>CM062817.1:1093049246-1097849246 GCA_031772625.1 Pinus tabuliformis
GTCCCCAACAATCAGCTACAACAAAGATACCCCGTAGGAGCTCACTGGTGTAGGAATAATATATGCAAACATTCTCCATGTGTTTCTTAGATATATAACCTTCTGAGCTAAGATACCTACATGCCTGTAGGTTGCCTATTTAAACACGAAAAGTGGCAACATTCATACACTCATGTGTATGTACAAGAGCCATAAAATACACACACAATATCGTTCAATAGGCAAGTCAAGCTCTATAGTATCATCTCGATAATACAATTACTTCAATGTATTTAAGCCTCATGGTTACATATATGTATGTAGGTTGACCACGGGTCTTTCAACACGAGTTATGCTCAGATTGTATCTATAGGGCTAGTCACTCCCTATTAGAGCTTGTAAACTCGTACACATATGTGTATTAAACATAATACATACACACGCACACCATATATAAGCTTGTAAGACCATTGTAAACCCACAAGCTTTTTCCAACAATTAGGGTTGATATCTCACTCGGATACATATAGGAGAACTAGGCAATTTTTCCAAAATTTCATAGAGGATGAGATTATACGGGATTTGATTTACACTACTACTGGTGTTCTACTTTCTCAATGCTCAAGAGCCTTTAACAAAACAACCTTATTTACATATTCTTGCAATCCACATGATTAAACCTATCAAATGCATTCAACCATTCATGGACCTTGAATTGTCCCTAGAATATATAGCATAGCTATATATTAGGGTAATTGATAGTTCACAATACCAAATCCCATAATCATTTCCCTCGTAGTATAAGGAACTTGACATGAGGACAATACATGTAGATATATATACCCTTAGATTCCAACACATGAGCTATAACATCCCTTCTATTACATAGGGATTAATAATGCAAGCATCACATTTATGAGAAACTACCGTAGCCCTACTTCATGTTGAAACCAACCAACATCATAATAATCCATTCACATAGAGTATTGTACTTCACATATTCAGAGACAATCTGAGATCCATCCGAACATCAATAAAAATAACCACATAAGAAACCATGTTGCATAGATTCAAAATGATATAATACCATTTCAATAAGCATAAATGATGAAATTCATTCCACTTGTCAACCATGAAGGATACTTATCCCATATTTTAAGCTAACAAATTGAGTTTGGGACTACAACTCTACACCCAACCTTAGATTGGCTTGCACTGCAGTCTTTCTTATAGCCAAACATCGTTGAACCATATTCAGAGCTTGGGGAGGAGTGCTTCTAAGGGATTTTCCAATATTGGCATCTAAAACAAAGAATCCATTAGTTCTCCCACCTCCACTATTAATCAAATCCCTCAGTGGTTCCACCCTGAATTGAGAATCTAGAACCTACAGAGAAAAACCAAGCACTACACCTTCAGTGTCTCCACCCTAACCTAGGGAATCCAAATTTCACTAAAGTAATTTTCAGTCTACAAGCAAGCAAAGAATGTGTTGGGACATTTCTCTAACTAGGAATCCAAAGGAACAGGGCCTGCAACCAAACAAGGGAATCCATATAGCCACTTCCCCTCACCCGAGGAATGCCTAGATCACTCTTCCTTGTGCAAAACCATAAGGATCGATTCTTTTATCTAGTCTTCCAAATGTCCTTCTATTATGTTTCCTTTTTTTCACTATTTCCATGCATTGTGTGTCACATGCTTCACCAAATTCCTGCGTGCACATGTCAATGTAGTTCTTCTCTTTGATATTTATATCTTTGTCTATACAGTAAGAAATTACGTGTATCTTGACTAATTCCCCCCTGTACTGATCTCTTTGTCTGCATGAGTCCCCTTACAAAACCATGATGAGGCATAATTATAGAGTGATTTCTAGCTGCCCTCACATGATGGGCATTCTAACTATTTTTTTCCATAATGAACTATTGTTGTGGTCTTTTCCACCAATTTAAAATATCTTAATGTTAGTTTTGTTGGTCCCCATGACCTTCCAACCTGCGAAATCTTATTGCTAATCAAATTCTCATCATACCTGTTGATCATGTTACCATGTATGACTCATCTTACCTAATTTTTTCCCCAGCACCTCGTACCCCAAATCTCTAAATATATATCCCTTGTCTCAGTCCATTTAGTTACAATTAAAGTTGGTTACAATGATTACATTAGGGGGAATTAGCTAGGGGTTGTCACCAAAGAAACAATAGATTTTGAATCTAGATATTTTTGGAGATTCAAAGTTGGTAGTTAGATAGGTGAGGAGCCTTTGTCATACAAAACATCTTAGACTTCTATATTATAAAAATGAAGTATGGGACATGGTGGAAAATTTCTTCAAGCATTCAACATTAATACAATCCCAAGCCTACAAAAATCACATGGAATATTCCTTGGTAGTGTTAGCAATTACATACAAACCACATGTAAATCCTCAAATAAGATATGAAGTTGAAGTAATATATCAACCCTCAATTCTTGATAACATTAAGCAAATATTTTTTTTGATGATGATCAAGAGATTAAAAGATTCCTTGACATGGTTGAGGAGTTCTCTGCTACTCACACGGATAAAAAACTAGAGGAGGAGTAGGAAATAGATTCAGCAAAGGAAAAACCTGAGTATGGATATATGATACTAGACCATAAAATCATGTAGTTCAAAAATAACTTAATTCAAAAGGAAAAAGAGCCTTTGGACAGATTGTTTGACCAAAATTTTGTACCTATTAATTCAGTGGCAAAAGTACAATCACAAGAGGTAGAAGACTCCAACATTAGAACTAAGGACAAACCAAGGTTCATTAAACTCTCCAAGTCTTTACCTAATGACATTAAGAAAATGTATGCAAATATTTTTAAACAATATATAGATGCTTTTGCATGGAAGTATGAAGATCTTGAAACTTATGATACTACAATCATTTAGCATAAGATTCCAGTGTGTTCCTTGTATAGATTCTTTTAGGTGAAGATTAGATGTGACACTTGTTTTCACATGAAAATAATTAATTATTTAATTCCATAATGTTGATTATTCACGCAATCAAATGTCTAATCCATAACTTGGCTCTCATGTAAATCCCTTTACTTTTATTTAAACTAAAAATTTGCTTTAACCTAAGAGTCATATGTTCCTAAATTTACTCCTAATAATTATCTTATGCCCTTTTCCCCTTCCTTCACTTTTGCAATTTGTTTTAGTTAACTCTTTGTTACCTATCAAAAGTCAAAGTTAGTTGTAATTATTTCCTTAAATTTCATCATTTCAAATTTAGTTATCTTTTCAAGGATTTTCTTAATTAGGAAAGGTTCTCTTGATTTGAATTTCTTAGAATTAATTATTCAAATAATTAATTTCTTTCACATATCTATTTACATTTTAGTTCATTTAAGTTCACATCAAATTAAATTTAGGTCAATCCCCCTTTTTTTCCTTGAAAAAAAACTCGCATTTTCATTCATAAGCTTAAAAAATACATTCTACATATGCACCTATAATGCATTCCTTGGGATCTGCCCTGATCCCACATGTGGCTAAGAAGAAAAATGCACAAAGCATAACAGATAATGGTCTAGAAACGATATATACAAACAATAAAAAAGCAAAATTTTAGAGAAGCTCAAGAACTGACCTTCACCTAGAGGAGGCAAGAGCGGGAGGGGTAATTTATCGCCCCGATGAAGAAATTGAGACTAAATATACATGGGGACTAGGAAGAACCTCTAATAATTAGGCTTAATTACTTGCCCTATGACAAGGTTTGAGGATTTCTCTAGCAAGGAGAATTGGTCAATTAGTTGTAATGGGAGATTCTATGATGATAATCCAAAAATTCCATCCAATCAAGGATTTCTCCAAGAAAGATTTATCTCCTCTTAACTTAAGAATCTGGAGACAATTCAAAAAAATTGAATTCATTTCCTTCTATCACATTAAAAGAAGCAATAATCAAAATGTTGACGAGCAAGCTAACCTTAGGGTTCACTTGGAACAAGGGGTGTTAATATTGGAAATTAGCAACCCTCTTATCTACCATATCCAATGAATAAGGATTGAAACAACACAACAGGAAAATTAAGTTTTAAGTTAAATCAGTGTGAATGGGCCCCAAGGCATGTCATTGTATTAATTAGCTGGATAACTTCACTGATAACTATTCTTATGAAGCATAAACTCTATTCTTATGAAGCATCAACTCTCGATCTTGGGTAAGTTCTTTTCTAGGTGGAAGAAGAAAAAGGATTTTGTCATGTTCAAGGACAAAATGTGGCACCTCACATGCTTTCCCATCGCCATACTTAAATCCTTCATGGTTGACATTCATGTCTGGTTCGTGTAGCGTAAATGTGACATTCAAGATCGTAGGGCAAAGGATATGATTCAGGGTTCAAGTGATCTGAGTAGGCCAATCAATCTCAGGAGAATTGAATTCAATGCGATGGTTGCAAGTAAGGAAAATGGTGAAGTGGTGGGATTTAAATGGAAAATAGATAGATTGGAGTTGTTTAAGATTAGAGTGTTGTTTTTTTCACTTGCAACTATGGATTCTCAACAACATGAAGAAAATATAATTGTTGGGCCAACTCAGTATTTGGTCTCGCTAGACGATGACTTGGTTAAAGTCGAGAAGCTCAGGGAGTAGGTGGTGATTGAGGCACATTCCCACTTCTCCTTGATTATGTAACAATTGGAGGAGATGCGAGAAGCGTTGGAGAGTATAGAGTTTCCAGTGGAGAATTTGGTCAAGAAAGTGGAAAATTTGGATGCAAAGATTGATGAAGTGGAGGTGGCAGTCGAATTGGCTACTGTTGGCATACTTAAAGAAGTTTTTGGAGTAAAGGACCCTCCTGGGCAAGTTGAAGAACAACCAAGCGAGCATGTGAATCATATTGAGACAGGAGAGGAAATTCCCATGATTGAAGAAGAATATAATGCAATGGAGGAAGGCAACCCTCCAAGAATGTATATTCCTATTGAAATATTTCTTTTTAATAAATGCCTCACAAATTTGTCATGTTTAGTGGTGTTTTCCAGAGACTTTACAAGTTTAATGTTGCTAGAAGTATAGTTTCTCATAAGCATAATAGGAGAAGTTTTTGAACAGTCATGGAATTCTGTAGATGATGAAAAAATTATGAATGCAATGGTTACCATTGGCCCATTTACCTAATTGATCAATACAAGCTATCTATTCTTAAAAAGAAAAAAACTAATCTTCTTCTCTTTACCTTTCTTTTCTGGACCTGTTTCCAAATCCCTAGGTCAATACTAATTAGGACAAAAGCCAAAGAACAATCTGATAATTTTGGAGGATATTTTTTCTCCAATTTTTATCTTTTAGATACATGGACATGTTTATTCCCCCAAAAAATCCTCCATGTGAGTCTCATTAGTTTGTTATTATAAAACCATGTGAGTTTCATAATCTTTCATATTCTATTGAGGAGAAGGATCGTCAAAAATCACCACACTCCCATGTAAGTCATGATGTATTTGAACTTGAGTCTTTTGTTTGAGATGGTTGGTTTTCCAATGTATCCTTCTCATCATCATATGATAGGCAAGGCTTGGAATATTGTCAACTTTTTTGTTTATTTGTCAACCTCTTCTTTTTTGGGTTCTTTTTGGCCTAGGGACATGTGTTCTATAAATGGCGAGTTTGAAATCATTCTCAACATTGAAAATTCATGTTCTCATAATCTTATACTTGTGTCCAACTGATATCCTTGTGTTTCAATAGAATATGGCCATGAAGACCCTTACTGAGTTCAATCTCAACGTAAATTCTAGCAAATGTAAATATACCTTTCTTTGTCCTTTCATCATCCATTTTCTTGAATTTCCTAAGAGTGTTCCCAATGTCCTCTATGACCTTGTCATGCCAAAATGGAAGGGAAGGTTTAGGAGTCTCACACAAACCAGCATGATGGTAACCATCATAGTTGTAGCATCGAATTTTGGGAGCCATGCAGTAATGAAAAGGAGGCATTACCCAAAACCAAGGGCCATCATTCAACACAATATCCATTTCCTTTTGAGTGTCAAATTGGATAATGAAAAATCCTTTGGAGAATAAGTAAATGTTGCAGTTTGGTGTCCAAAGGGTTAATATTCATTGGTGCAAAGCCTCAAGTTTGGGCCAAAAGCTATTAAATCTACAAATGACAGCCTTTTATTTGAGAGAAAAAAAGAGAGTGTTTACCTTTGAAAGATTTCATCCATGGCAGGAGAATTCTCCATTTTTTCAACAATGTAGGGGCCGTAATTATTTTGGATTTAAGGTCCAGTGTTTTTTAAGGATGAATGATAGGAAGGGTATCCTTTCCCTTGGTTCCATTATTGTATGAAAATGATCCATTTTATCCCTGGATTCTGGAGCCCCACCACACAGCCACATATTTAGAGTAATGGACGAGTTCCAAAGGATGTCGTTGTCACTGAATCTATGTGTAGTCTTGCAGTAAAATCCCTACATAAATGAGGTTTTGTCCCTTTACTGGAATATTTCGCCCATTCATTATGCTCTATTTCAGGTTATAAATAGTATCTAATGCATTAATACAAAATAATGTAGACTACCCCTATAAGAATTCAATGAAAATATGGAATGTAAAAGGCTCTTCTTGAGATAAAAGAAGGTCAGCTTCATCCAATAAAGATGTGATTCCATATGTTGAGGCTCTTTAGCCTACCAAGAGTCATATCCACCTACCTTCAACAACACTGACACACCCAAATCGATGCCCATAGTAAACAATGAGATACTTTTTTGTCCTCTGACAATTGGATAGAGACACACTATGATATCCCTATTAATAGTAGAAGAGAGATAGCCCCATGGGCAAGGCCGAAAGGGAAATCCTAGAAGTTTGGGAGAAATTTTATATGTGAAATACCCTAAGAAGGGTCTCAGAGAAACAACCAAATGTATAATAACACCCTCGCAAGGAAGCACCAGACACAACATACATACAAATATCGCCACTGCCAAGTGTAATCCCACCATGGTAACCCAATTATAAAATCTATAACAAAAAAAAAGGCATGGAGAGATGAATACCCTCACAAAACTAGCCCATCCATCCCATATAGACCATACCATCATATGAAAGTCATCGCCATCCATGGACGTAGACCCCTGAGCAACAAAAAGGGTGCCATATTCAATATTTTGACTGTCCACCATGCAAGATTCATTCACATAATCATGCTCCCTTGTTACAAAGGAAGCCATGGGAACAGAGTGTCGCAGTTTCGAATGAGTCTCCACCAAAAACCCAAACCATGGCCACATCCATGATTGCTTTTTTTATATGCCTCAAATCCCACTCGCCCCAGGCCTCCATGGCTTCCATCAATGGAAAGATCCAAGATGTTGGCGCCAAACTTCACTGAGCAATGGCTTGAAACACTAACAAGAGCGAGAGCCATATTTTTTCCTGTAGCCTCAATTCTTCTCCTTAATCTCCCTTTTAAGCATGATAACTTGTAATTCAATTTTATATTTATATTTAAACAACTCTAACTTACACTAAACCCCCTTTAATATCTATTTACTAACATTATCCAATCCATTTCTTTAATTTTTATGCTTTCTCCCTAAGTTTAGTTAACACTGATTAAATTTACATTAGCTTGATATTCAAATAACTTTTTTCTTTTTTCTTTGTGGTTCACTAACCCCAGAGATCAATGACCTCTACGTCTGGAAAAGGAAGATCCAGGAAAAAGGAAAAGGAAACTCGGGCTCAACCATGGAGCGCGACCCGAGGTACCTCTCAACAAAAGTTGATTATTGACGGGAACTCCACCAATTAAGTTAACCATCAAGGATTGATGTTCAAAAAAACTTACTAAGTTCCTTTTCACTTTTATATTTTTATATATTTGATCTTTAAGAATCTTATTAATTAACCCAATCAACAAATTTCCTTATCCTTCATCTTGTGGCAAGGGTGCTAATTGTTATTCCCTTTAAGAACCTCATGTTCCAAGGGTGCCACAAGTTTCCCTTCAAACACTTGTTATCGATATTTCCTTATCCTCCATCTGGTGCTAAGGGTGCCAACTCTCGTGCCCTTCAAGATCTCACGTTCCAAGGGTGCCACATATTTCCCTTCAAAAACTTGTGGTATGAGCATGGGAAAGAAATACTGGTGGAAATGGAAACTCAATAGTCTCCTCGTCGCCTTTGTTGATAGTTTCATGGTGATGAGGATCAAGGCTCCCCTTGATGTGCACCCCTCAATAGTTCCTTGTGAGTGACCATACCCATGGTCCAACCCTCATGGCATCGTGAAACTCCAAGGATAAGTACCACAAGTACTTCATCCTAGCCACAACAAGAGTGCTAGCAGGTATGACCAAGGACACTGATCATACCCCTCCAAATATGTATGGTCTCCTTCACACAACCTCACTATCCATACATGGGTCATCTGATCATCACTTTGGAGTGCCTACAAAATTGTGAAAACATCCATCAATATAAATCCATATAAACATACTCATTATCTTCATCAATATCATATATCAAATCATAAACATAAATCACAATATGACTCAAACTATCATGATATGGGTCATGTCCATAGTCCTCAATTCTTGCCACACTTAGGAAATAATCAATAAAATATTGATAAACATGATATAACCATCATATAGTAAGCATCATCAATGATCATATATAATTTCATAATCAACATCATCATCATCATCATGAAAGTAAAACATCATAATATCATCAAATATGTGTCTCAATGTCTTGATCATCATAATGATGTCCCCAAAGAATAATGTATATGTCAAATAATTTCTCAAGGTCGAGATATTGTAAATCCCAATTTAACTAGAGTGGGGTCTACACATAACTATTATAAACACAATAACGCCGATTAGTGTAACCACTTGTTCTATTGGTGGAGGAGAAACACGTTATTTAATGACTTTCACCAACTCAATTTCAATCTTTAATTATTCTTTAAATGGTCCTTATTGTCTCAAATACATTTTAGTTTTTATTTCAACTTCAAATATATACCAACATAGATTCATTTTAACTCCAGATCTATAAGCCATGAGAGGGATCAAATCTCTTTTCACTTTAAAATAGGTTTGCATCTCAAGAACCCCTCTTGGCGTTTGGTAGATCTGGAGTTAAGATAGATCCAGGTTGATTTAATTATTAATTATTAATTATTAATTATTAATTATTAATTATTAATTATAATTATAATTAATAATTTTATCTGAGAGTGGAGGCATCCGTGATTCATGATTACTAAGCAAATCTCTTTCGCATAGATCACATCAGTTTTTGGATCAATATGTTTCTAACCCCTACTGAGGTTCATCATTAGGAAAAGGGTTGGAAAATGGTTGATCCAAAAACTAATGTGATCTATCAGGAAGGATTTTGCTTATTAATTTTATGTTTTTTTATTTTATTATTAATTTTATTTTATTTTGACCAAGTTAAAATGTTAAACATTACAACATCTCTACCAGACTAGGATAATATGTTTACTTAGGAGTTAAGTTTGGTTATGAACCTCAAATATACATATTTTTTTAAATAAAAAGTGGATTAGGTGAGAGGTAATCTTGGATAAAATATAATATTATAGTATTATATTTTACCCAATATTTATTACTACCACCTAGTAAAAAGTGGCAAAGGATGGAAGAAATTACTAATTAATTTGTAATATTATTACATTTTACCTAATATTTCCCATCACTCCTCAATCTAAATATTACATTTACTCAATAGTTCCCCCCACCCCTGCTAATTTTATAGTTGAGTTTTTTTACTTTTAAACTTCAAATATAAAGAAAAATTACAATAAAAAGTGGACCAACTCATAGGAAATATTGGGTAAAATATAATATTATAGTATTATATTTTACCCAATATTTTTGGCAAGCTAGTAAAAAGTGTATAAAGGTAATCTTGTTTAACTTTACACTTCTTAAAAACACTTTATTGAATCACCCAATAGCCTCTAGAAGCTCTAAAACTTCTGCCGATATATACACATTATGTATTCATCCACTCAACGATAGAAACAAAACATACAAAAAGACATAGGTCACAAAACATACAAAAAGACATAGGCCATCATTTTCAATAACTAATTATGTATCTAAATATAACATCAAACTAAGATGGATCTAGTCTAGTTTAATTTCCCCCTTAAATAGGTTATATTCCACATGAATACCATGGGTCAATACCATGGATTCTTAATACCATGGGTCAACACCATGGATTCTTAATACCATGGGTCATTTTTATTTTTTTTTATTATTAATTTTTATAGGGTTATTTTTATTTTATTTTTACCAAGTTAAAATGTTTACATTATATTACATTACATTAAGTTACACATCTCTACCATATTTTTATTTTTATTTTTTCCAAGTCAAAACTTTTACACTAAGGTTACACATCTCTAACATCTTATTACATTACATTAAGTTACACATCTCTACCATATTTTTATTTTTATTTTTTCAAGTCAAAACTTTTATACTAACATTACACATAGTTACACATCTCTACGAGATTTTTATTTTTATTTTCTCTGAGTCAAAACTTTTACACTAAGGTTACACATCTCTAACATCACATTACATTAAGTTAGACATCTCTACCATATTTTTATTTTTATTTTTTCCAACTCAAAACTTTTACACTAATGTTACACATCTCTAACTTCGACCAATAAAAAATGAATAATTTATTTTAAAAATAAAAATATTATATTCAAAATCTAGAGTCCATCAACATTAAATTAACTAATTCACTTTAATTATTTCACCATTTCTCTCAAACAGAATTCCACTTTACACTATTGGATGAAACCAATTCCACTTATCTTTCCCTAAAACCAATGTTGAATTTATATTTTGTTTATACATAATAAATATATTGATTTTTAAATTGGGCTCATTAGATTAAATTTGTTAAATGTTAACTTGACATCTACCCCATACTGTGTTGTACAACACCTCTTGCGCAAGTCAATTTTATCTCAAACAACTTGAAATTTATGCTAACTCTGAATCTAATATTGAAACTAATATAATGATGGTTTGATACTAGAATCATACTTATAGAGAACTTATCTTAATGATTTCTTACCATGGTGGAACTAAAGAAAAGTACAAGAATAGTTGTTAGGGAAATCGTACTCCTATCAAACAATTTTAACAATTGTAATTAGTTTAAGAATCCATTTGGCACCACTTTAGAATGTTATCACAAAATAATAAAATAATCCCATTTATTTATGGGTGCTTGTTACTCTATTTCTTCTCATTAGCTCTCAAATTTAGCAAGTATTTGTCACATTTTAATACCATTACACATAAGAATCTTTGATGGAATGGAAACAGTGCATTCTCTATGAGAGGGAAGAGAGGTTGAGTATTCCCATTGAGAATGAATATTCACTTAAAATTTTCAATTAGAATTAGTTTTCTACTCTTTAGAAATAGAAACAAAGGTAGTTATAACTCTATTTGATTTCTCAATAACAAGTTTATGATTTTCTAAATTATTGGAGTGAATGTGAGGACAATGTTAAACGAAGATATTTTGTTTATTGGAGTTGGTTATACATTGAGATGTCATTGTAGTGAAAGGAATCAAATGTAAATTTCACTAGAAATAAATGAAGAATGATAGCAAAGGAAAAACTTGCAGCAACACGAGAAATGGATAACATTAGTATGCAAGTATCCAAGAAATGGATAAAATAAGAATCCAAGGAAAACTGAAGACCTAACCAAATGCAAAAAAAGAAAAAAGTAGATGAACACTAAGACTAATAAATGGGTTCTATTATGAGAAATAATGCATTTGCTAAAAATTCTAGCTAAATTGTTCATAGCATGTTTGACTTCTTGATCCATTGAGAGCATGATTGATCAAGAATAAATTCCAACATCGTCAACTAGTAGAAAACACTCATTAATAATAATCATTGAGACAAAAATGACTCGTACAAGCAACAAAATTATATATTAATTATATATTCAGGTTAATACACTGAAAGAAAAAAAAAGAGCTTCTCATCTTATCTTCTACCATATGTTATGATAAGATACAAGTTATGCTACTAACAACCACATTTATGGTAGTGATTCATTTTCAGTAGTAGAGTGACACAACCCCTACCTCAACCGCCAGGGAGGGAAGATCTAGTAATCATTCACAACAAGTTAGAGTTTTTAGAACCTTTGACTAAGTAGGAGGTTCATGAGTGGGCTCTTGTAGGGGAGGGCAGGACCCTCCTCCTTCCGTGATGTTGTGAGAGGACCAAAGTCTGCACCATCCCAACAATTTGGATTTCGAGGTGATAATGCAGGTGCAATGGATTCCCCAGCTATGGGGGCACAATGGCAAGCCAAGGGATGAAATTGCTACCTCCCAAAAGTAGTTAAAAATCCAAAACTTGTGATCCCCAACAATAGACTAGACCAATATGGGTAGTTCATGAAATATCATGCTATGATTTACAAGTTCATAGACATCTGGCCCAAGGAACATGAAATTGTGCGGTGGATCCAAACAAAATGGAATCCCAATGGAGAAATGGAACTACATTTGAGGGCTAAGAATTTCTTCACGATGGTCTTTAAGGATTTGGAAGATAGGAAACGAGTGTTTGAGAATGGCCCATATTTCATGAGTAACATGGGGTTATCCCTCAAAAACTGGGAAGAGTGTTACAACCCAGATAAAGAACAAATTTTAGCAGCCCTGGTTTGGGTTTGACTCTTCTCACTCCTAGAGGATTTCTAGGAGCCTAATATCCTGGAAGGAATCAAGAATTCGATCAAGGATTTCCTAAATATCTCAGAAATCATGAATATCTCCCAACCCCTACCTGAATCAATAGATCTAGAGTATCATGATACAATATGGATGCAGCCACTTGACTATGAGCATGTACCATTCAAATGTCGATGATGCCATGAATATGGTCATCTATTTCGTGATTGTCCACTCACAAAAGTGGAAGAAACCCTTAACTCAAGCAAGAAGGATGAAGAAGGGTTCTAAATGGTGGGTGGTAAGAGGAACCGTCAACAACACCCTCAACAAACTGTAACCAACACCCAACATAATCAACAAACACCAGAAAAGGTGTCACCCTCACAAGTACAAAATGCAACCCAAACAGAGAAGGGGGAGAAACTGTTTGAGATCTTAAAGAACTTGGAGACCGAAGGAGAACCGACAGAGCAACCATATCAACTAGCCCTACAAGTAATGGATGTTGAGAAGACAAACTCGGTCTAGGCAAGTAAATCCATGCCAAAAAGGAAAACGTCAGAAGATCCGGAGGAGGACCAAAAGTTGAAGGAGATTTTTATCCAAACGAGAAATGTATAAGAAATGGAAGAGAAGCACAATAGATTGGAATCTGATGAACGTTCCATGTTGGAATTCTTCCGCATCTGGAGCAAAGCAAATGTGAAATATATACCTTCTAATCAACTAACTCACTTCAAAAATCTCTTTGGCCAATGGTGTTCGCGTCTGCCAAGATCTGAGGGGGATCCCAGCTCCTAGATCCCTAACAAAGAAGGAGGATCCCAATCCCACATTTTGATGGAGCTGCAGATTGTGGAGAAATACAAAAAGGGACAAAAGTCTACAAAAGAGACAATAAGTGAAGTTGGAGAATTTCTTCTTAACTCAGGGCAAATGGGTCAGCTAATGAACAATTTCCCTTGTACTCCCCACCTTCCCCAATGAAGTTGATACCCTCGAATATACAGGGTTGAATAGTAAAGGTAAGATATGATCCTTGAAATATAAAATTAACAAAGTGAAACCTGATACTGTGTTACTCCAGGAAAAAAATATGGTGGCAGACAAGTTGCAGGAGACGATTTAGTATTGTTGGAAAGGAAGAATGGTGATGGCCTTGGATGCAAAAGGTTTTGTAGGCGGAATTACCGTAATATGGGACCCAAATCAATTTTTTTTTTATGAATGGATAGGTACCCCACATGCCCCTTCATGTAGGTTCCACCCTTTAGGCTCGACAACATGGTATACCTTGAAAAATGTATACAACCCAATGATCCCACAAGAAAAAGATTCCTTTATTCAGGAGCTACTCTCCCTCAAAGCCTCTCTAATTGATGAGGCCTATATTGTAGGGGGGACTTCAACCTAATCTGTAATATAAAGGAAAAACAAGGTGGTGTCCAAAGGTTGGATCTCAGTGCTGACTCCTTCAATGAAACTATTGACAAGCTGAAATTGATTGATATAGAGATGAATAATGAAATTCATATGTGGAACAATCGAAGAGGTGGAAGAAATCAAGTGGCCTGCCATCTAAATAGATTCCTTATCTCAAAGACTTTGATGCTACAAGACCTATTCCTAGAGGCTACCAATGTCCCAACAACAAGTTGGGACCATTGGCTGGTTTTCCTAAACATCGATCTGAAGATGCCCCCCAAAAATAGGTCATTCTGATTTGAATTTTTTTGGCTGTGGATCGAGGATTTATGGATAAACTCCAAGTTTGGCGGTAGGAATTGGAGGTGCAAGAGGTGTCCAGGATGCAACTCTTCCAAAGGAAGTTGAAGGCTCTCAAGGGAAAAATGAACCTGGAACAAAGAGGAGTTTGGGAACATTTTTATGGAGAAAAGGAAGTTAGAGGAGAGAATGGAATTAATATAACAACAAATCATCCGGGAAGGAACGATAGAGGCCCTTTCCGAAGAAGAAGGCAGTATCATAACATAGATTGAGGATCGCCTGTAGCAAGAGGATATGTTATGGCTACAACAATAACATGTTGAGTGGTTGAAGGAAGGGGAGAGAAATTCAATTTTTTTTCATCTATCTATGATCTGTCATCGAAAGAATAACTGAATCACCTCCCTTATCTCTTTTGAAGGAGAAAGGATAGAAGATAACAAAGATATGGAAAGAGAGTTGACTTCCCACTTTTCTAATCTTCTTTCAGAGGAGAATAAAGATCGATCATAGGAAATTGAAAGAATAACTAGATGTATTCCTCACCTAGTCACCACGGAACAAAATGATGTGTTGATGCGACGAATATCGTATGAAGAGGTGGAGGAAGTGGTGAAATAATTTCCTTCAAAAAGATCCCCTGGTCCAGATGGGTTCGCATTAGATTTATTTAAGGCCTATTGGCACTTCCTGGGCAAAAAAATCGTTGATCTAGTGGAAGAATCATGATGCAGAAAGAAGATCTAGCTAGGGATTAACACCACATTCCAAACCTTAATCCCCAAGAAGCATGAAACCAACAATCCCAAAGAGTTGCACCCTATTGTGTTGTGTAATGTGATCCATAAAATCTTATCCTCGATCATAGTATGAAGACTCAAACCAATTATGCATTGTATTATTAGTACAAAGTAATCGGGCTTCGTGTAAAGCTGCCAGATCCTAGACAACATTGTATTCGCCCACGAGGTTATTCACTCCCTTAATAGAAACAAACAACTAGGTATGTTGGTAAAGTTAGACCTCTCTAAAGCGTACGATCATCTAAGTTAGCGGTTCCTCTTTGTTGTGCTTAGGGCGTTTAGCTCCGCAGAAGACTGGATCTGCTGGATTAAATCTATGATTTCAACCCCATTTTTTTATACCATTCTCAACAATGCTCTGAATACTACCTTCAAATCCTCTCGAGGATTAAGGCAAGGGGATCCCATCTCCCCCTTCATGTTCATCATTACAGTTAAAGGATTGGGTTGTTTGCTTCGAGAGGTGGCAACATCAAACCAGATAAAAGGGCCTAGAATCCTAAGTATAAACCTCTCAATGACCCTGTTGTCCTTTGAGATAACCTAAGTTCAATTAGTTATGCCAAACCATCTATAATGTTTTTTTGATTTAAATAACTAGATGACCATTGAACTATTTATAAACAGGTTCTTTAAACTTAGAAAGATTCTTAATAAAATACAAGGTTGTTCTTTACATGCACATCGTTATTTTGATTTTAGTGGGATGGATAAGTAGAATATGGAGAAGTATAACTGATTTAATATTCAAACTGAGTATTTAACCATTTATAAGCATAAATTAAGAAAACAATGTTTTCTTAATCAACAAAATATAAACAGACTATCACAGAGATCTAGTGCAATTTATTCTCAAAGAGGAATTTACAATAACGGATAGTTCTGTAAATTTATCTCATTTAAATTACAACTTCACAAAGGATCTAAAATGAAACTGAAATTAAATTAAATTTTAAATCGGATAACTACAAAATACATGATTTATATGAAGAAGACATGATGAATAAACAAAATAAAAGTACAACCCACTGAGAGACAGGCCATATGAGGCAAATCCAGAATCTTTTATTATCTAAAAAATGCTCCAGCTTAGTACAAATCTGCTTGATAACTTGTTCAAGGGTTCAACCCTGAATACTTCGATAGAACGAAGTATTTAAACAAAATTTAAAAAAATATTACAATAAATGCCTAAGTGACATGACATTCTATTATTAACTTAGAACCAACAGAAAAAGAAATAATGCAACAAAAGGAATGCATCTGGTGAATTGATCTAAACATCTGGCCCTTCTTTGGAGGAGAACAGTTGTTGAGTGGCCACTATTCGGGTGTTGTGCTGGTGAAGCTGACCTATCTTTTCAATCCTGGAATTCACACAACTTTTCCCACCACTCTTCTTCTGGAATAGTAATATTTGTCACCTTGCAGTAGATCTCATCTACCTCAATATATTGAGCAAAAGTGGGTTTTACTGCAAAAATATGTTTTATCTCGTGTTGGATAAAACTTATGTTGCTGATAGCTTCGTAAAAAGCTCTCCCTGTCATAGAACCTTTGATGTTGGAAGACTTAGTTGTATCCTTGGCAATGTCCTGAAGCTTCTTCATGTAGTCTTCCCTGGTCATTAATTTGTCATTGATCACAAATAAGGAAGGCAAACCTTTCTTGTTCAATGCATCTATTCTAGTGAAAAACCTGTTAACTGCTACCTCCAGAGTGTGACACTTCTCTGTCAGCTATACAACCAAGTTCTTCTTTGTTAGAACTTTCTTTACCTCCAGAATAGTTTATGTTCTGTCATCTACTCCTAGATCATCCAGCTCATATCTGTTTTTGGAATTTAGGAACTTTATAATGGTGTTGGCTATAACAAGCATTTCTCCCAATTCAACATTGATAGTAGAAATGGTTTTCTTGGCTTTCTCCATAAATTCCTTCTACTAGAATATTATTTGGATACATGTCTAGATTTCATCTATTTCTTCAATGATATTGTTCCAGGTGATTTCTTTAACATGACCCAGTGTGTAGCCAATAGAAGACTTAGTTGTTGACTTCTTCCATGCCTCTATCTGATTTTGAGCTCTCTATAGCTCTGCTGCATGAAAAGTTTCAGTCTTCGTTTGATGATCCTATAGAAGTTTGACTTAATCATGCAACTTTTTTATCTCTTTAGTTTGGAGAGACATGTTTTGTACAACATTTTCCAACTGATATGCAACATCCCCTGTACTTGTTGTAGAATATATGGTTGTAGGAATGGTTGTGATAGGGAGTGCTTGCAAAGGGACAAAAACCATTTTGGGAGTTTTCTCCTTTTGTTTAATCAAATTTTCCATTTTTGTCTCCATTTTCTTTAACTGTGCACTCTGCTTCATGATGAGCTTCATCATATCTGCCTTTTGTGTCTTTGTTTCTTCAATATCCTTGGCCAGGGGATCTTTTATAGTTGGAAATTTTAACTGATTCCTTAATTCTGCTATGTCTAAATTATTTTTCTTTATAAGATCTTCCACAATATTGATGTTTGAAGAGTCTTAACCCACTTTGATCACCAAGTCCTCCAGAGTTTTGATCCTGGTGTCTTTGGCAAGTGCAAAGACCTTCTCCATCTCAAGTTGTGATTGGACATTTTCTAATGTAACCTGCGGTTTAAAAAAACTCATAGCAGTGTTAGTGATAGTGGAAAATATCATTTCCCCAGTCTGCTTATTTATCTCCATTTGGTCAATGGGATGTATATCTTTTACATCAAACTCAAATGTTGTCTTCTTGTAATTTGATGTTGCCTTGGGCTGGGGAACCTGTGCCTGGAGGAATGCCATTTGCATTTTCCCTTTCTTTGAATCAAAGGTTGACAGCAGCCTACTTTGAGAACTAGAAGTCTACTTCCAGAACTGATTTTAGGTGTTAATCTTTAAAGCTTCATTCCTGAATTTTATCTCCTTGAAAATGTCCATTATACTTTTCTCTGTCTCCCCTGTAGTAGGTGTGTTGGTCTATATTTGTTGCTGATCTTGTGAAGTCGTGGAGGTAGTGGGAGATAGTGTGGTCTAATCACCCACTAATGAGGAAACAAGTGGCTCATTAGTGGTGATAATGGTCTCCTGCTCTGAGTCCTTGCTGAGGCTTAGTTTGGAACTAAGCTTGGCCTTCTTCCTATACATAATCTTGAATCCTTCACTGAAAATTTCAGTCCCTGAAGGGGACTCTTCTTCTCTGCTTCTCTTAGTTGTTTTCTCCTGCATGGTAGGAGTCTGTACTGTAGAGGATGATACCAGCTACTCTTCTGCCTCTTGTAGGGTATTCTCAACCCATTCTAGTTGATTTTTGTACTTCTCTATCTCTGGTCTGGCAGTGTGAAAATAAGGAGTAGATTTGGTTTCTACTCTTAATTTAGAAATGATCCCTAATGGATCATATGACCAGGTGAAGCTAAGGCTGAACTGCATTTCCTTTAGTAGTTTGTCTGCTTCTTCCCCTGCTACTCTTGTGTTGCAAATGAGAGGCCCAATCTACGTTTTGATTTTAAACTGGGACTTCTTTTTGGCAGCAACAAAGTGGATTTCATCCATATTTAGCATCTGCCTTATGTACTCTAGAGAAAAAAATCCTCATTGGGAGGAATTTAGGTAGCTTATAAGGTGCAAGCTCACATCCAAATATTCTCAATTCTGTATAGTTTTGGTAGAGGTACCAATCCCATGTCTGAACTTGGTCTGATAGCTACAACACCTTTCTATTTCCTCACCGATCCTTAGTTCGATTTTGCTACTTAGGAGACTGATTTCTAGATGCACAAACATCTCTATGAACTATTTATATGTGTATTCCTTTTGTTCCTTCATCACCAGAGTAGTCCAAAAGATGACTGACTATTGGTTTCCTTTTTCATCCAACTTTTGTAAAGCAAGGTTGATGTTGTCTCCCTGAAAGTACAAGAACATGTAAACTAACACAAAGGCATACTTGAATACCTCCTCAGTTGGGAATTTGATAAGTTGCTGATGAATTGACTCTGCAAGAAATTGGCTAAAGTTAAATATGATGGAGGGCTTAGAATCAACAGAGAAAATGGATAGAAATCCTATGATGGCCTCATCTACCCACTGATCAGAGTAGTAGCCAAGGAGGTAGGAGACAATTGTGATGATTTGTTTGGCTCTCTCAGGGAAAATAGAGGAGGGATAGGGAGGATTTTTCTTTGGAAATGGGGCATCTTCTGTCAAGAAAAGCTCAAGGGTTTTGGCCCTCTTGGAAAAGTCCAATTTCTGGTATAACTCAACAAGTGCTTCATAGGAAAAGGGGGTGGCATTCTCTATTGTGGGGGTTTGCATCATCTGGTCTATGGCTTGAGGAGTGATAGTAAACATAATTTCTCCAGTGGGGGTAATGATGGCCCTTTGGCTTGGAAAATAAGATGCATGACACTTCCTAACAAACTCTGGGGTGTTGTGGGTATGAGGAAAAATATAGTGGGGTAAATTGGACTCCCACAGCTGAATGTCATCGGATTTGTCAATGTATTTGTCTTCGAGCCAACAATACATCTCAAAGAGGTCAAATTCACAGAGAGTTTCATGGATTTTAAGGTCTCTATCAGCTAAAGGGATGTGGTGAAAATTAATGGGAGGATAGATTAGGGGATTGACAGGTTCTTCTGGTCCTTTGTCCTTTGGAGGCATCTTTGGATAAGGCTAAGGACAATAGTGAAAATTGGATTGGAGGTTTCAATACACAGAGAGGAGTCAGGTTTTGGGGGAAAAAACAGAGGTAGTAGGCTGAAAACAAGTTAATAGACAGTGTCGCTAGCGGGTGAAAACGTCAGAGTTTAGCCCAAAAAACCTGTAACAAAGCAATACAGTGACAGTGCATGAATTTAGTAACCTGTTAATAAGTGAAAGGGAAGTTTATATAACAGTGTGGCTTTTCCGTTGAAGGTGGCGCGGGTCTGTTGGATTAACAACTAAACCATTTACTACTGAATGACTTAATTGTGGAAGGAGTGGATGCAATTGGTGGAGTTAATGGGCAAAAGACGTGGCAAAAGATGAGTAGCAGGAGCGCAACAGGTAGGAGAGTGATATCGGAAGTGAGGGAAACTACGTTTCGGAGGGGGGAGAGCGGTTAGCAGTTTCACCCGAGGGGGGTCCAAAAAGTTATGGTGTTGACACGTACAGGTGAGCACGGTTTCGAATACCACCCATTTCGGATCCCCCCGCAACGATAAAGCTCAGATGGTGAGGGGGGGGCCAAAATTCCATGTGGGCCATCGAATCTTGTGAGATGGGCAGAGATGGAGTGAGAGGTGGTGTAGATTTAACATGACGTTACGGGACACCCGATGGGGCTGGCGGGAGTTAATTTACTGCATAGTAGGGATTATTTGCAATGTATGAGAGGGGTGTTAAAACTTAGGAATACGTGGGTGGAGGGTAATATGAGCGGAGGGGGAACTTTGGGGTTTTGAAAACTTAGGGATATAGAATTAATTGATATATAAAACCTTAGAGCAAAACCTTTACTCTTTTCCCTTTTCTTCTGCACATGAAAATAACATTTGATATTTGATTTGTGGCGCATTTTGACTAGTAGCCTGTGCATTTACAAAAATATGAAATTAAGCCACTCTTTTCTTTTTTCTTCCCTAACATTTTATTTTCCTTTTGCCTTATTTGTTTAGGGAAACTAACACCTATCATTTTATTGATATGGATGCCTATAAAACATTAAATTGGCCTAACACTTTAACTTTTCTTTCTTTTGAATCCATATCCTAACTTAACATTTTAAAATTATTTTTGGCTAATATACTAACTTATCAAAACCAAATAATGTTAAAAAATACCCATCAACAATTTATTGACAACAATCTTCTATATGGAGACTCCTTGGTTTGGGAAGCCTTAGCTTTGGAAAACATTTTGGAGGAATTTTAGGAGGCCTCATGTATTCTTATTAATAAATATAAGTCCAATATTTACTTCTTCCATGCCCCAAAAATTATGCAAGACCATTTAGCCTGTCTTCTGGGATTTTCTATATATTTCCTACCCTCTAAATACCTAGGGGTCCCCTTAGTAGCTTTTCCCTTGTGAATAGATTGTTGGAAATATCTTTGTAGAAAGCTGACATCAAAACTCTCTAGTTGGAATTTTCATGTTCTCAACTATCCTAGTCGTGCCACTCTCCTCAAATTTGTACTCCAAGCCATTCCTTTGTATCATTTGTCGGCCCTACAAACCCCCAAATGTATCTACCGAGACTTGGTATCAATATTTCTTAGATTTCTTTGGCAAGGGGCCAACTCTGCTAAGAAATGGTCACTTATGGCCTGGGAGAAACTCTGTCTCCCCAAAGATTATGGTGGATTGGGACTGCGAGATCCAAAAATGCTAAATGAGGTCATGGGTGCTAAATTATGGTGGCATTGGATTCAAGGGGGGAATGAACAATGGAAGAAGATCTGGAACTGTAAGTATGGAAGGGGCAGATCCCAGGTGAATCTCCTCTGCAAGAGCTTCTAGTGTTCTAGATCCTCCTTATGGAACTTGGCCCATAGGAATTGTCACCTCATTCGGGAATCATATGTTTTGGGAGGTGCACAATGGTTCCACAACTCTCTTCTAGGAGGACTCTTGGTAGAAAATTCCCCAACTAGACCAAATCAATGACCTCTAGGGGATAAAAACCATCTTGCACAAGAGGAGTGCTAAGGTTGTGGCAGATTTCTGGAAGAATGACTCTGAAATAGGGAATGAAAAGAGTGGTAATCGTATCGAGATTGGAAACTTGAAGGGGCTCCAGATTTCTGAACAATATTCATGCAACAATTGAAGGAGAGGAGGATCCCAATCATGCATTCCTTAGAGAAACTCCAATGGGGTCACCACGCTTTGGGTACATTCTCTGTCAAGGAATCTTACCTCATCAAGAAAGATATTCAAAGCCAAAATCGTAATATCCTATGGGAGAAGATCTGGAAATGGGGCCTATGGCCAAAAGTCTCTCACCTCATGTGGTTGGTGGGCCACAAACGTATCCTGACTTGGGATCAACTCCTAAAAAATGGCTTCATAGGTCCATAAAAAATTACAATGTGTAAACATAACATGTAGGTGATGGATCACTTGCTAAATGAGTGTCCAGTTGCTGATGAGATATGGCCTTCAGTATTGACGCTATTTGGCTCTAGTGACCAAGATCCAGTCATTCTAGCCAACACAAACACAAAACGGAGGCCCTCTCGTTTCAAAAACACAATAGTTAATAGAGTCTGGATCTTAGTATTGGGTTTAATTCTTTAGCATATATGGGAAACCAAGAACATGGAAATCTTTCATGATCAGGAATCATTGCTTGCCATCATCTAGAAGACTATGATTGAGAACATAAGAGAGATTATTCTTGCATAAAAATGGAACGAGGAGGACTGGAAAGAAGACCAGATGGATAACTACAATCCTAAATGCCCTAAATCTCTCTACTGAGATGATGCACCACTCTTTAGAAGGAATGATTTAGTTGAAAACCTGATCACCTGCTTCATTTATCACACCCCAACAAATTTTTGTTAAAATAAGTTTTGATGGGGCCTTTAAAGGGAACTCGGGCCCAACGGGTTTTGGAGGCATTCTACGAGACTCTGAAGGCAAGCCATTGAGAATTTTTATTGGATACTGTGGAGTCGCCTCTAACAATGTGGCATAAATGATGGGCCTTTAAAAATACCTTCTCCTAGCAAGAAAACTCGGGGTTCCTAAGATCCAAGTATCAAGGGAATCAAAACTAGTAATCAACATATCCCAAAAGATTATCGATGGAACCCCTACCTCTAAACTAGTTCGTATTTAGGGAATAGATTCACACACTATTAGGATCAAATCGTTGCTAGATAGATTCCCTTATGCCATCACCTAGCATACCTTGAGGGTTGGAAACTCATTGGCTAATGGTTAGCTAATTGGGGCGCTAAGGAGGACCATCATGATTTTTCCCTCAGTTGGAGTGTAGTTCAAAAGTGTATAAATTTGGTTTCTTCGGATATGGATACCATCTCTCGGTTAATTGATAAGTGCTTAAATTCCCCTAATGGGGTTGACTGACCCACGATTGAGGGGACCTTGGGATCCCCACCCTCAGCTAGTTGTGATCCATGCACATGTTAATGAGAGTAGGTGAGGGGCATTCCACCCAACAAAGGATGATTTTGGAGAATGAGGGGATATATAATTTGGTCTGGAGATAGAAGGTTATTGTTTTTTTGTGGTGGGCGATGAGAAGGAATGTTGAGCAAGGTGGTGATGGTTGTGCTTGTTGTTCAGGCCTGCGGAAAAATCCAAAAGGTCAGGGTGGTGAGAAGTTAACTACTGCAATTGACTCCTGCATGTGGTTTTGTGCTTAGCACATTCCCAGGGATCCAGGTGTGCCGAGGTTAGGGGAATTTGTGTTTATGGGTGCTTGGCACCTCTCTGGATTATGGATCCTCTATCCGTCATCTTCCTTATTTTTGTGTTGGTGGTTATTTCTTGGCAGGCGAGTTTGGGTAATACCCTATCCCTTAGGTTGGTGTTTGCTGATTATCTTTGACTATCTTTCTGTCTTTTTTTTTTTTTTTTTCAGGCTACTGTTCATGTTGTTATCTCTTAGAGAAACCTTGGATGTTAGGGAAAAAATCTAAGATAACCTCGAACATCTTTGAGGTTGAAAGATGGCCCTTCAAATTGGAGAGGGATCTATCCCTGAAACAAAACTACTCTAGGTCACTGTAGTAGTAGGTTTTACACTTTAACTCTATGGCCAGATTTAGCTTGTAGGATGAAATTTGGTTGGGCTGTATATAAAACACACCATTAGGCATGGAGTCCAGTTTTATCAAATGATGCTATAGATCTAATGAGCAGGAAACAAAAATCAAGGTAGTAATAACTCCTTTGACAATTTGAGAGATTTAGAAGAAGAAATCTGAAAAGAAAACAAAATTATAGCTGATAGAAGCAACAAGTACTAATGACTGAGAAATACGAGAAAGGGCATGAATGAATCCTAATCTCAAAAAAACTAAATTTTCCAGATATTAAGAAAGTTTTTCATAAACAGAGAAATAACGGATAAGGAACTACAACACATGAATTTTCTGCAAATGCTCATCAAAACTGCAATATATTTAAGATCTACTCAAATACACCAAAATGCTAATGTTTTTACAATAAAAACCAACCCTTTTCCATTCTTCAGAAATTGTATTTATAGATATTACATCAACTGATCACAGGATTATAGTTTCAAACTTAATTACAATAATCTTAAAATATCAAAATATTCTAAGTTCATGCATGTGGAAAATATATTTAATTACATTAAGTTGTTTCTAAAATAAAATATTTGTTGGAAAATATGCTAACATACAGGATAAGAATAGTATCTTCAAAATATCTTCCTCGAAAATAGAAACAGATCCCTGACTGATAGAATTGAATCCTTGCTAGCAAACAGGTCCCTCTACAAACAGGTTCAATCCTTCACCAAAAATTGCTTTTCTATTAGAGTTCCTTTTCCCTCAAGCTTCTTGGTGAAATTTGCTGATATTTTCGCTATCAGCTTCTTTGGTTTCATGAGTTGAAGATTTCATTGATAGAATGATTGTCAACATTTCCTTTCTACCTATTTTTTAGAATTCGCTGATAGTGGGAATGTCAACATTTCTCTTGCCAAAATTCGCTGACAACGAAGATGTCAACGCTCCTCTTCAAAATCGCTGACAACGAAGATGTCAACTCCTATTCCTAAGCATTGTTGATAGTGGAGATGTCAACTCCTGCTTCTTTCAAAATCGTTAATAGCGGGGATGTCAGCTACTCCCTGCTTTGTTGTATGTAAAGACGTTGTTAAGCACATTGTCTTCGATAAAGCCAAAAAAATTGTTTCTTAAGTGCATAACCAAAATATTCTAAATGACCACAAGCCTCCTAGCTGAGGGTGTTGGCTTCTTTTAGAAGCACATCCACCTTCTCCAATCTCTATTTCTTTCTTTTCCTTGTCTCCATATGACCTTTTCCTTTAGTTTCTTTGTCTCTTCTCTTTTTAGAGCCTGCAGTCTTCTTTATGTTGATGATAAGGTCCTTCAATGGAAAATTATCTACATCAATTACCTCCTTGGCCAAATATGGGTTGCTTCTCAGTTTAATTTTAAACCTTAACTTATTTTTTGGCCTTGTATGAGATTGTCTGACCTCCTTTAATTGTTTCTTTAGCTTGGGTCTCAAATTCGACCTCTTTGCCTTTAATGATCTCTGGTATAGTTGTGTCTGCAGGGGAGGCTTCAATAGGTGAACTCATGGCCTGGGGAGAACTAATAGCAGAAGGTAATATTACAGGGGATGGAAGGTCTAGTTTACTAAGCCTGAAACTCTTTCTTTGGTAAACTTTGGGGATTTTAGGGCCAGAGGATGTAGAAGGGACCTCTGTGTATTTTTGGCTAGGAGTTGGCTCAATAGGGGCTGTTTCTTGAGTCTTTGTCCCCTGTTTAATAATTTTCTTCCTTCCTCTTAAGGCCTTAGGGGGTTGAGGTTGAAAACCTCCCCAAAATAGGAATTGGCTCCAGGTTCTTCCTTCTTTGGCCAATTGGTTTTCAATCAGCATTTTAATAAGGGCTTTGTGATAGACATAGTGGGAGGAGGGGCCTGTTCTTGCTCTGAAATGAGCTACCATATGCTTGAGACTCTCCAAAAAATAGAAACAAGTGTTCATCCTAACCTGGCCAACTAAATGTGCTAGGAAATGAAAGTGGTAAAGGTTTACCCGATTGAAATGCCCCTCACATGTAAAGTACTGCTGAGTTATGTGAAGCAGGTCGTGCCATTTATCCTCCAACCATGATCTTTCCACCCCTGTCTTCCATTTTTTGTATTTGAATTCTGTCTTCAAGAAAAATGGGACATCGATGCCAGTTAATACTGGGCTTCTTAAAACCCACTCTCCATCTGTAGGTATGGTCGTAGACTTTGCTATTGGAAAAGAGAGTCTTTTGATTTCCACTCAGTTTCCATCGAAACCCTGAGCAAACGCATGAGCTATGACATCATGAAAATCTGTGCATTGGTGGAAGAATTCTTCCCACCCTGCCTGTGAAATTGTTGCTGGATGTCAGGATAGATCATCAACAGATCTGGTGCTTTGGGCTCGACCCAGTTAGCCTTGCCACCTTTCCCCATCACAGACTTTAGTTGAAATAAAAACATTGGGATTTGATCCTAGATCTTTGTGGGAGAAGTCGGATGAAATCTTTCCAAACATTACCAATTTCACAGAAAAATAACCAAACTTACAAACGAAATCACCAATTTACAAAGTGAAATGAGTTTAATCGGTGGAGAGGGGAAATCATTACAATTCAGGGTGAATTCACGTTTTAAACCATGATTAATCGATAAAAAATATACCGATGGCGATGAACAAATCAATGATTTAACATTACACTTACCTGTGGCACGCTTGCAAACCTTATCATTGTCACTGACGTGGTTAGCGTAATTCCAAAATTTAAATTTGAAATTCGTTTTTGGTGCTCACAGTTGGCCTGTCAATTATATCAGAAATGTTGATAAGCCCATTGTCAATGAATTTCTTCAGAAAACATTATTGGAACATTAAAGCGTTGATAGCCCCGTTATCAATGATTTCCCTATTTATTACAACTAAAATGTTGACACTGAAACTGTCAGCATTTTCTGAAATTTTTTAAAAACAGAATTAATGTGATAACAACTGGCTCCACAAGGATGTTGTCGATCAATGATGGCAACAATAATCCCATAGACCAGTTTACTATTTATTACAAAAGACTAGTTCAAAAGAAAAACTTTGTTGACTCAAAAATAAAGAATTCATCTCTTAAAATATGTTCTTTTTACAGAATCAGACAAAAAAAAACATAATTGGTTGTAAAACAACTTATTCTTTTAATAAACAGTATTAGAACCTCAGGACCTTCTCTCCGGGCTTCAAGTTCTTCAAAATGTGCATCCACACCTACAATGTTTTCAAACAAAATATATGATATGTACAATGAACTCTGAAAATTATCCTTTGCCTTTAGGAGATGTAATGTTTCAGGAACCATCCATTGACCGGACCTCTTGGTAGCACTACTCCTTGTAGATCTTCTAGAATGAAACTGTTCTTAGCACATAAATCTTCTATTTTGTATGGTCCTTTCTAAATGTTGTCAAAATTTCCATGCTAACCCTTGTCCTCAATACGAGCATCCCATTTCAAAACTAAGTCTTGGCATTTAAAGTCATCCTCCTTAGTCTTCTTGTCAAAAAATTTCTTGATATGATCTTGAACTTCATGAGATTTTTCACAGACTTTCTCTTTATTCTCTTATAGCTCTATTAATTTATTTATCATCCTCTACAAATGATTTTGCATGTAAATATCTCATAATAGGGATGCTAATTGAAAAAGGAAATGTAGCATCAACACCATACACTAACTAGAAAGGAGTAGTATCAATTGACCTTTTAGTACTAATCATGTCTGCCCATAAGGCAAACTTGAGTTTTGTATGCCAAGCCTTCTTATTATATTCTAACATTTTTTAATAATTATGGTCGGCCTTTTATTTAAGGATTTGGCTAGTCCATTACCTTGAGGGTAATAGGTTGTAGAATGACTAAGTTTGATATGGTAATCATCACAGAATTTTACTAGCCTCTTATATTTGAAACACTGTGCATTATCAGTAATAATTCTCTTTGGACAACCAAACCTAGAAAGAATGTTTTCTAGAAATTGAATAACCACGAGATCAATAGCTTGCCTACTTGGGAGTGCTTCAATCCATTTGGTAAAGTAATTTGTTCCCATTAAAATCCATTTGTGTTGTGTTGAAGATGCGAGATGAATTTCGCCTATGAAGTCAAGGCCCCATTGCTGAAAAGGTGCCTCCACAGAAATATGTTTCAAAGGTAGAGACATTAATTTTGACTTACCTTCAAACAACTAAGATTTATGGCAGACTGCTACTTCTTTTCTAATATCAGAAAAAAATGGTTGGCCAATAGAATCCAACTCTCAAAATTTTATCTACAGTAGCCTTCCAGTAATGATGTCCTCCACAAGCTCCTACATGGAAATGTTTACTCATTGTTTTAGGTCCATCTTCTAGCAAGTAGTTTAATGCGATACCCTGAGGATCTTTCTAATACAAATAATCGTCTAAAAGACAATATTTGACAAATTTCAATTTCAAAAATCTACCTCAAGTCTTTTCCATCCTTGGTGGTGCTTGTAGATTTTTTAGAATGTAAATAATATCAACATGTCACACACATTCTCTGAAACAATCTTCTACTTTAATCATTTATTCTTCATATGGAAAATATGATGATTCCAAAATCGAATTCACACCAAAAGTGTCAAGATTTGTTTTAGTCATAAGTCTAGCCAAACCCTGTCCTTTGATTAGTTTGGTAGGCTTAATTTCTAATTCAAATTCTAACATCTGAATGATCCATGTCCCTCTTCTTCCATCCCTATCTGGTTGTACTAAAATACTTTTAATTGCAACATCTAGCACATAGGCAATCACTTGAGAATGCATAATAAAAACTCTAAAACATTTAAGTGACTTGATCAATGCATATGCATGTTTGTCCAGTATATTGTATTTCATTTCAATATCTCTCAATGGACTACTGAAAAAGGATATTGATTGTTCCTGACCTGCCTAATTTTTCTGAAGTAAAACACCATAAATGGTGTGCTCGGAGGCAAATGAAAAAAATTATAAAGTCCTTAGAAAATTTTGGACTAATGAGTAGAGGTGTTTGGCCTAAAACTCTTTTGATATCATTAAAATACCCTTTCACTTGTTCGGTCCACTTAATCTCGCTCCCTTTCTTAAACATATTTGACATTACTTTTAAAATTTCTACAAAATTTGGAATAAAATGCTGCATAAAATTTACTTTACCTAAGAAATATTGCACCTCCTTCCTGTTTCTAGGCTGCTTAATCTTTTTTATTGATGTCACTCTGTTGGGGTCTATCTGGATTCCCTCCTTTGATACTACACGTCCCAACAACTTGGCTTCCTTCATGGTGAAATGATATTTTTTCGAATTTAGAGAAACTATGAATTTCCTGCACTTGTTAAAAAATTGTCCTCAAATGTTTCAAATGGGCAGATTCATATTTTGAGAAAACAGTGATGTCATCTAGATAAATTACCATGAACTTATCTCTTTTGTCAACAAAAGTTATATCCATTGTGCACTGGAAAGTAGCTCCAACATTCATGAGTCTGAATGGCATCTTGGAATACATGAATGTACCTCATGGCATGGTGAAAGCAACCTTTTCCTAATATTTTGGGTCAACCAGAATTTAATTATATCCAAAAAACCCATCCAACATAGAAATCCTTTTCGTGCCAACCACCTTTTGCAGAATGTGGTCCATTTTTTGTAAAAATAATTATCCTTTAGTGAGACTTTATTCATATTTCTGAAATCTACACATAGGCGGACTTCCCCGCTCCTATTTCTCACTAGCACCAGGTTTGGTATCGAATTTCAAAATATGAATGGAATGATGATTTTCGCAGCTAACAAGCTTTTTACTTCCTTCTCAATCAGTAGTAGTAGCTTCGAATTGATTCTTCTTAACTTTTGTTTAAAAGGTTTCTCATTTTCCTTAAGTGGTACAGTGTGTTGGATGATAGTGTTATCACTCAAGGAAAAAATTTTAAATTTTTCACAACAGTTCGATTGTTTGTCAAAGGCACATAAATCCTTTCTATCAGTTTCGCAGCGCAGCATGTTTTAAGTGATTTCGTAGTGCATAATTCATATTTTTCACTGGCTACGCTACGAAATCGAGAATTTATCCTAATCCATAGCAGACCTTACCCAGCTATCATGTTTATCAAAATCCATTTGGTTTGCATCAACAGTTGTCAGCTTATAAGGTTTTTAGTACCCCAGCAGATGGTGTTTTAATAAGTTTATCTGGAGCACTCTTTCCTTGGAAGAAGCCTTCAGTGGTAATCAGTGGAATCAACAAGGGATCAGACTGTGGATATCACATCATTTATTCTGGCACTGTTGCAAGTGCAAGGGAAGCTCTCATGTCAGGGGTTACTTCTATTGCAATATCTGAAGGTGAATGCAGAACAGACAGATTCGCGGTTTTGTTTCAAAATAATTTCACCATCAGAACATCATAGGGACTGTGGAGGCAGAACGGATTTCTGTTGATCATGTTGCACACTTAAAACCCTCAAATGAAGATATAAAGATGGCAGTATGACTTCTGGGAAGAACGGGCTCTTGCCACCTTTTCTTGTTTATAATTTGCAAAAAGTCTTGAAGAACAGAAAGATATCCTAAGGAGCTTGTTCTTGCTGTTGACATAGAGCATTTAAATCTGTTTGCTGGCCTTGCTGATGGTGTTTAGTGTTTGGTGCAAGTTCAGTCAATATTATCAGAGGATGCTAAAATTGGGATATTACTTGAATATCTCGAAATTAGTTTTAATGATGCAACAGTTTTGAAAAGTTACATTTATGTGCAATAAAGGATGTGCCCCCATGTTGTCTGATCAATCTGAAGGTAATGAGTTCCTATGTAGAGAAGTGCATTCTGAAAATTCTGAATCTCTTCTTTGTCTACTTATGAATGATTTTCTATCCCTTGCATTGGATCCGTTTTATGGGTTTGAAAGGGACTGTCCATCAAAGGTATCTCATTTCTTCCTAAAGTTCAGATCTCTGGTTTATCAGAAAAGTCTGACTTCAATTTCATCTTTGGAGGCATCTAAAAATGTTGAATCATTACACAAGGTCAGAGATATTTAGGAAACTAAGAACAGAAATGCTAGACGGGAGTTTGATCTCTTGTCATCCTTGCCAGAGTCAAATGATTCTAATGTCAAGGATCCCTTAGCTGATGAATATGGCAGAAGTGTGGAGCAGCGAACAGGTGATAGAAAAAATGAAACCCTGAGTGATATTAAAGTTGAGCTACTAAAAGGTTTTGAGGAATGGCGGCCTGAACATAAACCACCAACACAAGATGAGGAATTTTATTTGCTTACTGGAGAAAGTGAAGAGAGTCTTTCTGAAGGGAAGATTGTACAAGCAACTGTTCGTTTTGTCCAAAATAATCGTGTAGTATGTGATCTGGAATCAGGATTGACAGGAATAATTATGAAGGAAGAACTTTCTGATGATAGAGATATTGATCCAATAGAAAAGATCACTGAAGGCAGTATCCTTACCTGTCGGGTGAAAAGTATTCAGAAAGCAATGTACATAGTGGATTTGACTTGCAAAGCGAATGAGTTAAGGAGTGATCATTAGCAGAGTGGACAGGTTAAGGATCGGTTCTATGCAAAAGATGAATCCCTTTTACACAGCGAGCAGGAAAAAGCAAAGAAGGAAAAGGAACTTGCAAAAAAGTCTTTCAAATCCCGGATGATCGTGCATCCACGATTCCAGAACATTTCGGCAGAAGAAGCCATGGAGGTATTGTCCGACGTGCCACAGCTCTTGGCAGGTGATGGTTACAATAACCAATCAAATTGGTGTTGATATAAACCTGGCTGCTTGCCATGAGTGGATGTTTCCCCGCTGCAATTTGTATCAGGACTTGGACCGAGAAAAGCTGCATCCTTACAGAGGGCTATTTTAAGGGCAGAGCGTATTTATTCTCGTAGAGACTTATTGACCACCCTTGGAGCAATGAAGCGGCTTGTATTTATAAATGCTGCAGGTTTCTTAAGGGTTAGAGGGACTGGATAGGCTGCCTCTAGTAATCATGTCATGGATCCATTGGATGATACCAGAATTCATCCAAAGTCGTATGACTTCGTTTTAGCCTCTTATGTCAGGCAGCTATTGAAGCTCCAAGGATTCTTAATCTCTCAAGCAGTGAACACTTTAGTGGACCTTATGGGGAGGATTTTGTCTTCATTGCCAATGATTGGCATACATCTCTTCTTCCTTGTTACTTGAAGACAGTCAGATTTTGGGTTGAGACTGTGTTTTTGAAATTACACAGCAGTTTCGTAGCGCGCTACGAAACTGCTGTAGGTGGTGTTTTCAACGCAGAAAAACAGTTTGGTAATATGTGCGGGAATTTTCAAAAGGAAACACCTAAAGGACATGTAAGGGACCAAATGAAGCCATCACAACCATTCAGATCAAGACAGCTGTACCTTTAAAAGGTGGAATGCTTTAACTCAAGTTTGAAGTTTCTGTTATAAAGCCACTTTATTACCGGTCATAGGGTATTGAATGAGTTGCATACAAGGAATTTTGGCTTGCACACTTGGCCATCGATGAAGCCTCCAACACATCAGGAACATGGTGATCTCCTATATTTTTGGGTTATTAAAAGGGCTAAAAACATGTTGTTGTATATTCGAAGTTATGGAGGACTGGAACCGAAAAGCAAGGGATATCACCTAACATCACTGAGCAGTTAAAGTATTCAGCATCCGAGGCCAACATGGAGCTTTAAATACTCATCTCAGCCATCTCAGCCAAACTGCAAGGAGTCCAAGTGTCAAAGAACAAGAAGGAATCATTCTACGAAGAAGATAGAGTTAGAGTCATAGTCAAATTAGAACTCTTTAGAACTCCAGTTAGCACTAATTGTATTTAATAGTTTGTTGTAAAGCAGATAGGTGTCATCATAGGCAGAATTCGAGTTCCCCTCATGTGGGAGGAGGAAGCTCGAAGTAGTTAGAATAAGGATTTTCTATATATAGCTGGAACATCTATGTAATGAGGGTTGGATATTTTATAAAACAGAGGACTGTTTTGGCTTATGTAAAAAACAGAGTTCAGTAATATAAATGATTGTTTTACTTCTCAGGATTCATAAGGGATTTTCTTGTTCAGAATGTGTGATGGTATATTTTCTTTAGTGTTCTTTTACAGTTGTACAAATGCATAATCACTCAGAATTCATTGATCATGCTCTGACTTCCTGTATGTCTTTGTAAATTGTGGTTTTATATAAGTGGTATTCTGAACATCCAAATGCTAAATGCCCTGAATTCTATGTAAGGCATCATCATTGTTTGTTGTAGTATGTTTGACTCCATAGGCCCAATGGAAACTTATGTAATGTTTGTCCAGCCTTCATTATTTGTCAATGTTATTCACAAGAGTTAGCCATCTTATTAATAGTCAAAATCAATAATCCTTTGAGAGAGCCCTCTCAGGCTAAGGAGGCTAAGCCTTAGTCAAAAGATTGGTCTGAAATAGTTACTTAAAGTCTTCCTGGTCAGCAGCCTTCCAGGGCCTGATTTTGAGATAACAGATAGTTTGATCATAGATCTTCAAATATTCATATCTCCAAGAAAATTTATCAGCAAACTCTTTCAACAATTCTGCATATTTTCGTTTTTGCTTCTCTTTCAAATTATTATAAACTTTGACTATCATTGGGCCAATGTCGATTCCCAAATTTTAATCTTCCATCTCACCATCACTTTGCAGGATTCTTGGCTTAATTGCCACATCATTGGAATTGAACAACCTTTCTAAAGGAACCAAGCCTCTAGGGATTATATTGTTACTTAATTGAATAATTTTCTATCCAGCAACAGTATTCAAAAAGATTGTTGATTCAGAATTTTTATCTGTAGTTTCATCTTCATCCTTGTCAATTGGAGTGTTGAGAAATTCATTTTTTCTTTCAAGAAAACTTTTAATTTGTTGATCATCCTCAAACACATGTCAATGCTTAGTATTATCCGAAATAGAAGGTATGTGTCTAACATTGATCTCATACTTTTCATTGGATAAATTGGAATCATGGATGCACTAGCAGTTGTTGCTAAAGAGACTAAAATTTTGTTCTCCTCTCTTGGTACTAGCAATATTTCATGTTTAGAAAAGAAGTTAGAAAATAAATCCCATGCCTCATTTATGTAGGCTCTCATTCTCAAATACTTGGTTTGATAGCTACCTTTGACTTGGTTCACAACCAACTCTGAAAATCCAAAAATGTGAATTTTATTCGCCTTTTGCTCTCTTAATAGATTTAGACCAATAATAAGAGCTTCATATTTTGCCGCGTTATTTGTACAGTCAAAATACAATTTAAATGAATGTAATTGGCTTGTATAATCTAGCGAAACAATCCATATTCTTGCTCCATAACCCTTCTCACAAGTGGAGAAATCAAAGTACAATTTCCAGACCTCATCTGAAAAATTTTGAACCTGTTTTTGTTGAACATTAGTCTCATCTTATGCTAATATTTCTCCCTCAAAACAAAAATCATTAAAGAAAATTTGTGACCCCAATTCTATATCTACTGCATAGATGGGATGATTATCCAGTTGGGTTTTGTTGCTCACCATATAGCCCATTTGGACCTCTCGGTATAATCTTTTCAATTCACCAAACAATGGGATTGAAGCATAAGACATATCCATCTGCAAAGTTCCTCCCAATCTTGTTGCCCAAGATCGAGATAACAACATGCAAAATTTGGCTAGAATGTCTGCTAACACTATATCCATCATTACACTCTTAGTAGGAAGTTGAGCTAAGGTGATAACTAAATCCTTTATCAGCCCTAAACATTTTACTTTTTTGGAATCAAAAGAGAACAAATATTTGTAGGGTCTGGTACTTTGGAGTCCTAGTAGATGGTACATGACTGACATAGGCATGAGATTTTGTGAAGCTTCAGATTCTAACATGGCGTTGTGAAGGATCATATCATGTATGTTCAGACTTACATAAAATGGGGGAACATCATCGTATATACTAGTGACATGTGGACCAAGAACAAATTCAGGCGCATCATCATCTAGGTTTAAAGTATCTTGTGAATTTATGTTGACTTGATCGGTTCCTGAACTTTTAACCGTAGTAAAAATTATTTTCCTATAATGTTCATTTCTTAAAAGTTCAGCAAAAGGATGGATACTTCCAACTTACTAATTTTAGATTCCATATTAAATGATGACTGTGATTTTTTTGAATCCTTGATCTCCTTTTTTTCTTGTTATGCTTTTCTAGGATTGTCCTTCTTAGGCTCCTCTAGTATCTTCAATATCTCTTTCCTAGGTTCAACTTGTTGTTTAGTTGTTGTCTTTTGTGGCGGTGTCTTGATAGGGACATTTCGGTTTTTGAGGTTGTGCTTCCTCTGAAAATATTCCACCGCATCATTATACCCATACTGATAAATAATTGAATCACAAAGATGAATGTTGTCATTTTCTCTTGAGCATCCAACAAAAATGTCATGTTCTTCTTTGGTGGAAAATAATTGCGTTTATTTATCATCGAAACACCCAATCTGATGATCTTCTTCATCAATGGCATCCTCATCAAAGAAATCTTCTGGAAATGGAGGTCAAACAATAGGTTGTTGTTCTTCAGGACCTTTCTGCTCTATAGGACGATTTTGAGTAGCTTGGGGTCTTCTGAAATTCTGATTTTTGACTTGAGGTTGATTTTCATCTTGGGGAGGAGTTAATTTATCCACCAACTTGTCCATTTTTTAGCATCACATCAAATTTTACATCGAGAGATGAAGATGATTCTTCTTTGAAACTGACTCTCCTTTCATACTTCATTTTTTCCTTTTTTGCCAACAAATTGGCTTCTACCCGAATTGCATTACTTTGCATTGCCTCTAAAGTAGCAGGATTTCTCTCATGGAGCTGATAAGCCAATTCGGCATCAAATCCGTAAGAATAGTGTAATAAAGTTAATCCAAGAGGAGGTTTGATCTTAGCTGAAATAGAATTATAGACATTGTTAAGTCTAGTCGTGAATTCTTGGAAAGATTCCTCTCAATTCCTTTTAGGAGTGTCATATTCAGCTAAATTTACAGGGGATTTTTCTTCACCTCCAATTTTGTGGGAAACAACTGTTCAAACTGTTGAAAGTATTGATACTTGCTACAGGTAAAGATCTGAACCATTTCTTTACCTCTCCTGATAGACTTTGTGCAAAAAGTCTCAATTTGATGTCCTCATGGTCAACCTCCTCTAGATCTATAAAGTCGTTAAGCTTGTCTACATGTTGTTGAGTTGTATAATACCTAGTACCATCAAACTAAATCAGGTGTTGTCCATAATTTAAAGGGAGGTCATGTATCTGACCTCCAAGATCCAAAGGTGCATATCAGGCAGCCATAGGGCTGGGATATGAAACTACACTAACAACAGGAGTTAGGACAACGGATGTCAGAGGCACTGAGACTGTTGTGATAGCAGTTGATGGAATAGGCTTTTGGACACCCACAGAGGATAGATGAGTAGTTGAGGCAAATAAAGATGGGATGAAATAAGGAAAATTTGGAGATCTAGCCGCAACTTCCTGGAGTTCCTGGACTTTATGTTCTAATTTCTGAAAATGAGACCAAATCTCAAAATCTTATGGTAATAGCTCTAATTTTGGGATAGAGGGCCTAGGGGTAAAGGTCTTTAGATCTATTGGATCAAGAAAAATATCTGATAGACTACTTTTGGACTTAGATCTGAGTAAATTACTTTCAAATTTAATATCTAACACCAAATATTCAAAAGATTCAATCTTTGCAAGTAGAGAATAAGACCTTTCTAAATTGACCGTACCTGATTCCTTAGGAGCTTTTCTCCGAAAAAAAATTCTAGCTTGAAAAATTTTGGGGTGGATTTGGATTAGGGTTCCTCCGAGTATAAATGTTTGTATGAGCCAGAACTTCGTCAATAAGAACACTTCAGATTGTAATGTGGAGTCGCCAGAGAAAACATCTTGTAGCCAAACTAATACACAAATATTTGTTTTCCCTCAGAGATCTGATCTTCAACAATCAAATAATTTGGGGAACAATATGCCTTTCGTTCCCCAACAACGATGCCAAAATGTTATCTCTTAAAGAAACCCTAGTTTTTAAGGAAAAACTCTAAGGTAACCTTGAACCTCTTTGAGGTTGAAAGTTGGCCCTTCAACCTGGAGAGGGATCTCTCCCTAAAACACAACTACTCTAGGTCACTGTAGTAGTAGGTTTTACACTTTAAGCTCTATGGCTAGATTTAGTTTGTAGGATGAAATTTGGTTGGGTTGTATATAAAACACACCATTGGGCATGGAGTCTAGTTTTATCAAATGATGCTACAGATCTAATGAGCAGGACACAAAAATCAAGGTAGTAATAACTCCTTTGACAATTTGAGAGATTTAGAAGAAGAAAACTGAAAAGAAAACAAAATTATAGCTGATAGAAGCAACAAGTACTAATGACTAAGAAATACAAGAAAGGAGCATGAATGAATCCCAATCTCAAAAACTAAAGTTTCCAGACATGAAGAAGATTTTTCATAAACAGAGAAATAACAGACAAGGAACTACAACACATGAATTTTCTGCAAATGCTCATCAAAACTGCAATATATTTAAGATCTGCTCAAATACACCAAAATGCTAATGTTTTTACAATAAAAACCAACCTTTTTCCATTCTTCAGAAATTGTCTTTATAGATATTACATCAATTGATCACAAGATTATAGTTTCAAACTTAATTACAATAATCCAAAAATATCAAAATATTCTAAGTTCATGCATGTGGAAAATATCTTTAATTACATTAAGTTTTTTCTAAAATAAAATATCTGCTGGAAAATATGCTAACATATAGGCTAAGAAAAGTATCTTCAGAATATCTTCCTCAAAAATAGAAACAAGTCCCTGACTGATAAAACTGAATCCTTGTTGGCAAACAAGTACCTCTGCAAACAGGTTCAATCCTTCACCAAAACTTTTTTTTGTTAGAGTTCCTTTTCCCTCAGGCTTCCTAGTGAAATTTTTTGATACTACCATTGTCAGCTTCTTAGCTTTCCTGAGTTGAAGATTTCGCTAACAGACTGACTGACAACATTTCCTTTCAGCCTATTTTTTAGAATTCACTAATAGTGGGAATGTCAACATTTCTCTCACCAAAATTCGCTGATAACGAAGATGTCAGTGCTCCTCTTCAAATTCGTTGACAACGGAGATGTCATCTCCTATTCCTAAAAATTGTTGACAGTGGAGATGTTAGCTCCTGCTTCATTCAAAATTGTTAGCAATGCGAATGTCAACTACTCCCTTCTTTGTTGTATGTAAATATGATGTTAAGCACACTGTCAGCGATAAATCCAAAATTTTTGTTTCTTAAGTGCATAACCAAAATTTTCAAAATGACCCCAAGCCTCCTAGCTGAGGATGTTGGTTGGTTTTAGAAGCACATCCACCTTCTCCAACCTTTGTTTCTTGCTTTTCCTTGTCTCCATAGGACCTTTTCCTTTAGTTTCTTTGTCTCTTCTCTTTTTAGAGCCTACAGTCTTCTTTCTATTGATGATAAGGTCCTTCAATGGCAGATTATCTACATCAATTACCTCCTTGGCCAAATATGGGTTGCTTCTCAGTTTAATTTTAAACCTTAACTTATTTTAGATATCATTTTGGGATTCAAATGCATTAATTAAGTCATTCATCTCTGACCTTTCCATGAGAGGTAGTCGTAACTGACTAATTTCTCATGACTTTTTAATATTCCACTTAGCACTCATTACATCGGGTGATGCTCGCAGGGGTGAAGAAGTGGAATTGAAACTAGTGAAATGAATCACATAGTGTCAATCATCACTTCCAGGGCTTGCTAAGTTAAGTGGGCTTGATTGTGGGGAAAACTCCACAGTTAAGTGCGCTTGAGCCAGAGGCGATCTGCGATGGGTGACCTCCCGGGAAGTCCCGATTACCAGGTGCAAGCCCTGGAAGTGATGATTGACACTATGTGATTCATTTCACTTGTTTCAATCCCACTTCTTCACCCCTTTGAGCATCACCCGATACAATGAGTGCTAACTAGACTATTCCAAAATCATGAGAAATTAGTTAGTTACCACTACCTCTCATGGAAATGGTCATAGATGAATGACTTACTTAACATAGTTGTATCCCAAAATGATATCTAATATAATGCACTGCGAAAACCCCAATACTTAACTTAACTTATTTGTTGGCCTTGTATGAGGTCGCCTGCCTCCTTTAAGTGTTTCAAAGAGTGTTTCTTCAGCTTGGGTCTCAACTTCAACCTCTTTTCCTTTAATCATCTCTGGCATAGTTGTGTCTGCAGGGGAGTCTTCGATAGGTGAACTCAAGGCCTGGGGAGAACTGATATCAGAAGGTAATCTTACAAGGGATACAGGGTCTAGTTTACTAAGCCTAACACTCTTTCTTTGCTAAACTTTGGGGATTTTAGGGTCAGAGGATGTAGAAGGGACCTCTGTGTCTTTTTTGCTGGGAGTTGGATCAATAAAGGTTGTTTCTTGAGAATTTTTCCCCTGTTTAACAGTTTTCTTCCTTCCTTTTAAGGCCTTATGGGATTGAAGTTGAAAACCTCCCAAAAATAGGAAGTGGCTCCAGGTTCTTCGTACTTTGGCCAACTTGTTTTCAATCTACAGTTTAATGAGGTCTTTGTGATAGACATATTGGGGGAAGGGGTCTGTTCTTGCTCTGAAACAAGCTGCCATATGCCTGAGACTCTCCAACAAATAGAAACAAGGGTTCATCCTAACCTCACTAGCTAAATGTGCTAGGAAATGAAAATGGTAAAGGCTTACCCGATTGAAACGCCCCTCACATGTAAAGTGTTATTGAGTTATGCGAAGCAGGCCATGCCATTTATCCTCCAACCACGATATTTCCACCCCTGTCTTCCAATTTTTATCTTTGAATTCTGTCTTCAAGAAAAATGGGACATTGATCCCAACTCATACATGGCTTCTGAAAACCTTCTCTCCATCTGTAGGTAGTGTTATCACTTAGAACTAAAATTGATATATGTAACTTTTCATCCTAGCCCGATGACAAAGGTCAGTGCTAGTTTATTTTTGTTTCAATTTTCTTCCCTTAGAATCTGAAGTTTTGAAGAGTTTTTGAGTCAAGTTATTCTCAGCTCCCATTGGTTCCCCTCCATCTACCATTTTTTTATAGCCACCTGTTATCTTATGTCAGTCAACGTGCCTTTTTGTAATTTCGCAGCACAATCCTGATTAGGCAGTTTCGCAGCGCAATCCTGATTAGGCAGTTTCGCAGTGCATCATTCAAATTTAAAACTGACAGTGCTGCGAAATCATGGATTCGTCCATTCCGTAGCGAATCTTTCCCGAAATGTCAAATCCGTCAGCTCATGTACCCCTCTTATCACATTTCACCACTCATTGCCACTATCACCACCACTAGATCTGTTGATACGCATGAATCATCATTTCCAAGAAAGACCACCGTGCATAAAACTTAATGATGGTCATAAGTCTTGCATGAAATGACAAATCTGCAAGATTACAACTTGAAATATTTTAAACGGCAAAATTTAAAATTCAACTGCAAAGATAATCAAGCGAGGTTGAATTCAAATAGAAGCTGAATAACAATTCCAATCGGAGCTGGTAGTTATTGTTTGCGAAGATTTGGAAGAATCAATGGAGAAAAAGGAGCACAGATCCGGCAAATTTCTAAGGACTGAGCCTGAAGGCTTAGATATAACGCTAAGAAATAAAGAGGTGGATAAAGCATTTAAAAAGGCCGGGTGCTGGAATTTTTGCAAAAAGTTACAAGGAGGGCACGCACAGGTAACTAAAGAATTTGCACTTAACTTCACAGGCTTGAATTCAAAGGTAGCCATGATAGAATTGCAGGTTTCGCCAGAAGTGATATCTACTGTGACATAGATCCCACAAGGACAAGAGCAATGGTTTAAAAATTTCAAGTTTGACATGAATCCTTGCAAGGAGTTTTTGAAGGATGAATTTGTAAATGAAGATTTAAGTAAGGCAGTGCCCAGGAGTTATGTCAAAGAATATTATGCTCATTTACTCACTTGCATACAGAAATATCTGACTTGTGAAGGAAGGTATAACAAGGTTTACTCTTACCATTTTAAACTCCTTTTGCATTTCACCGGGAAGGTCTCCATAGACTTACCTTTTTATCTTTTCCGTAGTTTGAGTAAGATGTGTGATAAGGTACAGCTGAGGAAAGAGGATTGTGAAACCTCTTTGTTTCATCATGGTTTGATCAAACTACTAGTTTTAGATGGGCTCCAAAAGGTAGACAGAGATTGGAATTCGTTCATTTTTATGGCTGGCTTCAAAAGCCAGACTGGCCTCACTCCTCTACCTGCTAGAGATTCTACAATAGCTGAGCTCCAAACAGAAGCAAGAGCTAAAAGAGTTCCAAATTCACAAGTAAGAAAACAAGTGAAGCCACTCATCATCCAAGATCAACCTCAGAAATCAACTAAGGAAAAATCTCATGGTAAAAAGACTGTACCTGAAACAAGCAAATCTGAAGTAGTCTCAAGGATAAGAACAAGAAGCCAGATGAATAAGCAAAAAGGTAAAGCTGTAGCAGTCGAAGAAAGTCCAGTGTCCAAGGGAAGTTTAAATGCCTTATTACAGGCTATTGACTTTGAGCAGTCTCTACCAGTTCAAATTGAGTTGATACAGTCAGAACAAGAAAGCACCAAGAAAGCCAAGGCCTCAAAAAGGCTTAAATTTGATGAGCCAGCTGAAGAGTTTGTTTTTAAACCTAGAAGACCTATGACAAGAAGATTCCAGCAAGTACAGGAAGCACTGTCAAGAACAAAGGAAACAGGGGAAGGGACACAATGTTGGCAAAAGAAAAACACAAGCAAAACAATCATCACATCTAAAGAAGATAATATAGCAGACCTGAAGAGCCAATTAGAATCAGCTAAGCATGAGATCGCCAAATTGAAGAAAGCTGCTAGAAGACATGCAATCATACAAGCAAACTATTATAAAACTCTATGGAAAGGGAATGCAACTGTAGAAGCCCAGTTGAATTCAGTGGTTGATGGCCATTCACGATTTCACACCTGGACAGTACCAGCAATCAAAGAAGCGAAGTACATCAGAAGGATCAATATGCAACTGAGAGCTGGGAATAAGGTTATGAAGAAACAAATTGAAGATCTGAAGGCACAGTTAAGCCAGCTTAAAGGACCTGCTAAATGAGTTTTCATTTCAAGTAAGATTCTATTTCAAAATTTTGATAAGTTTGCTTGATCTTATCTTTCTGAAGAAATCTAAATCCCTATTCGACCTTTGGAAAGTCTAAAGAATTTTTTGGCAATCAAGCACTCGGTTAATAAAGGTCTCAGGTTAAAAACAAGTTGTTTTAAATAACTCAGCAGTTTCATAGCACGCTACGAAACTGCTGAAAGTGATGATTTCAACATAAATCAAGCAGTTTTGAAGTTGAAGCGGGAAAATTTTGAAGGACAGCTGTATACAACGAGAACACCTGAAGTTACAACAACCAATCAGACTAGCACAAGTGGAAATAAATAGTTTGAATCAAAAAGTGGCATTTTGTCATATCATAAGGAAATTGAAGCATGTATCAGACAACTTGAATACATTTTCCTTTTTGTTTTCGAAACAGTGGATGACACATCATCAAATCAGGTTTCATAACAGCGTACATCACATCAAAACGTGGCCACCGTCATATTTTGAGGGACAACAATTAAAAAACCGACTTATGAAGATTTGAAGATCATAAAGCCGAGAAGCAAGGATAGTCTCCTAATTTTTCTGGACAGTAAAGAAGATACAGCATCCAAGGTCAACATGGAGCATTAAACACCCATCTCAGCCAAACTGAAAGAGAACCAGATGTCATAGAAAGGAATCATCTTAATTATAGCCATCATGCATGTAATATGGAGTTAGAGTCATAGTTGATTTATATCTCTAAAAACTCCAGTCAACACTTTGTTGTATTTATTAAGTAGTTAGAGTTTAACAGTTGTCAGTAATAGAAGTAGTTTTCGAATTCCCCTCATGCTGGAGGAGGAATCTCGATCAGTTAGAATAAGAGCTCTATATATAGCTGAAACAACAATGTAATCAGGGTTGGAAATTTTATGGAAAAGCTGGTATTTGGCCTATGTAAGACTCATTTTCAGTAATACATGCTTGACTTTACTTCTCAGGATTCATGAAGGATTTTTTATGTTCAGAATATGTGATGTTGTCCTTTTCTTAATTCTTACAGTAGTATGGATGTATAATCACTCAGAATTCACTGAATGTGCTCTGACTTCCTGTATACATTTATAAACTGTGTGGTCCCATATGAGTTTATGTTCTGAATGTTTAAATGTTGAATGCCTTGACTTCCATGTAGGGTTGAGTTCATTGTTATATTGAGGTGTTGTTGACTCCATAAGCCCAATGGATAGTTTTGTTTAATGTGTTTCCACCATTCATATTTTTCACAGTTGTTCTATAAGAGTTAGCCATCTTATCTTTAATCAAAATCATTAATCCATCAAGAGAGAGCCCTCTCAGGTTGAGGAGGCTAAGCCTCAGCCTAAAGTAGGTTGAAATAGTTACTTAGAGTCAACCTGACCAGCAGCCTATCAGGATCTTATTTTGAGATAACAGGTAGGGTCGTCACCTCTGCTATTATCTCCTCCATAACGGAAAAAGAGAGTTCACTAATTTCCACCTGGTTACCATTGAAACCCTGAGCAAACACACGAACTACAACATCATGAAAATATGTGCATCGGTGGAAGAATTCTTCCCACCCTGCCTGCTGAAATTGCTAATGGATGCCACAATAGATCATCAATAGATTCGGTGCTTTGGGCTTGGCCCAGTTAGCCTTGCCATCTTTCCCCATCACAGACTTTAGTTGGAAATGAAAACACCAAAATTTGATCCTAGATCTTTGTGGGAGAAGTCATATGAAATATTTCCAGGCATTACCAATTTCATAGAAAAATAACCAAACTTACAAATGAAATCACCAATTTACAAAGTGAAATGAGTTTAGTCGGTGGAGAGGGGAAATCATTACAATTTTGGGTGAATTCACATTGTAAACCATGATTAATCGATAAAAAATATACCGATGGTAGTGGACAAATCAATTATTATTATTACACTTACTCGTGGTATGCTTGCAAACTTTATCATTACCGCTGATGTGGTCACCGTAATTCCAAAATTTAAGTTTGAAATTCATTTTTGGCGCTGATAGTCGACCTATCAATTATATTCGGAAATGCTGACAAGCCCATTGTCAACAAATTTCTTCATAAAAAATTATCAGAACATTAAAGCGTTGATAACCCCATTATCGATGATTTCCATGTTTATTACAACTAAAATGTTGACACTAAAATTGTCACCATTTTTTGAAAATGCTTAAAAACAAATTTAGTGTGATAACACATGTGAAAGGGTGGTTGTGATGGGTTAAATTATTCATTTACAAATATTATAGGATTGGGATTTGGTTCAGTGGTCCTGCGGAATGTTGGGGGGGGGAGGAATTAATTGATAGTTGCATGGTGTCTTGGACCCCTAGGAGGAGAAATTTGAACCTACGGATTTGGAATTGTGGTCAATTGTTCTCATCTCTCTCGTCTAAGGTCCCAATTTTCTAGGGTCCGAGGTAGGTTGGGGACTTGGGTGGAAGCATTCCTTATGTTTTATCAGAGCCTGTTTTTCAATATAGGAGGTCTCCAGTGGCTTGGGAGATCCCCATTGCTAGAACGTGGGAAGTATATTGTTAAGTCTTGGGGTTTATGTGCTCTCCTGGTTTGAATTATCTTCTTTGTGTCAGGGAGATTACGATAGTCTACTCCTCATGTGGTGGATTCAAAATCTTGAACCTTGACTGTTGTGTTGTCTCAGGTGGTTCCTTTGGATATTATCATGTTGTGGTAATTTGGAGAGGCTATTCAATTGGGGTATTGGTATTCCTGGGTTTCTTCATGTGCTTGTAGGGTTGGGGACTTGGGTGGAAGCGTAATTTGGTCCTTATGTTTTGTGAGAGCATGTTTTTCAATATAGGAGGTCTCCAGTGGCGTGGGAGATCCCCATTGCTAGAACGTGGGAAGTATATTGTTAAGTCTTGGGGTTTATGTGCTCTCCTGGTTTGAATTATCTTCTTCGTGTTAGGGAGATCAGGATAGTCTAGTCCTCATGTGGTGGATTCAAAATCTTGAACCCTGACTGTTGTGTTGTCTCATGGTGGTTCCTTTCGATATTATTGTGTTGTGGTAATTTGGAGAGGCTACTCAATTGGGATATTGGTATTCCTGGGTTTCTTCCTGTGCTTCTAGGTATGTCGAGATAGAGAGGAAGACCCTGTAGAGGGCGCATATAATATGGCCATATTAATGATAGGGGGTGATGCCTCATCCTCCAACAAGGATGGTTCAACCATTTTAGATAGGGAGGAGGAGTTAGAACAGAACCTTGTTGATGAGGCTCATCAATAGGCACATTATAAGGGTCATGATGCCATCCTCCATCTTTAGAACTATCTCTTTCTCACATTTGTTTACATTTTTTGTTATATTATGCTTAGTGAGAAGGGTAAAAGATGTTTGTTATGCCATGTGGCCTAATATGGTTTACTTGCAAGAAATGGAGCATTTTTTAGATTATTTCTAGGCAAGGGCTCAGAGTAGATGGTGATGCCTCATCCTCCAACAAGGATGGTTCAACCGTTTTAGATAGGGAGGAGGAGTTAGAACAGAACCTTGTTGATGAGGCTCATCAATAGGCACATTATAAGGGTCATGATGCCATCCTCCATCTTTAGAACTATCTCTTTCTCACATTTGTTTACATTTTTTGTTATATTATGCTTAGTGAGAAGGGTAAAAGATGTTTGTTATGCCATGTGGCCTAATATGGTTTACTTGCAAGAAATGGAGCATTTTTTAGATTATTTCTAGGCAAGGGCTCAGAGTAGATAGCAGGGAGAGAATATAGGGGGTTTTCCACCTCTTTAAGTCCCTTCATCAGCCCAAGATCACAACACTCTCTCTCATCAGCTTGAGGCCATTGGCAGCCAAGAGGAAACCAAGAAAACTAGGTCATTAGCAGCCAAGCAAGCGCAGTTAATGAGGAACGAGATCCACCATTCTCAAGTTGTGGGAGACAAATATTCCTATTTTATAGGGAGATGCTAGTAGCTACCCTCTTGTATAAATAAGGATGTAAAATATCTCATTAGGAGTCGAGTTTTGTTTTCAGCTAGGTAGCTATTGAGCTCAAGTACTTGGCACTGATATTTTTTAATGTTATGTGATGTATTAGACATTGATTCATTGATAATGAGAAGTTGCTTATTGATTCATCACTAAGTTAGTTCCAGAGGGATGAGGTTTTTAGGTTTGAGCCCAACCCCAATGGCTTAAGTCCCTCTTATGTATTGTATCTCCTTTTACTTTAGAGTGCTTATTAGTTTCTTGCATTTCATTAGAGAATAATCTATCAAAAATTTGTGATTGCAACCTTTACCTCATCTCTATCATGGGAGCATGAATAGAAGGATTTACAATCGCAGTCCAAAAGTATCATGTGTATGATTTCTTGGAAGAATATTTGTGTTAGTCGTCTTGTTTTGCATATTATTATTGTAGCTTAGGAGTTGGCTTGTTGATTAGATCATAGTTTTGGCATAGATTAGATAGCATTTAAATTCAAATCATCTTTTCCACTAATAGTTGCTTCATTTTTTCAATGATAAATTGGTATATGCATGTGATGATTGCGGGGTTGTTTGGATTTGTAGGAAAGGGCACCTCCACCACCTCCATCTTGGAATTCCTCACTTTCTTTTTTTAATCCCAACTTCTATCCTAAAAATTATGTTCTTGAGATCATTTTCCTAGGATCACCGAGAGCATCCCTCCTAGTGCAAAAAGGCCTTCAAAAGGCTCTGAGCTTGGCTAGGGACTTTGGCCAACCTTCACTCATCTACCTCAACCTCCATCCACATTTCACCTTGAACTCATAATTTCCACCTCTTAAACCTTCTCGACAGCCCTCATGTAGCATTGCAGACCTTCTTGTAACAATACAGGGCACCTATAGCAGCCTCCTGTAGCACACCTGTAACACCCTATTTATTCACCATTTTTTACCTTTACTGCAATTTGGACTTAGTTTAGAAGTATGTTGACCCCTAGCTGTGACTTCATAATCAAGGGAAGCTTCGAGGCCACTCCAAACCTCATTTTCCTTCACTTTAAAAACATAATTTTGTTAGTTTCCTTATCATAGATTTGGCACAAATAGAACATTGATTTACTTGCAAGTGTGAGCTAGTTAGATGGTAATAGAATCTTGAGTTATGGTTTGATAGGTTAACTTCTTGTATGCAAGTAGATTTCATAACTAGATGGACAATTGCAAGATAATGTAGTTTCCTTTCTGCAAGTAGTTTAGCTCTTGTCTTTACATGAATTGATTCAATAACATTTGCAAGTTGAAGTTAATATCATTTCCCTTTCATAGTTAGAGTTAGCTTCTAAATTGCACCTTCATTAGCTAGTTTTCATTCTAATTCAATAGGAGGAATGGCCTTGGAGCACTATTGATAAAATTTCCTAGTTGAGGGTGGCATGAGTAGAATCCCATCTACTATGCATATAGAATTGTCACCTCAAAGTTTATATGAACCTCAGGTTGATAAATAGAGTTGAGGAGCCCTTGGGAGTTGTAGCACTCTTGGTCGTGTTGTACAAGCTACCTCTTTGGAATCAATTGTTGTGTAACTGCGAGGGATCTAGGCCAACCTGGATATCCTCCGTGACCATAGGTATGAGGATATAAATGAAAATGTGGCCTATTGGAATGATATCCAGTTCACTCAAGATGAAATCTTGGAACAATTGGAAAACATTCGCAAAAGGCAAAGGCAAAAAATGAACATTTTCATGAAATTGAATCCTGATTGGAGCACATTGAATATCATCAGCATGAACAAAGGGAGCCAACATCTCATGCAAATATGCACCAAATGCATCTGCCACCCTGATATGAATGTGATAGGTTGTGTTCTTATTTTGCCATTTTTTTACTTATATGGTTTCGTACCCGTCTGGAAATAAGGTGCAAACTGTTAAATATTATGCTTCATATTCCAACTCTCCTCACCAACAAATCTGGTAAGAGTGAGGTAGGACGAGTTGATGACAATCTGAATGTACTTGTTTCTTTCACGATAATATAGATTCACAGTTTTTATCGACCAAAAAAACAACCACATTTATTGTTAACCACCCATTATAACCTAACTAAAATTTTGTGGAACCACCTTAAACAACACAACTCATAATAATAATAAATTTAGTAAAGTTATTCTAAAACTAAACACCTTACACATAACAAATATGACATTATAAATGAAATTCAATAAAATATGGTGACCACATCAACATTGTTCTTTGAAAAATAAATTAAGCTTTTGTGTTGTGTTTCTCTTTCTCCACATGTATATAGATGTTTTGATAATGGAATTTTTTTTTATTCCATAACACAAAGTTTATAATTATGTTGAAGGCATATTTTAAGGAGCAAAAAATCTTTATATTATTCATTGTGCTATACTTTTCAACCAAAACCACTAGTTTTTAAAAACCTATTGGCCACATGTCCCTTAAGGCCATCTCATAAGTGTACTCTAGATATTGCACTATTGACATTAATCCCTTCAAACTTCCCACTCCATCATTGTAATGTTAGGGGTTGCAATCTAGGGAGGTGGGATCATCAGGATATACTTATGTAAGCCCTTGTCGAAGTTCAATTTCATAGAACCTAATAATGATTTTATAAGGAAATTTTCTGCAATGTTAATTATATTTCCTTATTAATAAATAATTAGTCACTACAAATTTTCAAATATTTCCTCTCTAAAATGGCAACTAAGAGCTTGCCAAGCTTCATTCATCATCAACATAGCAGGGAAAAGATAACAACTGATATACAAGCTTGGTCTATATGAATCAAGGGATTTATATTTAATTATGTATAATTAACTTCCCTTGAGTAGCAAAGCTATAATATTAGATATTGTGATGTCATCAAGTGGTTTTTTTTGTTCCCATGATCAAGCACTAATAGAGTGTCACATTCTTCAAACTCTTATTCTTTCATTTCATAAAGAGAATGAGATGAGGAGCATAATAAAGAAAGGAAACACACAAAACACTAGCAATGGCCACAAAGGATAATAATGACATTCCAGCCATCAGGAGACATAAAATGACAAAGGGATTGTAGGGAGAAATATCGAGTCAACTTTCCAGGGATGAATTTTAATTAGAGAATCATATTGTTAGTGGGCATAGAGTATCAATGGCCCATAACTAATGAATATACATCATTTAAAGCATGATTGAACTAGAGGTAAGCATGGATATGATATCTTCCTATTAATTGAATGACGCATAGAATCACATTGGACATAGTTCAAGACTAGTGTAGGAACTAGGATAAATTGTAAGTGAGAGTTGGAATTAAAAATCATATTATAAATTCCAAATATTTTAATAAACTATCGCTCTATCGATGCTTTTATTTTCCAAGAGATTCTATCAATTCTAGAATTTATTCCATATAACTCTTCACCTACAATATATTGTTCCTTATAAATCTAGCATTTCCATCATACACCATAATTTCTCTTCTTTCTCTCTCATAGTACTTATGGATTTATATTGTAGGGCTCCCTTTTAATCATGATCCACAGTGAAACATTAATGGTTGTCTCACATGGATGAATGATTGCCCTATTTATGCCATCCCCCATTATCCCATAATTATATCATCTCAACGTATCAATCTTTGAGTCTTTTTATGTGTTGAATAAAACAAAATGATTGAAAATCATAGAACCAAATTGTTCAAAATATTCAAGGTTTAAAAAAATATTACACATTGGTACAATGGAAAGAAAATTAGTGGATATTTTTTCTGAATGATGTCAAAGTTTAAAGTACAAAGGTTATATTGAATTGTACCTATTGTTTAGGAAAAATGATTAGGATCCCAAGCCAACCAAATTACTTATAAATTGACAATGAATTATCTTGTTACATGAATGGATTGCATTAAAATGGTATATTTGGGTGTTAAAAAACAATTTATGTTATTGGTACAAATTGAATTTGTGGATTCATAGTTTAGGAAAAGCACCATGAGGGGATTTAATCTCTATGAGAACACTAGATTATGGCATGGTGTGTAATCTACCCAGGGAACTTATACTATGTGATTATTATCCTTAAGTTCATATTCTCATGCAGTATGGGAAATGGATCTGATTTGATCCAATGGTTATCAACTTATGATTGAGTTGTAATAACCAAACCAAAAGATGTCCAAATACATAACAATGACCCTTAATTTCTTGCTAATCCAATGCTCCTCCAAGTTTCCAATTCCAATTTTTAGAGATCTCAAATTTGAATTTTTCATCAAGATGGGGTTGATTTGAAGGTGAACAACTATCACACATATTTCCCTTTTTTATTAAACCTGAAATTATGGCTATCATCCATGTATGACTAAATAAGCAATACATGGAGCATGTTGAATGGATTATCCATTACCTATAGATGGACCATCCAAGAAAATATGCCTCCTTTCTTTTTGTAATGTATACATCCTCAATTTCCTTCAACATTCCACTTTGCTTACTTTGTGGGTATGATAGCAATACTCCTAATGTACCAGTCAACATATTTGTGCCAGATATGGTGTCTTTTAATATACTATGAAACTACTAGTCCAAAACAATGCTAATGCACTTTTATGAGTGTATTCTAGAACTAGCCTAAAGATTAGAATAATGCATATGTTGTTGCACATGAAATTAGCGTACTATAATGACAATGAAATATAATGATAATGTATCTCATTTATAGGGCACACCACTAGATCATGGCATCCAATTACTCTTCCCAATGGTTTTTGCAAGATTTGAAACAAAAATTGCTAAGGCTTATGACAAGGTGGAATGGTCTTAGTGATTTATAACCTTGCATCTAAAGCATCAATCCCTTAACATTAACATTACAATCCCAATGTTAATCCTAGAGTTAGAACCCAATGCCACTATAGTACTTTTTTATCTTACTTCACCACTAATTCATTTCCAATGGTATCCCTTATTCCACATTTTGTAATATCATTTAATCTCTTTATCAAATAGTGAATTATAAAATGGAGGTTTCAAATGATGTTTAGTTGATATGATCCACGTTTTTTCATGGATATTCCACTAGATAGTTCATCACACCATATCTAATAAACTAATCCAAAATCTAAATTGGGAAAGGGTTAATTCATTTTTATATTCCATGTATGTTGTTACTATTTTTTTTTATTGTGGATGCAATATATAACATTTAGAAAACAGAGAAAAGATAAAATACAAGCACTAAAAAATCATAATGAACACCAAGATATGCTCCAGGAAACCCCTTTAGGAGAAAACCTAGATGGAAGGCAATGTTACTATGCTCTCTTTTGTCAGGAATGGAAATGGTGCAAGTACAAAGGAGAAGGTACTCTCTATGGAGTTACCGGAGGCTCGTGACCCATGGGCTACTATAAAACACAAATCCCTCTCTTATGCTCTCTCTCCATCCACACACAATTATTCTACTCTAACATGGAACAAAATGCAATCAAATATAATGGAACCCTTTTTCCACCTAGTGGTCAAGTTATAACATAGCTCGATAGCTAACTAGGGTCTAAATTTGACCCATTCAATCCTCAACATGAGTTAAAATTGACTCTTCTAGAGTCTTCTTCATAGTTTCCATGTAGCTAACCACTTTTCCATGAGTAATGATAGTTGACGTGGCATCCTCTCCAATTATGGTGGTCAATCATGATAGGTAAACTTCTAGAAGCCATACATTTCTCAAATGAGATTTGATTGAGGTGATTCTTGTGATGTTAGAAAGGTATTAATGTGTAGATTATGGAATCTAGTTCCATAGTAAGTTCAAGACCATAAAAAGTGGTCATTCAAGACCTCAAAACGACTCTTGAAGTTTTTCCACCCCAATTTTTCTAAACTAGAACACATTCAAGGCCTTAAAATGGCTCTTGAAGTTTTTTCACCCCAAATTTTCTAAACTAGGACTGTTGATAAGAATGAGCCTGTAAGATAATTCCTCCAATTTCCCCACACTAAAAGTATCAAAATGGATGAAAAACAATATAATGATCCAATCTAAATTATTATAAAACGGAAGGTTCATACAAAATCAATGCTCATCCTATTGGAATATGAGGTCAATTATATGTGAGAGATTACACGAACTCATTTGGAATATGAAGTCAAATACAAGTGAGAGATTACACAGACTCATGAGGAAACCAACCAAATAAATTAATGAATATCTCTTATTTTTTATTTTTTATTTTTATCAAGTTATATTTAAACTAAGTTATACTTAAACTAAACAAGGGAATTGATAGAGAAAAGTCTATATAATCATTGCTGATAGTGTAACAAGTGAGGGAGTGAAAATATAGAATTATATTAAAGAAGAAGTGTTATAACATGTCATATAACAATCATTACCATTCTGATTTCAAAAAAAATATGAAGCAATATAAATAATATCATTACTTAGTCATATTAAACTTGACCTTAGTACAAATGATCTCCAATGTTGAGATGAAATCAAACTGCTACACCCTATCATGACAACATTATTGATATAACAATTTTTTCTACGTAAAAATAGAAAGAAATATGAAAATCACGATCACATCATTTTCCCGGATTTCTATACTTAAAAATAGTAATAGATTGGGATATCGTGCTGAGAGGTCTTGAATTCTAGCTTAAATATCCTTGCAAGTAAGATAAAATTTGATCAATCTTTTTGCAGCTTAATATCTCGAGATAAACAACAATGCCAAAATTAGTATCCCATGCATTAAACCTATCCATACCATCATCAATGCTCATACCGGTAATCAGAATACACATGCATTGCAAATTTTCATGTGTGCTCCTTTAAAACAACGTAATAAAACTTTCTTTAATAGATTGATGAATTTTTTATTGTTGGGTACCTACGCATTGGAATTGAAAATGGGCCCATATGTCATATGTCCTCTCTCTACTTTTCCACCTGTCATGTTATTTCTACCTATCATGCATGTTGTCGAAGTCTTAAGTCTTTGCGTGGAGATGAAGCGAAAGGTTACGTATCTTCCACGATCACACCCACAAAGGAATTCTATTGATAGGTGTGTGATGATGTAGTACTATATTTGGTGTGATTTTGGAGTAAAGAATGGAAGACGCAGGTGGTGCAATTTGTGGAACAAGGTATGGGTGATCTGAATTGTTCATCCTATGGACGAGTTTGATGCAGATGTGGGTAAACCACGTGGAAAGAATGTTATGGGAAGAATTATGGCCATGAAAGTTCTACTCTAATAATAGACTCCATCTCGGACATCAAGTTCCTTATGTGGTAGCTAAGAAACTTGGATTTCTCTAGATGTGAAAACCCATAACAACATCTAAAACTAAAACTTATAATTCTCCTCTTAATTATTTACAATTGAGAATTTCCCTCAATCTTGTTTGTGAGGTTCCATTATAGAAAAATTGATAGATGCATCTTCTATGTTTTGGTATTAGTAAAACTAAACAATTTTTCTCGGGAAAGTTTTGTATTTTTATGTTTAAAATAATTTGACTATTAAAGATTATTAATGGGATGACTCATATATGTGGGTTAATATTTTTGATATAAATCTTACTTAAATCCTATTAGTAGTTAGTATGACTCAATTGATTCTTAATCATTACTGAGACTTGTCCATGTGCTATTGCATTCATTAGCACTAGTTAAATAAAAATACCCTGCAGTACTCAAAAACTAAACTTAGCAAACAAAATGAAATTTAAAACAAAAACCAAAAGAATCATGATACTTACCTATTAACTATTATACTCTAACCTAGACTACCACTCAATCGAGATGAAAGAGCTTATTTAGCTCTCCCTAACCTATCATACAAAGGAATTCATTGTTAAATGAAATCATGATTCCATTGAAGCCATTTTAGAATTGCATAAGAGTTAACCATTCATCCCTAGTGTTTGATCACAAACTAGAACAAAGAGACTATAATTTGGCCTCATATATATGTTGGTTTATCCACCATTCTTCTTCCCAATAATAGGATTACACCTCCCAGTGTTATATTTATGAATAATAATGTTGTAAACATATGCTTTGGTTGATGTGTGCTATTGATAATTGATTTAATCTAGGATTGGACAAGATTATGTTTTTCTATGTTCATGCACTACCTAATGAAATAATTGAACCTAATGTGATCAAGGATTAAAACTATCATTGCCATTTTTCACATCTATTCATTAATGATGATTTTTGGTCACGTCTTATCTTCTATTAAAAAAATCTTCATGTGGTGTGGCAAGATTGGGCATAGGGTAAAGATCACATGCCTAATAATTCTTAAATATACATTGCTTTTTAGGCATGATCATTAATCCACTCATCTCTTTTCCAAGGTCCTCATGTACATAATCCAAATCATGCTAAAGCTTGGTAGCAATTAGCATGACATTGCAAATTCCATTATATCTTCTCATTTGAACAATGTTCCTTCTAAAATTATAATCTTCCCCAAGCATAGAAAGTTCTCTAATTGAGAAACAAGGAGGGGAAATAAATTTATTTATACCTACCATAGTTTGGTCAATTATGGAGTATTTGATAGGCACAATAAGGTCTTCATTAATATTCCTTTCATGCCTATAATTTTACGTATATCTATTTTCTTTGTTATGTAGATTGAAACCATTATATTCACAATATTTAGAAGTCTTTCATTGACTACTAGGTACATAAGAACCTAGTATCCTCTTCATGCATGAATTTTCATTTCCTTCATCAAATTTGGGATTAACATCACATATTAGAACATGATAAGTGCTTGGATCTTGGCCATCAACAATATATGTATGTGGATCATCCTTTAATAACGATTCTATTGCAAGAAGAGTGGAAGATTTGGTTGCATAACATTTTTCCTTATTAACATGTTCAAAGCGGTCTTCATGAAGCTTATTGTTTTCAACAACTTCACATGGTATGTTCTTTCCTTCAAAGGAATGGAGCAAGTGGAGAATTAATATCATAATTAGAAATCACATTGCATACCTCAGCATTTATATCACTTGAATCTTCAAGGAAAAATACAAAGTCTTTGATGCATCCGAAACTGCCTCTAAACCATTGTAATCTTCTTCACATGTTGGGATTTGATCAAACATTTTTCACCTGAAAACAATGATATGTTCTTCAATTTCTAGGGTAGCATAGAAGTTGAGCTTCAAATATATATATGGAATACCTTCTTTAAGATACATTGAACTCTCTACCATGCTTTGACAACTTTAAGATTTAAATTGAAAACAATTTCATATATTCGTTATTTGGCATGATTTGTCTTGTAAAGTAAGGATAAGTTATCCTCTTCCCATTCTATTAATTGAGTGTCCACGATCAATATCAATAAAGCATCATATCTACATACCCTTCGTTAGTGGAGCCACCAAGTGAGTTCCTTGATTAAATCTCACTATGTATCCCCACCTCCAAGCATCAAGACATTAATTTAAAGGAACGAAGCTATATACCTCAATGGAATTACTAAATGAGATGATATCTTGAAAATAAACTCATCTCATCAAATTGTTGTAGCTAAACTATTGATTATCTAGGGACTGAACTTTTTCCTCACTAATGGTGCCAATTATTTATCCCTTAACTTGCACCAAAAATATCAAGCCCATATAAAAAATATTCCAATCCTACTAGCCATCCTAGATATAATACCCTTTTTCACCATAGTACTAGTTTCTCTCACTTCACCATCAGTGCATTTCCAATGCACTAGTGCAACTTTCTAACCTATAATTTATGCTCGTTAACACATAGTGAATCTAAAAATTGAGGTTGCTTATGATGTTTACTATATAAAACGGTAGGTTCATACATAATTGACACTTACCATATTGGACTATGGGGTCAAATACATATAAGGGATTGCATGTACTCATGGGGAGTGCAACAAGAGAATAAATATAGCTTCTTATTGTTTTCAATCAAATGTTTAACTTAAAAAGAAAATAGGAATCAATAGACAACCCCTACATAATGATTGATGAAAATATATCGAATGAGGGAATGAGAGGATGTCATTACATTAAATAATAGTTGTAATAAGATGTTCATTCATATAGCAATCATTAATTCTTCCTATATCACAAAGAACATAGCAACAAAAAATAATAATGTCATTACCTAGTATCCCCCAAGGGGAAGCTCGATTGGTGATTGTCGTGATAATGAAGTGTTACATACCATGAGATTTGATGTTCAAATCCCCCCGGTTTATCTTTCTCCAAAAGGGGCATATGTCACGCACCTAGAGGTTATAATGGTAGTAGTCAGAATTAACCTCATGTTTTGCAAGTACAAAACAAGCCTAGATATTGATTCTTCTAGCCATAATATATATATATATATATATATATATATATATATATATATATATATATATATATATATATATATATATATATATATATATATATATATATATATAATTACTTAGTGTTGTACAAACTTGACCTCAAGGTGGATGATCTCTAATTTTGAGATGAGATCATATTGTTACACCACATTGGTAACAACAATCTTGGAACAACAAATAATCTACATAAAATAGAGAGAAGTAGGAAAATCACAATCATATCATTTTTTTCTCAATTCCTATACTAGAAACACTAATATGTTGGGATCAGTGATTCTCAAGCCAACCTTTTACACAATCCTCAATCTATGCCTAAATATCTTTACAAGTATGATTAAATTTGATCAACCTTTTTACATAAATTGATCCATTATTATCATGAAAATATCAAGATGAACAACTTTGACAACGTAAAAAATAATTCATTCCATGCATTAAAATCCAACCTTGCCATCATGAACACTTATAATATCCCCTTTGGGATTTATTAAATTATTTTTCCCAAATTTCTTCAAAAAATTTCTCAAGAAAATTTTAGATAATTAAATTGCAAATAAACAAGATTTTTTCCTTGAAATATATTGAGGAACCAATTTCTGCAATATCAAAAATAAATTTCAAAATAAATCCCAACCAATTTATTGAATAAATTCTAGAAATTACATTATAATTATTTTCTTAGAACCTGGAAAAATTCTAATTGCTCCCAACTTTTCCTTTTTAGAAATTATTTTTAGCACCAACGTTTTAATTCTCTATGGAAATGGTTCATCCTCCTGGAAAATTTGATCTTCCAATTAATTTTATCCTAGCAAGATTCTCAACCTTCTTAATTTATTTGGCTCCTGGAAGCGGACTCATCCCACAAGTAAAATTTATCCTCTGTTCTAGATGAAGATCTATGCCCTCAAAACCCAACAACTCAGCCACCTTTCCCAAGCTAATTCAATCCTCCTTATAAATTAACCCCCCTTCAGTGAGATGCTTTGATAGAAATCCAACCTCCTATTTTCTCTAATGACCCATTGAAGAACCTAAAGTGTTCCTTCCTCTCAACTAGCTAGGGTGGATGTTTAACCACCGAAACTAGGTTTGATCCCTAGGGAGGATAGTTTCATCCTTGAAGATGATCCGCACTCAAGGTTACAAACATGTAAACAAGCTCAATGAGCCCACAAAATTAATTCATCAAAACTCCAATCACATCCCTAAATGAAGTCCTCTTTTCCTCTTATTGACATGGTTATCTAAATACCATGGGTCATCTAAATACCATGGGTCATTTTTTTCTTTAATAGACTTATAATATTCTTTTTCCTTAATCACTTTTTAATTAACTAATTCCCTAATATTTCACCATGACTTTTTAATTTGTATCCTATGGGAATGGCTAAGCTACTAGGTTAGTCTCCATTCCCAAGGCTTGGAAAAAGGGACATTAAAGTCCTCCCTTCCCGAAATTGCTTGACCCCAAGAAATTCCAACCTTAATACCAAGATCCCAAATGAATTTGAAGAATTAATATTGCATCAATAAAATGAAATCCATAACATGTATGCTAGGAACAATTCCTAGATCCAAAATGAATCTGAAAAAGGTTTTGCTAAACTCTTGTTGCATCAATAGGATACTATTGATCTCGGTACCTCCTACCAACTCTTTCTAATGGTGTAACGAATTATCCATCATAAAAATACCTAGATCCAAAACAAGTATGTGGAAAGATTCAGCACACATTTCTTCCACATCAGCTCAATGTTGCTAAACTCCTCATCACGGTCATGCACCCTTTGTAAGCCTACTAATAAAACAATACTTCCCATAAGATTTTGTTGTTCTAATCTGACACAAGATTAGACCAGAAATCTAGTATCTCAAAGTTGGGTTCTCATGCTATTGCATTCATTTTCCAAACCTTCTACTGCTTACAAAACAATTGACCTCCAGTGCTCCCCAACAAACCTGGTTTCGAATTATTTCCCCAATGAATGTGATATCCAACCAATAAGGAAGTATGTTTCTAGTTCCTCAAGAAGGGTTTCTGCCATTTTGTTGGCTTCTTCCTTGTTGTTTTTCTCTCCTACTTTGTCAAGCCTATCCATATGGTGGTACAATCCACCTGGATCCCATTTCCAAATAGGGTGATCAAGCTCGACGATATGATGGGATGACCCACCTAGGTCCCATTTCCAAATAGGAAGCTCTAGCTGTGTTTTAATCATAGTTGGAAATTTCCTTCCATATATCCTCCATTTGGTCAGTTATCAACTCATTATCTCCCTCCAATCCAACTTCCATGGACCTATATCACAGAATATGATGATTGCACCCAAAATATTCATGGATTCCATGACCTCCCAGAGAATTTCTCTCTTGAGCAACTTCTAAAAAACTCCACCATGATTCTGTTACACTACTTTGATGACAGATGAAATACCACTATACTATAGCTCAATCTCTTTTTCCTACCTCCCTACAAGATAACCATCCTATAGAAACAACTTGAGAGACCTACAAAACTCGGCTACTTTTTCCATAGAAAGAAACACCTTATACCAAACCTCCATTCCATGCTTATGTGTCATCACCCTCTCTCTATGTGGGTTGAATAATAAATTTGTGCAAGGTTGCTCATTAATCATGTACCTACTCATATGAAAATGTGGATTCAAGGTACTACAAGCCTTGTCTAGCATTTCTAAAGAGGGTTTTTGTGCATCCTACCTCTTTCTCTTGCTAAATGCAACTTAAGAGCATGTTTCTGTTGTTTCCATATCAAGAATTTTCTTAGCAGAAATCCTGGCACGCATGATCCTGCACACCCCAAGCTCATAGTCCTTGTCTAATGTTGTTCCTTTTAGCCTTCTAAATTTTTCCTTTATTTGTAAGAGGAATTTTGCAAGATTATTAGTTCTTTTTCCAAAATATGCTCTTGGTGACTATTAAATGAAAGCCCTGTAGCCACGATGGATGTCTTCATACATGCTTGGACTTCATTGGTGGTTGGCCATAATGTAAATGCTCAACCATATTTTTCAATTCTATCATTTGAGCCTTTAATGAGTTCTCTAGAAGGGATGATTCTTGATTATTTTTCTACAAACTATGCCTCTCCTCAAGGCCCTACAAATCCATAGAATTTTTGTACATGTCCATCTCACCCATCCAATCTTGAGTGTCAATGATATTATCATCCTCCTAAGTTATGGTATCTAAATATGACAAGGAATGTGCTTCACCAACCTTTTCTTCTTCTACCAATCCTTCTTCTTCTCCGTACTCCATAGTCACAACTATTTCATTGTCCTCAACTATGTTTGGCTGCAATAGATCCTTTCCCTTACTAGCTCCACCCAAGTGAATAGTTGTCCATATTCCCTGACTTTATGGAAAATTATCCTTCTTATTTGGTTCTTACCCATGTTAGAATATTCTTTGACTTGCAACCCCATTGAATTTCTCTCTTTTTCAGTCAACTACTTTTTGAACCCTTTTATGTTATGCTCAACCAATCTTTCTGAGGATTCTTGAGAACCAAGAAAAACAACGTACTCCTTCCTCCAATGGCCAACAAATTTGACCGCAAACACTTGCAAATGGCATCCTCTTCACCTAAAATTAAAGACAATATATTTTGCATGTTGGTTTTAACAATGTTTGGATGATGTTCTCAGATGTTGGAAATAAAACATTGGAATATTTGAAGAATTTAGTCACTGCATTCATAGCATAAAATTTGGTTATTTCCATAATATCTAAGACCTTGAGATTCTTACAAAAGGTAGAGTCCTTAATATCATGAAATCTTGAGAATCTTTCCAAAATCAACTACAAAACCTTTCTTAAAATATCATCATTGTAGGGAGGGAAGGAGTAGTTATCCTTATAACCTCATTGAGGAAAGAAGCAATTGCAAGGCTTACCAATTTAGAAGGGTGTTCCATAAATCTATGTTGGATTAAGGCAAGCATTGATTACTTCATATCCCAAGCATTAATGGCTTCAAAGACCAACATAAAATATTCCAATCAAATTGGGTTACATAAAAAAAACAGGAGTCCAACTCCTCCAAATTAGAGAGGACATATCCTATTTTCATAAACTTCAAATTTGAACCCAATATGAACAATAAAGTTACCACTTCATTTTATTTCTGTAGATTCCTCAGTTTCCTGATCTAGAGAGAAACATGGACTCCCTTTGAGAAGGGTTTGTTGTTCTGCATTCCTCTTTTGTCCCTAAAAACATTATTATCAAGCAACCAACCTGCATATTGTTGTACTATTTTAGGAGGAGTGTTGATAAAATCCATCTTTCATTGCTAATCCCATCAGGCTAGAATGTCCCCTTATGTTAAATTTCATGGGACATTGTATTTTTCCCTTTTTAATTTAGTTATTAAGCATGCTAGAACCTTTCATAAAGCACATGGAAATCATACATTTCCACACACAACTCTTTAATCCTCTACAGACTGTAATAGTGACAATTTCTCAAATATGTGCACAATAATATATTTTCCTAGGTATTCATGCAAGGGAACTCGATGTCATTGATCCAATCCCTTCTTTGATCCTTGTCCACTATAACCCTTGGCTCCATGAATAGAATTGGTCCTCAATTTATTCTACTACAAGAGTTTGATCACACACCAACAATCAACTCATATATGAGGACATTACATGGGAAAATTCATCTGTTGATAAGAGATCATGAAACCTAACAATTAAGCTCAACCCTAAGTGATTAATTGAAATTTGCAAGGATAACTAGACTCTAGAAAAATAAACATGGTTTTTGCAACTTGAAATGGCTAACCCACAAATTTATGTGCAATATAAAGTTATTAAAAAAGTGAACCAACTCTCTACAATTCAGCTTAGTGACTACCATGAACTTCTTCAATTCGGCCTAGGGTTTTCGACCTCCTTGTTGCTTCACAAATTCTTCAATTCTTCCCAGAGTTTTTAGCATCTTTTTTGCCCCATGATTTCTTCAATTAATCCTAGGATTTCAACCCACAATTTAATTCAATTCATCCTAGGGTTTCTGCCCCACAATTTCTTCATTTTTCCCTAGGGTTTTGACCTCCTTTTCCCATGATTTACTTCAATTCAGCCTAAGGTTTCTACCTTTTTTTTTTGTTTTTGCCCACGATTTACTTCAATTTGGCCTAGGTTTTTGGCCTCCATTTTTCCCATTATTTACTTCAATTTGGTCTAGGGTTTTGACCTCATTTTTTCCCACAAGTTTTCTAAATGATCGGCCCTACAAATCATTATGTAAGCACCCAAATTAATATTTGGCACAATCCCACTGCAATATTTCTCAAATAAAAATCTTCATGTTGGCATGAAAAATCAGCTTTGATACCATTGTAATATCCCTTTTGGGATTTATTAAATTATTTTTCCCAAATTTATTCAAAAAAATTCTCAGATTAATTTTAGATAATTAAATTGCAAATGAATAGGAATTGTTTTTGGAAATAAAGCGAGGAACCAATTGCCACAATTTCTAAAATAATTTTCACAATAAACCCTATCAACTTTATTAAATAAATTATGGAAATTATATTAGAATTATTTTTCTTAGAACCTGGAAAAATTCCAGTTGGCACCAAGGTCTAGATTCTATATGGCAATTATTCAACTTCCTAGAAAATTCACTCTTCTAGTTAATTTTATAAGGGAAAGATTCTTAACCTCCTTAATTTATTTGGGGCCTGGAAGTGCACTTAGACCATAAATAAAATTTGTCCTCTACTTTGGATGAAGATCTCAACCCTCAACCTAGTAACTCAACCCTCTTCCCCGGGCTAATTTGATCCTCCTTCTAAACTTGGTCCCCTTAAGTGATGAGATTCACTGAAGAACTTGAATTGGTCCTTCCTCTTGACTAGATAGGGTGGATGTTTCACCATCAAAACTAGTTTTTATCCCTAGGGAGGATGTTCCCCCAGTCGAAGATGATCCGCACTCAGGATTAAGAACCTGTACACAAGCTCAATGAGCCCATAATATCAACTCATCAAATCTCCAATCATATCCATGAATGGGCTCCTCCTTTCATTTTATTGAGATGGCTATTTGAATACCATGGGTCATTCAAATACCATGGGTCATTTCTTCTTTAGTAAAGTGACTAATAATATTTATTTTCCTTAGTCACTTTTTATTTTAACTAATTCTCTAATGTTTAACCATGACTTTTTAATCTATATCCTATGGGAATGGATAGGCTACTGAGTTAGTCTTCAATCCCAATGCTCAGAAAAAAAGGACATTACAACACTAGACCTACCCATGATAAAAATATGCATTTGCACCAAATAGCCTATGTATTATAAATTTTCATTTATACTCCTCTATAACAACAAAAAAATCTTCAATTAATTGTTAATGGTGTTCTCCATGAAAAAAGAGGGGTACTTGGGCCTTTGATTTGAAAATGGGCCCACATGACATGCTTGTTCCATATTCCATGCAAAAGCACGTTCTTGAAAATGTTTGTTGTGTTTCATAATATAATCTAGTCAACATTGCCACGTGTTAAGGACAAGTTTTTTAATTAAGTGATATCCTTGTTTCTCCCTAAGATCTTAAAATGTTTGCTCCCTTATGATACGTAGGATATGGGAGGCATGGAGGACAATTGTACCAACCCTTACTTGGTAATGGATTGGTAAGATTTTAAAATGTTTGCTCCCTTATGATATGTAGGATATGGGAGGCATGGAGGACAGCTGTACCAACCCTTAGTTGGTAATGGATTGGTTTCATTAGAGGTTTGATCTATCTTCCCACCATATTAGACAATGAAGAATCATTTTTATACTTTGGTTCACCGTTCCAAACTACTTTTAGAGTGACTAACAAAGAAAATAATTTTTAAATGGTTAGACATGTGAGATGAGGAATCCAAAAAGTGGAAGTTAGCAGAATATAAGTGAGTTTAGTGTATTGTGCTTAGATTGGGTTGTAGTTCAGGAGCTTCAAGAGTTCATTTAGAAGATGAGTTATATAAGCTTAATATGCATACTTTGGGCCCTATAAACCGTTATAAGTTCATAGGAACCATAGTTTGTACCAATAACTTAGTGACAACTTTAATGTTTAAGAGAAACTAAATTGACATTGGAATATGTGAAATGCAAATGATAAACAAGTGAATTGCCTCCATACAATGTGGTCCTATGGTTCATGTTTTAAGCTAAGAGTCTCTCCGTAACTCATGGTATTTTGGGGACTTCCCAATAAGGACTAACTCTCATGTATGGGTTCAACATATTCATTGTTTGTTCACTATAGTCAATTAGAGTCTATTCACCACTTCTTTTGGAGATGCAAGGTTGTTGGATAATGTTCAAAGTATGTCTAGAATACTTGGTTTTGTATCTTTTATCAATGTCCACTGGAAATTTGTTTCATTGGGGCATGAGGAATCCCTTCTACTTTTTCTCTTAAGGAGAGAGTTTGGAGGTGTACTAGAGTTACTACTATGAATATTTAATGGAAACTTTAATGGGGGTTATATTTGGTAATTCTTCTTTTTTGTTGCTTTTAAAGAGAAGTTTTTAATATACAATTTTGAGTTGCACGTTAAGATTTTTAACACACTATACATGATTGTTCAATTAAGGGAGAATGGACATCCGGATCTAAAGGTTCATTTCATTAATTTCATATAAACATGTCCACATGTATTCTCTTCTTAATATTCCACACATTCTTAAAGAAGGTTCAATGCATTGAGAGGTGATCTCCAACATAGTATGGAAGAAAAGTTCAAATGTCCTGTTATGTTATGTTAACTAAGCATTTTGACATAGTCAAATTACATTAAAAATAATAATAATAATAATTAAAACATGTTGACTCGGTCAAATACAAAATATATAAATAAAAATAAATAATATAATATAATTATTAATTGTTAATTGTTAATAGCCAAGAGGGTTAGCTCAGTTGGTCGAGTCCCTGTCGTTAAAGCACGAGTCATGGGTTCAATTACAGTGACACTCTCGGGGCTAGGCTTCATGGTTGAGCCAGTATGAAGTGATCCTTTCACGTAGATTTTCCTAGTACAAATATTTCGTGGACGTAGCGATCACCAATCTCTGAGAACCGTGAACCACATAGAATTCTTTTTATTAATTATTAATAATTAAATTGGCCTAGATCCTTCTTAACTTTGGATCTACCAAGCACTAAGAGGGATCAAATCTCTCTCAGTGAAAACCTCTTTTAGAGTGAAAAGAGATTTGATCTCTCCCATTGCTTGATAGATTGGGAGTTAAGATGGATTTAGGCTAGTTTTATTAACTCTCATATAAATATGCTCACTTGTACTTTCTTCTTAAAATGTGTTCTAACCTTAATATATTCAACACATTCTTAAAAATAAAATTGTTAAACATATTTTAAAATTGAGCAAACTTCCAACTCATTATAATTTTTCATAATTTTATTTCCATTAAAATGAAGAAACCTCCAAATTATTTCGTCGAGAGGCAATCTCCATTCTAGTATAGAAGAGAGGTTGTAATGTCTTGTTATGTTATTTAAACATGTTGACTCAGTTACCTAAAAAAATGAAATAAATAATTATAATAATTAATAATTAATAATTAAGCCAACCTAAATTCATCTTAACTCAAAATCTATCAAGCATTGAGAGGGATCAAATTTCAAACCTTTCCTTCTTTTAGTGCAAAACTTGAGGAAGGATTTGCACTTCGAGAGATTTTATCCCTCTCGATGCTTGATAGATCCAAAGTTAAGATGGATCTAGACTGGTTATAATTGCTCATGTCTTCTAAAATTAGAAGACTTCCAAATTATTATAATTTGTGAAAATTTCATTGTCATTTAAAATAAAACTCCCTTGTCTTTCAAAGTCTCACAATTTCGTTTATTTTAAATTGAAAAAAACCTCGAAATTATTATAACATCTTTTAATTTTATTAGAACCTTATAACCTTCCAAATTATTATAACCTTAACTTTATGGAAACTTCTTTTTAAAATTAATACAAATGACATAATATCGATCATCATATTAACATGAATTTATGTAAAATAGAAGTGTTGACAGTGTGGTGATAGTTTTTGGTAGTGGTGCGAGGTGAGGGAAAAAATGTGTGTATTGACCCATTTTTTTTAAGGGAAGAGTGTTTACATTGATAGGTGTTTCTATTTTAGAATAACGATTTTAAAATTTTAATGTAATTGTTTTGTGGATGGTATATTTTTAACTTACACGTAATCCTCTGATGGGGGTGATGGACAAGAGATCAAAGAGGCATCGCAGTCCCCACCCGCTTCCATCTGGTAATCATGTGAAGGGTAATTACTGTGAGAATGGGAGGCTTAAGTACTTGTGCCAGAGGAGGAGGGTTGTAATGTGTCTTTAGCAGGTGATGAGAACATGGGGAGAGTGCAAGGGTGACGGTTATGTTCACAAGCCAAGATTCCGATGAAATTCGAGAGGACGGAGTGGGAAACTGTTGGTGGAAGTGATAAGTTTGAGCATCTGGTATTGCCTTCAGGAATTTGTATGGGACCTTGGGGCATCATTTTCATAGATTAGGAGTCGAGTAGCAATATGTACCCTCGTCAGTTTGCAGTATTCTCTCATGTTGGCTGCTTATAAACTACTTCTGTGGAACTCTTCCATTTTCCAAGCTTGGGTAATTCTCTTGTGCCTGGTTTAGTTTACATGGGTTGGTTTGGATTTCAATTTATTTGTTAATTTATGGGTCATTAGTCGAGGGGGTAGGTGGATTTGGCAGACTAAGTTTGTCAGTCTCTAGGAGAGGGAGCCTGAGAGCCAAGTGAACTGGTATGGGAATTGTTGGAGTAGGAAAATATTTGGAGTTATAGATTGGATGTCTAGACCCTTGGTGGACCAAACTCTGTGCTTCTTCACTCCTTCTAGTGACTTCCTTCCCTTGACCTCTTTGTTCATTAGTTCAACTAGTCAAGATAATGTGGCGCCTTAGGGCTTCGAGGGGATGAAATTATATACCTAGGAGTGCTCTGAGGGTGGGTGCATCACAACTCCAACCATTTTTCAGTTTGAAAGTTGCCTAAGAGGAACCAAGGGTAGTGCACTAGTTGGTTGTCATGTTTTTATGAATTTGAGAGGTTGGAGTGTCCTTGGGGAGTTGTAAGGTCGGGGGCAACCTGAAGGTGGTTGGAGGACTCTCATTCTTGGAGCCTAGGATGAGTCAATGACGGAAGAGGGTGGAAATAGCTAAGTGTTCATAGTGGTGGGTGTGTAAGTGCATAAGGGAGAGAAGGGAGTTCCTGGGAGTGTTGGAGCTCGAGGTTGTTTTTTCTGCAGGAATGCAATGACAACAAGGGAGGCCCCATTATGGGGGAAGACAACATGGGCATGGCGACAACATAGGTGTGAGTTCCTCTTCCTCCAATGATGCTCATTCTACTAGCCTGGATAGGGAGGAGGGGCTTGCTCAGACTTCAGGTGAGCCACCTAGCCATGTAGTTCAAGCTAACACACTAGAATCCATTATTGAACAATTGAGGAATATTCATGCCAATAAGGACACCATCTAGGACCACATGTATGAGGATCACAATGAATATGCTGCCTACTAGAATGACATCCAATCCACGCAAGAGGAAATTCTGGAGCAACTGGCTCATGTCCTTCGCAGTCAGTGTAGAATTCATGACCATCTACGTGAGATTGAGGAGCGTCTACAGTACATTGAATTTCATCAGCATGACTAGAATATGCAAAGGGAACAACCAGTTCATGTAGAAATGCATCCACCTCATCCACCACCCTAATATGCATACACTAGGTTGTGTCTTAATTTTGGTTTTTTGGCTTGTATGGCTGAGAAACCCTCCAGAAATAAGGTGCAAATTGAGAAATTTTATGTTGTATATTCCACCTCTCCTCACCAACAAATCTTGTCGAAGTGAGGTAGGACGAGTTGATGATCAACAATGTGTACTTGTTTTTCCTTCAGTAATATAAAATTTTGTTTTGATCAATAACAAAAAAGAACTCACACATAATATTTTAGAATATTTATGGTAATGTACACAAATCATAGGTTGAGGTTTATCTCCAAAGTAGTTATTTCATTCCTTTTGTGTGTGTAACTTCAAAAAATTAAATTAAATGGAAATGTACAATACATGTAGGTGATTTAGAGCTAGGCTTCCTACATGGATACCAAATTATCTCTGCATCCTTGGAAATTTGATCCACATGGAAGTCAAATTATGCAAATTTGTTGTTACATTGACAAGACTTTCTTAGTGGGAAACCAAACCTTATTTAGCCCATAAAATAATGATCTTTCTTCTAAAATCCCCCACATCTTCTTTACTAATCTTAAGGATTAGATTGTATTGGTCACCTAGATCTTAAATTAAACAATTACATGCTAAGACATTACGATCTATATTGCAGAGCATTCAATACTTGACCAATTGAGACTATGTGTGCTCATGATAGAGGAGAATCTTGTTCAACCAATGTTTTACAGCCATTGAGTAGAGGCATATTAGTGTTACTTGTCTAGAGATACTGAGGCTATTAGAAGGTTGTTTTGTGCCATGATTTGCTAGTTTTTCCACCAATTTGTTTGCATTTATTTTGACATGATAAATTAATAAAACCATAATATTTTCCAACATGCTTGGGAACCTCTTCAAATTAGTAGTTAATCTCCAAATATTAGAGACTTTGGAAGGAGGTGAACCTTGTATTAACTTCCGGCACATTGAGAGGATGATGGTAGAGTCTCCTTCGATCACTATTTTCGTTAATGCAAAATATGTTGCAAGCATGCGACCTTGAATTAAGCCTGATATTTCTGCTCCATTATTGGTGTTGCAATCAAAATAGTTTACAAATATGTGAAGAATGTGGCCTTTATAATTTCTAAGAACACCTATGTAGCCTACTTGATCGGGATTGCCTTTGGAGGCCCATCGAAATTTATTTTGTGAAAACGTTTTTGAGGAAGAGACAAAGCCGTGGGGCTATCAATGAACACAGGTTTTGCTTTCTAAGGATGGGGAGCAAGGGTGAGATTTGAGTTACATATTTGAAGGATGCGAATTTCATTGTTCAGGCCTTTAATATAGTCCTAAATCACACCAACTAGGAATTAAACTCTGCTTCAAATATGCCTTAGAAAATTCCCTCAAATTTGATCACAACAATGCCTCAGACAAGCCTTAAGAAGGATGAAGTAAGCCTCGAGAGGAGGTTGAAAAACACCATAGGTAACCTTAGGAATGGCACAAAACAATACCTCAGAACGATCCCTAAAACAACCTCAATGTAACCTCAAAATAGGGTCAAAATGCTTCAAGGAAGGCCTCAAACTCGACCTTTCTTCTTGACTAGATTATGCACGTCCAACCAACCCGATAATACATCAAAAAACTATTTTTACCTAGTGATATCTACCAATAAGGATAACCAAATATGACTAGATATCCATAGAAATATTCATAAAAGGATAAGTCATTTAAGTATAAAACCACTTTAGAAAATTTAATCTCCTTGGGATAATCATGTTTCCCTGGCCTAAGATATATTTCATAGTGAGAAAGATAAGATAATGTGAATGAACTATTTCCCTTAGGAAAGAACCAGGCCCTCAATTTATAGTGGAAAAAGGGGGCATAAAAGAGGGTTGATATGCCTAATACATGGAGCCGACCAGACCCAAAAATTTTCAAAATCACATTTTGACTAAGCCAAATTGATCACCATTTTGGATTATTTTCAAAAATTGTATTTCTTTTTAAGGAGATGACTGTGATGCAGGAAATTGTTCCCTCTGCGGACAGAGGAAACCCTCTAGCCCTAGAGTGGGTCTAGTCACAGCAAGGACAAAACAACAATTAATTCCCTTAAATAGTCATCGTTGGAGGCCTACCTCAAACCGGTGGTTGATGAAGTTCTGTTGTGCTGCTCCAGCTTATGTTTCCTTCTCCTTAACGAGCGATCAACCTGAAACACCACAAAGAAACAACAGAGCACATAACCGAGGAACAATAATGATCTATTTACTAACAAATTCAAGATGTCATGAGCTATCAAGTAAATTGCATACAAGACATATGAAATCATCATTGATCATATTAATAATAAATCAAGAGAAAAGCTTACAACCAAGTGTTGACGCCGCAAGCCTTCTCAGAGGGTCCAACCAGTGTGTTTCTTCAAGCATTCACTCTCAAAGATGGGTCTCCCAAATAGCAATATATATCTCTCTCTTATTCACAAGATTTAACACAAGGTTAAGGGCACTCCACACCTTCTTGCAACTATAAAGAAATCCCACACTTGTCACACTCATACCAAAACTATCTACCAAAATCAAAAGCGGCGGCAGTAACGTACAACCAAAAGAACTAGCAGATGATAGCAATGGTGAGTGATTTTATAGGAGAAGGAGTCTCCATGAAATGAGGGAGAAGGAGCTTATCCTCAAGGCAAGCAGCACAAAAGACGGAACTACCATGCCAGAGGGGGGAGGGCAACCCAAACTGACCCAACAACCAGGTCCAGAGACATCCAGAAGGCCGACTGTTGGAACGAATTCGCCCAATCTGGATCGTCGCTGGTAGTTAACTAAGTTTTAGCACCGACATTGCTAGGAAGCAATGTATGCAGACCGATCGTCGCTAAAGATAGCTAATGGCCTCGCGCTGGGGCATGAAATCCGACCGTCACTAGAAATAGGTGTACTCCCACGACGGGGTTGCGACAGGACTGTTTATGACAGGGGTCCGTTGCATGTATTAAATGTATTCTCGTGACGAGGCAGAAAACTTAGAAAAAGAGGGTCAATTGGCAACATAAGAGAGCATTTGTTCAATATGATCATGTTTTACTGGACACATGGCACAGTAGAAGGACTGGGGTGAAGGTAGTGACAAATTACTATGTAACATATGTCCCCTAAAGTATGAAGCCCGAGAGAGTGGGAGGGGTGAAATGCTTTATGAAACTATCTGAACTGGAACACCACCTGGAATAACCTGTAGGCACAAGTACCACTGATATCTCTGATGTTGAAATACATGAAGTCGAGGCATGGGCGCAGCCATCCAAAAGACATATGAGCTTGGTTTGTGGTATGGACGCAACCACCCAGCTAGTAAGACCATGGTAATGATAAAGGTATGGTCACAGCCATCCATGAAGACTCAAGTATGGTCGTAGCCATCCATCAAAGAGTCATGTATGTGATCATGAACCAATCCACACAGCCCAAACATGTGTAATCTTAGTTTGGGGTCTTGAAATCCAACCGATCATAGTACAAATTCTAACATGCGAACAGATGTGCTGAGGTCGAGCATGATAGAAAGTTGCTTGATTACCGATCAATGATGAAAACCATTAACAAGCGCGAGAGAAACCACCAATAATTCCAATGGCGACAAGGTACTGTCTAGTACAATCCACGAAGTGTGAAGAATGAGCTAAAGTCGAACACTCATGGAATCACCCAATCAACAACCAATGATGAAAGTCTATCGTCAGGCGTGAAGAACTTGCCATTGAGGCATGCAAGCTCCAAGGTACCAACGAGTATCTCTAGATCAATCTCTTGGATAATGAGCTGGCATCGACAAGAGACGATCTGTCGGAGGAGGGCCATAATGTTTCCCCCATCAACGACACGAGATAAGGAACAAGTGGTAGATGGTGAAGCAGAGTATCAGAGGAGGAGGTAAGGATGTGAACTACAGAAGGATTATACTCTTGAGCATGTCGGTGACACGACTCTGGAGGGTGACAACATTCAGGTACCAAGGGATCAGAGGCTCGATGGAGACAGCATGGATCAGATGGAATAAGGCTAAATGACAACCCAAAACCCCGGAAGGCCAAATGACGATGTATGGATATCCCAACCTGACAAGAAGCAAAAGTGTCGATGTTCAAGAGTGACTAGCTGCCGCAGGTAACCAATGACAACTTCCAAATTTTCCCCCACCATTGCTGGCAAGTACTCCAATTATTTTTGAAAACAAGCTTGAAGGGGATAGCATATGCATGTAATATAAGTTCGACCTTTGGTTGAATCCAACCTAGTAATAGTTTAAAGAGCCCTAGGGAGGAGAAGCTCGAGTCTCGTCATGGTGACAAGTCCGATGTTGTCAGGGTTTAACGAGTCCGACATAGGTAAAACTCAGAGTCTTTTTCATGTTTATAGATTTTGAAAAAGACACGGAAAAGAAAACTCCAGGGGGTCCTTTTTCGTAGATTTGTTTCTCTCGAGCCTGAAAAAGTATAAAATAATACTCGAGAGAACTGCTTGACCATTACGATCAAGGAGTAATTTTCGTCATTAGTGACCTCAATCCGAAAGAGTAAAAAAGCGATCGAAGACACATCGTTTCATAACCAATATCGAACCTGAAACGACAAAAGTCTGGAAATCTTCTCATGGTTATACGGTCGGAAAAGAGCTCAAAGTGGACCGCCTCTTATTTCGTTCAACGAGTCAAAAGGAATAACTTGGCAATTTTTTCGTCTTTTAAGTCGAAAAAGAGCTTAAAGAGGACTTTGCGGAAAATACGGACCACATGTATACAAAGTATGACATAATCCCACCACCTGTAGTTTTGCACAAAAGATGTCAAACATAAGACCCATTCGACATAAGTAGATTATATATGTGGAAATATGGTCGAAAACCCAAAAAACCCTAGTAAAAAAAGTGATATAAATGAAAAAACCCACACCCTAAAGTGTAATTCCTAAATTTTTCAAAAAAAATACTATAAAAATGGGTATGGTAACTCATTTTTTACCATTTACATTGTGCATTTTTACCTTGGGCATTTTGGAGCACCAACCTGAGCAGACTTCTCGAGTCAATTTCGGCATCGACTGTCCACGGTTCCTCTTGAAGCTTGCTACAAGTAAGTACATCCTTCCTTGCGCTGCATTTGAGTGGTTTTTTTATGCAATTTGGTATTAGATAGGTGGTTTTAGATGGATTTTCAAATCCGAGTCTTCCTCTCGGTCGTTGCAGAAAAGTCGCCCGGGTTAATGACGACCGAGCTTTGTGACATGCACCACCTCCATGATCGTCGCGAGAGATAGATGTACTCTCGCAAACGATCACGGGAAAAATGAACTATTAAGCTCGAGTCGTCGCCACTGTTTGGAAAACAGCTGCAACGGCGCCGTGAAGTTGATTTTTTTTTTTATATTTTATGGATTTAAACTTATGAAAAGAGTTCTAATGCATTTTTCTTTCAATGCAGGGCAACATGGCATTCGTGTGGCAAGAAAGAACTCACGATATCAACGATGAAGAAGCATTCAATGATCTTGGGTGCCAAAATGCTTTACATGCTTGTGGATTACTAAAAAAATTTCTCACTCCGCATCTTCGGACCCAACCCTACTTGTTAGAGGTTCTAATTCGTGCTTGGAACCCAACAGACGGAAAGTTCGTTATCCGAGGCAAAGACATTGAGTTCAATGCTAGGGATATATATTTCCTGACTGGATTGTCCCATCGCGGCGAGAGGCTGATTCTAGAGGGTCAACAAACCGGCGGCGAATCACTAGACATGTTGATAACACGAGTGTACCCAGGGGCACGTAAATCAAACTCTAGCGGGAAATTGGTGATTCCAACAGTAGAAGACCTGGTTCTTCGCTCAGTTCTATTTATGGTGATGAGGGTAGCGAGCTCCCAAACCCAACACGAGACAACAAAGACCCACTTTCGATTGGCTCTTCATTGCCTTAACCCGACTATGTACAATTGGGCTGAAGCCTTGACCATTAACATGAAGAGGCACCTCACCAAATGTCGTCACGGGGAGGTGAAGCAGTTTGGTTACGAGTCCATTTTGATCCCGCTCATGCTGGATCGAGTGCCGTCACTTCAATTACAGGACATGGACTTAGACAGAACTAGACCGCGAGAGACCCGGATCACTCGTTGGGCTCATGTTATGCCATGAGGGGGTGGCGGATGACCAATATCGTGGGGGACACTATTCCAAGAGTGGCTGGATCACCAGACAATCTTTGTTGAGGACTAGCCATACGCAGGTATGGATTTTCGTGGATACCCCGACATGCAGCTGCTTGCTGGCGAGCAGTGGGACGATGGAGGTAAAACACTTGATCACACTATTTTTGTATTTTGTCTTTTATGATGTTTTTTGGATTTTTTCATGCATATGTCTTAATGATGTATCTTATGTTACTTGCAGATGTGGAACCAAAGAGGCCTGTGGGACTAGCTCCAGAGGCACGGAGGGATCCACAAGGCATCAGAGAGCTGGCCTTGGTTCCCCCAGCTGGCAGTTCAATGGAGACAGTGGCCCATAATCTTGAGGACCTGACAGAGGGGATCCCCGATTACGGGGGGATCGAAGAGGTCCCTATAGAGTACCAGATACATACAGTAGGGGTGATACCTAGGGTGCATAGACTCTTGAGACGAGTCACACAAGCAGTGTGTTTTTACAGAGAGCATAACCCACCACAGTAGATGCCTAGGTTTTATTTTCTGCTAATTTTTTGAGAGACATGTGTCTCAGATGTATGCAGAGCACAGAATCTATTTTAACATATACACTTATTTTTTGAGCGCCTCGATGTGCCACACGATATATATCTATATATATATATATTTCTATGGTTTATTATTATGTTTTGAATGCTTCTATATACTGTTTTGATTACGTGTTGCATAAATGTATGTCTAATACATGATTTGCTAATGCATCAGTTAATGTGTTTAATCTTCTTGGAATGTGTTGATATGTAATAAAATCAAAATTTCTTTCCAATAATTTAACACGTAAATACAACCTTAAAATGTGATGATCTCTGATGGAATAACGCTCGTTAAGCTGGTGGACAACAAGTTGAGAATCCAGATTCACAACCAATGCACGAATATCGAGGTTGATAGCCTCGGTCAGTAATTCAATGACAGCACTATATTCAGTGACATTGTTTGTGGTGCAACCCAGAAAAACACCTTGAAGGTCTACTAACTCACCGTGAGGATCATAGATCACCCACGCCACAGAAGAAAGGTTCTGGGTACTGTGGCAGGCACCATCAACGAAACCAACGTAAGGTGTACCAGACATCTGCACAAGAAGCAAAAGACACAATAAGCGGCAATTATGCCTACACACCAAGCCAAACATGAAAACACACACTGACAACACACCTACTAAAAACACACGTATGTACAAATCAAATGCACGAGATTCATGCATAATATTTTTTCAGATAAAGCCCATTTTGGGGCTTATCTAGAGGATTCCCTTCATAATCGATCAGCTCATAGGCCCCTTTTTGAAAAACTCATTTCACAATGTAAGGCCCATGCCACATAGGCTCGAATTTGCCTACCCCCAGCTTATCATTTGCTTGATCATAAAGCAAGACTAAGTCTCCTTCAACGAAAGAACGAGGGTTGACAACCTGATCGAAGTGAGTTTTCACTCTCTTCTTCTGCGCTTCAATGGCTAAAGAGGCTAGTCGATGGGTCTCGTCTAATAGCTCTAAGTAAAGAAGACGTTCTTCTATCGGAGTAGTGTTGGGGAGTAATTCGACGGCTAATCTAAGAGAAGGGATCTCGCACTCAATCAGAAGGGTAGCCTCTAGACCGTAAACCAATTGGAACGGGGTGAACCTGGTGGCATCCTTCCCTGAAGTTCGGTAGGCCCATAAGGTGGAAAACAACATCAAATGCCAATTGGACTTGTGCATGCCAATGGTGTGTTGAAGCATTGTGACTAAAACTTTGTTGACAGCTTCTACTTGGCCATTGGCCTAAGGATAGTACGGTGTTGAGCTATCATGCCACAAGCCCAGCTGGGTTGTTAACTCAGTCATCATATGATTACGAAAATGTTTGTTGTGATCAGTGACGATAGCCTGAGGGACTCTGAATCGTGAAATGACATGATTGAATAAAAATTGCGTCGTTGTCTGACCGTCATTGGATAGTGTAGGCATCACCTCGGCCCATTTCATGAAATAATCAACGACAACGATGATATACCCATGCCCCCCGGCTAAGCGAGGGTTACAGGTCATATAATCGATGCCCCATTTGGCAAAAGGGCTGATGATAACGACAGGGTGCAAAGGAGTAGGAGGCGCGTGCATCTTTCGTTGGTAGATTTGGTACTCATGACAAGAGCGGACGACAAGGACGCAATCCTTAAAGATAGACGACCAAAAATAACCAGCACGGAGGATCTTCTGAGCAGTAGCATACCCGGACATATGACCACCACAGGCGCCGAAATGGTAGTCATTTATAACTTGTTCGGCTTCCTCAAATGTTAAACATCGGCGGAGAACAGAGTTGGCGCTGAGACGGTACAGGGTGTCCCCAATAATGCGATAAGGTTGAGAATGATGGTGAATTCATCATCGAGCATCCTTGGACAAATCTAGACGAAAAGAGGACGTCTGAAGATAGACAATAATATCCCCGTACCAAGGATCGAGGGTACTAATCAAGAACAAAGATTCATCCGGAATATGGTCCTCTAACCGAGAGGGTGTGGTAACAGATGGTAGGGAGCAAAGCAACTCAGCAAAGACGAGGGACTTCTTAGACTTGGCTATAGTGAACTCCAAGTCGAACTCTTGAAGGATGACAATCCACTTTGAGTATTTTCCCCCCAGTAACTGACGTGACAAAATGTACGTCATTGGGTTGCAATCAGAAATCACCGTCGTAGTGCGCAATAATATATAGTGGCGGAAATGTTGAATGACGCAAACGGCGGCCAATGCCAACTTCTCGACGTAGGCATATCGAGTTTCCGTATCAAGTAAATTGTGGCTGAGATAGTAAATGACATGCTCAGTACCATCATCATCGTCTTGGACTAGAACCATGCCGATGGTGGTATTGGCAGCGACTAAATAAAGAGTGTAGTCACGATGATAATCAGGGGGACGTAACAACGAAGCAGAAACAAGGAGGGCCTTGAGGTGCTTGAATGAATCTTGTACAGCAGTATCCCAAATAAAAGGGATATCCCGCTTTAATAACCACGTATATCCTTTGGCCACTTCAGCATAATTTGGAATGAATCGTCGTAGAAAATTTTCTTTACCCTGCAGACTATGCAATTGCTGCAAAGAAGCAGGGGGAGGGAGATTTAGGATGGCTTTGACTTTAAGAGTATCCAGATGGATACCCTCCCTCCCGAGAGACGATGAACCCGAGAAGTCTACCGGATTCCATGCAGAAGACACACTTATGCAGATTAAGACGGATACGATAATGTCGACAGCAAAGAAAAATTTCGCGAAGGTGGTTTGGATGGTCTTGGTGTTTCGCTGAATGAGCTAGAAGGTCATCCAAGTAAGGCTGCACAATGTGTCCAATATCATGAAACGCGTAAGACATTACACGCTGGAAGGTAGCATCGGCATTTTTTTAAACTGAATGGGAGCTTTTTATAAGCGAAAGTGCCCCAAAGACAGATAAAGGCGGTCTTGTGTTGATCTGCAGGTGATATATTAATCTGCTTATAACCTGAAAAGCCATCCATGAATGAATATATCTCACTCCTGACACACTCATCAATGACCTAGTCAATGAAAGGTGTAGGGTAGTTGTCTTTGGGATAGGCACGATTAATGTCGCGATAATCAACACATACCCTAATAGTGCCCTATTTTTTAGTCACAGGGACAATATTAGAAACCCAATCTGTGAGCGGGATAGGGTAAATGAAGCCAGCCTTAAGAAGCTTTTCAACTTCCGCTTTAATAGTTGTAGCCTTTCGGGGGTGCACGAGGCGTAGACGCTGTTGGACAGGTTTGGCACCCAGATATGTAGGTATTTCATGCACCACGATGCTAGGATCGATGCCGGGCATCTCTTCGTAAGACCAAGCGAACACATCACGAAATTCGCGAAAAAGATCAGTATAAAGTTGAATCTCCTCCAGAGTACAAGTTACTCCAACATGAATATGCTTGACAATCCCTGGTTTAACAGAGATGTCGATTGGTTGAGTTTGCATAATGTTCCCCATATTCCCTTCAGAAGACACTTGATGAATTTGGATGGGTGTCTGAAGGGGTTGGGAGGGAGACAAGGAGCAAACTTCTTGAGACAAGTAAGCATTTCCCGATGGGTAGGGAGAAACGAGGAATGATGGTGATGATTATACCAAGGGGGTTCCTCAAAAGACATAGTCTCAATAATTGCTTCATCAGAAGGAAAAATTTCCTTTAAAGGGTCTGAAGAAGTGCCATCTCCAAGCCAAGGGGATTGAACGTATGAGTCAAGAGCTCTGCTCGAAGGAGCAGGTTCAGGGGATGGATCCAATACGGAAACAATTCTGACGTAGTTGAGCTTGGCAGGACTCAATGGCATCTCAACACCCCAGGATTCTATCTGATCAATAGAACAAAGAACCCAAGGATCAAAGCGAACAGAAATCATATTAACGAGAGAAATGTTGGGAGGTGGGAGTGAAAAAACACCCATAAGGGCAGGATCTTTAAAGAGTCCAGCTCCCACACTCTCACATGGAACCGAGGTATGCTCCATGAAAGGCACGTTGCCATCGGAGGAGGAAGAGATGAAAAAGGACAACTGGTCTACTGTGACAATTTTCCCTTGATGGGGAAAATGAATAACACGAAATAGAGATGAAGCCACGGCTCGCATGGCGTATGTCCAGCTTCGTCCTAAAAGGAGGTTGTAAGTTAAATTGGCATCGACAAATTCGACCTCTACTTCGACCATCTTCCCCTCCAGAGTAATAGGCAAGCGCTGGAGTATACCATAAGGACGAGACTCTCTCCCATCAAAAGCTTCCAAGGTCATGGGAGACTGGCTCAGAGTCAGAGAACCGATAACCTTCCAACAAGTAACAGACATAATGCAAGTAGAAGCACCTCCATCAATGACCGTGCGGTGAATAGTTTTAGAATTGATGATGACTTGAATAAGGAAGGAAATTTGGTGAGGCAACCTCGGGACATGACTATCTAGGTCAAAAGTGATCAAATCCGAGTTGGTCAGATCAATGCCACCGATGGCTGATAACAATGACTTCATAAATGCCACCAATGAGCATTTAACTTGTGGGAGTTATAGAAGATTCAAATCCAACCCTATTCCCAAGGTGATGAAACAAGTCAAGAAAGCCATCATGGAAACCAGCCTGGATGATAAAATAAAAAAGAAGCTGATTCCCTCCTGTGAGGTTATTCCTAGAATCTATGGATTACCAAAAATCCATAAGGAAGGGGTCCCTCTTAGACCAATTGTTAACACCATTGGTTCCCCTACCTATGAATTAGCTAAGTATGTAGCTAAGCTCCTGAAACCTCTGGTTGGTAACACGGACTCTTTTATAAAAGACTCAAATGATTTTGTAAAGCTCATTAAGAATAAAAGGGTGGATAAATACGATATTCTAGTAAGTTTTGATGTGGTTTTTTTTGTTTACAAAGATTCCTCTAGATGAAGTTGTTCATGTTATAAAGATGGCCACCGATCCTGAGACAACTAAGCTTGCAGAGATTTGTTTACGGTCCACTTTTTTCAGTTTTCAAGATCACTATTATGAGCAAATATCTGGTGTCGCCATGGGCTCCCCTCTCTCACCTATTGTTGCCAACTTATACATGGAGTACTTTGAAAGAAAAGCCCTTGACTCATACCCTTTGAAGCCAGCTTGGTGGAAAAGATTTGTCGATGACGCTAACCTGAATTCGACTCATGGTAAGGCGGAGCTGGAGAAGTTTTTCAGTCATCTAAACTCTATATCTTCCGAGATAAAATTTACTATGGAGCTTGAAGAGAACGGTAAGATCCCCTTTCTAGATGTTCTAATCAGTAGAAAAGAGGATGGTACTTTGGGACACCAGGTCTACAGAAAGAAAACTCATATTGATAGCTATCTTCACGCTGACTCTTACCATCATCCTTCCCAAAAATCTGGTGTCTTAAACACTCTAGCTGTTAGGGATTTCAGGATTTCTGACCCGGATCACCTAAAAGAAGAGATTGAGCACTTAACCTCTGTCTTCAAAAACCTTGGATACAAAGAATGGAGTATCAAGAAGGCTATAAGAAGAGCTCAGGATAAGGCCCTCTCCAAGCATCCTCCTGAAGACAAGAAAGAAGATTCTGGGAAGGTCTACCTTCCATTCATCCAGGGGATTACATATAAGATTGCAAAAAATTTAAGGAAGAAGAACATAAACACACAATTTACAACATGTGGAACTATAAGGCAGATGATGAGGTCAGTAAAGGATAACATCGATCGTCAACAACTCAAGGGTGTCTATACAGTTGATTGCTCTTGTGGCAAGAGTTATATTGGGGAAACAGGTCGATCTCTGAAAATTAGACTAAAGGAGCACATGGCTGATATAAAGAATGAGAGATCCCGTACATCAGCCCTTGCGGAACACTCATCCAAAACCAAACATCATGTGTGTGTGGAGGACGCTAAAGTGATTGCAAGAGAGGATAATTATCACAAAAGAAAAATCAGAGAGGCCATCGAAATTATGAAATTTCCTCAAAACCTCAACAGGGACAATGGGAGTGAAATTAGTGGAAACTGGCTTCCCCTGATCAGACAAATAAACCCCTCCAGGGCTTTGGAAGCATAGTATCAGGGTCTCTTAATAAAATTTAATTAGATAAATTTAATTAGAATTTAATTAGATTAATTAAATCAAAATTAATTAATTTTATTTTATTTTATTATTTAATTAATTATATTAATTAAATAAAAAATTGTAATTAATTCTAAATAAGAATTAAATAGAATTTCTCAAATAATTAATAATAATAAAATAAAAGAAAAATTAAATTAAATTAATTAATTAATTAATCAATTAATTAATTAGGCAATTAAGGCTTAATAGGTTAAAATGGCAAATATCAAAAATATATATATATATATATATATTAATCAATAAATTTAATTTAATTAATTAATTAAATAAAAATAAAATTAATTAATTAATATGATTAATTAATCAATAAATTTAATTTAATTTAATTAATTAACTAAATAAAAATAAAATTAATTAATCAATAAGATTAATTAATTAATAAATTTAATTTAATTAATTAATCAAATAAAAATAATAGGGAAGATTATAAATCAATTATTTAATTAATTTAAGTAGATCAATTAAATCAAAATTAATTAATTTGGTTATTCTATTCTAATTAAAATAAAAATGTAAATAAAATTAGTCAATTAATTAAAAGAATTAATAATAACTTAGGATTAACATTGGATTAATAAATAAATAAGTAAAATTAAGATTATAAATTAATCTAATTAATTAAAGTAATTAATTAGAATGGTAAATAACAATAAATTAAATTATTTAATCAATTAAATTCAAATTAATTAATTAAATGAAAATAAAAACAATAAGTAAGAATTTAATTAATTAATTAATTAATAAAATTAAATAAAATTAAAATTTGTTAAATTAATAAAAAACAGTTGGAAGGAAATGGAAAATTAAACTTATTCATGAATTAGATATATCAATTAAAATATTTTAGGTTCTAGGTAAATTAATAGGAATAATTAATTTGGAAATAATAATAATATAAATAAATGAGAAAAAAATTATTTACATAAGTGTCGGCTTCTTAAAAATTAGGGATCTAGGTTTATTTATACCCAGGTCGTTATAGCTCTTCTCTCAATAAGTTTTCATTCATATTCTTTCTGATTTAGTCCTGATGATGGACCCCCTTTGGGGTTTGAAACGTCGACGGAATGAACATGAAACTGTGGATAATCCGGATCATACCACTGCAAACAATGACTTCCTTTGAGAGGGGCAGCTCTAGAGGACCTCTAATGCAGACATAGCTGACGGAGCCTGGGCTAGGTCCTCAATGATTCTATAGTGCTGAGCGGCACGAGCATTAGGGTTGTAAGAAGACTTCCGGAGTACCAATTTTGGAGGAGGTCGGATGACCGCCTCAGTGCTAGGTCGATCGATATGGAAGGGACCAAAACTGGACGGAGGAGCACTAGAGGGGTACTCTTTTGACTGAGTACTAATGTGGACGGGAATCGTCCCAGCCATAAATACTTGAGAACCAAAAGGAGAGGAGGATTGAGATGGATCAGCCACCATTTGAGTTTGTTGTGAGGGAAAAGGCTCTTTGAGTACGGCAGGAATCCCAGAGGCACCTTTTAACAAATGACTAACTTCAGACCGCCTGGGGTAGTCTTTAGTATAGTGATCCTCGTCACAAATAAGGCAAGGATACTTAGGCTTGCGTTTGGCACCTTCCTCGGGTGGAGGTTTAGGGGAATCTTGCTTCGGTTGATCGGCCTTATTTTTTCATTTTCCCTTCTTTTTTCCTTTCGAAGCTTTGTCCGCCATGGTGGACTGAACGACGTTAACTTCGGAAGTGTTACCAGAATTGGATGCGGCCTAAGAAGCATTTTCATTTGAAGCGTTCGACTTTTGCTTCCCAGGGTTCGCGGAATATTTCTTAGAGGACGTATTAACAGAACCGATGACACCATCAACAAACGGTGTTGACGGGACTTTGGAAGTTTGGAGCCTTAGAGCATCAGGCAAATAATCATATAGTGTATCAGACTAAGAGTAAACCAAGTCAAGGTACTGAGCACGCATGATAGCTTGCTCTTCAGTTACACATGCCCCCATAGCAATGTCCCGAGCTATCGGATCGACAAATGAGGTTGTGAACCAGTCAATCAGAAGCTGATCAGGAATCCAGAACTTAGTCAAACAACGACGTATCCTCCATTCATGGATATGATTAGAGATATGCGTGGTCGTGTTCTGTTTTAAGGATGTCAGGAGATTTGTGCCCGTTTCATATCGAATCGGCAACTGAAAATGGGTTAAAAATGCCATAGCCAACGAGTTAAAGTCCTGAAAATATCTGCGAGCTAGCTCAATATACCATTTAGCAACAAAGCCAATGAGAGTCCGTTGGAAAAGATGGAGCCGGATTGAATCATCAAGCCATGAGTTTGATGAACACCATAGATGATAAGTCATGACATGAGCTTGGGGATCTTCTCCAGCTTTACCTTAAAACTTGGGACAATCACCTGGAATTTTAGCTGGAACCGGTGGCCAGTACGGATTATGAAGAATGGGATCATTTGTCAATTTAGACACATCTGGTAATTCCAACATTGCTAAAAAGGGTAATTGAGGGTTAAAGTACATTTGAGGCCATGGGTAGGAAGTAGCACCAAAGTTCCACCCAGTTGCTTTTTGCCCCCATTGATTTTGTCCAGACGGATTTGGCCCATAAAGGTTTTGTCCATAGGGATATTGTCCATAGGGATTATAACTGTAATTGGACGGCTGACCCTAGATTTGACCCCAACATTCCACTGATTACCAACTTGGCTTGCAGGAGCACCATATGGTTTCTGGAAATTCTGATAAGGATTAACCTGTGACTGTTGATAATTTTGGTATGGGGAAAATTGGGTTTGCCCTTAGGATTGCTAAAAACCATAAGGCGGTTGGGCTCCAAACTGAGCCTAGGTACCAGACTGTGTTTGATAATCAGATTGGGTTTAGGATCCAACCTAAATTTGGAGACTGGATTGGGTCTGGGGCCCAGACTGGGGCTGAAAACCGGGTGGAGCTTGAGAAGCAACAAGTGTTTGAGTGCCCGGTTGAGCAGACCCAGATAGATGTCCTTGGGAAAATGGAGGCTGAGCCATCTGGATAGAAGGTTGGCGCAGTTGAGGTTGAGGTTGGCCCATCTACCCAGAAGTTTGAACTTGATGAGTATTGGGTTGACATTGCGCAACCGAAGGTTGTCTAGACCGACCAGATGGTTGAGTAGGCTGAACAATTGGTTGGCCTTGTTGAATTTGAGGCTAACCAACTTGTCCAGAAGGGTGGCCTTGCTGGGTACCAGGTTGGCCTGGTTGAATGTAAGGTTGTCCTGGGTTACCAGAAGGTTGCCCGAAGTATGTAAAAGAAGACCCACTCAAGGCCGAAGGTTTTCCCTGAATGGGTTATCCTTGTGGGCCGACAGTTTTCCCTGAATAAGGTTGCCCATAGTACGGTTGTCTGTAATACTGTTGTCCGTAAGACAATTGACCTTGATAGGGTGGTCCTTGAAAATTTGAAGACTGCATTTGGACACCATGATAAGCCGTCGTACCCCAAGCGACAGATAACAGAACCGAGACCTCAACCACAGGTTGAGACGCTATGGGTCCAGGGTGGTAAATATGGGCTCCTCGAGAATCATAGTAATTAAACAAATTTTGTGGATCCAGATTCTGAAGAGCTTGGAGATACTGATCATATACCCCCCATGTTGGAATGGAACCAGAAGAAGGTGGGGCACTAAGGCTAGGGTCAACAACCCCAGATATGGATGCCGAGGGGCCACTATGTGAAGGACCTGTTGAAGGTCTAGCAACAGTGGTCACAACTAAAGATGCAGTGACGGCAGTAACAACGGGAGCTGAGGAAGCCACACAAACGGTTGGAATATTCAGGACAGATGTGACCGTTACACTGTGAAATTGGGGAGTGAAAGATCCCGACGTCGGAGTGATAGTACGAGACAACATGGAACTTGTAAGGGGAGACCTAAAACCTATGATATCAGCCAGAGCATTATATCGTAAAGGCAGTGTGATACCAAGAGAGGTGAAATGGAAGGGTGAAGTTTACGTAGGTATAGGAATTTCACCACTTGCCATAAAGGACTCTTCACTCATGACGGGGTTCATCTCATCCATGTCAGAAGAAGACATTAGGACCAAAACACCAGGAGGAGTAAGGGGAAAGTCTTCTTTGGAAGGCTCCCAAACGGGGCTCCAATGAATATCGTAAGACTCGTCTTTCGGAGTGTGAGAGTTAAGTGGTTGGATACTCGGAATAACAGGAAATGTATCACTAGAAATTGGTACCTCATGAGTGACAGAAGATGGGGATCCTTGGTCGCTTGGAACAGGAGATGGGATCGGTAATTCCACTAGGATGATTTAACTCAAAAGCCCTAGGGATAACTAATCGAGTAAGGAGAAATAACCCTACGCAAACTAAAATGCATCAGGATCTAACAAGGTAGGTGTGAACGTGGCCGAATAAATTTTAAGACACAATAATAGAACTTGACCTTTTCATCTTTAAAGAGTCGAGAAAAGGACGAAAAGATGACTCTAGTCGCCTTCAAATATTTAATGAGCCTAAAAGGACAAGTGCTCAGATGGACCTTTTCTTTTAAGGAGTCTGAAAAGGAACGAAAGTGAATGCTATGGAGAAACTAGGCAAAAGGTTTACTAAACATCCCGTAAAACTGCATATACACCTTGGCAATCATATGAAAACCAAGGACTTTCCGTACGGCAGTCAATCTTCCTGAATGTTGTGTTCGGTGCGTTACGGTTTGCAAGGCGGCAGACACGGCTTACTAGGGATATAAGATGATAACCTAGTGGGGTCTCCCAACATATACTCAATGGTACTGTGAGCACAATTCTGTACTAGACCGCTATTGAGTCACAGAAGGAGGAATCACCCAACCTTGAGTGAAAACAATAGTGACTAGGTTTAACGACGCCGGAGCACGTCTCTAGCCTAGACCTCTAAATAGTGTGCGTTATGTTCCAATGCGTTGTTAAGTTCATTCAGTTCATTTTAGAGTTGATCTTGAAATTATGTTTCAGTTTACAGGTCTTACTGTATGTATACAAAAACTTAGGATGCAGCTAGAATGAGTAAAACATATTTCACTTCAATGAACACCTACCAACGAGAGGGTAGAGAGATCATTTCAAACCAAGAAAACCAAGATAAGAGAAGAGACACAATGCATAAACACATCAACCCTACAGTGCATCGATACTACTGATGATAGATTTTATCATTTGCTTTCCAATATGAAAAATTGAAATGCAAATACACTTTCACTTTCGTATACTAAATGAATGCAGTATTTTGATTTTGTTTGTTTTGAATTTAAAAGAAACAAACAAGTGAGTGTGAAAACCGGTTGATCCAAACAATTTTGATCTATGTTCAGTAGTGAAAAGAAATCGAATCAATATCAAATATTGGTTCAATAATTTTCACTAAAAATCAATCAGAAAGAAACAAGCAATGGAGAAGGCTCAAAAAATTGACAAGAAGGTTGCAAATGAACCTTGGGAAAACAAGCAACCAAGCCAAGTAATTCAAGAATTTGAAAGAACAAACTAGGTCACAAAGCCAAAAATACAAGATTCATTCAATAAAACCAAAGAGAGAGTACCTTAACCATAAGCAATCAAGAACAAGCTAACGAGCAAGAGAAAGAAAACAAGGGATCAACAGCATTGGTGAATTCAGGGGGTAGAATTGAAAAAACAACTCTACAAGAATCGTCGCGGGCATAACACCAGCAACTATGGACGATCAGCCATTAGATGTAGCAACAGAGCGACGTTGTCGTGAAAGTACACGTCTCTTCCGCGACGGGCCAATTTTAGGAGTCATCGCGACTGTACAACGAGATTCAGCGACGCACAAAACTTTGCAACAGAGACAAAGCGACATCGGTGCAACTGTTAAACTATTTTCAGTGACGATTGAAAAAAATAATGACAAATGAACAAGAAACTCGCAAACAAAAACCAGTAAATCCTACAGACAATAGAGGGATTTCCCAGATGGACCCAGGTAACCCAAAAGACTGATGGTTTATCCCCAAAATTCAAGAGACACTAAATCAAAACCAAAACAAGAGAAAATAAGAGAAGAAACATGCAAGGGACTCCCCAGCGGAGTCGCCAACCTGTGATGCAGGAAAGTGTTCCCTCTGCGAACAGAGGCAACCCCTCTAGCCCTAGAGTGGGTCTAGTCACAGCAAGGACAAAACAACAATTAATTCCCTTAAATAGTCATCGTTGGAGGCCTGCCTCAAACCAGTGGTTGATGAAGTTATGTTGCGCTGCTCCAGCATCCGTTTCCTTCTCCTTAATGAGTGATCAACCTGAAACACCACAAAGAAACAACAAAGCACGTAACTGAGGAACAATAATGATCTATTTACTCACAAAGTCAAGAAGTCATGAGCTATTAAGTGAACTGGATACAATACATAGGAAATCATCATCGACCGTATTAATAATAAATCAAGAGCAAACCTTACAACCAAGTCTTGACGTTGCAAGCCTTCTCAGAGGGTCCAACCAGTGTGTTTCTTCAAGCATTCACTCTCAAAGATGGGTCTCCCAAATATCAATATATCTCTCTCTCTTATTCACAAGCTTTAACACAAGGTTAAGGTCACTCCACACCTTCTTGCAACTATAAAGCAATCCCACACTTGTCACACTCACACCAAAACTATCTACCAAACTCAAAAGCAATAGTAGTACTGTACAACCAAAAGAAATAGCAGATGATAGAAATGGTGAGTGATTTTATAGGAGAAGGAGTCTCCATGAAATGAGGGAGAGGGAGCTTATCCTCAAGGCAAGTAGCACAAAAGACGAAACTACCATGCCAGAGGGGGAAGGGCAACCCAAACTGACCCAACAACTAGGTCCAGAGACATCCAGAAGGCCGATTGTTGGAACGAATTTTCCCAATCTAGATCATTGTTGGTAGTTAACTAAGCTTTAGCACTGACATCGCTAGGAAGAAATGTATGCAAACCAATCATCGCCAAAGATAGCTAATAGCCTCGCACTGGGGCATGAAATCCAACCATCGCTAGAAATAGGTGTACTCCTGTGACGGGGTCGCGGCAGGACATATACACTTATTTTTTGAGCGCCTTGGTGCGCCACACGAGATATATATATATATATATATATATATATATATAGATATACATATTTCTCTGGTTTATTATTGTGTTTTAAATGCTTCTCTATACTGTTTTGATTACATGTTGTGTAAATGTCTATCTAATACATGATTTGCTAATGCATCAGTTAATGTGTTTATTTTTCTTGGAATGTGTTGATATGTAATAAAATCAAAATTTCTTTCCAATAATTTAACACGTAAATACAACCTTAAAACACTATGATCTCTGATATAATAATGCCCGTTAAGCTGGTGGACGACAAGTTGAGAATCCAGATTCACAACCAATGCACGAATATTGAGGTTGATAGCCTCGGTTAGTAATTCAATGACAGCACTATATTCAACGACATTGTTTGTGGTGCAACCCAGACAAACACCTTGAAGGTCTACTAACTCACTGTGAGGATCGTAGATCACCCACGCTGCAGAATAAAGGTTCCAGGTACCAGACATCTGCACAAGAAGCAAAAGACACAATAAGCGGCAATTATGCCTACACACCAAGCCAGACATGAAAATTGAATCAATATCAAAGATTGGTTCAATAATTGTCACTAAAAATCCACCAGAAAGAAACAAGCAATGGAAAAGGCTCAAAAAATAGACAAGAAGGTTGCAAATGAACCTTGGGCAAACAAGCAACCAAGCCAAGTAATTCAAGTATTTGAAAGAACAAACTAGGTCACAAAGCCAAAAATGTAAGATTCATTCAATAAAACCAAAGAGAGAGTACCTTAACCATAAGCAATCAAGAACAAGCTAATGAGCAAGAGAAAGAAAACAAGGGATCAATAGGACTGGTGAATTCAGGGGGTGGAATTGAAAAAACAACTCTACAGGAATCGTCGTCGGCATAACACCGGCAACTAGGGACGATCAACCACTAGCTGTAGCAACAGAGCGACGTTGTCACAAGAGTACACATCTCTTCCGTGACGGGCCATTTTCAGGATTCGTTGTGACTGTATGATGGGATTCAGCGATGTACAGAACTTTGCAATAGAGACAAAGCGACGTCGGCGCGACTGTTAAACTATTTTCAGCAGCGATAAAAAAAAAGTGACAGATGAACAAGAAACTCCCAAATAAAAACCAGTAATTCCTATAGACAATAGAGGGATTTCCTAGATGGACCCAGGTAACCCAAAAGACTGATGGTTTCTCCCCAAAATTCAAGAGACACTAAATCAAAACCAAAACAAGATCAAATAAGAGAAGAAACATGCAAAGGACTCCCCAGCGGAGTCGCCAACTTGTGATGCAGGAAAGTGTTCCCTCTGCAGACATAGGAAACCCCTCTAGCCCTAGATTAGGTCTAGTCACAGCAAGGACAAAACAACAATTAATTCCCTTAAATAGTCATCGTTGGAGGCCTACCTCAAACCAGTGGTTGATTAAGTTCCGTTGTGCTACTCTAGCTTCCGTTTCCTTCTCCTTAACGAGTGATCAACCTGAAACACCACAAAGAAACAACAGACCATGTAACCAAGGAACAATAATGATCTATTTACTCACAAAGTCAAGAAGTCATGAGCTATCAAGTAAATTGCATACAAGACATAGGAAATCATCATTGATCGTATTAATAATAAATCAAGAGCAAAGCTTACAACCAAGTCTTGACTTCACAAGCCTTCTCAGAGGGTCCAACCAGTGTGTTTCTTCAAGCATTCACTCTCAAATATGGGTCTCCCAAATAGCAATATATCTCTCTCTCTTCACAAGATATAACACAAGGTTAAGGGCACTCCACACCTTCTTGCAACTATAAAGAAATCCCACACTTGTCACACTCACACCAAAACTATCTACCAAAATCAAAAGCAGCAGCAATATTGTACAACCAAAAGAACTAGCAGATGATAGCAATGGTGATTGATTTTATAGGAGAAGGAGTCTCCATGAAATGAGGGAGAGGAAGCTTATCCTCAAGGCAAGAAACACAAAATACGGAACTACCATGCTAGAGTGGGAAGGGTGACCCAACAACCAGGTCCAGAGACATCCAGAAGGCAAACTGTTGGAACGAATTCGCCCAATCTGGATCATCGCTGGTAGTTAACTAAGTTGTAGTGTCAACATCGCTAGGAAGCAATGTATGTAGACCGATCGTCGCTAAAGATAGCTAATAGCCTCGTGCTGGGACATGAAATCTGACCGTCGCTAGAAACAGGGGTACTCCCGCAGCGGGGTCGCGACAGGACTATTTATGACAGGGGTTTGTCACATGTATTAAATGTATTCTCATGACGAGGCAGAAAACTTAGGAAAAGAGGGTCAATTTGAAACATAAGAGAGCATTTGTTCAATATGAGCATGTTTTACTGGACACATGGCACAGTAGAAGCACTGGGATGAAAGCAGTGACAAATTATTGTGTAACAATGACTTTAATAATTCTTTGGAATATGATTTGGGCTAGAATATGCCTTATTTGTAGGGATGATTGGTCAACCCAAGACCCGCACATTTTCATAAAAATTTCTTGAATATAAATTTAACAATTCAAAGGGTTGCCTTTAGCATCTCATTTGGGCACCTTGACCACATTATGGGCCTGAACTTTGACAAGGCATATCTCCTCAATTGTGAGGAGTTATGTTGTGTGCCACCTACCATTAAAAATGGCATTATAATTATTATCATCCTATGATGCACCAAGAAGGATAACCAAATATGCCTAGATATCCGTAGAAAAAATCATCAAAGGATAAGTAATTTAAGTACAAAACCACTTCAGAAATTTCAGCCACCTTGGGATAATCATGTTGCCCTGGCCTCAGATATATTTTAGAGTGAAAAATATAAGATAATGAAAGTGAACTAATGTCCTTAGGATTGAACCGGGCACTCAATTTATAGTGGAAATAGGGGGCATAAAATAAGGCCGACCTGACTCAAAAATTTTCAAATTCACATTCTAACTGAGCTGACCTTGTCACCATTTTAGATTATTTCATAAATAATATTTCTTTTTAAGGAGCCAACTTTAATCATTCTTTGGAAGTTGAATTGGGCTATAATATACCTTATTTGGAGGGTTGTGTGGTCAACCCGTGACCCACACAATTCAATAAAAAAATTATTGATTATAAATTCAACAATTCAAAGGGTTGCCTTTAGAATCCATTTGGGGCACCTTGACCACATTATGGGGCTCCAAATTTAACGAGGCATATGTGAGAAGTTATGTGGCATGCCACCTACCATTTGAAACAACATGACAAATACTATCATCCTATGATGGTCTTTCTTTCAAACTCATTTATCTTACCATTCAATTTATTCATCAAATGCGGGGCATCATGACCACACCACAGGGGCTTCTAAACTTTCCAGTTTCATTCTTTTCCTTTCAAGGATTCTTGTCCGTTGGAGCTTCCTATTAATGAAATTCATTGATGTATATTAAGAGCATTCAAAGACTAACATTGGCATAATCACAAAACCATTCAACATTGTTATGATAATATAAAGGAAGGGAGATAGGGGGTCTCCCTGGAGAATTTCTCTTGAAGGCTTGAAAGTAGTGGAGGAGGAACCATTGATTAGAATAGAAAAGAAGGTTGAAGAGGTAAGAGATTCAATCAAATGAACCTAGGTGGGGTGAAAGCCAAAGGCTAAAAGGATTTTCTCCATATGTTTCAAGTTAATCTTATCAAACATATTTGACCTGTTTAAAATAGAAACAACTTGATCACAAAGCTTACCATCCATCTCAATGATAGATGCCTGATGTTCTGCCTGTCTATTATCCAACGCTGCATAGATATGAATTATGCTTTGTCCAGCATCCCCAGTAGTTTTCGCCTCCTATGGACTATATATCTGAGGCTTACCACCCTTATTATGTGGACAATATTTCTTAAGTTGTTCCTTACTGCATGTCCAAAGCTCCAACCATCCAGTACCATCACCTCTATGTTGTTGTCGTGATCCATGTTTCTATCTAGCTACATTGAACTTATTTTGTGGTGCTACATTTTGTTTCTCTTCTGTATTCTAAGGCCTTTTTCTTTTCGTCTTCCATTTACCTATACCTTTATCTTTCCCTTTCCATCCTTGTTGAGATTCATTCATATGCTTTGACTGCTCATAGTAATGCTTCAATTTCCCAATAACTTCATGAAGTGACCGAGGCTCATCATACTCAATATGATCTCTGAATGTTAATGGAAAACCACTGACAAATCATTGAACTTTAGCCTTCTCATATTTAATATATGGAACATACCTCAATATCTCTGGGAACTTAGTCATGTACTCTGCATATGTCATTGATCCCATATTTAGCTCAAAGAATTACTTGGTTTTACCAACGTAGTACCTTTATGACAAGTACTTCTTCATAAAAATCCTCTTGAAATCATGCCAACTCAAGTCTTCCATCATGATGTCTCTGACACGCTTCACATCTTCCCAACATATATATTATTTAAGGCTGAAGATAGCAATTTTCACCTTCATGTTTTTTTGTACTCATGCAACTCAAAGAACTTGTTCATCCCAAGTATCCAAGCCTCTTCATATTCTGGTTTCTTCAAGTATACATCAAAAGTAGGTTTCTTTTATTTCTTAAATTCATCTGGAAAGTATCCCCTATCACTCCTCTTGTAAGGATGATAACGATGACGATTATGATGCCTATCAGAACCAGAACTAGAGTAGTACATGTGTCCATCACCTCTCCTATCTGAAGTGTCCAAAAACCTGCCATCTCTCATTGTGTCATCTCTATCCAACCTATCACCACCATGAAACATACTACCATATGCCCCATTAGTTTTGTCCTCCTTCCCATGGATGATCTGAAGTGGCCCCTGTCGCTACAATTCTGACAAGATTTGAAGGAGTATTGCATTAACCTCTACTTGTCTCTCTTGTGTCTGCATGATTTTGTCATTGTCTGCCTTGCAACTCCTTATTTCTTCCTTCAAGCTTCTCAATGTGTCTACTAAACCAGAAGATTTCCCAACACCACACTTCTCATTTGATTCATAGGGAGAATCTTTGTAGTCTACCATCTTGCTATTCATTTACTATCTCTTTGCTGCAATGCATACTATGTCAGCTAAACCAAATCACAATAAACCAACGTACCTTAGAAAAATTTGGGAAGTATATCTCATCAGCGAGATCAACCAAATCAATGTAATATATGTAAAAACATAATCATAACAACATATAAACATATAATACATAAGCATATAACCATATAACCATATAACCATTATTCTAGCTAGAGTCCAGTCATCATTGCATGACCATATCAACCACACATATCATGACCTCATACATGACAACAACAACCATACAAACATACACTGACAATAATCAAGTATAAAGAACATGTAACCAATCATACACTCATGATGACACACTTCACAACAACAATATCATTTTTCACATGGCAACATCACTACAACCATGACCGACACCATACATATGCAACAAGCATATAAACCACAAGGATGATTAATACACCTACAACTGACATGAATGCATGACCAACGCACACTGCACATCTAGTCCAAGGGGTGAACCATGCTCTAATACCACTCTGTGACACCCTCATCCCACATCTACCCAAGTAACCAACCAACTGGGGTAAATATGTGACGATATGCCACTATGATGGGATTCAACTTCCTAGGTGGCCTTAAGGAAGTGGAATCGATGGAAACACACCACACATTCCTTCCACATCAACAACAAAACTCCCAAGTTCCATCCCAGCCACTCAAGTAACCAACCCTTGGGTCCCACTGAATTTTTAGACCATTAAACCCTTGAACGCTCCCTTGATATGGACAAGGGTGAGTCTGGGAGGCTTCAGACGCTCCCACGGCATACGTATGCATGTGTCTGTGACTCCAGTATTTGTGCCACTTTTTCAGGCCTAGAACCTAGGTCACTACCGAGAAATCAATGAAACTTTCATAACTGAAAGATAACATTAGAATGATGATACAAATGCAATTACTTGAACAATGACTTGACTAGACCCCCACTAGCTATGACATTAATTTCGTCAAACATGTCACAAATATGTAATCTACAGGTTTAAACAACATATCTGAGCATAGGGGTCTCATACTTATCTAAGAATCACTAAGAAGCATTGTTCCCTTATATCTTTAGTTCCATTATCATTTATTAGGTCATAGATACATTGTTCATTCATTTACAAATCAAAACATGAGGAGAGCCATACATCATCACTGTCATAAAACATTCTTATAACCATCATAATAAAAACATAAATATCAAGGATACATCAACCACAGAGTCCACATATAAACTATTACATTTACACATAATATACCAAGGAAATAACCTCTCATTAAAGAATGCAAAAGCCAACTCAGGATGGGATTGTCATGTTCCACCCGACCATAGATTGGCTGAGCCAAATCTCTCTTCATCCAATCACCCTCGTGCCATATTCCTAGCATGAATGTGGGACTTAAACCAAAATAAACAACCAGGACATCCTAAGGCTAAACCACCTCACCCTCATCAACAGAAACTAAGCTTTACCGCAATCCACATTGGACCACTAGGCCAACACAATAAACATGTAATAACAGTCCTTACCATGATCTCCACCATACCACTGGGCCAAAACAAGCATGGATGCCACTGTATTTCTCCACCTACACCATGAGGAATTTTGTTTTCTCATAGTCTCTCAGGCTTTGCCACAATCCATAGTCCGATCAAGGGATCACTAGGCCCTAAACTGAGGCTCCACCCTCTAGGCTTTACCGTATATCCTGTCATTCACTGGCAAGGATTCTTATGCCTAATCAAGGGAAACTGCCTCTACGATTTACCTTATATCCCGCCATTAACCGGTCAAGGATTCTTAGGCCCACCAAGGCACACAAGACCTGGATTTACCACAAACCACAACCCGGTATAGGGGTCACTAGGCTAGTGGCTTTACCACAATCCATAGTCTAGTTTAGAGATCACTTGGCCATGTGTTCTTTCTTTCGGAGATCCACCTCACTCAGCTTCAAACCCATCTGGTAATCCAGCTCAACCAAAACATGAGAACACCATCACACCATGGCTATCTGAAAATGGAAAGGCTGGCTGAAAACACTATCACACCTGGAAAACCCCATGCCATAACAACAAAGAACCACATGCAATACCATGCATTCTAAATCTAGCAAGGAAAACACGCATGCAAATCGATACCTACAAAGAATCATGTTTTAGTTTCTTGATCCCGCTCTTCCTCACTTATCCCTTCCTTCCTCTTGCCTTCTTTTCCTTTCTTGATCCAATACTAAAGTGCTCTAAGAAAAATATAAGTGTCCAAGAGTGAGAGAGAATAATGAGAAAGCTCCAAAACTAAAATGAAAAAAGGGTACCAACTGATCCTCGGAATCCCTTTTATCAATTGGGCCTCTATTTTCTTCATTTTCCATTATTCTTCCTCCTTCCATGCAACTTGTGACTTTTCACCTTCCTTTTCTCCTAATTTTCATAAATAAATGTGCCAAAAATGTCACTTTTCCTTTCCAAATGCCTTAGCCATTGCCTTTGCCAATTTCCTTAGCCATAATAAACCAATGAATACCCACACTAGGATGTCTTTCCCAACATTCAACTTCGAATAAGTGTCCCATCAACCATGGTTATTGTTTTGCCTCTGTTAACTTTTATTACACGGAAGTTTCACTAGGATTGTTACAAAACCCTCCCTCTTAGGGGACACCATCCTCGATGTTCAACCACACCTATACCTCAGCAAAACTGTTGAAAATAAAACATACTTCCCATGGAGATTTATAACATATCTCGATGCAACATTTACAATGATCACCCTGCTGAAAAGAAAACCAACATGACAACAAAATAGCATGACAACTATAATGACATGACACTCATATCTCTTATTAGAGCTTTATAACTTAGCTCATGGTGGTATTTACATCCACATACATAAATACATATACCAACATCACCAAAACATATACCAAAACATTCGTTAAAATAGTGAAGAAGGAAGGATATATAACAGGCATTTGATCTCCCATATCCCATGTAGCTTCAATGGGACCAAAGTGCTTCCACTACACTTTAACCTGCTCAATTGCTCGGTTCCGGAGCATGAGCACCTTTTTCTTCAATATACACTAAGGCTCCTGCTAGAATTTTCCATTTGGCGCAACCTGCAAAATAGACCAATCAATCACATGATCATCATATTTAACATACTTCTTAAGTAATGACACATGGAAAACGTCATAGACTTTCACTATCGGAGGCAGTGAAAGTTGGTAGGCTACTGGCCAAATCCTCTTAATCATCCTAGAAGGTCCACAAAACCGAGGTGCCATCTTGACACATGATCCAATACGCAAAGAGCTCTTATTTGGTTTGATGCACAAGTACACTTGTTCCCCAACCTAAAACTCCTTAAACAACATGTTCCGATATGTATAAAAAATTTTCATATCATGTGTTGTCTTTAGATTCTTCTTGATTACCTGCATTTTTTGTTCCATTTCTGCTAACATGTCTGGTCCAATCAACACCTTGTTAACCAGATCACTCCAACTGATGGGAGTATTACAACTCCGCCCATACAATGCCTCAAACAGACTCATCTTCAAATATTCTTGATATCCATTGTTGTAAGCGAACTCTACCAGTGGAAGATACTCTTCCCACTTTCGTTGTTGATGCATCACATACATCCTCAACATGTCCTCCAATATCTTGTTGACCCTCTCAGTCTGTCCATCTGTTTGTGAATGATAAGTTGTACTAAAGGCTAACTTTGTGCCCAAACCTGCAAACAACTCCTTCCAAAACTTGGAAGTGAACTTTGCATCCCTGTCTGACACAATCTTCTTTGGAACACCATGCAATCTAACCACATCTCTTATGAACACATGTTCCACATCACTAGTTAAATACGTAGTCTTCATTGGAATGAAGTGTGCAACCTTTGTCAACATGTCCACTACAACCATGATGGAATCATGTTGTATCAATGTCCTCGGCAAACCTATGATAAATTCCATGGAAATTACCTCTCATTTCCATTTTGGAATCACAATCAGCTGTAGCAGTCCACCTGGATGCCTACACTCTACCTTTACCTACTGACAATCCAAACATCTAGCCACAAACTCTATTACGTCTCTCTTCAAATTCATCCAATATTAAAATTTCTTCATTGTTGTTAGCTTCTTTTGATAACCTGGGTGACATGAATATGGTCTCACATGAAACTCCCTTAATATCACCTTCTTGATATCATTGTTATCTGGTACATATGTATTGTTCATAGATCTAACCAATCAATCTCCCGTGAGATGATAGTCCACATCTTGTGTACCTACATATGTACTTGTACATGTACCACTACCCATACCTATACTTGTACTTTGTTGCAACCTGTGCACAATCCCCATGTACATGTCATCCTACTGACCTACTAGCAAGATCTTATCCTATAAATCTGCCCCGTGGGAGCTCATAGTTGTTATGTGATTTACCTGTATCCACCTGCTAAGAACATCTGCCACCATGTTCTCTTTACCTTTGATAAACCTAATCTCAAATTCAAACCCACTGATGGTGCCCAATCATCTAGCTTGCCTGGAATTAAGATTCAGTTGGTTAAATAGATACCTCAATCCACTGTGATCACTCATCAATACAAACCTCCTACCAAGAAGACAGTGCCTCCACATCATCAATACATGTATAATCGTTGCTAGCTAAAGATCATGTGTCAAATATTCTACTCGTGCTCATTTAGTTTCTATGACTCATAGCGCACTACATGTCCTTACTGCATAAGGACTCCACCAAGTCCTCTCTTGCAAGCATTTATACATACTACAAATTCTTTGTTTGGATTTGCGATCTTTAACACTAGAGCGTGTGTTAACAACTACTTGAGCTACTCAAAACTGGCCTCACACTCTGTCCATTCAAACTTCTTACCTTTCCTCTGCAATGATGTAATAGGATAAGAAATATGTGAGAATTTCTTGATGAACCTCTTGTAATAACCTGCCAATCCCATGAAGGATATCACCTCATCTACATTTATAGGAGCTTCCCACTCCATGATAGCTCTTACATTTTCTGGATCTATTTCCATTCCCTCCTTAGAGACAACATGTCCCAAGTAATGTACCTTAGCTTGAAAGAAAATGCACTTGTTGAGCTTAGAATACAACTAATGCTCTCTCAATAACCTCAACACTGTTGCCAAATGCTCAACATCCTCTTCCTCATTTTTACAATATACAATATGTCATCAATGAACACAACAAAAGACTTTTCCAAATAGGGATGCAACACATTATTCATCAAACACATAAAGGTATTTGGAGCATTATTCAAATTGAATGGAACAACAACAAACTCATAATGTCCATACATGGTCAGGAAAGATTGTAAATTTCATCCTCTTTAATGCATACTTGAACATATCCGGATCTCAGATCAATCTTCAAGAACATGATTTCTCCCTTCAACTGATCGAACAAGTTGTCAATCCTCGACAATGGATACCTATTCTTGATGGTCACTTTCTTCAACTGCTTGTAGTCAATGCAAAATATGAGAGTACCATCCTTCTTCTTTACAAACAATACCAGCACACCCCATGGTGATACACTTGACCTAATGTATCCTTTGTTAAACATATCTTTCAGCTGCAACTTTAACTCTACCAACTCATGTGTGTTCATCCTCAACGTGCCTTTGATGTTGGAGCTACCCCTGGCACCAACTCAATAGAAAAGTCTACTTCCCTGTGAGGTGGAAACTCTTAAATATATGCAGGAAATACATCCTGAAAATGATGTAGAACTGGGTACCTACTCAAAACATATGCATCCTCAACTCCCTTACATTTTCCACTAGAGATGTGTACTGCAAATAACACACACCCTTTCTTGTGACTACACTTGGCCTGTATAGCTATAACCATCCTAACTGATGTGGATTTCTCCTTTCTCAGTAAGACTATTGGTTCCCCATTTTCATCCAAGCACTCAATGGATTTGTCATAACAATCCACCTTATTCCTATGAAGGTATAGCCAATCCATACCCAAAATCATGTTATATGATCCCAATGGAAATACGTTCAAATGTGTTTTTGTTGGCATACCATTTAACTCAAATGCACAAGTTCTTACCCAATGGAGAAATCTCTTCTTTGTACTTGTAGCCAGTTGCACTAACCAAGACTATGCATGTAGTTCTTTATTCAAACCACACTTATCCACCAACTTTGTACTAACATAACTATAATTAGATCCAGGTTCAATCAAAATAGAAACAACTTGATCACAAATCTTACCGTCCATCTTAATGATAGATGTCTGATGGTTTGCCTGTCTATTATCCAGTGTTGTATAGATACAAGGAATGCTTTGTCCAACATCCCCAATAGCATGGGCCTCATATGCACTATATATCAGAGGCCTACCATGCTGATTATGTGGACAATCTCTCTTAAGGTGTTCCTTATCGCATGTCCAACACTCCAACTGTCTAGTACCATCACCTCTATGTTGTTGTTGTGATCCATGTCCCTGTCTAGTTGCATTGAACTTATTTTGTGGTGTCATATTCTCTTTATCTTTTGCATTATGAGGCCTTGTTATTTTTTACTACATTTACCTTTACATTTATCTTTCCCTTTCCATCCTTGCTGAGATTCATTCTTAGCTTAGACTACTCATACAAATGCTTCAATTCCCCAATAACTTCCTCAAGTGACCAAGGCTCGTCATACTCAATATGATCTATGAATGCTAATGGAAAACCACTGAAAAATCACTGAACTTTAGCCTTATCATCTTTAAGTTACGGTACATACCTCAATAGCTCCAGGAACTTAGTCATGTACTCCTCATCTATCATTAAACCCATCTTTAGCTCATAGAATTCTTTGGCCTTTCCATCGTAGTACCTTTTTGATAAGTGATTCTTCATGAAAAGCCTCTTGAACTCATGCCAACTCAAGTCCTCTATCATGGTGTCTCTGACCTACTTCACATCTTCCCACTAGATATTTTCTTTACCTTACAGGTTGAAGATAGCAATTTTTTCCTTCATGTTTTCTGTGTACTCATGCAACTCAAAGAACTTGTTCATCCCAAGTATCCAAGCCTCTGCATCTTCTGGTTTCTTCAAGTCTCCATCAAAATTAGGTGGATTTTCTTTCTTAAATTCATCTGGAAAGTATCCCCTATCACTCCTCCTGTAAGGATGATAACGATGACGATCATGATGCCTATCAGAACCAGAACTAGAGTGGTACATGTTTCCATCACCTCTCTTATGTAGAGAATCCAACACCCTACCATCTCTCACTGTGTCATCTATATCCATCTTGTGACCACCATAAGAACTACTTCCATATGCCCCATTAGTTTTTTCCTCCTGCCCATGGCTGATCCAAAGTGGCCCTTGTCGCTACAATTCTGACAAGCTCTGAATGATTTTGTCACTTTCCACCTTACAAGTCCTTATTTCTTCCTTCAAGCTTCTTAATATGTCTTCTAAATTAGAAGAGTTCCCAACACCACATTATTCATCTGATTCATAGGGATAATCTTGTAGCCTACCAACTTGCTAGTCATTTTTTGTCTCTTTCCTGTAAGGCATACTATGTCAGCAAAACCAAATCACAATAAACCAACGTACCTTAGCAAAATTCAAGGAGGATATCTATCAAAATTGGAAACTATGGCCAAATTCCAGGTCCAATTTTGATATAAATATCATCTCATTCTAACAAGCATAAGTGGAGTTTTGAATTTATTCTCTCTCATGCACAAATTGTCAAGGTAGGCTTCAATTAAATGTAGGCTCATAACCCCAATAGATGTGTCTCCTCACCCTCAATGAAGTGTATAAATAGGAGTGACCTCTCTCCACATTTGGACATCACTCATCTCATCACATATCTCTCTCTCTCTCATCTCTTGATTGGTTCATACAACTTGGAGGCAACCTTCTTTACTTTGCATGTGTGAAAGGGGGACAAATGTCTTGGTTAGTTTGCTGGCCAAAAACTTCAGGAAACAGGACAACGTTGACTTGGGTACTTTTGACCAATATTGACTTTGTTTTAGTTGGCATAATTTTGATTTTTGGAGTTCGCATTGATTGGCAAAGTTTTCAAGGTGATTGGGACAGGTTGACCAAGTTGACTTCAGATTTGACTGCAAAATTTATAACAGGGTTTTGTCTCTCCTTTGATTGGTTTGTCTGATCTGTTTTGGTCTGACTTTGACCCTCTTGGAAGGCCGAATTTATCTGTTGTTGACCAAGCTTCTTGGAGGACATTTTGGACTTTCTTTAACCACCATTGACTTTCTGGTTAGGGCTGCAATTGACTGCTGATTTGGGAGGACTATTTTGGGCAAGTTAATTTGATATTCATATTCTCTCTCTTTGATGAACTATTGAAGAACAATAAGAATATTTGATCAAAGGGTTTCCCCACCTTGGGGTTTTTCCCTAGCATCTGCCACATCTTGTGTCCTCTTGTCTTGGCTTGTCTTATGCACGTGTTTTTATGTTATATCTAGATTTACTCTCAATGTGTTTAAGTTAATATTATTGTTGCTGGATATAATTGGAAATTGTCATTGGGATGACAAGAAACACTGAAGTAAATTGTGCTAAAGCATAGAACATACCATTGTTATCTAAAATTAACATGGTATCAGAGCTAAGGTGAAGACAAAGCCCAAGCAAGAGTGAGGAAAAGCAATCACTAAAGGAAGTTGTTGGACAAGGACTTGGAACTAGTCCCAATGATGACTACATCTTTCTTCAAATTTGACTATCATGCATGGAATATGACTCTAGATTTTACATTGGAAGAAAATGATGACATGGAATATGTCAAAGGAAGAATAGTGGATCCTACTTCAAATGCATCCACGACTACACAAGCAAGGTAAAATAAAGGTGAGGTTAAAGCTAAGAAAAATATTGTTGATTCTATTCACAAACCTTTGGTTGCCTATATTTTTTATTTGGAAACATCTAAGGAGATGTATGACAAGTTGGTTGGCATGTTCAAAGTAAATAATGTGAATCAAGTTCTCTTTCTCAAGAACAATTTGAAAGAGATCAAGATGGATAGAGGAGAATCCATCCAATCCTACTTCATGAGGATTACCAAGATCAAGAATGATCTCCTATCTATTGGAGAAGTCATTGGTGACAGGGAGCTTACTCTTATCACACGTGGAGTCCTGACAAGAGAATGGGATGTGTTCAACACTACCATCCTCAACAATGATAGAATTTCAAGATTTGATGAATTATTGGCTAGATGCACTCAAGAAAAAACAAAGATGATGGAAAGAGACAAGTCCTCAAATAGAAACAATCATACCGCCTTCTACGCTCATTCTAAAAGGATAAATAATGTTGGTTCAATGAATCAAGGACAAGGGTTCAAGTCGGGAGTCAAAGAAGGAAGAAAAGGAAGATGCTTAAATTGTAATAGGTTTGACCACTTCGCTAGAGAGTGCCCTCACAAGAAGGATACGCCAAGAGATGATGGAAACCATAACAACAACTTCAAGGGAAATGGAAATCAAAGGAGCATCAAGTTCAATAATAAAGGAAATAGAAATTCTCCTGCTACTCGAAATGGAAATGGTCATCCTCCCAAGAAGTTGAGAAAATCCAGGTATGAAGAAGTTAATGTTGTAAAATAAAAATAATTTTATCTTATTTTTGCCCTCACCATTACCTCTCGTCCGGATACATTGGATCATTGGTTGATTGATAGTGGTTCCTCAAGTCACTTCATTGGGTACAAATGATCTCTAACTAACTTGATTGAAAAGAATATGAATATGGATATTATACTTGGGGATATTGCCATTTATCCCGTAAAAGGAATTGGGATTGTTACTCTCCACTTAAATCAAGATCAAAAGCTTCATTTACAAGAAGTACTATATGTACTTGAACTGAAAAATAACTTGGTCTCTATTTCTACGATGGAAGATAAAGGTTTCAAGGTGTCATTCATTGATGGGAAGGTATGTGTTTGGAAAAGGAACCCAAGAGATGCATTCACACTTGGATTCAAGGTTGAAGGTCTCTATCAGGTCGGAGGAAGTTCATTGGGAGAAATGACTTGTGATACTTCTCTTCAATCTGAATTATGGTATTGGATATTTTCTCACCTTCATTTCAAAGCCTTACCTGATGTAAGGAAGAAATGTCATAGAGATGCCTGAATTCAACTTAAATCATGAAGGTGTTTGTCAGGGATGTGAAGATGGAAAACATACAAGGGGACCATTACCCTCAAGTGAAACTCAAGCCACCGATATTCTTCAATTGGTCCATTTTGATCTATCAGGTATGTTTCCCATGACATTTTTGTGGATGACTTCTCTTGCAAAACATGGATCTATTTCATAAAGAAGAATGACGAAGTATTCAAATGGTTCCGCTCTTTATAAGCCTTGGTCGAGAATCAAACAGGGAAGAAGATAAAAATATTGAGGACCGATAATGGGACCGAATATGAGTCAAATTAGTTCAAATACTACTATAGAGAAGTTGGCATTAAGAGGGAGACCACTGCTTAAAATATACTCCTTGACAAAATGGCATTGTCGAAAGGAAGAATTGTACTATCATAGAAGCCACCTGTGCTATGCTTCATGATCAAGGTCTTTCAAAGTTCTTATGGAAAGAAGTTGCCAACACCGATGTCTATGTCCAAAACAGATGCCCACTTCAAGTTTTGGACTTTAAGACACCCGAATAAGTTTTCACCAGTAAGAAACATGATGTTTCTTATTATAGAATTTTTGTTTGTCCCATATATTTTCATGTGCCGAAAGAGAAAGTATATTTTCATGTTTTGGAAGAGAAAATAAACAAACTAGATGCATTTGGGAAGAAAGGAACATTTGTGGGCTACAGTGAAACTTCAAAGGCAAATAGAATCTATGTTCCTGGTAAAAGGGGAGTGGAATTAAGTCATGATGTCACTTGCAATGAAGATTCTTCTCTTAGAAAGATCTAAGATCTTCCTATCCTTAGGAACGACAATGATGATGTTGATGAAGAAAAGAAGGATGAACCTCCATCTGATGAACCGATGCCCGATATTGAAGGTGCGATGGATCCATTGATCCACCTCCTAGTGAAACCACTACTTCAAGAAAAATACCTTTGTGGCTCAAAGGTACACTTGAAGGTGCTAAGAAACATATTGCACCTAGGGGGACATTTCGTGAAAGTAAGAAGTTGAATAGGTACCAAGGGTACTTAGCTGCCATGAGTACCATTATACAATCTGAGCCTTGCACATTCAAAGAAGTCATGAAACACCAAGTTCGGAATGATGCGATGAACAAGGAGTATGAGTCGATCATGAAGAATGGTGTCTAGGATTTGGTTCCTAGACCCAAGGACAAGTCAGTGGTCACTTCAATATGGCTCTATAAGATCAAACATGGAGTTGATCGGAGTGCTGATAAGTTCAAGGCCAAATTTGTTACTTGAGGCTTCTCTCAAAAGGAAAGAGTAGAATATGATGATATATTTGCACTAGTGGCCTGATACACCACCATATATTTGATCATACCCTTTTTCACTTCGCAAGGATGGAGCCTACACCAGATGGATGCAAAAACTACCTTCATGCATGGTTCACTTAAAGAGGAAATCTATGTGGAAAAACCTGAGGGGTTCGAAGTTCAAATCGAGAGACACATGTATGCAGGTTGAAGAAATCCCGTTATGGGTTGAAGCAAGCATTTAAGGCTTGGTATGATAGGATTGATAGCTATCTTATCAAGCTGGGATTTATAAGGAGAAATTTTGACCCAAACCTATAATTTAAGGTTGAAAAGGACATGCCTCTCATTCTGGTCCTTTATGTGGATGATCTCTTTCTGACAGGTGATGACCCTCTCATTCATCAATGCAAGAGGGATTTGGCTTCCATATTCAAGATGAAGGACCTAGGACTGATGCATTACTTCCTAGGGCTGGAGGTCTGGCAAAAGTGAGGTGATATTTTCCTTTCTCAAGGAAAATACATTGTGAAGATTCTTAAGAGATGTGGAATGGTGGATTGCAAGTCTGTGACTACTCCGATGGAACTAAACTTTAAGAAGTTATGTGGAAGTGTTGTTATTCCCTAATTAGAAAACCCTTCCGAGTTTCATCAACTTGTGGGGGGGTGATGTTCTTGGTCAACACCCGTCCTGACATATGCTTCATCGTGAACACATTGAGTCAATTTATGGTCGAGCCTCATCATACTCATTGGATTGCTACTAAGAATCTCTTGAGATATATCTGGGGCACAATCCACTATGGACTAAGATACACTGTTGGGAAATTGAGGCTACATGGATATTCAAATGTTGACTGGGCTAGTAGTGTGGTGGATCGTAAGAGCACATCTAGGTGTTGCTTCTCTTTGGGGTCTTCTTCTATATCTTGGATGATCAGGAAGCAGAAATTAGCTACACTAAGCATCATCAAGGCCGAATACATTATTGCGAGTATGGACTATTGTGAAGTTGTTTAGTTGAAGAAGCTCTTTAGTGATCTATTTGGGCACGTGTTGGATACCACCTAGATCTTCTGCGACAACCATAGTAGGATTCGCCTATTAGAGAATCACGTGTTCCATGACCGCTCCAATTACATTGATATCTGGTGCCACTTTATTCGATATATGGTACAATGGGAAGCAATAAGTCTCCAACAAATCAAGATGGATAAGCAGGTCACAAACATTCTCATAAAGCCTTAAGGGAAGGTCAAATTCTTAACCTTCCGAGACTTGGAGTCGTGGAACAACCCTCCTATGAGGGTCCCGCATGATTTGGAAACTGAACTCTAGGAGCTTATGGGGGTTTGGGGTACTTCTTGTAGCTATGAGAGACCATAGGGTGAGTGGTTCACCTTCCCCTAGTGGTGCGCTAGATACAGAGTGAGTGGTTCACCTCCCCCTAGTGGTGTGCTAGATACAGGGTGAGTGGTTCACCTTCCCCTAGTGGTGCGCTAGATATAGGGTGAGCGGTTCACCTTCCCCTGTGATACCCCATTATGGCTGACATGTGTGTAGGGTGAATGGTTCACCTTCCCCTACCCGGACACATGCATGTAGGGTGAGTGGTTCACCTTCCCCTATGATTTACATATGCATAGGATGAGTGGTTCACCTTCTCTTGTCGATTCCCCATCACGCATCCTACCCATGGAGTCTGGGACTCATGGGAAGTACCTCTAATCTAGCCAATAAGTTGGGAAAAGATGGTTAGGGATCATAGCAGTACTGATGGATGCATCGTGCACTATCGTACTCCCTATGACTAGGATGCATGGTGTTCAACAACATGATCTAGGATCAAGCACTGATGTTTATCAAAAGAGAATGGTATGATCTTATGAATCACTCTCGGTCACTTCTTCTTCATTATTACTTCATGGTTCAACAAAGCATAGCAGAGCAGAGCAGGGAAGTGATAACAGGGATGGTACAGGATGACAGGATGGCATGATGATGACAAATGGATTGGCAGGTGGAATTCTCCCTAGTTTAGAGGGAGTGTTAAAATTTGAAACTAGGGGAAAATTCCACTTTGGGACAACTCATATGATGGAGCTGATTATTGAATTTGATTCCTCTTTTATATAGCTCCAATTTTGATAAAAATATCATCTCATTCTGACTAGCCGAAGTGGAATTTTGAATTTATTCTCTCGCACGCACAAATTGTCAAGGTCGGTTTCAGTCAAATGTAGGCTCATAACCCCACTAAATGTGTCTCCTCGCCCTCAACGAAGTGTATAAATAGGAGTGACCTCTCTCCTAATTTGGACATCACATATCTCTCTCTCCTCTATTAATTGGTTTGTACAACTTGGAGGCAGCCTTCTCTAGTTCGTACATGTGAAAGGAGGACGAATTTCTGGGTTAGTTTGTTGGCCGAATAATTCAGGAAACATGATAGTGTTGACTTGGGTACTTTTGACTAGCATTGACTTCATTCTAGTGGGCATAATTTCAATTTTTGGAGGGCGCATTGATTGGCACAATTTTCAAGGTGATTGGGATAGGTTGACTAAGTTGACTTCATATTTGATTGCGAAATTTATAGCAAGGTTTTCTCTCTCCTTTGACTAGTTTGACAATCTGTTTTGGGCTAACTTTGACCCTCTTGGAAGGCCGAATTTATCTATTGTTGACCGAGCTACTTGGAGGACATTTTGGAGTTGCTTTGACCACCGTTGAATTTCTGGTTAGGGCTGCAGTTGACTGATGATTCGACAGGACTATTTTGGGCAAGTTAATTTGATATTTGTACTCTCTCTTGTTGTTGAACTATTGAAGAATAATAAGAAAATTTGATCAAAGGGTTTCCCCACATTGGGGTTTTTCCCTGGTATCTTCCACATCTTGTGTCCTCTTGTCTTGGCTTGTCTTCTGCACATGTTTTTATGTTCTATTGTCAATGTGTTTAAGTTAATATGATTGCTACTGGATATAATTGGAAATTTTCATTGTGTTGATAAGAAACATTGAAGTAAATTGTGCTTAAGCATAGAACATACCATTGTTATCTAAAATTAACAATATCTCATCAACGAGATCAACCACATCAGTGTAATACATGTACAAACATAATCATAACAACATATATACATGTAATACGTAATAATATAACCATATAACCATCATTCTAGCTAGAGTCCAGTAATCAATGCATGACCATATCAACCACACATATCATGACCTCATGCATGACAACAACAACCATACCAACGTACATTGACAATACGCAAGCATAAACAACATGTAACCAATCATACACTCATGACAACACACTTCACAACAACAATATCCTCTTTCACATGGCGATATCACTACAACCATGACTAACACCATGCATATGAAACAAGCATATAGACCACAAGGATGATTAATACAGGTACAACCAACATGAATTCATGACCAACAGACACCATTCATCCAGTCCAAGGGGTGAACCATGCTCTAATACCACTCTGTAACACCTGCATCCCACATCTACCCAAGTAACCTTCCAACTGAGGTAAATATGTGACAAGAGGCCACTATGATGGGATTCAACCTCCTAGGTGACCTTAAGGAAGTGGAATCGAAGGAAACACACCACATAATCGGCAACAGAACTCTAAAGAGCCATCCCAACCACTCAAGCAACCAACCCCTGCGTCCCATTCAGTTTTTAGACCATTAAACCCCGGACGCTCCCTTGATATGGACAAGGGTGCGTCTAGGAGGCTCTAGTCTTTCCCACAACATGGGTATGCATGCGTCTGGGGACTTTTCTCCTTGGACCTGTGCCCGCTACTCTGGGATTTATCCCACTTTTTCAGGCCCAAAGCCTAGGTCACTGCCCAAAACTCAAAGACACTTTCAGAACTTAAAGATAACATCAAAATGATGATACAAATGAAATTACTTGAACGAGGACTTGACTAGTCCCCCACTAGCCATGACAGGAATTTCGTCAAACATGTCACAAATATGTAATCTATAGGGTTAAACAACATATCTAAGCATAGGGGTCTCATACTTATCTGAGAATTGCTAAGAAGCATTGTTCCCTTATATCATTAGTTGAATTATTATTTATTAGGTCATAGATACATTATTTAGTCATTTATAAATCAAAACATGATGAAAGCCATACATCATCAATGACATAAAACATTCTTATAACCATCATAATAACAATAGAAATATCAAGGATACATAAGCCATAGAATCCACATATAAACCAGTACATTTACACATAATATACCAAGGAAATAACCTCTTATTATTGAATGCAAAAGCCAACCCAGGATGGGACTACCACATTCCACCCGACCATAGACTGGTTGAGCCAAATCTCTTTTCAGTGAATCACCCCGTGCCATATTCCAAGCATGAACGTGGGACTCAAACCAAAAGAACCAACCAAGGCATCCTGAGGCTAAACCACCTCAACCTCATCAATAGAAACCAGGCTTTACTACAATCTACACAAGATGACTAGGCCAACACAATACACATGTAATAATAGGATTTAACATGATCTCCACTAGAAAACTAGGCCAAAACAAACATGGATGCCACTGGATTTCTCCACCTACTACGTGAGGAATTTTCTTGTCTCCTAGTCTCTCAGGATTTACCACAATCCACAGTCTAATCTAAAGATCATTATGCCCTAAACTGAGACTCCACGCTCTAGGATTTACCGTATATCCCACCATTCACCGGCAAGGATTCCTATGCCTAATCAAGGGAAACCACCTCCAGGTTTTACCTTATATCCCTCCATTAACCAGTTGAGGATTCCTAGGCCCACCGATGCACACAATACCTGGCTTTACCACAACCCATAACCTAGTTCAGGGGTCACTAGGCTAGTGGTTTTACCGTAATCCATAGTCTGGTTCAGAGATGACTAGGCCATGTGTTGTTTCTTCTGGAGATCCACCTCACTCAGCTTCGAATCCATCCGGAAATCCATCTTGAAAAAAACATGATAACCCCATCACACCATGGCTATCCGAAAATGGCAAGGCTAGGTAAAAAACACTGGGACACCTAGAAAAACCCATGCCATAAAAACAAAGAACCACATGCAATACCATGCATGCCAAATATAGCAAGGAAAACACACATGCAAATTGATACCTGCAAAGAATCCTGTTGTAGTTGCTTGATCATGCTCTTCCTTGCTTGCTCCTTCCTTCCTCTTGCCTTCTTTGCCTTTCTTTATCCAATGCCAAAGTGCTCCAAGAAAAATCAGTGTCCAAGAGTGAGAGAGAGAGAGAGAGAATAGTGAGAGAGCTCCAAAACTGAACTAAAAAAGGGGTACCAATTGATCCTCACAATATCTTTTATCAATTAGGCCTTTATTTTCTTCATTTTCCATTATTTTCCTCCATTTTCCTCCTCACATGCAACTTGTGACTTTTCACCTTCCTTTTCTCCTAATTTCCATTATTTTCATAAATAAATGTGCCAAAAATGTCATTTTTCCTTTCCAAATGCCTTATCCATTGCCTTTGTCAATTTCCTTAGCCATAATAAACCAATGAACACCCACACTAGGATGTCTTGCCCAACATTCAGCTTGGAATAAGTATCCCATCAACCATGGTTATTATTTTTCCTTTATTAACTTTTATTACATGGAATTTTCACCAGGGTTGTTATAAAATTCATCTAGTCCTGGAAATTTACTTGCTTGAGTTTCGGTCATTATGACTTCCACTACAAGTAAGGAGATTAGTCACAGAAGAGCTTCATTGTGTTCATACTTTACTAGCCAAGGGATATTGGAGGTTATTTTGTTGATTATTGTTTATCTGTCAGGTTAAGGTTCTGTGAGCATATTCTAGAAGAAATTTATGAGCTCAGCTTCCATGTTTTCATGATTTCACAATTCTAGTGCTTGATAGTTCTTAATGGATGAAATTCCATTAGCTTGTTTATACTGGATCATGGAGCTGTGGAATAATTTTGTATTCTTTTCGATTTCATGAAGCCATTGAACCCTTGATTTATGTATCCACAAAATTTCTTCTTGTTTATAATGGTTCTCTAGTTTTGATTGAATGATGGCTTCTTCCTTGATTAGATGTTTTATTTTTCCATTGATGATCATTTGTTGTTGTATTTGATCCATTTTCTTTTCCAACAATGCTTTATCTTGCAGGATATTCCCAAAAGTTTGTTGGTTCCAACACTTGAGTCTAGATTTTAGATTTTTTAACCTTTGTTGAACATAGTACATGAGTGTGCCCTGGTCACTTTGAGCTTCCTTCCACCATTGTTAAATGTTTCATTAGAAAACAGAATGAGATAACTAGAATTTTTCAAAGTGAAAACGTTGAAAAAGAGGACCCTGATGTTCTATGTTAAGAAGAGTGGGCCAATGATCAAAGCTTGATGTTGGGAGGATTGAATCTTAAACATTCCATCATGCCAACATAATACTTTATGAAAGAAGATATTGTTGAAAATAGCAACAAGAAATGTTAAAAATAGAATCCAGAAATTCCAATTTAATTTGTCCTTGAATTAAATTGTGAATTAAAATTGTAATTATTTTCTCATAGCAACTTGTAATAGTTAACTAAGTTAAGTTGACTTAGTTAACTTAGGAATTTCAAGTTGGAAGTCTATCTGAAGTCATGTAAGTGTGGTTCCTAAGTTTTAGGGGTCCAAGATGATTTTATTTATGAGTTGTAATTAGATCACTCAGTTCACTGAGTTAAGTTCAGTAAAATTAGTTCTAAATTGTTTTTGGAACTAATAGAGGACTAATAGTCAGTTGGTGCAGTGATGCATCCACTAGTGCTACTCCAGTTAACTAAAGATTCCCTCATGAGAAACTCATGCATGCGAGTTCTGAGAAAGACCCAGTTGAGACTAGAGTGTAGGGACAATGTACTATCAGTGGTATTATTTACTGGAGTGTAAATATCATGCATGCATAAGAGATTGATCCTATGTTTGGATTGTGCAGTTTTGGAAACATGAATTCCCTTTAGATACGGGCTATTCATCCTATGAATTACACAAGAGATTAGGGGATTGGAGAGCTACTGAATAGGATAAGGATTTAGCTTGAGCTAGCTTGTGAGCTAAGAGAGTTGAGCATACTTGTGCAAAATTGTTCTAGTGAGAACAAGCTTTGTATCTTCACTCATATTTCTGATTATTGCAATACAAATAGCGGGGCTTTGAGCAGTGGATTTCCCCAAATACATCTTATGTTATGTTCCATTGATTTATCTTCTTCTTGTTCATATTGTTTTCATTGATCTATTGGCTTCCGCTAGTTGAAAGTAGACGCAGATTCTTGTCATGTGCTTTAGCAAATTGCATGAGCTTGTGAATCTATAGGAAATTTTACATGGTATCAAAACTGAGAACAATATACTAGAGGAGATTTCGAAGTTTTAAGTTTTGGGTTACAGGTGAAATTTGAATTTGCAATACATACTTCAGGATCGAAAAATGGTGTTCCACGATTTGTACCTCGAGTATGCCTTGGAATTCAGCTCGAATTTTATAGCCTGGAGGGACAGAATGGACATGCTGCTAGAGGATAATTGCTTGAAGGAATTTTTTGATCAATAAATTCCTAAGGCAGTAGCATCAGATGTGTTAGTGTCAGTCTTCCCAGCCTTCCTCCAGTGATCAAATATGCTCTTACAAAGTGGTCTCAGAGTTTCCAAGTCAAATTTTGTCATTTCAAAGAGTTTTCAAGCAAAATTTGGTCACTAGGCATTAGGTCTAGGGTTTGCCTTAAATCCTTCTAAAGTTGTCAAAATGTTGGTCCATGTCACCATTCAGCTGCGTCTATCATCATTCATAGGGTTTTCATTGTCATGTCAGTGTCTAATGAGTCATTTTACATCTTGTTCATGCTTCAGTTGTGCCTTGGCAAGGTCATTTCCCTCTCCTAGGGTTTTGAAAGCCAATTTCTCTTGGACGGTCAAATCATCGGCAAAACTTGTTTCCTGATGTTCATACACCTTCCCCTATCCTTAAAGTACCTTATCAAACACTTCCCATCCCTTAGATCCGCCAAATTCCTCATTTTTGCACAAACCCTAGTTTTTATCTACAACTTGGCAATTTTCTAGGTTGGGCCTGTGTTTTGCTCTTTTGGACCCCTTCCCCTCACTCAATCTCTGAGATTCCACTTTCCCCTGCTTCCTAACATCCCTCCCTACTTCCAAAAATTTCCCCAAGAATTTAGAAGCCCCCTATCCCCTTCATTTCGCTCCATTTCGACAAAATTCCTTGTTTCACACATCGGGACAAATCGCACTCAAATGATGTTCCATAGCAATAAAAGATGAATTTTGGAAAACTGAGAGAGGTTTTTGTCCAAAACATGCCAAAGAAGAAAAACCTCCTTCACGTTTTTCACAGGTGTCATGGTTTTAGAGAAATGTCAAAATTACAATCGCCGGACCCAAGGCGGTTGGCCAAGGCACAAAAAAGGAGAAAGAGGCCCGATCCCCTCCATATCTTGGCTGAGGCCTCACTGAAAGATCATGGCACTCAATAGCCTAGCCACAGCTCAAATCCCAAAAAAATTTAAGAATTTTGGGTAATTTTGGCATTTTTTGGTAATTTACAGGTTTTGGCTCCTCAACGGATCTCACCCCCGGTGAGACCCTTTGTCATGGCAACTCATTTTCACAAAAGCTAAGCATTTCCCGATTTTTTATGCAAAGTTACATATGCCCATGGATGTACTTGAGTTTTTATGGGGTTTTGGGCCTCCAGAAGGTCAAAATACATGCAAAATTTGACTTTCTGCCCCTTTTTTGAGTTGCAGAAAGAAGTCTTGGGAGAATTGAGTTTTGACTAGGAAAATGACCTCCAAATTCAAAAATTCTAGTTGGGTTGGAAATTAGACTCACAGAAATTTCCAACGAGCTATCCTGCACCCAATTCTGACACCTGCAAGTGCCCCAAACAAAGCTCCAAAGGGGCGCGACCCGTTGAGCAGACTTTGCCAGATTTCACTGTACAGCTCGGAAAAGCACAGTTTGACTTGGTTTGACTTTTTGGGGTTGAAGATGATTATCTTTGATGTAATTTTGGTAACTCTAAGACACTTTTACTCTTGTTTAACACTTCTAGAAGATTCATTCATGTAAAGGGTAAAAATTGATTGTATGAACTGGTTTCCAAGTTTATAGAGGCAAGTTGTTTTGACTGCCTATTTTCTAGTGTCTAGTTTAGAAGTTGTTGAAACAGCTCCTAGGATAGTGAGCTCGACCCATGGAGGCAGGGAAAGAGGTTAGATCATCTATATTATGTACTTTCTTGCTCATTTTCATGGTTGGACTCTTGAGGGAGAAGCTATCATTGTATTATTTCACTTGTATCTCTGCAATTTTTGGCTAAGGAAGACCAGGGTTTTGCAGTCATCTTTGGGATTCTTGTGGACTCATGTGTTGATGGTGTGTTTCTTCATGTTCTTTTAAGCTTTTTTATGTGATTCATTTCCTTTCTTTACTGCTGCACATTAAACAAATGAAGTGTTAAAGTATGAATTCATGCTAGCCATGCTCTGCTTTTAAATTTGTTTAATTTCCATGTTTTCTACTGTCTAAAGGGAATTCAAAGTCATTGTTTGCTCTCTTTAGCTCCTCATATTTCATTCTTGATCATCCACCTCAGTTAAAGGCATCAATATTGTTTCCTACCTTGCCCCAAGGAATCCCCTGCAGAAACTGTGTCCAATCCCCGCACCCAAAATTGCCATTCCCTCAAATTGCCACCAAAAACCCAAAAAACCCCAAATCAACCTTTTTAATCAGTTTACTAGCCTAATATCAGTGTTACCTTGTTGGTCATCTCATCCCATTGAAGATCTACCGAGATTGACCGGAGAGAGCCTTCTCCTGCCCCGTAGGGCTAGCTACGAGGCTAAATGGTTTGATGTAGCCTTGAGGTTTACCTTTCTCAGCCTGAGGTGAAATTTCAAGCGCTAACATACTGGCGACCATACTGGGGAGAACAAACTAATCGTTTGCTCATTGACGTGTTATTTCATAAGTCTTAGACGGAGCCTGAAGTTACGCCAGGTAGCCTTCGAAAACGCTCTTGTTTTACATCAGCGTTAGTAGATAAATGCTGCTTCAGTCAATCTCCGTGAGCTTGTGAATACATCACTTCATTTGCATTTTACCCCAGTACATGTATCAAGTTCAGATCTGATTGTTGATGGTGAACAACGATCAGACACTTGCAAGGCTGAAATCATTCACTGGTGACTCCTTCACTGAAAACTCCAGAGATCAATGCTTCATGGTGACTTCACTGCAGAGAGATCAGTAGCTGTGAGATTTTCAAGATGGACCAAATCACAAGAAGATACGCTCCCCTTGAGCCGAGATCACATCCCTGGTTTTCCAAATAAAATTCCAAAGGTAGATTGGTCAAGGAATTTGCCTACATTTAATGATGATGGTAAGAAGGATGATGCTTTACATCTAGTTAGATTTCATATGCATATTCGCAAGTTGAAGGTGGATTTTCCTGAAGATTGCTTGATGAAGATATTCTTGGCCACTCTGGAAGGTAAAGCCCAATCATGGTATGAAAGTTTGCCACCTGCTTGTATTTACTGTTTAAAGGATTTTCATGCTATGTTCATTGAAAGATATAAGGACTCTTATCCATCATTGAATTTAGTTCAAGACTGTTGCAAGCATGCCTATAGTTTTATTGAAAGCCTTGAGAAGTTTTATGAAGATGATAATTTCATGGATGAAGAGATCATGGAAGCCCTGTATGAAAAGTCGTTTCAGCAGCACATAGAAATCTTAGAGGATACTTGTCAAGATCAGCAGGTTGAAGATGGCCATATGGCTGTAATTGATGAAAGAGAAGAGCTTGTTTCAGATCTGTCCACAGAAGAAGACAGCGTGCAAGGTAGCCAAGATTCAATTTTAGAATATAATGCAGTCAACTCAGCTATTTCAGATCAAAATTCAGATCATGGTGACCAAGAATACCTTGTGTTGAATCCTATAAAGAAGAACTCAACTGTTGAGATCAGCTGGCATGAAGAAAACGAAGTTACAAATCTAAGTGCTCCCACCTCACCGGAACTAGATCTTCATGAGGAGGTCATTCAGTCAGCTCATGAATAGCAAGGTGAGATCTTTGCTCAAGCAAGTGAAAAAGTTTCTTTGAGTGAATTTGTGGTAGATGATGTAAATGATAATATTGTGCTTGAAGAATTTAATAAGGAACTTGATAATTTGGTTATGATATCGTATGAGGATGACTTACCATATATTCAAACTACAAAAGATTAGATCATTCAGGATTCCATTTCAGATTCTTCCTCATATGTCTCATGTTTTGAAATGTTATTTCAAGAGGAGATCTGCTCATATACTTGTTCAGAATTTTTTGAGGACCAGGAACATACTCTTTCCGAAGCACATGATGAAAGCATATCAGAATTTGAAGCAAAGGATACCTTGTTCTTTCAGCAGGAGGTGGCAATGTCAAGTCTTTATGTTTTCCAGGATCCAATGGCAGATTTGTTACAGTCAGCAGTGAAAGTGATTATTGTTGTGTTCAGTGATGAAGGAGATCATGGTCAGCTATGTTTTTGGATGCCCAGTTACCAGTATCTATTGTTGATCATGAGATCTGATTGGGAGAATCAGTCAAGAAGGCATCTGCTTGATTGGTTGCATTGGCATTTTGATATAGTTTGATGTATATTGTCTTGTAAGAAACACAGGTGGTTGTCATCATGATTTCACATCTTGATGGACTGCTACCCTTCCATAAGCTTTGTAAGTTCTTGTTTTAGTTAAATTAGTCATGAGTCATTTGTGTTTGGTCTATTGAGTGAGTTTTTTCAAGTTATTTCAGTTTGCTATCGAGTTGGTTTGAGTCAAGCTTCAGTTAAGTTTCAGTCAGTTTTCAGTCAAGTTTTCATTCAATAAATGTGTCAAAATTTTGTGTCAAAGGTGTAAATAATGACTCCATCGCTCAATGGTTGCAAGCACTGGTCTGCTCTCCCAAATGTCTAAGGTTCCTGGCACCTCCAAGGAGCTACCATCCCCATTGGAGCCAATGTTAGTGTTAGTCTTCCCAGCCTTCCTCCAGTGATCAAATATGCTCTTACAAAGTGGTCTCAGAGTTTCCAAGTCAAATTTTGTCATTTCAAAGAGTTTTCAAGCAAAATTTGGTCACTAGGCATTAGGTCTAGGGTTTGCCTTAACTCCTTCTAAAGTTGTCAAAATGTTGGTCCATGTCACCATTCAGCTGAGTCTATCATCATTCATAGGGTTTTCATTGTCATGTCAGTGTCTAATGAGTAATTTTACATCTTGTTCATGCTTCAGTTGTGCCTTGGCAAGGTCATTTCCCTCTCCTAGGGTTTTGAAAGCCAATTTCTCTTGGACGGTCAAATCATCGGAAAAACTTGTTTCCTGATGTTCATACACCTTTCCCTATCCTTAAAGTACCTTATCAAACACTTCCCATCCCTTATATCTTCCAAATTCCTCATTTTTGCACAAACCCTAGTTTCTAGCTACAACTTGGCAATTTTCTAGGTTGGGCCTGTGTTTTGCCCTTTTGGACCCCTTCCCCTCACTCAATCTCTGAGATTCCACTTTCCCCTGCTTCCTAACATCCCTCCCTACTTCCAAAAATTTCCCCAAGAATTTAAAAGCCCCCTATCCCCTTCATTTCGCTCCATTTCGACAAAATTCCTTGTTTCACACATCGGGACAAGTCGCACTCAAATGATGTTCCAGAGCAATAAAAGATGAATTTTGGAAAAATGAGAGAGTTTTTTGTCCACAACATGCCAAAGAAGAAAAACCTCCTTCACTTTTTGCACAGGTGTCATGGTTTTAGAGAAATGTCAAAATTACAATCGTCGGATCCAAGGCGGTTGGCCAAGGCACAAAAAAGGAGAAAGAAGCCCGATCCCCTCCATATATTGGCTGAGGCCTCACTGAAAGATCATGGCACTCAATAGCCTAGCCACAGCTCAAATTCCAAAAAAAATTAAGAATTTTGGGTAATTTTGGCATTTTTTGGTAATTTACAGGTTTTGGCTCCTCAACGGGTCTCACCCCCGGTGAGACCCTTTGTCATGGCAACTCATTTTCACAAAAACTCAGCATTTCCCAATTTTTTATGCAAAGTTACATATGCCCATGGATGGACTTGAGTTTTTATGGGGTTTTGGGCCTCCAGAAGGTCAAAATACATGCAAAATTTGACTTTCTGCCCCTTTTTTGAGTTGCAGAAAGCAGTCTTGGGAGAATTGAGTTTTGACTAGGCAAATGACCTCCAAATTCAAAAATTCCAGTTGAGTTGGAAATTAGACTCATAGACCTTTCCAACGAGCTATCCTGCACCCAATTCTGACACCTGAAAGTGCCCCAAACAGAGCTCCAAAGGGGCGCGACCCGTTGAGCAGGGGGGCGCGACCCGTTGAGCAGGGGGGCGCGACCCGTTGAGCAGACTTTGCCAGATTTCACTGTACAGCTCGGAAAAGCATAGTTTGACTTGGTTTGACTTTTTGGGGTTGAAGATGATTATCTTTGATGTAATTTTGGTAACTCTAAGACACTTTTACTCTTGTTTAACACTTCTAGAAGATTCATTCATGTAAAGGGTAAAAATTGATTATATGAACTGGTTTCCAAGTTTATAGAGGCAAGTTGTTTTGACTGCCTATTTTCTAGTGTCTAGTTTAGAAGTTGTTGAAACAGCTCCTATGATAGTGAGCTCGACCCATGGAGGCAGGGAAAGAGGTTAGATCATCTATATTATGTACTTTCTTGCTCATTTTCATGGTTGGACTCTTGAGGGAGAAGCTATCATTGTATTATTTCACTTGTATCTCTGCAATTTTTGGCTAAGGAAGACCAGGGTTTTGCAGTCATCTTTGGGATTCTTGTGGACTCATGTGTTGATGGTGTGTTTCTTCATGTTCTTGTAAGCTTTGTTATGTGATTCATTTCCTTTCTTTACTGTTGCACATTAAACAAATGAAGTGTTAAAGTATGAATTCATGCTAGCCATGCTCTGCTTTTAAATTTGTTTAATTTCCATGTTTTCTACTGTCTAAAGGGAATTCAAAGTCATTGTTTGCTCTCTTTAGCTCCTCATATTTCATTCTTGATCATCCACCTCAGTTAAAGGCATCAATACTGTTTCCTACCTTGCCCCAAGGAATCCCCTGCAGAAACTGTGTCCAATCCCTGCACCCAAAATTGCCATTCCCTCAAATTGCCACCAAAAACCCAAAAACCCCAAATCAACCTTTTTAATCAGTTTACTAGCCTAATATCAGTGTTACCTTGTTGTTCATCTCATCCCATTGAAGATCTACCGAGATTGACCGGAGAGAGCCTTCTCCTGCCCCGTAGGGCTAGCTACGAGGCTAAATGGTTTGATGTAGCCTTGAGGTTTACCTTTCTCAGCCTGAGGTGAAATTTCAAGCGCTAACAAGATGCACATAATTTGGCCAAATGGAAGAAATGTGTGGCAAAAGCGAGGCGGATAATCCTTGAGGGAGTTCGAGACCACATTGTCTCGAGTCTCCATGGTGAGGAAACTATGTTATGTGGAAAACATTGACGAACCTGTATCAGAACAACAAAGACCAAAGGAAGTTGGCACTGAAGGATAAACTTTGAAAAATCAAAATGGAGAAAGGAGAGACTATTCCAAAATACTTGACCAAGTTCACTCAATGTCGTGATGAACTTGGAAGTGTTGGAATCACGGTTGTCGAGGATGATATGGTGAGTCTTGCTCTTCTAGGACTCCCAAAGAGTTGGCATAGTTATCAGGACTTTTTCAATGGTCGAGAGAAGCTGCCAGATTGGGAACGACTATGGTTGGATTTGATGCAGGAGGAGATCAAGAGGAATACCAGGGATTTCTCTTCATCAAAGACTGATGATGAAGAGAACTATGCCTTAGCGATTAAGGTGAAGAAGGGGAAAGGGAAAGCTTCCCATTCCAAATCAGATTCTTGTCATGGAGATAAGAAGAAAGACATGAAAAAAGTTAAGTGTTTTCATTGTCATGAGCTGGGCCATTTTGCTATAAATTTTCTAGTCAAGAAGTCCAAGAAGAAGTCTTTGAGAGGAGTGGTGGGTGAGGCTTTGGCCTCTTAATTCAAATTCGACTTTTCCCTCATTGCATGCATGGTGTAATCAATGATGAAGTGTATGGTACTTAGATAGTGGAGCTTCATTCCACATGATTGGCAACAAAGAGTTATTTAGTGACCTGGAGGGGAAATATCTCCAAACGCATATCGAGATGGGTGACGACAGGAAGTATAGCGTTACTGGATTGGGCACGATTACTTTTCAGAGGGAGCATGGGGATCCACTCACCTTGAATAATGTTATCTATGTTCTCGGACTGAAGAATAACTTGGTATTCATTGCCATGCTTAAGGATAGAGGCTATGATATAATCTTCTCGAAAGGAAAGGTGTTCCTTCGACACATAGTCGCAGGTCAAGTAAAGAAGATAGGGATTCAGGTGAATAATCTCTATAAGCTGGAGGTAGAGGAGTGTGATGCTTTGAGCACAAAACCAGAAAGGGTGTAGAGTCGAGATGTTGGCGAGTTGTGGCACAGGTGATTGGGTCACTTGAATTATGGGGCTTTGAAGATATTGCAGCAGATCTCTACCAGTCTTACCAAAGGTATGCTTGAGCAAGTTGATACATGTAAGGGGTGTACTTTGGGAGAATACACCAAGTCTTCCTTTCACGATAGAGACAGTCGAACAAAGGCTATTCTAGAGTGAGTCCATTCAGATGTGTGTGGACCATTATCGACAGCATCCACAACCAAACATAGGTATTATGTTATATTTGTTGATGACTATTCTCGTAAATGTTGGATATTTTTCATGCAAAAAAAGGATCAAACTTTCACAAAGTTTTGTGAGTTTAAAGAATTGGTGGAGAAAGAGTCGAGCAAGAAGGTTAAAGCTCTACAAAGTGATAATGGTGGTGAGTATGTCTCAAATGAGTTTAAGAACTTCTATGCAGCGGAAGGGATTAAACGGGAGTTAACGCCACCTCATAACCCTTAGCAGAATGGGGTGGCTGAGAGGAAGAACAGAAGCATAGTAGGGGCAGCAAGGGCGATGTTGCGTGATCAAGTCCCACCACTACACTTGTGGGTTGAGGCATGAAACATAACAATTTACATTCAGAACTATAGCCCACATCAGATACTTGAGATGAAGACACCAGAGGAGGATTATTCCGGTAAGAGGCCAGATATTGGTCACTTCAGGATTTTTGGGTCATCGGTATATTTCCATGTGATCAAAGATGTATGGAAGAAGCTTGAGCCTACATCAGAGTTGGGGATATTTGTGGGGTACACTGATACACCTCACAACTATCGGGTGTACTTTCCAACCAGCAAGATGACAGTGGTTCGCAGGGATGTCAAATTCGATGAGGAGAAGGCCATGCGAGTTTCCCTTGAGAGGGAGATTGAGCTACATGCAGATGAGGAGCTTTTAGATCCTAAGGTTGAGGAGCCTCATATTGATGTGGAGCAGCCACATTCAGAGGATACGGGAATGGAGGCATCCACTCAGGTAGAGTCTTCCAGAGAGGGAAGAAAGCACACTAGAGAGGCTGACAGATTGTTGGATGATGCATGGGAGAATGTGGGAGCACCCACTTCTTAGCGCAGGTAGAGGAGGTCACCTAAGAGGTACACTGGATACATGGCTCTTATGGGTGAATTTTTTTTGACAGAGCCATATTCCTTTAAGGAAGCAATACAACAACCGATTTGGGTTGATGCCATGGTGGAGGAGTATAACTCCATACTTCATAACAGTGTTTGGGATGTGGTCTCGAGACTGGAGGAAAAGTCAATGGTGAGCTCACATTGGCTTTATAAGGTAAAGCAAGCTACAGATGGTAGTGGAGAAGCATAAGGCTAGATTTGTGTCCTGTGGCTTTTCACAGGTAGAGGGGATTGATAATGATGAGAACTTTTCTCATGTTGCAAGGTACTCATCAATCAGATCCATATTGGCACTATTAGCACAGATGGGTTGGAATATACATCATATGGATGTGAAGACAGCCTTCCTTGATGGCATGATTGAGGAAAAGGTGTACATAGAGCAACCTGAAGGTTTTGAAACCTTTAACCGTGAGTCGCATGTGTGTCGGCTCAAGAGAGTGTTGTATGGGCTGAAGAAAGCACCCGATTCTTGGTACCCCATGATAGATAGCTACTTCACCAAGTTGGACTTCACAAAGAGTGAAGCGGATGTGAACCTGTATCACATAGTGGTGGAAGGTAAGTTTTTTATCATTGTACTTTATGTTGATGATCTCATATTGACAGGTGATGATCAATTGATCAAGTCTTGCAAGGAGGACCTCGCAAGAGAGTTTGAGATGAAGGACATGGGGCTCATGCATTACTTTCTTGGCATGTAGGTATAGAAGGGAGATGGGGAGTTGTTTATGTCTTAGAGCAAGTATTATAATGGGATACTCAGGAGATTCTGCATGGAGAGCAACAAACCCATGGAGACTCCTCTAGCATGTAACTGGAGGAAGGAGGATGCTACTTCAGGGGAAGTACTGGAAGCTATTGTTTACAGGAAGCTTGTGGGTTCACTCATGTACTTGGTGAACACACGACCAGATATATGCTATGCAGTTAACCAGATTAGTCAAGTGATGGTTAGGCCTAACAAGCTGTATTGGAAGGCGACAAAGCATGTATTGAGATACCTCAGGGGCACTACTCGGTATGGATTATGGTACATACAGACAGAAGAAGTGAAGCTTCAAGGCTTCACCGATGCAGATTGGGTAGGGAGTCCGTCAGACCGAAAAATCACATCAGAAGGGATCTTCAGTATTGGGTCAGTGGCAATTTCTTGGTACAACAGGAAAAAGAGATTAGTTGCACTCAGTTTGGCAAAGGCAGAGTACATGGCTGCAAGTCAGGCAACATGTGAGGCCATATAGATTAGGAAGATCTTGGTCAGTTTGTTTGGTCAGCAGATGGATCCAATTGTGATTTACTTCGATAATCAAAGTTGTATCAAACTCTCTGAAAATCTAGTTTTTCATGATCGGTCCAAGCATATTGATATCTGATATCATCATCTCAAAGATTGTGTATTGAGGCAGATTATGTTGTTAGAGTACATTCCCATGGAGGGGGTACATGTAGCCATACCTCCAGGTGTGAGGTGGGGTGATGTGAAGTGCTAGCCCCAAGAGGGCTGAAATTGGGCAGGGTCCATTGAGAGGTTTTATCTCATGGATTGTACCTTGCTATAAGAGTCCAAAGTACATAGTAGCGGGAGGAATCAATGGGATTGATGCAATCAGAGATCAGAATGACAAAGGCTAGAGCAGTCAAATAGTGAAGAGTGTAGAGAGGGGTTGACAATAGTATAGAAAGGCAAAGTCAACATAAGTGTAGAGTTTTCAGGCGACAAAAGCAATAGTAGTTAGAGACTTTGATGACAGAGGCATCATACTGACTCAGGTTGGATTTTTTTTTTTTTTTTTTGGAGTTGTTGTAGCAACAACACTAGAGAGAAGTGTTGCATGCAGAACATTCCAAAGGTTAAAGATTGGGATCGAGTTGAATTTCTTTCTTGTTGAGAGGGAGTGTTGAAAATAGCAACAAGAAATGTTAAAAATAGAATCCATAAATTCCAATTTAAATTGTCCTTGAATTAAATTGTGAATTAAAATTGTAATTCTTTTCTCATAGAAACTTCTAATAGTTAACTAGGTTGAGTTGACCTAGTTATCCTAGGAATTTCGATTTGGAAGTCTATTTGAAGTCATGTAAGTGTGATCCCTAAGTTTTAGGGGTCCAAGATGAATTTATTTATGAGTTGTAATTAGATCAATCAGTTTACTGAGTTAAGTTTAGTTAAATTATTTCTAAATTGTTTTTGGAACTAATAGAGGACTAATGGTCAGTTGGTGCACTAATGCATCCACTAGTGTTACTCCAGTTAACTAAAGATTCTCTCATCAGAAACTCATGCATGTCAATTATGAGAAAGACCCAGTTGAGACTAGAGTGTAGGGACAGTGTACTATTAGTGATATTATTTACTAGAGTGTAAATATCATGCATGCATCAGAGATTGATCCTATGTTTGGATTGCGTAGTTTTGGAAGCATGAATTCCCTTTAAATATGGGTTATTCATCCTATTAATTACGCAAGAGAGTAGGGGATTGGAGAGCTACTGAATAGGATAAGGATTTAGCTTGAGCTAGCTTGTGAGCTGAGAGAGTTGAGCATACTTGTGCGGAATTGTTCTAGTGAGAACAAGCTTTGTATCTTCACTCATATTTATGATTATTGCTATACAGATAGTGGGGTTTTGAGCAGTGGCTTTCCCCAGATACATCTTGTGTTATGTGCCATTGATTTATCTTCTTCTTGTTCATATTGTTTTCATCGATCTATTGGCTTCTTCTGGTTGAAAGTAGAAGTAGATTCTTGTCCTGTGCTTTAGTAAATTGCATGAGCTTGTGAATCTACAGGAAATTCTACATATATATGTCTAGCCTTTTTTTTCTATTTGATGGATTCCACCCCCTTTGATTATTCCAGGTATAATTGCCATTGTTGGTAGGGGTATCGACCGGAGTGGATTCATTTACAAATTTTTTGAATATGTTGCAGTCTTCCTCCATCCTTATAAGCCCTCCTTTCTTCTCGAGGAGAGAGACGACGAGGTTAAAATTTCCCCCTACTATCTAGTGTTGCCCCTAAGTGATTTCTTTGAGGTCTCTTAGCTCCTCCATAAAATTTTGTTTAGTTATTGCATATGAGGGCCATAAATAGTCATTATAAGAAATTTTAGCCTAAAAGTGCCCATGAAATTTTCATGTCATAATATGTAAACAAATCAAAATACTCAAAATTTAAAAAGAGGTACATGTAAATATTTTGGAGGGAAAAGAATAAAAATTATTTTTTAATTGTATTTTTGGCTTATTTCCTTATAGGTTTATGCAAATTTCAAGTGTAGACACTTGTTGGATGTAGAACTTAATTCCACATCTAACAAGTACCGCTTATGCATACTTTTGAGAAGACCCACAATGATAAAAATTAAATATAAATTAAAAAACACATTGAACATACTTTTTAATGCATCTTCATTTATTACCAATGTGGGTCTTTCCAAAGTATGCATAATGGGTACTCGTTGGATTGGAATTTAATTTTGCATTCAATGAGCATCTATACTTGAAATTTGATTAAACCTATAAGGAGATAAGTTAAAAATACAATTAAAAAATTAGTTTTATTCTTTTCCCTCCAAAATTCATAACTCTTATTTTATTATTTTAACTATTATTTTATTATTTTTCCTTAGGAGGCCACCTGTAGGTTGAAATTTCCTCTAATGAGTAACATACCCCTCGATGTTTGTCCCAATAAGTTGAAAATGAGCAATTAGTGTGTGCCATGTAGCTGAACCGTTAGTCAGTCTAATGGCATATGTATTCCAGGCTAATAGGAGTCCTCCCAAAAATCCATGGGCATATGGGGCTAAAACTTCAAGATTGTGCCAATATCTTTTCAGAGTAGATATGGTTGCTTCACTGTTGCATTTAGTTTATTGCACCAAAAATATATTAGGATTTTTCTCTTGCTACTTGTATTAGAGGAGTATTTGCTTACTCTTTTGGTTAAGACCCCTAATATTCCAAGTTATGCACTTCATTGGAAATGATTGGAAGGAGAGAAGAAGCCCAGAATGGGCCTAGTTTGGCTAGTATTTATCAAATACGTGCCTACTTCATGCAATGATTGTAGATTTGTTTTCCTTCCTTTGTGCCTGGGTGATGCATGCATCATGAGAACACCTTGCGTGGAATTCATTTGTATTCCTTGTGAAGCCTTTAGCATGTGCTCAGTGGCATTGAGATCGATTTCTTGTTCAATGGCCCATCTGATGCGATTGATCTGATCCTCTAGAAGGGAAATGTGTGTTTTGTTATGCAGTGTGTGTGCTACTTCTTTAAGGGGACTTCTTGAAGCACCTGATCAATGATGTCAGTTGTTGGATCTTCCTCCAAGGCTATATTCTCCATTTGAATCTTTGACTCTTCATAGTGCTACTTAGGACCAACGATCGTAGGTTTCTTGTGGTTTTCCTAGGCCATTGGATCTATATTTTCCTCGATGTTATTCCTTATGGGATTGATTGTGCTTCCTAGAGATCTCCTTCTTTTGCTAAGGTTTCTAGAATGGTGAATGAGTTTTTATTTTCTACTTTCTTAGATTGCATTCTTGTTGGTGCTTTTTTTTTACCACTTGTTTTGTTGCGCTAGACTTTTGTGAACCCATAAGATTTCTTTGAATCTCCATCCTGAGTTGATTTGGGAGTGATGTTCAAGGGACATTCACTAAATAGATGTCCATGCTGTTGACATCTGCGACAATGGAATGGGATAATATCCATAATCGAAATTTTATATTGATCATTCTCGTGATCTGGTCGGATAGCTTCTAGGATTGCATTGGAAACATCCATGTAGACGCATATGCGAGCATATGTTGTATAACATCCCTGCTTGGTTGCTCCTGATATCTTGACGAAATAATTGATTGTATTACCTATTCCAGTGAGAATCTTCTAATCCTAGAATTCTTGAGGAAGTGAATATAGTCGGATCCACACTGACGCTCTACAAAAATCTTATTTTTTGGGTCAAATCTCTCGGTCCATAATTTTAGATGTAGACCTTTCGTTCCAAAGAAATATAGGCCATTCTCAAAGGTTTGATCCCTATTCTAGAAAATGAAAGATTGTGGTGAAAAATCCCTTGGATCAAAGTCGTAAATCAACTTGTCCTTTATGTTTCCACCAGTATTTGATCCATTTGACAATATCTTTCTCTCCGGGCCAGATACCATTGAATTTTCCTATGAGGTTGTGTTTTTTCGTGAACTAGATTCTACTACTGATTCTTTTGGATTGCACTCTGTAGCAAGGAATATCTTTCGTCTTTAGGATACATTTACTTCATTTCCAAGAAGATCTAGCTATTGCTCTGCTTTGTGAGGCATACGCAGGCTTTGCCTTTTTATGTTGATTTCAAGTTTTGCATTTGGTCTTGGGAAGGTATGTTTGAACTAGGTATTTGACTCCCAGTTCCTAGTAAAATTCCTTCCATAGTTGCTACCATTTTCACAAAGTTATTATGAGCTACTACCTTGAGATAGGAAGGGGGATCTGCCCACCCTTCCAATTCTTCCATATCTTATGCAATCAATTTTATAGGCAGAAAGGATCAATGAGAATTATGTGTAGATGAAACCCTAGATAGTTATTCAAATGACCAGCATTCGTGCTCAGAACCCAAGCTGTAGAAGCCCACAATTTTGTAATGATGATAATTGTAGTTATGTCCTTTTTACCATTTTACTTAAATTCATTAATTAAAAAAAAATATGATATGAACAAGTGTCATATTTTTTTCAATATGGTTCACAAACTACGAAGATTGTTGACTACTATGCCCACGCAATCTTTGTACTAGGTAAATCCACCTAAAGGGATCATTTCTTCCCAGCTCAACCATGAAGCCTAGCCCCGAGAGTGTCGAGAGAATTGAACTTGTAACCTGTCAATAATAAAGGTTCTTTAACGATGGTGACTCAACCAATTGAGTTAACCCTCAAGGTTATATGAACAAGTGTCATATGAAGTGAGTTATGGTTTTTTAGACATGTGATATTGATAAGCCATGGTATTAGCCCATGGTATTGTAGCAAAACCTATTTACAATTTAAAAATCTCCATATTAAAATAGGGATAAATCTTCATGGTTAAAAGTCTTTTTTCTTATATATTTTTTATAATTATTTTTCCCCAAGGAAAAATCATAATTTTATTAATGAAAACAAAATTACATGTTGTAGATGCTCACAGATCATTCAATCAAACCAATAAAGACTGGTGTTACAGAAATAAAAACATATAAAATAAACTACTTCAAAAGGAAGTAAACAAGTTACCCTTTTCTTCCTTTCTTGTTTTCTACCTTCCGCCATCCTCCTTTAGATGGACTGGTCATTACAAGTGCTAGATGGTTCTCTTCATTCATCCTTGGAATTTCCTTATTTGAATTCGAACTTTCAGAATCATGATGACGTTTGAAACCTCTCGTCTCCTTTTCTTTAGGGATCTTCTCCGGATACATTGTTGAGACTATGGGTTATGGTGCTTCATGATTGGCTCCCCCATTTTCTACGCTTTCTTATAGATTTTGGGTGCCTTCATTGTTGGGAGGACCTATTTCCTCATCATCTTCTTCGTCTTCAAATTGTTGCTCAGGAAATTGTCATCCCTTGGGTTTCTTTCCTGGTTTCTTTTTTCTGCTTGGCTCTTTCTTGGACGCAAGACATGTATTTTGTAGATGTCTTGTTTGTCAACATATTCGACATCTAAAAGTTGTGTTTTCAAAATCTAGAAACTGTGTCCAACACTGCTTGTTATGTGTCAAGAGAATATGATCTGGAAATCCTTTGTTGAGGTCCACCTCCACACAAATTTTGGTGAAAGTGTAGATTCGTTCTTCGGTTCTTTATGTATATGTATTTATGTATCACCCTATGAGATTCCCAATTCCTTCTAATACTTTATGGTGCCAGAAATGAAGGGGGAGATTATGCAATCTAACCCACACAGACATTCTTGATACCACCATTATATTGGCATAAAATTATGGGAATCATGGGCCCTCTTGTAATATATACTCTCGAGCCTCTGATGTTTCAAACTTTACTATGAAAAAACCCGTGGAGCATAGGGGTATCTCACAATTAATTGTCCAAGTTTAGAATATCCACTTGAATAGATCCACTAGTTTTGGCCAGAAATTGTTAAATTTGCATATGACTGCCTGGGATTCATATGTTGTGCATAGATCGTTTGTTTCAAATAGATCCACCGCCATTGCTGGAACTTGATTCGGCTGCTCCACAATATAGGGGTTGGATATATTGAGAGTCTGAGTTAATTTGTTTGAGGCAACAAACTCCCCTTTAAGGATGTCTTTGAAAGAAGTACTTCCATTTACTTGTCCTTTATTCGACTCTGATCCTTTGGGGAAACTGGATCGAGGCAATCCCCCCCTCAACCTCAGGTTGATAAAGATGGAAGAATTTTGATCAACTCCTTGGTGTGGGAGCAACATTTCATCTTGTAGGGATCTTCCTGCACATATGCATAGATCAGACTTTGCATCTCCATTGGAATATTTGTTCTTTTATAGATCTCTCATTTCAGGTCCGATACCAAGAAGTCCTTTCGAACCCCTATAAGAAGTGATATATCATCTGGAGTCTTTGTGAAAATTTGAAAGGAAGCCCTTCTTCCAACAATGTTGTAGGGTTATTTTTCTTATACCTCTCTATCATATATGGGAGTAGATAACGTGGATCTGCAATTTTTGAAGCTCCGACAAGCCTACTCATGTCTCGATCTAGGAAAATGAAGGGCGCAAACCATGTCGGAAAGAGATTGGTAACTCTTACCAAGAAGTTGCTTGAGAGTCATCATTCCCAAAACAGATATGCTAGTACATATACTTGTCTATGATCCCCATATCTATATAATTTGTATTAGATCTCCAGTTTCCAGCCCCGCATGATGTGAGAGATCCCAGTCGGTATTGAGAAGTGTTATTTCTGTGTCCCGAATAACGACAGTCAAGGTTATCAGCTTGCATGAGGCTGCGTCTTGTCGTATTATACCGACCGAAGCCGTCACTGCTCGACTTCTGTACATCTTCAGTGTAAGCTCTTGATCCAACCAGATCCCTCCCGTAAAATATCCAAAGGGTCCTCGTCCCTCTTTTGACATCTATTGAATCAAAGGTCCTCACTAAACCTCTCACACTGAAACCTTGAGGTAAGCAGACATACAATGGTTACACCTTCTACTTCGCTAGTAAATACGAGAACCTTAATGCTCAACTCAACCATCTTTCTCTTCTTCACCTCTAGAATTAATTTTTTTTATATAATTAATAATAATAATAATAATTTAAAATAAAATTATAATTTAATTATTTTTTTTTTAATTTTAATAATATTCTTACTTTTCATGCACCCTTATCAACCATTTTGTTACAAAATACAAGTCTGATGGCGAGGTGAAGTTAGAAGTGCGCGTACGGGCCATTTCTTTTCCTAAGTAATTTATAGTTGTAATTTTGGAAAATCCACGGTTAAAGAGGGGAGGGCAGTAACTTACCTAAAAATCAAGGAGTGTATCGGGCAGCAGAATGTTTAAATATGGATTTGATGGGACGATAGAATGGTGTAAAGATAGTGGCAGTGGCCAATCAAAAGCGAATCCGAATACACGTGTCAATCCTAAGAACGTTCACGCATATTACGATATCGTTTCTCAAGACACAGAGAGAGGGGGAGAAAATGTGGCTATGATTGCCTCTGCCAATGAACCAACCTATCTAATGTGGCTATGATTGCCTCTACCAATGAACTAACCTATCTTAATCTTAATTCGCTCCACTCAAACGCGGACGACCAAGGAGGTATTCACTCTCTTTCGTTTTTATCTCCCAATGGCAATGGCTGCGGCGGGTGGAATGACCGTGACCTGCCTCAGAGGGATATGCACAGCACAATCACCTCCCCAAGGGCTAGCAGCTCCATTAATGGCGCTGCACTTTGCTGGAAAACTTCCAGTTTCCAGGGTATCGGTTTTAAGAACTGGTTAGTATGCTTTTCTAATTTTGCGCCTCCTCGTTCAAATTATTTTCCATTTCCATTCAAATTTTTAATTTGAAATGCCTAAGAAACGTGTCATGAAATGTAATTTATATTTTAATGAATGATGTTCTAAAGGTTGAGTTTTCGAGACCACTCAATTGATGATTACTGTGTATGAAATGTAAGTTATATTTTAATGAATAATGTTCTAAAGGTTGAGTTTTCGAGAACACTCCATTGATGATTTATTAGGTAAATGATGAGATTTAAGTTATATTTTAATGAATAATGTTCTAAAGGTTGAGTTTTCGAGAACACTCCATTGATGATTTATTAGGTAAATGATGAGATTTAAGATTCAAATGCTAGGTCAAACAAACTGAATTTCTCAAAGGGAAATAAATATGTAGCCTCTGTTACCTCTGCCTTCCAGAATGCACAATTAACTCTGGGTTCACTGGAGTAACATCAGCTTTTATGGGTGGAGAATCTGAACTACTCCTGCAATCTGCAACTCAGCCCAATTACTAAATGTAGAAATTTCATTTTCTCAAATTGGAGAACCCGAACTACTTTTACAATTTGCAATTCACTACATTTAAAAATTTCATTTTCTCAAATCACAAACGGAACTTTAAAGGGATGGCTCCTTCAATATCCCTCGAAATATTCAGGGGGCTTTAAAGGATTGGCAGCTCCAAGATCCAAACGTTATTCTAGATATTTATACTTCTCTCCACTGCAGTTGAGAACCATTTCTTTGAGGGGATTTCTTTTTCAAGAATTATTTTACTATTTAATTTTTTTTTATTTGGTTGATTTGATTCACTAGGATTTAAACCTTAAATTTCTTGTTTTATATCATATTTTATAATACAGCGATCTTCAATTAAACTGTTTTATGAGCTATTTCACTATTTAAATTTAGGACAATATATAATTTTTTTCTGAAAATGTATATTTTTAATTTAAGTTAAAAAGTAAAGGTCTTCTTTAATGAGATTATAATTTTGTATTGTAAATTTCTTTCTAAAATCTTTAAAAAAATTAATTTTGAGAGAATGTTTCAATCATATTTTGATGACAAAAATAGATTCAGCACCATCAAAAACCCCTAAAACACATGCAATGAATATAACACTTTTAAAAAAACAAAACAAAACCATATAGTAAATACCAAAAAAATGTTTTAACAATCTCTGACCACTAAACATTCAATAAAATTTACCCTATAATCTTAATATTTATCCACAAAAGGTCTGCATTGAACTGTATGGCAATCCTTGCTTTTTGAAAAAAAAAACAACTATGCTCTTCATACTCTGGATAGAGTATCTGAGAATACTCGGTGCAACACGCAGAACTAAATTAACGACGTTTGCTTTTGCTTGCTTATCAATTCTTTCTCTATGACATGCTCTGTGTTTGCAGAGTGGAGGTCTCAATCGAATTGGTTAGGAGTTGATGCAGGTGTTTTTCAATTTTTATTGAAATGGTTAAACTTGTATTGAGTAAAAAAAAAATGGCGGACAGACTCGTTCGGCGGATAGTACAAAATTTAAAGACTTTGGAAGCTCATTGCAAGGGTTAAATAGTTTGATCATTGTCTTATGCTTTCACCGTCTATCGCTTTACTGTCAAGCAAACTTTGTTGCTTGCTAACAGTTGTCAGTAACAAGCAACAAAAATCATTACTTATATTTTAAACAGAGATTAAGCCCCGTCTCAGCCACTGGTTACAGATTCCATCTGTACCGTTGGATTCGAGTTTTCTGTGATGTTCTCCAGTAGTAAAGGTGGGGCCGAGTAACCGACACTAGAATGGTTCGTTGGGATACACGATGCCAATTAGGTGAGTAAGGCTATTAAGGGGATTCAATACTTTGATGGAGAAGATAAGTTATTTGTTATTTAAGTTGTTAAGGGTGTTAGTGAATTAAAAATGGCTATTAAGGGGATTCAATACTTCGATTTAGAAGATAAATTATTTGTTATTTAAGTTGTTAATGGTGTTAGTGAATTAAAAATATTGGTCCTTGACCCCACAACAAAACAATGAGCCACTCGGCAGCTACATCATACTTCAACTTTTTATCTATTACAATTAACTTTTTAGATGTGGTATATCTTAGTCAAGAATAATGATTGGCTTGGACACATGGATTTATGTGACATCTCTTTTTATCATCCATGGTTGATCAACGGGATATAATTTTTTATTATCTATTTATGAAATAAATGATGGTATTATTTATCAACGTCACAATTTTGTTATTAGAATCTTGTTTTTTTTTTTTCCAAGAATTCAATCATAGAAGTGTTTAAATCGTTTTTTATGATGGAAATGGATTCAACACCATCAAAAATTTTTAGGCCACCCAAAATCTTGAAGCTTAACAACTTTAACTCAGAATTCCAAAAAAAATTGCTGGATTTTGTTCAAAATCTTGTGAGAATTTCCACTATTTTCTAGGAAAAAATGTAGCCTCGTTAGACTACTCTATAAATGATTGGTGTGGAACCTGTACTATTGTAGACATTGTAAACGTTGATAGGTAGCGTTGTAGAGATTGGAAAGCATATAGATAAGTCATTGGTAAGTAGTGTTTTATATAAACAAAAGGTCATAATTTATCTGTTTTATGTTTTGGAAGGTTTTCCGGCATATTTTTTGGTGTAATTTGTCCAAAATCCTGTAAGGATTTCTTGGAATCACAAGTTTGAGTTGTAAACTCTCCACAATCCAAGTGTCCTTGGGGTTTCTCATGGTGTGGAATCTATATATGTAATTAAAACCCCATTTTAAAAAGCAAAGATTAAGATAACCCATTTTAAAAAACAATGATTAAGGTTTGGATTAAAAAAAAATCACTAAATTCCGGCCAAAATTCTAGGTCGTAGGGTGTTTAGACGGCAGCGGCTAACCAGCCTGCCATAGGGCATTAAATGCCCGGGGAGATGCAAGCTGGATAGCCCAATAACACGCGAATTCCCATTTCTTATTTAATGCCCAGTGTCCCCGCTCGCGTGTTATCGAGTTATCCAGCCTGCATCTCCCCAGGCATTTAATGCCATATGGCAGGTTGGTTAGCCGCTGCCGTGTTTAGACAATGCCTAAACAAACTTTGTGGGCCTACCAATGAATTATAACATCTCATGCAAGATCAAACTTGCATGTATGGATTACAAATTTATGTGTTGCAACCCTACACAAAACTTTGCATCTACATGTTTATGTTGTAGGGCTCGATCTCATATAGATTGTTGTGAGCTAGTAAAGTCTCCATAAATGTTACGTTGCGATTGCAATATTTGTGAAGCATAAAACCTCATTAACTTAAAACTATTGATTAAAGTTTTTAATGATATGAGCACAAAACCAATAATGCAAGAAACTCACACAAGAAATAATAAAGAAGCAAGTATGAAAAGAGGATTGTTGGAACTATATATATTGTATATTCATCTATATTATTAGAGTACAAAATTATGGAGAAAGTGATCAAAATTAATTAAGTGTCCAATAAAATTCAATAAGGGCTCCAATAAAACACAATAAGGTAGGTATATTTTTACTACCTTTCTTTATCATAATCTCCAATTCTAAGCCTCAAATGTCATTATGTATTCTAAGATGGAATCTTAATAACAATTCTTATTTGCGATAAACTTAAAGTATAAAGTTAAGATATTACCTCATGTATGTAGTATTACTAGTAAATTTTATAAAACGAAGATTATGATATAAGTGATAATATCAAGCACGATGGTTAAGCACTCAATAATTAATACAACATAGTGATCAACTTGGATGTGATCAAAGGTTACACATGAAAATTAAAAGGTGACATATATACAATCAATAATTAATACAACATAGTGATCAACTTGGATGCGATCAAAGATTCCACATAAAAATTAAAGGGTGACACAAATACAAAGTAATAACATCTTGATAGTTCCTACATTTATGCCATCTATCTAGAATGTGCCTTATCTCCATTATGAGTTTGATACCTTGTATTCAACCTAACCTTAAATGACTTAGTTGTGATTTGTAACAATCACCATAATCATAGGATTTTGTTTACTTTTAATTGCTTACATAAGTTCAAATATGTTGTAATTTGAACTCTATATAAAGGCACTCGTATATACTATGTAAAAGACGTAGTTCCATTTCATATTCAATTCTACTTTGCAAGATACAAAAATTATGTTTCTTGTGTGTTATCATTGTTCCTATAACTTGTTAGTAGTTTACATCCCACATTTGTGAGAGGCAAGGTCCACTCGAAAAGGTATGGGGCTACATGTACAATAGTTAGATCTATATAGGCACATATCTTTTTAATTGTGGACTTAAAAATGTATAACAGTGAATTGCTTTAGTTTCTAATTACAAACACATAATAATAATAATAATAATAATCTGAATTTTGTGTTGGATTTATAAATTGAACTAATATATTAGGACACGCAACATATGAAGTGTAACCATGCCCTAAATCACCATTTATAAGTTGCACATTAAGGAACGGGGTAGTATATATGCCTTCGTAGACTTAGCAGTCAAATCATTGCGCGGAAGTGAGTCCCTTGTTTCACAAACAAGAGAGTCTCATACATCAATGCGCAAAAGTGAATCCCTTATTCCACAAACAAAAGAATCTCATACATCAATTTGGTGTTTGACTTGACCATAACCTTAAAATAAAATAATAATAATAATAATACAATATTTATATTTATATTTATTTTGTTAAATTAAAAACGTTAAAAAATAAAAATTCAAATATAAAATAATCTTATCAGGTATAAAATAGTCTTATCCTTGTAAGTCTTATCCTTGTAAATCACTTTAATTGAATGTAAAAACTCCCGAAACCCTTTAACAATTCATTTCAAGATAATAATAAAATTGATCCGTGTCTAAATTCAACCGTCTATAATTACATAACTATGCCCCAATATATAGACATTCTCTCTAATGAAATAACCAAATGAATCTATATATATATATATAACTATGCCCCAATATATAGACATTCTCTCTAATGAAATAACTAAATGAATTTCTATATATAATATGTACACAAACTTAGCTTTGCATATACACAAAATCAACCTATTATAAACACTCACACTCTGTCTTAAAATTCTCAAAAACGATCTTATTCCATCCTCTAACACAAGCTTCAATCCACTCCAGTTGATTTGATTATATAAAATCTTTCACGAGTTGTACAAACTTTTTTGCATGTGAAATTAGCTCCATGTGTAATTCTCTCTATATGTAGACTCTCAACACTTAGAACACTGAACACGTAAGGTTATATTTTATTTGCTGCCCCTTTTATTAAGGTGTCTTATACCAATATGTTAGTTTTAATCACTATAGTTCTCATAAGTTCATACTCTATGAAACATTTTATATTATTTCCTTCCTTAGTTTGCAAAATAGGTTATCACTATACTTTAATAAATGATAGAATATTTTATAAGTGATTTATATTAGTTATATTACTTTGCTATATGGCTTTAATGTAAAACTTTAATGTGTAGGTTGTTATATTACTTTACATTTTAATGTTTGTTTATGATTTTTAATTAGTTTATTTTATAGAGTAATCCTTAAAAATCAATGTTTATGATTTAGATAGTAGTAGGGTTTAAATATTAAGTTTAGATTAATAAAATAAAAATTAAATAATAATAATAATAATTTATAGTAATTTTAAATATATTTAATGTTTAGATAGTAGTAGGGTTTAAATATTAAGTTTAGATTATTAAAATTAAAGTAATAATAATAATAATAATAATAATAAAATCATATTAATTTTAAATATATTTAATAAAAAAATTAATTGGTTGTTGAAATATTTAAGTTAAAATTAGTTTTTTATTTTGTATATATATTATCTATGTTTTATAAATTTAAATGAATTATGGTTTGACAATTAAATGGTTAGGTGAATTTTTAATTTAGTCATCTTTGAGTTGTAATTGAAATTGTTGTCATTTTTATGTTGTTGCTAGCGAGATAACAGGAGTAACCACTTTAATTTGTAAAAATCCTATTATAAGTAAATTTTGGATCGTCATATGCTTTATTATTTTAGAATGAGACTGTTTGTGGACTGTTTGTAGCTTCATGGTGGTTATGTTAGGATCCCACTCCCATATCCAAAGAGCTTGTTTCGTTAAAGTTTGATTTATTTTGATGTAGTAATTTTTCTTGGTCTTTCATAAAAAAATATCACCATAGATGAATAGACCTCGAGACACTAGGGGATGATTTCGTAAGATAATAAGAACTCATCAATCTATTAATCGTTTGGTAGGAATTTTAAGTTTCTCATGACTTACCTCTAGGAGTGAACACAAATCTCTTAATGAGGAAGTTGCATTGAATGTGATTGATGGGAAATCCATTGATGCTACTCTAAGTCCCCTAGTTACTGGTCCCACCTTGGGAACCCAAGATTATTCAAAAGTATCAAAATATGAGACTCTAACTCGTTTTCCAAACATTAAGACTTCTTCATCTAATACACTCTCTTTTGAGGAATCAAAATCACTTAAGCTTATATTAGTTTGGGGATATCCTCTTTACAACATGGAGGAGGGAGAAGGTAAAAACATAGTTAATCAATCCACAAAATCGATCACATTTGAATTTCCTATCCAAGAACCAGATGGGGCAATCAAAATGAAAATATTTCACCCTTTGTTTTGCCTAACTTTAATGGTTTGATTAATGAGGACCCTGATACATTTCTTTTTTAATATGATGTTCTTTCTAGGAGTTATGTTTACTCCTTTGATGCCCAAAAACTTAAATTGTTTCCTTCCACCCTCAAATATGCAACTATCTACTAGTTTATGGTATTTGGTGCGAATTACATCTATACCTAGGAGGAAATGAAACATGTTTTTTTGAATCAGAATCAAGACCACTGTAAGTGAGGGATTGATGAGAGGATATCTTCAAGCTAACCCAAAAGGAAGATGAGAGTATGGAATGTTATGTAGAAAGGTTTCAATTCAATGTTCAAAGATCCAGGGAACACGAATTACCCCTTGAAACACTGTGTACCATACTTAGAGGAATATGCAATGAATACTTATATGTGCTCAATCTAATGGGAACAGGGGACAATTCTTAGATTTCATATGAAAAAAATTTGTGACTTATGTAGAATATATTCCCAAGGGAGTGCCAAACATGGTAAAGGTCTCTAATACAACACATAACTTGCTAGTAAAGCTGCATTTATTGGTGTTAATAGGGTATATACGAAACGTGTAGACAATTTCAAAACTAATATCCTTAATTCCCTTAGTTCACATATGGATACCATGAAGATTAAAGAAAATCAAGCAAAAGACATGCCAACTTTGTCCATTTTTTGTTTAAAATCTAGGAAAAAGCATCCATTATAGGAACTCCCATTAAATAACATATAAACTTGCGCCATTTGCAAACAAAACCATTGTACTAGTAGTTTCTCTTCCTTACCCGAAATCAAAATAGTTTTTGAAGGCAACAGTGAGGAAATGAAGCAACTCTATTTTGTTGCACAGAAACGACCATGGAATCCAATTGTGACACAAGTACCTTCTCCACAAAAAATCACTTATTACAACTTTCTTTATCCCTTTGTACCATTTGCTTCTCAAATTTGGTACCCACCTATGTTGTGGAAACAATGGCCTCCTTAGGTTCAAAATCCACCTTGGTAACAAGGTTGGTAGGGAACCTTTCCTTATGGACACATTCCATAGATATTCCAACAAAAACCACATTTTCAACCACCACCACAACAACAATTACAGTTAGCAACCAACCAACCAACTCAAAGGCCTCCACAATTTCCTTCCCAAATTGTACCTAACCCAAAAAAATGAAGTACCTTAGCCCACTTACAATGTTGAGATACTTGATTTTCCCATATTTCCAACATATGTTGTTTCCCCTATTGGTTGTTAAGATATACAACTAAGATCAAGGAAAACACTACATTCCAATACAAATTATCCAATTATTGATAAACATATTAATAGGAGAATTCCAAACAAAATGATTAAAATGAGGAAAGATCTTTGGACACATTGGTCCTTTTCAAACAACAACTAACCCCTTCCACTCCTCCCTATATTGAAAGGTTAAGTGTGTTCTAGCCACAAACACCTTCAAAAATTAACTTTCTAGGAGAATTGAAAAAACTTTATGTCAAAATTCCCTTCATTCAAGCCATTAAAGAAGTCCTAGTATATACAAAAGCTTTTAGGGAAATGTGTTTGAAGAAGCTTGGAAAGAGAAAGAAGGATCCACCCACTATCCATGCCAGAAGAAAATTGGTTGATTTTATGTTAGATAGGACTTCCATGACCAAATATGTAGATCTCGAAAGTCATGTCGTCGATGTACAAATTAATAATATATCTATTTTGAACTCACTAATTGATTTAGGTGTTGTTATCAATATCATGACTGAATAAACCATGAACAAAATTCAGATAGATAACATATGACCACTCCAACAGTCCTACAATTAGCTAATATGTCTATTGTTGAACTCAAAGGAATATTGAAAGATGTCATACTCTCTATCGATTCATGGAATATCTAGCTGATTTTATTGCCTTACAACCAAAATCTAACTTAGGTGGGTATCCATTTATTTTAGGATGACCTTGGTTGGCCATTGTTGATGCATATATCGAATGTGGATCTTGTAACACGAACATTACCCATGGTGATTCTACAAAGTAGCTAACCTTGTATACACCAACCAAGCCTTCCATAGACATAGAAAATCCTTCTTGGATTCAAGAGAATTATGGGGAAATTATTCAGCTAGTCCTTACTCTTGATGAAGCCTTGAATTTTAAAGAATATATTGAATATGATTTGATTCGTAACTTTATTACACATTTTTACTCATCTCCGCAAATCTGATCTATTTACCTTATGAACATATTTTAGGAGAATCTTTTAATGAAGTCCGTACTACCACAAATTCTATATAACCATCAGAAACTTTAACTTCAGTTGTTGATGTTGCTCTAGAAATGAAAAGCATACCAATTGAAATAAGTCCCAATAAAACCTTGAATATCTATCCCAACCTTGGAGTCTCACAATATGATTATTTATTTCTACTATTGCAAAAACACAATAGTGCTTTTGCACGGGAATATACTAATATGCAAGGAATCCACCCAATCCATGTACCCATCATATCTACATTAAGGAGGATTTGAAACCTATAAGGTAGCCCAATAGGCGAATGAACCCCACTCTTAAAGAAATAATCAAAGAGGAATTGCAAAAGTTAATGTCAAATTCATTTACCTAATCTTAGATGGAAAATGGGTTTCTCCATTGCTGAATGTTCCAAAGAAGAATGGAAAATGGATATTTTGATAGTATGCATTGATTATCGAGAATTAAATAAAGCAACTCTGAAGGATTACTTTCCTCTACCATTTATTGATCAAGTATAGGACACCCTGGAAGGTAAGAACATTTTTTCTTTTCTTATCATATTTAGCAAATACAATAAAATCCTACTTGCCCCTGAGGATCAAGAAAATACTATTGTTACCTATCCATGGAGGACATATGGCTATCAAGTATTACCCTTTAGGCTTTACAATGCTCCAGCCATTTTTCAAAGGGCAGTCCTTGGATTTTTTCTCACTTGATTGATGATTATGATGAGATATATATGGACAATTTCACTGTGTATGGAAACACATTTAACAAAGCCTTGAATAAGATAGAAAAAATCGTTTTCTAATGCAAAGAAACTCACCTATCCCTTGGTCACGAAAAGTTTCGTGTGCTACTTACAGAAGGAATTGTCTTGAGCCGCCATATATCTTCCTTGGGCATCAAGGTTGATCTAGCAAAAATAGAAGTGATTTCAAAACTTTCAGTTCCAACCACATAAAGAGAAGTCCAAAGCTTATTGGTTCATGTTGGATATTATCAATGATTTATAATAAAAACTACCAAGGTTGTTTCTCCACTATTCTCTTTGCTAACAAATGATACAAAATTTTGCTGGAATAAATCTTGCTAGGTTGTCTTTGTGTTTGTATGTTGCACCAATATTACAAGGAAAAGACTGGTCTCTCCCCTTTCATATCTCAACAATGTGTTCGATACAATAATAGAAGTAGGTCTTGGACAACATGAAGATGAAAAGTCATATGTCATTTACTATGTTAGTATGAATCTTAACCCAACATAACTCAATTATATGGTAACTAAAAGGGAATTTGTTGTTGTTTTTTTTTATATGTGGTTCACGTCACCAGAGATCAATGACTCGATACATCCACAAAATATTGTTCCAGGCATATCCACTCGAAGGGATCACTTCATGTTGGCTCAAACACAGAGCCTAACCTCGAAGGTGTCAATATAATTGAACCTGTGACCTCTCAATAGCATAGGTTCTTGAAAACAAGGACTTGATCGATTGAGCTAACCCTCGAGGCTAAGAGAATTTCTTATTGTTGTCCATGTTATCAATAGATTCTAGCATTAGATTATTGGTTATCATGTTTTTATACATATTTACCATGTTGTTGTTCATTATTTAATGAATACATTAGTCACAAATAGAAGGGTGACCAAATGGTTTCTCTTATTCTAGGAATTTTATATCACAATTTGTGATAAACTAGGCAAGCATAGTGTTGTAGATGATTTTTTTCTCATAAATAACTAATGAACGAGATAACAATCTCGTGTAGGATATGTTTCCTGATGAACATTTGTTTGTTTTATCTATTAACGCCCCATGGTTTACAAATATCACTAAGTTGTAGGAAAACTTCTACAACACCTCTCACCAAGGGAAAGACAAAAGGTGATCAGAAAAAGTGCCATGTACTCATGGATCGATAGGCACATCTTTTGCACAAGGCTAGATCATGTTATTCAATTTTGTGTTTAGGAAGATAGATCAATTGATATTTTAAAATCCTTCCTTGACAATCCATGTGGAGGACACTTTGTTGATAAATGAATTATAACAAAATAATACACTTAGCATACAACTAACCCACCATCTTTTAAGATTCCAAGAAGTATGTTAGAAGTCGTGATATTTGTTAATGGATGGGAAAATAGGTTTAGTTAAATGAAATTCCATTTCAATCTCAATTTTTTATTGATCCATTTGAAAAGTGGAGCCTTGATTTTGTGGACCTATTACCCACCAAAAGTGAGTAACCCATAGCAGAATTTTTTTCTCCACACTTGATAGCCAGCCAACCAACATCCCTATGATGGTATTTAGATAACATTATGATAGATTTCTCCACCTTTTGCTCCAGTTAGTGCTCTAACCCACTTGGAATTCTTCTTGAAGGAAAATGGGCCATCTATTAGAAGGTACTCTAACTATTTTAGCAATCATCTGCTTTCATTTAATGTTATGGGAATATAGATATGGATCACGAAGAAACTAGATGATTGCTCGATCTTGATTGCATCCTTTTTCCCACACTTCACCGAGGAGGTTAGTCATTGACTCTAGTCCAGTGGGACCTCCTCTAAGTTCTTAGATTTTAGGAAGGAAAATATTAGGGTGGAACTAATTGATATAGTGTGTCTAGGGTAAGGCATACTTACTACATTCCTTCTCCCTTGATTATCCATATCCATTCTTTGAGTTGATCATCATTATTCATTGGGATTGGCACCCAATATCCATATCCTTCAGTTAGGGCTCATAAATTTGGCCCCAAAGGTTGATGTAGTTGAAAGAACAATTAAAGAAAAAAAACCACAATGGAAAGGAAATGTAACATGCAAAAAGTTGGTTGGGACTTATTTAGCATGTTGGGAAAAGCCTAGTATGAGCTCTAACACCCTCATTAGCTATCACCCAGTTCCTCATGCATTTAATGCTTCATCTAAAGGAAAGGAACTCTTGAATGTCTTAGCCCCAATGAGGGAGAAATTGGTACACCTTAAAGGGGTATTGGAAAATCATAAAGCAATTTTGGGCTTTGTTATGCACCAAAAGTGGGTAAATCTTAGGAGGAATTTTTTCTCCTCATTTAACAACCAACCAACCAAAAACCATAGAATGGTCAATACATAGGATTATGCTAGAATTATCCACCCATTGCTCTGTTTGAATCTCTCTCCCATCTTACATGCTTCTTGAAGGAAAGTAGTCATCTTTTGGTAAGTACTCTAACCATTCTTGAAATCACATGCTTTCATTTAATGTCATTGGCATATTGATATGGATCGTAGGGAAAATAAATGATTGATTGATCTCGATTGAATCCTCGTTCCCGCAATTCATTTGGTAGGTCAGTCTTTGGCTCTATTCTAGTGGGACCTCCTCTAAGACCTTAGTGTTTAGGAAGGGCACTACTGGGGAGGCATTGATTGATATTGCATGTCCAAGATAATTCATACTTACCATTTTCCATTTATCCCTATTATCCATCTACATTCTTCAGGTTGGTAGTCATTGGTAATTAGGATTGACACCCCATGTCCACATCCTTGAGTCAAGGCCTAATAATTTAGCTTAAGAGGTTGATGTAGATAAAATAATGTTAAAAGCATATAAAGCCACAATGAAAGAAAATGTAAAATGAAAATGATGGATGGGACTATGATTAGCGCGTGGGAAAATCCTAGCATGAGTTACAATCCCCTCGTTAGCCATCACTTAATTCCTCAAGCATCCATTGCTTCATCTAAATAAAAACCCTTGAATGTCCTAACCCTGATGAGTGAGAAACTGCTACATCTTAAGTGGGTATTGAAAAGGTATAAAGTGAGCTTAGGCTCTTAAGTTATGCACCGAATAAAGACAAATCATTAAAGTAGAAGGCATACCAGAGGGGTGGTAAAAGTAGGTCGAGGAAAGGGATAACTCATGTCATCATGATTTCTCCCTCATTACATCATTGCACTTAGGATGTTAGTCCCCCACTAGCTAGTCTCATGGCTATGGAACCTTTCCTAAAATCTATCCACTCAACAACCACCATTATCACACATACCAATGAATTGATGGGTTAACTTGGGACATGTCACTCCCCTTGGGGGTTGGAAGCACCAAATAAGGTTGTTGGCCTAATCACCCATAACATAAGTGAGCTAACTTGTTTACAGATCCTCATCTAGTTATACATTTTAAGGTTAGTATTGTGTGAAGTATTTTTGTGCCATTAACATTAGATATCATTCACTATGATGCTTTAATGGTTTGATGTCACTAATGAAGTTGATATCACTTGATATTGAGAGGTTTTGTTCAGGTGGTGTCACACATGCAGCATAGATCCCTTGAGGGATAGCTCCATTCCACTTCAACACCTTCCAGGGGGTTCTTTACCCTATTTTGAGAGCAGTCATGACCTTTGTGGCCCCAACTTTGCCCCTTTAGAGATGGGTGTTGGGCCTTGAACATATTCCACATTATAATACACCTCTTTATGATCCTCATTGAGCTTAAAATATTAGACGTTTGACTATTTGATGATGTGCCCAAGTGGATTCAAGAGGGCCAAGGTTAGCCTTGATCCTATTTGATGAAAGATACCTTGTTCCAGAGCCCAAATGTGGATGATTATCACTGAGATGACTTGGGAGGGCTAGCACATCCCTCTTTGATATTAATGATTTCCATTAAAGGTGCCACAAAACTCCCACATACATGAAAAGGGTGACACAAGGCCTCTTTTGGATGATGTCATTATGGAGGAGGCACCTTTTGGAGATGTACACATGCACTTTGGGATTTTCTTAGAGTGAGGAACACTCTTAGACCCTCATCTCATTTACTTGATGCATTATTGCCTACTTTGGAGGATGGTCATGGTGGAGACCATCTTTCTTCCACATGTATGGGTTATTTTTTCCATTTTATTATGTTTTAGAGATATTTCAAGATCGGCTTGTGACCTTTGACCTAGTTGAATGCTTAAGTAAACTTTTTAGGGGTTTTGCTTCTAAATTAGTGAAATATGGCTTGGTTACCCTCATATAAATAAAAGGGGATCCTTATTCACTTATGGATCATCATTCATCATCATACTTCTCTCTCTTTGGAAGTATACATTAGTTTTTGCCTCATTCTACTTGGATGTGATGTAATTCTATGGTGTGAATTGCTCTTGTAGAAAGATTTTGTTTGAGGATTGTTTCTTGGGACTAAATGAAGAGATTGTTGTGGAAATTTTGTAAGTTTATTACTTATCTTCTATTTGTTGCATGTTATCTTTGTAAATTAGGATTTCCACATGTGTCATGGTTAAAATTGTTATATTTATCTAGAAATATTGATTCCTTGTGCCATGTGAAATTGTTTCCCTTGAATCCTTCAAGAGAACACTGAGTTGTGCATCTCTTAAATTTAAAATCTCCTCATTAAGGAAGCTACTAGGACTTTTAAGAAGAGGCTTTAACCCTCTCACCCTCTTCATCAAGGCCATCTCCATTGAATTTTCCCTAGGTAACTCCATTGCCTATTTAGAGCAAGGCACTAGTCTAGGTGGTGGTGGTCAATCTATATACTTCAACTATTTTCTCTTTCTCTCTAAAATTCTTGATATTTAGGGTTAGAGTTATGGTTTCTTTGAAATATTGCTAAAAAGTAATTTTGCTTGATGTATCACTGCCATTTTAGTAGGAATTGCATTAAATTGACTAAAAGAAAAATCTAGCATTTATTGCATTATAAAACCCTTATTCTAGGGCCAATGTCATCATTATATTGTTGTTTTATGAATGATTCAACCATAAAAACTTAATTACAAACCCTATACCTTGCATATCTAATTGATAGTCTTGATCCTTTATTGATTTATCATTGTAAGACTATTTCTTCCAGTTGCTATATGACATCACATGCTATATTGTTGAAAATCGATAAAACCCTTACTTATAGCATCTCTCTTATTGGTCTAAGGGTAGAGTACTTGAACTTTGATAGGGAATATCTTAGCCCTCCTAGCTTTGTTAGTACCCTACCTTAATAATTAGACTTATCCATCACGTTGAACCCTTCTTATTGAATATCCTTTAGATGATTTGTATATAGGGAAGCCTCCCTTATGGTTTACACACCACTAAATAGCTAGAGAAAGGTCGATAAAGTGACAATAGTGGTTGATTTGTTGTTGTCACGAGGTTTGGATCTACCTACTAAGGTTTTTCACTAGGCTTGCTAAATTTTACAATAACATTTTTGGCATCATTGTCGGGGAGGAGTTGAGTCCACCTCCAAATGATCTGAAGTCTATGCTTCAAGACCCTTTGATGAGAACATCCCAAAGCCAAAGTTAGAACTTCTCATATAGTGACTCCTTTGGAAGAATGAAGCCCTAATCTTTAAAGATTCCATGCTTGTAAGGTGAAGCAAGCGTCTTTTAAGGAATTTAAGTTCACCCTAGTGACTCCACAATTTATTGTTATGAAAATATCAAAATAATGGCTCCTTGGGATTTGCAAGAAATGTACCCTACTCTGGACGTTGAGGATATTCCTAGATATCCTAATCGATATGGTACAAATTGTATGACATATTTTCCAAAGTTTGATGGCAATCCTTATTCAACCATTGATCATGTGGTAAAATTCATCAAATACACCTTAGAAAACAATATGATGCATGAGGATGCACTCATGAGGTTGTTCATTAATTTCCTTGGAAAAGAAAAGAGTAAATGGGTTAAATATTCTTGTGAACCAAACAGCATACCTTCTATTAAGGTGTTTATTGAAGAAATTATTGAGTATTGGATGTCAATGTTTCAATGTTATGAATACACCCTTCAGACTTGGTCAATGCCATTCAAGAGGAAAGCCTCTTAGACCCATTTGAAGATGTAGAATAGGAAACTGATGAAGAAGATTACCGTGAGAAAAAAGAAGAGATCCTTCTTGATCATCAAGAGGAACATGTTGAAGATGATCTTGAGGAAAATCATGGCCTTAATAAGGGTTTTACCTATGAAGAAGATCACGGTCCAAGTAATGATGGAGAGGATCATGTTGAGGATGGTACCTTGTCACATAAAGATGAGGTAGGCTTTATACTTTATGTGGATATGGAGTCTAATGATACATCTTTTGAAACTCTTGAAAGGCGTGATTCATTAATCCTATAGAGAATAACATTGATGATTTTTTGCACATGGAAGAGGGAAAGGTGGATATGAATTATTATCATTTTGGCGAGGATCGAATTTATGATATCGATATTGATGCTAATAATGATATTGTCTATCCTTGCACATCATATGATGATCAAGAAGATATAAATACCAATTTGTATAAGGCATCTTTGCTTCCTTTTGTTATAATTCGTCAGCGATATTCAGATTCTATGGTTATCAATGTAATGAGCTAACTTTGGTTACCCCTTTTGAATCTAATTCTTGTGATGGGATCATGTTTGTCAAGATCTTGTCCTTCGCTAATCTTTTCCTTCATGCCACTATCAAAATGTCCCTAGTGACTGAGAGTTGCATGTTCAAAATGATTATTTGGAAAGAGTGCTTAAAATTGATCATTAATTACTCTATTTTCAGGTTGTAAGAGAGGATTTGAATGGTGTAAGGGAAAAAAAAAATATTTTCCATTTTCTTCCTTAATCCATTCAAGCAAGGATGAGCCATAAATGACTTATTGCAATTTTACCATCACCCACCCTTATTTCTCTAATGCAACCTTTGGGTATTATGAAATAATGGTTGTTGATTGTGATATTTCCTTGTTTTCTCTCATGGTTAAGCATAGGGGTAAGAGGTGTGATATTTATCTAATAGCATGTTGGCTTCATTGTTGCATGACTATGCTTAATTGATGCCCTATGTGCTGGAATAGGTTAGAGTAATATTGTGTGAATTGATTCTTGTGTGCGCACCCTTCTTTTGATATTGTTCATGCTTCTTCTTTTTTATGTGGTTCATGGTCATCAAAGATCGGTGACCATGAAATATTTACATCATGCAAATCTACCCGAAAGGATCAATTCTTGTTGGCTCAACCATGGAACCTAACCCCGATAGTGTCAAGAGAATTGAACCTATGACCTCTCAATGGAAAATGTGCTTTAATGATGGGGACTCGACCAACTGAGCTAACCCTCAAGGCCATTGTGCATGCTAACTTGTGTACATAATAGTAAAATATTAAGTTTTATTTTAGCTTCAGCTAAGTATTATTTTTATTATATATCACAATGGTGACAATTAGCACTCTTCTTAGTTTCTATCAACAAGTTGTTGCAAGCACATATGTAACAGGTCTAGGAGCAATAGGGATTGTTGGGGTTCTCATGCACTTCTCGTTCAAGCACATGGATCATGCACTCTATGGTGAGCACATGTCCCTAAGTTGGAGCCAGATGTTACCCACCAAAATTGGGTAATCCCTAGGAGAAATTATTTCTGCTCATTTGGCAAATAACCAGTCAACAACCCCAAAATGTTCAACATGCAGCATTATGTTAGAATTCTCCACCCATTACTCCAGTTAAATCTCTCTTCCATTTGGCATGCTTCTTGAAGGAATGTGGGTCATCTCTTAGTAGGTACTCTAACCATTCTTGTGATCATGTGCTTTGATTTAATGTTACTCGCATATTGATATGGATCATGGGGAAAACTAGATGGTTAAATTATATCGATTGTATCCTTGTCCCTACACTTCACTTGGGAGGTTAGTCTTTGACTCTAAGCTAGTGGGGCCTCCTCATAGGCCTTAAGGTTTAGGAATGGCACTATTGGGAAGGAAATGATTGATATTGTGTGTCCAATGTATTCCATACTTACCACTTTCTGTCTCTCCCTATTATCCATATCCATTCTTTGGTTTGTGTCCAAGGTAATCCATACTTACCACTTTTTGTCTCTCCCTGTTATCCATAACCATTCTTTGGGTTGGTTGTCATTGGTCATTGGGATTGGCACCTTATATCCACATCCTTGAGTCAGGGCCTAGAAACTTTTCCTCGGAGGTTGATGCAACTAAAAGGATATTAAAAATATATAAAACCATAATGAAAGAAAATTTAAAATTGCAAAATATTGTCGAGACAATGATTAGCATGTGGGAAAAATCCTAGCTTGAGGTCTACCCCACTCATTAGCCATCACCTAATTCCTCAAGCATTCAATGCTTCATCTAAATAAAGAAACTCTTGAATTTTCCAACCTCGTTGAATGAGAAACTACTATATCTTAAGGAGGTACCAGAGAAGCATAAGGAAATCTTGGCCTCCTAAGCTATGCACCAAATAAAGACAAATCATTAAAGTAAAACATGCGCCAGAGGGGCAGAAAAAGCAGGCCCAGGAAAGAGGTAACTCATGCCACCACAATACCAACCTCCTTACATTATTACACTCAAGATGGTGGTCACCCATTAGCTAGTCTTATGGTTGTGGCAACCTCCCTGAAGTCTATCCCACTCTAAACCACCATTATCACACAAATCTATGAATTGATGGGCTAACCTGGGACATGTCAAGTTGGAAGAACCTAATAGGGTTGTTGATCTAATCATCCCTAACATAAGTGAGGTAACTTGTTTACATATCATGATCTAGTTAAACATTTGAAGGTGAGTTTTTTGTGAAGTATTTATGTACTCTTAACACTAGATACGGTTCACTATGATGCTAAAATGGTTTGATGTCCCTAATGAAGTTGATCTCGCTTGATCTTGAGAGGTTTGGTTTAGAAGGTGTCACACATACAGCAGGGGTCCCTTGAGGGATAGCTCCATTCCACTTCAGCACCTTCCAGTGACTTCTTTGCCCCATTCTAAGAGTAGACATGACCTTGTGGCCACAACATTTCCCACTAGAGATGAGCATTAAATGTTGAGCATCTTCCACATGACACTACACCTCCTAATGAGCCTTCAGATGTTGAGCTTGGAAGCTTGGGTGTTGGACTATTTGATTACATTCATAGATTGACCAAATGTTGGGTATGTGTTATATTCTTTGCACGACAGGCATAGGTGTGGTTACATTACATTGGGCACAACGTGGGCGACAACCCCCTTGCTAGGGGGTGATAGCCCCCTTGCACGGGGTTCCGGGCAACACCCTAAAATTTTTCTTTTATGCAGACCCAAGGTTGGTGAGCCAACCCACCCATAGTTTTTTGCACATAGTTTTGGGCACGATGGTTTTGCCCATGGTATTTTGTAGATCTAGTCAAGGGAATTGCAATTATGTTTTAATGTAGGGTTAATAGATTAGGGGTTTATGAATGCTTCAGCATGTATAAAATGTATTGTAATATTGAAAAGAATATAATGAAAAATCAATTTGGTTTTCCTAGTTTTGAGTTCTAGGAGAAAAATCTCTGTGTATATTTTCCATTCTCACCATTATATATTTTTTATTTTTGAGAATTTGTTTACAAGTAATTTTTGTGCAAGATTAAAACCTTTACCCAAGACCCCAAGCTCATCTTTACTTTGTTTAAGAGATGATACCTTTAACCTAAACAAACACTCAAGTAAGCTTAAACTTAGTAAACTTTTTTTTTAATTTTATTTGTAAAATTAATAAAATAACATTTGGTTACCCTTCTATAAATAAACAAGAGCATTATTCATTTATGGATCATCATTCATCATCACACTTATCTCTCTTTGAAGTGTGTATATTTGCATTCATCCGTTGGGTCCTTATGAGATGAATATAGTATATGATAATGATTTGGTCAAAATCTGAACCATTAATGACAACCCACCATATATGATTAATGATCATCGACTTCATTTATACAAGAAACCATTATCAAAATAGATGACAACACACCATATATGATTAACGGTCATCGACTTCATTTATACAAGAAACCATTATCAAAATATGAATTATCCAAAAAAAAAAAAATTTTAAAACCAACCTACTTTCAATTTATAAAAAGTTGTTTGTGTTACTTATATGACAAGATATACACCATTTCTGGTATAGCCTTTGACATGTTATAGCCAGAGTTTACTTGGAAAGATATGTCATTACATAAAATCAAGATATACGTTGTCGTAAGAAAAGTAGTTTCTCCACCGTCACTTCTTACTTAATTTGTTCTTCTTTTCATTAGAAAAAATTGCTTATACATACGCTATATAAATAAAAATTGTAAAAATTCCATGGTTTCAGGCGCTATTGGATTCGATGATGCTTGAAACCAGATGTCATTTCATAAAATCAAGATATACATTGTCGTAAGAAAAGTAGATTCTCCACCGTCACTTCTTACTTCTTAATTTGTTTTTCTTTTCATTAGAAAAATTTGCTTATACATACGCTATATAAATAAAAATTGTAAAAAATCCATGGTTTCAGGCGCTATTGGATTCGATGATGCTTGAAACCAGATATTTAGTGAGTAACTCAAGCAAAAAAAAAGATTAGCTGTGAAAACCTCGTAAGATTTGGTTTGAGACCAATCTTACCGCTGGGCCAAATCCAAAGAACGAGAACAAAAAAAAAAAGAGAAAGGAGGGGTACCAGATTTGATATTTATTATAAATACTTATTTTGCTCAAGATACACGACGAACATAAGTTCTGAACATCGACAGATTACCAACAACATGACTTCGGGAATTATTAGCAAGATACATCTGCACAAAGAATTATCGTTTTCAACAAAGATTTTCCTCTCAGGATTGAAAGCATGGATATTAGTTATAACTAGAAAGTATGAACAGCTGAGTGATACTTACTTTTGATGATGGAAGTTATTATCTTCAGGATTTCAGAATTCGTGAGCATCAAGATTGGTTCAAGATACTTCTGCTCCATGAGAATTCATAAGGTAATATCTGAACTAGTGCTTTAAATTTATTGTATAAATTTGAGTTATCTTTTGAATTCGGTCTAAGAATACCTTTCTTTTTTTTAAGCCTTTATTGCTGAGATATAGTAAACTCCCAAAATCCTGCTTGTAAATCTGCCATCTGATACACATATGTGCGGAGCCAAGTCCCATTATCAAAGCCTTTATCACTTCATCACATTATTAAAACCTACCCTGAATCTCCCATAATTCATCTCAATTGTGCTTTGATAATTCCATCTACAATTGCAGTATCCTACAGCTTTGCAACCACTTCAAGAAACCTTGCAAGTCGAAATGGTTCAGATAAGGCCTAGTTGAAAACCCTGTGCAAGGGTTCTACCAATTTGGCTTCACTCCTCAAGGACTCGATCATTAACTGAAGTAAAAATTAATCCAGATAGTAGCCCACAAAGGGTGGAGGAGGTTAAAGAAACTAATATTCCAGTACTCGATATCACTACTATAGGATTCGAAATTGGGGAACCCTTTCTTCGCATGGTTATCTCATCTGATAAGAAAGAAGAATTTGTCACAGCACCTCCATCACCAAATGTATCGCCTATACCTATGGGTATGGACATGGACATACAAGAATTGGAGCCTAAGACTTCTTATAACAAGAAGCATAAGCAAAGTACGGTATTCACTACCAAGTTTCTTCGTTTTGGAAAGAAAAATTATTATCAATTGGTAGTAGAAAACAAGAAACTGAAGGATAAGAATAAATGCTTAAAGCTCAAAGGCCAAGCATTGGAAAAGAAGTGTACAAATTCTATTGGCATACTCCTGGAAGTGGATCAAATTGTAAACACTATTTTAGATTATATACATGGCTTCATGCAATTGCAGCCAGATCCACCTAGTTGGAGAAATAAGGATGAACTGTTTGATATAGAGATTATCATCAGAGAGAACCAACAAGAAGTAATTAACAGGTTAAAGGAACATTGGTTTTCAACGTATTTTCAGCATTAAAAGAAATGGAAAAACAAAATTCAGGCCTATAAGGATAAGTTGGAAGAAAATAAGTCAAATTACAGGATGCTTGTTTCGCTAAGGTTGGAGGCCTCATCTTACAGAATGCCTTCTCGAAATTATTCAATTCAGTTACATGATAGATGGTAAGATCCTGGCTCAAACAATTGGCATTAGGAACAATATACCAAATTTCTACTGCTCGGGATTTCCCTGACACTTATTTTAATGGTACCATTCATGAACAAAATCTGCTATGTGAATTATAACTTTTTGATTTCCTACTATCAAATTATCTTCGATGGAATCTCAACCCCTATGTTGGGGATATCCAACTGAGAACATTTGCATCGTTCATATATGGTCTAATTGGATAAAAGGAAGCAACTAAGTATCACTCGAGCAGAATTTAAATTTGATTTGATAGTCAGAGAAGAGTAACCTTTACCTTACATGGTTATTGATGACAATCAAACATTCCCAGAGATTCCATAGATCCTCTGCACGTAAAGATGTATCGTCGGCAAGCTATTTCAGATTATCAAGACATTGTATAAACAGATTCTCTGCAAATAACATTGATATCTCATGATATATCGAATCATCTTTCCAATCGTCCGAGGAATCCCAATCCCACAGGGTACCCACATTTCTAACTAGCATTATCACGAGCTAAGTTTTACAGTAACTCAATGAAGAAACATGGCAACCAATGGATTGGTTTAAAATTTCATTAACCCATTCTTTGGTGTCCAATAGGGGACTATGAAGCTACCTTCTATTGGAATGATACAGAGGAAATTATACATTGGAATCAAATATATGGAACTTTGGGATTCTATGACAGGATTGAGTATGGACACCTAACATTAAACTGGACAGCATTACATTTGGATGGTTTAAAGAAAGAAGCAGAATTGTATGGGGGACATACAATGATTTTGACAAGGGGGAGATGACGGGTTCTCAAATTGATACCATTTCTGCATCCTAGTTACATTTTTTCATTCCTAAACCATACTTTTACTACCTTTCTCTGTCACAATCTCTAATTCCAAGCCTCAAATGCCATTAGGTATTCTAAGACTGAATTTAATTATAATTTTTATTTGTATGATGAATTTGAGGTATAATGTTAGGATATTACCTTATGTACATAATATTACTAATAAACTAGAACAGAGATTATGGCTCAAGTGATGATATCAAGCAAGCTGGTCAAGCACTACAATTAATACAGCACAAGGATCAACTCGGATGTGACCAAAGATTCCACATAAAGATTAAGGGTGGCACATCTGCAAATTAATGGCATCTTGACAATTCCTACATTTATGTCATCTATCTAGAAGATGCCTTAGCTCCATTTAGAGTTCAATTGATCCAAATCGGATCCATAAACGACTGTCAAAGAACCATCACTGTATCGAGACGAAACAAATCCTTGAAGAATCCAAAACAGCAATCAAAACACCCTGAACCAGTGGCCATGGCAGCCGGCGCGGAACGACGAGGACCTCGGTCAAAGCGCGTTGACCGAGGCCCATGGAGACTACGCAGGAGGTCGATGTAGCCCCTGGGAGCCCTGGAACGGGAAAAGGAGCTAATTTTCGATGCGCTGGGCAAACAGGGCCGAAATGGAGGGGCCTTAAGCCCTTGGTCACGTTGGGAGCCAGAGAACCGCAGGCGGAGAAACGAAAAGCGCCAACATACGAAGGTGGGACCCACGACCTGGAAACCGGCGGTTTTGATCGAGGCGCCCTTGAGCGGTAAGAGGTTTTGGAGGAGAGCGGAGCGATCCCACTCAGCGATCGACGCGTGGCAGCAGAGGTGAGAGAAAAACCGCCGTGATCGCGCGTTATCGGTCGAGCAAGTCAACCGCGCTCGACGTGCGTATGACGTCAGATCTTGAGGAGCCCAGATTGGACGGCTGAGATTGTGCCTGATAGAAAGAAGTAGAATCGATAGGGAATTAAGCCGCGATTTAAGGGGATTTGGAATCCATTGACCGCCACGGTGGAGAAAGAACGTATCCACGACATAACCAAAGAAACGAATCGACAAACAGGCTGGCGTTGTTCCGATGGAGACACGTGGCTACTTCCTGAGCGTTCATGCTGACGTCGAACAAGGAACTCCCAGCACACAGGCGGAAGGAGAATCGACGCAGGCAGGAGAGGAACCGAACAGGCATGGAGATCGAATGGCTAAAGCCATGAACAGAGACAGTTGAATAGAGATTGAGAGAGGAGGAATAGAGAAGAGTCCAAGCGACCAAGAGAGACAGTGAACAGTGAACCCTGAGAGGAGGACTGAACACAGAGAGCAGTAAAGCCAAGCAGAGGAGACAGAGGGCTGAGCTGACCACAGGTAGCATCAAGCACCAGAGAGCTTGAAGAATCAAGCCTTCCCATAGAGGAATCTGTCCGGATTGAGCATCATAGTTGGCTCTTTCCACTGTAGACCAAGGGTCACAGCGCTGGTAGGGAGAACAAGAGTCTGTGTACTCCGAGTGGCTTGGAGAATCCAAGAACCACCCTGCCAAGCAAAATCTGCTTCAGGAGAACTCATATTGAGTCCCTGTATTGTAATTTCTCTGCTGAAGACACAATAAAATAAGGCCACCACTGAAGCTGGACCGGAGACATAGCCCTGGAGAATAGGGTGAACTCCTTATTAAAAAGTGTTTGTGTCTTTGTGTTGCTTACTGTATTTCTCTCCTGTCTTTCTACTTATTTTCTGTGTATTGGCAATCTGATCGATTCGTTGCTTAAATAACACCGAACACACACACCATCACATGAGTCAGTAATACCTTTTGTCTAATAAATCTTCAACTGAGGTCACTCATAGGGTGATTATCAGATCAAGTGGTATCAGAGCTCTAGGCTGTAAGGTTAGACAAGCTTGTGTTGGTTTAGCTGTGAATGCTCACTAGATCAAATATCAAATTAGGAGAAGGAGAGTTGGTGGAAACTAATCCTGAAATTGGAAGAGTCTATTCTCGGAAGACAATGTCAGAGGAAGGTTCTATAGTGCCAGACCCTCAATTCATAGAAAGTTTCCTAGCTATAAAGTCTATGGTAGAAGAAATGTATAGGGACTTTAGAAAGCATAAGGGTGAAGATTTATCAGGCTCTAAGCAAGATAAAGAAGAAGATGAATTTCATTCCCATGACCACTCCAAAGGAATGGGGAGAGAGGAAAGCTTCCCTACACCTCCTAGTAGCCCTGTGCATAATAAGAAAGCATCTTTGATTAAGTTAGATGTTAAATTTGATTTGCCTATATATGATGGAGAGCTAAATGCTGAAAAGTTGGACAATTGGATTAGACAAATTGATGTGTATTGCAGAGTACAAAATTTAGACTCAGGCAGAGTACAAAATTTAGACTCAGACAAGAGTAAGATTCAGCTGGCAAGCCTACGCCTAGGGGGCACTGCCTTGGTTTGGTGGGAAGGCAGAACCCAAGCTGATATGAGGAAGCATGGTAAGACCATCTCTGTCTGGAGTGAATTTGTTACTGCAATCAAAAAGTATTTCTATCCATTGGCCTACATGCAACAAGCCATGATGGGTTGGCAAACTCTTCGGCAGTTGAAAGGGCAAAGTGTACAAGGGTACACTCAAGAGTTTCGAAAGAGAGCATTGATGTTGGGTATCTCATTAGACTCACCAGAAACTCTTTTGAAGTACATTGGTGGTCTACACAGCTACATGAGGCATACCATCCTCATGTTTAATCCCACTAGTATAGATGAGGTATCTATACAAGCTACTCATCTAGAAGCTAGAGGAAAGAATGGAAATCCAAAAGTTGGGGGACTATCCCAACCCACTGTAAGCAAGAGCAAGGAAAAAAGAAAGCAGAAGTGGAAAGCAAGGAAGGCTAACACTGCACAGAAAGGCAAAGCTTCATGCACTCACTGTAAAAAGGAGGGGCATGATGATGAGCATTGTTGGATTCTGCATCCAGAGCTGAGACCTAAGAAGTCCGAGGGCAAGAAGAAGAATACTGCTGCAGCTATTCAGAAAGATTTGGGGTCAGACTCGAGAGATGAAACAATCATTGCAGCCACAGGTATAAAAGGTAAGAATTCTGAAGCATCTACTAGTAATTGTGCTCAATCTGTTATTGATGAAGAACATGAGAGAAAAAGACATGAGCTTTTCCATATTCGAGTTGTTTCCAAAAATCAAAAGATTGATACTTTGTTTGATAGTGGCTCACAAGCAAATCTGATTTCTGAAGCAATTGTAAAGAAATTGGGATTAGCAACTACACCTCATAAGAAGCCATACCCATTAGGATGGTTGAATGACAAAGCACAACTACAGGTGACTAGACAGTGCAAACTCAAGTTTTCTTTTGGGTCAGCATTTGTAGATGAGGTTGAGTTAGATATAATTCCTTTGGATATATGTGGAATTGTTTTAGGAAGTCCTTACTTGTATGATAGAAAGGCTATTTTCTATAGAGCTGAGAACAAGTATCTACTTGTTAAAGATGGAATCGAATACTTTGTAAGAGCTCATAAGCTCGAGAATAATTATACTCTCATAAACTCAGGACAGATGAAAATAATGATAAATTCATGCAAATAGTTCTTATTGATGGTTGTAAAGGAAAAGAAAACTGATAAAACCAATGTATTTGAGGGTTGTAATTCTGGTCAGCAAGATGATATAGAAAAGATTGTTTCAGAGTATGATGTCTTGTTTCAAGAACCTCAAGGTCTGCCACCCCAAAAGGGAATAGTACATGATATTATTTTGCAGCAAGATGTTCCTTTGCCTAACGTTGGGATGTACAGGTTATCTGCTTTAAGGAATGCTGAAATCAAGAAGCAGGTGCAGGAGTTGCTCGAGAAAGGGTTCATCAGGCCTAGCACATCACCATGTGGGTCACCAATCGTTTTGGTGAGAAAGAAAGATGGCTCGTGGAGAATGTGCATTGATTACCGAGCACTGAATAAGATAACAATAAAAAATCATTATCCCCTTCCTCGCATAGATGATCTTTTAGATCAACTGAAGGAAGCTGTTTATTTCACCAAGTTGGATTTTCACAGTGGATACCATCAGGTCAGAGTTGCAGAGCAAGATGCATGGAAGACTGCTTTCAAAACAAAACAGGGATTGTATGAATGGCTGGTTATGCCTTTTGGCTTGACCAATGCCCCTGCTACTTTCATGAGATTAATGAATGATGTACTCAGACCTTTTCTTGATGATTTTGTTATTGTGTATCTGGATGACATTCTGATTTTTAGTAAAACGTGGGAAGAACATTTAAAGCATGTTAAGCAGACATTAGATGTTTTGAAAAGAGAAAAACTTTATGTTAAACTCTCCAAATGTGAATTTGGCAAAACCTCTCTAAATTATTTGGGTCATATAGTAGGGGGAGGTGAATTGAAAATAGATCCCTCTAAAGTGGCAGTCATTGTAAACTGGCCTAAACCCAAGTCTGCTACAAAAGTGAGAAGCTTCTTAGGAGCAGCACAGTATGGGAGGAAGTTCATTTCCAATTTTTCCTCAATTGCAGCTCCCTTACATGCTTTGACAGGATTGAACAAGGTGTTTCAGTGGGGAGGCAAACAATAGAAAGCCTTCGACACCTTGAAGGAAAAAATTAGTACAACACCTGTACTAGCACTGCCAGATCTACAAAGACCATTTGAGATCCAAACTGATGCCAGTGACTATGCCCTGGGAGCAGTGTTGAAACAGCACAGTAAACCCATATGCTATCATTCTGAGACTTTTAATCCTGCAGTAGTCAACTATCCTACATATGATAAGGAATTGTATGCATTAGTTCAAAGTGTGAAAAAGTGGAAACGTTACTTAATGGGCAAAGAAACAGTAATACATACTAATCATCAGCGACTTCAATACCTACACTCCCAAACTAAGTTGCAACAATCAAGACATTATAGATGGATGGGTCTTCTACAACAGTTTCATTTAGTCATCAGATATAAAAAGGGCATACATAACAAGGTTGCAGACATGTTATCTAGACCCATTATAAATGCATCTACCATACTTAAGCATAATTTTGTGCTGCATGAAAGCTACATAGAACAGTATGCTCAGGACATGGACTTTAAAGATGTATATGCAACTTTGAGTCAAGGCAAAAGAGTAGAAGAATTGGACTATCATGTAAAGGACCAACTCTTATATTATTGTGGGAAACTCTGCATTCCACAAACTGAGAGAGCAAAGATAATTAGGGAAGCACACACTTCTCTGATATCAGGTCACTTTGGGGTAAGTAAAACAATGGCACAGCTGCAAAGGTTCTGTTATTGGCCGAGAATGAGTGAAACAGTTTCTAGATACGTAAACGAATGTGCTATGTGTGCTAAAAGCAAGCCCAGCAATAGAAAACTAGGCTTGTACACCCCATTGCCAGTTCCTTCTCACCCTTGGGAAAGCATTTCCGTGGATTTTGTTGGAGGACTGCCCAAATATAGGAAAGGTCATGATTATCTATATGTTGTTGTGGATAGGTTCAACAAAATGTGTATCTTGACACCCTGTAGTAAACAAATTACAGCTGAACAAACTGCAAAATTATTCTTTGAACATGTATGGGTTCATTTTGGATTACCCACTTCTATTATATCTGATCGAGACACCCGATTTGTGGGAAAGTTTTGGTCCAGTCTGTGGGAACTAATGGACACCAAATTAAAGAAAAGCACAGCTTTTCATCCACAAACAGATGGCCAGACAGAAGTAGTTAACAGGACAGTGATCCAGTTACTGAGAGGATATTGCAGCAAACACCCTAAGCTTTGGGATGAACACTTGTGTTATGTGCAGCATGCTTACAATAGAGCCAAACACTCTTCTACCCAGAGATCTCCTTTCGAGACCTGCTTTGGTTTCATACCAAGGTCTCCCTTGGATTTTGTCTTTGGTAAAGATACCATGGTTGATAGACACAGTGATGTGGACAGGGAAACTAGGTTCATTGAACAGATCCAGGAGATCCACCAGGCAGTACAGGAACAATTGGAAAAGAGCCAGGCCAAGTTCAAGGTTAGGCATGATAAGCATTGGATGGAGCATAGTTTTCAAGTTGGAGACCAAGTTTGGCTGTATATCAGCAAGGACAGGATGCAAGGTGAAGGCAAGAAGCTAAAACCTATCAGGTATGGACCCTTCAGGATACTTGAGAAGATTGGTGAAAATGCTTTTCGCCTTGATCTGCCAGCTTACATGCACATCTACTTAGTCGTGAACGCAGATTGCTTGAGGTTGTTTGAACCTTCAATGATTGAGGACCCTGAAGAGCAGAGTCAATTACCTTCTGTTGATGACCTACTACCTGAATATCTTAATGAGTTGCAGGAAGATACAGTGCTGGACAGGAAGGTAAGGACGATGCGCAGTGGACAGGTGGAATACCTCAGGATTGGGCTTAAAGGTTCGAAGCCGAGCAGTGCAAAGTGGATTGAGATTGGACAAATGAGACAACAGTTTCTTCACTTAGTCGATGCTTGAAGAAAACCAACTTTTGGTGGTCCAAAAGCTTTTCAGTAGGGAGGCCATGATCCAAATCGGATCCATAAACGACTGTCAAAGAACCATGACTGTATCGAGATGAAACAAATCCTTGAAGAATCCAAAACAGCAATCGAAACACCCTGAACCAGTGGCCATGGCAGTTGGCGTGGAACGACGAGGACCTCGTCAAAGTGCACTAACCGAGGCCCATGGAGACTGCGTAGGAGGTCGATGTAGCCCCTGGGAGCCTTGGAACGAGAAAAGGAGCTAATTTTCGATGCGTGACGCTGGGAAAACAGGGCCGAAATGGAGGGGCCTTAAGCCCTTGGTCACGTTGGGAGCCGGAGAACCGCGGGCAGAGAAACGAAAAGCGCCAACGTACGAAGGTGGGACCCACGACCTGGAAACCGGCGGTTTTGATCGGGGCGCCCTTGAGCGGTAAGAGGTTTTGGAGGAGAGCGGAGCGATCCCACTCAGCGATCGACGCGTGGCAGTGGAGGTGAGAGAAAAACCGCCGTGATCGCGCGTTATCGGTCGAGCAAGTCAACCGCGCTCGACGTGCATATGACGTCGGATCTTGAGGAGCCTAGATTGGACGGCTGAGATTGCGCCCGATAGAAAGAAGCAGAATCGACAGGGAATTAAGCTGCGATTTAAGGGGATTTGGAATCCGTTGACCGCCATGGTGGAGAAAGAACGTATCCACGACATAACCGAAGAAATGAATCGACGAACAGGCTGGCGCTGTTCCGATGGAGACACGTGGCTACTTCCTGAGCATTCATGCTGACGCCGAACAGGGAACTCCCAGCACACAGGCGGAAGGAGAATCAACGTAGGCAGGAGAGGAACCAAACAGGCATGGAGATCGAATGGCTAAAGCCATGAACAGAAAGAGTCGAATAGAGATTGAGAGAGGAGGAATAGAGAAGAGTCCAAGCGACCAAGAGAGACAGTGAACAGTGAACCCTGAGAGGAGGACTGAACACAGAGAGCAGTAAAGCCAAGTAGAGGAGACAGAGGGTCGAGCTGACCACAGGCAGCATCGAGCACCAGAGAGCTTGAAGAATGAAGCCTTCCCATAGAGGAATCTGTCCGGATTGAGCATCATAGTTGGCTCTTTCCACTGTAGACCAAGGGTCACAGAGCTGGTAGGAAGAACGAGAGTTTGTGTACTCCGAGTGGCTTGGGGATTCCAAGAACCACCCTGCCAAGCAAAATCTGCTTCAGGAGAACTCATATTGAGTCCCTGTATTGTAATTTCTCTGCTGAAGACACAATAAAATAAGGCCACCACTGAAGGTAGACCGGAGACGTAGCCCTGGAGAATAGGGTGAACTCCTTATTAAAAAGTGTTTGTGTCTTTGTGTTGCTTACTGTATTTCTCTGTTGTCTTTCTACTTATTTTCTGTGTATTGGCAATCTGATCGATCCGTTGCTTAAATAACATAGAACACACACACCATCACATGAGTCTGTAATACCTTTTGTTTAATAAATCTTCAACTGAGGTCACTCATAGGGTGATTATCAGATCATCAATACCTTGTAACTGTGTTTAGATAATGTTAGATGACTCAGTTATGATTTGTAACAATCACTAGAATGATAGGATTCTGTTTACCAGGATTCTGTTTACCCTTAATTGCTTTCATAAGTTCAAATATGCTGTTATTTGAACTCTATATAAAGACACCCATATGCACTATGTAAAAGATATAGCTCCAGTTCATGTTCAGTTCTATTTTGCAATATATAAAAATTCTGTTTCTTGTATGCATTATCATTGTTCCTGTAGCTTTTTATTATTTTTCAGCCCACATCTTAGAGAGGCAGGGCCCCGGCCCACTTAAGGTATGAGGCTGCATGTACAGTAGTTTAGATCTACATATGTATATCTTTCTGATTGTTAACTTAAGAATTCATGATAGTGAATTGCTTTAGTTTCTAATTAAAAGCATAAAACAATCTGCATCTTATCTCTTATCTTGTAATGATATTATGAAATTTGTGCTGGATTTATAAGCTGAGCTAATGCAATAAGACACAACCCATGAACTATGTCTATGCCCTAAGTCACCATTTATAACTTGCACATTAAGGGTCGTCATTTGTTTTGTTTTATACAATAGTGTAACTTGCACATTAAGGATTGTCATTTGTTTTCTTTTATACAATAATATTTATTTTGCTGAGCTAAAGAACAATGGAAATTATAAACTCATCAAGAGTTTCGAAGTACAGCAGTCTTATCCTTACCAAGTCTTGTGAATCACTCTACGTTAATGTAAACGATCCCTAAACTCTTTAACAATCCATTTCGATAATATTGAACTTGACCTCTATGTAAATTCAACCCTATGTAATTACTTCATAGCTATACCCTGGTATACCTCGATATATAGTCATTCTCTCCAATGATATAGCCAGTCCTCGGTATAGACAAATATCTGTATCGATACAAACTTATCTATGTATATATACAAAATCAATCTCTGTATATACTATAAATACTATCACAAAATTCTCAACGACGGTCTACTGCATAATCTAACTCAAAGTTCAATACACTTCAATGTTGTTTATATAAACTCTATCACAAATTGTTTAAACTTTCTTGCATGTGAAATTAGTTCAAGTGCAATTCTATGTCTATGTAGACTTTCAACCAATATTACTAGACTCGAAATCAGCGATAAATCGAGGCAAAAGAGTGAAGAGTTTTACTCGGATAGGGAAAAAATGGGAAAAAAATCGGTGAATACAATAAATAAAGATATACACATATATTGAATTAAAAAAAAAACAGTTTTCATTGATATTCAATAAAGTCATGTCCAAACAATGCATAATATCAATAGATGTCCAAAAACTCATAAGGACAATGTGTATACTTCAAGTATAAAATATATTAAGTATTGGAAAATATTCAAAAATAGGTACAAAGATTCAAACGAGACAAGGAGTTTCCAAGTTTTTGTCAACCAACACTGCAGACCTGCTAAAATCTTACTTGGGGTTACAGTAGCATGACTTCTAAATTGGGTTAAGTTTGGATTGCTAGTACGTTATACCCATTGGTAGATCACTTATACACTCGACGACAAATGAATTTAAGAAATTGTTTCATTATTATAGGTCCTTGTAAGGTTCCAACATTCTACAACGATTTGCTCTTATTCAAAATGATATAGAACTTTAACATACTACAACAGATTTCTTTTATTCAAAGTGATATTTTTAAAGGCAAAGAGCGTTGCTCGACCATCAGGGAGCAACCACAAATATGTACATACACTGGCCAAGTCAATAGCTACTGGCATGAGCGTCGAGGCAAGTAATTTGTGTTTGGTAAGCAAACTCGTAGTTCGCTTAGGTGACTCTTTGGGTGGGGAAAGGGTGGCATCGCTAGACCTAAGGTATAGAAAACCCGAAAAGCAACATAGTTTGGTAAGATGAGTGAGCTAACCAAAGCTAAGGTCGTTCCCTAATACATGAAGTTGACTGCCTAATACTGTATACATGAAGTCTACCAACAAAAACCATTGCAACCTTGACGAATTAGAGAAAGGGTTATAGTTTACCAAAGCCGAAGTGCATGCAGTGAGGGAAGAATGTGACAATGGTGTCGTTTGATCCACAACGTCTTGGGATAGGCGAAAAGAAATGAAAACGAACTCCAAGCATGGCAAGCGGCAAGAAGAAGTGAAACCGAAACCACAAAATTAAACCCCGTGAACTTTTAACCTAAGAATCTGAGTGGCTCATTGATTCCTTTGCAAATCGCTGAAATCACAAGTCAAGCTTGGTCAACATGAGTTTGACTCGTCGAGATTTAGATTGGCTCGTTTGGTTGAAGATCAGAGTTGAAATTGTGAGTACTCGCGAGTGATCTGAGACCATGTAACATTGCTTTCAACACACTTGAACACTCAACACGTATGATTATAATTTTATTTGCAGTTTCTTTATTTCACACTAATTGGGTTGAGAAGTTTCTCCAACCTAGTATGGTAGTGATGTTGTAATGTTTAATGTTTAATATTTTACTCATTTCAAATAAAACAAAATTTAATTTAATTTAAAATAACTTATGTGACTCCAACCCATGGTTTTTCCCATGGTATTCTTTTTTATTGTGGCCTATTTAAAGGCTAATAATTAAACCAACCTAGATTTGTCTTAACTCTAGATCTACCAAGTGCCAAGAGAGATTAAATATATTTTCAATCTAAAAGAGGTTTGCACCTCGAAAGAGAGATTTGATCCCTCTCAGAGCTTGGTAGATTGAGAATTAAGATGGTTCTAGGCTAGTCATATAAATAATAAAGGTGTCTTATATTGATACTTTAGTTCAATCAAGTTGTGTTACTTTATTATAGAGCTTTTAATGTAAAACTTTAATATATAAATTGTTACATTAAATTTTTAACGTTCATTTATGATTTATCTTATTTTTTATCAATTTTTATAGATTGATTTTTCTAAAAATCAATGTTTACATAGTAGTATATGCTTAAATATTAATTTTAAATTAATAAAAATAAAATATAATATATATATATATATATATATATAAACTTTAAATACATTTAATAAAACTTTTGCATTAACCATATGAATAACTAAGTTAAACCTAGTCCTTGATTCTGTATTTACAATATTAGCGTTCCATAAACCTAATAAGAATGTTGGGCTGACAATTAAATGATCAAGTGAACCTTTAACTTAGTCATTTTTCATATGCAATTAAAATCGCCATCAACAATGGAGGTAAATACCTTTCAAGAGAAAGAAGAAGAAAAAATCATTATATCTTATATTTATCTCCTTATGAGTTTTACTTAATTTTCAGAAGGATGCGTTTGTTTGACATGGAATTAAATTTTGCATCCAACAAGTACACACTTTGCATTCTTTTGATATACCCATAGTGAGATAAACTAGAAATACTTGAAAAACATGCTTTTTCATGTATTTCTAATTTATCACGTTGTAGGTTTATCAAAAATATACAAAGTGGATAATTGTTGGATGTAAGTGCCTACATTTGAAATTTGAGTAACTCCATAAGAAAATAAGTTGAATATATGATTAAAAAAATAGTTTTCTTTTTCTTTGTAAATTCATAAATCTTATGTTATTATTTTCTAAGGAGGCCTATTTTAGACTTCAAAGTTTCTCTAATGATTCCTCTAAGAGGAAATCCTCCTCAATTTCTATTAAAGATTAGAAAATTGTTACCCAAATACTAGTTGAGACAACCACTTTACTTAAATAGTGTTGTATACCTAACCACAACATCTATATTTGGTATTAGACTTTATGTACATGACCTATTTTGTGTACAAGCTCATGATTTTGTAATAGCGTTATATTTGTTAAAAGACCACTTTAGTATGATAAGAGCTTAACTGTTTATTTAATGACTTCAAGTATTTGGTTAGTGCACTATTAAAGTGTTATTTTCCCTTCTCATATGTATCCATCATTTTTATCAATACAAATCAATCGATTTTTCGTGTTTATAGAAGATGCCAACTTCCATTACTCGGATTTGCAGATGCAATCAACCCTTGGGTGTGTAGGTATCCCGTTGTTTCTTGCTTATTTTATGTTAATATTGTTCATTTTCCATTTCTGTTGCAATAGTGGGCAGGTCCCATTTGGTTGTAGAGCCGCTGCAAGTGGGCAATGTACCTTTGTAGTTACATACCAAGTAGGTGGCGATTTGATGTCGTGACATCAAGAAGAATATTTTTAGGGAAGGAGGGCTAAAATGCTAGAATTATGGCAACTAGATGTCTGATTTGGAGCAATTCCTCCAAGAATGGTATTAAAATTTCAATTAGATGACATTAGCCACCTCATTGATGCTAAGATAAGGAGGAAGGGCCAATTTGAAGGCATTAGGACCCAATTTATTGCATGGTGTAAGGACTATATCCCATGATAATGTTGCTGATTTTTGAAGTGTTTCTTGTCCAAAGGCACCAAAATTTGGTCACCAATTTGAAAATGTGGGGCAACTCAAAGCAGATCATGATGTGCCTTATTCTTGGCATTTGTTTGTTAAGGGTGACGTGGACGCTGCTGTGTGTCCCGATCATAGTCTGTATGAAAGATGAAGCTTTATCTTGTTCCTTCTATGGTGGGATATGGGTGGAGTGAGGAGAACAATTAGAATGTGATAAGGAAAAAGAGGCTGAAAGCGATCTCCTTGGCACAATTCGTGGATCCAAGTGAAAGGAATCAACTGAAATTTCTATGGATAGCTTTAGGGAGCAGAAACATTGTGATGATGATTCGCTTGAGGATTGTCTCCCCAAGTGACCTGCCACTATCTACAGAGAGTCACAGTGGTGCTCTGCAACATGTTGACAATACAGACTAGGGCTGTCCCACAAATTCTGATGATTAGGCAGAGTACCACTGGCACCTTAGCTAAATCATAACATGGCCATAGCTTGGAACTGAATGACACTAGTGGAGCTGGCCTGATTTTCCAACACTGTTTATGAGGATACTTGTTCAATCTAGATGTATCTTCTTTAGGGTCGGGAACCACACCATTTTTGAAAAGCTTCTAAGAGATGCCAACACACTATAGATGCTACTTTGGTAGCTGCTCCAACAATATTTCTTTGTATGACAGCATCTACTGTCCTTGGAGACATCTACATCTGTAATATTGACATAGTAAATGCAAGCCGCACTGTGTCCTGGGCAGCATGTCTTAAATTGCTTATGCAATTTGGGGTAACAGGTGTCTCTGATAAAGAAAAGAGTAGATATTCTTACAGTCACTCAATCTCTCCAAAAGGGCTCTTGCATATCAATATTTAGCTTACATAGATCTTCTGCTTGGAGTAAGCTAGTGATATTTCTGACAGCTGGCCTGTTCAAGGAAAGGAGGGCCTTTTGCTGAGAAAGCACTCTCCAATCCTTCAAGTCCTTGGTAGTGAAATCCTAGAGATCTCTCCAAAGAAGACACCTTTCTTTCTTAGCCTGCGAGCCTGAAATCTGACACATTTGTGACTCCACAATACAGTGCCTCTGGTCAATCTAGCTCCAAATAGCCCTCCACCACAAATCCCATCCTACCTGACTCATAGAGAAGTTCCATCTAGTCAATGGCAGTGCAAACCTTCAAGCCTTCCAGATACTCTAACAAAGGATAGATTTAGAGACCTTTAACAACTGTGGCGATGAGATGATATCGCATAGCCTGAAGGGGCCTTAAATCAAAAGGAGATGCTGAGCTGACTGAAACCAATGACACAAATAATTTGCATAAGGTGGATCCCTCTTAACATCTAACTACCAATTTAACAGCCAAGATACACCCTTGAGTCACCACATCAACAAGACCAAGCCCATCCTGCTCCTTGGGCATTATGTAGACGTCCCAAGGTACCATAGGAAGCCCTTGTTTGCCACGCATATTTAGACTGGAGAAAAGATTTGAGGATTTGCTCCAATTTAAATTGAATCTTACTAGGGAGCCAGCAATAGATATGAGAAACTCGAAGAATGCGTGAAACAACTATAAGATTCCTGGCCAAAGGGAAATCCTTATACCGCCACGCCAAAAGCTTCAACTGTAATCCCTTAAGGTACCATTTCTACATGTCAATAACCAAATGACCAGCCCCAAAAGCCCAACATAGCGGACACTCCCACCAAGTTTGATCCAACCCCACTCTTCAGACATCCAATCGGGGGGATCACCATGCCCAATCAACCAATAATCAGTATTCTTGTCACTGACAATGGTTCTAGAGACACCCTTGGAAATATGAACCAACTTCAGATCCAAATGAACCGAAAGCAAAGAATTATCCACAAAATGACTGTTGATCATTTCCAAACTATCCGAGAGAGAAATACCATGGATGATCCCTTGAACCCTCGTAAATTCCGAAACATATCCAAAAGCATCTATAACAAGAACATACACGTAAGGGTTGAGGGGGTAGGCTTGTTTGATTAAACGATGAAGAGGGATGTGAACCGTCAGAGTACTATTAACAGAAACAAAGCCTAAGGCATTGCATAATATAATTTGAATCTTTCCAACACATTTTGAACCAAAACCAAAGCATTGGAGCATATCTATAATAATAAACCAGTCAACTTCATCAAAATCAATCTTGAGAAACAAGGACTCATGCCCATTATCTTGAGCCCAATCCATGGCCTCCCATTCTAACATAAAAGTGTCAAAAATGAACTTATCTTACACAAAAACTAGGTTTTTCCGCTCGTACTATGGAGAGGCAACTTTGCACATCCAATGTGCAAGTGCCTTAGCCAAAATTTTGCATGAGATGCGTAGGAGGGTAATGGGTCTCGAACCTCCAATAGTCATGAGAAGCATTTTTGGAAATCAAATGTCTAGAGGAAAAGGCCTTATTCGAACAAAGATCATCTCTAGTTGAGTCCCACATTGCCTTGAACAACTCGCAAGACCGACCATCAGTGCCAAGAGACTTTCCATTCTTCTAGAACATAGGGCTGCAAAGAGTTCCTTTTGGACAGCATAGAATCCAGATCATGGCCACAAAGTGACATGGTTGATTCTAACTGGAGATTAAAATAATGCATCTTCCAACAACTGCTCAAATTTATCACACCGTTGTTAAATTATTGTCTTTTACATTTTCCTAGATGATATCGATGTAAAGTAACTACAAAGCAACTGCTTGCAGGCTCATTAAAGTTTTCACCTCTTTCGATCAAAGCCTCGTCATCAGAGGATACTTCTACCACGAGCTCTGTTGAAACAGAAGAATTGCTTGCTAACTTAAAGGAAAAGGTAATTCCACTCACCCAAGGATATTTTTACCAAGAAAACTAATTATTTGAAGGAAAAGAAAAGAGAATTCTAGCCATATATTTATTGGCCATGAAACTGAATTCCACTTTGAATAGAAGATTGATGATATGCTTCTAACCACTTTGATTTGAAGACCTTTGATCTTGATCATTGTCACAGTGGGATGCAGTTGAAAACAAACCTACAGTTCTAATTTACGGTGGAGGTGCACTATTGGCTCTATGGATTTCGTCTATAATTGTTGCAGCAATAAATTCAGTTCCTCTGGTATGAAATTTAACTTAAATTCAAATACATTCCAATAATACATTGCTGTAAGATCTAAGATCTTTGGTGGGATTTTTTCAGCTCCCTAAGCTTATGGAGCTAATTGGACTTGGCTACACTGGTTGGTTTGTCTATCGATACCTCTTGTTTAAGGTAACTGCATATTCAAAATACTTTTGGTCTAATTAGTAGTTTTGATGTCAAACTCTATGTCTCACATTAATGGAAATCTAGTAATGATTCGTCTTTTAATTGTGATATTGTGTCGTTCAGGAATTATTACAGGAATATTTGACTGAGAAATCTCTCTGTGCATGCCCATTACTAATCTTGTGAAATTTATATTTCTATTTCTTTATACAGTCAAGCCGAAAAGAGCTGGCCTCAGATGTTGAAGAATTAAAGAAGAAGATTACCGGTTCAACCATAGAATAGTTAGTTTTGTAACATAAATACATATGGAAATAAGATTGTTCCCAGGAGATCCTTTTTATCTGTTTTGCTATATTGAGGAAAGGCAGGCATTGCACTGTATCTTTAAGGACCATGTGTACAATCCCTTCTAGAGAATAGTCTCATGTTAGTGAGATATTAACTTTGATTACATGTTATCTGCTTTTAATTTTAGCCAGACTATGTTCTCCAATTGTAAGCATATGTTGACCCATTTGGAATTCAAAACTGTACTTCTTAATTCACAGAATACTATAGCTTTCATGAGGCATTTGGTATGTCTTCCACTGTAATTTGGTTGAAAGTAAAACTTAGCACTGTAATTTAGTTGTAAGACTTAGGAGGTCCTAAATCTAAGGAACTGCGATATAGGGATTAAAACGACTGATTTGTGCTATGTGGGATAACATGTTTCAACTTACGTTTTTGGGGAAATTACTTTGGCTTTTGGTATAAACCATATTTTTAATGAAAAAGAGGGAAGTATCATGATTACTGTTTAAAAGTGAAGCCCATTGCATTTTTCAACACCTTAATGCACTTCCCTAAAATCGTTAATTTTTAATATGAATGTGAAGCAAGACTGCAACTAGAGTGCGTTGTTCTTAGATTTTTGTGGTGCTTCCAAACAACACACGTATTCTAGCTAATGACTGTCAAGGTGAATGCCCGATATCGATGCTAATTATTAATTGATAATTTTTCAGCTATCTCTATGACAGGATAATGTACTAAATACTAATCATTGTTTATCATCAATGAGAAGTTAGAACTAGTAAGTTTAATAAGTATGCATGCAGCTACAATCCATCATAATGACCGCATTGTATGTTCATAAATTCTTACTTAACTGGAAGGCACTATTTCTTATGTTATGGTGTTGAGGAGCAAACATGGAGCAGCTAGAACTTGAACCGAAAATCTCCCAAATACCAGTCTGGATGCTTTAGCAACTGTGCTATTTCCTATACATTCGAGCATTTTTCCAGAGGGTGGATTGGCTGCTGACGTCTTCTCTCAAGCCACACACCCGGTTGAGCACACCTAGCTGCCAACCAGAATTTGAGACCCTGCAGAGTAGTCTCTCGAATCATGGGAGATTCTCATGGTAGTTATCAGTGGACCTGCAAAAGTTAATCAACTCAAGTTTGATGCTATTGTGGCCCAACTTCTACAAGAAGAGATGATGAGAAGGAAGGCTGAATTTCTTCACAATATTGAAGATTTCCTCTCTCAATAGGTCATTCCAAAGAGTGGAAAGAGTAGAGATCAAGTAGATAAGATAGATCCAACAAGAGGAAGGTGAAGGTCTGCCCTTAGAGGAAGGAAGAAAAAGGAAATCATTTGCTAGAAGTGCCATAAAAGGGGCACACTAAAAAGGAATGCAAGTCATACAAAGCTTTTTAAAGAAGAACAAAAAGAGTCTACTATCATGATTTCCAAAGGTGACGAAGAAGCTGCAAGTGTTTACTTGACTTTCTTATGTTATTTTGTTGTTATTGAGGAACAAGATTTGATTGTAGACATGGGTGCCTCTTTTCATATGGCGTTCCATGACTCCATAGATAATGGTTTGTGGACTTGAGGAAAGAGACATTGGCAAGGTGTGCTTGGGTGATAATTTCAGCTACAATATTGTAGGTATTGGATCAAATAATGGTCAATTTCAGGGTTACAAGAGCAAGGATTATCCTCAAGGTGAGTCATGTTCTAGGCTTGTTATCACACAAGCCTGCACAAGCAATTTCCCCAAAACTGTAGGCAAATCAACCCTTGTCATAGTTGGAAGGCCTCTCTGTTCAGACTGAGACTATTCCAATCTCAAGGGGGATGTCGCTAATGGATGTATTATGCCACCTTATTAACAAATCTGCACGTATTCCAATATGATCAACGCACTATAACACCCACTCTCAGACTGTCTGTAAATAATCAACAGTGAGAGTGAGTTATGATGCTTATTTCAGTTGATTGGGATCAATTTTTGGAGGTTTATAACAATGGAAGTAGAAGAATAAGCACGAAAGAGTGTGTACTTTAAGTGAAATAGATTCAGAGTAAATGCACAAGCAAACCAACTTATGCTGCGAGAACAATTAAATCAACATAGCCAATGGACTTAGAGAACTAGAACAAAGCATAATTGTGTCAAAACACTTATTACCCAAGAGATTGATTGTGTCATAGTGAGTGATACGCCTGCCATTGATGTCCTTCCCTGCATTGAAGGTGGTGGTCAAAGCCTGGTGGATGGAACATAGAAAAGAATTTCACTGCTACAATACTCTCTTGATTCTTGAGATCAAAATTGTCCAACCTAAGTCTTTCCCTTCAACTCTCCCTATAAAGGATCTCAATGCACAAGGTGTCATTCATCCACACTGATTATGGAAGAGTTAGGAAAACCATGCTATTGCAGGCTATCTATGCACACCAAGAGTAGCCTTTTCTGCTGTTTGGATTAGCTTTTTATTTCTGTTTTGATTAGCTTTTCCCCAGGCCATATTCTCCTTCCTACTTTGACTGCTGTTTGAGAGACCCTTCACTGCTGATGGATAATATTTGTTGCTAAAATTCAGACAAGAAAATCACCCTCAGGACTGGGTTTTCCCCCAATTGTTTATGATGCAGGAGCATCTAGCTCACCATGACCGGGTGAAGTCTCTGCCAGGTCAAAAAAAGTTGAATTTACTTTTATTTAGTCTTTCTGTTGGTTGACAGGAAAGTAGATAGGACTTTTATTATTTTATTTTATGTTAGTTAAGGGTAGTTGAACAGTTATAGTCATGTGTTGATCTGTTGTTAACAAACTGTGATTATCCTTTTATTTTAAAGGGAAAAGACAAATGTAGTTGAAGAGGAAATCTTGTCATAATATAAACGAATGTCTAATAACAAGTAACTGTAAGAGTCGGTAACTGAAAAAAAAAGCAATTGTACAGTTTCATTAACTGGAACAGGGAACCTATAAATGTAACAGGACAAACCAAAGAAGGGGTTCAGTCCAATACCTCTCGCACTCAGTTAAGAAATAACAACAGAGAAAATTGAAGTTCTGTCCAATCTGTATACCTATTGTGTTTCATTATGTTTTTCGATTTATGACCAAATTGAATACACCGCTAACCATTCATAAATTCTTGTAAACAAATAATTCCTCACGTTCCTGAAGGTAGAGAACCAGTGCATGCAGCGAAGACCAAAGAACAGATTTAAATTCAAGGGTTTGAAAATTCATTAAAGCAGATCACGGGAGAAGCCAGGATTTCATACGGGCCAACCATCGACAGACCGAGCAATAGTTTCCAATTACAATTCAAGTGACAGCCATATCACGTACCAACAGAATTACAAGGTTCATATAAAAAATCTCACGAATTACTTAAAGCAAACAGAGGTGCTCAATAGCAGTTCAAACCACAAAATTTTGAGAAGACAAACAACGTATATCACCAGGTAATTCCAATCCAGTCTTATCACATTTATGCCGGAAATATTACTTTCAAAATATTGCAAAGTCCAGTGAAATAACATTACACAACAGAACTGTAAGGCCGAAGCCGTGCACGCTCAAACCCTGAGCCATGAACCCTAGGTGAGGGTTTTCAAACAAAGCATTCGAATCCAGTATAAGTGCCTAAACCCTGGACGTTAAACCCTAAGTGAGGGTTTGAAAAGGAACCGCCATTACAACCGGAAACGACAGTCGACATACATTGTAAGACCGGGGTCCAAATACAACAGAGCATCGCTCACAGAGAACGTTGACAAACCCATTTGACTCGAAAAGAGACAGAGTTCAGAAGACCAGAACGAAGGGCTGACATAAGTTAGAGGAGGCAGAGCCTACCGTGCAAAGCCGTGACGGAAAACCCCAAATCCGCCAACAGCAAACCCTCGATATCTGCATAACCAAGAATTTACAGGTGTTAGTGGATGCAAGGCAAACGAAGTGGAAGACTAGAACCAGGAAGCAACAGAACTGAAACGTTGAGACTGCCAACGTTACCTGAGAGTTGCTGTGAGGATGAAGACAGGCGTTCCACCAACAGCGTCGCTAGACTGGAGAACAAGGCGCATTCAGGTCAGAGCCTGTAAGAGAAAACTTAACTGTTGAAACAGAGACAGATAGATTACCTTTGCATCAAGCCTGAGACCGGAGGAAGCCATCGAGCCAAACCTAGAGACAAGCAGACAACGAGTTGCCAACCAGAATAGAAAACCTCAGTGCATGAGCTAACAAACTGTGACTTGTAGAACCACGGCAAAAAGAAACCAGAATGCACAGGAGTCTTACCCAGGCAGCCACGAAGACCTTGCAGAACATTGAGGAGCAAACCCTCGACGGACAACAACAAACGACCGAGAATACCAACGAACGAAAGGAACAGGCAAAGAGTTGAGCGGGAAGTGCAGACAACAAGGCAAGTACATTGCATTATTTCCGAATTGAATGCCATATCTACCAAAGCCCAAAATATCTGATTGCATTGCATATACGTGTCATCACTATCAAATAATTTAATCAATCATACAAACATTGCAAAGTCATTCCCGCGTGACAATTAAACATTATAACATCATTTTCCTACGGTAGTTTGGGTAAAGCGTTGGGCTGGTCCCATCAATTTAGAATGTTTCACTTGCAAGCTATAAAAATCCAATGAATGGGCAATCATTGATTCCCAATTTTACACTGAAAGTCTTCAAACTTCAACTCCTATACTTTCTATATGTCATTGCAATAACATGCAATTCGACATCAAGTCAAATCCTTCTCTTTTAGCTTCGTAATTAGCCATGAATTGGCTTCAAACTCACAATCGTCTTCATAACTGTGTCGCTTCAAGGAAAAGAAAATTTGAAAATATTGTTATTTGTTGTTGTTTGGTTCATTGGCATCCTTTCCACTTTCAATACATGCCCAAGGTATACTCCACAAATTCTCCTTACTATCCCTCATATTTTATGAGAGGCAACCATATGATTCGCATCACATGCTAGAGATTTTGGTGTGAGCAACACTCTCCCAGTGGTGTGATGTTCCAGTCCATATTTGATGATAAGCGCTTCAGATTGGTCTTCCAGAGCTTATATGTGTAATGTTCCTAAAGATGAATGTAAGTGATATACAAAGCATGCAAACAATCCAGCAATCAGAAAAACGAAATATATATTAAGAACCCATGGAAACACTGGAAATAGAGAAACGCTGAGCCATTTTATTACTTCTTCAGGAGCAAATACAATAGTAAAATAGAATGGTGCACCTGGGCTTGTCTCAATGGACAAGCATGACAAAACCCAGGTGAGAAAATGTTGAACTGAAGGCTGCTACAACTGCTGCACCAAACTAAACTGCGCTGCCCCAGAAAATTGCTCTGTTTGCTGACTTCGAAGGGCTGGAATCATTGCTTCCCGTGCTCAGAAAATTATGAGATTTCAGCTCCTTGCTCCTTGGCCTAAACCCAGAAAAAACCACAAAGGAATGGGCCAAACGTTGACCTCGAAATTTTGGCCCAAATTCCTCTAAGCTCCTCTAGCTACTGGCTGAGTTGGGACCCCTGTTTGACCCCTTCGATATACCCAGAAAATTCTATAAATTTAGGAGTGTGATCTTTTCCCAAAACCCAAAAAGGGTTTCCCTTGGTTCCAACCTTCAAAAATTGACCCTTCACAGCTTGGCCCTCCTCCAATTTCGAACTCTATTGCTGTGACTGATCCTATCAATCTCTGCTCTCCCAACTCCAGCGATCCTCCTCAAATGGCCCTCTAAGTGATCTCCTACTTCTCCCAGCGAGCTCCAACTCTACAATTCCTTCCTCCAACTCCCACGTGAGCCTAGTGATGGCTCTCCGCGCAAGCCTAGGTAACTGTAAATCGGACTGCTGGGATACTGGCTCCAAACTCACAAGAAAGGTTGGCCCTTTGCTTCTCTCCCAATCATCTAACTCTCCCAGCAAATGCTTGATCACTGATAGCTCCAAACTCCCCTTGTGTATTCTCCAGCTAGCCAGAAATATGCACTCTCTATTGTGGCTGAATGGTAATGCTGTAACACACTCCTAGAACTCCTGAAATACTTATGGAACTGCCTCTCTAAGGCGGGCACGGATGGTCCCCTAAAGTAGAGGTTGAATCTCCCGCTTGAGATATTCGTGGCTAAACAGGCAGTTGACTCAGTTAAACAGCAGAGCGAACAGTCAAGTAATTTTGATTGCAAGGTGTAAGAATGAATCCACCTATTCGACTTTCCCTCCAAGCTATTCGAATGGGCCAATTCGAACTCCAATGTGGGTGGCCCCCACATTCCACTAGCAACCAAATAAAGTTGAATTGCCTCCTAAGTCCCTAAGTCGAAAGTTATGGGTTCTCTTCCTTAGCCAAAATTGTGCAAAATTGTGTAGCAGCACTCTGTTACAAATGTGTTTCAGAAGGGACATGACAATCCTCCCCTCTCAAATGTTGCTTGCCCTCAAACAACCTCACAATTGGGTGCTCCAAAATGTGCTCACCCTCCTAGGTGGCATCCTCATCTGGCAAGCTCTTCCAATGCACCAAAAATCACTTGTCCTCAAGCAATGCCTAAGCAAGAAACCTATTTAACTATTGCTCCCCACTGTCACTACAAAATGTGCCAGGGTCCCAGACATGCCACTGGATCGTCCCTGACCTCTGCACTGTCCTGATATGGAAGAATCCTTCAATACCAGGATCACAGGCATGCCTGTCCAACATGAAGCTCCCCTCGCTCCACTCACTATCCTGTCTGGTGAAAGTACCAGAAGTCCCCTACTCAATCAGTGACTCGCTAAAGCCCAATGGAAGATCTGTATGATCTCCCCCTGCAGTGGTCAGCGCATCCCTAAAGGTTATTGAGCTGTGATGCCCCAGTTCCCTGCTAGTCCCAGAGTGGTGCCACCATGCTAACGCTGCGCTACTATGACTATGTCATACTCCCCATTGTGCGCAGTCAGTATCCTCCTCTCCTAGAACTTGATGGTGGAATACTGAAAGAGGCAAGACACATCCTGCGTGAGCATCTCCATGGCACCCAAGCCTACCCATCCAAATCTAACACCGAACCTGTGTAGCAACAGAGAATGTCTGCCTCCCCATATGATGAAACCCTCTATGAACCCCCATGTGTCATCCCAAGAGCAAACTATATCACTCTCTGTCACGACTCCGCTCATCACGAGTGATCTATCGATCAACTAAATCCCTGCACCCATAGCTAGACCTACTGCGGCATAGCCCTATCAACCAATGGAATCCCTCTGGCCCTCATCTCTAGTCCTTGCATGTGATCACTATATAGGCTCCATATATCGTGGGCTAATCTAATGCATGCTAATTTTCCCTGTGCCTGCCACTATGTAGTACCGATGATCGCTGGAAGCCACGTATGCCAAAGAGCTACCCCCTGAATGCAACCAAAAGATGGATATCTGATACTTGTAATCAACTCAGGGTATGTGGATCCCTCCTGTCCTTGCCAACGATCTCCCATGGGTCTGCCATCTTCCCTCTCGATAATGTGCCAATATAAGGTCTAGAGCCCAGACACATATTGGGAAACTACCTCAGTCGTAACCGCTATACTTTGCTCATGCTCGATTCCAACATGCCCTGAGAAAAGAGTGACACATGTCACCCTCGGGACTAGATCCCTAGACATAGGCTCTGTGATGAACGATATGCCACCCCTGTAGATGATCACCTCATCCCCCAACCTGTGGTTGTCAACTAACACACCAACCCAACGCCACTGCTAAAAAGTCTCCCCCCTAGTGCGCTAAGTCTCACCCAAACATCTCGGGTGAGCTCCTTGTCCCCCGTGGCTCATGCCCAAAGTGCAAAAAGTCAACAGAAAAATTGACTGCACCCGTGATGGATGTAGAAGAGGGTCAGGCGTGTGAGTCCCTGATGATACCATTAAGTATCGCTCATCTGTGTCCCCGTCAATCCTAGGTGAATTATGCCCAAAGGTATGCCCAATGTTTCCGTCCAAGGGTCTCCCTAGAGGCAACACTCCATGACCTTGTTGTGCAGCACTATACACCCCTGCATGCCACCGATCATCCCAATACTCCTGGACATGCCATTGTACACCATGGCCTACCCCTGTACACCGCTGGATACCCTCGACTACGGCTATGCCATCCTATACTGGCTTGGGTCCTGCATGTGTCACTGTACCTGTCACTCCCCGCATGTACTCAATGCGATGTGAGGCACTCCCACTCCACAGAGCAATCCAACATACTATGACACACCACCCTGCATCTCCATGCGCCTCTACAGGCCCCTGCTCCTCACTCCATAGCCCCGCACATCACTGGTTGATCTGGCCTAATGTTGGGTCTGTATGCATCAGACTACATCCCTCTACATAACACTGGACGCTATGACATAACTCTGTGTAGTCCTGTGTACCACTGCCCACTGTCGTACCACCCTGTAACATACAGTATCCTGCATGGGCCAAAATATCGACCTCTCTGCTAGTATGCCCTCCATGATGTGGGCTACATACCCCATCTGCTCTGAAAGACCTGAGCGGCCTGACTACCCACATGCTAACGAAAATGACACTATTGCGTCTATCCTCAATAGTCCCTGCGTCCCATATGCTAGTAAGAAAGCACTCTCTCCATATAATGCCCTGTCTGATAGCCTGTCAATGCCACCTCCTCCTACCAGCTCCTGCCAAAGTAAGCTAGTCACCCTGTCACTCCACGCATCGTCAATATGCCATGACAACTCATGAAATTTGTCTCCTCACCTGTCAAACCATCCTGTCACTAGTGCTAACTGGGCTCTGATGGAGATCTGAAAATGTGGGTGCCCTCGAGTCCCTCTGGTAATCCATGGCCTCTGCTGACATGTGGCCATGGATGTATCCAACCGCCTAACCTGCTCCATCGAGTACCAGCCTAATACCTCTTGCCATCCAATCCCAAAGGAGGTATCGAATGTGTAATTCTCTGTGAAAGGAACAGGCCCTCCAAGCTGATGTGGTATCATGCTCAGCTCAGTCCTGCTAACTTGTCCACCCCCTCGAGTATGTCTAGACAACTCAGCTTCCCTCAATCCAACGCATAAGGGTGGGTTGATAACGCTATAGACCCCACCAGTTGGCCTCTGAAGTGAACTGTGCAGAAAACCCAACGCGTGACCTTTATGTTGACCCTATCAATGGCTAGCCCAAGGGATGGCTACACATCCTCCTCCATTACGGGCTCAACATGAGCCTTCGACTGCTCCTTCATACACAACCCAATATGCATGATATTCTCACCAGTCAGTTTTAGGTGACTGTCGTCTGGCAACTCTGTCATAGATCTGGAGGCCTTTGTACCTATCATCTCCTCAACAACAGTGGAGTTGTCTTTTGACACCTCACCAACCTGTGGCGCATTGTTATCACCTGAGAACTTAGTCAGAACCCCGAATACCTCATGACGCCTCATCAATGGGTGTGTGCTCAACTATCTCTTTGCCAACCATGGCCCCTTCAAATACGCTTTCATCTTTTTCTTAATACTTCTCATCATCCCTGCAAAATCCCACTGAATCTCCATTGGTTTGTGCATACCCCTTAGTTCACAGAATTCCCAAAAAGAGAGGGACGCTTAAATGCCATGACCCAATGATTGGTATGCCCTCCATTTTTCCCCTAATAACTCCACATCAGTTGCAATCATGTCTGGATTCCCAACTGAGGAATGAACCAACTTCTTCCCCACATCAATCATCATTTGTTGTATCCTCATCACCTCATTCCAGGTGATCGCCATGTTTGATTCTAATCTTTCCAATAGGCTGAGCCAAGATTATGGCTCTGATACCACTGCAATGTTCCTAAACAGGAATGTAAGTGATATACAAAGCATGCAAACAATCCAGCAATCAGGAAAACGAAATATACATTAAGCACCCATGGAAACACTAGAAATAGAGAACTGCTAAGCCATTTTATTACTTCTTCAGGAGCAAATACAATAGTAAATTAGAATGGTGCACCTGGATTTGTCTCAATGGACAAGCATGACAAAACCCAGGTGAGAAAATGCTAAATTGAAGGTTGCTACAACCACTGCACCAAACTGAACTGCGTTGCCCCAGAAAACTACTTTGTTTGTTGACTTCGAAGGGCTAGAATCATTGCTTCCTGTGCTCAGAAAATTATGAGATTTCAGCTCCTTTCTCCTTGGCCTAAACCCAGAAAAACCCACGAAAGAATTGGCCAAATGTTGATCTCGGAATTTTGGCCCAAATTCCCCTTAGCTCCTCTAGCTGCTGGTTGAGTTGGGACCCCTGTTTGACCCCGTACATCTGCCCAGAAAATTCTATAAATTTAGGAGTTTGATCCTTGCCAAAAACCTAGAAAAACCCAGAAAGGGTTTCCCTTGGTTCCAACCTGCAAAAATTGACCCTTTGCAGCTTGGCTCTCCTCCAATTTCGAACTCTGTTGCTGTGACTGATCCTGTCAATCTCTGCTCTCCCAACTCCAACAATGCTCCTCAAATGGCCCTCCAAATGATCTCCTACTTCTCCTAGCCAGCTCCAGCTCTACAATTCCTTCCTCCAACTCCCACGTGAGCCTAGTGATGGCTCTCTGCACAAGCCCAGGTAACTGTAAAACGGACTGCTGGGATATTGGCTCTGCTGGCTCCAAACTCACAAGAAGGGTTGGCCCATTATTGCTCTCCCAATCCTCTAACTCTCCTATCAAATTCTTGATCACTAATAGCTCCAAACTCCCCTTGCGTATTCCCCAACTAGCCAGAAATACGCACTCCATGTTGTGGTTGAATGGTAGTGTTGTAAACACTCTCGAAACTCCTGAAATACTTATGAAATTGCGTCTCTAGGGCGGGCATGGATGATCCCCCAAAGTAGAGGTTGAATCTCCCGCTTGAGAGATTCGTGGCTAAACAGTAGGTTGACTCAGCTAAACAACAAAGTGAACAGTCAAGTAATTTTGATTGCAAGGTGTAAGAACGAATCCAAAATGAGAGCTAATCCCTCATTATAACTCCTTGGACCTCCCTAGCCTCATGTGGGCCCCTCCATCCACTTATTCGACTTTCCCTCCAAGCTATTCGAATGGGCCAATTCGAACTCCCATGTGGGTGGCCCCCACATTCCACTAGCAATCAAATAAAGTTGAATTGCCTCGTAAGTCCCTAAGTCGAAAATTATGGGTTCTCTTCCTTAGCCAAAATTGTGCAAAATTGTGTAGCTGCACCCTATTACAAATGTGTTTGAGAAGGGACATGACAATATGTCAGAAATCTTGTTGCAATGTCTTCTTTGAATAGTGGAGTATTCCCACCCTTGGTGATTTCATGATGACGCTAGCATGCTTCAGTTGATTTGGCGCTATGATGATGATGTTTTCCACATGTTGGGAGAACCTCAACATTGTATTGATGATTATGATGATGAGGCTTGATGTATTTTATACTGCTATATATTAAGTTTTTGCTCATTTATGGTGCTAGGGTTTCAAATTTTTGTTATCACCATGGTGAAAATTGGTGAATTCTAATAATGGATCATCGCACTCTAAATTGTTATTGTTTGCTTTATTGTACCATGGTAAATTACAGCCATCATTTAGATAAGTGTTGTCACCTTTGGCTTGAGTTGTAGTACTAGATGTTGGAAAAAGTAACTATGTTTGGTCTTCAATAACATACTTGATTCGTTATGTAATGTACTTGTCAAAAGAATAAAGAAAAGAATTGTTATTATTATTATTATTGTGACTTATTAAAGCATGGGTTTCATGCTTGGGTCACCAAGTTTTAGGTCAAATTCCCTATTGAGGACTTCTAGGATTTATTCTGAGTCTATAGAATTATTGTACATTTAAAGAGACCCTTCTTGGGCTTTTGAATCATGTAAAAATGTTTAATATTGAGTAAAATATGAATTATGGAACCTCCACACGATGTCAACCTAAGAGAAGATCAAGTCGGACTAAGGACCCATTCTACCCCACAAGAAGCTTATAAAAGGAAGGACTATGAATTCATTTGGAGCATCTCTTCCCATCTTCTCATCTACTGGGCAACAGTGAGAAAATCATGTTGTTGGGCAGAAGTGCGAAGTGGATAGCTAGCAAATTCTGTTGTGAGGAAGCCGAAATGAATGCGAGTTTAGGGGAGTCTAAGGAGAAGAGAAAAATCGAAATTTTGGTGGTGGTCTCACTCTGTTTCGTGCTCTGAATTGGGAGAACGAAGTCTTCCAATTTGGACTGCTGCCGGAAGCTGTTGGCTGTTGCAAGTTATTGCATAGTGGAAGTTGTTGGGAAGAGGCCAATCTTTTGGAGGTTGACTTGGTGTGGAGGGAAGGTCTCAGCAAGGTCTAGGGTGAAGAGTCTCAAAGAATACTATTGAAAGGAAGAATTACTTTGACCGGGTTTTCCGCTCGAGGGGGTTTTGCCCTGGCATGTGCCTACATCTTGTGTTCATTGTTTTATGTGTTGCCGCTTTTGGTAATTGCTTGATGAACTAAAGAAAGAAGACATAAAGAATTGTAATAATAAGAAACATCACAAGTAATTATCAAGATCGATAAAATCTTTACTGCCTTTCTAATTTTCCAACATGGTATGAGAGCTTTGGTGAAGAAGGAAGAAAAAGGCAGATCTATTCATAGGCACTATCTCAGGGAAGGAATCTATTATACTCAAAGAAAGATGTATAACTCAATCAAGGGTGAGAACAAACTTGAAGGAGTATCCAACTTCAGATCCTGGAAGAAGAGGATTGACTTAATCCTTGAGAAGAATAAGGTGCTGGATTTGGTAAAAGGAAATGTAAAGAAGCCTACTGAAGAAGTCAGTGATTCCAACAAAGCGAAATTTAGGGATCTAGAATTGGTGGCTATAACTCTAATGGTCGAAGGGATAAAAGACATTGATCATGCTTAAGAGATGTATGAAGCATTGTCGAAGTTGTTCACTATTAAGAACATTGGTCAAGTAGCAAGTTTGAAGAATGAGCTGAGGACTACGAAGATGACTAAAGAAGATACTGTGGAAACTTTCTTTGTGAAGATAACTAGACGCAAGGATGATCTCTTAGCCATTATTGAGATTGTTCCAGAAAAAGATAAGTATCTCATGTCTTTTCAGTTTTGGGCTCATGCATTCATTTAGTTTTGATTATGTTAAATACTAATCACCATTCTCCCTCTATTGTCTTGATTAGGGAAAACATCCGCAAGGAGGATCTCTCAAGACAAGGTTAGTTAAGAAACAAAGGTATGCTTTGAATTCATTGATTGAAAAGATTATTCATTTGATGATCTATTACTAACCTTGTTATGACTAGCAGTATTGAATCCTAGTGATTCTTGTTTGGATGATTCATCTCTTGATAAATCTACCCACCCCACTCTTATATGTTCTTGTAGAACCCTAGACAAGTTTTGGAAAACCTTAATAGAAGAGTATGTTGTTGTGAATGTCTGAAACCCTAAACTAATTAGGGATATTGTGAAATGCTAGTTGAAGTCTTTATTGATGATTTCATGTTTGGGATTTTGGTATGATCGGGAAATCCTAACTTGTTAGGATGGAATGCTAAGATCGGAAATCCCGTAACCTTTCAAGTTTTGGTAATATAGGGTTTGCTATGCTTCCACATTGGAACCCTAGCTCATTGGGGTTTGGTGGAATGTGTGATCCAGACCCTTATATTGTCTTAGAATTGATTTACTTGGTCTGTGTGTGTTGTTTGGTCAAACCATAGTATAATCAATATGTTTATGTGTCTAACTCTTATTGATATTTGTGAAGTTGGGTTTGACTATCTCATGATATGAAATGTATTTGAATGGTGATGAAATCTAGGAATATAGAGATATGTCCTTTTGGTTGGATCCCTAGCTTGGTCTAGGTCAGATGTATTTATATTATTGGACATATGATATGCTTATGCATGGTTATGAATTCCTAGATATGTGTGATGACGTAGTCATTGATGGTCATGAGTCTTAGGATTTAATGAAATCCTTATCTGAGATTCTATGATGTTGATGTTTGAAAATCTAGGGTGTTATAGCTAAACCCTAGTGAAGTTAAAAGTTGCTTAGTATGTGTGAATATAACAATCTGAGATTTATGCATGTAATGATTTTTGAGATTGGAATTCTAAGGTTTTGGAATTAAACCTTAGTCAAAGTAAAATCTCTGGAATGCAATGATTTGAGATTTGTGAAGAAATTGTTGAAATTTGAATTTTTGGTTGAGTATGATGATTGCTCGTAAATCTAAGGTTCACAACTAACCTTAGTAGTAGTTGGTCATGTTAGTGACTGATTGATGGTTGATTGAAAATCTAGGGGTTTGGAACTAACCCTAGTGGAAGCTAGTCAGGTCAATGACCAAGTTGTGATTAATTTTGATTGATTCTTTTGTATGAAATCTAGGATTTGTATGAATCCCTAGTGAGAAGTCTAACACATGTATTTTGGAAGGTTGTTAGATTATTTATAGAGCCATTTGTGTGAATGGTTTCTAGGGTTTGCTATATGTTGTAGTAAGGTATGTCATACCTCTGGAAGACATATTGAAACCACAGATGGAATGAGTGTTGTTATGAAGTAGCCTAGGGTGTATGACAATGTCCCTAGCAAGATGTTGAAGAGTGTATGTCTCTTGTTTGTAATTGAGTTTGGGTATCTGATATGTATAAATATTAAATGCTTTCGTGATTCTAATGTGGCTAACTTCATGCTTCTATAGATTTGGTTGTACTTGCTATCTAAACTGTGCAGGTACACAATCTTCAACTTGGTGAAGATGCTCGATGTGACAAGCAAGTTGTGTTGATACACAATCTTCAACTTGGTGAAGATGCTCGATGTGACAAGCATGATGAGGATGATGATAACTCTGATGAAATGGTTGAAAGCCACGGAAGATTGTTCGATGTCAAAAAGAAGAAGAAGATCTCCTGAAGGAAGCATGAATAGAAGAGATCTCCTTAAAGATTAAGAGGGAGTCTGGATAAAGAGGTGCTTCCTAGTTGAGAGGGAGTGACAGATTTGGGTCTCTGCTTCATGTGTCATGCACTAGACCAAGACTAACGTATGTAAGTCCAAGTGAAGACCACGAACAAGGAAAGAAAATTAGAGAATGCATTTTGAAGTGTTGCTGGAAAGCAAGATCCAATTGAAGAATATGTTGTTGCATATGAAGTAGGAAGAAAAATGTATGATTGAGGACTCTTTTGTCAAAGATTCGGTTGATAGTCCTACCCTGGAGGTTTGTATTTGATTATGTACATGTGAAAGTATGTTATTGATTGGGGTGTAGGTTTTAACCCTATACAGAAATTACATGCATACGAATTCTAAAACACAGAAAATAAATAATGCGAGAGCATAACACATATACACAGAGATTTTCCCCTGGATCCCAAAACCGGGACTACCAGCTTGATTTTTCATTATGTTCCTTTCAATGTTATAATACATATTTATACATGTCGAAGCATCCAATACCATGGACCGAAAACCATTGCATCCAATACCATGGACCGAAAACCATCGCATCCAAAAACATGTGCAAAAATCATACACAAAACCATAGGTGGGTCCGCCCAACCTAACATAGGGTTCAGGACCCCATAAAGTGGGGTTACGGGTACACCTCAAACCCCCTGTGACCCCACCGCCCCCCGCTACACAATCAGCGCAACGAAGGGGGGCTCCGCCCCCCCTCTAACCCCTCGGTTAACTACATGGGCTAGTCGTGGAAAGAATATAACACAACGCAACATTCTCCCACTTGTTGTTTTCTTTCCACAGGGGGCCACAAGAGAGCTTAGTCATTTTTTCCAACCCTGAAACGCCAATTGTCTCTATACACAAAGAGAACTTCTTAGAGCTCACAGATTTTGTCAATGCATCTACAGTATTCTTCGAAGTGTCCACCTTTACCAGCAACACCTTTTTGTCTTCTATCATATCCTTCACTAAGTGATACTAAACATCAATGTGCTTTGTTTTTGAATTATATGCGGGGTTCTTTGCGAAGAAAATTGCACTTTAGCTGTCACCATAGTTTTAAAACTCCGACTCCGACTCGGCCGAGGATCGACTCCGACTCCGACTCCGAAACGGTAATGACTCGGCCGGCTCGATTTCAGTGACTCGGTCGTTGTAAAAAATACATTAAATATTTTTTTTTTTATAAAAAAAAACATAATTTTAAAGATTTTAAACATAATTTTAAAGATTTTCATTCATGTTTCCAAACACACAGCATTATAATATAGATGGAAGACAACATATGATCAAAGTAGGCTCATGAACCAATCCATTTTATCAAAATGGTACCCAATGGCAATACATAGTCAACTGTCATACATGATCAAAGACTCAAAACAAAAAACACATAACCAAGGAGGCTAGAAATGGCCTCTACAACAAAAGTAAACTGTGACGGTGACCAGACTCCAGTACTAGTACTACAGTACTACTAGCTAGTAGCTACTGTCAGAGGAGCCAAGATCATGTCGATCAATCTCTGGATCATCATCATCAGAGTCAGACAGGGGGGCCCATGGCTCCTCCTCATCATCATCATCTCCAACTGCAACTGTAGAAGTGGTACCACTAGCAGGCTGTGCAACTGCAGCAGATGCAAGCTGAGAATGTGGCTGCGCTTCTGTCGTGGCTGAGCAGAGGAAGCACCTACAACTGGAGTCCTTGTTGGCTGTGAGACTGAGGCTGGTGGATTGGGATCTGCATTCAACTGAACAGGCCGAAGTTGAACAACATGTTCAAGTTCAACTGATGTCTCCATATCTAAATCTACATCAAGATCCTCATCAGGATCAAACTCTGTTGGACGACTCTCCACTACCCAATCTGATGTTGGATCAATGTCTTCCAACACAATGGGATCTGAATCAGGTCTTTTGTTCAGCAAATGGTTTCGTCTGAGCCGAAGGTTGTATTGGACATAAACTAGATCATTTAACCATTTTTGATCCAAACGGTTTCTCTTCTTTGTGTGAATCCTCTCAAAGACAGACCAATTGCGCTCACACCCAGATGCACTGCAAGTTTGACTCAAAATACGAATTGCAAACCTTTGCAATTCAGGACAATGGCCACCAAAGGCCTCCCACCATTGTGCTGCAAAAAACATAGGAGTGTAATGAGTTAGCGCAACAAAATTACAAATTATATCTAACTTTCAAATTATAAACGATTTAACAAACTTTAAAAAAAAAAGTAAAACTATTAAGAATTTGAAAATTGAAATTTTTGTTTACCTGCCTCATCTACTTCTCTTGCAATCTTTGCTAGGTTCTTCCCAAAGGTACCTGCTGCATTGCTGAAGATATTGGCCTGTCGGTGTATCTCTAGCTGATCAGACTCCAATGGGATCATGCGATCAATGCAATCAATCAGTCCATCTCTGACCTCCCCCCTCAAAGCTCTTGACTCCTTAGCTTTATAATGATACCGTGGGTTCAAAAAATACCCAGCTGCATGTATAGGGCGATGGAGTTGATTGTTCCATCTTTCATTAATGATTGCCCAAATGGGCCCATACTTTGCCACTCGATCCTTGTATACCGTCTTTATTTGCTCCTTTGCTTGATCCATAGCCTCATAAATGAAGCCCATAGCCAACCTTTCCCCATCCACCAACCGCAACACCTTAACTAGTGGCTCAGCAAGCTTCACAATCTCTGTTGCCTTTCTCCAAAAAGTTTCTTCATGGACTTTCCTTTTCAATTCTTTGCCTTCTGGTTTGTTAAACCAATTGCTTTGATTCCATTCATCACTGGTAAACATCTTTTGCAAGTTTCTATGTTGGGAAAGCATAGATTGCAATGTCAAAAAATGTGTAGCAAATCTAGTGATGGCAGGCCTAATAATATCCTTGCCCCCAGTGTGTTTCCTCATGAGGCTCAAAACCAATGTATGATTGTAAATAAATTTTGTTATGCTTTTGGCATGATCTATAGTGTTTTTGACCCAATCTAATTTTCCAATATCCTCAAGCATGAGGTCTATGCAATGTGCAGCGCATGGGGTCCAAAAGATGGTCTTGTGTTTTTCCTCTAACAGTTTACCAGCAAGAACATAGTTAGAGGCATTATCTGTGATGATTTGAACAACATTAGCCACCCCCACCTCCTCAACAACCTGATCCAATAGCTGAAACAACAAGTGGCCATCTTTTACCTTATCAGATGCATCAACTGATTTTAAAAACATGGTTCCCTGTGGGCAGAAGACAAGAAAGTTTATGATGGTACGGTTTCTTTGATCAGTCCATCCATCTGACATGATGGTACACCATGTTCTTGCCCATGAGTCCCTGAACTCTTGCAAATACTCATTAATGGATTGAATTTCTTTCTGCAAACAAAACACCCTTAGCTCATGCATAGTAGGGCCTTTGAAGCCTTTTCCAGCAGCATGTATGGCATCAAACATAGGCTCATAATATGGTGAACGAGCAGCATTAAAGGGCATATCAGCATCATACCACCATCTAGCTATGTACTCACAAGCAGTCTCCCTCAATTCTTTCTTCCAATGGTCATCTAAAGTGGGCTGCATTTGAGTTTTACTAACTTCAGGACCATGTGCATCTGATGGAGAGGAGGGAGTGAAATAACTTTTGATAGTCACATCACCCTTTTTCATTCTACCCTTTCCCTTATCTTGAACAGAACCAAAAGAGGGAGGAACATATCGGAAAGGGTTGGATGTATCAGTTTGAGGGATAGAGGAAGAACCCTCAAAATCATAGTGGGGGTTGGCAGCCATCATTTTTTGTATCTCCCTCTTCCTCCCAATTTCAGCCTGTATGTCTCTTTGCCTAGCCTTATCTTCTTTAAATTTCTCAAAGCTGGCCAACAAATTCTTCCTAATCTCCCCAATTTCTGGTGAGGTACATGGGGTAATTTGGCCTCTAATCCCTGCCAAGTGTTGTTTCAGCTTATTAATGTCCCCAGGACCTTCCTTAATTTTCCTATGGCAAAATTTGCATTGCATTTGACTATCAACCATTTCAACATATGCCCAAGCAGGATCTCTTGCTCTAGGTGCCATTTTTTGACTATGAAATGAAAGCAAACAATCTGAAAATGAAAAAAAAAACCTTGATTCAATGTTCATTTATTTGACAAAAAACACTCTCTAAGATTTCTAGATATGCACCTAAAATTTACTAAGCAAAAACAGATTTATAAAGGTGAAAAAAAATACCTCCAGGCACAAACTGCCTCCTCAAGCTTGCTCCAAGATTCAGCTCCTCAATGCTGCTCCAAATGGCTGCCCAAGAAGCTCCTCACTCCAGCTACAATGCTCCTCCAAGACTCCTCACTGTTGCTCCAAAACAAGCTCAAGAACTGCTCACTAACTCTCAAAGAAGACTCTCACTCAAATGCATAAGATTGTTGTGAGTGAATGAGAGCACTTGGGTGTGTTAAATAGGGTTTGGGGGTGGGAAATGGACCCCAAAAATCATTTAGAAAATTCATATAACTGCTTGGAGTCCAAACCAACCAAAAACCAATTTAAAAATCCATTAAAACTTTATAAAATCACAGTTTGACGTGATGCTGGGCGGTTTTTTGTGACTCGGCCGAGTCATAACGGAAACAGACGAGTTGGCCGAGTCAGCGATGACTCAGCCAAGTCATTCAATGACTCGGCCGAATCATGGCTGACTCGGCCAGTCGAACCGTTCCAAAGGCCGGGTCATGGAAATGGGCAACGGCTCGGATCAACTCGGCTGTTTCAGTTTCGAAACGGTCGTTTCTTAAAACATTGGTTGTCACAGTCTATCCTAACAGCTTCCTGTACTAACCCCATACTTGAACACAATCTCTGCAACCAAACTGCTTCCTTGCTTGCATGAGTGGCTGCTATGTATTCTGCCTCTGTAGTTGATAGTGCCACTACAGATTGTTTCTTACTCATCCAACTGACTGCACCTCCAAATAGGTTAAACACATACCCACTTGTAGATCTTCTCTGATCTAGATCTCCAGCCTAGTCTGCATCAACAAAGCCACGAATATCCAACACTCTGTCCAATCCTGGTCTTCCTTGGTAGCACAAACCATAATCACTAGTGCCATGCAAATACCTGAAAACCCGCTTCACTGTTGTCCAATGCTCCTTTCCTGGTTTTGACATAAACCTGCTCAATACTCCCACTGCATGTGCAATGTCTGGTCTAGTACAGACCATTGCATACATCAGGCTACTGACTGCACTTGCATATAGAACACAGGACATGTCCTCTTCCTCTTCTTGTGTCTTGGGGCACTGTTCAGCAGATAAATTTACACCTACAGGAATAGGAACCTTCACCAGTTTACTATCCTGCATATTAAACCTCTGTAGTATTGTCTCGATATACTTCCTCTGGTTTAACCAGAGCTTTCTCTTTGCCCAATCTCTTTTAATTTCCATGCCCAAAATATAGTTTGCAGCACCAACATCTTTTATGTCGAATTTGGAGGACAATTTGGTCTTCAAATCCTGGATAATTTCTTTGTCATTTCCAACCAACAATATATCATCCACATACAAAACTAGATAAATAACACGGTCTCCAGTTAATTTAAAATATATACAGTGATCTGCTTTGCTTCTAGTGAAGCCAAGTCCCCGTATAAATGTATCAAATTTCTAATACCAAATCCTTGGTGACTGTTTTAACCCATACAGAGACTTCTTTAACTTGCATACAAGTTCTTTCTTACCCTTCACCGCAAAGCCTTCAAGTTGCTTCATGTAGATTTCCTCTTCTAGATCCTCGTGAAGAAATGTTGTCTTCACATCCATCTATTCAAGCAGCAGCAATAGATAAAAGTAATTTAATAGAAGTTACCTTGGTAACAGGAGAAAAAATATCACCAAAATCAATTCCCGGCACCTGGGAATAACCTTTTGCTACCAACCAAGCTTTGTATTTCTCCACTTTTCCTTCTGCATTTGTCTTCTTCTTGAACACTCATTTGCTGCCAATGGGTTTCCTTCCAGCGAACAACTCCACCAGATTCCAAGCCTCATTTTTGTGCAAAGATCCCATTTCATCAACCATGGCCTTTTTCTAGAGTTTTCCATCCTCTGAATCCATTGCTTCCTTCACAGTTTTGGGATCATCATCAGTCACAGACAAAGCAAAATTTGAACAGAAAGCAGATGGACTATACCTTTTTGGTTGCCTTTTTTCTCGAACAAATCTTCTCACAGCTGGAGTTTGTGGCTCTTCATCTTCTGATTCCTCCTCTGCTGTAGAGTCTGATTCTTCCTCCTTTAGCTCAAACTCTATCTTCTCAGGTTCCTTTGGTTGGACTTCATGTTTAATAATATCTTTCACCTCTCTGAACACCACATCTCGACTGTACACAACCTTCCTTGTTACTGGGTTCCAAAGCTTATAACCCTTTAAACCACGCTTATACCCAATAAAGATGCACTTTTCAGATTTACTATCCAACTTGGTTCGTTTCTCCTTTGGAACATGTACATATACATCACATCCAAATACCCTTAGATGTGAAAGAGAGGGTTTCTTACCAGTCCATACCTCTTTTGGAGTCTTATCCTCCAACGCTGATGAAGGTGACCTGTTGACCAGGTAACATGCAGTATCCACCGCCTCTGCCCAGAATTCCTGTCCTAACCCAGCACCACTGAGCATGCTTCTTGCCCTTTCCATCAACGTCTTGTTCATTCTTTCTGCAACTCCGTTTTGCTGAAGTGTATATGGAGTAGTCTTCTACCGTGATATACCACACTTCTTGCAAAATTCTTCAAATTCCTTACTGCAAAACTCTCCACCATTATCTGTCCTCGGCACCTTTATCTTCTTCTCTGTCTGGTTTTCCACTAGAGCCTTAAATTTTTTAAACCTGTCAAAGGAAATATATCCATGTATTCCTTGAGAAGTCATCTATAAATGATACATATTACACAGACTTACCCAGTGATGGAACCTTCACAGATCCAAATACATCATTGTGCACAAGCTCTAATATATGTTTCGCCCTCTTACCACCAGAGGGGAAACTCACTCGATTCTGCTTCCTGTATACACAAGTTTCACAGAAATCAAAATCCAGAGAGCTATTACTCATACCTTTACCATGAAGTATTTGAAGGCCCTTCTCTGCAATATGTCCAAACCTTTGATGCCACACCATGGTCTTTTCTCTAGAGACCACTAGATTTTCTGCTCCACTTTCAGGAACCACGGAACTATTGCACCCATCAACAACAGTGCTACCTTGCAGCTTGTACAAAGTTCCAATCCGAACTCCACGCATCAATACCAGTGCTCACCAAACCATCTTGCAGGTATCCTTCTCGAACATTGTTTTTACACCTGCATCATCCGGCTTGCTAACAGAAATCAGATTTCTGGCTAATGCAGGAATATGCAGAACACCCGGAAGTGTTCTAAACCTTCCACCTTGCAGCTTCAACTTTACTTTTCTACGACCAATGATTCTAGCCTTCCTGTCATCCCCCAAGAAGACATCACCACCATCATATTTTTCATACTCACAAAACCACTCTCTATGGGGAGTGAAGTGGAAGGATGCACTTGAGTCAGTCAACCATGCCTCATGATCTACATGTGTACTTGAAAAAGCCATGTACACATCCCCACCTTCATCTGAGGTGGTTTTCGCCTCTGCAGAAGGAGCCTCATAAAATCCCTTTCCTTTATCAGGAGCTTTAGATTTACAGTCCCTTTTGAAGTGGCCTTCCTTTTCGCATTTCCAGCACACCACCTTTACAGGTTTTCCTGGAGATTTAGATCTCCCTTTAGATTTAGATCTCCCACTCGATGACTTATTTTTGTTTCTTTTCTGGGACCGTCCTCGTACAGACAAGGCATCACCATTATGGCTCTCCATATTTTTCTGTCTCATCTCCTCCGTCAGCAAGGATGAGACTATTGCATCAAACGGCAAGGCAATTGCATTGCTACCTATTGCAATAACCAGATAATCCCACAAATCTATTAGAGAACACAACAAATTGATGCACTTATCTTCATCTGAAATTTTAATATCAACAGATGCTAACTGACTTACCACACTATTAAATGCTTTCAGATGCTCTGTCACCGAGTCTCCATTTTTCATCCTCAGGTTATACAGTTTTTTCCGCATGAACAGTTTATTCACCAGAGACTTAGATTGGTACAAAGTCCCTAACTTATCCCACAAAGCCTTTGTTGTAACTTCCCCTGATACATTCAGCAATACTGAATCTGAGACACACAATCGTAGTGTGCTCTTTGCCTTTCGATCCAACTTCTTCCATTCTTCATCAGACACTCCCCTTGGTTTAGTACCCGGATCTACCGCGATCCACTGATCTTTATCCACCAACAGATCCTCCATCTTGAGTTTCCACAACTCAAAACTCTAACCATTAAATTTCTCGATCTCTATCTTTCCATTGCTCACCATCTTCTTTCACCACCAGAATTGATCTCGCAGATCTCCCACTAAACAGGGTCTACCACAAGCCCGAGCGAAACCCCTTAGCAACAAAGGCGTCCCCTTGAAGCCAAATCTGCTCTGATACCAAATGTAAGTTTTAACCCCGTACAGAAATTACCTACATACGACTTCTAAAACATAGAAAATAAACAATGTGAGAGCATAACACATAAAACACATATACGCAAAGATTTTCCCCTAGATCCCAAAACCGGGACTACCAGCTTGATTTTTCATTATGTTCCTTTCAATGTTATAATACATATTTATACATGCTGAAGCATCTAATACCATGGACCGAAAAACATTGCGTCCAAAAAACATGTGCGAAAATCATGCACAAAACCATAGGTGGGTTCGCCCAACTTAACATAGGGTCCAAAACCAAAATTTTCCAAGGCGCTGCCCCAGACTCCATAAAGTGGGGTTACAGGTACACCTCAAAACCCCTGTGACCCCCCCCCTGCTACACAATCAGCGCAACGAAGGGGGGCTCCGCTCCCCCTCTAACCCCCCGGTTAACTACGTGGACTAGTTGTGGAAAGAATATAACACAACGCAACATGGGGTTGTATTTATACAGATGAATCTCTCGAAGGATTTGATAGCATGTTGGTTACCAATCAGTTTGATTGGGAGAGATTCGTTGTTGGATCAAGGGGTGTTGAGGCTTTGTGAGTGAAGCATTGCCTCGGAGGACATATGGCCGACACTTTATGTTGATGTCTAGAAGTTTGAAAGGTGGTGTTGATCAAAGGGCTATGTTTTGAATACACACTTGGATTTTTGGGTTGATGGTTAGAAAGTAAACCTGATGGTACATAGAGGGGCTGAAAGCTTGAATCCATCTTAGTCCCACCTGGATAGATTGCCCTGGTCAAGAATCTAGTCCATGGCATTGCAGTGCCTAAACAGTTGAGTGACTGGTTGGATAGATTACCCTAGTAAAGAATCTAGTCCATGGCATTGCGGTGCCTAAACGGTTGAGAGACTGGTTGGATAGATTACTCTGGTCAGGGATCTAGTCCATAGCATTTTGGTGCCTAAATTGTTGAATGATTGGTTTGATAGAATGCCTTGGTCAGGAATCTAGTCCATGGCATTGTGATGCTTAAATTTCTTCATGGTTCATATAGTTTGAGATCTTCCATTGTATATGTACATTATGAATACCTCCCTAGTTAAGAGGGAGTGTTGGAAAAAGTAACTATGTTCGGTCTTCAATAATGTACTTGAGTCATTAAGTAATGTACTTGTCAAAAGAATAAAGAAAAGAATTGTTATTATCATTATTGTGACTTATTAAAGCATGGGTTTCATGCTTGGGTCGCCATGTTTTAGGTCAAAGTCCCCATTGAGGACTTTTAGGATTTATTCTGAGTCTATAGAATTATTGTACATTTAAAGAGACCCTTCTTGGGCTTTTGAATCATGTAAAAAGGTTTAGTATTGAGTAAAATATGAATTATGGAACCTCCACACTATGTCGGCCTAAGAAAAGATCAAGTCAGCCTAAGGACCCATTCTACCCCACAAGAAGCCTATAAAAGGAAGGACTACGAATTCATTTGGAGCATCACTTCTCATCTTCTCATCTACTAGGCAGAAGTGCGAAAACCCTGTTGCTGGGCAAAAGTGTGAAGTGGATAGCTAGGAAACTCTGTTGCTGGGAAGCCGAAATGAATGCGAGTTTGGGGGAGTCTAAGGAGAAGAGAAAAAACTACATTTTGATGGTGGTCTCACTCTGTTTCGTGCTCTGGATTGGGAGAACGAAGTCTTCCAAGTTGGATTGTTGTCAGACGTTGTTGGCTGCTGCAAGTCGCTGGGAAGAGGTCAATCTTTTGGAGGCTGACTTGGTGTGGAGGGAAGGTCTGGTCAAGGTCTAGGGTGAAGAGTCTCAAAGAATACTATTGAAAGGAAGAATTACTTTGACTAGGTTTCCCCTCGAGGGGGGTGGGTTTTTCCATGACATGTGCCTACATCTTGTGTTCATTGTTTTATGTGTTGTTGCTTTTGGTAATTGCTTGATGAACTAAAGAAAGAAGATATAAAGAATTGTAATAATAATAAACATCACAAGTAATTATCAAGATCGAGAAAATCTTTACTGCCTTTCTGATTTTCCAACACTAGATACCTAAGAAGGTGTAGCATGTCCAATACCTAAGCATCTATCACTCACTGCCATTTTCCCATCACTTACATGCACATATTTTGTATTCCTGCTCATGGTTGCTTTTGTCATACATCATGGCAAGGTTCATGAAAGCCTCATATTCTGTATCCCTGCTCATGGTTGCTTTTGTCATACATCATGGCAAGGTTCATGAAAACCTCATTATAAGAGCTACACACTTGACGTTGGTGCAGCCAAAGTAAAAAGTCAAAATTAAAAGGCTTGAGCCATGCCAGCTTGCAAATTGGCTCAATGCCCCAAGTCCTATGCATAATAATGCGCATCTAAATAAAGAAAAAAGTAACAAAAGGGGCAATAAGAAAAAGGGCTAAGGAATGACATTTCAATGTTAAAGCACATCCTCTCCTTAAAGGAACTAAATCTGTGGAAGAATATCTTTAACAAACCTTATGTGGCTTTACAAGTCAATTCATGAAATTGCTTGTCTTATTCATATCATCCATTATCAAATACTTCTAAGTTCTTACTTACTGTCCTAGGAACTACCTGTCTTAGGGGTTGTCACGTGTGATAGAGGTTGATGTTGTCCCCACCATGGTTAAACTTGGAAAATGATATAAATTCAATGGGTTATTGTTAAGTTAAAGGATAGCACTTGATGTTACCCCACCTAATGGCATGTACATCAAGGCATAGCTTATCATCATGTTGCATTGGGATCGGTGTACTTTCCTCCCCATTTGTGTACCTACATTGGGACCTATGTACATACATCAAGATCCGAGACTACTTAGAGCATTCTATACTTTGCCTAAAGTGTCGTGATCTGCCTTGGCTTTGGGATACTTGCATGGGGCACTGTGATTGTCAAGCAAATTATACAACAATAATTTGATGCATTTATTATCAATCATGGTCAATAGAGTTGTCAGTACCATGCAATATGATATAAATTCAACGGGTTATTGTGAAGTTAAAGGATAGCACTCGTTGTTACCCCACCCAATGGCATGTACATCAAGGCATGGCTTATCATCATGTTGCATTGGGATCGGTGTACTTTGCTCCACATTTGTGTACCTACATTGGGACCTATGTACATACATCAAGATCCGAGACTACCTAGAGCATTCTATACTTTGCCTAAAGTGTCGTGATCTATCTTGGCTTTGGGATACTTGCATGGGGCACTGTGATTGTCAAGCAAATTATACAACAATAATTTGATGCATTTATTATCAATCATGGTCAATAGAGTTGTCAGTACCATGCAATATGATATAAATTCAACGGGTTATTGTGAAGTTAAAGGATAGCACTCGATGTTACCCCACCTAATGGCATGTACATCAAGGCATGGCTTATCAACATGTTGCATTGGGATCGGTGTACTTTCTTCCGCATTTGTGTACCTACATTGGGACCTATGTACATACATCAAGATCCGAGACTACCTAGAGCATTCTATACTTTGCCTAAAGTGTCGTGATCTGCCTTGGCTTTGGGATACTTGATGGGGCACTGTGATTGTCAAGCAAATTATACAACAATAATTCGATGCATTTATTATCAATCATGGTCAGTAGAGTTGTCAGGTACCATGCACAGTACCATGCAATATATGTGCAGAACAAATCTCAAAGACACGCAAATTTAATTATAAACCATTTTCAAAGCCGTAGTCTAACTAGCCAGAGTAATTGCCGGAAAGTTATGGAAATTCCGGTCATATTTAGAGAAAATCCGGCAAGGATTTTTGTAAATCCAAGTTATAGTTGTTAAATTTCAAAATTTTAGGCATCTTAGACATTTTTGATGGTGCTGAATCCATTTCCACCATCAAAAACACGATTAAAACACTGCATCTACAAGATATTTTGAATTTTTTTTGGCCCGAATTCCGGCCATTTTGGCTGTCCAGGCAATTCCTCCACCTCGGTAGACGACTCCTTCTCAAATCCAGTTGCTCATCCAACAGGGGATATTCTAGGAAAGAAATTCAGGTTGAACATAAAATTACATTCAACAGTGCTCTGATGGATCCACTCTGTCTGCTAGATTAACAACCTTCAATAAGAGCACAAACCATGGAAATAAAATGAATATATTCAACAGAACATTCCCCATGAGCAATTATCTATTAGCAAAATCGATGAGCAAAAGATTGCGTAGACTGCAACTTTGACAGTACCCTGTTCAGAGAGTCATCAATTAAACTAATGATTGTTCCAGCATGAGATCTTTGTTGAATGATCCTTTGCCAAACCACAGATAGCATAATTAAATTAATAACATAGTGCTTAACTATTGATTCATATCACACTTGCAGCAAAAAATCAAACTATATGATACTCGTAATACACAACAAATTAAACCTAACTATCACACAATATACAAATTAAGGCATCACTTCTAAAATGAAGGGGACGCTGCCTTCTCTCAGAAGTATGCCAGTAGCACACTCACGGAATCAAAAACTTAGGAAACAATTACCATAAATTGATATTATATTTCATAATAGAAACAGGGTAAAGAGTATCAGAGTATCAAAACTTTCTATTTTTCACTATATGGATCTATTTCTCTCGCCACAATAGCCCCATATAATTACATTGGATAATACAGACAAATTGGGCCATGCCAAATCAGAAAAATACAATATCAAATCCTGGATGGAGAAACCAATGAAACATAGTGCCTATTTAGGCGTTTGTTGCGATTCAAGACCAAAGGCGTGAATCCTATAATGCCCTCATGTGCGTTGCAGGAATGAATGAAGACCACAAACAACACCCCTGATTTCTCGAACCTTGGATAAATTATATGGTGGGCATCCACATGTACGCCGTGCTTCACAGACCAATGTCCTCAAATTGGCTCGAAGGTTTGACAAATACTCTGACCAACAAGGTGGTTAGAAGACTTGTTCTGCATGCTACAAGAAATCAAGTAACTTCATCAACATAACCAGTTTGCACATATTTTGTTCACTAAACAAAAGAACGCAACACTTAGGCTAAATTAGTTACTTGTGGACGACAAACGCATTTGAGGGCAAAGAGAGGTAGAATAAGTAGTGTTATGCGATAAAGGAAAGGTAAAAGACCAGGTAAATAGGTAAAATAAGTTCGTGCAGGTTGTACCAAACCAGTCAAAACAAGGACTTGCATTGATATTCCATAAACTCACTTGATATGTCATGTGTCGAGTCACCAAATTGCAATCTTTTTCACTATTCAAAGCACTCGTTTTTAGCCATGTAACAAACCACCTCACCTGCCCCTCTCGGATGGCTGCTACTAATAATCCAATTCCTCTTGTACTTCTTGTCCTGTTAGAAGAATGGGATTAAAATTTCCTTCTCTTTTTTTCTTTATCCTCCTCTTCCTATTGAGGATTCGAATTCATTTAATTAAAGATTATGGCTTCTCCTCTTTACACCTTAGCACAAGACTTAGATTTCAATAGCTTCATTTTAGTTATTTATAAATAGTTATGCCACTTTTATGCGTGTGTATATATATATATATATATATATATATATGGGATTAAAATTTCCTTTTCTCTTTTTTTCTTTATCCTCCTCTACCTGTCGAGGATTCGAATTCATTTAATTGAAGATTATGGCTTCTCATCTTTACACCTGAGCACAAGACTTAGATTTCAATAGCTTCATTTTAGTTATTTATAAATAGTTCTGCCACTTTTATGCATATATATATATATGCCACTCGCCCATATTAGACAGGTCCCACCCGTTCATATAGTAATCCCTAGGACCACTATGATTCGCCGCACCACATAAAGGACATGCAACTTCTGGGCGGATCTTCGCTCATTTGAATAGTGGAGCCATCGTATGATACTCTAACAGGGCAACGTGCACAAGGTTTATGAGGGGGGTCACCCCTTAGAATGGGCCGTAAAGGGAATACCACCGAACACCAGATCGACGACCCACAATCATTCTAACAGGGTCAAGCCCTTTTCCAAACCCACCAAGGGGAACCTGAGAAGTGGGTTCCTATTTCTAGAAAAACCGCAAGGATTTCCTTACGCACGCATGATGTTAGGTTGAGGACCCACCTCTCCAGCCTCTCGCGCAACACTAACCCACCATGTCATCCCAACACTTACATCACAGCGTTCTCATGTGCTTCTCTCCCTTATACCTCTGGAATGAGGCCTCTGGGACACGTCATCCTAACACTTTCATCCTGGCGCCTCCTCTCGACTACCCTTTTTAACCATTCGGGGTGGGACCCTCTGGGACATGTCATCCCGATCCCTACACCCCAGCACTCTCCCTAAGCACTCTTCTTGCACCTCTTGGTGGGGACAACCGGGACATGTCATCCTGATCCTGGCCCTTGGCAACTTCTTGTGACTGCTCCTTTTTATTCAACCAGGGTGGAACCCCCCCCCCCAACACGTCACCTCGATCCTGGCCTCCCGACGCATTCCTTTACTGCTCCCTTACGCACCTCTGGGGCGAGACTTCTTGCACACGAGGCTAGTGGACCATACCTCTTCACAGCATGTGCCTCTAATTAGTCCCCAGCACGGTAGTGCCACAACATACCGTGTCGAGTCATCCAGACGCTTCATGGCAAACCTCCCCTTTGAACTTATGGGGCAATGGCCTACAAGATGAGCTATATGGTGGGCTTCGCTCCAGCCAATGGAAATGCTCCTTGTCATCCCTGTCGTTCCCTTATGCCTAAAAAATAAACCTCTGGGATATAGCCTCAGGGATGAGCTATCATGTGGGCACCACTTCCAGCCAATGGCAGAACTGTCGAGCCTATGTGTTTGCCAACACATCTCGGCTTACGTGATCCTAACTATTCTTCACATTGCTAAACTAAAACTCCTGGGCCACGTCACCTTCCTTCATCCAATCACAATAAGGCAGAAGTCTCAGTAGCCAATCCATGGCTTCCACGGTTAGGTATTCCATCAGAACAATTGCATAAGCTTATCTAGTTAAGTTATAAGATTAAGACCCCCCTAACCTCGCCGCGATGCAGCTCTGCGCTGAACTTCTCCATTAACATGGGTTTGATTATGGCTCGTTTGTGGCAGTCCTACAACCGTTTGGATCTACGCCAGCGATGTACCACGACCATTATGACTTACTAAGCCCTTACAGGTGATACCCCTCTTGAGCTTACGCTAGAACCGCTCCTCCCGAGTCCACGAGAGTTGCAAAATAACAAAGAGGCCATACGAATATCTACACGCCATGAATATCTGCAAACCCAAGTGCACCCTCAAGCTTGTTGTGCCCTAACAAGCAACACTATGGCGCTTGTCGAAGACCTCCAGGGTATTATAGTTAAAGGAGGAATTCATCCTTAGCATCAACACATTGCCATATAAATTGTAATATGGGTTTGTAACTATTATATGCATAGACCCTATTGACTAGGTTGTCTTCGATTTAACCCTTATACTTTAATAAAAGAGTTTCCATGATGTTTATTTTTGTGGGTTGGATCAGGATTTTATAGACAAAATTATTGCCCTTAACACTACATAATATATTAATCATTCATGTGGATAACAAGGACACGGTCCATGTCCAACTAAATTATATGCATCAATTCAATCCAAAATGCAACACAAATTCATTATCATCTAAACAACACAAGAGTACCTCTCTTGCAATTTTCATGGCAACTGAGTCTGGGACAAGAGCTCTCTCAACTCTATGATTTGGAAAGAGTGTCAACACTAACCCAAACTAAGGATCAACACTATGGAAAACAACCGAGGGTAACATGCGTGTAAACCAAGTAAGTTAATAGGCCAATGAGGAGAAAAAAGGAGGAATGCTCACTTTCACCACATTGCAACATAAGCAATGTTCCTGCAAGCTTGAGACCCTATAATCATCATATTACAATGAAGAAAAATACTCATGCTAAACATTGTTGTAATAGTCAATATTCTTTACATACCATTCCAACACCTTCAAACATTAAAACAACACATTTGTCACTCCTACAGATGATAATAATATAGACAGTGTCATGCAACAATAACAACATCTAAAATAGGAATGCAAAATATGTTTTATTATGAATAAAAAACATAAGATCACTTATCTTAAGCAATGCAAGAATGTTCAAACTGAGATTGGGACTCTAAATCTCCACCCAACCATAGACAAGCTACAACCACTATTACTTGTAGTTGTCACTCCCGAGCCAGATTCAAAGCATTGAGGTGGAGTGCCTTCAGAGAGAAATCTTCAACAAATACACAGCTGAACCAGAGCACCACCAGGGCCCCCTTCCTTCATCCTCAAGGCAAGCCTCTTCTCTTTGTGATTTTTTTTCCCAACAGGTTTCTATTGGGATTTTAGCTGGTTTATTTCTCTCCTTAAAGCTCAGCGACGCAGCTCCAAATCCTAGTTTCTTTGCCTCTGCTCTAGTCTCTTACCATCCTCTTGAATAAGAGTCGAATAGGAGAATTGAATGCAAGCCTCGAATGAGAGATTCATCCCCTCTCCTTTCCTCCACCTTCTCTTTCTCTCTTGCGCAATGATTTCCTCCAACTGTACTTGCTGCCAGTGTAGTCAAACCTTCATAAATTTTGTCCTCCTCACCTTGTAAACTTCTCCCAAGGTAGCATGGGCCAATGTACCTCTCTTGCAGCCCAATTTAATTCTCAGAATGAGTCCATTTAAGGCTCAACACCCAACCTTTAATGACTATCGAAAACAGTTCAGATTCCTGCAACAAGGAACCTTGAACATCCCAAGCAAGTAATCCCCTCAGTGAGCCAAGGACTGATATTTAAATCACCAATTCCCTCAAGCAATCTCCTACCTCAAGCAATGGAATTGGTGTCCCTCTCTCATCCTTTTAATTTATAAAAGTATTTACATTGCATACATGAGGATAAGCAATTTGGGCTTTTAAAAACCCCTCCTCTTGGGAGAACACTATCATCGGTGTTCAATGACACATATACAATGAACATATTTGAAAAACAAACATGTTGTTTCATGGAGCTTTATAGACTCAACTCTTTACAACATTTATAGTGCTTTATGCATTTGCTTCAACCAACAAACAAAATATGATAATCATCCAGTTAGAATTCAACCATCAAATAAAAGTATGATAGACTTTAAGTCATAATTCAACCATTTTCCCAATGGCCCTTTGGAGTCTTTTGATGCCTTTGGAGGTGTTCAATCCAACTTGGATTGTTCTCTTTGTTGCCATATTGACCCCTTCGCTCCCTCAGCAAACAATTCGCAGCTCATTGATTCGGGGCACACCCCCAATGTGCTATGATTCCAATAAGCTATGGTCATGACTAAGAAACCCAATTTTATATTTTGGCCTTCCTTTCTCTGCTTCTCACTACCTTGGGAAATCCGGTTACTCCATTCCATGCAGTCACTCACCTTCAAAGTATGGGCATCCCCTTATCTGCTTCTCAGTCCCTCAGGCGATCCATCCCTTAGCAAGGCTTCCTCGCATCGAAAGGAGATCAAACCCCAAGCACATCTCTGCCTCCAACTATCATACAAGTCATAGCATGCTTCATGGTAATCAATGGGCACCATTGATTGTTGGTGTCCCATAATGGCTTTGTTCTCAAAATATTTCACCAGTGTACTACTTTATGCTTCAATTCTTTTGTTGTTGCTGCCATCAATCTTGCAGCTAGCTCCAACCACCCAACCAAGGAAAATTCTATGCTTTCCTACATCATAGCACATAAATTCCATCAGACTCATCATAATGGATTGCAATAAATTTGAATCATACCTTATCAGTAGTCTATTCACGAGGTGACTCGAAATTCTCCTTCAATTCCTATCATAGCAAACCAAGTTAGCTCAGAGCCCAAACCATCATAAATCAGAATATTGTATTTAGATTTGTAATTTAAGGGTTCATAAATCAATGAAATATTGATACCTATCTTAATTTTTTCCTTGTTCCTTGCTTTACACCCGCTGGATCAGTTGTCCATCCTGGGAAGCATCCATTGCCTTCTTTTCTCTTTGCTCTTTGACCACGTACAAACACCAAATTGGTTGCCAGTCGGCAAGCATCTAGTGCCTTCTATTCACTTTGTTCTTTGATTTCAAATTTACTAAGTGACTCATCAGCCCCAAGGTGAGCACTTAAGCCCAATCGCTAACCTGCATTTATGGGCACTACCAAACCAGGTAGTCTTCTGTTGACAGGATTATATATGTGTTCCACACTTGTGTAGGCCCAGGCAATTCCATACCTGCCTGTGTATGGCACTACACAATACAAGGGCCCAGATAGTCCCATACCTTCCTGATCCATACACATTACACCACACAAGGTCTCAAACAATACCATACCTTCCTATCCGCAAACATTACACAACACATGCACATATACATGACACAACACAACATATACACATGTACAACACAACACGTACATAACACACACAACACAATACGACATGTACACAACAACATTGACAAATCCAGAGACCACATTGTCTCCATCCACAGGCACCAGGCAACACTGCCTCTAGTGTCTTTCTTTGCCTGTGGTGGCTCATATTGCTTTCATTTTGTTGTTATATCTTTCAACATTCCCTGTTCATAAATCAAAATCATAAATCAGCTAGGGATACCTTATGCCCAATTGATTCTTCATACACCCGAGAATCTGCGTATGCCATCCACATTTACATAAAGATAAGTATAAACCATGATTCCTCCACAAGAATGACTATTGAAGAAACCTATCAGTTACAATGCCATTTACAAATGTATATAAATATAGACCTGATCATGGGCATCTATATCAAGGTAAGGTCAGATAACTTCCCTTGTGCCATTCTTATGGCTACTGTGCCATTGTCCATCATTTCCCATGGACTAACCAAGCACTTGGCCATCATTCTTTCACATTGTTGTTATGTGGCGACTTCTAGCCACTTATGCTTTCGCTCATGTCCATTGTTGCATCCAGGATTAACTCCAATATGTTTCAGCATTGACTTTCTTCCCAACCCATCTGCCCAATTCTAAGTTCCTCCTTGACTGGAACTTGTTTAGTTGATTATTATTCATGTCTCTTACATGCAACTCTCTTCGGCTCTCTTTTGCTAAGCCTTGTGGCCTCCTTGCCACCTTCAATCAATTTGACTCAGGCCCTAAGCACCAAGCATGTAAATGAAAGGCTTGTCATAATATCAATAGGCAAAGCAAGAGGAAAATGAGAGGTGACACAACAAAAGAATAAAATCCATGATTGCAATCATAGAGGAAGCCATGCACATAAAACAACATGTTCACGTACAAATCCTGAGATTAAAATGGTGTCATTCATGAAAACAATAATTAAAACCACCACTTGTAGGCATTAACATAAAGCAAGTAAGGTTAAACATTTGTCCCTTTGAATCCATCTCATTGCACTTCCAACCATCATACAATGCACATAGATATGCATGTACGTATGCATATTCAAGTACCAAAATTAGTTCAAGACTTCTCCACAAGGCTCCCAACTATTGGAAAATCAGAAAAGAAGTAAAGATTTTCTTGATCTTGATAATTACTTGTGATGTTTCTTATTATTACGATTCTTTATGTATTTTTTCTTTAGTTCATCAAGCAATTACCAAAAGCAGTAGCACATAAAACAATGCACACAAGATGTAGGCACAGGCTAGGGAAAAACCCCCCTCGAAGGGAAAACCCTGTCAAAGTAATTATTCCTTTCAATAATATTCTTTGAGACTCTTCACCCTAGACCAAGACCAGACCTTCCCTCCACACCAAGTCAACCTCCAGAAGATTGATCTCTTCCCAACAACTTCGACAATGCAGCAACTTCCAGCAGCAGTCCAACTAGGAAGACTTCGATCTCCCAATCCAGAGCACGAAACAGAGAGAGACCACCACCAAAATTTCGATTTTCCTTTACTCCTTAGACTCACCCAAACTCGCATTCACTTTGTCTTCCCAACAGCAGACTTTCCTAGCTACCCACTTCATACTTCTGCGCAGCAACAAGATTTTCACACTTCTGCCTAGTAGAGAGAATTCGAACTTGATGAGAAGTGATACTCCAAATGAATTTGATGTCCTTCCTTTTATAAGCTTCTTGTGGGGTCGAATAGGGTCTTAGGCCGACTTGATCTCCCCTTAGGTCAACATGGTGTGGAGGTTACATAATTCATATTTGATTCAATACTTAACCTTTTTACATGATTCAAAAGCCCAACAAGGGTCTCTTTTAAATGTATAATAATTCTATACACTCAAAATAAATCCTAGAAGTCCTCAATGGGACTTTGAATTAGAACATGGTGACCCAAGCATGAAACTCGTGCTTTAATAAGTCACAATAATAATAATAATAATTCTTTTCTTTATTCTTTTGACAAATACATTACATGATGACTCAAGTACATTATTGAAGACCAAACATAGTTACTTTTTCCAACACTCCCTCTTAACTAGGGAGATATTCATAATGTACATGTTGGGATAGGGTCCCTAGTGTTATTTTTGGGGTTAGTTAACTCAATTTTTGTAAAAGATGTAAAGTCTCCACGAAATGTGGATGCAGAGCACGCAGCTAGATAGGAGTCAAAGGGGTTTTAGCCCCTTGTTTGGATAAATAAATAGGTCGGTTTTGAGACTCACCCTAATCTGAAAATGGGGCTCTTAGGCTTCTTGTCTAGCTTACAAGAACCTCTCCCACTTCCAAAGCTTGAATATTCCCAAGTCTTTAATGATTAACCAATGTGGAATTAAGAAATGCTTGAAAGTATAGGTATATGCTTGTATTTATTGTGGGTTGTTTATGTGCTTCAAAATCTGCTGTGTATGTTGATATCTAAATGTGCTTGAACATATACTAAATGCATGTAACAGTGAATAATGTAGCAGTAAAACAATACACATAAGACAACAATTTAATGAGGAGTTCACCCAAAACTCTTGTGGGCTACGTCTATGTGAGCTCTTGTCAATTTGACTTGGCTCTTTGGGATTATGGCTTCAATTCTTTTACAAGTGCTACACTTAACTCCATTAGTTTACAACTGAACCAATGGGCTTAGAATGCCATCTTACCCCGCTGGTTGTCCATGCTCTGTTGATAGATCTAGGCTTCTCTGGACTAATTCCTTCAGTCAATTCTCTGAGCTTCTTGAGCCTCTGGCCACTCTGACTCCCTCAGATCTCTATACTGTCTCTGGAAAATGCCTTCTTCTGTGTTTATGCACCTCAGACACTAGCAACAGCTAGACCATTTGATCTCCTGTTGTTCTGCAATTTCACTGCAGCTTCATCGCCCCCAACCTTGGGTGGCTTCGCTCTTTTCTCCTCTTGCTCGGGTTTCCTAACCTTCGGTGGCTTCTGAGCTTTCGAGCCTCTCCGAGCTCCTCTTACTCTACACCGAGCATCCTTACTCTGCAGATTGTCTTCTCTGAACTTACACTCAGTATTTGAGCACCTATGTGCTTCTAGAGCTCCCTCTACGCATCTGTTGAGCCTCCGCGAGTTTGCTGGGACTTCCCATAGATTCCGCAGCCTCTCTACTCTGCCTACGTATTCACCAAAGCATCTCTAGGCTTCTCAAGCTTCTCTGAGCTCTCCCTAAGCATTCTTTTGCCTGCGCCTCTGAGAATCCTCCTTCTCTGTGTTTTCTGTGTCTCTCTCGGCCTCTCTTTGTTGACTGTGTTTTCTGTTGTTTTATTAGCCATTTGGTTACCTTCCCAAGGCGTGGAAGACCGATCGTTTTACCAAAGAATTCGTTTTCCAATTGCACTGAACCGCTAGGCATGGGAAACCCGGTCGTTTCGCCTTCCTCTGGCATAAATCCCCAAATAGACATTATAATGGAAAACACAGGCGAAACTCATGAAAACACATCATGAGCCTTTAGCCCGGACTTCAAATTTTATGCAATCGCGCGGATGATCCCCATTGAGTCAACGTCTGATAACATATTGCAATCACAATGTATATTGGCCCTGACATCGGGGGTTTGCCGATCGCCAATCATCGATCGGCAATATCGGCATATCTCTATCAGCCCCTTTTCATCGACGCTATCGCTGATCACATATCGGTGTATCACAGAGCTACGGCCCGGGGGTCTTTCCTTATGACACACGCCGATCCGATACATGTGCGGATGGGATATTGCATTGAACCATGTTGCAATCGGACCATTGGGTCCGCGACATATATCGCAGTCGGGGGTTTTGGGGTGATGGCCTATAACCGAACCTGTCGATTACATTGTCGCCGATATATATATATATATATATATATGTGTGTGTGTGTGTGTGTGTGTGCGCCAATATATGTAAAAGCTTTCTCGCTCTGATAGTGTATTCCACTATACCTATGTTTTTGGCCGCCAAAAGTGTTGAATGCATATATGTATGGGTTTTGGCCCCCGATAGTGTTAAACGCATCCTTTGCTCCTTTGATAGCTCCCGATAGTGTTAATATGGGTTTATGTCGTCGATAGTGTATATGACCCATATATATATATGTCGTCGATAATGTAAACACACACACACACACACATATATATATAAGTCTATGCCTCCGATAGGCTCAATTTCATGGTTTTCTTCATGTTTTTGGGTCCCATTATTAGTGGATTTTGCTCCTTTTCACAAGGGATATAAGCAGCTTCATTTTATAATAACTTTTGCATCCTAAGTCAGTTTTGGCCGATTCAAATTGCAGTAGATTTAGAATGAGACGATCTCTGCAATGGGGCTAGTTCCAGGAACTTCCTTGGACTTTCATTTTTCCCCAGTGAGGAATACTTAGACTTAGGAGTCTATCCAAAATCCATTTTGGATCACACCCATGGTCTGCGGACCATGGTATTGTATTGAAGAGAGCTATATATAGTTGAGTCATAGCAAGTCTAAGTTGTAGCAAAAGATAAGTAAGCCAAGATAGAGACTGTTTCGGGCAAGTGCTAAGGCAGGAAGCTCTATTTCCTGTACTTATGCGAAAGGGGAAGGCTCTTGCAGCTGAGTGCGCAGGAGGCCTTGGTAAGTCCACAGCTGACTGTGTGAACCCTTGCAGCTGAGTGTGCAGAGTGGAGAACTATGTAATCTGAATGTTGAAGCTTAATAAAGAATGATTTTGAAGACTTATCTTGCATCTGAGTATTATTGTTAGTTATTTTTATGTTATAATATGTCACTCAATAATATGTTTTCTGTGGAATAATGAATAAATGTTGCGCGAAACTAGTGAATCTACCATATTTATGAATGACATAAGTAATTATCTATTTTTGCGAAGATAAAGGTTAATTTTGTTATGATTTTTGATGAACTGGATAGATCTGTGCGAAGGCATATATAGGGTTATTGATTAGTGCGCGAAAGAAGATAGACTGCTTCCTTAGGGTCTATAAAGACTGATCGCAGACCTTCGTGAAGGTCTAGAAGCTGTTTTACTCGAGTTACAATATTAGGCCATAAAAGGATATCAATTTGCGCGAAGGCAGATCTGAGCTATAAGAGCTTAAGATTGCTTATCACACTGTCTCTGGATGCAGAAACTTGGTTCTAGCATCCCCCAATACTTCCTCGGGTGAGACTACAACCTGCGTTATGCAGGTTGTTGCCGAAAGAGCCAATAGTTAGGGTTTTTTTGGTTGGTGCGAACAACTCTGAACCTAGGTCAGGCCCCCTTAAGCCAAAAAATGGTTCTGTTGCCAGGACCGGGATCTATCTAAGAGATGTGTGATAAATGGTTCCCTATGAAGAAAGAGATTGATAAGTGGATTGATCGAAATGTGCACGCGTTCACAGCTCAAGAGAACAAGAGCCCTAAATTATCCAAGGAACAGTGGTTGCAGAGATTTTTGTACACAGATGAGACCAACACATTCTTTTGTTTCTTCCCTGAAGAACTACATGAGTGGTTGTCTAAATTGGCTGATAGTCAAGGGACGTGGAGGCTTAACGGTCCTATAGTGTGGACTCCTGAGCTGGTGTGACGTCTAGAAGCATCAGAAAGAAATATTGTGCGGGCTGTGGATCACTGGATTGATCACACATTGGGAAGCTTTGTGACTTATTTCGCGATCGACAGGAATATCAGTTATAGCGAAGCAGAACGAAGGCTCTTTAAAGGACCGCGAGGTAAGTATTTGAAATCATTAAAGACTGCGATTAAAATGTTGTTATGTGAAAAGAGGGTTATGCAGTTACCTTGATGTTTGGGGCTATGCGAAGCGGGAGATTCTTTAGAAGAAATGGAGGATCCAACCCAGAATATAGTCTGCTCATTGAACCCCCTTCAAGCGATGACGAAGGGACGGTGTTGACTACGCCGCGAAGTGTAGTTCAGTTAATTATGCAGGGTATTCTGAGGATACCTCATCCATCCACTCCACCTCCACCTCCACCTTCGCCTCATACACCTATGCCTTCACCCCCTCCACCTCCATTTCCACCATTCAACATGGCGAATGCAATGAAGATGCCGATTTTTAAAGGAACAAGGAGCGAAGATCCCGAACAATTTTGGTTTGTCGCAAGAGCTATTTGGATAGCACAACAGATTACGGATGATAATATTAAGAAAGCGTAGCTAGTTATAGCCTTACAAGATCGCGCATTAACATGGTATATCAAGTATTGCACTGATAACCCCAACGCGATGTTGGCAGATACCCAGCTAGCTCTGAACCAAGAGTTTAGTAAGCCTAAGTCAGAGGCACAGTCGGTAATTGAATTTAAGGAAATTCGACAAAAGATAGATGAGACACCTTGGGACTTTGATCAGAGGTTGAAGTGCATGATCAGGCGAGCCAATATGGTAATCACATATTCCCAGCATCGTGACTGGTCTATAACGTCATTCTTGCCACATTTAAGAGTACCTCTATCACAGCAAAAGATAGCAACGCAAGCGGAAGCCTTAGAGATCGCGATGAGGTTGGATGCCTCGCTTATACAGGATACGAACCTTGGAGTGCAACAGATTCACTCATAGCTGGAAAACCTGCACTTGGAGTTGCAAAACCTGAATAAAGGAAAGGAAGCTCAGCCGAATGTGTGCACTAAGGTTTGGTGTCTGAAGTGTAAGAGCCATGGACATGATAAGGATCATTTCCCGGTCTATAAGAACTATATTATAGGGGGAGGGCATGTTCCCCTAAAACCAGAGAATAACGTTGGGACGAGCACGGGAGATGTACTATTGTGCACTATCATTCAGGTTACAAGACATCACGCTACTGATAACTGCCATTTATTGAAAAAGTTTGTATAGACCACTCAGCAGTTATTTTGCAATTTCTGTAAATCTGTAGGACACGATGAACGCCATTGTAGGATTTATGCGTTGATGATGGATAGAACCCCTACCTATAGAATGTAGGCAGAGAACCAGCCTCGAGAACAGGGCGCGGGAGCTATGCGTGGAGGATTCCAAGGTTGAGGATGAGGAAGAGGTGTTGGACGAGGACGAGGGCGTGGGCAGGTAATCTACTATAATTGTGGCGAAGTAGGGCACTTCGTGCAAGATTGTACAAATATCATGCATCCATCATGTCAGTATTGTCGACAGTTTGACCATGTCATAGAGGAATGTTCGGTCCTTACGGAAAAAATGCAAGAAAATAAGGCGCATCCCCAGCAGCCTACACGCAACATTCAGATGATGAGGGCTGATGAAGAAGATCAAAGCATAAATATTGTACTGAGAAGTGGCATGGAGACTGGTGTAGATAAAGGTAAGCAGCTTGAGGAAGACGGATGGGTGCGCAAGGCTGCTGAGAAGGAAGTATACTTTGATCTTAATCGCACCAAAGAAACCTTCATGGAGCCAAAAGGAACTTCGTTGAGGCCTCTACCTCAGGAAGTCATGAGAAAATGCCAAAGACTAATGCGACGCATGAAGTAGATCCTTCAGTACTAGCTACTTTTCTGAAGACTTGTATGAATCTTTTGTGCGATCAGAAAGCAGTAGAAGGGCTACAATATTTAATAGACAAGTGTGCTAATAAAAAAAAGACTCATGTTAAACAACGCGCAGTAAGAAATATTGGTCAGCATAAGACGCGAACATGGCGTGAGATGAGGCTAACTGCACAGATAGGTGAATATGAAATGGACCAAGTAATTTTGGAGCTGGGGTCTGATGCGAATTTCCTGCCTAAGCAGACATGGGAAAGAATGAGGAGACTTGTGCTACAGTGGTCTCCTATTCAATTGCGCATGGAAAATCGACAGAAGAGTATCCCTATGGGGCACCTACATGGTATAACGGTAGACATTGAGGGTGTGAGCGTGCTAGCTGACTTTGAGGTCATTGAAATAGTGGATGATAGTAACCGATACCCCACGCTACTAGGGATTGACTAGGCCATTGATATGAAAGAGGTAATTAACTTGAAGAAGCACAAAATGATGTTTGAGAAGAAGTCGCTCAAGGTTGTAGTGCCACTTGATCCTGCAGAAGGAGTGTGTTATACTGAACCTATTCACAACTATGTAGAAAGTGATGATGATCTAGATCAGATATATAAGATAACAATGCGAGATGAGGACCGGATCAATCCTACAGATGATGGGCGAATTGCGCGCGACAGGGATAGCTCTTGTACCTCAGACTCAAATGAAGAGCTTGAACACTAGAAGGATCGGCTAAATGAAGTATCTACGCTCCGCTGTAATATGATGACCAAATCGCTGAGATGTGTCTCAACTAAGGTAAGAAATCTTCCGCATTATGATGGTTTGACTGATGTGGAGTTGCTTTTAGATGAATTCGAAAGGGAAGTACCAGAAGATCATTGATTCCAGGCAATGGAACTGGCGCTATGCCTGAACTTTGGTGGGGAACGCACAAGGAGAAATTTGTTGGATGGAGAGAATATAGAAGAATGATGAAGTTAAGGTTTGGGTATGCTAATACCAGAATGAAAAAAATATAGTGCGAAGGATGATCCACATGATAATTTGTCACGATGGACTAAGGCATGGGGAACAAAACCACAACCATAATGGGTGCACATTTTATTTCATACGTTAGTGTTGATGGTGTTGGACCTGCAAACATTCAGGGGATCACCTCGATATGAAGTCCTAACTAGACCTCACACTGTTTGATGGGGAGTCCCATCCGGTATGATGGCCCGGTTGCCATTGTCTTAAGGATTTGTCTCAGCTTGCTTGTCAGCACAGGAGAGTGGTTTCCTTTGTCTTCGAGAAGTGAGGTTCGCGTGCCTAGTGAGTGTAAGTGTACTTGTGTCAATGGTTCTTTCACTGTGAGGGGAAGAAGGTGAAGGTGAGTTCTAGGTTGAAAGGGATCAGCCCCAACTCGGCTAAGAACACACAACACAAAAGGGCATATACAGCTTCCGGCAGAGCAATCCACTCGAATGCGGTAGTCACAACATACAAGGTAAGATAACACGTACAACACTCATGGAACAATCTGAACGTGTGCAACGGTTGTTATAGCAAGGTTTAGGTGAAAGGTTTGTCTGATGTCCGGCAGAGCAGTCGACACGGACGGGATAGCATTAACAACATATACAATACATTTCCATTAATAGATTATAAATTACAACAAATGAAACAGTTTAGATTTAGAAGACAGGTTAAAGCAACATGAATTACAAGTGTTAAAGATCAGTCTTACAACAATTACAATACATGTGTAAAAGTGCATTGGCATGTTAACAAGATTCTAAACTAAGCGAAAGTTCCAAGACACATCGTTACACCATACATCACTAACCCCATTAGTGGGGCGTTGGAGCCACTACTTACTCCTCAAAGAAAAGATTACAAACTCTCTTGGCTATGTGGGAGGAGCTGAGGTGAAAAGTCCTTTACATGTACAAATGAGGGGGTATTTATAGCCAAGGGTGAAACTGACCCTTGTGGTTGTTCGACTACCCTCATGATCGTTTGACTTCCATGACTCTTCGACTTACATGACTCTTTGTTCAACAAGTGGGTCTCTTGGACTTCCACGTTACATCACATTGATTGACAACAAGCCCATAGTGGAGATGTGGGCAACATGACTCATGACGTGACTCGACATGACTTGACATGACAATGCTGGTACATTCATGTTGCTGCTAGAGTGCATGTCAAGCTATAGTGTTGTTGGATGATGGATGTCTTCATGGTGTATCATAGCTTCACCTCCGCATGGCGAAGTGCGTGGAGTCTTCGATGGTCTTTGGTTCGCTTTATGAAGCTTTAGCATGTTGTTCCTTGCTTGCATGTTGGAAATCTTGACAGGCTCATTTGTTCACGAAGGTGCATGTTCGCCACGTTCGTCCGCTTCGCATGTTTCATTCATTCGTCTATTGGTGAACCTGTCATTTTGCATGTGCTCTCTTAGTTCGTCCCATTCGTCATATTTTCATGTTCGTTGGTGTACCTGTATCTGTAGTCGCTCATGACAAGACGACATCAAATCCAAAACCTCCTAGTCTACCATGACACATGATAGGTGATGGGGAGACACAGCAAGGTTTTGATGCGGGATGATGGCTCCGGGAAACTGCACAAGAGTCACTGAGAGATGGAAACAGGCAATCTGAGTCAAAAGTGTCTGTCTGCAAGGTCTGGCTCGGCTGGGAGGAAAAATTGCACAAATTTTGGGAGGAACAGTCTGGGATGTTGGAGGGCAAGGCAAGCATGCTCTGTGCATTTTTAGAAAGAACGGGCAATGAGGCTCGACAACCAGATTTGCGCAATTTTCTAGAGGAACGGGTCGGGCTGCATGAAGGGTCATCAAGCAGGGATTGTGCAGTTTTTCTGGGGAATTGCCCGGGAGGATGGCAGCCAAAACTGCGCAATTCCTAGAGGGAAATTCTAGTTGGCTGTTGGGTCATTGACATCCAAAACTGTACAATTCCCATAGGAAACTTCCAATTGGCTTCCTGGGAGACTAGCAGCAGAAACTACATAATTCCCAGAGGGAACTGGCAGTCTACTACTAGGGGCTTCTAGCAAGGAGAACTGCACTGAGGCCGGGAGGCTGGCCTGCTAATCATCTTTGCGCAATTTCTAAGCCAAGCTGACTGATGGGAAGCAGAAGGTCTGCTCATGAACACTGCGCAATTTCTAAGATGAACAGTTGGTCAATTGTCAGGATGACTAACTGGGAAACTGTGCAATTTTCTAAGCAAGACAGGGACGGGAACTTGGTGTCTTTCTGACCTATCTGCGTAATTTCCTCAATCAGTCGAGCGGGTGAGTTCAGTGGCCTCTGTGCAATTTTTGAGAGGAGTTAGTCCCGGGGTGACTGTTAGGTCCAACAGTTTGGGTGGCCAGTGTGAGAGTTGATTAGATTGTTTGTGGGTAGCGCAGCTTGAAAATACTTACTTGGTGCTTCTGCGTTGTTCTGGCTGATAGTCGATTGAGTCGATGGCAAGGTGATGGTCCGGCTATCAGATGGGATTTAGGTCATCAAAACCTTCAACAAAAATGACTAAGTGTGTGAACAATCGAAAGATGCATAGGTGATCATACAAACACACACTCGCATGACTTGAAGACGAAACGACCAAACCATCCAGACACACATGTTCAACAAGACTAACGATGGTGTAAGTGACAAGCGCAATACTCATGATTGATCGTTCATTGATCGAGATGACACTTGCAGGATAGTGAATGTGACAGATGCTTTCATAGCGAACACAACAAGCAGATACGAAGCGAAGACTTTGAGCATAAATAGAACATGGTCGCAAGCATGACTTAGACATCAGAATGCAGAGACTTAAATGCAATGAACAAGCAAGGTGGATGTAAGGACTCACACGAGCTCACGGAGTGAACCCGAGAGTGTGCAGTCATAAAGGGAGGCTCTGAAATTGGTGCAGGCCAAAATTTTGAAGGGTGGTTGTAGCCGCTTCAATAGTTAGATACAATACTAATGAACTGGTATATGGAGACAGAACTTCGCTGTGGAATAACTGAGTTGGACATCTTAAGGGAGATTTTTCTATTAACTTTCAGCTTTGAGGATGGTTTCGAGAGCATTGATGGGACATTACAAGAGATAAAAGTAGTTATATTCAGAACACCAAAGGAACCAGTCGAATGGACTCAGCCATATTGGAGTACATAGCTGCACCATGCACTGGAATGTTACAATGTGACTGTTGAAGAAGAAGAAGATGATCCATTGAATATTACCATTCCATAAATAGAAGGACGGTGCGATGTTGAATGACCGAAGGTGGAAAACCCAGATGTATCAAAGTCATTGACAACTCGACAAGTAAACATTGGATCTGAAGAAGAACCTAAGTTCGCGAAGGTAGGAGACTATTGGGACGAAGATACTGTTGATAAGGTAGCTGAGTTGTTGCACGAGTACCATGACTTATTCCCAACGAATTTTTTAGAGTTGAAAGGAATCATCGGAGATTTAGGTCTTATGAAGATCACATTGAAGCCGGAAGCGAACTCTATTAAGTAGATGCCTTATCAGTTGAATCCAAAATATAAAGAGAAGGTGCGTCAGGAACTAGATAAGATGTTGGATGCTATTATTATTGAGCCAGTAGAGGATTGTGTAAGCCCAATGGTGGTCCAAGAAAAGAAACAGAAAGGGGAAATCCACATATGCGTAGATCTGCGGAAGCTGAATGATGCCCATGAGAATGATTCATTTCCAACATTGTTTATTGACGAAGTATTACAGAATGTTGGCGAACAAGAGGCATATTCGTTTACTAATGGTTTTTTAGGATATCATCAAATCAAGATCGCGTTGAAAGATTGAAGAAAAAAACCTTCGCGACTGAGTGGGGTTGCTTTCAATATACAGTTATGCCATTTGGATTGAAGAACACGCCTGCAATCTTTTCCTGGTTAGTGATCATGGCATTTAAGGAGTTTATTCATAAGTTCCTGGAGGCATATTTTGATTATTGGACTGTGTTTGGGTTGGTAAAGCGCCATGTTGTGAGTTTGCGCCTCATGCTAGATACATGTCAAAGGTATCAGATCATGTTGAACTTAAATAAATGCATATTATGTGTGCCCTTTAGAATTTTTCTCAGCCATGTTGTATGTAAGTAAGGATTGATGGTGGAGCCTGTGAAGATCACTGTAATTGTGATTTGGAAGCTCCTAGGAATGTGAAGCAACTGTGCGTGACATCGGGGCACATTGGTTATTACAGAAAGTTTATTAAGGCATATGCATAGATAACTGCACCGATGGAGAAACTATTGAAGAAAGATGTGATGTTTTGCTGGGATGAAGATTGTCAACACAGTTTAGACGTCTTGAAGGAGAAAATGGTGACAACACCTATTTTGGTATTTCTAGAATAGAAGAAGGAGTTCCATGTGCATGTAGATGCCTCTTGCATTGCACTAGGAGCAGTATTAACAGAAGGAGCTGAGGGAGATATTGATCATGCAATAGCTTGCGCGAGCAGGAAGTTATCCAAAGCTTAGAAGAATTATTCTTATATAGAGCACGAAGGGTTGGCGATGGTCTACGCACTGCAAAATTTTAGGCATTACCTGTTGGGTGGACACTTTAAAATGTATCCAGATCACTCTGTGCTAAAAAACCTGGTCAATAAATGTTATGAAACCAGCTCACAAAAAGATAGAAAATATAGATAAACTCCTTAGAAATAAGCCTCTTCGAGGGGCAACCTCATTTAGATTACACAAATAAACAATTCTTGGATGATACAAATGACAAGACCTCCTTTCTATATATAGGAGTCTAAGGGGTCATAATATATTCAGAGCCAACATAACAATAATAATGTAAGGGCACAATAATAACAATAGTGGGCTTCTATGGGGCAGAATAATAACAATATGGGGACTACTGGGCACAACAGTATAACAAGGGGGTTGTACTTATAACAATAAAGGGTTACACTAGTAGTATAGGGACCTAACATGCCCCTCTCCTTCAAGAAGTCTTGTCCTCAACACTTGAGTAGTTCATGATTCTTCTGTATAAAATTTTTGTCCTCACATGTAGAATCTTCAGCGGGTAAGTTCTTCCACTTGATGAGATACTCTGAAATTGATCGATTTCGTAGCTGTCGGGTTTTTGTTTCTATGCCTGCTCCAAGATCCAATATGATTTTTCCTTCCTCGTCAAGTTATGGCAATATTGTTTAACCTGGGATCTTCTGCAACTTTTGAATGACTGGCCACACTTCTTCCATTCATCCCTTCTGGTTGGATAATAGAAATAGCACAAAACAATGCTTCCACATCCTCATCCTTTCTTGGAAGTGCATTTGCGACAACATTTTGCTTCCATTTTTTGTAGATGATTTCAAAGTCATAACCCAACATATTTGTGACCCATTTTTCTATTCTTCTAAAGATAATATTTTTCTAAAAAGTATTTAAGACTATCATGATCCATTTTTACCTTGAAGTGCCTTCCCATTAAGTAAGGTCGCCATTTCTTAAGTCCATGTAGTATTGCCAAAATTTCATTCTCATAAATAGCTTGCTTGAGATGTAGCTGTAAAAATACCCAATCGCCTACATCATAACTTCTTTCACTGCGATGTTGATCTGCCCGTTGTTTCATTCGATTTTGCACCAAAGTGGCGTTATCCTTTAAAAGTTGGAGAACTTGTTGTTGATGCTCAATGTGATATTTCACTACTTGAATCTTTTTCTTCTTGATATGTCCTTCTATCTTGAGAGTTTGAGGAGTTGTAATTTCTTCCAATGCATTACAAGATATGGTTGGATTCATTTCTTGATGCTTGATGTGATATTTAAATTCTTGAACATTTTTCTTCTTGATATGTCCTTCTAGCTTGATAGTTTGAGGAGTGGTAATTTCAGCCAATGAATTACAAGATATGCTCGGATTCATTTCTTCTTTCTCGATGTGATCTTTCACTTCTTGAACCTTTTTCTTCTTGATATGTCCTTCTACCTTGCAAGTTTGAGGAGTGGTAATTCTTGCCAATGCTTTACAAGATATGGTCAGATTCATTTCTTCTTTCTTTGGGGTTGGTTCCTGGTGTATATCCTCTTCTTTTGATGTTTCTTGATACTTTTCTTCCTCCTCTTCGTAATCTATGTAAAATAATTTCTTCTCAGCACACTTATGACCTTTAGTGTATTTGCTATCACAATTGTAACAAAGCCCTTCTTCTCTTTTTTCTTCCAATTATTGTCGTATAAACCTTGTAGGTTGTGGAAGGCTAGGAGAAAAAACACTTCTTTAATTATAGTAGTGAGTGGTGGGATTCCTTGTTTCCATAATTTCGCTTTCAATTTTTCTTGCCAACCTGAATGCCTTCTCCAGTGAATCAGGTTCCCAAAGACGAACCTCATGTTGAATGTTATCCTTTAGAGTCCCTATGAAGACATCAATCCTTTGCTTCTTTGGAATATAATTTACCCTTATATTCAATTTTTGAAATTCCTCAATGTGCTCTGCCATTGAACCCTTTTTTTCGAGATTTATCAATTGGCTAAAGAAGGTGTTACTCTGTATCCTCATAATGTGTTATCATTTCTCCCGTGAAAATTGACCAAGTGACAAGTGCTTTATGAGAACAAATCCCTTTATAACATAAAAATTGATTTGATTCTAAATATAGAGATGCAATATGTACCTTCTGTAACAGTTGAACCTCATGTAGATCAAAATATTACTCCATCTGTAGTATCCAATTTACCGGATCCTTGCCATCAAACTTCCTCATATCGCCTTTTCTTGATTTTAGGAGCTTGATATTGAAACGACTATAACTCAGTAATTTCAGATCTCCAAGTTCTGAAATTTCATCCTGCAGTAGCCCTCTAAGTCCTCTTTCTAACCCCGCAAGTCTGATCAGAATTTGATTCTCCAAGAAAGAGTTATGCCCAATCTCCTAAGATGACCTGATTATATAATGTTTCAGTAGAGCGAACTTTTACGACATGCCACGTGTCACTGTTTCGACCTTTGGATCTGAAAAATATACACAAAAAATTACAATCTATCCTCTTTTTGTAACTTCTTACGAAATTTCAATTTGTTGCTCAGAAAAAAGGTTGTGACGATTTTTCGAATGTCACCTGTTTAGAATGTAATTCGGGAGTCTGCAAAAACCCTAATTTCGTCAAATTATATCTCCAAAAATATAGCGAGAAAAGATCTGAGATTCGAACCTAAGCTTCACCAAGATTTCCGCTCAAATGGGTTTTAATTTCAGAGTCTGAAACTTTGTATAAAAAATATTATAGCGAAAATTCCACGATGACTTGTTTGAGATGAAATTTTGGAGCTTGCAAAAACCCTAACTTCCTCAGATCATATCTCTAAAAGTATAGCGAGACAAAATCTGAAATTAGGACCCGAGTTTCAAAGCGATCTCTTCTCAAATGGGTTTTTTTAATTTTTGAAACTTCGTAGCAAAAAAGTTATAGAGAAAATTCCACGATGATCGGTTTGGAGCAGCGAAACCCTAGAATCCAAACCTCTAATACGAAATGTTATGAAACCAGCTCAGAAAAAGATAGAAAAGATAGATAAATGCCTTAGAAATAAGCCTCTTCAAGGGATCAACCTCCTTTACATTACACAAATGAACAATTCTTGGATGATACGAATGACAAGACCTCCTATAAATATATAGGAGTTTGAGGGGTCATAATATAATCAGAGCCGACATAACAATAATAATGTAAGGGCACAATAATAACAATAGTGGGCTTCTATGGGGCACAATAATAAGAATATGGTCACTACATGGGCACAACAATATAATAAGGGGGTTTTACTAATAACAATAAGGCATTACACTAGTAGTATAGTGACCTAACAATAAGACTTTGTTGGGGGGAAAGATATGTCGATGGTTACTATTGTTCCAAGAATATGACTTTGAAGTAATTGTGAAGCATGGAAGGTTGAATGTAGACCCAGACCATCTATCAAGGATTGAAATAGGTGAGGAACCAAGTAATTTGGAGGAAGGACTGTCGGGCGCGCAACTCCTTGCGATGCGCATTGCAAATGATCATTTTGCTGATATCATTCCATTTTTAACAACGAGAAGAGCGCCGAAAGGTTATTCCACTCAACAAAAGAAGGAGTTAGTAGTTCGCGTTGTAGATTTTTCAGTGATTGCGGGTCATTTGTATAAGATGGGAACAGTTGAGATACTACAAAGGTATGTTCCGGAGTTTGAATGCTCTAATATCCTAGCTGAAGCTCATGGAGGAATGGGAGGAGGTCACTATGGGGGAAAGTGACCACGCAGAAGATTTTCTATGCTGGGTTATGGTAGTTGAAATTACACAAGGATTCTAAGGCATAGTACAAGGCGTGCGATTCTTTCCAAATATTTCGCGAAGGGACGAATTTCCTTTAAATCCTCAAGTTTCGTTGCAGGTATTTGATAAAAGGATTATTGACTTTATAGGTCCAATACACCCACCAGGTAAGAAGACAAGTGCACGATACATCATTACTGCAACAGAGTATTTAATCAGGTGGGCAGAAGCGCAGCCAATGAAGGATTATATAGCGGCCACTATTGTGAAGTTTTTGTTTGAATATGTTTTAACACGGTTTGGATGCCCTAAGATATTGATGAGTGATAGGGGTACACATTTCTTGAATGAAATAATCAGCGCGATGTTTGAAGAATTTCATGTGTATCATCAAAAGAGAAAATCTTATCACCCACAGGCGAATCGAACAGTGGAATGTTTCAACAAGATTTTGGAGCATGCATTGACGAAGGTCTACAACGCGCAGAGGAATGACTCAGACATGCGCGTACCTGCTGTGTTGTGGACTTATAGGACGACTTGCAAGAATTTGACAAGTCAAACATCGTTTAGGTTGGTCTATGGAATTGAAGCAGTAATGCTATGGAGTATATTGTCCCAAGTTTACATATTGTAGCATTGACAGAGATGGCGGATCGCGAGACCTTGGAGGAACGGCTCACGCAGATCATGGAGTTAGAAGAAGACTGCTTTCTTATAGGATTTCACCAGCAAGTGAAAAAGGAACGCAAGAAGGCATGGCGTGATCAGCATATTAAGCTGCGCATGCTCAAGGTAGATGATTTAATGTTTTTATATGACAACAAGTTCATGAAATTTCCAGGAAAGCTTCAAATGCACTGGCTGGGGCCATATGTTATTAAGGAGATCACAGATGGTGGCGCAATTCAGCTCGCGAAGCTAAATGGGGAACCATTCCTCGAAAAAGTGAACGGAAGTAGGCTAAAGATGTACACAGGAGATCCTGCCCCTGCACAATGACTATATGGATGCAAGACAATCTTAGTAATCCAGGCAACTGCAAGGGATTGCGGGACTTAACTACACTACCCAACTAAGTGAAAAACGTGGTAGGGAGGCTGCACAATGGAAGACAGGAGTGTGACAGGTGAAGCTGTGCTGGATGAGTTGCGCCATGGAGGATGGTGTCGTGTAGATGGGTCCAAAAGTAGCCGTTGGAGTTATTATTCATGATTTGATGGCAAAAAATAATTTAAGAGGTGCGGGTAGGCACCATTTATGGAAAAAATCTTTGGAGATCTGTCGCCAAATATGCATTTATGATCAGAAATTGGGGGGAACGGTCAGATTTGAATTCAAAACCTCTTATAAATTGTGCATGTTGGTCCATCGAAGAACACTTTTCATTCTAAGAGTTGTCTGGGTGCTTTGCTATTTAAAGCTTATGAGTCGTTAATTCTGGGAGGATTGCGTGTCAAGCCTAGCATTTGCAGCCTTACCTAAGTGAAACTAGAAGGTCATTCTATAGTAAATGACTGCCACAAATCCTGCAAAAGATGTGAGTTCTGAAGTTGTTGTTTCTGACGCATCGGGCCTTGAGATATCAAGTATGGAAGCTACAACCCCTGTGCCTACTGCGCCAAGTTCGCCTAGGATAAAGCAATCTGGTGCTAAAGAGAAGAAGAAGAAACCTATGCCGGTGAGACAGTCTCCGTGGAAGAATCCAGAGATTCGACAGAAGGAGGAAAAAGATAAACAGCCAGAGAAAGTAGTCGAATAGGGGAGGAAGAATTCCAAGGCGTAGAGGAGTTGGATGCGGAGGAGGGCGAGCCTATCACATGGCTCCCAGAGTATATCCCTTCGTGGAAGGGAAAATCCAAAGTTACCAAAGACCCGGATTTCGGGAATTTTTCGGTTTCAACGCCCCTCTTGCCAGTATAGGTGGAATTTGAAGGCACACCCTTAGCGTGCATTCCAGCGCTGAAAATGGAGGATTGGGACCTCGCAGACCACGAGAAGTTCCCACATTTGGCGACGAGCAAGTATATCATGAAAATTTACTACGAAGAGACTAGGGTTACACGGTTGGAACCCATGAAGTGGGTCAGAGGTGTTGAGCAAGTGGGGTTGTTGCACATGCTCTGCGTGCCACATTTTCATAGGTCAATAATCAACATGGTGTGTGTGCGCCAGCTCCTTGCACTGGTGCACGATGGGTGCTTATGGCTTGGGGAGCCTATCCCGATCACAGACATGTTAATTCATCAGATCACAAAGCTGCCCTACAAAGGGGCGGACCCTGCTAAGGAGTTTGGAGGGAAAAATGGCAAAAAAGAGTTAGCAGATAAGATGAAGGCGGAATATGGTCTCATTAAGAAGTCGCATGGATATTTTTCCTGCTTCATTCAAGACCAAGCGGTGCAGTTCCCTACCCAGATTCTTGTAGGGAAAATCATGAGGAAATGTCGCACGGACGAAGTTCCGGCGTCGGTAGTATCATTAGTTTCCCAGTGCGCGAAGGGAGTTCAATACAACTGGGTGAAGTATCTATGAAAAGAGTTCCTCGCGAATTGTCGTGAGGCACAGGAAGAGAGCAAGTCATTCCATTATGCGTGGCTTTTACTGTCAATTGTATTAGTAGCATGGAAGTTGCCAGAGGACAACCAGTTTCCTCTGTAGGCGAAAGATTTACCAGAGGCAGCGAAGTTCGCTTCACTGTGGGCCGCAAAGGATCTAGAAAGGATCAAGGAGATGAAAATGTTCTGGATATTGATGGAAATGGATCTGAGAATAGTTATCAGTCTGAGGTCGAGGTTGTCCCCAATCTTGTTCCAGTAGTTGATGGCCTTCAATGAGTTCAAGGGAAATTTCCACAATGTTTCAATCAGGGCGTGTAAGGACCCAAAGCTCATATGGCACAAACTGCCATATTCAGTATTAGAAACAGGTATACAGGAGATCGTAGGGAGTTTGCCAATGGAGTGGCGCGAACCCACGGAGCTTGGTATAGGAACTAGTAAAGGGGCTGAGAGCTCTGCTGCATAGAAGTGTAAGGAAGCAGCTCAGAAGGCAGCGCAAGCTCTGGTTGAGCAGAAGCGGAAAGAAGTTGTTGCTAAGGTGGCTGTAGAGAGAGAGCATGTGGAGAAAGATCGTGTTGCAAAAGAGCAAGCTGAGAAAGAATGCCCAGACACAAAAGAAGTCGAAGAATCAGCTTCGCAACAAACAAATGAGTAGGAATTGTCTGAACATGAAGTAGGCAGTGAAGAGGGGTAGAGCACGCCATTCACCTTAAAAAAGCGTGGAAAGGAGCAGATCGTTGGACAACGAAATAAGCATAAGTCTGATAAGTAGATGCACATCGATGCAATGGTCTTGACCAAGGGGGATCTCCACGAGATCGGTGGCAAATTCAAAGACACAACAACAAAGTTTTGTCAGAAGTTCAAGCAACAATATATGCAGACGCTACGGAGCATCCAAAAGGATCTGCATGAGCCGCAGATCCAGACTGGCAGAATTCAAGTGAGCATTGGGCAAGCGAGCCTGAGGTAAGGGAGCGGAACCGTAGCAGAATTAGAACAGACTCTGGACCTCAAAGTTATACCTCTACTTGAAGGATCAATCTGTGCTGAGTCAGATAAGGATCATGCCGTGTTAAGAACAGTGAAGGACATGGGAGTTAACTTAGTTGTGTTGCAGGTTCAGACCCTCCATGCACTGCATCAAGGGGTTTCAGATGAGTTAAGGATCAGAGAGTAGCGTGCCCTTGCTGTCATAAGCGAGTTTAAGGTCAATAATGAACAAATGTTCATGGAAAAAGCTAAGGCTCTGAAGGAAAAAGAGGAGTTGCAGACATGAATTCAGAGCCTGGAAACATCAATAGAAAAGGCCTACAAGACAATTCCAGAATTGAACATCCCGAAGGATGTCGCAGCTACATCAAAAGTACAAAAATTGGCTGTTGCGGTACATGCATCAAAGGATGAGATTGACAGTGTTACTTTTGACTTTCAAATTAACATATCAGAGCTACAACTGAAGTTGCAGCCTATTAGCTCTGCTATAGCTTCAGTATTTAAAGGTTAAATTCAAGTTTGGTGGCTGGTTTGTGCCGAGAAAGTAGCTCGCAGCAGTCGGTTTACCTTCTTCTCCTTGATTCTCCTTACCTTCCCTTAACCTCCCGCCACCCCTTTTTTCATTCGTTTTGCTCTAAAATTTCTCCATAACCCCTTTTCCACCTGCTCCCATGCGTTTTTGTTTTAAAAACTTTGAAAACCCGATAACCTGTTATAACCCTTTTCTTTAGTTCCCGGGCGTTTAACCTATGAACTCGCGTCATTTTAACCCTCTGTCGTTTTTTAAATCTCCATCGTTGATCACCCTGATCTAACGGCTTCCTCGTTCTCAGCCCGCGCGTTAAACTTCACGCTCGTTACCTGCCATCTGGCCGTCCATCGCGAGATCAATGGTGGACGCTTCCCCCAATCGCGTGACTTGCGCGCGCGTTAACACGCGGGGGCTGTGGTTTTTGTCCGCCGCGTTTCGCGTTTCTATTAGATCGTTGCTCGTTATACGGAAACCGCCATGGGTCCAAAGGCGGTGCGGGGAATACCGCCCGCCAATAAAACCGCCCATCTCCATCTGTTAAATCCCTTGCAGCTTCAGCGCCCGATCGCCGTCGGATCTGCCCGACTGCGATCCGACGACCCATATTCATTCACCCGCGATTACTCCTGATAAATTCTTCCGATGTGTTCTCCGTCGTTCATCTGTGGATCCGATGGCCATTAATGATTCTCGCCTCTGTGTCCTCCATCGCCTCCCGCCAGTTTTCAATGTAATTTTTCGTGTTTTGGCTGTCCTGTGCACCCAAAGGAGGAAGGAGACTGCAATCCAGCAATCTGCACATTAAATTCGCAGCTACCACATTTAAAGACAGAATGGCTGAAGGACAGAAAGGACACCCTCAAGTAGTTCAACCATTTATCAGTGATGGAGCCTTGTATCAGTCAGTACGCCACCTGTTCTAAGGAGGACTGCAGAGCATCAGAAAAGGTCGATTTTGTTCATTTAAACATTCTGATTTCAGCAGAGCACCATATCTGATTGTAAATGTGGTTGGTGGTCCATTAAGACACCTCCACGCATAGCCTAGCAGAGCAATTTTGTAAACAGACTTTATATATATCCAGAAGACATAATGTAATAGGTTGATAAATGTTATTTTGGTGTAAACTTCAAATTCTGGAGACTGCAACTATTGTGACACCTGCAGCTTCTGGTCTTCATTTCCAGCGAATACAAGCTTATTTTGTTGTTGATTGCTCACTTTCCACTTCTTCTTCTTTGTTCCAGGTTGTGCCTGTTATGCATTTATTCATGTGCTATTAATGTTTAGCATTAGAGGTGTTGTCATCCCACCTCTGTGTTTGAATTTAGCATGTATCATTGAATTTGTATGCAGGTTTCTGTTTTTTTAATGCTAGAGAGTTGTCATCCTGTCTGTGCATTAGGAAATAGATATACAGACATTTTAACTGGTTGCAGCTAGCCATCACAGGGTCCTGTGCATCTGCTGGTGTGATTAGTATTCTCCATCATCACATTTTCCTTAAACTGTGAGTAATTGGTGGTCTAAAGCCTTGTAGTCTGGGGTGTTCACCCATGTCTGGGGTTAAGCATAGTACAAGTGGTTATCTGGCTTGAATATGCAGCATTTCTTTCATTCATCCACCATTTTTCCAACATTTTGTTGAGTTTGTAATGTTCCCGAGCATCTCTGATATACAACCTAGGAGAGTTTCTTGGGGTGATAACATTAATTGGCGTCTTTGCCGGGGAAAGGAGAATTGAAGCTCAGCTTCCCTGGGAGAATGACACAGTTTCATGCTTTGATGATAGACAAGGTTTGAACACAATTTTTGGTTGTAATCATCAATCTGGCGACTCCACTGGAGGAAGACCAATCTTTGGCAACTCCACATTGCAGTTCTAGCACAGTTGGTGACGCATGTTCAGAGATATCTTCAGAAATCATCAGCTGAACCAGTGCCTGATCCTGAGAAGATCGTTTAGCAGAAGAAAATATCGCAGTAAGGATCATCAGGATCAGGTAAGCCTTGGAATCTTTATGTATCTCTGTTAGTGTAGAAATACCTTTAGAGATTCATACAGCTCCTTGTTATTCATTTCCCTTTCGGAACTCAGTTCAAAGAAGCATCCATGTTGTCCATCGTATTCCTCTGTTTCTATCATTTTTTTCATTGATTCATTCCACTCAGTCCACCAGTATCCCTTTCGTATACCTCAGTCATGGCAGGCTAGCAAGCCATCACAAAGATAGAAAGAATAGTTGCTGCTAGGTATGAGTCCTTAGTCTTGCCTACCCCTTTGAATGCCATGCCTTCAGGAGATTATCAATAGTTTATGCCTAAGTTTACTGGTGCAGAAGGAGTACTAACAGCTAAAGAGCATTTAGAGGCCTTTTATAGCTATGCTAATAACCTGGATATCAATGAAGAGGATGTCTGGATGAGGGTTTTTGTTCAAAGCCTAGATGGGGAAGCTAGAAAATGGTTTAGAAATTTACCCCCTAGGTCCATTGCAGACATTGAGGCCCTATATGATGTATTTTTAAAGCACTGGGGGAATAATAAAGATCTACTCTTTTATCATGATGAATTTGGAAACTTGCAGAGAGAAGATGGTGAGTTGCGGTCTGAATTTAACATCAGATTCAATCATATGTACAGTAGAATGCCAGCTGAAGTAAGACCCACCCTTGCTTTTGTCATGCTTATTTATGCTAATGCCTTTGATTCTCAATTCTGCCTACTGTTAAGAGAAAGAAGATGTACTTCTTTGGTTGATATGCAAAATGCAGCCTTTGAGGTAGAAGCAAACATTATTGATGCAGAAAGACTCGAAGGTGATGATGAAAGGAGAAGGCAGGGAGGTGAATCCTCATCATCCTATGATTCTGAAATAGATGAATTGGCTAGGATGATTGAATTTTTGGCCTCTGAAGTTTCCAAATTAAAAACTGAGCAGTATTTTGAGGAAGCTAGACAGAGGAGCAAATGAGCATTTGCAGATTCTGCAAAGAAATAAAGTTACAAATGAAGATCAAAGGGTGAAGACCCTTTGTCAAAATATAGTCATGGAGGAAGAGCAGCCTGAAGAAGAGGAAGAGGTCCATGTTTTGGAAGGTGCTCCTTTCCTAACACGGGCTGCTTATGAGAAAGCAATATCCAGAGGCACTGCTTGTCAGTTTGTTGTAGTTGCAGAACAACAAGCTGATCAGCAGAATCAAGTAACAGTAGATCCCTTCGTCCTCGAAGAATCCGAGCCTGAAGCCAGCTCATCTTCACATGGCTATGCAGATCTGCAAATTAGCCAATCTGCTATCATCCCTAGTCCAGTGATCAAAGAGGGAGGTGAAGCTCCCCATCATCTTTTGTTTCTCTATCTACTCAAGTGAAATTCCCTCAAAGTTGCCCCTTAAACACTGAGGCAGAACAAAATTCAATGATCAAGGCTGAAACTGATCATCTCAGTCTTGATATTCTGAAATCTGCTCAGGTGGGCTCCACATAGATTGAAAGGGCAGCTTGCCAGATGACAAAGGAAGACGATGTATAGTTATGGGACTCCTCCTTGGATGAGGATTGTTCAGAGAAAGATTCAGGAGCAGATAATGTTTTTGTGTCCCCTACACATGAACATATTGGTACACCATTTATATTTATTGTGTAGGCCAAGGAAGACATAGAAAAGTACACAGCAACAGTGGTTATTCAACAGGTGTACAGAAGCTCACATAAAGAACATCCAAGAAGGAGAGTACACAGAAGGGAGATGAAGGTTGATCCATATCTACCTATCAAGCTCAAATGTCCTAAACTATTTGAGGTAGAGGATCAAATAAACCCTGTCTTGCTGATCTATGATGAACCGGATGAGCAAGAAAAACAATTTTGGTGGCTCAGCAGATTGGCAGTTTTTGAAGTTTTAAGTTTTCAGGCCTTAATGATTGTAAGCTTTTTCTTTTACAAGTTTTAGTGTGGACCTAGTTTGACTCCATGCCCAATGGAATACTAGGCAATGTTTTTAAGCTGAGTTTTGTATGAAGGCATTGGTCTGCAGGTTCTTGAGACCTCAAAGGGAGGATCTCATCCCCAGAAGGAGCCAGTGTTAGCTCTGCTACAGCTTCAGTATTTAAATGTTAAATTCAAGTTTGGTGGCTGGTTTGTGCCGAGAAAGTAGCTCGCAGCAGTCAGTTTATCTTCTTCTCCTTGATTCTCCTTACCTTCCCTTAACCTCCCGCCACCCCTGTTTTCCTTCGTTTTGCTCTAAAATTTCTCCATAACCCCTTTTCCACCGGCTCTCGTGCGTTTTTGTTTAAAAAAATTTGAAAACCCGATAACCTGTTATAACCCTTTTCTTTAGTTCCCGGGCGTTTAACCTATGAACCTGTGCCATTTTAACCCTTTTTTCGTTTTTTAAATCTCCACCGTTAATCACCCCGATCTAACGGTTTCCGCGTTCTCAGCCCACGCGTTAAACTTCGCGCTCGTTCCCTGCCATCTGGTCGTCCATCGCGAGATCAACGGTGGACGCTTCCCTCGTTAGCGCGACTTGCGCGCGCGTTAACCCGCGGGGGCGGTGGTTTTTGTTTGCCGTGTGTCGAGTTTCTATTGGATCGCTTCCCATTATACGGAAACTGCCATGGGTCCAAAGGCGGTGTGGGGAATACCACCCGTCCCCAGCTGTTTAATCCCTTGCAGCTTCAGCGCCCGATCACCGTCGGATCTGCCCAACTGCGATCTAGCGGCCCATATTCATTCACCCGCGATTACTCCCGATAACTTCTTCTGATGTGTTCTCCGCCGTTCATTTGTGGATCCGATGGCCATTAATGATTCTCGCCTCTATGTCCTCCATCGCCTCCCGCCAGTTTTCAATGCAATTTTTCGTGTTTTGGTTGTCCTGTGCACCCAAAGGAGGAAGGAGACCGCAATCCAGCAATCTGCACATTAAATCCACAGCTACCACATTTATAGACAGAATGGTCGAAGGACATAAAGGACACCCTAGGGCAGTTCAACCATTTATCAGTGATGGAGACTTGTATCAGTTAGTACACCACCTATTCTAAGGAGGACTGCAGAGCATCAGAAAAGGCCGCTTTTGTTCATTTAAACATTATGATTTCAGCAGAGCACCATATTTGATTGTAAATGCGGTTGGTGGTCCATTAAAACACCTCCACGCATAGCCTAGCAGAGCAATTTTGTAAACAGACTCTATATATATCCAGAAGACAAAATGTAATAGGTTGATGAATGTTATTTTGGTGTAAACTTCAAATTCTGGAGACTGCAACTATTGTGACATCTGCAGCTTCTGGTCTTCATTTCCAGCTAATAGAAGCTTCTTTTTATGTTTTTTGCTCACTTTCCACTTCTTCTTCTTTGTTCCAGGATGTGTCTGTTATGCATTTATTCATGTGCTGTAGATGTTTAGCATTAGAGGGGCTGTCATCCCACCTTTCTGTTTGAATTTAGCATGTATCATTGAATTTTGTATGCAGGTTTCTGTTGTTTTAATGCCAGAGAGATGTCATCCTGTTTGTGCATTAGGAAATAGATATACAGACCTTTTAACTGGTTGCAGCTGGCCATCACAAGGTCCTGTGCATCTGCTGGTGTGATTAGTATTCTCCATCATCACATCTTCCTTAAACTGTGAGTAATTGGTGGTCTAAATCCTTGTAGTCTGGGGGTGTTCACCCATGTCTGGGGTTAAGCATAGTACAAGTGGTTATCTGGCTTGAATATGCAGCATTTCTTTCATTCATCCACCATTTTTCCAACATTTTGTTGAGTTTGTAATGTTCCCGAGCATCTCTGATATACAACCTAGGAGAGTTTCTTGGGGTGATAACACAGCCAACTACTCCGCCAGAGGTTCGGGAGCAACGTGGAGCCGCCATCAAAGAGCACATGGCTACTCTAGACAGGGTAGTTAAAGATTGCGACTTCCTTTTTAACCATGCCATGGAGTTATGGGATACTTTGCAGGAGGACCCAACCCTACAACAATTACGTATAGAAATCCGGGAGGCCCAGTTGAAATATGACGAAATCAGGGCCACTCCATGCACATTGGCACCAGTCCAACACTTCACGCGCCTACAGGAAGGAAAGCTGCTACAGGCACAAGTTCAGGAATTGTAGCAAAAAGAATCAGTTTTGAAGGCTCGACTTCAACCTTGGACAGAGGAGGCCAGCCAGATTGCTCAGACCATACAGGAGAAGCTGAAAGTGTTGCAATAGACTCAGAGGACCATGAGTCTAGCAGTAGAGGGACCAACTACAGAAAAGTTGGTCGAAGAGGTACAACATGCTGCAGTACAAGGCATCGCGGAGCTGGAAGTCTTGAAGCAGGATTTCAGTGAGCTTCGTCACAAAGTATAAAATCCAGCTGAGTGACTCAAGGGCGAGTCACCATATTTGTGTTGGGGGATTGTTGGGATAGGGTTCCTAGGGTCAATTTTGGGGTTAGTTAACCCAATTTTTGTAAAAGTTTTGTATAATATGTAAAGTCTCTGCGAAATGTGGATGCAAAGCACGCAGGTAGATAGGAGTCAAACGGGTCTTAGCCCCTTGTTTGGATAAATAAATAGGTCAGTTTTGAGACTCACCCATGGTACGTAGACCATGTTATTGTATTGAAGAAAGTTATATATAGTTGAGTCATAGCGAATCTAAGTAGTAGCAAAGGATAAGTAAGCCAAGATTGATATTGTTTCAGGCAAGTGCTAAGGCAAGAAGCTCTGTTTCCTGTACTTAGGCGAAAGGGAAAGGCTCCTACAGCGGAGTGAGTAGGAGGCCTTGGTAAGTCTGCAGCTGAGTATGTGGACCCCTGCAGCTGAGTGCGCAGGGTGGATAAGTCTGTAATCTAAACTTTGAAGCTTAATAAAGATTGCTTTTGATGACATATCTTGCACCTGAGTATTATTGTTAATTTTGTTTATGTTATGATATGTCGCTCAATACTATGTTTTTTGTTGGAATAATGAATAAATGTTGCTCGAAACTATTGAATCTACCATATTTTTGAATGACTTAAGTAATTATCTATTTTCGCGAAGATAAGGGTTAATTTTGTTATGATTTCTGATGAACTGAATAGATCTGCGCGAAGGAAAACCTAGGGTTATTGATTAGTGCGCGAAAGAAGATAGACTGCTTCCTTAGGCTCTATAAATATTGATCGCAGACCTTCGCGAAGGTCTAGAAGTCGTTTTACTCGAGTTACAGTACCAGGCCGTAGAAGGATACCAATCTGCGCGAATGGAGATCTAAGCTATAAGAGCTTAAGACCGTTTATCCCACTGTCTCTAGATGTAGAAACCTGGTTCTAGCATCCCCCAATACTGCTTCGGGTGAGGCTACAACTTGCACCATGCAGGTTGTTGCTGAAAGGGCCAACAGTTAGGGTTTTGTTGGTTGGCGCAAACAACTCTGAACCTAAGTTAGGCCCCCTTAAGCCCATATTACATACACAATGGAAGATATCAAACTATATGAACCATGAAGAACTTTAGGCACCACAATGCCATGGACTAGATTCCTGACTAGAGCAATCTATCCAACCAGTCACTCAACAATTTAGGCACCACAATGCCATGGACTATATTTCTGACCAGGGAAATCTATCCAAGTGGGAATAAGGTGGACTCAATCTTTCATTCCCTCTAGGTACCATCATGCTTACTTTCTAACCACCAACCTAAACATACAGGTGTGTATCCAAAACATAGCTCAATAAACAACACCACCTTTTTAATTCTAGGATTCCAGACATCAACACAAAGTGTCGACCTGATGTCTCCCCGGGTAATGCTTCACTCGCAAATCCTGAACACCCCTTGATTCAACAAATCAAGAATGACCAATCTCTCCCAATCAAACTTATTGGTAAAGAACATGCTATCAAATCCTTCGAGAGATTTACCTATACAAACACAGCCTCAATCAATAATATACTTTCACATGTACATAATCAAATACAAATCTTCGGGGTCTTATAGACAACTTGATGTTGCTTCTCAAATTTCCATAGTAGGATTATCAACCGAATCTTTTGACATGATATTCCTTAATCATATATTTTCCTTCCTACTTCTCATGCAGCAACATATCCTCTGAAATTCATTCTTCAATTAATACCAAGCTATGCTCTCCCTCTCAACTAGGAAGCACCTCTTTATCCAGACTCCCTCTTAATCTTAGGGAGATCTCTTCTATTCATGCTTCCTCTGGGAGATCAGATTTTTCTTTTCGACATCAGAGAATCTGTCATGGCTTCCAACCATTTCATGAGAGTTATCATCATCCCCGTCATGCTTATCACATATCCACCAAGTTGAAGATTGTGTACCAGCACAACTTTCTTGTCACATCAAGCATATTCACCGAGTTGAAGATCATGTACCTGCACAACTTAAATATCAAGTACAACCAAAACTATAGAAGCATAATGTTAGCCATATCAAAATCATGGAAGCATTTCAAATTTATTCATAACAAATACCCAAACTCAATTACAAACAAGAGACATATACTCTTCAACATCTTGCTAGGGACTTTGTTATACACCCTAGAGTATTTCATAACACCATTTATTACATCTAGGGTTTCAACGTATCTTCCAAAGGTATGACATACCTTACTACAACATATAGAAAACCCTAGAAACAATTCAAAATACATATAGATCTACAAAGCATCTAACAATCTTTCAAAATACATATGTTAGACTTCTCACTAGGGATTTATACAAATCCTATATTTTATACAAACAAATCAATCAAAGTCACTTACAGCCTGACTAACTTTCACTAGGGTTAGTTCCAAACCCCCAGATTTTCAATCAACCATCAATCAATCACTAACATGACCAAACACCACTAGGGTTAGTTTGTGAACCCTAGATTTCTGAGTAATCATCAAACTCAACCAAATATACATCTTTCAACAATTTTTTCACAAATCTCAAATCATATAGTCAACATTCATCATAAATTTTTACGTTGACTAAGGTTTAACTCCAAAACCCTAGAATTCCACAATCTCAACAATCATTATATATCTCAGATTGTTACATTTCACACTAGACAATGTCACTACTAGGATTTAACTGCAAAACCCTAGATTTTCATTTTCAACAATCATCTAATAGATTTCAGATTGTTATGTCACACATACTAGACAATTTTAACTTCACGAGGGTTTAGCTACAACACCCTAGATTTCCAGATGTCATCATCCTAGAATCTCAGATAAGGACTTCCATTAAATCCTAAGACTCGTGAACATCAATGACTAGGTCAACACACACGTCTAGGAATTCATAATCACACATAAGGATATCATATGTCCACAAATACATTTGACCTAAACCAACCTAGGACTTCAACCAAAAGGACATATCTATATATGCCTAGATTTCATCATCATGCAAATACATTTCATATCACATGTTAGTCAAACCCAAATTCACAAATAATATCAAATAAGAGTTCGACACACAAACATTTTGATTACACTAGGGTTTGATCAGACACACACATACCAAGGAAATCATTTTTAAGACAATGTAAGGGTCTTTCTCACACATTCCACCAAACCCCAATGAGCTAGGCTTCCAATGTAGAAACACAACAAATGCAATATTGCCAAAACTTCAAAGGTTCGAGATTTTAGACCTCATCATTCAACCCTAAAAAATTAAGATTTCCAGATCACATCAAAATCCCAAACAAGACAATACCAATGAAACTTCAACTAGAATTTCATAATCACCCTAAGTGGCATATGATTTCAAACATTAGCACTAGCAAAATATTTGGTTAGGGTTTTCCAAAACATGTGTAGTGCTCTACGTAGTAAATCAAGAATATGAGTGGGGTGGGTAGATTTATCAAGAGATGAATCACCCAAATAAGAATTACTAAGATTCAATACAGCTAGTCATAACAAAGTTAGTAATAGATCATCATATGAATAATACTTTCAATCAATGTATTCAAAGCATACCTTAGTTTCTTAACTAACCTTGTCTTGCGAGATCCTCCTTGTTGCAGATGTTTTTCCTAACCAGGACAACAGAGGGGGAAAGGTGATTAGTATTTAATATAATCAAAACTAAATGAGTTCAAGAACCCAAAACTGAAAAGACATGAGATACTTATGTTTGAGAGTTGTTGGGAGCTCCCTCCAAAGCTTGAGGGAAACCTACAAACTTAAAGAAATACAGAATGTCTTTTCCAAAGATATGTTAAAAGCATATAAATTCTAAAACATATAAAACAAGTTATATAAATCAAAAGACTTAATAGTGTATGTCCCTAATGTCGGATTCTTCAGGCTTGATTTTCTTTGAGTCTCCTTCTTCATCAAAGTTGGCTTGATCTCTTCCTCTCTTCTTATTCCTTGGATTCTCTAGGTAGTCACTCTTATAGTGACCTTTCTTATGACATTGATAGAAATTTATCTTAGACTTATCAACTTTCTTCCTTGGTCCCTTCGATCTCTTTCCTTTATGATGAGAAACATAAGCATTTGATACTCCTTTAGGATTGGCAACCATTTAGATCCTTAATTCTTCTTGACTACATGTTGTCCATAATTCTTCAAAGGTGGGAGCTACCTTCCAACTGTTGAGACCTGAAGCAAATGCACCCTAAGAGGGTGGCAATCCTAATATGGCAGTGATCACCAATTCTTTGTCCGGAGTAATTTCATCGATGGCTAAAAGATCAACCCTGAGCCTATCTATCTTCACAAAGAAGATTGCCACAGTATCTTCTTTAGTCATTTTCATATTTCTCAGCTCATTCTTCAAACTTGATACTTGACCAATGTTCTTAATAGTGAACAACTTTGATAAGGCTTCATACATCTCCTGAGCATGATCGATGTTAGCTATGAATGGGAAAATATTTTCTTTTATCCCTTCTACCATTAGAGTCATAGCCACCAATTCTAAATCCCTAAATTTCGCTTTGTCAACTTCACTGGTTTCTTCTGTAGGCTTCTTTACATTTCCTCTTACTAAATACAATACCTTGTTCTTCTCAAGGATTAGGTCAATCCTCTTCTTCCAGGATCTAAAGTCGAATGCTCCTTCAAGTTTGTTCTCACCCTTGATTGAGTTAGACATCTTCCTTGAATATAATAGACTCCTTCCTGAGATAGTGCCTATGAAAATATATGGCTTTTTCTTCTTTCTTCACCAAAGCTTTGATACCATGTTGGAAAATCAAAAAGGCAGTAAATATTTTCTTGATATTGATAATTACTTGTGATGTTTCTTATTGTTACGATTCTTTATATCTTCTTTTTTTAGTTAATCAAGCAATTACCAAAAGCAGCAACACATAAAACAATGAATACAATATGTAGGCACATGCCAGGGAAAAACCCCTCTCGAAGGGAAACCCAATCAAAGTAATTCTTCCTTTTAGTAGTATTATTTGTGACTCTTAACCTTAGACCAAGACCAGACCTTCCATCCACACCAAGTCAACCTCCAAAAGATTGATCTCTTCCCAGCAACTTCGAATATGCAGCAACTTCCGGAAGCGGTCCATCTTGGAAGACTTCGATCTCCCAATCCATAGCACGAAACAAAGAGAGACCACCACCAAAATTTTGATTTTCCTTGACTCCTTAGACTCACCCAAACTTGCATTCACTTCATCTTCCCGACAATAGACTTTCCTAGTTATCCACTTCGCACTTCTACCCAGCAACAAGATTTTCTCACTTCTGCGTAGTAGAGAGGCTTCGAACTTGATGAGAAGTGTTGCTCCAAATGAATTCGATGTCCTTCCTTTTACAGGCTCCTTGTGGGGTCTACTAGGGTCTTAGGCCAACTTGATCTTCCCTTAGTCCGACATGGTGTAGAGGTTAACAATATAAACTTTGAAACGGGAACTAGAAACTCAAAACGGGAACTCTGGCCAAAAAACCCTGCAAAAACATCAAAAACAATGCTAAAAATGAAAAGTGTGTATACTGGAACGATGATTTTTTTTTAGGGTCAATTTTGAACATGTTTTAAAAATGGCAGTGAAAACGAAATTTTCGTGCAAAAAACACCTTGAAAACGAAAAAGTGGTGATACTGGAACGATGATTTTTTTTTAGGGTCAATTTTCAACATTTTAAAAAATGCTAGTAAAACCGAATTTTTATGTGCCAACAAAAGTTGTTTATGAGGAAAAAAACACACTAATGTTTTTGGTATAATAACATTTTTCTTTCCTAAGTATAAATTCAACATGTTTTCAACCATAACATGTTAGATACAAAAGAAATTTGAATTTTTTCAACCATAAAATTAAAAAACCATGACATTATGAATAAATTACATGACTAAATGAATTCAAATGTCATTATTTGTATATTGAATGAAACATACATTATATCTTTAATTTAATGTTGCAGTGTAGATATTCTAAACAATAAAAATTATCATAATTAAGACATATAATCCAACAACATAAAAATGACTCATAACTTCTGATTTAACACCATATGGAAATCAAAAATTTTATTTCAAGATATGATGCAAACATCAGTTATATAAATTGAATTAAACAATTATTCAAAAACACTCATATTTTCTTGCACACCATCAGAATTCACATCTTCAGATGAGTGACTGGATGCTGACGAAGATGTTCCATATTCTTCTCTTTCATCAACTAGTGCCCCATCTGAGTCCACATGCATGCCCACCATTTCAGGTTTTAAAATTCTTCTAGATCTACGATTGGTTTCAGTAGACTCTCATCTCAACATTGTTCCTTCTGGTAAAAACCTTTTTAGAATCTCTATCGTCTTGAAGCGAAGAGTTCCTCTCTTTGTTAAATTGAAGTCACAAACAAGTATGTCAACATCCTCCATTTTTAAGATGTTTGTGCGGCAACGATTTATATTTGTACCCTTTCTTTTTCTCTTTCCACCATTTTTTTTGTCAACTACCATCTCTAGCTTATACACACCATTGAATGGGTGTGTATTTGTGGCATACCAATGTACTTCAACACCTGTAACATCCTCATTTTCTGTAAAGACCTTTATAACTTTAGCAACCTAGAATGGATAGCCATTGGGATCCATCTGCTAGCACTGCTATCATGCAACCCTCCTTAATATCCTGTACTAAACCCCTGTAAAGGTCTTCCATGGCTTCACGTTGTGCACGAGATCTTCTGGAACCATTAAACATCTCTCTTTCCTCTACCTGTGAAGAATTAATAATACCTTGAGATTGTTGCTGTTCAAAAATGTTTATTTCCGCATGTTCATTCGACACATTTTGTGGCCAAATAAATGGATTTTTCAAAGGTATATCTTCATTTGTTGTTGTTGAAATGATATCACTTTGATTATTGGAAAATGACTCCCACCAAACTGAATCAACAATGTCAAAGTACTCATATGTATATCTAATACATTTTTTAATTTCTTTTAGGCAATCAGAATAATTTATATCTCTATTCTGTCTGTGTGCATTATGAACTTCACCAACTGATTGTAATAACAATATTTTTGATGCAAATATTGGATGATCTGGAATGAACTTCAAAAATTCCAAACCTGATGACGGTGCCTATTCTGCAATAGTTGAATACTTCTTGCCCCATATTAGTGTTTTCCCATCAATTTTTTTGATACGAAATTGATGTTGGAAGCTAATGTCATTAAGTTTTTCAATGAATTTCTCCTCACCATGCGATCCCAGAATAAACCTTCGCATGTCAACAGTTTCTTCCAACACATCAAAAGTAGGCTCTGGCATGTATGATTTCTTAATACATTCAATTAATGATGGCAAGCTCCCAACTTCCTTCCTCCTCAATGTGTCTGAAAAACGACTAAACATATGATCAATATGGTCATGAGTGTGCCCAAAAAGAAGGAAACCAACCTTTACCTTCTAAAAAATTCTCAATTCAACAAGCATGTTTAGATATCCAAAAACAACCTGATTTTTGTTTTCACAGCAAGTGTTGTCCAATTGTATGTACAAAACTTCATGAAGATTACCAGACCAATGAGAAAGCACATCATGAATTATGGTTATGGTCAGATTTGCATCATTATGAATATTTGGAGTTGTGAAGTACACCGTTGGCAACATTTTCCCATTGAAGACCATTCAACCGACCAAGTGATACTGAATAAAATTTTCCTCCTGTAAATTTTTGGGTGTGCGAACAAAATGTGGTAATGGTGTTTTTTCTGATCCATACCATCAATTATCAAACCCAAATATTTATTTGGTTTATCATAACACTTCTTTGGACGCTTGTACAAATTTTTCCTTTCACTTGTTTGTTGTTCGCGATGCTCCTGAATTTCTTTGACAATTGAATCTACACAACATAAAAGAAAGCCATTAAGAAATATGTTTTCATAGTTGATGAATATACAATTTTAAAAGTTAAAGTTATGAATGCTTACCTCTTTTTGACCCTTCACATTTGTCCCTTTTTTATTTAAGAGAAGCAGATGTACTGCAAATCCCCGTCCTTTTCTTCTTAGGAATATGGGCATTGTTGAATTCTTTCTTCCATACCTTCACAAAATATTGATATGTAATAAACCGGCCATGTCCCTCAATACCTTCTACATATTCTTTGTATAAGTTGTAGATTTCTTGTCTTGAAAAATTATCTGGAATATGTATTGTCTCTCTATTTGGCATACACTCTCCATGCTTTGAAAAGAAATCTTTCATCCATGACATGCAGTATTTGATAATGGCCCAAACTGTCTTTTATGATGTACTTTTGAATAAAATGTGGGATCCTTTTCCAAATTTTCTTGAATTCTCGAGAGACGAAAATTCCCAATCGAATGAAACATTTTGAAAGCCTTTCTACAGATAAATAAAGACCCAATATGATAATCATAACCTAACAATGTAAATTGCATGCACCCAACTAAATATGAATTTTGCGTGCTTTTATTCATTGACAAACATCTCTTCCTTCTCTCTAATGCAAATTTGAAATCCATATGTTTCAAGCAATCTATTTGAAAACATTCACTTGAAATGAGAGCGCTGATAGAACTTCTTCTTGTCAGATATTCTGCTCTACCCCTTGTATAACTAGAACATCTTGCATTGATACGAAAAGGTCTGCTCCTACTCCTCAATACAATATTTCTTGGCAACATCTCCATCATTGGATCATCATTTGTATAAGGATTTTCATCATAATTAAGAGGAATGTTATTCACACTATGATCAGTTGTGCTTTTCAAATATTGACTTGGAGGATATTCTTCATCTTCCCCTTCTTTAATGCTACTGTCATAGTCCTTAGAATTCGGACTGAATGGAAAATTTGACTCAATGTTTATTGGATATTCTTCCTCATGTGCATTGTCAGTGCTGCTCTCATAGTCCATAGAATTAGGACTATGTCGAAAATGTGACTGTTTACTTACTGAAAATGCTACATCCTGTCCGTTGTCACTACTACCTTTATAGTCATTAGGATTAGGACCAAGTACATCATCCTGTCCTTCATCACTACTGCTCTCATAGTCCATATGATTGGGACTAAGAGGACACTGTGACACTCCATTCTTCTGAAATTTTTCATCATGCTCTTCATCACTACTACTCTCATAGTCCATAGGATTAGGACTAAGTGGACACTGTGACACTCCATTCTTTTGAAATTTGTCATCATGCTCTTCAGCACTGCTAGTCTCATAGTCCATTGGATTAGGACTAAGAGGACATCGTGACACTCCATTCTTTTGAAATTTTTCATCACGCTCTTCATCATTGCTGCTCTCATAGTCCTTAGAATTAGGACTAAGAGGACACCGTGACACTCCATTCTTTTGAAATTCATCATCATGCTCTTCATCACTACTGCTCTCATAGTCCTTAGAATTAGGACTAAGTGGACACCGTGACACTCCATTCTTTTGAAATTCGTCATCATGCTCTTCATCACTGCTGCTCTCATAGTCCTTAGAATTAGGACTAAGTGGACACTGTGACACTCCATTCTTTTGAAATTCATCATCATGCTCTTCATCACTGCTGCTCTCATAGTCCTTAGAATTAGGACTAAGTGGACACTGTGACACTCCATTCTTTTGAAATTTGTCATCATGCTCTTCATCATTGCTAGTCTCATAGTCCATTGGATTAGGACTAAGAGGACACCGTGACACTCCATTCTTTTGAAATTTTTCATCACGCTCTTCATCACTGCTGCTCTCATAGTCCTTAGAATTAGGACTAAGAGGACACCGTGACACTCCATTCTTTTGAAATTCATCATCATGCTCTTCATAACTGCTGCTCTCATAGTCCTTAGAATTAGGACTAAGTGGACACCGTGACACTCCATTCTTTTGAACTTCATCATCATGCTCTTCATCACTGCTGCTCTCATAGTCCTTAGAATTAGGACTAAGTGGACACCGTGACACTCCATTCTTTTGAAATTCATCATCATGATCTTCATAAATGCTGCTCTCATGGTCCATAGGATAGGACTAAGTGGACACCATGACACTCCATTCTTTTGAAATTCATCATCATGATCTTCATCATTGCTGCTCTCATAGTCCATAGGATTAGGACTAAGTGGACACCGTGACACTCCATTCTTTTGAAATTCGTCATCATGCTCTTCATCACTGCTACTCTCATAGTCCTTAGAATTAGGACTAAGTGGAATCCATGACTCTTTATTTATTTGAAATTCTCCATCCCCTCTTTCATCAGTGTTGCTCTCATAGTCCTTAGGATTAGGACTAAGTGGAAAAATTGACTTTCTATTCATAGTGGAAGAATTTCCATTATATTCATCAATATGAATAGAGTTGTTACGTGATGAAGATGTTGATGTTGTACAAAGCAAAACTTCACTATCAGGAGAATCCATCCCTTTCAAATAGAAGAGGTTGAATGATACAAATGCAGAGTCTCCTAAATATATTATATAGCTTAGAGAATGAAATTTTCCCTCCAAAAAGTTTCACCAAAATATTTCCCTCCAAAAATTTTGTTAGATCTATTTTCCTTCATTATTTTATTCTACAATTTATTGAAAAATGTAAACTAAATTTTTTTTATGAAATAAATCTTTAAAGTTAAAATTATAAACTAAAACTTTTACCTAAATTATTTCAATAGTTAAAGTATATAATATTTACTAAACAATTGAATGTGGTTTTTAATTTTTATAATACATTCTAAAACTAATTAATCTCACATTCACCCCGCTATAAAATGATTCCATAATATTCACTTTATTATAGTTTCCTATATCGCCATAAAAAATTAACATGTTAATTTTTTTTTTTAAAACAAATTAATCCCACATTAACCATACGGTAAAACATCTCCGTAATTTCACCTATATAATAAATTCCATTATCACTACTACTCACATCACATCAAGGTTTTCTGAGGTTCATTGAAAGACTTGGAGCGAATTTGTGGAGTAGCTACATTGCTATTAACAACATATTCAACGGAGAATTCTCACAATTGAAAGGTTAGTTAATTTTTTTCTTTGCAATTTTAATATTAAACTTGTTTAATGAAGTTTAATTATTTTTTTTAAATTAAAACTTTTTGCGGGCCAAATTTACCCACTACATCCGTTGCAGGCATGGTGGGCTCGGTAAAGCTCACGGCGGCCAAACGGGCCCAAAGGTTAGGGGCGATGGAGATGGCTGGCCCGCCCGCCCGCAAAGTGGGAGGGCGATTCCCAAAATCGCCCCGCCACCTGTGGGGGGGAGGGCCGCCAGGGTGGCCTCCCCCCCACGGGTGGCGGGGCGATTCTTAGAATTGCCCGCCACCTCGCGGGTGAGTGGGCCGCTGGGGTGGCGCGGGTGGAGGCTGCGGCAGCCCCCCCACGCATCACTCGGCGGCCCGCCCGCGAGGTGGCGGGGCGACTGTTGAGTTGCCTCACCCGCCACCCTCCGGGCGGGCGAGTCGTCGGGGTGGTGCGGGGGCACTGCCTTAGTGCCACCCAGGCGGCCCGCCCACTCGCGGGCTAGCAGGCGATTTCGGGAATCGCCCGCCACCCTGCAGGCGGGTGGGCCACCTAGGTGGTGCGGGTAGCCCCGCGGGCCGCTGGGGTGACACGGAGGCAGTGGTTGGGCTGCTATGGTGGGCTAAGGGGTCGAACCCAATGGCTAGCTCGATTAGCCGGCCGATTTTCAGGGGGCAGCGACAGGGCGATGTATTTTTTAAATTTTTTTTCAAAATTATTATCATTTATAAAATTAATTATCATTTATCATTTTCATTGTTAATTTAAGTTAATATGTTTCGTCATTTACTTATTTATGTATTTCTTTTTTTCAGGAAAATGGCATCAAAGAAGATTTCTGTGAATCTTTCTAGACCAAAGACTCTTAAAGGTGGATCTTCAAAAAACATTGGTGAAAGAACTCCACCTGAGCTGATAGCTACAAATCTTTCAAGTGCCTCAAATGATAAGAAGATGATTTCATACTGGAAGAAATCAAAAGAAGTGAAACTTCCATCAAAAATCTGGTATGTGAAAGAAAGAGAAAGCCAAAATGTGCAGATATATCTATATATTGATATACCTAATGATAATGAAATTTATGACGTGATGGGAAGAGTCATAGACATGTGTTCGATACTAGACAGTGAAGTTGTTTACATACTTGCAAAACTACCCAAGTCACATGAAAGGATTAAATACCAGTTATCATATTCATTGAATGACACGAGAGAGGTATCTACAAAGTTATGTAAACAAATCGTAAATGAGATGAAACAAAATATCGTAAGTATTGTTATTTATATTTGTGTTTTGCGTTCTTGTCACTGTCTCACTATATTTTTTTAACTTTGTTTTTATTGACATATGATATTTTGTTTGGCAGAATTTTGTTGAAATTTGTTCAATTAGGTTGGGAGGCATTCATTTCATAGAGCATGATATTACGAAAGTTGTCAGCAGTTTCTACTCAATGTCAGAAGAATATATGGCAAACAAGCAAAATGTAGTAATTGATGATGCTACAAAACTACATCCAAGGGATCAGAAAAAAAAAGGCCTCTAGTGGATAAATCTAGCAAGGGTAGACAAGTTACTTTTGAAGACGAGGAAGTTGAAACTGGCAGTGAAGAATATGTTGTCGTTACTGAAGATGACAATGGAACTGAGAAGGGTCGTAAAATACCAAAAGTAACAATGTCCAAGAATAAATTTGTTACAGTTAATGATGAGAATGTTATGAAGAAGAAAAGTAAAGTTGAACATTTTGAAGTTGTCATTACCAACAGTCAAGAACCTAGTGAAACTTCAAAAGAAAGCAGAGAAATCATTACACTAGGAGCTGATTTAGAGGATGGCATTACCAAAACAAAACAAAATGCCATTCAACATAATTTGACAAAGAGAAACTTAATTGAGGGTGGTCGTACATTTCAGCGTAATGTCAGACAAATCTATAAGGCAAGTGAAGGACAATGTCAATATCAAATCAGAAAGTCACATCATCTCCATGTTCACAACTTGAAGACATTGATGAGGTACAATCCATATGCCCATGTGGTTAGTTATGTGCTTCTTGTTGATCCAATTCAAGTTCCCAACAAATAAGCATTTGATAAATCAAAATGTTTTGAATACAATTATTATGTGCTTTGGGGGAACCATTCTGTAGAAGGTCAAAGACAATTGATGGAGGAATATCCCAATAACCCACGTTTTGAAACAATGAAATGTGTCATTTATGTTGGTTTATCAAATACAGAAGCAAAGTTAGTGGCATGGGATCATAATTCAGATAATGAATATAGGTTGTCTATGACTTTCATCCAAAGGGTTAGATTTATTCATAGTAAATTTGAAGAAAAATGTGGTGGGGATAGGATAAATGTTATTGTAGATTTCCAAAAGGAATGTTGTATGGAAATAGGCTATCCAATCGAAGAGAAAATCAATTCAAAAGGTGGCAAAGGCGGCAAATTTAGTGATTTATTCAGAGGTGTTGATAACATTTTCCAGTTGGCATTTAGAACTTGAGAGATATGGGAGTTGATTAATGAGATTTTTAGCATGTGGGAGAACATTGGCATTAAAAACCAGAAGGTCAAAAAGTCTAAGCCATTGATATGTAGCAACAGTAAATTAGGTCATGAAATGAAGCAGCTTCTAGAAGATATGACTATCACACCTTGGAGAGCATTGCAAGGAGTGAAGGATGAAAAAATTGTCAAAGCAATATTATCTCGTGTGAGGTCAGGGGAATTATCATAGGAGGAAATGTCTGAGCAATTTCAAAAGTAAGTTTGTTGAATCATTTTTATTTATTTCTAGATTATAATTTTCTTTTAAATATAACATATTGTTCTTGGTAGTATTTGTTATACATATCATTATATTAATTTTTTTTACTTTATTATGCGGTCACAAATTTTACATGAAAATTCAAGAACAAATGGTTAAATTGTTGAATGAAGATAGTTGGGATGATGTTGCACGCAACTATCCAGATTCAAGTTCTACATCAACATAAAAAATAAATAAATAAATAAAAAATAAAAAATCTTGCATTTAAAAAGGTATGTTGATTTATACATTCATTTTTATTCATCTGTGTACTATTTTTAGTTTATAACTTACACATATATTTGTTTATTTTATAAAAGATGAAGAAGGATGATAATGGAGCACGAGATAGTTTCAGAACCTTTATTGAAAAAAGAAAGATCAAAAGACTAAAGAAGCAACATATTAAGAATGTTGAACTTGATCCAACTCTTACTCATTTCATTTGGAATGGGCTAGACACTATTCAATATCAAGTAATACAAGGCGACTGTGAAGACTTTTTTAAACTCATACCTAAAAGGGATTATGCCCTAGTTATTGCAGATATTCCGCATGGTTTCAGTATTCCAAATATTGACTATGATAGTTACCCTTATACTTATCAAGCTCTTAGTAAAGTGGTTGCGGGATTTCTAGAAGTCATGTCATCACCATTATGGAGATTTGTGACATTTCATTCAGACACACAATTGGCAATGTTATTGTCAAGCTTCAAGGGGAAAGCAAATTCAAGGATGCAGCTTACATGGTAAGACGTTTAAAATGTATATTTGATTAATGTTGAAAAATTCATTTATGTACAAGTTAATTGAATTTTTACTATTTCATGTTACAGGGAAAAGTCAAATCTTCTTAACCGTGAAAATCAACTATTTATAAATGATTGTGAGTTTATCCATATTGATAGTTGGGCAAAAGATGATAGCTATATGTCTATGATTTTTAATCGGGTAGATGGAAGGAGTCATAGCCAAACACTAACATATGATGTTGTTGTGAGCAAACTAACATATGAAAACAAAGAAGAAAAAGGAGATATGGTTAACATTTATCAAAAACCACAGTTATTGATTAACTATCGTATAGACATATGTTCAAATGAAGGAGATTGGGTTCTGGATTTATTTTTTAGCTCAGGTAAGTTTTATTATATGGAATTGAATTTCAATATGTTATTTCTGAATTAATATGTCATTGTACTAATTTACTTCATTATTTCTTTTGTGCTTGATAATTAGGTACAACACTAGCATGTTGCCTTCAAAAAGGAATAAATTGCATTGCAATTGAAAAAGATCCAATACAGTTCAATTTCATTCAACAAAGAATTAATGCTCTTCAATTTCTTCCAGATGGAATGCAAGAAATTAGGTTGAAGAAAGGGGACTTTAGTGAATCACGTGTGGCAAAAAAGGCAAAGGAACTCCAACCACCATTACACGGAATGATTCGAAAGACATACATTGAGAGATTCGCAGACATCAAAGATCTATTAGAAGAGGAAAATGAGAAAAATGAAGCGGAAAATATTGTGGAAGAAGACAATGATGAAATTCTAAAGGACGAAGAGTTTGGATTACGTGACATTGTTGATTAAATTTAAGTTATGCTTGGAAATCAAGCTCATTTTTTGTAACTATTAACTTGTTATACTTGTAATGTTTTGACTTTGACATTTTATGAGAAGAATATACACTCAATTAATGTTGTTATGCGTTCAATATTTGTATTATGTGATTTTCGCATTAATTTTTATGTTAATCATTATTTTAAAAAAAATGATTATTATTATTTTGTTGACATGAAATTCATAAAAAAAAAACTATTATTTAACCATTTTTAATTAAAAAATTCCTATAAAAGTTGTGATTTTGACTTGTCATTTCTAGCAAAAAATTATCAAAACATGTAGTTTTTTTAGTTATATTTATGTTAAAAATGGTTATTTTTATGTCAATTGTTAAAAATTATTGTTTTTTAGAGACAATTATTTCATGTGGATTGAAAAATTAATTAACAATGTATAAATATGTAGAATATCGAAAATTCAAAATATCGACCTTCTTCTCTAAATATGCAAAACAATAAAAACCTCACTACAAAATATATATATATATATATGAAGAAGAAGACCACTTCATAAATTATTAAATTTAAAAAATAATTATTTACATCTCATCCATTAAAAAAAAAAAAACTTAAAAAAAAAAGGTTTGGTGTAGAATTACCACTTTTTTAAATCAGCATGAAAATCACTACCATTCTAAAATGCAATGTACATAAAAAAAATTATAGCGCCAAAAACTATGCTCTAAAAAAAACATGTGTGTTCTACATCACCCCTTTTCAAAATCAGGTCACTTTTTTGCTATCTCTACGAAACGGGTAACAGTATTAGTTCATGTTTCAAAGTTTACATTGTTAGTTACATAATTCATATTTAAATCAATACTTAACATTTTTACATGATTCAAAAGCCCAAGAAGGGTCTCTTTTAAATGTACAATAATTCTATAGACTCAGAATAAATCCTAGAAGTCCTCAATGGGGAATTTTACCTAAAATATGGTGACCCAAGCATGAAACCCATGCTTTAATAAGTCACAATAATAATAATAATAATAATAATTCTTTTATTTATTCTTTTGACGTACATTACATGATGACTCAAGTTCATTATTGAAGATCGAACATAGTTACTTTTTCCAACACCAACAACCTTGAAGTCTCGCATTCCCAAAAATTTCATAGGGCATATTTCCAACACACACATATGTATATATATGTCAATGAGCTTGAGGGAGTGCCCCCTCCTCCTTCTCGGCATCCTGCGTTGTTGTTTCGTGTTCTTATGGCCCATAGAGGCTATTATCTTTCTTATTCTTCTTCTTCTCGCGGGGATAGTCCCTTTTCCAATGCTTTTCTCCAAAACACCAACATGAGATTATATTCTCATCCTTTTTAGCCTCACAAGACCTCTTCCATGATATTACCATCCTTCATTTTGGAGGATTCAGTTTGGTATTTCATTTCCTGCAACTTCTTTTGCAACTCATCATTCCACTTAGCCAGTTCTTTCTATTTCTTGGTGAGTTTCCTGAGTTCTACTCTGTAGGTCATTAGCTCATCTTCCAAGTCTTTGAGCTTAACCTCCAAATTCTTGAAGGTTCTCTCCTTTGGAGGGATGTCCCTCTTTCTCGTTCTCGATGGACTTGGTCCATATCCTGTTGCACCATGCCATGATACATGTTTCTTTTCGCTGCCACTAAGTCTTACTATGTGTTGCCACAAACACTCAGTTGTTAGTGCATTGATAAATATGTATATATAGACAAATATACCAGTTGACTTTCCTTGTTGTATCAAGCATGTTGCCCTGCAACTAAGCACATTTCCCAATTTACATATTAGTCACATGTCTCAAAACCCAAGACATAAACATCTAAATGTAACTTTTTAAACCGGACTTTCTACATGCACATGCACATATCATCTCATTCATAAGCACGCATTTAGAAGATTCCATATTCTTTATCAAGCTTAGTTGTAATTGGGAACCAGATACCATGCCAAAATCAACACTGTTCAATTCATTCATTTTCTATACTCAGACCCAAAATAACAATTTAAATGCAGCCTTTATACCAAGGCTAGTAACCAAGGCATCATGGGAATTGCACATCCCAACCATCATATATATAATACATATGCCTATATTTCAGTGAACCAAGCAGGGTTATACACATCACACAGGGATCCTTCCCAGATCCCTTAAACCTCATGGACATAATTGTCCCAAGCATATAATATCACATCACCCAACCAATGGTGATGGTATGCTACAAGTACTCATTTCCCTATAGGCAGTTCTACAAAAATTTAAAGAAAAGACCATATCTAAGGTCACAACCACTGGTTGTCCAAACCTTCAAGATGCCAACCAGAAAACACATGCAATCCAACTAACACTTGCGAGTAGGATACCCTCAACTCACATTGAGATATTACACTCAAATATGAGCTTCACCCTAGATCCAAGGATCCATGCATTAGTATTATGCTATATACTTGGATCACAACGTGAACCCTCAATTATGCATGCCATAAACAATTTACAACTAGATTTTTAACATCTAAACACATGTTTTATTAATTTTTAAAAAATCATTATGAAACCCCCTTTACTCAGGGATCTATTGTTACTTGCCCATGATAGAGCACATCCAATCCAAGTGTTGAACCTGAATGCTCTGGTACCACCTATAAAAAACCACCCCACCTGCCCTAGTGGGATGGCTGCTACTTGATAATCCAATTTCTCTTGTACTGTTAGAAGAATGGGATTAAATTTCCTTCTCTCTTCTTTTTTTACCCTCCTCTTCTTTTTGAGTATTCAAATTAATTTAATTAAAGATTATGGCTTCTCCTATTTATACCTGCGCACAAGACTCATATATTAGTAGCTTCCATATTAAACCGGTCCCACCCGTTCATATAGTAATCCTTGGGACCACTCTAATTTGCCACACCGCATAAAGGACATGAAACTTCCACATATATCTATATATATATATATATATATATATATATATATATATATATATATATATATATATATATATATATATGCCACTCACCCATATTAGACGGGTCCCACCCGTTCATATAGTAATCCCTAAGACCACTATAATTTGTCACACCACATAAAGGACGTGCATCTTCTTGGAGGATCTCCGGTCACTTGAATAGTGGAGCCATTATATGCTACTCCGACAGGGTAACATGTGTGAGGTTTATGACAGGGTTAACCCCTCAGAATGGGTGGTATAGGGAATACCATCTATCGTGAGACCAACGGCCCACAATCATTCTAACATGGTCAAGCCCTTTTCCAAATCTGCCAAGATGACCCCTCAAAAGTGGGTTCCAGTTTCTAGCGAAACCACGAGGGTTTCCTTATGCGCACATGACGTTAGGTTGAGGCCCCACCTCTCTGGCCCCTCCCACAACATCGAACTAACACATCATACCAACGCTTACATCCTGGTGTTCTCATGTGATGCTCTCCCTTATACCTCCCAAGATGAGGGACACATCATCCTAATGCTTTCACCCTAGAGCCTCCTCTCGACTACCATTTTTAACCATCTGGGGTGGGACCCTTTAGGACACACCATCCCAATCCCAACTCCCCGATGCTCTCCCTAGGTGCTCCTCTTGCACCTCCGAGTGGGGACCACCAAGACACTTCATCCTAATCATGACCTCTTGATAACCCCTTAAGATTGCTCCTTTTCATTCAATTGGGGTGGGAGCCTCCAGGACACGTAACCTCAGTCCTGGCATCCCAACGCATTACTTGACTACTCCCCTACACACCTCTGGGGTGAGAGCTCCGAGACATGTGGAAAATGGACCATACCTTCGCATGGCCCATGCCTCCAATTGGTCGTCAGTGCAGCAGTGCCCTAACATCCCGTGTTGATTCATCTTGACGTTTCAAGGAAAAAACCCCCTTGAACTTACGAGGCAATGGTGAGTCAGATGAGTTATATGGTGGGTTACACTCTGACCAATGGAAATGCTCCCCACCTTTGATTTATGGGCCCATTTGGCCAAGCGCCTCTCCATCCCTATCATTCCCTTACACCTCGAAAAAAAACCTCCAGGATATAGCCTTAGGGATGAGTTGTCATCTGGGCACCACTTCCATCTAATGGCGGAACTGTTGGACCTACGTGTCTTCCAACGCATCCCGACTTATATAATCCCGGTTGTTTTTCATGCCGCTAAACTAAAACTCCCGAGATATGACCCCCAAGCCACATCACCTTCCTTCATCCAATCACGATAAGGCGGAAGTCTCGGTAGCCAATCTGTGGCTTTCACAGCTAGGTCTTCCATTATACCAATCACATAATATTATTTGGTTGAGTTATAAGATTAAGGCCCCACCTAACTGCATCGCGATGCAGCTTTGTGCTGAACTTCTCCATTCCAGCATGGGTTCGATTATGGCTCGGTTGTGGCGGTCCTACAACCATCTCGACCTACGCTAAAGATGAACCACGACCATTATGTCTTACTAAGCCATTACAGGTGATACCCCTCTTGTGCTTACACTAGAACCACTCTTCCCGAATCCACGGGAGTTGCAAAATACCAAAAGGGCCATATCAAGATCTACACACCGTGAAGATCCGCACAGCCTCAGACTTATTGTGCCCTGACCAATTGCAGTGTGGTGCTTTTCGAAGACCTCCAGGATTGTTGAAAATGCAAGGTTGTAAAAGCCTCTAAGGCAGATTCATAGTTTATTATAGTTAAAGGAGGAAGTCATACTCGACATCAAAACATTGACATATAAACTGTAATATGGGTTTATAACCATTACATATGCACATATCCTATCGACCAGTCTATCTCTGATGTAACCCTTATACTTTAATAAAAGAGTTTCCATGTTGTTTATTGTTATGGGTTGGATTAGGCTTTTATAAAATAAATTATTGCCCTTAACACCACAAAGTGTATTAATCATTCATGTGGATAACAGGGACACAATCCATGTCCAACTACATTATGCACCAATTCAATCCAGAATGCAACACAAATTCAATATCATTTAAATAACACAAGAATACTTATCCTGTAATTTTCATGGCAACTGAGTCTGGGACAAGGACTCGCTCGACTCTATGATTTAGAAAGAGTGCAACCATTGACCCAAACTGAGGATCAGTACTATGGAAAACAATCGAGAGAAACATGCACATAAAACAAGGAAGTTAATAGGCCAATGAAGAGAAAACAGGAGGAATCCTCACTTTCACCACATTGCAACATAAGCAACGCTCCTGCAAGCTTAAAACCCTATAATCATCATATTACAATAAATAAAAATATGCAGACTAAACATTGTTGTAACAATCAATATTCTTTACAAGCCATTCCAACAACTTCAAGCATTAAAACAACACATTTGTCACTCCTACAAATGATAATAATATAGACATGCCTCCTGCATCAATAACAACATCTAAACTAGGAGTGAAAAACATGTTTTATTATGAATAACAAACATAAGAGCACGTATCTTAAGAAATGTCAAAATGTTCCAACTCAGAGTGGGACTCTAACTCTCCACCCAACCATAGACAAGCTACAACCACTATTACTTGTAGTTTTCACCCTCAAGCTAGAGTCCAAAGATTGAGGTGGAGAGCCTTTAGAGGGAAATATTCAACAAATACACAGCTAAACCAGAGCACCACCAGGCCACCCTCCCTTCATCCTCAAGGAAAGCCTCTACTCTTTGTGATGTTTTTGCCTAGCAAGTTTCGATAGGGATTTTAATTGGTTTATTTCTCTCCTCAGATCTCAACAATGCAACTCGAAATACTGCTTTCTCTGCCTAGGCTCTAGTCTCTTACCATCCTCTTGAATGAGAATCGAATGCAAGCCTTGAATGAGAGAGTCGTCCCCTCTCCTTTCCTCCACCTTCTCTTTCTCTCCTACGTAGTGATTTCCTCCCACTGTCCTTGCTACCAGCACAGTCAAACCTTCATAAATTATGCCCTCCCTGCATTGTAAATTTTTTTCAAGGTAGCATGGCCCTACTTACTTCTCTTGCAGCGCAAATTAATTCTAAGAACCGATCCATTTAAGGCTCAACATCCAACCTTTAATGACTGTCAAAAATGTTGCAGATTCCTGCAACAAGGAACCTTGAACATCCCAAGCAAGTAATCCCCTCAGCGAACCGAGGACTGATATTTAAATCAGTAATTCCCTCAAGCAATCTCCAACCTCAAGCAATGGAATCTGTGTCCCTCTCTTATCCTTTTAATTTATAGAAGTATTTACGTTGTGTACACAAGGATAAGTAATTTGGCTTGTTAAAAGCCATTTTACCTTATCCCGTCACCCATTCATTATCCCTTTTGCTATGCTTCTTCCTGAATATGCCACAATAAGCTTATGAATGTTAAAGTAGTTGATTATCATTAAATGTCTTTATTATACACGCCAAAGGCAGAGTATATTGTAATCAGTATGTCAAACTTATTTTTGACTTTCGATTAATTGTTTTCAATAAAATCAAATTTTCTAAAGTTTTATTATAGTTGTGAAATATTTAAATATTAAACTAAATATTTGTTAATTATAAAAGTAATTTTCAAATTTTATAAAAATTATATTCCAATTTTATGATTGGTTAAGTACATTGACATGACTAATGGGTTTGAAATTCATTTATCATAAATAAAAAATTATTACAAAACAAAAAAAAAAAAAAAAACTTACCCTAACACATCTGTCCAAAATATTAATTACAATATTGATGTGATGTATGCACGGTGTACCTCTAGTCATGATCCGGCACAAGTTTTCGTGCCAAAACTCTGTTTTACCTTTTTTTAAAATAACTTTCGTAATTATAAAATTTTGCTAGGTTAAATAATATTTATAAAGACATAATTTTAATAATGAAAAATGATAGAAAGTGTTTATTGCCACGTGTATATTTAATAAATTATTTTGGTAAATTATTGTGTATTATGCATTTGCGTTTGGTCAATTATGTTTTAGCCCCAAGGGATAGCTCAAATGGTCGAGTTCCCGTTGCTAAGTACCTTCCCAGTTGGGAGGTCACGGGGTCAAATCTCCTCGACGCCCTCGGGGTTAGGTCTGTAAAGGCCGACGAGCAGATCCCTTCTGGTGGAACTGCCCTGCTTCTCTACTGTGGATGTTTGGCCAATTATGTTTTAAAGAGATAACTAAAATATATGGAAGAATTTCATTTATTTTAGTGGATAACTCCACGACAAACCTTTAATTATATTAGAACAGAGTTGGTTCGATTTGCTTTTGAAGTGCTTTAAAAAGGACATGATTTATAAGTTGATTGAATATAATATATTTAAGAAAAACAAGACTATTTTGAAGTGCTTTAACTAGAGGAATGATACATGATAGATACTTTAGAACAATATTTCTATTAAAAAGGAGGACACGATATATAATTTGTTGGAATATATCTATAATAAATAGTGTTTTTCATAATAACATGTTGTCACTGACATTATTCAGTAAGGCATTGAATAATGCAGTGAGAAGGAGGTTATTATGGGTTTGCATTTCGTTAGAATTTTTTTAATAAATTTGAGTTTCATTCAAATTCATTTTGATATTAAAAATTATGTGAAATTTTCATATTAAAAATAAATATAAGTGTTTTTTGGTGTGTAATTTTTTTTATATTAATAATAATAATAATTTTATTTAAAAATATTAATAAAAAAAATGTTTAAAATACAATTAAATAACTAATTATTTAATTAATTTTTATTAAACATAATTAAAATTTTAAAAACCAGATTTAATATAAAAACATTAAAAAAAAAAACAAAATAAATGTAATTAATATCATATAAAAATGTCAAATGATTAAAATATGGCTGAATCTAACTATTATATATTTTGAGTTTTTTTTTTTGCTAAAATTTAGTCATACAACGTTTAGCGAAATTTTGATTTTCAGTTAATTAAAATCCATTAGAAATTTTGAAATTCAAACTTGTGATTCCAACAAACCTCTACCAAATTTGGAAAAAAATAAGAGTGTTAGCTAATCACTTTTGGCGTAAGAGGCAGGTACTAAGCAGAAACGCTACATATTACACTTATTTTTTATGAATTAGGAAAGATTATTGTTGGTTTTACTGACGATGATTTCCCTAGCTTGGTTCCTATAGCTTTTATGCAATTCTTGTAACCAATCTGTGAGGTTGGCATACTTAAATAACTCCAAGGGAAATTACAGAACATGGGTTTTATTCCTAGGGATGATGACATGGGTTTATATTGCCTAATTCATACTCAACCTAACTTCATAACCCTCTAGTTCATGATATACAATTCAGATAATTTGTGTCAGACATGATCAAGAAATGAAATTCAAGCATGATTTTCGGAGAAATTGTTAGGTAAACTTGACTCGGGATAGAGTCAAAGTTGACCAGGTTAAATAGTGATGGTTTTGGGGCACATGGTATTGTGCACCCATAGTATTTTGCCCGTGGTATTATATGTAATGGAGCTTATAAAAGGTTGGAAGGACTTCATTGTAACGCAAGACCTGGAGGTGAGCGGTGAATGCTCACTTGGTCGGATTGGCTAGGGTTTTGGCCAATGCTAATAAGATCTTATTAGGTTGGGTTTTTCCCCGGATTTGGGGTTTTCCCGAATAAACATTTGCGTTTATGTGTTTATGGTTGTTGCTGGTTATTTTTATATTTATTCCTCTCAGTAATTATTTATGTTATGTAGTAAATTTCTTAACAACTGGTATCAGAGCCAGATATTGGCTTCAAAGGGATTTTTTATGCCAGGGGTTTACAGTGCCTGATGAGATCAATGCAGCCTTTTTACAAGATCTGGGTTTGGAAAATAATGGTGGAACAATCGTACGTGGAAGAACCTCAAGGAGAATGTGCGGAAGATAGTGCTGTAACTACCAAGGATCGCAGTGCATTTGCAATATTTACCGGTTTGGAACATGCTGACGAATTTTCAGGATTCATGTGGTTATTTAAAGAAGGTCAACAGAAGTAAATTGTTCATGCGGCTTCGAAAATTGTTTGTTTTCTGCTACGTGAGGCCACTGGTGCTGGAATCTACGAGGTTCTCGTTGGGCTCGCAGTTGGAGCGGTTTGATAGAAGTTTTTGAGAAAATCAAATTAAGAGAGGATGGATCAGAATCGCAGCAGTAATAAACAAAAAATATTTTAATGAAGTCAAAATTATTGCATGTAAATGGGCATACTACTATAAGACCTAGTAAGGCATGTGTACCCCTCGGTGATCACCAGTAAAGTCTAGGTTAGACCTAGGTGATAGAGGGGATGTCGGGTTAACAATACCCCCGGTAAAAACTCTGAGGGGGGTAAGAGCTAGAGTGAGCAGGATTGTCTCACTTAGCAGGTTTGGCTGGAGTTAGTCAAGGAACCCCAAGTCAAGTTTAAGGGGGGAATTGTTAGGTAAACTTGTCTCGGGATAGAGTCAAAGTTGACCAGGTTAAATAATGATGGTTTTGGGGCACATGGTATTGTGCACCCATAGTATTCTGCCCGTGGTATTATATGTAATGTAGCTTATAAAATGTTGGAAGGACTTCATTGTAATGCAAGACCTAGAGGTGAGCGGTGAATGCTCACTTGGTCGGATTGGCTAGGGTTTTGGCCAATGCTAATAAGATCTTATTAGGTTGGGTTTTTTCCCCGGATTTGGGGTTTTCCCGAATAAACATTTTTGTTTATGTGTTTATGTGTTTATGGTTGTTTCTGGCTATTTTTATATTTATTCCTCTCAGTAATTATTTATGTTATGTAGTAAATTTCTTAACAAAAATGAAGAAGAATATAGAAAATCCACGACATGGGTTTTATCCAGAACATCCCAATTAGGTGATTCTCAAGCAATTTCCCCAAAAGTTCATGGATTGGTAGATACTCAAGGTTTTTCAAAAGGGTCATTTCTTCTTTTTGCCACTAGCAAACTGTGTCCAAAACAAAGTGATTAGTTAGCACATAAATTGAATCAAACTTATTTTCAGTTCATTAAATTTTATATGGATTAAATATAATCATATATTGATATTTTTTCCAACTAATATCTACCAAAATCAAGAAAATACAATATTTTGTAAATCTATCCATAGCTTTGATAGTCCAAATGTAGGGGAATTCGTTCCAATTTCCCCCTTTGCCTCTTTGTATAAAATGGATGGACTAAGAGGATCAACAATTAGCTGTTGTGCATGTTCTCCCCGTGAGCCCCTCCCTGGTTTGCCCCGAGGGCCTCAGCAGTATTGAGCATTGATCTGATCAGAGCGACCTCTTGCTACGATCATGGAACGACCATATCCACCGAAGGATGGAGATCCTCCTCCAGGAAAACTGATCTCTGAGAAAGATGAAAATGCAGATGCCTTTGCATCTCTGATCTCAGCCATTGGCCCCCCAAAAACCAGACCTTCGATATCCAAGTTTGTGAAGAAACTCGAAGACATCCCAGATATCTCTCTACCTCTGTCTCTTCCTCGTCGGGCGGCTCTGTCTCTATCATAAAGGGGCTTGGTAGACCAGTTTACAGGACTTTAGCCCTCACCTCGTTCGATTCAGAAATGGGTTGAAAGGAACTGGTCCTCTTCAATAAATGGAAAAATCTCCATAATGTTATGTGGAAGAGGGTATTACACCTTTCATTTCGAAATAAAGGAAGATCGAGACTTAATATTCAGAAACGACCCATTCTTCATGGACATGTGAGGCATGTACTTAAAAAGATGGACCCCCGACTTCGACCCTGAAATGGATGTTGCTAACGTAGTTCCGGTTTGGGTAAGACTCCCTCATCTCCCACTACATTGCTGGGGTGATGAATCTGTCAGGGCCATTGGGAATGCAGTGGGGAAGTATATTGATAGATGTGAACCAAAAGAGAATATGCATGCATGTGCGAGGATATGTATCGAAGTGGATCTAGGGAAGGGCTTACTGGAGGTAGTAAAGATTAAATTAGATCAGTGGACGCACATATAACTACTGGACTATGAGCAAATACCGTTTAAATTCAAGGTATGTTATGAATACGATCATTTTGCAAATAGATATCCAAAAAACCAAGAAGGTGAAAATTTAGAAGAGTCTGAAGCAAAATGGGAACAAGTTAAAAACAAAAAACCGATAAACAAACAACCCATCTCCTCCTCAATACATCTCCAAGCTCCCCTTCCCCCCTTTGATCCTTCTCCATCATCCCCCCCACAATATAATCCTCCCCTAATCTCCTCATCTTTCATCAATCCCAACCCCTTTGAACCTCTTGATGATCCTCACATTCCTCCCTCATCCTCCTCCTCTCATCTCTCTCCTTCCCATATCCTCACCCCCTCCGTCCTATTATCCCTCGCAACCCTCCTCCCCCCTTAGTTGATAGAATTTTGAAAAGAAACCAATCAAAGGAATCTCTTCAAACCTTAGATTACCAAAAGAAAGAAGGAAGAAAATATAACAAAGAACTTAGAGATGAAGTGGCAGCAAAAAAAATGGCTTTAGGAACGCAGCAGCCCATGGACTCCTTTTTTGGGAAAAGCTCTGGGAACAATGAGAAAAACCAAAATCAGCAAAGAGCAAAAGGACCCTCTGCCCATCAACTAAATAAATAATGGTTGTGGTCTCTTGGAACTGTCATGGTTTGGGGACACCTTTTAAAGTAAATGCAGCATAAGATATTCTAGTAAAGGAAATCCCAGATATTCTAATGCTTCAGGAGACCAAAATTAATTGCTAAGACTTGGAAAAAATGATCAAAAATCTAAAAAATTATGAGGGAACATCTCAACAAGCTATAGGGGCCTTAGGGGGAATATGCACATTATGGATGAAAGGAAAATGGGAGATGCTACATCAAAAAAAAGGAACAACATTGGATTAACAAACCTAAAAGAGACGACCACCAATGAGCAATTTTGCATTGTCAACATATATGCTCCCAACCACTTCAAGGAAAAAGAACAATGTTGGAATACAATTCAAGAGACCTCACATGATACTAAAAACATAAAAATAATTTTGGGAGGGGACCTCAATCTTGTTCTTAATGTGGAAGAGAAATTTGGAGGGGTTTACCATTCAGACCCTTCAATGGATGCCATTGAAAACATAATGGAAAAAAACAATCTAATAGACATCCCTCCCAACAATAGTAAGTATATGTGGAACAACAAAAGGGTAGGAAGTAGCAATATAAAGGAAAGATTAGATATTATTTTGGTTTAGGACAGCATCATCTCCAACTACAATTCAGCAAGATCAAGAATCATTCACACAACAGCATCAAATCACAAGCCGGTGGTAATTACTATGGGGCTGATGGAAAATCAAGGCCCAATACCTTTCAGATACTACCCAATATGGAACAACAATGAAGAATTCAAAAATCTAATTGCGGAAGTGTGGTCTCAAAAAGTCACGGGGTCCCCCTATTATGTGTGGGAAACCAAGTTAAAAAACTTGAGAAAGGAACTGAAAAAATGGGCCATAGAAAATGAAAAGCAAACAAAGAAAAGAAAGGCTGAGTTATTAAAAAAATGGAGAAACTTCAAGAGGCAAAAGAAAACAAGGAGGAGACCAAAGAGGACCATCTTCAGGAAAAGGCCCTCTTTTGGGAAATATACAGAGAAAACCGGAAAGAAGAGGAAGTGGTGAGACTAAAGTCAAGAAGCATTTGGTTAAATGCAGGGGATAAAAACATATCCCTTTTTCATAATACTATGAAAATCAGAAGTGCCAAAAATCAGATCGACAAAATCCAAATAGAGGGACAGGAAATTAGAGGAGCTGCTGAGTTAAAAAAAGAATCTCATAAAAAATTCAAAAACCTCCTAACAACAAACGGAGAATGAGCAGACTTTGAAACCTTTTTGTAGCATGTGCCAAACAAGATAAGTGTTGAACAAAATTCGGAAATTATGCAAGAAATCAGAGAAGAAGAAATCGAGGTAGTTGTTTGGGGCCTCCATCTAGATAAAGCATTGAGTTCGAATGGATTCACAATTTATTTTTACAAGCAGCACTGGCATATAATAAAAAAGGATTTAGTAAGAATGATAAGGAATGTGTTTATTAAAAAAAATGGGAGGTTTTACTAAATCCTCCTATCTGGCTTTAATTCCAAAGGATGCAAGGCCTTCCACATTTAGCAGATTCTGGCCTATTTCATTGTGCAACTCTTCTTACAAAATAATAACGAAGATCATAGCCAACCGAATAAAGAAAGTTCTCCCTGAGATTATCTCAGAAAACCAAGGAGGCTTTGTTCCAAATAGACAGATTATAGATAATGTTCTGGTTGTCCAGGAAGCTCTACACTCAAGCATGTTGAAAAAAGAATAGGGAATCATCATAAAATTGGATATGGCCAATGCCTTTGACTGTGTAAGTCTTCCTTACCTCACTGTTGTCTTAAAGAAATTTGGTTTCTCAAACGACATCATTGAGGTAATCAGTGTCGGGATTATGGGACCATGGATAGCCCAGTTGATAAACGAAAGACTAAGTGATTTCTTTCAAAGTTCCAGAGGGTTGAGGAAGGGTTGTCCTCTTTCACCTTTCTTATATGTAATAATGGTAGACTCGTTAAGTAGAGCTCTAGAAAAGAGTAGGAGAGAAAGAACACTAACTAGTTTGCACATTTCATATGGTGTAAGAAGCATTAATCACTCCTTGTTCGCAGATGACACATTGTTGATGGGTGGAGCCTCATGCATTGTTTCCTAAAGATTAAAAAAAATCCTAGATAAATTCATGGAGGTTTCAGGTGGTCTCTTAAACAATGAAAAATGTAGAATATATGGTTGGAATGTTCCCTCTCGCACCATGCAAAGAATATCTCATATCCTTGAGATATCCATACATGAAATTGGAATCACTTCTTCTAACTATGACTACCCATATCAAAAGAAAACCTAAAGGCTGAGATATGGAGCACACAAACTGAAAAGATGAATGAAAAAATCCAAAGTTGGGATGTGTTGTGGTTGAACATTGCGGGCAGGGTGACCCTAATCAAATCCATGCTCACTGCGCTGCCAATTTACCAATATGCCACTATTCTGGCTCTGACCACCATCCACAAACAAATGGAATTAATAATCAAGGTTTTTCTATGGCAGGGAGGAAAAAAGGAGACCAAAAAGTTCAGCTTGGTAAAATGGGAACAAGTAATTTTGCCTTATGAGAAGGGAGGCTTATCCATAAGGCTGCCTAGAATGATGAATGCTGCCCTAGGGGCCAAAATTATATGGAGAATGATAACTAGAAAGGACAGATGGTGGAAACAAACTTTGGCTTTAAAATATATGAATCATCAAAGAACTCACTTGCTAGATGAAAATGTCCCAATAAGGCCATGCTCGCAAGTATGTAAGCTAGTAAAAAAAAATGTTACCTACTATCACCAAGTACACTTCAAAGATGCCCGGAAATGGAAAAAGTATCAAGGTATGGGGAGACAGAATCATGGGGAAAGAGCCTTTATCAACCTACCCAAGTATCCATGAGATAAGAGAATGGATGCAAGCTAAGGGGCTAACCTCCTTGCATTCTATTTCTCAATGGAAAAACAGAAATTGGCATGACTGGCACATTCCAAATATGCCTCCAAATTTAAAAAGCCAATGGGATCTCTTAGTCCTCCATCTCAAAGGATCAGCCCCAACAAATATGGAAGATGAAGACACAGTCATCTGGGATCCTAGTGGGGGTGCCTACTCAGTCAAGTCCGGATATAACACTCTCTAGGCATAACAAGATGAACAAGATTGGGCCCCCTGGAAATCTATATGGAAGACAGAAAGCCTCCCCAAAGTTAAGATTTTCAGTTGGACTCTCCTAAAAGGCAGAATTCTTACTGCTGATAACCTTAAAAGAAAGGGATTCTCCAGCCCATCAAGGTGCTCAATGTGCCTAAATGAAGAAGAATCCATCCAACACCTCTTCTTGGATTGTCCCTTTACTAGAGAGTGTTGGAAGCAATTTACTAGTCCTCTGGAAATGGAGCTCAACTTCTCCATAACCTTTAATGACTTCTTTACTGAATGGAAAAAAAATACCCTTATTCATTGAAGAACAAGCAAACCATCAAAAGGTTTTGGGAAAGTCTCCCGTCATTTCTCTGTTGGCAGATTTGGCTCTCAAGAAATAAAAGCATCTTCAAATACCAAACCCCAAATATTGGAAGAGTTCTGTCAAAAACTTGGGGACTCACTTCAGAATTTCTAAACATGAAAGGTTTAAAAGCAATAGACAGTAGCAGCCTCCAGCAAGAAGAAAGGAATTGGATCAGCCCAGCAACTATTAGAAGTAACTGGAATATCAGTCCCAATTTTAGACCCCCAACTCAAAACTGGAAAATTAGACTAAATAAGGAAGAATTTTCAACATGGAAAGGAAATCTGAATAGGTATTGTATCTTCTTTGACGTGCCTCCAAAAATAATCAGGGTAGAACTGGAGTAGGAGGGATCCTCCTTGAACCAGGGGGGAATAATCCAGTCACTTATGAGTGGGGGGTGGGGGAAACCTCTAACAATAAGGTAGAGGCTTATGGCCTACTAATGGGAACCAAGATACTAAACAAAAAAGGAAATCAGAAACCCTATTATAATGGGAGATTCAACAATCATAATTGAAGCCATGATCAGTAGAAGAAACCCTCCAAATGCTGCCATGCATTGAATCCTCAATAGAATAAGGCAAAATATGGAAGACCTGGGAAATGTCACTTTTAAACATATCTTGCGAGAAAACAACAGCTTCATTGACCACCATGCAAAATTGGCAGTAGCAAGGTCTGAAGGGGAAACAAGAGTAGTTGAGGATGTGTCCCTCACACCTATTCCTTAGTCCTATTGTCCCTGTATGGAAATCATGTCAAAAATTTCTTCAATCAACTATTTTTCGTGTTTCAATGCAAATGTGTTCTGCAGTACACATACGTATCCCCGCAATGATTTCTTTTTGGCTATTAGAGCATGGAGGTCTTGTGACTCCACAAGCATCTCATTGCGCATTTTCCGCCATTCTCTCAGCTCTAATATATTCAATATGCCTCCAATCAAGCTCTCCCAGGTCAACATTTCTTCTCAACTGACTTGGTTTCCTTCCGCTCCCCCGTCTTATTTTTATTTCGGGCCTCCCTCTCCTCTTTTCACTCCCCAAGCGTCCCATGTTCTTCATGTTGATATCTCTCCCCAGCGAGCTCCATGTTTCTTTGCTCAGGCCTTCTCGCTTCCCCTCTTTGCGATCCCAAGCCTCTTGCAAGATCGCTACCTGTGGATTGTTGCTCTCCTCATGCATGCAAAGATCTTGTGAGATTATCATCATCGCTCTGCTCTCCCTTTGGCTTTATGCACTTTTCTTCTCTCTCCTCTAGCATTTATATTATCTCCTCCATTTCCATTGTCTATGTTGTAAGGCTTGATCTCTTATGCTTCTTGTTTCTAATCAAGCCAGCTAATTGGTGCATTAACCAAGGGAAGTTGGAACTTCGTCCATCTAGCAACAAGGATCATAGGCATCACTCTATCAAGCTCAAGGGGACAAAAACAGGGCCTTCATCTAGCAGAGATACCAAGAAGAACTAGCACACCACATAGGATCATATCTCATATCAAAGGACAACAGAAGACCGCTCAGCAATGGACTTAAATCCAATAGACCGAGCTTCCCAAAATGAGAAATGTGCTACATGCAGAGCTAACAAATTCATAATCCAAGACTTGAAGATTCAAATGAGGTCTGAAAGCTCAGCTTTGAAGAGACAATTGGAGAGTCAAAAGGCTGAAATAGATTCTGTCACCAACAAGTGCACTCACCTTGAGGAGACAGTCAACTACCTCAAAAACATTACTCTAAATTAGGAGGGAGAAAACTCAAATTACCATAGCAGTAAATAGAGATCTCAGCAAGATCAATCTGTAAACAAATATTAAATTTAGCCATAAGTGTTTTTGAAGTCTCTTAGTTTCCGAAAGTCATGTTATGTAAGTGTATTTTCTTGCTTTCTCAGTTTGTAAGGCAATATACTAGAAACGTAGTTGGAATCTCTGGAATTTTTGGATTCATGTCTAAAGGATCCCGAGACTACGTTCCTGACCTTCTCTCCTTCAGCGTGACTCCTTCCAACCCCATATGTATCAGGAGCTTGCTCCTCTCCCTTTTTTGGAATATATAAAACCATAACCGATCTTGTAAAAAAATAAAATGTATGGACTAAGAGAATGTTAGGGGGTTGGAGGAAAATAGTAGAGTAGTATGGAGGTTGCCAAATATTGCAAAGAATAACTATGATTGCTAGATCATTCACCTCTCTATAATGAAAAGATTTCTAGTCATTCAGTTATTGGTGTTGTTGGTTATGTAATTATTGAATATTCCTCTTTAATGATGAAGTGATGATCGATGGTGTTAAAGATCATGAGTGGAAAAAATTACTTTTGATTTTGTAGCCTCTTATGCAACGTGGTACTAGTTAGTAAGGATCCACCAACTCAACATATGTTGCTTCATAGATTTCATTTTCTTTTTGCAATGTAGAATAGTGTAGTTGCTTTCCTTTCAATGCAATAGATAGATTGCAGTTTGTTTCATTTCCTGCTTTGATCGTTAAATCTCCATTGCTTATAGTTCTCTGGTTTTGTGCGATCCTTTTCCTTTCCCTACCTTTTACTTGGTTTGGTATGCATTTACTCCCTGCACAAGTGATTTTCTTTTTGAATGATTGTCCTTTGATAGTTGTGTGTTGTCTACTTTTGTTTCCATTATGTAGCAATAGGATAAGGAGACTGTGAATGCCTTGACCTTCGCACATAAGTGTAGCATTGTGAAGTTTATGAACATCTTGGTTAACAATTTATTGTTGAATATTTAAGCAATCAAATCGCCCAACAACATGTGCCACATCCTCACTCATTTTGAGGGTTCAATTTGCTCCTTGTTAACCATTTGGCAAAGGTTGTGTACCTGAGGACCACATGTGCCTATTTCCCTCTCATTTAACGTGTTTTATGATGGACATTGGAGGATTTTGACGAGCGACTAACGTTTGGGCCCTTATTCTTACACATGTGTTGAATTTTGAGCATGTGATGGAATATTTGGAGGGGATGACCCTCTTACTGACTTTGATCCACACAAGTGGAGCTCTTGTGAAGCTTTTGGAGGTTGTTTTATTGCACTTAGATAAGGTTGAACGCTTTGATGAGGGAGTTTGTTATATTTTGACCATGTCTATCTCACTTCTGACAAGTACGTCTACTTGAAGAGATTGTTGCATGTGTTTTGAGGGTGGCATAGCTTCAAGAATAATTATCTTTGGACAAAGTGCCTAGGATTTTTTCAAATCAATGTCATTAGATGCAAAATTGCCATGGTATTTCCAACATGTGGTCATAATAGAAACTCAGGAAAAAATTGACATGGTTATGGTGCTTTTAAAATCTTCCATGAAGAATATTACTAAAATTTTTACCATTCATTTGAGGACATTCCATTCTCATGATGGTTGGTTCACATGTGGAACATATTTCTAGGAGGGAATCCACTTTGTAGATGTATAGATGTATCTATTCTCTTGTATTGAACATATGGCATTTTTCCACCATATTATATTGTTGTTGAGTAGATCATCTTTAGTCTTTAAGAGGATATTAGTTTTACAGCATAGATCTAGGATTGTTAGGGATCTATTGCTATTTTATTATAAAGGTTGTTGAGTTTTTCATTTACAAATAAGGTACTCCTCATTGTAAAAGCATTGGAAGATACTGGAATAAAAATTGTTTTTCTCTTATCTCTTATCCAAGGCTTTGTGATGATATATGATCATTTTTTCTTGAAATGTGGCATATGATTCTCATAGCATACACGTACATCACCACTTCAAAAAAGCCACACTAACGACCCTACCACATGGACTCCATTGATACCTTGCTAGCATCCAAATCTAGGTTTTTGGTTTAATCCCCTTTATAGAAATTTATATTTTTCCAATCTTTTTCCCTTGATAAACTTTGGTTATTAACACTCGATGGCTTCCATATTCTCATCTTCAACACTTGACAAATTCCACTAGTGCTTCACAAATCATCTAGAAATTTGGGTTTTCATTTCTTTCAAACTCATTAAAGGATTTGACTTCTTAACCCTTCTGGATTTGGAAAAATTCTAAAAAGGCCATTTTGAAAAATTATGGATTCCACATCCTTTCTGCGATGTAGATGCCACCTCAAATTCTTCATATAGTTGTGCCAAGTTAACATGCCACATTAGCATGCCATGTCAACCTTCCATGTTCACCAACCACATCCTATTGCCACATTAATAGGGCATGTTGGCATCCATGTCAGTTGTCGTGTTGTCATCCCCATTGGCATCTAGATTTGGTTTTTCTATTAGAGTGCATTTTCAAAAGCTTTGAATTCTCTAACTTCCGGATCTAGATTTTTCTAAGAAAGGGGAAACCTTATGGATACAACATCTACTAGATCTTGGATTTATCAAATATCTCAGTTTTGTTAGTTGATGTGAAAATTTCCAAGAGCATATGAAAAAGGGGGTGATTAACTTATTACAATCCTGCTAGATGCATCTAGGTTCTACTGGGTGATGAGGATTATCGACAAAATGGAAACTATTGGAATCTAGACTTGATTGACATCCAAATCTTATCATAAGACATGATAAGCTAGATCAATCGAGATCCAAAGAAAATCCTAAGGTGCTAAATTTTAAGATTCTTTAAAATTTTGACTCCAAGCTTCCATTGTCACGGTTCCACCCCTTTTGAATCTACAAGGTTTGTGTTTTTGTAGAGGTCCCTTATTTACTTTTTTTCCAAATTTCCACTAATATAGATAATAAGATATCTTCCATTTCCAAACTTCTATTCCTATTATCCCTTTCTTACTAGGCTTATGGTCTCGGCCCCCTATGGCCCATGTGACAAAGGGCTAGAGACAAATCTCCCATCCCCAAGTTTTCATAATTTTACAAGCCTCAACAAGGTTTCCCTATATTTCTGTTAATGATTCATTATAAGTTTGATTGGGTTTGTAATTGCTCTGAAATCCTCAAAGGAGCATGAGTCCTCCTTAGCCTAAAAGGAACTTAATTCTCATGTTGACAAGCCATTAATTCCATATTCTTCCAAGGAATAAAATATCAGAGTAAGGCACTTGTGCATTTTCCCATCTGAGTGATACCTCTTACTCATTCTCGGTCAGATAATGCAAGTCCTTAGGCCCATTACAATTTTAATTTGAAAATCTAGTACTATGGTTGATTATTCCAAAGGACAATATCCTCACATAATCCTTTCAATTGAGAATCTACAAATTATAGTAGATAACGGGCTCTTGTAGGATGTCTAATAGTTTTAAGTAAAGTTCAAAAACTAAACTAGACCAAGCATTTAATAAAATGCGTATAAAGTTTCTAGTTAAGGAGAAACATCCAAGTCTTTCCACCAAACATGGCATGACTTAGTTGTTCATCACCAGTTATTTCCACAGAAATTGTTGTGACTCCCATTTATTTATAAGTTTATACAAGCCCAACTAAATCTACTAATAAATTATGACATTTTTTCTGAAGTTTGTTAAAGGGCTCTTGCCCTTATGGATTAGATATTCTTTGAAGACTTCTTCCATTGAGCCTTCACTCTATGTTTAGGCCTTGATCGGGATCTTGGCTCAACTTCATTAATGGGATCAAGTACTCATAACAAATATATTTAAGGCATAATTTCCTACCTAGGGCTAACCTATCTTCCATGCAATTTACTTAATTATGCACCCATTAAGATACCTAGAACCTTACATACAGGCATAGCACACAAATTGCATCAATGTATCAAACATTAAACATAAATACTCACAATAGACATTTATACATAAGAACAAAAATTAAACACAAGTTAAACATTGTACATAGAATTTGGATACTTATCTCCTATAAATTCCCACTAACTGGCTATAAACCCCCAACGTTTCTCCCAGTCATAGATTATACAACTCATATACTCTCAACAAAAAGTCACCCTCGATCTAGGGGAATAACTCCAGGAGGGTAAAGGTTCACCTAGAGCCTACAACAACATGCAAATGGTACTATAGAACTAGTGGGTTGATTTTTGACATTAGCAACATTCCAAACCATAACCTGCATCCACCATCCTATGCAACCAAAGATAATGCACTCTTTCATTTCCTTTGCATTCGATCAGGTTGGGCCACTACTTCTCTCGATCTTGAAGTGTAGAATGGTCAGGAATTCATAAATTAATTATATCTCAATTATTTCTAACTACCATGAGAAGTCTCCCAAGTAGTCTGGTCCAAGTGCTGACTTTAGCAGCCTTCCTAACTATAATCCAACATCCACTACCTTGTAGAACCCAAGATAATGCACCCATTCATTTTCTCTATTGTCCAGCAGGCTAGGCCACTTCTCCTTTTAAGCTTCAAGTGTAGGATGGTAAGGAACTCACAAAGTAATTTTGGCTTTGGAGGTTCTAGTTGCATATTGAAGTCTTCTAGGAACCCCTCCGGCTTGACCCTAGGCATAACATCACAACCATTTTCCCTTCTAAAGTCCACTCTCACCCAAGATGAGAAATAATAATTAGTCATTCAATTCCACCACTAAATTCACAATAGGTTTAACCATGTTACAGGGTATAATGGTTGTCTAAGATCACAAAATTTCAATGGTTTTCTAAGCTTGCAACTCAATTAGTCTCCACATATCCCATAAGAATCCATCAACTAATAATGAGACCATTGGATACTAACAAACAACCCCCATCCAAGCTATCAAAATCTTCAACAACCATACCTGAATGGTAGCCCCCCTCCCCCAACATAGTGGAAAGCCTAACTTAAGTGCACAATTGTTTTCTTTTCCAATACATGCATAAGGGACTCACTCCCCTTACTTTAGACTTAGAATATCACATCCTTGAGGGTTGTGGTTTTTTTGATGATTTAGTATTTCCTTGTCTTAAGAACCAATATCATGATTCCATCCTTTTACCTTTCCCTCTAATGGAGTTCTCATCCTCCATACTCTTTATGTCAAATGGTATGTTGTTGTGATGTATTTTTATTATTATGTATGTGATTTCATCTTACACATAAACCATATTCACCCTCTTACCTTAGGCATCCCATGCTCTACATTGCAGTCTTCCAGGTGATCCATTATTTTCCAACATGTTTTGGAGTTTCCTTTTCTTGCTATGTTCACTCTGTGGCTTAGGAATCCCTTTCTCTACACTATAATCCTTCAGGCGATCCATCATTTACCAAGATGTTCTCATGCAAGGAGAGTGCTAACTCCCTACCAAACATTCACTAGTAATTTTTATGCAACAAACAATGGAAACCATAGGGCCTAGTGTCATTAATGTGGTTTTTCCTAAGCTTTATTACTTTCATCCATCTCAATTTAGGTTTCTCTACTCCTAACAGAGTTCAAATGCAATGTTTTCGTATTGACTACCTTAACCTCTAACACTTGTTACACTTGACTATTGTCCTTGCAATCGACTCACAACATGATTTAGTGACTAATTCACCATTTCTACTATAGCATGAGCATTTCCATAAACATATTTCACATGCATGTTTTCACCTTCATAGTTAAATGTGCTTGCAATTATAAAATGTATCAATTTACATATGTATATGTTTTCCATTTGCACATTTTATGATTACTCGTACATATCTATTCAATGTGTCTTTACATTGTTTTTCTTGTCAACATACCATTTCAGAGGTATGTATCTCACCATGGTGCATTTGGAAGGTCTAGCTAGCACTCTAACACCTCATCCACGCACTTCCCCACTACTTGCTTGTTAGGTCCCTATAATACTAGTGTATTCCCTCATTGTTATTGACAGTGTAGCCCCCTTATTGTTATTTTTGTGCCCATGTAGTCCCCATATTGTTATTATTGTGCCCCATAGAAGCCCACTATTATTATTGTTGTGCACTTACATTATTATTGTTATGTCGACTCTAATTATATTGTGACCCCTTAGACTCCTATATACAGAAAAGAGGTTTTTTCATTTGAATCATCCAAGAATTCTTCATTTGTGTAATATAAAGGAGGTTTCCCCCTCAAAGCGGCTAGTTTTGAAGTCGTTGATCTATCCCTTCTTCTATTTTGTGAGCTGGTTGCATATCATTTGGTATCAAAGCTTTGGATTCTAGGGTTTTGCTTCTTCAAATAGGTCATCTTGGAATTTTCACTATAACTTTTTTTCTACGCAGTTTCAGAAGCTGAAATTTTTACCACGTGGAGCCGAAATCTCAGAGAAATTTTTGTAAAAATTTCATATCTTGGTTCACTATATTTTCAAAGATATGGCCTGAGGAAGTTTTGGTTTTTTCGAGCTCCTGAATTCTGTCTCAAACAGGTGACCTAGGGAAAATCGTCATAGTTTTTTTTTCTAAGAGGCTTCCGAAGCTGAAATTTTTATCATGTGAAGCGAAAATTGATAACTTCATGTAAAAATTTTAGATCTTGGTTAGCTATATTTTCAGAGATATGCTTTGAGGAAGTTATGGTTTTTGCGGGCATTAGAATTCTGCCTCAAACAAGTGACCTAGGGAAAATTAACATAACTTTCGTTTCAGGCATCAGATTTGAATTTTGTAAAAAGTGGCTAGAAGAGTACGGACTTTAGTTTTTTGTGTAGCAATTTTAAGGCCAAAGTTTGAAAAAATGACACATGGCATATCGTACAACTTTGCTCTACTGAACTAGTCCATAATCAGGTCATCATGGGCGATTTGGCATAACTCTTTCTTGAAGAATCCAATCTTGATCAAACTTGTGGGGTTGGAAAGGGGACTTCGAGAGCTACCACAAGAAGAAATTTCAGAACTTGGAGATCCAAAATTATAGAGTTACAATTGTTTCAAGATCGAGCTCCTAAAAGCAAAAAAATGTGTGTATTTTTTTAAAATTGCATAGCTTTTGTTTGAAAAAACAGTTTGAAGTGATTCAAAGGGCATGGTGAAGCTTATGTATCATTGTTTGATTTCAAAATGCCTCGAAGCAAGAAAATGGAAACACCTAGTAAGAAACCAGAAAGCTCTACTATGATGCATGAAGAAGAAGAAATGCAACATGATATATCAAAATTATGAGACCAAGTGCAACAAATTTCACTCTCACAAAGAGTAACCAAAATGAAATGGAAGCTAAGATGGATGGTTTGAAGAATAGCTTAAAATCAGACATGGAAGTTTTGAAGGATGGAATGAAAGCTAATATGGATGGCATGAAATATAATATGGATGGTATAGAATAAAAAATGAAAGGCAACATGGAAGATTTGAAGAATGGTTTAAAAGCAAACATGGAAGGTTTGACAAAGTTGCTACAAGAAATGCTTCCTAATGGTGAAAATGTATTAGATGAAACTCATGATGAGAAAAAAAGAAATGTTAATCATGATTTCATAGACTCTAACATTGGATTGAAGACCCACCATATTCCAAATATCGATATGAGGAAGTTTGATGGCAAGGATACGGTAGCATGGATACTACAAATGGAGCAATATTTTTATCTTCATAATGTGCAACACACACAAAGGTATGCATTGCAACTTTATATTTAGAACCCAATCATTTTGTATGGTATCGATGGCTTTGTTCTCATAAACCACTTGTCACTTGGTCAATTTTTACAGAGGAAATGATAACACATTATGAGGATACAAAGAGAAACACCTTCTTTAGCCAATTAATAAATCTCAAACAAAAGGGTTCAATGGTAGAGAACATTGAGGACTTCCAAAAATTGAATATAAGGGTAAATGATATTCTACAAGAGCATAGGATTGATGTGTTCACAGGGACTTTAAAGGATAACATCCAACATGAGGTTCGCCTTTGGGAATCCAATTCATTGGAGAAGGCATTCAGGTTGGCAAGAAACTTTGAAAGCAGAATTATGGAAACAAGCAATCCTACCACTCACAACTATAAATATGGAAGTGTTGTTGCCCCTAGCCTTCCACAACCTACAAGGTTGACACCACAACAAATGGAAGAAAAAAGAGCAAAAGGGATTTGTTACAGTTTTGATAGCAAATACACTAAAGGTCATAAGTGTGCTTAGAAGAAATTATTTTGCATAGATTGTGAAGAGGAGGAAGAAAAGGAACACGAAATGTCAAAATAAGAGGATATACACCAGGAACCGGCCCTAGATAAAGAAGAAATAAATCCGACCATATCTTGTAATGCATTGACAGGAATTACCACTCCTCAAACTCTCAAGATAGAAGGGCATATCAAGAAGAAAAATGTATTAGTGTTGATTGATTTTTGTTTTACCCATAATTTTATTCATTGTAAGATAGCCAAGGAATTGAATTGCTTTGTATATCCAGCACCAGAGTATCAAGTGATGGTTAAAAATGGAGGAACCATAAATTTTTGTGGAAATTTCCATAATATCAAGCTATCCATGGGAGAATATGTATTGAATAGTCCAATGATTTCCATTCCAATGGGTGGTGTTGATATTGTACTAGGAGTCCAATGGTTACAATCTTTGGGTGTGATAACTTTTAATTTTCAAGAACTTTTCTTGAAATTTTTTTGGGAAGGAAAGGAAGTTGAATTAAGGGGCATCGCAAGGAAAACAGGAAAGATAATCAACTCTAATGGCATGACAAAGCTTCTAAAGAAAGAACAATGGGGTGCAATTGCACGATTATGTTCACTAGAAGTTCAAACATCGAAATCATCTATTTCTCCAGATCTCCAAAAAGTCTTGGACAATTATTCCAAGGTTCAAGCATTGGAAGATCACATCAAGCATCAACAACAAGTTCTCCAACTCTTAAAGGATAACCTCACTTTGGCGCAAAATAGAATGAAACAATAGGCATATCAACATCGCAAAGAAAGAGGTTTTGATGTAGGTGAATGGGTATTTTTACGACTACAACCATACAAACAAATGTCCCTCAAGCAAGCTAAGAAGGATAATAAATTATCATCAAAGTATTATGGTCCTTACAAGGTGTTGCAAAATATTGGTACTATTGAATGCAAATTGGAGCTTTCTGCATCTACCCAGTTTTCCATGTTTCATGCTTAAAGAAGGTTATAGATTGCAAGCTCCTAGTTCAAACAATATTGCCAGAACTTAATGAGGAAGGAAAAATCATATTGGAACCCGAAGAAGTCATGGAAACAAGAACTCGATAATTATGAAATCGATCAATTTCATAGTATCTCATCAAGTGGAAGGACTTACCTACTGAAGATTCCACATGGGAGGATGAGAATTTTATACAGAAGCATCCATAACTACTCAAGAATTGAGGACAACACTTTTTTGAAGGAGAGGGGCATGTTAGGTCCCTATAATACTAGTGTATTCCCTCATTGTTATTGTCAGTGTAGCCCCCTTATTGTTATTGTTGTGCCCATGTAGTCCCCATATTGTTATTATTGTGCCCCATAGAAGCCCACTATTGTTATTGTTGTGCCCTTACATTATTATTGTTATGTCAGCTCTGATTATATTATGACCCCTTAGACTCCTATATATAGAAAATAGGTTTTTTCATTTGAATCATCCAAGAATTGTTCATTTGTGTAATGTAAAGGAGGTTTCCCCCTCGAAGAGGCTAATTTTGAAGTCGTTGATCTATCTCTTCTTCTATTTTGTGAGTTGGTTGCATAACATTGCTTAATTATTTGGATTCCTTTCTCTTCAACCCAAACACAAGACGAAGGACTATTATCCTTGGTGCTCATTAGTGTTTGAAAAATGGTTGCATCCCAAATATCAATTAAAATTAGAGACACCTCTAAATATTGGCGTACTGTTATAGCCTTTCTATTTTGATTCACCTATGGTTTCATACGTGGTTTAATTGGTTGATAGTTATTTTTTGGCTACTTACATCAGCCAAGGCATTTGATTTCTTTGTGCATATGATAATATTTGACATCACTTATTATTAGGTTATAGAATTATTTGCTTTAGACATGAAGACTTTAGCTAATACTCATGACCTGAAGCACATGCTATAAATTGTATTCACTTCCTCCATTCAAATTCATGCATTCCCTATACACATTCTTACCTAGTTGTTGTCCATTATGATGGCTCTCATATGCACAAATCCTTAGGATTTGTATCATTTCCTAGGTATTAGCAGCTTCCTTCCTTAATCATACTCCTCCTAGTATCCATGTAACAAATGCATTAAAGTAATAACATAATATTCAAATTATATCTCAACTTTGAAGGAATCCTTACCCAAATGCTTCAACTTATAAACCATTGTAACATGGTTGATTCTTATGCTTACATTGTTGCCACCACCATTTTACGTAGCTGAGAATTCCCTCGAGGAGTTCACCTGGGTCCTTACTTGGCTTCCCTTGATAAGAATTCTCTTGTCATGTTCCATAGAGTTTTTTCCAATCATATTATCATGCCTTAGCAATCTATCACTCTTGGCCCTAGGCTATTTCACAATTCAACTTTGTTTAATCTTAAAGATAGGCCTCACAACCCATATAAAGATAAAATTTCAAGGCTAAGTCCCTTTCCTCAATCCTTCCCTTAGCTCTAGCTCCTTCACCTAGTTGTTTACATCAACCCATTCAGGTCACCTAGACTAATTCTTATCCAATTATTCCCTCTTATGCTATTATGCAATTAGCTCAACATGGGTGCTTTGCAGGTTCATCCAGAACTTAACATGTTAATATATGTGGCAACTTTTATTTGCTTAATACTCTTACCAACCCAAAATATCACTTAATGAGCTTAGGGGGGCCCTCTCCTCGCACTCCTATGCATCTTTGTTGTCTCAACATATATTATATCGTTATCATTTTATTTGGCCCATATAATTGAAGCCATAATTTCTTTCAAATAATAATATGTAGCTTCTATCATTTGCATAATCCTATCTTCTTGGTAGAATGTTTCCCTAGTCCACCCAAGGGACCATCCATCTAGCAACCCTACCAGCTAGATTCAGCCTAATCCTATCAAATGATTTTAAATTTTGTGACAAGGCCAACCTTACTCAGTTGGTTTCTAGTCATCCCCATGCAGACCTTGCACTTCATAACAAATTCAATCAACCTAAATCTTAATTCAACCCCCTTTTCTCAATGATGGAAAATATCATATCTATCTTATCTATTAAAATGGTTGGAAAATAGTCCTACATGATTATTACAGGTTTATATAATTTAGCTCCCACTTGAAATTAGGGTATCATCCCTTAGTATTACCAACACTTACTATGTTGGTTTCCATGCTCATTTATGTGCAATGCTTGCCACCAATGAGAGAATCCATTTCACTTTAATACCTCAGGTTCTATAGAAATTTCTTGTAGATTCAAAGTACAGATTGTGATATGCTAAAACAATTGATTTGAATCTACTCTACTCATCAGCAGAAATAATAAACGATCGATGAAATCATGAAGCATAAACAAGAAAGAATTCAATCACACATAACACAATAAATTTCTGGGGAAATCCATAGCTAAAAACCCATGCTATCTATATATTGCATTAATCAGAAAATATGAGAAGATTACAATGCTTTTCTCAAGCCTGAGCAACCTCTGCATTATCTCAATCTATCTCATTGCTTCAAAAACAAGCTCCACCAAATACTTAGCCAAATCTGCTTCCTATCAAGCTCTTATTTCCTTGTGCAATTTCCTAGGGAATTAACCCTTATTTAATTGGTAAATTCCTCATCCATAACTGTGAAATCCATCATAGGCCTTCCTCTGATTGCATGCACCATCAATACAATTTGGATGATTATACAACTGACAGTACACTGTCCCTGAAATCCAATCTCAACTGGGTCTTTCTCTAATCTGAAATGCATGAGTTAATTATGAGTGAATCTTCAATTTATTGGTTGAGCAGTGTTGGTTACACCTCACTACTGGATCTTCCACTAATTCCTCCATCAGTTGGAACTAGTTTAATTGAATTTAACTCAGTTAAACCGAATTAAATAATTACAACTCAAAAGAACTCAATCTGGCCCCTAAAATTTAGAAACCACTCTACATGACTCTAGATAGAATCCCAACTCACATTAACTGAGCCAACTAAGTCAAATCAACTTAGTTAATTATTACAAGTTGTCATGAGATGTGGAATTACAATTTAATTCAAGGACAAATTAAATTAGGATTTTTTTTCTTGATGATATTTTTAACATTTCTTGTTTCTATTTTTAACACTCCCTCTCAACAAGAAAGGAATTCAACTCTATCCCGATCTGGTACCTTTGGAATATTCTACATGCAACTCTTGTCACTGTTGTTGTTGCTATTGCAACATCTACAACCAAAAATCATCCAAACAAAATAAATTGAATCAATTGTGTCTACAACTGCCAACTCAGAAAAATTGTGTTGTTGTTGACTTTGCTACTAAGCCTCCTGCTTTGTTGTCCACACTGCTCTGCACTACTTAGTATTTAACTAACGTTAATCCTCCTGCTACTGAATATTGTGGGCCACCTGCCCAAATTTCTACAACTCTTTGACTAAGGAATCCTTACCTCACACTTGGCTCAAAATTTCCCCCTACTAAAGGTCTCTACTTGAGTGGATATTTCCTCCCAGTCTCCTCTATGCTTCTCCAATTGTTGGTGCTCCACAATTGTTGAGGCTACTTATGAGGTTGCATGTTGAGAGGTAATCATGCTCCCTCTCAACCACCAAGTCTCTAGCCTTTTCCTTGCTCCTCAAGGCTTTGCATGCATCTTGTACCTCAAGAGCATACAATTTCTTGACTCGCACACTAGTCTGTTTCACTTGTCCCGTGGCAATGTGTCTAAGGAAAACATTTCCTTTGCTTAAAAAACACATCGTAGCCACGGTCTTCCAATACCACAATGGAAACAAGATTCTTCCTTAGTCCTGGAACATACATCATATCTATGAGTCTAAGAGGGGAGCCAAACTACCTCTGAAAAGTAACAGTACCGATGTCAGTCACGCTATACCTCCCATCATCTCCAAACTCTATGTTCTGCTTGAGGTCTTTCTCCTCCAAGTCACTGAATAGATCTCTATTCCAAGTCATCTGTAGGCTCCTTCTTGTGTTTTTTCTTCTGTGGGAATTTTATGGCATAGTGCCCGAATTCGTGATAGTGAAAACACTTAATGTTCGACAAGTCCTTCTTATTTCCACCCTCCTCGCCTTGGGATTTCTTTCCCTTGGTTTTATTTTCTTTTTTGACTAATGAAAAGTCCTCTTCCACTTCTTTGGATGAGGTTCCATCTCTGGTATTCCACCGAAACTCTTCTTGTACCAAGTCGAACCACAATTGCTCCCACTCTGGTAGCTTCTCCCTCCCATTACCTGAGTCCTGGTAACTATGCCAACTCTTAGGAAGGCCTAGAAGTGTTAGGCTCACTAGATCCTCTTCAGAAACTATAACACCGACACTTCCAAGCTCATCCTGACATTGGGTGAACTTGGTAAACTACTTCAGTATTGAGTCACCCTTCTCCATCTTGATCTTTCTAAGCTTGTCCTTCAATGCCAACTTCCTATGGTCACTGTTGTTTTGAAACAGGTCCTTCAAGGCCTTCCACATTGCAAATGGAGTTTCCTTACCATGGAGGTTCGAGACAATATGATCTCGAACTCCTTCTAGGATAATCCTTCTCGCCTTTGCCACAAACTTTCTCCACTCTACCATATCCTTAGCATCAGATGTTGGAGGCTTCGAGATATCATGATCTATGAATTCCTTCATCCCATTGTCTTCCAACACTGCCTCCTTCTTGTCCTTCCAAGAAATATAGTTCGAACTACCCTCAAGGGCATATTCGAGTCTCAATCCATAGAACGACATTCTGATGGCTCTTGAAGTATGATATTGCAAATTCGATTTCTCCTACAAGATACAAACTCGTATTATCCTCTTCTATAGAAATTTGAACTCTAATAACATGTAGAAATTCCTTATAGATTCAAATTGTAGATTGTTATAGGCTAAAAGAATTGAATTGAATCTACTCTACTCATCAGTGGAAACAATAAATGATCGATGAAATCACGAAGCATAAAAAGAAAGAATTCAATCACACATAACACAATAATTTTATGGGGAAAGCCACAGCTAAAAACCCTTGTTATCTATATATTGAATTAATTAGAAAATATGAGAATATTACAATGCTTTGCTCAACCCCGAGCAACCTCTACATTATCTCAATCTATCTCACTACTTTACAAACAAGCTCCGGCCAATACTTAGACAAATATACTGCCTACCAAGCTCCTATTTCCTTGCGCAATTTTCTAGGGAATTACCCCACATTTAATTGGCAAATTCCTCATCCATAACTGCGCAATCCATTATAGGCCTTCCTCTGATTTCATGCACCATTTGTACAATTTGGATGATTATACAATTGATATTACACTGTCCATGAACTCTAATCTCAACTCTGTCTTTCTCTGATCGTACATGCATGCGTTAATTAAGAGTGAATAATCAATTTACTGGTTGAACAGTGTTGGTTACACCCCACTACTACAGGTTACACCCCCCTACTGGATCTCCCATTAATTCCTCCATCAGATGGAACTAGTTAAACTAAATTTAACTCAGTTAAACTGAATTAAATAATTACAACTCAAAAGAACTCAACTTGGGCCCCTAAAATTTAGGAACCACTCTACATGAATCTATCTAGACTCCCATCTCGAATTAATTAAGCCAAGTCAAATTAACTTAGTTAACTATTACAAGTTGTCATGAGATGTGGAATTACAATCTAATTCCCAATTTAATTCAAGGAAAAATTAAATTAGGATTTTTTCTTGATGTTATTTTTAACATTTCTTGTCGCTATTTCCAATAGGTTATTTCTCATACCAATGAAAATAGTAACGAACCCTTCTATATGTCTCACATCACTCTCACAGCCTTGCTATGGGATATATTTTTTTCAAATTCAAGCATCTTCAAGGCCTTGCCATTTCCCTAATGGAAATTCACCTAAACACTTGCACAAGGAGGCCTTCCTCTTCCATGAGGAGACCATATATACATACATCAGTCTTTTTTTTGTAAGTGAGTAAAAGACATTGTATTAGCAAAAATATGTTACATAGAGTACATTCAGAGAGTAACTAAGAGGGCTAGTTATCATACAAAAGGAAGTATGCATGGTGCCCAGGCCCAGCTTAAAAGAACTAGAAATGAACAATATTCCCATGGAAGGGAAACCAGATGGCCCCTCATAATGAACATAGGTCTAACTGAAAAGCATGGATCATACAAAAATGTATAAAAGGCTTACAAGAGGAGTTGTTGCCCTTCAAAAGGAATTCGTGTTGGTGTGGCCATCAAAACTAAAACCATATAATGAACTAAGGAGACATAACAACAAATGAAACATAAAGAATGAATAGTTCAAGCCACCTGCTTGCCCTTAGAATTGGATGGTGCTTGTTGCACTTTAATTTTTCCTTCTTCACCAACTCTTGCATTGCTCAAAGGATTTTCTTCAACTATTAGGTAGCCATAGGAGTTGGTGTATTGTTGGGAGGGTTCTCATATAGTAGTATGGGTGGCGTTAGTTGGTGACTTCTTTGAATCTATCTCTTTTGTTGTAGGCTTCTGGCTTGGAGAGCCTTGAACTATGGGACTTTTTCCTTGCATTTATCCACTTAGGGATCAAGGAGAGGAGGGGAGCCAGGCTAGTTGGAAGAATTTCTTTTCTCAGAACTTTCCAAAGAAATGGAGGTCATCGGAGATAAAGGAATAAGTGTGAATTCAATGCTAATGGATCTAGATAAGTGTCACAATGAGAGACAATCACTGTTGAGTTGAACATATTCCTCGTCCATCCTACATTCAATACCCTCTCTAGTTAACTCCATGGTCCAGAGGTGGCACGCCAGCAAGTTTCGGACTTCCCAATGCCAATCTGCAACAAATGTTGATAGGAATATATGGGTTAAATAGTTCCATATGTTCGGCATGCCACATAATGAGAGGTGGACGTCCACAACCTCTACCTCCTTGTCTTGCTCTGTCGATCCTTTCTCTGACCATGGCAGTAAACTATGATTCAATGTACTTGGTGTAATGACCTCTAGAGACTATGGTAGGAAGAGAAGTGGAGTGGTTGTAGTTTTCATCTTTTATCCCCTGCATGAAGGAATGAAGGAATGAAGGGGGAAACCATGAGGCTAAGACATGTGAATTAACTGGTGCAACAAAGCAATCGTAAGGTTGATCACGAAGAGGATGTGGGAAAAACGAATCAAACAAACTATATTAACTAAAGTGTCTATCACCTTGAGAGAATTTGCAGTGCATGACCACCACTTGGAGGTCTCAATCACGTCGAGATTAATTATTGTCCTGCCCTATTTGACAAGGCTTAATGATCAAGAAGTTACCCAGATCCAGGAATACGTACAACAATCTTACTCACTTTTCGAGTGTGCATTTGCACTAGATTTGTTCAAGGAGATCATTATCTCTATAAAACACAATTCTTTTATAGGTTTAATTTCCCACACTTTACCTTGCTAGCAACAGGCCTTCCTACTATTCCATACACACATTTGCATTCATACATTTTTCCTACATATATGTTATGCATCATTCCAATACTAAAAGGGTACCTTTAGGTGTCCACTGCATACTTCACAGGCACATGCATATACCCTTGTACATCACTTCAATAATGATTTATTCTACTCAAATTTCATTACCTAATATGATCTGCAAGATCTCACCTTCCTTCTCTTCTACTAAATCACCTTCATCCTTTCCCTTCAATAATATGGCTCTTTTTTACTAGGAGATCCTTCTCTCGTGCACTTACTCCTATGAGCACCACGTGCCACATAGCCTCCCACTAAGGTAATTAGGTTGTATCTAGTCTAACCAACATAAACAAGCCTTGGTTTTTTATTCACTTAGCTAATCTACGTATATATCCTCATACAATTCAGTCAATCACAACCTTGTTCCTCAACTCTCTATTGCCCCATGCTCTACAATATATCTTTTCCTTTCTCTTCAAGGCACCATGCCTTAGTCATCCAAGTCACATATCCTAGAATTATAACCAAGGCCTTGTAACTCAGGACCTTCCTTTTTATCTCCTTATTAGCTTCAGACTTTCAGGGCCTTGCCTCATTAATCAAACTTCTCATTCTCGAGGGAACATTGTTCATAGCCACATCATCCTTATAGTGATAAAATGTTCCAAGCATATCCAAATATGTTCAATGCCGTTCCACCTTCTCACAGGTAAATATCCCTAACCCTTTTAAGGAACTCACAACCTTCAAAACAGGGTTGCTAGGCAATATCCCCTTTGCCCAATATTCTCACAAGTTGTATTCCTTGCACCTTCCACAAATCTCATAAATATTCCCCAGTTGACATCCACTTATCCACAACTATATCTCAATAATGTATTTTATCATTTCTTTTAATTATTCCCTTTTAAAGACACCCTAATTAGTACATACACACATATCCATATGTGTTTATTATGTAATAACACAACGACCACAATATTCATATTTTTATTCTTCCTAGTTGATTTCATCATTGGAACCAGTTACAAGAGTCATGCTCCTTTTAAAGAATCTTCCTTAGGGCACAACTTCTAAGGCATCAGTCTCTTTTCAACAGAAGCATTCTTCCACATATTTATTCCTTCTTAGGAAACATAACCTTCTTCCCAAGGTTTAATATGGGCAATGCTACTATTTCCACACACCACCAACAAGATTTATCGTATTCCAAAAAAAAAATCTATGATGTATCTTTGGCCCATTCAATACTAGAGTTTGAACCATAGCTCATATACCACTTTGCAATCTACCCAATCCCTAAAGTGACTTTAGGGAGGTAGAGTATCAATTTTTTCTTCTCTTCCCACAATCATCTTGGAACTATTTTATAAAGCCAATATTGTCTTCTACTTGTCGAGAGATTTCCAAATATATAAATTATACCTCATTCTAATATTTGGGCACAAAGTTATGACCCTCATAATATTTTACAGTTTATGCCATGTTAGCTTCTATACAATTGACACGTGGTTGACATGTGGCAACCTCCTCCCACGTGTTTCCATCATGCAATGCCACATTCATAGCTAAACATGTCATCCTACCCAATCCACTAAAAGTCATATTTGCCAACATGACATTAGGAAAATATACCACTCGGTTAACCCTTGTGTTCTCTCTTCCATTCAAGCTAATCATATGGTCAAATTGTTAATTGATGTACTCTACTTATCCATCAACCACCATCCCTATTAATTGGGCCACAAATCACAAGAGGGAATAACATGTTTCCCTTATAACTTGGTCCAATCCACTTGATGATTTTTTGACAAATGGAACTCCACCTGTTTCTATCAACAATCAGTTTTGTTAACTAGGCATGGGAGCCTTAAATAATTGGCTCATTGGTAGGATTCTCCATCGGTACAACTAGATCTAGATAAATATAAAAACATCGAATTTTCCAAAGTTTTGGATCCTTGGACTCCCAGTCTTCACATCATGTTCACCATGGGGCCCCACATCAACTACCATAACATATTCCTGGCCCTACTAAGCCACATTGGCATGCCACATCGGCATGCCACATCATTCATTGTTATCCTTAATACCACATCAGTAATGACATGTAGGCTGCTACTTTAGTGAAGACTCATCAATGACCCTTCCATGTGGACTCCATTGATCCTTTGTGTAGTCATCTTGTTAGCATCTAGATTTGGGTTTTTCGATTAATCCCCTTTATAAATCTTTCCATGATTCTAATATCTTACTATTAATAGACTTTAGTTATCAACATTTACAACTTCTAGATTCCGGTGTTTGCCACTTGACAAGTTCTACTAGCACTTCAAAAATTATTTGGATATATAGGTTTTCATTTCTTCTGAACTCATATAGGACTTCGAATTCCAAATCTATTCGAATCCAATAAAAAACCCAAAATGACATTTTCAAAAAACTTGGATTCCATGTTCTTTTACCATGCAGATTCGACTTATTCATACAATCGTGCCACGTCAACATGCCACATCAACCTACAATGTTAACCAACCCCATCCTATTCCATGTTAGTACCCACATCTATTGATATGTTATCTTCCTTATTAGCATCCAAATCTGAGTTTTTCTATTAGGGTGCATTTTCAAAAGTTCTATAATCCTAGACTTTCATCTCCAAATTTTGCTAAGTGGTGGGAAAACTTAATGGATATGACATATACTAGATCTCATATTTGTTATATATCCAAGTTCTATAACTAAACGAGAAAATGCTCGAGAGCTGGAAAAAAAAGGGGGTACTTGCAGGATTATAGTCCTTCATATCTATTGCAGTTCTACCAAGTGATGGAGATTATATCATTTCAGCAAACACGCTCAAATATCCTGGGTTTAATGAGGCAGGATATCAATTGCAAAGGTATTAACTCCTTGGCAGTGCTTGGGGCTAGAGAATGAGTAAGGAAGAGGAATGTTTCAATTTATTGATGAGAGGTTATGGGTTGATTAATGCAAGCCTACATGTATAGAAAGGTTGGTGGTGCATTTTGGTTCCAATAGTATATAGAGATTACTGGCTCCAAATCTCAGCACTGAGGATAGTTATTAAAGTTGCAAACATTATGGAGCATTTGTTCATTACAGAAAAGGAGGAATTTAATCGGAAGCTAGGTTATTTGACAACTACGATAGAGTATATAATGATTATGTTATTTGAGTAGGGGGGGATGAGCAAAGTTGATTCTAAGGCACAATCTTTTCCCTTGCACTAGAAAATTGCCTTATTGTAAACTAAGGTTGATATACTTCAAATGCCTTACAATACTTTGGGTTTGAAGAGGGATAAAGTGATTTCTTTTCTTGAAGGAAGAAACAACGATGTGGATAAGGAATTGGACCTTGAGATTCCTGAACTTTAGGCACAAATTCTAGTTACTCCAAGGGTAGCAGCTCCTGAGGACATTATGGCCTCGACTTCTCTTTCCTCTCAGCCACAAAGTGCATATTCTGAAGATGGTACCCCTCTTGGGTTGAACATTGGAGGACAACTTTCTTTAGTTTTCTTCCATGTTTTGTCAGTTTGTTTTTGTATTAGGAGTTTTTTGGCAACATTATAAGTTATCCCAAATTACTGTAGTAGTATGTTGATAGAGGGCCAAATGTGTCAACCCTTTTTCGTTTTTTAAGTGCACAAAGAATGAAGCTTATGAAGCAAATGTAAAAGGCTCTGGCCTTCAACCCAATTAAATTAATAGAAAAATCCTCTACCCATTCCATTTAAAACGCACACACACACATAATTTTTTATTTTATTAAATTACAATTTAAAAGATTTGGAGCAATAATAAATATATTATATTATATTAAAAATAATATATTAAAAAAAATTAAAAAATTAAAAAAAGAAGAAGAAGAAGTTATTTTTTATTTAAATAATGAAATAAAACACATACAAATATAATCATTATAGAGTTATATGTATACTATTAAACACTGTGAACTGTAATTGTGGTGCTGCATGTGGGTGATGTTGTAGTGGTATAAATGTTTGTTTGCAAACATTTACATGTTAGCTCAATTAATATTAAAAGTTGTAATTGTGGCTAGGAGCTACATGTGGGTGATGTTGTAGTGGTATAAATGTTTTTTCGCAAACATTTACATGTCTGCTCAATTAAAAATAACCAGCATAGATCCATCTAAGCTTTGGATCTATAAACTTAGAGGGATTAAATCTCTTGAATACAAACCTCTTTTTAAGTGAAAAAAGATTTGATCCCTCCCAATGCCTAGTAAATTCTGAGTAAAAATAAATCTATACTGGTATAATTATTAATTATAATTATAATTATTAATTTATTTTATTTTTATGTAGTTTGATCCACTCAAAATGTTTTATTGATCATTACAATTAAAAATTAAAAATTATTTTATTTTTATTTTATTTTGACTTAGTCAAACATTTATAGGACATTATATTACATTACAACATCTCTATCATACTGAGCTTGAGAGTGTCTCTAGCTAATAAAAGGTTAAAGTAAATGAGCAAGGAGACTCATTCTACATCCCAGCATAAGAGATGTGTGAGTTTGTTCTGTTCCCTTTAAAATAAAAATGTTAAATATAAATTATGTTCTAAATAGAAAAACAATTTCCGTTATAAAAAAAATGAATATGCTTTAATAATAAAAAAAATGTGTTTGTAAGACGTTTAAATCTTAAACTTTTCAAAATTATTTCAACTAGAGATTTAAATAAACTATTTGAAGATCTATATTAACTAATTTATATCGATATCAACTTCATATATATCTATATAGAGAAAAATAAAATATTTTAACATTCAATATCTATATATATATATATATATATATATATATATATATATATATATATATATATATATATGAGGTTAAAACCTTTATTTGGTCTTATATATGCTCTATTTAGCATTTAAAATTACAATTTAAATAATGAAATTTTGCACTCTAAAGAAGTTTGTACGTGAAGAAATTTGATCCCTCTCTGCTCATGTTAGATCCGTACTTAGGATGGATCTATGTTGATATAGAGCACATACTTAAGATGGATCTATGTTGATATAGAGAACATTTAACTGTCTGCTCAATTAATAATAAAAAATTAAAAGTAATAAAAATAAAATAAAATAAGATAAAAAATTCAATTTGTTAAATTAAAAAAAAATAAAAATAAAAAATTCAATTTGTTATATTGTAATTTTCTTTTTATTAATAAAATTAGGAACAATCTTCTAGATAAAACAAAATTTTAATATACATATCACATGTAAATAATGGCTATAAATTAAAATCCATTTTATCATATAAAATAAAATCAACCTAGATTAATCTTAACTCCAGATCTAGGAAGAGTCAAGGGAGATCAAATTTCTTGAGATGCAATCCTCTTTTAGAGCGAAAAGTGATTTGATCCCTCATCTTGAGTCAAGATGGATCTAGGCTAATTTTATATTAATATTTAAAAATAATTTTTTTATTTTTATTTTTATTTTATTTTATTTATAGTTTTACGTAGTCTCACTAAGTCAAAGTTACAATACCGAGTCAAAGTGTTAAACATTACAATACGGAGTCGCACAACACGTCTCCCTCTAGACCCAACTAGCAAATGTAAAATGCTAGAAGATTGGTGTTGTTTGTGGAATTTGTGGTTTTTTTAAGGATTGATTTTATAAACAATAAATATGAACAATTAATTAAAATAAATAAAACAAAAATTCATGAAAATTAAGTTCATACATTGTTGTCTAATGATCAGACATATTGTAAATTTGAAAGTAAACTAAACTAGTGTAGCCATATAAAGTAAAGGTGCAGTGTAAAGTAATGGTTTTTTTTGCTACAATGTAGTAATACAATTTTTATGGGATTGTGATTTCTTGTTATTTAAAATGTTTTTTTGAACCCATGGGGTGTAGACTAGTTTGTTTGTGTGGGGTTTAGTCCCTCATGGGGAGGGGCTGAGGAGTGGAAGCCACTTTGGGGAATAAAACTTCCTCATGGGGAGCAGGGGGAATAATTAACCTAGTTACAAAAAAAATGCATAAATAGATTCAACACTCTCAAAAACCTTTGAGACACTCAAAGTTTACAAATTGTACAATTTAAACTAATGATTCTTAAAATTCTCTACTTAATTTTAGGCAAAAATGACACTGACTTCTAACACTTACCTTGCCATAAATATCACATTACCAAGATTAAAAAAAAAATCATAAAAGTTAAACAAATTGTAACTTTATTTTAAATAATAATAATAATAATTATTATTATTATTATTTTTATAAAAAGAATTAGACCGTGGGGTATAGAGTAGACAGTGACAGGATGTTTTGTTAAGACACTTCGTGGTGTAAAGGTCACCCATCTTTGTGGGAAAAAATCCAACCATGCTAAGGGTTGTTGTGGTTGATTTTGACAACTTAAATGACCTTGGGTTGCAAAGGTCACAATGACATGATGTTTTTTTAAGACACTTCGTGGTGTAAAGGTCACCCATCTCTGTGGGAAAAAATCCAACCATGCTAAGGGTTGGTGTGGCTAATTTTGACAACTTAAATGACCCTGGGTTGCAAAGGTCACTGGTTAGAATCTTTGTGGGAAAAAATCCAACCATGCTAATGGTTGGTGTGGCCTAGGGGGTATGTGATCCTCAACTGATTTTGACAACTTAAATGACCCTGGGCTGCAGCTACTCAAACCACAGGTTAGGCGTGCTAGTCATCTCAGGAGGATATATGAGTTAAACATTTTTAACCAACCTAGATCCATTTTAACATGGGATCTATCAAGAGCCAAGAGATATCAAATATATTTCCACTCTAAAAAAGGTTTGCACTTAAGAGATTTGATCCCTCTCAACCCTTGGTAGATTTGGAGTTAAGATGAATCTAGATTGATTCTATTTTTAAAATGCAAATATTTTGTTAGATCTAAGGCTTTTGTGATACATAATGTAGATAAATGTCTTTCAGATTAATCCTAAAAATGTGATTAATCCGAAAGACATTTATCTGCAAATATTTTATTAATATAAATTTATTTATTATTTTAATCATTTTAATCAAATTATTTTAAATACAAATATATTTATAAATTTAAATTAAAGTTAATTTGAAAAGATATCATTTTAATTTCAAATTTTTATAAAATTTTAACTTGAAATTAAAATTTGATTGAATTTGATTTGAAATAAAAATAAATAAATTCACTCCTAGAAAATGAAAATATTATTGGAGATTATTTTGGAATAGACACTCATCACAATTCTTATATTTGAAATTTTTTATTTTGCATGATATATACTATCTATAAAATGAAACTCTAAAAATAATTTATTTTCAATTGATTTATTTTCAAAAATATATTCATAAGTATTATAGGGGGCATATAGATGAGCACACATCCAAGTAAAATTCATGTTTTATCTTACACAGAGAAAGTTAAACTACATGGAATTTTATGCCTTTAAATAGGCTACACCAGCATAGATCCATCTAAAGCACGGATCTAACATGAGTCGAGAGAGATCAAATTTCTTTCGTTTCAAAATTATTTTAGAGTGCAAAAAACAATGTTGTAATTTTTATTGTTTAAATTACATTTTTGAATGTTATAGAGATTACATAACATGTGTATTGAGTCATTTTATATTAATACATATTAAATATTCCATTCATAACCTACATTTAATATTTTCTTCGATACAACATTAAAATATTTTATTTTAATATATATTTTTCTATATATAGATATATAAAGTTGATATCACGTGTTAAAATATTTTTGAAAAACATAAGGTTTAAACATCTTACTCACATATTTTTTTTTTACTTCTAATTATTTTACTTAATATTAGATCATATGGACAATTTATTAAAAATGGATAGCATGTATTTTTTTCCCTTTTTTATTATAGCCCACATTACTTTTCTATTTAGAGAAGACATTAAAATATTTTCTTTTAACATATTTTCTTTTATCATTTTTTCTATACATAGATATATATAAAGTTGATATCACGTATTAAAATACTTTTAAAAAACATAACGTTTAAACATCTTACTCGCATTTTTTTTTCTAATTACTTTACATGATATTTTTTTTTCTCTGTAAATACTAACTTCTATTAACTGAAAGGCAAAATATTTTTACATATGATCGAGGCGTAACAGCACTCGTCAGAACAGAACAGCCCCATTACAGACATGAGCTGGGGAAACCAGTTACAAAGTGCAGGAGACCAGAAATCAGACAAAGAGAGAGACATGCTTTGCCGTGAAGGAGAACTGAGCCAACACAGAGATACAAAAGATTTTGCAACCCAGTATATAAAGAGTCATCAAATTCCACCTGGGAGCCAAAAAAACGATAGGACATTTGCATAGAAACCTGACCATAAACCTGAAACCGAAGCCGATACAAAAAGGAACAGTCCCAAGTGGCGTTACTTCTTCTCTGCTGGTGCATTGTTCTTCTTCTCAGCCCGATCAGTGTCTCCAGTCTTCAGACCTTCACTTCCGCTTAAATCACTGTCAGTGATAGCTATGGCGTGCTCCGCCTCGCCCTGAGTTCGGTCCTCGGCTGCAAGTCCTGTGTCTTCGGTTGGAGGAGGATTTTTAAGAAAAGCCTCCTGCTCATTTATCTATTTTCCCAATTCTTCATGCCATCTTTGCCCGAGGAGTTCTCACTGCCTGGAGAGGGGACAGGGGCGATGCAGGCCAAAGGGGATACAAGGTTTTCCTCTTCCGAGAGTATAAGGGTAATGTGGGTGGTGACCAGGGGTCTGTGCAGGTTTCTCTGAAATTTGAAGTGCGTTGTTTGAAAAGCATTGTTCGGAATGGGTTTCCTGCCAGAGCCAACAGAAGGTCTAGCATCATGGACAGGGGAGGGATTGAACGAATCTGGCGCTGTTTCCATGGCAAAACCAATTGGAGGTTGCAGACGGGTGTCACGACGTCCCTCAGAGCGTTGCCGCTTGCCTGAATGCACCATGATGACAGTATGAAGGTGGGACTCAAAAGGGTTATGAGTGGGATGACTACCAGGACGGGGTCGGGTAAGGCAGGAGGGTTGCTCGCCAGAGCTAGCGACCGATAGCACAGTATAACAGAGCGTATGGACCGCTATGAGAATTGCAGACAATAACAGAGAGCGAGAATCAAGAACAGGGGCGAGATTACCTTTGAGAAGGATGGCTTTGAGCCCGCAGCGATGCACCAGATTTAAACCAGCTCCCGCAAACCTAGTTCTATCACCGCGCGACAGAGCCCAAAGCTTGATGAATAAGTCTTGGATCGGCATGATTATAACCGGAGGCATAATGCATCGATCAACGCAGATCTTAATTGCAAAACCACCACCCGAGCTCGCATTAATATCCATTCCTTGCTCGCATGAGGTTACGTCCCGGGAGGCCACGCTGCTCTGCAGCTGGCAGTACTGGGCATTAAACTCATGCATGGAGAACTGTGGGATCTGTAATGACACCCGGATCCGGGATACTTTACATGATATTAGGTTATATGGACAACTCATTAAAAATGCATAGCATATATTTATTTTTTCTTTTTTATTATAGCCAACATTATTTTTCTGTTTAGAGAATATTTTATTTTTATTTTAAGAGGGTCGAACATACTTACACATGCCCTTTACACTGGGCTGTAGAACCTATAGATGCATTTTACCCACATAACTACCAAGAGCCTAGAGGGATCAAATCTCAAACTTGAAAAAAAAATTACATATCAATTAATCCATTTTAGTGTTTGATAAATATGTGATTAATATAGATTTATAGTGGTAATTTTCATTGTTTAAATTGTATATTTTGATATTTTATCATTATTAATAGTTTATATTAAAAATTGAATGGGTTACACATTTTCCTCTTATTAAGAAGTAACTACTCTAGCTTACCTTTAATTACTTTTTCTTTTCGAGCTAAAGTTAACATTAATACAAACACACACATATATAAACACACTTTCTGTAGAAAGAAAGAAAATTCATACTGAAATATATTAGTTAATATGGATATTCAAACAATTTATTTAAGTTCTATATTGAAATATTTATAAGAGAAATATATATATATTTTTGTAAAGTTATAAAAAATTAGATTATTTAAGATAGGCATCAAAATATTGTATTTATTACTTGAAGAGTGAAAGTGAAATATCAACCACGAAGTTAATTGTTGTGTTAATAGATTTTTCATTGTTTATTTGTATGGTTATTTAATTTTTGTTTTTTTGTTTGGTTGACATGAGCCAAAATTATTTTTATTATTATTTTTATAATGTGACATACGTACACGTCCCTTATACTGGATTGTAGAATGAGCCTATCGACTCAATTAGAGAATAATACCATGGGAAAAACCATAGGTTAAGAATACCATGGAAAAAACCATGGGTTGTCAAAACTTCTAAAAAACCATGAACTACTAATTTACCTTAATTTTATTTGTATTTTTATGTAATTTGATCGAGTCAAAATGTTTAACATATTGGATAAGACATTACAATATCTTTATGTAATTTGACCAAGTCTAAATGTTTAACAAAATAGGATAGGGCATTACAACATTTTTATATAGGACATTACAACATCTTTATGTAATTTAATGAGTCTAAATGTTTAACATGACAAGACAGGATATTGCAACACCTCTTCCATAATGGGTTGGAGAGCATTGCAATATCTCTTCCATAATGGGCTGAAAGCTCCTCCATAATGGGCTCGAGAGCACCTCTCAGTGCAACCATGGAGGTTCACCCCCATTTTACACCATAGATTATTAACATGTAAATACACTTTGTTGCAATACCATGGGCCTATATTAAGAATATTCTAGAATATTTTCTAGAGATTAAGTCTCTACCACCCACCTAATAACTAGCTCAACCATATAAATTAATTGGTTGGTAACTGCCAAAAGAAATCAATTCATAGTAAACATCAAAGCACTTCATACTACATTTCAAGTTGTTAACAAAAAAAAAATTATAAAACCAATTGAATTATTAGTATTATTATTACTATTATTACTACCCTAATATAGACATGTTTATTGTAGAATAGAGTTTCTAGAATTTTAATTTAATTATTAATAATCATTAGGTGGATGATAGAGATTTAACCTCCATAAAATATTCTAGAATACCCATAGTAGTATACACAAACCAAAGGTTGAGATTTATCTCCAAAGTAGTTATGCTCTCTTTTAATTTTTAATTAAATTGATTAATTTAAAAAATGTCATATGAACAAGTGTCATTTGAAGTGAGTTATGCTTTATGAGCATGTGGTAAAAATAAGCCATGGTATTGGCCCATGGTATTGTAACAAAACATATTTACATATTCTGAATGTCTATGGTAAAGTGGAATGAATCTCTATGATTAAGAATCTTGTTCCATGTTATTTTAAATGTATATACGCTTAAATTTATATATTAATAATTTTTATAATTAATAATTATCGGCCTAGACCCATCTTAACTTTGGATATACCAAGCAGGATGAAATCTCTTGAGGTGCAAACCTCTTTTACAATGAAAAGAGATTCGATCTCACTTGGAGATTGATAGATATGGAGTTAAGTTGGATCTAAACTGGTTTAATTATTAATAATTAACAATTATTATCAAAATGTTTACATAACATTATAGAACAAGACATTACAACATCTTTTCCATAGAGCACCTGTCAACCCAATAATGATTATGTAACTATATTTAAATTTAACTGATAAACACGTAAAAACTTTATAATTGCAATATAGCAAGATGCTTAACCATGAATATTCACCCTCACTTTTCCATGGATATTAACTTACGATGGACCAATATCATGACTTATCAATAACATATGTCCAAAAATCATAACTCATTTCACATTCAAAATATTTTATTTTATTTAATTTTATAACATTTTTTTAATTAATCCAAAAAAAAATGTAACAATTACTTTTGAGATATATCTAAACCCCCCATCCTATTCCATTGAAAAATAAAATTAACAATGAGAATAATTTTATATATAGAAATGCGAAATTTATATAATATGAATAATATTATTAAGGATTTACGTACATCCATTTTAACTAAAGGTCTACCAAGCTATGAGAGGAATCAAATCATTTGAGGTGCAAATATTTCCTCAATTTTGCACTAAAAAAAAGTTTGCATCTTGAGAGATTTGATCCCTCTGGGTGGTTGGTAGATCTAGAGTTAAGATGGATCTATGTTGGTGATTATGAAGAATGAAATGAAATGAGAGTGGGTGTAATAATTATTAAGAGTGAGAAGAAATTAAAGTGATATGAAAAATGATGTTAGTCAATATAGATCTTTTAGCAAGTTCCAAAAGTTATCATCATAAAGAGGGATCAAATCTCTTAAGACGCATTTTTTTCTTTTAATTACAAAAATTGAAGAAATGTTTGCACCTCTAGAGATTTAATTCTTCATAACTTCGTGAAGGATTCAAAGTTATGGAACATATATGAGTGTTTTATTAAAAAATAGAATGAGGATCCAACCTAGAACCATTATATTTCTTTAGAATTGGCAGTATCCCTTATGCGTTTCAAATTAAGCATGGTGACTCAATCCAAACCCTCAAGCGATATCTCTAAGATCCAAAAAATTGTTCCCTTTCCAACTAAAGATTTTCCAAAAAACTTCCAAGATCTAAATGCATTTACTTTCCATTACTGCTTATCGTTTATATTTTGTCTAACTTTTAGTTTTTCTTGGCGAGATGTTTTTTCCTTTTCCCAACTTGGATCCAATTTGTGTTTTCTAGTGGATCAATGGCATTGCTCTTCTGAGAGTGTTATTTGTCAGCTTTATCACTTTGTCCATATACCCAATCAACCTAGTAGATTGTGTTTTCAATCTTCCTATATACTTAGTGGGGGTTCCAAAGTTCACAAGAGTTTGTTGAACTTTTTCCTCCTTTGTTTCTAAATTCGGTGAATCTGCTTTGACTTGCGTTTCTTCATGGTTCTTTTTTTCTTCCTTCAACAAATATTCTTTGTCTTCTTCCTGGTTTTCTTTTTCTTCCTCCATATCTTGGAACTCTTCTTCCATGTGTACTACATAATGTTTTGTATGAGCACATTCCCACCATTTGGGCTTCCAGTTGCTTTTCCGAATTCTATTATTTAGTAGCCTCTTGGGACAATTCTTGATTACATGCCTTGTTTCATAATGTGAAATTTTGATTACTATTGTAGATACTTGTTATTATTCACCTATTTGAATATGTTATTTGTCTTTTGCAATTAACTTGCAACAAATATTGAATAAAACACAAATGCAACTTCACTGAAAAATAAATAACCATAGGAACTCATATGTGCACACACACATAATGAACACCAAATTTTTGGACAAATGTCCCTGGAAAAACCCTGAAGGGAAAACCAATTCTACATATCAAAGTTTTATCATTAATTATTTAGGAAAAATATTACAATTAGTTGCCATAAAATAGCAAACCTCCAAAAAAATATTTTCTTCACTTCTGCAAGTGTATCTGCCCTTTTGGGAGCAACTCAACCCCTCAGATCAAATTCAACGACCTGACAGATAAATTCATCCCTCCTGGCAACTCAACTTAGCTGAGAAAAGTGCTCGACCTCCTCTCGAAAATTTGATCTCACTGGCAAATCAAACTTCCTTATGCAAACCGACCCTCTTCTAGGAATTTCTTCCTTCCTCCGACAACTCAACCTCCTTGATCAATTCACACCACTACTGGAAATTCAACCTCTCTGTATAAGATCGATCTTTCTCTATCACTGAGAATTTGGAAATCTCTGTGAATATTTTCTCTTTGGAACTTTGATCTTTGATCTTTATTGAATCCCTTCTGCTAGTGTCCTTGTGTTGCCTTTGCACCCTTCCTCTCCCTACAATGTTGTGTCTCGATCTCTCATTGATCTTGTCTGTTCTCCAAATGACCCATTGATCTCCTCTTATAATCTCTCGTTGATGAATCAACAACCATGATCTTATCTCAATCGATGGCTAAGATCATCTTGACCCCTTCTCATGACTTTTCTGGAAGTCTCTAGAGGAAAATTGATTTACCCCAATTAATACTGATTAATTAAGCTATTTCCCTAAGTTAGACTTGAGAATTAATTAACTGCTTAATTAATTCTAATCAAGGATTTTTCTTGCAAAACATTTTTTGGATATTGGAGAAAATGTGTTCCCTAGCTTCATAGACACAATTTGAGACTAGAACACTTTTCCAAGCTGCACAAACCAACAATCCCTCTTAGTGAGGAAGGTGTTTTTCATAACACCCAAATTGTCTATGAAGAAGATGAATCTCACCTTCCCTAAAGTCTTAGTCAATATATATGTTACTTTCTTGTCTGTAGGTATAAACTGTAGTTAGGCAATCTTGCACTGCACACAATCCTTGATGAAGTGGTATATGATGTCTCTATGCTTGGACCTGTCGTGAAACACCAAATTATTTGACAACCTAATGCAACTTTGATTGTCACAATGTATCATTATCATCTCAACCCTCTGACCAAAAAAGGCTACTAGCAGCTTCCAAAGCCATATGGCCTCGCATGTAGCCATGCTTGCTATATGTACCCTGCTTATGCAGAACTTGTTGAGTTATGTAGCTTGGGAGGTACTCCACAAACCTAGGAGTTGGGTTTGTGTCAGTTTGCACCATCAAAGGGTTTGTGGCTGAAGAACCCAAGTAGAGGGATTTTAGGCCCAAGAAGGGGTTTAAAAACTAAAAAGGAAATATTATTATTTCCTAAGGTCTAGAGGACTCAAATCCTAAATCTAGAGGGTTCCTAAGAGGCCTAAGGAAAATCTATTTAAGAAGCCTTAAGGATTAAGGCTAGAAGAATCAAGTGAGTGAGTACCATGATTTGATCATAAAGGCTAGAGTTGTAGCCCAAGGAGAGGCCAAGATAGTAGGCCAAGTAAGGATGCTAGAGAAGGCCTAAATCTGGTCCATCCAAGTGCATTTCATCCAATAGGAAGACAACTCTAGGTTGTTGCAGGTCAAAGGAGCCAAGATGGAAGGTGAGGGAGGACGTGAGCTAATGATTCTTCCTCCATGTTTTATTTGGTCGTGTTGAAGTAGTTTTTGGCTGATTTTTGGCTGTGTTTCGGGCATACAGATGAGGCACATTGTCTCTATGATCTTGGTCGCAGAAATTATGTTTCTGTGAGGAGGAGTTGAGACATGGTTTATATGTGATTTGTGGTCATATAACCTAATGACAGAAGGTTGAGAATCCTTGAGGTATAACCCAAAGCATGAGGGGATAAATGTGAGGGATGAGCGAATATATGGAGGTTTATTATGGCTGAATTAGGGAAAACCTGTGGAAGCTACAAGTGCCCTAATAGGAGGCCAAAATCCTCAAGGTATTATGCTCATATCAATGCTTATTTGGACTGATATAAGAAGGATGACAACTTGTCTTCCGAGGTGGATGAGTGTTAGGGATGGATGGTTGTTCGAGATTTCAACAACAATTGTTTATATCCCCTAGTTGAGGGCCAAACCCTAGCTTGTAAGTGGGATGAACTCTATCCCAAGGTTCAAGTATATATGCTCAAGTTCGAGACCCTATAAACCATATATCCATGGTTGTTTGAGGGTCGTTAGTCCTTAAGAAAGCTCATTGGTGTGTTTTATAGGTTGAGCAAGCCTTTCAAGGAGAGAAGACCTACCTCTAGTGTGAACAAGAGAAATGAACAAGGGGATAAAAGAGTTGGGTATGTTCAGAACAATGAGGGACTGATATGAGGTTTGTTCATAGACTTTGAAAAAATATTTGAAGTAGGCTAATTAAAGATATCCTTGATGATTCAAGGACTATTAGAGGTTGAATTATGGTTTCCCTAGTTCACTAGTTTGATGTTACAAATCAAAGATAAGAGGGTTGGTTGCAAAATCCCTAAACAATCAAGGAGTGAATATATGTGGGCATATTTGAAAGCCCTAAGAAGTGTGACAGAAGTAGTTGATATGTCATTGAGGTAGGGCAATTTTAGAGACCCTAGGATCAGCCTGTTGAATTGGTAAGAAGGTTGACACATGAGAATATCTACATGGTAGTGCATTGTTCACAAACGAAGTTGCGAACAATGACTTTCATATGTAGTATGTAGAATCTTGAATATCTCAAGTACAATGTGCATGAAAGGAGCCATGAACTGTTAGGAGACAGATTGTTGGAACCCTAGTTCAAGAGTTGTAGATGAACAGACTCTAGTGAAAAGTGGGTAGTTCCATAACACCCAACGTGCGTTCATCCTAATGGAGTGGGAGGGTTGCTAGTGGGCAGATTGATATGCTAAAGTTCAGTGACACAAAAGGAGTTGTGATCATTGATAGTGGTAGGTTGAGAAGCTAAAGATGTAGTTGCAGTGATTAGCAGATGGGAAGGCAAGAGGACCCACTAGATGTTTTCAAGGTACGTGGATTGAAAGGGTTGTGTGTGGCCACCATCAACAAGTAGGCCAAGTAAAATGTGTTTAGCGTAGATTGGTGGTCAAAGTGATTGACACCAAGCCTTAGTTGTGTCCTTATATTAGATTGTATGTAAGGCCCATGATCCCTGGTACGGGAGCACTAAGATTTTTGTATTTTAGATTGTAATATAACAAGTAGAGGGTTTAAAATTTAAAAATTGTCTTGTGCACTAGTTGATTCATTGGTGTTTGTTATTCTGTTGTGAAAATTAGAAGTGTTGTGGCATTTGAATGTGTTTGTGTTTGGGATTTTAAGACCCAAACCAAATTCTTGAGTGTCATGGAAAATCAACAGAACTCAGTGCCATAGACTTCTACTTCCTATTGTACCAAGAAATAACTCTTGATCCCATGGTGAAGTAGCACCATGAAGTGATTTTCTGATCCACTGTGTTACCTGCCCAGTCTGCATCTGTATAGCTGACCAATTTGACACCATCACCTTGAGCACATCTAATCCCATACTTGATAATGTCACACAAATACCTCAAAACATGTTTAGTCGTTGTTTGATGCACTCTCTTTGGCTCCACCATGAGCTGACTAAGAGATTTTACTGCATAGGATATGTTTGGCCTAATGTTGACAAGATACATGAGAGAGCCTATCAGTTTCCTATACAAGGCAGGGTCCACATCCTTCTCCCTAGATGCATCTATATTCCTCTAATTTGTGATCATGGAGGAGACATGGCTCTGCAATCCTCCATCTCGAATCTCCTCAGGATCTCAATGTAGTATTTTTCTTAACCAAGGAAAATCTTGCCATCCATTTTCCATACCTCCATGCCTAGAAAAAAGTGCATGAGCCCTAAATACATCATCTTTAACTCAACTACAAGATCCCTCTTACACTCCTCGATGAACCCCAATGAACCTATCAAGAACAAGTCGTCCACATATAGGACAAGAATGAGAACATCACCCTCAATGACCAAGTAGTAGAGGTTAGAATCTGCCTCATTGTTCATAAAGCCCAAACCCTACAAGTATCTATCAATGCACTCATACAATGCCCAGGAAGCCTACTTGAGTCTATACAAGGCTCTATTCAACCTGCACATGTGGATCTCTTTGTTGTGTGCCTCAAATTCCTCCAGTTGCTCAGTGTACACCTCTTCCTCCAGTTCACCATTCAGGAACATTGCCTTGACATCTAATTGATGGATATTTCATCCCATCTATGTTTCTAATGAGATTACAGGTTGTAAAAAAGTGTACCTAGAAATAGGAGGAAAAGTATCCTCATAATCTATTCCCTCCTTCTGAGAGAACCCCTTAGCCACGAACCTAACCTTGTATTTCTCAATGTTGCCACCTACACCATGATTGATCTTATATATCCAATGTGATCTAATAACCGTCCTATCCGTCAATATGGGTATAACCTCCCATACATTGTTCTACATGATTGAGGAATATTCTTCAATCGTAGCATCTCGTTTCACCCGTTGTTGTTTGGCCTCCTGATAGTTGGAAGGTTTGTTATCCACCAACTGGTTGACCAATTCCATGCAACCAATGTAATGTTTTGGTTGTCTCTGCTCTCTCATGCCCATCCTATGAGTCCCCATAAACCCTTGAGCTTCCCTGAGTGTCTATTGAACCTCACTGTTCCTCCTACCAACAGTGGAGTTAGGAATATCCACCTCCATGACCTCCGGATGCATCTCTTTGATATGCCAAATCTGTTGATCCATGCTCTGCAAAGCCTCATGAGCACTCACATATAAAACCATGCTTGTACTCATTATTGTACTCGTGGTCTTCTGTTTCCCCTGCTTTTGCTTCTCAACTCTATGAGCTTATGCTAGTTGCTCACTCTAATCTTTAGTTGTTGGCAATTCTCTGGATCTCCTGTATGCCTTGTCCTCCATGAAATTGACATCTCACCCGTCTATAATCCTCTTGGCCCATGACATGATGATCTTGTATGTCTTTGAGGTTTCATTGTAGACAAAAAAGTAATCTCGCTCTGTAGTCTGATCCAACTTCAAACATGTCTCCCCTGGAATGTGTCAATACGCTAGGCTACCAAATACATTGAAATGACTGACATTTGGCTTCTTCTCATTGAATGCCTGCTTTGGTTTCATCTTACCAAACACTCTATGTGGGAACATTTTTCATATATAAATTGTCATACTACATGCCTCTGCCCATAAGTAACGTCTCATTGCAATGTTGTATCTCGATCTCTCATTGGTTTTGTGTGTTCTCCAAGTGACCCATCGATCTTCTCTTATAATCTCTCGTTGACGAATAATTTACCATGATCTTATCTCAATAGATGGCTAAGATCATCTTGACCCTTTCTAATGACTTTTCCGGAAGCCTTTAAAGGAAAATCGATTTACCCCAATTAATTATGACTAATTAAACAGTTTCCCTAAGTTAGGAAAATTAATTAACTACTTAATTAATTCTAATTAAGGCAATTTCTTGCAAAACCTTTTCTAGGTATTAGAGAAAATGTGTTCCCTAGCCTCATAGACACAATTTGACACTAAAACACTTGTCCAAGCTACACAAACTAATACATAACATGTGCGAAATTAGAATGAAACATATGCATAATCAAGCTTTTGAACCCATACATAATCTGGCGTTGTTGGATTGATGTCAGCAAGAAAACTCTCATTAAAATCCATCTTTGCACAATTCGAGCACATGTGGTTTTAGGGAAATGCTCATATCCTAGGCTGCAACTGTAATATTTTCCTATTGTGTTTTCAATAGTAGCGAACATAGATAAATTCCAAAGATGTAGGGGAAGGTTTTGAAGCATTACCCATATTGGAGCTAAGGAGATTGTCCATGTAACTGGATCAAAAGAAGGGGACCATGGTTGCATGAAGAAACCGACACTACCCCAGAAATAGGGCTTGAAATGCTAGTCGATCTTCTTATCCTCATGGTTAGTGAAGAGAACAACAAAAAAACCCTAAGCCAGAGAGAAAATATTCAGATCTTAATACAAGAGGGGTTTCCATGTATCAGAAATACACTTATGTAAATCAATCAACTACGACCAAAATCCATTAAATATACAGATCAAACCAAGTTCTAAAAAATATTTTGCACTGATGATGGCTTCATCCCCCGAAGGGACATTAAAAGTAGGAGCTTCATGTGCAATCAAAAAAGCATTTCCGGATTTCAACATGTTACCATAAGAAACCCCAACTTGATCTACTTGAGAAGAAAGAATTGCTAAACTAGCTGCGATTTCTTTAAGGTTCACTAACTTCTCTGTTGGGACACGAATATGCAAATTTATGTTGATTCTTATTAATATTATTTATGTTTATATACATTTCACATATCTATATAGAAATATTCTTATGTTTAATTTTATTAAAACTTTGGTAATACATATAGTTATATATTATAATGTTTTTTTGGTAAGCTCAAAATTCTATATTAACCAATGTAATATTTACATCACAAACATAAGATTATCCTATCAATTTTCCTTAGTTTTCCAGTCTAGAAACCAAATCAAAGGCAATATTTGAGACTTAGACATAAATCCTGCAAAACTAGCATTACATTCTTGGAGTGGCTAGTGTTCCTTGTACAAAACTTAGCATCAATACCAATGACATATCAACAACAAAAACAAAAAGACACATAGAACTAAGTAACTAGAAAACATAAAACATGGTTTCCATCTACAACATATCCAACAAAGACAGTGAGGATAATTGACAGGTGGAGGGTGCTCCAGGTTGCTTGGTGGAGATGGTTTGCTAGTGTGTAGAATGATTGCCTCCATGTGTTCCATGCACTCGTCCATAAGTTGATAACGCAAGTGTAGTTCCTCCATGTGGAGGAGAAGCTCATCCCTATTTTTGTTTCTCTTAGACAAAAAATTGCATAGAAGATTATTGTTTTTCCAATAAAGGCCAATAGTGTGAATATATTGATTTTTTCAACCTCTAGCGGTACCAAGATCAGGGACCTAATTTAGAACCAACATCATAACCTCTAAATTAGAAATATTGTCCCTTTCTTCTACAATATCTTGTTAAATATCATCAATTTCCCATTGAATGACCATTGGAGTGTGCTTCTGATATCTATTAGCAGAGGTGTGGGCTTTAGCTTGAGCTCGAGCGTTGCGGCCCCCATATCCCCCCCTTGAACATTGCAATTTTTGAGGCATAAAAAATTACCAAGGAAGCTCTCGATATGGACTAGAGGTGAAGAAAGGATAGCCAGTAAAAGAGGGGAGGGTGATACAACATAAATCATAAGGAGTAGGAGGTCAAGGAGAACCCAACGAAGGAGGGCACTCAAATGTTTGAAGCCGAAGATAATAAAAAGAAGCAAAATGTGCTGAGAAGGCGGTTGGAAATAATATAACAAATAAAGCGTAACAAAGACTAGCATAAAACAAGTGAGAACCACACTAATGAGAAATAATATACCTGCAACATAGTAGTCAAATTATGGTCAGGGAAGGGAGGCAACAATGCCAAATTTAAAGATTTTATGTAGAATTTGAGTTCCCCTTGTAGTTTGATGACCAAGGAGACAAATGTGATCAAACTTGATGATAATAAACATAGAGAAGAATGAACCCTGCCAAGAGGACCTAGTCCTTTCTATGCCAAGCAAAAACAAGGCAATTGACAATTTCCATTAAAGATTGAAAGTTCCCAAACTCTCTGCGAGACTTACCATTTCCTCTAGCATAAATTAATGAAAGGAATTAGAACGTTCCCCTTTGGGAAATATATTTTATGTGACAAGCTTTGGGACTGGTGTTACCATCAATGACAACCTCCCCGTTATTACAGACCTTTATTACACAATGAATTCTTAGGGACCTATGTTTGGTCAGGTTAGATCTTGCTCGAAGCTTATTAAATACTCACCTAATATAATCCATGTGGGAGGGTGTTCGACGACACATTGCAGGCCAAATTTTCACAGGTGCACAACCAGTTGTTGGCCCAACTCGTCACGCTCTCTTCTCAAGTCACCCCTAGCAGGGAATATATATATATATTCTTGGCATTTTTTGACATGTTTTATAATTTTTATAATTCAATCTTTTATATGTTTATTAATTACATGTTATAAAATATATGACTCATTATTATTTAACTTTATTTTAATATGATATGCATACTATGTTTTTTTGGTCGAAATGATTGTTTGTAATTTTATTAATAAAAATAAAATTACAATATAACAAATTAAATGGGCCTTGAGTATGTAATAGCCCTGGTCAAAAATCCATGTAATAAAGTTAATAAATGCAAAATAATAACCAAGGTCATGGGACATGTATTGCAAGATGAATGTTGGGCAAAAAATAGTGACGGGGATCACTTGTGATTAATTAATGGCTATGGAAATTGGCAAAGACAAAGGCAAAGGCTTTGGAAAGGCATGAGACATTTATTAGAATTTTATTTATGAAAATAATAAAAAATAGGAGAAAAGGGAGGTGAAAGGTCACAGGTTGCATGTGAGGAGGAAAATGAAGGAAAATAATGGAAAACTAAAGAAAATAGAGGCCTCATTAATAAAAATTCTTCTCAGAATGAGTTTGTAACCTTTTGTCAATGTGATAGATTTTTGTTAGTTTAGTTTTGGAGCTCTCATTTTCTACTCTCTCTCTCTCATACTCTTGGACACTTAGAGTTTTCTTGGATTACCCATGGAAGAGTGTGGCATACTTGGGATTTGGAGCAAGAAGGCAAAATAAGAGAAGCAAAGCGTAAGAGGACATTGGGATCAGCAACACAACAGGTTTTGCTTGCAGGTATTGAATCACATGTATGATTTCTTTCTAGTTTTGGCATGCATGGCGCATGCATGTGGTTTCTTGGTTACGATCTGTCATTGTCATGGAGGATTGCTTGCATTGATAGTGGCTTGCCTAGCCTTGCCATTTCCTGGATAGCCATGGTGTTCTGGGTTTCTTTCCTCTTGTTTTCTAGTTGGTTCTCATGTTCCTTATGGCTATGGGTTGAATTACTAGGTCCTGGAGCCTTGGTTGGACAAATTCTCTAGAAGCCCTATAACAACTTGGATTGAGTTACTAGTCCTGGAAGCCTTGGTTGGAAAAACGCTTTGGAGCTGTTAGTGGATTGAGTTACAAGTCCAGGAAGCCCTAGTTGGACAAACGCTCTGGGGCCCGACAACAGTTGTGGGTTGAGTTACAAGTCCAGGAATCCCTAGTTGGACAAACGCTCTGGAGCCCGACAACAATTGTGGGTTGAGTTACTAGTGTGGGAATCCTTGGTTGGAACAAATTCTCTTGAGCCCTAGACAACTTGGGTAGAGACTGATCTGGTGATGGTTAGTCATGTCCGACCGTGAGGTGGAATCACTGGTTGAGGGTTGAGGTGGTTTGGCCTTTGGAAGCCATGGTTTGGTTTTGTTTGATTTATTTCATGAGATCCCACATTCATGCTTGGAATATGGCACAGGGGTGATTAGCTAAAAGAGAGATTTGGTTCAGCCCAATCTATTGTCGGGTTGGTACGTGGAATTCCCTGACTGGTTGGAATTGCATATGTAAATAAGAGCTCCTTTTCCTTTGGTATTTTATGAGTAAATGTGATTGCCATTATGTGACCTTAATGGTTGTTTCCTCATTGATATATCTCTAGTTATTTGTTGGTTATAAGCATGTTTTATGACAATTATCATATATGTCTCTCATCATGTTTTGGCTAGTATATGAAATGTTAATGAATCAATGACTTAGTAGATAAAAATGCAACTATTGTGAGGAGATATCAGCTATCTTTGATGATTCTCAGATAAGTATGAGATCCCTATGCTCAAATCTGTTGTTGTGAACTGTAGATTACCTGTTTATGATATGTTTGACGAAATGCCTATCATGGCTAGTAAGGGTTAGATCAATTCCTTGTTCAAGTGTTTGAATTAGTAACCTAGTTTCAATGTTATTTATTATTTCTAGAAGTTTCATGAAGTTCTAGGCACTGGCCTGAGTCTTGGCCCTAAAAAGGTGGCACAAAATTCAAGGTCACTGGCACTGAACTGCATGAAAAAGGCCATAGTCGCATGGATGTCTTCTTGTGTGAGCGACTAGAGGGTCCCAATCATATGCATGCCTTGTCATGGGAGTGATTGAGGCTCTAGATCAGTTAAAAAGCAATTTCTCTTAGGGGTTGGACACCTGAAGGGGTTGGTTGGCCCTTGAAGGTTCTGAAGCTTTTGAGGAAGGTCAGATTCGTCTTGTCTTGTCGATTCCACTTCCTTAACTATACGTGGGGATTTTAATCATATCATAGTAACTCTTCGTCACATGTTTACTCCGGTGGACTGGTTAGCTTGGGTAAATGTGGGAAGAGGGTGTTATAGAGTGGTATCAGAGCATGGTTCATTCTCCTTGGAGGAATGTGTTGTCATATGTACATGTTGGTTGCATATGTGGCCTTATGCTTGTGGTTTGTGTGCTTATTGTGTATGCATGGTGGTGTTCATGGTTGTTGTTGTGATGTCATGCAAAAGTTGATGGTGTTGTTTCCAGAATGTGTTCGTCATGAATTATTATTATTATTTGTATGTATTGTGTATGAATGTGTGTCGTACATATCTGCATGCATTGTGTTTGGTTGGCGTTGTAGTTGTGGCATCATGTGTGGTAATTGGGTGATGATTGAGATGATGTGCATCTATTGTGATGATTATGATTATACATGTATTGAGCTAATCTGGTTATTCTTGCAGATGAGATATCCTCCCCTGAACTAAACTGAGGTACGTTGGTTTGTTTATTATTTAGTTTAGCTAGCATGATATAACTTGCAAGAAGAGAAGATCAAACATGACTAGCAATATGGTAGACTGCATATCACAAGATTCTCCCTATAGATCAGATGAGCAGCATGGTGAGGGATATTCTCCTGACATAGCAAACACCCTAAGAAGTTTGAAGGAAAAAATAAGAAGTTGTAAAGAAAATAATAATTGAATCATTCAATCACAAGAGAGACTTGTTAGGGTACACGAGGAATAAGCATAAGTCAATGCAGTGATTCTTTAGAGCTTGTCAGACTTGCAGAGACAAGGGCTGCTTAGAATCAGTCATGGACCGGAGGATAGGAGTAACAAATCATGTGGTAGCAGGTCACACGGTGGGCACAGGCTGGATAGAGATGACATGGTCAGAGATGGAAGATTCTTGGATACACCTAATAGATGAGGCAATGGACATGGGATTTACTCTAGTTCTAGTTTAGATAGGTATCATGGTCATCATCGTTATCATCCTTACAAGAGGAGTGATAGGGGATATTTTTCAGATGAGTTCAAGAAAGAAAAGCCACCTACATTTGATGGGGAAATGAAGAAGTCACAGGATTCCGAAGAATGGTTGCTTGGGATGAATAAGTTCTTCAGGTTGCATGATTACTCAGCGAACATGAAGGCTAGAATAGCTACATTCAGTCTTAAAGGTAAAGTAGATATTTGGTGGGAAGATGTAAAGAATGTCAGAGGTATTCATGAAGAGGAGTTGACCTTGATTGAGTTTGAGAGACTATTCAGGAAGAAGTATCTATCAGAGAGATACTATGATGACATGGCAAAAGAATTCTATGAGTTGAAGATGGGATCTATGACCAATGAGGAGTACACTAGCAGATTTTTGGATTTATTGAGATATGTGCCTTACCTCAAGGAGGAGAAGGCCAAGATTAAGAGATTCATCAGTGGGTTGTCAGTAGCATTTAAGGACAGGATTGAGTTTGATGAGCCTAGATCATTGGAGGAAGCCATCAAGAAGCTAAATCATTGTTATGAGAAATCAAAGCGTAGATCTGAGACTAAGCAGGTTTGGAAAGGTAATGAGAATAATAAAGGAAAATGGGATAAGATGCGAGCAAGACCTCAGGACATAGGTAAAAAAGATAATGCAACACCACCTAAGAAGTTCAATGCATATGATAGGGGACAAGGATTGCAGTTTGAGGAGAAGAACAAGGGTGATGGCAGGAAGCCCTCGCAATGTTGGAGTTATGGAGGAGAGCATCGCAGAAGAGATTGTCCGCAACATTAGGGTGGTAGGCCTCAGATCTACAGTGCACATGAAGCATAGAAAGTGGGGGATGTTGGACAGAGTATTCCACGGATTTTTGCAGCACTGGATAACAGGTAGGTAAATCACCAGGCGTCTATTATCAAGATGGACAGTAAGCTTTGTGATCAAGTTGTTTCTATTTTGATTGACCTGGATGTAATTATCGTTATGTAAATCCTGACCTAGTGGATAAGTGTGGTTTGAATAAAGAAGTGCATGTAGAATCTTGGTCAGTGCAGTTGGCTACAAGTACACATAAGAGAGTTCATCACTGGGTAAGAGCTTATGCATTTGAGGTGAATGGTATGCCTACATCAACACATATGAATGTACTTCCATTGGGATCATATAATATGCTTTTGGGTATGGATTGGCTATATCTTCATAGGACCAAGGTGGATTTTTATGAAAAAGCTATTGAGTGCTTGGATGACAATGGGGGCCAAAAAGTCTTGCAGGGTATGAAGAAGGCAACATAAGTTAGAATGGTGACAACCATGCAGGCTAAGCGCAGTCGCAGGAAAGGGTGTGTGTTATTTGTAGTGCATATTTCTAGTGATAAAGGTAAGGATGTTGAGGATGTAAAACTTATGAAGAGGTACCCAATCTTGCAATAGTTTTAGGATGTGTTTCTCGCAAAAATTTTAGAGTTCCCACCTCACAGGGAAGTGAAATTTTCTATTGAGTTGGTACGAGGGGCAACACCGGCGTCAAAGGCACCAGACAGGATGAGCACACCGAGGTTGGTGGAGTTGAAGTTACATTTGAAGGAAATGCTTGACAAGGGATACATTAGGCCAAGTGTGTCGCATTGGGGTGCACCAATGTTGTTTGTGAAGAAGAAGGATGGTACTCTCAGGTTATGCATTGATTACAAGCATTTGAACAAAGTGACCATCAAGAATAGGTATCCATTGCCGAGGATTGATGACTTGTTTGATCAGTTGAAGGGAGCAACAATGTTCTTGAAGATTGATCTGAGATTAGGATACCATCAGGTACACATTAAAGAAGAAGGCATCTACAAGACTACTTTTCGGACCAAGTATGGGCATTATGAGTGGTTTGACTAATGATCCAACTACTTTTATGTGCTTGATGAATAGTGTATTACGTCCTTATCTGGACAAGTTTGTTATTGTATTCATTGATGTTATATTGGTATATACTAAGAATGAGGAAGAACATGCTGAACATTTAGCAACTATGTTGATTGCTAAGAGAGCATCAATTGTATGCTAAGCTTAGTAAATGAAATTTCTTTTAGATAGAGGTACATTACTTAGGGCATGTGGTTTCCAAGGAAGGCATAACAATGGATCCATAAAATATAAGGGCTAACATGGAGTGGGAATCTCTTAGGAATGTGGATGAGGTAAGATCATTCATGGGATTAGCATGTTATTACAGGAGGTTTGGCAGGAACTTCTCACATATTACTTATCCTATTACATCGTTGCATAAAAAAGGTGAGAAATTTGAATGGACAATGGAATTTGCAGCAAGTTTTGAGCAGTTGAAGTAGTTGTTGACAAATGCTCCAATATTAAATATTGCAAATTGAAACAAAGTGTTTGTGGTGTGTACAGATGCTTGCAAGAGAATACTTGGTGGAGTCCTTATGCAGGAAGGACAAGTAGTATGTTATGAATCAAGGAAACTGAATGAACACGAGCAAAATAATCTGACGCATGATCTTGAGTTGGCACCAATTGTCCATGCATTAAAGATGTGGAGACACTATCTTCTTGGTAGGAGGTTTGTATTGATGAGTGATCATAGTGGATTAAGGTATCTATTTGACCAACCGAATGTAAATTCCAGGCAAGCTAGTTTGTTGGTCACTATTAGTGAGTTTGACTTTGAGTTGAGGTACATTAAAGGTAGAGAGAACAGGGTTGCAGATACTCTCAACAGGAGGATACAGGTACATCATATAACAAATATGAACTCCTATGGGACATATTTACAGGATCAAATTTTACAGGCAAGACAACTAGATGGCAGGTACATGGAGCTTATGCACATGTTACAACAGACTCACAGAGTACAGGTGGTCAATATGTGGACTATCATCTTACAACAGATGGTTTGTCAAATTTAGGGACAAGATATACGTGTCGGACAACAATGAGCTCAAGAAACTTATCTTGAGGGAACTTCATGCTAAACCATATTCAGGTCACCGAGGATATCAAAAGACATTGACAACAGTGAAGAAGTTATACTATTGGCTGAATTTGAAGAAGAAAGTGGCAAAGTTTGTGGCTAGATGCTTGGATTGTCAATAGATAAAGGTAGAATGTAAGCACCCAGGTGGATTGTCAATATATAAAGGTAGAATGTAAGCACCCAGGTGGATTACTACAACTGATTCTGATTCCAGAGTGGAAATCTGAGGTCATTTCCATGGATTTCATTACAGGTTTGTTGATGACATCTAGACAACATGATTCTGTCAGGGTTGTGGTTGACATGTTAACAAAGGTAGCGCACTTCATTCCAGTGAAGTCTACTTATTCAACCAATTATGTAGCACATGTCTTCATCAGAGAGATAGTAAGGTTGCATGGTATTCCGAAGAAGATTGTGTCAGACAGGGATGCCAATTTCACTTCTATATTTTGGAAAGAGTTATTTGCAGGTTTGGGTACAGAGTTGGCCTTCAGTACAACTTATCATCCACAGACATAGAAGGTCAGTAGGATTTTGGAGGACATTTTGAGGATGTATGTGATTCATCAACAATGGAGGTGGGAAGAGTATCTTCCACTTGTTGATTTTGCTTATAAAAATGGGTAGAAGGAGTCACCAAGGATGAGTCCATTCAAGGCACTGTATGGGTGGAGTTGTAATGCTCTCATCAATTGGAGTGATCCAGTTAACAGGGTGTTGATAGGACCGAACATGTTGACAGAGATGGAATAAGCAATGCCAGTAATCAAGAAGAATCTAAAGGAAACACATGGAAAACATAAAGGTTATGCAGATCAGAACAAGATGTTTAAGGAGTTTCAGGTTGGGGAACAGGTGTACGTACACATCAAGCCCAAGAAGAGATCCTTGAGGATTGGATCATGTGCCAAGTTGGCGCCTTGGTTTTTTGGACCTTTCAAGATCCTTGAGAGGATCAGACCAATAGCTTATCGACTTGCACTTCCTCCGACAATGAAAGTCCATGATGTTTTCCATGTGTCATTGCTTAACAAGTATGTTAAAGATGTTGATCATGTGATTGAATGGTTTGTATTGCAGGTGGAGCCATAAGGATAATTCCAGCTAGAACCTCAGTGCATTTTATAGAGAAATATGCTCATGCTCTGGAACCGAGAAATCGAGCAGGTTAAAGTGCAGTGGAAGCACTTTGGGCCCGATGAAGCTACATGGGAGATGGCTGATTAGATGTGGGCTATGTATCCTTCTTTATTCGTTGGTTGAGCAGATGCTTTGGTGTGATGTTTTGGTATATGTGTATATATGTATATGGATGTAAATACTGCCATGAATTGTGTTATAAAGATCCAATAAGCGGTATGGGTGTCATGTCCTTATGGTTGTCATGTTGTTATGTTGTCATGTTGGTTTTCTTTTAGCAGTCTGATCATTGTAAATACTGCGTCGACCTAAGTTATAAAGCTCCATGGGTAGTATGTTTTGTTTTTCAGCAGTCTTGTTGGTTTTAGGTGTCATTCAACACCGAGGACGGTGTCCCCCCAAGGGGGAGGGTTCTGTAACAACCCTAGTCAAAAATCCATGTAATAAAGTTAGTAAAGGAAAAATAATAACCAATGTCACGGGACACATATTCTAAGCTAAATGTCGGGAAAAAAAACATAATGATAGGGATCACTTGTGATTAATTAATGGCTATGGAAATTGGCAAAGGCAATGTCAAAAGCTTTGGAAAGGCATGAGACATTTACTGGCATTTTATTTATGAAAATAATGGAAAATAGGAGAAAAAGAAGGTGAAAGGTCGCAGGTTGCATGTGAGGAGGAAAATAATAGAAAATTGAAGAAAATAAAGGCCTCATTAATAAAAAGGCTTATGAGGATCAGTTTGTAACCTTTTGTTAGTGTGATAGCTTTTTGTTAGTTCAGTTTTGGAGCTCTCATTTTCTACTCTCTCTCTCTCTCTCTCTCACTCATACTCTTGGACACTTAGAGTTTTCTTTGAGCACTCTTGGAGGAGTGTGACATATTTGGGATTTGGAGCAAGAAGGCAAAAGAAGAGAAGGAAAGTGCAAGAGGGCATCAGGATCAACAACTACAATGGGTTTTTCTTGCATGTACCGAATTGCATGTATAATTTCCTTGCTAGTTTTGGCATGCATGACACATGCATGTGGTTTCTTGGTTATGATTTGTCATTGACGTGGAGGATTGCCTAGATTGAAAATTGTTTTTCCTAGCCTTGCCATTTCCTGGATAGCCATGGTGTTGTGGGTTTCTTTCCTCTTGTTTTCTGGTTGGTTCTCATGTTCCTTAAGGTTGTGGGTTGAGTTACCAATTCCTGGAGCCTTGGTTAGACAAATTCTATGGAAGCCCTGTAACAACTTGGGTTGGTTTACTAGTCCTGGAAGCCTAGGTTGGACAAATGCTCTTGAGCCCTTGGTGGGTTGAGTTAATAGTCTTAGAAGCCCTGGTTGGACAAATGCTCTAGAGACCAACAACAACTGTGGGTTGAGTTATTAGTCCTGGAAGCCTTGGTTGGAACAAATGCTCTAGAGCCTTGGATAACTTGGATAGAGACCGATCTAGTGATGGTTAGTGATGTCCGATCGTGAGGTGGAATCAGTGGTTGAGGGTGGAGGTGGTTTGGCCTTTGGAAGCCCTGGTTTGGTTTTGTTTGATTTGTTTCATGAGATCCCACATTCATGCTTGTAATATGGCACAGGGGTGATTGGTTGAAAGAGAGATTTGGTTAAGCCCAATTTATGGTCGGGTGGTACGTGGAAGTCCATGACTTGGTTCGATTTGCAGATGTTAAGAAGAGCTCCTTTTCCTTTGGTATTTTACGAGTAAATGTGCTTGCCATTATGTGACCTTAATGGTTGTTTCCTCATTGATATGTCTTTGGTTATTTGCTGGTTATAAGCATGTTTTATGACAGTTATGATGTATGGATCTCATCTTGTTTTGGTTAGTACATGAAATGTTAATGAATAATTAGCCTAATAGATAACAAGGCAACTATTGTGAGGATATATCAGTACTCTTTGACGATTCTCAGGTAAGTATGAGATCCCTATGCTCAAATATATTGTTGTGACCTGTAGATTACCTATTTATGATATGTTTGACGAAATGCTTGTCATGGCTAGTAGGGGTCAGATCAAGTCCTTGTTCAAGTGCTTGCATTACTAACCTTGTTTTAATGTTATGTATTATTTATGGATTTTTCATGAAGTTATAGGTAGTGGCCTAAGTCCTGGCCTTGAAAAGGTGGCACAAAATCCAACGTAGCTAGCACTAAAGTGCTTGAAAAAGGCCAGAGTCGCATGGATGCCTTGCTCTGGGAGTGATTGGAGGGTCCGAATCGCATGCATGCCTTGTCATGGGAGTGATCGAGGCTCTAAGTTAGTGAAACAGCAAGTTATCTCAGGGGTTGGACACCTGAAGGGGTTGGTTGGCTCCTGAAGGTTTTGTAGCTTCTGAGGAAGGTCAGATTGGTCTTGTCATGTCAATTCCACTTCCTTAATTATATATAGGGAGTTGAATCATATCATAGTAACTCATCATCACATGTTTACCTGGGTGGATAGGTTAGCTTGGGTAAATGTGGGAGGAGGGTGTTATAGAGTATGCCCTAAAACTGCTTATGTTTGGGTAAGAGTTCATCTTCCCCAAATGTAAGGAAACATGTTAACGACCCAAGGCTGAAAGGCATCTCGTAGAAGTGAAAGCCTATCCCCTTATGGACCACCATTTGGTCATTCCAAGTGGTGTGGTTTTCCTTGAATAACTATGATGAGTCAGCCCACATTCGCGGATAACAATCAAAGATGGTTGTCCTCACTGTTAGTTTGACAATTGAGTTATGATAAGTTTTCTCACTTAAAAAAAACGAATTAAATTGAATCGATTTATTATTTTTATTACTTTTTACTTATTTTTTAATTGATATTAATTATTTTAAAATGTGCTTTTTCTAATCATTATTAATTAATTTAAGAGGTGTTTTTTTGATAATTCAATATAAGGTAGATGTTTTAAGTATTATTTAAAAAATATATTATTAATAGTATAAAAGTTTTCATATCAAACATAAGTAAAATATTTTAATGTAGAGAGTGAATGTTTATTATTTACATAAATGTTTTTTACATTCCAGATAAAGGAAAGGTGTAATGTTTTTCAGGTTTAATATGGATTTAACATAAATATTTTAATTTAGAGAGGGAATGTTTAATATTTACATAAATGCTTTTTACGTTCAAGATAAAGGAAAGGTGTAATATTTTTCATGTTTAATATGGATTTAACACAAATATTTTAATGTAGAAAGGCAATGTTTCTTATTTATATAAATGTTTTTTACATTCAAGATAAAGGAAAGGTGTAATGTTTTCTATGTTTAATATGAATTTAACACATGGTATTTAAAAAAATATGAATAAAAAAATGATTTCAATATGTATTATAAATAAATTATTTCAATGTTTACCTTAATCTAAATATTTTAATATATAAAATACATTAAAATAAATAAATTTTTAAAGTTAAAATAGTTTAATAACAAGTTGATAAGTGCGAGGGAGATGTGTAATTCTTTACATGTTTAACGCAAAGTTTACAAACACACACACTATTGTAATAACCTCAACGATATATAAAACATACTAGAAATCAGAGAAAATCATAAAAACGTAGTATGATTCTTGAGTTGAAAATGACATAATGCATAGTTGTATGAACTTGATAGGCCAAAATATTTCATGTTGATGGTACTATTTCTTATGTTTGGTTTGTTGGCCGAGGATCCTCATTGAGGATTTGGTTGGTGGGAGTACCTTGCGATCCTAGGATCCTCATTGAGGATTTGGTTGGTGGGAGTACCTTGCGATCCTAGGATCCCAGTAGACTCTTTTGTGTCCTCATTGTCATTATCCTATGGTTATGAAACTATGACACTGACACCACAAACTGCTTTAAGCACCATCTTGATTTTTTTATCCATGAGGTCCAATTTAGATTACTTGATGTTAAATGCGCCTCTTCTCCACCACTTAAGATATAAGGCCTTTGTTAAGCCAATAAAGTTTAATTAATCTTAAAATCTCAGGTTTTAGATAATCCTAAGTCCAAATTCCACCCTTTATACTCCTTTTCTTTGCATTTTAGAAACACTTTTCCTTTTCTATTTCACAATATTCTTCATGCATGTGAAATTGCGAGAACCACCTCTCTACCTTGAGGGCATCCTTTATTACTCTAGCGGAGTGATGGGGAGGCCCTGTGTCAATATTCTCCATGCATGCAAAATTGTGATTGGAAGTGCTTCTCTACCCTGAGGGCATCCTTTATTACTCTAATGGAATGATGGGGGGGCCCTAGGTATTGTAGTGCCTAGAGATACATTTTAGTCTCCTTCGAGAGCTTTTTCAATTGGACTTTAGGTTGCCTTCTAAGAAATATTTCACCATGCTTGTTGTTTAGGATAAGATAGGGTAACTATATACTCGAGGGGGCCAAATATGGTATGATTGGTAGTAGAGGCCACATAAGTAGGGTTTCAAACATAAAAATTATAATGGGTAAGTTAAGTTTATAAAGAAGATTAAAAAGGTTAATAAGGTTTGATAAAGGTGGCCCTTATTCCCTATGGGCTTTAATTAGGGTTTGAAATTGGTTCTTGAAATTTTGAAAAGGAAATTACAGTGAAATCCATAGTACTACTGGAATATACACCAAAGTGAGGCTAGCAGAATACCTAACTAAAGAGTTTGTGGATGCATTAACGACTCTTGGTTTCAAGACTAGGTTCTCTCCATGGTTCATGAATTGAATGCCATATACCTTTGCATGTTTACTTTCTTTGCAAACTCTATATAGTTGATTACTCCATTACTGGTTACTCCTGTGATGGACCAAGCTTACAACCTCATTAAGCATTCATTTGCCCTAGGGCGGGCCATACCACCTTACTCTAACATGATCCTTCTTAATCTGTATCCACTCTGGTTTTCCTTTTCCCTCTTGTACCAAGTACTACTTGCCATTCGAAACATTATATCCTACAAACCTTTGACATTGACCATTTAACATAATGGAAAATATCATTTAAAACCAATATTATACATATAGAAAAAGAAATTAAGTAATTTAATCATTTAAAATAAGTTACAAATACTAGAATACCTAACTAAAAAGTTGGTGGATGCCTTAACGACTCTTGGTTTCAAGACTAGGTTCTCTCCATGGTTCACGAACTGAATGCCATATACCTCTGCATATTTAATTTCTTTGCAAACTCTCAATACTTGATTACTCCATTACTGCTTACTCCCATAATGGCCCAAGCTTATAGCCTCATCAAAGATTCATTCGACATAAGGACAGACCATACCACCTTACTCTAACACGATCCTTCTTAATCTGTATCTACTCTAGTTTTCCTTTTCCCTCTTGTACCAAGTACTACTTACCATTCAAAACCTTATATCCTACCAACCTTTAACATTAACCATTTATCATAATGGAAAATCGGCTCTTGGTTTGCAAGAGCACTTACTATCCCTTAAGCATTTTTGTAGAAGTGTGGGGATGCAAGTCAATATCAGCAAAACGAAAGTAATGGTTTTCTCTAAGAAAAGAAAACATAACCAGTATAAGTTCTACTTTGAAGGCAACATTCTGGAAGAAGTTACGGATTACAAATACCTCAGAATTGATTTCAACAAAAATCTAAGCTGGAATGGTTGTAGAAAGAAAAGAACTTTGGGGGGTTGGAAAACATTTTATGTTTTTCAAAATAGGTGTAGAGAGGCAGAGTTATGGGACCAGAAAACCACTCAAACTCTTTTTCGGCTTCTAGTGATTCCGGTGATTCTCTATGGTTGTGAACTATGGGCCAGCAATACATCCGACATGCAGTGGAGACAAATTGAGAAAATTCAGAAACGTTTGTTTACAAACAAACTTAAGATTAAAAGTGCAGTTCCTTATGCTATCTTGTTAAGTGAAACAGGGACTGCACCTATTGAAGCAATTGCTATGGTGCGAGTCATAAGGTATTTAAAAAAAATTGAGCAAATGGAAGAGGGTAGATGACCTAAGGTTGTCTTTAATGATAGATTGTGCAAGACCAAAAAAAACTTGGATGCAACAAAATAACAAATGGTTTAGTAAATGGGGTATTTGCTTGAACGCATGTCCCATAAACAACAAAGAGATAAAAGCTTTTGTTATGGAAAAGTTCCACAAGCGTACTTGGGATAAAGAGCTAGGAAGAAAGAAAAAGTACTATATTGAATTGTTTAATCCCGCTCATAGTCATCAACCAAATGCATACATAGAGGCCAATATCTCTTGGAGAGCCAAAATTCTTATTGCTCAGTTAAGGACTAATTCTCAACAACTCTGTTGTGAAACGGGGTGCTGGAAAAGGCCAAAGGAAGTGTGGGAGGAAAGAGTATGCATTTTTTCGTTCTTCTGGAAAAGTGGAAACAAAAAAACATTTCATTTTAGAATGTGAGGCCTTCAAAGACAACATGGAAAGTTATGCAGGTATGATGGCAGCTAGCTCTTAGAATAATCTATTTAGCGAGGGGTTTGTCGAGAAGCTGGGAGCATTTATTTTGAAGCTTCACAGAAAAAGGGCCGAATACATAAAACATATAAAGAAATAATATGTCCCATAAACTATCTTTAGCCTCGTAAACATTAAAATAATTCCTTTCTTTCTTTCTTCTTCTTTATTAAAACCAATATTATACCTATAGAAAAAAAATTAATCATTTAAATTAAGTTACAAATCCTATACCTTTCAAAATTAATAATACAAAGAGATTCAAACAAGCTTGTATGCAAGCCCCTCTTGGACTTCATTCTATGCCAACACATATACCTCTATCAAAGAAATACATATTAGCACATAAATAACTTTTAACAAATGAATAACATCATGAAATAAACTAACACTAATGGAAAGGATCTGCAAGTACCAACTAAGCCTTTATCGCACTGCATTTTCAAAATGGAATAAACAATTTATGACATAAATATGCGCTGACAGAAACGATCCCTTCCATTGATAGGATTGGGTTTAGGTTGGGGCAACATAGCCGATGATCATGATTGCCGTCCCTCTTTCCCCTTGTTGCCGTGGATGTCATATTATGAATCCTCGCCTCTTCCTTCACCTTGACATTTATGCATCTTAACATCATTGCGGACGGACGATAGCAGGGAGGCAATCTTAACATGGCAACCCCTGCGTTGCTCTTTGCGGGTAGTAGATTGGTGCATTACATCTTCATACGTTCATTCTCAGCTGCTGAGACCACAGAACAACGTACGAAGATGATACCATTTACCTTTCGCAATGGTGTTTCTCTTTGCAGGTAGATATACTAATTGTGGTTTAGCGCAACAAAGATGGTGCCTGTTGCGTTCGGCAGCAATGCATTTGGTGGCTGAGACTCGACCTCAAGTTGTCGTGACGAGGGAATTGGGGAAAAACGCTAAATTGATCAAGAAGCTGGTGCGTTTTCTTCCTTTCTCTCTTCTTGTTATTCGCGATATCAGCTCTTGCCTTCTTTAATTTTTTTCAAATCTGAGATAGCCAATCTATTCAATCCAATCTGTTGACAAACAGTTCAAGTCGACTGTATTTCTAATTTTGGTAGGAGCCCGATTGACATTATAAATTGAATTTTGTTTCTTAATTGCCTCATCGATTTAATATCCATTCAAAGGAAGAATCAAATTTGCCTCCCTGACAGCAGTAGTTTAGTTGCAAATAACAATTGTTTGTTCGTTCATAATTCATAAATAGACAATTGTTATTGTTTAAGCCTGAAATGGTTTAATTCACTATTTAATGATAATTATAATTTCCTCTGATATTTGGCTTTTCGATATACCTATCTCCTTTCCGTTTACAAAATTGCGGGCCGTTTTGTAACATAAGTTCGCCCGGGAGCAACTATACTAAATAAAATAGGAAGCTTGAACTGACTGGTTGCTATCCACCCCACAATTTACGGAGGAAGTGATGCGAAATTTGATATTTCAAGTGATGCACAAGCAAGACATGTCTCCCTTTAACATTCAAAGCATCAAGCAAAAAACCGTTTAATTAACTAAATTTTATCACGAGTTCAACGAAATTCATCAATATTACAGCCCTACTCTCTGCTGGATAAATATGCTGATGCTGCAGGGATTCAATGACAAGCTTCTTGTGACTACCTCGTTTTTCTTATTAGTCGCTCATACTGGAATTAACAACGCAGGCCAGCTGTCTTCCTTATGCTACTATCTCACAGTCAAGTATGACTGGGAGTGAGATTCTTTGACAACGAGGAGCAGTCCATTTTTATTTTTTTGTGCATTATAACGGATTTTAGAGTTTCTTAGATTCCTGGCCAAGATTTCTCCTCGTCTAACTCGTAAGATTACTTCCCCCAGGGCCTACATTGCTTGTAACTTGTAATATGACATCCCCAAGCTCTAGGCTATGTATTTTAGGGCTTAACTTATAGGCTCTGCAACTTTACTACATGATCCTTAGTTGCAACTAGATGAACAGAAAGCAGTCCCTACAATTACTGAACCATCTTAAATTGTCCTCGTTTCCACTTCAAGAAAGTAGGTGAGAGTCATGGTGTAATAGAGCCTCACTTAGTAAGTTGAGGTATATCTTGACTAATATCCGGAGGTTTCTTTGGGAGAATTGCCTCTTCATTGCTATAAGGTGTCATGATGGAGGGAATGATTCTGAAATCTGTACTCAACCTCAACTCTTGACTATGCCTTCTATGTTGATATACTTAACTAGGTTCGGATTTGTGAGTTTCTTGGATCACTGGCCAAGATTTCTCCTCGTCTAACTTGTAAGATTACTTCCCCCTGGGCCTACATTGCTTGTAACTTGTAATATGACATCCCCAAGCTCTAGGCTATGTATTTTAGGGCTTAACTTATAGGCTCTGCAACTTTACTACATGATCCTTAGTTGCAACTAGATGAACAGAAAGCTGTCCCTACAATTACTGAACCATCTTAAATTGTCCTCGTCTCCACTTCAAGAAAGCAGCTGAGAGTCATCGTGTAATAGAGCTTCACTTAGTAAGTTGAGGTATAACTTGACTAATATCCGGAGGTTTCTTTGGGAGAATTGCCTCTTCATTGCTATAAGGTGCCATGATGGAGGGAATGATTCTGAAATCTGTACTCAACCTCAGCTCTTGACTATGCCTTTTATGTTGATATATGTAACTAGGTTCGGTCTTCATAATGACATATGTAATCATGATTTTATGTATTTGATGTAAAGAGAAAATAAATTTATTATTATTATTCTTGAGGCATGGGTTTCATACTCAAGGGAAATTTATTTTTAGGTCAAGCATCCATTGTGTGCTTCTAGGGCTTGTCATGTAGTCTACAAGTCAATTGAGTCATTGTCATGTATTGAAGACCCTTTTGGGCATGGTACATATTGTAAATAAAATTTATTTGAGTAAAAAGTAGAGTCAAAGACCCTCCAAGACCTTATCAAACAAGTAGCAACAAGTCAGCCTACATGAAGGGACAAGTCGGTCTAAAGATAGCAATTTGTACCCCACAAAAGCCTATATATAAGAAGGAACTCGACCTCATTTGGACACACTCTCAAGCAAGTTCGATTTCCTCAAGATAGAAGTTGGAAAAGGACAAAAAAGAAGAAGAAGAAGAGCAAGATCAGAGTTTTTGGGCCTCTCTCTCTCTCTCTTATGTTAGGTTTTCTACAATTGTTGGGCAAGTCAAAGTGTTGGATGGTTGTTGGGGTCGAATTTGCAAAAGAAACTGTTGGGTCGAAGTTGCAGAAGAATCTGTTGGGCCAAAGTTCCAAAAGAATCTGCTGGGTCGAAGTTGCAGAAGAATCTGCTGGGTCGAAGTTGTAGAAGAATCTGCTGGGTTGAAGTTCTAGAAGAAACTACTAGGATCGAAGTTGCTGAAGAAGTCACTGGGGTCGAAGTTGCTGAAGAAGTCACCGAGGTCGAAGTTGCTGGAAGGAACACTCATTAAAGAGGAAAGGTTTGACTTGATCTTGTAGGGGTATTGGTCAAGGTTATAGGTCTTGGAATTCGTCAATTAAAGTTCTATAAGAAGAGAAGAATTCTTGTGTTTTTTCCTCTCAGTTAGAGAGGTTTTGGCCCTGGCTGATCGCCTATATCTTGTGTCCTCTTGTCTTATTGTTTTTTATGGTTTGGTAGTTGTTTGGTGAAAATAACATTAAGCATAATAAAAAAAAGAAGAAGCTAATTAAGTTAAGTAAAATACATCACAAATAGTTATCAAAGTAAAAGAAATCACCTAATCTAGTTGCCCTAGATTTCTCAACATGGTATCAGAGCTAAGGTGACTACATCAATGAAAGGCAGTTTAAAGAAGGATACTTAAGGGCCAAAGCACAAGAAGATGATCTGAGAAACATCGAGAGCATCAATCATCAAGAAGGACTAGCACGCTCATCATCTTGAAGAAAGTAATTAAGAGCATCAAAGAAAACCTCAAAACCCTAGCTCATTCAAAGAAGGGTTATTCAATTGAAGCATTCTTGGAAAGTTTATAATATTCATCACAAAGGAAAGAAGACCTCAAGGACTTGACATCCAAAGAAAGACCCTACATTTGAAGTACCTTGGGAAGACCATCACATTCTACACTATCATTCAAAGAAGCAAGAAGAGGTGTTGTCATCATCATCAAGGAATCAAGGTGATCTCCCTCTCTTTGAGCCAAGGATCACTTTTGAAGGAAGACATCTTCTATTATCAACATCATCATCAAAATCAAGAAGGCATCAAGTTGAAGATATTGTCATCAAGGAGTATCTTCACAAGTAAGTATCTTTATATATATGTCTGAATTTGTTAAAATGACTTCATTTTGCAAGGAGAGCAACAAATTGGTTGGGTCATCAAACTTCCTTGCATGGAAGAAGAGGACAAATTTGATCCTCATAGAAAATGAAGTCATTGGACATGTTAAGGGTTCAATCACTAAACCTCCAAAGGAAGAAGCTCAAGCTCTAGCTAAGTATATGAAAGGGGAGATAAGGGCTCAAAGGATCCTTATAAAATCCATCAAGGATCCCCTCATACCTTATGTCTCAAAGTTGGAGACATCAAAAGAAACATATGAGAAGTTATTAGAATTGTTCTTTGTAAGCACCAATGGAGAAGTCACATCTTTAAGAACCGAGCTATACAAGATGAAGATATCAAAGGAAGAAGGAATAACCTCATACTTTATGAGGGTGTCAGAAATACGAGACCAACTGCAAGAGTTAGGGGAAATAATGTCCGATAAAGAGATGACCACAATTGTGCTCAATGCACTACCTAATGAATGGGGCAACTTCGTATCAAGCATCTATGGAAAGAAGGAAGCAACCCCATTCAGTGAACTCTGGTCATTATGTAAGATTGAAGAAACTAGGTTAAAAGCAAAGAGCGATGTGGGACCAGGTGAACAAGTTCAAGCATTTGCTGCCATGGCTAAGAGAAAAGGAAAGTTTGGGAAATTTGGTTCTCAAAAAAAGAAGAAGGATATGTCGAAGATCCAATGCTATGGCTGTCAGGAATATGGGCATTACAAGAGAGATTGTCCGAAATTCAAGAAGGACAACAAGAGGAAAGAAAGAAATGAAGCTCATATCACCGAAGAAGTGGAAGAACCTGATGAGAAGAAGTCCAAAGGGATAGATCTTCACTATTAGGGTTTCTCCAATGCATAGCAAGGAGAAGTAGGAGGTGAAGAGATCTCCACCATGGCAGTCAAGATGAGAAGCATTATGACTAGATACATCTTAGTAGAAGATGGCATCATACTATTGTTGAAAAATGTAACTAGGTTCGGTCTTCATAAATGTATTTATCAAAAGAATTTTTATTATTGTTATAATAACTTATTAAAGCATGGGCTTTATGCTTGGGTCATCATTTATTAGTCAAAGTCCCCATTGTGAACTCCTAGGATTAATATTGAGTCATTAGAGACATTGTATATTTTATGAGGCCCTTCTTGGGCTTTTGAACGATGTAAAAAGAATTATTTTTGAGTCAAAGATGAATTATGTAACCTCCACACCAAGTCGACCTCAACTGGGCAATTTGACCTCACCAAAGGCCTATATATTGGGGCAAATCGAATTCATTTGGACACACACTCTCTCACAAGTTCGATATCCAAGTAAGAGCTGGAAAAAATGTGAAGTTGAAGGAGGCTAAAAGGAGTGCGAAATTGGTCAAAAAGGAAGGGAAGGACAAAATCAAAGTTTTGGGATGTCTCTCTCTCTCTCTCTCGTGTGGGCTACTTTAGGAGATCGAAGTCTCTCTGCAAAAGTCGAAGTTGTTGTTGTTGCCAGTTGTTTCTTGTTGCTACCAAGTCGAAGTTGTTGGGGTCGAAGTGTTGTTACTTCTAGGTCGAAGGTTGGATCGAAGAAGGAAAGACTGACTTGGTGTGGAGGAGGTCTGTGTCTAGGTTGAAGAATCTCAAAAAAAACTATTGAAGGAAGAGATTTTTGACTAGGTTTTCCCCTAGATAGGGGTTTTGCCCTGGCAGAGTGCCTACATCTTGTGTCTTGTGTTTTTGTGATCTTCATGCACACATAATTTGGTAATTGCTTGATGAAAGATAATATAACAAATAAGTAAAAGAAACCAACATAATTCACAAGTAATTATCAAGAAAGAGAAATTTAACCCTAATTCTACTAGAATTGATTTCTCAACATGGTATCAAAACTAAGGTTGAAGAAGATTGAAGATCACTTCGTTGGCTTGAAGGAAATGATTACTCCCTCTATGTCAATACTACAGGAAGATGGATCAAGAAGATTGTCTACTACTTATTCAACAAGGTCAAAAGTCAAGGGTTCTTAGCTGCACTTACAGGATCACTTAATGATGATAATGCATGGATCATTGACAGTGGAGCATCAAGGCATATGATAGGGGAAAGTAAACAACTTCAAACTCTATCAAAGGAACCATCTTCTCATGCAGTGGAATTGGGAGACAACAAAAGCTATGATGTTAGAGGCCTGGGATCAACATCTTTGAAGCTGGAGAATGGAGCAAAACTACATCTCAACAACATACTATATGTTCCAGGTTTGAAAAAGAATTTGCTTTCAATTTCTTGCTTAGAAGATAAAGGGGATATAGTTTTGTTGATGGAAAGGTCTTGGTTTGGGGAAAAGATTCAAGTATTGATAAAGCTAGGGTTATTGGAGTTCGTGAAGGAAGCTTGTATAGAGTCATTACACCACCTCCTCAAGCCCTAGTTCATATGGAAATCAATCCCATTGAGCTATGGCATAGAAGATATGGTCATCTTCACTACAAGGTCATTCCCACTCTTAAACATCTAGTTCATGGCATCCCCGATATCAAAGAAGATCGTGAAGGAGTTTGCAAGGGATGCTCTTTGGGAAAACATACAAAAAAACCATTTTCAAATAGTGAAACAAGGTCTAAAGAAATATTACACCTTATACATTCTGATGTGTGTAAGCCCATGTCTAACAAATCACTTGGAGCCTGGAGGTCATCTTTACTATGTAACATTTATTAATGATCACTCTAGAAAGACATGGCTCTACCTTCTCAAGAAAAATGATGAAGCATTTGAGAAATTCAAGGAGTTTAGATGTGAAGTGGAAACCCTAACCGAAATAAAAATAAAGACTTTGAGATCCGACAATGGTGGGGAATACACTTCTAAAGAATTGATTGCATATTGTGTAATGTCCCTTTCCGAAATTTTGTGGTATTTTTCTTAGAATTCTCTTTATAAATTTTATGTCGGCATTTTCAACAAAAACTCACGAAATTGTACAAAAATGCACCAGCAAATAGCAACCCAGAAATTATACAAGCACGACAATACATTGACAATTTGCATAAGTGAACCTAGAAACTCAAATAACATCAAAAAATGCAGCAAAAGAAATGACCCAACTTTATTTATCATAATATAGCATGCAAAGTACACCAGGAAATATTTTAGACAAAAGAGAAAGATGATAGTTGAGTGAACCTCCAAATATTCTGCTGATATGTCAATCCTGATCTCTCAAACTCCACAACGGCTGCCACTGAATCAACTAAAAGACGATGAAGCACCAATTGAGGACCTGAATGATCCTCACTCCAATATCCTTGAAGCTCTATGAAACTCCTAGATGAAGTCTCCTCAAAGAGAGTTGGGTTTCCGTCCAACACTCAACAACATACCTGAGGGTTTCTGCCCTAGGGCTACCAATGAAGTAGAGAACCAGGTTCTCAACCTCTCATACAAGAAGAAATATCAAATCCAAGATGTCCTCTAATGGCCTCCTCCTCCTCTTTTATAAATCTGATGGACCCCTCTAGAACCTCCTATTTTATTATTATTTTAATCATGGAGCACTTTTCCCTCTTTTATTTCAATTAAAATATTCTTTTTAATGTGGGAAAAGGGTAAATTGGCCACCATGCCTCCTCAGGTCACTGAAAATCACTTCTAACCATCCTATCCTGTAGATCTTCTCATTTTGGTTCCAACAAGCTATTACACTAAGGTGTTCTGCCAAGTATTCCTCCCAAAATGCCACCTTAAGCGTAATTAATTGAGTCAGGCCCATTAATAACTCTGTTTTTTGAAAGTTGTCAGAATGCAATGGAACGAAAGGCAAATTGTGTGAATAATGGAATATACCAAGCAAATGCCATGGGACCTCGTAAAAACTCCTCAAAACCCCTCCAAATCCCCTAGGTCCGCTGAGGACGCCAACCTGCACTTGTGACCTGTCTGCCCCCAACTCTAAAAGTCCATCCTAACCATGCTATAAGGAACACCAAAAAAAGGAACATTACATATTGTAAAGAAGCAAGAATTAAGAGAGAGCTTATTATTCCCTACTATCCCGAACAAAATGGAGTGGCCAAAAGAAAGAATAGGACAATTGAAGAAGGTGTACGAACAATGCTCCTTGATCAAGACTTACCAAAATTTCTATGGGGAGAATCAGAAATGGCAATCGTATATATTCAAAATAGAAGTCCTCATAGAATTCTTGAAAATATGACACCTGAGGAAGCATTCACAAGGAAGAAGCCAAGTGTGGACCACCTCCGAATCTTTGGGAGTCCTGCCTATATCCACATTCCTAAAGACAAACGAAAGAAGTTGGATTCTACAAGCATCAAAGGGATCTTCGTTGGCTATAGTCTCTCCTCAAAGGCATATAGAATGTACATCAAGGGAGACACATTGAAGTAAGTAGGGACGTTATATTTGATGAAAATCAAGCCTACAAAAGATCCAAGGACATTCCTATTGATTCTGATGACAAAGATCTACCTATATTTGAAGAAGAAGAAGTACAACCCGACAATCCTTCTACAATTCAAGAAGAAGAAGAAAGACCGAATGAGCCTATTCAACTTGTGATCATACCGAACATAAAGAAGAGGCCAAACTGGTTAAAAGCTGCTCTTGAAGATACTAAAGGACATTGAATTGCAAAAGGAACCTTTAGAGAAAGCAAAAGGTCGAAGAGATATTATGGATATGTTACATATATGACAAATTGAAATCATACCATCTAAATTTCAAGAAGCTGCTCATCAAGAAGTATGGAAGAAAGCTCTGCAAGAAGAATATCAATCCATCATGAAGAATGGGGTTTGGGAAATCGTTCCTAAACATAGTGACAAATCGGTTGTCACCTCTAAATGGATTTACAAGATCAAACACGCTGTTGATGGAAGTATAGATAAATATAAAGCCAGATTTGTTGCAAGCGGTTTCTCTCAAAAAGAAGGCATAGATTATGAAGAAACCTTTGCACCCACTACAAGGTATATTACCATTATATCTTTGGTTTCATTGGTTGCTACAATGGGATGGAATATCCATCAAATGGACATGAAGACAACATTTTTGAATGGGAACATCGATGAGGAAGTATACATTGAGCAACCCGAAGGCTTCAAAGCAGCGATGCAAAAGTCGCGATATTATCAGATTATCGCGATTTTTATAATTTAAAGATATTATCGGCCGATTATTAAACGTATTTTTTTCGCGATTTTTTCCTCGTGGTTTTTTCCGAAAAAATCGTGATAAAAACGAAAATTTCGCGATTCGATACGGTTGTTATCGTTGGGCCGACGGACAGCGGGTTTATAACACCAAAAAACAATTTTTTTTAATTCATTTGGACAGACAGCGGCAGCGGCATGGATTGGGAGTGACCTAGGAGAAAAACCTTGGTCGATTGGGAGCTGATTGGAGGAGAAAAACGACTCAAAAACCCTGGTGGATTGAGAGCTGAGGAGGAGAGGATCAATTTTCTCCGGCAAACCGGTATGGGCACCAAATTTATGTGTTTTGTTTTGGTTTTTTTTGTTTTTGGTTGGGTTTGGATAACCCATTGTTTATCAAATATTTTTGAGTTGATTTGATGGTGTTTTTGTTTGTTAAATTGTCAAAAATTCAATGTGTTTTGTCATGTTACTCATGTATGTAATTTTTTTTAATTTTTGTAACTTGCAATCCTTATTTTGCCATAGGTTCACCATTCAACTTCAAAGTTCAAAGTTCAAACTTCATCTTACAAATTTAAAACTCAAGAGTCAAGAGTTCAACCAAGTTACAAACATGCCAAGGAAATTGGACCCTCTGTGGGAATTTGGTGAACTTGATGGAGGGTTTGATAGAATAAACTTGAGTTGCAAGTTGTGTGGGCATCATATGTCAGGGGGGGTTTATAGATTGAAGTATCACCTTGCACAAATCCCTGGATTTGATGTAGGGCCTTGCACAAATACAAATCCGGAAATCATCTGAAGAGCCATGAGATCATTGGAAGAATTAGAGCACGAGAGAGAGGCCAAAGTAGAAATGAAAAAGTAACTAGCAAAGAGGGTGTTAGGCTCAGGTGAACAAGGAAGTAGCATTGGTTCTACTTCAGCATCAATATCTACAACCAACCCGGTAGCTACCTCATCATTTTTTGTTCCTAGAACCACGCCTGATTCACAACCATCTATCATTTCAATGCTTAAAAAAACTAAGAAAGAACAAGCTGACAAATTGTTGGCCAAATTTCTCCTTTAGGGTGATATTCCTTTCAGCGTTGCAAGGAATAATCCATTTTTCCAACCTGTTGTTGATGCTATTGCCACTGTTGGCCTAGGGTACAAAATGCCTTCTTATGATGACTTTAGAGGTCAGATTCTTCAAAATGAAAAGGTTGACTGCACCAAAAGATTGGAGGAGTTTAGGGCATCGTGGGCTCAAAGAGGATGCACTGTGATGTCAAATGGTTGGACTAACCAAAAGGGGATAACCCTTATAAACTTCTTGGTTAGTTGTCCCAAGGGGGCAATGTTTATGAAATCTGTTGATGCATCTTCACATATCAAAAATGCAAAAACTTTATGTGATTTGTTGGATGTGTTTATTTTGAAAGTGGGTGCAGAACATGTTGTCCAAGTCATAACGGACAATGCTGCAAATTATGTTGTTACTGGCAAGATGCTTATGGAGAGGCATCCTACTTTATTTTGGACACCTTGAGCTACACATTGTATTGATTTGATGTTGGAGGACATAGGAAAAATTTCCTTTGTCAAAGATATTGTTGACTCATCAAAAAGCATTACAAAATTTATATATAATCATACATCTGTGCTTAGCTTGATGAGAAAATTCACCAACAAGAAGGAGTTGGTGCGCCCCGCCATTACATGGCTTGCCACCAGTTTCATATCTCTTCAATCCCTCTTGAATTCTATGTGGGATGTGAAGAGAATGTTTCTCTCAGAGGAGTGGCATGCTTTGACAATGAGCCGCAAAGCAGAGGGAGAGGCCATATGCAGATTAGTTTCATACCAAGAAGAATTTTGGGCGGGAGTGCAGGAGGTGTGCACGTTACTAACCTTTGGTAAAGGTTCTTCGATTAGTTGATGGTGAGAAGCCCGCAATGGGCTATTTGTATGAGGCCATGGACATGGCCAAAGAATCCATTCAGGCCTACTATGATGATAAGGGAGATGAGGGGTTTCAGAAACAACTCCTCCTACGGGAAGTGAATAATGAACAATGGAACACACTCCATCGTCCCATTCATGCTGCAGGGATCTACCTGAACCCCGCATTTTCTTACCCATGTGGGTTCGTATTTGATGCTGAGATCATGGTTGGATTCTTAACTTATGTTCAGAGGATGGTGCAATCTCCAACAAAACGTACAAAAATCTCCAAAGAAATCGAGACATACAAGATGGCAGGTGCCACATTTTTCTTTGATATGGTTGTGACTGATAGGATGACTAAAACGCCAGGTATTTTTTAGTTTGTTTCAAATTTCATTGTCTCTTCAAGTTCATAACTTCATATTTTGCTTCAACTTTCAAATTTCATTTTCTTTCTTAAGTTTATTTAAAATTTTATTTGTAATTTTGTTGTAGATGCATGGTGGAGAATGTATGGTGCCAGGGTACCCCATCTACAAAAGCTTGCCATTTGAATTCTCAGCCAAACATGTAGCTCCTCAGGATGCCAGCGCAACTGGAGTGTATTTGAAAAAATACACAACAAGAAACTCAAGAAGTTAAACTTAAAACTTAAAATATTGCAAATTTCCGATTAATTTTTTGAATTCATTAAACAATAATTTTTTTATAATTATTATTTCATGATCTTTGTACAGGTTGGAGTCCCGGCAACTTAATGACATGGTCTATGTCCACTACAATCTTCGATTGTGGGTGAGGCAACTTGAGAGGATACCTAATATGGAGGCCATCTCATTGGATGGGATTGACACCACTGTTGCATGGAGGGTTGAGGCCGAGAGGCCTCTCATGGAGTCTGCCAATGATTGGTTAGAGTAGGAGGTAGTGGAAGGCGTAGAGGAGGAGGAGGAGGAGGAGGAGCAACAGGAGGAGGAGGTGACACCACCTACCCGAGCTACCCCTGCCACCAGTAGAGGTGTGGTCTACTTCCTGTAGCTCCTAGTTCTTTAGCTTCTAGAGCACAACAGAGTCCACTTCCAACTCCATTGGTATGTACATCTAGAGGGAAAGGGAAAGCTATTACATTTTCTCGCAAGAGGGGCAGAGGAAATCAATAGTATTAGACTTTAGTTATTTGGTTCATTTCATTGTATATGACATTATGACTCACGGTATGAGATGCATTATTATATTTTTTGTTGATATTTTGAGGCTAAGTTGGGACTTAGGAGTTAGGACTTACTTTTCAGGACATGATTCAATGTTATGTGTGATATAGCACTAGAAATGATATTACACATCTTATATATTAGTTCTTTTATCATATTTATGTGTCAATGTATTTATTTTATGTTGTAAATGCTTTAGATATTAAAAAAATTGAAAAAAAATGAATATTTTTGTATTTTACGATTTTTTTTGATTTTTTCCCTTGCCGATAATATCTCGATAACGATAACTGCAACATTGCTTTGAAGTAAATGGCAAAGATACTCATGTATGTAGACTCAAGAAGGCCCTATATGGTTTGAAGCAAGATCCTAGAGCATGGTATGTAAGAATGGATGCATACCTTCTAAGAATTGGGTTCGTGAAGAGTTTCGCTAATCCAAATCTCTACATCAAGGTTGTGAATAATGAGCCAGTCATTATTTTATTATATGTGGGTGATCTATTCATTATGAGTGTGGAGAGAAGAATATAAGAATGCAAGAAGATGTTGGCCACTGAATTTGAGATGAAGGATCTAGGACTAATGCACTATTACCTAGGTCTGGAAGTATGGCAAAATCTTGGGGAGATATATTTGTGGCAAGGAAAGTAAATCATCAAGTTGCTGCAAAAATTTGGGATGATGGATTCCAAGCCCATGACTACTCTTATGATCACCAATCTCAAGAAGTTGAGGAGCTCTACTCAAGTCTCGCAGATCCTACCTCCTATCTTCAGTTGGTGGGTTCTCTGATGTATCTAATAAATACTAGGCCAGATATATGCTTTGTTGTGAACATTCTTAGTCAGTTTCAGTTGGAGCCTTATCATGATCACTGGATAGCTGCCAAGCATATATTGAGATATCTTCGTGGCACGATACATCACTGCCTAAGTACAATAGCAAAGAAGTCAAGCTGATTGGCTTCACAAATTCTAATTGGGGTGGCAGTGAGACAAATGGAAGAAGCAATACCGGTGGATGCTTTAATTTTGGATTTGCCATGAACTCATGGATGAGTAGAAAGCAAGATCATGTTGCTTTGAGAAGTGTTCAAGCAGAGTACGTGGTTGCATGTGAAGTAGGAAAGGAGGTTGTATGGTTGAGGAAGCTTCTGACAGATTTGTTCAAGAAGCCTCTGGATCCTACTGTGATAATCAAAGTTGCATCAAGATGTCTAGAGACCACGTGTTTCATGCTATGACGAAACATATCAAATATAAGTTCCACTAAATTAGGAACTTGGTGCAGGATGGGATCGTGAAGCTACAGCCCACAGAAGATCAAGTAGATGATATACTAACAAAGTCTCTTCCTAATAAGAAGTTTGAATAAATTAGAAGCATGCTTGGTTTAGTTGATATTGTTGATCTTATTGATGATGATAAATTTTGGAAGAGATTTGTTGAGGCTTTGTGTGTGAGACTAATTGTCTGGGAAGACATCTGGCCCACATTATGTGTTGATGTCTAGTTCTCGAAGTAGGGAGGGTGGCGTTGGTCATGGAACTCTGACCTCGGATACGCACCTAGATCCCTGGGTTGATGGTTAGCATGTCTGATGGTACCTAGAGAGGTTGAAAGCTTTAGTCCATCTTAGTCCCACTCAGATAGATTTCCCTGGTCAGGAATCTAGTCTGTGGCATTGTGGTGCCTAAACTATTGAGAGACCTTGGATAGATTGCCCTGGTCAGGAATCTAGTCCATGGCATTGCGGTGCCTAAACTCTTCATAGTTCATATAGTTTGAGATCTTCCTTGTACTTGTTATGAATACCTCCCTAGTTAAGAGGGAGTGTTGAAAAATGTAACTAGGTTTGGTCTTCATAAATGTATTTATCAAAAGAATTTTTATTATTGTTACAATGACTTATTAAAGCATGGGTTTCATGCTTGGGTCATCATTTTATTAGTCAAAGTCCCCATTGTGGACTCCTAGGATTAATATTGAGTCATTAGAGTCATTGTATATTTTATGAGACCCTTCTTGGGCTTTTGAACGATGTAAAAATAATTATTTTTGAGTCAAAGATGAATTATGTAACCTCCACACCAAGTCGGCCTCAAGGAGATCAAGTTGGCCTCAATTGGGCAATTCGACCTCACCAAAAGCCTATATATTGGAGCAAATCGAATTCATTTGGACACACTCTCTCTCACAAGTTCGATATCCAAGAAAGAGTTGGGAAAAGTGCGAAGTTGAAGGAGGAGGCTAAAAGGAGTGTGAAATTGGTCAAGAAGGAAGGGAAGGACAAAATCAAAGTTTTGGGATGTCTCTCTCTCTCTCGTGTGGGCTACTTTAGGAGATCGAAGTCTCTTTGTAAAAGTCGAAGTTGTTTTTGTTGTTTGTTGCTGCCAAGTCGAAGTTGTTGGGGTCGAAGTATTGTTGCTACTAGGTCGAAGGTTGGATCGAAGAAGGAAAAGCTGACTTGGTGTGGAGGAGGTCTGTGTCTAGGTTGAAGAGTGTTAGGAAAAACTATTGAAGGACGATATTTTTGACTATATTTTCCCTAGATAGGGGTTTTGCCCTGGCAGAGTGCCTACATCTTGTTTCTTGTGTTTTTTTTATCTTCATGCACACATAATTTGGTAATTGCTTGATGAAAGATAACATAACAAATAAGTAAAAGAAGCCAACATAATTCACAAGTAATTATCAAGAAAGAGAAATCTAACCCTAATTCTACTAGCATTGATTTCTCAACAAGTATAAGGCTGAAAATGTGTTCATGTGTCATGATCTTCCATCATTTGAGGCATATCCCTCCAACTTCCAAATAGCTCCAAGGACCCCATGTCCACAAAGTGTCACCACATCATCTCCATGTGTCTCTAATGGTCAATCCAAGGTCTTCTCTCTCCAACATTATGACTCCATTAGAAGCAGCAAGCCCTCCCTAGTCATCTCATGGAAGACCATCCTCATCTGTGATCCAAATCATGGCCTACCCATCAGGTAGTGTCAAGGCCAACCTAGGTGCATGTTGGGTCTAGTGGTGCAATCATCAAGAATCTTCGATGTTAGGTCAAAGAAGATAAACATCATGGGTCCTAGGGGCGCTCTAGGGCATGCATTAGCTGCTCAAATAATCACAATTCCCAATGCTTTGATGTAAATGGGCAATGTTGCATCTGCTAAGTCATCAACCTCTCTAAAAGGCCTGAGCACTTGTGGAGTGGGTGTCCTCAAGGCCCAAGTTGTTGTGGACCCCCTGACAAAACCAACTCAAACTCCAGTGAAAGAAACCTTTAATTAGAGACTAAGATCATATAAGCATCTAAGTGGACCAAACTTGTATATTAAAGGCATATCAATACTTCAAACTTGGATCAACTTACGATATCTAACTAGACCAAGTCTCGTAATGGTGTTCCCTACCTTGATAGAGGTGGCTAACTGTCAACCCTATTAGGTGCTTCTAGCCCCTAAGGGGAGGTGACATTTCAAAGATAACCCCTCAATCAATAGGTGTTAGTGTGAATGAGTGGTAATGGGGGGAAAAGGATTCATGGCCAAGCGTCATGGTCAAGGGGACTAGCTAATGGGAGTCCACATCTTGAGTGTATAGATGTAATGGAGGGAGCAATCATGGAAGCATGAGTTACCCTACTCAACCTACTGTTTCCACCCCTCTAATGTGCATTTTACTTCTTTTTAATGATGCTTTTTATTTTGGGCATATAGCTCAAGGGTTAGAGCTTGCTCTCTATGATATAGCACTTAATTTTACCCCTTAAGATGAGATGTTCATCGTTTATCAGGGTTGCGACATGCAAAGATTCCTTTTGATGAAATGGAGCACCAAGTGCTCAAGAACCAAGGGATGACCAATGAGGAGGGTAGAGCTCATGCTAGGATTTTGCCCATGCGCTAATCTATGTCTCGGCCATCTTTTGCATTTTGATTTTCTTTGTTTTCTTTTATTGTAGCCATGATATGCTTTTCCATTCTTTTAGTTGCATTAGCCTCTAGGGCAATGTTTCCCGACCCTACTCAAGGATGTGTATAAGAGGGTGTCAAATCCCACTGAACTAATGATAAGTTAGACCAAAAGAATGGATATGGTCTATAAGGAGTTTATATAGTGACATGGAAAATGTTAAGTATGGTGTAAGGGAGAATGAACACACTATTTCAATCCATGTTTTCCAAGTAGTGCCCCTCCTATAACTCCAAGGTTTCAAGGGAGGTCCCATTAGACTAGGGCTAATGATTAACACCCCTGGTAAGATGAGAGAACATATTTATAGTCAAGATTGTTCAATCTTCCAAATCACCCCTTTATCCATACTAAATGCTCAAAACAACAAGTATAAGCACCCGATAGCAAAACTATCAAAGTACATGTTGAATAGTAACCCACCTTCATTTCAGAGGCAATGTCGGATTGTGAGAGGTACGCAGTTGATGCTGACGGTAGAGGCATATGGCATATCATCATCAAAAAGTGAATATCAAGGGTTTTTGACTAGCTGCCTGTCAAATGTAAGAGAAAAGTTCTCTCCTATGGGGTCACCCATTTTGGTGGGTAACAGGGCTAATCATCAGGTGTTAATGAGGGAAAAGACATGTACATTGGCAGCAAAGTCAATCTTGAGGGCATTCTCCTCCAGAGTACGTTGCCCTCAACTGTTCTAAAAATGGTGGTTCTATGCCAATGTTGGTCAAATCTCAAAATTACAAAGTTCACATGAGTTGGGGTGTTAATTTTAGGTATGTTCTATGCTTAGAGCAATTTACTTCAATTTTTCCATTTTAGCTCAATATCAATTCCAAATTTAGCAATCACGTCAGCATGATAATGAAGTGCAAATAGAACATAAACATAAACATCAAAAAACAAGCCAAGACAAGAGGACACAAGATGTGGCGCCAGCTAGGGACAAACCCCAATTTGGGGAAACCCTTGATCAAATCTTCTTATATTCTTCAATAGTTCAGCAGAGAGATAGATAGTACATATACATTTGAAGTCAACACTTTGACTTGCCAAGATAGGAGATCAAACATCAGAGATCTTCACCATGAAGATGACACAAAGCAGCAGATGATAGGCCTAGAGCAGGTCCACCAAATACCCAGAATACTGAAGCTTTCCTTCTATAAAGCTACTCCATTGATCATGACAAGGCTGCTGATCTGGCACCTTTCATATGCAATAAGGACTGATGCATTTCATAGCAGACCTGGACACTAGATAGAGCACAAACGTTGTGAGCTACAGCACTCTAAACAAACCCCACAGTCCACCTATTGACTGCAGCTTGCCTGCACACATTTTCTCCAATGATACACGGCCTTATAAGGTGTGAATGCAGCACTTAAAGAGGCCTTCAACTACTAGCTATGGCTTGCGGCCTAGCCCAGCAGTTGACTGTAACCTTGTCCCTTCATACAATGACCCAATCAGCCTTTATGCAGCAGCCCCATAGCTCCTCCTCATTGGATACTTTTGCCCAGCATATCATACCCAAACAATACAGAAATGGCCATGCTGTCACCTACAGCAATGTGGCATTATCCCAGCAGCTAGGTGACTGTGTAAGGCCTCCTTCTGGACAGCAACCAGCTGTTAGAACTCTAGCTGTGAAACAGCGTGTAAGGGCCTCTTAGAACAGTCACCCTTAACTGCGGATTGAGGCCTCTAATAACAGTGTATTTAAGACACCTTAGAACAGCGTATAAGGGCTTCTTTGACTCACCCTTAACTGTGGATTTATGGCACCTCTTGACCTGCGGTTTAGGGCACAATGGAACAACAGATCTGGTCTCCTTTTTACCAGCGTATTAGGGCCTCCTTATTACAGCGTATAGGGTTGATGATCAGCCCTTCCTTTGTTGCAGATACAGCCTCTTCATAACAGCGGATAAGGCCTCTTCCTTTACTGTGAATACGTGCCTCCTTTGCTGCATAAAAACCCTTTTTGACTGCGGCCTAAGGAACCCTTAAATGTGGCTAAGTCTCTCCTTTAGGACTGCATATGGGAGCCTTCTAGGACAGCGGATTAGGGCATCATTTGTTGTGGTTAGATCTCCTTCATGGCTGTGATTAGGGCGTCTCCTTACCTGCGTTAAAGCCTCTCCTAGGACTGCATAGGAGAGCCTCCTTTAGGGCAATGTAGGTGCCTCTCTTCAATGTGATAATCATCCTCCATGACTACGTCTATAGGGCCTGCGTCTAGATGTCTCATGACTGTAATTTAGGGCAGCGTATAGGTCTCTTTAGACAACGTCTAGAGCTAGGGCATCTCCTCTAGGGCAGTGTATTCTCTTAGGGACTTCTCCTTCCACCAAAACCCAAACAAGTGGAGAGGAAGAGATCACAAGAGGTGTGTGTCCAAATGACTTGAAGGCCACCTCTATTTATGGTGCAACGTTGAGGTTGAGTGGGGGTAATTTGGTTGCTGGCCGACCTTGATGAATTGTCACATAACGCAAATAAATTCATATCTCCATGAATACATGTCGAAATCGGATGATCTTTAGATCAATTCTACACCTCTCGACAAGAGGAATCCAAGAAAAATATCAGCTGCCATAAATAAGTAGACCCGCATGGAGTTTGGCCCTAGTTGCCAATTTTAACATGGGGGTTTATGTTTGTCAAAGTTGAAGGAGGAGTGGCCACCTCTTCCATCGAAGGGGAATGTGGTCACCTTAAAGGAAGAACTTGTGGTGGGTTTGAGCCAACATACAGAGAATGTGGTTAGTTCGATGCCAATTGAGGAGCCTTTTGTGTCTTAAGGGTATGTTACCTCCTTGTATTGCATAATGATAACTCGTGATTTTCATCACAAGATATGATTTGCAGCATGGTACCCATGAAGTTTTTGATTGATTGGGGGTATACACCTTCATTCTTTGCTTAGAAATATGATTTTATTTATTGATTTGGTGTGTTGGATTGGCGAATATCCATTGCTCTTTTGTGATGGATTGTCATATCATGGTTGCATATCTTTCGTTCATGGAGCTTTGGGGTTATTATTTTATCGTTTCACTGGATGCCTTGATTGATAGGTGCGAGATGCTCTTTAGAGCAATGGTATATCATCGGTAGATGTTGTTCATGGCAAACTTAGCCTAACACCCATATGTTTCACTTGTGGAACACCTTAATAGTTGTTGATGGATCAATAGAGACAGGGTGTGATTCTAGTTCATGATAGTATTTGTCAAGTGTAACAAATGGTCTCTTTAATTGTGACTTTGACTTAAGGTAGGGCTTACTGGGAGATACCATTTCTAGTTTCATGGTACAAAGCTTTTATGAAGTATACACCTTATTGGCACATACATGGCGGCAAGTATATTTTATTTTAATGGGACCACCCTCTTTACACCTTGTTGACTACTCTGTGTCAACTACCCTATAGCAGTACACCTTTTTTGCAAAGGGATTCCATCATGTTCGAGCATTCAGATCATCCTGGATTCATCATCATCAATCATCAGTTTGTCAAAGTTGTAAACCCATTCTGCAAAATGTTAATGTAAATGATGCTAGTAAGACCATGTATGTATGTAACAACCTAATTAAGCCTATTATCTTGGCGACAAATTTCATCCTAGGAGGTTTTTCGTCTTACTGACTCATTTGTGTTTTTAAACACAGATGATCGGCAAATTTTTTCCCTCCAACCTCACCCCGAAGCTAGGGTAGAATTTATCGTCAAGGTCTTAGGTGAATCCTAGTGTTTTAGTCGAATCTTCTGTAAAAGTGATTTGGGAATAATTTAAGCTAATTGGCTAAATTATTTTATTACAAATCACTTGGTCTACTAGATCATATTGAGTCGCAGAATTGGGTAATAATTTGAGGGTCTATAACGAATGGGTGTCCCCCCCTTTGAGGGTTGAAATCTCATTATCTTATGTAAAAAATATTTTAGTGCAAGATCCCTCATACTTGGACACCATGGCTAAAATATTAGAGGGTGGAAAAATATTAAATCCCCTCAAGTGTCAATTAATTAAATTTTCTGGCAAAAAATAAATTAAAATCCTAAGTCAAAAATTTAATTAATTAGAGTCAAAATTAAAATCCTAGAGAAATTAAATTCCCAAGTGGAAAAATTCGTGGGTATCAAAGAAATTAATTTTTGGAGGTCCCCCACCAAGGGAATATTGAAAATTTCAAGAAAAATTGGACCCTTGGGCCTTGGTGGTTAAGTCAAAGTCAACTTTTTAGGAAATTAGCTCAAAATAATTATTTTTGAGCCAATAAAAAATGGTATTTATGAGAAATTCGAAAAATCCTAAAAAATAAAGATTTTCAACAATGGAGATTAAAAGATTATCAAATATTTATCAATGGTCAAGATAATTTTGACGGGGATCAAACCAACTAACCGTTATTTTCCACTTGGAGGATTTATCTATAAATTATAAGTCATTTGCTTCTAAAGTTACCGAAAAATTTGGTAAAGAAGCTCCGAGTCAAGCTCTGTTGTAATATTTTTTCTGGAAATAATAAAAAACACTTTGGGTTTATTTATGGTGGTATTCCTCTTCTGCTTCTTATGGTAAATTTTGGATCATGTCCTTAATGCTCTATTGAATAATATTTTACAAGTTATTTTTTCTTTAACCATTGAGTGGATTAACTATTTGCACATGTATCTTGCATTAGTTACTGGGTTTAAACAGGGATTATAACTTGATTGATCTAGTAGGTATCTCTAAATCTTGAGGCTTATGGTGTTTATCCAGCCCCTATTGATCTAATAACTTGATTTTAAGTGTGTAGAGATCTCAAGGATCTAGATCTTGGGCGTGAGGGGAAGTCTTTGGTTGGACCAGCCAACTCCCAAGACAAGAAAGTTTAAGAGCCCACTGTATTAAATTGCATGCCTTATCTAATGATTGGTTTTTTGCAGAGATCTTGGCCAATTTCACACCCATTTAAAATATTTCACTCATCTATTTTGATCTGTTATGCATCTAACATATAGATCTGTTCATAAGAGCCATAAACCATTGTGAATATTGTAAAATAAAATTTTGTAGATACTTTTATTTTCTAACCCTTGTGTGCAGCTAGGGTTTTGGGGTTTTAGGCTTTATTTTATTTTTTGCACATATTGGGGTTTTGGGCTCTTGTAATTTTATTTGTAGGTGAACTTCAAGCTAGATCTGAAGATTATTCAAGGGTTCTCAAGGGTTTCAGTCCTTGGAAATTTATTCACCATCTATTCTTCCCTCCAAACCCAACATACAAGCTCAAACAGAGAACGTCAAGCTTCAAAGAAAATTTTGTGGTCATTTGAAGATAAATTTTGGAAATCTGAAGCTAATTTAAAATTTATGCAAGGGTTTGAAATTCATTTGAGCTCCTTGGTTGATTTCACCCCAACCGACACCCTTTTCTCCTAGCCGTGGGCTTCTCCTCATCTCTACTGCTCAATCAAGCCTGCCGCAACCCTTTTCCCTTTCTTATCTTTCCACAGTTGCCCTCCCTTTGCTAGCCGCCAGCCTTCCAGACCTGCTGGCCTAAGCCGCAGGCCTGTTGTGGCCCTTCTCCTCCTTAGCTAGGCTTGTCGCAGCCTCCTTTAAACTCTGACGTAGAGTGCGTTCTGGAGAAAATGGTTGGGTGCGTTAGACACACCTGGTGGGGTGCGGGCTCGCTGATCGAAGAACCCGGCTGCTTCTCATCCAAGAAAACAACGGGCTGACTAGTTGAAGAAACAACAAACAGCTGGGAGAAAAAAGAAAGAAACGTAATTGCTTTGAGGCTAGAACCGTGATGCTACACGAACTAACCTGACGAGTAGGCTTCGCGCTTAGCAACCTTTTCAACTACTCGATCTGGTCCTGCTCCTGGAACATACGGCTCTGAATACCGATCACGCTCACGAGCATCTTAATTACCACCATGAGCATCCCACTTTTCATATCCATAAACCGCCTTAGCTCCTAGGGGCATGGTATTAATTGACATCCGATTTCATTGATGGCGGCTCTTATGGTCGAGCGATTTCATTCCAGGTTCAAAAGAAAGAAAAATCTAGTTTCAAGGGTGAGCACGCGAACTCTCGACAAGGGGGAGAGGTACGTTAAGTGGCTATTACCGGCAGCTAAGACAGACTAAGGCTGCTATTATGGAATCACTTACTAGGGCTAGTTACCTTATCGCATTCTATGTACACAACTTCAGAGAGAGAAAGTCGTTAGTAGAAGTCAGGCTTAGCAAATAAGCAAGCCTAAGGAAAGGACAGGACCAACAAGCTCATTTCTTGCAGGTGTCACTGGAACCAGCGAGCTCATTAATCAGCTCCTACCGTCCCTTTCCGGGTGAGCCAGTGGAGCAACTACTACGGTGAGCGGGTTGGTGTTCTCAGTGAGCCTATAAGGTGTTACCCGCCATTGAGTAAGTTCCGCCTAGCTATGTTTTTGGATCCTTTCCGACCGGAAATAGAAAGCTGTTCTCCGGACCCGGTAGGCCCGGTAGGGGCTCACTATTCATATGGTGAGGGGGCTCGACCAAAGGCCCGTTAGGGGCTCGGCCGAGGTTACGAGGTCGAGGAAAGCTATCAAAATCATTCTTACTATCGTGAGGGGGGACTTCCTCGTGAGTGATGCTTGTATCTATCTAGTCAGTCTATATCTATTCTATAGGAAGCTTTGCACCATGCTATGAGTTTCTCTAAACTTCCTGTAAGTAGAGGTATACTTGGCAACAGGAGCAAAATGATCCTTTTAGTAAACTACCTCTTTTTGGGATAATCCTCCCCTGTTAGTCGAGCATGCTTTCGCATCAGCCCACCGCAGTCTCCATCTCTTCCTCCTTCTTTTCCTACCAATGTGACCCCTTTCTTCCCTGCGGCATTCTTTCTCTCATTGTTGTAACCTCCACAACCCCTTTCTTGCCCTGCGTTCCCCTTGCTTTCCTCTGCTTCCTCACGACAGCTCTCCTTCCCTCATCCATGAAGCCTTTAAAGCTGCAATCCCTCTATCGCAGGCCCTAGTGGGTCTCCTCCTTGCTTGAGCGTTGCTTTACCAGTCTCCCTTTGGCCCTTGTATCTCATCCTTGCTCCCTTATTCGTCTTCTACTCACTGTTTGAATCATTTCTTATTTCTAGGTTGATTTTTGATATCTTCCAGAGATATTGGTCACAGGAGTTATGTGTGCAGGTGGATGACATACTAAGGAAACTTGGTGCAAGAACACTATTCATCAGCAAAGCTTCCTAAACCTCTATATCCTAACTGTTCATCCACAACTATCTGTGTTGATTTCTGGTAGCATAGGATGTGCTCTAAGCCTCAAAATTTGTAGGGAGGATAGGACACATGTATTCCAGAATCTGTTAATTTTAGGTATGTTCTATGCTTAGAGCAATTTATTTCACTTTTCACAGTTAGCTCAATATCTTTTCCAGATTAGCAATCACATCAGCATTAAAGTAAACTGCAAATAGAACATAAACATAAATCACAGAAGACAAGCCAAGACAAGAGGACACAAGATATGGCCTAGCCAAGGACAAACCCCAACGTGGGGAAACACTTGATAAATTCTTCTTATATGTTCTTCAATAGTTCAGCAGAGAGAGAGATAGTACGTTTACAACACAAGTCAACACTTTGACTTATCTAGATAAGAGCATAGATCATTTCTAAGAAGATGATACATGAGATCAGTTGAAGACACGTTGCTTCAATTGATTCTCCAAGGTGACTCCTTCACCTATCGTTGTGCTGCATTTCGTCATCATGCTGCACCTCACCGTGTTGCACCATGTTGCACCCATCATCACTATGCTGCATCTCATCATGCTTCATTAATCATCACTGTACCCATCACTGTACTACATTATGTGCCATTGCTGCACCACGCTGCCATACTAACCTATGTGCTGGCTACATCTTGCTTTCTTGTTGTCCCTAGCTTGCTTATTGTCCATAGCATGCTTGTTTTCCCTAGCTTGCTTATTGACCATAGCATGCTTGTTGTCCTTTGCATGCTTGTTGTTGCATGCTAGCTGTAACATTGCATGCTTGGTGTATTTGCTGCTAAGTACCATACAACTGTCCCAATGTTAGTTAGTTGTCCCTTGCATGCTGCTCTCCTTCGAAGACAAATGCTTTGGCTGTTCCGGCAATTTCGGTTGTTCCCGGTAATTCTGGTAGTTCCAGCAATTCCGGCTATTCCCGGCAGTTCCGGCTTTTCTCGGCAGTTCTCGCTTCTGCCCTCTGCGTAAGCTTTCCCAGCTATTCTGGTAGTTCCCGACAATTCTGGCTATTCCCGGCAGTTCAGATAGTTTCGACTATTCCCGACAGTTCCAAGAGTTCCAACAATTCCGGCTATTCCCGGCAATTTTGGCAACTCCAGCTTTTCCCGACAGTTCCAGCAATTCCGGCTATTCCTGGCAGTTCTAGGAATTTCTGGCTATTCCCGACAGTTCCAACAATTCTGGAAATTCCGGCTATTTCTGGCAATTCCGACTATTCCCGGCAGTTCCAACAGTTCCGGCTTTTCCCGGCAGTTCTGGCAGTGCCCAACAGTTCCGGCAGTTCCGGCAATTCCGGCTATTCCCGGCAGTTCCGGAAATTTGGCTATTCCCGGCAATTCCGGCTATTCCCGGCAGTTCCTACAATTCCAACAGTTCCGGCAGTTCCAGCGTTTCCCGACAGTTCCGGCAATTCCGGCAATTCCAGCAGTTCCCGGCAGTTCGGGCTTCTGCCCTCTGGATTAGGGCAGCATTATCCCTTAGGATCTCTCCTCCTACTAAAACCCAAAGACAAGTAGAGAGGAAGAGATCCCAAGTGTGTTGAGATGACTTGAAGGCCACCTCTATTTATACTAAAACGTTGAGCACAAGTGGGGTTTATTTGGTTTCTGGCCGACCTTGACAAATTGTCCCATAACACAAATAAATTCATATCTCCATGAATACTTATCGGAATCGCATGATCTTTAGATCAATCCAACACCTCTCGATGAGAGAGATCCAAGAAAAATATCAGCTTCCATTAATAAGATGACCCACATGGAGTTTGGCCATAGTTGCCAATTTTAACACTCCCTCTCAACTAGGGAGAACTCCATCCGCTAATCCATATGTCCGACTGTACTATCTTTGCCATCAGTGCCCTGTACTGCTCTGCTCTGCTAAGCTCTGCTAAACCATGAAGAAGAAGAATTGATCGAGAATGTCTCATACCATTCTGTACTGATCCGAAGTCAGTTTTATTGATCCAAGATCAATATCACAAGAGAGTGTCTCAAACCACTCATACTGATCCCAGATCAATGGAGGTCATCCTAGCATAGGGAGTGCGGTAGATACATCGATGCGTCCATCGATAGTACTACTATGGTCCCTAACCCCATTTCCCTGCTCGTTGATCAGATGAGAGGTACTTCCCATGAGTCCCAGACTGCATGGGTAGGATGCCTTGACAGGAGAACTAATCATCTTGTCCACAGGAGAACGAATCATCCTGCCCCACAGTCACCACGGGAGAACTAATCATCCCGGCCCACAGGAGAACTAATCATCCTGTTTCACAGTTGCCACGGGAGAACTAATCATCTTGTTCCACAGTTGCCACGGGAGAACTAATCATCCCGGCCCACAGGAGAACTAATCATCCTGTTCCATAGTTGCCACGAGAGAACTAATCATCCCAGCCCACAGGAGAACTAATCATCCTGTTCCATAGTTGCCACGGGAGAACTAATCATCTCAGCCCACAGGAGCACTAATCATCCTGTTCCATAGTTGCCACAGGAGAACTAATCGTCCCAGCCCACAGGAGAACTAATCATCCTATTCCACAGTCGCCACGGGGTATCACAGGAGAAGATTGAACGTGTCATCTTGTACATAACACACCACCAAGGGAGGGTGAGTCGCCCTATGGTCGTATGTTGCTCCAGTAAGTACCCCAAGCCCCCAGAGCTCCCAAAGCTCAATGCATGCAACATGCAGGACCCTTATAAGAAGGTCTCTCAACAACTCCAAGTCGTTCGGGAAAGTCACACATTTGACCTTTCCCCGAGGCTTTGACAAAATGTTTCCGACCTGTACATCAGTGTCAATGCGATGGAGCCTCCTCGCTCATCGACTTACTATATCCCAGATAAGGTAGTATCTGATGTCTATCTGCTGGAGCAATCATCGAATACGAGATTCCTCAATAAGCGAATCCCCCCTCTAGTTGTCACAGAGAATCACAGTGGTATTCATCATGTGTACAAACAGCTCACTTAAGAGCTTCTGCAACCATGTAGCTTCACACAAGATCATACTCGTAGATATGTATTCGGTCTCGGCGATGCTTATAGCAACCGACTTCTGCTTCCTTCTCATCCATGATATCGAAGCAGAATCCAAAGAAAACCAGCACTGAGAAGTGCTCTAGTGATCCTCCACATTGCCTACCCAGTCAGCATTCGAATAATCATGCAGCTTCATATTTTTAGCAGTTTATCTCAATCCATGAGAGGTTGTGCCCCGAAGATATCTCAGAAGATTCATGGCACCAATCCAGTGAGGCTCAACCAAATATGAGCTCACGTTGCTAACTGCAAAGCATATGTCCGGACGGAAGTTCACCAAGAACATCAACGCGAATGAGTTTATGAAACTCAGAGGCATTTCCCAAATCTAGTCCGACATCACTACCATATAACTTCTGAAAGTTAAGATCCTCGAGGTAGTCACAGGCTTGTAGTTTATCATTCCACATCCGAAATCCAACTCCCTCTTACTTTTGCAAATGAGAGGGTTTGCACTTGTGAGAAATAGGTCATCCTCATAAGGTGTTGGTATGAGAGGTCTATCATCCACAACCTTCAAACAATGGTTTGGATCGACTTCACTCTTAGTGAATCTCAGCTTCATCTGATAGCTATCAATCCTCTCATACTATGCCTGGGGAGTTTTGCTTCAAGCCATAGAGGGCTTTCTTCCACCTGCATATGTGAGATTCCTAATTATCAATCTCAAACCCCTCGGGTTGTTCCAAACTTGTGGACATGCTACATGAGGGGAATGGTCCCCTTGTAATATTTTCCTTCGGTACATCTCCGACATGTACTTTCATGCTCTTTTTGAATTCAGGCATCTGAGTCACCATCTGACTCACATCGGGTAGGGTCCCATAGGTAGACCTCCTGTGTTATAGATGCGATATGTCAATTGACATGATCCCAATGGACCATCCTGCAACTTGATACAAATTGCCAACCCTGAACCCATGAGAAAAAAGAATCTTTGAAAATTCTATTTTCAAACACATACCTTTCCATTGATGAGTGCAACCTCGTAACCTTTGACTTCCATTGTTGAAATAGACACCAGGTTCTTCTTGCGATCAAGTACATAAAAGAGATTCTGTAAATGAATCGAGTTACCCTCATTCAATTGAGGGGCAATATTCCCTACACCCTTTCCAGGATAGGTGGCATCGGCTCCAAGTATAATCCCACGATTGTTTCCATCTCTACCAAATTAGAGAGTGCACCCTTCTATCCGATGAAGTGCCTTGAAGCACTACAATCAATAAGCCAGATTCCCAAAGAATCTGAAGGAGAGGGCCAATACAGGATAACGCTTCTTTATCTTATCAAAAACAACATTTGATTCTTCATACCTGGGGTTCCTTGCTTTCTTTGAAGATTCGGCCATTTCCTTGATGACCTGCATTACCTGTCATTCCTTTGATCATTGAAGATGTCCCTGGAATGATTGTTATCTTCATCAAGAGATGTGTGTTAAGTTATGGTATGTTCTATGCTTATAACAATTTACTTCTTTTTCTTATTATATTCCACAGATTAGAAATCACATGTACATAAAGTAAAGTGCAGATAGAACATTAAATGATCGACAGAAAACAAGCCAAGACAAGAGACACAAGATGTGGCGGCTAGCCAGGGACAAACCCCACAATGTGTGGGGAAACCCTTTGATCAAATCTTCTTTTATCTCCAATAATTAAGCAAAGAGAAATAGTACAATAAATTTGATTTATATCAGCAGTAACAAACCCTAGATCAGCAGCATCAGCATTAGCGGCGTCATTATCAAACTAGGGCAGACGATATCTCACAAACCGACCGTCAGATCAGCTTGATTCCACCACCAAAAGTTGCGGCTTCCAGAGGAGGTTTAGATGAACCTATAGTGCAGTTCAGATGAAAATATCTTCTAGTCCACGTAGGTCAAACTTTACTTCTGCAGTTGCAGCTTCAGTTTCGGCTGCTTCCGGCTTCAAACTGGGGCAGTCGATATCTTGTAAACCGTCTGTCGAATTGACTTGATTCCACCACCAAAAGTTGCGGCTTCCAGAAAAGGTTCAGATGAACCTACAACGCAGTTCAGATGAGGAGATCTTCTAGTCCACGCAAGTCAAACTTTACTTCTGAAGTTGCAGCTTCAGTTTTGGCAGCTTCCGGCTTCAAACTAGGGCAGTCGATATCTTGCAAACCGTCCGTCGGATTGACTTGATTCCACCACCAAAATTTGCAACTTTTAGAGGAGGTTCAGATGAACCTACAACGCAGTTCAGATGAGGAGATCTTCTAGTCCATGCAGGTCAATCTTTACTTCTGTAGCTTCAGTTTTAGCAACTTCTGGCTTCACGTGTGAGGGAGAGACCCTTTTCTGCGCAGTAGAGAAGAGGCTCTTTTCTGCGCAGTAGAGAGAGAGATGTGATGAGATGAGTGAGTCCAAATGAGGAAAAGTTCTCCTGTATTTATACACAAAGTTGGTGTTTGAATAGATGCGACTGTTGGGCTTCTGAGCCTACATGAGTTGTAGGTCGACTTTATAATAATTCCATAATCAAAATAAATTCACATCTCCATGAATACTTATCGGAATCGGATGATCTTTATATCAATCCTACACCTCTCGACGAGAGGAATCTAATAAAAATATTATCAGTGATGAATAAGATGACACACATGAAGTTTTGCCCTGGTTGCCAATTTTAACAATGTGTCTTTGCCATTCAGGCACTCCTTCGCATAATGGCCGAACTTATTACAACCAAGGCATCTGCCTTTCCTTCCACCCTTAGATCTGGACTTCCCAATGAAGTGATCTTTCGGTAGGCCATCAGAAACTTCTGCTGCGCTATTCTGATAATATTCTCTACTTCGACTTCACCCTCAGTGAATTTGAAGAGGGATGAGGAATCCACTAATCCTTTTGTCCTTTCCCAACTGTCTTCAGTGATTGCTCTTTCAGTCTTTCTTGGGCATTGGCTTCACCTCAGCTCTAATACCATGTTAATTTTAGGTATGTTCTATGCTTAGAGCAATTTATTTCAATTTTCACAGTTAGCTCAATATCTTTTCCAGATTAGCAATCACATTAGCATTAAAGTAAACTGCAGATAGAACATAAACATAAATCGCAGAAGACAAGCCAAGACAAGAGCACACAAGATGTGGCGCTAGCTAGGGACAAACCCCAATGTGGGGAAACCCTTGATAAATTCTTCTTATATGTTCTTCAATAGTTCAGCAGAGAGAGAGAGATAGTACGTTTACAACACAAGTCAACACTTTGACTTATCTAGATAAGAGCATAGATCATTTCTAAGAAGATGATACATGAGATCAGTTGAAGACATGCTGCTTCAACTGATTCTCCAAGGTGACTCCTTCACCTATCGTTGGCTACATTTCGTCATCATGCTGCACCTCACCATGCTGCACCATGTTGCACCCATCATCAATATGCTGCATCTCATCATGCTTCATTAATCATCACTGTACCCATCACTGTACTGCATTATGTGCCATTGCTGCACCATGTTGCCATACTGATCTATGTGCTGGCTGAATCTTGCTTGCTTGTTATCCTTTGCATGCTTGCTGTTGCATGCTAGTTGTTCCTTGCATGCTAGCTGTAACATTGCATGCTTGGTGTATTTGCTGCTAAATACCATACAACTGTCCCAATGTTAGTTGGTTGTCCTTGCATGCTGCTCTCCTTCGGTGACAGATGCTTTGGCAGTTTCGGCAATTTCGGTTGTTCCCGGCAGTTCCGGCAATTCTAGCTATTCCCAGCAGTTCCGGCTATTCGCGGCAATTCCGACAATTCCAGCTTCTGCCCTCTGCGTCAGCTTTCTCGGTAGTTCCGGCTATTCCCGGCAGTTTCGACAGTTCCGAAAATTCCGGCTATTCCCGACAGTTTCAGCAATTCCCAGCAGTTCCAGGAGTTCCGACAATTTCGGCTAGTTCCGGCAGTTCCATCTTTTCCCTGCAGTTCCAGTAGTTTCGGTAATTCCGACTATTCTCGACAATTCCGGCAATTCCCGACAGTGCCGACAATTCCCAGCAGTTCCGGCAATTCCGGCTTTTCCCGGTAGTTCCAACAGTTCCCAGCAGTTCCGGCAATTCCGGCTATTCTCGGCAGTTCCGGCAATTCCGGCTATTCCCGACAGTTCCGACAATTCCGGCAGGATCCCGGTAGATCACGACAGTTCTGGCAATTCCGGTATTCCCGACAGTTCTAGCAGTTCCGGCTTTTCCTGGCAATTCCGACAGTCCCCGACATTTCTGGTAGTTCCGGTAGTTTCGGCGATTCCCAGCAGTTCCAGTAGTTCAGGCAATTCCCGATAGTTCCGACTTCTGCCCTCTGGATTAGGGCAACATTATCCCTTAGGATCTCTCCTCCTACTAAAACCCAAAGACAAGTAGAGAGGAAGAGATCCCAAGTGTGTTGAGATGACTTGAAGGCCACCTCTATTTATACTAAAACGTTGAGCACAAGTGGGTTTATTTGGTTGTTGTCCGACCTTGACGAATTGTCCCATAACACAAATAAATTCATATCTCCAAGAATACTTATCGGAATCGGATGATCTTTAGATCAATCCTACACCTCTCAATGAGAGGGATCCAAGAAAAATATCAGCTTCCATTAATAAGATGACCCATATGGAGTTTGGCCCTAGTTGCCTATTTTAACAGAATCCCCAAAAATCGCTTTGGGAAATTCCACCCGGAGACAATTTTATTAAAATAATTAATTATTTTTAATGGATGCCTAAGTATAAACCTAGGAAATTAAAATAATTAAAGGGTATTAATAAATTGGGTGTGAATCTTCTAGAAAAAGACGGAGATCTAGTCAATATGATCTAAGTCATTGATTAGAATTTAATCTATGTTGTTGATTGATCAACGAGAGGATTATAAGAAGAGGCTTGATGGGCATTTGGAAGATATATCGAGTGAGAGATCAAAGATCGATTTCCTCAAGAGAGCAGCGCAGCAGTTGCCGAAGAGTTCATCGAGTAGATTTTTTGCAGTGAGGAGCAAGGATAGTTTTCCAGTTGGAGAGTTTCCTGATCTGAGGATACATTGCAGAGGAGGCAGAGAGAGATCCAGAAGAGGCAACAAGAGCCATGTTGAGGCAGCACGGAGCCTGAGAGGAGATTCAAAATTTGTTGGAGAGTCGAGTTTTAGAGCCAGAAGTCGGGGTGTGAGACTGGAAGGGCAGAAAGTCGAAGTTCCATAGGCAAATCGACCAGCAAGAAGGGTGACGCAGAGCCTAGTAGCTGTGATGTTGAACTGCGTAAGCTGACGCAGAGGCAATGTGGGGCTTGCCATCCAAAGCCTGGATCAGTATTGAATCTCCAGTGATAGTGTGAGGTATTTCTCACTAATTTCTCTGCCAGTCAGATTCTCTATATCGGATAGCCAGTAAGGCATCCAAAGATTGTATTTAGAAACCACTGCATAATAATACAAACCCTCAACTGTTGCACCGGTTTTCCCACATTGGGTTTTTCTGGGGACATTTGTCCAAAAACAACGGTGTCACTTGTGTGTGTTATTTCTTCTTGCTCAGTTCTTGTTTCCACATATAATTTAATTAGTGAAGGTTGCAGTCGTATTTACTTTGATATTTACAATGTAACACAGTAAATAACTTGCATGAATTAACAAGTAGGAGAAGTAATATCAGTTTGCTGCAGTAGGGATTTGGGTCTCCAAATTTTCACAATCTGATCATTCCTAAAGGTGATATTAAACACATCTGATATGATATGAAACTGATTGATAAGCTCCCTCAGATATTGTTGTGTCATCTCTTTTGTTTGGGCATTCACTTCTTTGGGCAAATTTCACAAACTTAGATGACTTTCATCTCTGTTAGAGCTGCATAATAAGATCTAAAATATTCATCAGCAACACAACCATTTTTCCACTGTATGCTTTATGTCTCAGATTTTTTAATTTAGCTTGAAAGGAGGTGAAATTTCTAGATCTGTTTGATACATTTGGCATTTGACATCTTACTGCTGTCCTAAAGATAATTTCTGTTCATTAATAGCCATTGAAATATAAGTGACATCAAAAAATTTGGGAACTGTTTGCATTGTTTGCATTAATAAGATTGGAGAGGTATTTCATGTGCAATTATTGGCATTGGTGAAGTTGGATGAGAGAACTAATGCTTGTTGTCTTATAAGCTCATTCTCTTTGCATATTAAATGTGCTCTAACTAAATCTAACCCTCTGCTGTCATAAAAAATTATCCACTGCTGTTATAACATTGGAGAACAAGTGACTTAAAGGCTATTGTTGATTGCATACTGTGAATGGGACAGCTAGCATTAAAGTGAGCTCATTGTTGGGTTATTGTCACATTGCTTCTATTTGTCTCAAGGGCACTAACACATCCTTGCCTTGTGTATTCTCAAAAGGTTTCAGGTTCACTCTTTAAAAGCACATTCATCTCATAATCTAATAATCTGGGTTTCCTAAATAGATAACATTCAAACTTTGGTAAAGAAGTGCTCTCATATTGTCATATCTTTCATTGAATGATAGCTTTACGTTGGCATCTCAAGAACTTAAAGACCTTCTTGCTTCAAATTGAACATCTACTAAATTAAATGATATTTCCTAATTCGAATAAAGAGCATTGATAATCTTGTGGTGTCATTGTCTAATAATCATTGGCTAAGTGCTCTAATTGTCATTTGACTTGCAATTCATGTGTTAAGTGGATATCTATTTTTGAACTCTATATTGGTGAATCATTCATTGGAATCTTTTGTTTATTTTGGCACTTGTTAACGTTCTCTTATGGTTAGGGATTGTCCCTTAATTTCCATTAATAAGTACTTATCGTCGTGATTGAAGAATAATTTTAATTGAAGTACTTAATCATTAAGAAAATCTTAGCCTAAGACTCGCTCATCATCCTTGCATCACATCCTAAGTTAATTTTCAACTTACCTCCAAGCATAAGCTTGGTTGATAGACCTCTAGGGCCACCCTTCTCATCTAGCTTGAGGGGCTTAGCAACTCTTCAATGGTTAACACGGTGACCTTACAGTCGTCAGAGCCACAATCTCTGCAGTGCCGGAGGCATCAGGTGATAAGAGTCTAACAAAAGGTATTGTTAATCAAGCCCTTGCTTGCTTCCTATTGGCCTCCTTCCCACAACCTACCTTGGAGCCTAGCTTCAAAACAATTAAGGGAAGGTCAAACTTAGATTAGGCATTTAACTAAAACTAACCAAGATCTTTGCATCATATCTAGGATTTAGGATTTGCATTTCATTTAGGTTAGTGAAGCATCAAAGCAGCAATTGTCCATCCAGTACTTGGTCTTAATTTTATAAAGCAAGAGTATTGACTCCATAAGGCACTGGTCTCAAATACAAATTCAATCTAATCCTTAAAATCTTGCTAGATTTAACCAAGTAACTAGGCCACTCAACTGTGTCTCCCGGACTCCTTGGTTCCCAACTTGTCCTTCATCATCTCATTTCCACAGGGTCTAACCCCCCCATAGCCTACTATTGGGAGATAGCTAAAACAGAGAGGTTGGGGTTCAGGGTGATAGCCCCCGACCTGAGTCGTTATCGCAGAGCCTGTACAATTTGAGCAACAACACACCTTAAACCATATCTTCATTGGAGCAAGATTATGCTAATAACAAACATGAAAGCATTTTACAATGTTTTATTTCACAATGGAGCCATCCCTTTCTACCTCATGTATTAACCTCATTATGATGTATCACTTTATACCATGGTGGGCACATATGTGGAGGCAAGGATACTATATTTTACCAAGGATTAACTTGTTCTTGCATTAGCTCGGAATTGTGGGTCATCATGGAATGTTAAATTTCCTTAGGACTTTGCAACTACTTAGTAACTTTCACAAAGATACAAAGTTCTTTAACTAATACGTAGCAGAATATGAACGCAAGGATAAAAACACAGTCACACAAAAGACACTATTTTTTCTTGGGAAACCCAACTGGGAAAACCCTCTCCTTGTTGTAGAATTTATTGATAGAGTTTGAGCAATTAGATCTCTTACAAGGCAATTTGTTCCGCTTTGAAAACCCACTTGTTCTCATTGCTAAACTAGCTTGAAACACACTGCAAAACCTTGACCTAGTTCCTACTTCCTTGTGGCTTGCCTAGCCCTATTTCCTTGCACTAATCTCCTCCTATTTCCTAGTGCAATCTAGCCCCTATTCTTTAGGACGAACCTCCTAAATCCTAGAGCAGAAATCCCACAAGGAAGTCTCTCTACAAACTGCATATTGGATCCTCCAAGGTATGCACTCTCAACAAGAAGATCACACACAAACTCGTGCATCAACTATCAATTACAATTGTGCCTTTGTCCTCCTTTTTATCAATTCAATCCATGCTAAAATTAGACAATTAACAAATTTAGAACACAAGTTGTGATTGACAAAGTTAACTTAGTCGAACTACTTGTTTAACTCATCCCTTGCTTCAATCAAGACTGAAGCTCGCAACTCGTCCTCTTCCAAACTTGAACTGCCACTTGGAGATCCACTTAATTGACCCTCCAACTTTGCGCATGAATTTACAATCTCCGCAAACTCATCCATGGTCAAAGGAAGACAAATCATGTTATCTCTGGCTAAGGCACCAGCTAAAGAAAACCTTTCCTTGCTACCATTTTCAACACTCCCTCTTACCGAGGAAGGGATTTTGTACACCTCCCAACTTATCTCTGAATATATACAAAATTGCTTCTTGCCAATGTCTTGGTCAAAATATTTGTTGTCTGCTCCTCTGTTGGAATGTATGGTAGCTTCACTATCCCTTTCTACGCACAATCTCTAAGATGATGATACCTGATCTCAATATGCTTAGAGCGATCATGAAACATTGGGTTCTCAGAGAGTTTAATGCAACTTGATTATCACAGTGTATCACAATAGGCTCCATCCCTTGTCTGAAAAGTCCCACAAGCAACTTCCTCGTCCAGATAGCTTCACATGTTGCCAAACTGGCAACCATGTACTTAGAGTCTTAGACTCTGCTAAACTGCGTGCAACTGATGTTTGCTTCCTATTATACAAAGAAACAGTTGTTGATCCAATGCTGAAAACGCCACCAGTGTTGAGAAATCTAGAGCAGCTAGATTAGGGTGATTTTTCTTACTTTGATAATTGCTTGTGATGTTCTTTTACTTCAACTTGTAGAATTCATGATCAGCTTCTTCTTCTCTTGATTAATATTGTGTTCTTATCATCAAACAGCTACCAAAACATGAAGATCAAATAGTACAAGTGGACACAAAATGTAGGCTGCAAGTCAGGGCCAAAACCTTTCCTAGAGAGGAAAAACCCACAAGAAATTCCTCTATTTTTATAGAATCTTGAGACCCCTCCACCAAGTCAACCTCTTTTAGATGAGCTTCACTTCCACAAAGTCAACATTAGTCAAACAGCTTCAAACTTCAAATTTCAGCCTCTATTTCAGAATTTCAGCTACAGCTTTAGGTCTGCAACTTTTTGGCCTCTACTACAGTGCTAGTATTCACACATGTGAGTGGCTTTAGGGAAGAATTAGGTCCTTTTGGACCCTCACTTGGATTGCTTCTTTCTCCTTAGTACTTCGGCTTCTTAACTTGATCCTTTTGATACCAAACTTTGTCTCCTTTAGATGACTGCAATTTGGATCTTGCTGCAACAAAGTGATGACCTAGTTCTTTGCATGTGTGAGAGATATGGATAGAGAAACTTAAGATTTTGGTTCTTCTTGTTATCTTCTCGCCTTCTTTTGTTCTTCGCTCTTCTTTCTTGCTTAGATAGAACTTGATTGATGTCCTTCAAATGAGGTCGAATGCTTCTTATATATAAAGGCTTTCTATGAGTGTGAATTGCCCTAATGAGGCCAACTTCATCTTTTTCTAGGTAACTTGTTCTCTTGCAGGCTGACTTGGTCTTGGAGGGACTATTGACACAATTTTGACTCAAATAAATTCTTTTGAATTGATACAAGATGCCCAATGGGATTTATTACATATAACAATGACTCTTTTAACTTCTTGACTCAATGACAAAAGCCTAGAAGCACACAATGGGTGCTTTGACCTAAGACAAATTGACCTAAAGCATGAAACCCATGCTATAATAATAATAATAAATTTATTTTTCTCTTTTACATCAAATACATAAACTCAAGAATACATAAGATATTATGAAGACCGAACCTAGTTACATATTTCAATACTCCCTCTTAACTAGGGAGGAATTCATAATACATAGAAGGTAGATGGACATTCTTATACTAAAGAATTCTCATAAGAAGAGTCGAATTGGTAAGACATCTCATAACCTATCTTTTCAGCTTATATTAGTGCATCTCATCATATCAACCAGCATTGTCATATAGCAAGGCCTTGATTAACAGCTATATCTCTCCACTAGATTAGAGCACAATGTTGGGGAGACAATGATTTATAGAAACCTTCATCATTGTCTCTCAAGGCACATACCCCATCCGGATGTTCACAAGGTATGTCCTTTTAGGACCATTCCCTTCTTGGATTTACACATCCTCAAGGAATTTCCTCTTCGTCTATTCTTTCCTATTGGATGCCCTACCTCATCCTCAAAAAGTATCGGTATCGGTCTCAAATGCTTACCCAATCCTCCATTCTTTCTTCATGATATGAAGACAAGAATGATGTATCTATCTCTCCCTTTGAATTGGGGAGGATCTACTCATTCCTATGAAGGAATATACCCAAGCTCCTTCTTCACTAGGGACTTGTTTCCAACAACATGTTATCTATTTTTCGTGGAGATCATGGTACTCTCAGCTACTTGTAGGGCTCCTCTTTCTATATGTCTTGAATAGACTTCAACTTCTTTATCATGGAGCCAACTTCTTCCACAACTTCTTCGTAGGGCTATTGGATGCCCTACCTCATCCTCAAAGAGTATCGGTATCGGTCTCAAATTCTTACCCAATCCTCCATTCTTTCTTCATGATTGGAAGACAAGAATGTTGTGTCTATCTCTCCCTTTAAATTGGGGAGGATCTACTCATTCCTATGAAGGAATATACCCAAGCTCCTTCTTAACTAGGGACTTGTTTCCAACAACAACTTATCTATTTTTCGTGGAGATCATGGTACTCTCAGCTACTTGTAGGGCTCCTCTTTCTGTATATCTTGAATAGACTTCAACTTCTTTATCATGGAGCCAACTTCTTCATAGGGCTTCGGCCATCTTCTACATCACTTTCCCTTTAGCGAAACATAGTTTTGAACCAATTAATGCTAGTCATGTCATCCTTCTTTGCATCGGAAAGTAGCCTTCTTTGTCATCGTCTGGTTGTCCTTCATACTGCTACCTCTTCCAAGTCATGCTCTTTCTAGAACCATTCATTCAATTCTAGTTGTAGGTAAATCTCAACAACCTTCTATTGGTAGCCCTGTTCCAATCCAACCATATGCTTGTTTTTCAAAAATAAAAAATGAACATCAAAACAAAATTACCTTTTTATGATGCCCTTTCGTCATAACATCTACTTCTACAACATCAACATCTTTTCTTTACGAATCCATCTCCAAAGCTTCCATTACAAAGGTTATCCTTCTTCATCATATTTATCAACATCTTCATAATTTCTTCATGGAGATGTCATAGCAAATCCCTTTTAACATCAAATGTTGATTATCCATACTATCTATGTAGTTGTAGACACGTCTTCATGAATTCTCCTATCAACTTCTTCACATACTGCTCCCTCGGGATCTCTATACATAGCTCTTCTTGCATAGAGACAATTGTTGTCCACCACCTCATATGAGGTCATATGATGTTGATTCTATCATGTCATAATGTAGAAGAGTTCAAGGCATATTGTTTTATGCCTTCATGTATCATTCATACGGAAGAGTTCCATCTTCTTCAATCATGCTCATGAGATGGAGTATTCCAACCATTCTATCTGCAACTAAGTAATGACATGACTTTACCTATCTATTAAAAATTATCTGATATATGCATACCTCTTCCTTCATGTGATCATCTAGACTTCCTTTAGCAGCTTCGTTTCCCTTGCTTGAAGATGGAGAAGTAATTTAACTAAATTATCATGTTGCACATTTTTGTCATCTTACCTTCATCCTTCCAAACTATGGATCCCACACTAGGTGGAATGTAGACTATCTATGTAACACTTGCTTTTTCCAAGTAGAGGTGAACCATTTTCAACAAAGATTCCGGTGGAGGATCTTGATGATCCTTTTCTGCAGATACTTCATTATAATGATGATGAGGTGTGATGAGCTCTTATCTTCCAATCTTGCTAGATGACTTACTTCAACCATGCAAATTGTTGTTTTTTCTATCCTTTCATGCTTCTAGTATGATGTTGTCTCAAATTAGGTTACTTGGGAGTGGGAGCAGGGAGCGACATTTTCAAAAGCTCCCGATTTGGGAGCGAACCAGGAGCGAATTTTTATATAGTCTATATTTTTATATATTTTGATGCATATATGTCAACAAAAGCATGTCGAATGATGAATTAGATATAAAAAAACATAAAAACATGGATTAAACCATATAACATCAATCATCTAGAAGTTACAATCCTCATCAACCATGTCCACAAGTTTGTAACATACAAGATATCGAGTCTCATGATTTATCAATCTTAAAGTATCAAACTTTCAAATTTCAATATATAACATTTATCATCATTGATCACTAAAGTTGTAACTTGTACTTGTAACCATTACCATTACCAAGTAACCAAACAATAACAAAGAATATCGAACATGAAATGAAATGAAATGTTTCAACTTTCATGAAGCATCATATTCATAATTCATCACTAATGGGTTATAATTGCCAACTTCAAACTTCAAACTTAAATTGTCATATATTGTTTACAAAAAATATCATAATAAATATGAAAGAGTCAACAATTATAAAAACTACTAGAAACTAGAAAAGACGAGTAAATCTATTATCTATTGCAAATACTTTCTCGCTGCCATGAGAAATATCTAATTTCTGAGAAAGCATGTAGAATGATGAATTAGTTATAAAAAAGCATAAAAGCATGGATTAAACCATATAACATCAATCATCTAGTAATTAAAATCGTCATCAACCACACGTCCACAAGTTACAAGTTTTGATTTATATAGCATGTAAGGGTGTACATAACCAAAATAGCATCGAGTGCAATCCATCTCTGAACTGAAAATACATCAACAAATAGGTTCTAGATGGCCTCTATCATCCAAAAATGTCATGCTACAACCATAGTTTTAAAAACCAAAACCGGTGACCGAACCGGTCCACCAAATAAATCGGGTTTCAAACCGGAACCGATCAAAGCAGGACTGGTCAAATCTCAATGAATTGGTCTTTAAAAAAATACATGAACTAATTAGTTTTTAATAATAAAAAAACTATTTTTAAGATTTAAAACCATGATTCCAAACCAACAGAAACAAATAAGCAATATTTTCTCATCTATATACCATGTAAAGGTGAATATATCCAAATGGCACCAAGTGCAATACATATCAGCAAGAAAATACATAATCAATGAGGCTCTAAATGGCCTCTAGAGTCTGAAAACAATGCTTTAAGCTATGTGGCCACTAGCCTACTACAAGTCTGCATATCAGTGATCAACAACATGATCACTCCTCATCGTGATCAAACTCATCACCACTACTAGACAAGGGATCATCAATATGAGCTATATAAAAAATATGGCTCAGAGTTTGAGGACTCCTAAAACTTCTCTACAACTTTAGTACTAGTAATAGTATTAGCAAATATAGAAATCAAAACTACAAATCACTAATCAACATGGTCACTCGTGAAACTCATCATTGATTCAGTGCTACTAGAAATGGGATCATCAACAAGAGATACATAAACATCATCTAGCTCAAAGTCTTTAGAGTTCGATTGCTCAACCTTATAACATGATAGAAATTGAAAATGTTTAACATACCTAACCAATGATTTTGGTTTGAGTGAAGGATTCGTCTCCTCAACCTTATAATGCGGTAGAAAAAGACTAGCATGCCTAAGCAGTTGTTTTCCTTTGAGCGAAGGGTACATTCTTGTTAAGGCCATGGTAGAGGAGTTCAACAATCAATGCCACCAACATCAACAAAGTTCAACAATCAATGTCACTAACATCAAGGTTCTTAAAGGGCTTCATGCTCTTGATCAAATGCCAATCTCATACCCTCACGGATGATAAAATCAAATGGAAACATTGCAAACCCCCAAACCATGAAATTCTGAAAGCCATTAAGTCTGCTGAATTTTGAGTGAAATCTAAAATTCTAGTTTCTCTGTATGAAATCCAATGAGGTTGAAACCACTCTCAAACATCCTGAGTCATTTCATGGTAATGTTAAAAATTTAAGTAAAAGGATGAAAATGAAAAATAAAGGAAATGTCACTTTTACTTTAAGAATTTAACATTACCATTAATTGCCAACATTGCTAGGGTTGAGATGTGTCAAGCAAATAAGAGGGTAGGCATGCTTTTCTTGGAGGGGCTGTTTTTTGAGGAAAACAACCCCAAATTTCCCTCAAAACAATTTCAAAACTCACAAAATTGCATTATGTGGGGTCTGTAGCTGGCCTGGCAATAAATCGGCCAGTTTATGAATGAACCGGCTAGTTTGGTTCGGTTTTTGTGATTTTTTGGTGAAGTCAACCCTTAAACCAAGTTTTTTGCCCGGTTCGACCTAGTTGCCTAATGAACCGACTGGTTTGACCAATTTCCGATTCATGCCTGTCGGTTTTTAAAAACTATGGCTACAACAAATACCTACTTATCATCAAAATCATTGCCTATCTTGGGATCTTTGTTATTAATATCGCAATCTAAGCATTATCATAAGATAGAAAAACATAGCATGCCAAGTCAAGGTTTTGTTTGAGTGATGGGTACATTTTTAGTAGGGTCATGATAGACGAGTTCGACAGCGAATGTCACTAACATCAAGGAACATAGAGGGATTGGTGCTCTTGACGAGTTCCATACCCATCACATGACCAAATCCAATGGAAACATTACAATCCCCCCAATCCTGAAATCCTAAAAAACTAATAAGTCTGCTGGATTTTGAGAAAGATCTAATATTCTACTTTCTCCATATGAAATCCAATGAGGTCAGAACCACTCTCAAACATCCTAAGTCATTTCATGGTAATTTTAAAAATTTAAGTTAAAAGATGAAAATGAAAGATAAAGGAGAATGTCACTTTTATTATAAGAATTTAACATTACCATGAATTGCATATCAATATTAGGGCCATAGGGCCATAGGCTTGATCATTAGGTTGTCCAACTCAAAAATTCTTGTTTCTTTGAAAAAAACTACGCTTGGAATGTGTTTGTATAAAAAAAATTGTGAAAAAAGCTAGGGAGCGAAAGAAAATTAGGGAGTATGCTCACGAGGCTCCCGAAGGGAGCGCGCTTCAAGAGCGGGTTTGGGGGGGGGCCGCTCCCCCGCAACCCAGGTCTCAATTACTGCTATAATGCATTTTATCATAACTGTAATGCTTCCTACTATGATTGTTGTCTTGAAGATAAACTTAATAAAAGAGAGACCTTTAATAGCAGAGATCTTTTACTTCTTCCTTCTTAGATTTCTTCTCTTCCGGTTCTTCTACTTCTTCGATCACATGGGCTTCACTTCTTTCTTTCCTTTTCTTGTTTCCCTTCTTGAGTTTAGGACAATTCCTTTTGAAGTGCCCATATTAATGACATTCATAACATTGAATCTTAGACGTCAATTTTCTTTTGAAATCTCTTCTGAGGCTCGAATTTTCCAAACTTTCCTTTCTTCCTTGTCATAGCTACAAATGCTTGTGTTTGCTCATTTGATCCAACATCATTCTTTGCTTTTAATATGGTTTCTTCAATCTTACATAATGCCCATAGATCATTGAATGGCGCAGCTTCCTTCTTTCCATAGATACTTGATACAAATTTTCCCCATTCATCTAGTAGTGCATTGAGTACAAAAGTGGTCATCTATGGATCTGACATTGTTTCTTGTAGCTCTTGTAGTTGATCTCTAATTTGAGATACCTTCATGAGATATGAAGCTACCCCTTCTTCCTTTAATAATTTCATTTTGTCTAATTTGATTCTTAAGGATATTATTTCCCTAGTTGTACTTACGGAGTATAGCTCTACCAATTTGTCATAGATCTCTTTTGATGTCTTCAATTTTGCTATAAAGGGAATGAGAGAATCCTTGATAGATTCAATGAGGATTCTTTGAGCCCTTATTTCTCCTTTCATATATTTTGACAATGCTTGAGATTGTTCTTGAGGAGGCTTTGTGATGGAGCCCTTGAAATACTCAAAAACTTCATTTTCTATGAGAATCAAATCTATTCTCTTCTTCCATGCAAGGTAGTTTGATGTACCAACAAGTTTATTGTTCTCCTTGCAGAAAGTAGTCATTTGATTTGTAGGATGAGACATAAATATAAAGTAATTACTTAACAAATGACGATGCCTCCTTATTGATGATGTCTTCTACTAGAGCGAGATTTAGAATAACGTAGAGATGATCTACCTTCTTCAAAATGATGGTTCCTTTTCTTCAAGATGAAAGAGAGATGTTCTTCTTCCTTCACAAGTGCTTGAGGTGTGATCTTTTCTACAATATGAGGGAGATCACTTTGATTCCTTTGATGACGATGAATAATGTGGAGGCTTCCCAAAATACCTCAGATGTGTCGAGTCCTCCTTTCTTTGAGATGGAGGTGGGGTCCTTGAGGTCTTCTTTTCTTCTTCCAAGAGTTCTTCCTTCAAGATGATAAGGTCCTTGTGATGTGATGATTATATCTTCTTGATGTTCTTCCTCTTATATTCGGCCCTTATGTATCCTTTTTCAATTGAATGATCATCAAGGCTACCTTTCATTGTCACCTTGGCTCTGAAAACGTGTTGAGAAATATAGGGCAGCGAGATTAAGGCGATTTCTCTTACTTTGATAATTGATTGTGATGTTCTTTTACTTCAACTTGTAGAGTTTATAATTAGCTTCTTCCTCTCTTGATTATTATTGTGTTCTTATCATCAAATAGCTACCAAAACATGAAGATCAAATAGTACAAGTGGACACAAAATGTACGTTGCAAGCCAAGGCCAAAACCTCTCCTAGAGAGGAAAAACCCACAAGAAATTATTCTCTTCTCATAGAATCTTCAAATGATGAATTCCAAGACCTTAAAGACCTAAGACTTAGACCCCTCCGAGACCAAGTCAACCTCTTTTAGATGAGCTTCCTTTCCACAAAGTCAACACTAGTCAAACAGCTTCAAACTTCAAATTTTGGCCTCTATTTCAGAATTTCTGCTACTGCTTCAGGTCTCCAACTTTTTGGCCTCTACTGCAGTTTTGGTTTTTGCACGTGTTAGTGGTTTTAGGTCAAAATTAGGTCCTTTTGGTCCCTCGCTTGGATTGCTTCTTTCTCCTTAGTACTTCGGCTTCTTAACTTGATCCTTTTGATACCAAAATTCGGCTCCTTTAGATGATTGCAATTTGGATCTTGTTGTAACAAAGTGATGTCCTAGTTCTTCGCATGTGTGAGAGATATGGATAGAGAAACTTAAGATGTTAGTTCTTCTTGTTATCTTCTAGCCTTCTTTTGTTATTTGCTCTTCTTTCTTTCTTAGATCAAACTTGATTGATGTGCTTCAAATGAGGTCGAATGCTTCTTATATATATAGGCTTTCTAGGAGTGTGAATTGCCCTAATGAGGTCGACTTCATCTTTTTGTAGGCCAACTTGTTCTCTTGCAGGCTGACTTGGTCTTGGAGGAACTATTGACACAATTTTGACTCAAATAAATTCTTTTAACTTGATACAAGATGCCCAATGGGGTTTATTACATATAACAATGGCTCTTTTGACTTCTTGACTCAATGACAAAAACCTAGAAGCACACAATGGGTGCTTTGACCTAAGATAAATTGACCTAGAGCATGAAACCCATACTAAAATAATAATAATAACTTCTTCTTTTCTTTCTCTTTTACATCAAATACATAAAATCAAGAATACATAAGATATTATGAAGACCGAACCTAGTTACATATTTCAACAACATGAAGTCCTCTTCCGATCTATGGAGCTCCATACCCAATATACATTTGTGAAGCTCTCAAGCCTCACTCCATCAACATGTTTGTACCACAATCCATAATTTGTTGTGCCTCTGAGATACCTCAAAACATGCTTTGTAGCAACCCAGTGAACTCTGGTCGGTTCCATCATGTACTGAAGCAACTGGCTCACTGCAAAACAAATATCAGGTTGTGTAGCATCCACTCGCTCGCTCTGCTCTGCTAGCATTTAACTTCCTCAAATTTGTGACTAAAGGCATGGCCATGGACCTACAATCCTGCAAATGAAACCTCTAGGGAATCTTTGTAGTGTACTTTGTTCGAAAATGCAAAGTGGTAGCTTATTAGTTCAATTTTTCTTGACCTCAATACTTGCTCGTGAACTTAGTTAGTCTTGTGTTCTTTATTTGGATCTTTTCATCAAACAAATATCAAAAACAGAAATATCAACAACAAAGGACACAGATATTAGGCTCTCAGCCAAGGCAAAACCCTCCAAAGGGAAAACCTGGAAAACTCTTCTCTTTTTATAGAATCTGCTGCAAATGAGACAACAAAGACCCTAGACCAAGTCCTTCTCCAAGTACCAATTCAGCCCTCCAACAAGTCCTTCCTGCTTTTGCACCAACTAGCTTCAAACTGCAACTTCGACCTGCCAGCTTCAATATTGCAACTTCAACCTTGTAGTTGCTACAGAAACCCTAATTCAACTTCCTCCTGAGACCTTCCTAGAGCAAGACACCTCTTCTCAAGATCAACGAGGTCAAGATACAGTATTCTTCCTTGTAGCTACAAGATATTGCACTTTGTCTTCCTTCAACTCGAACCTGCAGTTTCGACCTCCCTTTGCAACACCAGAAACCCTAGAACTCTGCACATGTGAGAGAGATAGAGCCCAATAAAGAAATTTTGCTTCCTCCTTGGATTCTTCTTGCCTTCTACACCTTCGCTCTTCCTTCTTCTTACTTCCCAGCTACAAATAGAATTTCTTCCTTGAGAGATCAAACTTCTTGGTGAGTGAGTGCCAAATGAGGTCGAACTACTCCTTTATATAGCCTTTCCAAGGGGTCGAATTCCCTCCTTTAGGTCGACTTGTACTTTTGGAGTTTCCAAGACTTTCTAGACTCGAAAATAATTCTTTTTCAAATTACATTTTGCCTGGAAGGGTCTTATAAACATGATGTTGACTCCTTTGACTCATGACAATAAATCCTAAGACCTAACAAACCCTAGAAGCATGAAGAACATGCTTTTACCTAGAAGACCATCAATAAAGAGCGCGAAACCCATGCTTTCTAATAATAACTTTTTATTTTCTTCTTGTGTTTGTTACATATGATACATATTGAAATGAGTAAAACAAGAATTATGAAAACTGAAACTAGTTAAATTTTCAACACTCCCTCTTAACTAGGGAGGTATTCATAATTGTACAACCAGTACAACATCATTCTCAAACTGAAGAGTTCTCATAAGAAGAGTCGGATTGATAAGCCAATTGTAAGCATCAACAATATGACCAATATTTTCTTTGAGGCCTAACTAGACAAGCTCCACTTCATTCAGGAGCATTATGTTGGGATAACGCACTACCTCTACAAGGCACATACCCCATCCGAATGTTCACAAAGTATGTCCTATTAGGACTATTCATATCTTGGATCTCCAATCTTGAGTCCTCAAAGAATACCGGTCCTCTTCGACCACTCTTCTCTTGGATACGTGTCCCATCCTCAAAGAGTGTTGATACCTTTTCTTTCTTGGATTCTTTATCCTCAAGGAAACCACAGATGCTTATCCAATCCTCCAACATTCTCTCTTCATTACCTGAAGAAGAGAATGCACATGTGATGTCCAACATCACTCCCTCTCAATCAAAGAGGATATCCCTATTCCCTTTCGATTGGGGAATAGATCCTTGCTCCTATCAAGGATACTCCTTTACTCCTTCTCAAAACCAGAGGAGATTTTGGACTTCCTTTCAGACTGGGAAGTCAACACCACAAGCCTTATAGCTTGTCTTTATGAGAGTATCAGCTACTTGTTCTTCATAGCCACATGGCTCCCTCTTTCCTTTGCATCTCTTGCATCGAGCTTGCTTTCTTTTGAGGTATCATGGAGCCATCTCCACTCTTCGATCTTGTGACAGGATCCAAGTCATCTCTCTTGCTCATCACTTTCATCTTCGAAATGAAGGCATTGCATTGAGCATTTCCAAACTTCAAGTTGATCATAGCTTCCTCATGGAAGTGATCTCCTTTGACCTTCAAGTTATCTTCTTGCACTACTACCTTTCAATCCCAAGATGGGCACATCTTGTCTTCGTAGTTGCCAGGTACTAGATGTTGAGCTTCTCTCAACATTCTTCATACATTTCTTGTCCATGCAGCTGAACTTGCCTCAACTGTAATCATGTATTCTTGTAACATTCTTCTTCGTAGTAAAATAATATGTTAACCAGATAACCAAAAATAATTAAAGTCAGACTTACCTCAGCATGATGTCTTCGCACTCCATCATCATCCTCATGGTCCATCTCGATATGAATCTTCCTTCATGCATCAGAGTGCCCAAGGATCGAACTTGATTACCAAGTTACACTAGATGTTAATCATTAATTACATATTCTAGAGAAAGTCTTAATCTTTTATACATCCTTAAGTAAGTCACATTCTTCCTTTTAAACATCAAACAATCATACTAAGCATGTTACAAGATTCTACACATGAACCTTAACCAAGAATCACTTTCAATGTGTTACAAATAAAACATATATAAATAATGTAAACAATAATAATCATAAATAATGATTAGTTAATTAGTAATTAGGTTGAAGAGGCATGTCTAAATGAGACATGACTCTTCATGAAGAGACACTTGCTTGGTATATAAGCAAGCCTCTTGATCTCATTGTAATCATTCATTCATTTTCATATTCATACATTTAATATATAATATTTGTAACCTCAATGGATATCTTCATATTCCAAGTCTTTTGGAGTAATTAATTTGTAGAAGGAACTTTGTTCGCTTCATTTGGTATCAGAGCCTCATTCTCTGGTCACCGGCCCTTGGCCATCAATCGTCATCAAGCTTGTTGCTGTCATAATTGAAGCGTTTCGCTACACATTGGGAGATTCTTCATTTTTCAAGCCTTTGGCCATATCAAGAAACAACCAAAAAAAATATATATATACTATATAAATCCTTTGGGGATTCGTTGGGTTTTATTCACGGTTTATTGCAGGTCTAACCTAGCTGCAGTCGTGAGCACCCTTTTTAAGCCTTCGGTCCTCCAAGAGCAAATCTCTAAGCAATAAATAGCCTAAACGGAAGTGTGGATTTTCTTAGGAGCAGGAACAGTAACCTAAGTTGCAAAACGTGTGATCTTTTTATCCATCTCTGTGGTTTCGGCCCTCTAGGGCAATAACTCTGTCCATAAGGGTTGTTTATTCATCTTTGAACCAACAAAGAAGCTTCGTTGTCCCCTGCGGCCTTGTAACCTCTCCGGACTTGGTATATGATTGAAGAAGGACATCTAAAATCAAGGAAAAATTTGTTGGGAATTCACCTCTCAATTTCGGAGCTCCTAAAAGGTATCCATGTGGTTTTCTTCTTGAAATAATTGTGGCCTAATCTTCACTGCGCACGCTGGTTGTTCTGAGGATTTGTCAAGGGGTTTTTATTGTCATTACTTATAGGTCTGTGGTACAAAATTCTGAACGTTGAATGTCTGCACAAACAGCGACAACTTGTTCGATCCGCAACCAAGTCCATTGAAAGTGCCATCAGTAAACTACAGAAGGGTTTCATAACTGGCGAACCATAAAGTTATTTACACTATAATTACATATTTGGGGTTCCATACGAACAAGTAGTTAGGATAAAGTCACAACGCTTCATCATATAACCATTGGTTATAAAAAACAAAAACTCCGGCTAAATTCACATTGCTTCTAAAAAGATTTGAAACTCTCATATCGTTTTGCTTTCCATAAAATAAATTCTTAATGGAATGTAATCTACTCCTATTTCAATTAAACAAATTGCATAAATAAATAAACATTATATGCCGAGATAAAGAAAAGCGGAGATTATAAGATCGAATCATTACAAGTATAGAATTATAAAGGTGAAAAAGTGAGGAAGTGGAAAATATTATATTTTAATAAAGTCTTATTGAAAATATTAAAGTGTCTAAAAAAAGGTGAGGAAGTGAATATAAAGTATCTTTTCATACAAAAAAAAGGAACAGTTATAAAAAGGTATTATAAAAATTGGAAAATTTGTGAAGGTATTTATAAAGGTAAATATATATATATATATATATATATATATATCACTGTTGATAATATCGGCGATATTCGAAAATATCGCGATATTTTCGGCAAAACGATATATCGCCGAGAAAATATCGCGATATTTTCAAAATATCGGCAAATATCGGAAAATATCGGCAAAATATCGCGATATTTTGAAAATATCGGCAAAATATCGGCTATATTTAAAAATTTGAAAAAATTATTTTTTATGCTTGCCGATATTTGCCGATATTTTGGCGAGATTTTTGCCGATATTGCCGATAAGATATTTTCTGGACCCTTGCCGATATTTTGCCGATACCGATATTTTCAACACTGATATATATACTCCTAAGAAGTACATAAAGGGGTATATTTTGTGAAATAAAGAGAAGATTCATAAAGTGAAATAGATTAAGAGAATATATCATATATAAATAAATAAATAAGAAAAAAAAATATGGAATCTCTAAGTAATAAACAAAAACAATTCCAAAGAGATGTAGAACAAGTAATCACAATACTTAAGCAACAATATGCTGAGGAGAAAGAGAGAAGGGAATCCCTATTCCATTCTCTACATCCATCATCACTCCCATAGAATGATGTAACCCAGTGTACCAAGAAAGTGCAAGAAGATCAAGAGAATGGAAAAATAGTCAAATCCAGCAAAACAAGAAAGCGTTAGAACACGAACATAAAGATCTTGTGGATATGCCTTACAAGGAAATAATGGAAAAGGACGAAGAAATTTCTCGTCTCAAGAGCCACGTCGAAAAATCACTGACGCAAGTGAAGAAGACTAAGGTCAACAAAAAAGAACTCAACAAGCACTTATCAGAACAAGAAGAGGAAACTTTGCGTTTAAAGAACCTTAATAAAAATTTATTGAACAAATCAGAGATCTAAAAGATGAAAAGCTTAAATTTCAAAACACTGAAAATAAAGTTGATCAATCAGAAATCAAAGAACTTTTACGTTTGAGAAACCATAATCAAAGTCTACTCACTCAAATTAAGAAGCTTAAGGATGATAAGAAAGCATTAAAGGATAAGTTGGAACAATGCACTCAAGAAGAAGTATCAAAATCTCCAGTCGCAACAGTTCAGGTTGAAAATAAGAGAACAAATACCGACCAAGTGAATATGACAACTCAAGAAGACAAGTCAGTTGAAACGACACACTTAGATGTTGCAGTTCAGACAATAAACACCCCCAGTGAATGTTTCATAACCAACTCTACAACATCTTCGCCAGAAGAAAATATAAAAATTGTTGCATGCCCAATAAGGGAAAATCAAACCAAAAAAGTTCCCTATCGGCATCCGAATCATGAGAGTAAACAACTCAACCATGCTATGTATCAGGACCATTCAGAACAAAAAAAACAAATTGATGTTCCAGAGAAGAGTAATGTAACCTCAATCCAATCCTACGATGACAAGTCGTTACAAAATTCCAGTGATCAGAATATTCCACAGAAGATTAATCTAGGATGGTCTGATCCCTTCTCAGTGCGACAATTTTGTTTGTCACTAAGAAGATCATATCAACTTGTATCGACGAAGATGACTATTACGAGATGAGGAGACATTTGAACCCGAAAAAGAGATCAAGCCTTTTTCATCGACAAGCTTTGAGGACAAAGCTTTTTGAAGAAAAAGGCAATGTTACAAATAAAATATGTTAAATAATGTAAAATAATGTAAACAATAATAATCATAAATAATGATTAGTTAATTAGTAATTAGGTTGAAGAGGCATGTCTAAATGAGACATGACTCTTCATGAAGAGACACTTGCTTGGTATATAAGCAAGCCTCTTGTTCTCATTGTAATCATTCATTCATATTCATATTAATACATTTAATATATAATATTTGTATCCTCATGGATATCTTGATATTCCAAGTCTTTTGGAGTAATTAATTTGTAGAAGGAACTTTGTTCGCTTCACAATGTGCATCCTTATGCCTCTTAGCCCATCATCTAGCTATATGTCATGTATTCTGACCCATTGCATTTCTTCATCCCTTTACCAGTATTGTTTCCACATTACATGGAATGCATACTAAGCTTATCATAGTGCTTCTCCCCAGAACCTTTCACAATAATGGTTCTTCCAAGATCATGATGATCCACCTAAGAAAGATGACTACCTCTAACATAATGTTAGATAATGCATGGATGAGCAATATGCAAAATGGTCTATCTATCTACTTTTAAAGACTAGATGATTTCTACAAAGCAACTTAACCAAGTAGACTCTACATATGCTACTACCACATGCTTTTCTCTATGATGTTATCAAAATTCATGTAAGCATCAATGCATACTATTCTAAACAAAAGATCAATATTCATAGAGAACCTAACCACCAAGGTGCCTTTTTCAGTAGTAAAGATCCTTTACTTCTTCTTTCTTCGGCTTCTTCTCTAGTTCTCTCGTTTCTTCAGCTATGTGAGCCTCACTTCTTTCCTTTCTTTTGTTGTTATGTAAACTAGGACAATCCCTCTTATAATGTCCATACTCATTGCACTTAAAGCATTGAACCTTGGACATATCTTTCTTCTTGGACTTCCGAAATTTCCTTTCTTCAGCTTCTTGACTCGAGCTAGAAAGGCTTGAGACTGTTCATCTGTACCAATGCCATATTTTACCTTGATCCTTGATTCTTCCAAAATGCATTGTGCCCACAACTCATCAAAAGGAGTTGAATCTTTCTTAGAGTAGATGCTTGTTGCAAAGTTGCTCCATTCTGGAGGCAATGCATTTAGTACACAGATGGTCATTTCCGAATCAAAAATAGTCTCTTCAAGTCCCTGCAAGTGATCTCTTAATTGAGAGATCTTCATCAGAAAGGATGCCATGTCCTCATCCTTAGATTTCTTCATTCTATATAACTTGTTCTGCAAAGACATCTTTTGTCCTGATGTACTTACAGAGTACAAGTTTACTAGCTTGTCATACATAGCCTTGGAAGTTTTCAAATTTGCAACAAATGGAACAAGAGGATCCTTAATGGATTCAACTATGATCCTTTGTGCCCTTACTTCCCCTTTCTTGTACTTTGCTAGATCTTGAGTCCTGTCTTTGCTAGGTTCAGTAATTTCACCAGTGACATATTCCATTACCTCATGTTATGTAAGTGTAAGGTCAATCCTTTTCTTCTCGTCTAGGTAATTTGATGCTCCAACGAGCTTATTGCTCTCCTTGCAGAAAGAACCCATATGACTTGCAAATTCAGACATAGAGTAATAATATGATACTTACTTGATAACCAAGATTCTCTTCTTCCTTGATGATGTCTTCAACCTTTCTTGATGCCCTCAAGACCTTTGAAGAAATTTCAATAATGTCCTTGAAAGATGTTCCTAGGATTCCTCCAACAACAACTTCCAAGAGCGATGAATGATACCAAGATCCCTTGATGCTTCCTTCAAATATACCTTCCAAATAGATCTCTTTACAACAGAGATCAACAAACTTCTCGTAATCTCCCTCTCCAACCTTCCTTTAATGAGAGCTTGATGTAGACTTCATCTTCTTCCATGTAGAAACCCTCCTTCCAGATCAATAGGTCTTCTACTTCTTTTCTTCCACGAATGATTCCCCTTTACAAGCAAACCCTTCCTTGTGTCCACAAGATGATTCTTCCAGTTGCCTTTTTGTTCACCTTAACTTTGATACCATGTTGGAAAATGCAAAGTGGCAACTTATTAATTCAATTTTCCTTGACCTTAATACTTGCTTGTGAACTTAGTTAGTCTTCTTGTGTTCTTTATTTAGATCTTTTCATCAAAAAAATATCAAGAACAGAAATATCAACAATAAAGGACACATATATTAGGCTCTTAGCCAAGGCAAACCCCCTCCAAGGGGAAAATCCAAAAAACTCTTCTCTTCTTATAGAAACTACTTCAAATGAGACAACAAAGACCCTAGACCAAGTCCTTCTCCAAGTACCAAGTTAGCCCTCCAACAAGTCCTTCCTACTTCTGCACCAACCAGCGTCAAACTGCAACTTCGACCTACCAGCTTCAATACTACAACTTCGACCTTGTAGCTAATATAGAAACGCTAATTTAGCTTCCTCTTGAGACCTTCCTAGAGCAAGACAACTCTTCTCAAGATCAACGAGCTCAAGATAAAGTATCCTTCCTTGTAGCTACAAGATACTGCACTTCATCTTCCTGCAACTTGGACCTATAGTTTCGGCCTCCCTTTGCAAACACTAGAAACCCTAGAACTTCACATGTGTGAGAGAGATAGAGCCCAAAAACCGAAATTTCGCTTCCTCCTTGGATTCTTCTTGCCTTCTAGACCTTCGCTCTTCCTTCTTCTTGTTTCCCAACTACAAATCACATTTCTTCCTTGAGAGATCGAACTTCTTGGTGAGTGAGTGCCAAATGAGGTCGACATGCTCCTTTATATAGCCTTTCCAAGGGGTCGAATTCCATCCTTTAGGCCGACTTGTACTTTTCGAGTTTCTAGGACTTTCTAGACTCAAAAATAATTCTTTTTAAAATTACATTTTGCCCAGAAGGGTCTTATAAACATGATATTGACTCTTTTGACTCATGACAATTAATCCTAAGACCTAACAAACCCTAAAAGCATGAAGAACATGCTTTTACCTAGAAGACTATCAATAAAGAGCATGAAACCCATGCTTTATAATAACTTTTTATTTTCTTCTTTTGTTTGTTACATACGATACATATTGAAATGAGTACGACAACAATTATGAAGACCGAAACTAGTTACATTTTCAACATAATTCCCCTGTCCCATGAAGATCTCACGATCGCCTTGCCAAACCTCCAATCCGAGGAAATAGTGCATAAGCTCTATATCCTTCATCTCAAACTCCCTTGCAAGGTCCTCCTTGCAATCCTGGATCAAGTTGTCTACTCCAGTCAAATGAGGTCATCAACATAAAGCACTAGCATGAGCGGAAGCCCTCCAACCATGATGTAGCATAGGTTAGCATCTGCCTCACTCTTAGTGAAGCCCAATCCTCGAAGGTAGATGTCAATACGAGTGTGCCATACTCTCGGAGCATGCTTGAGCCCATAAAGAGCTCTCTTTAGCCTACACACATGCTTGTCCCTGTTGAACTGCTCAGACCCCTCTGGTTGCTCTATATAAATCTCCTCCTCAACCACTCCATTGAGGAATGTTGTCTTCACGTCCATCTGCTGGATCTTCCACCCCATCTTTGCTGCAAAGGCCAGAATAGTCCTAATGGATGAATATTGTGCTATTGGGGAAAAGGTCTCGTCATAGTCTATGCCCTTAATCTGTGAGAAGCCCTTGGCCATAAACCTAGCCTTATACTTCTCCACACTCCCATCTGCTCCATGCTTCACCTTGTACACCCAGCGTGAGCCTACTACTGATTTTCCCTCTGGTCGTGGCACAATCTCCCAAACATCGTTCTTCATGATGGAGGAATATTCCTCCACCATGGCATCCTGCCAAACCTACTGAGAAGTTGCCTCCTTATAACAAGAAGGCTTAGTATCCACCAAACTTGTCATTAGTGCCATATATCCTGTGTACCTCTGTGGTTGCTTGCTCTGCTTGAACATGGTGCTAGGAGCCTCAACCTACTCATGGGCCTCCTGGATCAACCTATCAGCCCACTTGGCTCTCTTCCTCCCTGTAGTAGGAGTCTCTAACTAAGTAGTTTCCTGCTCTCGTCCTAGTCTCTCCTTGTCCTTTTGTTTGTCATTTGTTGGGTGGCCCTCTTGTGACCAGGCTATGACTCAAATTGTGATCCTGGCTATGACTTTTGCTTATGAGCGAGTACCTCCTGCTCAGGTACTCCAACCTATGCTCGCTCTAAGAATTCCCTTAGAGCCTTGTCCTCCTGGAACATCACATCCTACCTGATAACTATCTTCTTGAGTCCTAGTAGATACACCCTGTATGCCTGAGTTGTCTCACTGTATCCCACAAAAATTCCCTTTTCTGTTGTGGGCTCCATCTTCTTCCTGCTATCTTTGGACACATGGCAATAAAATTTTGTGCCAAAGATACGAAAGTGTGAAACATCAAGCTTCTTGCCTGTGAAAGCCTCCTTTAGTGTAACTCGTCCAAGCACCCTATGTGGACTCTTAATCTGCAAAAATATTGCAATGTTGCATGCCTCTTCCCACAAGAACATAGGCAGTCCCTAATCATGCAACATGGCCTTGGCTGCTCCAACAATATTGTGGTTCTTCCTCTCAGGCACTCCATTTTGCTGAGGGTTATGTGGTGCTATCAGCTCTCTCCTAATGCCCCCCTTCGCACATAAAACCTTAAAGGCATTGGAGATAGATTCTCTGCCATTATCACTCCTCAAAGCTTTGATCTTCTTCCCTGTCTAGTTTTCTACCAAGGTGTAATGTACCAGATACAATTTTTGCAGAAAATTTCTTCAAAAAATTAAGTCATCAAATTAAATAACAATTTGCGCACATTTAACCATAAATTTAATGGCAAAACTGGCATACACGATTTGCAACTGAAGAATAAACAAGACAAAACATGCAGAAGAAACTCAACCTTATTTTATATGCAACAAATATCATATGCTAGTACAATAATATGGGAATGGATGAAATAATGGTCACTCAAGAAATTTGCAACAATATTGCACTGGCCTCCAAAAGTAAAGCTAAGTTGATCACTGCTCTTGTGAATTCTGGATGAATCCACCAAGGGGAGAAATGGGTTATCACCCACTCTCACTGAATCACCCGGGGGTTTCCGTCCTCGGGCTACTAGAGTAGAGAACTAGGTTCTCAAACCTCTCACACAAAGACAATGCACAAAACCAAGATGTCTTCTAATGGCCTCCTCCTCCTCTTTTTTATAAATCTGATGGACCCCTCTAGCACCTCCTCTTTTATTATTATTTTAATCATTGAGCACTTTTCCCTCTTTTTATTTCAATTAAAATATATTTTTAATGTGGGAAAATGGTAAATTGGCATGCCTCCTCAAGCCACTGAAAATCACTTCTAACCATCCCATCCTGTAGACCTTCTCGTTCCAGTTCCAACGAGTCATTACACTAAGGTGTTCTGTCAAGTATTCCTCTCTGAATATCACCTTAAGTGTAAATAATTGGATTAGGCACAATAATAACCCCGTTTTACGAGAATTATCAGAATGCGATGGAACGAGAAGCAAGTTGTGCGAAATCAACCCTGATGATGGAATATGGCAAGTGAACTCCTCTAGACCCCATTAAACATCTGCAAAAGCCCCTTGGCCCACTGATGAAGTAAACATGCACCTATGATTTGTCTGTTGGAAATACTGAGAGGGGGCGTGAATCAGTATTCCTTAGCAATTAGCACTTTTAAATCTTTTCAGAGCATTAGTTAATCTTCAATTATTATTAATGTTTATGCAGTAATAATAGTAAATAAAAAAACACAGTAGGCATAAGAATTTTAGGTGGAAAACCCCCTCCGGGTCAAAAACCACCAAACACTTTTCTAATAAATTTGTTTATCTTCAGCCCCAATTGAAATGAAAGAAACAACTTCCTAGAATTCTAGAAAAGCATTCTTCTCCAGCTCCCACTGGAAGGACGCCCCAATCCCTTGGTTTCTTCAGTAATCAACTGAATGGATGCCCCAACACCCTAGTGAGCCTCAACTCACCCTAGCACCACCCTACCACCCTGAAGTGTTTACAGGCCCGAACCTGTAGGTGACTTCATTCCCCTGCCTAGCACCACCCTACCACCCTATAAAAACAAAAATTAAAAACAAAAGTGTGGACACTCGTACCAGGGACAATGATCCACGATACATGATTTTCAATGATTTTGACCGAACACCCAATCACACTATGACCTGCAACCCAACCATGACATCATCCCAACAAAGACTCCTATACCTCCCAATAATGCCTTTTCGACTCTAGGTAGATTGACTCTTTTACAATAATGACTCTTCCAATGATGACTCTTTTACAATAATGACTCTTCCAATGATGACTCTTTTACAACTTTACAATGATGACTCTTGGCCTTGACACTTCTTTACAATATACGGATGGTTGTCATGTCTTCAAAGGATGTCCCACTGCAATGCTTCCTTTGATTTGATACTTCTGCTCTTGAATTCTTGCTTGAAGTTGTATTTGAATCTTCTTCTACTTGCATGCAAAATTTGCCCGGCGAAACCAATCCCAAAACAAAACAAAATACCTTCAACTTAGCTCTGCATGTAAAACACTTGTAAGTGCATAATAATGAATAAATACAAATTAAAATTACAATGTGTACCTGAAGTGTGCTTATCACTTTTGTTGTTTACTTGTTGCAGCAGTAGACAAAGACTCCCACTCTTCATATAGGTCTGGACTCTATGCAAGACTATATCCAAAACTGACCTAAAGATATATACACTAAAAACTGATGACAGACCCTAGACTTGTGATGGACCAAGTTCTATGTACAACAACGAAGACCATTCTATCAACTATGAAAAGACAAGTAACATGAACTTGCAACATCATATAGATTTAGCAGACTTGGTGTAGCATCAAGAATATGTAGCATCAAATGTGTAGTATCAAGAATAGGACATCCGAAATATGGTATCAAAATTAACTGTGACATATAGAGACATAGAGATATAACCGAGACCCTGTATATACTTACATTGTCTTGCAAAAACATATGTCAGAGATGATACTCATATTTCAAATATCAACACTAATCATACATACCTTGTTGTAGGAGACTTACCCTTCACTGTTGATGTTGATGTGTGGTCCTTACTGCAGTGATCCTTGAATGCATGCTTTTTCTTGCTTTCTAGGAGCTCGATATTGAATCTGTTGTATCTATCTAATTTCAGATCTCCAGGGTCTGAAATATCGTCCTGTGGTAGCCCTCTGAGTCCTCTTTCCAACCCCACAGGTGTGATCAAGATTGGATTATTCAAGAAAGAGTTATGCCCAATCTACCATGATGACCTGATTATAGACTAGTTCAGTAGAGCGAACTTGTACGAAGTGCCACGTGTCACTGTTGCGACCTTCGGCCCTGAAAACGCTACTCAACAAACTATAGTTCGTCCTCTTTCTGTGACTATTTACGAAATTTGAATCCAATGCTCAAAGAGAGTTATGATGATTTTCCCAACATCACCTGTTTGAAATGGAATTCAGGAGCCTGCAAAAACCCTAACTTCCTCAGATCATATCTCCGAAAATATAGCGAACCAAGATCTAAAATTCGGTCCGAGGTTCATCAAGATTTCGGCTCAAATGGTTTTTAATTTCAACTTCTGAAGCTTCACAGAAAAAAAGTTATAGCGAAAATGCCACGATGACCTGTTTGAAGCCACAAAATCCCTACTAGAGGAGGATATGAGGGTCAATATTTATATGAATGTCTTGAGTTGAGAGGGTCCTCAATAAGTGAACGTTGGAGGGATTTTAGGAGAATTTTTTTTATTAATTATTGACTATTCAATGACCACAACCAATTATGAGTGCCATGCCACAACCCCATAGGGTTTTAGCCCACTAACTGGGATTACTAACTTCAAACACGAATATCTCTCAGACCGTGAAGAATTACTTGGCGTGCCATGTATCAACGGAAACATCTCGACGAGTATAATCCATCTAGAAGATCCTTGACTCAGAAGAGAGTAAGTTTTCAAGGCAAAATGCCCATGAAAGATCGGGGTAGTCCCTGGTGCTGCTTGGGTTGACATCAATGACAACCATTGATCAACACTGTCAACCTCCAACTCTGAAAGTCCATCCTAAACATGCCATAAGGAACACCAGAAAAAGGAACATCACACAAGGCCTTATACTCCATGAACTTGGAGAAGACCTCATTTTTCTTCTTCATAAAGAATATCCAAGTTTTACAAGAATAATCATCTATGAAAGTGACATGATACCTATGTCTCATAAGAGATGGAGAAGAGAAGGGCACACGTACGTCTCAATGCACCAGCTCCAAAATCCCTTTAGCTCTGATGTCTCGGCCCTGAAAAGAAGTCTTGGCATACTTGCCGAGTGTGCACACCTTGCACACATCATGATGATCAAAACTGCATGTTGGTAATCTTGTGGCTATCTACTGAAGAATCTTCAGCGCCCCATGCAAGTGTCCCATGCGTTTGTGCCAAAGTTCTCCAACATCTTTGCTCACCACCTGCCATGTTGCTCAAGGCTACGCATGTTTCAACCTGCAACCTGTAAAGGTTCTTCATTGTCACACCTATCTGTTTCACAAATCTAGAAGCTAAGTGCTTGAGGTGTAAGCCTTACCTCTGTTGAAGATGATATTATATCCCTTGTCCTCGAGGGTAGCTACTGAAACAAGGTTCTTCTGCAAGCCTGGAACATAGAGGACATCATTGAGATGGAGAGGGCTCCCAAACTCTCTCTCAAAGCTAATAGTACCAACTCCCCTTTATGTGTACTTGCCATCATCTCCTAGCTCGATCTGAAACTGCATGTCTTTCTCCTTCTATTGGCTGAAATACTCCTTGTTCTTGGTCATATGGAAGAACACTCTGGAATCAATATACCACGTGTTGCTCCCTACTAAGCTTTCCATGCAAGCTATCAATGAGAAATCTTTCTCAAATTAAGAAAGAAACACATCTACCTCAACTAATGCAGCCACATGATCCTGGTTGGATATCTTCTTCCTATTAGGACACTTAGTAGCATAGTGCCCAAACTCGTGGCAATGGAAGCACTTGATCTTGCTCAAATCCTTCTTCTTCTTGCCCTTCTGACTGGACTCAACCTTTCCTTTGCCTTTCTTGCCCTTGGCTTTGACTGCCAAGACAAAAGTTCTCCTCGTCCTCTGTCTTTGTTGATCTACCATCTCTAGTCCCTCTCCGAATTTCTTCTTAAATGCAATCACTCCATAACCTTTCCCAACTAGGAAATTTTTCGCTACCATTGACTAAATCTTGGAAGCTATACCAAGACTTATGAAGTCCTACTAGTGCAAGACTCACAACGTCAATTTTTGGTACATTCGCACCCACGCCGTCTAGCTCATCTCGAAAATGAGTGAACTTTCAAATATATGAGACAATGGGATCTCCTTTGCTCATCCAGATACTCCTTAGCTTATCCTTGAGAGCAAGCTTCCTAACATCACTGGAACCTTGATACAGATCTAAGATAGCTTTGAACATCTCGTATCCAATCTTCTTCTCATGGAGATGAGGAATTATATAATCTTTGACCCCCTCTAGAATAATAGTCTTTGCCTTTATATCATTCTTAGTATGTTGGGCCAATTGTTGGGGATCTTGAGGTGGTGCTATAGCTTGCTTGATAAACTCTTGCACCCCATTATCTTCCAACATTATTGTGATCCTCTCATTCCATGAGTAGAGGTTATAGGCTCGCTCTAAACAATGGTCTGCTCTTAGTCCTTGGAATGCCATCCTCTTTGTCCAAAGAATTGCACTTCAAAAAAAATCACAAACTGATCTATGTTCTTCACAAACTGATCTTTGTTCTTCGCAAACTTATCTCCGTGTGTTGGTCTTTATGTTGATCTTTGCTCTAATGCCATGTTAAATTTCCATAAAACTTTGCAACTACTTAGTGAATAACTAAAAACAAAGTAACTTTCACAAAGATACAAAGTTCTTTCACTGATAAGCAGCGAAATAAGAACACAGAGATAAAAACACAATCACACAAAAGACAATAATTTTTTTTGGGAAAGCCCTCTCCTTGCTGTAGAATTTATTGACAGAGTTTGAGCAATTAGATCTCTTACAACGCAACCTATTTCACTTTGAAAACCCACTCGTTCTCACTACTAAACTAGCTTGAAACACCCTGCAAAACCTTGAGCCAACTCCTACTTCCTTGCGGCATGCTTGGCCCTATTTCCTTGCGCTGATCTCCTCCTATTTCCTAGTGAAATCTGGTCCCTATTCTTTAGGACAGACTTCCTAAATCCTAGCGCAAAATTCTCGCAAGACTCTCTACAAACTGTGTATTGATCCTCCAAGGTACACACTCTCAACAAGAAGTTCTCACACACAAACTCGTGCATCAACTATCAATTACAATTGTGCCTCTGTCCTCCTTTTATCAATTCGATCCATGCTAAAATTAGACAATTAACAAATTTAAAACACAAGTTGTGATTGACAAAGTTAACTAAGTCGAACTGCTTCTTTAACCCGTCCCTTGCTTCAATCAAGACTGAAGCTCACAACTATCCTCTTCCAAACTCGAACTACCACTTGGAGATCCAATTAACTGACCCTCCAACTCTGCTCATGAATTTACAATCTCCACAAACTCGTCCATGGTCAAAGGAAGACAAATCATGGTCTCTTTGGCTAAGGCACGAGCCAAAAGAAGACCTTCCCTCGCCACCATTTTCAACATGGAATAGTGGAGTGTTAATTTTCCATAGGGCTACATTGTTCTTTGCTTTGATAATTGCATTTCTTCATTAACACATTAAGTTCACCCCATAACATTATAACATTATTCAGATTTACATCATTATTCATCAGCATATGCAACTATATAGAAAGAACAATATCATCATCATCAATGCAGCGGAACATAAAGGAACAATAGAAGAAAAGCATGCACACATAGAGACACCAAGATTGGTCGGAGACTAGGGCAAAACCCACTACGGGGAAAACCCTTGCAAATTCTTCTTCTTCTTAGATCATCATCAAATGATTCAGCAAAAAGGAGTACAATAATCCATATCTTCATCAATGCAACAAAACAATTAGAACATCCATGACATGACCCTAAACATACTTGTACTCAAAACCCTGATTCTAAGACTGAAATGCACCGTCATTGCCTATAGTCAACTGCTAAATATGGCTATCACTAAGCAGAATCTTCGGAATACTGATACTTCATCTTTTGGTCCCAGAAGCATGCTGAGACATTGTGTGCGTGCGTTTGAGACTGATCTGGACGCTCTCTGGAGAACTGGATGAGAACATCTGGGGACCAAACTGAACTGCGAAAACCCTAGCCTCCCAGACGCTCCCTTAGACACTGTGTGTGACCGTCTAACCCTGATCTGGATGCTCTCCGGAGAACTGGATGTGAGCATCTGGGGACCAAACTGAACTACGAAAACCCTAGCCTCTCGGACGCTCCCTTAGACACTGTGTGCGAGCTTCCGAGACTTCCCAGACACTCTCAGGACCATATTGTACCAGCGTCCAAGGACGAAAATCCTTAGTTACGAGCGTGCATCCGAGACTGAGAAACCCTAGACACGTACGAGCTTCGACCCTATAGTCTCAGACCTTTTGCGCGATCTTTCCTCCGTCAGACCTATGCGAACCAAAAAATAGAAGAGAGAAGAGAGTGCTTGATGATTATGTCCAAACGAGCTTGAGGTCTCTTCTATATATAGGCTTCCATGAGGGTACACTTAATGTTGAGACCAACTTGTCCAATTGTACATGTGCTTAGGGCTGACCTAAACCAATATACATGAGTAAATAGATAAATTCAAAAACCAACTTCTGATTATCCAAATAAGGTGATCTTTAGGTCAATTTTGGTCCTCTCGAAAAGAAGAATCTATTGCAAGTATTATCTTCATCATATGAGTTGTCCAAAGTGGAATTTGAGAGCAGTTGCATAATTTTGAACATGGAGTTCTCATTTACCATTAGAAGGGGAGGCCATAGTCTCCAAACCCTCTGATTGTTCAAAGCAAAATTGAAACTCCAAAAGAAGTTAACATGTCAAAGGAAGAGTATCATCCACATTTTGAAATGTGTCACAAATCTCTTTAGCTTGTTGGCATTTTTGAAAAAATCTATACATGTAGACTTATTTGTGGACCATTAAGTAGTTTAAACAATCAATTTTTTGGCTTGTAATCATGGGCAAAGGAATTAACTCTTATTTGTGCCCTAAACTAACTATCCATTTGAGACATGATCCACTTATGAAGTGTATATATGTGTTCTAGTAGCACTAATTGAACATATCATGAAAACAAACATTTCAAATCAAATGCCTGGAAACATGAAACATTCGAAAGACAGTATATAGATATACAGAATAACGAAAAAGACCATAGTTGATGTTTGGGATGAAAAAATTATGTATCTAGTCAAATAGTTATCTTTCCTCAAGAAATGTTCTAACATTGTTCCCGTCATCCATGCCTTTCTAAATAGTAAACAAGCCAATGGTCTAATCTATGCATTGTTGAAATATGTAACTAGGTTCAATCTTCAAAATGACATATGTAATCGTGATTTTATGTATTTAATGAAAAGAGAAAAACAAATTTATTATTTGTGTTCTTGAGGCATGGATTTCATGTTCAAGGGAAATTTATCTTTAGGTCAAGCACCCATTGAGTGCTTCTAGGTTTGTCATAAAGTCAGTTGAGTCACTGTCATGTATTAAAGACTCATTTTGGCATGTTACATATTGAAAAGAAAAATATATTGAGTCAAAATAGAGTCAAAAGACCCTCCAAGACCTCGGCATGGCACAAAGATGAAGTCGGCCTACATGAAGGGACAAGTCGGCCTCAAGATAGCAATTCATACCCCTCATAAGCCTATAAATAAGAAGGAATTCGATCTCATTTGGACACTCACTCAAGCAAGTTCGATCTCCACAAGATAGAAGCTGGAAAAGGACGAAGAAGGAGAAGAAAAAGTTCGAAGTTTTGGGCCTCTCTCTCTCTCTCTCTTGTTAGGCTTTCTACAATTACCAGGCAAGACAAAATTCTGAAGCTGTAAGGTCAAAACTGTGAAGCTACAAGGTCGAAGTTGTGAAGCTGCAAGGTCGAAGCTATGAAGTTGCCTCTAGGTCGAAGTTGTGAAGCTACTTCTATGTCGAAGTTGTGAAGCTGCTAAGTTGAAATTGTTGAAGCAACATCAAGGTTGAAGTTGCAGAAATTGTTGTTGGGGTCGAAGTTGTTGGAGAAGTTGCTGGAAGGTCAAAGTTTGTTGTTGGAAGTCATTCAAGAAGGAAAAAGTTGACTTGGTCTTGGAGGGTCTTGGTCAAGGGTTATAGGTCTTGGAATTCGTCAATTGAAGTTCTATAAGAAGAGAAGAATTCTAATGGGTTTTCCTCTCAGTTGGAGAGGTTTTGGCCTTGGCTGATCACCTACATCTTGTGTCCTATTGTCTCACTGTTCTTTATGATTTGGTAGTTGTTTGATGATAAAGAACACTAATAATAATAAAGGAAGAAGAAGTTAATCAAGTAAAGTAAAAATACATCACAAGCAGTTATCAAAGTAAGAGAAATCACCTAATCTAGCTTCCCTAGATTTCTCATTATGGTATCAGAGCGAAGGTGACTTCATCAAGGAAGGGCAACATAAAGAAGGATACTCAAGGGCCGAAGTATAAAGAAATCATATTGGAAACATCAAGAGCATCAATCATCAAGGAAGAGCTTGATCAAGGAAAAGAAAGGAATCTAATACCCAACAAAGGAAGAATAAAGAAGAGGGAAGCATTTTCTTATCTATTTTGGGCTAATTCTCCTCCACTCATGCAAAGTTTAGGGCCTCATTTGCAGCAGTGAAAGCCAAAAATTGTAGTCACCCAAAGAAGCCAAAGTTTGGGTCAAATAAGGGCTATTTAGCAAGTCGAATTGTCAAGAGGAGTCAAGGTCAAGTGAAGTCAAAAGGAGGCAAATCTATCCATATTCCAGCCACACGTGTGACCTAGGGTTTCTGCAAAAAAGGCCGAAATTGCAGACCTCCTACAGCAAGCCGAAATTCTGAAGAAGGGCCGAAAATTTGAGGTTGTGAAACAAGTTTGACTAGCATTGACTTGAAGGAAGAAAAACAGGAAAAAGCGTTGTCATCATCAAGGAATCAATGTGATCTCCCTTTAAGCCAAGGATCACTTTTGAAGAAAGACATCTTCACCAAGAAGACATCTTTTATTATCTACATCATCATCAAAATCAAGAAGGCATCAAGTTGAAGATTTCATCATCTAGAGGTATCTTCACTTGACAAGTAAGTATTTTTATAGCTATATTTGAATATGTCAAAAGGACTTCATATTGCAAGAAGAGCAACAAATTGGTTGGGTCGTCAAACTTTCTTGCATGGAAGAAGAGGATAGATTTGGTCCTCATAGAAAATGAAGTCATTGATCATGTTAAGGGTTTAATTGTTGAACCGCCAAAAGAATAAGGAATAGCCTCATACTTTATGATGGTGTCAGAATATGACACCAACTCCAAGAGTTGGGAGAATTAATGTCTCACAAGGAAATGACTACCATAGTGCTCAATGCACTATCAAAGGAATGGGGCAACTTCACATGAAGCACCTATGGGAAGAAGGAAGCTACTCCATTCAATGAGTTATGGTCACTGTGCAAAATCAAAGAAACCAAGCTGAAGGAAAAAATTGATGTAGGATCAAGCAAGCAAGCTCAAGTTTTTTCTACCATGGCTAGAAGAAAAAGGGAAGTTTAGGAAGCTTGGTCCTCATAAAAAGAAGAAGAACATGTCGAAGGTTCAATGCTATGGCTATCATGAATATGGGCACTACAAGAGAGATTGTCCAAAGCTCAAGAAGGACAACAACAAAAGAGGAAGGGAAGAAGCCCATATCACTGAAGAAGTGGAAGAAGCTGAAAAGAAGAAATCCAAGGAGGAGGAGGTAAAAGGTCTCTACTATGATTGAGATAGTCTTCCTCACCTAGTTCTTTTCAAGTTTTTGTTTCAGGTTTTCTGTTGTAAAGTATAACTATCATGAGAAGCATGATAGGATGCATCATGTTAGGAGATGGCATCATAGAAGCATATGATTGAAAGCAAGAGCTCATGACATCATCATAAAGAAGCATGAAAGATAGCTAAAATAGAAGTCTATGGTTGTCACCTATAGAAGGATGTAGCTCTTGGTAACCTCATTAGAAGCATAAGTAGTACTTATGGGAAAAAGAAAGTCATCTAGTATAGAGTTCATCATACATCACTCAAAAGGAGCATTCGCAGGATGGGAATGATCAAGATCTTCCGTTGGAATCTTCATTGAAAGATTCACCTACTAGAAGAAGCAAGTGTCTCGTCGGGAATTCCAACTTGTATGGGATTCATGGGATGATGGTATGATGTCAAAAGAAGTGAAGCGGGTCAAGGGATTGAAGTTTTTTCAATAAAGGAAATTGTCGAAGGAAGTCTAATTAATGATACCTCCCCCTGTGTTCCACTCACCCAATGCCTCCGGCACTACAAAGACTGTGGCTCTGACAATTGCAAGGTCGCTGTGTTAACTACTAGCAGAAACTAAATCTCTCAAGCTAGTGTGAAAAGGGTTGCCCTATATCTCTATCAACCTAGCTTATGCTAGGAGGTTAATTATTAATGCAAGCTAGATTTAGGATGCTAAATGCAAGATGATGAGTGAGGTTATCTTGAATTAAAATTGTTTGAGTTTCTTAAGTACTTATGCTATGATTACTCTTCATGACAATAGCACTTAACAACAATGGGAAAAACGATCTTAATACAAGATGAGTGCTTAACGATACAAGTGTAAAATTCGACTATAGGTCAATCTACAAGATGCTTAAGTAAATCAACTTATCTATCAATGATCATCAACACAAGATATTATGCCAATTCAAACTTAAAAGCCCAAAATAACTATCAACAAGATTAACTTCAGATTTTGAGTGCAAAGTTAGACAACCTTTAAGACCAAGATGAGATAAGCCAATTTCAGATTTATGACAGTCTATATTAGCAGTAATAATTCAGAAATTCCAGACTTTATTAATGTTATGACAACAATGAGGAAGCCACTTTAAATCATGAAATTTTGGTCAACCATGAAACATAAAAATTGTGAAAATTTCTGAATCTACACATCAGAAATCCTACTGCAATCACTGGTTTATCATCTCCTACTTGTTTTTACATTCAACAAGTTATTTACTTATTTAAACAGTGATGAAAAACACTATTGTAGACTACACTGACATACAGATCATAAACTGAAATAGATATGAGATAACCACACAAGGGACACCGTTATTTTTGGACAACACGTCCCTGGAAAAACACAATGCAGGAAACCGATGCAGCAAATACAGGGTTTGTATTATTAAGCAGTAGTTCTGAATACAACTCTAGATGCCCTCTTGACAATCTAGTTACAGAGATAAAATATACTGGCAGAAACCTAAGTGAGATTACTCACTTCACCTGGAAAAATCCCTCTGATCCGGCAACTGAACTGACTATCCCCAGCTACAAATGCACTGCCCCTTCGCAGTGGCTACGTGGGCCTGCGTGGAGCACTATGAGACTCTACATCAGCCTTGCGCTGCCTCTTACTGCCTCCTGGAGCTCTAACGTCAACCTTCTCGACTAATCTTGTTGCTCCCAGGTTGAATTCTGACTTCTGCAGGAGTACAGCTCTTTTGCTACACTGGCATTGCGTCAAGCAATGCGTGGGCCCTCCTGGCCCAGCGTCAGCCTCCCTTGGTCTGCACTGCCTCCTCTAGTGTATATCTACCTCTCTCTGCTGAGTATTCAGGGTCCCGAAGAAGATCCTCCAACTCGAAAAATCCCTACCCCTCTGCTGCAACTCAGATCACCTATTCGACTTTCTCAGCAAACCTCACCCTAGAAAAATCGAACTGACTGATCACTTGGTGCATCTCCAACTAACCCTCAAGCTTCGTCTTATACTTTTCCTGTTGATGAATCAACGGTCGAGATTAAGTCCCTAATCAACAGCTAAGATTAAAACAGATTTGATCCTCGTCTCTTAGAAGCTTCTCACCCATATTTTTATTAATACCCATTAATATTTTTATTTTCCTAAGTTTAAACTTAGGAACCCCATTAAAAATATTAATTATTTTAATAACTCACAATCCAGATGGAATTTCTCCAAACGATTTCTGGGTCTTGGAGATCTTATGTATTCTAGCCCCTCCACAAAATTTCGGAGCTAAAGCACATCCGATGCTACCCAAAATCAACACTCCCTCTTAGTGAGGAATGTGCTCTAGCAATACTTCCCAATAGAAGCATCACACTGATCCACAACATCGGTCCTCTGTGTTGTTGATGCTTGGTCTGTTGCCCTTCATCCACTACACTGCTGCATCATGTATTGTTGTCCATGGCACTGCCACTGTCATTGCTACATTTGTACTACAGCTCCCTCTCAATATGCTGCATCATGTTGCCCATAGCACTGCCACTGTTAACTGTTGCATTGCAACTCAGTTGCTGAGAAGTAAGAAATAAAATAAGTCACCCAAAAGTTGACATGTTGGTCAGTCTGGATACCCTGTGATGCTGAAGCTACCTCTGTTGCTAATCTGTGTTGACCCTCTGCTGCTACTGCACTGCTGCAATCTGCTCTATGCCTCCCGCACTGCTGCAACCTCCACTGCGTTGCTTCAAACTCTGGCACTCTAGCTCTCCCATTATTGCTCCATCATCCCTCGCACTAACTGACTCCCGTCAATCTGCTATTGTCATTAAGGGCTCTCGTAGCTGTATGTGATCCAAAAGTTTGGGCACCTCAAGGATCCTGCCCTTGTGTATTCCTCCCGACTACAACTCAATGTCGCCCCACCTCTTCTCCAGAGGTGCATGAGCACTCATGGCACAATCCTCATCATAATCCTCATTGTCAGCGTTCGTTGGAGCAGCCTTCGAGTCAGACTTCTCTTCCTTGCCCTTCTTTCAAGGGCACTGGGTGGCGAAATGTCCCAGTTGCCACACCTAAAGCATCTGACTTTGGTTATGTCTTTCTTTTTCCTCTTTTGTTGCCCTTGTTGTCCCGATGATGCAATCGTTGCATCCTCCTCCTCCTCCTTGACCCGGGCTCCTCTACCGCTACTCCCTGCCTTGGTTAACCTCCTAATCTCTTCCTGTCGAAGAGCTGCCCACATCTCCTCCCAACTGGGGAGAGAAGCTCTGCCCAAGATACTCTAGACAAATGTCTCCCAGTCTTCGATGACTACATTCAGGGCAAACCTGACCATAAACTCAGGGTCTAGTGTAGACCCCACGAAAGTCAGTTGGTCTTGAATCCCTTGCAACTTGAGAAGGAAGGTATCGATCTCTTCTCCCTTCTGCATTTGGTATTGTCTCAGTTGATTCTCCAATACCATCTTCCGTTGAACGGAACTCCCCTCGTTCAAAGTGGTCATCGTCTCCCACATCTCTCTTGTTTCCTTTTCAGCAATGTGTGGGACCACATGATCTTTGACCCCATCTAGAATCATGCATTTAGCCTTCACCTGGGCCTCCTCGTACTTCTTCAGCAGATCAGCATCGACGGGAACATCAACTACCTTGAAGGCATAGTCCTTGATGCGATTCTTGTTTAGGACTGCCAGGATCTTGGCCTTCTAGATGACAAAATTGGATGCGCCATCCAATCTGTCATGATCCCTTAGTCCATTGACTACCATCTTTGCTCAAACAAATGTAGGATTGGTTCTCTTCTCCCTCTCCTGCTGCTACTCCAGCAAGACTCGGATCCAGATTTCTTTGGCGCTAGAAATCCTCTAAGGAACAAGCTCCTCTAGACTCCCTCTGAGTCCTGATTTCCTTCACGGAAATCCTCCCACCAAATGTCGAATCACTCCTCTCCAATCCTCCTTTGTTGTTGCTCAGCAACCTGGATCTAGATTTCTTTGGCAAGAAATCTGCTAAGGCAGTGACTCCCTCTACCTCGGATTTGTTTCCTTAGACACTGTTTTGCACCAACAGTAACAACATCCCACCAGATTCTCAGATCGAATCTGCATTGCTCCTCCAACCCCGGCAACTGACTGATTTGAGCCTCTCAGGCTTTGCGTTGGCCTAGAGAGCTGACGTAGTCACTGCGTGAGCTCCTCTCGGGTACTACACCACCCTCTACAGACTCAAAATGTTGACGCAGGCACTGCGTGGGCCTCTGCATCACCCCTTTAGCTGCTCCTCCGCCTATGAAACAACACTGTCACTCGGGACAGTTGCTTCTCTGCAGCAAATTCACTGGATCTCCTGGCGGATGTCTTCAGTGTCCTATGATTTACAATGCTCTGATACCATGTGAAAATTTCTAAATGTACACATCAGAAATCCTACTGCAATCACTGGTTTATCATCTCCTACTTGTTTTTACATTCAACAAGTTATTTAATTATTTAAACAGTGATGAAAAACACTACTATAGACTACATTGACATATAGATCATAAACTAAAATAGATATGAGACAACCACACAAGGGACATTGTTATTTTTGGACAACACATCTCTAAAAAACCCAATGTGGGAAAATCGGTGCAGCATATAGAGGGTTTGTATTATTAAGCAGTAATTCTCAATACAACTTTGGATGCCCTCTCGGCAATCCAATTACAGAGATAAAATATACTAGCAAAAACCTAAGTGAGATTACCTCACTTCACTCGACAAAATCCCTCTGATCCAACAACTAAACTGACTATTCTTGGCTACAACTGTGTTGCCCCCTCGCAGTAGCTGCATGGGCCTGTGTGGAGCACTTTGAGACTCTATGTCAACCCTACGCTGCCTCTTATTGCCTCCTGGAGCTCTGACGTCAGCCTTCTCGGCTGATCCTGCTGCTCCTTGGCTAAATTCGGACTTCTGCAAGAGTACAACTCTTCCCCTGTATCAAGCAATGCGCAAGCCCTCCTGGCCCAGCATCAACCTCCCTTGGTCTGCGTTGCCTCCTCTGGTGCATTTTTGCCTCTCTCTGCTTAGTATTCGGGGTCCCGAAGAAGATCCTCCAACCCCAACTATCCCTGCCCCTCTGCTGCAACTCAGATCACCTGTTCAACTTTCCCAACAAACCTCACCCAAAAAAATCGAACTAACTGATCACTTGGTGTATCTCCAACTGACCCTCAAGCCTTCTCTTATATTTTTCTTGTTGATGAATCAACGGTCGAGATTAAGTCCCTAATCAACGGCTAAGATTAAAACAGACTTGATCCTCATCTCTTAGAAGCTTTTCACCCATAACTTTATTAATACCCATTAATATTTTTATTTTCCTAAGTTTAGACTTAGGAACCCCATTAAAAATATTAATTATTTTAATATTCATAATCCAGGTGGAATTTCTCCAAACAATTTCTGGGTCTTGGAGATCTTATCTATTCTAGCCCCTCCACAAAATTTCGGAGCTAAAGCACATCCGATGCTACCCAAAATCAACAAAAATTTCCAATGACCAACCAGCAAATGTAAATTAACTTGTTTAGCCCACTTTATGATGAAGTATTCAATGATATTTTAGATCTGATATATTTATAACAAAAATAAATAGATCACAGATCAACAAACTAATGAGGCCCAAAACAGTGCCCAAGATGTCCAAAAATAGTAAAATTTCACCAAAACTTGAAAAAAATAATTTTTAGGGCTATTTAGAGGATGTGATTCAGAAATTTCAGATCTAATCTATTTATTACAGCAGTAAACAGATGACATATCAGCAACCAAACAATGCTCAAGACAATCCCCAATATATCCAAAAATAGTAAAATTTTGTTGGAAATTCAAAATTCAAAATTTTTGGCCCTCTTTAAGTATTTGATTCAAAAAATTTTGCAGGCTTGATTCAGCAATTTACGCAGAAAATTCCAGCAAGCAAAAATTTAGATCTAGGTCAAATCCAAGATGCCCAAGTGGCCAAAACTCATGAAAATTAAGATTTTACAATTTTAAGTGATTTTGACCGTTAAATATGTGATTTTAGGGCTTAATTGTTGTTGATTTGACTGTTGTAATAAAACTGAAGTAAAACAAGGGTTTAGAGGTCAAACCCTAGGCCCAAGGCCTTGTAGAAACACTTGCCCAAGTGACCCAAAATTTTGGATGAAGATGCCACTTGAAAATCAGAATTTTTGAGCCTCAAAACCTGCAAAACCACCAAGTATTTAGCCTTAAAAATTTCAGATAAGGGTTTAGGGCAGATTAGGGCAAAAGAGGCCAAGGAAAGCCAATTTGTGGGGATAAAAGGGTTGAAATGATAGATCGGGGGCTGAAATGGCAAGAGGAGGCCAAAAACTAAAAACCCGTGTCTCGGAAAAAAAAATTCAGATCTGAATTTTGTCATCAAATATTCAATAAATGTCCCTGCAAAATTGTCTAGAAGCTAGATCTTACCCTCAAGGGCCTAGATCTAGCTCTTATCTCACTTGATCCTTTGATCCAACCTACAAAAAAGAAAATTAAAACACCCAAACCCCAAATATATTCAAAATAGATTTAAAACCCCAACCCAAGTTAGAAAAATAATTTACACTTAAAATTACAAAATTATTTTACAAATTGTACATGGATTTTTAAATAAATTTTGAGAAAATAATTTTTATAATATTTTTTCTTGAAAGAATGGCTAAAACGCTTCAAAAAAATTATTGTTCACTATAGCCCTAGCGAAGATTTAATCCACCATATAAAAACTAGGAATCCAAGCAAGATGATCCTTGCTCACAGTCTGTGAACTTGGAGACCAAGGATTGAGTACCTGCAAACACTATGTATTATCTCAAAATATATCAAGTAAAGCACCACATAAGAAGTTCGTAGTCAATATATACCACAGATCAATGAACAAGAACACCTTGAGTTGCACCCCAAAGTCTTATTATAGTAGAAAAAATAGTTCCCAGTGGGTCAATAATTTACAAAATGCTTCAGCAACGATTTTAGCCAGAGATCAAGATGACCAGAGACTCAACTGACACTCTAATTTATAGATAAATCCTCCAAATGGAAAAATAATGGCTAATTTCGTTGATCCTTATCAAAATAATCTTGGTCGTCGATAAACACTTCAAGATCTTTTAATCTTTGCCCTTGATTTTTTATTTTTGAGGAATTTTCGAATTTATCATTTAATTCCATTTTAATTAGCTCAAAATTAATTATTTTGAGCTAATTTCCTCAAAATTTTGAATTTGACTTAACCATCAAGGTCCAAGGGTCCAAATTTTCTTGAAAAATACAATATTTCCTTGGTGAAGGACTTTTAAAAATTGACTATTATAAGACCTACGAATTTTTCCATTTATAGAATTTATTTTCCTAAAACAATTTAATTTGACTCTAATTAATTAATTTTTTGACTTAGGATTTAAGTTTATTTTGTCAGAAAAATGAATTAATTTACACATGAGGGGATTAATTATTTTTCCAACCCTCTACTACATAAGATTTTCATTTACAAGACTCAAAAAGGGAATACACATTTGTCTTATTAGACCCTCAAGACACACAACCCATCTGCGACACAATATGATCTAGTAAACCAAGTGATTTGTAATAAAATAATTAAGCCAATTAGCTTAAATTATTCCCAAACCACTTTTACATCAGACTCGACTAAAAACACTAAGACTCACCTAATAATCCAACAATAAATTTCACCCTAGATTTGGGGTTTAAGCTGGAGGGAAAAAACTCTTATGATTAGCTATGTCGAAAAACATAGGTAATCAGTGAGGTTAAAAAACCTCCTAGGATAGAATTCAACATCAAATTATAGGATTACCTAGGTTATTACATAGACTCAAGGTTTTACTAAAATCATTTACAATATATAACTTGCAGAATGGGATGACCATGACACACGGACTGCTGATATGTGATCTGATCCTTGTTGAAAAAGCTGGTACTTCCGCTTCCTTGGAACTTTGACAATTTGAGTGCAACAAGTTTCATGCTCAAGGGAAATTTATTTTTAGGTCAAGCACCCATTGAGTGCTTCTAGGTTTGTCATAAAGTCAATTGAGTCATTGTCATGTATTGAAGACCCATTTGGGCATGTAACATATTGTAAAGAAAAAATTATTGAGTTAAAATAGAGTCCAAAGTCCCTCCAAGACCTCGTCATGGCACAAAGATCAAGTCGGCCTACATCAAGGGACAAGTCGGCCTCAAGATAGCAATTCGTACCCCTCACAAGCCTATAAATAAAAAGGAATTCGACCTCATTTGGACACTCACTCAAGCAAGTTCAATCTCCACAAGATAGAAGCTAGAAAAGGATGAAGAAGGAGAAGAAGACCAGGCTCGAAGTTTTGGGCCTCTCTCTTTATCTCCTTTTTTAGGGTTTCTACAATTACTGGGCAAGACGAAATTGTAAAGCTACAAGGTCGAAGCTATGAAGCCGCCTCTATGTCGAAGTTGGGACGCTACTTCTAGGTCGAAGCTGCTGACGCTGCATCAAGGTCGAAGTTGCAGTAATTGTTGTTGGGGTCGAAGTTGTTGGAGAAGTTGTTGGAAGGTCAAAGCTTGTTGTTAGAAGTCGTTCAAGAAGGAAAAAGTTGACTTGGTCTTGGGGGGTCTTGGTCAAGGTTTATAGATCTTGGAATTCGTCAATTGAAGTTCTATAAGAAGAGAAGAATTCTGATAGGTTTTCCTCTCAGATGGAGAGGTATGGCCCTAGATGATCACCTACATCCTGTGTCCTATTGTCTCACTGTTCTTTATGATTTGGTAGTTGTTTGATGATAAAGAACACTAATAATAATAAAGGAAAGAAGAAGTTAATCAAGTAAAGTAAAAATACATCACAAACAGTTATCAAAGTAAGAAAAATCACCTAATCTAGCTTCCCTAGATTTCTCAACATGCATATGAAGATCCATCACTTCTCACAAAAATGTTTGTTGAAGAAAACATTTCACTTTTGACAATTTAACCTAAGTATGCACATATGTAAAATTGTTGGACCTTCCATGTTCCTATGTCCATGAAAAATTTAGAGATAATCATCAATGGGTTCTAATTCTAACATACATACACACAGAGTTAGGACCCATTGAACATTATCCCTTGGTGTTTTATTTTTTATTATCAAAACATTTTAGAAAAATTGATGTATTATTTATCAAACCATAATTAAACAACAATAAATAAATTTGCATAGAGTCGTCTGAACCTTGGATCTACATCAAGAATGATCAAAAAAGGTGGGGTGCAAAATTCAATGTCTATTAAATAGTGTCTAAGGGTGCAAAAACATTAAAACTTGACCTCAAGTTTTTTCATCCCTGACACTACTTAATTGATCCAAGGCTAAGACAAATCTCTAATAGTAAAATGAGCAATCAAGTTAAGAGGCAAAATATCATATAAATGATCAAACCAAGTTAAGAGGCAAAATTTCATATATAGGATGTGTTCTCAATGCCCACAATCAAACACTTTTCTTTACAATGTTAAGCACTTTTATGATAGCATAAACATAACTAAAATGTTGAGAAATCTAGGGCAGCTAGATTAGGTGATTTCTCTTACTTTGATAACTGCTTGTGATGTATTTTACTTAACTTAATTAGCTTCTTCTTTTTCTTGATTATGTTTAGTGTTCTTTTCATCAAACAACTACCTAACCATAAAGAACAATAAGACAAGAGGACACAAGATATAGGCGATTAGCCAGGGCCAAAACCTTTTCAACTAAGAGGAAAACCCACAAGAATTATTCTCTTCTAATAGAACTTCAATTAACAAATTCCAAGACCTGTGACCCTTGACCAAGACCCCTCCAACATCAAGTCTAACCTTTCCTCTTTAATGAGTGTTCCTTCCAGCGACTTTGACCCCAACGATTTTTTCAGCAACTACGACCCCAACAGTTTCTTCTGGAACTTCCACCTAGCAGATTCTTCTGCAACTTCAACCCAGCAGTTTCTTCTGCAACTTCAACCCAGCAGTTGCTTCTGCAACTTCGACCCCAACAACCATCCAGCACTTTGACTTGCCCAAAAACTGTAAAAACCCTAACACAAGAGAGAGAGAGGCCCAAAAACTTCGATCTTGCTCTTCTTCTTTTTCGTCCTTTTCCAACTTCTATCTTGAGGAAATCGAACTTGCTTGAGAGTGTGTCCAAATGAGGTTGAATTCCTTCTTATATATAGGCTTTTGAGGGGTACGAATTGTTATCTTTAGGCCGACTTGTCCCTTCATGTAGGCCGACTTGTTGCTACTTGTTTGACAAGGTCTTGGAGGGTCTTTGACTCTATTTTTGACTCAAATAAATTTTCTTTACAATATGTAACATGCCCAAAAGGGTCTTCAATACATGACAATGACTCAATTGACTTGTAGACTAAATGACAAGCCCTAGAAGCACTCAATGGATGCTTGACCTAAAAAAAAATTCCCTTGAGTATGAAACCCATGCCTCAAGGATAATAAAAATAAATTTACTTTCTCTTTACATCAAATACATAAAATCATGATTACATATGTCATTATGAAGACCGAACCTAGTTACATATTTCAACACTCCCTCTTAACTAGGGAGGTATTCATAATCCATACAAGGTACTTGGACATTCTCAATCTGAAGAATTCTCATAAGAAGAGTCGGATTGGTAAGCCATCTCTTTGCATCATTCCAACCAGCATTGTCACATAGCAAGGCCTTGACTAACAGCTCTATCTCTCCACAAGATCAGAGCACAATGTTGGCGAGACCAATGACTACTAGACACCATCATCATTGTCTCTCAAGGCACATACCCCACCCGGGTGTTCACAGGGTATGTCCTTCTAGGACTATTCTTATCTTGGATTCCCAATCCTCAAAGAATATCGGTCCTCTTTGACTACTCTTATCTTGGATGCCCTACCACATCCTCAAAGAGTATCGGATGCCAGATGCTTACCCAATCCTCCATTCTTTCTTCACGAAGTGAAGACAAGAATGATGTGTCTATCTCTCCCTCTCAACTAGGGAAGATATACCCATTCCTATAAAAGGAATGTTCCCAAGCTCCCTCTTATCCAGGGACTTGTCCAAGCTCCCTCTTAACTTAGGGACTTGCTTCCAGTAGCTTTCTGCTCTTTGGTGGAGATCATGGTACTATCAGTTGCTTGTGGGGCTCCTTCTTTTGATGTCATGAATTTCATCTTCTTCATTATGGAGCCTTCATCTTTTGTAGGGCATCGGTCATCCATCACTTTCCTTCATGAACCATATTAGTCATGTCATCCTTCTCTTCATCAAAAAGTGATCTTCCAGTCCACATTTGGCTTTTATTCATACAACTACCTCTTCCAAGTCATGTTTCCTTCAGGATCTTCCAACCAACCACGTGAGTGCTAGTTGTAAGTGACATCTACAACTCTCTTTCGGTAGCCCTGTATCAACCCATCCAAATGTTGTTCAAAAATAAAAATTGAACATCAAATCAAAGTTACCTTTTATGATGGCCTTTCATCATGAAATCTGCTTCGTGCAACATCAACATCTTGCACTTTCATAAACATATCTCCAAGATTTCCAATGTCAAGGGTCTTCTTCCTTTTCAGACTTTATCAAGGTCTTCATACCTTCCTCATGGAGATGCCATACCAGATTCTTCTAGTCATCGGATGTTGATTCCTTATCTTATGTGACCATAGTTGTAGTTTTTCCAAGAATCCTTCTTCTTTTCCTCACATATTGTACCCCGGGAACATAGTTCCTTTATCTTGTCAACCACCTCATATTCCATATGAGGACATATTATGTTGACTTCATCTTATCAATATGTGAACTAGTTCAAGGTGTATACCTTTATGTATCAAGAAGAGATTCTTCTTTTTCCATCATGCTCATATTCAATCATGCTTTCTACAACTATATGATGACATGACTTAATTTATCAAATACATGCATACATACCTCTTTTCTTCTTTTGGTCATCTAGACTTTCTTCAGCAACTACCTTTACTTAATTGAAAGGATTTCAATTATCTTGACCTGCTGCACTTGCCTGCCACTATACCATCATCCTTCTAAACAATGTATCCCACACAAGATCAATGAGACACTTGCTTCTTCCAAGTAGAGGTGAACCTTCTAATGAAGATTCCAACAGAGGATCTAGATTATCTTCATCCGGCAGAAGCTCCTTTATCATGATGATGTTGTATGATGAATTCCTTCTATCATGCTAGATGACTTTCTTTCAACCATTTGCACTATATATGCTTTCAATGAGGTTACTAAGAGCTACATATGATGACTATTACATCCATGTAGACTTTACTTCAGCTATTCTATCAAGCTTTTCTAAAGATGTCACGAGCTCTCGCTTCAACAATATGCTTATAATATGATCAAATTCTCACAATCACAAAGCGTTTGGAAACCAAAAAGGGCATGGCGTCATCATTTTGAGGCTTACGACTCACACGTGTGGGTCTCTTGTGTCATAATTTCAGATTGAGCTAGTGGGTTGGCTTGCAACCCAAGGATTATTTTATGTTTACTCATTGTCAAACTTGTTTAGGGGCTTCTTAGGCTAAAATTAGGTGAGGTAGACCTCATATAAATAGAAGGTTACCTCACATCTCATTTCATCATCAATTATGGACTTTTTTGGCCTCCTTAGAGATTTCAGCCTAGTTGTTATAGCCTTGTGCTTTTGTGGAGCTGTGATCTTTGTGGATGATTTGCTATTGGAGACTAATCCTTGCTATGGAGACGTTAGTTTGGGATAATGAAGGATTGTTCATGCATACCTTGTGAGCCTTTTTGTTGAAAAACTTTGAATGTTTGTTACATGCTACATATTTGCTAAGGTTTCTATGTTCCTATTTAGTTGCACATACTTATATGAAATTTTCGTGAAATATTGTATGCTTTAATAAGAGAATCTTGGACATCCCTTAAGGACCTGCCAAAGAGCTTTCCTCTTGATTTTATCTCCACATAAAGTGATAGCTAGGGTTTTGAAAAGTGGAAAACTAGGGTTTACCCCTCTTACGCCCTTCTGGGGTTTGATATCTCCATAGTAGGTTTCCCATAGACTCCATCACCCAAGAAGTAGGCACTAGCTTCCACAAAGATGATTAAACATCACCAAAATGTAATGATTCTTTCTCTTTTTACCAATTTTGGCCCTTCAAGGCAAGTTGTCAGGGCGAGGGCATAGGGCCAAATTCAACTAGGGCTAAGTTGTTTCCTTGTTTGGAGGATTTTATTTTGGGTGGAACCTTATAGCATCAATATCTAGTCTTTTCCAAGATTGGAATTACCTCCCTAGGGCTAACATCACAAAACGTAGGCAATTTTGCCCTAGGAAACCCTAATCTAGCATTAAGGCTTCAACTTAGGGCTTGTTGAAGGCTATTGGTTCCTTTTGTTAATCATACATATTTTTCACAAGCCTTTTCTTTATATGCCTATGAAAGCCATTTTGTTGCATATTCCTAAAACCCTAGGCTATAAGTGCCCTTGATAGGTTTCTTGGAGAGCACATTGTTCCTTGTTTCATTGGATTGAGCCTTGTTCTTAGTCTGAGTGCCCTCCTTGAGCTTATCCCAATTGTCACCTCTGAACCATTGCCTTAAAATATCCATTAGGTGACTAGAACTGGGAAGCCTCCCTTGTGGTGAAAATCTTCAATAAGTAGGAGGTGGTGTGCTATGGTGAAAGTGGGCCTCCACCTCGTTGTTGTCCCTTGGTCTAGTTCTTGCCATGTGAGACCTTTCACAAGACCTGCTAGATCTTGAGGTAACATCTTCTAACGCCGTTGCCAGGGAGGATTTGAGAAATCTTTTCGTAATCCGAAGTTTGAACTTCATTTTCTTGGTTTAGCTTATCCCATACGCAAGGATAAATTTGCTCTTTTGGCGACTCCACTGGGAGAACAAAGCCCTAGTTCTTCATTGAGCTATACAATATCAATCTCTTAAGGCATTTTTGAATTCACCTTGGTGACTCCCTATTTTGGTGTTATGCAAGACTCAAGGCAATGGCTTCTTGGGATTTGCATGAGATGTACCCTACTTTGGATGTCAAGGATATTCCTAGATACCCAAATCGTTGGGATACTAATTCTATGGCAATTGTTCCATAGAATTTTCATTTTTTTGGTCGAGCTTATCCATAGGCAAGGATAACTTCGCTCTTCTAGCGACTCCATTGGGAGAACAAAGCCCTAGTTCTTCATTGAGTTTTAAAATTTCAATGGTTGTAGGGTTAAGCAAGCATCTCTTAAGGCATTTTTGAATTCACCCTAGTGACTCCCTATTTGGTTGTTATACAAGACTCAAGACAATGGCTTCTTGGGATCTGCATGTGACGTACCCTACTTTGGATGTCAAGGATATTCCTAGATACCCAAATCATTGGGATACTAATTCTATGGCAATTGTTCCAAAGTTTGATGGTGATCCATCTTCAACTGTGGATTGTGTTGTGAAATTCATTAAGTATGCTTCAGAGGTAAATGTAGTTCATGAGGATGTTCTGATGAGGTTTTTCATTACTTCTCTTGGGACTCGTCAAAGAGAGTGGCTTAAATATTCTTGTGGACCTAAAAACATCCATTCCATTAAGGTATTTATTGAAAACTTTCTCAAATATTGGGGGCCAATGTGTCATTTCAAACATACCCTTCAAGATTTAGCCATAGCCCTCCAAGAGGGATGCTGCCTTGATCATGTTGAAGTTGAAGATGAAGACCATGATCTAAGTAGAGATTCTACTTGTGATGAAGATGAATACCATGAGTAAGAGGAAGAATCCCTTCTAGATCATTAACATGAGTATATTGAAAGTAATCTTGAAGATGATCCAGGAGTGGAGCAATGTGTTAATAAGGAGAGTTCTGCTAAAAATGATGCTTTGACAAGTGAAGTTGAGGTAAGGTCCACCTTTTCATGGATATTAAGTTTGATGATACTCTTTGTGAAGACTTTGAAAAGGATGATCCTATTATTTCCCTGGAAATTAGCATTGATGAGTTTTTGCATGTGGAAAATGGGAAGTGGGATATGTTGATATGTGGTTGTCATTGATGTCAACCCAAGCAGCACTAGGAGTTACCCCACCTTTTGTTGACTAATATGACATGGCAGTTCATGGTTTTTTGTGTCAAGATCATCCTTGAATTCTCCTTGTCAAGCTGATTCCGGTGGTATGTGGCACGCCACATGGTTCTTTGCGGTTTGTGAGATATGCCTATTTGAAGGTGTAGGGCCCAATTTGTGGGTCAAAACCCCAAAGGATGGTGATGTGGCACTCTACCATTGGCCAACTCATTATTCAAATAAAGGACCTAGGGTTTTTCATCAATGTTGTGGATAATATAATTCATGGAGGGTCTCAAAGATTAAATTTTTGAGATTATAAGCCATGATGGGTTTTTGTTTCAAGTTAAAAATAAAATTTGATTCCTTGGGCTTCAAGCTTTCAAAACAATTCAAACTTTAAATTATATTCCTCCCTCCCAAATAGGAATCGAGCATCCTTTGAAACCCCATGGGTGGTAACCCATGTGGGAACAATTTCCCACAAAAATCTCCACCAAATATTCTCCCAAATCCTCCCAAATGTGCATTAACTTCATAAATTCAAATTTCCAAGTAGCGTTTTCATTTAATGCCAGAAATTCGATTTTATTTGAGCACATGTCATTTCCTTGATTTTAGGAGTCCACATCACCTTGGGACTTCACTTTAACTCCTCCATAATTTTCCACCTCATTTGCACAACATTTAGCATGTGTGGATATTTATTTTTTTCCATTTATTTAATTTTTGGCTTAATTAATTGCCAGATTTCCCACTAAACTTGGGAAAAGTGGGTTTTTAGGGTCCAAAATACATTATTAATCCTTCAAAGTGTGTCATAGTAGAAAGTTGAGGGTGAGAGGTGTAATTTTGATTACTCATACCCCATACAACTTCTCTAGACTACACTTATTACAATTTAAATACAATTTTATTTGCAATTTTTGCCCTGCGGGAAATCTAAAAAATTAAAAAATGACTACCTAGATCTAACCAAATTCCACGAAATTTTTTGTGTGATCTAGTATGGTAATATACATCGACTCTAGACACTAAGATGTGTCAGGGGCTTAATCTTCAAACCGTCTCCCCGGCTTTGGCGTAAAATGTGAGTGAAAAAACTTAGAAAATTATCCGCTTGTGAAAAAGAAGGGATAATTAACCAGATAAAAAAAACACTCCAACTTGTACTCATTTGCTAATCGAGTCCCAACATCCTAGGCCTGCTACAGACTCAAAACTCATCATTACTAGTATCACTTATTACAATTCCCTGTAGGGTGTGGAATTTGAGTACAAGAAAGATGATGAGAAGATTGAAGTAGAGTTAAAAGACTCTGTTGACTGATGATATCTGATGGTACAAGTGTCCTCTGGATCATCCTTGGGCATGGAGTCTTCATATAATCATCAGGTGCCACTCCAGTGGTCAACATTTGGCTCCATATGGGGATGCATGCTAGTGTACAAGAACCTGGAATCTGCATCCACTGACAAAAGACATATCAACAATATCCATTCAAAATATCATCAAATGACATAAAGTACAGAAACGAGGAAATGGAAATTTATTCTAAGAGCATAAATGACAATTTATTCATGAAATAAAATTACTTAAACAAAAATGACACGAGATAAGGTTAGAAATATGATACAAAAAGATGCCCCATGGCATTAGATGTCTTCGGTGAAATCCATCATGAGAGCCTCCCTACTCATAGGTAAGTCCATAGGTTCTATTTTTTGATGTGCCTTGCCAAATTTTGACTATCTTGGGATTATGACTTGCCCCAATTTTAACATGTTTGTGGCCATCAGATATACCAAACCTCTTCCTTTTCCGACTATTGATGTGTTGAGGCTTGATCCTGCTCAAGACTGGTGGTTCATTTTTTATATCTTTTTTGTTTTTTTTCGCTTTTTTATTTTCTTGGTGTTTAGTTGCGATGGTGGTGATGATTTATTTCCAATCCTACTGCTTTGTCTTGAAAGTGCTCTGATGGAAAATTTGAAGTACCCAATCTTTTTGAGCTATGCCTAATCTCTTCGTTTTGAATTTGTTCTATTAAGGGGGGAAGGAAATTTGTCAATAGTGCATCACCCCCTGTCTAGCATGATCTATAGATAATCTCATTGTTGGGTTTCCTTGGATCTTCAACATGATATCTTTTCTCTAACTCTTGATCAAGTCTGACAAAGGTATTATCAGGCATGGGGATGGTGGCATATGATAAGTCCATTTGAACGCTGCCACCTAGATCTAATACCCATTTTCTTGATAGGAGCATTCGCCATGAATCTGGAACATCTATCAGAACAATATCCATAGTCATTATTCTATCTGTGTATGCAGTTCGGAAAACCTGTAAATTTTTAATTGTCCCACACACTTCAATTCTTTTAGAATCCATTGAACATATGTTGTGATAGGGCCTAGAAACCTTTAAATTCAGTTGCTCCATGACTTTCTTGGTCATGACATTTGATGAAGCCCCTGAATGAAGCATGTAGTTGTGTAAAAGACGATCATTCACTATCAAAGAAACATAAAATGGTGGATGATCTTCATTCCCCACTTAACAATTCATACTTTTCAATACAATTTCCTCATCTTCTGGTTCGTCACTAGGCTTTTCTTCCCTTTGAGTAACTTCAATGGCACTTAGTAACTTGGCCCTTTGAGATGGTATCTTTAAAAGTTCTGTCACTGGAATAGAAACCTTTGCATTATTCAACCAATTGCCTAAGTCAAAATTCAATTCTGAAGTAGGAGGAGAAAAATTTCTGTGATTATTCTGGTCTTGGATATCCCTTCTCTGATAAGTCATCCCTTTGTGTTTTGCCATAGCAAGAATCTATCCAGATGTAGGTTTTTCCCCAAAAATCTTAGTGACCTCGTCAAAATTTGCAATCATATTGTAAACCCCAAGATTATTAGGCATATGGTCAATCTCTTGATTTCTCTCAATCATGTATATCTGATCCTCTATGGAGAACATATTGATTTGACCAATTGTCCCTACATGTTCATCTCCTAACATGCCACTTTCCATGATTCTCTTCACATATGGGCATGTGGCTTCTTCATGGAACTAATTACATGGCCTACAAAAAAGGGGAATCTAATCTAACATGTTGGTGGATTCCAATGGATTTGGAGGCCTATGCTCCTATTGAGGGCCTTTATTCTTTTGCCATCTATCATTTGGCCTAGGTTGGAATCTTTGCACTTGTGATCTCTCCATGGCCACCAACCTATTTTGCATGGCTTGCATTTCTTTAATGTGATTTGCTTCCATGCTCTTGATGAGTTGAGTTAATTCTTTTACAGGATCATGTGTAGTCTCTTCCTTGGCCTTGCCTTTGGAATCATTTGATTTTGATGGCCCTCTATTGAAACTAGGAATTTCAGATTTCCCTGATTACTTTCTAGTCCTTTCTATCTTCAAGGCTTCAGATTGAGTTACACTTGGATTCGTAGGCTCCTTCCTCCTCAACTCATAGGCAGTGTCAACCCCAAAAGCATCTAGATATGAGCATAAAAGAAATTCATCAGGAGGTTTAACAGTAGCAGGCATGCTTTTTTACTAATTCATTGAATCTCATGGTCTCATTCTCATTTTTCTTCATGTTGTTAATGGCATTAATCAAATGCCTATTTTCTTTCTTCTCTCCAAACTTATCTAAAAATGCAGTCAGAATGGCTTGTAAAGAGTTATATGAGTTAGCAGGTCGCTCAGTGAGTCAATCAAGAGCATCCTCTTCTAAAGATAAAACAAAAAGCCTCATCTTCACATCCTCATAATTAGCAGTGTTACACCATTTAAAGATACAAACATTAAAGTTTTTCACATGTGATGTAGCACTAATGGCATTGTTACCTTGAAAGGAAGGCAACTTTTCAATAGCCTTGTCAGGGATATTGTGAGGATAGCCATTTATGTTAGTGAAGTCACAAGGAGAAAAAAGATCATTCATGATGCTAGGCTCTACTTGTTCTTGAAAAAGCAAATGAATATTAGAAATAGCCTCTTGCCCAAGACTAGCAAGAGCTCTACTATGAGAAAGTCTATTCAACCTCTCTCTAAAAACCTTTTCAGGATCAGGAGAGGGGCTAACTAGACCACTTGAATTTCTCCTAGTAGAAACTCTTGCAAAATTTGGATTGAGTCGAGTTGCCACTTGAGCAAGAATCTACATCTGCTTAAAACCAAAAGGTTAGTCGATTTCCGAGGTACAAGAAAGCGTGTCCTCCGCAATAACGCCAAAGAATGTTGACCCTGCCACGTACACCTACCTAAAAGTCAGTGAGAAAAAGCCTTCAACCCCCCAAGGTGTGGTTGGTTGTAGGGAACTCAGAGAAGGGGTTGTCACACTAATCCCGACTCTTTCCATTTGAGCTATCTCCTAGGTTAGCTAAGTGGGGTGGTCTCTCATGAAAAGTTAAGTTAAAAGATGTGAGTTTCTAGGAAAGCGTTATAGTGAAAATGGATTACTTTTAAGGATTTATGGGCAAATATGAAGTGAGCAACTTGAAATAACAATGCCAGTCATTATTATGATTAAAAACTATAAAACCAGTCTCTTATAAGGAATTTGCTCAAAGTAAAATGCAATGCTCTCAAAAGAGAAAACAAAGTAACCCTGAAATGTAAATAAGAATTGTTAGCACAAGATATGTAAGAGACAAAATGCTTTTGAGATAATCAACTTTATAAATCAAAACATGTGAAACATATCTTGCCAAAACCCAAAAATTAGTAATTAACTTGGAAATGTAAAAGAAAGGAAGTGCTAAACCAAAGCATCAATATGCAATTAGACTTGAAACATGAAAAGAAAAAACTTGTTTGAAATGATTACAATACTTGCTTTTGGAATAGACTGCATATGAAAACTCAAACCATCAAGAGACAAGTAAAGTAAATGTAATGGAAAGTGCTCTTGGTTAATTTTATTATTTTTTCTCTACAACAAGATTACAATTTAACTCTTCAATCCTCAGACCTCATCCTCGCCCAATGATATGGATTTCACAGTGAGGAGTCAATAGAAGAGTAGAGGATCCCTAAGATATCTACTTCAACCAATTTATGTTGGAGGTAAAATTTTATGAGGCTTGGGGCCTTATTACACTAAAATGCCTAGATGAAATGCAAGTTGTGTTAATTCTCCAAATTAAAATAATGATACATGCAAATGCTTCAAAGAGATTGATTTGCAATGCTTCAACATAAGTTGCAATTATAACTTCAATTGGAGGAATAAAATTAGCTTACAAGTGTTGCATCAATGAATTAAAATGATACAAGTAATTTGCTTGAAAGTAAAATTTGTTTCAAATAGACAATGACAATAAATTGCTCCAGTATTCAAGATAACAATGTAGCGCAAAATTGAAGCATGCATTCAAGTGCTCATGAAACAATTTACCAAGGTAAATGGAAACAAATCAAAGTTTGTTACAAATATAAAATGCTTGCATGTAAATGATGAATTGCCCAAAGTAAAGTGTAAGCTTGTAGCTCTAAGCAACAATGAGAAAGAAAATGCAAAGCCCAAATGAAATTGTAACAAACTTTAGCTTAATGAAATGTGGTAGTGAGGTTGTGTTAATTCCCAATTAAAGCATGCAAGTGAATGAAGTATGAAAGCTTAAACCATGCAAATGTCAATCCACCCAAGAGAAGCCTCCCTCTAAATGGGGAGATAGGATACCATGGGAGAAATCACAAGCTTCCACAAGCAAGTTAGATCTTTTATTAATATTACAATGAGAAAAGGGCCCTTTAAAGTTCTCAACTATACTTCAAGGAGAGTCCTCACAATAATTTCTTGAAACTTGGACACTAGACCTCTTTTCTTGAGAAAGTAGTGACAAGATCTCACAAAACTTATGTAAGGGAAACAAGGTGTGAGTTTCTTCCAAATGCCCACAGCTTAAAGAGGAAAATGGGCAGCCCTCTAGTGAACTTGACTTGGCCAAAATAAGCGTCAAAATGGCTCACGACATCTTGGGAAATCGAACCCCCAACACTTGCCAAAGGTCCTGCAAACACTTGCTAGATGTTGCGGGAAGTTTCTCTTCAAAATCTGCCACACAAGAGTTAGTAAACAATCCAAACAATGGCTGAAAAATAAGTTAAGTATTAACGGAAAAATCAACGAGATAAAATGTATATGTACAATTATAATTTACAAAAGGCTAAGCTAAAGAGTGAGAGTAAATTCTCGTCTTTGCTTAGCCATCTTCAAGCTCTTAGATAACAAATGAAAGAAATGAAGTACAATATTTTTTTAAAAGAGATTTAAATTTAGAAGTTCTCGGCTTGTGTACAAGCTATATGCCGAAATCCCTGCACAACCACTTTGTAAGATAAGACTATGAAGGTTCAAAGAACAAATGAGAGCTCCTTTAAGAATGCATCAAGAGTGGGTTGGTCTCTCCAAAGACTTCCCCTCACGCTTGATTCTGTAACCCCAACAAGATGTTCCCTCTACAAAACTTCAATCAAGAATTAGTTCCATATAGATTTAGCAATAAACAATGATAAGAAACTCTAGAGATTTATTTAAAACCAACTAGAGCATTCTATACCTAGAGCATACTTCCAAATCAAATGTCAATGCAAGATAACTCTAAATTAACAAATCTACAAGAGAACATGGAAGCAAATTAGATCAAAGCATGAGTAAAAGGAATTATACCAATGCTCAACAATTCATCACACTCGTAAAGGAGGAACACCTCATGAATGAAACCCCAAAGTCTTTATTGATATTTCTAAAAGTGTAAAAGGTAGCAGTGCTTCTGCAAGCACAATAGCTAAACTCTAGAGATTTATTTAAAACCAACTAGAGCATTCTATACCTAGAGCATACTTCTAAATCAAATGTCAATGCAAGATAACTCTAAATTAACAAATCTACAAGAGAACATGGAAGCAAATTAGATCAAAGCATGAGTAAAAGGAATTATACCAATGCTCAACAATTCATCACACTCGTAAAGGAGGAACACCTCATGAATGAAACCCCAAAGTCTTTATTGATATTTCTAAAAGTGTAAAAGGTAGCAGTGCTTCTGCAAGCACAATAGCTAGTAACAATATTATATAATGTGAGAGCCCATGGCTCTATTATATAGACAGTTGGGAGCCAATCTCAATGTAGAAGTGATTAAACAAGTGGCATGAAGTGACAATTCCAAAGAGAAATTCGAATTTGTTGAATGGAGCTCCAATGCCAAGTGTAAAAATTGAATTCTGGCAAGTGGACATCATTTTCTTCTTCTCTTATGTGCCAAATTTGAATTTTATGGTGGAATGACAAGTGTATATGGGTGGTAACCCATGTGGGGACAATTTCCCACAAAAATCTCCACCAATTATTCTCCCAAATCCTCTCAAATGTGCATTAACTTCACAAATTCGAATTTCCAAGCAGTTTTTTCATTTAATGCCAGAAATTCGATTTTATTTGAGCACATATCATTTCCTTGATTTTAGGAGTTCACATCACCTTGGGACTTCACTTTAACTCCCCCATAATTTTCCACCTCATTTCCACAACATTTAGCATGTGTGGATATTTATTTTCTCCATTTATTTAATTTCTGGCTTAATTAATTGCCAGATTTCCCACTAAACTTAGGAAAAGTGGGTTTTGAGGTTCCAAAACACATTATTAACCCTTAAAAGTGTGTCATAGTAGAAAGTTGAGGATGAGAGGTGTAATTTTGATTACTCATACCCCATACAACTTCTCTAGACTACACTTATTACAATTTAAATACAATTTTATTTGCAATTTTTGACCTGTGGGAAATCTAAAAAATTAAAAAATGACTACCTAGACCTAACCAAATTCCACAAATTTTTGTGTGTGATGTAGTATGGTAATATACATCGACTCTAGACACTAAGATGCGTCAGGGGCTCATTCTTCAAACCGTCATCTCGACTTTGGGGTAAAACGTGAGTGAAAAAACCTAGAAAATTATCCACCTCTGAAAAAGAAGGGATAATTAACCAGATAAAAAAAACACTCCAGGTGTACTCGTTTGCTGATCGAGTCCCAACATCTTAGGCCTGTTACAGACTCAAACTCATCATGACTAGTATCACTTATTACAATACCTCGTAGGGTGTGAAATCTGAGTACAAGAAAGATGATGAAAGATAGAAGTAGAGTTGAAAAACTCTGTTGATTGACGATATCTGATGGTACAAGTGTCCTCTAGATCATCCTTGGGAATGGAGTCTTCATATAATCATCAGGTGCCACTCCAGTGGTCAACAGAACCCATAAGATTTTTGGGAAAAGACTTAGGAAGGAAAAGGAGGCGGAAATATTTTGTTGGTAAAGCATGGGGGCCACCCACATGAGGAAACATGCACTTGCCTTAGGGGAGAATTCGAATGGCTAAGAAGGGAAAGTCAAAAGGCTAGATGGAGGGACCCATGTGGGGAAAAGAGGTCCACAAATTATAAATAGAAGAGGCCCAACCTCATTTGGTATCTTTTGCCTATTGAATCAACTTAGTTGCTTGAGCTGCTTAGCTGGGTCACTTGCTATTTAGCAACAAGTTTTCCAAGCGGAGAACTCACCATCTCTTCGGTGGACCACGAGTGCCACCCTAGTGAGGTTCCATTCTACCGTTTTGGAGGAGTGCTGGAGAGAATTTAGAGCATAACACTCAGCATCATTCAGCCAATGCGTATTCTTGGAGGACGTAGGAAGGGAACACATGGGAGCTATTCCAAGGATATTCCAGGGTGCAATTGCTGGGAGAATTTTGGTGAAAGAGTTTCAGGGGGACACTAGACTTTGGGAGAAGTTTGGGAGCACGAGCTTGTTGCTTGAGAGTAGTACGATTTGCAGCATCCAGGGCCAACACAAAAGCCTATCACTGGGCACATGTGGGAGTTTGTGGGTCAAGTTGTGGGGCAAGTATTTGCTAGGAGAGATAAGGGGAATTTTATGGGAGAGTATCTCAACATTTTTGGAGTGTTTTGGAGGGTTTTTTTATGGAGTTGCAGGCAGGTCGTACTTTTCAATAGTTGGAGGAGGGCATGGCTCTTGGGACGCCGAATTTCTGGTGTCACAACCAGACCAAACCGTTTCTGCGTTTTGTTAGGATTTGTTTGAGGAGCTTGGGGTTAATTTGGTGGAATTTTCTGAGCACCAAAGGTGGGGTTTCTAGCCGCATCTTTACAACAGACAACACAGTTTTATTGGGGCAGCGCATGGCATCATTGCAACAACTGTTACTACCATCTGGGTATGCCATTTTATCACTTGGGCTTGGTCACGCCTGCCATTGAGGCAAGCCCAGGTGCACCTCTTCCACATTATTGTACTATTGCTCCCGTATCATAATACAATGGCTCAGCTAGTTGTTATTTTTGGATTTTACATGGGCGTGCACTGAATGTATGAATTTTATGGTGTTGTTTTTATTATTTGCTTTGCATATCATTGTTTTTCCTAGTTTGGAACATTACAATGGTATCAGAGCTTAGATCTTGGCTCAACCATGGGAGACTTTTCCTATGAATGAGGAGGACAGGCAGAACATCACTTACCAGAGGCAGAGGTATAGGAGTAGGGAAAGAGAGTTGGAGATTACACCTGATCTGGAGGCACGTGGGAAGACAGTAGTTGTAGCTGAGATGGGGGAACCAAGGAGTAAGGAAGAAGCAACATTCGATAGCCTCTTGAAGGCCTTGAATGACTTGGCTAGGGGACAGAAAGAGATGCTAGAGGAAATCAAACAACAAAATAGGGACAAGAGCCTCCATCTTGAGTTCCTATTTGGAGAGACTTCAGGGGCTTCACAACAGTATGACCACCCTTCACTAGCCACTCACCCATCAACCATTAGTGGGCCATCCAGAACCACGCTCCCTGCTTTGTTATCATCAGCACCTAGTGGGCATGGAGGACCGGATGATTAGATGCCCATGGGAGATTTCTTTAGGGAATGGCAAGCCATGGGGGAAGATTTCGAAGCAGCCTTGTCATTTAGAGACTATTGTCAACTCAAACAAAATGAGAAGGGCAGGTAGAATGGGGGACCGAGTTCACAAAACTCAGAGCTACAACGTACCATTCGGAGAATGTATCTCCCCACATATGATGGCTCTACCAAATGCACAGCTCGAGCTTGGGTGGAGAAGTTGGATATTTATTTCTAGCTTAATCGGATGACGGAGGTGGAAGCCATCAAAATGGCTACAATGCACTTGGATGGGGAAGCGCATGAGTGGTGGTTTCATGGCTTGTCCACATTAGGGCATGTCAGCGTGACTTCTTATGAGGACTTCACATGGAGAATGGTCGAGCGATTTGATAGGAGGGATCCAGAGCCTCACTCCAGAGAGTTGAACCAACTTAGACAGACCAACCAACCAGAGCATTACATATTAGAGTTTTTGAGGGTTTCAGTTATGGTGCTAGACCTATTTGAGGTTAGGAGGGTGTACACTTTGATAGAGGGGTTACTGGAGACATTGCGTGGACTGGTGAAGTCACACAGACCCTCGACCTTGTAGGAGGCACTTGTGCTAGAGGCTTGCATGGGGCAATCCCCAAGACTAGAGCACCTTTCCCCTCACGGACTCCCTACCCATAGAAGGGAGGTGACACCAGATCCCCACCATAGCGAGCAACTAGGGGCATGGGCACCAGGAGAGACATCTGGAGGAGGAAACTATATTTTACTTGTTGGAAGCCATGGCCACCAGGCCACTGGTGCATAGTCGGCAAGGCTCACTATATCGTGGTCTTCTCGGATACTGATTAGGAGGACGATGTGGATTTGGAGCTTGGTAGGGGAGATAGTGAGGGTCAAGCAAAGAGGGGATCCCCACCACCACCACGACCTGGGGGAGCATCTTTCACACCTACTGGGGGAGTCCTTGCTTCTTTGCATGGAGTTCCTAAGTTTTTGACTTTGAGGATACCAGGCATAGTACAAGGACAATATGTCTCAGTCTTAGTAGACAGTGGGGCCACCCACAATTTCATTGATGCCTAGATGGTTTAGAGGAGGGGCATCACTATAGAGGAGTTCGCGGGATTCTCAGTCCTGGTGTCGGGGGACTGGACTATGTAATGAAATCGATATGTTCTCGCATTGACAGTGACCATGGGGAACTATTTGGTGACAGATAATTTCTTCGTTGTGGATGTGTAGGACACCAACGTGGTGATGGGTGTCTAGTGGCTCTACTCCCTTGGTCGGGTCACCACTGAATAGAGGAAATTGGAGATGGAGTTTAGAGGGTCGGATGGCAAGTTGGTGGTTCTTCGGGGCATGCACTCATACCCTCCATAGATAGTTTCAGCGCACATGATGGAGGCTGACTCGAGGCATGGGGACATAGCGTGGGTAGTGGAGCTGAGGATTTCGGAGGTTGGAGGACAGCCCAAGCCACCTCACCCAGACATACAGACTATTTTGGACAGATACCCGGTAGTGTTTGGGGACATACCACCAGGGCAACCACTTGACAGGGGTTTTGAGCACACCATTGAGTTGGAGCTTGTGGTGCAGGCGGTCATCACCACTCGTTATAGGCATCCTAAGGCCTACAAGGATGAGATAGAGCAGGCTATCATGGAGTTGCTAGCGTTGGGGCATATTAGGCCGAGTTCTAGCCCCTTTGCTTCATTGGTAGTACTAGTGAAGAAGAAGGATGGGATCCTGTGTATGTGCATTGATTACAGGGCGCTCAACAAGAAGACCTTGAAGAACAGATACCCCATCTCACACATTGATGAGCTGAGAGGAGCCAAGTACTTCTTTAAGATAGATCTGTGCTCGGGGTACCACTAGATCAGGGTGAGGGATCAGGACATCCCCAAGATGACTTTCAAGTGCCACTATGGGCACTTTGAGTTCTTGGTCATGCCCTTCAAGCTGACCAATGCGCCTGCCACTTTCCAGTCACGCATGAAACATGTATTCCATGGGCAGTTGCAGAAGTTTGTATTGGTGTTCTTCAATGATATCCTGATTTACAACCACACATGGGAGGAGCATATGCAACAATTGGATGTGGTGTTGCGTATTCTAGAGGAGTAGCAGTTTTACGCCAAGTTGTCCAAGTGTGAGTTTGGGCTAAAAAAGATGCTCTACTTGGGACACATCATTGGCGCAGATGGAGTGAGGGTGCACGAGGAGAAGATTAGGGCCATCCGGGATTGGCCTAAGCCCCAGAATGTGATTGAGCTTAGGGGATTTATATGCATATGCATCTACTACAGGAAGTTGGTGAAGGGCTTCTCACAGCTAGCAACTGCCCTCACAGATTTGACAAAGAAGGGGGCTTTCACATGGACAAAGAGAGCACACTCAACATTTGATCGCCTTAAGGAGGTGATGAGCAGCTGCCCAATTTTGGCACTTTTGGATTTCACGCAACCATTCACATTGGAGTGCGATGCATTTGGCAAGGGGGTTGGCGTAGTATTGACTCAAGATGGAGACCCCATTGGTTTTAAGAGCCAGAAACTCCTCCCACATGAGAGGTCGTACTCCATCTATGACAAGGACATGTTGGCCATCATGCATGTGTCAGCCAAATTCTGGCAGTACCTAGTGGGCAATAGATTTCGGGTGAAGACAAACCACAATAGTCTTCGCCATTTCATGGGGCAACAGGGCCTCAATGACGGGCAACAGAGGTGGGTTAGCAAGGTGCAGGCCTACGATTTCGACATTGAGTATGTGAAGGGTAAGCACAACATAGTGGCAGATGCATTATCTAGGAGGCACATGACACTTTCACTCATGAGCATTTGTCATGACTGGAAGGCGCAGTTGCTGGTGGAGTACTCTAAGGACTGGAGGGCATTCACCTTGCTGAGCACTATAGGGTGATCGTTGAGGTTATTTACTACAAGGGGCGTATATTCTTGGTGCCGGGTTTGCAGTTGGAGGAGAGGATTCTCCACGCAGCTCATGACTCCCCACTTTCGGGACACCAGGGGTTCCGTAAGACATACATGACAGTCAGAGAGCGGTTCACATGGGAAGGCCTTAAGGGAGATGTGTTGAGATATGTGCAGGAGTGTGAGGCTTGCCAGAGAAACAAGGGAGAGTTGATTCACCTTGTTGGGTTATTACAGCCACTTCCCATTCTCGAGGGGAAATGGGAGAGTATCTCCATGGATTTCATCACGGGGCTCCCATCTGTGCAGGGGAAGGATTGTATTTATGTGGTGGTAGACTGACTGACCAAATATGCACACTTCTTCACCATACCAACCCGGTATACAACGTCACAGGTGGCCGAGTTATTCTTCAGGGAGGTCTTTCGCTTGCATGGACTCCCTAAGACCATAGTCAGTGACAGAGATAGTCAGTTCATGGGAGCGTTTTGGCAGGAGCTTTTCAGATTAGTGGGTACTAAGCTCACCCCTAGCACGAGTTACCATCCGTAGATTGATGACCAAACTGAGAGGGTCAACAAATGGTTGGAGGGCTATCTTCGGAACTACGTGACCGGGCAACAGAGAGCATGGATTCAGTGGCTACACCTAGGCGAGTACTGCTACAACACCACCCACCACATGTCCATCGGTATGTCACCCTTCCATGCCTTGTATGGATATGATGCTTTGTCTTTTGTTGACATTGTTTTTGGAGACAATAGGGCCCCAAAGGCCAAAGATTGGATCCAAGAGATCCAAGACATCCTCAAGGCTCTCAAGGATAACCTATTGACAACTCAAAACCAACAGAAGATGTATGCAGATAGGCACCGTGTCGAGAGGCAGTTTGAGGAGGGGGACTTGGTTTATTTGCAATTACAGCCCTATTGCTAGTCCATCGTGAAGCAGAAAGGGGCCAAGAAGCTACAGTCGATCCGGAGAGTTGGAGAGGTGGCTTATGAGCTGGAGCTTCTCCTAGGGAGCAAAATCTACAATATCTTTCATGTTTTATGCCTCAAGAAGATGTTGGGCCAGCAGGTGACAACATCTATGGAGTTGCCACCATTAGATGACGAGGGGCATTTGGTTTTGGAACTGGAGGCCATTCTGGAGACTAGGGAGAGGAAACTGAGGAGAAAGACTATTAGAGAGTATTTGGTGTGTTGGAGGAACTTTACCAGATGAGGATGCCACCTCAGAGGGTGAACACATACGTAAGCATCCAATGCTGAAGTTGCTTGGGGACATGCAACGTTTGGGAGGGGAGGGCTGTAATGTCCCTTCCTAAATTATTTTTTCACATGTTCATTGTTTTGTAATTTTGACAATTTTGGAAGCCTTGGAACCCATAAGATTTTTGGGAAAAGACTTAGGAAGGAAAAGGAGGCTGAAATATTTTGTTGGTAAAGTGTGGGGGCCACCCACATGAGGAAACACGCACTTGCCTTAGGGGAGAATTTGAACGACCGAGAAGGGAAAGTCAAAAGGCTAGATGGAGGGACCCATGTGGGGAAAAGAGGCCCAACCTCATTTGGTATCTTTTGCCTATCGAAATCAACTTAGTTGCTCGAGTTGCTTAGTTGGGTCACTTGCTGTTTAGCAACGAGTTTTCCAAGTGGAGAACTCACCCTCTCTTCGGTGGACCACGAGTGCCACCCTAGTGAGGTTCCATTCTACCATTTTGGAGGAGTGTTGGAGAGGATTCAAAGCATAACACTCAACCATCATTTAGCCAGTGCGTATTCCAGGAGGACACAGGAAGGGAACACGTGGGAGCTATTTCAGGGATCTTCTGGGGTGCAATTGCCGGGAGAATTTTGGTGAAGGAGTTTCAGGGGGACACTAGCCTTTGGGAGAAGTTTGGGAGCAGGAGCTTGCTGCTTGAGAGTAGTACGATTTGCAACATCTAGGGCCAACGCAAAAGCCTCTCACTGGGCACACGTGGGAGTTTGTGGGTCAAGTTGTGGGGCAAGTATTTGCTGGGAGAGATAAGGGGAATTTTGAGGGAGAGTATCCTAGCCTTTTTGGTGTGTGTTTGGAGGGATTTTTCTAGAGTTGCAGGTAGGCTGTACTTTCCAGCAGTTGGAGGAGGACGTGGCTCTTGGGAGGATGAATTTCTGGGGTCACAACGGGGCCAAACCCTTCCTTGGTTTTGGTGGGTTTTGTTTGAGGAGCTTGGGGTTAATTTGGTTGAATTTTCTGAGCACTAGAGGCGGGGTTTCTAGTAGCATCTTTACAGCAGACAACATAATTTTACTAGGGCAGCGTAGGGCATCATTGTAGCAGCTGTTACTACCGTCTGGGCTTGACATTTTATCACCTGGGCTTGGTCACGCTTGCCATTGAGGCAAGCCCAGGTGCACCTCTTCCACATTATTGTACTATTGTTCTCGTATCATAATAAAATGGCTCAGCTGGTTGTTATTTCTAGATTTTACATGGGCGTGCACTGAATGTTTGAATTTTATGGTGTTCTTTTTATTGTTTACTTTGCATATCACTGTTTTTCCTAGTTTGGAACATTACACAGTCCCACAATTGCATTTGAGAGTAGCCCTTCTCACAACGTTCTTGTTGTAGTACACAACTACTCTGAAGCTAGAATAGCTACTTCATCTTTGACACAATGCTTTACCATTCAAGTGCAATGATTTTAAAGACACAATATCAATGGTATCTTTAGAGCATCAGATTTATGGTCTTCAACAGTAAGGTAGCTTCATCATCTTGCAGTAGTTTGTGTCAAAACTTCAACAAGCCAATCACTAGTAAGGGTATCACTTAACAAGGTACAACTATCCTATGTTACATCAGTGTGGAAGAAGAATCATTCACATCTTGTAAGAGCCTTTCTGTCATTGTACTGCAAGGTTTTTTGGAATATGGGTTTTGGAATGATAAGAATAACAACCTTTAATCTTATCTTGGCTACAACAGTGTTATTATTGGCAAAGACTACATTAGTGTGTCAGGGTTTCATCTTCAATCAACAGAGAAGGTTTCTTCCAGTCATCCTACAACTATCTCTCTATCGAACACTTTTGGCAAGGGATTGTCTTGGTTGGGTTTTATTGCTATATCATTTGCAACAATATTCATTCTAAATGGGTCATTATCCCTGGTACGGGAGCCCATATTGAATTGCAGAAGTTGATTTATTGTAAGTGGGTCATTGTCCTTGGTACAGGAGCTCACATTGGTTGATTTTATTCGTTATCATTTTTAGGGTGGTTGGGTGGTGCTAGGAAAGTGGTTGAATTCACCTTCATGTTGGATTTTGAAAACACTTCAGGGTGGTATGGTGGTGCTAGGGCGAGTTGGAGGTTGCTAGGTTGTTGGAGCATCCTTTCAACTGACCGCTGAGAAAACCAGGGTGTTACAGCGTCCTTATATTTGGAGCTGGAAAATTGAATGCTTTTCTAGAGTACTAGGGAGTTGGGGCTTCCTTTCAGTTGGAGCTAAAACATTTTAGATGTACTCACAAAATTATTAGAAAAACGTTCAGTGGTTTTTTGTCTCGGAGGGGGTTTTTCATCTAAAAATTCTTGTGTCTATTGTTTACTACTCATTTATGATTTTGAATTGATGTTGAAGATTAATTAATGCTCTGAAAAATGTTAATAAGTTACTAATTGCTAAGAAATACTGATTCACCCCCCTCTCAGTATTTCCAACAATGCGTGGCCATCGTTTTGATAAGGATCCAAATTATGACACTAATGATGATGGAAAATATGATTTCAGTTTGCCTTGCACTCCATATGTTGATCATGAGGATATGATTATTAATTTGTTTGAGCCATCTTCTCTTCCTCCTTGTATAATCTTTGAGCCTTATTCAAATTTTATAAAGCCATCTTTGGTTGTGCCTTTTGAATTTGGTTTTCATAACAAGTAGCCTGTTTATCAAGACCTTGCCCCTCAGTCATCTCCATCCTCATGCAACCCGCAACATGTCCGTAGGGACATCAATGAGAGATGTATGCCTGAGATAGCTATTGAGCAAGAATTCCTGAAATTGAATATTGATTATTCCGTATTCAGACTGTAAGAGAGGATTTGGTGGTGTAAGTTGAATTCCTCCTTTCTCTCTTCATACTTGACTCCTTTTCATGATCTATGACCATTTCGTTTTCCCACCACCCCCCCTTGTTACTCTAATCTAGTTGTTGAGTATTATGAGATAGTAGTTACTAATCGCGATATTGCTTTGTTCTATCTTTTGATTAATCATAAGGGTAAGGGGTGTGATATTGACTTGATAATATGTTGGTTTCATTGGTTGTATGACTATACTTAGTTGTTAATTTTAGGTATGTTCTATGCTGGAGCAATTTATTTAATTTCTTTTCCATATTAGCAATCACATCAGCATAAAGTAAACTGCAGATAGAACATAAATATAAATCGTAGAAGACAAGCCAAGACAAGAGGACACAAGATGTGGCGCAAGCCAGGGACAAACCCCACAATGTGTGGGGAAACCCTTGATCAATTCTTCTTTTATGTTCTTCAAAGTTTAGCAGAGAAAGAGAGAGAGAGATAGTATATTTACAATAGAAGTCAACACTTTGACTTATCTAGATCTAGCATAGATCATTTCTTATAACGATGAGATCAGTTGAAGACATTCTGCTTCAATTGATTCTCCAAGGTGACTCCTTCACCTATCATCATTTTGCATCTCGTCCATTTGTTGCACCTGATCGTGTAGCACCATCATGCTGTATCATCATGCTGCTCATGATCATTGTGTTGCCCACACATCATGTTGTCCATGACCTCATACATCATGCTGCCCATGTGTTGTGCTGCTTCATGATGCTGCCCATTCATTATGTAGTGATGCATCCAAGTATCACTGAGCTGTTCTTAACATCATCACATTGCACCTATATGATGTGTACTCAATGACTGTTATGCTGCTCTTCTTATACAACATCACATTGCTACCCCAAATCAACAAGTATGTTGAGAAAGACAGATCCAGTCTTTTTATTGTAATATACTCCTTTAGTACGGCTGTGGGGTTAGTACTGCTGTAGGGTTTCATTGATCCCATTTATGGAGGTGAATATCACCAAGGAGGTTACAGAGATGAAACTCGAGTTCTGTTCCTCTCGATATAGCATATACATGTGCCCAAATGCGAAGTTCTGTATCTCCTTTTGACAGCGAGAACAGATCTCATAGCTGTGCTTAGATGTCTCCATTTATAGCGCTGTAGGAGTTTCATTGATGGAGTCTTCACTAACTGCGAGATTAGGGCTTGCGTGCCTGCTAAGCCTGTGTGGATATACTTGCGTGGATCATCCTCATCAGCAGCGTGGATATCCTCATGACTGTGTATGACTGCGTGGTGTATTATATGAATGACCAACATATATATTCAGTGTATATATTTCCAGCATATATACATGATGTGATGTATGGACTCCATATTGCGTTAACGTGGTTCCATATTCATATGACATGAACAACATTTGATATATAACATGAACAACGTTTAATATATGAACAACATTTGTATACATATCTCACCATGAACAGGCCTACGCTATCTGCGGCATTTTCATCACGTTGACTGCTGCTTCAATCTAGACATTGCCAGGTCTGCGTTTCACCATAATGCCACAACGTTCACCATAACTGCACTTCATCATAATGCCATGGCTGCCCAAATTACGCGCTGCCTGTTGTTCTACGCTACCAGATCTGTAAGGCAACGTAGGTTTCTTCTTGAACTGCGTTATGAGATCTTGAGCCTTCCTGTTGCTGCGTATTGAGTGACAACTTCTAGGGTTTCTACCATAACAGAGATTAGATCTAGATCTTAATGCTACTGCGGCTAGGGCATCATAGCAAATACTCTTAGCATTTTCTCTTTCTCCAAAACCCAGACGTGGAGAAGAGATCACATGAAGAGTGTGTGTCTAATGACTCCAAATCCTCTCTTATTTATACTAAAAGCGTAAGGTTGAATGGACATGACGTTTGGGCTTCTTGAGCCTACGTAAGAGCTGGTCGGCTAGATAATAAAACCATAATCTAAATAAATTCATATCTCCATAAATACATATTGGAATCGGATGATCTTTGGATCAATCCTACACCTCTCGACAAGAGGGATCCAATAAAAATATCAGCTGCCATAAATAAGCTGACCCACATGGAGTTTGGCCCTAGTTGCCAATTTAACACTCCTTCTCAACTAGGGAGAACTCCATCTGGTAATCCATAATTCCGATTGTACTATCTCTGCCATCAGTGCCCTGCACTGCTTTGCCAACTCAACTCAACTCTGCTGGCTTTGTTATGCTTTGCTCAGCTCTACTGGCTCTGCTCAGCTCAGCTCTGCTGGCTCTGCTCTTCTCTGTTCAGCTCAGCTCTACTGGCTCTGCTCTGCTTTGCTCAGCTCTGCTCAGCTTTGCCGGCTCTGCTCTGCTCTGCTCAGCTCTGTTGGCTTTGCTATGCTTTGCTCTACTCTGCTTAGCTCTGCTGAACCATGAAGAAGAAGAATTGATCGAGAATGTCTCATAACATTCTCCACTAACCCGAAGTCAGTCTCAAAGTGAGTAGCACTGGTCCTAGACCAGTCTTAACCGACCGAAAGTCAGTGTCATAGTGGGTACCACTCCTATCACTGGTCCCAGACTAGTATCACAGGCTTATAGAGGGTATCACTAGTCCCAGACCAGTCTCAATCGACCCGAAGTCAGCGTCATAGTATGTACCACTCTCACTTGTCCTAGACCAGTCCTGCACTGACATGAAGTCAGTCTCACCGTATGTACCACTGGTCCCAGACCATTCTTAACCAACTCGAAGTCAATGTCATAGTATGGTACAACTCTTACCACTGGTCCCAGACCAGTATCATTGATCCCAGATCAATGGAGGTCATCCTAGCGTAGGGAGTACGGTAGATACAGCAATGCGTCCATCGGTACTACTATGGTCCCTAACTTCATTTCCCTGCTCATTGATCAGATGAGAGGTACTTCCCATGAGTCCCAGACTGCATGGGTAGGATGCCTCGACAGGAGAACTAATCAATCCTGTCCTCACAAGAGAACACATCAATCCTGCTACAATCGCCATGGAGAACACATCAATCCAGGCCGCCATGGAGAACACATCAATCCAGGCCTCACAGGAGAACACATCAATCCTGCTATAGTTGCCATGGAGAACACATCAGTCCAGGCCTCACAGGAGAACACATCAATCCTGCTACAGTCGCCAGGGAGAACACATCAATCCAGGCCTCACAGGATAATTAATCATCCTGCTACATAGGAGAGTGAATCATCCTGTCCACAGGAGAGTGAATCATCATGTCCCACCAGAGAGCGAATCATCTTGTCCACAGTGCGCACCACCAGGGGAGGGTGAGTAACCCTGTGGTCGTATGTTGATCTAGTAAGAGCCGTGCACCCCCCAGAGCTCCCAGAGCTCAATGTATGCAACATGTAGGACCCTTTTACAAAGGTCTCTCGACGACTCCAAGTCGTTCGGGAAAATCACAAATTTGATCTTTCCCCTGGGGCTTTAGCAACCTGTACATCATCTCAGTGCGATGGAGCCTCCTTGCTCATCGACTTTCCATATCCCAGATAAGGCAGTATCTGATGTCTGTCTACTGGAGCAATTGTCGAATACGGGATTCCTCAATAATCGAATCCCACCTCTGGTTGTCACAGAGAAAAACAACTCACTTAAGAGCTTATGCAACCATGCAGCTTCATACGAGATCATACTCGTAGCCATGTATTCGGTCTTGGCGGTGCTTATAGCGATCGACTTCTGCTTCCTGTATCAAAGCAGAATCCAAAGAGAACCAGCACTGAAAAGTGCTCTAGTGATCCTCCACACTGCTTGCCCATTCAACAAATAATAATGCAATTTCATCTTTTTGGTAGTGTATCTCAATCCATGAGAGATTGTGCCCCGAAGATATCTCAGATGATTCTTGGCACCAATCTAGTGAGGCTCAACCAAATATGAGCTCACCATGCTAACTGCAAAACATATGTCTGGACGGAGGTTCACCAAGAACATTAATGCAGATGAGTTTATGAAACTCAGAGGCATTCCTAAATCAAGTCCGACATCACTACCATATAACCTCTGAAAGTTGAGATCTTCGAGGTAGTCACATGCTAACTGTTTATCTTTCCACGTTCGGAATCCAACTCCCTTTGTCTTCTACAAATGAGAGGGTCTGCACCTATGAGACATAGGTGCCGGTATGAGAAGTCTGTCATCCACAACCTTCGGATGGTTTGGATAGATTTCACTCCTAGTGAATCTCAGCTTCATCAGACAGCTGTTGATCCTCTCATACTATGCTCGGGGTGTCTTGCTTCAAGCCATAGAGGGCTTCCTTCCACTAGCATACGTGAGATTCCAGTTCATCAATCTCAAACTCCACGGGTTGTTCCAAACCTGTGGACCTGCTACATGAGGGGGAATGGTCCCCTTGTAAGATTTTCCTTAGGTACATCTCAAACATGTACTTTCATGCTCTTTTTGAATTCAGGCATCTCTGTCATCATTTGACTCACAAATCTCCGATGCTGTGTCAATGGACATGGTCCCCAGTGGACTTCTTGCAACTTGATACAACCTTGAACTTAAAAACATCTTTGAAAATTCAATTTTCAAACACGTACCTTTCCATTGACGAATGCCACCGTAAAACCTTTGACTTCCATTCCCTTTTCAGGATAGGTGGCATCAGCTCCAAGTGTAATCCCACGATTGTTTCCATCTCTATCAAATTAGAGAGTGCACCCTTCTATCTGATGAAGTGCCTTGAAGCACTGGGGTTCCTTGCTTCCTTGAAGAGTCGACCGTGTCTTTGATGACCTGCATCTCTGTCATTCGGACACTCCTTCGCATAAGGGCCGAACTCATAACCAAGACATCTACCTTTCCATCCACCCTTAGATTCGAACTTCCCAATGAAGTGATCTTTAGGTATGCCATCAGAAGTTCTGCTACGCCATTCTGATAATATGCTCTGCTTCGACTTCACCCTAAGTGAATTGTGAGGAACCCATTGATCCTTTTGTCTTGTCCCAACTGTCTTTGGTGATTGCTCTTTCACTCTTGCTTGGGCATTGTCTTCACCTCAGCTCTGATCCCATGTTAATTTTAGGTATGTTCTATGCTGGAGCAATTTATTTAATTTCTTTTCCATATTAGCAATCACATCAGCATAAAGTAAACTGCAGATAGAACATAAATATAAATCGTAGAAGACAAGCCAAGACAAGAGGACACAAGATGTGGCGCAAGCCAGGGACAAACCCCACAATGTGTGGGGAAACCCTTGATCAATTCTTCTTTTATGTTCTTCAAAGTTCAGCAGAGAAAGAGAGAGAGAGATAGTATATTTACAACAGAAGTCAACACTTTGACTTATCTAGATCTAGCATAGATCATTTCTTATAACGAAAAGATCAGTTGAAGACATTCTGCTTCAACTGATTCTCCAAGGTGACTCCTTCACCTATCATTGTTCTGCATCTCGTCCATTTGCTGCACCTGATCGTGTAGCACCATCATGCTGTATCATCATGTTGCTCATGATCACTGTGCTGCCCACACATCATGTTGTCCATGACCTCATACATCATGTTCCCCATGTGTTGTGCTGCTTCATGATGCTGCCCATTCATTATGTAGTACTGCATCCAAGTATCACTGAGCTGTTCTTAACATCATCACATTGCACCTATATGATGTGTACTCAATGACTGTTATGCTGCTCTTATTATACAGCATCACATTGCTACCCCAAATCAACAAGTATGCTGAGAAAGACAGATCCGGTCTTTTCATTGTAATATACTTCTTTAGTATGGCTGTGGGGTTAGTACTGCTGTAGGGTTTCATTGATCCCATTCATGGAGGTGAATATCACCAAGGAGGTTACAGAGATGAAACTCGAGTTCTGTTCCTCTCGATATAGCGTATACATGTGCCCAAATGCGAAGTTCTGTATCTCCTTTTGACAGCGAGAACAAATCTCATAGCTGTGCTTAGATGTCTCCATTTACAACGCTGTAGGAGTTTTGTTGATGGAGTCTTCACTAACTGCGAGATTAGGGCTTTGTGCCTGCTAAGCCTTTGTGGATATACTTGCGTGGATCATCCTCATCAGCAGCGTGGATATACTTGCGTGGATCATCCTCATCAGCAGCGTGGATATACTTGCGTGGATCATCCTCATCAACAACGTGGATATCCTCATGACTGTGTATGACTGCGTGGTGTATTATATGAATGCCCAACATATATATTCAGTGTATATATTTCCAGCGTATATACATGATGCGATGTATGGACTCCATATTGCGTTAACGTGGTTCCATATTCATATGACATGAACAACATTTGATATATAACATGAACAACGTTTAATATATGAACAACGTTTGATATATGAACAACGTTTGATATATAAATAGCGTTTGTATACATATCTCACCATGAACAGGCTTACGCTATCTGCGGCATTTTCATCACGTTGACTGCTGCTTCAATCTAGAGATTGCCAAGTTTGCTTTTCACCATAATGCCACAACGTTCACCATAACTGCACTTCATCATAATGCCATGGTTGCCCAGATTACGCGCTGCCTGTTGTTCTACGCTAAAGATCTGTAAGGCAACGTAGGTTTCTTCTTGAACTGCGTTATGAGATCTTGAGCCTTCCTGTTGTTGCGTATTGAGTGACAGCTTCTAGGGTTTCTACCATAGCAGAGATTAGATCTAGATCTTAATGCTACTGTGGCTAGGGCATCATAGCAAATACTCTTAGCGTTTTCTCTTTGTCCAAAACCCAGATGTGGAGAAGAGATCACATGAAGAGTGTGTGTCTAATGACTCCAAATCCTTTCCTATTTATACTAAATGGGTAAGGTTGAATGGACATGATGTTTGGGCTTCTTGAGTCTACGTAAGAGCTGGTCGGCTAGATAATAAAACCATAATCTAAATAAATTCATATCTCCATAAATACATATCGGAATCGGATGATCTTTGGATCAATCCTACACCTCTTGACGAGAGGGATCCAATAAAAATATCAGCTGCCATAAATAAGCTGATCCACATGGAGTTTGGCCCTAGGCCAATTTAACATTAGTCAACCTGTCATGTACTACAATGTTAGTGAGTTGCATTACATATTGTGTGAACATTCTAACTCTTGTAGTGCCATATTGTTGTGTTTCATTATAAATTTGTTTGCATTTTAGATAGATTTTACTTTCTCTACAAATTTTATTATTATCATATAAAACAAAGGTGATAACCAACACCCAGTGCACATGTTTCCAAACAAGTTGATTTGAGTGTGCAGGTAACAGGTCTACGAGCCCAGGGATTGCTGGAGTTCTCATGAACTCCTTGTTTGAGCATATGGATCATGCACTCTACGGTGAGCTCGTGTCTCCGAGTTGGAGCCAGATGTTACCCACCAGAATGGGTGACCCCATAGGAGAAAACTTTCCTCCTACATTTGACAGCCAACCAGCTAGTAGTCCTTGACATTCACTTCTCGATGATGATATGCCATATGCCTCTACCATCAACATCAACCACACGCCTCTCACAATCCTGCATTGCCTCTTAAATGTAGGTGGGCTGCTACTCAATAGGTACTTATACTTGTAGTTTTGGGTATTTACTATGGATGAAGGTTTGATCTGGAAGATTGACCGATCTTGATTTTAACTTGTTCTCTCACTTTACCAGGGGGTTAATCATTAGCACTAGTCTAGTGGGACCTCCCTTGAGGCCTTGGGGTTATAGGAGCGGCATTACTTGGAAAGCTTAGATTGAAATAGTGTGTTCATTCTCCCTTACACCATACTTAACACTTTCCATGTCACAATATAAACCCCTTATATACCATCTCCATTATTCTGGTCTAACTTGTCATTGGTTCATTGGGATTTGGCACCCTCTTATCCACACCCTTGAGTAGGGTCGGGAAACATTGCTCTAGAGGTCGATGCAACCAAAATAATTGAAAAGCATATTATGGCCACAATAAAAGAAAAAGAAGAAAAGTAAAATGCAAAAGATGGTCGGGACATAGATTAGTGTGTGAGTAAAAGTCTAGCATGAGCTCTACCCTCCTCATTGGCCATCACCCAGTTCCTGAGCACTTGATGCTCCATTTCATCAAATGGAACCCTTGCATGTCCCAACCTTGACGAGTGATGAACTGTCTCAAGGGGTAAAATTAAATGCTATATCATAAAGAGCAAGGTCTAATCATTGATCTATGCACCAAAATAAAAAGCATCATTAAAAATAAGTAAAAGGCGCACTAGAGGGTTGGAAAAATAGATCGAACAGGGTAACTCATGCCTCCATGATTGCTCCATCCATTATATCTATACACTCAGGATGTGGACTCCCATTAGATGGTCCCCTTAACCATGGCACTTGGTCATGAAGCCTTCGCCCCCCATTTCCACTCATCCAGACTAACACCTACTGATTGAGGGCTTGACCTTGGAAATGCCACCTCCCCTTAGGGGTTGGAAGCACCTAATAGTGTTGACCATTAGCCACCTCTATCAAGGTATAGGGAACACCATTACAAGACTTGGTCTAGTTAAATATCAGAAGGTGATCCAAGTTTATAGTATTAATATGCCCTTAACATACAAGTTTGGTCCACTTAGATGTTTATATGGTCTTAGTCTCCAATGAATGGTTGCTTTCACTGAAGTTTGAGTTGGTTTTGTCAAGCGGTCCACAATAACCTATGCCTTGAGGGCACCCATTACACAGGTACCTAGGCCTTGAGGGCACCCACAGGTACCTAGGCCTTGAGGGAACCCACTCCACAGGTACTTAGGACTTTCAGAGAGGTTGATGACTTAGCAGATGTAGTTGCCCACTTACATCAGAGCATTGGGCATTGTGATGACTTGAGCAACTGATGCATGTCCCAAAGCCCCCCCAAGACCCAAAACGCTGATCTTCTTTGAGCCAAAACAAAGGATTCTTGATGATTGCACTACTGGACTCAACATGCCCCTAGGTTGGCCTTGACACCACCTGATGGGTAGACCATGATGCAAAGGCCAGATGAGGATGGTCTTCCATGAGATGACTAGGGAGGGATTTTCGCACTTGATTTAGCCCTAAAGCTAGAGAGAGAAGGCCTAGCGTTGACCATTGGAGATCCATGGAGATGATGCGGTGACTCCCCAGCTGGACGTGGGACCTTTGTAGTTGTTTTGAGGTTGGAGGGATATGCCTCGAATAATGGATGATTATGACACATGAACACATTTTCAGCTTTATACTCACCATCACAAAGCATATGGAGCCCTAAAAGGGTCTGGTGTCATCATTTAGAGGCTTATTGCATAATTTCACATTGAGCTAGTGGCTTGGCTTGTAACCCAAGGATTATTTTGTGTTTACTCATTTTCAAACTTGTTTAGGGGCTTCTTAGGCTAAAATTAGGTGAGGTAGACCTCATATAAATAAAAGGTCACCTCACATCTCATTTTATCATCAGTTGTGGACTATTTCGACCTCCTCGGAGATTTCAGCCTAGCTATTGTAGCCTTGTACTGTTGTGGAGATGTGATCTTTGTGGATAATTTTTCTATTGGAGACTATTCCTTGTTGTGGAGACATTAGTTTGGGATAATGAAGGATTGCTCATGCATATCTTGTGAGTATTTTTGTTGAGAATCTTTTAAAGTATTTTTGTTGAGAATATTTTAAAGTATTTTTGTTGAAAATCTTTCAATGGTTATTGCATGCTTTATATTTGCTAGGCATTCTATGATCCTGAATAATTGCACATCCTTATATGAAATTTTGTTGAAATCTTGTATATGCTTTAATTAGAGAATCTTGGACATCCCTTGAGGACCTTCAAGGGAGATTTCCTCTTGATTTTATCCCCACATAAAGTGATAGCTAGGGTTTTGAAAAGTGGGAAACTTGGGTTTCCCCCCCTTATGTCCTTCTGGGGTATGATATCTCCATAGTAGGTTTTCCTTGGACTCCATCGCCCAAGAAGTAGGCACTAACTTCCAGATAAAAGATCAAACATCATCAAAACGTAATTATTCTTTCTCTATCTACTAATTTCAGCCCTTCAAGACAAGCTGCTAGGGCTAGGGCATATGGCCGAATTCAACTAGGGCTAAGTCGTTGCCTTTTTGAGGTTTTTCTTGTGGATGGAACCTTATAGCATCAATATCTAGCCTTTGCCTTGGTTGGAATTGCCTCCCTAGGCTGATGTCACAAACCCTAGGTATTTTTGCTTTAGGAAACCCTTATCTAGCATTAAGGCTTGTTGAATGCTGGTGGTTCCTTTTGTTGCTCATACATATTTTTCACAGGCCTTTTCTTGGTCTTTAATGCCTACAAAAGCCATTTTTTCGCATATTCCTAAAACCCTAGGCTATAAGTGCACTTGATAGGTTTCTTGGAGAGCACGTTGTTTCTTGTTTCACTGCATTGAGCCTTGTTCTTAGTTTGAGTACCCTTTTTGAGCTTATCCCAACTGTCACCTCTAAATCATGGCCTTAAAATATCCATTAGATGACTAGTACCAGGAAGCCTCCCTTGTGGTGAAAATCCACTAAAGAGCAGGAGGTGGTGTGCTGTGGTGACAGTGGGCCTCCACCCCATTGTTTTCCTTTGGTCTCATTATTGCCATGTGAAGCCTCTCACAAGACCTGCTAGATTTTGTGGCAACAGGCCCCTAGAGAGGGTCTGCCCCCCAACTCCAATCAAACCAGCTGAAAAAAGACTCCCACCATTGACTATATGGCTCTGTTCTCCTACAGCAAAACCCACATGTGTGGAGGCTGTACCTGCTGAACTCAGACCCACAACTGATGCTGCATCCTTTCCTGTATCTTCAATCAAACTTGCAACTGCTGAAACTGCAACTGTGATTGTACCTGTGCCTGTACCACCACCTAAGATTGTACCCGTGGCCATAGCTGCCCCTGAAACTGTACCTGCACCCTTTCTCTTAATCTTATCATCTTTATTTTTTCACATCTTGAATTGAAGAAGCCAAAGAGTCAATTGGCTTCCTTGAATGAAAGGCAGACCAAGCATGCTTAATGAAATTTATTTTAGCATTTTTTGCTATGAAGCTATAAGATATTCTTTTCCTCATTAGAAAATGATTATCTTGACTATCATAGATTGTTAGGTTCAACTCACATTTTTTGTGTTTTATTCCTATTGACAGCATCACTGTTGTCATTCTTGCTGTTCCTTATTCTATGTCTTCTCTATGGATTGATTCTCAGCATGCTTCATGTGAAGGTGCTTTACTGAAATATTATATGCTGTACACAAGTGGAGAGATCTAGTGGCATGCTCTCTCCAGTTTCAGTTTTTAAAAGTTTGTTTTGTTATGCTTCTCGAGGTTTGATGGAAAACTGATGCAGCTGGAAACACATGAATTCACCTTGTCAATAAAGGACATGCATTTTGGACCCTGTAATTTACTTGTTACATATGGAATTTCATGTGACAACACTTAAGATAGCAGGAATCCACAGGCTATTCTCTGAAACACAGTTAATGTCAAATTTACTGTAACAATGTGGAAATAACCCCATAAAACTCAACTCTAACGGGAGGGAGGCATCATCAATCAGGAAATAGTAAGTTGTATGCGAGAATAACTATATTCCTGTTCAAGAGATAATATTCTGGACTGTGAGTATCGGTCATGTTGTACATCTGCATATGTTACCCATAATCCTGGGGCTGGAGAACCTGTGACCTTAAAATAGTAACATTTTTCATGTTTGTTGGGTAAAATTATTTTGATATAAAATTGTTATTTATATCTTTATGTTATAATTATAAATCATTTGTGCTGCAGGGTAACCAAGGGATATCTTGTTTGGAGCTTCCCCTTATAGAACACAAGGATGGACCAGACTTAAAGAAACTCGCTTCTACACTTTGTGGTATTCTCTCTGCATCTGATGTTGTGGATCTTGTAAGAGACCATCACCAACAATAGAGAGGAACAATGGAACTTTCCAGAATTGTTCCCCAAAAATTGCATTTCATATTGCCATTATCTTTTTTCCTTTACCTCCTATGCTGCTTATCAATAAGATTTTGGATTTAAATTCTTTCAGTGCCTAAACTTGTTTTTCAACTAAAGAAAACTACAAGAAATTTCAAGATGTGTAGGTGAGAAAATTGAGGTTAACATTTCTGGAAAAAACTTTGCTGGATTTTTTTTTTCTTTAGTGACAAAAAGCTAGAAGATATCAACTATTTCTTTTGTCATGGAGGTAAGATAATTTAAGATAATTTGATAAATGTCCAACAAGTGACCATAAATAGGTTGAAGGGACTGCTAGGTACATCACAGGACACAATGGGGGTGTGAGTGCAGCTCCTGCAAAACACATATCTAACCTTTGGGGTCAAAGACCTAAAATCTGAAGTCTATTGTGTATGACATAGAAGGATACAAAGCTGGGAGTCCTAGAGAAATAAGGATCCCTCTTAAGAACTCTATAGCATAAAAGAAATGTCTTGATTGGAGGTGCCTGGAGAATGTCCTCAATGTCTGAAGGAGCCATTCCCTGCTGATGAGGAGGAGGATGAGAAGCTGCTAGCCTCCAAATCTGTATTAGCAGTAGGTAGAACTTTCCTACCATCCATGGTTGAAGTGAAGAAACCCCTTATGCAGGACTGTTTGGATGAACTGGAAGTATTGGAAGATTGTTTGAAGATTTCTGTGGAGGGTATCATGAGCTTTAGTGTTCGGAACTAATTCCACAGTAGTAGCCATTTTATGAATCGACGTTTCGAGTCTACAGCAAGACTCATCTTCAGGACAATACTTGAAATGTCAAGTATTTTCCTGAAGATGAGTCTTGCTGTAGACTCAAAACGTCGATTCATAAAATGGCTACTACTGTGGAATTAGTTCCGAACACTAAAGCTCAAGTATTGGAAGATTTGAGTGGAATATATTGCCTGGAAGAGGTTGTGCCTTGCTAAGATCTGGATGACCTCAAGGAAGGTGTTTTCTATGTATGAATGGAAGAGATGCCTAGGGCCTAAACCTAACACTATCACACAGGTCTCATAGGTAGAGGTCAGGGTCTCTCCAAGAATTCACAGAGGAATTTCTCTGTGCTTGTGCCTTGGTGGCATTGTTTTTGAGCATCGGGAAGTGTTCATATTGGTAGTGTCTAGTGGTGGTGGTGATGTAAGCATAGATTATCAAAAGCTTGTTACCGCTCAAACTAGCAGGGGACCTAAAGGGGATCCCTAAAGGGCAAATGTAGGTCAAGGGCAACAAATGGAGGCTTAGCCCATTGTCACCTTAGCTAAGGCTCCCTTCTATTTACAGATTTTCACTGATGGGAGGAGATCCGGTATATTATGGAGTCACCGATGAAGGATAAGTCAATGAAATGATGTGGAGTGACCCAGATAATCCTTTTCCTAGAAGAGTTAGAAGGATAAAGCTTGCTTGCTTTCTAAGCAAGGTACAATGTCTTCTAGGGAAAGGAAAGAAGGATTTGAGGATTAGGTTTATAGGATATGACTTAAGAAGGAGTTTCCCAATCCCTAAAATCCTTATTGAAATTGGTATTTCGGATGGTTCTTGAAGAATTGTCTCTTTAAAGGAACGGGACGACACGGGACCAAGTGGACCCAGTCTAGGGTAAGGGGAGAAGAGTAGGGAAATCAATGATTTTCCCTAACCTGGACCAGGTATGGAAATGGATCAAAGAAAGAATATCCACTTGAAGGTTTGAATTGATCCGATAAGGTACTAGCCTTTGGGGATGCTAGGGCAAATTTTGATATCAAATCTAGGGCTTGGCTTTTCTCACAACTCCACCGTCGGAATGGCCTCAAATTTGGAGCAGGACTTGAGGAAACACCAGCGCAGGAGACCCTACGAGATCGAGCTTTTTGGATATTAGATTGCCGGGAAAACGATGCCCTAGGTGGCCCAACTTGGCTAGACCTGGAGAAATGTGAAAAGGATGTGATTTTAGGTGACCACCTCTTGGTAGATCAGTGCCTCATTCTTGGGAGAATGGAGTCTATGATGAATATGAGTGAGGATCTTTGATTCCAGTCAAGGAGGCCTCAAGACCACTTTGCTAGCCTTCTAGGTCAAGGAGAAGCAATCTTGCAACTTTTATACTTTGATGTGAAAAGGGGATGGCAAATCAAGGTCAATTTGTTGATAGAATTACCTCTAGGAGATTTCGTTCACATTACATGGCCCATACATTGAGAGGTGCTATGATAGAGACAAAATTCCACAATTTTAAGTAGTAAATGCATGCAGTGATTAGCCCTAGAAATAGCGAAAATCCCTGTCTAATGTATATGACAAAGTAAAACAAGAAAAACATTAAAATCATGTACTTACATGTAATAGAATATATCCAACCATCCATAATTGACAAAAGAGAAGCTCCAAGATAAGATAGACCAATATCCACACATCAAAATTCATCCATAAAGCTCCAATTCATCCTCTAGAAAAAGTGCGAAATTCTCAAGAGAGAGAAAAGATCCAACCCAAAGTGATGATGAGAAAATGAACTCATCTTGTATTTATACACAAATTAGGAGTTCGAATTAGCCTCCTTGGCTTACATAAGCCCCAAAAATAAAGTAATGTTCTAATAATTCAACTTTTGGTGACAAGCCCACCAAACTAGCTCATAAATGAAAGAATAAGCCTCTCAAGAGGTCAAATAATAATCTATGCATGCCGTAGGGCCCTCTAGGAGGCCTAATGAGGTCATGGGGTGCCAAATGAAGAGTAGGACCCTCAAAAGCAGTGGACAAGGGGTTGGCCCGTTGTAATAACCTGTGGTGCTCCAAATGAGATGTGGGGGCACACAAGTGTCCTCATGGGTCTCCAAACAAATCGAAGGTGCTTGTAGATCGCTTGCAAGGGCTAGGATGATGGTGTAGGTAATGTCACATCATCATGCAAGTCCTAGATCATTTGCCAAGTGTATGGTGGACATTGGGGCCAGTTGGGCGTGATGGATCAGGTGCATCTTCCTCATCCAATGAGTGAACCATGAGCAATCTCTGAATGGTTATGGGGATCCATGGAGTGCTGTCTGCTGCTATGGAGGCCCATGGCTCTCAACGCACACCCTAGATGTGCCAATGTAACCCTCGGGAGGATTAGGACCTCGTATAGGGAGACCAAAACCAAAATGGAGACCATTTGCAATCTTGCATAATATCCAATGCGTCCCCTAGCCTTCCAGTACAACAATTCACTAGAGAAATTGAGGAAATGAGCTTACCAATCATGGACCATAGGTGGGGAATTCATAATGGCCTGCCCTTCCATAATGGGTTTCGAGATGTGCCAATGTCTCCTAAACTCCAAATGGGGTTAACCAATAATTCTATTAGGTGGTTTCTACTTCTAAAGGGGATAATATAGTCAAGGTACATCCTTCAAAAGGTGGTGGCATGTGACAGATAGGTGAATGAAGTAGGGGATGAGAAGGGGCAACAATGGGTCACATGTTGGAGTACAAGTGTGATATTCCCACTTAGCAAAATTGCTAAGGGAAATATCAATCTTGCCCAATTTTGTCTTATTTCATGTTTGCACTTAGGAGATGTGGGTTTAGAGGTTCCACATGAATTTTGGGATTAAGTGGGGGTCCAAATATTATGAAGGATGGGAAATATTGTAGTTCTAGTGGAGCGTGGGGGTCACCCCATGGAGAATTACAGCCCACATGTGGAAGACACTTCCATTGGAGCAAAAGTGGTGGGGAAAGTCGAGCTGGGCCCACATGGGAATCTTAGAGGCTCTTTGATAAATAGAAAAAGAGGCACTCACTTTAGTCATTCATTCATCTATTCAGAAATTGTGTCTTTGACATAGCACACTTGAGCTAAAGGCAAGTTTGTAGTGTTGTTTAGCATGTGAGTGTCTCTGAGCGGAGATCTCAACCCTTGCTTCGGTGGGCTTCGAGTGCTAGTGCAAGGAGGGAGTCCTACCTATACTAGTTCGTACTAGTTGCAGGGAGTGCGAGTTTGTGGAGAGGATTGGCAGCAACATCACAGAAACTGCACAGTTCTTGGAGGAGGCATGCTTGAAGGTTGAGGTGTGAAGGGAGTTGGGGGCTAAAACTTGAGGTGGAATCTGAGGAAGTGTTGTGGGGGCTTTTCCAGCATTTTGGCGGAGCAGCAAACAACATTTGTTACAGGTTACATCTTCTGCTTATGGAGGACATCCAAGCATTTGGGGGTCAATTTTGGAGCATCAAAATTAGGACAAACCCTTTCTGGATTTTTTAGGGTTTATTGAGGAGAGGCCAAGATTAATTTAGCAAAATGTTCTAGGCAGATTTGAGGGGTCAAAAACGGACCCCAACTCAGCTAGTAGCTACATTCCCTAGGGGGAAATTGGGCCGAAATTCCAAGGTCAACATTTGGCCAATTCCTTTGTGGGTTATTGGCGGAGAGCCCAGGGTTAATTTCTTGGAATTTTCTGAACATCTGAGGAGGCCCTAAAAGTAGTTCTTTGTAGCCAGCAACATATTTTCTGGGTAGTTTCAGCATAGAGCCAAGAGAGAGTAGCAACAGATTTGAGTGGGATTTCTTATTGTTCATTTGGGCTTAGCTAACTTGCCTTGAGGAAGCCCAGGTGCACTCTTTCCAAAACCACATTGTACCCTCTTATTATTAATAAAATGGCTCAGATCAGTGCAGTTCATGGAGATTTCTGGTTGTTAAATGTGCTGTAAATTTTTGTATGTGTTTTTGCTATGTTTGCTTTGTTTAACGTTGTATATTTCCATTAGGAATATTACAACAAGGGTAGCTAATAAGAGGGAAGCCCACACTTGGGTTTATAATGTATAGGAGGGAGCAATCATGGTACATGAGTTGCCCAGACCTTGATTTTTCCACCCTTTTTTATATGCCTTTTGCCTTTTTATGATTTTCTTTGATTAATTGCTCGGGGCTCAAGAGGTAAGAGCATGATGTATAAGATATAATAGTGAATACCCCCTTTTAAGGTAGGGCGGTTCATTGCCCTCCAGTGTTTGGGACAATCATGGGTTCCTATATGATGAAGGAGGTTCATAGAACCTCCTTCACCTAGGGTGATTGTTATGAAACCAGCTCACAAAAAGATAGAAAAGATAGATGAATGCCTTAGAAATAAGCCTCTTCGAGGGGGCAAACTCCTTTACATTACACAAATGAACAATTCTTGGATGATACAAATGACAAGACCTCCTTTCTATATATAGGAGTCTATGGGGTCATAATATAATCAGAGCCGACATAACAATAATAATGTAGGTGCCTAACAGTGATGGCCATGATGATGGGGTAGAGCTCATGTATTGGCTTTTTCCCATGTGCTAAATGTTTTTGTCCCGATCATATTTTGCATTTTGTGGTACATTTTCCTGTTGAATGTGGCCAAATATGCTTTTACCTATTTTTTTAGCTGCATCAACGTCAGGGCTTCATTCCAGGCTATGACTCAAGGTGTAGGCAAGAGGAAGGGGCAAGCTATCCCTATGTGGACCCAGGTGGGAGAAATGATGAATGGGGTAATAATGAGTGGAAAGAGGGTAATAGAAGTGGATAAGGGAGCGGGATCACGCAACCAAAATCAGAGTTTCCCATGAAATACCATCCCTAGAGCCAAATAGTCAGTAAAAGAGATCCCACGGGACTAAAATCCAAGGTTAATACCCAAAAGGGGTCTAGAAGACAATAGCACAAACCTAGCCCATTCTTTCCGTTGAATCCCTCCATTAATCCATGCCCAGAGGTGTTCATGATAAGAAAACTACATACTCAATTTCCAAATGACAAGGCATACCTTTAGGTTTGCGAGGCCCACTTTCAAACATACAATCAAGGCAGATGGGAAAGGGACCACATGGTTGGCTCAGGTGGCGGAGAAATGACACAATGAGCTAGCTGGTGACTGTAAGGGGCTGCCAACTGAGGACCATCTTGGAGAATTTTTTTCTCCTAGGGATATCACTCACAAAATAGTGGGTAACAAAGCCCAAAAGCCTTTCTTGTGTATAGAGCCAAAACTGTTGATCTGGATATTTAAAGAAGATAAAGAGGGAGTTCTAGGTCTCTTTAAAAGGAGTGGTATAAACCTTGGACATAATTGATAGGGCACCAAAAAAAGAAATACTCTATCTCAGTCTCATGTAGGTTGTGTTACCTCCCGAGTTCTCTCTTGGTGGAAAAGTTCAAATCCCAAGTGTGAGAATCCAAGGGAAACTTAGGCAAACTGCCCATTATCACCTTAGTATCCTTTCCTTTCTTTATTTAGACTAGTGGAGATCTACCTCGTTACCACAAAATCTAGCAGGCCTTGGAGAGGGAAACCCTACAACAAAAGAGCTAGACAAAGTGCTAACAATGGGGTAGAGGCCCAATGTCACCTTAGCCAAAACCCCTTTCTCTTTACGCATTTTCATTGATGGGAGCAGTCCTAGTAGATGAAAGATCAATTAAAATAATATGCTAGGGATGAGGTACAAAGTGATCAAGCTAGATCTCATTCGGAAGAGAGGCTTAATAATGGTTCAAGGCTTCAAGGAAGCAAAACGCTCTCAAAGGAAAGCCCTAGGAATTAAGGTTCAAGACCTAGGGTTTTGAAATTTTCAGTTAAAACAAGTGTTCACAATGTCAAGAGCAAAGAGAAAGGGTTTCTTACAATACTAATCAACTATCCCAAGGCTCATGAAACCCTCAATAAAGTCCTCAAGTTGATGGAGAAGAAACTACGGTTTCCCTCTTAGGGCAACAACTAGGGCTAGAGATTTTATGGATGAAATTTTAGTGGATGCCCACCAAATTGATAGGTTAGGTAGGCTAGACCTATCTCTTGATGTTTAGTCTATCAAATCACCCAAAAGGTTCTGTTGACCACTACCGGTCAACTACCCATAGCAGTACACCCCCTTTTCTTTGCAAAAAGGGTAGCGCTTGATCGACATGTCCGTGCCATTCGACAGTCATCGACAACTTGATCAATTTATGTTGTAAACCCAGTCTGCATGTATAAATTGTAAATAATCTTAGCAGATATGAGTCATGTATGTAAATTGCCTAGGTGGACCTAATTTTCTAAGTGATAATCTACGTTTCGAAAGGTTTTTCGTCTCACCGATCCATGATCGACAGAGTTTTCCTTCAGCCTAACTCCGAAGCCGGAATTGATTTTGTCATTAGAATCTTAGAAGAATCCTAGTGTGTTAATCTGCTAGATTATAGTTGTGTCGCAGAACTGGGTGGTTTTTGAGGGTCTATGTCAAATGGGTTTTCCCCCCTTGGGATGTAAAGTTGTAAAAGTCATGATGTAAAGTGTCTTGAGGGTTAAGAAATGTTTTAGTCCCCTCATAAGTCCTAGGTCCTAGGTGATTTTCCCAAAAGCTAAGTTCGAGGATCCATTTAAAAAAAAAAATTTAAGAAAAAAATAAAAAATAAAAAAGTAAATATAAATAATAATAAAATAAAGTAAAAAACCTAAAAATAATAAAATAATAATATTTTGAGTAAATAAATGCAGAATTTCAATTTTTTAAATACATTAAAAATTCGACGGATGAGATCAAGAGATATCTTGATCCTCATCGACGGTCGAGATCATTTTGACGTGGATCACTCGAACTAGCTGTTGGGAATTTTTCCTTTAAATAGGGTGCTAGGGGTCATTTGAGATGATTGGATCTTGGAGTCTTGTGCTGAAGAAGCTCTCTTGTAAACTTGTCTGGTGCTAATAAAGAAAGACTTTGGGGTTAAAAATCTTGCTGGTGTTACTCTTCTGAAAATGCTGTAAGATTGTTCTTTTTTTTTTTTTTTTTTTCTGCATAATTTTATTTTCAGCCATTGATGATAGCTTAATGAAGATTGATCTAGGCACATGTATCTTGTCTGATCTTTGGAGTTTGAATAATAGTTTAGATTCTGAAATATAGTGGCAGGTATCTCCATTTGATCGGGGTTTCACTATTGTTTTCTCCTTCTATGTTAATGGTTGATTTTAAGCTGTGTAGGAAATCCTTTTTTCAGATTATCGGGCGTTAGGGGAAGTTCTCGGCTGAACCAGCCAACTCCCGGGTTGTATTTTCTGAAAGAGCCTAGCCAGTTCTTGATCCCGAGATTATCATTCGAAATATTTTTTATGAATGCATGTAGGGTTTTTTGAAGCGTTTTACATTAAAATTAAATTCTGATAATATTACTGTGATTATTGATAAATCTAGCTTCTTAAAAGCTTTCAGTTTGTAAATACTGTAAATTTTTTGCTGGGTTTACGGTTTTCAGTTTTTTGTTTTATGCACATATCATTTTTGGGTGATTCTTCCTTCCAGGTTGCAGGGTTTCTGAAGATTTCCAAGGTTTATCTGCGCCGTTTCGCTGTCCAAGGGTTTCAATCATTGTTTTAAGAAACGGCCGTTTCGAAACCGAAACGGCCGGGTTGATCCGAGCCAATACCTTTTTCTATGACCCGGCCTTTGGAACGGTTCGACTGGCTGAGTCACAAAAAACGCCCAACATCATGTCAAACTGCGATTTAATAAAATTTTAATGGATTTTTAAATTGTTTTTTGGTTGGTTTGGACTCCAAGCAGTTATAAATTTTCATGGTAATGTTAAATTCTTAAAGTAAAAGTGACATTCTCCTTAATATTCATTTTCATCTTTTTACTTAAATTTTTAACATTACCATGAAATGACTCAGGATGTTTGAGAGTGGTTTCGGCCTCATTGGATTTCATATGGAGAAAGTAGAATTTTAGATTTCATTCAAAATCCAGCAGACTTATCAGTTTTTCAGGGTTTCAGGATTGGAGGATTGCAATGTTTCCATTGAATTTTGTCATGTATTAGGGTATGGATTTTGGAACTCGTATTTAATCAAGAGCACTAATCCCTCTATGTACCTTGATGTTAGTGACATTGGTTGTCGAACTCCTCTGGGATTCACTCCCAAACCAAGAGCTTCTCAAAATGTTGCTCTCGCTCCCCACTTTCGCTCTTGCTCCCAAGTAACACTGAGCCAGATGATGTTGGCAACTCTAGCAGTAGCCAGTAGTACTGGTCACAGAGTTTTGTTGTAGAGGCCATTTATAGCCTCCTTGATTATGTGTTTTTGTTTTGATCTCTATATCATCATCGTGTATGTATTGGACAATGTACTGGGTGCCATTTTGATATAATGGATATATTCATGAGCCTACTTTGATCATATGTTGTCTTCTATCTATATTCTAATGCTGTGTGTTTGGAAACATGAATTAAAATCTTTAAAATTATGTGTTTTTATAAAAAATAAATATTTAATGTACTTTTTACAAGGACCGAGTCATTGAAATCGAGCCGGCCGAGTCGATACCAAGTCGGACGAGTCGATACCGAGTCGGAGTCGGAGTCGGAGTCAACCCTCGGCCGAGTCGGAGTCGGAGTCGGAGTTTTAAAACATTGGTTTCAATTTCAATTGTTTTTCAGGTCCGGAAGAAATTTTACATCGGTTTCATTGATATCAGCTTCTGGGGTTTGGAATATTTTTCCAAGGACTGCAAAATCGTTTTTCAAATTCCCCAGCTATCCTCAGCTGCCAGAAATCTGCATAAAAATAAAAATAAAAACGCAGCTCCTTCTTCTTCTCCTTTGCTGTAACGCTGCCATTCACTTGCTGCATACCCATACTGCATGCGTCTATACCACAGCTCCCTCTCTCCCTCCGTTCATTCCAAAACTCAGCCATATTGCACGTTGCTCTCTTCCATCTGCTCGCTGCCCATCTCTCCACGCAGATAATACTCAATCCCTCTCTGCGTATTCATTCCAGCACTCAACGCTGCCATCCGTGCCAATCCCTGCAAACATCCTCCCCTCATTTTTTATCACCCTACGCTGCAGCCTTCTCCAGCTTACGTTTTCCTCATAGCTCCCACGCTGTCCATCAGCTCTTCTCCACGCAAACCTGCAGTCAACAACACAAACAGTTCTGCGGCCATTTATCTCTGCTCCATACGTTGCCCATCATCCATTGGCTTGCAGCTTGCTCATCCGAATCCCTGCAAACGACACTCTTGACCCCTCATCCGCTGCCCTTCCTGCGTACACTACCTAGCCCTCCTTTCTCCTGCACGCCATCGAAACCACCCGCTGGCCATTGCTCCAGCTCTCTCTGCTCGCGTCCAAACTCATTCCATTTCTTCGCAGTCGTTTCCCGCAGCCGCCTGAACAAACACGATATTTTCAGCGTTCATTTGCATTAGTTCGATTTTTTTTATTTTAGTTTGGCTTACGGTCCTGTATGTTGTATGCGTTGGTCTATTTAAGATTTAGATTTTTTTTTTTATATATTTTCATTTTGTTATAAATATTAGACATCAGTTCTTTTTTCTGTTTAGATTTATTAAATTTTAGCTTTAGTTTTAGTTATAGATTTGGACATAAATTTAGATTTAACTTTGGTCTTAATTTTTATTTCTATTTTAGTTTTTGTTTTATTTAAAAAAAAAAATCCTCTTTTAAATAGATTTTAGTTCTAGATTTAAATTTAACTTTACTTTCTCTATAGTTTAATATATATATATATATATATATATATAAATTAAAAAAAAATTAATTTTCTTTTGTTTAGTTTAGTTTAGAATAAATTTGAGTTTCATTTTCTTTTAAGTCTAGCTTTGTTCTGTTTTTACTTTGAAAAATAAAAAAAATAAAAATTTCATAAAATATAAAAACAATAAAAATATAAAAAAAAAGCAGTTTTGGGTTATTTTTAATTTAGATTTATATTTCAGTTTAGTTTAAAAAAAAATAAAATTAAAAAATCATTTTGTTGTCTTTTTTGTGATATTTTTCTATAGCTAAGTGCATTTAATGTTTATTTATAAGTTGGCTATGTGAAAGTGGTGGCAGCCAGCATTTAAATTTTATGATCTTTTAAAGCATTTAATTTTTCTTGAAGTTTAATTGCTGGATCATCGTTAAGGCGTTGTGCATTTGTGGAAAATCTTACATCGCTTATAAGTGATTGTTAATCATGGAATTATAAAGTTCATATTCCTGCAGCAATCGTTTAATCATTAACTCCATAAGGCACTGGTCTATTAACTTAATAAAATCATTTTAGTGTTGGTTGTCCTTCGTGTCTCCCAACCCAACTGATTCACAGTTGGTCATCCATTTTCCTATAGGGTCTACCCCCCTTAGCCACGGGAGACAGGCTTAAACGGAGAGATCGGGGATCAGGGTGACAGCCCCTAGTTTGAGCGTTGTTGTGACAATCTGTGCGACAAGAGGTTCCTTTGTAAAATTTTGCTTCTAGCTGTAGTTTTTCTCCCTAGCCTTAAAAGGACAGAATTTGAAAAGAGAAATTTATGGAGAAAATTTAAGGTTGATCATCAAGTGATAAGACCAGTACCTTGTCCTATGGGGCTATGGAGTCAAGGATGTTTAACATAAGCCAAATTTCTTCTAATGAGGTCCAAATTTGATGCCTTAGCTATCAAAATGTAATGTTCCGAAATAGGAAAAATAGTGATATACAAAGCAAATAACACATGCAAGCACAAAATTTTCGAAAATCAGTGAACACCTATGAAATCTCCACAAATACCAGGCAACTGAGTTGTTTTATTAAATATATGGAGCATGAGTACAATGGTATGGAAGGAGTGCACTTTGGCTTGCCTCAAGGCCAAGCTTGACAACACCCAGGTGAGAAACTGCAACACCTAGAAGGGAGAGTGAGCTGCCCCAAATAGGCCCTGCGCTACCCGAGAAAACTACAACGTCTACTGGAAAGATATTGCTGAAAGTCCTACCTTTGGTGCTCAGAAAATTATGAAAAATTAGCCCTGGGCTCCTCTCAATAAACCCATCAAACCCAGAAAGGGTTTGGCCTAGTTTTGACCTTCAAGAATCGACCCCAAATACCACGTCCTCCTCAAACTAGCTGGAAAATACGACCTGTCTGGAAATGTGCTGAAGCAGCTTTCCAATTCTCCCAAAAATGTTGAACTCCACTCCCCGAATGATCTCCTCAAACTCCTAGAACAACCCAGCTCCCAAACTCCTTTTCTCAACCTTTCACGTGTGCCCAGAAATTAGCTTCTACGCTGGCCCAAAAATTGTGCCACTGCCGCTATCTGAAAGTCGTTCGAGTCCCCTGCTGGAATACCTGGATTGGCCTGAATTTGTTGATGTAGTTTCCGCTTAATTTTTCCCACAAGACCCAGAAAGGAATTGATTGCAATCCTTCAAACCAAAAAACCCACAAAATGGAGCAATATTACCAACAATTGCTGTTTGGAAAGTGACACCTGTTTGACATTGCTAGAGTGCTCAGAAAATTCAGCCAAACTAACCTTGGCCTCTCCTCGATAAACCTAGAAGAACCCAGAAAGGGTCGGGCCTAATTCCAAACTTCCAAAATTGGCCCCAAATAATGTGAGCACCCTCTACAACTGAGTAATTCATACTACTTGGTAAATAGCTGCTAGATCCCTCCAAAATTCGCTGAGGATACCTCCAAGAATTATCCTTATGCCCCCTTGCAAATCTTCAGCCCCAACTCCGGTATAAGCCTCCACAACTTACATGCTCCTCTAATGACTGCGCAATCCTAATACGATTGCCTCTGCATGTGCACTGGAGGAAGAATTTCAGTTGGATGACCAACCACTGATTCAGCCCGGTAAACTCCACCCAAGAGTAGCAAAATCCAAGACAATTATGTCCCCAAAAGTCCGGAACCAATGCTTCTCTGAAGCTCCCTCTCCCGGGAAGTGCGTACTTCCCTTCTGCGTCCAGTCTTCCCCCAGAACAATTCGATTTCCTCTGTATAATACTCCCGAATTAGCTCAGAAGTGTGGAAATGTATCCCCTAGGGTGGCACTCGAAGTCCACCAAAGTAGGAGTTGAGATTGCCCCTCGGAAATCTCGTGTGCTGAACATTACTTTGTTGACGAAGCTAAATAGCTTGAGCAAACTATGTTTCAAATATCAAATTAGCAAAAGATCCCTGTTACCCACCACTTTGTGGGTGATATCCCTAGGGGAATTTTTTTCTCCATAATGAGACTCAGCCGACAACAAGTAGCCCCTTGATGCCTCCTACTAGCTCGTTGTGCCATTTCTTTGCCACCTGAACCAGCCATGTGGTCCCTCACCCACATGTATTGATCATATGTTTGAAGTTGGGCCTCCCGAATCTAAAGGAATGTCTTGTCATTTGGTAATTGAGTATTGGGCTTACTTATCATGGATACTTCTTTGTATGGATTGATGGAGGGATCTCCTTTATTGACCATTTGGTTCTAGGGTGGTACTACCTGGGAAACCCTGACTTTGGGTGCGTGGTCCTATTAAGTTATGGTATGTTCTATGCTTATAACAGTTTACTTCTTTTTCTTATTATATTCCACAGATTAGCAATCACATGTACATAAAGTAAAGTGCAGATAGAACATTAAACGATCGACAGAAAACAAGCCAAGACAAGAGACACAAGATGTGGCGGCTAGCCAGGGACAAACCCCACAATGTGTGGGGAAACCCTTTGATCAAATCTTCTTTTATCTTCAATAATTCAGCAGAGAGAAATAGTACAATAAATCTGATTTATATCAGCAGTAGCAAACCCTAGATCAACAACATTAGCATTAATGGCTTCATCATCAAACTAGGGCAGACGATATCTCACAAACCAACCGTCGAATCGGCATGATTCCACCACCAAAAGTTGCGGCTTTCAAAGGAGGTGCAGATGAACCTACAGCTCAGTTCAGATGAGGAGATGTTCTAGTCCACGCAGGTCAAACTTCACTTTTGCAATTGTAGCTTCAGTTTCAGCAGCTTCCTTCAAACTAGGGTAGTTGATATCTTGCAAACCATTTGTCGGATTGACTTGATTCCACCACCAAAAGTTGTGGCTTTCAGAGGAGGTTTAGATGAACCTACAACGTAGTTCAGATGAGGAGATCTTCTAGTCCACGCAAGTCAAACTTTACTTCTACAGTTGCAACTTCAGTTTCAGCAGCTTCCTTCAAACTAGGGTAGTCGATATCTTGCAAATCGTCCGTCGGATTGACTTGATTCCACCACCAAAAGTTGCGGCTTTCAGAGGAGGTTGAGATGAACCTACAGTGCAGTTCAGATGAGGAGATCTTCTAGTCCACGCAAGTCAAACTTTACTTCTGCGGTTGCAGCTTCAGCGTCAGCAACTTTCGGCTTCACATGTGTGAGGGAGAGACCCTTTTCTGCGCAGTAGAGAAGAGACTCTTTTCTGTGCAGTAGAGAGAGAGAGATGTGATGATATGAGTGTGTCCAAATGAGGAAAAGTCCTCCTGTATTTATACACAACGTTGGTGTTTGAATAGATGCGACTGTTGGGCTGCTGAGCCTACATGAGTTGTAGGTCGGCTTGATAATAATTTCATAATCAAAATAAATTCATATCTCCATGAATACTTATCAGAATCGGATGATATTTATATCAATCCTACACCTCTCGACGAGAGGAATCTAATAAAAATATTATCAGCCATGAATAAGATGACCCACATGAAGTTTTCCCTAGTTGCCAATTTTAACACTCCCTCTCAACTAGGGAGAACTTCATCTGCAATCTGTCTATCGGTCGTTACTATTCATCCATCAAATGCACTGCCCTATACAGCCTGACCCTTACCCTGCTCTGCTCTATTCTGCCTATTTTGCTTTGTCTTGTTTTGCCCTGTACTGATCTGTATTGTTCTGCTCTACTCTTGCATTGTTCTGTTCTACTCTGCTTTTGTCCGAATTATGAAGAAGAAGAAATGATCGAGGATGTATCATAATGACTCAAAGTCAGTCTCAGAGTATGTACCACTGGTCCCAGACCAGTCTCAACCAACCCGAAGTCAGCGTCATAGTGAGTACAACTCCACTGTTCCCAGACCAGTGTCATCCTCCACTGACTCAAAGTCAGTCTCAGAGTGCATACCACTGGTCTCGGACCAATCTCAACCGACCCGAAGTCAGCTTCATAGTAAGTACCACTCCTACCACTGGTCCCAGACCAGTATCGCAGTCTCAGAGAGTGTATCACTGGTCCTAGACTAGTCTCAACTGATCCGAAGTCAGTGTCATAGTATGTACCACTCTCACTGGTCCCAGACCAGTACTGCACTGACACGAAGTCAGTCTCAGAGTATGTACCACTGGTCCCAGACCAGTCTCAACTGACCCGAAGTCAGTGTCATAGTATGGTACAACTCCTACCACTGGTCCCAGACCAGTATCATTGATCCCAGATCAATGGAGGTCATCCTAGCATAGGGAGTACAGTAGATACAATGATGCGTCCATCGGTACTACTATGGTCCCTAACTTCATTTCCCTGCTCATTGATCAGATGAGAGGTACTTCCCATGAGTCCCAGACTGCATGGGTAGGATGCCTCGACAGGAGAACTAATCAATCCTGTCCTCACAGGAGAACACATCAATCCTGCTACAATTGCCATGGAGAACACATCAATCCAGGCCGCCATGGAGAACACATCAATCCAGGCCTCACAGGAGAACACATCAATCCTGCTACAATCGCCATGGAGAACACATAAATCCAGGCCTCACAGGAGAACACATCAATCCTGCTACAATCGCCATGGAGAACACGTCAATCCTGCTACAATCGCCATGGAGAACACATCAATCCAGGCCTCACAGGAGAACTAATCATCCTGCTACACAGGAGAGCGAATCATCTTGTTCCATAAGAGAGCGAATCATCTTGTCCCACAAGAGAGCGAATCATCTTGTTCCAGTGCGCACCACCAGGGGAGGGTGAGTCACCCTGTGGTCATATGTTGCTCCAGTAAGAACCGCAAGCCCTCAGAGCTCTCAGAGCTCAATGTATGCAACATGCAGGACCCTTGTACAAGGGTTTCTTGACGACTCCAAGTCATTTGGGAAAATCATAGATTAGATCTTTCCTCGGGGCTTTGACAAGGTGTATCGACCTGTACGTCATCTTAATGCGATGAAGCCTCCTTGCTCATCCACTTACCATATCCCAGATGATGTCTATCTGCTGGAGCAATCGATGAATATGGGATTCCTCAATAATAGAATCCCACCTCTGGTTGTCACATAGGATCACGGTGGTATCCAATGTAAATCCATATAGCTCACTGAAGAGCTTTCGCAACCAGACTGCCTCACAGGAGGCCATGCTAGTAGCAATATACTCTGCTTCGGCGGTGCTCAAAGCCACCGAATTCTGCTTCCTAATCATCCAGGATATCAAAGCAGATCCCAAGGTGAAATAGCTCTTACGGTCCACCACACTGCCTGCCCAATCAGCATCAGTATATCCAAGTAGTCTCACATCTGCGGCAGTGTATCTTAACCCATTAGTAATTGTGCCACGAAGATATCTCAGAAGATTCTTGGCATCAATCCAGTGAGGCTCAACCAAATATGAGCTCACAATGCTAACTGCAAAACATATGTTCGGACGGAGGTTCACCAAGAACATCAATGCGAATGAGTTTTTGAGACTCAGAGGCATTTCCCAAATCTGGTCCGACATCACTACCATATAACTTCTGAAAGTTAAGATTCTTGAGGTAGTCATAGGCTTGCAGTCCATCATACCAAATCTTTTCAGAATCTTTTTAGAATTTCCCTTGGCTTCTGCCACACTTCAAGTCCTTGGTTCTTCATTTCCAATTCAGAAGCCAACTCCCTCTTGCATTTGTGAATGAGAGGGTATGCACCTGTTAGAAAGAGGTCATCCACATACAACACCAGTATGAGAGGCTTGTCATCTTCAACCTTAAAGTAAAGGTTAGGATCAGCTTCACTCCTAGTGAATCCCAGCTTCATCAAGTAGCTATCGATCCTCTCATACCATGCTCGGGGTGCTTGCTTTAGCCCATAGAGAGCCTTCTTCAACCTGCATACATGAGATTTTCAATCATAAATCTCAAATCCTTCGGGTTGCTCCACATAGACCGCTTCTTTGATCGAACCGTGCAAGAACGTCGTCTTGACATCGATTTGATGTAGGTTCCATCCTTGTGAAGCCACAAGGGCTATGATCAAGCGGATGGTCGTATATCTGGCAATAGGTGCAAATATCACATCATAGTCTATACCTTCCTTCTGGGAGAAACCACGAGCAACAAAACGAGCCTTATACTATTCCATACTTCCATTTGCTACAACTTTATCTTGTAAAGCCATTTTGAAGTAAATATTGTCTTGCCCTGGGGTCACATCATTCTCCATAATGGTCATAGCATCCTTCCATACTTGATGCTTGACGGCATCTGAGAATGATGAAGGCTCATTTTGTATGATTGTGCTCATACTGGTCAGGTATCCCTGATACCTGTTGGGTTTCTTACTTTCACGGAAGGTTCCTCGGGGTGCAGCATTTCCTTCAGCATCATCAAGTAGCCCCCTAAGCCATGAAGGCCTCTTCCTGGAAGAGGAAGGCTCAGGTGGATAAATAGGATCCATCGGTTCTTCCATATCAGGCATTGTTACATCATCTAACCATAGAGACGGCTTCCACAATCGTACAGTGCCACACCATTCTGCTCTAGAGTATGTGGTGTGGTAGTCTCCCTCTTAATGGCAACCATAGGTATACTTGAGTGAACCAACTGTAATATATCAGAGGTCTTGCTTAGGCTTGAGGGGAATGGTCCCCTTTTAGGCTTTCCTTTGGCACATCTTGGACATACACCTTTCTCTACTTGGAATTCGGGCATCCCTATTACCATCTATCTTACATCGGGTAGAGCTTTGTAATGAAGGTGGGAAAACCTTCGATGCCAAAGTTTGGACTGAAGAGTTGTGTCACAAGACATGACACCTAGCAGACTTCCATTGACCTGATATAATGAATCGACATGAAACCCAAGAGTAAAGGCATCTTTAACATTATTTTTTCATATACGTACCTTGCCATTGCTGAAGGTTACCTTGTAACCTTTGTCTTCCATTGCTGAGATGGACTCCAATGTCTTTTTGAGGTCAGGTGCATTTAATACATCCTTGAATTTCTAGCCTTCTTGAATGGTTGTCCTCTTCCTTGATTTCCAGCATTCCTTTTACCTTTGCTATCAGAGGGATTTTGATCATCGTCCTGGAGTGAGTCCTTTCTATCAGGGCACTCCCTTGCATAGTGCCCTGCTTTATCACATATGTAACATCGTCCTTTTCTTCCACCCTTAGGTCCAGCCTTTCTTTTTGATTTAGTCCCGGAATTATTTATTTTCTTAGCATGAGAAGAAAAAGCAGCAAGAGGACCTTTAGGCAAGGGCATTTCTTGCTCTTCTACCCTTGTTTCTTCTTGAATGCATCTAGCCATTAATTCCTCGAAATTAGGAATTACATTATTGTTCAGAAGAGTAATCCTGAACACGTACCATTCGGATGGTAATCCTCCAAGAGTCGTGAGTGCCATTTCTCTGTCAGTAATAGTCTCCCCAATAGATAGGAGATCGTTCTTGATCTCGGTGATTCTTGAGAAGTATGCTTGCATACTCTCATCTTTACCCTTTCCTTCAGCTTATTTCTAAGAAACAAAACTTGATTTGCATCATTAACTTTAAATAAACTCACCAGTTTATCATAGATTTCCTTGGAGGTGTCTAGTTCAGAGATGTGGGCCACCAAGTGCTTGTCACTAGAGTCCCAGATGATCTTCTTTGCTTTAATTTCTCCATTCTTCCATTTGTTCTTGGCAGCAGGAGGTGCATTTGATGGAGGCTCAACAGTATTGCCTCTCACATGATCCAACACTCCTTGATCCTCAAGGGTTAGATCGATAGACATCTTCCATCCGTGATAGTCAGCTTTCTCACGGAGCTTGTCTTTGGCAGGAAAGAGTGTTGAGGACCCCATCATTCTTTTAGGATAGCCTTGCCAATCTTCTCTTCGGTGATTGCTCTTGCTCTTGCTCGGGCTTTGTTTTCACCTCAGCTCTGATACCATGTTAAGTTATGATATGTTCTATGCTTATAACAGTTTACTTCTTTTTCTTATTATATTCCACAGATTAGCAATCACATGTACATAAAGTAAAGTGCAGATAGGACATTAAACGATTGACAGAAAACACGCCAAGACAAGAGACACAAGATGTGGTGGCTAGCCAGGGACAAACCCCATAATGTGTGGGGAAACCCTTTGATCAAATCTTCTTTTATCTTCAATAATTTAGCAGAGAGAAATAGTACAATAAATCTGATTTATATCAGCAGTAGCAAACCCTAGATCAGCAGCATTAGCATTAGCGGCTTCATCATCAAACTAGGGCAGACGATATCTCACAAACCGACCATCGGATCGGCATGATTCCACCACCAAAAGTTGCGGCTCCAAGAGGAGGTTCAGATGAACCTACAGCGCAGTTCAGATGAGGAGATCTTCTAGTCCATGCAGGTCAAACTTCACTTTTGCAGTTGCAGCTTCAGTTTCAGCAGCTTCTTTCAAACTAGGGCAGTCGATATCTTGCAAACCGTCCGTCGGATTGACTTGATTCCACCACCAAAAGTTGCGGCTTTCAAAGGAGGTTCAGATGAACCTACAACGTAGTTCAGATGAGGAGATCTTCTAGTCCACGCAAGTCAAACTTTACTTTTGCAGTTGCAGTTTCAGTTTCAGTGGCTTCCTTCAAACTAGGGCAGTCGATATCTTGCAAACCATTCGTCGGATTGACTTGATTCCACCACCAAAAGTTGCGGCTTTCAGAGGAGGTTCAGATGAACCTACAATGCAGTTCAGATGAGGAGATCTTCTAGTCCACGCAAGTCAAACTTTACTTTTGCAGTTGCAGCTTCAGTGTCAGCAGCTTCAGGCTTCACATGTGTGAGGGAGAGACCCTTTTCTGCGCAGTAGAGAAGAGACTCTTTTCTGCGCAGTAGAGAGAGAGATGTGATGATATGAGTGTGTCCGAATGAGGAAAAGTCCTCCTGTATTTATACACAATGTTGGTGTTTGAATAGATGCAACTGTTGGGCTTCTGAGCCTACATGAGTTGTAGGTCGGCTTGATAATAATTCCATAATCAAAATAAATTCATATCTCCATGAATACTTATCGGAATCGGATGATCTTTATATCAATCCTACACTTCTCGACGAGAGGAATCTAATAAAAATATTATCAGCCATGAATAAGATGACCCACATGAAGTTTTGCCCTAGTTGCCAATTTTAACAGGTCCCTCTCCTTTACTTGCACATATTACTCCCTTTCCACTCACTATACCCCCATTCATCTTTTCTCCCATCTTGGGTCCACATTCCCATTCTGGGTCCACATAGGGCTAGCCTCCCTATCCCCTTGCCCCCACCTTGGGTCAGGCCTAGAATGATGCCCCAGAGGTTGAAGCAATTAAAAGAAAAAGTGAAAAGCATAATTGGCCACATTTAACAGGAAATTGTACCACAAAATGCAAAAGATGGCCGGGACAAAATAATTAGCACATGGGCAAAAGCCATTGCATGAGTTCTACCCCAATCCATGGCCATCACCCTGGTTCCATAGGCCCTAGATGAGCCTCCTCTATCATTCAGGAACCCATGATTGTCCCAACCCCTGGAGGGCAATGAACCGCCCTACCTAAAAGGGGGTAATCACTGCTATATCTTACACATCATGCTCTTGTCCTTTGAGCCCCGAGCAGTTAATTAAAGAAAATTCATAAAAGGCAAAAGGTATATAAAGAAGGGTGGAAAAATCAAGGTTGGGGCACCTCATGTACCATGATTGCTCCCTCCTATACATTACATACCTAGGTGTGGGCTTCCCCTTATCTAGCTACCCCTATGCCCCACTATGTGGCCCAGGACTGCCCCTCTCATTCCCTATTCCATCTCACTTATTTGTCACTTGCCACCCCCATTAGAGGGATGTACCTTGGACATACTATCCCCTTTAAGGGCTGAAACCACCTAATAAGGTACTTGGCTAACCCCCTTTGGAGCCTGGAGACACTAGCACATGCCAAAGCCCACTACGGAAGGGCATGCCATTATGAAGTGCCCTCATTGTTATCCATTATTTGTAAGCTCTTTTACCCGATTATTTTAATCACTGGTTGTACTGGAAGCCCAAGGGACGCATTGGATCTTATGCAGGATTACAAGGTGGTTTCCATTTGGGTTTGGTCTCCCTACATGGGATCCTATCCCCATAGTTCTACATTGGCACATTCAGGGTGTGCATAGAGAGCCATTGACCTCCACAACAACAAACAACACTCTACGGATCTTCATGGATGCTCAAAGATTACTAGCGATCCACTTTTGGGATGATGGTGATATGCTTGGTACATTATGCCCAACAGACCCCCACAAGAGCCCCACGCTCTTGACAGGTGTCCTAGGACTTGTACGATGTCATCGCAGCATTCATTCCACCACTTGGACCCTTGTAGAGGATCCCCAATTCATATGGAGACCCATGGGGTCATTTATGTGCCCTCAGACCCACTAAGAGCACCACAGGTCTACTACTTAGAGAACAAGGGGCCATCCCCTGTGCATCATATTTCAAGGAATTTATTCCTCAATATGGCATTTCTAGATATTATTATGCCTTTGGAGGGCCCTACGACATGCACATATTATTATTTGGCCCCTTATGAGGCTTATTTTTACATTTATGAGCTAGTTTGGTGGGCTTGTCACCAATAGGGGTTTTATTTGCACATTATTTTATCATTAGGGGCTAATGTAGGTACATAGGCTACTTCGAACTCCTTAGGAGGCTATATATTGATGTTAAAAACATTCATTTGTATCATCAATTAACTTGGGATCTCTTTAATTATAGAGAATTTCACACTTTTTCCTTGGTGGATATTTTTTGGAGATGGATGAATTTTGATGTATGGATTTGGGCTATTTCTCTTGTTTTGGAGCTTTATTGAGCAAACGAAATGCTGGTTGGATATAATCTATAACGTTGTAAGTAAATTTTAAATGCTATTATTCTTGTTGCTGCATACTCCTAAAATTAGGGCTAGTTGTTGCATTATTGAAATGTGGAATTGAGCATGTTTTAGCTAATTTATTATTTAATGTATGGGCAATTTTATATGAATGAAATGTCCTAGAGATTTATTTATCTCGAGAATCTTGCATCATTTGCTTTGAAGTATAAATGCTTGAAGGTCACTTTTCTTTTCTTTTTCTCAACACTGGATGAAGTTGACTTTCCGGACCTCCTTGATCAAGAAACCAAGTTCTTACTCATCATTATCCTTGACTCCATATCCCCAAGTGAACTAGGCATTGATCCTTCAAAAAGGGTGATCATTTTAACCCTCTTTTTACCATTTTCCCATTTTTCCTCAAGTCAAGCCCCACTAGGTCACCTAGGGCATCAATTTCTCGGGAATTGACCCAAGGAAAAACTTCGATCTCCTGTAGGCTATTGAGCTTGTGGGTCCCCTCCCCTCCTGTAAATTTGAGGCAATTATGACAGTGGAATCTCTGGGAATCCCAAGCCCTAGCTCTAGGATCGAATTTTGCCTAGGCATCCCCAAAGCTAGACCTCAATAGGATCAACTCAACCTTTTGAAGTAAATATTCTTCTTTGGTCCTTTCCCCTCACCTTGTCCAGGATAGGAACATCACTGGTTGCTACATTCCATCCCTGAACTTGGGCTAGGTCCACTTGGTCCCATGTGGTCCCACTTCTCATTAAAGATGATTTATTAAGGACCATTTGGGAATCCAAGTTTCCCAAGGATTATAGGGATTGAGAACCTTGTTTATAAGCCTATCCTTTCTCCCTCAACCCTCCAATCCTCACCCCTTATCCCTGGTGGACCAAGTTCCTTGCTTTAAGAGCAAGCGAGCTCCATTCTTCACTACATCCTCGGGAAAGGGTTTTTAGGGTCACTTCTCACCTATCCATTGACATATACTTTACAAGTGATCCCTACACTACCGGGACTCCTCTCATCGGTGACAGTCCATAAAGAGCAGGGAGACTTAGCTGTGGTGATAGTGGGCTAAGCCTCCACCGTTGCCCTTAACCTAGCAGTTGCCCTCTTAGGAACCGCTTTATGTCCCTTGCTGGTTTGAGTGGTAACAATCCGCAAAATTAGGCCCTCCAGCTCTATTTATCTTCTTGCCCCTTCTATTCCTTCATGTGGCCCCCACAATTCGAGTTACCTCTCCTCTTTCTCCCCACAAGTTCGAACTCTCCTAAGGGGTATGAATTCCCTTTGGAGTGGCCCCCACATTCCACTTGCACTTTGATTTATTACCTTTTCTAATGTTTGGAAGCCTTCTTTTCCTAAAAAGCCAAGTGGGGTCCTCCTAATCCACCTTTCCTAAGTTCTAATGCCAAAATATCTTCTGATGGTCAAAATTGCAAAAATGGAATTCCTTCATAACCATTGGGGACATTACAGTCCTCCCCACCAAAAATTGCTTGTCCTCAAGCAATGGTTGAACAAGCACCCCCTCTATCAACCGACCCAGAAGGTTACTGCAAACAATATCGGGGTCCTAAATGTGCCACCGAGTCATCTTTGATCTTTGCTCTACCTTGCCAGGATCCCAAGGCACCCTGATCAGCGTGAATCATCCCTTGCTCCACTCGCTGTCCAACTTGTTGAAGAATCTAGGGGAGACATAATTTAGATGATTCTTCATTACATGATAACAATTTGTGAAGCATTTATACCAATGTTGCATTAATCGTTATCGGGATAAATATCAGCGCTCAGAAAAAATCGTAATTATCGGGAAAAAATTGTTTGGTACAAAAATATTCATTTTTTTCAATTTTTTTAATATTTAAACCATCTACAACATAAAATAAATACATTGACACATAAATATGATAAAAAAACTAATATATAAGATGTTTAATATCATTTCTAGTGCTAAAATCACACATAACATTGAATCATGCCCTGAATAGTAAGTCCTGACTCCCGAGTCCCAACTCAGCCTCAAAATATCAACAAAAAATATAATAATGTATCTCATCATGTCATAATGTCATATACAATAAAATGAAGAAAATAACTAAAGTCTAATCCTATTGATTTCCTTTGCCCCTCTTGCGAGAAAATGCCACAACTTTCCCTTCCCCTCTAGATGTAGATGCTGGTGCCGGTGGAGTTGGTAGTGGAGTCTGCTATGCTCTAGAAGTTGAAGAACTATAAGTAGGAGCTATAGGAGGTAGACCACGTCCTCTACTGGTGGCAGGGGTAGCCCGGGCATGTGGTGTCACTTGGAAACATTACAATCTCCCAATCCTGAAATCCTGAAAAACTGATAAGTCTGCTGGATTTTGAATGAAATCTAAAATTCTACTTTCTCCATATCAAATCTAATGAGGCCGGAACCACTCTCAAACATCCTGAGTCATTTCATGGTAATGTTAAAAATTTAAGTAAAAGAATGAAAATGAAGATTAAGGAGAATGTCAATTTTACTTTAAGAATTTAACATTACCATTAATAGCATATCAATACTAGGGCCTAGACTTGATCATTAAGCTGCCCCACTCAAAAATTATTTGTTTCTTTAAAAAAAAATTGCATTTCGAACATTTAGCATCCCTTATAAAACCTCGCTGCCCCGACTGCCCGCGATAATTTCCGATTTTATCGCGATTTTTTGGAAAAAATCGCGATAATTTGAAAAACTCGCGATAATTTCCAAAAAATCGGGCAAAAAAAATACCGGCGATAATTTCGAATAAAACTCGCGATATTTTCGTTCTGCTGAAAAACTCGCGATAAAACGATAATATCGCGATTTTCACAACACTGATTTATACAATTTATCTTAGCTCAATGTTTCCTTCATTATTAGTGTGTGTATGGTAGCTTCATCAAGTTATTGTCAAAACCAAAAGAGACAAGAACACAAATGTTTGGCTTTTTGCCAGGGCCAAAACGTCTCCCTCTTGGAGAGGAAAACCCACGCAAAATTCTTCTTATGGAGATATTATTGACGAATACCAAGACCATAACCCTTGACACATTCTGCCTCTCCAAGACGAAGACATCAATCGTTTTCCCCATCGCTGCTGAGATCTTCATCATTCCTTCACTGCTGCATTATTGAGACCCTTACTGCTTCTGCATTACCATGACTGCTCCAGAGATTACCACAGATGTAATCTCTATACCTTCATCGAGAACATGATCTTCAAGTACAAGATCATATCTTGTGTCTGCACCTCGTTATCATCATTGTATCAAAGCTGTGATCATCATGGTTATTACTGCTCCTAGTAGCACGTCAAGACTGCATCATACTAGATCTAAATACTGTCTCCTTTATCTGGTATGCCAAGGATCTCTTTATCATCATCGAAACTTATTTCGTTATCAGAGTTATGCCAGGACTGTAACATCTAACATAATCTTCACTGAGCCAAAAGAATAGATCGATCATTGCTGTTCATTGTGTTTGGGCTGCTACAGGTATGCCACCGAGGTTTATATACCAAGACAATACGGTACCCTCGTCTGAGCTCTTCTCTACTTCAAGTCATAGGTATGCCGAGAGTGTATTTAGTCCAGAACTTTGGTCAACACTGCGTCCTCATCACACCTCCTAGATTTGGTTACGACTGTACCTCAGAGACATCTCTATGCCGAGACTATCTATTTGGTGACCTTACTGCTCCATCAATCTGGGATCCAGCTTGACTGCACCTTATACCCATCCGAGGTGTAGTCAAGCCTTTAGACAAGGAGACCTTAATTCAATGCGGATCTACTGCTCCTTAATGCGAAGACTTCAGAGAGAGATAATGTGAGATCTATCATCCTTGAATGCGGATCCTTGTACCCGAGTTCAGTTCACTTCATTTGCGGATACCTTATGCTTTGACTGCGGCAACTACACCCAAAATTTCAGAGAGGAAGAATGCAAAGTTCTTATTTGAGTTTGGAGGATACCTTGGTGGGGTATTTATAGTGGTGAGTACTTCATATTTGAGCCGACATGATCCCATGAGCCGACGTGACTTTTGCTCAAGCCGACTTGACTTTAATTTATGCATTTAATTTATTTTTGGAGCTGACATGAAGACCTGTTCCTTGTTTTCGCTTGCAGACTTCTTGAAGGATTATGCTTGGTCTTTGGAGGGCTTTTTCACAACTTTGTAGACTTGAATACATTTACATAAACTCATAAAGAGTTTCTATACATATGACATGACTCTTCAACATATAAATAAATCCTAAAGACATCAAGAAGAAGTCTTTCTCCTAATGACACTTCTTGCTCATGAAACCCATGTAGCAAGATTACAAAAAATAATAATTTATTACATCAATTACAAAGATTATGTCATTATGAAGATCGAACCTAGTTACACTTTCTTCAACACTCCCTCTTAACTAGGGAGGTATTCATAACGGTACTTGGTCTTTCTTAATCTGAAGAATTTCTCATAAGAAGAATTGAATTTGCAATCCATCTGTTACAACATCATTTCAACCTACGTTGTTTCCATTTACCAAGGCCTTGACTAACAACTCCATCTCTCACTTAGTTCAGAGCACAATGCTGGCAAGACCAATGATTGATAGACACGCATCATCATTGTCTCTCTTAGGGTCATACCTATCCGAGTGTTCTCCGAGTATGCCCTACTAGGACTATTCTCATCTTGGGTTCCCAGCTCTCAAGAATATCGGTCCTCTTGCCCACTCTTGTCTTGGATGCCCTACCACATCCTCAAAGAGTGTCGGATGCCAGATGATTACACAGTCCTCCATTCTTTCTTCCAAACTGAAGACAAGAATGTCATGTATAACTCTCCCTCTTACCCAGGGATGAGTTCCAAGTTTCTCCTTACTCAGAAACTTTCTCGAGTTCCTTTACTCATAGGAACCTCCCAGAGCTCCCTCTTACCCAGGAACTCTATCATCAGTGCTTTATAGGGTCTTCTAGTTGACGGATGATCCGAGATTTCGATGTCATCAATTTCTTCACATGTAGGGTTCAACCATCCATCTCTTTCCTTCGTCATGTCATTCCTTCTTTCCCGAAAAGTATCCTCCTTGGCTTGACATCTGGGGCTTTCTTCATAAGGCCATCTATCTTCACCTTTCCTTTAACGGTGATTGCTCTAGATCACGAGGTACATAGTTGTGACAACTCTTATTACCATGGCCCTGCACACATACCTAGACTTTCTCCAAGAGGTTAGAAACCAAAAACAAATCACATATTACCTTTCCGGTGATGGTCTTTTCCAGTGACATCTTCTTGTAGGTATCAACATCCTGCATACATGTTGACACATCTCCCAACGATATATGTTGTCAAGGGTCTTCATTTTTCCATCAGAGTCTTCACATCTTTCCGGGAGATTCCCTGATCCTCTGGATGTTGATTACCTTCACCATGGTTGCATGTTTCACGATCTCTTTCATCCTCATGTCTTTCATTCCTAAGAGCTCTCAGAGTTCTTCAATTGTAGTCAACTACCTCATACTTCATATGAGGACATATTATGTTGATTTCATCTAGTTTGACTTATGTCTTTCTGCATCCTTTCAGAGGAGGAGATCCTTTCCCTTTTGATCATGCTTGATCCATTTTACCTGCAACCATATATCATGACATTACGATATCAAATACAAATACAAATATAGGCATACATACCTCATTTTCCCTTTAGGCTACTTTCAACAACTTTCTTGATTGAACGGATCTTCAATCCCTTGATCTGCTTCATCATGTCATCAGTCCTTCATCTCATGATTTTCATAAGTTGGAATTCTTGATGAAGCACTTGCTGCCTTTCCAGTCTTAGGGGATCCTCTGCTGAGATTTCCATCCGAGAATCTTCAAGATCTGGTATATCCCCATCTGACAAATACTTCCTTTGTCCTAGATGACTTCTTCCTTTCCCTTAATGTACATTGAGATTCCCAAGAGCTATGTCCTTCATGGTTCCCATACGAGCTCTTGGTTCCATGATGCCATGATGCATCGCACTATCATATCTGCAAGGACTTCTGATAGGATCCTTTTGAGAGGGACACCATCTTATTCATAATGGAGATCTATTACTCCCTCTTTCCCTGATCCTTTCTTCAACTTCCTCCATCCTTCAGGTAATCTTTCCATAGTACTTATCTTGTCAACCTTTTCTTTGCACATTTTATCTCTTGTCTTTCTCTATTCAACATAGGGACCACAAATTGTTGATCGAGGTAACCTTCTTATTCACAGACATTTGTTACCTTGCTTATCAATATCAATATCAATGATGCTTATTTTCTCATCATTTTTCTCAGATCTCGTAACTGAGATCTCATGAAAATATTTCTTCATTCTTCTTTATTGTATTTCAAATATTATATCCTCTAGCATTTCATGTATCCTTCTTATGTCTCCTTACTTTATAGAACCTTAAGAGTTCTCATGACTTCAAAGGAGACCTTGATGTACTAACTTCACTTCTTCATAAGGATTCTATCAATCCTACTACAACAACTTTTGATGACTCATCTAACCTAGAGATCTTCTTGCAATGGTGAAGTCAATGAACCAAACTTGATTATAGAATGAAAAGATACTTACTTGATATGTGAAGATGAGATCTTCACCTTGATCACGCTGGCTGTTGTTCAGGTAGATGTATTGATGCTTCTTCTCGATAGGATCCTTGTTGAAGCTTATCTTCAAGCCTTCAAATTGATTGACTTGAATATTTGATCCTTGCAACATCGATTTGAGGTTGCTTGCCATGATGTAGAGATCCATCAATTAGTGTTATTATGGTTGTGGCAACGAACACCTCCATTCTACATCAAGCACTGTCCATAGAACTCATGCTATAGATTATCTACTTCTTTGAGTAGGAATTCGAGTAGATCTTTATTAAAAGGATATGCCATGATGTGGATTGTGGGAGTTACCAAGGCAGTTGCTATGCAACTTGAGATCTGACTATTTCATCCCCTGATTGATGTCTTTCAAAACCCTTTGCTGTAGACTTGATGATGTACACTGCCCCTAAGATCTAGGTCTTGTTCTTTGATTGTAGATCCTTTAGCTGATTTGATGTATTGACCTCTGAGTGTCTCTGTTCTGTCGCTTTTCTTGACTGCTGAACCAATCCCTCTGATACCATGTTGAAGAATCTAGGGCACACATAATTTAGATGATCCTTCCTTAATAATTTGTGAAGTATTTATATAATTTATCTTAGCTCAATGTTTCCTTCATTATTAGTGTTTGTATGTTAGCTTCATCAAACTGCTATCAAAACCAAAAGAGACAAGAACACAAATGTTTGGCTTTCTGCCAGGGCCAAAACCTCTCCCTCTTACAGGGGAAAACCCACGCAAAATTCTTCTTATAAAGATTCCATTGACGAATACCAAGACCATGACCCTTGACACATTCCGCCTCTCCAAGTCCAAGACATAAATCCTTTTCTCCATCACTGTTGAGATCTTCATCATTCCTTCACTGCTGCATTATTGAGACCCTTACTGCTTCTGCATAACCATGACTGCTCCAGAGATTACCACAGATGTAATCTCTATACCTTCATCAAGAACATGATCTTCAAGTACAAGATCATATCTTGTGTCTGCACCTCGTTATCATCATTGCATCAAAGCTGTGATCATCATGGTTATTACTGCTCCTAGTAGCACGTCAAGACTGCATCATACTAGATCCGAATACTGTCTCCTTTCACTGGTATGCCAAGGATCTCTTGATCATCATCAAAACCTATTTCGTTATCAGAGTTATGCCAGGACTGTAACATCTAACATAATCTTCATTGAGCCGAGAGAATAGATCTATCACTGTTGTTCATTGTGTTTGGGCTGCTACAGGTATGCCACTGAGGTTTATATACCAAGACAATACGGTACCCTCGTCCGAGCTCTTCTCTACTTCAAGTCATAGGTATGCCGAGAGTGTATTTAGTCTAGAACTTTGGTCAACACTGCGTCCTCATCACACCTCCTAGATCTGGTTACGACTGTACCTCAGAGACATCTCTATGCCGAGACTGTCTATTTGGTGACCTTGCTGCTCCATCAATCTGGGATCCAGCTTGACTGCACCTTATACCCATCCAAGGTGTAGTCAAGCCTTTAGACAAGGAGACCTTAATTCAATGCGGATCTACTGCTCCTTAATGCAAAGAATTCAGAGAGAGATAATGCGAGATCTATCATCCTTGAATGCGGGTCCCTCTACCTGAGTTCAGTTCACTTCATCTGCGGATACCTTATGCTTTTACTGCGGCTACTACACCCGAAATTTTAGAGAGGAAGAATGCGAAGTTCTTATCTGAGTTTGGAGGATACCTTGGTAGGGTATTTATAGTGGGGAGTGCTTCATATTTGAGCCGACATGATCCCATGAACCGACGTGACTTTTGCTCAAGCCGACTTGAATTTAATTTATGCATTTAGTTTATTTTTGGAGTCGACATGAAGACCTCTTCCTTGTTTTCGCTTGCAGACTTCTTGAAGGATTATGCTTGGTCTTTGGAGGGCTTTTTCACAACTTTGTAGACTCGAATACATTTACATAAACTCATAAAGAATTTCTATACATATGACATGACTCTTTGACATATAAATAAATCCTAAAGACATCAAGAGGAAGTATTTCACCTAATGACACTTCTTGCTCATGAAACCCATGTAGCAAGATTACAAAAATAAATAAATTATTACATCAATTACAAAGATCATGTCATTATGAAGACTGAACCTAGTTACACTTTCTTCAACAGAACTCATCATAGTCTCCCGACTCCCTCTGCATGTCGTCACTAAGTAGATCATCATGGTAGTATAAGATCCTGATCATCTCCTCATGAAACTGCTCTATCGAATAGTCCCTCTCGTGCACCTCAAGGGTGGACTCTTGAAGATGCAATCCAATCCTGGTGGTATTGAACTGTCGTCAGCCCAAGCCTCCCCTGATCTCCTCCTGCCGATCACCTTGTCGTACTGGTGAAGTTCCCCACACCATCAACGAATCACTAAAACCAAATGGAAGATCTGGATGACCCTCCCCTGTAGAAACTAGCTCACCTCTACGGGTAGTTGAACTGCTAAGCCCTGCTATGCCGGAATCCCCTGCCAGTCGCAGAAGGAACCTATCTTGCTGACATCGTGACACCCTGGTCATGCCTCACTGCTCAGCTTGCTCGTACTGGACCCTCTTGAGGCCAAAGGCAATGGTTCAGGTGGTCTTCGATCACAACAAAGTCCAGTTTATCTGCCCCATAAGCAATCTATGCTATATCGGTCAGAAACGGGCTTGACACGCCCACTTTTATTACTTAAATTCCCATCTCGAGAACATATTTTGTTGAAATTAGTTTGAATCAAACTACCTTTTCTGATCCGGGTTTGCCAGCATGTGGGGCGTCTAATTTCTCTATCGAGCGGTAGGCTCTGCAAGAAACCCTACTAATGGGGCAAGCAATAGCGAAGCGATCAACGCAACAATTATTCCGGCAAGCCTTAATGCATAACCTTAATGCGGTAAAGTGAATGCGGGGGAGGATGCGCAAGCAGGCTCGACTAAAAGGAGAGGAGAACTGGGCTTCATTCCAGGTTTCGTTATCTCGTCGTTAGTTGATAACGCGGATCCTCTCTAATCAACGTGTCCTGATATATAAGAGTTTATGCACCCCACTAACCAACCCACTTGTAGAATCGTAAATAAGCATGTCGTAAACCTCGCTCCTCTCTCGATCCACTTTTGCATAGAACATAATTGTGTCACCCTATCATTGTGTCAGCAAGCTAGCAGCAACGCTCAACCACAATTTTCGTCTCGATCAACGATATGACCAACCTGCCAGGGCAACTTTGCAATGCTCGAGTCTACCACTCTATGAGTAGCCTCGATCCTGAGCGACAACCTGCCTTGCCATATGCCAAAGGTCTCAGCGACTCTCCATGTGTCAGCCTGGAAAAAGGTTGGATCAGCCTCCATCGTAACCTTGCCCATCGATAAGTGGATGGATCCTCTCGCCAATCGGATCCCTGGATCCCCTAACCATACTAGGAGCTTAAAACTTCAACTCTCCATGGGTTGCCTCTGCATACCACTGCTACCTGCTAGAACCCATCCGACTCTCATCTTTGACCCCTGTCTGTCTCCCATAGGTGGACCCCAAGTGCTAAGAATTTGTCCCAAGCACGCAAATCTGCTCTGCTCTTGCCAACCCATACAATGAAATCTGCTATCCCAACTCCTAATGATAAACCTGAACACAACTCGGAGTCTGGGTACCCTCTTGTAGACAAAGTCTACCATCCACTGTCCCTCAGGCTCCTGTAGCGCCTCAACTGCCTCACCAAAATTGTTTCATGCAGCTCCCTAGAGATGACCTCCCCAAGTGTGAGCCTAGGGGTGGAACATGGGCTCCCTCGGTAGTAGACCGCCATCCCTAAGCCGATATCCTTCAGCTCGTGCACCCACCAAATTCCTCAATTGGAGCTTCTCCCTCTTGCCCATGAAACACTGTGTCCCATCCAACTGTCTAGGGTGAGCCTCCCATGTCCTGCTACCTGTACTAAGGGCACCATGGGGCAGCAACCCGACCCTCAGCAACTGTAAGCCATGCTGGAGAGCGATAGGTATGTAAGTCCCCACGGGTATGACCAAGAGTTCTACTGGACACCGAAAGGTAATCCCATGGATGCCCCTCTCTTTACCCTGGTTTTGCTGATAACTCCATCGAAGACCTGACTCTGCTGAGCAAGATGTCCCTAGATGCTCAACAATGCCCCCATCCATACGGTTGCGCTGCATTCAATGGAACGCCTCCTCTCACTCCATGGTATAAACCCGCACACCACAACACACTGCCATGCATTTACGTGCTCGCCCGCAAACCACTGCTCAACGCTACATGCTCCTGCACGCCATTGAATGCCCAGATCGAAAATTGAGATAGTACACGTCGACCCGCACCCTACTAGTATCGCCTCCTCTATTGTCGTATCACCGTACCCTTTGATGCATGGGCCTCGCCTCCAAATCCTCCCTGAGAGACATAAGGGGAAAATTTCCATATGTACCAGTGGCGATGCCACCACTGCTCTGCTCCTTAGTGATCGCTGAGTCCCAACTAAACGCAGAGAATCCATGGCCCCAAACAAGGCACTATTTGGTGGCCTGCCAATGCCACCTCCTCCAACAAACTCTTGCTAGAGTATGCTAATCATCTTGTGATCCCATGTATGACCATCATACCAAAACTACCTAGGGAGTCTATCCATAAACTGGTTGGCCACTAGTGCGGACCGAGATTCCCCTTAGCAAATGCGTGTGCTCAATCGCTGGGTCAACTATACCACCACGGTTGTAGTCAACCGACATATTCGGGGAATGATAGGTAGTCCCACCCGGATCCCAATGCCATTTTGGGCTTCCTGTATCCCTAATGCCTGAAAGCTGCTACTGAGCTTCACGCCCATCCACTACCATCTCCATAGCCCACTCCACTGGGTACCAACTCAGAACCTCTTGCCACCCAACCCCGAGAGAGGGATTGAATGTACGAACTCCCTTACACAGGACAAGCCCTCCATCCTCGAATGCTGCACCCTGTGCAGCTCATGTCGTCTTATCTCATCAGCTTGGTCAACACATAAAATATGTCGAGGTGGCTTTGCCTCTCCCTTTCCAAGCTGCAAAGGTAACCTAATGGCGCTACAAGCCCCATTTGTGTATATCTGAAGAGGGCTGCTCTGATGCTTTAATGTGCACTCTAGTTGTACCATTAGGGAATCCAATCGTTCCCCAATGCGAGTCAATTTAGTCGCTAACTCGGCACAAACAACTCTCATGCCCTCTAGCTCGTTTCACTGTAGAATGGCCTCTCGTACTGTCGTGGCCTTCTCTCTCAATGCTAGAAGGCCGACCTAGAACCGATAAAACTGCCGTGGGCATCTAACACCTGTAAATTTAGTCACAACTTCAGATACCTCAACAATTGTCAACATCTCATCCCCGGGTGGCATCTCCTCAACAAATGACTCTATGGGTGTATTCTCTATCCTCTCCACCATGGTGTCAACTGGTGCTATCGAAGAGGTCTCTAACAATGGTGACCCCTGTGCCCTACCGGGTATATCGATGTGCCCCTCACCTTCATGCTCAACCTCCTCCTCAGGTTCATGGTATCTAAAGCCAGGTCTCCACCAGCAAAAGCACCCCCTGGTCTCACTCAATTGTCTCTGTCCCGCCTGCTCCATTTCAGGAGATCTAGTGCCCTGATTCTGTTGACTTTCTCTAGATGATGTAGAGGGCTACACCCCCACGACTTGCGTACCTCTAGTGTCTCTGCTGTAAGGGTGAGGATGGGTTTGGACTGTCACCCTCCTCAACTGGGTCAACCTCTCATCGTCCCAACGGAGTCCACCCCAAAATTTCTACACACTGAATTTCTCGAGCCATGGATTTGTCTATGGTTTCACCTATCAATGCATATTCATACTCAATCCTCCCGTGTTCTTGTTGACTACCCACAACTTGGCCAAGATCAAGGCTCCGATACCACTGTATTGCTCTAAAATAGGAAAAATAGTGATATACAAAACAAATAGCATATGCAAGCACAAAATTTCCGAAAATCAGTGAACACCCATGAAATCTCCACAAATACCATGCATTTAAGCCTTTTTATTAAATATATGGAGCAAGAGTATAATGGTATGGAAGGAGTGCACTTGGGCTTGCCTTAAGGGCAAGCTTGAAAAGACCCAGGTGAGAAAATGCAACACCTAGAAGAGAGAGTGAGCTGCCCCAAATAGGCCCTGCACTGCCCCATAAAACTACACTGTCTACTGGAAAGATGTCGCTGAAAGTCCCACCTTCGGTGCTCAACAAATTATGCAAAATTAGCCCCAAGCTCCTCTCAATAAACCCACCAAAACCCAGAAATGGTTTGGCCTAGTTCTTACCTTCGAAAATTGACCCCAAATACCATGTCCTCCTCAAACTGGTTGGAAAATACGGCCTGCTTGGAAATTTGTTGAAGCAGCCTTCCAATTCCCCTCAAAATGCTGAACTCCACTCCCTGGATGATCTCCTCAAAGTCCTAGCACAAACCAGCTCCTAAACTCCTTTTCTCAACCTTTCACGTGTGCCCAAAAATTAGCTTCTACGCTGGCCTAGAAATTGTGCCACTGTCGCTATCTGAAAGTGGTTCAAGTCCCCTGCTGGAATCCCTGGATTGGCCTAAAATTGCTGTTGTAGCTTCCTCTTAATTTTTCCCACAATACCCAGAAAGGAATTGTTCCCAATCCTTCAAACTAGAAAACTCACAAAATGGAGCAATATTACCAACAATCGCTGGCTGGAAAGAGACACCTTTTTGACCCTGCTAGAGTGCTCAGAAAATTCAGCCAAATTAATCTTGGCCTCTCCTCAATAAACCCAGAAAAACCCAGAAAGGGTTGGGCCTAATTCCAACCTTCCAAAATTGGCCCCAAATAATGTGAGCACCCTCTACAACTGGGTAATTCATACTGCCTGGTAAATAGCTGCCAAATCCCTCCAAAATTAGCTGAGGATACCTCCAAGAATTATCCTTATGCCCCCTTGCAAATCTTCAGCCCCAACTCTAGTACAAGCCTCCACAACCAACATGCTCCTCTAATGACTGTGCAATCCCAATAATACTGCCTCTGTGTGTGCACTGGAGGAAGAATTTCGGTTGGATGACCAGCCACTGATTTAGCCCAGTAAACTCCACCCAAGAGTAGCAAAATCCAAGACAATTATGTCCCCAAAATTCCGTAACCAATGTTGCTTTGAAGCTCCATCTCCTGGGAAGTGCGTACTTCTCTTTCATGTGGCCTCCACAATTCGAGTTCCCTCTCCTCTTTCTCCGCACAAGTTCGAACTCTCCTAAGGGGTACAAATTCCCTTTGGAGTGGCTCCCACATTCCACTTGCACTTTGATTTATTACCTTTTCTAATGTTTGGAAGCTTTCTTTTCCTAAAAAGCCAAGTGGGGTCCTCCTAACACACCTTTCCTAAGTTCTAATAACAAAATATCTTCCGATGGTCAAAATTGCAAAAATGGAATTTCGTCTTAACCATATTAATTAATTGGGGACATTACACAAAATTTCAACAATTAACCACTTAGTGAAATAATGGATTTTGATGGAGAATAATAAGAAGTACTCCACTAGGAACATTCATTACATATTACAATGAGTAATATATAGAACATTCATCTAGATATTCTTCAGTAAATTGATCTTCAACAAATTAGGGCACATAATTTCAAGCTAGATTCAATAGTTCCATGCATTAGACATTCAAGAAAAAGATATTCAACAAAAAATTCCACTTACAAGATAACATGCAATATATCCTTCCATTAGACCAAGAAATAACTCTAAAGAATATCAAAATCAGCTTCCATATATCAAAATGCATCCAAGTATCTCCAAAATCATCCCCAAGAAGCAAGTGCAAATTCTCTAGGAGGTCCAAAATTCATAGTTTTGATGATGATTGATCACGAACGAATGATCTCTTATTTATACATGTTCTACTAGTTCGAATTAGAGCAAGAAGCCCCTCCTAATTCATAAAGTAATGTGGAAAATCACTCTAGGTCACATGCTGACCTAGTAGCCAATGTGTAAACATAAGAATTAACCCACAAAGAAGTCGAAATGTTGACGTCATGCATGCTTAGGCCCTTCTAGGGCATGCGTTAGGATCCTCTAGTGCTAAACTGAGTGTAAAGGGCTCCAAAAATCATGATCTAGGCGTTGGCCCCTAGATCTCCATGCAAATTAGCGTGTGGACCCTAGTTTGTGTTTGGGGCACAAAATGGGTCTCGTGGGTCTCTTGGTGACAAAATAGTCTAATTCTGCTCCAATGTTGAGGGCTCTAAGGATGGTGCTAGCCCTCTCGTGTCTCAAAGGGTGAGACAAACTCATTTGGGCCTTGGATTAGCTTTCAAACCATGTGTGCACTGCTAAGCCGGCTGGTGCACGTTGGTCCAAGTGCATAAGCTCCTGAATAATGTGGGGCGAAGTGCAGACTACTTGGGAAGCTTTAGGTGTCTGTGGAATGGAATGACGCCTTGCAAGTGGTAGGAGTCCCATGGCTCTCAACACTTCCCCTGTAGGGTGTCATAATGCTCCTCTAGTGGACTTGGGCCCCAGTTAGGTTGCCCAACTCATGATGAAAACCATTTGCCAATCACACACAATGTCTAGTGCTGCATATTCACCATTAGTTACAATAATCATTAATGCACCTAAGTGGACCAAGCTTCCTATTCAAGGGAAAATTGACACTTCATATGGGGCTTCCCTTCCAAATTTGAGGCTTTGATCACATAATAGTGGTACCTCCCTAGGTAGGAGTGGCTAATGGATGATCTTCTTAACTGTTCTCAGCCCCTAAGGGGAAAGACAGGCCTGTGGTACATCCCTCAATCAATAGGTGTCACGTGAATAATGATGGAACAAAGGGGGACACAAGGTCTTAGGGCCATATGCCATGCTCAAAGGGGTAGCAATGATGAAGAAATCCACATTTTGGGCATACAGATGTGAGGAGGGAGAAATTGTGGATGCATGAGTTACCCTGGTCTTTGTTTTTCGACCGCTCTTATTGCCTTTTTCCTTTTCTTGATTTTTCTTTGTATTACTCTTGAAAGTTCTAGGAAATGAGAGAATGCTTTGAATGATGTGTAGCAGTGGTTAGCCCCTTAATGGTGGGGCTGTTCATCGCCCACCACGGGTTGGGACATGCAAAGGTTCTTTTCCATGATGTGGTAGGGCAACATTGGTCCCAGGAACCAGGTGATGGCCATAAGAATAAGGGATAGAGCTCATGCTTGGCTTTTGCCCACGTGCTAATGTTAATGCCTCGATCATCTTTTGCATTTTATAATTTTCTTCATTTTTTTTGTTTCTTGCTTGTGGCCATGATATGCTTTTTACTTTTCTTTTAGCTGCATCAACCTCCTGGGGCAAAATTTCCAGGCCTGACCCAGATATGTGGACAAGGGGGGGGGGATGTGTGCTAGAACCCAGTAGACCCAAAGATGGGAGGTGGAGTATAAGGCTTGTAATGTAAGGACTCCGGAGGGAAATGATAAGTATGGAATGGGAAAACAGGACCATGCTATCTCAATCAGGGTTTCCCAAGTAGTGCCCTTCATAAATGCATGGGCCATTGGGGGAGATCCCACTAGACTAGGATTGAAGATTAACCCACCATTTAAGGCGAGGGAACAAAACCACAGTCAAAGCCCTTCCTTTTTCCAAGTCACCCAATAATCCATGCCAAATGCCCAAATGAAAAACAAGCATAAGCACCCGATTGCATAATGAATAACATACCTTTTGGATTGGATTGCCCACCTTCTAACACGTGCTCTTGACAAATGGGTGAGGAAACATATGGTTGATGCAGGTGGTGGAGATAAAATGGCACATCACATCGGCTACAAAGTAGCAGTGAGGGGCTGATGGCTGCTGGTTGGAAGAAGATGATTAGGAGAAAAATTCTCAATAGGGATACCTCACTCTTGGTGGGTTACATACCCTAAGGGGGCTTTCCTATGTTTAATGAAGCTTAATGCATGTAGTATGGAGTGGGAGCAAGAGATAGCTTAGCAACACAAAACAAAAGACAAAAATGTTTTCAAAGCTTTTTGTTTTTTTGGGGTGATGGATGAAATGGAAGATCAATGCTTTTATTTGCTTGGGCTATGGGTTAACACATGCAACTTTAGGAGGTTATTCTAATGAATATCAAGGGGTAGAAGATAGCCAAGGTAACATGCATGATAGCAACCCCAATTTGGTTGCTAGATCCACAAGTTTGATGGGGAGAGTGTCTATCTAAGATCCACTACTCAAGGCAACAATTAGGGTGGCCCCAACCAAAGATTATCTACAGATGCAATGATTTAATTAGATCACATGCATAATGTTTTCATCTTGAATGTAAGCAATACAAAAAGAATTCGGAAAATAGGGAGGAAAGCTATAATCTTAATTGTTTCCAACGTAGTAGTTGTACTATTCTATGGACTTGTATTGATTCCGCCAAGCAAAAACTTGCAAAATAAAGCTTCCAATGGCGTGCCTAGAATAATAGATGCCACACGTTAATGAAATTACACATACAATACATAAAGTTTAGACAAAAGTAGAGTACATTTGTTCCACAAGTTTGGAGCTCTTTCACTCATCAAATCCCACTTATAAATGGAGAGAGTAAAACCTTATATAGGTTTCAACTCTATCTCCCTTAAACAAATATTTGTTTTCCTAGATCCATTAGTCCTCCAAGGAAGAAAAATAAAATAATGCTCTCAACAACTTGCTCACTAAACATAGTGATAAGTTTGTTGAGATCTAGAATTTCCTCCAAGAAGTTACAATAAAACAATCATCCTCCACAAGGAAAACAATATATTATTGTTCTCATCTTCAGCTACCTTCATGAGACTATTTCAATAACAATAAAAAAATGAGTTAGGCACAATGTCCAAGACAATAACCTCCATGTTGTAAATTGATTTTGACCTTCAAAAGTGGCCACAAAAGAAATCTAGTAGTTGACTTTGGCATCCAGAAACTTGTGAAATAAAGCTTCCAATGGTGTGCCTAGAGTAGTAGATGCCACACATAAATGAAATTGCACATACAATATAAGAACATAGAGCATTTTGATTCCATAAGCTTGTAGCTCTTTCACTCACCAAATCCCACTTACAAATGGAGAGAGTAAACTCTTAGATATGTTTCCATTTTATTTCTCTTTATAATAAATAAGTATTTGTTTTCCTAGATTTGTTAGTCCTCCAAGGAATAACAATAAAATAAGTCTCAACGATTTGATTACCAAAAGTAGCAATCAGTCGAGAAAACAATAAAATATTTGTCTTTCGTGAGGAAACAATATACTAATATTCTTAGCTTAACTAACTACATGAGACAATTTCAATAATAACAACTATGAGTTAGTCAAGCAATAACTTCTCAAAACAGCTAGGAAGCTAACAACTTCCTCGTAGTAAATTGATTTTGACCTTAAAAAATGTTCACAGAAAGGAGATTGATCTATGTACTTGTGAACAAAGGGATGGATCCATGAGTTCATATGTCTTCATAATGCCATGATGTTACTTGAAGTGTTCGATAACCATGATCTTTATCTTGATCAATGAACAAGGTGGCTCCACAATTAATATCGTATGCACAAGGCCAATAAATACAGGGATTGATGGCTCAAGGTGAAAACTTAATCCCATGCAATAGATCTTGGAACATACATATTTGTGGTCATGAAAATTGATGGGAAGTGTTAGCCACATAACACACTCATAATGGCTCAAATTGGCTTGCATGAGCTAAAAAATCAAACAACGACCTGTGAAAACAAAAGGTGATGATACAGACAATGGCTCTTCATAGAAACAATTATAGTGGTTCCATGTGATATCCACCAACCATTAGATGGATGTATGACACCGCTAAAACTTATTTCATGAATAATTCAAATGTCAACGACGACTAATAAGGAGTTCAACTTGAGATGACAGTTCCATCCTTTGCACCAACTTGCTTTACCATGCCACGTGCCATAAAGACTTAGGGTATCACATAAGATAATAAAGTGGCAACTCCTCCAAGTATAATGTGGTAAACATAGACTTAGGCTGTCACATGAAATAAAGTGGTGTCTCCATCATTATGCACGTTGTGGCCCAAATATGCATCACCCCCCTCCCATATAACACATCTTTAATTCAAAGGGGTTTCATGCATTAATATTTGTGGAAGTTGTATGGCCTCCTCATTACATGAATTTATTCACATCATCCCATAGATCTTGGGCTGAGGTAGGAGACAAGGAAAAGGCCCCCTCGCATGAGGTTATCCACTTTATCATATGAGTTAAAAGATAGTAGTGTATGGATAAGTGAAGGGGATGGCCCCTTAAAATAATACCGTGTTCCTACTTTTCCTTGTTCATGGTTAAATTATAAAAGGGCATGGCCCCCTTACAATAGATTTGCTTGTAAAGATTTTGGCACCATTGATGGGCTTCTAAATTAGACATAAATTAAGGCCCGTGCCTCTAAATTAAACATAAATTAAGGCCTATGACCATCCTTCAACACATTGAACCTCTCTTTTTGCATTAGATAATGTATTTTTAACTTTAATATATTCATTAAGAAAGTTCATGAATAATTGCATATTTGTGCCTAATATTATTTATTTTTGTGGAATATTATCAGAATATTGGGCAAATTATGAAGATTTGGAGGAGGAGATAATTTAGGGACTTGCTCCCTACTACAAGAAGATCAATATTAAATAATGAATCAACAAGATATTATGGAATTATGACACAAATTGTGGAACTCCAATGATTGAGAAAATCTAGGAATGTATTCCTTGCCATTTAATGCAGATTCCTAGTATTGGGAACCAGATCCACTAATCAAGAGATTTTGGTGGGGAAAGCTTCCTCCTTTCATGGGGAATGATTCCTAATCATTTTGTATAAGTACCAAGTCGAATTTGCTTCTAGGGATAGATTTTTATTAGTGTTCTTGTGGAGATAACTCATATTTCTGCAGTTCCATTGTATTTTCTTGCAAGGATGTAATTGTATTGATGCAAATAATGAAGATTGGTGTCATGTTCAACTTCTAAATCTTTTTCTCCTCCATAGGTCTCTGAGTTTCCTTGGGCTTGGCCATCTTAGGAGCATCAAAACCCTTTTGTATCATTTTCTTTCCTTCTTTTCACTTCTTATTCACATGCATATCTTGTTTTATTTCTTTCTATTTTTGCGTTTAGTATAAATGATTTCTTGTTGTAGGATTGGTTTAAATGGTTGATGTAAGTTATCTTGGAAGATCACAAGCATTATTTCATCATTGGAAAAGATTCAGAAGGTCATAGTAATCATTGAGCTACTTGGATTAGTCTTTTTATTCCCAAATCTAGATTTCTGGTATTCTTTTGTGGCAACTAGCAGTAAATTTCTGCTATTTTTTAGAGCAAGCTAACAAGCTTCAATCAAGTTGATTCCACTTGTATTAGATCACAAAAACATTCTATTTCATAACAAAATTTACTCCATTGCATTTGCACTTGATTAGGTTATGCATTTGATGGATTTACTAGCTCATTAATTCTCAAATTTCTGATTTTTAGACTAGTAAATTTCTGTTATTTTTTAGCATGGGTTAACAGAGGTCTTTTTGAGTGATTTCACATGGAACGAAGAGCTAAGACATCCTAGTCAATAAAAAATTTGTCCCATCCAATTTGGATTTGATTTGCTTGGTAATTCAATGAATTATAATTTCGTATAGTAAATCTGTAACATCCTATAGTAAAACAAGGGATCCTGTAGGAGAACTAGTACATCCTGTAGGAAATTCTGTAGCGGTCTATTTTGAACCCGAATTGAGAAAAATCATCATTGAAGCTAGGATTAGGCCTCTACTTGACCTCCATGCTATCAAGACCATTTTAACCCTCTTCCTCCATACCTGTCTCCCCTGCCAAAAAACAAGTGAGGATTAGCATTTGCATTTATAAAACAAAAAGATTAAAAAAATAGTTCTTTTATATTCACATATGCACATAGTAGTTAATACTCCTTAGATCAGACTCCACGCTCAGTTAGTTTACATCATTGCATGTGATAAATAAGGTTAAGTTAGGTTTCTTTTACATTTAGTTCATGATCTTTATGCAATTAGAATATGTTTCTTTCCTCATACTTTATTTCTTGCAATAGGTTAAGGTTTTCATTTCAAGCATTTCATTTTCTGCAATTAGTTTAGGATTTGGTTTTAGTACATGCACTCCATTACATCATGAAAGCAAAGGAAGGACACATTGTATGCTGCACATATAGTGCCGATACCTCTTAAGTTTGTATGAACCCCGAGTTGATAATTAAAGTTGGTAGCCTTGGGAGTTGCAACATTCTTGCTGTAATACCGAGGCTCATCAACCATGCAATAAGAAGTGGTATCTCCTAGGCTACACATTTCATTATGCCAAATACCATCATGCTAGGGTCACACTTGATCCAATAGTTGTTATACGAGTGAGATATATAATTGTTTGGTTAGGGTAACCTTGAACAACATTTGCCAATGATACACCACAACACTAAAGGTATTTCACACTTATTAATCAAGGCATCAAGTGATACCATAAACTCATAACTCGCAAGCTCCATCAATCAAGGATATGCATCCATGAAGAAGGAACCTAGTTAAGATGATCCACCACATAAACCATTTTTCATTCCATGCATCTAAGATCCAATCCTTGGAGGTCTAGAACCATCATGCAGAATGAAGAGTACTGATAAATGAGCCATTTTCCAAAGCACCAAAACATGTCACCACTATACATATGAGCATCAAGTGTAATCATGAGGAACAAATCTATGCATCAAGATGAGCCACCATACAAACGAAGGAAAATGTAGCATCCATGCATCACTAGGATGTGTTAATTTTTAGGGCTAGATTGTTCTCTGCTGTAGATAATTGAATTTTCAAACTTTTTTCAATATTTTCATATAACATTCACCCCATAACATCATATCATCATTAGCAATTATGTAGAGAGAACAATAACATCAACAATGCAGCGAAACAATAAAGAACAATAGAAGAAAAGCATGCACAATAGAGACACCAAGATTTAGGTCAGAGACCAGGGAAAAACCCCACAAGGGGGAAAACCCAACCAAATTCTTCTTCTTAGATATTCATCAAATGTTCAGCTGAGATACAAAGTACAAATATCATGAGACAAGAGTCTTTCATCATCAATTACATCAGCAGACATGTATATTAGAGAGGCAAGCACAGGCCTCCATATCACACTGTCATAAGAGCACAATGTACATCACTGTCACAGTCATATATGATCTGCCATCATTGTCATATCATCATCATAGAGACAAGCCATAGATCAGATTGTCATTGCCATACACCAAAGGTCACTTGTCATCTCAAGGTCACTATCATATACACATGCATCAAGGTCACTGTCATCGAGAGTATTGATTATCACTGTCATCAGGGATGTTGTTGTCACTGTCGTATCAAGGTCAAGGTTATTGCCATAACAATGATCATTGCCATGGCAAGGACATTGTTATATCAAAGATCATTGTCATGCCTCTAGATCATAGTCATATGAATCATTGTCAATGTCTCCAGGTCTAGATCACTGTCATAATTATACATCATCAGACAACTATTATTTCAAAGTCAATGTCATATAATGTTATTGCCACGTTCACTGTCATCAAGAGTTCTGTAGAGTGTCACTACCATACAACAATTACTTTTACTTCCATGTCACGTTATCATTGTCATATTGATCAAGGTTATTGCCATACAAGGTTGCTTCCATCTCAAAGTTATAAGGACAACAATGCGAGCCACAGGTATAGAGCGATCCATAGATACCATGCAAGTTTAGATATGCAACAAGATATGAGCCTTAGAGAAATTGAGTTATAATGATTCGAGGTCATAACAAAAACGAGCCATAGAGATCTGAGCCACAAAACAAAATGATGCCACAAAGTGCTCAGAAAGAAATGCGAGCCTATGAGATATAATGAGACACAAAGATAATAATGCGATCCTGTGAGATATTTCATGCGATTTGTTCATGCGAGCCATTGTAACATAGAGATGCAAGCTAGCGAGAAGATGTGAGCCACAGGGTTATGCCATAGACTTTGAAACCGGATTCATCCAAAATAGGCTACATGTCCGAATCCCACGAATCCGACACGATTCGAATCCAAAAATGGGACACGATCGTGTCCCAAAAAAGTGAGGGTTTATGAGGTTTATGAGGTAGGGTTTATGAGGTTTGTGAGGGTTTATGAGGGAGGGTTTATGAGGTTTGTGAGGGTTTATGAGGGTTATTTTTGTTAGAACCGTACTGGCAGCTATGTACCCATAAGGATTTTTCAAGACTAGATTTATTTTATTCCTTGTCATGATTGCACTACCAAGGAGTGTTATCAGGACCAGTTGATCCACACTGGTACATATGTTCAGTCTTCAAACCAACAGCTGAACCAGATCAGGGGGCTAGTTCAGACCCATTCACAACTGGTTTGGTACTGACACCAGCTGGTTCACACCAATTCACACACTAATGGACTGTGGGAACACCAGTGGTTCCAGGGAGGGGAATGAAAAATAAGGGGAAAAGAGAAAACCCTTCCTCCTCACTGCCAAACCCTGAAATGTGCAAAATTTACATATTGGTGCCTAATGGTTAAGATATACCTATGCGTGTGTGTGTGTGAATTATTAAATTCAACATATTTTGTGTTTTTTTAGTAGACTGGTTCACGGGCTTGTTCTGGTTCTGTACCAGTCTGACTGTTGGTTGGTTCTGGTTCTAATAACACTGACTAAGTGTCGATAGAATCAGATTACTGAAGTCGAAGTATATATTATATTATTTTAGCAATGCCTTAGATATCATCAAATCTTCACCATTAGACATGTTATCTTTTAACATTGCATTCTGCCACCAATGTCTCCACTGCCACTGATTCTCTGTATGCATGATTCATTGATTTGTCCATGCTATTGACATTATGTGGCTTAGAATCTGATGAGTAAAACTGTTGGGAACCTATCTACATTATAGTAAATCTAACATCTAGATGAAGATCTATGTTTGAAATCAATGAATTTGTATCATTAATGAGAATTTGTGTAAGAAATATCTAATTTTAATATATATATATATATATTTTAAAATATATATATATTTTTAATAAAATAATATATAACGAATCCTACGTGTCCTGTTCCGGGGGGTCAACGTGTCCGAATCCGACACTCGAATCCCCGTATATATATATATATATATATATATATTTATATATATATATATAACGAATCCTACGTGCCCTGTTTCGGGGGATCAACGTGTCCCAATCCGACACTCGAATCCCCATATCCTATGAATCCCGAATCCCCGTGTCAGGTGACTTAGGCCATAGAGAATGAGTGCGGACCAAAGATATGTAGTACAAGCCACAAAGGTGTATAATTGAGCGAAAAATATATAATCGAGCCATAGATATATAATTGTTCCAAAGAGAATAAGTGCAAACCACAGGAGAGAGTGCGAGTCATCACATAGATTAGATGCGAGCCTTAGATGTGAGTGCGAGCCACAAAGTAAGACGTGCCACTGTAATGTGAGCCTCATAGTCACCAAAGCGAACTGTTGTCGCACAGATTGTCACGACAACGCTCAGATTGGGGGCTGTCACCCTGATCCCCGATCTCTCTGTTTAAGCCTGTCTCCCGCGGCTAAGGGGGGTAGACCCTATAGGAAAAGGATGACCAACCGTGAATCGGTTGGTTTGGGAGACACGAAAAGAAAACAACACTAAATTGATTTTATTGAGTTAACAGACCAGTGCCTTGTGGAGTTAATGTTTAAACGATTAATTATCAGATGCTGCAGAAATATAAACCATGTAGAGTAATCATTTATCATCAAATAACTCAAACAAAGATTTATTTTTTATTAAATGCGAGAAAATGCTTAAATGATACTCTAGCAATTCAAAACTTCGAAAGATAAAGTTCGATACACAACCACGAAATTTTAAACGCTAACCAGATATCACACTCATGATCATTCAAGCATACTAAATCACATCAAAATGATGAACATTAATTCCACATCAAAATTTTAATCTCAGCAGGAAAAAATAAAACGTGATAAGTCCCCGAGCCAAGACTGAATCTGGCAAAATATTTCCAAAATATTTTTTATGTTTTTCAAACAAAAATTTAAAACAAAAATTTAAACTAAATGCAACTTAAAAATCTAAATCTACACTTTAAAAGAAAAGAAAACTCCCTTTTTTATATTTTTTTTTATAAATTTTTATTGATTTTAAAATTTAATTTTTTTTATGTTTTTTCTTTAAAACTTTACACTTAAAACCTAAAAATAAAATCCTATATAATCTGTTCTAACACTAAACTAAAAAATATTAAATCTAAATCTAAGGTAAAAATCTATTAAAAATAAAAATGAGCCCCTTTTTTTTATATATATTTTTCATTCAAAAGAAAATAAACTAAAACTAAACGATATCTAACCTAGACTAAGTGAGATCAACATTTAAAGAAATATATACAAAACCGATTTATATGAAATACCTAACACGTGAATATATATGAAATCAAACGCAAATGAACACCTACGCATATATCTCTTCGCATATTATGTTTACCTCACACGAAAAAAAATTTGAAATCGGAGTTTCGTTTGCTGCTGCACCTGGAATGTTCGATAGCAAACGGCGGAAGACTCACGTGGGCAGCTAGCAGGAACAAGCTTGACGGCGCGTGAAATGAATGAAGTATGGCAGAGAGCTTTGCGTATGGTGTATTGCTGCAGGTTTAATGTGTAATGTGTGCAGGTGCATGGAGCTGAAGGGCGTATGGTGAGGAGGCAGCGTGCAGATTTACGGATTAGGGAGCTGCGTGGGTGCCCAAGACAAGGGCTGCGTAAATGGTTTTGGTTTGAGGGACGCAGATGAGTGTGGTAGCGGGAGGATGGAGGACTGTAAGCAGAGATTCCGGTAGCGTGAGATAGATAGCGTGAGGGGCGTTTTAAAAAAAACCAACGCTGCAAATAAACCAGGAATTTGATGTATGCTGTAGGAATGACTGCGTGTAGGTGAAGATAGAGGTTTGCTGGCAGATTCGGCACGTTTGTAGAACAACAACTGATGATGGCGTACAAATAGGAGAGTGAGGGGTATAGTAAACACTGCAAGGACACTTGAAATTTTTCAGAGACTTTAAAAATTTCTTCAGATCTGAGACAAACACCTCTGCAAAAGCTATTTTCTGGGGCCAGATCTGGCTTTACATAAAAGAAATTTTTATCAGACCTGCAACCTGCAATGGGAAAACAAGCACCCGGAGAATATATGCAAATATTAAAACTAAAACCCTGCAAACTGGTCCAAAATTACAAAATTATAGCTCTACAACAACCAAATTTGTCAGTTATCATCAATAATATTTTCAGAACTTTAGATTTGTTATGAAATGCTTTAGAAATCTCCCATGCAAATCAGAAAACAAACTTAAATAATAAACCCAGGATCGAAATTGGCTGGGCTCTGCAAGAGAGTGCTTGCGGGAGTTGGCTGGTTTAGCCGAGAACTTCCCCAAATGCCCACTGGTCTTCTTCAATAAGGGTTTCCTGCACAGCTCACTTCAACCATCAATAAGGAGAGAAAAAACAGTGCTAGATCTCAAAAAGCAATGGAGATACCTGCCATTACTTCAGAAATTATAATACCATTCAAACCCTAGCAAGTGAACAAGATACCTGTGCTCAACAATACTCTTTAATAAGCTGTTACTAATGGCTAAGAATTAAAATATGCAGAAAATAAAATGCTCACAGCACTTCCAGAGAGTAACACCAGCAAGATTTCAACCCCAAAGTCTTTCTTTATTAGCATCAGAAAAAGTTTACAAGAGAGCTTCTTCAGCACAAGACTCCAAGATCGAATGATCTCAAATGACCCCTAGCACCCTATTTAAAGGAAAAATTCCCAATAGCTAGTTCGAGTGATCCATGTCAAAATGATCTCGACCGTCGATGAGGATCAAGATATCTCTTAATCTCATCCGTCGAATTTTAATGCATTAAAAAATTGAAATACTGCATTTATTTACTCAAAATATTATTATTTTATTATTTCTAGGTTTTTTATTATTTTATTAATTTATTATTTTATTTTTACTTTTTTATTTTTTTTCAACTTTTTAAATTTTTATTTATTTATTTTTAAATGGATCCTCGAACTTAGCCTTTGGAAAAATCACCTAGGACCTAGGACTTAGGACTTATGAGGGGAGTAAAACATTTCTTAACCCTCAAGACACTTTACATCATGACTTTTACAACTTTACATCCCAAGGGGGAAAACCCATTTGACATAGACCCTCATAAACCACCCAGTTCTGCGACACAACTATAATCTAGCAGATTAACACACTAGGATTCTCCTAAGATTCTAATGAAAATCCATTCCAGCTTTGGGGTTAGGTTGAAGGAAAACTCTGCCGATCATGGATCGGTGAGACGAAAAACCTTCCGGAACGTAGATTATCATTTAGAAAATTAGGTCCACCTAGGCAATTTACATACATGACTCATATCTGCTAAGACTATTTACAATTTATACATGCAGACTGGGTTTACAACATAATATGATCAAGTCGATGATGACTGTTGAATGGCACGGACACGTCGATCAAGCGCTATCCCTTTTTGCGAAGAAAAGGGGGTGTACTGCTATGAGTAGTTGACCCGTTGTGGTCAACATTTGGCTCTACTTGGGGACACGTTGCTGAACTGTAGGAATGTGAGAATCCAGAATCTGCATCCACGCAACGCACAACAGAAATAAGTAGCGTCCATTCAAAAATCATCATATAACATTTAAGCACATAAAAGATAGAAGCTCTTTAACTATCTAGTAACATGAAAAGTAAATCTAATTCTAAAACAGAAATGAAATGCTGAAATGACAAGGAGTAGGGATAGAAATACAATACAAAGGATGCCCTATGGCATCAGATATCATCTTTGAAGAACAGCTTGAGCATTTGGCCATTTGCAGGTAGATCAAGTGGTTCGCCATCCAATCTGCTCAAGTGGAATGAGTTTGGTCCAATTATGTCTCGAATGATGTACGGTCCCAGGCACAAACTATCGAACTTCTTATGTTTTCCTAGTTTTTCATTCTTGCGATCCCAAAGAAGTACCATATCTCCCACCTGCAAAGATCTAGATCGAGAGAATTTATCAAATCTTTTCTTAATGTTAGATTGATTTTTACATATAGAATCAAAAGTTGTCCTACGAGCTTCATCTAACTCCACAATCTGATCTATTCTATTCTGAACAACATCCTTATTAGTAGAAAAATTTTGAAGGAGCTGATAAGCTGGCAATTTCAGGTGCACAGGTAAGGTTACATCCAAGCCATAAACTAATTCAAAGGGAGATTTACCAGTAGCTTTCTTCTTAGTGATTCTATCTGCCCATAAAGCATACTTGATTTTGCTATCCCATGATCTCTTATTATCTCCTACTATCTTCTTGATAATGGTTATGAGATTCTTGTTACTTGATTCAGCCAGACCATTACCCTGAGGATAGTAATTTGACGAATGAGATAAGACAATGCCATACTTGAAACAAAAAGATGAAAACTCTAAGGAACTAAAAGCTTTGGCATTGTCAGTAGTGATCTTAGCAGGGACACCAAATCTAGTAATGGTGTTATTTTCAATGAAATCCATAATAACCTTTTCAGTGGCATTCTTAGTAGGAATGGCTTCAATCCATTTAGTGAAATAATCCGTAGCAGTCAAAATCCATGAGTAGCCATTGCTAGAATTTTCATGGAACTTCCCTATGAAGTCCAGACCCCAATGCTGAAAAGGTGCCTCTACAATGACAGGTTGTAGGGGCAAGGCAACAAGCTTCTGTTTCCCAGTGAATAGTTGACAGGCTTGACTAGCTCTAACAAACTTGTGCACATCAGAAAAAATAAGGCCAATAATAGCCAGCTCTCAGGATTTTGTGGGCGGTAGTTCTAGCAGCATAATGACTACCACAAAAACCTGAATGAAACTCAGAGCTCAATTTCTTGGACTCAACGTCATCAACACACCTAAGCACTATGCCCTTAGGATTTCTCCATCCAAGGCCATCCTTCATAAGGCAATAATTAGTGGCTTTTAGTCTAAGAGCCCTTCTCTTATGAGCAACTAAATGGTTAGGACATGCAAGATTCATCAAGTAATAAACTATGTCCTTGTACCACTCATGCTCTGCTAATCTTTGCAATTCCGGCGAAGATAGATCGCTAAGACAGAACAAACCAAGAGTCTTTTCGTTACCTTCAGTTAACATTTGAGCCAAACCTTGGCCTTTGACCAGCTTGGTGGGTCTGATTTCTAAATCATATTCTTGTATTTTAGTAACCCACCTAGCACGAGTCCCTAAGCAATCGGTTTGAGTTAATATATCTTTAACAACAGAATGTGGGACGAAAGCAATGATTTTAGAATAACCCACATAAGTTTTGAAATGCTTAAGAGACTTGACCAAGGCATAAGCCTGCTTTTCCATGGTATTGTACTTCAATTCGGAATTTTGAAGCGCTCTACTCATGAAAGCGATAGGCTGCTCATGACCATCTTTATTTTTTTGTAACAGGACACCAGCAATGGTATCTTCGGAAGCGAAAGAAAAAATCATGAAATCCTTGGAATAATCGGGACTAACTAAGACAGGAGCTCTTGTAATAGCGCATTTGATTTCTTGAAAAGCCTTTTTGCTGTCTTCTTGCCAAACAAATTTTGCATCTTTCTTTAGAAGACTTTGAATAGGCTTAGCTATTTCTGCGTAATTTGGAATAAACCTTCTAATAAAATTTGTCTTTCCAAGGAAAGACTGAAGGGATTTAAGATTATGAGGGAGAGGAATCTTTTGGATTGCTTCAATTCTTTCAGGATCAATCTTGATTCCTTCCTTAGAAATGATATGGCCAAGTAATTTCCCTTCCGTTACTCCAAAAACAGACTTAGCTGGATTCAAAGAAATCCCGTATTCTCTGCATCTATCGAAAACCTGCCTAAGATGATTTACATGACTGATACCATCTTTAGAAAAAATAGTAAGATCATCTTGATAAATTTCAATAAATTTCCCGATCAACCCTTTGAAGGCATAATCCATAGCCTTTTGGAAAGTAGCCCCAGTGTTTGTTAATCCAGACGGCATTCTGATGTATTCAAAGGTACCCCATGGTGTGGTGAATGTGGTTTTATGACGATCTTCCTTCTTAACCCAAACCTGATTGTACCTAGAAAAACCATCTAGCAGCGACATCATTCCAGAACCGGTTACTCTTTGCAACAAAGTCTCCATGTTTGGCAAAGGGTAATTATCTTTCTTGCATGCTAGATTAAGGTTTCGAAAATCGACACACAGCCTTATCGTACCATTCTTTTTCCTAACAATCACCAGATTCGAACACCATGTCGAATGCCTTGTTTGAGCGATAATTCCTGCTGCAAGCATTTTCGCAAGTTCTTTTTGAACTAAAGGGGCTAATTTGGGATTAATTTGCCTAAGCTTCTGGCGAAAGGGTTTAGCATTTTCATCTTTTAAGGGGATAGTATGCTCCATGACATCTTCCCTATAGCCTTTTAATTCATCATAAGAAAAAGCTAAAACATCTCAATATTCGCGAAGTAAATCAATTAACTTTTTTCTTTCCTCCACACTAGTACCTCTACCAATTTTAACGATCTTTGGGTTTTCAGAAGTACCAATGTTTATCTCGAGATATTCGCCTGGGTCCATCTTATTTTCTTCTCTCAGCTTCGTGGCATCATGCTGATCAAAATGTTGCTCTAAGGCAACCACATTCCTAAGAGTAGGATTTATGATATGCTCATGATTTAAAGATCCATCCTCCTTAGAAACTATCCGGAAATCCTCAAACTCATCCAAACTATTAAGAAAACGAATGACTTGCTTTTCATCATTGAAGACCTGCCAATGCTCTGAGTTATCTGGAACAAATGGTCTAAATATTACTTCCATTTTGATCTTATCATTAATTAGCTCATCAAATAACTGGAAAGTAGTAGCAGCTACGGCAAGTTCATCTGCCAAACTATTTTGTTCTCTTGGGATAGCTTTGAGGTCAAGAGCATCAAAGTGCTCCATAGTATCCCACACAGCATTTCGATAATTCCTTAGTCTTTGATTTCTGCATGTGAATTTATTTTTAAGCTGCATGATAACTAAATCAGAATCCCCCTTAATGCTAAGCAATTTAACCTTCAAAGATTTTGCCAACTCAAGCCCCAACAATATAGCCTCATATTCAGCGACATTGTTGGTTGCTTCAAATTCTAATCGATAGGCAAACTTGAAAATGTAATCAAGGGGAGATTTAAGCACTGTTCCAGCACCTTTACCATGCCTAGACGATGCACCATCGAAGTACATATACCAAACTTTACCCTTGAGATCCTTAATCTTATCATCGGGAGGAATTATAAAATTAGACATGATGGCATAGTTCCCAATGTCAGATTGCTCTTTGATTATTTCGTTGTGAGGTCTCTTAGGATTTTCGACATGAAATTTTCTTTCGGGCTCTCTATTTAGTCTTACAAAACCATCACCCCTAGGAGAAGGAATCATAGCATATGACCAATTCATTTGAATACTTCCTCCTAGATCAGAGGCCCACTTTCTAGATAACAGCATACCCCAGGCATCAGGCACATCCACAACAACAATATCCATGACAATCATGATGTCTGGGTAAACTGATAGATGAACTTGCAAATCTTTGATTAAACTATGCACTTCAATTTTCTTAGAATCCATGGCGCATATGTTATAGTAGGGTCTAGAAACTCTTAAGTTAAGCTGTTCCATGACCCTTTTAGTCATTACACAAGCTGATGCAACAGAATCCAACATGCAATTATTCAATTTATATCCGTTAACTAACAAGGTGATAAAGAAAGGCTGGTGATCTTTGTTATCAGCATCTAAGCTTTGCAGATATATGGGAGCATCGTGATAGTCAACTTCCCAAGTCTTCTGTTGAGAAGTATTTACTTGAGGACCTTGAATAGCTTTTAGTAACTTGTCTCTTTGGGAAGGGATTTTAGCAATCTCGGAGACAGGAACCCAGATTTTTGCATTGTTAAACCAACTTCCCAAATCGACATCTAATCCAGGGTTCATACCAGGGTTAAAAGTTCGAGGGGGAATTTGATTCCCGCTTTGATCTTTATCCCTTCTCTGGTATGTCAAACCTTTATCTCTAGCAATTTCCAAGATTTGCTCGGGAGAGGGTTTTTCACCATATAACCTAGCCAAAATGTCATCTTCATTTTCAAGGTTATTTATACTAAAAGTTAATGAAGGATTCATAACGTCACGACTCTTTTCCTTGACCTCTGTCCAATCATCGATAGACAAAGGAAACTTGCAACCCACTACATTTATTTGATCACCTGTCCCAAACATTCCATTATCTAAAATTCTTCTAACGATGGGACAAGTGGCCTCTTCATGAAGAGCATCGCAAACCCGACAGTAAGGAGCATTATCAACCAAATTAGTTAGTGGATTAGGAGGTCTCTGCTCACTAGATTGACCCTTCTTTTGCCAATTATTATTTCTATTATTATTATTTCGAGGCTGAAAATTTTGCGTTTGCGTTCTTTCCATTTGGATCAACCTATTCTGAAAAGTAGCTATCTCTTTATTATGATTGATTTCCATCGTTTCGATTTTTTGGAGCAATTTGAGAACAAGTTCGCTTTCAGGTTCTTGAACTGCTTTTCCTTTAGGTTCCTTTAGTTTCGTAGCAGCCCTATCGAAACCTGGGATCTCAGACTTCCCAGATGCTGCCTTGTCCTTTTCAAGCTCTATAGCCAAGGCTTGGCAATCTCTAATCATTAAGCTTAGCACGCCTTAATTCATAAGATGGCTCAGGACTAAAAGCATCAATGTAAAAATCTTGGAGAGATTTATCTGTAGGTTTATAGTCTTGAGGTAATTCTCTAATAATACCATTAAACCTTTTATTAAATTTTTCAACAGTTTCATTCTCTCTCTTTTTTATTATGCTAATAGCTTTTACGAGGTGTCTTCCCTCTCTCTTATCTCCATATTTTTCTTTAAAGGCATTAATGATTGATTCTAAGGAATCAAATGAATTTTGAGGTTTTTCAGTAAACCATTCATGAGCATCACCTCCCAAGGTTAAAATGAAAAGAGTCATTCTAACATCTTCATGATCGAAATCAGGAGACCTCGCGTACTTAGCCATCCATATACTAAAATACCTCAGATGCGAATTTGCACTAATTGCATTATCTCCTTGAAAGCTAGGCAACTTATCTATCCCAACTGATGGAAGAGCATTGGGATATCCCGGAATGTTAGAAAAATTGCAAGGGGCATACATATCCATGGTGCTGTGCCTAACTTGACTAGTAAAAAGCAAATGGATATCAGAGAGGGCTTCTTGTCCAAGGTTAACAAGAAGTGTACGAGGAGAGTTTGTGTAATCGTACCCTGAGGACCTTTTCAGGATTAGGAGTAAGATTGCACAGACTGCTTGGATGTCTTTTAGTATACACTCTTGAAGATAATATATGAAGTGGAGTCGCCACCTGAACAAGAAGTGAAACACGGAAAAGCTCGAAATGAAAGAACCAAGGACAGAAAAACTCTATCCCCGGCAACGGCACCAAAAAATGTTGTCGCACAGATTGTCACGACAACGCTCAGACCGGGGGCTGTCACCCTGATCCTCGATCTCTCCATTTAAGCCTGTCTCCCGCGGCTAAGGGGGGTAGAGCCTATAGGAAAAAGGATGACCAACCGTGAATCGGTTGGTTTGGGAGACACGAAAAGAAAACAACACTAAATTGATTTTATTGAGTTAACAGACCAGTGCCTTGTGGAGTTAATGTTTAAATGATTAATTATCAGATGCTGCAGAAATATAAACCATGTAGAGTAATCATTTATCATCAAATAACTCAAACAAAGATTTATTTTTATTAAATGCGAGAAAATGCTTAAATGATACTCCAGCAATTCAAAACTTCGAAAGATAAAGTTCGATACACAACCACGAAATTTTAAACGCTAACCAGATATCACACAAGCATACTAAATCACATCAAAATGATGAACATTAATTCCACATCAAAATTTTTATCTCAGCAGGAAAAACTAAAACGTGATAAGTCCCCGAGTCAAGACTGAATCTGGCAAAATATTTCCAAAATATATTTTATGTTTTTCAGACAAAAATTTAAAACAAAAATTTAAACTAAATGCAACTTAAAAATCTAAATCTACACTTTAAAAGAAAAGAAAACTCCCTTTTTTATATTTTTTTTTAATAAATTTTTATTGATTTTAAAATTTAATTTTTTTAAAGTTTTTTCTTTAAAACTTTACACTTAAAACCTAAAAATAAAATCCTATATAATCTGTTCTAACACTAAACTAAAAAAAATTAAATCTAAATCTAAAGTAAAAATCTATTAAAAATAAAAATGAGCCCCTTTTTTTTATATATATTTTTCATTCAAAAGAAAATAAACTAAAACTAAACGATATCTAACCTAGACTAAGTGAGATCAGCATTCAAAGAAATATATACAAAACCGATTTATATGAAATACCTAACACGTGAATATATATGAAATCAAATGCAAATGAACACCTACGCATATATCTCTTCGCATATTATGTTTACCTCACACAAAAAAAATTTGAAATTGGAGTTTTGTTTGCTGCTGCACCTGGAATGTTCGATAGCAGATGGCGGAAGACTCATGTGGGCAGCTAGCAGGAACAAGCTTGATGGTGCGTGAAATGAATGAAGTATGGCGGAGAGCTTTGCGTATGGTGTATCGCTACAGGTTTAATGTGTAATGTGTGCAGGTGCGTGGAGCTGAAGGGCGTATGGTGAGGAGGCAGCACACAGATTTACGGATTAGGGAGCTGCGTGGGTGCCCAAGAAAGGGGCTGCGTAAATGGTTTTGGTTTGAGGGACGCAGATGAGTGTGGCAGCGGGAGGATGGAGGACTATAAGCAGAGATTCCGGTAGCTTGAGATAGATAGCGTGAGGGGCGTTTTAAAAAAAACCAACGCTGCAAATAAACCAGGAATTTGATGTATGCTGTAGGAATGACTGCGTGTAGGTGAAGATAGAGGTTTGCTGGCAGATTCGGCACATTTGTAGAACAACAACTGATGATGGCGTACAGAGAGGAGGGTGAGGGGTATAGTAAACACTGCAAGGACACTTGAAATTTTTCAGAGACTTTAAAAAAATTTCTTCAGATCTGAGACAAACACCTCTGCAAAAGCTATTTTCTGGGGCCAGATCTGGCTTTACATAAAAGGAATTTTTATCAGACCTGCAACCTGCAACAGGAAAACAAGTACCCGGAGAATATATGCAAATATTAAAACTAAAACCCTGCAAACTGGTCCAAAATTACAAATTTATAGCTCTACAACAGCCAAATTTGTCAGTTATCATCAATAATATTTTCAGAACTTCAGATTTGCTATGAAATTCTTTAGAAATCTCCCATGCAAATCAGAAAACAAACTTAAATAATAAACCCAGGATCGAAACTGGCTGGGCTCTGCAAGAGAGTGCTTGCGAGAGTTGGCTGGTTCAGCCGAGAACTTCCCCAAACGCCCATTGGTCTTCTTCAATAAGGGTTTCCTGCACAACTCACTTCAACCATCAATAAGGAGAGAAAAAACAGTACTAGATCTCAAAAAGCAATGGAGATACCTGCCATTACTTCAGAAATTCTAATACCATTCAAACCCTAGCAAGTGAACAAGATACCTGTGCTCAACAATACTCTTTAATAAGCTGTTACTAATGGCTAAGAATTAAAATATGCAGAAAATAAAATGCTCACAGCACTTCCAGAGAGTAACACCAGCAAGATTTCAACCCCAAATTCTTTCTTTATTAGTATCAGAAAAAGTTTACAAGAGAGCTTCTTCAGCACAAGACTCCAAGATCGAATGATCTCAAATGACCCCTAGCACCCTATTTAAAGGAAAAATTCCCAACAGCTAGTTCGAGTGATCCATGTCAAAATGATCTCGACCGTCGATGAGGATCAAGATATCTCTTAATTTCATCCGTCGAATTTTAATGCATTAAAAAATTGAAATACTGCATTTATTTACTCAAAATATTATTATTTTATTATTTCTAGGTTTTTTATTATTTTATTAATTTTTTATTTTTATTATTATTATTATTATTTTTTTCAACTTTTTTAATTTTTATTTATTTATTTTTAAATGGATCCTCGAACTTAGCCTTTGGAAAAATCACCTAGGACCTAGGACTTAGGACTTATGAGGGGATTAAAACATTTCTTAACCCTCAAGACACTTTACATCATGACTTTTACAACTTTACATCCCAAGGGGGAAAACCCATTTGACATAGACCCTCATAAACCACCCAGTTCTGTGACACAACTATAATCTAGCAGATTAACACACTAGGATTCTCCTAAGATTCTAATGACAAAATCCATTCCGGCTTTGGGGTTAGGCGGAAGGAAAACTCTGCCGATCATGGATCGGTGAGACGAAAAACCTTCCGGAACGTAGATTATCACTTAGAAAATTAGGTACACCTAGGCAATTTACATACATGACTCATATCTGCTAAGATTATTTACAATTTATACATGCAGACTGGGTTTACAACATAATATGATCAAGTCGATGATGACTGTCGAATGGCACGGACACGTCGATCAAGCGCTATCCCTTTTTGCGAAGAAAAGGGGGTGTGCTGCTATGGGTAGTTGACCTGTAGTGGTCAACACGAACCATAGATAAACATATACGAGCAACAGAAAAATTAATGTGATCCTTAGAAAATATATGAACCATTGAAGTAAGCGAGCCACAAAGATTAGCCATATGAATTCTCAAATCTTGTTGATGATCCTATCCATTTGAAGATGCTAGAATGAGCTTCCATGAATCCTTATTTATACTAAGTGATGAGGTGCCTTTTTGATGCCAATGTAACTCTTACTTTTGGTGAGGCTCACTTGGAAGAGACCCTTCTAATTTGTTCTTAATATTATTTAAAAATATTTGCCAAATGCTTAGATGAAGGTTTGCCCAAATAAATTTGTAATGCCATATAATAATAGGAGGACATTGAAAATAATATTTTCCTTTGTCCAATTTGAATTCTTCTTTGGGGCTTCTTTTGGGGTATATGGATTTTCCTTGGTTTCCTAAGGGGAAATTCGTCCCATAGCTGCCCTAATTTTCAACACTCCCTCTAAGCTAGGGAGGAATTTCCATCTGCATCAAAAGGCCTCATCTCGAATGTACAAATCTGCTGCCATGTCCCATCTCGTTTCATCTCATCTCATCTCATCTCATTGAAGAAGAATAACCCACAATCAACAATAGGGGAGATTGATTTACCGCAAGGGTAGAGATCCTCCAAACCATACTAGTTTCCAGGTCAAGTTCCATGACCTTCATCTCAATTGCATCAAGAAGACATCCATCTCATCACATCGCGTCTCAACTTGTCTCCTCTGATCATCATTTGAACAATATTGTCTCGATTTAAAGAAGAAGAATCATCATAGGGGAGATTAAACTACCACCCTATATCTAATGACAATAGGCAGGATACTACTTACCATGAGAGGTAAGAATCAGAACCATCCTATTGTCCCCTGATCTCGACAATAGGCAGGATACCACTTACCATGATAGGTAAGGATCACAGCTATCCTATTGTCCGCTGAACCATGAGAGGTAAGGATCACAACTATCCTATTGTTTGCTGATCTCGATGATAGGAAGGGTACTGCTTACCATGAGAGGTAAGGATCACAACTATCCTATTGTCCTTGATCTTGAGAATAGCCAGGATACCACCTACCATGAGAGGTAAGGATCACAACTATCATATTGTCTGCTGATCTTCCCACCTTGACCCTCAAGAATCAAGTGGTAGAACACCTGGATCCTTTAACTTGGGGAGGATACCCAACTTACCATTGGTAAGGATCACATACACCCAAATCTCTCCTCACCCATTTGTCAGATGGGTGGCAATCCCAACAAGCCTATCTTGTGGGTAGGATGCAAATTGGGGTATACTTGATAGTATGTGAGTTACGACTTACCATAGTTAAGGATCAGACACATCCTACTGTGACAATAGGCAGGATACTATTTATCATGAGAGGTAAGGATCACAACTATCCTATTGTCCATGAGTTCCCTCAAGCCCAGGAGCTCTCTGACTCCATCCCCCTTTTGGGAGCTCAAACAGGGGGGAAGAGCATAGCTCAATGTTCTCGATCAACCGTGACCACTTCTCGGAAGAGTCACACCCACCAGTCCATGCTGCTCTTTGAAGACCAAGAACTTCCCTTTTGGCAAAGACTTGGTAACAATGCCAGCTATCTACTCATCAGTCGAAATGTGATGGAGTCTCACTACTCTCTGCACCATCTCTTGGATATAGTGGTATTTGATCTCATTGTGCTTGGACTTGTAATGGAGCACAGGATTCTCTGAAAGTCAGATCCCACTCTTGTTATCATAGTATATCACAGTTGTATCCAGTATCTGCTCAAACAACTCTCCAAAGAGCTTCCTCAACCATACTGCTTCACAGCTAGCCATGGTAGTAGCAATATATCCAACGTCAACTGTGCAAGGGAAACAAACCTCTGATTCCTGCTCATCCAAGATATCATGGCAGAACCCCAAGCTACAACAACTAGATGTGCTTTCCTGTCAACACCATTTTCAGTCTCAGTCAACATTGGTGTATCCATCAAGTTTCCAACAATGTGTCTCCATCCATGATTAATAGTCTCATGTTTGGCAGCAACTCAATATACATATTTAGGCTCTATTCGGCTAAGAGTACACGATGCACGACAAGAATCCATTAAATCTGAATATGAAAAGGAATCTCTCTCAACTTCTTCAGTCATATTTATCAAGCCAAAAATCTCTGACAGCATACTTCCCACAACAAGGAATTCCTCATCATCTCTCTGTCACTCTTCTAAAAGTAGTTGATCATCAAGGCTCAAAGGTCAACTTCCTTTGGCACTGAACACGGAAATGACCTGATCCTGCTAGAAATAAATTGTTAGTATGTAAAACCTAATATCAAAGACATACCTTCAATCTTGAATAGGGGTTGAAGTCTGCATCAGATGTCCATCAATCCAAGCATGCCAAGTCCAAGGGACTAACTTGAGTCCAGATGGTACTTTCTTCAATATGTAATCATGAATCTCATCTCATCTGACTTAAAGACTTATTGCCAGCCCAAAACTTGATGGACAGTCTAAGTTGGTCATTACTAGTTGGGAGCAGTTCTTCCTATTGATGGAGTTCCTAAAAGATATTCAAGAGTAGATGTTAATTTTAGGTATGTTCTATGCTAGAGCAATTTATTTCAATATTCATAGTTAGCTCAATAGTTTTTCCAGATTAGCAATCACATCAGCATTAAAGTACACTGCAGATAGAACATAAATATAAATCGCAGAAGACAAGCCAAGACAAGAGGATACAAGATGTGGCGCTAGCCAGGGACAAACCCCAATGTGGGGAAAACCCTTGATCAATTCTTCTTATATGTTCTTCAATAGTTCAGTAGAGAGAGAGTGAGAGATATAGTACATTTACAACAAAAGTCAACACTTTGACTTATCTAGATAAGAGCATAGATCATCTCTAGGAAGATGATACGTGAGATCAGTTGATGACATGCTACTTCAACTGATTCTCTAAGGTGACTCCTTCACCTATCATTGTGCTACATCTCGTCATCATGGCGCACCTCACCGTGCTGCACCATGCTGCACCCATCATCACAATGTTGTTCCTCTTGCTGCTGTTGTACCAGTGTTTAGCACTGCTGTACCTAGCGCCACGGCTACACCATGCTGTCACCCATGTGCTTGCTGCACCATTGCTGCACCAAGTACTATACTGCTGTACCAATGTACTTTCAACATTGTGCATGCTGCTGTCCATGCTTTACCATGCTGTTGCTGTCCATGCTTCTTGCTACTTTCCATGCTTCTTGTTGCTGTCCATGCTTCACCATGCTTGCAGCTGTCCCAAGCTTCTTGCTGCTATTCATGCTTCACCATGCTTGCAGCTGTCCCATGTTTCACTATGCTTGCAGCTGTCTCATGTGTCACCATGCTTGCATCTGTCCCATTTATTAGCTTGTTGTCCCTTACATTGCTTGCTGCTGTCCAACTGCTGCATCTAAACATGTTGTTCCGTGCACATTACTGCACCATGTTGCTGCAATATACCATACTGTTGCATCCATCACATCATGCTGCACTCCTTTGGGGTATTCAACACTCCATGTTAACCCAACACGTGGCTCCCATAGGTTGCTCTGAATCTGATCCAAATCTGGTTAATATCCTTGACCCAACGCACCTCTAACACTGCTCCAAATCAACTTGTCACTTTGCTGTTCCTAACTATTCTGGTTAGGGCACTTGGGCAGCCCTAAACTCCTCTCAACAGTCCTTGAACAGCCCTCCAAATCTGCTTGTCGCTTTGTTGTTCCTAATTGTTCTGGTTAGGGCACTTGGGAAGCCCTAAACTCCTCTCAACAGTCCTCGAACATCCCTCCAAAATCTGCGTGTCACTTTGCTATTCCTAACTGTTCTGGTTAGGGCACTTGGGCAACCCTAAACTCCTCTCAACAGTCCTCGAACAACCCTCCAAATATGCTTGTCACTTTGTTGTTCCTAACTGTTCTGGTTAGGGCACTTGGGCAGCCCTAAACTCCTCTCAACAGTCCTCGAACAACCCTCCAAATATGCTTGTCACTTGGGCAGCTTCAACATGACTTTGTCTTAGGCAACTTCACCATGACAACGTCCTAGATCTAGGGCACATAGAGCTAGGCATCATCTTCTAAGAGTTGCATAGATTTTTTTCCCCATGGCAGCATCTAGGGCAACTCTTCTTAGGGCAGCATATCTCTTAGGATCTATGCTTCCACCAAAACCCAAAGACAAGTGGAGAGGAAGAGATCACAAGAAGAGTGTGTACAAATGACTAGCAAGCCACCTCTTTTTATACTAAAATGTTGAGCACATGTGGGTGTTATTTAGTTGCTGGCCGACCTTGACGAATTGTCTTATAACACAAATAAATTCATAACTCCATGAATATTTATCAGAATTGAATGATCTTTAGATCAATCCTACACCTAAGAGGGATCCAAGAAAAATATCAGCTGCCATAAATAAGATGACCCACATGGAGTTTGGCCCTAGTTTCCAGTTTTAACACTCCCTCTCAACTAGGGAGAACTCCATTCGCTGATCCATATGTTCGATTGTACTATCTTTGCCATCAGTGCCCTGCACTTCTCTTCTCTGCTTTGCTGAGCTCTGCTCAGTTCTGCTCTGCTGAGCTCTGCTCTACTCTGTTCTGCTGAACCATGAAGAAGAAGAATTGATCGAGAATGTCTCATACCATTCTCTATTGACCCGAAGTCAATTCCATATGAAGAGAGTGTGTCATATCACTTTTACTGACCTGAGGTCAGTTTTATTAATTCCAGATCAATATCACAAGAGAGTGTCTCAAACCACTCATACTGATCCCAAATTAGTTGGAGGTCATCCTAGCATAGGGAGTATGGTAGATACAACGATGCGTCCATCGATAGTACTACTATGGTCCCTAACCCCATTTCCTTGCTCATTGATCAGATGAGAGGTACTTCCCATGAGTCCCAAACGACATGGGTAGGATGCCTCAACAGGAGAACTAGTCATCCTGTCCCACAGTAGAACTAATCATCCTGGCTCACAGGAGAACGAATCATCCTGGCTCATAGGAGAACGAATCATCCTGTCCCAAAGTCGCCTCGGGTCTCACAGGGGAAGGCTGAGCTATTCACCCTATACACAGCGCACCATTAGGGGAGGGTGAGTCACCCTATGGTCGTTTGTTGCTCCAGTAAGTACCCCAAGCCCCCCTAGAGCTTCCAGAGCTCAATGCATGCAACATGCAGGACCCTTATAAGAAGGTCTCTCAACGACTCCAAGTTGTTCGGGAAAGTCACAGATATTGACCTTTCCCTGGGGCTTTGACAAAACCTCTGTGACCTGTACATTAGTCTCAATGTGATGGAGCCCCCTTGCTCATCGACTGTAATATCCCTTATCAAAGATATACCTCAAACACAAGCAAACTCCTGCCAGAGAAATAACAGTAATGCAACATACAATAACGCATACATGGAATATAAGCAGATACTCGAGAAATGCAGAGAGAAATGCTAAGCCATTTTATTCTACTGAGTAATGGAAAGAGTACAAGAGGTGATTAGAAAGATAGCACCTCTCTTGCACAAGGCAAGTGAAGAAATACACTCAGAATGGTAAGGAAATGGCCTCTCTCTGAACTGCGTCCAAACTGTCGGAGAACTACTGTGCTGCTGCTACTGTTGGAATCAAATGAGGATTTGGGGCTGTTCCCCTCCTCAGAAAATGTTGAAACTTTGGAATCAACCTCTGCTCAATAAACCCAGAAAAGCCCAGAAAGCTTTTCTAAAATAGCTGACCCCCAAAAATCACCCCCTTGGGGATCTACGCAATCCCTCAAGGCTCTGCGCTGCTCCTGAAGGGAATCCTCCAAAACTCTACCCGAAACTCTGCCAAAATCCTCCAATATGCAAGGGTTGATCCCTTGCTCAATCTCCAAGCTCAAATCCTCCACAAAACCCTAACCCAGAGCTCCTACGAAAAGAAACTGCGTCCTCTCCTCTCAAGACTGCACAGTCATCAAAATGCTCAGCTCCTCCTCAACTCCAGAAATCTCTCCTCCTGCAAAATACTGCTGAAACTACCTTGCCCGAGCAGGCACTCAAAGTTACCCGGGGCTAAGGGTGAGATCTCCGAACGGAGACACTCGATGCACTAAACAGTGCTGCAGACAGGCTAAACAACCAGCGTGCTCTAAGTCGAAGTGACTAGCTCAAATGCAACATAATCGAATAATCAAAATGAGGAGGCTCCTCTCTCCTTTATAGCGTTGGCCTCTCTCAAAACCCTAAGTCCCACCTCCTCCAACGTAGCCTCTCTCTTGCCATGTGTTCCTTCTCCATTTGCATAGTCCCTCCAAGTGTCTACGTGGGCCCCTTCTCTACATGGTCCTTGGGCCCCCTTGGCTCCCCTTTTAAGTTACAACATTGTGCTACTAAGGAGTGACTTTATTCACAAAGTGAGTTATGTCCCCCTTTCCTCACCTTTTATTTTATAAATAACTATAGAAGGCAAAATTGAGCAAAATCGAATATTCCAATTAGCCATGGCTAATTAGGAATATTACAGTCTACCCTGGAAAAATGTTGCTTGTCCTCAAGCAACTGAAGTGATGGATGCTGTAAAGTTTCCTCACTCTCCCAAGTGGCATCCTCATTTGGTAAATTCTTCCACCTCACCAAGAATTTCTGGACCGTCCTGCTCCGTAGCTGCCTCTCCCTGGTATCAATAATAGCCTCTGGCTGCAACACTAAACGCCTCTCATCATCCGTAGGTGGTAGCTCATTTGTCACTGTCACCGACTGCCTCAATGCCTTCTTCAAGCATGATACATGAAAAACGTTATGAATCTTGTTGCCTTGGGGCAACGCCAATTCATACGCAACCTGTCCAATCCTGCGTATCACCCTGTATGGCCCATAAAAGCGGGGCTTGAGCTTATCAACTCCCTACTGCTTTAGTGACGTCTGTCAGTATGGCTGTAATCATAGGTAGACTAAGTCCCCTACCTCAAACTATCTCTCCACCCGACCCCTGTCAGCATACAGCTTCTGTTAGTTCTGCGTTGTAGCCATATTATCCTTGAGAGGAGGATATCCTGAGTCTCTTGGATCCAAATCTTGGCTCTCGGAGCCTTGCTAGCACCAAACATCACGTTAGCAAAACATAAAGGATGATATCCATACAAAGCATAGAATGGTGACATACTAATGGACATGTGATGTGTAGTGTTGTAGCAGTACTCCCTCAGATGCAACCACTTCAGCCATGCTCGCTGCTGCCCACTGACATAGTTACGCAAGTAGCCCTCCAGCCACTTGTTAACTATCTCCGTCTGCCCGTCTGTCTGTGGGTGATAACTGGTACTCGGTGTCAACTCCGTCCCCACCAACCGGAAAAGCTCCTGCCAAAACCCGCCCATGAAACAGCTGTCCCTGTCATTGATGATGGTCTTAGGAAGACCATGTAGCCTGAAGACCTCTCTGAAGAACAGCTCGGCCACCTGCGCTGCTGTGTAGTGTGCGGATATGGCGAAAAAATGTGCGTACTTTGTCAGTCGATCAACGACGACAAAGATACAATCCTTGCCCTGCACCATGGGCAACCCTGTGATGAAGTCCATCGAAATACTCTCCCATTTCCCCTCCAGAATGGGAAGAGGCTGCAATAATCCTACGGGATGGCTCATATCCCCCTTGTTCCTCTAGCAGATATCGCACTCCCGAATATGCTGGAGTACGTCCTCCTTGAAGCCCTTCCATGAGAACCTCTCTCTAATGGCCCTGTAAGTTTTGGTAAACCCCTAATGGTCGGCTAATGGTGAATCATGTGATGCCTGAAGTATCTTCTTCTTGAGCTGAGATCCCTCATTCAAGAAGATCCGGTCCTTATAGTAGATGATCTCATCAATTACCTTGTACCTGTCATCCGCCACCTGCCCATCCAGAACCTCACATGCAAATCTGTCCTTGGAGTACTCTACTAAGAGTCGAGCCCTCTAGTCTGTGTCCAAGCTCATAAGAGACAACGTGGCTGGTCTACGTGAAAGGGCATTTGCTACCACGTTGTTTTTACCCTTGACATACTTAATGTCAAAGTCATATGCTTGGATCTTACTGATCCACTTCTACTGCCTCTCCTGTAGCTGTTTTTGCTCCAAAAAGAACCTGAGGCTATTGTGATTAGTCCTCACCTTGAACCTGCTGCCCACTAAATACTGCTGGAATTTGGCCAATGCATGCATAATGGCCAGCATCTCCTTGTCGTATATAGAATACAACCTCTCATGCGGAAGGAGCTTCCAGCTCTCAAAGGCTATAAGGTGACCTCCCTGCATCAACACTGCGTCGATCCCCTCTCTCGATGCATCACACTCCAAAACAAATGGCTGCGAAAAATCCGGCAATACAAGCACTAGGCAGTTGCTCATAACCTCCTTGAGCCTGTCAAAGGCTCGCTGTGCTATATCCGACCAACTGAATGCCTCCTTCCTCGTCAGATCTGTCAGGGGTGCAACAAGATATGAGAAACTCTTGTCATGTTCCTCGGCTCCGGCCAATCTTTGATGGCCCTGATCTTCTCCTCGTGGACTCTCACTCCGTCCACCCCTATGATGTGTCCCAAGTACAACATCTCCGTCAACCCAAACTCACACTTGGAGAGCTTGGCATAGAACTGCTACTCCTCCAAGATGTGCAACACTGTCTCAATGTGCTAGAGATGCTCCTCCCAAGTGTTGCTATAAATGAGAATATCATCAAAGAACACCAACACAAACTTCCTTAAGTGACTGCGGAACATGTGATTCATGCAGGACTGGAATGTAGCTGGGGCGTTGGTTAGCCCGAAGGGCATCACCAAAAACTCAAAGTGCCCATAGTGACACTTGAAGGTGGTCTTGGGCATGCCCTGCTCCCTCATGCGAATCTGATGGTACCCAAATCTCAAATCAATCTTTGAGAAGAACCGTGCCCCTCTCAACTCATCCATCAACTCATCGATCCTGGGTATGGGGTACGTGTTCTTCAGGGTCTTCTTGTTCAGGGCCCTGTAGTCAATGCACATCCTCAATGTGCCATCCTTCTTCTTCACCAACACCACAGAAGAAGCAAAAGGACTTGTGCTTGGCTGAATGTGCCCAAGAGCTAGCAACTCCTGAATGGCCCGCTCAATCTCATCCCGATAGGCCAATAATCACCGCCTGTATGCCCTGCTCAAGCTCAATGGTGTGCTCAAATCCCCGGTTCGATGGCTGTCCCGGCGTAATCTCCCCAAACACTGTGGCATACTGGTCAAGGATGGACTGTATCTCTGGGTGCACCGTCTGTCCTGTAGTCCTTGACTCTGATGCACGCAGCTCTACTGCCCACTCTACGTCTCCCTTTCGAAAGACTGCCTCCATCTGATGAGCCGAAACAGTCTAAGGCGGATATGTGTGCTTTCCCCGTATCTTCTCATGCCTCTCTGTCTTCTCATCATCCCAATCCATCTCTAGGGCCTTCCAATTTGTCGTGACCTTCCCTAGAGTGATAAGCCACTGAACACCCAGTATCATGTTGGTGTCCAGAATATCGACCACGAAAAAGTGGTTAGTTAGATTGTAGGTGCCCATCATCACTGATAACTCTGAAACATAACGAGCACACACCATGGTCTGATCTCATGGGACAAAAACTGAAAAGCCATCGAAGCTCTCTGTTTGTATACCTCTCTGCTCAACCATTTGTGCATCGATGAAGTTGTGGGTTGCCCCACTGTCAACCAAAACTGATACTTGCTGGCCACGTACTGTCCCCCGTATGCGCAACGTCAAATACTTGGGAACTCCTCGCAATGCTGCAAGGGCCCCTTTGGTAGGTGCAAAAGCTGCACCACCTGCTGGTGGTGGTGGAGGTGGCAAAGTATCCTGCACGAAATGACTATCTCCTACCTCCACATCAATGTTACTTGGGAGCGGGAGCGGAAGCGGGAGCGGGAGCGACCATTTTCAGAAGCTCCCGGTTTGGGAGCGAATCCCGGAGCGATTTTTTAAAAATATATATATTTTATATTTTTTAATTTTTGATACATATATGTCAACAAAAACATGTAGAATGATGAATTAGATATAAAAAACATAAAAAAGCATAGATTGAACCATATAACAACAATCATCTAGAAGTTATAATCTTCATCAACCACGTCCGCAAGTTAGTAACATAGTAACATACAACATATTGAGTCTCATGATTCATCAATCTTAAAGTTTCAAGCTTTCAAAATTCAATATATAACATTTATCATCATTGATCACTAAAGTTGTACTTGTAAGCTAAGTGTAATCATTACAACAAATAATATCTAACATGAAATGAAATGTTATAAAATGAAATGAAATGAAACAACTTTCAACTTTCATGAAGCATCATATTCATAATTCATTACTAATGAGTTATAATTGCCAACTTCAAACTTAAATTGTCATATATTGTTTAAAAAAATATCATAATAAATATGAAAGAGTCAATAGTTATAAAAGCGACTAGAAACTAGAAAAGAGAAGTAAATCTATTATCTATTTCTTATGCTTGGGCCTCTTGCCACCACGAGAAATGTCTAATTTTTTAGTCTTGTTGCAAAATCAGGATCTTTGTCATTAATATCACCCTCCAAGCATTAATATCTAGAGGTATCTTTGTCATTACCTTTGTATCTGTATAGGGATCTTTGTCATTAATATCACCCTCTAAGCATTAACATAAGATAGAAAAAGCATAGCATGTCAAGTCAAGATTTTGTTTGAGTGATGTGTACATTTTTAGAAGGGTCATGATAGAGGAGTTCGACAACCAATGTCACTAACATCAAGGTACATAGAGGGATTGGTACTCTTGATTAAATATGAGTTCCATACCCTAATACATGACAAAATTCAATGGAAACATTGCAATCCTCCAATCCTGAAATCCTGAAAAACTGATAAGTCTGCTGGATTTTGAATGAAATCTAAAATTCTACTTTCTCCATATGAAATCCAATGAGGACGAAACCACTCTCAAACATCCTGAGTCATTTCATGGTAATGTTAAAAATTTAAGTAAAAGGATGAAAATGAAAATTAAAGAAAATGTCACTTTTACTTTAAGAATTTAACATTACCATGAATAGCATATCAATACTAGGGCCTAGACTTGATCATTAAGTTGCCCCACTCAAAAACTATTTGTTTCTTTCAAAAAAAATTGCATTTCGAACATTACTACAAAAAAAAAATGCAAAAAAGGCAAAACGCTCCCGAAAAGGCAGGGAGCGAAATTTTTTTTAGGGAGCGCGCTCCCGCCCGGAGCGCGGATCGGGAGCGGGAGCGAGGGGGGGGGGGGGGCGCTCCCCCGCAACACTGCTCCACATCATCCTCCTCATCCTCTTCCCCGCTGCTCTCGGAGAAGACCTCAATAAAATGTGCTTTGCCAGCAGCACATTTGTGTCCCAGTGCCCACGCCTCCTGACAGGTAAAGCACAACCGCTTCTTCTTCAGCGCCCTCTTGGCATCATCATCAATTTGTGCTCGTCCTGGATTTCCCTTTGGAGGTGGAATCCTCACATCCTGCCCCTCAGGCTGGAAAGCCTGTCTCTGGGGGTAAGGTGTCGGGGTCCTGGGTAAGGCATAATGTAAGTCCCGGGTCCTGCTAATAGCATCCTGGAGTGTGGCTGGTCTAGTGGATCTGACTAGACCTCGAAGTGGCTCTGCTAGCCCTCAACAAACATGTGGATCCTCCGTGCTGCGGATAGATCTGGCACCATCACTGAAACCCTCAAGAAGTCTGCAATGTAGGTCTCTGGGTTCCTAGTCTGTTTGAGCCTCGTTAGCTCAACAAAGTGCTATTCTGGATCCCTCCAGTCAAACCTCTCTATCAGTCTCCTGGTGAACTCGGCATATGTCGTCACTGTGGAGTGTCCGAGTGTAACCAACCCATGGAACCACCAGTCCTGAGCCTCACCATCCAAATGTAATGTTGCCACCTTGATGGCCTTTGTCTCCGACATCTGGTTAAGCTGGAAATAGATGTCCAGCTTCTCCACCCAAGACTTTGCCGAATTGTTTGATGAGCCATCAAACGTAGGCAAGTGGAATCTACTAGTTGTGCGGTGGGTGTCTCCATCATGATAATGCCGGTATCCTCTGTGATGGTCGTGGGGTCTACTATCCCGTTGGAGCTGAACAATGTCTCTGAATGAGAGAGCATCCCTGAACTCCTGCCCATAGGCTTGGTACTCTGCAAAATTATCACCCATATGACCGGCCTCTGCCTCCTGCTGGGCTCCGGCCCTCGTGTCTGCTCCTAGGAAAGTGGGCATGGTAGAATGTGTAGGGGCATGTGAGGCCATCTACTGAGTAGTATCATGCTGAGTGGCACCCTGCTCTGGAAAATGGTTAGATGTATCCGATCCCTCACCAACCTGGAAAACCCATGGGTTCTCATGCTATCTAGCCTCCACCGTCGTGAATCTCTGCCCCATCACCTTGATCTGCCTCGACAGATCTTGCACTGATTTGAGGAGTATGTTCGCAAATCTCTTCCTGTCATCATCTGCCATTGGATCCTCCTGCTTTGCGTCCACCACAGGCTCCTCCTATCCTGTGTTCACCACAGGCTCCTCCTGTCCTGTGTCCACCACTTGAACACAGTCTCCCTCTCCGTAGGTGTTCTCCAACCTATGCTCGATATCTCTGTATTTCCTACCTCTGTAACAGATGTAGGCTTCTCCCTCGGTGTCATAGACTGCTAGCTCCACAGGTTGAGCCAGATCTATGCTCTGATACCACTGTAATATCCCTTATCAGAGATATACCTCAAACACAAGCAAACTCCAGCCAGAGAAATAACAGTAATGCAACATACAATAATGCATACATGGAATATAAGCAGATACTCGAGAAATGCAGAGAGAAATGCTAAGCCATTTTATTATACTGAGTAATGGAAAGAGTACAAGAGGTGATCAAAAAGATAGCACCTCAACTTGCACAAGGCAAGTGAAGAAATACACTCAGAATGGTAAGGAAATGGCCTCTCTCTGAACTGCGTCCAAACTGCCGGAGAACTGCTGTGCTACTGCTACTGCTGGAATCAAATGAGGATTTGGGGCTGTTCCCCTCCTCAGAAAATGCTAAAACTCTGGAATCAACCTCTGCTCAATAAACCCAGAAAAGCCCAGAAAGCTTTTCTAAAATCGCTGACCCCCGAAAATCACCCCCTTGGGGATCTACGCAATCCCTCAAGGCTCTGCGCTGCTCCTGAAGAGAATCCTCCAAAACTCTACCCGAAACTCTGCCAAAATCCTCCAATATGCAAGGGCTGATCCCTTGCTCAATCTCCAAGCTCAAATCCTCCACAAAACCCCAACCCGGAGCTCCTACCAAAAGAAACTGCGTCCTCCCCTCTCAAGACTGCGCAGTCATCAAAATGCTCAGCTCCTCCTCAACTCCAGAAATCGTTCCTCCTACAAAATACTGCTGAAACTACCTTCCCCGAGCTAAGGGTGAGATCTCCGAATGGAGACACTCGATGCACTAAATAGTGTTGCAGACAGGCTAAACAGCCAGCGTGCTCTAAGTCGAAGTGACTAGCTCAAATGCAACATAATCGAATGATCAAAATGAGGAGGCTCCTCTCTCCTTTATAGCATTGGCTTCTCTCAAAACCCTAAGGCCCACCTCCCCCAACGCAGCCTCTCTCTTGCCACGTGTTCCTTCTCCATCTGCGCAATCCCTCCAAGTGTCTACGTGGGCCCCTTCTCTACGTGGTCCTTGGGCCCCCTTGGCTCCCCTTTTAAGTTACAACGTTGTGCTACTAGGGAGTGACTTTATTCATAAAGTGAGTTATGTTCCCCTTTCCTCACCTTTTTATTTATAAATAACTATAGAAGGCAAAATTGAGCAAAATCGAATATTCCAATTAGCCATGGCTAATTAGGAATATTACATCGACTTACCATATCCCAGATAAGGCAGTATCTGATGTTTATTTGCTGGAGCAATCATCCAATACGGGATTCCTCAACAATCGAATCCCCCTCCTGGTTATCAAAGAGGATATGGTGGTATTCATCATGTGTACAAACAACTCATTGAAGAGCTTCCACAACTAGGCAGCTTCATACGAGATCATACTCATGGCTATGTATTCGGTCTCGACGGTGCTTATATCAACCGACTTCTGCTTCCTGCTCATCCATGATATCGAAGCAGAACCCAAAAAGAATCAGCACTGGGAAGTGCTCTAGTGATCCTCCACACTGCCTACCTAGTCAGCATAATCATGCTGCTTCATTTTTTCAACATTGTATCTCAATCCATGAGAGGTTGTGCCCTGAAGATATCTTAGAAGATTCTTGGCACCAATCCAGTGAGGCTCAACCAAATATGAGCTCACCATGCTAACTGCAAAACATATATCCAGATGGAAGTTCACCAAGAACATCAATGCAAATGAGTTTATGAAACTCAGAGGCATTTCCCAAATCTGGTCCGGCATCACCACCATATAACTTCTGAAAGTTAAGATCCTCGAGGTAGTCACGGTCTTGCAGTTTACCATTCCACATCCGAAATCCAATTCCCTCTTACTTCTGCAAGTGAGAGGTTCTGCATCTGTCAGAAATAGGGCATTCTTAGAAGGTGCCGGTATGAGAGGTCCATCATCCACAACCTTCAAACAATGGTTTGGATCGGCTTCATTCTTCAGCTTCATTTGACAGCTATCAATCCTCTCATATCAAACCCGGGGTGATTTGCTTCAAGCCATAGAGGGCTTTCTTCCACCTGTACACATGAGATTCTTGATCATGAATCTCAAACCTTCTTGGGTTGTTCCGAACCTGTGGATCTGCTACATGAGGGGAATGGTCCCCTTGTAAAATTTTCCTTCAGTACATCTCAGACATGTACCTTCATGCTCTTTTTGAATTCAGGGATCCCTGTCATCATTTGACTCACTAGCCTCCGGTGCTATGTGTCAACTGACATGGTCCCCAATGGACTTCTTGCGACTTGATACAAATTTCCAACCCTAAACCCATGAGTAAAAGCATATTTGAAAATTCTATTTTCAAACACGTACCTTTCCATCGATGAATGCCACCCTGCAACCTTTGACTTCGATTGCCGAAATGGACAACAAATTCTTCTTGCGATCAGGTACATAAAAGAGATTTTGTAAATGAATCGAGTTACCCTCATTCAATTGAGGGGTAACACCCTTTTCGGGATAGGTGGCATCGGCTCCAAGTATAATCCCACAAAAGTTTTCATCTCTACCAAAGTAGAGAGAGAGGACCCTTCTATCTGATGGAGTGCCTTGAAGCACTACAATCAATGAGCCAGATTCCCAGAGAATCTGAAGGAGAGGGCCAATACAAGATAACACTTCTTTATCTTATTAGAAACAACGTTTGATTCTCCATACCTGGGGTTCCTTGCTTTCTTGAAGAGTCAGCCATTTCCTTGATGACCTGCACTGTCATTCTTCTGATCATTGAAGATATCCCTGGACTGATTGTTATCATCATCAAGTGATGTGTCCCTGCCATTCAGACACTCCTTCGCATAATGGAATCTGCCTTTCCTTAGATCCGCACTTCCCATTGAAGTGATCTTTAGGTAGGCCATCAGAAACTTCCTTTGCACCATTCTGATAATATTCTCTGCTTCGACTTCACCCTTGGTGAATTAGAAGAGGGATGAGGAATCCATTGATCCTTTTGTCCTTTCCCAACTGTCTTCGGTGATTGCTCTTTCACTCTTGCTTGGGCTTTGTTTTCACCTCAACTCTGATACCATGTTAATTTTAGGTATGTTCTATGTTAGAGCAATTTATTTCAATTTTCACAGTTAGCTCAATATATTTTCCAGATTAGCAATCACATCAGCATTAAAGTAAACTACAGATAGAACATAAATATAAATCGCAGAAGATAAGCCAAGACAAGAGGACACAAGATGTGGCGCTAGCCAGGGACAAACCCCAATGTGGGGAAACCCTTCATCAATTCTTCTTGTATGTTCTTCAATAGTTCAGCAGAGAGAGAGAGAGAGAGACAGTACATTTAGAACAGAAGTCAACACTTTGACTTATCTAGATAAGAGCATAGATCATCTCTAGGAAGATGATACGTGAGATCAGTTGAAGACATGTTGCTTCAACTAATTCTCTAAGGTGACTCCTTCACCTATCATTATGCTACATCTCGTCATCATGGCGCACCTCACCGTGCTGCACCTTGCTGCACCCATCATCACAATGTTGTTCCTCTTGCTGTTGTTATCCCAGTGTTTAGCACTGCTGTACCTAGCGCCACGGCTGCACCATGCTATCACCCATGTGCTTGTTGCACCATTGCTGCTTTGTGTCCTTGCTGCACCAAGTACTATACTGCTGTCCCAATGTACTTGCAGCACTGTGCTTGCTGTTGTCCATGCTTCAGCATGCTTGCAGCTGTCCCAAGCTTCTTGCTGCTGTTCATGCTTCACCATGCTTGCAGCTGTCCCGTGTTTCACTATGCTTGCAGCTGTCTCATGTGTCACCATGCTTGCAGCTGTCCCATGTATTAGCTTGTTGTCCCTTGCATTGCTTGCTGCTGTCCAACTGTTGCATCTAAACATGTTGTTCCTTGCACCTTACTGCACCATGCTGCTGCATCCATCACATCATGCTGCACTCCTTTGGGGTATTCAACACTCCATGTTAACCAAACACATGGCTCCCACAGGCTGCTCCGAATCAGATCCAAATCTGGTCAATATCTTTGACCCAACACACCTCTAACACTGGTCCAAATCTGCTTGTCACTTTCTTGTTCCTAACTATTCTGGTTAGGGCACTTGGGCAGCCCTAAACTCCTCTCAACAGTCCTCGAACAGCCCTCCAAATCTGCTTGTCACTTTGCTGTTCCTAACTGTTCTGGTTAGGGCACTTGGGCAGCCCTAAACTCCTCTCAACAGTCCTTGAACAGCCCTCCAAATATGCTTGTCACTTTGCTGTTCCTAACTGTTCTTGTTAGGGCACTTGGGCAGCCCTAAACTCCTCTCAACAGTCCTCAAACAGCCCTACAAATATGCTTGTCACTTGGGCAGCTTCAACATGACTTTGTCCTAGGCAGCTTCACCATGACAATGTCCTAGATCTAGGGCACATAGAGCTAGGGCATCATCTTCTAGGAGCTGTGTAGATCCTTCTTCCCCATGGCAGCATCTAGGGCAGCTCTTCTTAGGGCAGCATATCTCTTAGGATCTGTGCTCCCATCAAAACCCAAAGACAAGTGGAGAGGAAGAGATCACAAGAAGAGTGAGTACAAATGACTGGCAAGCCACCTCTTTTTATATTAAAACATTGAGCACATGTGAGTGTTATTTAGTTGCTGGCCGACCTTGACGAATTGTCTTATAACACAAATACATTCATAACTCCATGAATACTTATTGGAATTGGATTATCTTTAAATCAATCCTACACCTCTCGATGAGTGGGACCCAAGAAAAATATCAGCTGCCATAAATAAGATGACCCACATGGAGTTTGGCCCTAGTTGCCAATTTTAACAGCAGACCATGGGAAACATGTAACTCTCTATTGCAGTAACTTTCTTTAATGTGATAATTTTCTCCTCATGCACCATGGAATAATCTCGATCACCATCTTTGAATCAAGTATGTACAAAAGTTAAATTATTTCACCTAATGAGGATTTCTTCTTTTGAACCCTTTATACATTGATAATCGGAAGTTAAACCCCTTTGACTTAAAGGTCAACCAACAAACTTACATGAACATTGACATGCTTAAAACACCAATAGAGATTTATTGCCTATGGTTAACTTCTTTGAGCTGAAGGCCTTTATAGTTTCATCAAAGTATCTTCCTAATTCAATCTCGAGCCCTTCCTGGTCATGGCCATTCTATACACATAGTAGATGTCCACTCTTTATACTCTGTATATTATTTATATACTTTATATACTAATATATACAGGGGAAAAAGCACACTAAGCATAGTTGATAGTTACACGTGTACACATTTGTTGAGCTTTGTTTACCATTATTACAGGATGCATGCTATCCTTTTGCCTGTTAGTGAGAGATTGGGCCCAATGAACAAAAGCAATGCTGTTGTAATGAACTAGAGAGAAGGAAAATCCCTTCTGTTTGTCTTGCCTTTTTTCTTTCGAGTAATTTGGGCAATTTGGAAGCTGATATTGTTTTCCTTTTTGGTATGATATATGTATTGTACTATTTTCTTGAGTCAGTTTGTACTATTTTCTTTTAAATATAATGAAGCTATGAAATAATGAAAGAAAGTCACTTTTATGGCCTACCTTTGTTGTTGGTGTATGTTGCAGATAATACATTTGATTGGATTGTGATAACCTCTCCAGAAGCAGGCTTGGTATTTCTAGATGCCTGGAAGTAGGTGATTCTGTCTTCTCTTGAAAAATTGGTATGAGTGTTATTATTGAAACTATGAGTTTGTATGTATCTAGAATGCAGTGGAGCATTTTTTTGTTATTGTTCATTTTTATTTTGATATTTTTTTTTTGTCCGAGGAAAATCCAGGCAGATCCACCCAAAGGGATCACATCCTGCTGGCTAAACTAATCAGAGCCTAACCCCAGGGCGTCGAGGAGAATTGACCTCATGAACTCCCAATGGTGAGATGCTTTAGCAATGGGACCTTGACCAATTGAGCTAACCCTCGGGGCTTTATTTTGATAAAAGATACTTTTATATACAGAAAATTATTTACATAAGCAACAAGAAAATAAAATGAAAGGGTATATATAATGGAATTTACATCCTCTTCATTAATGTACCTAAGGGCTAAAACAGCTCTGAAGTTAGAATAAGTGGCAGAATCTAACAGTTTGACATCTTTTATCAATAATGACCCTTCCTCCAGCAGCCACATATGTACCTTCTCTTCATAACTGACAAAATGCAGCCAAAGAATTGACCTCATTTTCAAACTCGTATTTGTGACAAAATTTCCAAAAAACAAATAAAGCTGAAACTTTCTAACCATGCCAAGAGCTTGCCAGAGAATCCATAATGACAGATCGGGAATTCCCCAACAAGGCTGCCCTCCAATACAGATGCTGCTGTGTGAGCTGCAACTACTCTCCAATGCAGATGCCCCTGTGCCAACTGCAACTACTGCTGTCCAATGCAAATGCTCCTAAACAATGCTTGCCCACTGCAACTAAACCTGATCCCAACAAGACCTTGCAAAAAAGCACTCCCAAAGGATGTGCTTGCCAGTTTCTTCCTTTAGATAGGAGAGGTAGAGTTCATCTGAAAGGCCACCCTTCGCCAACTGAGCCCTTGGGGGGGAGAGCCTGATAGGTCACCAAGCAAGCAAATAAACAGAGTTTATAGAAACTTGCATAGACCAAATACTATGCAACCACTGAATCCAATGACTTAGAAGGAGACTTGGAAGGTTAGGTTTTTTATTGCATTAGCAAAGTATCAAGTAGGCAATAAATCATTTTGAAACTTTACTCACGAGGGTTCTCTTTATTTTTAGTTATGATTTCTGAGTTCCAAACATGTTACTGCAATCCACTGGTCATCATATGTCATTATATGTGTTTGTGGTTTAATAGATTGGTTGAGTGTAGTTTTCCTCTAGGAACTTATCATTGTTGTTTGGGTTTTGGCAGGTCTGCAGAGTTTCCAAAAGTTCAGATTGGAGTTGTTGGTTCTGGTACTGCGAGAGTCTTTCAAAATATAGTACAATCAAATGACAACCTGCTGAAAATTGGTTTTTTACCATCCAAAGGTGTAACCTTTTTTTCTCGTAAATTTTGCCTTGTAGCCAATTTAGGCAAGGATGAGTATTGTACTTTCTCATAGCACATGCCTTTTCTGTTTTCCTCTCGAGGAACAGACAGAAATGGCTTATTCTATTTTTCTCTGGGATGGTGTACTGTTGTCGCGCGGATTGACACGACAACGCTCAGACCGGGGGCTGTCACTCTGATCCCCGATCCCTCCGTTTAAGCCTGTCTCCCGCGGCTAAAGGGGGTAGTCCCTGTGAGATGATGAGACCAACTGTCGACCAGTTGGTTGGGAGACACGAGATACGATATAAAAAGCACTAAAATGATTTGATTAATTGAGCGGACCAGTGCCTTAAGAGATTATTGTTAAAATGATTACTTGTTAGATATAGAAAAATAAACCGTGAACAACAATCATTTGTCATCAAAAGGTATCAGCGAAATCACATAACCAAACGATATCCAGCGACTGAGAATTTTGAAAAAAAGATAAATGCTTTAAACCACCACGAGAATCCTAGACCATTAACTAGATATCATATTCGCATCTCGACTTGAAAAATTCAGATCTTAAGATATAACATGAAAAACAACTGAAACTGGCAAAAATGATTTTCCAAATTTTTTATGTGATAAAATGAAACCTAAAAACCCTAAACCCTGATAAAAACAAAGAAAACAAAACCTTAATCTGAAATCTGTATATAAGCGAAATTTTGGAAACCCTAGATCAGCTAATTTAATGTACAGATTTGGCCCCTTAACAGCCAGATTCAGCAATAAGAACGGAAATATTTTAACGAAACGAAAATTTCAGATTTGTCACTGTGAAGAACTTCAGAAAATTTCTCATGCAAATCAAATAAATAAACCGAATGATAGACCCAGGATCAAATCCAACTGGGCTCAGCAAAAAATGCTTGCGGGAGTTGGCTGGTTCAGCCGAGAACTTCCCCGAACGCCCACAAAATTCCTTCAGAAAATGTTTTCTGCACAGCTCAAGACAACCGTCAACAAAGAGGGCAAAAATGCTGCTAGATCTCAAACAGTAATGGAGATACCTACCATTACTTCAGAAACCCTAACAGCACCCAAACCCCAGCAAGTGAACAAGATACCTGTGCTCACAATACTCTACGAAAAGCTATTATTAATGGCTGAAAATAACATATGCAGAAAATGAAATGATCTCACAGCATTCCAAGAGAGTAACACCAGCAAGATATGGACCCCAAAGTCTTCCTTTATTAACCAGAAACAGATTTACAAGAGAGCTTCTTCAGTATCTGACTCACAGATCGAATGAATCTGAAATGACCACCTAAGACCCTATATAAAGGAAATGATCCCAACGGCTAGTTCGAATGATCCATGTAGAAATGATCTCGACCGTTGATGAAGATCAAGACATCTCTTGATCTCATCCGTCGATTTATTCAATTAATTTTTTATTATTATTTTTTAAATTTTTTAAATTTCTTATTATTTATTATTTTATTATTATTTTTTAAATTTTTAAATTTTTTTTATTATTTTTTATTTATTTCATTTTTTTAAATTTTTAAATTTTTTATTTATTTCATTTTTTTAAATTTTTAAATTTTTTTATTATTTATTATTTTATTATTATTTTTAAAATTTTTAAATTTTTAATTTTTTTTATTTATTTCATTTTTTAAATGGATCATCGAACTAAACCTTTGGAAACATCACCCAGGACCTAGGACTTAGGACTCACGAGGGGATTTAAAACATTTTTCGACCCTCAAGATACATTACATCATGACTTTTACAACTTACATCTCAAGGGGACAAGCCCACTTAACACAGACCCTCATAAATCACCCAGTTCTGCGACACAACTATAATCTAGCATATTAACACACTAGGATTCTCCTAAAGTTCTAATGACAAAATCCATCCCGGCTTTGGGGTCAGGTTTGAAGGAAAACTCTGCCAATCCATGGATCGGTGAGACGAAAAACCTTTCGGGACATAGATTATCATAGAAAATTAGGTCCACCTAGGCAATTTTACATACATGACTCTGATCTGCTTAGATTATTTACAATTCATACATGCAGACTGGGTTTACAATTGAAATGATCAAGCTGCTGATGACTGTAGGCTGGCACGGACACGTCGTTCAGGTGCTACCCCTTTCTGCCAAGAAAAGAGGGTGTACTGCATGGGAAGTTGACCAGTAGAGGTCAACATCTGGCTCTACTTGGGGACACGTTGCTGCTTGCAGGAATGTGAGAATCCAGAATCTGCATCCATACAACACAAAAATAAGTAGCATCCATCCAAAATCATCATATACATTAAGCACAATAAAGATACAAGCTCTTCATTTATTAACTATCTAAAGCAGAAACGAAAATGCGGAAAAAACAAGGAGTAGGGTTAGAAATACGATACAAAGGATGCCTTACGGCATCAGATGTGTTCAATATAGTGCATACTGAGCATTTGCCTGCTTTCAGGCAAATCTGTCGGCTGCTTGTCGGATGTGCCATGTCCCATTTTGCATATGGTAGGACTCTTTCCTATCCGAAAATCAAGCTGCTTGCGGCCGTCTGATGCGTCAAATCTTCTTTTCATTTTCTTTCTTTTGCGCTTTTTCTTTCTGGCTGGTTGAATTACTGATGACCTGGTACTTTCTGTTTCAAAGCTATTAGATGAAGTATGTAAGATATGCGTGCTATGTCTTTCTTCATCTTGCATCTGATCTTTATCATTCTTAAGTCTGTCTGGATCACCCTCAATCAACCATCTTTCAATCGAATCAACAACCTCCCAATAATAAGATGAATCTTGTTGCAGCAAATGAGAAGACTCCTGATCTGTTGATGTTTGCTGGTTTCTCTTATCTTCCAATTGTTGAAACCTTTGAACCTGTATTCTAATGGCATTTATCTGTCTAGAGCATTCATCCCTTATAGCACTGATTTGTATGGCATGGTGCTCTTGCATGTGTTTTATTACTTTATCATTCTTTTCTTTTATGTCCATCAAGCAATGTTGCATGAAATTTATTTCTTCTTCATGATTCGCTTGCATGTCAGCCAACTGATTGTTATGATTGAACGTTATGATAGTCATTTCCTCATCCATAGTTAATAAATTGTTTTGCATAGAGTCAATTTCCCTATCATGATCAGCTTTAATGGTCACCATATTCTCTTCTAACTCTGACATCTTGCTATGCATGTTTCCAATTTCTGTTTCATATTTAGTTTTCATGGCCTCAATTTCTCTAGCATGGTGACTTTGCGTGACCTCAATCTCCCTATTACGTTTTTCCAGGTGGGCGCATAAAGTTTTCACATCATTGACATAATTAGTTTGGTTGATTTCCATATTCCTTACCAGCATCATTAGATTTCGTAAAATTTGCTTTTGCTCTTCCCTTTCATTGTCATTTGTCCCTGATTTTTCACTATCATGAACTTGATCTGCAATATTTCCGGTGGATGACACATTCTGACATGATGAATTGTCTTGGGATCTTTCAGCTGGACCTCTTATCAAATTACTTTCATTCTGTTGCACAATTTTAGAGGCAGAAGGCAAGCTGTTTGGACTATCATATCTATCTTTAAAAGCATTGAGAATGTCTTGTAAAGAAGTGAAAAAATCATTAGGAAAATTATTAAACCAATTCAAGGCATCACCCTCTAAAGAATGGACAAATAGACGCATCTTGAAATCTTCATGATTATATTGAGGAAATCTACAATATAAGATCATTACACAAGTAAACCTGTTTAAATGCTGTTCAACAGTGACCGAATCACCACCCGAGAACTTAAATAATTTACCAACGGCCTCTTTCGGAAGATCATGGAGATTATCAGTAAAATGACATGGTTTATATGAATAATCCATGATGAACAATGAAGGATCAAATGGATGATAGAAAGAGATTTCTGCTCAAGAAAATTAAGAGATGAGAGAAGTGGAGTCGCCACTTGAACAATGAATCTGATTCTAGGATCCAAAAAGTAACCACAAGCAGATATGAGGAAAGCTTTTTGTCTGGGAAAAATGAGAAAGTGGAGTCACCACCCAAACAAAAAACAGACCGAAGAGATGCTACTGATATGGCGAAAAATAAAGCAATAAAAGATCCAAATGATAACCCAAAAGGTTGAATTTGCCAGCTCAAAATGAGAGATGAGAAAGATGATAAGGTGAATGTCGATGAAACTCCAGGAACAGAAAAACTCTATCCCCGGCAACGACGCCAAAAAAATGTTGGCGTTGCCGGGCCAGATGAAGAGATAAGAAATGAGAAAAATGATTTGTCGTTTGAAACACCGAGAAAAAGCAGTCCCCGGCAACGGCGCCAAAAAATGTTGTCGCGCGGATTGACACGACAACGCTCAGACCGGGGGCTGTCACTCTGATCCCCGATCCCTCCGTTTAAGCCTGTCTCCCGTGGCTAAGGGGGGTAGTCCCTGTGAGATGATGAGATCAACTGTCGACCAGTTGGTTGGGAGACACGAGATACGATATAAAAAGCACTAAAATGATTTGATTAATTGAGCAGACCAGTGCCTTAAGAGATTATTGTTAAAATGATTACTTGTTAGATATAGAAAAATAAACCGTGAACAACAATCATTTGTCATCAAAAGGTATCAGCGAAATCACATAACCAAACGATATCCAGCGACTGAGAATTTTGAAAAAAAGATAAATGCTTTAAACCACCACGAGAATCCTAGACCATTAACTAGATATCATATTCGCATCTCGACTTGAAAAATTCAGATCTTAAGATATAACATGAAAAACAACTGAAACTGGCAAAAATGATTTTCCAAATTTTTTATGTGATAAAATGAAACCTAAAAACCCTAAACCCTGATAAAAACAAAGAAAACAAAACCTTAATCTGAAATCTGTATATAAGCGAAATTTTGGAAACCCTAGATCAGCTAATTTAATGTACAGATTTGGCCCCTTAACAGCCAGATTCACAATAAGAACGGAAATATTTTAATGAAACGAAAATTTCAGATTTGTCACTGTGAAAAACTTCAGAAAATTTCTCATGCAAATCAAATAAATAAACCGAATGATAGACCCAGGATCAAATCCAACTGGGCTCAGCAAAAAATGCTTGTGGGAGTTGGCTGGTTCAGCCGAGAACTTCCCCGAACGCCCACACAATTCCTTCAGAAAATGTTTTCTGCACAGCTCAAGACAACCGTCAACAAAGAAGGCAAAAATGCTGCTAGATCTCAAACAGTAATGGAGATACCTGCCATTACTTCAGAAACCCTAACAGCACCCAAACCCCAGCAAGTGAACAAGATACCTGTGCTCACAATACTCTACGAAAAGCTATTATTAATGGCTGAAAATAACATATGCAGAAAATGAAATGATCTCACAGCATTCCAAGAGAGTAACACCAGCAAGATATGGACCCCAAAGTCTTCCTTTATTAACCAGAAACAGATTTACAAGAGAGCTTCTTCAGTATCTGACTCACAGATCGAATGAATCTGAAATGACCACCTAAGACCCTATATAAAGGAAATGATCCCAACGGCTAGTTCGAATGATCCATGTAGAAATGATCTCGACCGTTGATGAAGATCAAGACATCTCTTGATCTCATCCGTCGATTTATTCAATTAATTTTTTATTATTATTTTTTAAATTTTTTAAATTTCTTATTATTTATTATTTATTTTATTTTATTATTATTTTTTAAATTTTTAAATTTTTTTATTATTTTTTTTTTATTATTTTTTTATTTATTTCATTTTTTTAAATTTTTAAATTTTTTTATTATTTATTATTTTATTATTATTTTTAAAATTTTAAATTTTTTATTTTTTTTTATTATTTTTTATTTATTTCATTTTTTAAATGGATCATCGAACTAAACCTTTGGAAACATCACCCAGGACCTAGGACTTAGGACTCACGAGGGGATTTAAAACATTTTTCGACCCTCAAGATACATTACATCATGACTTTTACAACTTACATCTCAAGGGGACAAGCCCACTTAACACAGACCCTCATAAATCACCCAGTTCTGCGACACAACTATAATCTAGCATATTAACACACTAGGATTCTCCTAAAGTTCTAATGACAAAATCCATCCCGGCTTTGGGGTCAGGTTTGAAGGAAAACTCTGCCGATCCATGGATCGGTGAGACGAAAAACCTTTCGGGACATAGATTATCATAAAAAATTAGGTCCACCTAGGCAATTTTACATACATGACTCTGATCTGCTTAGATTATTTACAATTCATACATGCAGACTGGGTTTACAATTGAAATGATCAAGCTGCTGATGACTGTAGGCTGGCACGGACACGTCGTTCAGGTGCTACCCCTTTCTGCCAAGAAAAGAGGGTGTACTGCATGGGAAGTTGACCAGTAGAGGTCAACAGTGTACCATTAGGTTATTTTTGATGTATGGTTGTGTTTACATTATCAAACATTTCTTATTATATATTTAGATAAGTGAATTATTTATTTAATTTATTCTTAGAGTTGTAATCGCTGTTATTTAGTGGCAAGAACTGTCATGTATTTTTTCGTATTGGCATTTAGATAAATATAGTTCAGCCCTTTGAAGTAAGTTTTTGTTCAAAATTGCATGGCGATAAATGCTTAAGTTTGTGTCATTTCATATTGAAGTACTTATTTAGGGCCCCATCAGATTCTATGCCATACTTTACTGGAATAATTTGACCCCACAAAGTGTTATTAAAAACTAGCTATCCATGGTTATTATCTTGCTCTAATTAATTTAAAGCAAGGGAGAGTTACATTAAAATTGAATTGGAAATTGTAGTAATGATGGTCTAAAACAAAAGAAAGATAAGATAATTTTATTAATGTCTGACAAATGACCACAAAAGTAGGTCAATGGGAATGAAGAGTATAATCAGTGTGGATACAATGTGGGAGTGCCAACGCAATTCCTAGAAAATGCCGAAAATAATACAAAGAAAGGGTCCTACATAAATATAACATCATAACATATATATAAAACCGTGACAAAGGTATAGTGATATGAAACATTAAGTGAGTTTATCCAAGATTGGAGAGATGGAGAACCCAACCCACAAACCTGTTGAGAGAGAGAGAGATCTTACAATGAGGCCGATGATGTCAAGGTCCCTTGAGTCTGATGGCTGAGGGTGAGGGGGGAAAATTGGGCACTAGCTTGCTGTCAGATTCTTATGGAACCATCAAGGAGCCCGACTACTCTATTTGGGGGGTTGTGAGGGGTGTACGAGTGAGGAATACTCCTAGCATCCAAGGTCAAAAGAAGGAAACTAGAATAGATATTTGGTTGCTCCTATGGATATGGGAGGTAGTTTGATGGATGGCAGGTGCTCTACTCGGGATCCATTTGGAGTTGATCACAGTAATGCTCTGAGAAAGTGTAGCCTTGTTACCCACCAAAATGGATAACCATATAGAAGGAAACTTTTCTCCTATTCTTGATAGCTAGTCATCCATCCACATAACTAGTAGCCCCTGACAACCACTGTTAGCGGATGATCCACCATTATTTTCTTTGCCACTTGCATCAACCATACACTTCTAAGTTCTCACCCACACCCATCCAGCATGAACACATGGATGAAGGTGGGTCTCCACTCAAAAGGTACTTTGATCATTTTGCAATTGGGTGCTTATGCTTGTTTGTTTTTGGGCATTTGATATGGATTATCGGGTGACTTAAAAGAAGGATGGGTTTCGACCGTGATCTTGTTCTCTCAGTGTAAATGGGGGGTTAATCTTCGATCCTAGTCTAGTAGGACCTCCCTTAATGGCCCAATGGGGTATAGAAGGGGCACTCCTTGGTAAGCCTTAATTGAGATAGTTTAGTTCCATCTATCCCTATTTCATACTCAACACTTTCCATCATACATTACAAGCCTTTATTTCACATCCATTCTTCGGGGTCAACTAACCATTGGTTCGTTGGGATTTGGTACCCATACATCCTCATACCTTGCTAGGGCTTGGAAACTTTGCCTTATGAGGTCAATGCAGCTAAAAGAAATAGAAAGAGCATATCATGGCCACAATAAAACAAAATAAAGAACATCAAAATGCAAAAATATGGCCAAGGACATACACATTAGCACATGGGAAAAAACCTATCATGAGCTCAACCTCACTCATTATGGCCATCACCTAGTTTTTGAGCACATGTTGCTCCATCACATCATAATAATTAACCCTTGCATGCCCTAGCCTTGATGAGCGATAAACTGACTCATCATTGAGGGGTAATACAACTGCTATATAACTCAAAGCAACCTATAACCCTTGAGCTATGAGCAATAATACAAAGAAAAATAAAGAAAAAATAAAAGGGCCACAAGAGGGGTGGAAAAACAAAGGTCAAGTTGGTAACTCATACATCCATGATTGCTTTCTCTTCACATCTATACACTTAGGATGTGGATCCCCATCATCCAGTCCCTTTGACCATGGCACTTGGCCATGAAGCCCTTTTCCCTCCCTATTCATCATTATTATTAACTAACATCTATCAATTGAAGGTTGGACTGAGGAAATGTTACTTCCCCTTAGGGGTTGGAAACACCTAATAGGGTTGTCCTTTAAGCATTCCTACCTAGGAAAAAAATACCATTGCGAGCTCAAGGCCCTAATTTTGGAAGGGGATATTTATTTGAAGTATTAAATTTCCATAACACTCAAGCTTGGTTCACTTAGATGCAATAATGATTTTTGTCGCTAATGGTTGGTTTCTTTCACTAGAATCTATGTTGTGATTGTCAGTTGGTTCAACAACCCTTTTCTTGGGCACTGTTACCCACCGCGCTTGGGTGATATCCATAGGAGATTTTTTGTCTAGATTGTCTTCATCTGATAGCCAACAATCCCTTGCAGCCACTAGATAGCTTGATGTGCCATCATCTCCACCACCTGAGTCGGCCATTATGCACCCTTGCCCATCTGTCATGATCGTATGTTTGAAGGTGGGCCTTTCCAACCCCAAAGGTATGACTTTCATTATGTAGTTGGGTATTTTTGCTTACTTTTCATGGACAATTATGGGCATGAATTAGTGGGTGGATTTGGCAGAAAGAATGGGCTAGGCTTGTACTCTTGTAGTTGTCCCCTTGTCCAACTTGGTGTTTAACCTTGTATCCTAGTCTCGTTGGATCTCCTCTATTGGATAATAGCTTTAGGAGTGGCATTACATGGGAAACCCCGATTTTGGTTATGCGGTCCCACTTCCCGACATCACATACATCACGCCCCTCTGCTCATTAGAGCCCATTTTCACATATTTCCCATTCGAGTCTACATTTGTCCATTGGGTCCACAAAGAGTTAGCCTCTCGTCCCCTTGTCCACACTTTGGGTCAGGCCTGGAACGATGCCCCAGAGGTTGATACAGCTAAAAATAAAGTAAAAGCATAATTTGGCCACTTACAACAGGAAATATACCATAAAATGCAAAACATGGCCGAAACATAAAAAATTAGCATGTGGGCAAAAGCCAAACATGAGTTCTACCCCTTATCATGGCCATCACCCTGGTTCCTAGGGCCCCTATATGAGCCCCCTGCGTCATTAAGGAACCCATGATTGTCCCAACCCCTAGTAGGCGATGAACTGTCCTACCCTAAGGGGGTATCCACAACTATATCATTTACATCATGCTCTCATTCCATGGAGCCCCAAACACCTATAAAAGAAAAATTAATAAAAGGCAAAAGGCATACGAAGAAGGGTGGAAAACAAAGGCTGACGTAACTCATGTACCACGGTTACTCCCTCCTACATCTATAAACCCATGTGTGGGCTCCCCTCATTATAGCTACCCTTGTATCATGGCATGGGGCTTGGAGCCTTCCCCTGCTACCCCACTCAATTCCACCATTATTTACACCTGCCATTTGATGGATATACATTGGACTAGTCGCTCCCTTAGAGGTTGAAGCCACCTAATAGGGTCCTTGCTTAACCTTCTTCTTGAGCCTGGGGACACCTGTACATTCTAAAGCCCATTATGGATGGGCATGCCACTTGGTTCCATGATTTGGAAGTTCATTTGCTCAATTGCACTAATGAATTGTTGTACTGGAAGGTGCAGAGATACATTGGATCTTATACAGGATTGCAAATGGGTCTTCATCTTGGGGTTTGGTCCCCTTATATGAGATCCAAGCCCTCTAGAGGGTCTTAATGGCATTTATAGGGTGAGTGTTGAGAGCCATGGGTCTCCACTACAACAGAGAGCAGATAACCACACCATGGGATCCTTAGCACCACTCATTGTTTGCTCGTGTCCCACTTATTCAATGATGATGATGCACCTGGACCACCTTGCCCAACCAACTACACACTTGCACCACACACTTGGCAGTTGATCTAGGGCCCAGATGGGGTTTTGTCTCACCTAGGGAGACAAGGGAGGGCTTGCATCATTGTTCCAACCCTTATAGATGGAGCACAGGCTTGTTCGATTCAGTTGGAGACCCATGAGGATGTTCTTAGTGCCCCCACAACCACTTGGGAGCACCACAAGTCATTTGCTTGGAGATTAAGGGGCCACCCCCTTCATCACTGTTATTGGAGCCCTCCTATTCATTATGGCACATGAGGGACTTCATTTGGCCTTCCAACAGGACCTTCTAGCTACTTTTCTATCATTTCGGCCCTCTTGAGAGGCTAATTATTCATGTTATGGAGCTATTTGGTGGGCTTGTCACCAAAAGTATTGTTATTTTGCACATTATTTTATTATAGGGGCATCATTAGGCTAAATTAGGCTATTCGAACCCCTTAGAGGATTGTATAAATATAAGAGAGGTGTTCTCTTTCATTCATCATCGCTTGCATTTGGGATGTATCTTTCTAAAGATTTCGAGCCTGCAATTTGTGGAATGATTTGGATGATTAAATGCATTTTGATGTGTGGAACATTTTCGCTCTCTCTCTTAGAGCTTCTATTTGGCAAGTTTATAGATGGATATACTTTTTGTTGTTGTGTAAGTGCTCTTTTCATATGAATTTCTTAATGTTTCATGTCTAATGTATGGAATGCTATGTCATGATTTTACTTATAACCTAAAAAATAATGCGGATTTATGAAACACTTATAATCTTGGCTCATTGCATATGTTATTCATCTTGGCAAGAAGAACGAATTTTCCTAGGGGTAGGTTGTGCACCTTTTACTTTGAAATTCCATCAAATATTGCATATCGAAGTATACAAGTCTAAAGTTGCTGTGGAGATGCATCCACAAAGAGCGTAGCTGCTTCTTTAGGCCTCCTTGTAGAGTGAAGGTCCTAAATCTTAATCATTTTGACTCCAACCTTCCCAATAGACAGATACTGGTCCTAGATCCTTGGTGATCACATTAACTTAATGAAATATCATTCTTTCACCTCTTTTCTTCATCCCCTAAGGATAATGAGATTTGCTAGGGTTTGGTCCAAATTTTAGGGACGAGGAATATTAGATTCCGTTCGGGCAAGTTTCTTCATTTATGTCTCCTCTAGGCATCCTCCAGTTTTGAATGAATTCCGACGATGGAATTTCAAGTAAATTGATGCCCTATCTATCACACCAAGAGGGAACCCTTGAAGTTGATTTGACTTGGGGATTTCTTGAAGGTTTGCACTTTGTAGTTCATCATTCAAAACCTTTTATATTAGCTATAGGTGATCATTGGATGAGCCTTTACCATGATATATCTCTCAACCCATGATCTCTTATAGTATTTCTCTCAAGGGGTTTTTCATGGAAAGTCACCCTCGCTTCTGCCAAATCTCACACTTTAATTGAATCTTTCCATTGAATGAGCCATCCTTGGCTCACTTTGAACCCTAGTATAAACACATCAATCACAAGTGATGGATTTTGGACATTTTGATCTTAGGCATTCATCATTTTTGAATATTCCTAAGCCCGAGGTCATCCTTCATAGGTCTTTCTTGGGGAGCCTTTCGACTTTTCTTTAGGTATTTGAACCATTAATTTAGCCTCTCCTTTAAATGGGTGTAGGAAATCACGTTATACCTTACCATTGATCCTATCATTCATGTGATTTCCTCCATATCGGGACTCCTCCCATTGGTGAAAGTCAGTAAAGAGCAGGGGACATTGACTGAGGTGATAGTGGGTCCTTGTCTTGTTGTTGCCATTTGGTGTAGTAGCTGTTCCTTAGGAACCCCTCCTAGGGCCCTTGTTAGATTGAACAGTAACATTTTTGGCACCATTGCTGGGGAAACGAGACGTGTGTCTTGTTACCCTTACGACATCATTGATATATCATTCTTGGCGACTCCATTTGAAAAACAAAACCCTAGTACTTCATTGAACTTCAAGATTAGTGCCTTTAGGGTGGAGCAAGCATTCCTCTAGGCATCTCTAAATTCATCTTAGTGACTCCTACATAATTTACATGTATATCTCAATAGGATGTCTTTCTTTGATGATTTTCCCACTTTGGACATCACTAGCATCCCTGGGCACCCTAATCATGTCATAGGGAGGATGGTATGTGGGGTGCCCATGTTTGATGGTGATCCACTCTCTGCAACTGATCATGTAGAAAGATTTATTGCACATACTTCAAAGATGAAAGTGGTCCACCAGGATGTCCTTATACTGTTGTTCATGAGATCCCTCCATGGTCATAATTCATGGTTGCATAATCACAAACCTAGGAGCATCTCATCTATTGAGGAATTCTTTGATGGCTTTCTTAGACATTTTCAAGTATGCCCTGCACTAAACATTCAAGAGGAAGCCTTCATTAAGCATCATGATGATGAGCAAGGAGGGTCCTCCCTAGGTCCACATGATGAAAAAGGTGATTTTTAGAACATGTGTGATAGGGAGGATGAGTCTATGGAAAGTGAAGTTGAGATTAGCCCTACCTTTTCTGAGGATACTATTTTTGATAATCCCCTCTCTGAAGACCTTGGAGAAGGTGATCCTGTAACCACTTCAAACATTGATATCAATGATTACTTGCATATTGAAGAAGGGAAATGGGAGGTTTATGGGAATCGTTTTGACAAGGTCCCTATCTATGACACTGATGATGAGGATACCAATAAGACCCTTGTCTCTCTTCACAATCCTAGGGTTGTAGTTGAATTACATGTGGACCCTTTCCTTCAACCCCTCTTGTAATAAAGAATCCTTTCTCTCACTTGAATATGATCATCATGAGCAACCCGCTTGTTGTGTCTCCCCATGTCATCAATCTCCCTTTCCGTCCAATCATGACCCTAGGGTGGCCATAAAGTGTGATATGAATGATAAGGACCATGATGGGGATGATATGCCTGAGGTTGCCATCCATCGAAGGTTTATGAGCTTGATTGTTGATATCTCTATCTTTTGGTTGGAAGAAAGGATCTTGTGAAGTAGAATGCATCCTTTTTTTCCCTCTTCTCCCGTGATACTCGATGTGTGGTCATTCTATTTTCCCACCTCCTGCCCTTGTGACCTTCCATATAGCCATTCCTACCCTTGCCTTTGGATCTATTGCATGAGTAAGCAGAAGGGTAGTTGTTCTCATATTGACTGGATGATATGTTGGTTGCATTGGGTCTATGATTACACTTAGTATTTGTATGATGTAATATGCATATTAGAGTAGGATGCATTGCATGCTGATTTTTGCATTAGAACTAATATCATATTCCTTTTATCATGCTAGACTAAATGCATTTAAAGTAGGATTTGCATTTAGAATTATATTTTATTTCTTGTTGATTTTTTTTATGGCCTAATAAAACAGGGGCGGTCATAAGATGCCACAAAAACACGCTGCCTTGTGTGCTTAGTCTTTAATGTGCAATTAACAGGTCTCTGGTCCCAAGAGATTGTTGATGTTCTCATGACCTCCCCATTCGAGTGTGTTTGTGCAATCTACTGAGAGATCATGTCCCAGTTGGAGCTAGATGTTGCCCACCACTCATGGGTGACACCTATAGGAGAAATTTTTCTCCTAGATTGTCATTAGCTGGCAGACAACAACCCCTTGCAGACACCAGATAGATCAATGTGCCATCATCTCCGCCACGAGCTGGCCATTATGCACCCTTGCCCATCTGTCATGATCATATGTTTGAAGGTGTGCGTTAAGGTATGGCTTTCATTATGTAGTTGGGTATTTTTTCTTACTTATCATGGACACTTTTGGGCATGGATTGTTGATTTTTGTTGCTTGTGAGGTACTCCAAGCCTTGAGGATCAAGGGTTTGGAGGAAGGAGCTCCACAAGTGGCCTTGTGGGCTTGGAACCCAAGCTTGGGGTTTTGCACCAATCAATGTTTGGGCCAAAACCGTGACGAGATTGTGACATGTGATGGATGATAGTAGATGATGAGACGAATCGAACGCATCGAGAACTGTCCAATTCCGAGTTGTCGTTGAAGAGATATGAATTTTTGAAGATATTATGTGTGCTTGTGGCACAAAGTTAAGGTCGGCTTGATAATTTAGTGACCTTATGATAGTTGGTAAGCCCTCTTGGAGGAATTCATTGAAGCCTCACACAAAGGTATAAAAGGAGGACTTGTGTGAGTTATTATGACACATTCAAAGGGAAATACGTCAAGGCTTTTCTCTTTGATTTAGGCGCAGATCTAAGGCATCCCTAGCCGTAGCTTAGGAGGAAAAACGATGAAGCAATAAGAGACTGTGTTTGGGTCTATGTGTGCCTATTGCAGTTCAGAAGTGGAGCAGAAGGTGGCCATGTAAGATGAGGGCTATGATGGTAGGTCTGTGTGTGTCTCTCTTACAAATCAAGGCCGAGAACTTTAGAGAAGCTATAGGTAGGGTCATGCCCTAGATAAGGGCTGATCTATGGTTAAATGAAGGCTAGAACAACACTTTGGAGTGGCCCTTGTAACAACAAAGAAGGGTAGGGTTACTAGCAAGGAGGACCAAAGTTTTTGGTGGAGAGAGGTGGTTGTTTTGATGCATGTCTGAGATAAGTTTTGTCTCTAATTCAGGCAATAATCTTTTTGTCATAATTACATAGGTCAGAACCTCATTTTGAGGAGGCCGAGAGCCCAACCTAGGCCGCAGTCACTGGAAGTAATAGCGAGCTTGAAGGACCTATTTTGGTGGACAAAACGCAGAGTTTGCAATAATGGTTTAGGGATAACAAGTACCCTAACCAGGTCTGTCAGTTCTTAGTGGAAATGCATAGGTGCCAAGGACAAGTGGAGGAGAATATTAGGCATGGCTGTCTTCATTTGTTGATGTATAGCTAGAGGATAGGAGGTCCTAGTGTAGGACAATTTTGGGTTGGTGTGTGCAAGTTTTGGTGTGGTTTTGTCTTATTTTTGTGAGCAACAGAATTGCAGAGAGGGCAAAAGGTGTAGTGGTTGTTTGGAGGAGCTTAACAGTGATCTATCGAAAAGGTGCATATTACATGTGTGGAATTTTTTTTTGTTTTCATCACATGAGAACATTTTAGGATGACACATTGGGATACTGATGGGACTTGTATCCTTCTTCAATATGCTTGGAGATAGTTCATATTAATGGTTGTTGATCATCCTTCCTAATCATGGTGTTACATATTGGTTCTCTCTTCATGGTTGCACTTGATGGATAATTGTGATATGCTTTTTGATAATGTGATATGTTATTGATGGATGAATCATGATTATGTGTTCATGGTTAGCCTAACCTATGTGTTGCTTTTTCAAAGAGAAATTTGATCTTCTAATCTGATAATTACTTTCCAATGATTTCTTAAACAACTTAACTTATGTCACACACATCATTAAACAATTATACATAGAAAATATCATCAATAATGCAATAATGACAATAGGATCATAAAGAGACAACGAAGCACAAGAGAGACACAAATTTACCCTGGGAAAACCCAACCTCGGGAGAAAACTAGCAACCTTTTCTTAGGAGGAATTGTTCAATTCAACAAAGTACAATTTGATATTTTTCTATTCAAGGTTGCTCAAACAAACCGAGGAAACCAACCCAGGTCAAACTTGGTCAAACAGACCAAAATTTGACCTTCCTGCTGCTGCCCAGAATTTGGTCAACCCTAGTTAACATGGCTGAAATTCGGCCTCTTGTAGCTTCCCAAAAGATTTGGCCAACCTACCCAGAATTTGATCAAACTATCCAAAATTGTAGCCCACACGTGAGGTCAAGGTGCTGGCTAATGTTCATCAAATGCTATATAAATTCAATTGCCACAAAAAAATCTTCCTGAGGAAACTCGGCCTCTTCACATGTGTGAGAGAGATGTGATGTGTTGGTGAAGAGTGGGTTGTCCAAATGAGAAGTTCGACTGTCTATTTATAGATTTTTGGATGCCCAAGTGGTGCGTCCTTTAGCTTGGCTGACCTATACTCTGGGGCCCATTTGAGCAATAAAATTCAAAATTCAAATTTTAGTTTCCCTCCTTTTCATGAGCCGACTTGTAACTGGGGAATACCAACCGCAGCTACCCAAAAAAATCAACACTCTCTCTTAGCTAGGGAGGTATTCACCTTGACTTCCTCAGATGTCCTCTTCGTTGAACAATTTCTCGATCCCAAGAAAAGATTGAATGAGCTCGCTATGTTAGTGTATGCATCCACTTCATGTTCTATCCTAGAACCATGTGGAAAGAATCCTGCATCAACATCATGCAAAGGATCTAGTTACCCATTAGCCAAATATCCTTTGCAAATAGATCTTGTCACCCACTAGCTAAATACCCTTTGGCAATATGGTCAGGTACCCCCTGACCGAAGTAAACACAAGACTAGTCTTGGGTCACCAACTATCCAAGTCATCACTTGGAACTAGGTCACTATCCCTGACCAATAGTGAAACCCTGGGCCATATTACCATTCCTTCATGTCTTCACATGATACTTGAATGGACCGTAAAACACTTGCCTGATGCTATGGGGCATTCACTCTAGGGCACTTTCTCTACTCGCTAGCTAAGTAACCCTTAGCAATATGGTTAGAACCTTTTGACTGGGGGAGCACTCTAGGCCCTAATGCTCTTTGGGCCATTTTCCGTAGCCACATTACATCGTGGTCAGTTCCCTTGACCTAGAGAGAATGTCTACCCTTGATGTTACAACATCAAAACTACGTCTAAATGAGGGAAGCATTCTCAACCACTCCAACCTTATCCCTGAAGTAAGCAAAGTTCATCTAGGATAGAGGCTTTGTGAGAATGTCAACAACCTGCTCGTCTGTAGAAATGTACCAGAGCCTCATTGCTACCTTTTGTACCATGTCTTGATACTTGATCTCAATGTGCTTCGACCTATCGTCACAGTCGTCTTCAACACCTAGTCGAACAATCCTGGAATCAGCTTCCGAAGCCACAATGCTTCACAACTTGCCAAACTAGCTGCAATATACTCAGTCTCTGTAGTGCTGAGTGTGACAAATATCTGCTTCTTGCGCATCTAAGGTATCACAACAAAACCCAAAATGAAGCAACATCCTGATGTGCTCTTCCTGTCTTCTGCACTCTCTCATCAACCTGAATTTGTATATCGCTGCAACTATACTTCATCATTTGACACATATCTCAATTCATTATCCAACAGTAGCATGCTGGTATCTCAACACATGTTATGTTGCATTCCTCGACTCAACCATAAACTGATCGACTTCCTTCACTGGATCCATCACCACAACTACTTTCCGGTCACCCTAATTGGGTGCTCCCTCTGACACTAAAACAAATCCAGTTTGGCAATCCTGGCTGCTCCCTCTGCCACTATTGCTTCCTCGTCACTAAAGCATATTTGCTATGTGGCATGGTCCACTCATAGAAGGCATATTGCTCTTAGAGATTTCCCGTCTTTGAGCGTCTAGTCTGACAATCTTGCATTCCATCATCTGAAGGATCTCAATTATATACTTCTTGACCAAAGAAGTAATGCATCAAATCTAGATCCTTCATCTCAAACTCAAAGGTCAACTCCCTTTGAAGCAGGGCTTCATGAGGTAATCCTAACTGCATCCTTTATCACTGAAGCAAATCCTCCTACCATCGCTGCTCCCTTTGTCACATGATTCCTTTTGCTCCTGTCAGAAACAAGTCATATAATAACAAGGCGTTACACTTGATGAAACCAAGACTCATCAAATATCCATCAATCTGAGAATACCATGCTCGGGGTGCTTGTTTGAGTTCGTACAAAGCGTTCTTTACTCTGCCAACATGAGATTCCCTCTCATGTACCTCAAAGCCTTGAATTTGTTTTATGTACACTTCTTCCTCAATTACTCCTTTGAGGAAAAGCTTTACTTTGTTCTTCCTCTTGTCACAAACTTTACTTTGTTCTTCTTGATGCTTCCATTTGCTGTTAGAGCTTTGGTAGCCTTCACGATGTACTTGCAAACCTCATATGGAGGCCATGGAAGAAATGATTATAACCAAACAAAAATATACAAAGACAAGAGGTTGACCAATAATAAAATAATAGTAACCAAGGAGGAAAGATGTGAAGTACTTGTCTCTTGATTTGAGGATTGTAGGGAACTATCAACTCGCTCTTGATCCTTGCCTTCTTGCAGAAATCATTGCAATCCAACAACAATCTCATCAAGCTAGAAATGCTCATCCTCATCATAAACTACTAATGCATGTAGCTTTCCTTTCCTTCCTTGCATGAATTTTATGAGCTAGGGCTTCACCAAAGGCTCAACTGCAAGCTAAGACATCTTCATGCTAACAGGAAGATGAACCAAGTATAAACTCCACTGGTATTCGACACTTTATGTCTTGTTCGAGGGTTTCACAAACCCTTAGGACCAAGACTTCAATACAAGTCATATCCTTCTAGACTTCTAAGGTAAACCCTAAGACTTTCAAATTTCATCGAATCCCTTTACAAGTCCAACAAACTTGTCATGTGCAAATTTACCATATTGAATCTTTGAAGAATATTTACCACCTACGGATTTGAGAGAAAATGACAAACACTTGCCAATGCCATGAAGAATTCTTCAAATAATCTGGTATTTCAGTAAGGTTTGAGCATTGCTAATTTCCCTTAAAAACATGCAGATCTCTTCATTCATCTCTTCTTCTGATTCACTATCCTGCTTTTCAATTTCCATCTCTTTTTGCTATACCATAATCTGTTAAGATTTCTACATCATGAGTGTCCTAGAAGGTAGTGAAAAAAAATATAAGATGCTTCTTAGGATTCACATCGCTTGTCAAATCATCTTTCAAAAAAGGTTGCCGCAGAGCACACTCATAAAAGCACAATATATATATATATATATATATATATATATACATATACATATATATATATATGTATATACATCTACATATATACATATATATACATATGTATGTATATATATATATATATATATATATATATATATATATATATATATTTAAAACCCTTTCAATCATTGAAACAACTTGATCTAGGTCAATTCTTAGAATCCCAAGGCAAGATTAACACTGTGATCAATGTCCATTCTTATTAGAGGTCTAAGCGCTTCCACATGCTTTTGATCCTTCCAGTCAAATTTATTGCTTTATGTAAAAGTAGGAGGCTTTCTCCTTAGCTCCCTTTGGCTCCTGAGTTCTGCCCATGGAGATGCCATGAAACCAACCTTTATTCAATCCCTCAAATCTTAGCTCGTTGGCCTCTCCATTGTCTGAGGCACTTTAGACCCGCCTGATTATCATACTGAGGCCTTTTCGACTCTCCTGTTCATTGTCTGAGGTCTTTCGGGCACTTCTCGAGGTCTCTCGTCCTCCTCCTATGACAGATCTGTGGCTTCTTGCCTCCTCCTAGGGCTTCATCCCTCCCTTCTTGAACATAACAGGCTACAAGGATAACTCGGCCAGACATGCCTGTGGTTAGCTTTCTTGTTCAACCGTTTTTACTTAATCCAAACCATAACCAACCTTTCTTTTGTGATTCATCTTCAGATATCCAGACTTGATGGCTGCTCTTTCACCTATGCTTTGATACCATGTTGATTTTTCAAAGAGAAATTTGATCTTCTAATGTAATAATTACTTTCCAATGATTTCCTAAACAAATTAACCTATTTCACATACATCATTAAGCAATTATACATAGAAAATCTCAACAATAATGCAATAATAACAATAGGATCATAAAGAAACAACCAAGCACAAGAGAGACACAAATTTACCTTGGGAAAACCCAACCTCGGAAAAACTCAACAACCTTTTCTTAGGAGAAATTGTTCAATTCAACAAAATACAATCTGATATTTTTCTAGTCAAGCTTGGTCAAATAGACTAAGGAAACCAACCTAGGTCAAACCTGGTCAAACAGACCAAAATTCAACTTTCTTGTTGCTACCCAGAATTTGGTCAACCCTAGTCAACAGGGCTGAAATTTGGCCTCCTGTAGCTGCCCAGAAGTTTCGGTTAACCTGCCCAGAATTCGGTTAAACAGAATTGCAGGCCCTCGTGTGAAGTTAAGGTGTTGGTCAACGCTGGTCAAATGCTAGATAAATTCCGCTGCCACAACAAATCATCTTCCTTGGGAAACTTGACCTCTTCCTCAATCCTCTTCGCACGTGTGAGAGATATGTAATGTGTTGGTGAAGAGTGGGTTGTCCAAATGAGAAGTTCGACTGTCTATTTATAAAGATTTTTGGATGCCCGAGTGGTGTGTCCTTTAGCTAGGTCGACCTATAGTTTAGGGCTGACTTGAGAAATAAAATTCAAATTTTAAATTTAATTTCCCTTCTTTCCTTGGGCCGACTTGTATCTGGGAAATATTGACTACAACTACCCACAAAAATCAACACTATGGAATATTTGAATAAGGATAAAGAGGAAGAATGGTGTGATCCTAGTTCATGATGGCATGTTTATTACTTGGTCCCATTTTATCAGTTCATTGGTGTTAGTTTCTGGTAGCATCAGATGTCCTCTAAGTCTCAAATTTTGTAGGGAGGCTTAGATGCATGCATTCTCCAATACCGAGAAATCGTTTTGGGAAATCCCACCCGGAGACACTTTTATTAAAATAATTAATTATATTTAATGGGTCCCTAAGTCTAAACTTAGGAAATTAAAATAATTAATGGGTATTAATCTAACTGTGGGTGTAACTTCTAGAAGAAGACGAGGATCAAGCAGAAATGATCTTAGCCATTGATGAATGTCAATGAGAAGATTATTTAAGGAGGCTTGAGGGTCATTTGGAAGACACAACGAGAGAGATCAAGAAGATCAAATTTCTTAGAGAGGGCAGTGCAACAGTGGCTAGAGGAGTGATGGAAGTGATCTTTTGCAGTGAGGGGCAGAGATAGTATATGCAAGAGGGAAGTTTTCCTGGGCCGAAGAATACAAGGCAAAGAGGGCATAATGACGTCCAGAGAGAGGCAGACGCTGTCCCACACAAAGTTGACGCAGTGGCAGCGCCGGTCTTAGAGGGAGATCGAATTCCTGCTGAGGAAATCGAGTTTCAGAAGCCGGGAGTTGGGGTGTGAGACTAGGAGGCAGAAATTTGGAATTTCCAGCTAGCAGAGGGCCCGAAGGAGGAGCAACATAATTCCCAGCAGGGGTGACGCAAAGACTGCATGAGGCTTATGCTGTTCTGCGCAGAGGCCACATAGAGGCTCCAATCCATTGTGATCATACTCGGATTCTTCCAGTGACAAGGTGAGAGCATCTCACTGTTTGTTTTGTCCAGTTTCTCTCTGTATCAGATTGCTAGTTGAGCTTCCAAGGAATTGTACTTAGAATTACTACTACATAGTAATAAAACCCTCAGATCTACTGCACCGGTTTTCCCACATTGGGTTTTTCCGGGGACATTTGTCCAAAAATAACGGTGTTATTGTGTTGTATCTCTCTATTGTTCAGTTTCTTGTTTCTACATATTATTTTAAATGGTGTAGGCTGCAGTGTATGTATTTCAATGTTTGTCCTAGGAAACTGCAAATAACTTGTTCATGTAAATCTAACAAGTAGGAGAAATATCACCAGTTGTTGCAGTAGGGATTCCGGTTTAGGAATTTTCGCAATTGTCTTATGGAAGAGTTTGCTAGAAGATACTATTTCTAATGATCATCCTCACCATTACACAAATGTGATGGTAAATGGTAAATGTATTATAATAAGGCCAAACCCTTTTATCATTTTAACCATTGTAAAGGGATATATATGATAAGGCAAAGTTGAAGGTTACGTTAGTAATGGGGCCAATTGCTTTCATCATCTCATACACTAAGCCGAACCACTATGTTCGCTCGTGATGAATTAATGTGAACATGACGTCATGACATATAATGGTTTATATGACCCTAAAGTTATATTACAAAAGGAGGTGCCCACTTTCCTTAACCATGCGATATCTTGTATGGTGTGGAAATTGCTGAGTTGAATAATGAGGGTGTTGTACAACCCCACATACATTAACATCATGCCTCATGGACTCCCTTTGAATTAATGATGTACTATATAAAAGCACACAATGCATGTCAGGTCCACCATGTGCATACATACCAAGGATAGAGCTATTGTTTTAATTTGTCTTGATGTGGATTGCCCATAAATTAAGACATGAAAGGGGGTTGGGGGGAAGTTGCAATGCATATATACCAAGATGAAGCCACATCTTCACTTAATTGCGAATTTCTAATCCCTGAATTTGTGTATGCCATATCATGTAGATCCATTGTTCATCAATTAAATTATGGTGTAGTCTAACTATTCTAGATTTGGCGTTTTTTTGCCTAGAATCCAATGATAGAATTTTTGGTGAGATCTTGTTTTTGTTGTTTAAAATGTTCTTTTGAATGCGTAAATGGATTCAACGTCCTAAACAACCTCTAGAGCACTCATATTATGCAGATTCCGCAACTCAAACTTGTGATTCCAACAAATACCTGCCAGGATTTGGGTAAAAATGACTGGAAAATATGCTTGGAAAAGGGCCAAAACGTATAAGAGTTAGGCTATGGCTTAAATTATTTGGTAAATCATGCAAATATCGTCATGAATGGGGCTGCTTCCCACTTTCGAACTTTGGCATATACAAAAGAGCCTGATACATGTGCATGTGGGACAAAGTTGCTATTTCTTATCTCCTTTATCTGCCCTCTCATTTTCCATTTTGTGCCATACATCCACGTTCCTAAGAAAGAAATGATCAACGTGGAGCCCCTTGGAATTAATGTTATTTTATGCTTCATTGACTTGAGGACGCTGGTACATGGGTCCATGAGTGCACGTCCAAGTTGTCGTCATCTCTAGTCTTCATTTTTCACAAACAAACCACGTCAAAGCTACATATGCTTCATTGACTTGAGGAGGTTGGTACATGGGTCCATGATTGCACATTCAAGCTATGATCATCTCCTATCTTCATTTTCCACAAACAAACCACGTCCGTTGAAGGGAAAAGTTCCCAAGGGCTAGGGTTGAGAGCCCCAATAGAGTGGAATAAAAAGATAACAAAGAAAACTGATGCAATTTGATCAAGCACTTGAATTCACAAAAGTTTGGACTAGAGACGTACATGTTTGAAGTAGATCTCGTAGGGTCCAAACCCTCAATCTTCGCCCAAGATGTGCAAACTTGCAAATATATCACAGAGATACGAGCAAATCACCGAATTCAAAGTACAAGTGTATATATATATATATATATATATATATATATATATATATATATATGTTAGATCATCATAATAATCATCACAAATTAACATTCATAAGATAACAATGCAATTTGGAAACAGGACATGAGTTTCTTTATTAACTGAAAAAAGCAAGAATAGGTGACGCTACAACTTGATCCTAACCAAAGGTACTAACGAAAGCTTCCTCTAGATCCATCTAGCCCGAGCCATCGAAGACTTCTCTTCAATATATCCAAGAAGATGCCATGTAAGGAGGCTGAGCATCTCTGAAAGGAAACAAAGGTTTCCTAGAGATTGGGAGTGCAGGAGGCATGGGAAAAATGCAGACCTGATCTAGGGAAATTTGGGCATAATATGGATGCCTCTCATTAGTAATGAATTAGGCCTACCAAGGGGGTGTATATATGCCACCTCAAACCAGTTAATTCGGCTAGGCCATAAGCTCTTGTAGGTGAGCTTTTGGTAAAACCCATATACCTCGCCCAAAAAATAGTTTTTTATATATTTTTTTCAAATTTAAAAGTGTGTACGTGGGTATTGTTCATAAGAACCGCGTACATATGCGCTTTTATAGTGGGTAGAGTCACATATGGATTTTGAAAAACACTATTTTTGAAATAAGGATAGGTCTGTAAGGGGAAAGGGAATTGCCTAGGCCATATAAGAGCATCTGGTCTACAGGACTGATAAAAGATGCTATAACAAATGCTCTCTAGTGTATGATGTAGAAGGGGGACAAATGGCTGAAATACATTTAAGTATAAAAGGGAGTCATTCAAAAGGCCGAAGAGGAGATCACCAGATTCCAGTCCATCAAATACTTGTAGAAGGAGTCAGAAAGAAAACTCATATGAGGCGGGCATACCCATGCTCAGAGATAGTAAGGCATGTCCGCTGATTAAGTTTAATACGGATCCAATATGTATACATAAGTGTGATGATGATTAGCAGAATAGATAATGGAACAACAGATCGTAGCCGCGAAAAAACACAACAAAGCTATGTGTCAATATCATATAGGAGGAAATTTGTACAAAAGATGTTGTATAACTGATCCTCACAAAAGTACTAAAGTCATATGAATGGAGTAGTGGTACTGTATAAAACTTGGGTGCCAACATATAAGATGCTGCTGAAAGAGTGTGCAACATATACATATGGATGTCACTAGCAGAAAGCTGAAGGAACTCTCAAGTGATCTGAGATGCTGACACAACCCGAGGTCTTCACTGACCGCAGATGGTATATTTCTACACCATGGGAATAAATGAGTTGAAGTCGACCATGTGAGAAATCGTTTGATTATTGGTCATTGATGTATACCGTTAACAAACGCGAGATAACTTACCAATAATGATAATGAGTGTCAAGGTACCCTAGTACAATCTAACAAGTGTGAATAAAGGAGTTGAAGTCGAACACTTGAAAGAATCTATCAATCAAAGGACATTGATGTATTCCCACCGTCAATAGCGAAGGAGTTTGCCACTAATAATTGCAAACCCTAAGGTACTGATAAAAGAACTTTAGACCTTGTTCCCAGAACAATGAGTTGGAGTATATGGGAAAAGATCTGCTGGAAGAAAGGCATTATGTTAATTTTAGGTATGTTCTATGCTTAGAGCAATTTATTTCAATTTTCACAGTTAGCTCAATATCTTTTCCAGATTAGCAATCACATCAGCATTAAAGTAAACTGCAGATAGAACATAAACATAAATCGCAGAAGACAAGCCAAGACAAGATGACACAATATGTGGCGCTATCCAGGGACAAACCCCAATGTGGGGAAACCCTTGATCAATTCTTCTTATATGTTCTTCAATAGTTCAGCAGAGAGAGAGAGAGAGGGAGAGATAGAGATAGTACATTTACAATAGAAGTCAACATTTTGACTTATATAGATAAGAGCATAGATCATCTCTAAGAAGATGATACATGAGATCAGTTGAAGACATGCTGCTTCAACTGATTCTCCAAGGTGACTCCTTCACCTATCATTGTGTTGCATCTCGTCATCATGTTGTACCTCACTGTGCTGCACCATGCTGCACCTATCATCACAATGCTGGACCTTATGCTGCATTGCTATCCCAGTGTTTAGCACTGCTGCACCTTGTGCCACTGCTGCACCAGGTTGTCACCCATGTGATCGCTGCACCATTGCTGCTTTGTGTACTTGTTGCGCCAAGTACCATACTGCTGTCCCAATGTGCTTGCAGCACTATGCTTGCTGCACCTTGTTGTTGTTGCTGTCCTATTATGCCATTGTTGCACAATGTCATAGCTGTCCTAATCATTGTGTTGTCCCAACATGCTGCAGTCCTAACATGCTGCTGTCCCAACATGCTGCGGCGCAACATGCTGCTGTCCCATCATTGTGCTGTCCAATGAGTTTGCAGCACCATGAACCATTGCTGCTATGTACAACAACACTACTGTCCCACTATTGGCATTGTTGCACCTTGTGCATCATGTACTTGCTGTCCATGTATCCACCATGAACCATTGCTGCTATGTACAACAACACTGCTGTCCCACTGTTGCTGGTTAGGGCATATTTGCCTGCTGTAATAACCCTTGATCAGCTACTAAAACAACCCTTCTTGACTGCGGCTTACCCTTGGAGAAGTGGTGGCTCCCATCGCTGCTGTTCTGGGCATAGACAGCCCCCAATACACCTTCACACTGCCTTGTTTTGGAGTGGCTAGGCCTGCGGCCTACCACAGACCTCCACTGCCACCTACAGCCCACTCAAACCACCATACGTTGCCCTCCAAACAGTTTGTAGGGCTGCGGCTTACCCACAACAGTCTACACTGCCCTTTACCAAGCGTTGGGCACCTAAGAACTCCTCCACGCAGGCTGCAACAGCCTTTCCTTGTCTCGGCCCTTTAGGGAGTAATCTCGACCTCCCTTATGGCAAACTCGACCCTCCAAAAGATCATGAAACAGGCCTCTATAACCACGTTGTTCAACTCTCCTTTGCTGCAGGCAAGGGCTATCTCCTTCACAACATGACTGCATCTTCTGGGATTAGGGAAGACTGCGGCTAGACATCCTTTAGGACTGTGTTTTCCTTGCTAGGGCATCATCTCTAGGGCATCTCCCTTAGTCTTCTTTCCTCCAACGTCTAGGGCTTCCACTTCTAGATTTCTCTTCCACTAAAACCCAAGACAAGCGGAGAGAAATCAAGATAGAAGTGTGTGTTGAAATGACTCTCAAGTCATCTCCTTTTATACTAAAATATTGAGCACATGTGGGGTTTATTTGGTTGCTGTCCGACCTTGACGAATTGTCTTATAACACAAATAAATTCATAACTCCATGAATACTTATCGGAATCGGATGATCTTTGGATCAATCCTACACCTTTCGATGAGAGGGATCCAAGAAAAATATTAACTGCCATAAATAAGATGACCCACATGGAGTTTGGCCCTAGTTGCCAATTTTAACACATTAAGGCATCCCACATCAACCAGCACAAGCGTAACTTGCAGGCCAATAATTTGAAAGGACTCAGATGAATAAGAATGAAGTAAACATCAGCAAGTACATTTCCGGTGTGCACAAGATGCGAAAGAAATCCTCTATGTTGATTTTCTAGTGCCATTAGGGCTAGCACAATATTTCTGAATTTTTGATAATTACTCTTGATGTTGATCTTCTTTTTAACTTATTCCAATATATCATTCAACAATTATACTTTAGAAATTCTATAGTAAAGTGTTGTAGAATAGTAGAGATCACAATTTGCAAAAGAGAGACAAGATTCACCCCGGCGAAAAACCCAACAACCTTTTCAATAGAGAAATTCTTCTTTTTCAATGAGAGAAACACCTAGACCTATGGTCAAACCTAGTCTTCTTCCCCAAGTCAAGTCACCTAAACTGGTCCTGCACTTTGTTCTTGATCTTGCAATTCCTGAATTTCAACCCTATAGCAGTTGTTCTAGTAGCCAAAAAAATTTCGCCCCCCTACAATGGTTGCCCCAGAAAATGTGAACCATAGAGAGAGACTTCTTCACATGTGCGAGTTGCTAAAGAGAGAGAGGAGAGAGAAAATTCAACCTTCTTCTTTGTCCTTCTTTGTCCTTCGCTCACTTGCCCAGAAACTATCTTGTGTGTGGAATGCATATTGCCCAAATGAGGAGCTCGAGTTACCTTTATATAGTAGTCTGTTTAGGGTGAGTGGACGTGTCTCTTGGCCAGGGCCGATTTGACTTGGAGGGAAGCCGACTTGTCACTTTTAGAGCCAAAAATTTCATTTCAAAAACTCAGATTTACATCTTTTAAATATTCACAATGTGACCTTGACTCATTTTTTCTCCTTTGACTCAAGCATTTATAAATATGCTTTACAATGATAAATATCATTACATCAAGTGACTAAAAGTACATTATGAAGACCGACGATAGTTACAAATTCAACACCATGAACCTACCAATAATGAACGCTGACATAGAGGTGAGGAATCCACCAATGGGGTCAAATGGAAATCAAGGTATTGCACAGATCCGAATGTGTGATAATGTAAGTTGACATTGAACACAAGGGAAGCCACTTAGTCAAAGACCCATGATGTTGATTGATGTTGGGCATAAGGCCACCTATCAATAATGTAAATAGGGCCAGGGTGCAATTCTAGGTCTACTCTTAGAGCAATTTGTCAAACTCGATAAGAGCATACCTGCAAGCAAGAAGTCAACGAGGACCTTCTTTACGGACATGAGTAAATGACCAAAGAAATGATCTGATACTGAGAATAACTTGACACACTGGGTATCGCTGACAGAAATGAGTCAAGAAACACCGCAGAATCGCTGACACAAAGGCTAACTTCCCTTGAACAAAAGCACGACATTTTGTGATTTTAAGGCAGCATAAAATGGACTTTGTATAAGTTTGTGATGCAAGAGGCATCAACAAACTCTCTATATGATTGGAAGAGTAACCAATTGGAGGAGTATTGATTCTAAGACAAGCTTTTTTGGCTTCCTAAAAGTCAAACTAAATCCCAACCTGATGGAGGGAAAGACTTATTTTTTAAGTGCTTTGTTCAAGGGTGACACAACCGACTCTACTGCCAAAGTGATGAATGAAACTCTTTCGGTTCCCTCTCTTTTTTGGAATATTTGTTTTTTTTGTCTTTTTCATATTATAAAGCCTGAAAGGGAATGAAACAATGCTTATAACATAGTCGAGGGAACGAGTGTGAAAGGGAAGCTAACTAGTTCCTGGGTTTGGAACATCCCTATTCTCAATGTAAGGTTACGGATGCAGGTCATCGACACTCATGGAACATTCCCTCCAATGTTAAAGGTGTCAAGTTGCAAAGGCTACTAAATGCATGGTTTGATCTTGCAGAAAAGTCATGTACAAAAGTGACTTATATGAGAGTAAAATGAATCTGGTTTAAGGTCAAAATGGAAAGGAAACTGATAATGCACAATGTAGGTGGTAAACCTAACCTATATGCCAGTTTCAAGATCTAATACTTGTCAGAGCAGATCAACGATGAAAATACCCAAAGAAGATGTCTTCAAAGTTCTTTTATGTACAATATGGTACAAGGTGTTAGTGTCAGTCTTTCCAGCCTTCCTCGAGTGATCAAATATGCTCTTACAAAGTGGTCTCAGAGTGTCCAGGTCAAATTTTGTCATTTCAAAGAGTTTTCAAGCAAAATTTGGTCACTAGGCATTAGGTCTAGGGTTTGCTTTCACTCCTTTCAAAATTGTCCAAATGTCGGTCCATGTCATCATTCTTCTGAGTTTATCATCATTCATAGGGTTTTCATTATCATGTCAGTGTCTAATGAGTCTTTTTACACCTTGTTCATGCTTCAGTTGCGCCTAGGTAAGGTCATTTTCCTCTCCTAGGGTTTTGAAGCCAATTTCTCTTGAACGGTCAAATCATCAGCAAAACTTGTATCTTGATGTTCATACACCTTCCCCTATCCTTAAAGTACCTTATCAAATGCTTCCCATCATTGAGATCCCCCAAATTCCTCATTTTTCCACAAACCCTAGTTTCTTGCTACAACCTGGCAATTTTCTAGGTTGGGCCTGTGTTTTGCCCTTTTGGACCCCTTCCCCTCACTCGATCTCCGCGATTCCACTTTCCCCTGCTTCCTAACATCCCTCCCTACTTCCAAAAATTTCCCCAAAAATTTAGAAGCCTCTTATCCCCTTCATTTCGCTTCATTTTGACAAAATCCCTTGTTCCACACATCGGGATAAGTTTCACTCAAAAGCTGTTTCAGAGTAATCAAAGATGAATTTTGGAAAACTGAGAGAGGTTTTTGTCCACAACATGCCAAAGAAGAAAAACCTCCTTCACTTTTTGCACAGGTGTCATGGTTTTAGAGAAATGTCAAAAATACAATCGCCAGATCCAAGGAGGTTGGCCAAGGCACTAAAACGACGGAAAAGGCCCGATCCACTCCAAATTTTGGCCAAATCCTCTTTGACTGAGCATGGTACTTGATTGGGGACTCCCAACCCAAATTTCAAGAATCAAGAAATTTGGAGAAAATTTTGTCAATTGTGAATTTTTTGTGCCACACACAGGTTTTTGCTCTCAACGCGTAGCGCGCCGCGCGCGACCCTTAAGATGGGCAACTCCATTTTAGGAAAACTCAACATTTTTGGATTTGTCATGCAAAAATACACTTGCTCAGCAATTGCCAAGAAATTTCACGAAGTTTTGAGCCTCCAGAAGGTCAAAAAAATGCAAAAAATGACTTTCTGCCACTTTTTTGACACACAGGAAGCAGTCTTGGGAGATTGCAATTTTGGAGGGGCAAATGGACACCAAATTCAGAAATTCCACTTGGGTTGGAAAGTAGACATCCAGACCTTTCCAACAAGCCCACTTTTGCCTCATTTGGACACCTGGAAGTACCTCAAAAGTTGCTCCAAAGGCGCGCTACGTGTTTAGAATCAGGGCGCTACGTGTTGGGCAATTTTCACAGAAATGCACCTACAGCTCAGCAAAACGCAGTTTTGACTGGATTTGACTTTTTGGAGTGGATTTTGATCCTCCTTGTTGTAAATGATGTAATTTTATGATATTTTGACACTCATTTATCTTTTCTAGAAGATTCATTCATGAGATAGGCAAAAATTTAATGAATGAATTGGTTTCCTAGCTTATAGAGGCAAGTTGTTTTGACTGCCTAGTTTTCAGTGCTCAGTTTAGAATTGGTTGAAACAGCTCCTAGGATAGTGAGCTCGACCCCTAGAGGCAAGGAAAGATGTTAGATTGCCTATATTATGTACTTTCTTGGTCATTTTCATGGTTGGACTCTTGAGGGAGAAAGCTTCTATTGTATTACTCATTGTATCTCTGCAATTTTGGCAAAGAAAGAAAGACCAGGGTTTTGCAGTCCTTTTTGGGATTCTTGTGGTTACATGTATTGATGGTGTGTTTCTCTTTGTACTTGTAAGTTTGTTATGTGAATCATCTTCTTACTTTTCCTTCTGCAAATTAGGCAAATGAAGTGTTAAAGTAGAATTCATGATTGCCATGCTCTGCTTTTAAGTTTGCTTAATATCAATGTTTTCATCTGTTTAAGGAGAACTCAAGGTGTTTACTTGCTCTCCTTAGCTCCTCACCAGTCAATCTTACCCATCTGACTCTTTCAAAGGCATCAATACAGTCTCCTACCTTGCCCCAAAGAACCCCCTGCAAAAACTGTGTCCAATCCCCGCACCCAAAATTGCCTTTCCCCGATTTTCCACCAAAATCCCAAAAATCTCAAATCAAACCTTTTATCAGTTTACTAGCCTAAAATCAGTGTTCTTTATTGGTTATCTCCGCCCTTAGAAGATCTTTGCTGAGATATACCGGAGAGAGCCCTCTCCTGCCCCGTAGGGCTAGCTACGAGGCTAAGTGGTTTGATGTTGCCTTGGAGTTTGCCTTTCTCAGCCTGAGGTGAAATTTCAAGCGCTACTAAGACAAGGTTTTTTGGCTTCCTAAAAGTCAAACTAAATCCCAACCTGATGGAGGGAAAGACTTATTTTTTAAGTGCTTTGTTCAAGGGTGACACAACCGACTCTACTGCCAAAGTGATGAAGGAAACTCTTTCGGTTCCCTCTCTTTTTTGGAATATTTGTTTTTTTTGTCTTTTTCATATTATAAAGCCTGAAAAGGAATGAAACAATGCTTATAACATAGTCGAGGGAACGAGTGTGAAAGGGAAGCTAACTAGTTCCTGGGTTTGGAACATCCCTATTCTCAATGTAAGGTTACGGATGCAGGTCATCGACACTCATGGAACATTCCCTCCAATGTTAAAGGTGTCAAGTCGCAAAGGCTACTAAATGCATGGTTTGATCTTGCAGAAAAGTCATGTACAAAAGTGACTTATATGAGAGTAAAATGAATCTGGTTTAAGGTCAAAATGGAAAGGAAACTGATAATGCACAATGTAGGTGGTAAACCTAACCTATATGCCAGTTTCAAGATCTAATACTTGTCAGAGCAGATCAACGATGAAAATACCCAAAGAAGATGTCTTCAAAGTTCTTTTATGTACAATATGGTACAAGGAACCACACAACCTTGCAACTTACGAATAATAGTTCTTCAAGACAAGCCCCTTGTGGGACTCAAGCCAAGGAATCCTTTGGTAGCTAGAACCCATAACTTCAAGTTCTGGAAGAGAATAGGGTCGATCAACCATAGTCATGGCTTCAAGGAAATCCTCCTGTGAAGGCAACTCAACATCCAAGAAATCATGAGAACTAGAAGGATCAACAGGGGGAAGCAAGGGTTCCCATGCCCCCATTGGAGAAATCACTCGATCAACTGCTGGGAGCAAATCTCGAGAAGGAAAATAGGAGTTCAAAGGACCCTTCATAGAAGCAATTGAACATTGAGGATATAATACCACGTAATTCACTCGTGGCGGGGTAGAGTCTACTTGGACACTTGGAACACACAAAGGGGTATTTTGAACTAAGGTCAAATTAGTATGGTGATTGTCAGATGCAAGCTGATTAATAGTGACAATGCTTACGTTGTGAGGAAAATACATCACTCGAAAGAATGTAGACACCACAACATTCATAACATAGACATAATCATGCCCAAGGAGCATATTAAAGTCTAAAGGGCCATCAACCACCATCATATCACTAAGACCATCTTCCCACCTAATGTGATAGGAAATTGGGGAAGAACACCCAAAGACTCACCTGGTCTTCTATCATAGGCTAGCAACTCACTGTCAGCTGCCAGCAGCTTTGTAGAACCCAAAGCTTTCCAAGCCGAGAAGAATATAATACTTGCAGAGGATCCTTCATCCACTATACATCGATAAACATTTGTGGAATTGACTCTAACCCTTATTTGAAAAGGTGCAGAAGAAGGAAGACAAGACTCTTAGAACTTGGGGGAGGTACACTTGAAGAGACCAACATGTCCCCTAGTCCAAAAGACTCTAAATTAGAAATCAAGAAGACTTGGTCAGTAGACACTTCACCCCCCAAAGGAGGAGTAGGATCGACCAAAGATTGCATTGGCTCGACCACTTCATCAACCAATGGCTGAATAGATTGCTAAGAAACAATAAGAGGTCCAGGAGTAGAAGAAACTTTAGACTTGGACAACAACCTTTGTACCACTGAAATCTCAGGGCACAAATAAGTAAGATGATCTCCCTTACATAGCCTACAAGGGAACTTAGGTTTAAATCTTCTACACCTAACTCTCTTATCAAGATCAATGCCCCCAACAAGAGTAGCAGTGGCTGGTGGTAAGTCTCCAACATGACTTGCAGTGGTTAGTGATTGGTCTCCAACATGACTTGCAAAGGTTAGTGGGTCATTCCCAAGAGAGACAGGAGTCATGCCCCTAACATCATTCAGAGAGGCTGGTAAGTCACCACCAACATGACTTACAGAGGTTGGTGACTCATCACCTACATGACTTACAAAGGTTGGTGACTCATCACCTGCATGACTTACAGAGGTTGGTGACCCATTGCTAGTATGAGTAGCAGTGACTAGAGTTATGCCCCCAACATGACTTGGAGCGGTTGAAGGCTCATCTCCAACATGAGTTATATAGGTTGGTGATGATTCATGGAGAGAATTCTTCTTTTTGTTCCTCCTCTTTCTCCTCCTTTTAGATTTCTTATTATGAGATGGAGGAGAAAGAGGAAGCCCATATTTCTCTAGCAAAGAAGATGAACAATTAACTTCCATTTGATGCCCTTGAAATAAAGTGTTTATCTGAGAAACTTCAAGAACATTCGGAATATTCGGAGTGGACCACAACCAAACTGGTAGTCCAACATTCAATCCAGGAATATTCAAGGTGGCCATCAAGGGGCTACCAACGTTTCTGAAGAAAGGAAAAGCACAAGGATCCCCTTTTGAAGAGGTCCCTTGGTTGGTATCCTCAGGAACATTGACCATACCCAACTTATGCACAGGTTCTTCCCTTGAAATAAAAACCCTCGGTGAAGGATTTGCCTTCGTTGCGTTAGCTTGGCTTGGCTCAAAAGAACCATAAAAATTTCTCCTACGCCTTCTAGGTGAAGGCTCGACACTCGCAAGTGAAAGCCCATAAAGCCTCCTAGATCGATGAACTAGCCAATCAACCACCTTTTATGAATAAAAGAAAATCAAAAGACTCAAATCACCTAAGGCAAGCTAGGAGCACAAAGCACTCACTAAAAAGTCCTAAAGATACAAACAAGCAAATGACCTTCAAGTATTTCCGCATTAGGTGATTAGGACCAGACACCAAGTCCTACTAGTGAAGGTATGAGAAACTATTTCGTTGACTTTCATACAGTAACCTTTGCCAGTGCAAGTACCCTCGCTTCGCAGGGCACCCTATAGAAGTATTATGAAAGTGATACAATATCTAGCTCAGGTACCGCAGGCATTCCCCTCCGCAATCACCTATGTGGTCCCTAGGAAAGGAAACTAAGGTTACCAATGCTTAATCAAAATCCAAGGGGGAACAATGGTGAGCATGTGGTTAGACAAGTAGGAGAGGGGGTATCTCTCTTTCCTTATCGTTGCACGACCTAGTGCTTTACTCCTGTGTGAGAGGAGCTTTCCCCGAAAACCTATATGACACTGGACTTCCACTCTTTAATCAACTTCTATACTTTAGTTTGAGTGGCCTTGGAGAGTTTACTCTCCACACACCTATTCCAAGGCCCTAAATATGCCCTAGACTAGTTGGTGTTTCTATGAAAAAAGAAAAAAGTCTAGTTCATTTTAATTAAGCGTTCATTTTAATGTCTGTTATTTAGGTCAAAGGATATGGAAGTGCAACTTGTGATGTTTTGACGCAAAAGAAACCAATAAGAAAACCTAGGCTACATGCAAATGCAACTCTCTTTTCTTCAATGAAAGCGATTTCTACAAGGTTCTGCAAGAATCTACTTAAGCAAAACCTTTTTCTTTTTTCTTTTTCTTTTGATAAGCACTCACACATTCAAAATCATTCAAAAGGGCCTAATTTCTTGTTCTAATGCACTTAACCCTAATGCACATTGATATGCAATGCAAGATTCAAATACAAATCTTAAGGTAAGCAACTGTGACAAGCAAGACTATGGCAAACCAAACAAACAAAGAAGAAAAACACTTCAATGCCAATCACACTCCCAAAACAAAAGGAATGTTTGAATTCACCACAAAGACTCCCAGGTTGACAAAACCAAAAGACTTCAAACTAATGAAATGAAAACAAAAGAAAAAAGAAACACAAGAAAATTTTCTTTTTCTTTGTTGAATGAAACCCAAATCTTCAAGAAACAAAGAAAGCAAAGCATCTCAAAACCATATGTATGAAAAATACTCAAGTTTACCAAGTTTAGGATTACAAATATAAGGAGTTTAAAAGGCTAATGCAAACAAGAGCATGAAACACTCAAAAGCTTGGCAAAGAAATATGTAGGAGGTTCAAAAGATCAAAAAGGCCTCAAGTAAATGAGGTCCTAGATCTTTCAAATGAAACTCAAATCCTTTCAAGCAAAAAAAGAGAATAATACAAAAAGATTAACCTCTAGGTCATACAAAGAAGCAAAAGAGAAAAATGGGCTACAAACAATCTTTAGACAGACATAGAGTTGTTCCTGAGAACAAAAACAATTAGATACTTCATAGAGAAGATCTGGATCCCAATTCCCTACTTCATAGTCTTCAGAAATTAAAAACCCTAGGTTGACGCAAGGTTTCTTTCACACAAATGAAAGATACCAAGAAAAAACTATTGACACCAAGATTTTCTCAATCCTCAACAGGGACACAAGACTAGAAACAATCATATTTAGGCTTTCAAAAGAATCAATCAAGTGAATCTCACTTTTTAGAAACATATGCGACTGTCAAGAAGAAAGTCTGTGTATGTACTATGTACACACTGTTTATATAGACAACCTGTGTATACTCGAGTTGTAAATAATACAACTGCGTATATAGTATATACACAACTGTTCTAAATAAAAACTACCTATAGATAACAAACTAAGGAAAAAATAACAAGCATGCCCAAATCTAAAAGATCAGGTTGACATATCTAATCGAACAAGATGCCAGGAGTCTGAGAAAAGAGTAAAACAACAGACCAAACTCCCAGATCAATCCGGACAACCCTTTAGGAAATACTTTAGAAGTATTCCTCCAAAGGAGTCACCAATTCTGTTGAAGGGAAAAGTTCCCAAGGGTTAGGGTTGAAAGCCCCATTAGAGCGGAATAAAAAGATAACAAAGAAAACTCATGTAATCAGATCAAGCACTTGAATTCAAAAAAGTTTGGATTAGAGAGTGTTACCACTCAAACCAGCAGGGGACCTAAAAGGGGTTCCTAAGAGGGCAACTGCTGGGTCAAGGGCAACGATGGAGGCTTAACCCACTGTCACCACAGCTGAGTCTCCCTGCTCTTTATGGACTTTCACTAATGGGAGGAGTCCCGATAGTATAGGGATCACTTTGTAAAGTAGATGTCAATGGGTAGGTGAGAAGTGACCCTAAAATCCTTTCCCAAGGATGGAGTGAAAAATGGAACTTGCTTGCTCTTTAAGCAAGGGACTTGGTCCACTAGGGGTAAGGGGTGAGGATTGGAGGGCCGAGGGAGAAAGAATAAGCTTATAAAGGAGTTTTTCAATCCCTATAATCCTTGGAAACTTGTATTCCCAAATGGTCTTTGACAAATAGTCTTTATTGAGAAGTGGGACCACACAGAGCCAAGTGGACCCAACCTAAGTTTGGGGATGGAATGTAACAACCAATGACATGCCTATCCTGGACAAGGTGAGGGGAAAGGACCAAACAAGAATATTCACTTTAAAGGGTTGAATTGATCCTATTAGTGTCTAGCCTTTGGGATGCCTAGGCAAGATTCGGTCCTAGAGCTAGGGCTTGGGATTCCCGGAGACTTGACTGTCAGAATGGTCTCAAATTTGGAGGAGAGGGAGGGGACACGCCAGTGCAGTAGCCTAGAGGAGATCGATTTTTTCCCTTTGGCCAATTGTCGGGAAATTGATGCCCTAGGTGACCCACTAGGGCTAGACTTGGGGAAAAAGGGGAAAATGGTAAAAATAGGGTTAAAATGATCTCCCTTTTTAAGGGATCAATGCCTAGTTCACTTGGGGATATGGAGTCAAGGATAATGATGAGTAAGAACTTGGTTTCTTTGATCAAGGAGGCCCAAAAAGTCAACTTCGTCCAATGTTGAGAGAAATAAAAGAAAAGTGACCTTCAAGCATTTATACTTCAAAGAAAATGATGCAAGCTTCTCAAGAAGAATAAATCTCTAGGACATTTCATTCATATAACATTGGCTCATACATTAAATTAGCTAAAACATACTCAATTCCACATTTCGATAATGCAGCAACTAGCCCTAATTTTAGCAGTATGCAGCAACAAGAATAATAGCATCAAAATTAACTTACAACTTTATAGCGTAAATCCAACCAACATTTTGTTTGCTCAATAAAGTTCCAATACAAGAGAAATAGCCTAAATCCATACATCAAAATTCATCCATTTCCAAAATATCCACCAAAGAAAAAGTGCGAAAATTCTCTATGATTAGAGAGATCCCAAGTCAAGTGATGATACAAATGAATGTATTTAACATCAATATATGGCCTCCTAATGAGTTTGAATTAACCTAGGGGCCCCTAAATATAAATAATGTGCAAATAATAATTCCTAAAGGTGACAAGCCCACCATACTAGCTCATAATGTAAAAACAAGCCTCAGAGAGGGCCAAATAATGATGTATGCATGTCGTAGGGCCATCTAAAGGCTCAGTAACATCCTGAAGTGCGATATTGAGGAATAAATTCCTTGGAATATGTTGGACAAGGGGGTGGCCCCTTGTTTTGCAAGTAGTAGACTTGTGGTGCTCTCAGTGGGTCTGAGGGCACATCAATGACCCCATGGGTCTCCATATGGATCGAAGATGCCTGTAGATCCTCTGCAATGCTCCAAGTGGTGGAATGATGCTGCCATGACATCGTACAAGCACTGGGGCATTTGCCAAGAGTGTGGGGCTCATGTGGGGGCCTATTGGGCATAATGCGGTGTTGATAATATCAATATTGGCAAAATATCGGCGAGGGTCCAGAAAACATCTTATCGGCAATATCGGCGAAAATATCGGCAAGCATAAAAAATTAATTAATTTTTTTTCTCAGATTTTTAAACATAGTCGATATTTTCAAAATATGGCAATATTTTGTCGATATTTTCAAAATATCACGATATTTTGAAAATATCACGATATTTTGAAAATATCACGATATTTTGAAAATATCACGATATTTTGCCGATATTTTGAAAATATCGCAATATTTTCAAAATAGAAAATATCACTATATTTTCTTGGCGATATATCATTTTGTCGAAAATATCCCGATATTTTCGAATATTGCCGATATATCGCCAATATTATCAACACTGGCATAATGTACCAATCATGTCACCATCATCCCAAAAGTGGGTCGCTAGTAGTCTCTGAACATCCATGGAGTGTTGTCTGCTGCTATGGAGTCCCATGGCTCTCTATGCACACCCTACATGTGCCATTGTGGACCTCTGGGGGTCAGGATACCATATAGGGAAGCCAAACCCAAATGGAAACCACCTGCAATCTTGCATAAGATCTAATGCGTCCCCTAGGTTTCCAGTACAATAAATCATTAGAATAATCGGGTAAAGGAGCTTACAAACCCTGGATAACAAAGTGGGCACTTCGTAATGGCATGCCCTTCCGTAGTGGGCTTTGGCCTGTGCTAGTGCCTCCAAACTCCAAAGGGGGTTAGCCAAGTACCTTATTAGGTGGTTTCAACCCTTAGAGGGGATATTATGTCCAAGGTACACCCTTCTAATGGGGGTGGCAAGTGACAAATAGGTGAGATGGAATAGGGAATGAGAGGGGTAGCCCTGGGCCACATAATGGGGCATACAGGTAGCTAGATAAGGGGAAGCGCACACTTGGGTATATAATGTATAGGAGGGAGCAGTCGTGGTACATGAGGTGCCCCGACCTTGATTTTTCCACCCTTCTTTATATGCCTTTTTCCTTTTATGAATTTTCTTTAATTAACTACTCGGGGCTCAAAGGACAAGAGCATGATGTGTATAATATAGCAGTGATTACCCCTTTTGAGGTAGGGCGGTTCATTTCCCTCTAGGGGTTGGGACAATCATGGGTTCCTGAATGATAGAGGAGGCTCATCTAGGGCCTATGGAACCAGGGTGATGGCCATGGATGGGGTAGAGCTCATGTGTTGGCTTTTGCCCACGTGCTAATTATTTTTGTCCCGACCATATTTTGCATTTTGTGGTACAATTTCCTGTTAAATGTGGCCAATTATGTTTTTTCTTCTTTTTTAGTTGCTTAAACCTTCAGGGCATCATTCTAGGTCTGACCCAAAGTGGGGGCAAGGGGTTAGGGAGGCTAGCCCTATGTGGACCCAAATGGGAATGTGGACCTAGGTGGGAGAAAAGATGAATGGGGGTATAGTGAGTGGAGAGGGAGTGATATGTGTGGATAGAGGAGCAGGACCACACACCCAAAATTGGGGTTTCCCAAGTAGTACCACCCTAGAACCAAATGGTCAATAAAGGAGATCCCACGGGACTAACATCATAGGGTAACAACCGAAAGAGATAAGGGGGCAGGAGCACAAACTAAGCCCACTCTTTCTGCCAAATTCCCCCATTGATCCATACGCAGAAGTATCCATGATAAGTAAACCCAATACTCAATTACCAAATGACAAGACATACCCTTAGATTCAGGAGGCCCGCCTTCAAACATATGATCAATACAGGTGGGTGAGGAACCACATGGCTAGCTTAGGTGGTAGAGAAATGGCACAACGAGCTAGTAGGAGGCATCAAGGGGCTGCTGGCTGCCGAATGAGGCTCATCATGGAGAAAAATTTCTCCTGGGGATATCACCCACAAGATGCTAGGTAACAAGATGTACCCAGAGGTCCTATGTTTGAAGTAGATTCCATAGGGTCGAAATCCTCAATCTTCTCGCAAGATGTGCAGACGTGCAAATATATCACAGAGATACGAGCAGATGACCGACTTCAAAGTACAAGTGTGTGTGTGTGTATATATATATATATATATATATATATAGATATATACAAGTTAGATCATCATAACAATCATCACAAATTAACATTCATAAGATAACAATGCAATTTGGAAACAGGACATGAGTTTCTTTATTAACTGAAAACAACAAGAATAGGTGAAGCTACAACTTGATCCTAACCAAAGGTATTGAAGAAACCTTCCTCCGGATCCATCCAGCTCAAGCCATCTAAGACTTCCTCTCCAATATATGCAAGAAGATGCTAGATAAGGAGGATGAGCATCTCTGTAAGGAAACAAAGGTTTCCTAGAGACTGGGAGTGCAGGAGGCACGGGAAAAATGCAGACCTGATCTAATACCACTCATTAGGAATGAATTAGGCCTACCCAAGGGGTGTATATATACCACCTCAAACTAGTTAATTCTGTTAGGCCACGAACGTAGGTGGGCTTTCGGTAAAACCCATAAACCCCCCCTGAAAAATAACTTTTTATATATTTTTCAAAATTAAAAAATGTGTACACGTGTATTGTTCATGAGAACCATGGATATACGTGCTTTTATAGTGGGCAAAGTCACGTATGGATTTTGAAAACCACTTTTTTGAAATAAGGACAGGTTTGCTAGGGGAAAGGGAACTGCCCAGGCCATATAAGAGCATCTGGTCTACAAGAATGATAAAAGATGCTATAACAACGTCAAAGCCACTTTTGTCCACTTCAAAGAACTTAATCTCATTATGCATGGGTGAATTTCTTTTGTGGACGTTTTTGAAGGTCAAAATCAATTTACTACATGGAGGTGGTTATTGTCTTGGGACACTATGCCTAACTAACTCATTTTTTCATTGTTGTTGAAATAGTCTCATGGAGTTAGTTGAAGCTGAGAATATTAGTATATTGTTTTCCTTGTGGAGGATGATTATTTTATTGTAATATTTTGGATCTCAACACTCATTGCTAGTATTAGTAAGAAGTTCGTTGAGGAGGTTAGAAAATGTAATGTTTTATGGCTATTCCTTGGAGGACTATTGGAATTAGGAAAACAAATACTTGCTTATTGGAAAGCGAGATACAGTTGAAACCTATATAAGTGTTTACTCTCTCCATTTGCAAGGTATGAGTGAAAGAGCTCTCAAGCTTTGGAATAAAAATGTTTCATCTTTTGTTTAAGCTATTGTATATTATGCGTACAACTTTATTTATGTGTGGCAGATATTCATGGTGTGCATATTGGTGGCTTGGTGTGTATTTTAAGATGCAACTTTTCATGAGTTATGCTGACATTTACTGAATTTTTTTTTGTACTAATCAAAATCACAAAAAATCTGACTATATTGTCACAGCAACTGGGGCAGTATTGGCCAGAGAACTTCCAAAGTCACGAGATCGTTGTACAGTTCTGTACCCAGCTTCTGTGAAAGCCAGTGATGAAATTGGTATGTTATACTCCAGGGTTTCCATTGACATATTCATGTTACTTCAAAATTTAGTTTGTCTGATACTTCAACACAGATAATTCAACATTCGAGAACATTGTGTCTACTAGATTACGTTGAACTAAAATTGGGAAGCTCTGAAATGAAGTCTGAATAATTTTGTCTTTTAGCAAATTTAACTGGCCTCCAACAATCGCAAAACAAATAAGCATTAAAAGGCCTGTCAAAATAAGGTGTATGCTATTCTTCAAACAAGGGGCACTGGGTTTCACCTTAGCATTGTTAAATGATTGAGGCACAGTTGATTGCTTTCCTGATGAGATATGGCAAAAGCTTCAGCATTTCTTTTGCCCGTAAGAACAATACATAGAAAATCATTACATCAAACAATAATTCAAGGCTACTGGAAAGATCACTAAATTATTCTTATGTTGACGTGAGCACTTGACATCCTCATTCCCACTTGTGATGGCCCATGGTGGTTCTTTGTAATGATCAATAAATAACACAGCCTTCTTTATCTGTTTCTAATGACTTCAAAATATCTGTTGTTAATTGGAGTTATTCATCACTATTTAGCTTCATTTCACCATTATTATCATTTTAATTATGCAACTTTCTTTGTTTGAATGAGAATCTCAGTTAGATGTTTTTTCAAAATTATGAATGTAACAATTTTCTTCTTTTCTATTTTCTGGTTTGCCAAAACGTGTAAATATCAGATTTTATATATTATATATCATGTTTTTTGAAACTCAACTATCTGAGAGCATTTTTTTGTTATTCTCTTCCAGATCACTTGAGGAAAATATGCTTTATTAGTAGATGATAAAGAAGTAACAATTTTAAGGCTTCTTGTGCATTGGCCACAGAACACAGTCTATCTGAGCGTGGATTTCAAGTAACGAGGCTAAACACATATTCAACTGTATGAATTCATGTATCCCAGCTTCATACTGATTACTAAGGGAAATTATTGACTGCCTTTCTTTATCTGCTTTGATGCAACCTACTCATGAGAGTGTAATATGTTTGTCTTGTCAGAAAAACGAAAGTTGGGAATTTGTTTTATTAAATTGAAAAGTCTAACAGGAACCATGGTGGGATGGATTGTGATCAGGTACCTATACACGAGGTTAACCAAGCAATGCTGGCAGAAGCAGCTTTGGCGCCTGTTGTTGCAGTAGCATCTCCATCTGCTGTTAGGTTTTCCCTACCGATAACCTTCCCTGTCCACAAATAACCTCACTGTAAATTTGTTACTTCTTTACATACTGCTTTCATAAATGTTGTTCAGATATCCCATTGGATAACTTCATATAACTGTGTTGCTAACAGGGCTTGGGCTAATATCATTTCAAAGTTTGAGAGTTGGAATGGTGCTCTTGCTTGCATTGGAGAAACATCCGCTTCTGCTGCTAGAGAGGCTGGCTTGCAGAAGATATATTACCCAGAGAATCCTGGGTTTGAAGGGTATCTCTCTCCCTCTCTCTTTTATTTTCTATTAACTAGTACTGTTCCTTTATATATGGTTGGCGGGAGTATCTGTAATTTAATGTTCATGCTTCTCAAATCAGTTTTTTTCATTGATTTTTCTCTCTTATTTTATTTCAGTACTGGAATCAGTTTGGCAAAACTTTGTAATATTAGAGGCTAATGCAAAATCTGCCAAAACAATGTCAAAAGCCTTCCCTCCTCATCTAGAGTAAAAAGGTAGATATCAAGTTTACTACCCCCACCAAGGAGAGAAGACGAGAATTGATGGAAAATAGTTTGAACAAATAAAGGATGGTGGAGGATGAGGCAATACCTTGGAGTTGAGAATATCCCTTATGGCTAGATGCCTCATGATGAACAATTTGCTATGTTGTATCATGAAATCCATGGTAAGGATGATGATGAAGAGGAGGAAGTTGACATCACAACTAGATGGACAACTCAAAAGGTAGAAGGGCAGGCAGTTCAAGAATCAATAGCTCAAGCATAGGCCCAAGAGGGAGACTCAAAAAAACTCGTGTATCTAAAAGGTTCTACCATGATTGAAAGCATGGGATTTACAAGAAAATGGGGATTAGGCAAAGAAGGACAACATATATTTGAAATGCCCACTATTGATTGAAGTCCTAAAGGATCAAGATTAGGAGTTAATCCTGCTTCAAGCATAGGCCCAAGAGGGAGACTCATAAAAGCTTATGTATCTTAAAGGTTCTACCATGATTGAAAGCATGTGATTTACAAGAAAATGGGGTTTAGGCAAAGAAGGACAACATATATTTGAAATTCCCACTATTGATTGAAGTCCTAAAGGATCAAGATTAGGAATTGATCCTACTACATTGATAATAGATAAGGGAGACCTCCAATCGACCTTCACACCAACATTAGATAAGATAAGATAATGATATTAACATCCAAAAAATGACCACAAGAGTAGGTCAATGGTTGTTGAAGTTTTTGTAACTTCGAAAGGTATTCTACATAGGCTTGGTGTCTTAGCATGTAGAAAATATTTGATTGCCTCTTTAGGTGCTTGTTTAATGGAGCAAGTGATATTATGATTTCTTTCCTAAGTCTAACTTAGGAAAAGTACAATAATTAATCTAATTAATTATTATGGACTATTAGGCCAAAATTCTAAGGATAAATAATAAAATTATTTATGTGACTTTGATATAATCTCAACTGTTGATCTCAAGTGAAGCTTAGGATTTAATCCTAGCTATTGATCACTTAGAAGATTAGGGTTAGGGATTTTGGCTTAATGAAATTATAAAATAAGCCTAAGGGAGAGGTGAATAGACATAGTTGTGGAGGAAGCAATTTTCTCTAGAGGCAGAGGCTCGACTAGATTGAGGAGATGCGAAGAGAAGTGCAACAAGGAATTTTGGGAGAAATTCAGGGAGGTCGAGTTGCTGAAGAGAAGGGATGAATTGTGGAGGAGGTCAAAATATTCAGAGAGGCCAATCTCTCAAGTGCGCAGAGGCTATATGAGGTGAGACGAAAGGTGGGCGGGGGGGATTCACTGGTGAGACATGTCAAATTCTATCGGGTTAGGTTTCTTTAGGAGGGTCGATTTCCAAGGCCCGATTTTTCGAGTGGGGTCGAGTTTCCAGGTTCCAACAGTTGCATTTTTCTATGTGTTCTTTGTGGGTCTAACCTAGAATTTTCCAGAGTTTAATAATATGAAGGAAGATTATGTTGGGTGTAAATTTATTGTAGTGCTTGATCTCTCCATTTTATTTCTGTTGCATTTTATTTTTTGAGTTAATATACCAATACGTTTATTTTATCAACAATTTTATAAATAGCTAAGATAAATATTTTTTGGGCTTTTAATAAATTGTTGAAGCAAAGTAAATTAGATTTGGTATAATAGAATTTAACATGGAATCAGAGCTATAGAAACTCTGTGGGAGAGATCTAATATCACACAGGTTTTATGACAAAGAATTATTTTATGGCAACATAATTTTCATTTTGTAATGAGGGTTTTGTGGCTAAAATCGATCTGGTAATATGGCATCATCAAGTCTAATGTATGGAGATAGATTGGAGGGGGCTGTAAACTTTAGTCCATGGAAGGAGCGAATCACCCTTGTTTTAGTGGCAAATGTGTTGGAAATGTTAGTTTTTGTTGATGCAGCTAAAATGAAAGTTAAAAGCATATATGGACACATTCAATAGGAAAAGTACCACAAAATGCAAAAGATGGTTGGGACAAAAATATTTAGCACATGTGCAAAAGCCAATTTATGAGCTCTACCCCACCATCATGGTCATCACCCTTGTTCCAACAGGTTCTATGAGCCTCTTCATCATATAGGAACCCATGATTGTCCTGACCCCTGGTGGGTGATGAACCACCCCACGTTAAGGGGGGAATTCACTACTATATCTTATACATAATGCTCTAACCCCTTGAGCCTCGAGAAGTTAATCAAAGAAAATCATAAAAAGGAAAAAGGCATATAAAGAAGGGTGGAAAAATCAAGGCCGGGGCATCTCATGTACCACGATTGCTCCCTCCTACAGCTTATAACTGTTGATTTTTTGTAGCATCGAATGTGCTCTAGCTCCGAAATTTTGTGAAGGGACTAGAACACATGAGATCTCCAAAACCCAAAAATCGTTTGGAGAAATTCTACCCGGATGAGGAGTCATTAAAATAATTAAGATTTTTAATGTGTTCCTAAGTCTAAACTAAGGAAAATAAAAATATTAATGGGTATTAATAAAGATATGGATGAGAAGCTTCTAAGAGATGAGGATCAAGTCTGTTTTAATCTTAGCCATTGATTAGAGACTTAATCTTGGATGTTGATTCATCAACGGGAAAAGTATAAGAGAAAGCTTGGGAGTCATTTGGAGATACATTGGGCAAATACTCAGTAACCCGAGGGAAATCGATTCTCAAGGAGAAGGAGTTCGATTTCAGAGGGAGAGTTGCAGGGTGAAGGAAGAGGGAGGGCTTTGATGCCGTGTCGCAGTGACGCAGAGGGAGAGCTCTGACGTAGTGACGCAGAGGGAGAGTAGTGATGCAGAGGGAGAGCTTTGATGCAGTGATGCAGGGGGAGAGCTTTGATGCAATGGCACAGTCTCGTAATGACGCATGTACTTCTGCCGAGTTTATTCTCTGTTGGGTGAGCCGGATTTGGTGCCCTAGTTGTATTCATAAATCTTCTTAATAATACAAACCCTCTATATGCTGCACCGGTTTTCCCAAATTGGGTTTTCCGGGGACAATTTTCCAAAAACAACTGTGTTGATGTGATTGATTCTTGTGCTTGTATATCACCGTTATTTTCTCTATGTAATTATGTGATAACTGCAGTAGAATTTATTTTAATTTTACTGAAGGGTTTCGTAAATAACTTATGGTGGGAAATAAGTAGGAGAAATAAATCAGTTACTGCAGTAGAATTTCGTGTTAGAACTTTTCACATGAGATCAGAGCAGAGATCGGGCAACAGGATTGAAGATTCTGCTGAGTCAGGAGCATGATGCTGGGGCATCACCTCAGAGGGGCTCATGAAGATCTCTAGAGAAAGAAGAGAGCATGAAGAATATGGATCATGATTATTCTATGTTAGCTTCTAGACTAGAAGGAGAAGTCGCTTGCCTAGCAAGTTCTGCCTCCTCTGAGGTTTGGTATATAGATAGTGGAGCTTCCTGGCATATGATAGGTATACGAGAATGTTTTTCGAATTATCAGGAAGAAAGGATGAACTTCCAAATCACCACGGGAAATATGTCAAAATGTACCCCCTAGGAAGAGGCACTATAGTCTTTCAAACAGAAGCAGGGATCGGCTTCGAGCAACCAATGTGCTACATGTGCTAAGATTTGGGATGAACCTACTCTCTGTATCTCAGCTTCAAAACAAGGGCTATGACGTTTTCTTCATTAAGGAGAAAGTATATGTCAAACACCTGAGTTGGAAAAAGGAGGCCCACATTGGAATCAGAAGTAACAGGTTGTATAGATTACAACTAGAATCTCAAATGGCACTGATAGGCAGCAGTGGGAAAAAGATTTGAATGAACTATGGCACAGGAGGATGGGACACTTGCACCATGGGGCTCTAAGAATTCTCAGGAGAACAATATCAAGAGTTCTAGAATTAAGTACTAAACGAGATGATGTATGCAAAGGATGCGCACTAGGCAAGTACACCAAGGAAACATTTTCCAGAAGCAACAATAGGGCTAAGAGTGTTCTGAGATTGATACACTTAGATATCTGCGGACCCATGTCCACAAAAGCTCTTACTGGTGCCGAATACTTCGTCACCTTCATTGATGACCATTCCAGAAAGACTTGGATCTACTTTCTAAAAAACCAAGGATAAGTTTTTCGGTCGATTCAAAGACTTCAAGGCTCTAGTTGAGAATCTGACAGGAAAGAAGATAAAGATATTGTGCTCAGACAATGGTGGAGATTACATCAACAAGGACTTCACTAATTTCAGCGCAAGGGAACTCATCAGAAGAGAGTGGACAACCCCCTATAATTCGGAGCAGAATGGAGTAGCAGAAATGAAGAACCGGAATATTGTTGAAGTAGCTAGGGCGATGTTGTATGATCAGGATATGCCCAACTTTGTATGGGCAGAAGTATGCAACATGGTAGTGTATGTCCAGAACAGGACTCCTCACAGGGCATTAGGTAAGATTACTCCAGATAGTGTCTTCATTGGTAAGAAGCTTGAGGTAAGTCATTTCAGGATATTTGGGAGTTTGGCATACTGCCATGTACCCGAAGAAAAGAGGAAGAAATTAGATCAGACTGCAGAGAAAGGATATCTTGTGGGATATAGCGAGAATGCTAAGGCATATAGAGTCTATCTTCCGGGGAATTGGAAGATTGTAATTCGTCAGGATGTAAAGTTCATGGAGGACAGAGCTTTAAGGAAATCTCGAGAAATGCCTTCCGGAGAGAAGTCACAGGATGATCTATTGGTCCAGCCACTTCGACCAGCAGAAACTAGCACTAGTGTTTCTCCTAAAGGTAAAACTCCAGAGGTGGAGGCTCACAAAGAGGATGAGTAGATAGATATACCCACTACGAGTGGTAGAATGAGCCGGGAACTTCGATAGATACTACGAGATGTAGAGGATTTCGTGGGGGCAACCAGGAACGAGAAAAGGGAGCGTAGACAACCAGAAAGATACCAAGCCTTGGTGGCTCAGGTTGGAGAACCCTCCAGTTTTCGGGAGGCCGTTCAACATCAAGTATGGGTAGATGCTATGGTGGAGGAACACAATTCCGTAATGGTCAATGATGTTTGGGAAGTGGTACCTAGGCCTCAGGACAGGTCATTTGTAGGGTCGAGATGGCTCTTCAAAGTCAAATACGCTGCAGATGGCAGTGTGGAAAAATACAAAGCCAGGTTTGTGGCTAAGGGGTTTTCTCAGAAGGAAGGGATTGACTACAAAGAAACCTTTGCCTCAGTAGCCAGGTATACTTCTATTAGATCCGTGATATCCCTTGTAGCACAGATGGGGTGGTAGATTCACCAGATGGACGTCAAGACGACGTTCTTGAACGGGGTGATAAAAGAAGTATGCATTGAACAACCAGAGGGTTTTGAGACACATGAGACGAAACCTCATATATGCAGGTTGAAGAAAGCTCTGTGTGGGCTTAAACAGACACCTATAGTATGGTACAGTCGAATTGATGGCTACTTGTAGAAGATGGGATTCGTCAAGAGTGACGCAAATCCTAACCTCTACTATCTGGTTGTAGAGAATGGGCCTCTAATCTTGGTTTTATGTGTGGATGATCTCTTTCTGACAGGCTCATCCAGGCTCATCAAAGATTTGCAAGGAGAACCTAGCCACAAAATTCGACATGAAGGATTTGGGACGGATGCATTATTTCCTGGGGTTAGAAGTTTGGCAATAGAAGGGTGAAGTTTTCCTTGGGCAAGGGAGATACGCTATAGAGATTTTGAAAAGGTTCAGAATGCAGGACTGTAGACCTATGGCTACTCCAATGATCACCAATTGGAAGAAGATTGATGCATCCAAAGATAAAGAAGTCAATCCCACCTTGTACCGGCAACTCATAGGGTCCCTGATGTATCTCATCAATACTAGGTCGGACATTTGTTATGCTATCAACACCCTCAGTCTGTTCATGGTGGAACCAAGGAGGGTGCACTAGGAAGTAGCCAAGCATGTTCTCAGATATATACAAGGAACAATCGAGCATGGAATAATGTACACCGAAGGCAATGACATCAGGTTGAGTGGGTTCACTGACGTAGATTGGGCTGGAAGTTTAGTAGATTAGAAAAGTACCACTGGGTACTGTTTCAAAATTGGATCAAGAATGACCTCCTGGTGTAGTAGGAAACATAAATCCGTAGCTCTGAGCTCAGTTGACGCTGAATATATGGCAGCTAGCATAGCTTTGTGCGAAGCCATATGGCTTAGGAAATTGCTTGTGAATCTATTCCAGAGAAAGATGGAAGCAACTAGTATTTTGTGTGATAATCAGAGTTGCATCAAGCTCTCTGAGAATCTAGTCCTCCATGATCGGTCGAAGCACATTGAGATCAAGTGTCACGTTATCAGAGACTGTGTCCAACAAGGGGCAGTACAGTTGAGGTACACCCCAACAGGAGAACAAGTGGCAGACATTCTCACCAAGGCTCTAGGAAGAACAAAGTTTGTTTACTTCAGGGAGAAGATGGGGATGATGAAGAATCTGTTCTAGCAGCAGAAGCAAATAGGATAAGGAGTTGCACTGTAGCAGTTCGCAGTGGCAGTGCTATGGGCAACATGATGCAACATATTCAGAGGGAGTTGCAGTACAGATGTAGCTGTGACAGTTGCAATGTCATGGGCAGCAACACGAGTTGCAGCAGCGCAGTGGAAGAGGGGCAGTTGGCTGAGCATCAACAACACAAAGGACCGATGCCGTGGATCATTGTGATGCTTCTATTGGGAAGTATTGCTAGAGCACATTCCTCGCTAAGAGGGAGTGTTGATTTTGGGTAGCATCGAATGTGCTCTAGCTCCGAAATTTTGTGAAGGGACTAGAACACATGAGATCTCCAAAACCCAGAAATCATTTGGAGAAATTCCACCTGGATGAGGAGTTATTAAAATAATTAATATTTTTAATGTGTTCCTAAGTCTAAACTTAGGAAAAAAAAATATTAATGGATATTAATAAAGATATGGGTGAGAAGCTTCTAAGAGAAGAGGATTAACTCTTTTTTAATCTTTGCCGTTGATTAGAGACTTAATCTCGGTCGTTGATTTATCAACATGAAAAGTATAAGAGAAGACTTGAGAGTCATTTAGAGATAAACCAGGCAAATACTCAGTAACTCGAGGGAAATCGATTCTCAAGGAGGAGTTCGATTTCAGAGGGCGAGTTGCAGGGTGAAGGAAGAGGGAGAGCTTTGCCGTGGTGACGCAGTGTCATAGTGATGCAGAGGGAGAGCTCTGATGCAATGACGCAGTGTTGCAGTGATACAGTGATGCAGAGGGAGAGCTCTGATGCAGTTTCGCAGTGACACAGAGGGAGAGTAGGGATGCAGAGGGAGAGCTCTGACGCAGTGACGCAGGTACTTCTGCCGGGTTTATTCTCTGTTGAGTGAGCCAGATTTGGCACCCTAGTTGTATTCAAAAATCTTCTTAATAATACAAACCCTCTATATGCTGCACTAATTTTCCTGAATTGGGTTTTTCTGGGTACAATTGTCCAAAAACAACTGTGTTGATGTGATTGATTCTTGCACTTGTATATCAATGTTACTTTCTATATGTAATTATGTGATAACTGCAGTAGAATTTATTTTAATGTTTACTGAAAGGTTTCGTAAATAACTTATTGTGGGAAACAAGTAGGAGAAATAAATTAGTTACTGCAGTAGAATTTCGTGTTAGAAATTTTCACAATAAACCCAAGGATGGGCTTCCCTCTTATTAGCTACCCTTGTGCCCTAGCATGTGACCCAGGGCAACCCCCTCTAATTTACTACCTTATTCACCTATTTGCCACATGCCACCACCTTTTGACGAATGTACCTTGACTATATTATCCCCTTTAGAAGCAAAAACCACCTAATGGGGTACTTGGTTAGCCCGATTGGGAGTTTAGGAGACATTGGTACATACCGAAGCCCATTATGGAAGGGCAGGCTATAATTTTCCAAACTTGGATAAACAATGATATATAAAGCAAAATCGATGTACAACACAAAAATTTTAAACATTCAACGAATACTCATAAAAACTCTAGAAGTAAGAACCAACTGAGCCATTTTATTAATCCAATGGAGCAAGTACAATAGTATGGAGAAATGCACCTGGGCTTGCCTCAATGGCAAGCATGATAGAACCGAGGTGATAAGACAATGATATCAAATGCTGATAATCACTGCTCCTCTAATGCTCAACGTTGCCTAGAAAACTGCACAGCTAGCTAGAAAGAAACTGCTAGGAACCCCACCTTCGTTGCTCAGAAAATGCTACAAAATTAACCCCAAATTCCTTGACCAAAACCCACAAAAACCCAGAAAGGGTTTGGTCTGAATCCAACCTCTCAAAATCAACCTCGAAGAAGCCCTATGCCTTCCAAGACTAATCAAGAACACAACCTGCAAAGATACCAACAAAATCCTCCTCCAAGGCTTCGGAAAAATAGCAATCTCCTCCACAAGTGCTTCCCTTAACTCTCCTCGCAAAGATCAACCTCAAAAGCTGAGACTCCACCTACCATGTGTGCACAATACTGCCTCTGCACTGGCCTAGGAAGTGCAAAAGTCACACTGAATAGGAGTTCTCTCCTCTAGCTCTAAAACTCACCAAAATGGCAGCCAAACACCTATGCCTCCTTTTCGAAATTTCTCCTGTCCAAAGCTCCTCTGGAAGATGTCACAATCACAACTCGGCCTCCCTTCACTGCGTCCTCCAGAAATACGCACCACCTGGAGATGATGAATGCAACTACTGGAAATCACAATGAAATCCTCCTCCGAAAGAATGTAGATGAACCTCTCTAGGGTGGCACTCGAAGTCCCCCGAAGAAAGGGTGAACTCTCTGCTTGAAATACTCTTGCTAAACAACAAGTGACTTGGCTAAGCAGCTCTAGCAACCAAAAAGAAGCTCAATATGCCAAAGATAATGAAATGAGGAGAGTTGCCTTCCTTTTATAGATTTCGTGGAGCACTTTTCCCTCCATTTTCCCTCCATCATGGGCCCCTCACTTAACCATCGACTTCCCCTCTCATGCAATTCGAACTAGGGAGTGTGTATTCTCCTAGTGTGGGTGGCCCCCCATGTATAACTTAACCACACTAAAATAACTTCTACTAAGTCTAAGCCTCCTAATATAATCGAATGGGCCCAATCACCTTCAAAATTGGCCCCAAAATGTAGTGATTAATTCTATTCGAAATTAATTTAGGAAGGGACATGTAATATCCCTATCCCAGAATATTCCTCAAACCCCAGCAAAATGTTAACCAGAAAAACGTACAAGTGGTATAGTAGCCAAGAAAATCACAGAGATATAATAACAGTAGTGCAACAACAATAATGTATATATGAAATATAAACAAATACTCAAGAAATGCAGCGAGAAATACTAAGCCATTTTATTATACTGAGTAGAAGAATGAGTACAGGAGGTGATCAGGAAGATGGCACCTCAACTTGCACAAGGCAAGTGAAGAAATACACTCAGAATAGCAAAGGAATGGCTTCTCTCTGAACTGCGTCCTAGCTGCTGGAAAACTGCTGTGTTGCTTCTGCTGCTGAAAATCAAATGAGGGTTTGGGGCTGTTCCCCTCCTCAGAAAAGGCTGAAACTCTGGAATCGGACTCTACTCAAGAAACCCAGAAAGCTTTTCTGAAATGGTCGACCTCCGAAAATCACCCCCTTGGGGATCTGCGCAGTTCCTCAATGCTCTGCGCTACCACTGAAGAAACCCCTCCAGAACTCTGCCTGAAGCTCTGCCAAAAATCCTCCAATATGCAAGGGCTAGTCCCCTGCTCAATCACCCAGCACAAATCCTCCTGCAAAAGCCCAATCCAAAACCCCTGCCAGAAAGAACTGCGTCATTCCTCTCAGTGCTGCGCAATCATCCAAGATGCTCAATCCTCCTACCCAAAATGCTGCTGAAACTACTGCAAAAATACTGATGGAAATACCTTGCCCGAGCAGGCACTCGAAGTCCCCCGGGGCTAAGGGTGAGACCTCCGAACGGAGACACTCGATGCACTCAACAGTGCTGCAGACTAGCTAAACAGCCAGCGTGCTCTAAGTCGAAGTGACTAGCTAAATGCACATAATCGGATGCCAAAATGAGGAAGCTCCTCTCTCCTTTATAGCCTTTACCTCTCTCAATCCCAAGGCCCACCTTCTTTAGCATAATTCCTTTCTTGCCACGTGTTTCTTCCCTTCTACGCAGTCCTTCCAAGTATCTGCATGGGCTCCATCTCTGCGTCCCCCTTTGGCCACCTTGGCTCCCCTTTAAGTCACAACGTTGTGCTACTAGGAATTGACTTTTATTCTAAAAGTGAGTCATGTCCCCTTTCCCTCACCTTTTTATCCATAAATAACTATAGAAGGCAAACATAAGCAAAATCGAATATTCCAATTAGCCATGGCTAATTAGGAATATTACAGTCTCCCTAGGCGAAATGTTGCTTGTCCTCAAGCAATTGAAGTGATGGATGCTGCAAGATTTTCTCACTCTCCCAAGTGGCATCCTCATCCGACAAATTCTTCTACCTCACCAAGAATTCCCGAACCATCCTGCTCTGCCGCTGCCTCTCCCCGGTATCAATAATAGCCTCTGGCTACAACACCAAATGCCCCTCATCATCCATGGGTGGTAGCTCATCTGTCACTGTCACCTGCTGCCCCAATGCCTTCTTCAGGCATGATACATGAAAAACGTTATGAATCTTGTTGCTTTGGGTCAGCTCCAACTCATATGCAAACTGTCCAATCCTACGTATCAACTTGTATGGCCCATAAAAGCTGGGCTTAAGCTTCTCAGGCCCCTTCTGCTTTAGTGATGACTGTCGATATGGTTGTAATTGTAGGTAGATCATGTCCCCTACCTCAAACTGTCTCTCCACCCGACCCCTGTCAGCATATAGCTTTTGCTAGTTCTGCGCTGTAGCCATGTTATCCTTGAGAGCTCGGAGGATATCCTGACTCTCTTGGATCCAAATCTTAGCTCTCGGAGCCTTGCTATCACCAAACATCATGTCAACAAAAGATAAAGGATGATACCCATACAAAGCATAGAATGGTGACATACCAATGGACATGTGATGTGTAGTGTTGTAGCAGTACTCCCCTAGATGCAGCCACTTCAGCCATGCTCTCTGTTGCCCACTGACATAATTACGCAAGTAGCCCTCCAGCCACTTGTTAACTATCTCTGTTTGTCTGTCTATCTATGGGTGATAACTGGTGCTCGATGTCAACTTTGCCCCCACTAGCCGAAAGAGCTCCTGCCAAAACCCACCCATGAAACGGCTGTCCCTGTCACTGACGATGGTCTTAGGAAACCATGTAGCTTGAAGACCTCTCTGAAGAACAGCTCGGCCACCTGTGCTGCTGTGTAGTGTGCGGATATGGCAAAGAAATTTGCGTACTTCGTTAGCCGATCAACGACGACAAAGATACAATCGTTGCCCTGTACCATGGGCAACCCTGTGATGAAGTCCATCGAAATACTCTCCCATTTCCCCTCCGGAATGGGAAGAGGCTGCAATAAACCCACGAGATGGCTCATCTCCCCCTTGTTCCTCTAGCAAACGTCGCACTCCCGGATATGTTGGAGTATGTCCTCCTTGCGGCCCTTCCATGAGAACCTCTCTCTAATGGCCCTGTAGGTTTTGGTAAACCCCTGATGGTCGGCCAATGGTGAATCATGTGATGCCTAAAGTATCTTCTTCTTGAGCTGAGATCCCTCAGTCAAGAAGATTCGGTCCCTGTAGTAGATGGTCTCATCGACCACCCTGTACCTGTCATCTGCCACCTGCCCATCCAGAACCTCACATGCAAATCTGTCCTTGGAGTACTCTACTAAGAGTCGAGCCCTCCAGTCTGCGTCCAAGCTCATAAGAGACAACGTGGCTGGTCTATGTGAAAGGGCATATGCTACCACGTTGTTCTTACCCTTGACATACTCAATGTCAAAGTCGTACGCTTGGATCTTACTGATCCACTTCTGCTGCCTCCCCTGTAACTGTTTCTGCTCCAAAAGGAACCTGATGCTGTTGTGGTTAGTCCTCACCTTGAACCTGTTACCCACTAAATACTGCCGGAACTTGGCCAATGCATGCATGATGGCTAGCATCTCCTTGTCGTATATAGAATACAACCTCTCGTGCAGAGGAGCTTCCGGGTCTCATAGGATATAGGGTGACCTCCCTGCATCGATACTGCGCCGATCCCCTCTCCCGATGCGTCACACTCCAAAACAAATGGCTGCGTGAAATCTAGCAATGCAAGCACTGGGCAGCTACTCATAACCTCCTTGAGCCTGTCAAAGGCTCGCTGCGCTGTATCCGACCAACTGAAAGCCCCCTTCTTCGTCAAATCTGTCAAGGGTGCAGCAAGCTGTGAGAAACTCTTGACGAACTTCTGGTAGTAAGTACAAATTCCAGTGAATCCTCGAAGTTCTGTCACGTTCCTCGGCTCCGGCCACTCTCTAATGGTATTGATCTTCTCCTCGTGGACTCTCACTCCATCCACCCCTATGATGTGCCCCAAATATAACATCTCCGTCAACCCAAACTCACACTTGGAGAGTTTGGCATAGAACTGCTGCTCCTGCAAGATACACAACACTGTCTCTATGTGCTGGAGATGCTCCTCCCAAGTCCTGCTGTAAATGAGAATGTCATCAAAGAATACCAACACAAACTTCCTCAAGTGACTGCGGAAGATGTGATCCATGCAGGACTGAAATGTGGCAGGGGCGTTGGTTAGCCCAAAGGGCATCACCAAGAACTCAAAGTGCCCATAGTGACACCTGAAGGCGGTCTTGGGAATGTCCTGCTCCCTCACGCGAATCTAATGGTACCCAGATCTCAAATCAATCTTTGAGAATAACCGTGCTCCTTTCAACTCATCCATCAACTCGTTGATAGGGTATGGGGTACCTGTTCTTCAGTATCTTCTTGTTTAGGGCCCTGTAGTCAATGCACATCCTCAATGTGTTGTCCTTCTTCTTCACCAACACCACGGATGAAGCAAAAGGACTCGTGCTCGGCCGAATGTGCCCAAGAGCCAAAAACTCCTGAATGGCCTACTCAATCTCATCCCAATAGGCCTTGGGATGCCTATAGGGGGTAGTAATCACTGCCTGTATGCCCTGCTCAAGCTCAATAATGTGCTCAAACCCTCGGTCCGGTGGCTGTCCTGGCAGAATCTCCCCAAATACTGTGGCATACCGGTCAAGGATGGATTGCATCTCTGGGTGCACTGTCAGCCCTGTAGTCCCTGCCTCTGATGCTCGCAGTTCCACTGCCCACTCTATGTCTCCCTTCCGGAAGACTGCCTCCATTTGATGAGCCAAAACAGTCTGAGGCGGATATTTGTGCTGTCCCCATATCTTCTCATGTCTCCCTGTCTTCTCATCATCCCACTCCATCTCTAGGGTCTTCCAATTTGTCGTGACCTTCCCTAGAGTGATAAGCCACTGAACACCCAGTATCACATTGGTGTCCGGAATATCGACCACGAAAAGGTGGTCAGTCAGTGTGTAGGTGCCCATCGTCACTGACAACTCTGGAACATAACGAGCACACATCATGGTCTGATCTCCTGGGACCAAGACTGAAAACCCATCGAAGTTCTTTGTCTGTATACCTCTCCGCTCAACCATCTGTGCATCGATGAAGTTGTGGGTTGCCCCACTGTCAACCAAAACTGATACTCGTTGGCCACGTATTGTCCCCCGTACGCGTAGCGTCAGATACTTGGGAACTCCTTGCAATGCTGCAAGGGCCCCTCCGGTAGGTGCAAAAGATGCACCACCTGCTGTTGGTGGTGGAGGTGGCAAAGGTCCCTGCACGGCATGACTATCTCCTGCCTCCACATCATCCTCATCATCCTTGTCCCCACTGCTCTCAGAGAAGACCTCAATAAAATGTGCTTTGCTAGCAGCACATCTATGTCCAGGTGCCCACGCTCATGACAGGTGAAGCACAACCGCTTCTTTGTCAGCTCCCTCCTGGCATCATCGTCAATCTGTGCTCGTCTTGGATTCCCCTTTAGAGGTGGAATCCTCACATCTTTCCCCTTAGACTGGAAAGTCTGCCTCTGGGGGTAAGGTGTCTGGGTCCTGGGTAAGACGTCCTGTAAGTCCCGGGTCTTGCTAATAGCATCCTGGAGTGTGGCTGGTCTAGTGGATCAGACTAAACCCTTGTTAAAATTGGCAACCAGGGCAAAACTTCATGTGGGTCATCTTATTCATGGCTGATAATATTTTTATTAGATTCCTCTCGTCGAGAGGTGTAGGATTGATATAAAGATCATCCAATTCCGCTAAGTATTCATGGAGATATGAATTTATTTTGATTATGGAATTATTATCAAGCCGACCTACAACTCATGTAGGCTCAGAAGCCCAACAGTCGCATCTATTCACCCACCAATGTTGTGTATAAATATAAGAGGACTTTTCCTCATTTAGACTCACTCATCTCATCACATCTCTCTCTCTCTACTGCGCAGATATGAGTCTCTTCTCTACTGCGCTGAAATGGGTCTCTCTCTCTCACACATGTGAAGCCGGAAGCTGTTGAATTTGAAGCTGCAACTGCAGAAGTAGAGATTGACTTGCGTGGCCTAGAAGATCTCCTCTTTGGAACTGCGCTGTAGGTTCATCTGAACCTCCTTTGAAAGCCGCAACTTTTGGTGGTGGAATGAAGTCAATCCGACGAACGGTTTGCAAGATATCGACTGCCCAGTTTGAAGCCGGAAACTGCTGAAACTGAAGCTGCAACTGCAGAAGTAAAGATTGACTTGCGTGGCCTAGAAGATCTCCTCATCTGAACTGCTCTGTAGGTTCATTTGAACCTCCTCTGGAAGCTGAAACTTTTGGTGGTGGAATGAAGTCAATCCGACGGTCGGTTTGTGAGATATCGTCTGCCCTAGTTTGATAATGAAGCCGCTAATGCTGATGCTGCTGATCTAGGGTTTGCTACTGCTGATATGAATCAGATTTATTGTACTATTTCTCTCTGCTGAATTATTGAAGATAAAAGAAGATTTGATCAAAGGGTTTCCCCACACATTGTGGGGTTTGTCCCTGGCTAGCCGCCACATCTTGTGTCTCTTGTCTTGGCTTGTTTTCTGTCGATCGTTTAATGTTCTATCTGCACTTTACTTTATGTACATGTGATTGCTAATCGGTGGAATATAATAAGAAAAAGAAGTAAACTGTTATAAGCATAGAACATACCATAACTTAACATGGTATCAGAGCTGAGGTGAAGACAAAGCCCAAGCAAGAGCAAGAGCAATCATTGAAGAGAAGATTGGCAAGGCTATCCTAAAAGAACTATGGGGTCCTCAACACTCTTTCCTGCCGAAGACAAGCTCCGTGAGAAAGCTAACTATCACGGATGGAAGATGTCTATCGATCTAACCCTTGAAGATCAAGGAGTGCTGGGCCATGTAAGAGGCAATATTGTTGAGCCTTCATCAAATGCATCTGCTGCTGCCTGGAACAAATGGAAAAATGGAGAAGTCAAAACAAAGAAGATCATCTGGGACTCTATCGACAAGCGCTTGGTGGCCTACATCTCTGATCTAGACACCTCCAAGGAAATCTACGACAGACTGGTGAGTTTATTTAAAGTTAATGATGCAAATCAAGTTTTGTTTCTTAGAAATAAGTTGAGGGAAATCAAGAAGGGTAAAGATGAAAGTATGCAAGCATACTTCTTAAGAATCACCGAGATCAAGAACGATCTCCTATCTATTGGGAAAACCATTACTAACAGAGAAATGGCACTCACAACTCTCGGAGGATTACCATCTGAATGGTATGTGTTCAGGACTACTCTTCTGAACAATAATGTAATTCCTAGTTTCGAGGAATTAATGGCTAGATGCATTCAAGAACAAACAAGGGTAGAAGAGCAGGAAATGCCCTTGCCTAAAGGTCCTCCTGCTGCTTTTTCTTCTCATGCTAAGAAAAGAAATAATTCTGGGTCTAAATCAAAAGGAAAGGCTGGAGCTAAGGGTGGAAGAAAAGGATGATTTTTCATTTGCAATAAAGCAGGTCACTATGCAAGGGAATGCCCTGATAGAAAGGACTCTCACCGTGACGATGATCAAAATCCCTCTCATGGTAATCGAAGGAATGGAAAATTCAACAACAAAGGAAAAAGGAATGCGGGAAATCAAGGAAGAGGGCAACCATTCAAGATGACATGAAATACCCAGTGAAAGGTGTAGGCAATGTTTCTCTTAAACTGAATCAAGGTAATACGATTCACTTACAAGATGTATTATATGTACCTGATCTCAAAAAGAACCTGGTATCCATCTCGGCAATGGAAGACAAAGGCTATAAGGTAACCTTTAGCGATGGCATGGTACGTATATGAAAAAATAATGTTAAAGATGCCTTTACTCTTGGGTTTAGTGTTGATTCATTATATCAGGTCGATGGAAGTCTGCTAGGTGTCATGTATTATGACACATCTCTTCAGTCCGAACTTTGGCATTAGAAGTTTGCCCCCCTTCATTATAAAGCTATACTCGGTGTAAGACAGATGGTAACAGGGATGCCCGAATTCCAAGTAGAGAAAGAAGGTGTATGTCCAGGATGTGCCAAAGGAAAGCTCAAAAGGGGACCATTCCCTTCAAGTCAAAGCAAGACCTCCGATATATTACATCTAGTTCACTCAAACATATCAGGTATGATGCCTGTGAACTCCTTGGGAGGATACTCATATTATCTCACTTTTACAGATGACCATTCTCGAAAGACCTGGATATACTTCTTGAAAAAGAAGGATGAAGTGTTCCCTTGGTTCCGACACTTTAAAGCCCTAATCGAGAATCAAACCGAAAAGAAGATCAAGATCTTAAGAACTGACAATGGGACTGAATATGAATCTAATGAGTTCCATGATTTTTGTAAAGAGGCTGGCATCAAGAGGGAGACTACTACACCATATTCTCCTGAACAAAATGGTGTGGCAGAAAGGAAGAACCGCACAATTATGGAAGCTGTCCGGGCCATGCTACATGATCAAAGTCTTCCTAAGTTTCTATGGGCTGAAGCTGCAAACACTGCTGTATATGTACAAAATCGATGCCCTCATCAAGCATTGGGTTCCAAGACTCCTAAAGAAAAATTCACCGGTAAGAAACCTGAGGTTTCTCATTTTAAAATTTTTGGAAGCCCTGTATACTTTCATGTGCCAAAAGAGAAAGGAAATAAATTGGGAGCATCTGGAAAGAAGGGAATTTTCGTGGGCTATGGTGAAAATACTAAAGGCTATAGAATCTATGTAGCCGGTCAAAGGGAAGTCATAATTAGTCATGATGTCACCTTTGACGAAGATATGGCTCTCAGCAAGGTGATCAATCTTCCGACTTTGAGGAGCTCTCAAGAAGCCGACACCAGGGAACCGAAAGAAAAGGATGATGAATCAATGCCTGATGTAGAAGAACCCATGGATTCGATTGATCCTCCTCCATATGAGCCTTCCTCTTCTAGGAAGAGGCCTTCATGGCTTAAGGGGTTACTTGATGATGCTGAAGGACATGCTGCACCCCGAGGAACCTTTCATGAAAGTAAGAAACCTAATAGGTATCAAGGATACCTGACCATCATGAGCACGATCATACAAAATGAGCCTTCGTCATTCTCAGATGCCGTCAAACATCAAGTATGGAAGGATGCTATGACCGAAGAATATGAGTCTATCATAAAGAATGATGTTTGGGAAGTAGTTCCCAGACCCCAGGACAAGACTGTTGTTACTTCCAAATGGCTTTACAAGATAAAGCATGCAGCAAATGGAAGCACAGAAAAGTATAAGGCTCGTTTTGTTGCTCGAGGTTTCTCCCAAAAGGAAGGTATAGACTATGATGAGATATTTGCACCTGTTGCCAGATATACGACCATCCGCTCGATCATAGCCCTTGCCGCTTCACAAGGATGGAACCTACATCAGATGGATGTCAAGACTGTGTTCTTGCATGGCTCGATCAAAGAAGAGGTCTACGTGGAGCAACCCGAAGGATTTGAGATTTATGATCGAAAATCTCATGTATGCAGGTTGAAGAAAGCTCTCTATGGGCTGAAGCAAGCACCCCGAGCATGGTATGAGAGGATCGATAGCTACTTGATGAAGCTGGGATTCACTAGGAGTGAAGCCAATCCTAACCTTTACTTTAAGGTTGAAGATGACAAGCCTCTCATACTGGTATTGTATGTGGATGACCTCTTTCTAACAGGTGCAAACCCTCTCATTCACAAATGCTAGAGGGAGATGGCTTTTGAATTTGAAATGAAGGACCAAGGACTTGAAGTGTGGCAGAAGCCAAGGGAAATTTTCCTATCTCAAGGAAAATATGTGGTAAATATATTGGAAAGATTCGGTATGATGGACTGCAAGCCTGTGACTACCTCGAGGATCTTAACTTTTAGAAGTTATATGGTAGTGATGTCAGACCAGACTTGGGAAATGCCTCTGAGTTTCAAAAACTCATTCGCATTGATGTTCTTGGTGAACCTCCATCCGAACATATGTTTTGCAGTTAGCATTGTGAGCTCATATTTGGTTGAGCCTCATTGGATTGATGCCAAGAATCTTCTGAGATGTCTTCAGGACACAATCTCTCATGGATTAAGATACACTGCTGGAGATGTGAGACTACTTGGATATACTGATGTTGATTGGGCAGGCAGTGTGGTGGACCGTAAGAGCACTTCCGGGTATTGTTTCACCTTGGGATCTTCTTTGATATCCTGGATGAGCAGGAAGCAGAAGTCGGTAGCTTTGAGCACCGCCGAAGCAGGATATATTGTTGCTAGCATAACCTCGTGTGAGGCAGTCTGGTTGCGAAAGCTCTTCAGTGAGCTGTTTGGATTTACATTGGATACCACTGTGATTCTCTGTAACAACCAGAGGTGGGATTCGATTATTGAGGAATCCCGTATTCGTCAATTGCTCTAGCAGATAGACATCATCTGGGATATGGTAAGTTGATGAGCAAGGAAGCTCCATCACATTAAGATGATGTACAGGTTGATACACCTTGTCAAAGCCCTGAGGAAAGATCTAATCTGTGATTTTCCAAAACGACTTGGAGTCGGCAAGAAACCTTTGTACAAGGGTCCTGCATGTTGCATACATTGAGCTCTGGGAGCTCTAAGGGCTTGCGGTTCCTACTGGAGCAACATATGACCACAGGGTGACTCACCCTCCCTTGGTGGTGCACACCGGAACAAGATGATTCGCTCTCTTGTGGGACAAGATGATTCGCTCTCTTGTGGAACAGGATGATTCGCTCTCCTGTGTAGCAGGATGATTAGTTCTCCTATGAGGCCTGGATTGATGTGTTCTCCATGGCAGCCTGGATTGATGTGTTCTCCACGGCGATTGTAGCAGGATTGATGTGTTCTCCTGTGAGGCCTGGATTGATGTGCGATTGTAGCAGGATTGATGTGTTCTCCTGTGAGGCCTGGATTGATGTGTTCTCCATGGCAATTGTAGCAGGATTGATGTGTTCTCCATGGAAATTGTAGCAGGATTGATGTGTTCTCCATGGCAATTGTAGCAGGATTGATGTGTTCTCCTGTGAGGACAGGATTGATTAGTTCTCCTGTCGAGGCATCCTACCCATGCAGTCTGGGACTCATGGGAAGTACCTCTCATCTGATCAATGAGCAGGGAAATGAAGTTAGGAACCATAGTAGTACCGATGGACGCATCGTTGTAACTACCGTACTCCCTACGCTAGGATGACCTCCATTGATCTGGGATCAATGATACTGGTCTGGGACCAGTGGTAGGAGTTGTACCATACTATGACGCTGACTTCGGGTCGGTTGAGACTGGTCTGGGATCAGTGGTACATACTCTGAGACTGACTTTGAGTCAGTGGAGGATGATATTGGTATGGGACCATTGGAGTTGTACTCACTATGACGCTGACTTTGGGTTGGTTGAGACTGGTCTGGGACTAGTGGTACATACTCTGAGACTGACTTTGAGTCAGTATGATACATCCTCGATCATTTCTTCTTCTTCATAATTCGGACAAAAGCAGAGAAGAACAGAACAATGCAAGAGCAGAGCAGAACAGAGCAAAACAGTACAGATCAGTGCAGGCAGAACAAGACAAAGCAGAACAGGCAGAATAGAGCAGAGCAGGGCAAGGGTCAGGCTGTACAGGGCAGTGCATTTGATGGATGAATAGTAACGACCGATAGACAGATTGCAGATGAAGTTCTCCATGGTTGAGAGGGAGTGTTAAAATTGGCAACCAGGGCAAAACTTCATGTGGGTCATCTTATTCATGGCTGATAATATTTTTATTAGATTCCTCTCATCGAGAGGTGTAGGATTGATATAAAGATCATCCAATTCCGATAAGTATTCATGGAGATATGAATTTATTTTGATTATGGAATTATTATCAAGCCGACCTACAACTCATGTAGGCTCAGAAGCCCAACAGTCGCATCTATTCACCCACCAACGTTGTGTGTAAATATAAGAGGACTTTTCCTCATTTAGACTCACTCATCTCATCACATCTCTCTCTCTCTACTGCGCATATATGAGTCTCTTCTCTACTGCACTGAAATGGGTCTCTCTCTCTCACACATGTGAAGCCGGAAGCTGTTGAATTTGAAGCTGCAATTGCAGAAATAAAGATTGACTTGCGTGGCCTAGAAGATTTCCTCTTTGGAATTGTGCTGTAGGTTCATTTGAACCTCCTTTGAAAGCCGCAACTTTTGGTGGTGGAATGAAGTCAATCCGACGAACGGTTTGCAAGATATCGACTGCCCTAGTTTGAAGCCGGAAACTGCTGAAATTGAAGCTGCAACTGCAGAAGTAAAGATTGACTTGCGTGGCCTAGAAGATCTCCTTATCTGAACTGCGCTGTAGGTTCATTTGAGCCTCCTCTGGAAGCCGAAACTTTTGGTGGTGGAATGAAGTCAATTCGACGGTCGATTGTGAGATATCGTCTGCCCTAGTTTGATAATGAAGCTGCTAATGCTGATGCTGCTGATCTAGGGTTTGCTACTGCTGATATGAATCAGATTTATTGTACTATTTCTCTCTGCTGAATTATTGAAGATAAAAGAAGATTTGATCAAAGGGTTTCCCCACACATTGTGGGGTTTGTCCCTGGCTAGCCGCCACATCTTGTGTCTCTTGTCTTGGCTTGTTTTCTGTCGATCGTTTAATGTTCTATCTGCACTTTACTTTATGTACATGTGATTGCTAATCGGTGGAATATAATAAGAAAAAGAAGTAAACTGTTATAAGCATAGAACATACCATAACTTAACAACCCTGAAGTGGCTCTGCTAACCCCTCAACATACATATAGATCCTCCGTGCTGTGGATAGATTTGGCACCATCACTGAGACCCTCAAGAAATCTGCAATGTAGGTCTTTGGGCTCCCTGTCTGTTTGAGCCTCGTTAGCTCAACAAAATACTACTCTGGATGCCTCCGATCAAATTGCTCCATCAATCTCCTGGTGAATCGGCATATGTCGTCACTGTGGAGTGTCCGAGTGTAACCATCCCATGAAACCACCAATCCTGAGCCTCACCATCCAAATGCAATGTTGCCACCTTCTCCACCCACGACCTTGCCGAACTGTTTGATGAACCATCAAATGTAGGCAAGTGTAATCTACTTGCTGCACGGTGGGTGTCACCATCATGGTAATGCCGGTACCCTCTGTGATGGTTGCGGGGTCTACTATCCCGTTGGAGCTGAACAAAATCTCTAAATGAGAGAGCCTCCCTGAACTCTTGGCCATAGGCCTGGTACTCTGCAAAATAATCGCCCATATGACTGGGCTCTGCCTCCTGCTGGGCTCCGGCCCCCGTGTCTGCTCCTTAGAAAGTGGGCATGGTAGAGCGTGTAGGGTCATGCGAGGCCACCTGTTGCGCAGTATCACGCCGCTCTGGCAAATGATGGGATGCATCCGATCCCTCACCAATCTGAAAAACCCGCGGGCTCTCACGCTGTCTGGCCTCTACTACCGTGAATCTCTACCCCATCACCTCAATCTGCCTCGACAGATCTTGCACTGATTTGAGGAGCATATCCGCAAATCTCTTCCCGTCCTCGTCTGCCATCGGATCCTTCTCTACTCTGCGTCCACCACAGGCTCCTCCTGTTCTGTGTCCACCATAGGCTCCTCCTGTTCTGCGTCCACCACCGGAACACAGTCTCCCTCTCCATAGGTATTCTCCAACCTACGCCCAATGTCTCTGTATCTCCTACCTCTGTAACAAATGTAGGGTTTTTCCCCTAGTGTCATAGATTGCTAGCTCCACAGGTTGAGCCAGATCTATGCTCTGATACCACTGTAATATCCCTAACCTGGAATATTCCTCAAACCCCAGCAAAATCTCAACTAGAAAAACGTACAAGTGGTATAGTAGCCGAGAAAATCATAGAGATATAATAACAGTAGTGCAACAACAATAATGTATATATGAAATATAAATAGATACTCAAGAAATGCAGCGAGAATTACTAAGCTATTTTATTATACCGAGTAGAAGAATGCGTACAGGAGGTGATCAGGAAGATGGCACCTCAACTTGCACAAGGCAAGTGAAGAAATACACTCAGAATAGCAAAGGAATGGCTTCTCTCTGAACTGCGTCCCAGCTGCTGGAAAACTACTGTGCTGCTGCTGAAAATAAAATAAGGGTTTGAAGCTGTTCCCCTCCTCAGAAAAGGCTGAAACTTTGGAATCAGACTCTACTCAAGAAACCCAGAAAAACCCAGAAAGCTTTTCTGAAATGGCCGACCTCCGAAAATCACCCCCTTGGGGATCTGCACAGTCCCTCAATGCTCTACGCTGCCACTGAAGAAACCCCTCCAGAACTCTGCCTGAAGCTCTGGCAAAAATCCTCCAATATGCAAGGGCTAGTCCCCTGCTCAATCACCCAGCACAAATCCTCCTGCAAAACCCCAATCCAAAACTCCTGCCAGAAAGAACTGCGTCATCCCTCTCAGTGTTGCGCAGTCATCCAAGATGCTCAATCCTCCTGCCTAAAATGCTGCTGAAACTACTGCAAAATACTGATGGAAATACCTTGCCCGAGCAGGCACTCGAAGTCCCCCGGGGCTAAGGGTGAGATCTCCGAACAAAGACACTTGATGCACTAAACAGTGTTGCAGACTAGCTAAACAGCTAGTGTGCTCTAAGTCGAAGTGACTAGCTCAAATGCACATAATCGGATGCCAAAATGAGGAAGCTCCTCTCTCCTTTATAGCCTTTGCCTCTCTCAATCCCAAGGCCCACCTTCTCCAGCGTAATTCCTCTCTTGCCACGTGTTTCTGCCCTTCTGCCCAGTCCTTCCAAGTGTCTGCTTGGGTTCCATCTCTGCTTCCCCTTTTGGCCCCCTTGGCTCCCCTTTAAGTCACAATGTTGTGCTACTAGGAAGTGACTTTTATTCTAAAAGTGAGTCATGTCCCCTTTCCCTCACCTTTTTATTCATAAATAACTATAGAAGTCAAAAATAAGAAAAATCGAATATTCCAATTAGACATGGCTAATTAGGAATATTACAGGACATTACATTCCTTCCCTCCCAAATGTTGCTTGTCTCCAAGCAACTTCCATGATGGATGCTCAAGTATGTGCTCACCCTCCCAAGTAGCATCCTCATTCGGTAAGCTCTTTTGACGCACCAAGTATTCTCTCATTATCCTGCTTCTGAGCTACCTTTCCTTGGTCTCCAAGATGGCCTTTGGTTCTAAAACTAGGTGCTCCTCATCATCAATTAGAAGCAACTCCACAACTGCTGTAACCTGTTGCCCAACACACTCTTGAGGCATGAAACATGGAAAATATTGTGGATCCTGCTCCCTGGTGGTAGCTCCAACACATAAGCCACTTCTCCAACACTCCTGATAACCCTGTAAGGCCTAAAGATTCTCGGTTGCAACTTCTTGGCCCCCTTTTGCCTCAGAGTGGATTGTCGGTATGGCTGGAATCGAAGGTACACTAAGTCCCCTTCCTCAAAATGCCTCTCCACTCGATGCCTGTCAGCATACATCTTTTGGTGATTCTAAGCTGTCTGCAAGTTATCCTTAAGAGCCTTGAGGATATCTTGGCTCTCTAGGATCCAATCTTTGGCCTTTGGGGCCCGACTGTCTCCAAAAACAGTGTCAGCAAAAGACAAAGCATCATAACCATATAAAGCACGGAAGGGAGCCATACCAATGGACATATGATCTGTTGTGTTGTAACAATACTCTCCCAAATGCAACCGTCGAATCCAAGCCCTCCGTTGCCCTGTCACATAGTTCTTGAGATAGCCCTCTAATCACCGGTTCACCCTCTCTGTCTCGCCGTCGATTTATGGATGATAACTGGTGCTCGGGGTGATCTCGATGCCAATTAGCCTGAAAAGCTCCTGCCAAAATACCCCCATGAATCGACTATCTCAGTCATTGACTATAGTCTTAGGGAGTCCGTGCAGGCGAAAGACCTCCCTAAAGAACAACTCTACCACCTGTGAAGCTGAATATCATGTCGGAATGGCAAAGAAATGTGCAAACTTGGTCAGTTGATCGACCACCACAAAAATACAATCCTTCCCTTGTACCGAGGGAAGTCCGGTGATGAAGTCCATAGAGATACTCTCCCATTTCCCCTCAGGGATGGGAAGAGGCTGCAATAGTCCTGCTGGATGGGTCAACTCCCCTTTGTTCCTCTGACAAGCCTCACACTCCTACACATGCCTCAACATGTCCCCTTTGAGGCCCTTCCAGGTGAAGTGCTCTCTCATTGCCATATAGGTCTTCCTGAACCCCTGGTGTCCAGACAAAGGAGAATCATGAGCTGCACGAAGGATGCACTCCCTCAACTAGGACCCCAAAACCAAGAATATGCGCCCTTTGTAGTATATAACCTCATCCATCACCCTGTAGCACTCATCTGCATAACTTCCCTCCAAGATCTCGCATGCCCGACGATCCTTGGAGTACTCTACCAATAGTTGTGCCTTCCAATCATGGCAAATGCTCATGAGTGAAAGTCCTACGAGTGTCCTGGATAGTGCATCTACCACCACATTGTGTTTTCCCCGCACATCAATATCGATATCATAGGCCTGCACCTTGCTGACCCATCTCTACTGTCTATCATTGAGGCCCTGTTGCCCCATGAAATGTCAAAGATTGTTGTGATTTGTCTTCATTTGAAATTGGTTGCCCACCAAGTACTGTCTAAACTTGGCCAATGCATGCATTATGGCCAACATCTCCTTGTCGTATATGGAATATGACCTCTCATGTGGTCGGAGCTTCCGACTCTCAAAAGCAATGGGGTACCCTCCTTGGTACAAGACTGCCCAATCCCCTCACCCGATGCATCGCACACCAGTGCGAAAGGCTGTGTGAAATCTGAGAGTGCTATACTGGGCATCAAATCATCAACTCCTTGAGGTGCTCAAATGCTGCTTGAGCCCCATCTATCCATGCAAAACCCCCTTCTTAGTGAGATCAGTAAGGGGTGCAGCCAACCGTGAGAAGCCCTTAACGAACTTCCGATAATAAGTACAGATACTCAAGAATCCTCTCAGCGCTATCACATATCTAGGCTCTGGCCAATCCTGAATGGTCCTGGTCTTCTCCTCGTGCACCTTGACCCCATTTGCACCTATGATGTGCCCCAAGTAGAGCATTTATGTCACCCCAAATTCGCACTTGGACATCTTGGCATAGAACTGCTGCTCCTCCAAGATATGTAACATTGTTTCTAGATGCTGCAAGTGCTCCTCCCACGTCCTGCCGTAGATCAAGATGTCATCAAAGAACACTAGTACAAATATCCTTAGCTGACCTCTGAACACATGGTTCATGCATGACTGAAAGGTAGCAGGTGCGTTGGTCAACCCAAAAGGCATGACCAAGAACTCAAAATGCCCATAATGACACCTGAAGGTTGTCTTCGGAATATCCTGCTCCCTCACCCGAATTTAATGATACCCAGACCACAAATCTATCTTAGAGAAGTACTTGGCTCCTCTAAGTTCGTCCATCAACTCATCAATACGCGGAATGGGATACTGGTTCTTCAATGTCTTCTTGTTGAGGGCCTTGTAGTCAATGCACATGCGGAGAGTCCCATCCTTCTTCTTCATCAGCGGAACTGATGTAGCGAATGGACTAGAACTCGGTCTGATATGTCCCAATGCCAATAGCTCCCTGATTTATAGGATTTTGGATGCCTATAGGGTGTAGTAATGACTATCTGCACACTAGGCTCCAGCACTATAGTGTGCTCGAACCCCCTGTCAAGAGGTTGTCCTAGTGGTATGTCTCCAAAAACTACCGGATATCTATCCAGTATTGCCTATATGTCTGAATGTGGTGGCTTGGCCTACCCCCCAACCTCTGAAATCCTCAGCTCTACTACCCATGCTATGTCTCTGTCCCTCAAATAGGCCTCCATCCAGTGGGTTGAAACTGTTTGTGGAGGATATGAATGCATGCCTCGAAGAACCACTTGCTTACCATCTGACCCAGTAAACTCCATCACTAGCTGCTTCCAATCGGTGGTATCTTAGCCAAGGGAATACAACAATTGGACACCCATCACCACATTGGTGTCTAATACATCCACCACGAAGAAGTGGTCTGTCATCGAATAGTTCACCATGGTCACTGTCAGAGTGGGAACATATCGAATGCACTGCATAGTCCTGTCTCTTGGTACTAGAACTGAAAACCCCTCAAACTCTGTAGTGGTGATGCTTGCACCATCTGGGCATCAATAAAATTTTGGGTGGCCCCACTGTCTACTAAAACTGAGACACATCGCCTCTACACTGTACCTTTGATCCTCATGGTTAAAAATTTGGGAATCCCACACAAAGAAGCTAGGACTCCCTCAGCTGGTGCAAAAGATGCTCCCCCATGTGGTGTGGTGGTCTCCTCTCTGCTAGATCCTTGTTGTCTCCCCCTCCAAGCTCCAACTGTACCTCATCCTCCTGTTCGCTATCCGAGAAGACCTCGTTGTATTAAGCCTTGCCTGCTATGAATTGATGGCGTGGTGCCCAAGGCTCTCGACATGTAAAACACAACTTCCTCCTCTTGAGGTCTCTCCTAGTCTAATCATCCAACCAGGGAGAATTTTAAGGATGGAAGCTTATCTTAAAGTTTAGAAACCTTGGTGAATCTTAGTAGTTCCTAATATGCAAATTGTAAAAATTTTGTTGATATTTTTGTATAAATATTTATATTTCCAATTATTTTATATTAGTCGATATAATATTTTGGTGAATTTAAAGTTAAAATAATGTTGTAATATAAAATTTGGGCGAATCATTTTAGAAAAAAATGGAAATTTGCGATTTTTTTTGTTTTAGAAAAAGCATGGGAAATTAACCTATCTGCGAATATGAGCCCCTAAAATTTTCCATGCATCCAATTGTCGCCGCCCTTGGGATGATCTTTGCACTGTGGGTGCTCTAGTGTCACTTCCCTTCTGAGGGTAGGGAGTGCGTGGAGGAAAGGGTGCTCGAGTCTTGGAGATGGCCCCTTACAAATCTCTAGTACAAGTCACTGCCTCCAGAAGATTAGATGTCTGTGTGACATCACCAGTCCTAGCAATGGCTTTGTCAACCCCTCCACAAATGTGTATACTCTCCTAGCATCTCACAAATCTCGCACCATGACTGAGACTCCCAGGAACTCTGAAATATAATGCTCGGGATGTCCTGTCTGCCTGAGCTGGGTCAACTCGCTTAAGTGAGACTCTGGATCCCTCCGATCAAAACACTTAGCTACTCTCTATGTAAAGTCCTCATAGGAGGTCACGTTGGCATGCCCCAGAGTGGACAAGCCATGAAACCACCAGTCGTGTGCCTCCCCCTCCAAATGCAATGTGGCCATTTTAATGGCCTCTACCTTTGTCATCCTGTTGAGCTGGAAATATGTGTCCAGCTTCTCCACCCAAGCACATGCTGTGCACTTGGTAGTGCCATAGTAGGTGGGAAAGTACATCTTCCCAATGGTGCGCTACAGCTCATAGTTCTGCGTACCATGGGCTCCATAGCCCTTCCCCTTCTCATTCTATTTGAGCTGGCAAAAGTCTCTGAAAGATAATGCCTCCCTGAAGTCTGCTCCCATGGACTGCCACTCCCTGAAATGCTCCCCCATAGGTGATTGATCCTCAACTCCACTCGTTCACCTTGTGCCAAAGGTAAGAAAGACGGTAGAGTGGCTCGAGTTGGCCCACTCGATGATGGAGGTTGCGCAGTGGGTGAAAGATGATCAAGTTGTTGAGAGGCCCTCGAAGTCTTTCCAAATAGAAACTCTTGGTGAGTGCTCCGCTCCCGATTTTGCATTTTGATTTTATCCAACATCTCATTCTACCCCTTCGCCAAATCGCTCAGAGGCTTTAGGAGACTCTCAAAGGCAATCTCTTCTTTGCTCTTGGGCTCCGCCATGTCCTCTGTTACCACTGCCTTCCCACAGTCCTCTGTGTTGAGTGATCTCCAACTCCCTCTCCCTGCTCCGGTACCTTTGCCTCTTGTAAGTAATATTCTGTTGGTCCTCCTCACTCATAGGAAAATCCCCATGGCTGAGCCAGGATCTGAGCTTTGATACCACTGTAATGTTCCAAACTTGGATAAACAATGATATATAAAGCAAAATCGATATACAACACAGAAATTTTAAACATTCAATGAATACTCATAAAAACTCTAGAAGCAAGAACCAACTGAGCCATTTTATTAATCCAAAGGAGCAAGTACAATAGTATGGAGAAATGCACATGGGCTTACCTTGGCAAGCGTGACAGAACCGAGGTGAGAAGATAATGATATCAATTGTTGATAATGACTGCTCTAATGCTCAACGCTGCCTAGAAAATTGCACTGCTGGCTGGAAAGGAACTGCTAGAAACCCCACCTCCAGTGCTCAGAAAATGCTGGAAAATTAACCCCAAGCTCCTTGACCAAAACCCAAAAAATCCTGGAAAGGGTTTAGTCTGAATCCAACCTCCCAAAATCGACCTCCAAGAGGCCCTACGCCCTCCAAGACTACTCAAGAACACGACCTGCAAAGATACCAACAAAATCCTCCTCCAAGGCTCCAGAAAAGTAGCAATCTCCTCCACAAGTGCTTCCCTTAACTCTCCTGGCAAAGATTAGCCTCAATAGCTGAGACTCCACCTCCCACGTGTGCACAATATGCTTCCTCTGCATTGGCCCAGGAAGTGCGAAAGTCACACTAAATAGGAGCTCTCTCCTCCAACTCCAAAACTCACCAAAATGGCAGCCAAACACCTATGCCTCCTTTCCAGAATTTCTCCCGGCCAAAGCTCCTCTGGAAGATGTCACAATCACAACTCGACCTCCCTTCACTACGTCCTCCAGAAATATGCACCACTTGGAGATGATGAATGCAACTGCTGGAAATCACAATGAAATCCTCCTCCGAAAGAATGTAGATGAACCTCTCTAGGGTGGCACTCAAAGTCCCCTGAAGAAAGGGTGAGCTCTTTGCTTGAAGAACTCTTGCTAAACAACAAGTGACTTAGCTAAGCAGTTCAAGCAACCAAAGAGAAATTGGATATGCCAAAGATAATGAAATGAGGAGAGCTTCCTTCCTTTTATAGATTTCGTGGACACTTTTCCCTACATTTTCCCTCCATCGTGGGCCCCCCACTTAACCATCGACTTCCCCTCTTATGCAATTCGAATTAGGGAGTGCATATTCTCCTAGTGTGGGTGGCTCCCACATATAACTTAACCACGCCAAAATAACTTCTACTAAGTCTAAGCCTCCTAATCTAATCGGATGGGCCCAATCACCTCCAAAATTGGCCCCAAAATGCAGTGATTAATTCTATTTGAAATTAATTTAGGAAGGGACATTACAATCCTCCCCTCCCAAATGTTGCTTGTCCCCAAGCAACTTCAATGTTGGATGCTCAAGTATGTGCTCACCCTCCCAAGTAGCATCCTCATCCGGTAAGCTCTTCCAACGCACCAAGTATTCTCTGATTATCTTGCTTCTGAGCTTCCTTTCCCTGGTCTCCAAGATGGCCTTCGATTCTAAAACTAGGTGCCCCTCATCATCAAGTGGAGGCAACTCCACAACTGTTGTAACATGTTGCCCCAACACCCTCTTGAGGCATGAAACATGGAAAATAGTGTTGATCCTGCTCCCTAATGGTAGTTCCAACTCATAAGCCACCTCTCCAACCCTCTTGATCACCCTGTAAGGCCCAAAGTATCTTGATTGCAGGTTCTCGGCCCCCTTCTACTTTAGAGTGGATTGCCGATATGGCTAGAATCGAAGTTACACCAAGTCCCCTTCCTTAAAATACCTCTCTACTCGATTCCTGTTAGCATACATCTTCTGCTGATTTTGAGTTGTCTGCAAGTTATCCTTAAGAGCCTTGAGGATATCTTGGCTCTCTAGGATCCAATCTTTGGCCTTTGGGGCCCGACTATCTCCAAAAACAATGTCAGCAAAAGACAAAACATCATAACCATATAAAGCACGGAAAGGAGTCATACCAATGGACATATGATGTGTCATGTTGTAACAATACTCTCCCAAATGCAACCATTGAATCCAAGCCCTTTGCTGCCCTGTCACATAGTTCCTGAGATAGCCCTCTAACCACTGGTTCACCCTCTCTGTCTGGCCATCGGTCTGTGGATGATAACTGGTGCTCAGGGTGAGCTCGGTGCCAACTAGCTTGAAAAGCTCCTGCCAAAATCCCCCCATGAATTGGCTATCTCGGTCACTAACTATAGTCTTAAGAGTTTGTGCAGGCGAAAGACCTCCCTAAATAACAATTCTACCACCTATGAAGTTGAATATCGTGTCGGAATGACAAAGAAATGTGCAAACTTGGTCAGCCACTCCACCACCACAAAAATACAATCCTTTCCTTGTACCGAGGGAAGTCCGGTGATGAAGTCCATAGAGATACTCTCCCATTTCCCCTCAGGGATGGGAAGAGGCTGCAATAGTCCTGCTGGATGGGTCAACTCCCCTTTGTTCCTCTGACAAGCCTCGCACTCCTGCATGTGCCTTAACACGTCCCCTTTGAGGCCGTTCCAGGTGAAGCGCTCTCTCACTCCCATATAGGTCTTCTTGAACCCCTGTTGTCTAGAAAAAGTAGAATCATGAGTTGCACGAAGGATGAACTCCTTCAACTGGGACCCCGAAACCAACAATATGTGCCCTTTCTAGTATATAACCTCATCCATCACCCTGTAGCGCTCATCTGCATAGCTTCCCTCCATGATCTTGCATGCCCGATGATCCTTGGAGTACTCTCCCAATAACTGTGCCTTCCAATCATGGAAAATGCTCATGAGTGGAAGTCCTGTGGGTCTCCTGGATAGTGCATCTGCCACCACATTGTGCTTTCCCCGCACATACTCAATATCGAAATCATAGGCCTGCACCTTTCTGACCCACCTCTGTTGTCTATCATTGAGGCCCTGTTGCCCCATCAAATGGCAAAGACTGTTGTGATCCGTCTTTACCTGAAATTGGTTGCCCACCAGGTACTGTCTAAACTTGGCCAATGCATGCATTATGGCCAACATCTCCTTATCGAATATGGAATACGACCTCTCATGTTGTAGGAGCTTCCGACTCTCAAAAGCAATGGGGTTCCCTCGGGACAAGACTGCGTCAATCCCCTCACCTGATGCATCGCACTCCAATGTGAAAGGCTGTGTGAAATTCGTGAGTGCTAATACTGGGCAACAACTCATCACCTTCTTGAGGCGGTCAAATGTTGTCTGAGCCCTATCTGTCCATGCAAAATCCCCCTTCTTAGTGAGATTAATAAGTGTTAAAATTGGCAACTAGGGCCAAACTCCATGTGGGTCTTCTTATTCATGGCAACGGATATTTTTCTTGGATTCCTCTCATCGAGAGGTGTAGGATTGATCTAAAGATCATCTGATTCCGATAAGTATTCATGGAGATATGAATTTATTTGTGTTATGGGACAATTTGTCAAGGTCGGCCAACAATCAAATTGCCCCCACTTGTGCTCAACGTTTTAGTATAAAAGGAGGTGGCTTGTTAGTCATTTGAGTAACATACGTTTTCTCTTGTGATCTCTTCCTCTCCACACATTTGGGTCTTAGTGGAAGGAAGAGTCACTAAGAGTATACGCTGCCATAGAATGAGTGCCCTAAGCATCTACGCTATCCTAATAGAGAATCATGTATACTGTCATGAAATGAGCCTAACTCCTATACATTGCCATGGAACCTAAATCCTATATGTTGTCATGAATTGAGCCTAACTCCTATACGCAGCTATGGAACCTAAATCCTATATGCTGTCATGAAATGAGCCTAAATCCTATACGTTGTCATGGAAGGGATGCCTAAACTATACGCTGTCCAAATGAAGCCTATACGCTGTCCTAAAACAGAGAGCCGCAGAAGGGTATTGACTGCACCATTGTCTTGGGTTTAGGTGTAGTCATGACCATGTGTAAGGACGCAACAATAGGTTGATATTCTCGACATATCTATCTCAGTATAACAATGATATAGCAGCAGTCATGACATATGTTGATCATGGTGAAGACTAGACAGTGAATAGCAGACTATGTATATGTATATGTATTACAGCCTTGCCATAACTCTAAAGGTGTAATAGGTCTCGGAGATGTACAAGAGATCCTAGGCATACCTATGAATGGAGATAGACAGTCTCAAGAGGTATCATTTGGATCTAGTATGATGCAATCTTGATGTACTTCCAGGAATAGTAACAACCTTAGCCTTGATACAATACATCGTCTCACTCTACAGTAAGGCACAGGCACAAGATATGATCTTGGAGTTGAAGATCATGATCTCAATGAAGGTTACATCAGTGGTAATCTCTGAAACAGTGATGCATAGTGCAGCATGGTGCAACACAGTGATGATGGACATGGTGATGGTGCAACATAGTGCACAGTGATAGTGGTGCAACACAATGATGCATAGTGCAGCATGGTGCAACACAATGATGATGGACATGGTGATGGTGCAGCATAGTGCACAGTGACAGTGGTGTAGCACAGTGATGCATGGTGCAACGCCGTGATGGACATGGTGATGGTGCAACATAGTGCACAGTGACAGTGGTGCAGCACAGTGATGCATAGTGCAGCATGGTGCAACACAGTGATGATGGACATGGTGATGGTGCAACATAGTGCACAGTGACAATGGTGCAGCGCAATGATGATGGACATGGTGATGGCGCAGCATAGTGCACAGTGACAGTGGTGCAACATAGTGATGCATAGTGCAACATGGTGCAGCGCAATGATGATGGACATGGTGATGGTGCAGCATGGTGCAACACAGTGATGATGGACATGGTATGATGGTGCAGCATGGTGCAACACAGTGATAGGTACAGCAAGGTGATGGAATCACCTGAGTCCAGATCAACTACCTCATGTGACATCTTCTTAGAGAAGATCTCTGCTCTTAATTTTGACAAGTCAAAATGTTGACTTCTAAATTATATGTACTCTCTCTCTCTCTGCTAAACTATTGAAGAACATATAAGAAGAATTGATCAAAGGTTTCCCCACATTGGGGTTTGTCCTTGGCTAGTGCCACATCTTGTGTCCTCTTGTCTTAGATTGTCTTCTGTGATTTATGTTTATGTTCTATCCGTTGTTTACTTTAATGTTGATCTGATTATTAATCTGGAAAAGATAGAGCTAACTGTGAAAATTGAAATAAATTGCTCTAAGCATAGAACATACATAAACTTAACAGTAAGGGGTGCCGCCAACTGTGAGAATCCATTAACGAACTTCCGATAATAAGTACAAATGCCCAAGAATCCTCTCAGTGCTGTCACATCTCTAGGCTCTGGCCAATCCCGAATGGCCCTGATCTTCTCCTCGTGCACCTTGACCCCATCTGTGCCTATGATGTGCCCCAAGTAGAGCATCTCTATTAGCCCAAACTCGCACTTGGACATCTTGGCGTAGAACTGTTGCTCCTCCAAGATACGCAACACTGTCTCTAGATGCTGTAGGTGCTCCTCCCACGTCTTGCTGTAGATCAAGATGTCATCAAAGAACACTAGTACAAATCTCCTCAGCTGACCTCTGAACACATGGTTCATGCATGACTGAAAGGTAGCAAGTGCGTTGGTCAACCCAAAAGGCATGACCAAGAACTCGAAATGCCCATAATGACACCTGAAGGCTGTCTTTGGAATATCCTGCTCCCTCACCCGAATCTGATGATACCCAGACTGGAAATCTATCTTAGAGAAGTACTTGGCTGCTCTAAGTTCGTTCATCAACTCATCAATGCGCGGAACGAGATACCAGTTCTTCAATGACTTCTTGTTGAGGGCCCTGTAGTTAATGCACATGCAGAGAATCCCATCCTTCTTCTTCACCACCACAACTAAATAATCAAATGGACTAGAACTCAGTTTGATGTGGCCCAATGCCAATAGTTCCTTGATTGCCCTCTCATTCTCATCCTTATAGGCTTTTGGATGCCTATAGGGTGTAGTAATGACTGCCTGCACACCAGACTCCATTTCTATAGTGTGCTCGAACCCCCGTCAGGAGGTTGTCCCAGTGGTATGTCTCCAAAAACTACTGGATATCTATCCAATATCACTTGTATGTCTAGATGTGGCGGCTTGGCCTTCCCTGCAACCTTTGAAATCCTCAGCTCTATTGCCCATGCTATGTCGCCATGCCTCAAATCGGTCTCCATCCTGTGGGCCGAAATTGTCTTTGGAGGATACGAATGCATGCCCCGAAGAACCACCTGCTTACCATCCGGCCCAGTAAACTCCATCACTAACTGCTTCTAATCAGCGATATCTCGCCCAAGGGAATACAACCATTGGACACCCATCACCACATAAGTGTTCGGTACATCCACCATGAAGAAGTGGTCTGTCATCGAATAGTTCCCATGGTCATTGTCAAAGTTGGAACATATCGAGTGCACTGCATAGTCCCGTCTCCAGTACTAGAACTTAAAGCCCCTCAAACTTTGTAGTGGTGATGCCTCTCCTCTACACCATTTGGGCATCAATAAAATTGTGGGTGGCCCCATTGTCTACCAAAACTGAGACACACTGCCTCTGCACTGTATCTCTGATCCTCATGGTCAAAAATTTGGGAATCCCGCACAAAGAAGCTAGGACTCCCAAAACTAGTGCAAAAGATGCCCCCACATGTGGTGGTGGTGGTGGTAGTCCCCTCTCTGCTAGATCTTTGCTGTCTCCCCCACCAAGCTCCAACTCCACATCATCCTCCTAATCGCTATCCGAGAAGACCTCGATGTAATGAGCCTTGCCTGCTGTGAACTGATGGCCTAGTGCCCAAGGCTCTCGACATGTGAAGCACAACTTCCTCCTCTTGAGGTCTCTTCTCATCTCATCATCCAACTGTCTCCCCCTGTTGGAATTTCTAAGTCTATCCGTTAGAAATTCTTCCTGTACTATCTGATTTATTTCTTCCTACTCGTTCATTTACTTAATAAGTTATTTACCATGTAGATACTAAAAATAAATACAAGTACAATATCAACACATACAAATCATCAACTGAAAGAAACAAGCACACAAGTGACACTGTTATTTTTGGACTAATGTCCCCGGAAAAACCCAATGCGGGAAAACCAGTGCAGCTATTAGAGGGTTTTATTATTAAACAGTTTCAGAATACAATCTGGGTGCCAGAAATGGCTCACCCAACAAAGAATGCCCTCGGCAGTAGTACCTCTCAACCAGAGACAGATATTCTAGCTAAATCACCAGATAAACGGTCCCATAGCAACACTACAACACTTCTGCTGCTCCTTGTCACCCTGATAGGGACTGCGTCACCCTATCCAGATCTTCGGCTCCAATCTATCCCACGAAATCTCCCAGTGTCAGCCTCTCTGGCCCAACATCAACCTCTCTGGCCCAGCGTCAGCCTCTCGGGGCTTTGCGTCAGCCTCTGGAGCCTTTGCATCTCCCATGCTGGCCCTCCTCAGGCTTTACGCAGCTCCTAGCTGCCTTTGCGTGGCCTCTAGCTAGCTCTACATCAACCCTCTCCCGGATTCTGCGCTAATACACCCAGTACTATCTCTACCTCTCTGCTATTGTATTCACTGCCCCTTAGCTGCAACTCTGATCACTCCGATTTCCTCAGCAAGCCCTGCCCCAGAAAATCGAATTCTTGATCAACTCGGTGTGTTCTCCAAGTGACCCTCAAGCCTCCTCTTATACTTTTCTCGTTGACAATTCAACGACCAAGATTAAGTCCCTAAGCAACAACTAAGATTAGATCTGCCTTGATCCATGACTTTTGGACCCTTCTAACACAGTTTTATATTAATTCACATTAATATTTTATTTTCCCTAAGTTTAGACTTAGGGACTCCATTAAAAATATTAATTATTTAAATATCTCCAAAACTGTTTAGAATCTGCCCAAACCATTTCTGGGTATTGGAGATCTCATGTGCTTTAGTCTCTCCACCAATTTTCGTGGCTAGAGCACATCGGATGCTACCCAAAATCAACACTCCCTCTTAGCGAGGACTGTGTCCTAGTAATAGTCTTCACTGAGCATCACCCTGATCATCTGGCATCGGTTCTGGTGCTGATGCTAGGCCTACTGCGCAACATCCTCTGTATTGTTGCATCATGTACTACTACCCATGGCCCTGCCACTGCCACTGCTGCATCCGTACGACAACCCCTCTCATCATGCTGCATCGTGCTGCCCATAAAACTGCCACTGCTAACTGTTGCACTGCAACTCAGTTACTGAGAAGTAAGTAACTGATCTCTCTACTCTAACATCTCTGTCAGGCTAGAGACACCCATGATGCTGAAACTCCTTCTGTCACTAACAAATGCTCCCTCTCTGACCTCTGCCAACTACTGCAACAACTCCATGCACCTCGCACTACTGCCTCACGCTGTCCTGGGACTCCTGCACTATAGCTCCCTTTGTCGCTCCATCCGCATCTGTCTCCACTGACATCCGCCAGTACTGCTACTCCTCTTCAGGGCTCCCGTAGCAAGGTATAGTCCAAGAGGCTGGGTATCTCGAGGATCCTGCCCCTTCTTGCCTGTAGTCCATCTGACTACAGCTCGATGTCTCCCCACTTCCTCTCAAGTGGCGTGTGAGCACTCATGGCACAGTCATCATTTGTCTCCACTTCCTTCTCCGCCCTTGCTAGCGCAGCCTTGGTCTCGGAAGCCTCTCCCTTGCTCTTCTTCCTCGGACACTGGCTCGCATAGTGACCCAGTTCCCCACAATGGAAGCATTTGACCTTGGAGAGGTCCTTCTTCTTTTGTTTCTCCTGCTTTCCCTTAGATGCTAGGGCAGCATCCTCCTCTTCCTCCTTGATTCTGACCCCCTTGCCGCTACTTCCTGCCTTGGTCACCCTTTTGATCTCTTCTTGGTGAAGAGCCGCCCACAGTTCCTCCCAATCTCGAAGGGTTGACCTGCCCAGTATGCTCTGGACAAACATCTCCCAGTATTCTAAGACTGCGTTCAAGACTGTCCTCACCATCAATTATTGATCCGACATGGCCCCTATGGAAGTCAGCTGATCCCAGATCTCTTTCAATCGATCGAGGAAGGTGTTGATATGTTCTCCCTTCTGCATCTAGTATGACTGCAACTGATTTTCTAGTAGCATCTTCCTCTGCATGGAAGTATGTTGATACAATTTCGTCAGGGCCTCCCACATCGCATTTGCCGTTTCCTTTTTGGCAATATGTGGTACTACATGGTCCTTGAGCCCATCAAGGATGATGCTCTTAGCCCTCGCCATTACCACCTTGTACTTGTCGTTCTCAACCGAGTCAATTGGGATCGCTATTGTCTTCAAGGCAAAGTGCTTGAGACAATTCCTGTCTAGAACGGACAAGATTCTGGCCTTCCAGACTATGAAGTTTGAGGCTTCGTCCTGTCTGTCGTAGTCTCTTACCCCGTTCACTGCCATTTCGCTACTCTACTTCCCTTCTGGAAGTTCTCTGTGTGACTCCCTCTAAGCCTCGATTTCCCCCCTGGAAACCCCTCTGCCAATGTCGAGATGCCCCCACTCCGATCATTAGTGCAACTACACCACTAATCTGGATTTTTTGGCTAGAAATCCTCGGCAGCAACTCCATCCTCCTTGGTCTTGCCCTGTTAGGTACTGTTCTAACCACAGTACCCCACCAGCTTCACTCTGCAACTTACTCACAACCTACTATGCCTCAGCAAACTAAAGATTAGAGCTTCTAGGCTCTGCGCAATCCTGGGACTAGCAAAATTTGCAGCTCCTAGCCATGGGCGTCAATACTTCCTGACTGAGAAAGATGACCAGGCACTACGTAGGTCAGGTCTGCTCCCTTCTGCCACTGCGTTGATCCTCCTCCCGGCTCAAACTTGATGACGCAAGCATTGCGTTACCCCTTCCTTGCTGCTTCTCCTCTAAGGAACAACTTCTGTCACTCGGGACAACTGTTTTTGCTGCTGCTACTCTGCTCGGCTGATGCCCTCAATTCTCTTGTGATCTGCAACCATGCTCTGATACCATGTTGTAATTTCTAAGTGTAATTGTTATAAATCCTTCATGTACTTTCTGATTTATTTTTGCCTACTTGTTCTGTTTAATTAACAAGTTATTTACCATGTAAATACTGAAAATAAATACAAGTACAATATCAACACATACAGAGCATCAACTGAAAGAAACAAGCACACAAGTGACACCGTTATTTTTGGACTAATGTCCCCGGAAAACCCAATGCGGCAAAACCGGTGCAGCTATCGGAGGGTTTTATTATTAAGCAATTTTAGAATACAATCTGGGTGCCAGAAATGGCTCACCCATAAAGAATGCCCTTGGTAGTAGTACCTCTCAGTTGGAGATGGATATTTCGGCTAAATCACCGGATGAACAATCCCACAGCAACACTGCAACACTTCTGCTGCTCTCTATCACCTTGAATGGGACTGCGTCACTCTATCCAGCTCTCCAGCTCCAATCTGTCCCACGAAATCTCTCAGCGTCAGCCTCTAGGGTCTACGTCAGCCTCTCTGGCCCAGCGTCAGCCTCTCGGGCTTTATGTCAGCCTCTCGGGGCTTTATGTCAGCCTCTGGAGCCTCTACGTCTCCCACGCTGGCCCTCCTCAGGCTCTGCGTAGCTCCTGGCTGCCTCTGCATGGCATCTAGCTAGATCTGCGTCAACCCTCTCCTGGCTTCTGCGCTAATACTCCTAGTACTATCTCTTCCTCTCTGCTACTATATTTATTGCCCTCAGGTGCAACTCTGATCACTCCTTCGATTTCCTCAGCAAGCCCTGCCCCAGAAAATCGAATTCTTGATCAACTCGGTGTGTTCTCCAAGTGACCCTCAAGCCTCCTCTTATACTTTTCTTGTTGACGATTCATTCGCCGAGATTAAGTCCCTAATCAACTGCTAAGATTAGATCTGTCTTGATCCATGAGTTTTGGACCCTTCTAACACAGTTTGATACTAATTCACATTAATATTTTATTTTCCCTAAGTTTAGACTTAGGGACTCCATTAAAAATATTAATTATTTTAATATCTCCCAAACTGTTTAGAATCTGCCCAAACCATTTCTGGGTTTTGGAGATATCATGTGCTTTAGCCTCTCCACCAATTTTCTTGGGCTCCCCCATGTTTTCTGTTACCATTGCCTTCCCATGGTCCGCTGTGTCTGGAGTGATCTCCAACTTCCTCTCCCTGCTCTAGTACCTTTTCCTCCTGTAAGTAATGTTTTGTCAGTCCTCCTCACTCATAGGAAAATCCCCATGGCTGAGCCAGGATCTGAGCTCTGATACCACTGTAATGTTCCAAACTTGGATAAACAGTGATATATAAAGCAAAATCGATTTACAACACAAAATTTTAAACATTCAGCAAATACTCATAAAAACTCCAGAAGTAAGAACCAGCTAAGCCATTTTATTAATCCAATGGAGCAAGTACAATAGTATGGAGAAATGCACCTGGGCTTTCCTCAATGGAAAGCGTAACAGAATCCAGGTGATAAGACAATGATATCAAATGCTGATAATCATTGCTATCCTAATGCTCTGTGCTTCCTAGAAAACTACATTGTTGGCTGGAAAGGAATTGCTAGAAACTCCACCTCCGGTGCTCAGAAAGTGTTGCAAAATTAACCCCAAGTTGCTTGACCAAAACCCAGGAAACCCATAAGGGGTTTGGTCTGAATCCAACCTCCCAAAATCGACCTCGGAGAGGCCCTACGCCCTCTAAGATTGCTCAAGAACACAACCTGCAAAGATACCAACAAAGTCCACCTCCAAGGCTCCGGAAAAGTAGCAATCTCCTCCACATGTGCTTCCCTTAACTCGACTAGCAAAGATCAGCCTCAAAAGCTGAGACTCCACCTCTCATGTGTGCACAACATGTTGCCTCTACACTAGCCCAAGAAGTGCCAAAGTCACACTGAATAGGAGCTCTCTCCTCTAGCGCCAAAACTCACCAAAATGGTAGCCAAACACCTATGCCTCCTTTTCGGAATTTCTCTCGGTCAAAGCTCCTCTAGAAGATGTCACAATCACAGCTCGGCCTCCCTTCACTGTGTCCTCCAGAAATATGCACCACCTGGAGATGATGAATGCAACTGCTGGAAATCACAATGAAATCCTCCTTCGAAAGAATGTAGATGAACCTCTCTAGGGTGGCACTCGAAGTCCCCTGAAGAAAGGGTGAGCTCTCCGCTTGAAGAACTCTTGCTAAACAACAAGTGACTCGGCTAAGCAGCTCGAGCAACCAAAGAGAAATTCGATATGCCAAAGATGATGAAATGAGGAGAGTTGCCTTCCTTTTATAGATTTCATGGAGCACTTTTCCCTCCATTTTCCCTCCATCGTGGGCCCCTCACTTAACCATCGACTTCCCCTCTCATGCAATTCGAACTAGGGAGTGCATATTCTCCTAGTGTGGGTGGCCCCCACATATAACTTAACCACACCAAAATAACTTCTACTAAGTCTAAGCCTCCTAATATAATCGAATGGGCCCCTTCACCTCCAAAATTGCCCCCTAAATGTAGTGATTAATTCTGTTCCAAATTAATTTAGGGAGGGACATTACACAAGCCATTATGAAGTCCCCACCTATGGTTTATGATTAGGTAAGCTCATTCTCTTAGTTTCTCTAATGACTTGTTGTACTGGAAGCCTAGGGGACACATTGGATCTTATGCAGGATTGCCACTGGTTTCCATTTGGGGTTTAGTCTCCCTATACGAGGTCCTAACCCTCCAGAGGGCTACATTTCCACCTGTAGGTTGAGTGTTGAGAGCCATGGTCCTCCACAACAATAGATTATACTCCATGGATCTCCACAACCATTCAGAGATTGCTCGTGGTTCACCTATTGGAAGAGGAGGATGCACTTGGTCCATCATGCCTAACCGGCCCCAGATCTACACCATACACTTGGTATATGATGCAGGAATTCCACAATGATGTGGCATCACCTACACCATCATCCTAGCCGTTGAGGGCGACCTATAGGCATCTTTGATTTGTTTGGAGACCCATGAGGACACTTGTGTGCCCCCACATGTCATTTGGAGCACCACAGATTATTACAAGGGGCCAAACCCTTTTCCAATGCTTTTGAGAGTCCTATTCTTCATTGTGGCACCCATGGACCTCATTAGATCTCTTAGAGGGCCTTACGAAATGCATAAATTATTATTTGACCCCTTGAGAAGCTTACTCTTTCATTTGTGAGCTAGTTTGGTGGGTTTGTCACCAAAAGGTTGTATTATTAGAACATTATTTTATTTTTGGGGCTTATGTAGGCCAAGCCTCAAGGAGGCTAATTCGATCTCCTTAGATGTGTATAAATAGAAGTGAGGTGAGATCATTTCTCATCATCACTTTGGATTGGATCTCTCTCCTCTTTAGATAATTTCACACTTTTTGTTGGAGGATGAATTGGAGCATTTATGGATGAATTTTGATATATGGTTATTGGTTTATCTTCTCTTGGAGCTTCATTATTGTCATTTGTGAATGGTTGGATATACTCTACTGCACTTTAAGTACAAAATTTTTGATGCTATTCTTGTTACTTTGTCATATATGCTGGATGGGATTTTCGTTGTTTTAAGGCTAATTGTTGCATGCAAATTGTTGCTTAATATTGTGGGATTGTTTATATCATAACGTTCTCTCCATGCATTGGCCCTTGTAGTATGAGCAAAATCTCCTAGAGCTAAAATTTGACCTTGACAAGCCGTTCCTCTTGTGCGTTTGAAGTATAAAAGCTGCTAGATTGCTTTCAGTTGACCTAGAGAGTTTTTGAAGTAATCTTGAGGCCTCCTTGATTGGAAACCAAGAAATCTTACACGTAATCAACATAGACTCCATTCTCCCAAGTACGAAGGCACTGATCTACCAAGGGTGGTCACCAAAATCCCTATTCTTTCACCTTCTCCCAAGTCTAGCCACATTGGGGTGCCTAGGGCATAAATTTCCCGACAAGTTAGCCACTGAAAAAGTTCAATCTCCTAGGGTATCCTGCGCTGGCCTCCCTTATAGACCTCCTCCAGATTTGAAGAGATTCCAACAGTGGAGTTGGGAGAAAAGCCAAGCCCTAGCTCCGGGACCAAAACTTGCCTTGCCATCCCCCAGGCTAGCACTTCCTAGGGTCAAACAACATCATTGAGTCAAATGCTTTCTTTTATCTGTCCCACCTTGTCTAGGGTAAGAAAATCATTGATTATTTCATACTTTCCTCATACCCTAGACCAAGTCCACTTGGCCCTATGTGGTCCCACTCTTTGAAAGGACTATTCTTCAACCACTATCTGGGACACCAACTTTAACTAGAATTTAGGGTGCAGGGAACTCCTTTCAAGTTCTATTCTCATACACTTAACTCCCAAAATCATCCTCCTTTTTGGAAGCACATAGTCCCTTGCTTAGAAAGCAAGCAAGCCCCATTCTTCAAAACCTTCTCAGAAAGGGTTTGGGTCACTCATATGCATTGACTTAATACACATTGGTGACTCCATACATATTGGGTCTCCTCCCATCAGTGAAATTCCGTAATAGAAGGGAGCCTTAGCTGAGGTGATAGTGGGCTAAGACTCCATTTGTTGTCCTTGGCCTAGCATTTGCCCTTTAGTGATTCCCCTTAGGTCCCTTGCTAGTTTGAGCGGTAACAATTTGGCGCCATTGTCGAGGTGGAAAGCAGGTCTATTTCTTGCGAATCATCGAGGAATTGATTCATGGACGACATATATAAATGCATTCCTTTGGCGACTCCACATTCTCTCTCCCGAATGGAAGATCTTGAGGTTATAACATACCATCGAAGGAGAGATGACGAACCCCATGTTCCTTTCTTCAACAAAAAGCTCAATCAATATAGGAAGAAACATAAGATATTTAGACCTTTAGACCTATCCTCCATGACCAGGGCTCTCTTTTGTGCAGTACCTGAAGATCCCGAAAGACCTATGTTTACAGGGAAAGAGGATCCCCAGGAACATCTCTTAAAGTTTGAGTACCAAACATGTGATGGACTATATAATGACTATAGCTAGATAATTGCCTTCGCTACAACCATGACAGGGAACGCCCGGGATTGGTATTTCAACCTTCCACCATCTTCCATCTCTACATGGGAAGGATTTGTCCAAACCTTTATAAGAAGATGGTTCCAAAAAAGGATGTGCTCCAAATATACAAAGGGCTCTTGTCTAGTGAAAAGAAAGAGGACGAGACCATTGCTGAGTTTAATCAACGATTCAATATGATTATCCGTTCTATCCCTCAAGAAATGTCTCCCCGAAAGGATGTAGCTATGACTGCTTACCTCAATGCCTTCAAAGGAGAGCTGGTCTTCGATGTTTGAAATAAAAACCCCTCTAATCTCTTCCAAGCTCAAAACATGATGGTTGACCTTGATGAAGCCATGAAGCATGTTTCAATTAACATGTTGCAAGTTGAAGATGATCCTCCCCCCTCAAATAAAAGTATTCCCCATCATGAAGAAATCATGACACAAAAACTCAACAACAAGGCAAAGGAACCTCCTGACCCCACTCCCAAAATTCCCTTGAGATTGATTTTAAGTTTGAATGATCCTTTTTATGTGGCTCTGGGAATAAATGGGCATACTTTGAAGAATTGCATCTTAAATTCAGGGAGCCCTATCCATATCATGCCTTTGAGTATCATGAAAATGCTTGGGATTACTCTTTCAAAAAAGTGTCAGGCAAGGTGATTCTCAATTGTGAAGAATCCAGGGTATGTGGGCTGGTAGAAGGTAGAAAGGTCTTTTTCCATACATATCCTGAGAAAGAATTCTCCATAAACATTCTCATTATCAAAACCAATCCAACATGGGGCATGATTATATCGAAACAATTCGTTGAGAACCTTAACCTGTCCATCAGTGAAGATAGTTCCACTATATACCTTCCTTGGAAAGAAAATTCCTACGTGTCCATCCCTAGGCAAGAATTCTCTGCCCCAATGATTGCCAACTCTCAAGAAACTGATAATGACTTGGAAGAAGAGGATGATAAACTTGGAGAATGGAGAATTTTCAAAAGTGAGCATATCAAAACTACCCCTCTCCATGGGATATGGGTCATGTATTTTGATGGGTCTCACTCTCAGGCCAGATCAGGGGCTGGCATTGTCATCATATCCCCTTCACATGAACACTTGTTATTCTCCTTAAGACTCCAATTTGCTTGCACCAATAACATAGCTGAATATGAAGCCCTCCTATTGGGACTTGAGGCAGCCCGATCAAGGGGAATCCAACACTTACTCATAATTGGGGATTCTGACCTTGTCATCTCGCAAGTAAGAGGGACTTTTGAAACTAAAGATGAAAAACTGAAGCCTTATAGGGAGAGAATCACTAGCATGATCAAGGGGTTCGAAAAGCTACAATTCTTGGCTCGAAAAGCTACAATTCTTGGCCCTAAATCGATGCCTTAATGACATGGCCAATGCCCTAGCCATAGTTGCATCCACATCCTCAACTATCCGCAGCGATGTTGCTAAAAGAGGGAAATGTATAATTGACACAATCCACCGACCCTCTGTCCCTAATTATGAAGAAAATTGGCTTGTTTTTGAAGATGATCAAGATATAGCCAATTTCCTTCAGGACCATGAAGATCCCGATAGAAGAGGCAAAGACTTAATAAATGAACAACAATTTGATAGGGATGATGTTACCACCGCTAAAAAGGATGATCAAGAATCACTTGATACATTGGATCTCAATCTTGGATCTGAAACCTCTCCTCAAATGGTCAAAATCGGAAAGAACTTGTCTAAAGAAGAGAGGGAAGAACTTGAGAAATTGTTAAGGGAATTCAAGGATGTCTTCGCTTGGTCTTATGATGACTTAAAAGCCTATAGCCCTGAGGTTATCCAACATACTATCCCTTTCAAGGAAGGTGCCAAACCCGTTAAGCAAAAGTTGAGAAGAATAAACCCCAAGCTTGCACCTTTGGTTAAAGAAGAGCTCCAAAGGATGGTCGATGCAGGGATAATAGCCCCCATATGACATTCATCTTGGATTTCCAACCCTGTGATCACCCGTAAAAAGACTGGAAACATTAGGTATGTATTGACTTCAGGGATCTCAATCGTGTGTGTTTAAAAGACAATTACCCCTTGCCCAATATGGAAAATCTCTTGCAAAGAATAACAGGTTCCCAAATGATGTCATTCCTTGATGGCTTTTCGGGGTATAACCAAGTTATTGTGAAGGAGGAGGATCGCTTGAAAATTGCTTTCACCACGTCGTGGGGAACATACATGTACCTTAGAATGCCTTTTGGTCTCCTCAATGCTGGATCTACTTTCCAAAGGGCCATGGATTTTTCTTTTAGAGACCTGTTGATGATGTTGGACCCACCAACATTAGGGGATCACCCCGGTATGCAGTCCCAACTAGACCTCACACTATTTGGTGTGGGAGTCCCATCCGGTATGATGGCTTGGTTGCTATTATCTTAAATATTTGCCTCAACTTTTGCTTGTCAGCGTATGAGAGTGGTATGCTTTGTCTTGTGAGAAGTGAGGTTTACGTGCTTGGTGATTGCTAGTGTCACTTGTGTCAATGGTTCTTTCATTGTAGAGGGAGAGGATGGGAGTGAGTCCCAAGTTGGTTGGGAGGAAGCCCCAACTCTGTTAGGAACACACAACACAATAGGACGTGCACAACTTCCAGAAGAACAGTCCACACAGATGCGGTAGTCACAACACACAAGGGAAGATAACACGTACAACACTCAACGGATGAGTCCGCGCGAGTGCAACGGTTGTTATAGCAAGTTTTATGTGAAAGGTCTGTTTGATGTCCGGGGAGGTAACCAACACAGGCGAGACAACGTTAACACCATATACAACACTTTTTCATTAACATATATGTATTACAAAAAGTGAATGAGTTCAAGTGTTAAACATAGGTTAAAGCAACATGCATTACAAGTGTTCAAGATTAGTCTTACAATAGTTACAATACATGTGTGAAAACGTGCTGGCCTGTTAGCAGGCTTCTAAATTAAGCGAAAGTTCCAAGACACATCGTTACACCATACATCACTAACCCTGTGGGTGGGGCGTTGGAGCCACTACTTACTCCTCAAAGAAAAGATTACAGACTCTCAAGGCTATGCAGGAGGAGCTGAGGTGAAAGAGTCCTTTGCATGTACAATTGAGGGGGTATTTATAGCCAAGGGTGAAACTGACCCTTGTGGCTGTTCGACTACCCTCACGACTGTTTGACTTCCATGACTTTTCGACTTTACATGACTCTTCATACAACAAGTGGGTCTCTTGGACTTCCATGTTACATTACATTGATTGACAACATGGCCCATAGTAGAGATGTGGACGACATAACTCGTGACATGACTCGACATGACAGTGCTGGTACATTCGAGCTGTTGTTGGTGTACATGTCAAGTTGCAATGCTACTGGGTGATGGATGTCCTCATGGTGTGTCACAGCTCTACCTCCGCATGGCAAAGTGCATGGAGTCTTCGATGGTCTTTGGTACGCTTGATGTTGGCTTCACACATTGCTTCTTGCTTGTATGTTGGTAAGCTTGATAGGTTTGTCTGTTCACGAAAGGTGCATGTTTGTCCGTTCGTCTATGTGTGAACACATCTTGCATGTTTGCTCGTCCGTCTGTCCATCTGCGAACACATCTTTGCATGATCATCCATTTGTTCGTCTGTTGGTGAACCTGTCCTTCTACATGTGCTCCCTTCGTTCATCCCATCTATCGTCGCGCCATGTTTGTTTGTGTTCCTGTATCTACAGTCACTCATGATGAGACGACATCGAATCCAAAAACCTCTTAGTCTACCATGTTGCATGATCGTTTCAGATGTAGGTGACCGAGAGAGGTAACAAGGTTGCGAGGTGGGATGGAGGCTCCGGGCACTGCTGATAAAAATTGCGCAAGAGTAACTGGGTGATGAAGATGGGCAATCCGGATCGACAGTGACTGTCCGTAGGGTCTAGGTTAGCTAAAGGACAAAACTATGCAGTTTTTGGGAGGAATAGTCCGGGTTACGGGAACCTGGGCAGGAAAAATCTACGCAATTTCCAGAATGAGCGGGTAGCAGGAGCTTGGCAGCTAAAACTGTGCAATCCCTAGAGGGCACTGACAGCTGGCTCCCGGGACACCGGTAGTTGGCTACTGGGACACTGGCAGCAAAAAATACGCAATTCCCGAGGGAACTGGCAGTCAGCTGCTAGGTCAGTGGCAGCAAAAACTGCGCAATTCCTGAGGGGAATTAGCAGTCAGTTGTTGGGTCATTGGCAGCAAAAACTGCTTAATTCTTGAGGGGAACTAATAGTCAGCTGCTTAGAGCTACTACTGGGAAAAATTGTGCTGATGTTGGGAGGCTGGCCTGCTGATCACCTCTGTGCAATTTCTGAGCTGAGCGGACTACTGGGTAGCAGAGGACTTGCTCATGAAAACTGCGCAATTTTCTTGATGAGCAGCCGGTCGACTGTCGGAAGGGCTAGATGGAAAAACTGTGCAATTTTCTGAGGGAGACAGGGACAGGCAAGGACATGCATTGGGTGTCTGTCTGGCCTGTCTACGCAATTTTCTCAATCAGCGAAGCGGGCAAGGTCTGCAGCCTCTGCGCAATTTTTGAGGGGAGTCAGTCCCGGCGTGGCTGTGGGGTCAAACTCTCCAGTTGACTAGCATGAACATTGATTGATTTGCTTGCAGGTAGCGCAACTTGAAATGGCTTGCTTGGTGCTTTTGTGCTGTTCTGGGTGACAGTCGATCGAGTTGATGGCGGGGTGATGGTCTGGCTATCAAAGGGGAGGCCAGTGGTCAGAACTTCAACAAAATGACTAAGTGTGTGAACGGGTGAAATATGCATATGTGATCTTGCAAACACACTTACATGAATTGACGACGAGACGACTCAAAACATCTAGACATACATGCTCAACATGGCTGATCGACGGTGTGAGCAACAAGTGCGACACTTGTGATTGATCGTTGGTTGACCATGACGACGTTTGCGCAACCGTGTATGTGACTCCATGTGTGAGTGCGACAAATGTTTTCATAGTGAACACAACATGTACACACGAAGCGAAGACCTTGAACATGGCCAAAACATGGTCGCAAGCATGACATTGACCTCAACATGCAAAAGTTTGGGTGAAATGATCAAGCAATGTGGGTGCGAAGACTCACACGGGCTCACGAAGTGAACCCGAGTGTGTGCAATCATCAAGTGAAACTCTCAAGGGAGGCTCCAAAATTAGATGTAGGCCAAAATTTTGGAGGGTGGTTGTAGCCACTACAACAAGACTTTATTGGAAAGATCATGGAGATCTACCAAGATGATTTAACTGTCGCTTCTAAGCAAAGACATGATCATTGCAAACACTTGAGAAAGGAATTTGAGAAATGTAGGCAATACAACATCTCCCTGAACCCTAAGAAATCGATATTCAGTGTTGACAAGGGTAAACTGTTAGGACACGTGGTCTCTAAGGATGGGATTAGTATTGACCCTGAGAGGATTCAAGCCATCAAAAGCATTCCCCCTCCTAAAGATCAAAGTGCCTTACAATCCTTTTTTGGCAAAATAAACTTTGTGAGGAGATTTGTGCCAAATTTTGCTGAAATTGTCAAGCCCATGAACGATCTCCTTAAGAAAGATACTCCCTACTCATGGAATTAGTCTACAAATGAGGCCTTCGAAGATATTAAAGAAAGAATTGCCTCTGCCCCTGTCTTAATCATCCTCGACTACACCAAGGACTTCATAATATATTCTTTTGCATCGAAAGACAGTATAGCTGGTATTCTCATGCAAAAGGATGAGCAAGGAGGGGAAAGGCTTGTGGCATTCATGAGAAAGCCTCTCAAAGATGCTGAGACAAGATACACCATTATTGAAAAACAAGGCTACGCTCTTGTCAAATCCCTTAAGTTCTTTAGAGCCTATGTATGGGACAATAAGATATATGCATATGCCCCTTACCCTACTGTGAAGGATGTGCTATCGCAGTCTGATTGTCTTGGATCTAGAGACAAATGGGTATCCAAGATCCAAGAATATGACCTTGATATCTGCCCTAAAAAGGTCATCAAAGGACAAGGGTTAGCTAAGATGCTTACTTAGGGTAATAATCAAGCCATTAAAAAAGGAGAAGAGGAGCAACTATGCGCTACATCCATTGAGCTCGAGAAAGACGATTGGTATGTAGACATAGTTTATTATTTGCGCAATCTTTCCGCCCCTCCCCATCTTGTTGATCACAAGAGGCGGTCCTTGAGGCTAAAGGCATCCCAAGATGGCCTTGGATGGATGAGTCTCGATGGGGTAATCCTTTGGTGTGTTAGCAAGGAAGAATTCGAAAAATTGATGAATGAATTCCATGCTGGTTTCTGCGGTGGACATTATGCTGCCCGAACTACCACTCATAATATTTTGAGAGTAGGTTATTACTGGCCCACCATCTTTGCTGACACCCTTAACTTTGTAAAACGATGCCAACCTTGCCAACTATTCGTGGGAAGGCAACACCTTGCCGCTATGCCATTAAAAAATGTTGTTATCGATGCACCTTTCCAACAATGGGGCTTAGATTTTATTGGTGAATTCAAGGATAATTCCAGCAATGGGCATAGATGGATCCTCACAACAACTGACTACTTCACCAAGTGGGTTGAAGTAATACCAACCAAGAAGGAAACTGACCAAGTGGTTATGGATTTCCTTGAGGACAAGATTATTACCAGATTTGGTGTTCCTGCCAAGATTGTCACTGATAATGCCAAAGCTTTTGATTCCATGGCTCTGACATCCCTTTGTAACAAGTACGACATTATCTTATCGCATTCCTCTAACTACTACCCTCAAGGAAATGGGCAGGCTGAGTCTAGCAATAAGAACCTCATAAAGATTATCAAAAGAACCATTGGTGATAATAAGAAAGGGTGGGATAGCAAGATCAAGTACGCCTTATGGGCTGACCAAACAACTGTGAAGGCTTCCACTGGTTTTAGCCCATTCCAATTGGTTTATGGTTCTGAGGCCAAGTTTCCTATTCAAATGCAGTTGCCCATCCTCGAATGCTTGAAGGCTTTCCCCGATCAACAAAGCACCATACAATCCCCGATCGGTGAACTAATTGAAGGCGATGAAAATAGAAGGAAAGCTTTTGACCAGATTGGCCGTAGTCATGATAAAATGAAAGCCACCTTCAAATATAGCTGACACAAAGCCTTCAAACCTGGTGACCTTGTGCTCTTGTGGGATAAAAGAAGAGAAAAACCTGGTATGCACAAGAAGTGGGATAACCTCTAGATAGGCCCATTCAAGATAAGAGATGTGGCAGGTGTGAACTCATATCATTTGGAGACTCCAGATGGAGAAGCCATTCCCCTTCCTGTGAATGGGCAACTCCTAAAGGAGTATTATCCTGAGGCTTGACATTGTATCATATGCATAGTAGAGTAGGATGCATTGCATGATGATTTTTGCATTAGAAATAATGTCATATGATATTTCTCATCATAGATTAGTTGCACTTAGATTTAAATCTGAATATATTTATATTTCTGTTGATTTTATGGCCTAACATATTAGCATGTGCGATCATGAAACGTCGTGAAAGCATGATGCCCCATGTTTTTCCATCTATTATATGTGCAGGTGACATGTCTACGATAACCAAGAGATTGTTGGAGTTATCGTGACCTCTTGTTCGAGTAGCTTCGCCCATTTCTTTGAGAGATCACGTCCCAGTTGGAGCTAGATGTCACCCACCATTTTGTGAGTAATAACCCTAGGAGAATTTTTTTCTCCAAGATGGTCCTCAGTGGACAGCTAGTAGCTCCTTGCAACCATCAACTAGCTCATTGTGCCATTTCTTCCCCACCTGAGCCAGCCATGTGGTCCCTCGTCCATCTGCCATGATTGTATGTTTGAAGGTGGGCATCCTAAAGCTAAAGGTAAGCCTTTTCATTTTGAAATTGAGTTTTCTAGTTTGCCTATCATGGACACCTCTGGGCATGAATTAATGGGGGGATTTGGCGGAAAGAATGGGCTAGGTTTGTGCTTCTGTCCCCTAGGCCCTTTAAGGCATTAACCTTGCATTCTAGTCCCGTGGGATCTCTTTTACTGACCACTTGGTTCTAGGGATGGTATTTCACAGGAAACCCTAATTTTGGTTGCATGCTCCTGCTCCCTTATGCGCTCATATTACCCCATTTTCCATTCATTATTACCCCATCCATCATTTCTCCCACTTGGGTCCACATTCCTCCATCGGGTCCACATAGTGTCAGCTCACCCCTTCCCTGTTCCACACCTTGGGTCATGACCTAGAATGAAGCCCGGAGGTTGATGCATCTAAAAGGAAAGGTAAAAGCATATATGGCCACATTCAACAAGAAAAGTACCACAAAATGTAAAAGATGGCGAGGACAAAAACATTAAGCACGTGGGCAAAAGCCAATACATGAGCTCTACCCCACCGTCATGGCCATCACCTTGGTTCCAACACGTTCTATGAGCCTCTTCATCATATAGGAACCCATGATTGTCCCAACCCCTGGTGAGCAATGAACCGCCCCACCTTAAGGGGGGCAATTCACTTCCACCACCTTTTGACGAATGTACCTTGACTATATTATCCGCTTTAGAAGCAGAAATAACCTAATAGGGTACTTGGTTAACCCCATTGGGAGTTTAGGAGACATTGGCACATCCTGAAGCCCATTATGGAAGGGCAGGCCATTATGAAGTCCCCACCTGTGGTCCATGATTAGGTAAGCTCATTTGCTCGATTTCTCTAATGACTTGTTGTACTAGAAGCCTAGGGGATGCATTGGATCTTATGCAAGATTGCAAATGGTTTCCATTTGGGGTTTGGTCTCCCTATACAAGGTCCTAACCCTCCAGAGGGCTACATTGGCACTTGTAGGGTGAGCGTTGAGAGCTATGGGCCTCCACAGCAGTAGAGTACACTCCATGGATCCCCATAGCCATTGAGAGATTGCTCATGGTTCACCTATTGGATGAGGAGGATACACTTGATCCATCATGCCCAACTGACCCCAGATCTACACCATACACTTGGCACATGATCTAGGACTTCCACAATGATGTGGCATCACCTACACCATAATCCTAGCCCTTAAGGGCGGCCTACAAACATCTTCGATTTGTTTGGAGACCCATGAGGACACTTGTGTGCCCCGACATGTCATATGGAGCACCACAGGTTATTACAAGGGGACAAATCCTTGTCCACTACTTTTGAAGGTCCTATTCTTCATTGTGGCACCCATGGACCTCGTTAGGCCTCATAGAGGGCACTACAACATGCGTAGATTATTATCTGACCTCATGAGAGGCTTACTCTTTCATTTGTGAGCTAGTTTGGTGGGCTTGTCACCAAAAGGTTGTATTAATAGCACATTACTTTATTTTTAGGGCTTATGTAGGCCAAGGAGACTAATTCAAACTCCTTAGATGTGTATAAATACAAGTGAGGGGAGATCATTTCTCATCATCACTTTGTATTGGATGTCTCTCCTCTTTAGAGAATTTTTGCACTTTTTGTTGGAGGATGAATTAGAGCATTTATGGATGAATATTGATGTATGGTTATTGGTTTATCTTCTCTTGGAGCTTCGTTATTGCCATTTGTGAATGTTAGATATACCCTACTACACTGTAAGTATGAAAGTTTTGATGATTCTTGTTACTTTGTCATATATACTGGATGGGATTTTCGTTGTTTTAAGGCAAATTGTTGCTTAATATTGTGGGATTCTCTATCATAATGTTCTCTCCATGCGTTTGGCCATTGTAGTATGAGCAAAATCTCCTAGAGGTAAAATTTGACCTTGGCAAGCCGTTCCTCTTGTGAATTTGAAGTATAAATGCTGCTAGATTGCTTTCACTTGACCTAGAGGGTTTGTGAAGTAATCTTGAGGCCTCCTTGACTGGAAACCAAGACATCTCACTCATAATCAACATAGACTCCATTCTCTCAAGTACGAAGGCATTGATCTACCAAGGGTGGTCACCAAAACCCCTATTCTTTCACCTTCTCCCAATTCTACCCACATTGGGGTGCCTAGGGCATCAATTTCCCAACATGTTAGCCACTGAAAAAGTTTGATCTCCTAGGGTTTCCTGTGCTGGCCTCTCTTCTAGACCTCCTCCAAATTTGAAGACATTCCGACTGTGCAGTTAGGAGAAAATCCAAGCCCTAGCTCCGGGACCAAAACTTTCCTTGCCATCTCCAAGGCTAGCACTTCCCAGGGTCAAACAACATCATTGAGTCAAATACTTTCTTTGATCCTTCCCACCTTGTCTAGGGTAAGCAAATCATTGATTATTTCATACTTTTCTCATACCCTAGACTGGGTCCACTTGGTCCCTTGTGGTCCCACTCTTTCAAAGGACTATTCTCAAGCACCATCCGAGACACCAATTTTAACCGGAATTTAGGGTGCAGGGAACTCCTTTCAAGTTCTATTCTCAGACACGTAACTCCCAAAATCCTCCTTTCCTTGGAAGCACATAATCCCTTGCCTAGAAAGCAAGCAAGCCCCATTCTTCAAAACCTTCTCAGAAAGGGTCTGGGTCATTCATATCCGTTGACTTATTACACATTGGTGACTCCATACATATCAGGTCTCCTCCCATCGATGAAATTCCATAAATAGAAGGGAGCCTTAGCTTAGGTGACAGTGGGCTAAGACTCCATTTGTTGCCCTTGGCCTAGCATTTTCCCTTTAGGGATTCCCCTTAGGTCCCCTGCTAGTTTGAGTGGTAATAGTACCAGAGAAAATTTGATTAGATAGGAAGCTTAGAAGCGGAAGGAAGAAATTGTCCAGATTGAGAGGGATTTTGGCAGTTCGATTTGCGCAAAAGCTAGCCAGGTAGTTTGAACTGTTGGGCAAAAGGTTTGAATTTTCTAGGGCAAGTGACAGGAAAAATTCGTAGCGCCCAGTGGTAGTTCTAAGCAGGCAATAGTGAAGCCGGGAAGTTATTCTAGTGAAGCAGATCAGTATTTTTGCTGAGCAATTTCTTTTGTCTGGGCACATAAGGTTTTGCAGTAGTTTTCCAAAGCAAGATTAGTGCTGGGCAGAAGAGAAATAGCACGCAAATTTGTCTGCAGTAAATTCTTCTGTAAAGTCATAGACATAATTGATATTTGTGAAAATTTGATTACTCGAATCACCATTGCAACAACTAATTAAGTTCCTTCTATTTGTTAATTACTGAACAAATTATTTACTGTTTCCTATAGTAAACACCGAAACTAATACATTGTAGTCTTCACCAATTAAATTAAAAGAGGAAACAAGAAACTGAGCAAGAAAGAAATACGCAACACATTACACCGTTGTTTTTGTACGAAAGTCGTTAGAAAAACCCAATGCGAGAAAACCGGTGCAACAGCTGAGGGTTTGTATTATTAAGCAATAGTTTTTCTAAATACAATCTCTCGATACCTTGCTAGATATCCAGTACAGAGAATATCACTGACATAAGATTAGTGAGAAATGCCTCACACTATCATTGGCAATCCTGACTGAGCCAACTACAGAATGGCTAGTCCCTTGCTGCCTTTGCGTTGCCTCTCCACAGTCACTGCGTAGGCCCAGTGTCACAGCTCCTAGGGATTGTCACTCCCTCTGCTAATCGATCTGCCTCTCTGAGACTTCGATTTTGTCCTCATGGTCTCACACCCCGACTTCCAACTTCAGAAATCGATCTATCCAACAAAAATACATATCTCCTTAAGGCTCTACGCTGCCTCTGCGTCAGCCTACGCTGGCCAGCGTAGCCTTTGTGTTGCCTCTCTCGGATCTCTCTCTGCCTCCTCTGTTGAGTATTCTCGGATAAGGAGAAATCTTCAACCGGAACTATCCCTACCCATCTCTACAGGAAATCACTTCAAATCTCTCTAGCAACTGTTGCACTGCTCACTTCAGAAATTCGATCTTTGATTTCCCACTCGATGTGTCTTCCAAATGCCCATCAAGCCTCCTCTTATAATCCTTATGTTGAGAACCGACAACCCATATTAGATCTTAATCAATGGCTCAGATCATTTTGGCTTGATCCTCATCTTCTTCTAGAAGTTTCACCCACAGTTAGATTAATACCCTTCAATTATTTTAATTTCCTAAGTTTAGACTTAGGCACCCATTAAAAGTAGTTAATTATTTTAATAAAACTGTCTCTAGGTGGAATTTCCCAAAACGATTTCTGGGTATCGTGGAATACATGTGTCCTAGCCTCCCTGCAAATTTTTAGGCTAAGAGCACACCCAATGCTTCCAGAAATCAACACCCCCTTTTAGTGAGGAATGTGCTCTAGTAATACAACCTGCTAAAGCATCACTCGGACTTTGTAATATCTCCCTTTGTGCTGCTAATGTTTGACATCACTTCCCACCAACTATTGTGCAAATGATGCATATGTACTGCTGCTGACACTGCCACTTCCAACACTGCATCTGTATTGCAACTCCCACTCAAATTCTGCATTCGTGCTGCTGCTGGCACTGCATCTGCATTGCAACCTTCTCCAACTGTCGCTGCTACTGCATCAACAACGGAAAGGTATCCAAAATTATTGAACATGTATTCAGTATGAAGGATCTTGTTGCTGGAGTTCTGACTGCTGCTAGTCTCTGCGTTGACCCTTTGAAGCCTCTGCGCTATTGCTAACCTCTGCTCTGTGCCAACTACACTGTTGCCAACTCTAGCTCTATGTTGCTCAGTCTTCGACACTCTTAACTACTGCAATTGTCACTTCGGCACTCCTCTGCACCAACTGACACTGGTCCATCCTGCTATTTCTGATTTGGGCTCCCGTAGCAAGGTATTGATCCAAGAGGTGGACTCCTCAAGGATCCTTCCCAACTGCAGTTCTTTCAAACTACAGTTCTATATCACCCCACCTCTAGGCAATCATGGAAAACTCCTCGATTTGTGCAGATGCAGCCTTCAGATCATGCTTCTCGTCCTTGTCATTCTTCTTGAGAGGACACTGCATAGCCATAGTGACCAAGTTCTTGACACCAGAAGCACTTGATCTTCGAAACAACTTTCGTCTTCTTCCACTGCTCCTACTGTCCCTTAGATGCGAAGGCTGCATTCTCATCCTCTTCCTCGGGCTTCGACCCACTGCTGCTGCTGCCATCAAGTTTACACTTGACCAAGTCCCTGCTCATCTCTTCTTGCTGAAGAGTGGCCCACATTCTTTCCCAGTCTGGCAATTTCTCCCTGCCCAAGATGCTATGGACAAATACTTGCCACTCTTCTGAAACTGAGTTCAGGGCCAGCCTCACCATCTCGGTAGGTTGAGTTGTTGACCCCACAACTGTCAACTCGTCTTAGGTTTCCTGAAGCTTTGCAAGGAATGGATCAATGCGTTCCCCCTTTTGCATCTGTGTGGATCTCATCTTCTGCTCCAAGTACATCTTTCGCTGCTAAGAAGTTCCCTAATATAGTGCGGACAAGGCACCCCACATCTCCTTGGCAGTCCCTTTGCTTGAGATGTGACATACTACATGATCCTTCACTCCATCGAGGATCATTCGCTTGGCCTTCGCCATCTCTTCCTTGTACTTTTTGAGCGGATCTGGATCTGCGAGCTCAGCTACCACATTGTCGACGTAGATCTTGAGAAAATGTTTATCTAGAAGGCATGACATCCCCGCCTTCCAGATCACATAGTTGGATGCACCATCCAACCGATCCTAATCTCGTAACCCAGTGGTTGCCATCTCTGCCAACAAAAGTGTCGAATTGCTTCCTCTCTCCTTTGCGCAGCACTGGGCTCGCCTACGAACTCCCTGCTAGAGTTAGTAGATCTGCTGCTACTCAGCAATAGAGAAATCGAATTCTCTAGCTAAGAATTCTCTGAGGAAGAAATTCCCTCAATCGTGTCTCCCTTTTTCCTTCTGACGATTTTCTGCCCCAACAACTGCTGCAAAAAATTGCGTCACACCAAAAAACTGCCTCTTCGCTAAAGCTGTTGCGCTGCTTCCTTTGACACTAGCAAACTTCGATCTAGAAGTCTTACCTCTTTGTTGACTCACTCAGAGAGAGACCTTTCTCGAAAATCTTTTTCCTCCTAACCTAGATTGCGCAATCCCTCTAGGGATTCAATTTGCTGCCTACACAACACATCGACTCTCCTCTTTAGCACAGGGCTCTTCCGTCTCTGCTCTCTTGCTTTACCTGCACCTCTAATACCATGTGAAAATTCGATTACCTAAATCACCTGTTGAAGTTTCTAACTTAGTTAGAAACCCTCCATGCACTTTATCTGATTTATTCCTACATACTTGTTATTTTCCTTAACAAGTTATTTACAATGTAAATATTGAAAATAAACACCAGTGCATGCTCAACATATTACAGATCAACAACTAAAAGAAACAAGAACAAACACACCATATGACACCATTATTTTTGGACTAATGTCCTTAGAAAAAGCCAATGCGGGAAAACCGATGCAGCTATCTGAGGGTTTTCTTATTAAGCAATATTAGAGTACAATCTGGGTGCCGAAACTGGCCTACCCAACAGAGAATTTCCTTAGCAGTAATACCTCTCAGTTTCTAACAAATCTACTGGCTGAAACCCCGGATAATCCTTTCGGCTGCTACTCAGCGCCAATCTGCCCCAGAAACCCTAGCGTTTGCCCAATCTGGACTGTGTCAGCCTCTCCTAGCCCAGCGTTGGTCTTGCATCAGCCTATCTTGGCATGCGTCAGCCCCAGGAGGCCCTACATCAGCTCTCTGAGCCTCTGCGTCAGCTACGCTGGCCCCTCCGATGTTCTGTGTAAGACTTAGCTGCCTCTGCGTGGCCCTGCGTGAGCACTGGCTGCTCCTTCGTCTCTCTCTCTGGCTACTCTGCTGCTATCCCGACACTATCTCTGCCTCTCTCTCTCTCTGTACTCAATGCCCCTCAGCTGCTCTCCCGATCATTGATTCTATCTCTCTTAGCAAACCCCTCTCTAGAGAATAGAATGATGGGTTACTTTGGTGTATCTCCAAGTGACCCTCAAGCCTCCTCTTATACTTTTCTTGTTGACATATCAACGGCCGAGATTAAGTCCCTAATCAACGGCTAAGATTAGATCTGGCTTGATCCATGTCTTTTGGACCACTCTAACACAAATTCATATTAATACATATTAATATTTTATTTTCCCTAAGTTTAGACTTAGGGACTCCATTAAAAATATTAATTATTTTAATATCTCATGATCTATTTAGAATCTGCCCAAACGCTTTCTGGGTATTGGAGATCTCATGTGCCCCAACCTCTCCACCAAATTCCGTGGCTATAACACATCCGATGCTACCCCAAATCAACATCACCGCTGCAACCACTGATTAAGTTCCTTCTATTTGTTAATTATTGATTAAATTATTTACTGTTTCCTAGAGTAAACACCGAAACTAATACACTACAGTCTTCACCAACTAAATTATAAGCGGAAATAAGAAATTGAGCAAGAAAAAAATACACAACACATTACACTCTTGTTTTTGGATAAAAGTCCCGGAAAAACCCAATGCGGGAAAATCGGTGCAGCAGCTGAGGGTTTGTATTATTAAGCAATAGTTTTTATGAATACAATCTCTGGAAACCTTGCTGACTATCCATTACATAGAATATCACTTACAAAAGATTAGTGAGAAATGCCTCACACTATCATTGGCGCTCCTAACTAATCCAGCCACAGAATGGCTAGTCCCTTGCTGCCTTTGCGTAGTCACTGTGTAGGCCCAATGTCACAACTCCTAGGGACTGCATCATTCCCTCTGCTGATCGATTTGCCTCTCTGAGACTTTGATTATGTCCTCTTGGTCTCACAACCCGGCTTCTGACTTCAGAAATCGATCTCTCTAGCAAAAATATAGATCTCCTCAAGGCTTTGTGCTGCCTCTGCATTAGCCTACGATGGCCAACATAGCCTTTGCACTACCTCTCCCGAATCTCTCTCTGCCTCCTCTGCTGAGTATTCCCGGATCAGGAGAATTCTCTAACAGGAACTATCCCTGTTCCTCTCTGCAGGAAATGAATTCGAATCTCTCTGGCAATTGTTGCGCTGCTCACTTCAGAAATTCGATCTCTGATCTCCCACTCGTGTCTATCGAATGCCCATCAGGCCTCTTCTTATAATCCTTCTGTTGAGAACCAACAACCCAGATTAGATCCTAATCAATGGCTCAAATCATTTTGGCTTGATCTTCGTCTTCTTCTAGAAGTTTCACCCACGGTTAGATTAATACCCTTTTATTATTTTAATTTCCTAAGTTTAGACTTAGGCACCCATTAAAAATAATTAATTATTTTAATAAACTGTCTCCAGGTGGAATTTCCCAAAACGATTTCTGGGTATTGTGGAATATGTGTGTCCTAGCCTCCCTGCAAATTTTGAGGCTAAGAGCACATCTAATGCTACAAGAAATCAACAATATTTAGGCAGCTTCATAATTATCTTCTAGATTGGATGATGAATTTGCTTGTTTGTCAGACTCAACTTCATAGGGTGTCTGGTATGTAGACAGTGAAGCGTCAACTCACATGACAGGGGTCAAAAAATATTTCTCTAGCTACAAGGAGGAGCAAATGGACTTCTAGATTACGATGGGAAGCAAAACGAAGTGTACACTAGTGGGGAGAGGTACCATCGATTTTTAGAGGAAGTCAAGAGCAAGTACTAGCACTACAGATGTACTTCATGTGGTAGGATTAGGTACGAACTTGATTTCAGTATCCCAGCTACAGGATAAGAGATATGATGTCCACTTTGTAGCGAAGAAGGTGTTTGTCAAACACCCGAATTGGAAGAAGGTGAGGCAGATTGGAGTTCGAAGCAACAGGTTGTATAGGTTGCAACCCGATTCTCCAATGTCACTAGTAGGCAGTTACAGTAGCAGTGGGAAGGAACTAAATGAGCTATGGCATAGGAGAATGCGACATTTACACCATGGAGCACTCTAGATGCTTAGGGAGACAGTAATAGGGGTTCCAAAACTTGACACGGAACACGATGATGTGTGTAGGGAGTGTGTGATTGGGAAATGTGCTAAGGTAGCATTCCCAAGAAGTGACAACAGAGCAGATGGCGTGTTAGGAATTATACACTCAAACATTTGTGGCCTGATGTCCACTAGAGCTCTTAGTGGGGCTGAATACTTTATCACCTTTATTGATGACCATTCTAGGAAAACCTAGATCTACTTCTTGAAGACCGAGGATGCGGTCTTCGATTGTTTTAGTGAGTTTAAGGCTCTCGTGGAGAATGCAATAGGGAAGAAGAATAAGATGCTTTGCTCAGATAATGGTGGAGAGTATATTGATAAAGACTTCACAGATTTTATGCGAAGGAAGGCATTAAAAGCGAGTGGACAACTCCATATAATCCACAATAGAATGGGGTAGCAGAATGAAAAAACCAAACTATAGTCGGGGCTGCAAAAGAAATGTTATATGACCAAGATTTGCCCAGGTTTCTTTGGGTAGAAACATGTAACACAACAGTGTATATTTAGAACAGGACTCTTCATAGGGCATTGAGGAAGAAAATGACAGAAGGAGTCTTCACAGGGAAGAAGCCAGAAGTTAGTCACTTCAGGATCTTCGACAACATTACTTATTGCCATGTGCCAGATGAGAAGCACACCAAATTGGATCAGATTGCAAAGAAGGGGTTTTCCATTGGGTATAGTAAAACCTCGAAGGCATACAGGATCTACATTCCTAGCAAAAGGAAGGTTGTAGTGAGACGGGACGTAAAGTTCATGGAGAACCGAGCTTTCAAGAGATCTCATGAGTTGCTTGCAGGTGATTAGAATCAACCAGTTGAAGCTCCATTAGTCCAACAACAGGGGCAGCTAGTGGGACCACCAGTGGTACAATTACAGGGATCCAGTAAAGTGACCAATACTAGCATTTTGTCAGGTGCAGGGTATCTAGTGAGATCATAGGAGACAGAGTAGCAGAGGCAGGATGAGGAGGAGTTGGTTGAACCTCCCACCACTAGTGGTCGAACCAATGGAGAAGTTTAATAGACATTGAGAGATGCGGAGGAGTTTGTTGGAGCTCCTAGAAGGAATAAGAGAGAGCGCAGACAACTTGACAGGTACCAAGCATTCGTGGCTCAGGTTGTGTTCCAACTTTTAGTAAGCCGCACAACATCAGGTGTGGCTAGATGCCATGGTAGAGGAGTACAACTCTATCATGACAAATGATGTTTGGGAGGTGGTGCCGAGGCCTGAGGACAGGTTAGTTGTAAGTTCTCAGTGGATCTACAAGATCAAGTACGCTGCAAAAGACAGTGTGGAGAAGTACAAAGCTAGATTCGTGGAAAAGGGGTATGCACAGAAAGAAGGGATAGATTATGAGGAGACCTTTGGCCCAGTTGCCAGAGACACTTCTACCTAGTCAGTTATATCCCTAGTAGCTCAGATGGGGTGGCAGATTCACCAGATGGACGTCAAGACAACATTCTTGAACAGGGTGATAGAGGGGGAGGTATACATAGAACAACCCAAGGGCTTTGAGATTCATGAAAGGCACATTCATGTGTGTAAACTGAAGAAAGCTCTATACGGGCTCAAGCAGGCTCTCAAGGCATGGTATGATCGGATTGATAGCTAATTGCAACAAATGGAATTCGTCAAGAGTTACGCAAATCCCAACCTTTACTATTTGTTAGTAGAGGATGAGCCACTCATCCTAGTGTTGTCTGTGGATGATCTCTTCCTGATAGGGTCATCAAGGTTCATAGAGGACTGCAAGAGGAACTTGGTAGCAGAGTTTGATATGAAAGATTTTGGGTTGATGCACTATTTCCGAGGATTGGAAGTATGGTAGAAGAACGAGGGGATCTTTCTTGGCTAAGGAAGATATGCTACAGATATTCTGAAGAGATTTAGAATGCAGGATTGTAGACCCATGTCTACACCCATGATCACCAACTGGAAGAAAATCAAATGACAAGGATGTTGACCCCTCCTTGTATAGACAACTCATCGGTTCTCTCATGTATCTTGTCAACACTAGGTCAGATATTTGCTTCACGGTCAATACCCTTAGTCAATTTATGGAGGAAGAGGGTACATTGGACAACGACAAGGCACATTTTGAGGTATGTGCGCAACACAATAAAGTATGGGCTGAAATATTTCCAAGGGGATGACGTCAGACTATGTGGGTTCACAGATGCAGATTGGGCAGGTAGTTCAGTGGACATAAAAAGTAACTTTGGGTACCACTTTAGTGTTGGATCAAGGATGGTTTGTTGATGCAACAGAAAGCATAAGTTAGTATCACTGAGCTATGCGGAAGAAGAGTGTATGGCAGCAAGCATAGCTATGTGCGAAGCTATATGGCTTCAAAAGCTTTTGGTAAGCTTGTTCAAGAAGGGGATGGAAGCAACGAGTGTCTACTATGATAATCAGAGTTGCATCAAGCTCTCTGAGAATCCAATATTTCATGGCAGATCGAAACACATAGATATTCAATGTCATTTCATTAGAGATTGTGTGCAACGTGGAGCGGTCCAACTACAATATGTTTCCACAGATGAGCAGGTTGCAGATATACTCACAAAAGCTCTAGGGAGAATTAAGTTCATCTATTTCAGAGAACTGATGGGTATGGTGGAGAACTCGTTTCAGTAGATGGGATAGAGTATTTTAGATGCTTCTCAGTTGCAGTAGTTGTAGTGGCAACAACAACGGTTGAGAGGGAGCATTAGTTTAATTGTAGTGCAGATGCAGAATTGGCAACAATACAGGATGTATAGTGCAGTGTCAACAACAACACAGATGAGGCAGTTTGCTTTAGCTACAGTGAGTGGCCGATGAATCAGGGTTAGCAAAGTGGTTAGTGGATAGTGGCAGGCAGATACAGTTGTCAGACATCAACAGTGTGGTTAGAAGATTTTGCAGATATCGGGTGTTGTGACAATTGTGCAGCACTAGTTGAAGAGAACTCCTTCCTCGCTAAGAGGGAGTGTTAGTTTTTATAGCATCAGATGGTGTTCTAGTCTCGAAACTTTGTGGAGAGGCTAAAACACAGGAGTTCTCCAAAACCCAGAAATTGTTTATGGAAATTCAACCTAGAGATGGTTCAGTTAAAAATATAGCAGTGGATACACCCTTTAAGGTGGGGCAACTCATTGCCCACCAGGGGTTGGGACAATCATGGGTTCCTAAATGATATGGGAGGCTCATCTAGGGCTTATAGGAATCAGGGTGATGGCCATGTAGATGGGGTAGAGCTCATGGATTGGCTTTTACCCGTGTCCTAAATATGTTTGTACCGACCATCTTTTGCATTTTGTGGTACATTTCCTTGTTGAATGTGGCCAATTATGCTTTTACTTTTATTTTTAGCTGCATCAACCTTCAGGGCATTGTTTCGGGCCTGACCCAAGGTGTGGGCAAGGGGAAGGGCAGGCCAATCCTATGTGGTCCCACTGGGGAAATGTGGACCCACGCGGAAAAAAATGATGAATGAGTTTATAATGAAAGGAAGGGGAGTAATGTATGTGGATGAGGGAGCGAAACCACACAACCAAAATCGAGGTTTCCCATGTAGTACCATTGTACCACCCTAAAACTGAAAGTCAGTAAAGGAGATCCCATGGGACTAAGATCCAAGGGTAAACTCCAAAAGAGGTCTAAGGGACAAGAGCACAAACCTAGCCCACTCTTTCTGCCAAATTCCCCCATCAATCCATGCCCAGAAATTTCCATGATAAGTAAACTACAATACTCAATTACCAAACGACAAGACATACCATTAGGTTTGGAAGGCCCACCTTCAAACATACAATCATGACAGATGGGTGAGGGACCACATGGATGACTCAGGTGGCGGAGAAATGGCACAACGAGCTAGTTGGTCGCTGCAAGGGGTTGTTGGCTGCTGATTGAGGACCATCTTGGAGAAAAAATTTCTCCTAGGGATATCACCCACAAAATGATGGGCAACATCTGGCTCCAACTAGGACGTGACCTATCGAAAAGTGGGCGAAGCTAGTCGAATGGGAGGTCACGAGAACACCAACAATCTCTTGGTTACCGTAGACCTGTTACCTGCACATATCAAAGACTAAGTCCACGTGGCAACATGTTTGTATGGTGTGTTATGATCACCCATACTTAATGTTAGGCCGTAAAATCAACAAATAATAAAACATGCAAATTTTAATCCAAGTGCAACTAATCTATCATGAGAAATATCATATGACATTAGTTCTAATGCAAAAATCATCATGCAATGCATCCTATCCTAACATGCATATGGTACAATGCTAATACTAAGTGTAATCATAAAGCTAGTGCAACCAACATATCATCAAATCAATATAAATATGCCAACCTATATGATTACTCATGTAGCAAAGACCAAAGCGAATGTGGACAAAATCACACATATGATAAGGCTGGTGGGACGCAGGAAACTAGAATGCCCACACATGGGTGATCAAGTGAGAAGAGGTAAGAAAAGGATGTAATCTAGTCCATGAGATCGTCTCTTCTAACCAAAATATAGAGATGTCAATGATTAGGCTTATAAATTTTTGATGGATGACAACTTCGGGCATACTATTTCCATGATGGTCGTCATATTTTATGGCCTCTACAAGGTTATGATTAGTAGGAAAGGGAGACTGATGAGATGGAGAAACACAGGTAGGTTGCCCATGATGATCACAATGAAAAGGGGAGATTATAGATTGATCATGATTTTGAGGGGGTTCCCAAGGAAATAAATAATTCTCAATGAGGGGGTCTTCCTCGACCCTATACTCAGAGAGGGGAGAGGGATCAAGGTCACTTGAGATCGTATGAGAACAGGCGCGGAAATCACTCTCAAAATGATGACTGAGAGAAGAAGGCAAAGGGGAGGGCAGAGTGTTATATGCAATAGGTTTCTCTTCCCTAAAGTCATAATCTGAAGGCTCAGGTGATTTGAATATAGAATCATAAGGAGGATAGGTAGGAGCCTTATCGATTTCCTTAGTATCACATATTGGGTCTCTCTTGAGAGGAGGATCAATCACTTCCAACTGCCCCTCTTCGTGCAAGGGAAATGATAATTCTCCTTCCCAAGGGTGTCAATGTATATGTTATCATAAATAGTACCTGAAAGAAAGGAGAGACCAATCTCATCCTCTTTGTTGATGTCAGAAATGGGAGCACAATCAAATTGAGGACCAATAATTTCCCATTTCTCTTTTTTAATATGGAAGTAATCTCCAATATCATCTTCCAAGGGGCAAATGGGATCACCTTCTTCAAGGTTCTCAAAAGGAAAGTCATTAGGAGTGATGTCCTTGAGAAATGTAAGGTTGGTCTCAACTTCCCCTTCCATATACTCATCCTTCCCAACACATGTGTTCTCAAAATCATCCTTTTGATCAGGTGGACCCAAAGAGGACTTGTCTTCATGCTCATTAGCTAGATCTTCAATGTCTTGATGATGCTCGATGAAGGCTTCCTCTTGAATGCTTAATGTCGGGTGTACTTGAAAATGTCTAAGAAAGCCATCAATGAACTATGCAATAGATGAGATACTCTTAGGTTCGTGATTATGAAACCATGAGTTATGACCACAGAGAGATCTCATGAACAACAACATAAGGACATCTTGGTGACCCACTTTCTCTTTTGAAGTATGTGCATTAAATCTTTGTACATGGTCAATTGCGGAGAGTGGATCACCATCAAACACGGGCACCCGACGCACCATCCTTCCTGTGACATGATTAGGATGCCCAAGGACGCTAGTGATGTCCAAAGCGGGAAAATCATCAAATCAAGACACCTTACTTTGGGTATACATGTAAATTTTTTAGGAGTCACCAGGGTGAATTTAAAGATGCCTAGAGAAATGCTTGCTTCACCCTACAAGCATCGACCATAAAGTTCAATGAAGAACTAGTGCTTCGTTATTCCAATGGAGTCGCCAATAATGATATGTCAATATGTCGTATGGGGAACAAAACACGTCTCCTTTCCTCGACAACGATGCTAGAAATGTTAATGCTCAAACTAGCAAGGGGTCCTAAAAAGGAATCCTTGAAGGGCTACTACTAGGCTAAGGGAAACAATGGAGCAATAGCTCACTGTCACCTCGGCTAAGGCTCCTTGCACTTTACGAACTTTCACCAATGGGAGGAGACTCGTTATGATGAGGATCACGAAATGGATGGACCAATGGTAGAGTGAGGGGTGATCTTGGAAGCCTATTCACAGAAGAGGCTCAAATATATGGCTTGCTTGCCTTGGAAGGCAAGGTTGTAAGCTCTCAAGGAAGGGCTTAAGGTGAATTTCAAGGTTTAGGTTTAGGGTATGTAGTTAAGAGGTCCCTAGGCCTTAAAATTCTTGTGAAGACTTGGGTTCCAAGTGACCCTAGAAGAATTGTCCTTAATGGTGTATGGGACCACACGAGACTAAGCAGGCCCGAGGTTAGGTCAAGGGAATGGGGTTGAGAAACCAATGATGTGCTTGACGTAATCAGGGAGGAGAAGGTGATCGAGGAAGGAATTTTCAATGAAAGGTAATGCAATGATCTCAGTGAGGTTTCTAGCCAAGGGAAACCTAGGGCAAGGAATGGTCCCCGAGCTAGGGCTTGCAATATCTTGAGATCCCACTATCGGATTTTCTTGAAATTTAGAGGGCCTCTAGAGCAAACTTCGATGTAGTTGTGGACCAAAAATCGAAGTATTTGGATGGCTAGAATATGAGATGAGTGATGCCCTAGGTGACCTATGGGCTAGACCTAGAAAAGAAGAAGGGGGAGAAGAAATAAGGTTTAAGGTGATCACCTGTATGGTGGACCAGTGCCTAATCCTTTGGGGAGATTTGGAGTTAAGAGTAGTTATGACTATGGACATTGAATTTTCTATGTCAAGGAGGCATCAAAGACAACTTCACACGACATTAGGGCAACAACAAAAGCAGCTTCAAGAACTTTATTCTTCGTTTTGCAAAATAGTTGGCTTATCAAGATGAGTTTCAATGAAAAAGCATCTCTAGGAACATTCATTCATAATAAATGACCATACATGAAGCATCACTATCTAGACACTGAAACCACAACTTTGCATAAATGGATGTAGTAAATTAGCCCTAGTATAGCGAAATCCAAGCAACAATGTATGTGACAAAATAGAAAAGAAAATAACATTAAATTATACTTACATGTACTAAGAGTATATCCAAACATTAAGAATTTTCCAATCAAGAAGCTCCAAGACGAGAAAATAATCCAAACATCAAAATTCTCTCCATGCTCCAAAATTCGTCCTCCAAGAAGGATAGTGAAATTCTCAAGAGAGATACAACTCCAATCCAAGTGATGATGCTAAAATGAATTCACATCACTTGTATTTATACACTTCTAATGAGTTTGATTTAGCTAATTAGGCCTACATTAGCCCCTAGAATAAAATAATGTGTAAAATAACTAACTTTCAGTGACAAGCCCACCAAACTAGCTCATAAACAAAAGAATAAGCCTCAAGAGGTCGAATGATCAATAATACATGTCTTTGGGCCTTCTAAGAAGCCTGATGAAGTCCATAAGTGCCATAGTGATGAATGGGACTCCCAAAAGTAGTGGACAAGGGGTTGGCCCCTTGTTCTCCAAATAATAAACATGTGGTGCTCCCAATGGGTGTGGGGGCACAAAAGTAACTTCATGGGTCTCCAAGTAGATCGAAGATGGTTGTAGACCATTTGTAAGGGCTCAGATGATGGTGTAAGTGATGCCACATCAACATACAAGTTTGGGTCATCTGCCATGTGCATGGTACAACTGTGTGGTCGGCTAGGCATGGTGAACCAACTGCATCTTCGTCCAATAGGAAAATCTCGAGCAGTCTATGAACATCTCTGGGGATCCATAGAGTGTTGTCTATTTCCGTGGAGGCCCATGGCTCTCTACACACACCCTACATGTGCCAATGTAGCCCTCTGGAGGGTTATGACCTCATATAGGGAGACCAAACCCAAAGTGGAGACCATCGATAATCCTACATAAGATCTAGTGAGTCCCCTAGCCTTCCAGTACAACAAGTCATTTAAGGAAATTGAGTTAAAGAGCTTACGAACCATGGACAATAGGTGGACACTTCATAACGACATGCCCTTCCATAATGGGCTTTGGCAAGTGCTAATGTCTCCAAGCTCCAAATGGGGTTAACCAAATACCCTATTAGGTGGGTTCTACTTTTAAAGGGGATAGTATGTCCAAGGTACATCCTTCAAAGGGTGGTGGTTGTGATAAAGTGATGGAACGGAGTAGGGGATGAAAAGGGGAAATCCTAGGCCACATGTCCGGGCACAAGGGTAGCTAATGAAAGAAAGTCCACACTTGGGTATATAATGTAAAGGAGGGAGCAATCGTGGTACATGAGTTATCTTGACCTTGATCTTTCCACCCTTCTTCATATGCCTTTTTCCTTTTATGATTTTTCTTTAGTTCACTGCTTGGGGCTCAAATAATGAGAGCATGATGTATAAAAATAGCAGTGGATACATCCTTCAAGGTGGGGTGGTTTATTGCCCACAAGGGGTTGGGACAATCATGAGTTCCTAAATGATATGGGAGGCTCATCTAGGGTCTATATGAACTAAGGTGATGGCCATGTAGATGGGGTAGAGCTCATGGATTGGCTTTTACCCACGTGCTAAATATGTTTGTCCCGACCACCTTTTGCATTTTGTGGTACATTTCCTTCTTGAATGTGGCCAATTATGCTTTTACTTTTCTTTTCAGCTACATCAACCTTTGGGGCATTGTTTCGGGCCTGACCCAGGGTGTGGGCAAGGGGAAGGTGAGGCCAACCCTATGTGGTCCCAGTGACAAAATGTGGATCCAGGTAGAGAAAAATGATGAATGGGGTTATAATGAATGGAAGGGGAGTAATGTATGTGGATGAGGGAGCGAGACCACACAACCAAAATCGGGGTTTCCCATGTAGTACCACCCTAAAACCCAAAGGTTAGTAAAGGAGATCCCATGGGACTAGAATCCAAGGGTAACATCCAAAATAGGTCTAGGGGACAAGAGCACAAACCTAGCCCCTATGAAACCAGATTCATCCCCTAGGCACTACGTGTCCCGAATTTGGCGAAGTAGACACGATTCAGGCAGATTCGTGTCTGAAAATCGGGTCATGTCGTGTTCGATCGGGACAGGACGTGTCCCAGTTTTCCGACACGAATCCGGAAATCAAGAACCCACATGACGTTATAGAGGCGTATTTACCCATCCTATTTGCACATTCGCTTGTTTAGTTTGCTGTGGGTGTTTGGGAGCAAGGAGCAAAGGGTGTAGGAGCATTTTGTATTTGCTATTTCTATTTTCCATTGCCATTGCACCACGTATGTAAACAGTAGCACATTTTGATTTTGATGACTTAATGAGAAAACTACAATATCTTTATCCTACTATCTTGTCTTTCTCCTATTGGATCATTGATGAATTGAATATGTATTATAAATTTATGATTTATCATTTATGTCACAATTGTATTTGTAATTTTGTATGCATAATATTACTTTGTAAAACTTACATCTAGATGAAGATCTATGTTTGAATCAATGAATTCGTATCATGAATGAGAATTTGTGTAAGAAATATCCAATATATATATATATATACCAATGTGGAAAAAGTCGAAGTCGGGATTAATTCGGCAAGGGTCCAAAAGTTGAAAAACTCGGCAAAGTTGGGAGTTTTTCGAAAAAGTCGGCAAAATTAAAAAAACACAAAATTATTCATTTTTTTAAATTTTTTTTAACATCTAGAGTATCCACAACATCAAATAAATGCATTTCCACATAAACATGTAAAGAAAGCTAATATATAATATGTATATGAAGTCTAGTGCTGCATCACATATCAAAATAGTGAATCAACTCCTGAATTTTGAGTCCTGTCTGAGTCTCAACTCTCAAGAGTCAAAATATCAACAAAAAATATAATAAATGTACATCATGAGTCATCTAAAAGTCATCAAGTAATCACTAATCAGTGATCCTCTTCCCCTTTTACGGGAATAGGGAATGGCTTTGCCTTTTCCTCCAGAGGAAGAAGACCCTGCCCCTGGGGATACAAAATGAAATGGACTCAATCGTCCTCTAGAAGCTGATGGAAGAGGTGGCCTCTGTGCTACGCTGCCGCTGTTGCTACCCACCCTAGATGGTGTCACCTCCTCCTCAGCATCCTCATCCAGCTTTTCTACTGTCTCCTGACCCTGATGTTGCTCCGCCTCCTCCTCCTCTATCTCTGGCTCTCCCTCCTCTGCAACTGCTACATCCTCTAGATCCACACCTAACCAATCCGGGATCGTGTCCAAGATTGGCCTCTCAGTCTCGACTCTCCATGCAGCGGTGGTATCAATATTGTCCAATGAGATGGCTTCCACATCAGTAGGTTTCTGAAGCTGTCTCACCCACAATCGAAGATTGTAGTAGACGTATACCATGTCATTGAGGCGTTGGGATTCCAATCTGTATTAGGGTCATAGATTGTAAATTAGTACTTAGAAAATTTAAATATTAAAATTAATCAAACGAATTCAAAAAAATTAATTTGAAATCTTTTTAGTTTTTACCTGTTGCGCTTTTTGGAGTGTATTTTGTCAAATACACTCCAGTTGTGCTCACACCCAGAGGAACTGCATGTTTGGCTGAGCACTCGAATGGCAAGCTTTTGGAGATGGGGTACTCTGGCACCATAGCTTGTCCACCAAGCATCTACAAGTTAAAAGAAAAATGAGAAACATAAAAAAAAACATTGAAATTCTAAACTTGAAAGTTTGAAACAAACTAAAGCTTACCTGGCATTTTGGTCATCCTATTCTTAATAGCCATGTTAAAACCAAATGTGCCACCTCCCATCCTATAGACCTCCATTTCTTTAGAAATCTCCTCACGTTCTTGCTCAGATGACACCATCCTCTCGACACAAGTGAAGAATCCATCCATCACCTCGGCATCAAATCTGAAACCACAAGCATAAGAAAATGCAGGGTTGAGGTAGACACCTGCAGCATGAATGGGGCGATGGAGGGTATTGTTCCATCGCTGATCAATCACTCTCCATGTGACCTGTTGTTTCTCTAACCCCTCGTCTCCCTTATCTGCATAATAAGCACGAATGGCTTCTTTGGCCCTATCCATGGCCTCATACAAGTAGCCCATTGCAGGCTTCTCTCCATCAACCAACCGAAGAACCTTTACCAAAGGTTCTGAAATGGCACACACCTCCTCTACTCCTGCCCAAAAGCTCTGATCATATGAAACTAGTCTGCATATGCCCTCTCCCTCCGGTTTGCGGCTAATAGATAAAGAACGCCAATCCGTTGAGAGAAACAAGCTCTTCACCTCCCACATAGAATTCAACAGAGACTAAAGAGATATGAAAGTAGTGGCAAATCGTGTAATGGCAGGCTACACCAACTCTTTGTTGTTGGTGAATTTTCTCATCAAGCTAAGCACAGATGAATGATTATAAATAAATTTTGTTATGCTCTTGGCTGATTCAACATCCCTCACAGTAGGAATTTTACCTATATCCTCCAACATCAAGTCAACGCAATAAGCAGCACAAGGTGTCCAAAACAAGTTAGGATACCTCTCCATAAGCATCTTGCCAGCTGCAACATAATTTGCAGCGTTGTCCGTTATGACTTGGACAACATTGCTTGGGCCTACTTCCTGAATGAAGAGGTCCAACAACTCACATAATAAACGTGCATCTTTAATGTGTGCAGATGCATCAACAGATTTCATAAACATTGTCCCCTTGGGACAACTAACCAAGAAGTTAAGAAGGGTCCTACCCTTCTGGTCAGTCCAACCATCTGACATGACTGTGCATCCAGTGTGCTCCCATGATGCCCTAAACTCTGCCAATCTAGCAGTGCACTCAGTCTTTTCATCTTGAAGAAGAGGCCCTCTCAATTCTGCAAAGGTGGGGGCTTTGTACCCCGGGCCAACGACAACAACAGCATCAAACATAGGCTGGTAGAATGGGTTTGTCTTGGCAATGTTGAAAGGAACATCACTCCATAGAAGACACCTACTGACCAACTTGTCAGCTTCTGCCTTTTCCTTTTTTTCATTGATGATCTGATCCCAGGTTGTGAACGAGTTGTTGTTCTAGGAACAAAAAAAGATGAGATAGAAGGATGAGTACCCATGGGTGAGGAAGGTGATGCTGCTGTAGAAGCACTGCCACTCTCAATTCCCCCCACTCTTGAGCCCCCTACAAGTTGTTTTGTTATTGCTGCCCTGGTGTCTTTTCCCTCCTCTTTATCCATCAATGATTGAATGGCCCGTCGGATGATTTCTGGAGTTGTGTTTTTGCAAAGTTCAACATTTTGCCCCAGAATTTGCCCCAAATGGAATTTTAATCTGTTGATGCCTCCTAACATATGCTTGCCACACAACTTGCAAGTCAAATACATTCTATTGACCCCCCCAGTTTCAGGTGTAGCATCAGGCTCACCAAACTCCCACATAGAATCCAAAATCCTTGGCATTTTGTTTTAAACTTTGAGCTGGAATTTAAAGTTTAAACCTGGGCACAAAAAAAATTGAAACAAATTCAAATCAGCAAAATATAAGTAGTAATTTGTATTACACTCATAATTTAGAAACAAATTAATGAATTTAAAATTTAAATTACAAATTTACAGTGATTTTAATTTTTAATTTTTTAAATTTTTAGACCCACCGAAGTTCGAACAGTGAACACTTAAGCCATATATATTTATTAATTATTATTATATGTTAACACTGTGGGCTCAATTTCTAAGCTAGCATTCTTCAAGTGGGACTGATATCCTTCACCAAAAGGGGACTGATATGCTAGAGTCTGCATTGCTAAGTTAACACCAGGTTCCTAATAACTTCTGTGTACTGTAACTCTTGTTATCAAGCTGAATGAAGGACTGTGTGTTCACTGTTTTCATTATAATCAGATTGTTCTTTCACAGTGGGAGATTGGATTGTAAACAATATATTTCTGAGTTAATAACTTAATATAACTATATATGCATTTCTAGGTTGAGCTTATTGGCATAACTTTTATTCTGTGTATGTATCTCTTTGAGAAAATAAACAAAAACATATGTATCTCTTTTAGCAAACAAACAAAAACATACCTACAGCCTACCTCACTCAAACTGTTCGATGAAAGTTCTCTGGAGTCTGAGACAAATTACACAAAACTTTGGAAAATTTATTGGGTATTTACTATTTAATATATCTGGAGATGAGGGTATCACCGTATCTTACAATGGTCATAAGTATAACTCATAAGTTGTTAACACTGGCTGAATGACCTTAAGTGATAACAGGACTCCTAAATATTAGTACCTTGATATGGTAAGTCCGTAAGTGACATTGTTTGACATGGCAATAACCTTGACCTTGTTTGATTTGGCAATAATTTTGTTTTGTATGGCAGTGATATATATATTATAAACAGTGACATAAGACAGAAATTCCTATGCTCATGTGAACGATATGTAATGACAAAAAGCTCTCACCACTGTGGTATATATCAGTGAAACTTAATAGTGAACACCGAACAGTTATATAATATACAGCGTACACATTGCACAATACATATACACTGTTATTTGGATAATGGGCCATGGCTTTCCGCTGCCCGCAGGGCCGCAATGCGCATTGCGCATAGCCATATATGTAATAAATATGAAATATATATTATATATTAATCATAATATACGTAACTTTTAAGTTTTAAATTTTAACTTTTAACAGCGTATGGTCTACCGTCTAAGGCTCTGAGCATACCTTAACCTTGAGGGCCGAGGCTTGCAGGCTCCTGTTGAGTCTTGACTCTTAATGCAATGGCAAGTTGGCAACGTTGCAACTGGAAAATGCACACAGAAAACTTAAACCCTCGATTCTCCACAGCACGGATCCGGAACAAGCCAAAACACAGTGAAAAAATAAATGAACGATTTCCAGCTTTTTATGCCCGCGGCTATAAATTTTATAATGCAAACGATTTTTTCAATCGACTCCCGATTAAATTGGGATTAATTCGATTTAATCGTGATTTTTTCGTTTTTTAAAAAATCGTCAAAAAGTCTGCCGATATAATCGTTTAGGCCAAAAAATCGCATTTTTAGGAATTAATCCCGATTTTTTCGGGACTTTTTCCACACTGATATATATAATATGTATCCGAACGTGTCCTGTTCCGGGGGGTCAACGTGTCCGTATCCGACACTCGAATCCCTGTATCCGTCGAATTCCGAATCCCCGTGTCAGATGACTTAGCCTAGCCCACTCTTTTCGTCGAATCCCCCCATTAATCCATGCCCAGAAGTTTCCATGATAAGTAAACTACAATACTCAATTACCAAATGACAAGGCATACCTTTAGGTTTGGAAGGCCCACCTTCAAACATACGATCATGACAGATGGGTGAGGGACCACATGGATGACTCAGGTGGCAGAGAAATGGCACAACGACCTAGTTGGTGGCTGCAAGGGGTTGTTTGTTCTCGTTGAGGACCATCTTGGAGAAAAAATTTCTCCTAGGGATATCACCCACACAATGGTGGGTAACAGGATCAACTATGATCTCGCGGTGTAGCATGAAGCAACACCCAGTGGCACTTAGCTCAATAGAGGTTAGGTACATGGCAACAAATGTGGTGAGTTGTGAGGCCATATGGATTTGCAATATGCTCACAGGATTATTGGTCTTGAGATGGGGCCCACTGTGATTCATGTGACAATCAAAGTTGCATTAAGCTTTTTGAGAATCTAGTGTTTCATGATAGGTCCAAGCATATAGAGATTAGATAGCATGTCATCAGAGACATGGTCTAGAGAGGTGCTGTGAGATTGTAGTACATCTCCACAAAGGAGCAAGTAGTAGATATTCTCACCAGAGACATGGTCTAGAGAGGCGCTGTGAGATTGTAGTACATCTCCACAAGGGAGCAAGTAGTAGATATTCTCACCAAGCCTCTAGTGAAGGGAAGGTTTGTGTTTTATAGAGACAAGTTGGGGTGGAGTAGGATCCATTCCTTGTTAGCAGCGAGTGTTGATTTTTGTAGTCTCAGAGTATATTCTACATTGACTTCGTGTCTTAGCATGTAGAAGATATTTGATTGCCTCTTTAGGTGCTTGCTTGGTGGAGTAAGTGATTTTATGAAGTCTTTCCTATAATTAAGTTTACGAAAAGTATAATAATTAATTTAATTAATTATTGTGGACTATTAGGTTAAATTTCTAAGGACAAATAATTAAATTATTTAAGTGACATAAGTATAATTTCAACCATTGATCTCAAGTGAGGCCTAAGATTTAATCCTAGCCATTAATCACTTAGGAGATTAGGGTTAGGGATTTTGGCTTAGTGAAATTATAAAATAAGCCTAAGGGAGAGGTGAATATATTATGTCGAGGAAGTGAGTTTCTGAAGAGTGAGAGGCTTGATTTGACTGAGGAGAATAAGGAGAGATTGCTGAGAGGATTTCAGGAAGAAATTCAAAGAAGCCGAGTTGGAAAGAGGAGAGACCAAGTACAACAACCAAGAGGCCAATTTTGGAGGAGGCTAAGTTGCACAAGTGTGTAGGTCGTACAACAGGTTTGAGGAGGCCATGAGTAGGGTGAAGAGGTCGAGCAACTCTAGATGAAGCTGATAATTTTTTGGGGCTGATTTGTAGCTAACAAATCAAATTTTAGGAGGTCGATTTCCTTGGGTGCCAAGTTACAGGTTTTCATACAACTGAAAATTTCTCTGTATATTTTCTTTGCGGGTCTAACCCAAAATTTTCTAGAGTTTAATAATGTGAAGGAAGATTGTTATTGGGTGAATTTTATGTTGTTACATGTCTAATTTTTCATGATATTTTCCACTACTATTTAATTTTCTAAGTTAATATGCCAATGCCTTAGTTTTATCAACAATTTCAAAATTTATTTGAGATAAATATTTTCTGGGTTTTTAATAAAATTGTTGATACTTGCCAAACATATTCAACATGTATCTGTAATGACCCGAATGAGAAAATTTTGGAACAAGCTCTTCACATAAAATTTATCGTACATTTAACAGAAGATTGCCATGTAAAAATAAACAAAACAGAGCATTGCAATCTCATAACACAATGAACAAGAAATCTTCAACTTTATTATATTAGAAGAACAGGGGTTTACATGCAAATACAACCCATATAGCTGAGATCAATGACCTCGGATAGATCTACAATAATGCCGCTATCAGCCTCCAAAACAAATTGAAAAACCAATCCACTGCAACCGTTGAACCCTGAATGGATTCACCAAGGGAAGATGGGTGCTCGCCCAACCTCTCTAAATCACCCGAGGGGTTTCGTCCCAGGGCTACCAATGGAGTACAAAACCAGGTTCTCAATCTCTCATACAAGAAACAATACTCAATCCAAGATATCCTCCAATAGTCTCCTCCTCCTGTTTTATAGATTTGATGGACTCCTCTAGACCCTTCTATTTTATTATTATTTTAATCATGGAGCACTTTTCCCTCTTTTATTTCAATTAGAATATTCTTTTAATGCGGTAAAAAGGTAAATTGGCCACCATGTCTCCTCAAGCCACTGAAACTCATATCTAACCATCCCATCCTGTAGATCTTCATGTTACGGTTCCAACGAGCTATTACACTAAGGTGTTCCACCAATTAATCTCCTTAGAATGCCACCTCAAGCATAATTAATCAAGGTATGCCCAATAATAATGCTGATTTCTAAAAGTTGTCGGAATGCGACGGAACGAAAGGAAAACTATGTGGATGATGGAATATGCCAAGTGAATGTCATCAAATCCCATAAAAACTTTGCAAAACTCCATTGGAACCCCTGATGCCATAAACCGGCTCCACTGACCTGGCCATCTCCTCCCCTGGAAATCCAACTTGGTTGCATTATGAAGAAGGATAAAAATGGGGACATGACAGTCCTCCCACCCCAAGATTGCTTGCCCTCAAGCAATCCAAATATGTGGACCAATCTGGTGGTCCGACACAACTGAGACCCAATGCCAGGATCCCATACAAACCACTGGGTGATGCTCTGTTCCTTTCTCAACCCACCATGAATGGACTCCTCGATGCTTGGATCCCAGATCAATCTCCGACAGAACCTGTCATCAACAAATCCTCCTGGATCCCAATGCCGCCAAGAAGGAGCATCAAGGCTCCACAACTCTTGTTGTGCTATAACTCTGGCTGTGAATGCTGCTCCACCTATCGTGTACCAACTCATCACCTCTCTCCAATCCAACCCTTGGCGTAGACCAAGGTCAATCTCATCATGTTGACGTTGTGTTGAAATACTGGTGAGTGGCCAGCCTACATCTTGTTGCCAATTGACGCATGCAATATCCCTCAACTTGGAGGGCACTTGCAATACAATGCTCCTAACTAAAAATGACACTCCATCAAAAGGATACCAACTCATTATCTCCTGCCAATCCAAGTCATGGACTCTTGTGTAAGGAACAAGTCTACTATGTTGATGCTGGTCCATGCTCAACTCATGCTGCCCTATCTTGTTGGTCAGCAATATCCGTCGAGAAAGGTCTGCCTCTCTCCCTGCAATGGGTACAAGTAGCGAAGTTGTGTCACAAGCCTTGTCTATGTACTCCTGGAGAGGGCTACTTCCCGAAAATGTTGTAGCTTGGCTCACTGCCACTGCACCTGTTTGCATCTCATCAATGGGTGGACCCAAAGATGGATGCACTGCCATCTCCCTCCCTTGATAGGACACTCCACACTCCTCCAATCCACCAATCTCCTGCCAAATTGTCTTGTCATACTCCAGCATCTCTTGAGGACAAGTGTCAGCGAACACCGTCACCCCGCCAGCTGTCTGTACATCTGTCTGCTCCTCATCAACCATTGATCCTGTTATCTCAAAATCAGATCCTGATAGGCTGCTGGTCAGGTTGACTCTAAGTAACTATTTCAACCTACTTTAGGCTGAGGCTTAGCCTCCTCAACCTGAGAGGGCTGTCTCTTGATGGATTAATGATTTTGATTAAAGATAAGATGGCTAACTCTTATAGAACAACTGTGAAAAATATGAATGGTGGAAACACATTAAACAAAACTATCCATTGGGCTTATGGAGTCAACAACACCTCAATATAACAATGAACTCAACCCTACATGGAAGTCAGGGCATTCAGCATTTAAACATTCAGAACATAAACTCATATGGGACCACACAGTTTATAAATGTATACAGGAAGTCAGAGCACATTCAGTGAATTCTGAGTGATTATACATCCATACCACTATAAGAATTAAGAAAAGGACAACATCACATATTCTGAACATAAAAAATCCTTCATGAATCCTGAGAAGTAAAGTCAAGCATGTATTACTGAAAATGAGTCTTACATAGGCCAAATACAAGCTTTTCCATAAAATTTTCCAACCCCTAATACATTATTTCTTCTCCCATATATAGAGTTCATGTAGATTCCTTCCTCCAGCATGAGGGGAATTCGAATTCCTCCTAATTTGACACCTATTGACACTTAAAACTAACTATTTAATACAAAGGACAGCTAACTAGGAGTCCTAGAGACCTAATACAACTAGGAGTGTAACTCCTTATTATGATTACAACAACCTTATCTAAACATTTAAAACATTATTTGACACCTAAAACTCCATGAAGTCGAATTTGATGAAGCCCATAACCTTCCAGTTGGCCCTTGATGACTCATCCTTTTGTTGTTCCTAGAAACTAGGAAACTATCCCTTGCTCTGTTCTGGCTGAAAAATAGGTCTTGGGACAGAGCTCATAACTTCTCATAAAAAATGTATTTCGAAAAACTGAAGGAGGCTTTTTTGAACCAATCCATGCTGAACAAAAACCTCTCTTGGTTTTTTGAAACATCTTTCCTACCGCCCAGAATGAGTCTTTGAAAAACAGGTGTAAAAATATGCTTGTGAAAAACTGCACCTACAGCAGTTTCGTAGCGCAAGTTTGATCATTCATTTCTCTCAAATAATAATGGATTTGAAGAAAGTGGAAGAGGTTTTTGTACTTCAGAATCTTAGGAATGAAAACCTCTTTCACTTTTCAGAGATGAGTTTTTAACTGCTTGTTAATCCCCTTGGAAGTCGACTGCTCTTTTCATAACATAAAACTTTGGAGTTCATAAAAGTCTTTCCTTTCCTTGTTTTGCCTTTGCTAGACACTTATACTTCGTGAATGCTCCCTTTCAGACCCTCCTCTTCAAATAATATTTCCCTTTGTCTTACAAAAATGGTCCATCAAATCACAATATGTAGCTACAGCAGTTTCGTAGTGCACTACGAAACTGTTGTGCATTAGGCATCACTTACAGCAGTTTCGTAGCGCGCTACGAAACTGCTGTGTAATTTCAAAAACACAGCTTACATGCCAAATTTGACTGTCTTGAGCTTCTTTATCTTGAAATGTCCTTCTCATCTGCCTTGAAACTTGCTTGCCTTGCTTGAGCCTTCAAAGAACTTTTATGTATGCTGACCCTGAGTTTGCCAAGTGCTTCTTATGCATGAAAGGAGCATGACAATAAGCAAGACCAAATCTTTCTTACCTTACCCTTTTCCTTTGAAATTTGTTTAGTGATAACAGATCCCAAGGGTGGTTGCTCATCCTCCATCATCACGGCTTCACTATGAACCTCCAACTAGCTCTCCCAAAAAGGTGCATCATGCATACTGTGCGCCTCATCCTCCTCAACTAACTCACGCTCCATCATATGCTGCTCACGCTGACTCATCACTGGTGACACACTATCCTGAATGTCTCTCCTAAGACCCACAGACTGCTTATCATATGAATCTGGCCTGATGTCAATGACCTGCCATGACTTATGTTCCTCTATGTGCTCTCTATGCTGAATCATCAGTTGCTCATCTGCTCCTTGATCTCTTTCCCATATGGGAACAATCAGCTGCTTCTCGTACTCCTCTACCACACATGGATGCATATCTGGGCTACTGTCATCAACTCCATATGACTACTTGTGCTCCTCTAAGGTATCATTATATGAACACATGGACTCGTCCAACGAAGAGCCCCTCACCCTGATAACCATGAAGAATATCTCCTTGCTCTACTGTTATCATCTCCTCAGTGTCACTCAAGCTTGAGTGGTATGGTCCCCAAGGTCCTTTGCAGATGAAGCAAAGTCCATTTCTCCTCATCTCATTCTTGCAGCATGAACCCCCAAACCTGAGCTGCTCCTCCCTAGTCAACTGACTCCTGAACAACCCAATGTTTTGCTCAACCAACCTCTCAGCTAAACCATAAGCATCAGGTGAGACCAACTGCTCTCTCCTCCAAACAAACAACAATCGAGACTGCAACTCCCGACAGATGGCATCATGGCCTCTCATACATGATGACAAGATGGACTGCATGTGTGCTATGACTCTGTCAGGATGATGTTTCCTAATGCTGAAGAAGCATTGGAACATCTGTAAGATCAAACCATCACACTCTAGATCAAACATGACTTCATAAGTCCTAGTTACAGCCATAACTTCTAAAATCTCAAGATTCATTCCAAATGTAGGACTCGCACTATTGTCCAAGTCCTGAAAAGTATCCACTATCAGCGTGAAAACTCTCCTCATAACATCATCATTGTAAGGAGCTATAGGGGTGGTTAGTCTCATGATGTTACTGAGACAAGATGCAACTGGAAGTCTAACCCCTTCACAAGGTTCCTCCAAGAACTTGGGCTGTATTAAGGCTAGCATGGCTGGTTTCAAAACCCACATCAACTTTTTCCTCCCTAACTGACTAACTTTGGAAAGGAGGGCATCTAGTTCATCAAGTTTGAAGAGAACTTTCCATGTGACCCTCATGTGTTTCAAATCGGTTCCAAGTGCAAGGATTTTGTGTCTTATTTCTGGCTTCTTCTGCAATTCTCTTGGTTTCTCATGGTTAAGAATGGCATGGATCTGTTTTGAGAGGTCTGCTGGCCAATTTTGTCTTCTAGTCTATATTGTAGCCCATTGAGGGACTGCTGTGTTGGTGCATGAGATGTTTTAAGTACTCTATTATTACAAGGCTCATACAATATGTCTACAGTGATTCAAGACTGGACATTAATAGCAGCTAAGGACATAAATTTATGGGTGACTATGTTAGTGCTAGAATTGTATGCAAGAGATGGAACATAAATCAACACCTATTGTGTCTACGCATGAATCACATGTAGCTGTCAAATAACATCAATCTCAGGAAAATTGTGCAATTCAGCTGTATTAGATCAAAATTAGAGAGATGCTTCAAACACAAAGAATTAAAGAGGAGCATAGTTATATTTCAGCCCCTTGAGCGAATGATTTGTAGCAGAACTGGGTGCCAAATAACTCCACAAAATACAGGCGCTCAGCCACGTAATCAACCCAGAATTCCAACATTTATTTCCTTGTCATGAAGTGTGCCCAGCAAGTGATACCACTTGGAACTTCCCACATTCAATGCTTGTGACGAGACTTGCATTTCACAGCAAGTGAACTAATCTGAAGATATAAGAAGAATACAGTCAGCGTCAACTATAGAATGCAGAAGTAAGTAGTAAATGCCTCCAACAGACCACAATATGTGTCCAACAAGAGTGAAAAGATTAGCGGAGATATATTTCACGTTCAGAGGCATTGTTATTCTATGCTCCACCGCAACCCAAACTTGTTTTCTCCGAGCCTTATGCACAGATCTTCTCTGGCAATCGTGATCACCAAACTCCCCTTAGATTGATCACAACAGATCAGTCAACCAGCGTCCCCACCAATCGGATGTCGTTGCGGCAAGATTCAGATACATGTTTATAAACTCCGCACTTTTCTACAACTTTTCCAAATTCGATTTTGATCAATATAAGAGCCTAGCCCTGCAGGACCAGCCACTGTCGGCTCACTTGCAATGAATCGATGGCGTCGATTTTTATGATAGCGCGGTCCAGCACAAGAGCTTAAATCACAATTAACTTCACCTAATCCCCTCGATGAGTGTAGTTGACAACTTTTGCTATGCGGAATGATTATCCCGATCTTTCACAATTGTGGCACGAGCTTGGCTTTGACCACGTACAAAATAAACAGTTGGAAATCGTTTTATCACCAACAATCAAATTTGATTGCAAATACGACCAACTCATGTCAACCTTTGGTGCTTTGACATAGTTGCATATTTGTTATTAACCAATTTAGTAATTAGATTTGGCACCAGTCAAACAAATGATGCGGCTTCCTGCAAAGTAGCAAATTCGGCCCTCATAAAATTATAACATGGCTCGAAAATCAGCTAGCGAATTGGCCATACCTAAACTTAATGGAATTTTTCCACTAACCAATTGTTCCCTTACACAAAACTGCTTGAAAGTGGTCACTTTGCTCGACGGTTGAGAATCCCTCTCTGCACAGTCGCTCTGTTCACGATCCATTAATCCTTGTTTGGCACCAAACTGAACGTCAGGCACACACATTGCTCCCAACTACTGTCATTGTGATCGATACATGATTTCCTCCTACGGTCAACGCAGCATCCACGCGATCGCTTGACGTCTCAACCCTTCGTCCTTGTGATTTTATTTGGTTTCGACTGCTGACTCGAGCTCCAATTCCAGGTAAACTCCGCCAATCGTCACAAGACAGAGGTACAATTCATCACCAGATACAAGTTGGACCTCCCTACAACAAATTTACACAACAATAGTCGAATCGACCCATGATACAGTAGTGGAATCGACCCTCACAAATTCGTCGCTCAAAAAAAAATGTTTACACAACGAAGAGTAGGAACAGGGATCTGTATCTGAGAATTAATTCATATCCCCATGCGCATTTCTGAATCTAACTTTTTGGCTACAGGATTGGCATGAAAGGAATCCAGTCACTGTTTCGATGCTCGATGATGGAAGCTGACACCCCTGTTGCTGTACGTAATCACTATTTTCATGTCCCCAGGGTTAGCGATCATCCCCTGGCTTCTAGTGACTAACTCGAGCCTCCGCTGATTTCCTTACTCGAATGTCATCGACGCTAGTTACACCACAGTTCAGAGTTTACTTTGCGGAAGTGATTGCACAAGCACTTCAATCATACCGTGTCTTACGTGCTGTCAAGACACCCTGCAAAGTGGGCTTTCTGCCGTCGTCAAGTTATTCCTAGAACTTGGGCTCATTGCAATTTTTTTTTTCACCGTGACACAAATTAGTCTACGACAACGCTTTTTCACTGGGATGTGCCCTTTGATGGGATCCTTGCTTCCAATAACGATCTGGCCTTGGTACACTACCTTACGTCTAGAACAAAAAAAAAATTCTTCATTCATTCACTGAGGCGATGCCCTTGGACTTTAGAGGAGTTCCGACAATTGGAAAATTTTAATAGATGCGGCCAGAAAACCGAAACCCAACACAAATTTTCAAAAAAGAAAAAAAAATGATAAACTTTGGTTTCCACAAAACTGTTAGTCAAAAAAAATATTTGATAACGTGGACCCCAACTTGTTCACGGTTCATGATTTAGCCCAAATTCGATGGCCACCTTCAATGATTATCCTCAGCCCTTCTGGTTCCATTAGAACTTTCAGGCCAAAATAAATCTTGATAATTTCAGCTTCTCTAGATGGTCTTCTATGGCCTTTAATCTTCGTCCCTCTCCATACTAACAGTGCTCAAGCGTCTGGCAATTTAACAATATTTTGGCCCCTTTGAGCGTACCTTTGGCCTTCTCAGAATTTGACTCCAACCAGATAACTTGATCTGCATAAAACCTCAGGCTGAGCCAAGACCAAGGCTCCGATACCACTGTAATGACCCAAGTGAGAAGATTTTGGAACAAGCTCTTCACATAAAATTTATCATACATTTAACAGAAGATTGCCATGTAAAAATAAACAAAACAGAGCATTGCAATCTCATAACACAATGAACTGGAAATCTTCAACTTTATTATATTAGAAGAACTGGGGTTTACATGCAAATACAACCCATAGAGCGGAGATCAATGGCCTCGAACAAATCTACCATAATGTCGCTATCAGCCCCCAAAACAAACTGAAAAACCAATACATTGCAACCTGTGAACCCTGAATGGATTTACCAAGTGAAAATGGGTGCTCGCCCAATCTCTCTAAATCACCCGAGGAGTTTCATCCTGGGGCTACCAATGGAGTAGAGAACCGGGCTCTCAATCTCTCATACAAGAAACAATACTCAATCCAAGATGTCCTCCAATGGTCTCCTCCTCCTCTTTTATAGATTTGATGGACTCCTCTAGACCTTACTATTTTATTATTATTTTGATCATGGAGCACTTTTCCCTCTTTTATTTCAATTAAAATATTCTTTTTAATGCGGGAAAAGGGTAAATTAGCCACCATGTCTCCTTAGGCCCATTGAAACTCATATCTAACCATCCCATCCTGTAGATCTTCCTGTTCTGGTTCCAACGAGCTATTACACTGAGGTGTTCCACCGATTAATCTCCTCGGAATGCCACCTCAAGCATAATTAATTCAGTTATGCCCAATAATAATGCTGATTTCTGAAAGTTGTTGGAATGTGACGGAACGAAAGGAAAATTGTGCAAATGATGGAATATGCCAAGCGAATGCCATCAAATCCCATAGAAACTCTGCGAAACTCCATCGGAACCCCTGATGCCATAAACCGGCTCCACTAACCTGGCCATCCCTTGCCCTGGAAATCCACCCTGGTTGCACTATGAAGAAGGATAAAAATGGGGACATGACAGTATCTCAACTATACCTGGGTTGTATCTTGATCTAGAAACACCATATTCAAGTATGGATATGTATCCCTACCATATATGCCTTGTCTCATAGGCCTATCTTTGTTGTACTTGTATTAGATATGCAATATATCATACTTGAGGCCTAGATCCCTCTTTTTTGAGTCTAACGTGATCCTTCTTTGGGATTTCTAGGGCTTATAGATATCAAAGGTTGTGCACGTTGACATGAATTCTTGTTTTGGTATAAGAAGTAGATCTCTTTTTCCATTGTTACTCAAGACTTTTTTACTCTTGTACATATCATTGAATGTATGGAATTTTTTTAGCTTCTTTTGAAGGGAATTTATTTGAATAGCTTTACACAAAGATGCATGAGTTTAGGGTTGGGAATGCATTTATATGATTATTGTAACTGTGTTAAAGCAGGTGGGTGCGGAGCATCATGGAGGCATTAAGATCTCAAGATTCATTTCAAACGGTATGGCAAGTATTCTATTTGTTTTCTCAACATATTCATCATGTTGCTTGAGTAATGTGCTCAATAACTTCATGTCATTATTGTTTCTAGGTTTGCAAAAATCAAAGGCTTATGCTTTTTAGTAACTTCATGACTTAATTGTTTCAGAAGATCAATTGCGTTAGACTTATGTGCATGGATTGAAACTATACATAACGGATGAATTAGAATTGCATAATATCACAACCATGGGCAAGGCTAGATGTAAGGAGAAAATCATCAATATTAGGTTAAAAAGGTCATCCCCCAAAAAAATTGAAAAGGTTTATTCAATATGGAAACCTCCCAAAACCATGGACAAGGAAAATCCAAAGTATCGTCCACAACATCTAGGAGAGGTTAATAAACTTAGTTTGGAGGCCCAAAGAATACAAGAAAGAAAAATATAAGAATTGTGGAGAAAAATGGGACCCTCGACATAAAGTTTCTAAAGGAGAAAACAAGGGAGACATAGGGACCCCTCAAAAGCTTTCCTCAAAATTAGATGATGTGAATCCACCAAGAATATCACTAGCAACTGTACTTGTATAACTCAACCACAAACATTAAAACTGAAGGGACATATCTATAAGAACAATGATATGGTTCCATAGGTATTGGAAGTACCCATAATTTTGTTGCTATAAATCTTGTAAGGAGAGTAAACTTTTTTGTTTATTTCATACCTAATATGAAGGTAATGATGGGAGATGGTGAAAAAAATTGAATGTGGGAAACAACCACAAACATAAGTTGCAAATACAAGATTATAACTTAGAATCCTAGTTCTACACCATACCTTTAGGAGAGTATGTTGTCTTAGGGGTCCAGTGGTTGCAAACATTAGATACTTATTCTGCCAACCACCAAAAACATTTCATTATGTTTAAGTGGCAAGGGAGAAGGTACAAGTTGTATGGTTTCTAGCCTTATGGCTCCTAAATTGTGTCATCTCATCAAATGGAAAAGCTAATCGAGAAGGGAACACCGACTTATATGCTACAAGGCTACAAACTGGAGACACTGGCTTCATAATTAGTTGACTGTGGACAATTAGAGATTCACGAATCAATTTCGAAAAACAGAAGTGTATTCCAAGAACTACCCATGGAGTTTACACTTGAAAGGAAGATCAAACATATAATTTAAGTGAAGCTAGGTTCAAGACCAATCAATGTTAAGCATTATAGGCATCAACACCACCATAAGGCAATAACTGAAAGATTAATCCAAGACATATTAAGATGTGGTGTTATTATGAAAAACAACAATCCATATACAATTTTGTTCTTCCATCCTCTATATTCCCAAATCAAAAGTGGGAAGAAATATCCATGGATTTAATTGAAGGTTTACCCATGTTTGAATGGAAAGACAAAATTTTTGTGCTGGTTGATAGATTAACAAACTATGCACATTTCAATGGTGTGAAGAGAACATATTTAGTAAAACAATTTGTCAAACTATTGTACAAAAATATTTTCAAATTACATGGATTTTTGAAGATAATTGTTAATGATAGGGATGCCAAGTTTAAAGGTAATTTTTGGAAGGAGTTTTATAAACAAAATGGGACCTCCCTTAACATGAGTTCAACTTACTCGCCCCAAATAAATGATTAGATAGAAATTGCCAATAAATGTTTGGAAGACTACCTTAGTTGTTTCATAAATAATATGTAGATTAAGTGGTTCCAATGGTTACATCTTATTGAAGTGTGGTACTATTACTACAAAATCCTAACACCAATGCAATACATCACTAAACAATCTAGATTGAGAACAACAATGGGATTACTTACTACTGTCACCTTAGCAACCGTTCCCCTGTTATTTTGTGGTCAAATACAATCCCCACAAGGAAGGCTTCCCCGACAAATCTCAGGGATGAAGTAATTGAAATGGTCTTAGGCTAAATACTCCCTAAGGTTTCTACTATAAGATTCACCCAAGAATAAATATTCAAAGATTAGAGTTTCAGGTGAGCTAAGGTACAATTCCAAGATAGCAAGTTCAAAGGACCCTATGGGACTAGAGGGATTAATAAGTCCTAAAGAGACTCAAATGGGTTGCCTAACATATGAGATCTAGAAGTTACACTCTTCTGTATAAAATAGGGTTTTAATTAGCAAAACCGTATAATGTAAATATTTATAACAAAAATAGGAAAATAGCCCTAGAATCTATGATAAACAAGTGAAAAATTAGAGTTATTCAATGAGTAAATAGGGAAGTAAATTACAACAATTTTCAATGGTTCCAAACACATAAAACAATAATAGAAGCCTTATATGTCAACCCTAATTAATGGCTAAAAAATGTATGTAAAATAATATTTTCACTTTTCCAATTAGCATGCAAAGTCTAACCGTTTGGAAAAAGGTCCAAGGTAAATAACGCTGAAAAATGCAGATTTCGCTATAACCCTGCCGCAATTTGTAATGTCCCAATTTTTTTATTCTTCTCCATATTACAACCAAGGTGGATTTCTAGGGCAGATTATGGCCAGGGTAGTGGAGCAGGTTTATGTCATTAGGGGTTCCGATGGGTTTTTGAGGAGTTTTCATGGCGTCCGATGGCATTCTCTTGGCATATTAATCATTATGAGCAGTTCCGTACGTCTTGTTTTTGGTTCCGTGACTTTCTGATAATTCCCGAAAAACGGGATTATTATTGGCATAACTTAATTAATTATGCTTGAGGTCGCATTCCAAGGAGATTAATTGATGGAACACCTCAGTGTAATAGGTCGTTGGAACCGGAACGAGAAGATCTACAGGATGGGATGTTGAGAAGTGACTTCCAGTGGCCAAAGAGAGTATGGTGTGCGATTTACCATTTTCTTTATGTAAAAATGACTTTAATTAGTCATTTAATTAAGGAAAAATAGTTAATTAGAGGAAATGGGCCAAAAGTGACTTAAATAAAATAAAATAAAAGGGGGTCACTTAAGATAAAGTTAATGGAGGAGCTTCTAGAATAATAATAAAATAAGATGCTTCTAGAGGCTTGGAGATCTATCCATCAGATCTATAAAAGAAAGGAGCAGATCATTTGGGATATCTTGGATTTGTGTATTGTTTCTTGTATGAGAGGTTGAAAACCCGGTTCTCTATTCCATTGGTAGCCCTAGGATGAAAACTCTCGGGCGATTTAGAGAGATTGGGCGAGCACCCATCTCCCCTGGGTGGATTCATTCAAAATCAACAAGTGTAGTGATTGATTTCATGTTTCAATTTGGAGGCCGACGTTAGCATTATTACATATCTTGGAGGGCCATGCCCAGCGATTGTATTGGCATCTATTTCTATATAATAACGCTGGATTTTGTTGCTGCATTTCTCATGGTTCCGCATGTTGTGATCTTTTAATGAGATTTTATTTGCAATTTATGGGTTTACTGTTTGGGTTTTACATGGCAATCTTTTGCTTGTGAATGTAATTTTTATCTGGAGTTTTTCTGAGTTAAAAATTCAAGTTTGTTTTAATTTATTTCATTTGGGACATTACACAATTTATCCTAAAAGGCATAAAAAAGAAGAAAATTTAGGATTTAATTTTTATTATTTTTTGTGATTGACACAAGAGAATGGATTAGTGCCTTTCTCAATCAAGGGCTAATGGAATCTAAGGCTAAGCTTCTATGGAAGATGATCGATGGAAGCAATTTCAAGGAGAGAGAGATAGCTACACTTAGGTTTATCAATTCCTTAAACGTTAGTGTCCTCCTATCTTCTTTGGAAGTTAAATGGGAGGAAGTTACAGTAAGGTTCTTTGAGAGAAACTTGATGAAAAATATTGTCAAGGAGATGTTAGATCCATAAAACATTTAACAACACTTTGGTGAATATTTCATCAAAATCTTAATTTTTCAACTAGTACAAGTTGGAAGAAGATACTTACAATAAATTAGCACAAAATGATCATAGAATCACCATTCATCATCCAAGAGAGAGGACCATACAATCATAGTATTCTCCCAAAGATAAATTTTCTCATTTAATGCTTCATAGTGACTAAGAGAGAAGAAGCTATCTAGTGCACATTAGTTTCAGAGTATGTATGTGTGTCAATGGGCCAAGAATAAATCGACTTTTTCTACTTATATGAGGGCAACCAAGTCAATTTTATAAAAAAATTGGACTAAATTCCCTAAAACTAATATTAAATGTGATTACAAGTTGGATAGGTCCTAGGTTGACCCCTTAAGATAACTATCTCAATGGTAAAACATAAAAACAAGCCTCTTTTAACCAACATTCACTTATATGTGCACGGAGTAAAAAATTAAATTAATGACTTTATGCCTAAGGTCCAAACTTAGGAAATAATTAAATAATTGATGTGAGAGAATTTTTGGTGATTTTCTACATGTCATGGCACTAGACCAATGCAAAATCACCTTCCAAACTACATTTTCAACACTCCCTCTGTTAATTTTCTTGAAACTTTGCAATTACTTGGATGAAATGTTGAAAACAAAGCAACTGAAAACTGAACCCAAATTTACTTTCACCAAGATACAAAGTTTCTTAACAATCTATAAGAACGGGAAAATAATCGAGAGATAAAAACACATGCACACAAATTGACACGCTTGATTTACCCAGGAAACCCAAAAGGGAAAACCTGCGTTCTTTGTTGTGATATTTTATTGATTGTTCTTGAGCATTTGGATCTATTACAATTTATGCTACTTTTGTAGCTAGCAATCTGTCTCTGAGAACAGAATTGTTCTCCTATTGAATAGCCTTGACTTGCCTTGAGAATCCCTGATCCCTGCTCCTATTTCCTTGCACACAGAAGCCCCTATTTCCTTGCGCACTTGCTCCTATTTCCTAGCTGACAATTGGGCTCCTATTTCCTTGTGCGCTTGTGGCCTCCTAAATCCTAGCACACAAGCTCCTCAATTCCGCACACACACACACACACACACAAGGAAGATCTCTCAAGAATGATGATCTTGTGCCTTCATCCTCCTCTTATAGATAGAATTCGAGCATGTAAGAAGGCCTAGTTCAATTTAGAAGTTCGAGTTGTGATTGCAATTTAATTGAGAGTTCTACTTGTTCTCTCTCCAATCAACACTAGAGTCTTAACTCATTCTCCCCGTTAGTTTTTCTTAGGGCTATATTGCTCTTTGTTATAGATAATTGCATTTCAAAATTTTTCATCATTTACATATGCATTCACCCGATTACTTCATAACATCATTAGCAATTATGTAGAAAGACAATAACATCAATATTGTAGCGAAACATAAAGGAATAGAAGAAAAAATGCACAAATAAAGACACAAGGAGTTAGGCCAGAGACCAGAGAAATGTTGAGAAATAAAGGGGCAACTATATTAAGTGATTTCTCTTCTTTGATAATTGCTTGCGATGTGTTTTAGTTAACTTGATTAGCTTCTTCTTTCACTTGATTATAATTAGTGTCTTATCTTCAAATTGCTACCAAACAATAAAGCACAATGAGACAGGACACAAGTTATAGGCTATCAGCGAGGGCGAAACCTGTCCTTTGGAGAGGAAAACCCACAAGAACTCTTCTCTTCTTTTAGAACATCAATTGACAAATTCCAAGACCTTGACACTTGACCATGTTAAATTATGGTATGTTCTATGCTTAGAGCAGTTACTTCTTTTCTTCTTATTAGCCACTGATTAGCAATCACATATACATTAAGTAAAGTGCAAATAGAACATTAAATGATTGACAGAAAACAAGCCAAGACAAGAGACACAAGATGTGGCGGCTAGCCAGGGACAAACCCCAATGCAGGCAAACCCTTTGATCAAATCTTCTTCTATCTTCAATAGTTCAGCAAAGAGAAATAGTACAAAATCAGAATTCTGTAATTTTATATCAGCAGCGGCAAACCCTAGATCAACAAAGTCAAATTTGGTCAAACGAGATGAAATTGACCTCCAATATGCTTGGTCAATTTCTTGGTCAACTAGTCCTCAAACAGTCTGAAGAAGCAACCCTTAAACAGTCCCAAAAACACAGTCCAACTGCTGTTGACTGAAGTCAACTTGCTGCCCAAACTAGGGCAATCAACGCTAGTCAAACCAGAGGTCAGATTACCTCAGTTTGCGTGCCAAAATTGCAGCTTGCCTAGGAGAGGCAGCCACACCAAAACCGCACTCTTCTAAGGTCAACGCTAGTCAAAGAGACCTTCAGCAGCTTCTACGTCCTTTTTGCGTCTTCCTTGCCCTTCTGCGTCCTCCTTCCCACGTGTGAGATGCTCCTTGTGTAACATAAAGCTAAGGAGAGAGAGAGAAGAATGAGTGAGATGAGATGAGATGATAATGAATCAACATCACTTGTACTTATATGATTTGCTGGGCATGTGTGCCACACATTTTAACTGTTGGCCGACCTTGACAATTTGTCAAGTAAATACAAATAAATTCATATCTCCATAAATATTTGTCAGAATCGGATGATCTTTAGATCAATCCTACACCTCTCGACAGGAGGAATCTAGGAAAAATATCAGTTGCCATAAATAAGATGACCCGCCTGGAGTTTGGCCCTAGTTGCCAATTTTAACACTCCCTCTCAACTAGGGAGAACTCCATCTACTAATCCGTCTGACCATCAGTATTGTCCCAGCGATCAAATGCATTGTTGGCTTTGCTCTGCTCTACTCTGTTGAACTATGAAGAAGAGGAAATGATCGAGGATGTATCATACCATCCTCCACTAACCGGAAGTCAGTCTCAGAGTGTGTCATACCACTCTCACTGATCCCGGATCAGTATCATTGATCCCAGATCAATGGAGGTCATCCTAGCATAGGGAGTACGGTAGATACAACGATGCATCCATCGATAGTACTACTAATGGTCCCTAACCCCATTTCCCTACTCATTGATCAGATGAGAGGTACTTCCCATGAGTCCCAAACTGCATGGGTAGGATGCCTCGACAGGAGAACTAATCATCCTATCCACAGGAGAACGAATCATCCTATCCAATAGTCATCACAGGAGAACTAATCATCCTGGCCCACAGGAGAACTAATCATCTTGTCCTACAGTCACCACGGGAAAACTAATCATCTTGGCCCACAAGAGAACTAATCATCCTGTCCTACAGTCGCCACGAGGTGTCACAGGGGAAGGTTGAACCTTTCACCCCGTACATAGCGCACCACCAAGGGATGGTGAGTCGCCCTGTGGTCGCATGTCGCTCCAAGAAGTACCTCGCGCCCCCCTGGAGCTCAATATATGCATCATACACGACCCTCAGAAGAGGGTCTCTCAACGACACCAAGTCGTTCTCAGTATGTCACCAATTTGACCTTTCCCAGGGGCTTCGTCAAAATGTCGGCGACCTGTTCATCTGTACCAATATGTTGGAGCCCTATTGCCCCCTGCTGTACCATATCTCAGATATAGTGGTACCTGATATCGATGTTCTTGGAGTGATCATGAAGTACGAGATTCTCTGATAAATGAATCCCGCTTTGGTTGTCACACAGGATCACGGTAGTATCCAATGTGAATCCAAACAGCTCACTGAAGAGCTTCTGTAACCAGACTGCCTCACAAGAGGCCATACTAGCAGCAATGTATTCTGCCTCGGCGGTGCTCAAAGCCATTGACTTTTGCTTCCTGCTCATCCAGGATATCGAGGCAAATCCCAAAGAGAAACAACACCCGTAAGTGCTCTTTCGGTCCACCACACTGCCTGCCCAATCAGCATCGGTATATCCATGTAGTCTCACATCTCCGGCAGTGTATCTCAAACCACGTGTGATTGTGCCATGAAGATATCTCAACAAATTCTTGGCACCAATCCAATGTGTGTGGTGAGGCTCAACCCTATGTTGGCTCAATGTGTTGACTACAAAGCATATATCCGGACGAGAGTTCACCAAGAACATCAATGCTCCGATGAGTTGATGATATTCGATAGCATTTCGTAAAACAGGTCTGGCATCACTACCACTTAAATTCTGAAGTCAAGCTCCATTGGGGTAGTCATAGGCTTGCAGTCCACCGTATCGAATCTCTCCAATATCTTCACCACATATTTTCCTTGAGATAGGAAAATCTCCCCTGGTTTCTGCGAGACTTCCAATCCTAGGAAATAGTGCATCAGTCCTAGGTCCTTCATCTCAAACTCAGAAGCCAACTCCCTCTTACATTTGTGAATGAGAGGGTCTGCACCTGTTAGAAAGAGGTCGTCAATGTATAGCACCAGTATGAGAGGTTTGTCATCTTCAACCTTAAAGTAAAGGTTAGAGTCGGCTTCACTCCTAGTGAATCCCAACTTCATCAGGTAGCTATCAATCCTCTCATACCATGCTTAGGGTGCATGCTTCATCCCATAGAGGGCTTTGTTCAACCACCACATGTGAGATTCCCTATCATGAATCTCAAATCCTTCGAGTTGTTCCACACATACTTCCTCTTTGATCGAACCATGCAAGAACGCGGTCTTGACATCCATCTGATGTAGGTTCCATCCTTGCGAAGCAGCAAGGGCTATGATCGAGCGGATGGTGGTATATTGGGAAACAGGTGCAAATATCTCGTCATTGTCTATACCTTCCTTCTGAGAGAAGCCACGAGCGACAAAACAAGCCTTATACATTTCAACACTTCCATCAACGACATACTTTATCTTGTAAAGCCATTTCGAAGTGACAACTGCTTTGTCTTGGGGTCTGGGGACCACATCCCAGACATCGCGTTTCATGGTGGACTCATATTCCTCAGTCATAGCATCCTTCCATACTTGATGCTTGACAACTTCTGCAAATGATGAAGGCTCATTTTGGATGATCGTGCTCATGATGGTCAAGTATCCCTGATACCTGGCCGACTTCTTACTTTCCCGGAAAGTCCCTCTGGGTGCAATGTGTCCTTCAACATCATCTAGTGTCCCCCTAAGCCATGGAGGCCTCTTCCTATAAGAGGAAGGCTCTTGCAGAGGGGGATCAATAGGATCCATAGGTTCTTCCACATTGGGCATCATCTCATCTTCCTTTTCCTTCGGTTCCCTGGTGTTACCTTCTTTAGATCCCCTTTGAGTAGGAAGATTGTCAACTTTGCTAAGAGCCATTTCTTCGTCAAAGGTGACATCATGGCTAATCTCGATTTCCCTTTGACCAGCCAAATAGATTCTATAGCCCTTAGTATTTTCGCTATAGCCCACGAAGATTCCTTTCTTTCCAGATGCACCCAATTTATTCCTTTTCTCCTTCGACACATGAAAATATACAGGACTTCCAAAAATTCTAAAATGGGATACGTCAGGTTTCTTACCAGTGAACATCTCTTCGGGAGTCTTGGAACCCAATGTTTGACGAGGGCATCGATTTTGCACATATACGGCGGTATTCACAGTTTCGACCCATATAAACTTTGGAAGTCTTTGATCATGGAGCATAGCACAGACAACTTCCACAATCGTACGATTCTTCCTCTCCGCCACACCATTCTACTCAGGAGTATATGGTGTTGTAGTCTCCCTCTTAATGCCAACCTCTTTGCAAAAGTCATGGAACTCATTGGATTCATACCTAGTCCCATTATTAGTCCTTAAGATCTTGATCTTCTTTTCGGTTTGATTCTTGATCAAGGCTTTGAAGTGACAAAACCAAGTGAATACTTCATCCTTCTTTTTCAAGAAGTATAGCCAAGTCTTGCGAGAATAATCATTTGTAAAAGTGAGGTAATATAAATATCCTCCCAAGGAGTTCACAGGCATCATACCAGATATGTCTGAGTGAACCAACTGCAATATATTGGAGGTCTTGCTTTGGCTTGAGGGGAATGGTCCCCTTTTGAGCTTCCCTTCGGCACATCCAGGACATACACCTTCTTGCTCTACTCGAAACTCGGGCATCCCTTTCACCATTTGTCTCGCATTGGGTAGAGCTTTATAATGAAGGTGAGCAAACCTCCGATGCCATAGTTCACACTGAAGTGATGTGTCACAGGACATGACACCCAGCGGACTTCCTCCGACCTGATATAATGAATGCACTCGAAACCTAAGATCGAAAGCTTCTTTAAAATTCTTTTTCCATACATGTACCTTGCCATCGATGAAGGTCACCTTGTAGCCTTTGTCTTCCATTGTTGAAACGTACACTAGGTTCTTTTTGAGATCAGGTACATAGAAGACTTCTTGCAAATGAATTGTATTACCCTGATTCAATTAGAGTGACATTCCCTACACCTTTCACAAGATATTTTGCATTGTCCCCAAGAACAATTTCCAGGTTGGTCTCCTTCTCTATCAGATTAGAGAGAGCTTCTTTGTAACCAGTGAAGTGCCTTGAGGCACCACTATCAATAAGCCAATTTCCCAGCGAGTCTGGGGGAGCAGTAGTAGAGAGGGCCGCTGGTAGACAATATTCATCTTGCTTATTGTTAACAACGTTAGATTCATACCTGGAGTTTCTTGCCTTCTTGAAGGGTTGTCCTCTTCCTTGATTTCTGGCATTTCTTTTACCTCTTACATTGGATCTGCCATTCCTTTGATTGCCTTGAGAGTGATTTTGATCATCGTCATGGTGTGAGTCCCTTTTATCAAGTCTCTCCCTTGCATAGTGGCCCATTTTGTTGCAACTGTAACATCGTCCTTTTCATCCACCCTTCGGTCCAGCGTTTCCTTTGGATTTAGCCCCATAATTGTTTCTTCTTTTAGCATGAGAAGAAAAGGCAGAGGGATTGCCTTTAAGTGCGGGCATTTCTTGCTCTTCCATCCTTGTTTCTTCTTGAATACATCTATCCATCAATTCCTCAAATCCTGGGATGACATTATTGTTGAGAAGAGTAGTCCTGAATATATACCATTCAGGTGGCAGTCCACTAAGAGTTGTGATAGTCATTTCCTTGTCAGGAACTACTTCCCCAATAGATAGGAGATCATTCTTGATTTCGGTGATCCTTAAGAAATATGCTTGCATACTCTCATCTTTGCTCTTCTTAATTTCCTTCAGCTTATTTCTAAGGAACAAAACTTGATTTGCATCATTAACTTTAAATAAACTCACCAGTCTATTGTAGATTTCCTTGGAGGTGGTCAGCTCGGAAACATAGGCCACTAGGCGCTTGTCGATAGAGTCCCGGATGATCTTCTTTGCTTTGACTTCTCCCTTGGTCCACTTGCTTCTGGCAGCAGCAGATGCATTTGATGGAGGCGCAACAATATTGCCTCTCACATGGTCCAACACTTCCTGATCTTCTAAAGTCAGATCGAGAGACATCTTCCATCTGTGATAGTCAGACTTCTCACGGAGCTTGTCTTTGGCGGGGAAGAGTGTTGAGGACCCCATGAAGTTTTTAGGATAGCCTTGCCAACCTTCGGTGATTGCTCTTGCTCTTGCTTGGGCTTTGTCTTCACCTCAGCTCCGATACCATGTTAAATTATGGTATGTTCTATGCTTAGAGCAGTTTACTTCTTTTCTTCTTATTAACCACTGATTAGCAATCACATATACATTAAGTAAAGTGCAGATAGAACATTAAACGATCGACAGACAAAAAGCCAAGACAAGTGACACAAGATGTGGCAGCTAGCCAGGGACAAACCCTAATGTGGGGAAAACCTTTGATCAGATCTTCTTTTGTCTTCAATAGTTCAGCAGAGAGAGATAGTACAAAATTAGAATTCTGTAATTTTATATCAGCAGCAGCAAACCCTAGATTACCAAAGTCAAACTTGGTCAAACAAGATGAAATTGACCTCCAATATGCTTGGTCAATTTCTCGATCAACTAATCCTCGAACAACCTAAAGAAGAAGCCCTTAAACAGCCCCAAAAACACAGTCAAACTGTTGTTGATTGAAGTCAACCTACTACCCCAAACTAGGGCAGTCAACGCTAGTCAAACCAGAGGTCAGATTGCCTTGGTTTGTGTGCCAAAATCTGCGGCCTGCCTAGGAGAGGCAGCCACACCAAAACTGCACTCTTCTAAGGTCAACGCTTGGTCAACGTTGGTCAAAGAGACCTCCAACAGAGTCTGCGTCCTTCTTTCTGCGTCTTCCTTGCCCTTCTGCGTCCTCCTTCTTCCCACGTGTGAGTTGCTCCTTGTGTAACCCAAAGCTAAGGAGAGAGAGGGAAGAATGAGTGAGATGAGATGAGATGATAATGAATCAACATCACTTGTACTTATATGATTCGCTGGGCATGTGTACCACACATTTTAACCGCTGGCCGACCTTGACAATTTGTCAAGTAAATACAAATAAATTCATATCTCCATAAATACTTGTCAGAATCGGATGATCTTTAGATTAATCCTACACCTCTCGACAAGAGGAATCTAGGAAAAATATTAGTGGCCATACATAAGATGACACACATGGAGTTTGGCCCTAGTTGCCAATTTTAACAGACCAAGACTCCTCCAAGACCAAGTCAACCTTTTCCTCTTCTACCAAAGTCAAACCAATTCAATCTTTCCTTGTAGCAGTTGCAATCTTTCCTTTGACCTAGACTTTGGACTTGCAACCTTGGACTACAATTTCAACTTGCAATTCTCAGCCCCTTCTACAGAAACCCTAGATGGAAAGTGTGATGTTTTATGATGATTTTGTCCTCTTCTCTCCTTCGCTTGAGATGACTTCTTCTTCTTGTCAATTCGGCTTGCAAGGGAGACTTCTTTTGACCCAAGACTCAACTTCTTTTGATAACTGCAATTTGAACTTGCTGCAACTTTAATGTGCCCTAGTTCTCCTTCGCACGTGTGAGAATGATGGCCCAAAAACAGTTCCCAAAACTCGATTTCTTCTTTAGAATCCTCTTCTTCTTTGTTGATTTAGGTCTCCTTCTCTTCACTTGATCGAACTTGTTGTGAGCTGCTTGGATGGTCTCAAATGTGATCGACTTCCCTCTTATATATAGGCTTCTAGAGAGCCTCATTAGGTCGACATGTCATGTCGAGGAGGCTGACTTTACTGTTTGATAGGCTGACTTGTTGCTTGCATGTTGACAAGTTCTTGGAGGCTCTTTCACTCAAATAAAATTTTCTTTACAATATGTAACATGCCGAAAAGGGTCTTCCATACATGACAATGATTCTTATGGCTTGTTGACTCAAAGACAAGCCCTAGCAGCACTCAATGGGTGCTTGACCTATAAATCAAATAACCTTGAGCATGAAAACAATGCCTCAAGAATGACAATAATAATTTTATTTTTTCTCTTCACATCAAATACATAAAATCATGATCACATATATCATTATGAAGGTCGAACCTAGTTACATATTTCAACACTCCCTCTTAACTAGGGAGGTATTCATATTCCATACATGGTAATTGGACATTCTCAAATTGAAGAATTGTCAGAAGAAGAGTCGGATTGGTAAGCCATCTCATAAGCTATTTTCTTAGCTTATGCCAAAGCATCTCATCATACCAACTAGCATTGTCACATAGCAAGGCCTTGACTAACAACTTTATCTCTCCAAAGGTTCAGAGAACAATGCTAGCGAGACCAATGGCTGATAAACACCGTTATCATTATCTCTCAAGGCACATACCCTACCCGGGTGTTCACAGGGTATGTCCTTTTAGGACAATGCCTCAAGAATGACAATAATAATTTTATTTTTTCTCTTCACATCAAATACATAAAATCATGATCACATATGTGATTATGAAGGTTGAACCTAGTTACATATTTCAACACTCCCTCTTAACTAGGGAGGTATTCATATTCCATACATGGTAATTGGACATTCTCAAATTGAATAATTGTCATAAGAAGAGTCGGATTGGTAAGCCATCCCATAAGCTACTTTCTTAGCTTATGCCAAATTATCTCATCATACCAACTAGCATTGTCACATAGCAAGGCCTAACAACTCTATCTCTCCATAGGTTCAGAGAACAATGCTGGTGAGACCAATGGCTGATAGACACCATCATCATTGTCTCTCAAGGCACATATCCTACCCGGGTGCTCACAGGGTATGTCCTTTTAAGACAATTCCTATCCTGGAATAACACATCTTCAAGGAATTTAATCTTCGACTACTCTTACCTATTGGATGCCCTACCACATCCTCAAAAAGTATCAGAATCAATCTCAGATGCTTACCCAATCCTCCATTTTTTCTTCACAACATGAAGACAAGAATGATGTGTCTATCTCTCCCTCTCAACTAGGGAAGATATACTCATTCCTATTAAAAGAATATACCCAAGTTCCCTCTTACCTAGGGACTTGTCTAAGTTCTCTCTTAACTAGGGACTTGTTACCAACAACAACTATCTGCTCTTTGGTGGAGCTCATGGTACTATCAACTACTTGTAGGGCTCCTCCTTTCGATGTCATGAACTTCACCTTCTTCATTATGGAACCTTCATATTCTAGATTTTCTTTGTAGGGCATAGGCCATCCATCACTTTCCTTTCAACGAACCATAATGTTGATCCAATAGTCATGTCATCCTTCTTTGCATCGGAAAGTGATCTTTCAGCCCATATCTAGCTTTTCTTCACGTAGCTACCTCTTCCAAGTCATGTTGGATCTTCCATCCATTCCCATGAGTACTAGTTGCTAGTGAAATCTACACCTCTCTTTCGGTAGCCCTGTTTCAACCCAACTAGATGTTCAAAATTAAAAAATGAACATCAAATCAAAGTCGCCTTTTATGATGGCTTTTCATCTTGACATCTGCTTCTTGCAACATCAACATCTTGCACATTTATAAACACATCTCCAAGACTTTCAATATTAAGAGTCTCCTTCCTTTACAAACTTTATCAAAGTCTTCATATCTTCTCTATGGAGATGTCATAGCTAATTCTTCTAGTTATAGGATATTAATCACTTATCTTATCTTATAGTTGCATTCCTCACGAATTCTTCTTCCTTTCTTCACATATTGTTCCCTAGGAACTTCTATACATAGTTCCTTCATCTTTTCAACCACCTCATATTCCATATGAGGACATATTATGTTGATTTCATCTTATCAATATGTGAATTAGATCAAGGTATATGCCTTCATGCATCTTTCTAAAGAAAGAAATCCATCTTTTTCGATCATGCTCATGAGATAGACCATTCAACCATTCTATCTGCAACTATATGATGACATGACTTCATCTATCAAATGCATACATACCTCTTTTCTCCTTTTGGTCATCTAGACTTCCTTCAACAACTTTCTTTCCTTGCTTGAAATTACTTCAACCATCTTGACTTGTGGGGGCCCTGATGTTTTTGGTCAACTCCTGTCCTGACATATGCTTCGTTGTGAACATGTTGAGTCAATATATGGTCGAGCCTCATCACATTCATTGGATTGTTGCCAAGAATCTCTTGAGATATCTCCGAGGCACAATCCACTATGGACTAAGATACATCGCTGGGAATTTGAGGCTACATGGATATACAGAAGTGTATTGGGATGGAAGTGTGGTGGATAATAAGAGCACATCTGGGTGCTGCGTCTCTTTGGGTCCTGCTTCAATATCTTGGATGAGCAGGAAGAAAAAATTAGTTGCACTAAGCACCACCAAGGCCGAATAAATTGCTGCGAGTATGGCCTGTTGTGAAGCGTTTGGTTGAGGAAGCTCTTCAATGAGCTATTTGAGCACGTGCTAGATACCACGATGATCTTCTGCGACAACTAGAGTGGGATTCATCTCTTAGAGAATCTCGTGTTCCACAACCGCTCCAAGCACATTGATATCAGGTACCACTTTATCCGGGATATGGTACAATGGGGAGTAGTTAGGCTCTAACACATCAAGACGGATGAGCATGTCGCAGACATTCTAATGAAGCCTTTGGGGAAGATCAAATTCTTAACCTTCCGAGAGAGACTTGGAGTTGTGGAACGACCCTCCTATGAGGGTCCCGTATGAGTTGGACATAGAGCTCTAGGAGCTCCTGGGGGCGTGGGGTACTTCTTGGAGCTATGAGTGACCATAGGGTGGGTGGTTCATCTTCCCCTAGTGGTGCGCTGGATACAAGGTGAGTGGTTCACCATCGCCTGTGATACACCATTATGGTTGACATGTGTGTAGGGTGAGTGGTTCACCTTTCCCTACCCGAACACATGCTTGTAGGGTGAGTGGTTCACCTTCCCCTACAATTGACATATGAATAGGATGAGTGGTTCACCTTCTCCTATGGCATTTGAGTAGGATGAGTGGTTCACTTTCTCCCGCTGATGCCCCGGCACACATCCTACCCATAAACCAATGTGGTCACTCGAGGCTATTTATCAATGCAAAAGAAATATTTGTACATAAGAGAGTTTCTCACAAATGATCATTACAAAATGACCCTCTATGCTCTTTAAATAAAGGTCATGGACTGCCTGAATGTTAATTCACATATCAAGGAGAATGTGAGTCATCAGATCACTCTATGTCTAGAACACATTGTAATTGTAAAATTACATAATTACAGATGCACACTAAGGAAACAGATTAAGAAACAAAGAAACAAACTTTCACTTACAGACACATTAGTACACATTGATATTAAGTAACTCGTAAGTGTAAAATCCTAACACTATGGGAATTGGGGCTCAAATTGGAGAATGTGACAAAATTAAAGCGATGAGACATATTGCACCAAGTACACCTAACTATTATGGATTTGTAGAAAGTTGTTGGGTCATTGGTTAACTTACCAATGGGGAATCTAATCATCAATGTCGAGCCATTTCTGTGAGATAGGTCTAAGAATGAGTCAAAACATTCAACTTACCATCACTTAGATAGAAGCCACGATGTTGACGTTACAATTGTTAGGTGTAACAGACCAAAACCAAGACCAAATTGTGCAAGTAGTGTTCATGGCCATGTGAATATAGTCATGAAGAATCACCTCATTTCAAACTCCCTATTGGTATAGAGTCTATCATGCATTGGAAATAGAGAGCACTAGTGCATGGATCACTTGAACTACCTTTGCATCTCTATTAATGGAATTTGTGGCACATCTCAATAATCTTGTGAATTCTTTCCAGTATATTGAAATAGGGGCAAATTTTAGAGAGTTAGTTGATACATCATGTTTAGCACAAGCTAAGAGTGTAAGAAGGTTTCTAGTGTAGGGAGTATGAAAAGGTGTAGTATTTATGGAAAAAGAAACACATGAGACTATCTATGTTCAATTATGATATTCGTCATTCCTTCCTTATCACATGCGATATGAACAAAAAAGCGACTTATGCATTTGGAATCTTACATGAAACATGAGCAAGAAGATGGTGAATGGAGGAACAATAGACCCCAGGTTGACCTTGGAGATCGAAATATAATGAGAAAGAAGATGTTAAATGTATGAACGATAAACCCATGTGATAAACTTTCTTTTAAGCTTCTAGGATAGTGTTGTTCATGGTTTTATCATAAGTTAGCATAAACGTGTTAGATCTTACTTATTACTAAGAATGCATTAGCAAAAGACCCGTCGCTATTTTAAAATCATCTTTTTATTTGAACTTTGATTTAAAGACTCAGCCTACCAGCACTAACTTACTAGTTTACAACTAATTCTTTGTTAATGTGATTTTGATTTGCAGTGAAAACCATTTGCAAAGAATCAAGTTAATGTGATTGTGATTTGCAGTGAGAACCTTTTGCAAAGAATCAAGAGAAACCTTAGGTGAAGAAAATCAATGCCCCGAAGAAGGAATGTAAGAAAATATGTGCAGTAACCACGGAACATGTTTTGTGCCAATAAGCAATGAAAGCACATTTTCTAATAAAGAATCTTTCCTTTAATATTTGCAAAGAAAAGAATTATGCATATTATGATGTGTTAGAGAGAGATCCTTTGAGTAAAAACTCCATAGCGTCCTTGTTGGGTTGGGGCTATTATAACGAGTCTCAAAGCATTGTTACATTCTAAAGGTTTATAAACGCTTGCATGATAGCATGCCTTGAACGTTGTACATGTATAAATGGAAATATGTTGGCTTTTTATATCATTACAATGAAATTGCTTTGGTTGTGAATTCAATTTAAGATTTAACCAAAGAAATCTAAAAATGTTACTATGCAATCGTAATGTTCATGTAATGTGTATATTGAATTTGATCATGAAATTTGTTGTTAAATAAAATGCTAAAATTAAAAATAAAAATAAATAAATTTCAATATTGTAATGCTTATGTAATATGTAGATTGAATTTGAATATAAATTTTGTTGCTAAATAAAATCAACTAAGAAACATAAAATATAAATTTTGTTGCTAAATAAAATCAACTAAGAAACATAAAATAAATAAAAACCAAATCCACTCTATAATAAGAATTTGAATTCTTGAAAGACAATAGGTTTATTGAAATAAAGATTCCATGTAGTCATAGTTTAATTTAATAGCTTTTTAATTACATTATTTTCATAAATATGATCCATATTTAAAAGGCCATGGTAACCCTTAGGCCTAATTGTTGTATTTTTTTTTTCAATTGAAATCCTTGTTTTGAATGCATACTTACATGCAATATTTAATAAGAACTATTAATGAGAGATATTTATAGTGTACAATAATTGAATTCATGCAACTGAAAATAGATTTTTAAAAATATTTAGCTATGAAAGATTATTCACTAGTTTTTGGTTTTGATTACTTAAATTTTTAACTAAAATAAAACCATTTCATTGCTTGTGATTAAAATGGTCGAATTAAGGAAAGAGTGGTCATGGAAGAACAAAAGTGATCATTCGAAGTGACCATTCTTATTATAATATTAACCAAATTACAAATAATAACTTAGAAATTAATATGAAGGTAGGTAAGGTAGAGTCAAACTTCCTCATAACCCTTGGTGGATTGATGATACTCATATTCTAATTTTCTTTCAAAGAAACGAATCTCATCAAAGTAAAATCATCTTTCCTAACTATCTCATTATGAAATCCATGGAGGATCGTAGTATGGTGGTCCATACTTCGACATTTTCTAGCATTTCTTTTGACCTAAATTTGTCCCACAAATTATCCCTTTGCTCTTAGTTGATGTGAGTGGATTCATTTAGATTAGGCCATCCATGCATCTATTATGTCCATGAAGTAAAATAATTGCTAAATAATAACAAAAAAATGAAAAGTTTAATGTCCAATAACATAAATATGAAGTCTTTATCCATACATTTATTATGCCCATAAAGTAAAATAATTGCTAATTAATAACAAAAAATAGAGGTTTAATGTCCAATAACATAAATATGAAGTCAACTCTTTGTTACACCTCTGCCCACGATGAGCATCCCCTTCAGTAATTGTTGATCGATCCCTCTCGATGGCCCCTTCAGAGGTTGCTCCGAAGGGAGGTCATCCTCCCTCTCATGCGCACCCCCCTGATCCAGCTGCCCAGGGATTCATGAGCCTCATTAGTTCACTCGGACCTCCTCAGGAGCAGCCTTTTGTCTCCAAGTTTGTAAAGAAGCTTGATGCAATCCCGAAAATTGAGTTGCCCCCTTCAATCCCTCACAAGATTGCTCTCTCCCTCGCAGAGCGAGGGTTGGTAGGATAGTTCACTGGATTGTGGCCCTCTCCTAAAATAGTTCAAAAATGGGTTGAACGAAATTGGGCTACAAAAACTCAAGGTCAAATCTCTATACATTTCTGTGGTAGGGGTTACTTCACCTTCTACTTTGAATCCAAGGAAGATCAAGACCTGATCTTCAGAAACAAGCCATATTTTATGGATTCAAGAGTCATATACTTAAATAGATGGACGTTGGATTTCAATCTCGAACTCGAGATACCTAGTACTATTCCGGTCCAACTTAGTCTTCCTCACCTCCCTCTCCATTGCTAGGGAGATGATTCGGTCAAAGCAATCAATAGTACATTTATTCACGAAATATATAGACATAAGTGAGCCAAGAGAAAATCTACAAGCATGCGCCTGAATATGTGTGGAAGTTGATCTAGGAAAGGGGTTACTAGCGTGTTGCGGCCTCAGAATTTTACTACCGAAACATGGGGGATAACCACCCTGTTCGAACCTTAAGAGAACTCTTTTTCCGTTTAAAGTGGTGGCTCCGACTGGGGATAATGGGACGAGTTTCCCAGTGTGGGTTTTAAGATGAGAGTGGATGGTTCACGAGTGTTTGCAATAGAATAATGATAATCTAAGTGACCTATTCTACGATGCAATTTCTCTAACTAACTTATTCTAATATAAACCTGGGTATTTCTGAGTGGTATGCGATCTATAAAGATATTTGTTTAACATGTGATAATAAAGATTGAACACAACTGAACAAAGGTGATAATGTAAAAGATAATTCCTTTGACTAAATAGTTAGTCAAAGGAATTTATAAATATATCACATATATGATGAGTTATATATGAAAATCACAATTTCAGCGAGGCATCATACAGAAGTGCAATTAGCACTTAACAAAAACAATAATCTCACATATAATTCATGAAAGTAAAGTTTTGTCACTAATTAAATGTAAACAGAATCAATCATACAAGATAATAGTACCATATGTGTGAAGTCCTACTCATTTGACAAGTGACAGACCAACTTCTTTCTTCAAATCAAAATGTCTCCCAAGAATACAAAAGCGCATCAACAAAGGAAAGTAGTCTGATATCTAAAAGAAATGATCATGTTCCATAATTTCACCAAAGCATTCACAAACTTACGATAGTTCATTTTTTGCAAATGTTTTTGATAAAATTATGGACCCTTATCTAAATGCACAAGAGGGTATACATATTATTCTAACTAATGTGCAAAAACAACCTTCCTCCTAACTAGGTAACTAACTCCAAAAATAAACAGAGGCTAACTAAACAGAACTAAGAGGACGACTTGTTGTCTGCCAGCTTATCATTTAAATCGCAAATATCGGTCATCGGTTGAATTTGAGGAGGTGCCCCGAAATGTGTCATGAGTTGTCCTGTGAAGATCGCATCGGTGAGCAATGGCAGCATCCGTTGAGTCGTATGAAGGGAATAGTTGAGAGTCATAATTTGGCTGTGCAACTTAACAAGATACTGCCAACACGACTCCCAGTTGGTCGTGGTCAGTTTTGTAATTGCGTCTCTTTGACTCCCCACCTTTTCTTGCCAACCTTTGTACAAAGCATTTAAATCTGGCATTTCTTTCGTATTGCCTTCATTAATGAGATTGGTGGTGAACATGATGTGATTCACTGCCTTAATGATATTCTTTGATACCCTGGTTGCCCTTGTGACTGCTAGCTCAGACTGTTTGATTCTCGCATCCCAATCTGTGAAGAGAATGTCTTTATGAGTTTCCTCAATCTCAGGTTGATTGGATTTCCTTCCATCTTTTGTTTCTTGCCATTTGATGAACTCAGAGATTCTGGTGTTTAAATCATTAAACTCCATTCTCTGGTCGATTGCCTTATCTGTCAGCTAGTCGCTAGTAGTCAGATAGGGAGTAATGTGTGACATCTTCTGGCAAAAATACTCCTATTGTTTCACCAGAAGGGAATTTAATTCCAGGGCCTCTTTATTAAAGTCATTAGTAGTGGGAACATCCTTGTATCTTTCCATGAATTGTTGCATTCCTTGGAGTTGCATGTTTTTGGCTGTTATATCGGCTTCATGGCTTATTTGCAAGACGTCCATGTCTTGCTGCAATTGTGCGAGCTGCTTAGCCACATGCCTGTTTGCACTTGCTTTCTCTGTCTCGAGCTCTTGTTCGAGTTGTGAAATCCTCTCCTTTCTCCCTTAGTAAAGTAGAGACTTCAGAAGCCTTGTCCATAGTGGCCGATGCGTATGCTCTTATGAACTGTGATAATCTAGTCAAATTTTTGGCCAAATTGAAAGGAATGTCCTTCCAAACAACGTCCATTGGCTTGTTTCTAGGTGGGAATTTGGGTGTATCTACCCTTCTCCTTTTTATCTACCTTCTAACTACAGCCTTGAGGAGAGGGCTATAGAACACATCAAGTGGAGGTATTTCAGTTACTTTCAGAACAATTTCTGATGTGGGCAGAGCAGGGATAATTTCAGTATGCTAGGACGTTGTCGCTTGTTCCTCCATAGGCGTGGACTATTTGCCGATAGACTTGGGCTCTGTATTCTTATGAACATGCAGAGGAGTTTTACATTCCTCTGTTTCTTGGGTATTTGAGGCTTTGGGAGTGCCTTGCAATTTCTGATTAAATTGATCCCACTCTTGCTCCAAAATACTACCTTTGACCTTTGAACTGATTTGTGTAGTTGGGGTGCTCATCACTTGTTTCTCCGCTGACTTCCTGCTGGACTCAACTGTGTTGTCTGCGTCTTGGGTTTATCTTGTGTTTGGTGTCTTCTCAATGTTTACCTGAGAGTCTACTTGAGAGCTAGGACCTCCACTATCAACAGTGACACTTGGTGTAGACTTATCCTCGGGCTTTAATAGATGCATTGGGATCACCTGGAGCCTCTCATTTCTGAATTCCTGAAATCTTTGAAAATCCTTAAGTTTCAAATTCGCCTTTGCCCATTCGAACGTTTGTTCGAAGGATACGACTGACTGTAACAAATCCTCAAAATAATTATCTTCATGGTTGTATGGCTTAAGTTTTACTCCAGTAATGACATTATATGCCACTTTGTTTAGATCAAATTGCGTCTTAGGCAACGTATGAAGCCTGAGGGGTTCCATATGTGCCAATTCCTTAGTGACATGAACAAAATTCGCTAAAGCAAAAGAATCGCATTTGACAGGGAAAGTGGGCCATAATGACTTCTTGCCGTCTTTGAGAACTTTAGTCAAGCCCCTTCCCACAGTATAGTGGGAAATCTCTCTTGCTAATAACTTATCAGAAACATATAAAGGAAGGACGTGTGGATCGATTGTTCTACCAAAAACCCTAATGTAGGTGAACCATTCTTTAATGAAATACTAACCGACAATAAGCAAGTTTGTTGCGGCTTCTTGGGAAAACCTAGGGGCTTTCTTATTGAAAATTATTTGATGTAGGGGCAACACAACAACATGAAATATCTTATAGAAGTGAGGTATGTAATGTGATTCCCATATTTGTTTATGACTGAGATGGATTGGGTAGGGATCTTGTAATGTCCATTTCCAACCCATGGTTGGAAATGTCATGCAAAAATAGATAGCATCCATAATGTAGGCACTAAAATAGAAGGGAGGGAGGTTATCTGAAGAGGAGGCTTTCTTCTATCAATATTTGGCAATGGTGTTGGCTAGGTTTTCAGATAGGATGGAAGGCTAATTAATGATATGGGAATTAACACAGACATCAATCAGAGGAATCCATTCTATTTAAAGCTTAGTATTATTGGGTAGCCCATACAATCTACATAACATGGCTGCTGCATAGTTGTATGGATTTGCCAAAAAGGCTATAACATACATACCCGATTTGTCATATTTGAATTTGTTTTCCAACACTCTCCAACTCTGAATTAGCTTGAAGGGGTATGGTTTCTCCTTTGCGAAGTTAGCCACAAATGTGTTGTCGTAGATATCTTGTGGGTCAGGTATGTGATACATTTTCTTCAAGTCCTTTGCTTTCAATGACCCTATGAGCTCCATTCTTGAATTCTTGAACTGCCTATCTTCAATGATAAGGTTTTCGATCACCCACCTGATCATATTTGTGTATGGGAGGATTTTAGCTCTTGCTCCTATCCTATGAAGGAAAGAATAGGAAGCATCTCTGCATTGAAGTCTTGAAGGCCTTGTTGAGTCAGTTGTTGCTCTCGTAACAGTGATTTTAGGACGCTCGTCCTATAGCCTATTTTAAGTTACTTCCCAAGCTGTTGCGCGTTCGACAACATCACAAACTGTATCAGCGAAGATAGGAATCATCTCTGTAAACTCATATTCAACAATGGTCAATTTGCTCTATTTCTGCATCACCTTTCTTAGTGACATGTCTTTTGTAGCTTTCCTGAAATAGACAAGATATATCAACGCAGATGATATCAGATAATCAAGACTCAAAGCTTCTCTGAAATGACTTTGGATTGTGAGAAAGGTTTAATGAGATACTCTATTGTAACTACCCATAACCTGGAAAATGATTATCCTTCTTCGAGCTGCTAAATATTTATTAACTTGTCAACTCGTTTGTTTTGGTATTTAAAATGTAATTATTTCACACGTTTTACCTCTCTTAATCGTGCATCGCAATCGTCAAAAGGATACAGTATAGCGCTACCAGATGCATCAAGCGAAATACGATTGCTAATATCACAATATTGCATTTCGCAAATCGCTGACAGACATTCTAATGGCATGGTTAAGTTTCTTACGAACTCTGCGAAGTGCGAAGTGCGATTCCGAAATGACAAGGTGTTGTTATTGGGTTATCGCAATGGGAGACCTAATTGCAGATTACAACTTTTTAAAGGTGTTTTAAGATAGTCATACGGAAAAGTGCGATTTGCGGTTTGTGATGTGGATTTCATCCTTAGTTTGTTTGGCAAGGTTTTGTTAGGTATTTTCTTAGAGTTAGGTATTATTATTCTATTCCTAAAAATTTAAAAGGGTCACCATTTATAACTCTAATGGTAGCTATTGTTCTTTATAAATGGGGGGGGTTGTTTCTTAGTACAACAATTGGCGATTCACTTGGGAGAACCAATTATCTTTGAGTAATTTCTGAAATTTCTAAAAAATTTCAACGTAATTAGAGTTATAAGAATAAGGATTACATCAGTTATAAGATAAACAACATTGCTCTCGAATCATCATTACTTGTTCAGATTATTTACTTAATTACTTTACTCTTGTAATGATAGAAGTATAAACGTTCACATCAACCAATAATAAGGTTTAAAGTAATATAGCAAGTGTATTATGTAGATTAGTTTTTTTGTGTTTTCTCATTTATCACAAATAGAGCCTCTGTTGCTAGAAGGCGTTGATAGCCCCGACAGGGTTATCTTTTAACCAACAATGATTCATTATCCCATCTGTATGAATTTTCAAATTTCAAAATGATATTCACTTGGATTGAATCTCACTTGGACCTTGTCCCTTTTTTCCCTTTTGAATGTAATCTTTTTCTTTTTTGGTTTCTTAAAAGACATTGTCTAGGCATGGTAACCTACTAGTGACAATGCCATTCACTGGTTGTAACTAAACTGAACAAGCTGGCTCTTGATGAGACCCCTTGTCTTTTGATCGAGGAGATCATTAGCTATTACCCTGTTTCATATACAATATTAGTAATATTAGTTTAATCACTTCCCTATGAAGATGGTAAACAAGCTCGTAATAAGATTTTTTATCTTCTAAGTTTATATATTTTAAAATTACACTCTGAAAAAGGGAAATTTTAACAGATGGGGTGAATCATTGGCTCTTTTGAGAGTTTTGGGTGGTAATTATAGAGTTTTTTTTAAGATACTGATCTGCAGAAAGTCCTTACCAGGTTAAAGATTTTTTTCTTGACTAATAACAAAACTTTCATATTCTATAAGGATAAGAGTTTGTTCGTAGAATAAATGTTTTAAGCAAGATCAAGTCTTTCCAAAGAAATCAAGTTTATTTTAGTACTCAAATGCCCTAATTATCCCTTTTAACTCTTACTTTCTTATAAAAGCGAAAGAACATAAATGTTATCAAAGATTTTATTTTGAAAAGTCAAAAATAAATACTAGTTAAACATTATTTTCCTAGAAAGCAATATGCTACAAAATTATAAGAGGTTATCTCCTAGGAAAAGTATTTTTTCAAAATTTGCCCATTAACGGGCAAAGAATCCTCCTTACCTGACAAGTATTATAAAAGAAATGTTGATTGTCCAATTTTTTCAATGATTTGGAGAGGGCCAAGCCATAGTCTTTGGAATTTGGTATGTCTACCTTTTTCCTCATGTGCTTTGTCCCATTTCAAAACCAAGTCACCTACTTCAAGAGTTTTTTGACTGGTAGAAGTCGTGTCAAAAGAATATTTGACTAATTGTTGATGATGGAAGTGGGTTGCTTTAGCCTTTTCTCTTTCTTCTTCAAGCTTGAGAATTTGAAATTGTCTAGCCTTGAGAGAAGATGGAGGGTTTCAATTGATGAATTGTACTAAGGAAAGAGATTGGATAACTACGTTTGTGGGAAGAACAGCTTATTTTCCATAGACTAAAGAAAAAGGAGAAGAACCAATAGAGGCTTTCTGAGTAATCATGTCTACCCATAGCGCAAATGTTAATGCTTTGTGCCAATTCCTGTGATTTTGATCAATAGTCCTTTTGGTAATTCTGATGAGGTTCTTGTTTGTTGATTCTGCTAATCCATTACCTTGAGGATAATAATTGGCTGAATATTTCAACTTGAAACCTCGCTTTAGAGAAAATTCTACCATTGTATTTCCAGAAAAGTAAGATGCATTGTCAAACATTAACGCTGAGGGTAATCCAAACCTGATAATTATGTACTGATCAATGAAGTCTGTGATGTTTTCTATATTAGCTACCTTTAATGGGACAACTTCCACCCACTTTTTAAAATAATCAGTAGTTGTAAGGATGTACCTACGTTGTTTGGAAGAGTTAGGAACAATCTCACCAATTATGTCTAATCCCCATTGTTCGAATGGTGGTTGGATGTTAACTGGTTGTAAAGGGAATGTTGAGTTTCTTTCTCTTCCGGCTGTGGTTTGACAAGTTTTGCACTTCCTTGCATATTCATGTGCATCTTTAAATACCGTTGGCCAATAATATCCTGCGCGCAAGATTTTGTGAACTGTGGTATTTCCTCCAAAATGTCCTCCAGCTGGTCCATCATGTAATTCCTGCATGGCCTTTTCGGCTTCAGGTTTCTCTAGGCATCTTAGCAATACTGAATCATAATTTTTCCTAAACAATACATCATTGACTAGCTCATATTGATTTGATTTCAATCTTTAAGCTCGCATTGTTTTATAATTAAGATGCATAAGAGCATATATGTTTTTTAGATAAAATTTCAAATCAACATATTGTGATTGTGTATCATTGAGGCTTACCTCTGATAGTTGCACTTCATTACCTTGATCTTCTTCTGGTGGTAACTAGGAAGCTCCTATTAACATCTTGCAAAAACCTTGGCCCCTGACAATTTTAGTTGGCCGGATTTCTACATCATATTCTTGGAGTGCAGTTACCCAATTAGCTCTTTTCTCCCCTACTTCTCTTTGGATCAATAGTTGTCTTACTGCAAGGTAGGGTACAACTATCTTTGTATGGGTTTTAAGAAGAAAAGGTCTGAAATGTTTCAAAGTTTTAAAAACAACAAATGCTTGTTTCTCAACAGTTGAATAATTTAATTCGGTGCCTTGCAAGTTAGAGCTGAAAAAGGAGATGGGTGCTTCGATATTTTCATCGTTCAGCTGTGTCAAAACAATTGCATATGATGTATCGATAAAAAAGTATATCATACAAAAGGTTTGAAAAAGTCAGGGGTTGTTAATGAAGGAGCAATAATAATGACTTTTTTAATCAACTCAAATGACTCTCTTTCATCCTTGTTCCATCTGAAAATTGCATTTTTTCTTATCATTGCTTGAAGGGGTAGGACAATTTGTGAAAAAATTGGGACAAATCTTTTTAAAAAATTTATTTGGCCCAGGAATGATTGCATGGTTTTTTTGTTGTGCGGGAGGGGAATCTTTTCAATCTCTTGGACTCTATCAGGATCAATGTAAATTCCTTTCTTGGGTACTATAAACCCAAGGAGTTTGCCTTCTGGTAAAGCAAAATAAGATTTTTTGGAATTTAAGGAAATGTCATATTTCTTACATCTTTCGAAAATGTGCTTTAGGTCACTTAAATGATTGTTCCTATCCTTCTAATACACTGTGATATCATCCAAGTAAATAACAATCAATTTATTAATTAGACCTTTGAAGGCAATGTCCATAGCACGTTGAAATGTGGCACCAACATTAATGAGCTCGAAAGGCATCTTCTGATAAACATATGTTCCCCACTTGGTCCTGAATGTTGTCTTTAATTTGCCATCTGAATGCACAAGAATTTGATTATATCCTAATAATCCATCTATAAAAGACATTAATTTGGAACCTGCAACTGATTACAATATCTATTCCATAGTAGGCAAGGGAAATTTATCTTTTTGACAAGCTTTATTCAGGTTTCTAAAATCAATACAAATCCTAATATCATCGTTCTTTTTCCTTACGGGTACCATATTCGACACCCACTTAGAATGTCTAATAGGGAAGACTATTTTGGCCTTCAGAAGCTTGTTCAATTCAGATTTGATTTGATTCTCAAGGTTTGGGTGAATTTTGCGAAGCTTCTGTTAAATTGGCTTTTCATTCGAAGTCATGGGTATGGTATGTTGAATTATAGAGGTATCATAGGTCTTGAGATTTGCATAATCCCAAGAAAAGACACCTTTATATATTTTCAATAACCTAATGAATGATATTCTTTCTTCAAATGATAGGTCAAGACCTAGGTTGACATTTGGAGGTTTTTCATTTGACCCTTGGTTCACTACTTCAAAACTCATAGTAGAACTTTGAGTTTTGTAGTTAGTAATTTTCTTGAACCTATCCTTTAGATCTTAAAGATCTTCCATATTAACCACAGACTTTGGGATTGGTTTTTGATCATGATTATTCTTGATTTCTAGATCATGCTCATATTCATCTATGATTTGTTCTTCATATGATCCTTCTGATGTAAGGAAATTAACTATATCCGCATCGTTGTTGAATACTCTCCAATTTGTTACATTATTGAGAATAGATGGCCTAAATATTAACTCTATTGAAAATATGTTTGGACTAAAGTTTTATGAGGGTATAAGCCTAGATGCCAAATTAGAAAGTCGGCATTTACGTTTTGCAGTCTAGGGACTGAAGATATGTTGAAAGCAGAAAAATGAGAATTCAATTTCTGAGCTAAAGGTTGATAGTGTTTAAAGTGCCCAAAGACATAATGGATTGTATTTCTCACCTGTTTCACAATTATTTCAGAATCACCATAGACTTGCAGGTATTTGACATTAAGACCGATGGCTTTATACAGTCCTTGGATCAGTGCTTCATATTCAGCGATATTATTAGTGCATTGGAATTCAAGTCTGTAGGCTAGCATGGTTTTCTCTCCTTGCGGATTGATCAAAATGCATCCTGCACCTGCGTCGTCTTCTGATTTAGAACCGTCAAAATAGAGAGTCTAGAACAGAGAGTTATTAGAAACTTTATCTACTAAATTTAGACATTTGGAAGCATCTGTTTGTGAAAAAATTTCGATTTGAGAAACTACAATGTTATCTAAAAAGGGAGACCTCTGAGCATTAAAGGATCCTAAAGAGGACTCGACTGAGTAATTTCCAATGATATTATTAGTGAAGGCAACAGGTTCGTTGCTTCCCTTGAGGTCAGTGACTGTATATTTCATGAATTTCTCTCGATCTACCCTGATTTGGTTTGGTTTACTATTGTGTGGCAACCACATGTGAGACCAATCAATTGTGAAATAACCGTGCAACTTTTCAGACCAATCCCTACTGAGAATCAAACCATAAAATTCAGGGATATCAGCCACCAAAATATCAATTATTTGTGAAACTTTTGGATTAGAGGAAAGCCTAATTGAAACTAATGCTATTTCTCCAAGCACCTCTACTTTTGTCCTATCTAACTGAACTATGTGTATTGCAGATTTTTGAGGTGTAATGTTCAATTTGGTACACACAACTCTTGGCATTATATTTGAGGAGGCTCCTGAATCAACAAGGTAGTTGTGAACATTCTTGTTGAAAATTTCATAAGTGAGCAGAAATGGAGGAACATGAGAAATAGACCTATCACCAATCAAAACTAGATCTGAAGGATCTACTTTGTTTGAGGATGAGGGAGGTTTTCTCATATCATAGGCAACTTGAGTAACTACAACAGATGGAAGGGGAGATACTAGAGATGCCTTCAATTATCGTAATAGAATCTTTTGTTGTTGCTTGAGTTTAGTGAGCTCATGCAATGAGATGTTAGATCTAGTATTTTTCATGTCTTCCACTATATTGTATTCGACTATATTTGAGATTACCAATGTCTTTGAGGCATTTGGGGAATCTGGAGGAATAGGATCGGTTTGGCTAGTCTTAGATTTCTTAGCTACTGTTTTCTCCTTTGCATGAGTAGCAACATTTTTCTTCTGATTTGTGATAGACATGTCAGGATAATTTTTACTTCTTGTAGTCATTGGCATTTCTTGTGCCTCTTCTTCAGTTGGGAGGATCAAATCCCACATCCCATTTAGTTCAATTTCTTCTTCTGTTTCAGCTTCCTCTTCGTTTGGCAATTCTTCTTCTGCTTCTTGGTCAGACTCAGCATTTGAAATGGTGTTCGGGGGTTGTGATGCAGAAGAAGGGTTCTTTTTGAATGATCGAAAAGGTTTCTTGGGAGCAGAGGATTCTGCGACGTGTTTTCTAATTTTGACCATTTCGTTAGACATTGTTTTAACACTTTTTGAAGACCTTCGAGATCGAAAGGGTCCTTTGAAGCTTTCTTCTTAGGGTCATCCTTAAATGTTACTTTCTTTGACTTCCTTTCGTCTGTTTGTGATCTCTTTTCCAAAGCTATGATTCTTCTTTCTACAGATAGGGCTTCTTTAATGTTTTCTACAAGAGTAGCCTTATTGGCTTTAGCTACAAAAATCGCAATATTAGAAGGAAGACATGATATATACCATTATATTTGTACATCTACAACAGGTTTAGAGGCAACTGGGGTTTTATTTAGCAATTTGTTAAATTTGGAGTTGAAATCTTTGATCTTTTCATCTGGATTAGCTTTCAAATTAGAAAGATCATTGATCAAGGATGCTATGGTCCTATCATCACCAAATTTTGCAAGAAATACTTCTTAAAAAGTATCTCAGTCTCTAATTGAACCTGGTGGGAGGGAAAAATACCAAGAGCCAACACATCCTTGGAAAGTATAAGGAAACATTCTGATTACAACATCTTCATGTGTAACGCCATTGAGATTCATGGCTAACATAAAATTATTTAGATGTTCTTTGGTCGGGAGAGCATCATCAGGATTATACTTAGGCAACCATTTTTCTGGGTTTGCTGGGAGTGCATTTGGATTTGCAACTAGGACAGCACCAGGATTTGTCCAAGGTTGACTGGCCATAACTTGAGTTGGGAACTGAGAAGATGGAAAGGTTGGTCCAGAAGTAGGTATAGATGGCGAAGAACTTACTACTGGATTAGTACTGTTAATTGTAGTACTAATTGGAGAAGTGGATAGTTTAAAAGTCGTGGATTGAGTAGGAGTGGATGGGGAAGTAAATGGATGGAAAGGTGATATGATCTCATTGGTATCTGATTCAGATGTTGATGAAGTGACTTTTCTATGTCGTGGAGGTATGGGGAACTCGAAAGGGGTAACCCCAAGTCTTTCACTTTGCAGTCTGGTCAATACACCAATTTGTTGTAATAAGGAGGTAACACTTTCTTCAGACACTTTGGGTCTCTCTGGTTTCTCGGCAGAAATGGATATCTGTTCCAATTTCTATATCAAATAATGAACTTTAGGAGACTCAAGAGTGTAATCTGGAGAGGGTGGTTGCCTTACTACTTCGGGAGATGTTTCTACAACTTCAGACTTCCGATCAGGAGATTCTGAACGAGTTTCAAAAGGTGTAGAAATGGTGGAGGGGTTTTGACTCTTATGAATGCCTTTCAAATGATATTTAGGTTTATATGCCATTCATAGTTGAAGGCCCTCCTTCTAGCGCCAAAATGTTGCGGCCTCAGAATTTTGCTGCTGAAACATGGGGGATAACCACTCAACCAGAACCTTAAGACAACTCCTTTTCCATTTAAAGTGGTGGCTCCAACTCGTGATAATGGGACTAGTTTCCTAGTGTGCGTTTTAAGATGAGAGTGGGTGGTTCATGAGTGTTTGCAATAGAATAATGATAATCTAAGTGACCTATTCTATGATGCAATTTCTCTAACTAACTTATTCTAATATAAACTCAGGTATTTCTGTGTGGCGTGCGATCTACAAAGATATTTGTTTAACATGTGATAATAAAGATTGAACACAACTAAACATAGGTGATAACGTAAAAGATAATTCCTTTGACTAAATAGTTAGTCAAAGGAATTTATAAAATATATCGCATATATGATGAGTTATATATGAAAATCACAATTTCAGCTAGGCATCATACAAAAGTACAATTAGCGCTTAACAAAAACAATACATCTCACATATAATTCAAGAAAGTAAAGTTTTTCCACTAGTTAAATGTAAACAGAATCAATCATACAAGATAATAGTACTATATGTGTGAAGTCTTGTTCATTTGACAAATGACATAGACCAACTTCTTTCTTCAAATCAAATTGTCTCCCAAGAGTACAAAAGCACATCAACAAAGGAAAGTAGTCTGATATCTAAAAGAAACTGTTATCACCCCAAGAAACTCTCCTAGGTTGTAACTCGGAGATGCTCGGGACATCACAAACTCAACATAATGTTGGAAATGGATGAATGGAAGGAATGATTCTTGTCCAAACCAGATAACCACTTCTACTATGCTTAACTCCAGACATGGGTGAACACCTCCAGACTACAAGGCTTTAGACCACCAATTACTCACCGTTTGAGGATTAGGTGAACATGGAGAATACTGACCACACCAGCAGATTCACAAGACCATGTGATGGCCGACTGCAACCAATAAAGAGGTTTGCAAATCTATTTCCGAATGCACAAACAAGATGACAACTCTCTGGCACTAAGTAAACATAAGCCTGCATAACACATTCAATGATGCATACTAGACTTAAACACAGAGGTGGGATGACAACCCCTCTGATGCTAAATATCAAGATCACATGAACAAATGCATAACAGGCACAGCCTAAAACAGAGTAGAAATGGAAAGTGAGCAATTAACAGCAAAAGAAGCTTGTATTAGCTGAAAATGAAGACCAGACACTGCATGTATCAAAATAGTTACAGTCTCCGGAAGTTGAACCTTACATCAAAACAACAACCATCAACCCTTATTACATCTGTTTTCTGGGTATATATAGAGTTTCTTTACAAAAATGTTATGTTATTCTATGCGTAGAGGGGTCATAATGAACCACCAACCACTTTAACTCTCTGATGGCGTCTCTGCTACAATCTGCTTGCTTTAATGAATTAATTTGACATTCTTTGGTACTATGTTGTACTCCTCTAGCAGGTGGAGTGTTATATGGAAGGAGTTCCATAACTGATAAATGCATTCAACTGCTCGAGGCCTGTCCTTTCCTTCTCAGCCATTCTGTCTCTTGAAAGCGGTTGTTGAGGAGCAAATGTGTCGGGTACTGGATATTGGCCTCCTTCTTCCTTTGGGCGCACAGGACAGGCTATGGATGTGAAGACTGCATGGCGGATGAATGGGCAAGACGGGAACAAATATCAACCGTTGGATCACATGGATGGACGGCGAAGATCTATCGGCGGGAGACATTAGGAAGAAGCGGGAACAAACAGTCCTGAGCCGTTGGATCTTGGGCAGATAGATCCAATGGTTATCGGGGGCAGAAGGTACACGGAGCTTTACGATTGGGGACGGGAAAATGGGTGGTAAGCGGTATGTATCGCACCACTTTAGGACCTATGGTGGTAATCGTACAAAGCCGCGTGATTCCACCCAGACGATGACGCGTGGCGGATGTGACGGGACAAAAACCGCTTTCCCCGCGAGCTAATGTGTGGTCAGTTTGCGAGAGCGGGAGGAGTGAATGACATCCGATCATGTCAGAGATGATCGGACGGTGGAAGATCGACACACATGTTTTTTGGTCAGACACGACCGAGGACCGTTGGATCGGGGTGCAGCAAACCAACGACTGAGATTACGACGGAGGGTTTATGAAGGCGTGCGAGCATATGAGCGTGGGGTCACATGGTTATGGTGATAAGGGATCTTAAACTTACCACTCGGGGCTTGAAGAACAGAGGTTTATTTCGGGTGTGAAGGAAAAGGAGGAAGATGACCGGTGTTGACCTTTTCTGAGCAAAAACCAAGGAAATGAGCTTACTTAGGCCCCTTGAACACCATCAGCATGTAGCAGAGCTAACACTGGCTCCTTCTGGGGATGAGATCCTCCCTATGAGGTCTCAAGAACTTGCAGATTAATGCCTTTCCTGTGAAAAACAAATTAGCAAAATTCCTAGTGTTCCATTGAGCATGGAGTCTGACTGAACCTACACTAAAATTGATAAAATAAAATATTTACAACTTTAAGGCCAAAAGACCTTAAATCACATAAATTTTCAGAGAACGCCCATTAATTGGGCCATCAAAAACTGCTTCTCCTCCCATACTTTTCAGTATGAGGGTGTTATTCCTTTGAATCTGAGAAATGATAAAAGGCCCTATCCAGAAAGCATCAAACTTTCCATGATTGCCTTTCTTTTCTTTTAGTGCATCCCACTTCAGAACCAAGTCTCCAACCTAAAAATTATTAGTTTTTGTCCTTTTATCAAAAGCTTCATTGCTCTTTTTCTGATGTGCTGCAGCCTTTTCAACCAGCTATTCTCTAATTTGATACCTCTGCTAAATCAGTGATCCTTTCTTCCATGTCTTCCTCCTCATTCTGTTCTTGTTGCAACAACTTTGCCACAGGGAGAGTCAACTGAATTGGGAACACGGCCTTAGTGCCGTATACCAGCCTAAATGGAGAATTCCCTGTGGATTTCTTAATGGTCACTCTGTCAGCCCATAGTGCATACTTGAGCTTAGAATCCCAATTCTTTTTGTTGTCCTCCAATAGCTTTTTGATTATCCTTATCAAGCTTTTGTTAGAGGATTCTGCTAGACCATTTCCTTGAGGATAATATGAGGTGGAATGAACCAGTTTAATGCCCATTGAATCGCACATATCCACCAATTCTTTTGCCCTGAAGGCTGCTACATTGTCTGTGACTAATTTATGTGGACAACCAAATCTGGTAAAGATATGCTTTGTCAAAAACTTCATGACCACATTATGATCAGCCTTTCTAGTCATGATTGCTTCAATCCACTTAGTGAAATAATCAGTGGCTACTAGGATCCATCGATGTTGGCCACTGGAGTGTGGATTGATTTCTCCAATGAAATCCAAGCCCCACTACTGAAAAGGTCCTTTTACATGTATTGGTTTTAAGGGCATGGACTTCAACTATTGTTTCCCTTCAAATCTTTGGCACCTGTCACAAGATTTAACAAATGAAAAGACATTAGAAAATAAGGTGGGCCAATAGTACCCAACTCTAAGGATCTTGTGGGCTGTAGTTTTCCAATAATGGTGACCTCCACACATGCTAGAATGAAACTGTTGCATAACTTCCATTGATTGTTCTTTGTCCAGACACCTCAAAAACATCCCAGTTGGATCCCTCCAATATAGAAAATTTTCATTAATGCAATATTTAGCTGCCCTAAGCTTAATAGTTCTGGCTTGACTTGCGCTTGAGCCGGGAGGGATTTCTAGCTTCAGCAAGAAATTAGCTATTACAGAGTACCAATCACAAGAAGCTAAATTTTCTACCAATGACTGCTTTCTCTCTGGTTCAGTTGCTTCCTCTTCTTCTGTTTGACCCTTTTCTGCGTCTGTGCTTCTGAGATTTATGTCCAATGTTCTGCAATTTTCTTCAGCTAACAATCTGGCAAGACCTTGACCTTTGATAAGTTTGGTGGACTTTAGTTCTATATTAAATTCAATCATCTTTGTAATCCATTTAGCCCTTCCTCCGTCAGCATCAGGTTGCATTAAGACATTTTTTATTGCAGCAGAGGGTACATATGCAATTATCTTGGAATGCAGAATATAAACTCTGAAAGCTTTCAAAGACTTGATAAGAGCATACGCTTGTTTTTCAATGATATCATACCTCAGCTCAGCATTTCTTAAGGTTTTGCTGAAAAATGCCACCGGATGCTTTGAGCCTTCTTCATCTGCTTGCAATAAAACTGCTGCAAGAGTGTCATTAGAGGCAAAAGAAAAAATATGAAACTCATTGCTGTAATCTGGACTGATTAAAGTACGAGCCTCCATAATAGCTTTTTTAATGGACTCAAAGGATTTTCTTGCTGCATCAGACCATTTGATTTCTGACCCCTTCTTCAACATGGAGGTAATATGCTTCACCAGTTCTGCAAAATTTGGTATAAACCTCCTCACAAAATTAATCTTGCCCAGAAAGGACTGGATGTCCTTCTTTGATCTCGGGACAGACAGGGTCTGTATTGCTTTTACTCTTTCTGGGTCAATTCGGACACCTGCAGTAGAAACAACATGTCCTAACAGCTTGCCTTCTTCTAAAGCAAATTGTGATTTTTTAGGATTGACTGAAATCCCAAACCTCCTGCACTTCAGGAACACTTTTTTCAAATGCTGCAAATGGTTTTGATGGCTGCTGGAGTATATCAAGGTAGACAAGGACAAATTTATCCTTCTCTCCCACAAATGCTATATCCATAGCTCTCTGAAAGGTAGCTCCAGCATTCATCAACCCAAAAGGAATCTTGGAATACATAAAAGTGCCCCAAGGATTGGTGAATGCAGTCTTTTCTTGATCATCTGGATGTACAACAATCTGGTTATAACCTGAAAAGCCATCCAGGAAAGACATTACTTTGGCTCCTAAGACCTTCTGCAACAAATGCTCCATTTTTGGTAGAGGATAGTTGTCTTTCTTAGAGCATCTGTTTAAGTTTCTGAAATCAACACAGAGTCTGATTTCTCCACTTTTCTTTCTCACCACAACCAAATTGGCTACCCATTTTGAATATCTGAGAGGGACTATGATTTTGGCAGCCAACAACCTTTTAATTTCTTTTTCAATCAGAGGGAGGAGCATAGGATTTATTGGTCTCAACTTCTGTTTGAAAGGTATGGTGTCTTTCTCTAAAGGGATTTTATGCTGAATGATCTTCTTATCATATGTTTTCAGGTCACTATATTCCTAGGAAAAAACGTCAGCAAATTGCTTCATTAGATTGCTGTATTCAGAACTTTGGTCACCAGACAAATGCGTGGACAGATTTATGTATCTTGGCTGACCTGGACTCCCTATATCATGCTTACAGACTGCATACTGATCTTCATTTTGGGCAGCTTTATAGGGCACGTCATTCTGGTCAAACAGTCTTTCTAGAGGAATTAAACCCTTAGGAATATGATTGCTGGGAAGTTGGACAATGCTATCTTTGCCAATTTTATTTCTAAGCTGGGATTGAGAGCTTTCTTCCAAGGCTTCATTTTCTTGGTCAATTCGCATTTCAGCAAATTCATCAATGACTTGCAGGAATCTATTCACTTCATCATCATCTTCAAAAACTTTCCAATGCTGGACATTATCAGGCAAGGATGGTCTATATTTCATTTGGACTTTATAAACTAGTCTGGGGGGCATGAGAGGGATAAACATGCTAGCAGACATAGTAAGGGAATCAACAATCTATTTTTTGGCTCTAGGGATATATGAAATACAAAAATTATCAAAGGAATCTTTGAGTCTCCATACCTCATCTCTGTATGCTTTAAGCCTTGGGTGCTTTGCTTGAAATGTTCTGTTTACTTGCTGAATGATAAGATCAGCATCTCCAAACACCTTTATGTTCTTGATTCCTCTTTCTTTAGCTGCATTAAGGCCCAATAGCAGAGCCTCATACTCTGCTATATTGTTGGTGACTTGAAAATCCAGCTTGAAAGACAGATGTGTGCTTTCTTGCCCTGGAGATATCAGCACCACCCCTGCTCCTGCAGTCTCCCTGGAACATGCTCCATCAAAGAACATCTCCCAAACCTGACTTCCTTGCTCTTCCTCGGCTTGAACTATTGGTTTCTTAAGCTGCATTGAGGCCTTCTGAGATTCTTCCATTTGGAGAATGCATGCTCCAAAATCAGTGTCCACGGCATAAATGGGATGATTGGATGGATTCTTTTCATCACTGATGATGTATGCCAGTTGTGCTTCTCTGTACAATCTCCTGCTTTCTCCTCCCAAAACTGGGACAATGGCATAAGATAAGTCATTATGTAATGTCCCACCTAGTCTCTTAACCCATCCCCTAGACAGTAGCATGCAAAATTTAGGAGGGACATCTGCTACCACAATATCCATCATCATACTCTTCATGGGCAGTTGAGTTAAGGTAATGGCCAGGTCCTTTATTAATCCTAGACATTTCACCTTTCTTGAATCAAATGAGAATAAATCATGATATGGTCTAGTGATGTCAAGGCCTAACTCTTCCATGACAACTTTAGGCATCAAATTGTGGTTGGCCCCTGTGTCTAGCAGGCAATTGTGGAGGATTTTGTCATGAATGGTCAAGGAGACATAAAATGATGGAGAATTATCATCAGCAGGTTCAATCATTGGGCTAAGCACAACTGCAGGCCTATCATCTTGCAAAATGATAGAGTCAGTGGAGGTTTGTGTGCTTTTCAGCTCAAGAGCTTCAAGGATAGGATTTCTAAACACTTTACTCCTTACAAGTTCTAACAGAGGCACTTTTGAACTTCTGACTCAAAACTGAAAGGGGAAGGGGACTTATCAGGACCTCTTACCTCTTGAGCTGGTGCTTTGAGGATGACTGGATCAGCTGCCGGTCTTTTCTGTCTGATATTCTATGATTCTATTTGGACGACATCTTTTTGGGCAGGACTCTCCTTGAGATTGTTTGCCTTTGACCTTAAATTATATCTTTGTTGTTCACTAGTCTGCAAAACAGCCTCTCTGCCCCATTCTTGACTGTTTTGGTCCTGCAATAGTGACTCTTCATATGCAGCCAATGTCAAAAAGGCAGCACTACCTTTGTCTTCCATGCAACGAATTTCATCCTCCTATTCAAATGACTCCTCCTCCACGACTACATTCTAGAAAAGGAGCTTTAACCTTCTGGTCTTCGTTAGCTTCTTTATTCCTTTGAATTATTTGTATCTGTTCATTTGCTCTTCTGGATGGATTTGGACTTCTTGGAGCAAATGTATTTGGAAGCTTTGTCTTTCTTGAGTTCTGTTCAACCTTCAGCTTAGCTATCTCAGCAGCCAATGACTCTATCATTCTTGTCATTTTATCTAATTTAGGCTCTGAAGATGATGCAGAGGAAGAAGAAGCCTCACTTCTTTGCCTTCTTCTATCAGCATGACTCCTGAGCTTTTCTGCAGCCATAATATTAGACTCTACTTCTAGTGTTGCATCCTGCATGTTAGCCAGAGTAGCACATGTTCTTTCTCTAAAAAATAAACAGAAATCAGAATCAAAGGCATTGGCATAGGCAAGTTTAGCAGAGGTGGGGGTAGGCTTCACTTCAGCTGGTATCTTATTATACATACGATTGAATCTTTTATTAAAATCAGGCAGTGATTCCCCCTTCTCCCTCTTCAGGTTACCAAACTCAGTATGGTAATACAGCAAGTCCTTTTTATCTCCCCAGTGCCTCAAAAATGCTTCATCTAAGGCTTCAATATCAACAATAGATCTAGGGGGCAGTTCTATAAACCACTTTCTAGCCTCTCCATCAAGGCTCTGTACAAAAACTCTCATCCACACATCATTTTCGCTTATATCCAAGTTATCAACATAGCTATAGAAAGATTCAAGGTGCTCTTCGGTTGTTACTCCCTCTGTGCCAGTGAACTTAGGCATGTATTTCTGATATTCTCCTGCAAGCATGGCGTTCAAAGGAACAGGCAAGACCAGGGGTCCATACCTAGCAGCAATAATTATTTCCATCTTCGTAGGCGCTTGCTGTCCTGCCATGACTGAGGTATGTGGAAGGATATTGGTAGATTGAGCAGTATGAAACAATGAAATGGATGATAGAGACAAAGGGATGTTATGGACTGTATGGGAAGCTTTCTTTGGACTGAGACTCAAATGGGAACTAAATGGACAAGGAGCTTTATGAATCTCTACAGGTGTTTCTTCACTAGAAATACTAGGCTCTATATCTTCAAATTGTGTATTCTCTATTAAAAACTCCTCATGCAGAGACAAATAAGATTTCTTGGGCTTACCTGATCCAGATGCTCCTTTCTGCGATGTTTTCTTTGGGTTAACAATCTTCTCAGGGTCAGGCACTGGAACAGCTGGTGATTTCTGAGGATTTATTTGTGTTTCACAAACTGAGCCAGGACTATAATGTGGAGTCGCCAAAGGTTGGTCTTCCTCCAGTGGAGTCGCTAGATAGATGGTTACAACTAGAAATGTGCCCAAACTTTGTCTATCATCAAAATCTAGAACTGTGTCATCTCCCAGGGAAGCTGAGCTTCAATCTCCTCTCCCCGCCAAATCGATGTTATCACCCCAAGAAACTCTCCTAGGTTGTAACTCGGAGATGCTCAAGACATCACAAACTCAACATAATGTTGGAAATGGATGAATGGAAGGAATGGTGCTTGTCCAAGCCAGATAACCACTTCTACTATGCTTAACTCCAAACATGGGTGAACACCCCCAGACTACAAGGCTTTAGACCACCAATTACTCACAGTTTGAGGATTAGGTGAACATGGAGAATACTGACCACACCAGCAGATGCACAAGACCATGTGATGGTCGGTTGCAACTAGTAAAGAGGTTTGCAAATCTATTTCCTAATGCACAAACAGGATGACAGCTCTCTGGAACTAAGTAAACAGAAACCTGCATAATGCATTCAATGATACATACTAGACTTCAACACAGAGGTGGGATGACAACCCCTTTGATGTTAAATATCAAGAGCACATGAACAAATGCATAACAGGCACAACCTAGAACAGAGTAGAAATGGAAAGTGAGCAATTAACAACAAAAGAAGCTTGTATTAGCTGAAAATGAAGACTAGACGCTGCAAGTATCAAAGTAGTTACAGTCTCCAGAAGTTGAACCTTACATCAAAACAACAACCATCAACCCTTATTACATCTGTTTTTTGGGTATATATAGAGTTTCTTTACAAAAATTCTATGCTATTCTATGCGTGGAGGGGTCATAATGGACCACCAACCGCTTTAACTCTCTGATGGTGTCTCTGCTACAATCTGCTTGCTTTAATGAATTAATTTGACATTCTCTAGTGCTCTGTTGTACTCCTCTAGTAGGTGGAGTGTTATATGGAAGGAGTTCCATAACTGATAAATGCATTCAACTGCTCGAGGCATGTCCTTTCCTTCTCGGCCATTCTGTCTCTTGAAAGCGGTTGTTGAGGAGCAAATGCGCCGGGTACTGGATACTGGCCTCCTTCTTCCTTCGGGCGCACAGGACAAGCTATGGACGTGAAGACTACATGGCGGATGAATGGGCAAGACGGGAACAAATATCAGTCGTTGGATCACATGGATGGACGATGGAGATCTATCGGCGGGAGACACTAGGAATAAGCGGGAACAAATAGTCCTGAGCTGTTGGATCTTGGGCAAATAGATCCAAAGGTTATCGGGGGCAGAAGGTACACAGAGCTTAACAAGCGGGGACGGGCAAATGAGTGGTAAGCACTATGTATCGCACTGCTTTAGGACCTACAGCGGTAATCATACAAAGCCACGCGATTCCACCCAGACGATGACGCGTGGCGGATGTGATGGGACAAAAACCGCTTTCCCCGCGAGCTAACGTGCGGTCAGTTTGCGAGAGTGGGAGGAGCGAATGACGTCCGATCATGTCAGAGATGATCAGACGGTGGAAGATCGACGCACATGTTTTTTGGTCGGACGCGGCCGGGGACCATTGGATCGGGGTGCGGCAAACCAACGGCTGAGATTGCGGCAGAGGGTTTATGAAGGCGTGCGAGCATATGAGCGCGGGGTCACGTGGTTATGGTGATAAGGGATCTTAAACTTAGCGCTTGGGGCTTGAAGAATAGAGGTTTATGCCGGGTGTGAAGGAAAAGGAGGAAGATGACCGGTGTTGACCTTTTCTGAGCAAAAACCGAGGAAATGAGCTTACTTAGGCCCCTTGAACACCATCAGCATGTAGCAGAGCTAACAGAAACGATCACGTTCCATAATTTCACCAAAGCATTCACAAACTTACAATAGTGCATTCTTTGCAAATGTTTTTGATAAAATTATGGACCCTTCTTTGAATGCACGAGAAGGGTATAAATACTATTCTAACTAATGTGAAAGAATAAATTATATAAAATTTGAGGAGGTTTCAAACAACCTTCCTCCTAACTAGGTAACTAACTCCAAAAATAAACAGAGGCTAAATAAACATAACTAAGAGGACGACTTGCTATCTGCTAGCTTGTCCTTTAAATTGCAAATATCGATCATCGGTTGAATTTTAGGAGGTGCACCAAAATGTGTCTTGATTTGTCCTGTGAAGATCGCATTGGTGAGTGGTGGCAGCATCCGTTGAGTCATATGAAGGGAGTAGTTGAGAATCATAATCTAGTTGTGTGGCTTAACAAGACACTGCCAATAAGACTCCCAGTTGGTCATGGTCGGTTTTGAAATTGCCTTTCTTTGATTCCCCGCCTTTTCTTGCCAACCTTTGTACAGAGCATTTAAATCGGGCATTTCTTTCGTATTGCCTTCTTTAATGATATTGGTGACGAACATGATGTGATTCACTACCTTAATGATATTCTTTGATACCCCGGCTGCCCTTGTGACTGCTAGCTCGGCCTGTTTGATTCTCGCATCCCAATCTGTAAAGAGAATGCCTTTATGAGTTTCCTCAATCTCGGGTAGATTGGATTTCCTTCCATCTTCTGTTTCCTACCATTCGATGAACTCAAATATTCTAGTGTTTAAATCGTTAAACTCTGTTCTCTGGCCGATTGCCTTATTTGTCAGGTTGCTAGTAGTCAGATAGGGAGTAATGTGTGACATCTTCTGGCAAAAATACTCCTGTTGTTTCACTAGAAGGGAATTTAATTCCAGGGCCTCTTTAATAAACTCCTCAGTAGTGGGAACATCCTTGTATCTTTCCATGGATTGTTGCATTTCTTGGAGTTGCATGTTTTTGGCCATATATCGGCTTCATGGTTTATTTTCAAGACCTCCATGTCTTGCTGCAATTGTGTTAGCTACTCATACACCTTCCTGTTTGTGCTTGCTTTCTCTGTCTCGAGCTCTTGTTCGAGCCGTGCAATCCTCTCCTCTTTCTCCCTTAGTAAATTAGAGACCTCAGTAGCCTTGTCCATAGTGGTCGATGCGTATGCTCCTGTGAACTGTGATAATCTAGTCAAATTTTCTACCAGATTAAAAGGAATGTCCTTCCAAACAACGTCCATCGGCTCGTTTCCAGGTGGAAATTCGGGTGTATCTACCCTTCTCCTTTTTCTCTTCCTTCTAACTATAGCCTTGTGGAGAGGGCTATAGAACACATCAAATGGAGGTATTTCAGTTACTTTCAGAACAATTTCTAATTTGGGCAGAGCAGGGATAATTTTAGTATGCTAGGACGTTGTTGCTTGTTCCTCCATAGGTGTGGACTGTTTGCCGATAGACTTGGGCTCTATATTCTTATGAACATGCAGAGGAGTTTTACATTCCTTTGTTTCTTGGGTATTTGAGGCTTTAGGAGTGCCTTGCAATTTCTAATAAAACTGATCCCACTCCTGCTCCAAACTACTGCCTTTGGCCTTTGAACTAATCTCTGTAGTCGAGGCGCTCATCACTTGTTTCTTAGCTGACTTCCTACTGGACTCAGCTGTGTTGTCTGTGTCTTGGGGTTTCCATGTGTCTGGTGTCTTCTCAGTGTTTACATGAGAGTTTACTTGAGAGCTAGGACGTCCATTAGCAACAATTACACTTGGTGTAGACTTATCCTCGGGCTTTAATAGATGCATTGGGATCACCTGGAGCCTCTCATTTCTGAATTCCTAAAATATTTGAAAATCCTCAGGTTTTAGATTCGCCTTTACCCATTCGAACGCTTGTTCGAAGGATACGGCCCACTGTAAAAAATCCTCAAAATAATTATCTTCATGGTTGTATGGCTTAAGTTTTACTCCAGTAGTGACATTATATGCCACTTTGTTTGGATCAAATTGCCTCTTAGGCAACATATGAAGCCTGAGGGCTTCCATATGGGCTGATTCCTTAGTGGCATGAACAAATTTCGCTAAAGCAAAAGAACTGCATTTGACAGGGAAAGTGGGCCATAATGACTTCTTGTCGTCTTTGAGAACTTTGGTCAAGCCTCTTCTTGCAGTCTGATAAGCAATCTCTCTTGCTAATAACTTATCACAAACATATAAAGGAAGGACGTGTGGATCGGCTGTGCTACCAAAAATCCTAATGTAGGTGAACCATTCTTCGATGAAATACTTGTTGACAGTAAGCAAGTTTGCTGCGACTTCTTGCAAAAACCTAGGGGCTTTCTTATTGAAAATTATTTGATGTAGGGGCAACACAACAACATGAAATATGTTATAGTGCAATTCCTATATTTTTTTATGACTGAGATGGATTGGGTAGGGATCCTGTAATGTCCATTTCCAACCCATGGTTGGAAATGTCATGCAAAAACAGATAGCATCCATAATGTAGGCACTAAAATAGAAGGGAGGGAGGTTATTTGAAGAAGAGGCTTTCTTCTATCGATATTCGATAATGGTGGTGGCTAGGTTGTTAGATAAGATGGAAGGCCGATTCATGACATGGGAATTAACATAGGCATCAATAAGAGGAATCCATTCGATTGAAAACTTAGGATTATTGGGTAGCCCAAGCAATCTACATAACATGGTTGTTGCATAGTTGTAGGGGTTTGCCAAAGAGGCTATAGCATACATACCTGATTTGTCATATTTGAATTTGTTGTCCAACACTCTCCAACCCTGAATTAGCTTGAAGGGGTCTGGGTTCTTCTTTGCGAAGTTAGCCACAAATGTGTTGTCGTAGATATCCTGCAGGTCAGGTATGTGGTACATTTTCTTCAAGTCCTTTGCTCTGAACGACCCTATGAGCTCCATTCTTGAATTCTTGAATTGCATATCTTCAATGATAAGGTTTTCGGTCACCCACCTGATCATATCTGTGTACGGGAGGATTTTGTCTCTTTCTCCTATCCTATGAAGGAAAGAATAGGAAGAATCTCTGCGTTGAAGTCTGAAGGCCTTGTTGTGTCAGTTGTTACTCTTGTAACAGTGATTTTAGGACGCTCGTCCTCCAGCCTATTGTAAATTACTTCCCAAGCCATTGCACCTTCGATAGTATCACAAACTATATCAGTGAAGATAGGAGCCATATCTGTAAATGGATTCAACAATGGTCTGTTTGCTTTGTTTCTGCATCACCTTTCTTAGTGACATGTCTTTTGTAGCTTGCCTGAAATAGACAAGATATATCAGCGCAGACGATATCAGATAATTAAGACTGAAATCTTCTCTGAAATGACTTTGGATCGTGAGAAAGTTTTAATGAGATACTCGATTGTAACTACCCATAACCTAGAAAATGATTATCCTTCCTCGGGCTGCTAAATATTTATTAACCTGTCAACTCGTTTGTTTTGGTATTTAAAACGTAATTATTTCACACGTTTTACTACTCTTAATCACGCATTGCAATCTTTAAAAGGATACAGTATAGCGCTACCAGATGCATCAATCAAAATGCGATTGCTAATATCGCAATATTTCATTTCGTAAATCGTTGACGAACATTCTAATGGCATGGTTAAGTTTCTTGCGAAGTGCGAAATGTGATTTCAAAATGACAAGGTGGTGTTATCGGGTTATCACGGCGAGATACCTAATCGCATATCGCAACTTTTTAAAGGCATTTTAAGATAGTCATATAGAAAAGTAAGATTTGCGATGTGGATTTCATCTTTAGTTCGTTTTGCAAGGTTTTGTTAGGTATTTCCTTAGAGTTAGGTATTATTATCATAAGCCTAAAAATTTAAAAGGGTCCCCATTTATAACTCTAACCTTAGCTATTATTCTTTATAAATGGGGGGTTTGTTTCTTAGTACAACAAAGCGGCGGTGAAGATCAAGGTAGATAAATGGATGCACATTCAACAACTAGATTATGAACAACTCCCATTCAAATGCAAGGTATGTCATGAATATGGTCATTTTGCAAATAGATGTTCTAAAAGAGTAGCAGAGGAACCAACAGAAACCCAAGAAGCGCAATGGGAAATAGTTAGACACAAAAATCTTGGGAACCCCAATAAATCATCTAAGCATGCAGGGCCTTCTCAATCAGGATCTATCCCATTTGAAGTCCACCCCTCTAAATCCACTTAATTTGAAGCCCCTCAATCTCTCCTCAACAATCCTTTCTCACCCTTTGCAACCCCCAATCTTGATCCCCTCGCAGCTCGTGAAGATGGTGAGATCCAAAAAGACGATCTAGAGCAACACAATGTTGTCTCCCCCCCCCCCCTCGTCTCCTAATCTACCCCATCATCTCCTAATCTTGCTCCACCTGATATTCCTCCCTCTAACCCCCACCAAGCCACATCCTATGCAGGGATCATAACCAGAAATAAATCCAAAGAAACGTTAGCCCCTCTAGAGAATCCCAAAAAATCTGGAAGGAAATCAAACAAGGAGATTTGAGACGAAGCAACACAAAAGGATATGGCAATGGGAATCTAACAACCAATGGATACATACATAGATAGAGGAGTAGGAATCAAGGACATGCAAACCCAGGTAGGGAGAGGTAAGGGCCTTGTTGCTCCATCACAAAGTAAATAATGAACCTAGTCTCCTGGAATTGCAGAGGTCTCAGGCATATCTCCAAAACAAACACAGTTAAAGATCTCATCAGATCAGAAATCCCAGAAATCTTTCTACTCTAGGAGACCAAGCTAAGTGAGGAAGAAATGGTGTCAGTAATCCAAAGAATACAATTTTTTTAAGGTGTAGCAATAAGTGCAAGAGGAGCATCGAGAGGAATCTGCACTATGTGGAATCAAACAATAATGGAACTCAATGGAGTTCACAAAGATCATCATTGGATCAAAACAAATTTTAAAAACAAAAATACAAGGAAGAGCATTACAATATTCAATGTCTACGCCCCAGTACATTATAAAGACAAGGAAATTTGCTGGAAATCCTTAAAAGACCAACTAGTAGCAGAAGGGAGCCAAAGTTTCATAGTTGGAGGAGACTTCAACTTGGTAATGAATGTTGGATAAAAACAAGGAGGTTCTTTCCTCCCAGACCCAAGCAGAGACAAACTTGAAAATATAATAGAGGAACAAAATCTATTGGATATTACTCCAAAGAATAGAAAAATCATTTGGAGCAATAAAAGAACAGGTCTGGGGAATATAAAGGAAATACTAGATTGTTTTCTAATTCACGCAAGTCTCATTACACAAGCAGAAATCATCTCATCAAAAAATATTTGAAAAACAACGTCGGATCATAAGCCTATCACGCTGACTTTCGGTGAAAGAAAAAATTTGGGACCTCTTCCCTTCCAGAACAATCCTCAGTGGTCCACCATTGAAGAGGCTAGGCAATTGGTGCACTCCACATGGAAAGCGAGAATCAATGGATCGCCAGGGTATATATGGGAATCAAATTTAAAGATGGTCAAAATTGCAAATAAATAATGGGCCAAAACTCAATACAAGGAACTAAAATAGAAGAAAATCGAGTTACAAAGAGCACTGGACCATGTACAAGAAAAATTGGAAAATGAAGAAGACACTAAAGAATTAAAAACCAAAGAAAAAGAGATATATTGGGAGATATACCAAAAAAACAGGAAAGTTTGAGGATCAAATCACAAAGCTTATGGATACAAGTTGGCGAGGAGAATACAACCTTCTTTCACAATCAAACTAAAGCAAGAAGAATAAAGACTTGTATAGAAGTGATAATTGGAGAAGGAAATGTAGCTATTGAATGGTAGGATGAGATCAAAGAGGAGGCACATCAACATTTCAAAAGGTTGCTAACAGCAGAGTCAGAGCCAAACAGTTTTGAGGATTTTCTAAGAACAATCCCAAAACTGGTTTCAAAGGAGGCCAATGCATCATTAACCAAACCAGCAGAGGAAGAAGAGTTGCAAAGCGCAATATGGAACTGACACCGTGACAAAGCACCTGGGCTGGATGGATTCACCATAACCTTTTATCGCACATTCTGGGGGCTCATCAAGAAATATCTTCTCAAAATGATTTGATGGTTCGCACAAGCGCAAAATAGGAGGTAACACAAACTCTACCTTTCTTGCTCTTATTCCAAAATAAATAAGATCAACCTCCTTTAATCGTTTTAGACCTATCCCTTTATGCAGTTCCTCTTACAAAGTCATAACCAAGCTCCTGGTTAATCGTCTCAAAACTCTCCTCCCTCACTTAATCTAAAAAAACCGAGGTGGTTTTGTTCCTAATCAGAAGATTGTAGATAATATCCTTTTAGTCCAGGACGCCATACACTCTAGCCTATCCCAAGAAGATCAAGGATTCACCCTAAAGTTAGACATGGCAAATGATTTCGATAAGGTTAGACAATCATTCCTTTTTGTTGTCCTAGACAAATTAGGCTTCGCCAGGGACTTCATTAACCTCATTAAAGCTTGTATCCATGGGCCTTGGATAGCCCCTTTAATCAATGGAAGGCCAGGGAACTTCTTCCAAAGCACCAGGGGACTTAGGCAATGTTGTCCTATCTCTCCATTCCTCTACATTATAATGGTTGAATCCCTTAGTAGGAAACTTGAGCAAGATAGGCAAAGAGAGCTCCTCACTGGAATTCAGTATAGCAAAGGAATTAAAAGCATGAATCACTCCCAATTTGTTGATGACACTTTATTTATAGGAGGTAATTCTTGTACTGTTTCTAGAAGGTTCAAATCCATTATGGATCAATTTCTAGAAGCCTCGGGAGGACTACTTAACAAGTTAAAGAGAAGAATATATGGTTGGAATACTCCTCCCAAAACACTCCAACGCATATCTCAAATTTTTGGAATCCCTTACAAAATAGATTGGACGCATTTTAAATATTTGGGAATGCAAATCTCCAAATTTCCAATGAAAGTAGAGGTTTGGACAGAGGCTATAGACAAAATGAAGAGAAAATTTCAACAATGGGGAATGCAATGGCTCAATCTGGCAGGCAAGATAATTTTAATTAAATCAATTCTATCAACCCTCCCCTTATACCAATATACAATTGTGCAAGCTCTCGCAGGGATTCAAAAGCAAATAGAGTTAATCATAAGGAAGTTCCTATGGCAAGGAGGCATAACAAAAACAAAAAAGTTTAGTTTAATAAGTTGGAAAAAAGTAATAACACCTTATGACAAAGGAGGGATAACCATCTGACAACCAGGATTGATGAATTTAGCTTTGGGAGAAAAAACATTTGGAGGTTAATAACAGGAGAATTAACATGGTGGAAGCAAGTATTAGAACACAAATACATCAATGCTCCCCAACACCATCTCCTTAATATATAGACACCTAGCAGGCCTTGTTCTCAAATTTGGAAGTTGTGCAAAAAAATCTTGCCTCTCATACAAGCCCACACTTCCAGAATTCCAAGGGGAGGGAAAGAAATTAACCTTTGGGATGATAGCATAATGGGCAAGCCCAAACTCACATCCATTCTAGATCTCCAACATCTTAAGAATTGGCTCCAAGGAAAAGGTATTGTAAATTTGGATCAAATATTAGTTTGGAACCAGCAAGACAACTCATGGGAAGGATGGAAAACACCTGCAATTCCACCGAAACTCCTTCAACAATGGAATCTACTCCTCCATCATCGCAAGGGAGCAAAACCAATCTTCTATATGTAGCAAGATAGATCTAAATGGAACCCGATAGGAAGGGACTATACAGTTAAAAGTGGGTATGAAACACTACAAGGAGAACAAGAGCAACAATCCAATTGGTTGTGGAAATTTCTAGATAGAAATCCAACTGTAGTGACTGATATTATTTCTTCTACTTATTAATTCAGAAATAAGTTATTTACAGTTTTTCTATGGCAAATAACGAAATAAATTCTACTACAGCCTTCAAAATTAAAATATTGTGGAAATTAAATGCAAGGAAAAATACTAGCACAAGTATAATCACAATGATACAACGATTTTTGGACAATTGTCCCCAGAAAAACCTAATGTGGGAAAACCGGTGTAGCAGATGAGGGTTTCTTTATTAATCTTCAACAAAAAGCTTATGTACAAGATACAACTAGTATAATAGAAGAGGAATCTCTGTGAGAAATTTAATGACAGTTCTCTCACACTTCTCGGCAAGATATTGGTCGAGGAGAGGACCTGTTTCCTGCTCTGCGTCTCACTGCATTAGCTTCTGCATGAGGACTGTGCATTCCTAGTGTCAGCCTCTACGTCACAACCTCTACATTGTCCCTTCTCTTCTCTGAGTCTTCTTCTCTTGCACTTCCAACTGATGTTGCTATCCTCTCTCTCCTCCTCACCTGCAACTCTCTCTCTGAATTAATTTCCTCTTGCCAAACTTTGACCATTGAGAAAATTGATTTTACTCGGGTAACTGAGTATCTTCTTGGTGTGTTTTCCAAATGCCCATCGAAATCCTTCTTATAATCCTCCAGTCGAGAACCAACGACCCAGATTAGATTCTAATCAATGGCTCATATCATTTGGACTCAATCTTCGTCTTCTTCTAGAAGTTTCACCCACAGTTAGATTAATACCCTTTAATTATTTTAATTTCCTACGTTTAGACTTAGGGTCCCATAAAAAATAATTAATTATTTTAATAAAAATATCTCCATGTGGAATTTCCCAAAACGATTTCTGGGTATTGTGGAATACATGTGTTCAAGCCTTCCTGTAAATTTTGAGACTTGGAGCACATCCAATGCTACTAGAAATCAACACTCCTTGTTAGCGAGGAATGTGCTCTAGCAATGCACCCTGCTGAAGCATCAACCTGTTCTGTAACATCTCCCTCTACGTTGCTAATGTCTGACATCATTGCCCACCAACCATTGTGCAAATGATGCATTTGTACTGTTGCTGACCCTGCCAATGCCAACATTGCATCTGTACTGCAACTTTTTGCCACTTCAACTAAGAAACCATATGTTTTTGCTACTGAAATAGGTTCTCTACCATACCCATTTGCTCCTTGAACTGGATGAACTTAACTCTTCCTAGAGATTTTGTGAGTACGTCTGCTACCTGATAACCTGTGGAGACATATTGCAATTGTATTGCCCCATGTTGAACACAGTCTCTAATAAAGTGACATCTGATATCAATGTGTTTCGACCGATCATGAAATACTGGATTCTCAGAGAGTTTAATACAACTCTGATTATCGCAGAAAATACTGGTCACCTCCATCCTTTTCCTGAACAAACTCACAAGTAGTTTTCTAAGCCATATAGCTTCGCACGTAGCTGTGTTGGCTGCCATATATTTTGCTTCTACTGAGCTTAGAGCTACTGACTTATGCTTTTAGCTGCACTAAGAGATCATTCCTGATCCAACACTGAAGCAATGCCCAGACGTACATTTCTGGTCTACTGAACTACCTTCCCAATCTACATCTATGAATCCATTCAATCTGACGTCATCTTTTCGGGTGTATTTCAACCCATATCCGATTGTTCCACGCACATATCTAATAATGTGCCTAGCTGCTGCCCAATGCACCCTTTTTAGTTCCACCATGAACTAACTAAGGGTGTTGAAAACAAAGCAAATGTCTAGCCTAGTGTTGACCAGATACATGAATGACCCAATGAGTTGTCTGTACAAGGTGGGGTCCACCTCTTTGTCTCCTGATGCATCTATTTTCTTCTAGTTGGTGATCATGGTTGTAGTGATGGGCCGACAATCCTACATTTTGAATCTCTTCAGAATCTTTGTAGCATATATTCCTTGTCCAAGGAAGATCTCCCCATCCTTCTGCCACACTTCCAACCCTAGAAAACAATGCATCAACCCCATATCCTTCATGTCGAATTCTGCTTCAAGATTCTTCTTGCAGTGCTTTAGGAGCCTAGATGGCCATGTTAGAAACAAGTCATCCACATATAATACTAGAATAAGTGGCTCATTTTCCACCATTAGATAGTAGAGATTGGGATCAACATCACTCTTGACAAATCTCAACTACTGCAAGTAACTATCAATTAGAGCATACCATGATTTAGGTGCATGCTTGAGCCCATACAGGGATTTCTTTAACCTACATGCATGAGTTTCGAAGCCTTCAGGTTGTTCTATATGTGTACCTATTCTTCTATCACCCTGTTCAAGAATGTTGTCTTGACATCCATTTGGTGAATCTCCCATCCCATTTGAGCTACTAGGGATATAATAGATCTTATAGAGGTATATTTGGCTACTGGGGCGAAGGTCTCTTCATAGTCTATTCCTTCTTTTTGTGCATACCCCATTGCTAGAACCTAGCCTTCTACTTCTCTATACAACCATTTGAAACATACTTGATCTTGTAGATCCATCTTGATCCTACAACTGATCTATCTTCTAGCCTAGGTACCACTTCCTAGACACCATTTGTCATGATAGAACTATACACTTCTACCATGGCATCCACCCATACTTGGTGTTGCACGGCTACCTAAAAGCTAGAGGGTTCTTCAACCTGTGCTACCAAGTCTTGGTACCTTTCAGGTTGTATACGCCGCCTCTTCTCGGTTCTAGGAGCTATGACAAACTCCTTTGTGTCCCTCAATGTTTTTCATACTTCTCTACTGGTTCTGCCATTGGTGGTGGGAGGCTTGATCAAATCCCCCTCTTGTTCCTGCCATTTCACCTACTGAGAACTACTTGGATTTCCTTCTTTTGAGGAAATATTGGTACTGGTCACTGTGCTAGTTCCAGGTGTCTGTCCTCCTTCTTGTCCTCCTTACTGCCCCTGTTGCTGCTAGACTAAAGGAATATCTATTGATTGATCTTCTGCTGGCACCTCTCGGGATTTCCTGAAAGCTCTATCCTCCATGAACTTCGCATCCTGTCTTACAAAAATATTCTTGCTACTAGGAATGTAGATTTTGTATGCCTTTGAGGTCTCGCTATATCCTACGATGTACCCCTTTTCTGTAGTCTGAACCAGTTTACTATGCTTCTCATTTGGAATGGGACAATATGCCACACTTTCAAATATTCTAAAATGACTGACTTCCAGCTTCTTCCCTGTGAAGACACCTTCGGGTGTTTTCTTCCCCAAAACTCTATGAGGAGTTCTATTCTGGATATACATCAATGTGTTGCAAGCTTTTCTACCCATAAGAATATAGGAAAATCCTAATCATACAACATAGCCTTTGTGGCCCCAACAATAGTTATATTCTTACACTTTACTACTCCATTCTCCTCCAGATTATATGGAGTTGTCCATTCTCTTTTGATGCCCTCTTTTGCGTAGAAATCTATGAAGTCTTTATCTGTATATTCTCCACCATTATCTAAATGCGATACCTTCATCTTTTTCCCCGTCATGTTTTCAATGAGAGCCTTAAACTCTCTGAACCGATCTAAGACCTCATCCTTGGTCTTTAAGAAATAAATCTAAGTTTTTCTAGAGTGATTATCAATAAAGGTGACGAAGTATTCACCACCACTAAGAGCTCTTATGGACATTGGACCACAAATATATGAGTGTATCAATCCCAATACACCCTCTGCTATGTTTTTACTCCTAGAAAAAGTTGCTTTAGTGTACTTCCCTAGTACACATCCTCTGCATATATCATCATGCTCAGTACTAAGAACTGGAACTCCTATAACAGTCCCTCTAAGCATCCTCAGTGCTCCATGGTGTAAGTGTCCCATTCTCCTATGCCATAGCTCATTCAGTTCTTTTTCATGATTAAGATTGATGCCTATTAATTCCATTGGAGAATCGAGCTACAACCTATACAGTTTGTTGCTTCAAGCTCCAATTTGTCTCTTCTTCTTCTAGTGTGAATGTTTGACATATACTTTCTTTCCAATGAATTATACATTGTATCCCTTGTCCTGTAACTGGGACATTGAAATCAGATTCACTCCTAACTCGGGCACATGCAAAACATTGGTGGCTCGGATGTTGGCTCCTGCTTCTGTTTGAAATGCTATGGTGCCTCTCCCTGCCAGGGTACACTTCGTTCTGTTTCCCATAGTAATCTGGAAGTCCATTTTATCTTCTTGATAGCTCAAGAAATATTCTCATACTCCAGTCATATGGGTTGAAAGCCCACTATCAATGTACCAAACATCTGTTGATGTTGAACTTGCCAAGCATGCAAATTCTTCTTCTAATCTAGAAGATAATCTAGAGACATCTTGATTTTCCATCCTTCTTTGTGCTATTTTCCTATCGATTTCTGATGCTTTTCTGCCCCAACAACTACTGTAAAATATCTGCATCCTAGCTAAAGATCTGCTCTGCAAGAAAAAATACACTGCTCCCTTCTGCCTCTGGTAAGCTTCGATCTAGAGATCAAATTTCTCTGTCGACTCACTCAGAGAAATCGATTTCTCCTCAAAACTTCGTCCTCCTTGGCCTTCAAACTGTGCTGCCTCTGGGGTTTCAAATTGTTGCCTCTGTAGTAATTTCGAAATCCTTTTCCTCTCTCTAAGCTCTTATTCTTACGATCTGTGCTCTGATAGCATGTTAAAATTTCTAGATAGAAATCCAACTACAGTGACTACTATTATTTATTCTACTTATTAATTCAAAAATAATTTATTCACAGTGTTTCTATGACAAATATCAAAATAAATTCTACTGTAGCATTCATAATTAAAATAGCGCGGAAAGTAAATGAAAGGAAAAATACGAGCACAAGTATAATCACAATGACACAGTTATTTTTGGACAATTGTCCTAAGAAAAACCCAATGTGGGAAAATTGGTGTAGGAGATGAGGGTTTCTTTATTAATCTTCAACAAAAATCTCATGTACAAGATACAACCAGTGGAATAGAAGAGGAATCTCTATGAGAAATTTACAGACAATTCTCTCACACTTCCCGGCAAGATAGGACCTACTGCCCCCTCTGCGTCTCACTGTGTTAGCTTCTGTGTGAGGATTGCACAGCTCCAGTGTCAGCCTCTGCGCTTTCCCTTTATGTCACAACCTATGCGTTATCCCTTCTATGCTATGTGTCTTCTGCTCTTGCACTCTCGACTGATGTTGCTACCCTCTCTCTCCTCCTCACCCGCAACTCTCCCTCTAAATCGATTTCCTCTTGCCGAACTTCGACCAGTGAGAAAATCGATTTTACTTAGGTAACTGAGTATCTGTTTGACGTGTTTTCCAAATGCCCATCGAATTCCTTCTTATAATCCTCTAGTTGAGAACCAATGGCTTAGATCACTTGGACTCGATCTTCGTATTCTTCTAGTAGTTTCACCCACAGTTAGATTAATACCCTTTAATTATTTTAATTTCATAAGTTTAGACTTAGGGTCCCATTAAAAATAATTAATTATTTTAATAAAACTGTCTTCGGGTGGAATTTCCCAAAACGATTTCTGGGTATTTTGGAATACATGTGTTCAAGCGTCCTTGTAAATTTTGAGAGTTAGAGCACATCTGATGCTACAAGAAATCAACATTGGCCTCTCTAGAAAATCATGTGGAAAACTGAAAGTTTGCCAAAATTCAAAGTATTTACATGGACACTGCTTAAGGGGAAGATCCTTACAGTTGATAATCACATTAAATGAGGCATCCAAGCCCCTTCAATATGCCCTTTGTGTTCGAGAGCTAAGGAAACCGTTCAACACCTAATTTTCTCATGTGAATTCTCAAAACATTGTTGGTAAGCCTTCGTTAATCCTCTTCAAGGTAAATTTCAAGCTCAACATCTTTGAATTCTTTGCCAAATGGAAATCTAGTTATCCTCATTCTTTAAAAAACAAAAATTTTCTTAAGTGATTTTGGACTAGTCTCCCAACGTTCTTATGCTGGCAACTTTGGTTAGCTAGGAACAAACATATTTTCCAAAATAAAAAGCTAGAAAGCAGGAAAGTAATGGCTAATATTTGGAGTCTCTCCACATAAGCCATCCTCTCAAAAGTAAACTATAAAATTGGCATTCAATCCTTGCAAATTAAAGAAAGTCTATGGTTCAGTTTCATTCTAGATGGAATACCCCAGAATGTTTGTGTCCCCTTGAGAAATCGACTCAACATAGTCAATTGGAAGGTGAGATTGAAAGATAAGGAATTTAGGGACTGGCTAAAAGCACATAATCATCCCTACCTTTTCTTTGACGGGGCATCCAAATTTAACTCTGGACAAGCTAGAGCGGGGGGATTAATCCTTGATCATGAAGGAACAGAAACAATTTCCTAAGAATGGGGATTGGGAAATGAAACAAATAAAAAAGAAGAGGCTTACGGTTTCTTTTTGGGCACACAGATCCTCCGTGAGTTTAACTATAAAAATCTATTATTAATTGGGGACTCATTCATTCTCATTCAACAGATGGATAAGAGAACGAGCCCCACTAATGCAAACCTTGGGAAAATTGTGATTCAAATTCAACAATAGATGAAGCATCTGGGAGAAACCTCATTCTTCCACATGATCAGAGAAAATAATAACAAGGCTAATGATTTGGCAAACAAGGTCTGTCGAAGACCCCAAAGAGAAGCCAAGATCAATGAAGAGATCCTTGTCAAGCATATTCCATGAAATGTTATCAGATCACATACAAGAAATGACATTAGAAGTGGTCATTCCAAATCGAATCCCCTAAAACGTTGACATGCATCACTTCATAGATCATCAATAAATCTCTAAAGGAGAAATTCCCTATCCCCATGCGGATCAACACATCCAAGTAAGATTCCATGTTCAACAAATCGTATACAGAGCCATGATTCTTATGATCATCCTCAAATATCATGTGTTTGACACCCTCTCCCCTTTGTCTAAAATGAGTTAAATAAGAGAAAATGGTTTTTGTTTTAAATTTAAAATGGATTCATGGTTATTCAAATACAAAGGGTGCTCTTTACTTAATTAAAAAAAGTTAAATATAAATCGCAGGGTGGGGGGTGTTAAATAGAAATAGAAAATAAAAATGGGTTTTTTTCTCTTTTACATGCAATGATAAGAATTAAATACAAAGAGTAAATGTTATGTATTTTTAAAAACAGGTGATGATTTATATCCATTAAAATAAGATTTTTTTTGTAAGGTAAGAAAATGATTTGATAAATAAATTACTGGTAATGAAAATCTTAGTAAAAGTGACTTAGGATACATGAATAAATCTAAACGCACACCCATACAGATGAAAATGTAGTTTGGGATGTATTAAAGCATGTACTAAGGTTTATTTAGCTGATGGTAAGATAAAATTGCTTTTAATATATATCGAACACGTGTTTAATATTATGATCATTAAATCATTGCATGATGTATATTATTGATGAAGAGGTCGTAGTTTACTAGGTCAAATTCAAGGATATTTTTTAATAAATATAGTTTAAAAGAAACTATACTAGCATTTGCACCAGATGTTGCAAAGAAAACGTCGTAAGGCATAAAGTGCGGAAATCCATTATCCATGTAGTGTGTGCATTATTCAACAAGGTGGATCTCTCTAAATTCGTTGCAAACATTTATGTTGTTGCATTTCTAATTTATTTAGAATCTACTACCACCTCCTCTTCTTGGAATATTAAATTTCTTATCACCCCATGATGACAATCCCTCTAATTATTGGCATCACAGTTTTTTCCACTTTAGTGGGTTTACCTTCAACCTAAAGAAACATGAATTTGAGTCACTCAATTAAAAAGAAATTGCTAAATTGCTATTTATCAGGTTTTGAGTAAAAACAATTAATAACTCATATTTACAACCCTTTAAATAATTACACCCTTTTAAGTCTTGTATTTATAACTCATATTTATAACCCTGTAAAATGAAACTGACTATCTATATTTTTATTAATAATAAAAAGAATCTTCTTTATAAAACCGACACTCACATGCTACTCCTATATATTTATGTTATATTTAATATTCAGTGTCCATCAATTGAATGACAAGATGAAAGCTCAACTTAATTGCACCTTTAAAACATGACTTAAAAGTTTAATTGGTAATTATTTATTTAGTAATTTGTACATTGTTAATTGCAATTTCTCTTGAAAACCAATGTTTATATCAAAATTTTAAAAATTAACACTCACTTCTCCCGTAGTCCGGTGTTTCTTTATTTGATCATGGTACTCAAGATTGCCTTTCTCCAAAGTATCCAATGTGAAGATGATATCTTATGTGTTTCTGTGTTTCTTTATTTGATCATGGTACTCAAGATTGCCTTTCTCTAAAGTATCCAATGTGAAGATGATATCTTATGTGTTTCCACTTTCTCAGTAGGTTCATGTGATTATTATTATTTTTGGTGTTAATTTTTATGTTTTTTTTATGCCCATCCATTATTTATTATCTAAACATTGATTGAAAATCCGTAAGTGGCTAGTGTGGAAATTGCAAGGTATGCTGAGAATTTGGTTATCTAGTAAGCTTAGAGTCATTCTTGAGTCATTATCTTTACCATCTCATGAAGAAGAAGAAGAAAAGCCTATTGAATTGAAAAAGAACCCTAAAAAGTATTAGGATCCATGGGTCATTTTTTTTGCATCATGTAGCAAGATCACATGGTTAATTGATTATGCCACATGAAGAATTAGCCTTTGCCAATATTTAGGCTTATGACTAGGTGATCTTTTCTACTAATAGTCTTATACCAATTTACCATGATAATTCTCTTTTAAATTAAAAGGCAAGCACCGTTTTTTAGTGTTTCAACTTCATTTATAAAGAGTTTAGTGCTGATAATTAGTAGATTATATGAAATTTTGAAAATTGCACTAATATATTATTGTTGTAAGGCTCTACATTCCCAATGGAACTCATATAGTGAGTGGATAAAGAAATGATAAGTTTTTCAAATGGTGAAATAATTTTCATATGCATGATATTGTGATCTAGATAAATAAAACCAAACTCTTCATTTATCATGTGTCTTAAGTCTTTTATATCTCCGGTGTATTTTTCGTACAAATAAGAAGCATTTGTTAATCATGCATCATGTAATATGATCTCCAATCAGTAGAAAAAACTTAATATAAAAGAAAGAAAGACAGAGGAAAATGCTTTTAATGTCCACAAATGACTCAATGTTACAAAAGAGATGCTTGCTAATGAACAGGATAAGGTAGCTTGGGAAAAGTGTAGTAACAGCTTTTATAAAGAATCCTATATAGATTTCCTGTTAACAACATATTAAGATATTCTAGAGAGTAGTTAAGTATGTTTAGAGATGTGCTAAAGAAGATAAGGTCACTAAATAAAAAAAGAAGATAAACATCAATTCTTATTCGAAAATAATACAAAAAAGAATTTGTGGGAACTTACTACTCTTGAGAGAGGCTTCCTAAAATTTCCTAATGGTGCTTCTCCTTAAATAAATAGGTTTAAGGCTACATCTAATTACATCAACATGGATAACACAAGCTCTCAAGGATATGGATGTAATTTAATTACTAGAGTTGATATTCATGAAGTGAGAGTGCACACATTAATATCTCCCAAGATTGAGGGAAGTGGAGGTTAGATTAACACATACATGACCTTTGTTGTAAAATGGATCAAAACAAACAAATAGATTTGCAGGAGTGCATCATAAAAACCTATTAGATGATGAAAAGTAGGCATGTAGGCACATTTTCTATAGTGTGGAAAATGAGCAAATTATATTTTAGTAGAAAATATTTTCCTATTATTTATAAGGTCTAATATTTTAACAAAAGATTGGCCAATATTTCACAATTTTTTAATTGAGAGAAATATACGTCTAAATAATATATACATATTTGGTTATCAATAAGACATACATATATATATATATAGAGAGAGAGAGAGAGGGAGAGAGAGAGAAAGATAATTTGTAACTTAAGGTTTTATATTAATCAAAAACCATATTTACATGGGTTTATAAGGATTTCTAGAGTGACCATGGAGGATACAACCTCTCATCGTTTGCTCCCTGAAAATATACCTTCAAGGTTCCTTAGGTGGATAACAGAGCTACTATACTTGACATTGGCAGTGTCCAGTAGCTTTTCTAGCCCAAAACCTGCTATGTATGGCTCCATGTCAAAGCCTAGAAGGATGTTGCTTGGCTTAATATTTCCATGAACAAACTTCCTTTCATGTAAATAAGCCAGGCCTCTGGCTACTCCCTTTGCAATTTTAAATGATAAGTCTGTGTTTACAAAACATAATCTACTGCAAGGATGCTAAGCTGGAAATGGCTATCTACCTTTCAGCGAGCATTGCTGACCCCTCCTCAAAGATTTCCTGGACAATGTCTATATTTTGCTGCTTTTCAACTAACTTAGACGATGAATCAGTGGATTTCCTTCTGAAAAAATTCTTAAATTTGCCTTCCTTCTTAACTGGAGCTGGTGGTGTGGATTTCTTAGGTGGGATCAAATCCACTACAATGCATGTAGTGTCGTCCCTAAGTCCTCTTATCCTCAAAGCCTCCTATAGCTAAAACGGTTAGGCTATGATAGAAAATAAACTTAAAGATGGTGACATTGATCGCTTATCCTTGTCAACAGTATTTGTACCTTAACAATTTGTTTTGCAACAAGTTTTGCTGGCAAGCCTCGGCAGCAATTTGCAGCCTTCTCAGAGCTCAATGCATCCCAAACACCATCAGTTGCAATGATAAGCCTTCCTCCAGCATTCAGTAGCTATTGAAACAAAAAATTACCAATCTAAATCAAACAGACACATTGTGACCATGTATTTTTTTCCTCCAGTAAATGGATAAAATCCATCCCTTGCCACTGCAACAATAATACACCATATATCACCTTCCCATTAAAACTGAGAATGAGCTGCAAGTAAACTGTGAGAATGTGGATGACTCATAAGAATGGAGTTAAGTTTGATCCCTGAGCTTCGCTACAATTATCAACTGTAGAAATATTGAAATTCTTAAGAAGACTCTTGCCATTTCATAAGCAGTTGAGTTGACAGCAGAGTTTGTCTGTTGCTGAGTCCCAATCATAGAGATGTCTATATGAGTTATGTCAATGTCTAAGTAGAGTTGTTGAATATGGAATGTGAGTGTAAGTCCTCATCTCTGTCCAACTTATGTCAAAGCAAGGATGCTACATAGGAAGAAAGAATTGGTTAATCGGTTGTGGATGATGGCATTTTTTCTAGAAAATGCAATACCTCCATCATTGATGGTCTCTTTTGAGGGGAAGCAGAAGCACAATTCAATGCAATCCCCACAGACACTGAGATTTCTTCCCTTCCTTCAACCTCTGGTCGAAGAGTAGGATCTATGATGTGCAAAAGGCGATACTTGTCATCTACAAAGTTTTGACCCCATGCTGCAAAATCCTTATCTGAAGGCCAGCATGCAGAGAAATGCCCTCAATAGGTGTGATGTCAGTTTGACAGACAAGAAGTTGCCTTTACTTTTATAATTTCGAAAAACAATGTGATAGAATTGAATAAAATATCATAAAATATCATAGACTGAAATGAACAAAATTATAATAAAATATAATATAATAGACTGAAATGAATAAAATTAAAATAAAATATTGAACAAAGAAAGTAGTAATCTTTCCATACAAGTAAAATTTAGTAGCTAATATTGCAGAGGGAAATCCCATCATATTACATAATGAAATCCCATCCTATTACAAGTAAAATTGAGAAATTTCATATACCACAATACAAGTAAAACTGAAACCAATCTTGTAGAGTGAAATCCCATCATATTACAGAATGAAATCTCATTCTATAGGATTTACTAGGGTCATTACAGAGAAAATAAACATAAGTGGAGAGCTGATTCACAAGGCATGACATGGACTCTGTAGAGTGAATACCCTAATCTTGTAGAGTGAATCCCATCATATTACAGAATGAAATAGCATTCTAAAGGATTTACCAGAAACATTACAAAGATCGCTATCACAATGGAGAGCTGCTTCACAAGGCAGGACATGGATTCTACTTACAGGATGTAAGCCCTTCATTCACCACAGAAACTCTTGTTGTTGAAGATAAGAAGCAACACAAAAGTTAGTCATTCCACATCTACTTCAAACTTACAACAATATTAACATCCTGCAAATATTCTCATCTATGAGGAGCTTTGGGGGCCTATAGATTACAAGAGAATAGCAGAAATTCTTCACCAAACATGTTAGTAGCGTACTGATCATCTTAGCTGTTGGAGACAGAACTGGTGTTGAAGCTCTCTTTCCTCACAAACCCAGCAGGGGCTTTCTTGTCATAATTCTGAGTAGAGAAAGGTTGGGTAACCGAGCTGTATGGCATGTATGGCCACAGTTCTGCACGCTTCCCAGTGCATTTCACTTTCTTCAGTACCTTGTTCGGCTTCACATATCCCGTGACTGTCACTTTCTGCATATTTCTATTTATATACACCATTTGAACTCCTTCACAAAATGTCCCACAGAAGAGAAACAAAAGTTATTACAATCATCAAAACCCCAGCTTATATTTACGTAGAAAAGAAAATGATGGGCCACTTTGGCCTGTGGCTTAGAGGTAGATCTCGATAGTAACAGGTGACAAAATTTAGCATCTCCTTACAGAAATCAGTAACAAAGCTAATGGATTGGTAATGAGCAAACATAGATCCTGAGGTGCAACTTTTAAAAAGCCCAAAGCTAAAAAAATTGGTAAAACAGAGCAAACATGAACTCTGAGTTGAAAAACTGAAGAAACTTTAAAGAATTAATCAGCACACAAGTAGTTAATGCTGAAAGCATTTGCAAGGCAGTGTATCATTCTTCCACTTTGATCCGCATTTCCACCATATGTGTCAGTTCTCCTTGTGGTTTAAATAACCAAGCAATGCCTCTTAGTTTTCCAGTATTGAACAACAAATTTCAATGACAGTTTCACCAGAGGCGAGGGAAAGATTTTAGTTAAGTAGTTTTCAAATACTAGGTTTCCCTAAGCTAGATACATTTGAAGAAACATCTTTGTTAAGCCATGGAGAATTAGTATGTAGATTTGCTTTTCAACTGAAAATACTTAGGCATCCATATGCACACAGTAAAGATATCATAACCTATAGCTATAATTTATTGTATGTGGCTTTGTGAAGATGGACATTGCAGTTCATAAGATACTTTTGTTTGGAATTAAATAATCAAATAGCCATTTGGAAGATGGAAACAAGTATAAGAGTTTGACACAAGCTACATTGAGGATTTGAACAAGTATCTTTGAGATGGGTTGCTCTTCATTTGAAATTAGGTTTTATATCATAAACCACTTGTGAATTTGCTTAGCAACTTGGAAGGCTACTCAACATAGTTTTTAAAGAAATTAAATTAATAAGATCTTCCACAAATGTTTTACATCATAAACCACTTGTGAATCTACTTAGCAACTTGGAAGGCTACTCAACATAGTTTTTAAAGAAATTAAAGTAATAACATCTCCCCATGACCTCTGTAACAACGACTATGGAAATATAGTGTCTCACCCCTATGCATGAGTGAAATTGGTCTGAAATTTGTTGCACATAATATGCCTATATGAAAGGCTCACATAAAGAAAGACAATATGGAAGGTTCCTTGTGGCTGCTAGACTCAATGTCTGTGATATTATAACCTTTCTTGATCACTAATATACCTAGTCTTTCTTTTCATTTTTACAAAATTGAAAAACACAAAAACCCAATACCACACATAATTCTCACAAATTTAAATTTAATTCCTTTTGACAAAATTTAATAACATGGAAAACCCAAAACCACACAAAATTTTCACAACTTAAAACTCTAGCAACTTTGAACAATTCTCTTACAAAAAACCAATATTACACTAAATTCTCACAACTTAAATTCTAGCAATTTGAATTCTCGCAACTTAAAATTTAAGAACTTTAAATAGGTACTTGCTACTTTGTAGCTACCCTTGTTTAATAATAGCAGAGGACTATATGAAAAAAGTGGTAGATAACCCTTTCTCACTAAATATTTTTCTTGGATGAAAGATTAAAAGTGTGTTTGAATTTTTTTTATATGATAAAAAGGATTAAGTAATTTTTCCATTAGTCTATGACACCTTTAGAAAGTGAATACAAGTTGTATTTCTCAAGTGCACCATCTATATAAGGTGGTTAAATAGTGTGCAAGACAAGTTTGATTCCAAGCATCAAATGAAAAGGGAAGGAAATATTTAAGTATCACTCAACCTTCTTATATTTATGAACACACTATTTGACCACAAAAAAGTGATAAGAAAATATTTATTGAAATATTAGTGAGACAATCATATCAGCTGAAAAAAACATAGTTCTGTGATGAGACTTATCCTACCAAAAAACATCGAGTGAAAAGGAAAGGAAATATTTAAGTATCACTCACCCTTTTTATATTTAAGAAGACACCATTTTGACAATATATATATATATATATATATATATATATGAAAAGTAAATTATTAAAATATTAGTGAGACAACCATATCACCTGAAAAAAAGCATAATTTCGTGGTGAGACTTATCCTATCAAAAAGCAATTATAGGATTAATACATCACATTAAAGTGATAACATTAAATTATATTTTTGAAATGAAGATCTAAAAAAGATTTAAGAAACAAATGTAATGTTAATGAAAAGTATTGGCCACATAATCTAATAGTTTGGACAAGCCATCCATAGATAGTGAAACGTAAAGCATGGTTATATAGTGTAAATGCGAGAGATTGATTATTGTTAAAATGGAGTTGCACACTATTTCCCAGTTGATGTGTGTAAGTTTGGAACTATGATCCTTTTTTATTAATTAGTAATGCACTTGCAAGATAGACTTCAAACCTATGTTTATTTAACAATAAAAATTTATTGGGACAAAATATGATACACGACTTCTCCAAAATGCTTAAGATGTGCTCTTTAGAAAAACTTTACAGCTGAATTTTAAAAAGTCGGATTGTGAAGTGAAAGGATTTAATGTGCATCTCAAAGCATTATTGCCAAAGTTATCAGAACCACATAGGTCAAGAACCAAAATTTCCAAAATCACAAAATAAACTGTACTTACCAAAAAAGTAGATTAAAACATTGGGCAACCGAAAAATACATAAATTGCCATGGATCAGCGTCATTCAGTAAAGTTGGAAAACACAGCTCCAAACCAGTTTAGGGGCAAAATTGCTCTGAATCAGAACCGAACAGTTTTCATAACTATGGTTCATGCAAGCTGGTAAGTGACGTACATCAGCCGGTCATCGATTAAAGCTTGGTGGATTGGACCATCGAATTTCAGAAAGAGATAAAACGAGAATGACTGGAGCCGGTGGAGTCACCAGGAAGATTCTGGCCTTGAAAAGTATGGCAGTTTGGACAGTGCAGCGCTAACCATGTGCACAACTATCTCAACGAGCTTGCAGACCCAAATTTGTTTGTACTTGGCCCTCCTCCCTTGGCCCTTCTAGAGGCAAGGCCTCTAATTTTGTACTGTTTCCAACGTTTTCAAATTCCATAACCATGCACTTGTTGGAATGCATTGCTTCCATAAGAGTGACAGAGTTCAGATAACAGGATGTCTTCTCGTATAGGTGAGAATTCAAATCTTAATCCATGTGAATACACAGTAAGGCAGTTTGTTTGGCTTGGCTGGTGACCTTAAATTGAAGATTTGCGAAATTTTCCATTTGGCCAAAAATACAAACCTCCAAAATTCTGCTTCAGCAATGCATGCCTATGCCTTTCCAATGATGCCAAAATGAGCAGAGAAATTCACGAACAAAGAATATCTACGCTGCCTGGCATACTCTAACTTCTAAGAATGTCTTAGCATTGGACAATAAGATACATTAATTTGATCTCGAGTTTGGAAGTTTGAGCATGGTGATGGCGAAACATTTGCAGAAAAACCCTCAACAAATTCACAATGCCAAATAGTTCTTCCTTGTGGAATACCTTCCAATTTAATATTTGAAAGGCAGATGTCGACAAAAGGGGTCTTATGCAGGCCCTTGAAGGATGGTGCATTATGTATGTCTTTACCCACAATATCTCTTATTATTATTCCCTTGATGAGTGGAAGAGCATTGAGGTCCCAGTTACTATCTGGGTGATCATTAGAATTAGCTGTGAACTTGATGGGTATCTTGACATTTTCCATTGTTACGTTAGAGATTGTGATATTGGTAATATAACCACCTCTCCCAATATCAGTCTTCACTCTGACACCTGCAGATGCATTATAAACATTCAAGTTTTCTACCAGTACACTTTCTATTCCCCCAGACATTTCACTTCCAATTCCAATCCCTGAACAAGTTGGAGTTGTTCCTGTCACTCGCCGAATAATTATGTTTGAGCTTGGATGCCCCACAGCTATTCCATACTCGTCCCATCCACTCTTTATTGCTACAAGATCATCACCACTGCGAATGTAGCAGTCTTCTATACAGACATTTGAGCTTGAATCTGCCCACAAGTATATGTGCTATGATGTTAGAGATAGACCTAGAATAGAACCTAAAGAAATATTAATACCTTACAAAACAGCAGAAGTGACAAGGATCACAAGAATGCCCCGTAATTAAGAAATTTAAAACTTGTAAGCAAATAACACAAGTAATAAGGATCACAAGACATAAGGACGAAGAAGCTGAACAAGCATATGAGATAGTACACCAAAAAGTGAGTCAGTAGGAAGGATTTGCACCTTTTTTTCAATATCTTATTACAATATGCCAATGTGTAACCTTACAAGAAATATTGTAGTTTAAGACCCAAGTTCTTTTGAAGGAGTTGGATTATATGGGAAATTGTGGATTGACCCAATTTTTTCAATATAGGGGAAACTTTAGCAAGAAACATGGTAATTTGAGCAAGGTAATGCATCTTAAAATATATCTATAAATCCCAGCCTAGTGTGCTATACCCAGTGATGGTTTAATACAGAGAGAAACATACTATATCCAGTGAATTAGAAGCCATCGTAGAAACCTCATAAAACTCATCCTCAAATTCACAAGAAAAGAAAGACTAGTGAATAGTTGAAGAAAATCAAGAAAGGTATCCCAATTCCAATTTCAGGAAACTCTTAAAACACTCACAACTTAATGCTATGGAAAAAAGATCTTAAAGGAGTAAGGTGGTTGCTTTTCACTTCTAGCCCTAAGAATGAGAAAATGGTGAAAATTATTGATGGTCATCCTACTAACTAATAACCATCAAACTCTACCTTGCCATTGGGCTTACTTTGGTATCAGACATGGAAGCTCCTCAAAAAAGAGAGACGAATCCAAATTCGTGACCCCAACCATGCATCCTACTTTCTATGTCCTCTATTGAGCCCCCGAGAGCAAGTCAGTATTTCCATACTCTTAATTTTCAGATTTGATAAGTTCAAAAGCTTGCCATCAAATATCTAATTCCACATCATCTAATGAAAAAGAAGTCAGTCCTTACAAAGGAAATAAAACGCAATTGGCACAAAGTGCTCAAGCAATTAAGGACCAGGAAATCATTGAAATAGCAAAGAACAAGAAAAATACAATAGGGTTATTGTGGCCTTAGCAATGTTCACATGTCAAGAAAGTCAAATCATGACATAACTAGTCAGTGTCATTAGAAGATGTTTACACCATGATTGATAAGGATGATTCAATATTCATTCAGGTTATGAAAGAGACATCATTAAATTGGAGAAAGATCACTTGCAAGAACCTTGACACGAGATATATCATTCGACTGAAGCTTCTTCAACTAAATGAATAAAACTCATCCTCAAACTCACAGGAAAAGAAAGACTAGTGCATAGTTGAAGAAAATCAAGAAAATTATCCCAATTTCTTAAATCAATTTCAGGAAACTATCAAAGCACTCACAACTTTATGCTATGGAAAAAAGACCTTAAAGGAATAAGGTAGTACTCCCCGAATGGGATGCCAGAAGCATGAGAGGGTGGGGGACGGGATGCCACCATCCACCAATCAACACGCCCAAGGGACGTGGGAGCACACCCCTCTAGAGGATTGAAAGGTACATGGAACAAGCACGGGAGTTCCAAAACACACATGAAGCTCCTCCGTCATTACACCATCCACTGCTCAATGAGACGTAGCACCATCCAACCTGATTTTGTATTTTTGATGGATTTCAGCTCAATCAAGAGCTTTGTCATTTTGCTTTGCCCCATCAATTCGACATTTATTCAAGGGCAGGCAAAGGCACTTAGCTTTCGCATTTTGCTCCAAGCTTTTATTATGCATTGTATATTGGAAAGCCTTTGGACAGTTCTCAAGTCTCAAGATGTTTATCAAGAAAATGCTCGTCCTTGGCTCTTGCAATTTCATTTTCTTTTATTTGTTGTGGAGAGTGAATTCGGGATTATGTTGTTATGGTTCTATGTCTTGTGGCTATTTTGGGATAATGCACACATTTGCAGTGGAGTCAGGCGTTTAGGCTGAGACCTCTGGCCTGCCTCAGTGGTTTCCTAGTGACCTACTAGTCCATTGTTAGGCTTTCTTGAATCTCAGTGAGTAAGGGGATGGAATTAGCCATGCCAGTAGGAGAACTCATTCCAAATTTCACTCTCTTCCAATGATGGAATGTGTCTGTGCCACATTTTGCAGGTCTAGGGGCTTTTCTTTATGGCATTTTTTTTTAAATTCTCACTGTGGTCGTTTCTGGGTGGTCTGTAGTTTTCAGTCAAGGGGTTAGCAGTAGCACAAGGCTTGCCCTTAGATATGGGCCTATTAGCCTTCCTTCGCCCCCCCGCCCAAGCCAATGACAATCATCCTTGGATCTTCACAGCCCATCCCAAGACACTCTGGGAGGTCCAACCTCGAGTCAAAAACACTTTCCATTCCAGCGGACTCCCCTACTCTGTTTGAGCAGCAAGACATGCTGCATCAACGTGCTCAGTCCGCTGAGGAGCGACTCATTACCAGGAGCGTGGCTTCGCCAAGGCCCAAACGAGAGTAGAAAGCTCAGCAGCCAGGTTTAGGGAACTTACACTGCAGCCAATTCAAGATGAATTGATTCAGCTGAAACGAGAGTTGACAGATGAGCAGTGCACCCTCATTGATTCCGAAGTTTTCGCTGAGGTTGCATAGTGGATGACCGACATTGGTCATACTCGGGGAAGATACAACCAATATATGTACACTGTGGACATCCACTGGCACCTGAAATTTTTCCTTGGTAGGGTTCTCCTTGAAAAAATGCAACCAGAGAGGACATGCTTCTCTCCCTGGATCGTATGCGAAGACAATTAGTGTCTATGGTTCAAAGGCTTGGACAAATGAAAGGCACATGGGCATCCCTCTAGAACCAGGCTGCTCTCCAGGCAGCATCTCTCCTTGGATCATACGCAAAGACAATTGGCAACAATAGATCGAAGGCTTTGACACATTGAAAGGCACATGGTCATCCCTCCAAAACCAAGTTGCTCTCTAGGCAGCAATAAGTAGCCCATACAAGTAGAAGCCATTGAATCTGATCACTCCTCATGATGGTTTTCTCAATTAGTTTGTTTATCCTCATGCAAAATTTTTGTTTGTTTTAGTTCCTTACAGGCCCTAGAGGCCTAGTTACATTTTTTAGACTTCTAGATATAGTCAACAGGGCTAGTTTTTGGACTAAAACTCTTTTGAAAAGACTGAAATTTTGTATCTGGTTGGGCCTGTCCAATGGAAGACTGTATCAACACTAAAATGTAACCCTATGTTATCAGGCAATAGAAATACTTACTTCACAAGACAAAAAGGAATAAGGTGATACCTTTTCACTTCTAGCCCTAGGAATGAGAATATGGTGAAAATTATTGATGGTCATCCTCCTAACTAATAACCATCAAACTCTATCTTGTCATTGGGCTTACTTTGGTGTTAGACATGGAAGCTCCTAAGAGAGACAAATCCAAATTGGTGACCCCAACTATGCATCCTGCTTTCTATGTCCTCTGTTGAGCCGCAAGAGCAAGTCTGTGTTTCCATACTCTTAATTTTCAGATTTGATAAGTCCAAAAACTTGACATGAAATATCTAATTCCACATCATCTAATGAAAAATAAGAATTCGGTTCTTGCAAAGCACATAAAACCCAATTGGCACAAAGAAATCAAGCGATTAAGGACAAGTAAATCATTGAAATAACAAAGAACAAGAAAAACATAACAGGGTTAAGGTGACCTTAACAATGTTTACATGTCAAGAAAGTCAAATAATGACATCACTAGTCAGTTTCATTAGAAGATGTTTACACCATGATTGATAAGGATGATTCCATATTCATTCAGGTTATGTAAGAGAGATCATTGAATTGGAGAAATATCACTTGCAAAAACCTTGACGCAAGATACATCATTCAACGGAAGCTTCTTCTCACGAGAGATGAAAACATCAACTACATTCAGGAAACTTTTAGTGGAATGGATACAAGGAATAAGTGTCTGACATATCTCAGAGATTTTGCCTTGGAGATAAAACTGAAAGTTTCTGGTAAAAGTTAAACTTCAGTTGGTTACTTAAAGTTAGTGAGGTCAAGAGTTAATACCCCAAAAGCAGAATTACTATTTGAGAATATGTAGGATGTTAGATAGCCACATAAATTTATGGATAATATACAGAAAAAATGCAAAATGAACTCCGAGCTCATGATAACCTGATGCATACTATAGCAATGCTCATGATGGTCCATTGTTTAGAGAATATCATAGGAAAGAAGCTTCAGAGCATATGTCCAGTACTAACGTGGCATTCTTATGGTCCTAGTATATGCTTCTTTATATTTGCAACTATCCAAATTGAGGTTATTTTGACCAGACTTATGGCAGGTTTTCAATAAACAAAGGGTACTTGTCAGATTTGCAGCCTTTTCTTACTATCCAATTGTCAATCGATTAATGTCTGATTGTGTGTACACCATACTTTACTAAGCTTTAAACATGACAGTAGAATCCTTTACTTATCCTACTTCAAACTCCCTGACTGTAACGCCATTGTAGCTTGGGGTCATCGCAGGGCACCAATGACCCGAATCTACAATCATGATAAGGATGACCCCTGAAACCTAGGGATAAATAACATTTGTTATTCTCAGTTGTGAATGAAAGCTCAGTTTGGCTTTGTGTATGGGCCCTCTGATGACCCAAATCTACAATCATGATAAGGATGACCCCTGAAACCTAAGGATAAATAGCATTTGTAAATCTCAGTCATGAACGAAAGCTCCGGTGGCCTTCAGAGAAATGTGAAAATTCAAAATCCTCCATCAAGTAAGGTTCTCCAGTAACGATTAACAGATCTTCATCTACCATTGTTATTGCTAAGGCCATGTTGTCAATCCTAGAGCATTCGAATAAATGAACAAGAGAAGTCCTGGAAGAGAGGGATAAAACCTACCTTCTAAAATGTCTTCAGAAGTGAAGACTCAAACCAAATTGTAGAGAATCATGACATAGCCGCTTATGTACCCTAAAGTTCATTTGAAATCAAATTGTAGCCCGTCATTACGAGGGTCTTTAGCTACCCGAAATATTGTCTGAAACTGCTACTATAAACTATCATCACAGCCATAAGGTCTCTGATTCTGTCAATGCATTTAACAAGAATGTAAATTTCATTTTTTTTAGATATACAGGGGAAAAATCAGAGATCTAAAAAACAAATAAAGCACAGTTCCCAAAGCAGTTTCAACGACATCCATTTCAGTAGAAAAAACATAGAGCATTTTGAAAAAGCGATCTATGGAAAGAGTTGCAATATTCAAAGAGAAGCTTTGATTGGTTTTCATTACTCTTTTGCTTGACATTCCCCATAATTTAAGAAATCTTCAGATAAATTTCCTCAAAACCAATCATTCTTTGGCAGAGAGAGAAAGATCTGAACTGTAAGTTGTGTTCCAGCTTGAGAAACTTAAAATTGATATCACGGCATGCTGTCACGGGCTATCTATTATTTGGATTCATATGTTTCCATTTGATGGGGTGAGAATTTGGGGGTTGCCCAAAATCCCAATTCCCAAATAAAATTTGAACCTGGACCTGTGGGTTATGGGCCCACAAGCCCGGACGAAAGCGTTCTAATTTTTTTTAAATGTGGATCTGTATTAAATATCGGACCATCCATAAACAAATACATGGGAACTATACAGATCTTCAGTTATAACATAAATTAATCCATGTCGCGCCATTTTGTACAGTAGAATTATCTGACTCATAGCTTGACACTAAATACAAATTATTCTGATTTTATGACCGTCGTTGGGCACTCTGATTTAAAAATTGTGATTACTAACATAGACGTGCCTGGGTATAAGCACATGCACATTCCACTCACTGAATTTTGCATTAATGTAATCTATTCCTACCATGATAGGCCCATGCAAGCCGATAGCTCCATTCTGAAATAAAAAGATCACCTACGTTTACACCAGGAATAGATCCAATTACCCTTCTAACTCGATTGACACAGAACCCTCTTTACATCATGATCGACCCAGCTTTCAGATCAAGCCATTTAAATTAGTGCCGCCAGGTCCATCTTTATGTGTGTCGTCGTCCTGCACAAGCTTCCGATGTGAAGCATTATAAATCAAAAGGGAATCTTCAGCTATCTGCGAAACTGTGGAACGGTGATGATAACCAGCTTCCATAACATATTTTGTATATATAAAATCCCAACTGAAATTGGTCACACAGACAGATGGGATACCAGCATCTGCTGCCACTCGACATGCCACAGGTACAACATGTGAGATCACTAAATCTCCCTTGATTGATTTCATCCATTCTACTTCAGTAGCCAATATTGAGGCACGTGGTACAACTGCTGTTTGGGAATACTTCTTTAAGGATGCAAGTCAATCAACAGTCAAAGCATCTGCCTGTACAGCTCCACAATCAAGCAAAACCTTGCGAAGAGACAAGTTAGAAGAACTTATTTCACTAGTGAAAACAAAGTCTGGAGCCCCAGTAAATAATCTCTGCCATTCCATACGATGATATACAGAACAATCACCTATAATAATTAAACAAGCTCACACACGGAATGAACGCAATTATAAAGCACACATATACACACAAATCTAAACCCAGGTTTATATATTAAACAAAACGGTTACATACTAAGGCATTTCAGCCTTATAAACGAGCTCACGCTCAAGCTACATCTTCATCACTCACAATTTCTTCCTAGAACAGATATCTCACGTCCTCTCGATCTCTGTCTTATATAAGAACCGCTCCTTTTTCTCCCACAAAAGATGCATGCATGCTTTAAATATGCTTTAAGTCTGCTTTATCTGCTTTAAATCTATTTTTCTGCTTTAAAACAGACTTCCCTCTGTTCTGATCCTCTGGTCCGCGTTTGCCATTGAGTGCTCCCGCATCAGACTCCCGAGGCACAAAAATTTATGACCTCCTGGTCATATGCTTCTGGTCTTCGTAATAACTTTAACTTGTGAGCTGCAATCTACCTCTGCAACAGCAAGCCCTCCTTGCTGCCTCTTACCTCACCAAGCTCTCCTCTAGACTTGGTCTTTTGGTAAACGCTTTAGGCTATTGCAATCTTCTCACCTTCCTCTGCTGCTACCTACACAAAATATAAAGACCATACCACTTCATACTTTATCAAGAACTGTACCTCCTTCCGCAGAATCTTTTTCTCGCTCTGATACCAAATTGATGGGATGAGAATTTGGGGGTTGCCCAAAATCCCAATTCCCAAATGAAATTCGAACTTGGACCTGTGGGTTATGGGCCCACAAGCCCGGACGGAAGCGTTCTAAATTTTTTTAAATGTGGATCTGTATTAAATATCGGACCATCCATAAACAAATACATGGGAACTATACAGATCTTCAGTTATAACATAAATTAATCCATGCTGCGCCATTTTGTACAGTAGAATTATCTGACTCATAGCTTGACACTGAATACAAATTATTCTGATTTTATGACCGTCGTTGGGTACTCTGATTTAAAAATTGTGATTACTAACATAGACGTGTCGGGGTATAAGCACATGCACATTCCACTCACTGAATTTTGCATTAATGTAATCTATTCCTACCATGATAGGCCCATGCAAGCCGATAGCTCCATTCTGAAATAAAAAGATCACCTACGTTTACACCAGGAATAGATCCAATTACCCTTCTGACTCGATTGACACAGAACCTCTTTACATCATGATCGACCCAGCTTTCAGATCAAGCCGTTTAAATTAGTGCCGCCAGGTCCATCTTTATGTGTGTCGTCGTCTTGCACAAGCTTCCGATGTGAAGCATTATAAATCAAAAGGGAATCTTTAGCTATCTGCGAAACTGTGGAACGATGATGATAACCAGCTTCCATAACATATTCTGTATATATAAAATCCCAACTGAAATTGGTCACACAGACAGATGGGATACCAGCATCTGCTGCCGCTCAACATGCCACAGGTACAACATGTGAGATCACTAAATCTGCCTTGATTGATTTCAGCCATTCTACTTCAGTAGCCAATATTGAGGCACGTGGTACAACTGTTGTCTGGGAATACTTCTCTAAGGATGCAAGTCGATCAACAGTCAAAGCATCTGCCTGTACAACTCCACAATCAAGCAAAACCTTGCGAATAGACAAGTTAGAAGAACTTATTTCACTAGTGAAAACAAAGTCTGGAGCCCCAGTAAATAATCTCTGCCATTCCATACGATGATATACAGAACAATCACCTATAATAGTTAAACAAGCTCACACACGGAATGAACGCAATTATAAAACACACATATACGCACAACTCTAAACCCAGGTTTATATATTAAACAAAACGGTTACATACTAAGGCATTTCAGCCTTATAAACGAGCTCACGCTCAGCTACATCTTCATCACTCACAATTTCTTCCTAGAACAGATATCTCACGTCCTCTCGATCTTTGTCTTATATAAGAACCGCTCCTTTTTCTCCCACAAAAGATGCATGCATGCTTTAAATCTGCTTTAAGTTTGCTTTATCTGCTTTAAATCTATTTTTCTGCTTTAAAACAGACTTTCCTCTGTTCTGATCCTCTGGTCCACGTTTGCCGCTGAGTGCTCCCGCATCACCATTAGCTATCAAGTATATTCACAGTGATGCACCCCATAAATTCACCAAATAGAGCAAGATCATAACAATACATAACATACTAGAAATTAGGTGGGAGAAATCACCAAAACTTAAGTTGATAAACATAAATCCTATAGTTCATCCCTTGATTGAATCCACATTCTTTGTACTTTTCACATCATTTCTGTTAGGCAGCGATTTAGCCCTAGGCAACATTCTAAACAACATTCATGATAATTGGACAAAAAGAAAGTATCTAGAAAATGAGATAGAACTAGGAGTGAGTTCATCAAAGCATGCAAACAGAACCACTAATAAAACTTTGTTAGCAGCGAAAACTACCTGGATCAATCCCATTTGTGTTAGGGGCATCAAGGGGAGCCAATATCGTCACATGTTTTATTACCACATTCCTGCAGGACAGTATCTAGGAGAAATGCTGTGAATAAGAACAACATCTATTCCAATGTATTCTTATTGCAAACAAATACAAATCAACACAAAACTTGCTTAACTCTCACACTCGAATTTTTTTATTATTAATTACCAACCTGCAATAGACTGGATGTATGTTCCAGAATGGCGAGTTAAGGAATGTAACATTCAAGAATTAAGATTCAAAACTTGAAGACTAGATAGATTACAAAAGTTCTCAGGCAATGATTTTATTGGAGTGTATGACAAATCCAAACCTTTAAGTGACAGGATACTACAGAAGCTGTCAGGAAAATCAGCAAGCTTGGAGCAGTTAGACAAGTTGAGAAACTGAAGCTATTGAAGTTGCTTCAAGGTTGGCAATCCTTTTATTGGAGTGGATGACAAATCCAAAACCTGAAGAGACGGGGTATTGTTGAAAATTCTTCTGGAATCTTTTCTAAACGAATATTGGAGGCTAAAACCAAACTCCTCAGTTCTGAACATCTCAAATCATTTGGCAGATCACGAATAGCATTATAGCCCACCGATATTCTTCTGCAATCCCTGGAAACTTTGTCAGTCGGAAAGCTCTGCAACTGTTGACCTGCTGCAAATAAGCATGTTCCCTCCTTTTGGCCTATGTCAATTTCCATGTCACGAAAAGCTTCATGAATCTTTAAATACTCGACACTGTGATAGTCATCATCAACAATATACTCCACACACTCCACCAAGCACCTTCTTACTAGTTCATCAATGCATTGCCGCCCAGCATCCATAAAATAAGGTGTCCCTGGCTTGTTGAGGAAGCCTTCCGCGTCCCACATCTGCACCAACGTCTCCACAACAATTTCTTCATCTTCCAGAAATGCTGCACAATTTAGAAAAAAAAATCTTTAGATGGAATTCTGACAATTCATTGCAAGTCCATCTTAACACCTGATAAAGCTCTGCGTCAATGGCCCTGAGATTTGTTGGGACGGAAGCATCTCTCTTTCTCATCGAATTTAAAGCATGGCTCCACTCATACTCATTCTTTTTAAACCTCATCGCTCCAGCAACTGCATTTATGGCCAACGGCAAGCCTCTGCAATCCGAGGCAATTTCTCTCGCTCTAGCCTCTACAGTGTCATTCTCAGGTCCATTTTCAAAAGCTCCTTTTCTAAATAAGTCCCACCCTTCATATGAGGACAAGGGTTCTATCTCCAGGGAGTAATCCTTTGCTCCCATCTTTTCAATCACTTGTGTGCTGCAGCTGGAGACTAAGAGTTTGCTATCAGTGTTATCCCCAATTTTGACGCCCACTTCACTAAGATCTATTTCCTTCCCAATGTTGTTCAATATAAGAAGCAATTTCTTTTTGTCTAGAGATGCACTTAATTTCTTCTTTTTCGTCTCAGGATTATCATTTTCCTCCCTACTTATATTCAGAGCCTCCGCAATGGAAGCCTGCAACTGTTCAATTTCAAAGTTCCCACAAACTGTAAACCAAATGACGAGATCAAAGAAACGGCTGACCTCTTTCTTGTAGGTATTGTAGATGATTTTGAGCAAGGATGTCTTACCCACACCCCCTTTACCATATAGACTGATTACATGAGCTTCCCGACGAGCTCCCTCCAACCAACCTTGCAGCTTCTCCCGGGCAGATTTAATGCCCGCCCCTACGAATTCGGAGTCAGGCACAGGTTGAAGAAGGCACTGTGCTCTAGGAGCGGCTGAGGACACAATCTGCTCTGCATTGGAGGACATCGAAAAAACCATTTCAAGCTCTTGCGACAGGGAAGCAAGAGCGGAGAAGATGAAAGGGTAAGGCGTGAACAGTTGCAACCACTCAACTACCTTCCCTTGATCGAACGATTAACAATCTTCTAATCGTCTAACACATAATCTAACGGAACACAGGGATGACACGTGGATTTTAGGGAAGTCCATTTCAGAGGGAAACGCCTTACGACGTAATTAATCAAACAAAGGAAAATCTTAATAAAAGAATTTTTTTTGTAATTTGGCAAAAACTTGTATTAATTGAAAAATAATAGATACATCAATAATTCCTACAACGGTTTACCACTAGGGAAATTAAACCAGTGGCAGAATAAAAGTAATTTTGCTCCAAAAGTAATACTATATACTCTAGTCTTGGTGTCATGTCAATTTACTAAGTAAACTAACGCAAGTGTTTTACTTGTCAATCTGGGTTTGTAGACTTGAAAGAACATCCAAAGTATATGGATTTCAGGTAAAGTCAATTTTGGAAGGCAAGGCTCAAAGGTTAAAGGAAATGCATATTACAAATAAATTCTAAGTTTGAAGAAACTAAAAAGTTTATGTTTCAAGATGCAGTAAGCGAAGGAAAAGGCTCCTAACTTAGAAGGTCCTAGTTGTCCTTCCCCATAGTACTTTCCTTAAGAAGAAAAACTAAAGAGCAACAATTTATGATGTGTAGAAAGCAAGAGAAGAGGCTCTTAACTTAGGAGGTCCTGGTTGTCCTTCCTCATAGTTCTACTCCAATAACATTACCATTGCATCAAACCATAAACTGTAATTCAAGAAACAATTCAAGAAATCCAAAAGGATGATTTTTAGTTGTGATTCATAATTTGATAGAAAGAGAATTTAACTTAAATCTTTGGTTGTCCTTTCAGACGCAAATTAGATTTTAAACCAAAATCATCCAAAAATCCTACAGAAATCATAACATATCTAAGTAACTGAATCATAAAACTGAAACAAGAAACACTGAATCAAAACTATGCTAATTTATACAAAATTTAACCAAACTGTACTTAGCTTGGTATGGGGGGCCTCCAACCTTGCCTTGTACACCTGAATAACTCTTCAGCTACAACTAACTTGATAAAACACTCACAACATGAACATCAATAAAACAATAGAACCGATTCTTCAAATTATCTCAAAAGTTTCCAATAGTCTCGATACAAAATTACACTAAATTACACACCTTTGAATGGTTCATAAACTTTGTTTAAATAAGAAAACCATAAACAAACTTTGCTATAATGGCTCTAATAGCGTTATCAATCATAATCCATCCATACAGGTCAAACTCATCAAGTCTGCTTCACAAAATCAGTAAAAATCCCACAAAATAATAAATATGCCCCTTTTTACTAGAGATTCCTGAATGACAGGTCAAGTTTGACCAGCATTGTCCAGCCCTATTTTTGCTCAGTTTGACCGAACCAATAAGTGTTCCTTCATATGTAGTTCCCAAGCTTTCCAAATATGCACCCAGATCTCGCCTAGGTGTCCTACACATATGAATTCAATTGAGCTATTACGGGAATTTTTAATGCAGTCCAAATTTACTCTTAGAACCCAACTTTTACAAAAAATTTCAAAAATTGAAAAACTTAATTTAGTTACCTAAATATGCAAAATAGGACTAAACTGAGGCATATATGGGTGAAATAGTATGGAATATGGTCGTAAATAAATGGATTTAGGATAGGAAAAAATGACCAAAATTGAGGGCCAACATCTCCTCCTTGTTGATGTTCAAGCATGTCCTCATGCTTGTCTTTGTCTCATTGATCTTCCGTTTCTGCATCCTGACCTCCCTGCTGTTCTGCCTATGGATCTACCTCCTGATGTAGAAGCCTTTGCTTGTGTTTTTTGAAGAAACATAATAGCCCTCTCCATTTCCTCCTCTATCAATTCAATTGGAGCACATCCAAAGATTAACTGAACTCTTTTCCATGTGAATCATTTCCATTACCATACTTTTGGAGACATGTCTAAAAGTTTTCTTTGATTTTGAAATAGGGCATTAATTTCCTTTATCTGAACCCTATGAGTGTCCTTATGCAACCCATACCTTTGTATCAACCAAACTATAATTTCCATTTCTCAATGCCCAATAATCAAAACTACTCTTTTTTCCCAATTCATGATATTGATAGGACATGAATTTTTTAAAAATCTTTCCAAAGTAATGATCATTCAATTCTAGCAATGCCAGTGAAGTTGAAGCAATTTGCACATTATAAAGTTACATTGGACAAGTAGCAACAAACTTTTTAAACTATTTTCTCATAAACTACAAACTGGGTTTCTTTGAAACTTTGCCAAAATATTTCTATCACTCCATTGCTTCTCTTCACCAAAAATTGGAAATACCCTCATCATGGATTTTGAGAAAAATACAAATTGGCTGTAGGTGACATTGCTTAATTTATGGAAAAATGAAAGTTCTTTTGGATTGAACTTTTTTGGGTTTATTAATCTTATATCAATGCATCTTCCCTCAAAATTTTGTATCAAATGGATATACAGTTTAAAAGTAATCAACAATTTTTGAAAATGCAACTATTTGCTTACCAAGACTCTGCAATATTTCTCAAAACATTTGAACTAGAATGTTGATTTGCTATACTGATATGTAAATTTTGACCCCTATTGAATATCCATGAGAATGAGGAGAAATTCCTGAACTTGTAATGTCAAATTTCTGAGCTGAGATACTACCTCCGTTTTCGCTGCTTGTGGAGAGAAGGCTTTGTTTTAATGCTTTGAAAACACATTTCTGGAAAATACCATGTCAAAATATCTCTGAAAACAATCTTCTGATCGCTACCGTCTTTATAAATCAAGTTCTAGACACCTACAGGTCTGGCAATTACAATTTTTTTAAATTAACCCTCTTTGCCTTCAACTTTTAAGAATCAACGCCATACTTGTTTTTTTTCAGAAATCGAATTCTGGAAATCAATGAGAAATTTATTCAAATAACCCTCTCTGTCTCCTCAGAAATCGAATGTTGGAGATTAATTTTTATAAATTTGAACAATTTCTTCAAATTCACCCTCTCTGTCTCCTCAGAAATCGAACGCTGGAGATTAATTTTTATAAATTTGAACAATTTATTCAAATTCACCCTCTTTGTCTCCTCAGAAATTGAATGCTCGAGATGATTCATTAACCTTCTGTTTTTTTTTAGAAATTGAAATCCATTTCTTCCCCGTATTTTAAGAACTTGAAATTAGATCCGGAGATGAGTGATTAACTCTCTGTACTTCTAGAAATCAAAATCGATTTCTTCTGTCTTCTTAGAACTTGTGTTCACTGCTTCTTGAGAAATTAAATCTTGGAGGAAATTGATTTCTGCATGTTTATCCAACAGTTAACATTCGTTTTCAGATTTTTCGCTGAGTCTCATTAATACTACTGAAGTTCATGTGTAAGAGTTTGAATGCAGACTTTTAATGCCATACCCAGTTGGAAACTCATATTTTAATTTAACTGCCACACCATCTACCAGCGTTTAATTCAATCTTAAACTCAAAATCCGAACTACTTGCAATGAAATCTTACTCATTGGGATATAATTGGAAATCTCAACAATTAATTTAGTGGGGTTATGATGAAACTTGGCTGTGATGATGAAGAAAAACCTCACTTTTAAACTGATGTAGCTTCCTTTTTCAATTCCGATGGCTTCTACACTTTCACCAAATGCTTGTTGTAGCTTCTAGGCTTTCACCAAATGCTTGTTGTAGCTTCTAGGCTTTCAACAAAGGCTTTCTGTAGCTTATATGGTTTCAACAAAGGCTTTTTTAACTCCTGTGGCTTCTATTCTTTCAAGAATAGCTTCTCAAAAAGTTATAAAAGCATTTTCATGCAATGTTGTTTTATCTGGGAAATATCTAAGCGTTTTTGGAGTTTTGATTTAACTCCCATTCATATGTCATCATATTATATGCATGCCCTTCTTTACACTACGATATTCTTTGTTTTCTCATAACATAAAGAGGCTCAAAACGTAATGTATTATAGGTCGTAGCTCCTATATAAAAATCGATTTTTTTTTAATTACATTTGGTATATAACTACCATATTTATTTTTTATTTTTTTTAATTGATTTTTATAACCATGAGTATTTGTAAAGGACTCGATTCCCTTTATATGAAGTTGTTTTTTTTATTCCATTTGTATGAGTTTTTTTTACAAACTTCATTATGATTGCATGCTAAAATGAGCCTTTTATGATGTATCATTCTTGTTGTCTTTCTAGTGATTTCAGTGATCCTTTCAAATTCCTTTTGGAATGATATATCATATCTCCATGTCTTCTACTTTTTCATGATGTAATCCATATGCTCTTTTAATGATTATTCTTGAAGTGGCTTTTGAAATGACCATTTCAAGGTCATTTCAACCAAAAGAAAATAGAATAATGCATCATGATTTCATAGTCCTTCATGCATTATAGCTTCTTATTTCAATCATATCTTGTTGCTATTTTTGTGACATTAACCATGCTTGCTATGACTTGTTTTTGCAGAAAAGATTTGTAGGCAAAGAGGCTAATCCTTCTTGTTTTGTAGGCAATTTTCCATGAGGCAAATTTTTTAGCCCAAAAAAGAGATGTGGCCAAAAAGTTTGGTCAAAAATGCAAATGAATGTGGTTGAGTGAATGATGAATTGATGAATGTAGGGTTATAATAAGGTTAATGAATGTAATAAGATGAATGAATAATGTATGTGACGTAGGATATAGGGTAATGTAGGATGATGTATACATGGATAGGGGTATTGCATATTCAAGTTTAAACTAGTTTATCAATCTTAGAAAAAATTTCAAAATCGAAGGCAATAAGAATAATTTAAACTTACAGTATTCTCCTTTCGCTTGATATCTCATTATCAATGTTTTTCTTTTGTTGATGATGAACTCAGCTCTTTTGTCAACATTTGACCTTTTGCTAATGATGACAATACTTTGACCTCAAAATGAATTCTGTTGAATGATTTTGCTGGATTGTATATGTTTGTAGTTGCTTCTCAGGTCCCTTTGATGTTGATTTTAAGATGAATAATCAAGTCCCTTCTGCAATAAAATATGGCATTGATCTTGTTCAGGTACTTTACTGATAAATATTGATTATGATGTCTCAGGTCCCTTCTGCAATACAACTACTTGACATTAAATCAGTTGCATAGTTTGTTGGTTTATTATGAATCTTACCCCTTGCTGATCTTGAGACTTGTCCTCAAGTCTTTGAATTTTAGAGGTTGATTATGCAAAATTAAATTGAAAAACATAAAAGAGAATTCATATTGGCCAAACAAGTTAGTTTTATGATATGAATTCAAGTTTGTATTATGTCGATATCCTGGATTTTCACAACCAAACTCCTTTATTATTTTTTATTTTTTATTATTTTTCTTTTTCTTTTCTAGATGGAGGTGGGGTATAATGGTGTAGGGAAGTATGGAAATCTTATGAAAGTAAGATAGGTTGAAGTCATGATCTAGGAGTAGATGGATAGATAGATGGAGGTGGGGTATAATGGTGTAGGGAAGTATGGAAATCTTATGAAAGTAATATAGATTGAAGTCATGATCTAGGAGTAGATGGATATATAGATAATATATATGAACTTCAATATGGTAGATCTAAATTATTATGAAGCTTAGTATACAATATGGTAGATGAATGAAATCATGAAAAATATGGATTATGAAAGACTTTCTTAGGTGATGGATGTGACTTGTCATGGTACAAAAACTTAACTTCTTCTTCTGATGATTAGCTTCATGTCTTTTGCTTCGATCTCGATTCATGTTGTAGGGTTGTTGGTGTTGTTGGTCAGCAACTGAAAGCAAGCTTCAAGAGTTTTGAGTTTCTTTGAATGAACTCAACATCAGGTGAATTCCACTTTTATTTTGACTTGAATATTTTCATTTCATATTCATATATATGAATTTTTAAAGATTGACTTTGAAAAGTCCTTCATCCATGGAGTTCACTCCTTAATTCTTCTTATGACCTGCAAAAACATAGCATTTGCTTGCAATACAATATTAGATGATGGAGGAAGAGAGGTGTACAGTCTCTCTTATTCCAAGAAATATGTAAAATAATTACAAGAATTTCTTAAAAACAAGTCCAAAGATGATATACAAAGAAAATGCATTTGTTTACCCCTTGAGGAATGGTGGCCAACCTAGACCTCCTAGCGGTATTTTGTTCACAAAATATTAATTTTAGGTCCAATTAGAGTGATTTCAAAGCCAAGTTTAATTGAATTCAAATGGCTACTTCCAATATGAACAATGTTTCAAAATAATTTAAAATGATACACTAAAAATGATGAGGAGTACCATGTTTGATAGAGCTTCTTGTAAATTGTTTATTAGACCAACAACCACTATTTGGAGTGTATTGTTTTCGTTAAAGATAAGATCGATGTCATTCCGCTTGAAGATTAAAGTAGATTCATTTTTGTCTATACAATAGAAATGGGTTTTTAAAATCCTTAGGTTTGATATCACAAAATTGTTGATGAACAGACCTAGGAGGCACAGTTCCAGTATGCTGATTTTAAAACATGCAGTCATTCAATGTGGCATAACTTTTTCATTTGACCTCCAAATGGGACTATTCAAATTGTTTATTGATATAGACTTGAATATATATCTCCCTTATAAAATAGTCTTGAAAATAAGATGATTTGGTATGTTAAATATGCCAATGAACAATCAAGACCTATAATTGTCACCATGCATATTTTTCGACAAGCAGTTAGTATTCTGAGCTTAACTTTTTCATATGATATCTGATTGAGGTGATTCAAATTGATTTGGAAACTAGATTCCAAGGGCTATCTTACCTATAAATATCATGTTCAAATGTTTCCATTAGACCCATAAAATCAAGGTTGTACTAACTCTAGCCTCAAAATTTCACTTGAGACCTAGTTTTTATTTTGATCATATTGTTTTATTTGTGATCCAAATTGAAAATTTCAAAATGGATTTAAAAACTATATTTCAAGAGATACTTTGTTTAAAAACATGCTTTGAAAATGATCCTTCATTTTTCCATGAAATCCTTCTAAATGAATATTGAACAATGATTTGAAGAATTTATTTATGAGAGTTTGAACAAAAAGTCTTATTGTGAACTCATTCTACCTAATTATTTATTTATTTTATTCTATCCCAATCTATTGTATAAAAAATAAGTCATTCTCTAAAGTATAAGAGAATTTCCAATCCATCCATTTGTGTAACAAGATCATAAGTAGACTCATATCCAAGTTTAAAAAATATACCTTAATCAATGCTTGGACATGAAAAGTTAGTTGGTCATAAAGATTTGATGTTAAAGAATATTGAAAAATGGAGTGGTGTTGTGGCCTAATGAATAGTTGAAACCAAGTCTTGAAATAATATTTGTTTGTTTGGTTTTCCTTAATTGTCATATCACAAATTTTTTCTTGTGAAATGTGTTCAAAATCATGAATGCACAAGGCATCATATGCTAGATATTCTTGAGTTTCTAGATTTATTGTTTGAATTTCATTGTATGTGATCCATAACTTATTGATATCCTTACAAAGATAACTAGAAGAAGCTTCCAAATTCTCTACTTGTGAATCCTCTTCATAGATGCTTTGTTTCTCTTCTATCTTTTGAAATGAAGATTCATCCCTAATGACCATTCTAAATTGTGGACAAGGGTTTAAGAAGATCCTTGTGGCGGCATACCCTCCTTCTCCAAATGACTTCTTTAGCATCATGTTTTGTAGATATTTGTTTTGCAAATGGATTTTGTAGTTAGTGAGTTTTTATTAGTGGTTGGGGATTTTGTTTTGGGGATCTACCTTTCTAATTTCTATATCTAAGCATGAATAACCATAATGAAAAGTGCTTTTGTTTTTATGTTTTTTTTTATATGTTTTCTAAACAATCTTCCTAACCAACTCTATCTAAGTGTGCTTCCCCAGCAATGGCGCCAAAAATTTCAGGTCAATTTACTAAGTAAACTAAAGCAGATGTTTTACTTGTCAATTTAAGTTTGTAGACTTGGAAGCACGTCCAAAGTATATGGATTTTAGGTAAAGTCAATTTCGTAAGGCAAGGCTCAAAGGTTAAAGGAAATGCATATTACAAATAAATTCTAAGTTTGAAGAAACTAACAAGTCTCTGTTTCAAGATGCAGTAAGCGAAGGAAGAGGCACCTAAATTAGGATATCCTAGTTGTCCTTCCCCACAGTACTGTCCTCAAGAAGAGAAACTAAAGAGCAATAGTTTGTGATGTGTAGAAAGCAAGAGAAGATACTCCTAACTTAGGAGGTCCTGGTTGTCCTTCCTCACAGTTCTACTCCAACAACATTACCATTACATCAAATCATAAACTGGAATTCAAGAAATGCAAAAGGATGATTTTAAATTGTGATTCATAATTTGATAGAAAGAGAATTTAACTTAAATCATTGGTTGTCCTTTCGTACGCAAATTAGATTTTAAACCAAAATCATCCAAAAATCATAACACATCTAAGTAACTGAATCATAAAACTGAAACAAAAAACGCTGAATCAAAATTATGCTAATGTATACAAAATTTAAACAAAGTGTACTTAGTTTGGTATGGGGGCCCTCCAACCTTGCCTTATACACCTGAAGAACTCTTCAGCTACAACTAACTTGATAAAACACTCACATCATGAACAACAATATAACAATAGAACTGATTCTTCAAATTATCTCAAAAGTCTCCAATAGTCTCAATACAAAATTACACTAAATTACACACCTTTGAATGGTTCATAAACTCTGTAAATAAGAAAATCATAAATAAACTTTGCTATAATGACTCTAACATCCTTATCAATCCTAATCCATCCATACAGGTCAAACTCATCAAGTTTGGTTCACAAAATCAGGAAAAATCGCCCAAAATAATAAATCTGACCCTTTTTACTAGGGATTCCTGAATGACAAGTAAAGTTTGACCAGCGTTGACCGGGCTTGTTTTTGCTCAGTTTGACCCAACCAATAGGTGTTCCTTCATCCGTGGTTCCCAATATTTCTAAATATGCACCCAGATCTCGCGTAGGTGTCCTGCAGATATGACTTCAATAGAGCTATTACGAGAATTTTTAATGCAATCCAAATTTACTTTTAAAACTCAATTTTTACAAAAATTTCCAAAAAATGTAAAACTTAATTTAGTTACCTAAATATGAAAAATAGGACTAAAATGAGGCATATATGGGTGAAATAGGATGGAACATGGTGGTAAATAAATGGATTTAGGATAGGGAAAAATGACCAAAATTGAGGGCCAACACTTGGCTCTATGCTCACTATATAAATTGGAGTCCAAATAGAATCTACAATTTAGATTAAAAAAATGTGCTTAGATATATAAAAGTACAATGTACTTGAAGCTAAACAAAAGCAACTCAATTTGAACCACAGTAATGAGGTTGGGAAACCTGAAAACATAAGGTTGCCTTGCTTGTCGACTAGGTCCCCACATAGAACACCCCTAGCCCAACTCCTCCACTTCCACAATAGTTTGTATCTTGTTGTTACCTTACGCAAGCCACGAACTTCGACTGAAAGCATAAGCATGATGCTAGGGCCTTCCCCAAATCCTGAAGTGTCTAGAGTGCCAGCAGTTTCGGAGCTCGCTCCTCCTTTGATAGAAAAAAACCAATAGAGGTAGAAGGCCACTTGATACCACTAGAGCAATTGTTAAAATGTCGAAGACTTTGACCATATTGCATGAAGTGTTGAATTTGTAACTATAGTTGGTCTTCATAATGTATATTTGGCCACTTTATGTACTTATATTGATTATTGAAAAGTATATTTTAAATGCTAGAGTCAAAAGAAAATTTATTTTGACTCAAATTCCCATTATGACTTTTAAAAGAAGAAAATTTGAATTTTTAAATTGTAATTTTTGGCTCCAAAAGTTGTCATGTTGGCCTCCCTCCAAGTCAAGTTGGCCCCTGGCAAAGGACACAACCATTCGAATCGAAAAATCTCTTTATTAAGGCATTTTGATCTCATTCTTCCACCACCAATTCACATTTCTTAAAGAAAACATTTTATGTGCATCTTAGTGAAGGTCAAGCAGGACAAAGAAGACAAATTGCATCTCTTTCTCTCTCTCTCAAGCTCGCATGTGTGGATAAATTCTCTTTCTTTTGGTTTGCATTTTTTCCAAGCGGTTCTATTGCATGGGGGGGGAGGGGAATTTTGGGCAGTTGTAGGGGCCGAAATTCTGGGGTAACCGGAAGTTGCAAGAGGGTCAAAATTCTGGGTCAGATCATGTAGAGCGAAATTCTAGATTAGATTGGGAGGCTTGACTTGGAGGGGTTGACCAAGTTTGACCATAGGTCTAGGTGTGTCTCTTGTTGAACAAAATAATTTCTCTATTGAAAAGGTTGTTAGGTTTTTCCCCTTGGTGGGTTTTCCTAGGGTAAATCTTGTCTTCTCTTTGTGCATTGTGATCTCTATTATTCTATTTTTCTTGTATGGTTGAATTTATGAAATATAATTATTGAATGTTATATTGGAATTATTAATCTTGTAGCTCAGGGATAAATTCCCTAGTCTAGATAGCCTTCCTCATCCAAAGAAGACCCTCTTTGCCCTTGGAAGAATTTAATTTGGTCAAGGAAAAAATAATTTTTAATGTGAAAACCCAAAAGTGCACACAAGTTTAGGTCAAATTTAAATACAAATTCAGTCTCCTCCAACACCTATAAATACAACTCATTAGCACCTCATTTGGACACACTGCTCACACATTAATTCTTCTTCTCTTGGAGGTTCGATTTATCTGAAAATTACGGGTTTTAATCCACACATGCGAAGAGGAGAGAGAAAATTTCAGATGGCTGAAATTTGTCTTTGACTAGCATTGATTTTTTGAGTTTGGGCATAGTTTGACTTGGTATTTTGGACTACTTTTGGAGGCCGAGTTCTTGGAAAAAAAGATCGAGGTTTTCTTGGCACTTTGACTATAGTTTACTGCAAATTTGATAGTTGACTTTCTCTCTCCATTGACCAGGTTTGACCAAGTTGTTTGGGACTATTTTGACCTCATTTTGACCATCTTTATAGACCACATTTTTGGGCAGATGTCTGAGCTCTTTGGAGGTGTTTTTACTATTTACGTATGGCTGGTTAGGGCATCACTTGTTGTTGTTGACTGTTGTTGACTTTGACCATGTTTGATAGTTTGACTAGACTTGACTTTTGGGCTCATCTCTTGAAGTTTTGGATATTGGTTGTTGGAAAGTCAAAGATGTTCACCTTTGACTCTTGGATGGTGAATTTAATCATTGTACTCTCTTTCCTAAACATTTTATGGAAATCTAATAAGAAGAATAATTTGAAAGGGTTTTCCCCATTGTGGGTTTTTCTCTTTCTCTGGTATTTGACCAAATCCTTGTGTCTCTTATTTCTCTTGAGTTTCTTCTATTGTAATTACATTCACTGTTATATCTAGAATTTTTATTTGTCACTGGAAAGATTAAATTGATTTGAAATTGATTGCTAATTGAAGATAAGATTGGGATAAAGGAAAATTAACATGGGATCAAAACCAAGGTGAAGACAAGCCCAAGGAGGCAAGAGACAAGAGAAATAATCTTTGAAAGAAGTTGAAGGAGACTATTTTACTTGGTCAGGATGTCTACCTCTTACTTCAAGGACTTTGAGAAGATGGGAGACTCGTCATATTTTGTTGCTTGGAAGATCAAGTTGGAAGTGATATTGGATGAAAATGATGCTTTAGAATATGTGGAAGGAAAAGTTCTTGTACCTCCGAAAAATTCTCCCGTTGTTGCCAAATCTAAGTACAAGAAAGGTGAACTCAAAGCCAAGAAAATTCTCATTGATGGTTTGTACGATCACTTACTTGTTTATGTTGGAAGCTTAAAGAAGCCTAATCCTGAAGAAATCGATGATAAGTTGGTTAGGATGTATGAGGTCGACAACTTGAATCATATCCTCTCCCTAAAAAAATCAAACTCAAAGAGATGAAGATGAACAAGGGGGAATATGTGCAATCCTATATCATGAGGGTATCCTGCTTAAGGGATCAATTGCAATTTATTGGTGAGAAAATATCTGACAGGGAGCTAGTGGTGGTGACTCTTCAAGGTCTTCCTCCTATTTGGGAAACCTTCATTAATACTCTAAGAAACAATAATTTTCTTCCGAAATTCGATGAGCTCATTGGTAAAGGTACTTAAGAAGAGACCTAGATGATTTCCAGAGGGAGGATTCAAGAGTATGAAGAAGGAGAGTCCTCTACATTTTCTACTCAAGCTAAGAAAAGGAAAGATAAAGGAAGACCATATAATCCAAGAAAGTCTTCTCTGGAATCCAAGGATTCCAAGAGAAGGTATAGAAAATATAGGCATCAGGTTGAATGTTTCATTTACCACAAGCATGGTCACTATGCCCAAGATTTTCTGGAAAAGACAAATTCTCCAAGGTCCAATCGTAGCTTCAAAAACAACAGGTTCAACGATAGAAGAAGTGGCGATGATAGAAGAAGAGGTGATGATAGAAGAAGGAGAGATGCTCTTGATGATCGTGAAGAAGGCCATCATCCGCAAAAGAGGTAAAGAAACTCTAGGTATGAAAACAATTTTGTTGCTAGTCAATTTGAATACATTCTTATTTCTTCTCTCTCTAGTTCTTCCCCTCCCTATTTGTACAATAATTGGTTGGTAGATAACTGTGGGGTTTTTAGACATTTCTATGGATACTGGGAAGTCCTCTCAAACTTGGTTGAGAGGGAGACAAATTTGAAAATTATTCTTGGAGATAACACTACTCATATTGTGAAGGGTTTTGGTTCTCTCGAATTTCATTTGGATTCTGGTGAATCTATTCTTCTTCATGATGTGATGCATGTTCTGGGACTAAAGAAGAACTTGGTATCTATATCTTCCTTGGAAGAGAAAGGGATGAGAGTATCCTTCATAAGAGGAAAATTCATCACTTGGCCAATGGAATCTCGCATGAGAGATTCTTTTACTTTGGGATCTCGAATTGAAGGACTCTATAGATTCAATGGAAGACCTATGCTAGAAATGGTCCACGACATCAATCATCAAATTATCTATGTCTCTGAAGGTTGGCACATCTACATTATGAATCCCTATTGAAATTGAAGAAGTTAGTCTCTAGGATGCCTGACGTTCAAGCTAGTCATGATGGAGTATGTTTGGGATGTGCCAGTGGAAGAAGACAAGGGGACCATTCCCCTCCAGCAAGAAGACTAGTGATATCGTTCAACTAATTCATTCTGACCTATGTAGACCCATGTCTGTGCACTCTATTGGTGAACATCTATACTACATAATATTTATTGATGACTTCTCCAGGAAGACATGGATATCTTACTTGAAGCATAAGCATGAGGATTTTGATATGTTCAGGTCTTGAAGGAGATGATAGAAAATCAAGCAGGGAAGAAGATCAAAGTCTTCAGGTTTGATAATGGTGTAGAATATACTTCAAATGAGTTTGTTGACTTTTGCAATCATGCTAGAATAAAAAAGGAAACTATCATGCCTTATAATCTTGAGAATAATGGTGTGGCTGAAAGAAAGAACAATTCCATAATGGAAATTGCTCGAGCTATGTTTCTAAATTTCCTCTAGGGAGAAGCTTAAAATACAACGGTTTATGTACAAAACAAGGTTCCTCATCAAGCTTTGGATAACAAGACTCCCGAAGAAGTATTCACAGGTGTTAAGCTTAACATTGGACATCTCAAGATATTTGGTTGCCTGGTATATTTCCATGTGTCAAAGGACAAGAGGAACAAGCTGGAAGCCACCAAAAAAAGAGGTATGTTTGTTAGATATTTTGAAAACTCTAAAGAATTTAAAATATATACATATGGTTAAAGGAAAATTGAGTTTATCAGGGGTGTAACTTTCAATGAAGATGGTGATCTTGGAAAACCAAGGGATCTTCCTTTGCCTCCTCCTATTGAGAAGAGAGATGATGACATGGACCTGCAAGAAGGTCCTTTTGTGCCCGAAACATAGAAGGATATTTTTTATGATCCCTTGGATTCTCCTCCTAGTGATCCCCATACCAATAAGAGACCATTGTGGATTTTTGATACATTACAAGATCCTGAGGGATATGTTCCTACCAAAGGGACCTTTACAGAAAGTAAGAAGCCATGCTGATACAAGAGATATGTTGTAGCTATGAGCTCCATCACACAGGCTAAACCTCCCACTTTTGAAGAAGCGGTGAAAGAGCAGGTTTAAAAGGATGTCAGGACCGAAGAGTATGAATCGATTATGAAGAATTATGTATGGGTTGTTGTTCCGAGACCTAAGGGAAAGTTTGTCATAACTTCAAAATGGTTATACAAGATCAAGCATGGAGTTGATGGAAGCATTGAGAAGTATAAAGAAATGTTTGTGGCTCGAGGTTTCTCCCAGAAAGAGGGAGAATATTATGATTACATATTTGCACCTATTGTCCACTACACCACCATTAGATTAATTGTTTCCCTTACTACTAGTCAAGGATGGACTCTTCACTAGATGGATGTAAAGACACCATTTCTTCATGGCATACTACATGAAGAAGTATATGTTGAGAAGCCTCAGGGATTTGAAGTAAAGGAAAAGAAGACTCATGTTTGCAAGTTGAAGAAGGCACTTTACGGTTTGAAGCAAGCCCCCAGAGCCTGGTATGCCCATATTGACAATTACATGGTGAATCTTGGATTCACGAGAAGCAGTGTTGATCTGAATCTCTACTTCAAAGTGGTATAATCTATTCATTTTATTTTGGTTTTACATGTTGATGATCTATTCTTGATAGGTAGTGAGCCTTCAATGCTCGAGTGTAAGAGGGAGCTAGACTCCAAGTTCAAGCTGAATGATCTTGGTTTGATGCATTACTTATTGGGATTAGAAGTGTGGCAAAGACCTAGTGATATTTTCCTTTCCCAAGAAAAATATGTCATGAAGTTGTTGGAATGATTTGGAATGGTAGATTGCAATTCCTTAACCACATCAATGGATATGAACTTCAAGAAATTATGTGGAGATATTACTAGAACTGACTTGGCAAACCCCTCTGAGTATTGACAATTGATTGGGGCATTGATATTCCTTGTGAACACTTGTCCGGATATATGCTTTGTAGTGAACACCTTGAGTCAATTCATGATTGAACCCCTTCATGCACATTCGGTTGCTTCCAAACATGTACTGAGATATTTACATGGGACAATTAACCTTGGTCTAAGATATATTGCTAGAAATGTATGACTTCATGGTTACACTAATGCTGACTGGGTTAGAAATGTAATTGACAAGAAAAGCACATTAGGATGTTGTTTTAGTTTGGGGCTGTGATGATATCTTGGATGAGAAACAAGCAAAAGTATGTAGCTTTAAGCATGATTGAGGTAGAGTAAATTACTGCTAGCATGGTTATTTGTGAGGTAGTCTAGTTGAATAAGCTATTTGGAGAGCCATTTGAGAACGTCCCGGATACTACTCGTGATATATTGCAACAACAAGAGTGGGATATGATGGACATAGAATCTCATATTTAATGACAAGTCCAAGAATATCTAGATCGAGTATCACTATATTCGAGACACGGTGCAAGGAGGAGTAGTGGGACTCCATCATATTTCGACTAACAAGAAGATAACATATATACTCACCAAGGCTTTGTCGAAAGGTAAGTTCTCGATCTTTAGAGAGTAGCTTGGACTAATGGATGTGACCCTCCCTGGTAGGGGTCTCAATTGATTGAGAACACTGAGCGTAGCTCTTCCACCCTATTGAGCTCCCAAGGTGAGGAATGGAGTAGTAAGGGCTCTTGGGGTTGAAGGAACTCATTGACAATAGGTGTGTATGATCCTTACCTCACAAAAAGTGTGTATCTCCCCTATTTTCATTGTAGGGTTGTCTCTGATCCTTACCTCACGATATGTGTGTATCTCCCCCTCTAAGTATACCTTAGTATGCATCCTATCCACAAGTTGGGCTTGTTGGGATTGCCACCCATCTGGCCAATGGGTGAGGAGACCTGGGTGTGTCTAATCCTTACCTTTTGATGGTAAGTGTGTATCTCCACCAAGTACCTTGGGTTGTGTCTAATCCTCACCTTTCATGGTAAGTGTGTATCTCGTCTCAAGGTAGTGGATGCAGGTGTTCTACCACTTACTCTTGTGGGTCAAGTTGGGAATATTGGTAGACAATAGGATAGTTGTGATCATTACCTCACAGTAAGTCGTATCTCGCCTATTGTCCTAGATAGAGGGTGGTAACTTGAGCTCCCCTATTATCTAAAACTCTTATTCTTTTAAATTCGAGAGTGTTTAACAAAGATGAGAAAAGACGATATTTGACTTGATGATGACGAGACATTTGAGATGATACACATGATGCAGTCAGAAATTTCTCCCTAGCTGAGAGGGAGTGTTAATTTGGAAACTCAGGGATATTGCTAGTCTATATTGCACCTATAAAATTAACAGAGAGATTACTTGATTGAATGCCATAGAATAGTGTTTGGTGGACCACTCTTGTGAGTGTATGTCTATTAAAGTCTATTGTGATTTGAAGGACTTGAAGGCTCCACCTCTCTCCTAATGTGGTTGGTTGACAGCGGAGTGCCTTGCCATCAAGGCCCTTGACACATTTAGCTTGGATATCACTTTGGTCAAGGGAATTAATGAAAGACATTGAAATGTAAAAAGAAGCTACAATAAGGTATGTCAATAAGTTGTGATTGAAGCTTAATAATTTTTCTAAAAAAAATGAAAAATAATTAATATAATTTAATAAGTCATAATTGAGATGTGAATTATAATAGTAGAATTAGAAGTAGGGTAATAATGTCTTTCTTATTCCCTTGTGTAATTGGTGGTTTGAGAGATTTCTTATTAATGATAAATCTATTTTAAGTATGATCTTGTCATTTGCCTGATGTAATGCTTATTGTTTCATTATAAGATGTCAATTTTATTCAATATTTGAGATATCTTTATTCTAGTGATGTAGTTCACATCTCAATGTGATTAATGTTGATGATGTTTCATAATGCCTTTTTGTACTTTTCTCTATCATTCTATTGCTTGACTTATATTTATGCTTGGTGTGAGGTGGCTTTTTAATTTTATGTTGATGAATAGTAGTGTTTCTAGTATGGTATCCCTTGTGGAATTTATCTGAGTTTTTGATATTGCATGATTTTTTCCTTTATTGATTTATTTTGAGTTCATTGTTTTGTATGAGTGTATATTTTCTTCTTGTAATTGTTTGAAGGAGTTCTTGAGAGTTTTGTTGAAATGTTTGAAGGAGTTCTTGAGAATTTTGTTGAAATGTTTTTATCCCTATTATTTCTAATCTCTCGCATAACTATGACCAGAAAATTAATGAAACTAACAACTTAGTGATAATGGTGTGATTAAAAAATGACACCTATCTCTAACAATGGGATTTGAAAATTAGAATTTAGTGATAATCCCATGATTTGAAAATGGCAACTTAATAATAAAGATGTGATTTAAAAGTGGAGCCTAGTGATTTTGGTCCTAAAATGAAATAATTAGCATGGTTTTTTTATATTATGGGTCCATTTATAGAACTACCAACTCAAAAGTGTCCATTTATTTGAAAACACGTATGGATAAACCAATCTTACTTACATATGTATTATGAATGTGTATTACATAGAAGATGAGTATATAACTAAATCAACGTAAATCCTTGCCAAATCATTAAAGTTCACTATTGAAAAGACTATTACGAGATGATTTGACAACACTGATAGTGGTATTCATGCTTGAGTAACCAATGCAAATTTATTAAAAATGTGAAGGAACATTACGAACATGGCAAATAATATTATATGTTATCCTAACTAATTACAAAATAATGATGGATTGTCACTTCAGCGCTGAAAGATGAGCTTAAATAGGAGACACTTGTGGATTATGTTGGTCACTCTTTATATTCAATAAAGGATGATACCATGACTTTAATTCAAAGTTGAATGTTTCTATGTTTGAGTAAAAATTCTTGTATTTTGTGATTGAAGTTAGATATGTTGTCTACCTTATATGAGCATGACAACATTTGATTCTTATCCTTATATGAGCATGACAACATTTGATTCTTATCCTTAGTCTTTGGTGAGACGAAAATATAGTTTCATTTATTGTTGGTCAACAATATCTAATTGAAAGTAGTAATGGAAATTTATTTATGTTAGATTATTATGTTATTTGAATGGTTTGGTGAAATAATTTTTTCCCAAATTTGGAAAGTTTTATTGAATAGTTGATTTTTTATTTGATATAATTATTGCATAATTTTTGGGTATTTTAATTTATTAATGGTTCACATTTATTTTACTAAAATTGTCATTGTTTTGATTGGATTAATTATTTTGGAAAAATTGAGTTAGTGTTGTTAATTATGAATTTTATTCAAGTTGGAATGCCAATGAATGTTTAAACTCAAGACTAACTCTCAAACTAACACCTTCTTATAACTTCTATAGGGCATATCTTGCTCACATTGACTATGATTTGTGCCAATAAAAGACATTGGGAAGTTGATGACCAACACTAGAGTAGGAAGGAATACAATTTTAGAATGATGGCTATTACATGCAAAGGACTAACTTCTCATGTGTTTAGGAACAAGGCCCTTTTTGCCAATTTGTGCTCGGTTTGAAGCTTTCTTCACCAATTCTTTGTGCAACCCTATAGAACAAGGGGGTATAATTTCATTTCTGAAATGTACTCAAACAATACCATCTCCTTACTTTAAATGGCCAATTCCATGATACCCTACCCTTCAAAATAGGCTAATTTTCCCCTAAGCCAACCGCCTTTAACCTTAGTGAACTCAAAAACCATTGATGGCCTTTTGACACAATGAATCAACCTATTTTGTAGCATCATGCCTATGGAAAACAATCAAAGATGTCATTGGTATGTACAAATTCCCAGGAAAAATGATGATGTGATAATTTTGTCCTTTTCCTCAAGGACTATTTGCACTAAAAAGTTGTGTTGGGTAATTCAATTGTGAGTTAAATTACTTAGTATTAAATTATCAATCCATGTTCGTATACTTATGAAGCACACTTGCACAATATATGCTAGGAAATTAACTTTCAATTTTAAAAGAAAGCCTTAACTTATTGAAATAAATCGCAAGACTAAAATAAAACCCTAATCATGAAATGACATCTAAAATAAGCACACACACTTTCTTATTCCATGGAAGTGAAAATACAAATTGTTCTAGAAAGGCAATAAGGTTTGATCTATGAAAAGCAATGAATTCTAGACTAGAAAACAATGAAATTTTAATATTAAAGCACAATTCTACTCTATGAAAAACAAATGTGATTTCATTCTATGAAACCAATATGAAAGATAACTATACTATGAAAGAAATAAACTTCTTATGCTATGAAAGATTTTAAGTTCCTATCTCATACCTATATTATTAAAGCTTCTTAACTCTATTCTTAAATTCGATTCTAATGAACATGAAGATAGAAATACTCTATGAAAGCCATAAAGTCTATTTTATGAATTGAAAGTTTTGTTCTAGAAAGTATCACAACTTTATTTCTAAAGAAGCAATTTGAATTCTATGGTAATGAAAGTAGATGCAACTTATTTGATGACAATAAACAAATTATATTCTAAGAAATTGAATTAAAATTGCATCTAATTATGAGATCAAAGCAAATTGAGATTACTAGTGTGCATGTTCAGAGTCTAGAATTCATTCATGTCTATGCGTTATCTAAAAATATCAGACTAACTAATTCCAGAGGTAAAAGACTTAAATCGGGAAGAAACTAATAAATGTTTTTGTTGTTTTCGTAGATTTATTCAAGTGCTTGATTTGCAAAAGAACAAAAGTGAAATGAGAAAAATAAAGTGCATAGAGAAATCAAAGTAAAACAAAGTATCTAAATAAAAGACATGAAATAAATCTTGTTGAAGATGAACATAAAGAAAACTAGTCTACCTTGCAAAAATGAAACATAAGGAAAATTAAAATACATTCTTACTCATCAGGGGGCCCTTTTGAGGCACACGAGATATGGAAAACTCGGTAAATTATTGATCAAACACCTGATATTATCGTGAAGGCATAATTGTATAAAAGGGTTGCATTAACTGAACAGTGTGTGAACTTCAACAATATTCATAACACCAAGTAATTGAGCATATCCAAGCTTTAACATTCTGCATTCAACATTATGGTTCACTTCTCAATAATGAATTTTATAGAGTTTTAGAATAACTACTTATGAGAAACCTATTGCTAAAGGCTAGCTCTATAGAGCAAAATCTTAGTCTTCAAATTTTATTAAGTCTCTTACTCATATTATTCACTATCACGGAAGCGAATCATGTGAGAAACACATCATCATTCCTCAAATTCTTTGTGATCTTTCTCACTTGATAAGGAGTCAAAATCGCTTGATACCTTTTTCAGATGCTTGATGTATTCAAATGCACCATGTTGCTATTGAATGTAAGTTTGACTTTGAGATTGTGGTCAACTAGGATTCTTTTGTTTGCGTCCAATAGGTGGAAATCCATGTACGAAACATTCGGCATTTTCACATGTGCTCTTGCTAATATATATCCCTTGGGATCTATTCGAACCTTGGATTCAACTGCAGAATGTTAGTGAGGCTGCAAAAAGTGTTGAATTTTGTAACTCATGCAAATTGATTCAAATTTATAAATAAAAAAGTATAAAATTGAGAGAACATTGGAACTTTACCTTATTTGCTAATTTATGTAGCTTTAATGGCTTTTTCTTTCAAAATACTAGTGTAATGATACGGAATTAATGGAACAAGAGTGAAAGAGAAGGTAACAAACTGTCAAAAAGATGCAATTCTTGTGGCCCAACAAGTTGATTTCCTGAATGTTTTCCTTTGCAAAAAAATATTGTAATTTAATTTTGAAATCAAATTAGATTTGATCTACTTCTTTGAAAAAGGAAAAAGATTTTAGGGTTGGTCCACTTATCACTTTTCTAAAGACATGTGTCTTGTGACCTAACCCTAGCCTATTCTTGTAAAAAAGAGGAAGACATTTGTAATTTGGAGAACTTGTTGAATATAGTATCTACGCTTTGCTAATTTATTTGGTTTTGTATTGGTTATTGCATACTTGTTCTTGTTGGGCTATTGGGATTGCACCTTTTTAGGTTGAGGATTAAGGGATAATTATGAATGTTCTTATGTTGACTATCTTCTCGAGGGGTTGGTTAGCTAAGTGTTTTTTGCCATTTTCTTGGATTCTTTATCTTAATTTTCCTTTCTAACAACTTTTTTTATATCTATTTTATGTGATTTTTTGTGTGAATTTTGGAAGGAGAAAAGTATATAACCATTAGTTGGTAGCTAAGAGACATATGAGTCCTTAAGGATAGTCCTCCATCTGACTATTTTTCACTACATATAATAGTCTTGTACCTCTCTTTCATTTTTTCTACCTTTTATTTTTTTTCTTTTTGTTCTTGCTTCCTTAAACAAGTAAATTAACCATTTTGGTTAGTTTACCCTTCCAAGATATTCTTCTTGATTGGTTAAATGAAAATTTATGTTTCCTTTATGTTTGTAAAATGGACCAAAAAATATTGTTAATCTTGCTAGGAAGTGAAATAGTTGCTTGTTTTACTTATCCTAGACAATAAGAAACTAAATGAGAACCTGCTTGAGGCAAAGGATCCAACAAGGAAGAAAAAAACATAGTGAACAATCTTGTGAAAATATCCCACACAATCATAATTTTTAATTTATTTTAAGTTTTTTTTTCATAATCTTTCACATACTTCACTATCACTATAGCAATAAATTTTAACATAAAATCTTGGATTTCAAGACATTTTTAGTTCAATTAGATTTTTGTGTTTTCATTTTATATATCATTTAATATTTTTCATTATAAGTTTATAGTCCAATAACCAACAAACTAGTTGAATTTTCTTTTGCACATGGAAATTATGTGGCATGAAAAGAGCTTCAATTGCATTCCGTCTAGCTAAATATTGTATTTAATTTCATCATTTTCTTTCCTCAATTTCATAGTTCCATGACACCTAAGTTAGAGGCTAAAGGTGCATAACCCTATGATTAGTTGATGGTTGAATTTCCTTTCCATCATACCTACTATGGTTAGCATCAAGTTTAGTAGGGAGGGTGAATTGATATTATTATTTCGTTTATATTTCTACCTATTTGTCATTTGGTCATCCACAACATCTGAAATAGATCTTTGAAAGATGTGGCAAATGCATAATCTTTAAATCCTATCAAAATCGTATTCTTTATTTCAGAAGGGAAAGTTCTAGGGAATGTCATCTCTAAGGATGTGATATCTGTGGACCTAGAAAGGACTAAACCAATCACATAGATCCCATTTCTTGCTAGAAATATATCAATTTAGTATTTCTCTGAAAAGATCAACTAATTTCACTGAAATTGTCAAATCACTGCAATGAATGGTTAAGAAGGATGCACAATTTAAGTGACTTGTATTAGGGAAGGAATCATTTCACAAAATTAAGGCTACTATATTAGCAACCCCCTCATTTTAGGGCCTATAATTTGGTGAGTATTTCTTTCTATATACTTTTGCTTTGAATTATTCTCTTATAGTAGTGCTCACCCAAAATGGTGAGAAAGGGAATGAATGTTTAATTTCTTTTATGAGCACTAGTCTACAAGGGGTTGAATTGAGCTACCCAACCATAGATAAGAAAGCTTATGCTGTTGAATTGAGACTTCTGTGATCCATAACAGTTATAAGAAGAGCTTCAGCATAAATCACATATAGAAAGACCTTTGTCGATGCATTTCGAACCAGCAAGTGTGGCTCATCGTCAGGACAAGTTGAAGAAACAGATCCAGCTTTGCATGTTAAATAGTTTGAGCAGGGCCTCCAACAACTATCTAGATCAACGGCTAGCTTTGACTTAGGGACAGTCAAAAAGTCAAATTGATTATTTAAAGGAAGATAGCTAATGACCATACCTATATATAAATATATAATTATATAAATGAAATAATTTTAGAAGGGGTTTACGTTAATAATTAGTTAAAAATGTATAATTTAATAATTAAATTTTTTTTATTAGATGGGAATTAGTTAAATTGAAGACCTAACTTTTTTATAAATAAGGTAAATGTAAGATGATAGTTAAATAAAATAAATAATAATAATAAAAATCAACGAATAAATAAATAAATATAATAATAATAATAATAATTATATATATAAATTAGTTATGAAAGAAATAATAAAATAAATAATAATAAGAAAATAAAAAATGATAATAATACTAATATATATTCGTTAATAAATAAACAAATTATAAATAATAACAATATAGAAAAATTAGTTACGAAAAAATAATAAAATAGATAATAATAATAATAATATATATTCATTAATAGATAAATAAATAAATAAATAAATAAATTAAAATATATAATAAAATATATATAAAAATAAAAATAATATATATAAATTAGTTACGAAAAACTAACAAAATAAATAAATAAGTAATAATAATAATAATAAAAATAAGTAAATAAGTATTTGTTATGACTATAAATACCAATATCAATCAGGGAAAAGGGAGCGACTCAACAATAAAAATAAGCAAATAAATAAATAATAATAATAATAATAATAATAATAATAATAATAATAATATATATATATATATATATATATTCGTTAAATAATAATAATAATAATATAAAATAAATAAATAAATAAATAAATAATAATAATAATAAAAATAAGTAAATAAATATTAGTTATGATAATAAATACCAATATCAATCAGGGAAAAAGGAGCGACACAAAATAAACAGGAGAAGGACTGGAAAGAGTCCAGAGCAAGAAGGATAAACCCTAGGAGATAGGAAGGCTCCAGGGGAATGACGAAAGCGAAAAAGATGAAAGAGGGGGGGAGACTAAGATGAAAGGGCAGGGATCCAACATCTACTGATCTTCCAGCCATCATCTCTATTGAGATTGTTAGGCCTTCTTTCGATCTCAATAGCTTCCCTGAGTTTACGATGATGGAACTGGGCAACTTTGGCAACAACCTTAGCCTCCTCAATACAAACGTGATGCTTGGTCTTATCCACATGCTCTGCTAGCGCTGAAGACTTGGTTCTCCCATGTCTTAGGTCAGCTGCATGTTCGCTAATCCTCTGATGGATGGAGCGCCCTGTTTCCCTGATGTAGGGGGTCCCACAAGAACAAGGGATCAAGTAGACACCCTTCATGTCCTTGGGGTTAACGGGATCTTTAACCGATCGGAGGGAATTACGAATAGTTTTGAGGGGTCTAAATGTAGAGGAAATATCATATCTCTTAAGGATCCGACAAAGGTCTTTCTATATGTGATTTACGCCGAAGCTCTTCTTATAAAAGCTTATGCTATATATACAACTATCAAATAGTTCAAACATTACATTCTAAAAAACCACACTAAGGTAATAATGTCATATCTTGCTACAAGGTTAGTATTTGCCCAAAAAGAGCTAGGAGAAAGTAGAGGTAATTGCATCACCTCTCTCCAAGAGCATGGCCTTAAATTTAAAGACACCATCATGAGAAGTCAAGGATTATGTAACTGATGGTTGAGGCTTTAGACCCAATTGATTTTCAATAATAGGGGTGAGAGAATGAGCTATCAATGTATACTAGAGAAATTCTCCATGAACCCACTCAAAATGATTCATGGTACTAGGATTTGAAGCAATATTTACAACATGGTATTTTCCATGATCATATAAACACCAAATAAAGAAGATCCAAGAGGCTCAAATATTCACACTATTAAATTGTTGGTGGTGTTTTCTTCAGGATAGACTACGATGGAATGCTCCTTTGTTGTTTTAAGAAGCAAGATGCAAATAGAGTACTTAGAACTACATGATGGACCAACTGGAATAAATTTTGCTAGAGAAACTACTACAAACCAAAATTTTGAGAGATAGTTATTATTGGCCTACAGTTTCCAAAGATTCACATGATTATGGTAGAAAATGCAAATTGTGTTAGAAGTGTGTAAGATGGGAAAAGAAGATTGTATTGCCTTTGTAGCCCGTAGTAGTTGAAGAAATTTTTCAGCAATGGGGGTTAGATTTGACTAGTGAGATCAACCCCCATTCCTCCAATTAGCATAAATATATACTTACTATATATTAGCTCATGTATTGGATCAAAGTTGTTTCCCTAACTAAGGTAAATGAAAAAATTGTAATCAATTTTCAAGAGAAATTGTTGATCATCATATTTAAGTTCCAACCTCTCTTGCTTTTTACAATGATACTTATTTTTCTTTGTTGAAGTTACCTAAACTAATGTTAGATAAAGGGATTATTTTAAGATATGTGATCAACCATTACCACCAAGGTAACCATATGGTTGAATATAGTTATAAAACTTAATTTGAATCTTAAATTGAAGCAAAATTTAGTTGACCATCAAAGAAATTGGCACAACACTCTACCAAATGCCATTTGTTAGATAAGGCCACACCAAAAACTACCCTAGGAACATCCCATTACTTCCTAGTGTATGGAAAATAAGTCATCCTACCTCCTAATGTCTTTCTATTATCCTTGCAACTATCCTAAGACTCTCAGGTACAAAGTTGTCAAACCATTCAACGAAGAATCAATACCTTGCTCAAGCTTGAGGAGAAAAGGGATAAAACGAAGAAGAAATTCACAATTTACCAATAGACCATTAAAAAATTGTTCAATAAAAATTATGCTAGTGACAAAGGCTTCCAAAGATGGTACCTAGTTCTAAAATGGTACAAGTTCCACAAGGACAAAAGGAAATGTTCATGGATTCATTAAATGTGTCTCCAATTGTTGTGTGAAGATCAAGACCTTATACTTATGATTTTTATTTTTGATGATGAGACTTTTAAGAAAATGCAAAATAGTAAATATTATTTGCTTTCGGTGAACTACAAGATTATTCTTTGTCAAAAATGAATTTAGTTTCTTTAACATTTTATCACGTGTCTTACCTTAATTCTAGGCTATGTTTGAAATGTTAATGGACTTATTCTTCCCCTTTTAGTCATTTTTTTGGAAATCATTTCCCTTGAATAAGCATATTTCATGAGGAAAAAGAAGTCACTTTCCTTGCAACATTGGGTATTAAAAGACACTTATTTAGTGACATAAAACAACAAAATTCATTTTCCCACTGAAACATATGAGAGAAAGCCTCTTTTCCAATCCACCATCACTCCGAAAGTTACTTTCATATTCATGTAGCTTTTGAAAAGAAAAAAAATGATTTCCTTTTTCATTTCCTCTAGAGAAGTCTCATCCCAGTGACATTTCATACCAAAAGATACTTCCCTTGTGATACAATGCAAGAAGAAGGGATTTCCCTTGCAATTTTTTCCTAACATTTAAACATGAAGTTTGGTCATGATTTCTTATTCATTTATCCCTAATTGTCTTCACTATTTTATAGAGGAGGCCATTTCCTTAGTAATATGGTAATGAGGAAGTCACTTCCTCAACAATTTAAGTATCAAAATGATTAATCAATAACATCACAACAAATGAACACAAGATATATATATGTACAATATTTTATATTACAAAAGGAAGCTACCACTAGAAGGGCCACAACCACAAGATTTACCAACTGCCATTGGAAAGAGGTGATAACCTCTTGAAGGAAACTACAACTTCCATCCCTAGCACCACCCTGCCACCCTATAGAATAAAAGATAAAACAAATCTTATTGGGTTCTTGTACTAGGTGTTGCATCTATTTCTTGAAGGTAGTTTTTGGTTGAGAAACTGTGCCAAGAAATCAACTCAACCTACTTTAGGCTCAATTTGGCCCTTGAACCAGAGGGGGTTCTCTCAAATGTTATGAGGTTAATTGACTATTCATAGAAATGACCAATATCCTTTTAAGTATAATGGAAATATTTAGGGGTTTGTGAGAGGTGGTTGTTAAGGGTTTCAAGATCCTTTCTCTGACTAATGAAGCCCTCCCTTTCAAAAGCCCAATCAAAGTGCCGACATACAACCATGATGGAGCAACATTAGCTTGAAAGACGTAGGGAGAATACTAGAGAAGGTATCAGCTAACAAATCTACACATTCTAAATATATAAGCTAACCAATAAGATTAGAAAGTGTGAAGAAATGCTTTTAACAACTCAACAATAGCACAAATTGCAACTATACAAAAAGAAACAATCTTCAAATACAAAGGAACTACCATAAATAGATAGTTTATTTAGCCTGCTCAGAAAAAAATATAACTCCACCGAATGAACTAAGAGAGATTGATACTCAAACTAGCCTCTACTTAAGATCCACATAACTTCAAATTATACAAAGAGAAAGATAGCGAACACAAAGAAAGCACTTACAACAGTGAACAAAGTCTCTCATAAATTAAAGCTAGAAGCCTTTACAAAATACTAGTCTTTTCCCCAAAGCGAATCACAGCTCCTTTGAAATGAAAGAATATATAGAAAAATATAATCCTGAGGCTGTTACAAGCTGTCAGGCATCAAAACCTATAAAATAAACTAACAATATTTGATTAAATGCAAGAAATCTGGATCTGATTGTTTGACTGGTAATCCTTTGCCTTAAAATATGAAGTTGTATGCTGATCTTGTTCCCTGAAATTTGCAAAAATCCTCAATTGTTGAATACATTTCCATCTATGAACTTGTTGAAGCTATATCCTAAAAATCTGTCAACTTCCCTTTAAACTGGGTCGACTCTGCCACCTATGCTCAGCAACTGTCCTTTAACTATTTTGAAGGAGTATGTCTTTCATCACCTTTGAGTATTCTTGTTTTTTTCCTCAATCCATTTATTTTCTCAGAAAAATCAAGTATCAAATGACTAGGAAAGTGACCACCTTCACAATTTGTGCTTAAATTCAGTTGAGTGTTGTATTTTTCAACTCTAGATTTTAAAAATTGGAGTCCTACCAAAGTCACTGTAATAACCAGATCCAGATCCATTGCTTTTCCCTGTTTGAAACCTGCTTTGAGCCCCAAGGAATTTACCAGGAAAACAAGTTTCGACCTACGACATTTTAGGAACATTGATTTGCATATGACCTCAGTTAAAAGTCGCTCTACAAACTCACCACAGATCCTTTTGAGATATGATAGAAGATAAATTGCATCACCACTTACTTCCAAGAAATAATTTGGAATTATAGAATGCAAGTTCTAGACCTGCAAAGCGACCTTTAAAGGAACACTCTCCTCCATTGACTACAACAACAGATACTACCTTTCATAAATTGTTATGCATCATTTCTTGGCATTGGATCATACGCTAATCTTGAAGACTATGGATTTTATCATAAGTTCAAACGATTTCAGCTGAAATTCCAAATTTGAGGCATCTTTCTTCACGGAGAAAAGATTCGCTAGGCATTATTCGAAATAGAAAATATTTGCAGATTGAATGAACCTTTCCTGGACTTAATAACACATAGGTTGAGGTTTTTTTATTTTTCACAGAAAGGAGAAGGTGAGTACTGGATGTCCATGGGGGCCAGCTTTGAAAATCGTTCCACGATTTCTGAAGCTAGAAGTCTAGTTTTCAAGCTTCAAGGTTGAACTAACTTGTATTCACTCAATTCGATTTGGTTATCAGAGATTATGTGCCGCTCTAGTGATAAATTTTGAACTCGTTTGCACAATGCTTGCATAGAGAAATTTCACACAACTTTTATTTTCAGTGGAAGTTTCTTGGAGGACAGGAATCTGTCTTTTATAATTATTTGGGAAAATGATCCTCATCCTTTGCCTTCTGTCAGTGATAACCTCTGGCAGCCCAACTGTATATTGATAACTTGTCACAGTTTTGTGCCCAAAAGAACACATTAGTGGTGCTGGGTGTCAAAAAGTCGTTGAGAATTTTGATCCCAACCACTTGACCATTCCTTAAAATTTCCATGTAAAATTTGTTCAGTGTTGTGGTATTCGTCATAAGCATAACATCCATGACAATGGTATTGTTAAAACCATAAGTGCAATCGTAGGAGGGGGGCTGGTTTTGGAAACCATAGAGGGAGGCCCCACTATTAACCTGTTGCTGCTACGTATTAAAAAGATGTTTGGGGAAACAATGAAACGCAGACCCTGCCCCACCTCCATTAAACATCCAGCATCCAGGGGATCGCTATTTAACTTCAGTTGTAGATGCGATTTTGGTCGAATCAAATTGTGTCGTTGATCAAATCTCATTTTTCGGGAAGGACCCATAGAGTAGGAAGATACAAGCAATAAAAAAGCAAAGTCGGTCTCTGGAGTTTTGGTGTTTGGAGTCGATTTGCAAAAATTCCTCTTGTAAATCTGTTTCTGGTTAATAAAAGAAGACTTTGGGGTCCATATCTTGCTGGTGTTACTCTCTTGAAATGCTGTGAGATTGTTTAATTTTCTGCATATTTTATTTTCAGCCATTAATAATAGCTTATTGTAGAGTATTGTGAGCACAGGTATCTTGTTCACTTGCTAGGGTTTGAGTGTTGTTAGGGTTTCTGAAGTAATGGCAGGTATCTCCATTACTTTTTGAGATCTAGCAGCATTTTTGCCCTCTTTACTGATGGTTGTCTTGAGCTGTGCAGAAAACCCTTACTGAAGAAGAATTAACGGGCGTTAGGGGAAGTTCTCGGCTGAACCAGCCAACTCCCGCAAGCATTTTTTGCTGAGCCCAGTTGGATTTGATCCTGGGTCTATCATTCAGTTTTATTTTCTAATTTGCATGAGAGATTTTTTGAAGTCCTTCACAGTGAAAATATGAAATTTCTGTTCTTTAAATATTTCTGTTCTTATTGCTGAATCTGGCTGTCAAGGGGAAAAATCTGTACATTAATCAGCTGATCTAGGGTTTCAATTTTTTGCTTTATGCAGATTTAAGATTAGGGTTTTATTCTTTTTCCTTTTTTATTTGTTTTGCAGCTGCTCAGCCAGCAGATCCGAGCCACCTGCGTTATAAATTCAGCGCATCACATTTGACTCATATGATCTCCCATCATGTTTCCCTTTAAATGCCACGTCAAGCTTCAATCAAAACACGTGTAATCAGTGGCATTGTTGGAGGACGTAGCTTATAACAGCCATTGCAAAACCTTTTCGTGGGCCTCAGATCGCTGTTGAAATTCCTTTGTTAATCAAGCAGCATCTTCAGCCACGTTTACACATTTCTGATACGCCTGTCTGCAAAATCGATTCAAAGCCGCATATCAGGATTATATCGCCAGAGTATTTGATCCCAGTTTCAAAACGATCTTCAACGACTGCAATCCATCCAGCGTCTTCATCTCTGCTGCGTATTATCGTTGAAATCACAACTGATTCGCGTTTTATTCCTCTGCCGTCTGCTATCAACACGTCCGGGTGAAGGAAAATCATGCTCAGTTCAGCGCATCATCATCTGCACATCAAAAAATCAATCTGAACGTGCCTCCGTCAGGGTATTTGCAGCTGGTTTCACGCATCAAACGTATTGTCAGGTATGTGGTTATGATTCAATTATTCTCGGGACATTATCGCGTTTTATTTCGAGATTGTAAGTTTCGATCCATGCAAACGAATGACCATCTTAAAGGTGATATCCGGTTAAATAATTTATGATTTGCGCGATTGTTTAAAGCATTTATTGAAATTTCCTTAAATTGCTGATCATTGTGGTTTACTGGATATCTTGCATCGTTCAGGTTATTTGATGACAAATGATTGCTGTTCATGGTTCATATTTTTACATCGTCTAGCAAGTAATCGTTTAAAAATCAATCTCATAAGGCACTGGTCTTTTAGATTCTAAATCCTTCTGGTGCTTATCATATCGTGTCTCGTGTCTCCCAACCAACTGGTCGGCAGTTGGTCTTCATCATCTCACAGGGTCTACCCCCCTTAGCCGCGGGAGACAGGCTTAAACGGAGGGATCGGGGATCAGAGTGACAGCCCCCAGTCTGAGCGCTGTCGTGTCAATCTGTGCGACAACAAGTCCCACAAGTGTTGTTGAATCTCTGGTGTAATCTCGGCTACAGGGAATATGACCGTTTTCTGAAAACTCGTTGACATTTCTTTCTATTTCAATGGATCAATTACTCCACTGTCGATTTAGGATCTGGCACCTTCTATCATATTCATCTGCTATAAAGATTGTGAACTTCCTGCTTCTTTTGCACAATTCATGATAGAGCTCATTCGATGGATCGTTGAAACTTAACATAAAAAGTAGGCTCTCCGTGTCTCACATGCAAACATGGGTCCATTTAGGTGTAATAGATGCAACAAATCAATGATTCCTCTCCGAAAGTGCAATAACAAAAATATTTTCAATATATTTTTTGGAAATTTTTTTTACCAACAACAAAAATATTTTCAATATTTTTTGGAAAATAAATTGACAAGAAAATGTTATGCCATCAGGACAATATACCAACTACAAAAAAAACCAAATACAACAACAATAAGCCTTTTTCAACTTCATTTCTATCCATTTTCATATTAATAATTCAACTAAGAAGTGCATACCTTAGATCATCAAAACATAGGTCCTCTTACTCTGGCCAGCTTCAAGACTCATCAAGACATCAACCTTTGCTTCCAAGGGTTCCTTTAGACTTCACGATCTGCTCCAAAGATATACTCCAAAACAAGTGTTAAATTCTACTCCCAAAGAGATTTGCCACAAATGTCAATGTCTGCAACAAAACAAGTTTCAAGGTATGCTTTCAAATTAACTCTCAAGGTTTACTTCAAATCATCAAAGGTCTGCTTCAAAAGACATCAAGAATGCTCCAAAAAGTTGCTCCAAAGTGGTTATAAGACTGCTCCAGAAATATGCTTCAACATGATTCAAGATTGTTCCAAAAGACTACCTTAAGAATACCCTCCAAAACATATTTAAAACCAACTCCATCTCTGCTCCAAACCAGGTTGAGTTTGCTCCTTCCATAGGCTGAGTTTGAGTCTATGGAAATTGCAAACTTTCCACAGGGCTGAGTTTCAGGCCTTCCACAGAACGAGCCACATGTTGAATTCAAAGAGTTGTAAGGATGCCAGGATTTGAGTTTTAAGAGGGCCAAAATCAATGTAAAAAAGTGTGCAAGTTTTTCTCAAAAATAGCCCAAAAGGAAGCTCCAAAATCTGATCCAAAGTGTCACCAAGAACCATAACCCAAGACCAAAAACTAAAAACCAATCCTTAGTATCTTCAATTTGCCTTTCCTATGATTTTAAATTTAGCACAAGGACTCGGAAATTTTATCTCGGACTGCTCCTTGAACCTTAGATGAATCACTGAATTCTTGCTCCTAGAATGTCAATGGTTGGTGTATAAATAGTGATTGAGATGGCCTATAATGGGGCCGACCTAAACCTTGAAAAGACATGTCTATGTTGGCATTATGATACAAGTGTTGTTCTTGATGGCAACTCACTCACAGGTCAATTCAGTTTTGGTAAAAGGCAACTCACAGTACAAAATGTATATTCAGAGGTAACAGGGCAGTGGTACAGAAGAACAGGAAGATGAAACTAAGGTCTACTGATCAGAATAAAGAAGGTAAAGGAAAAGGTTGATGTAAAGCAATTTAAGAAGTATACGCAGGTCCACTTAGTCAAAACAACATATACACGCTGATTCACATAACAAAAAGAGTGTATACGTATACACACACTCCCACAGGAGGAAAAGCGCATACATGTTGAAAAACCAAGGTTTTGGTCCAAGGTATTTGGTTCGAGGTATTTGGTTTGAGGTATTGACCCTAGGTATTCGGTCCAAGGTATTGGTCCTAAGTGGTTTTGGTCCGAGGTATTGATAAATGATCTAAGTATATAAGGAGGAGAAGATCAAAGGGCTAAGTGTACTATAAAAATTTCTCTATAGATCAGCTAGCTTTGATACCATGTAGAAATTCTCATTGTAGATTAAACTGATTATGCAATGCACTAAAGAAAAATAATTAATCTACTTCTACAATCAAACTTGTGGAAGCTTAATCGATTTGAGCAATTTCAAACAAAGCACATATAACGGAGAAGAAAATTCAATCACACATGAAATGCAGAAGAATACTCTGGGGAAAGCCTAAGCTAAAAACCGTGCTATCTGTATTATCATACAAGTGGAAATATTTCAGGATTACACAAAGCTTTAGCTCTCAAGCTATCCAGCTCTCAGTACAATCCCTTACTGCTGCTCATAGACAGAATAGACAACACATATGCCTTTCCTCTACCCTCCAAGCTCCTATTTCCTTATGCAGTTTCTCCTGTGTCCTCTAGCTGCAACTTGTGTGATGCTCACCTCACACACTGCTATGACCTCTGTAGAAACTGCGCAATCCTGAAGGAATGAATTCCTTCTGCATGGATGAGTTTCCTTTATAGGAAAATTCCTCCAACTGATAGTACAATGTCCCTATCTTTAATCTCAATTGGGTTTTTGTCTGAACTGACATGCATTGGTTATTTATGAGAGAATATTCAGTTATCTGGAGAACACTAGTTGCATGCATGCATGCATTAATTGACTAAACTCACAATTAGTTCCTCCAACTGTTTGGAACTAATTTAATTGGACTTAACTTAGTTAACTAAGTTAACTAAGTTAAATAATTACAACTCAAATACAACTCATCCTTATCTCCTTAATTAAGGGATAACTTCCTCAATCAAATAGATAACTGTTGCATGTCTTCACAAAGACTTCATGTTTGATTTTCTCCAACTAATTAACTCAATATGAATTAATTAACTATTTTTCAAACAGCTAGTGAGACTAAATTCGAATTTTAATTCGCAATTTTGATTCAAGGACAAATCAAAATTGGAATATATCCTGAAATGCTATTTATAGCATTTCTATTTCTTTTCTATTTTCAACAGAGTTGGAGTATATCCTGAAATGATATTTATAGCAATGATATTTTTAGCATATTTATTTTTATCATTTCTTGTTGCTATTTTCAACATGTACAAAGCATGAATATCTTATGAAGTGTCAGATAAAAGGCAAGTGTGCAAGTGTATGGGTTTCTAAGGAATACTTCTATCTGAAGTATATTTTATGTTGCATAGGCTATGGTTGTGATTTGATTTGAAATACTTTGTGCACCTTGAATTTAATATTGGATCAGGATCATGAGACCTGAAATGACTTATTATTGAACGATCTGATTGGGCTAGATCTGATTATGTACACCTATTTTATTCTTTAAATATCGTGATTTGGGTTTGTCTAAAGTCTGGAAGTGCAGCGAATTTATGAAGTAAGTATTTTCAAATCTGTATGCTAGTTCGCTTTGGTGAAGGTGCGTATACACATTGGTTCGACTCTTCCAAGTAGCGTATGAAAAAGAAAAGCTTGATGTTCAAGGATGACTGATCTATCAAATCAGTGCTATTGTTTTACTGTTGTGTGCCAATGAAGTCTTATTAGATCTCAATGTAAAACTGAATGAATAAGGATTTTGATATCTGATTGATTGATTATATAAGTGAGAAAGGTGATCTCTGTTGCTGCTTGTGTAAAGCTCTATAAATAGACAGTAGATAGTCAGAGTATTGCTAGTTGGTACAGACTTGATTCAGAAGTTTAATGTTTCAATAGTTTTGAAGGTATACACATGTTTGATTACAGGAAGTAGCGTATATACGCAGGTTGGGTTCAATAAAGTAGCGTGTACATTCTGATGCATGATTTTTGAGGTTGCAGTTGATTCCTGGGTTCAGCACAGATTTCTAGTGACAGTGATATGATTGTTTATATTAACTGATTGTTGGTTGATGCAGTTTGAGTTTCAAAGTTTTTGATGAGTCCAATATGAAAATTTGATGAAACGAGGCCTTCATGTGTATTGTTGTGTACCAGGATCATCCAGTCTCAAAATTTATGAAATTTGGTCCTTAGAAGAAGAAAGAAGGTCGTAGCCTTCTGTAGGCCGGCGTCTATGTACTAGTAATCACATTGGATAGTATAAGAGCTAGGGGGTTGCAGCTCCCTTCTAGTAGAAGCTGGAATGAGAGAAGGATGTAGCCTTCTGCAGGTGGGTGCCTATTTACTGGTATGATTCTTCACTAGTACAAGATTGTAAACAACTTTTCTTATTATTAAAATAAGACAAAGACGACAGCAGTAGGTGGTTTTCACCCACATTTTGTTTCCATCTTAAATATTGGCGTTCATGTGTGTTGCTTTATTCTTTTTTATTGCACTGTTTTATAAGTTACTAATGCTTTGGTTAAAGATCAACAGATAATAAATTGTCTAAATCACAAGTTCTCTAGGTATACATTGGTTTCTCTAATCACAGTTGCGTGTACACGCTAGTTCACTTCACAGAAGTAGTGTATATAAATCAGTTTTTGAAATAAAATTATTGATCTGATAATACTGATTCACCCCCCTCTCAGTATTATTTCCAAGAATTGGTATCGGAGCAGGTCCTTCAAAAGAAGCTTGATCACTTGAAGGTCGATCTTTCAAGATGAATAATCATGAAGGCATGGGATCCATCGGACCACCAGTCTTCAATGGGAGAAACTTAGTATATTGGAAAATAAGAACCAGAGCCTATCTACAATCACTTGGAGCAGATGTTTGGAAAATTGTGTAAGGAGGATAGAAATTCCCAACTACAATTCCTACAGACTCTGCAGGTAAGAAGTTATACGAAATCAATGCCAAAGCAGTCAACACATTATTGGGAAGTCTATCAGAATCAAAATTTGTCAAATTCATGCATCTCAAGAGAGCCAAAGAGATATGGGACATTATCATTTAGAGCTATGAAGGAGACTCTCAAGTAAAATGTGCTAAGCTTCAAACTCTTAGAATTCAGTATGAAACTCTTAAGATGCATAGTGATGAGAGTATTTCTAGTTACTTTTTACTCATATATGAGATTGTTAATTGTATGGAGAATCTGGGTGAAGAGATAAAGGAAGTTACTTTAGTTGGAAAATTTTGAGATCCTTGTCTCCTAAATTTGAGTCAAAAGTGTCTGCCATAGAAGAGAAACAGGATCTTCAGACTATCGCTGTGATTTAACTTCATGGAATCCTAACTTCCATTGAAATGAGAAAAGGAGGTCCATCAGATATGAGAGAAGCCGCATTTAAAGCATCAGCAAAGGGAACATAAAAGGAAGAGCACCATGAATTAGGACACATTTAAGAAGAAGAAGATGAAGTAAATTTTGTCAAGAAGCTTCAATGGGATTCCAGAATATTCATAGGTAAGCTACCTTTCATATGCTTTGCTTGTGGTAGAGTTGGTCACTATGCTGCCAAATGTCCTCATAAAGATAAATATGAAAAAAGGGAAGGAATATGCAAAAGAAAATAGAAAACAGGTTGTTAATAGAAGGAGTTATTATATGCATGAAGATAGTGATGGTTTATCTAATAGTGATGAAGATGAAACTGAACAAGATTATAGACTTCTCTTGGCCTATGAAAATGATGAATTTTTGGATGCATTAGAAGAGGAAGATTTTCTTGAAGAAATCACTAAACTCAAAATCTGTCTAGAAGAAAAGAATATGATCATAGATACTTTGACACACCAACTTGCTGAAAGGGAAAACACAATGAAAATATATAATGTGAAATTGTGGGTTTAAGAAAAGATCTTGAGAAGACAAAATCTCTCAATCTTAGATTTGATAAAGGATCAGAAACTTTAAATGAAATTATCAAAGTTTAGTGTTCTCCTCTGATAAAGACAAGTCTTGGATATATTGAAGTATCATCTCAATCACAAAAGCCATCTACCTCCACCAGAAGCTATCTTGATGCAGCAAAGACGAGTGAATAGTATGTAAATCATCAAAAAGGCCTAAAACTACTCATTAGGGAAATCATACTCAATTTACTCCAAGGATGAATATCAGTAGAAGCCGCAACCAACAGGTAAACAATATCAAAAGATTCTATGATCACAGGAACTTCTTTAATGGGCAATGTTTTTCATGTCATAACTTTGGACATAAGGCTGCTCAATGTTTTGCTTACCAAACCATCATGACTAGAGAAGCACGAAATCAGAGAAGTACAACAGGAATCAAGAAAAGTTCCTATAATAAATTTTCTCCTTTTGAAAATGAAATAGAATGCTTGATTTATAACAACTTTGGTCATGAAGAATGTGAATGCATGAGCAAATTTCGGCCAACATTTCAAAAGGAGAAAACACCATTAAATCCCAAGGTCTGGAGAAGGAATGAATCTCAATCAGAAAGATGTGGTATAGATTTGTATGCAGAAGGACAAGAAAACCAATGGTACATAGATAGTGGATGCTCCAAACACATGACATGTGATAAAGAGAAACTTCCTTCATATAGTGCTTTAGGAAAGGAAAAGAATGTCTCATCTGGAACTGACACTCCAACTATCATTAAAGGTAAAGGTTCTGTTTTCTTGAAAGAAAAGGTTAAAGCTGGAAATGTCATGTATGTAGATGGTTTAAAGAATAATCTATTGAGTGTCAGTCAAATGTGTGATCAAGGAAATGAAGTGGTGTTTTGATCAAATGAATGTGTTGTTCGTGAACTTGATACAGGAAAGACCATGATCAAAGGTACAAGAACTCCAAACAACTTATACATACTCAAAGGAGGACAACAACAATGCTATCTAAGCAAAATAGATGAAAACTGGCTGTGGCATAGAAGATTGGGACATCTAAGCTTTTCTCAAATAAGAAAAGCATGCAGGCTCAAGGCAGTTCGTGATCTTCCAGATATCAGCATCCTAGAAAATACCATATGCAAACCATGTCAAATCGGTAAGCAAACCAGAGTTCACTTCATTGAAAAGGAAGGGTCAACAAGTAAGCCTCTTGAACTCATCCATACTGATTTATGTGGACCAACAAGGAAAAAGTCACCTCGTGGAGAAGAATATTTTGTTTATTGATGATTTTTCCAGGATGTGTTGGATAAGTCTTCTAAAAAATAAAGATGAAGCATTTGAAAATTTTAAAGCCTTCAATCTTTAGTTGAAAATGAATTAGATCGAAAAATCAAATGTCTCAAATCTGATCGAGGGGGAGAATTCATATCAGATGAATTATTTGACTTTTGTGAACAACATGGAATAAAAAGCAGGGAAAATTTTAAGAACCCCCCTAAATTTATATATATAATAAATGGGTGAATCCCCATGATACATAGGAAAAATGGAAGGCGATTTTATCAATAATATAATATGTATATATAATTTTTTTGGCGAATCTCTCACCAAATTATATTATCTTGTAAAATCATGGCGAATCTTTCATTGGATTATAAAATCTTGTAAGATCTTGGCGAATATTTCACTGAATAATAAAGGCTTTGTAAAGGGCTAACAAAGTTCATAATGAGTATTTCTTGTAATGGCTTGAAGCCTTGCTAATCAATCCATCAAGAACCAAAACAAGTATATTCCTTATATGGAATATAAAGATATTTCTCATGGAAATTCAATTAGGTTTAGTGCAGGTGGTAGGGAGAAATCCTACATGTGACAATGTGTTGGACTCATAATGAGTATTTCTTGTAATGACTATGAGCCTTGTTTTCTAAGCAATCCCTCGAGGACTGAAATATGTATATTACTCATATGGAATATAAATATATTTCTCATGTATTGGAATATAAATATATGAGTGAGGAGTGGGAAATGAGCCACAATAAGTCCTTAGAAAATTGACATGAAGAAGATAAGTGCAAAAAATAAAAAAGGTGAAAATGGAAAAATTGAGAAGAAATACAAGGGGAAAATGCTGATACAACAAATTAATAATCCATGGGAGGAACAATGATTAGAGATAGTGAGGGAAGATGTTCCCTCAGCCTAGGGGTAACAAAGGTAGACATTAGAACTCTCACTTATGCAAGTGTAGCTAAACAAACATTAAGCTCTATGTCAGTCATGAGAGGGAGGAAATCTGGGAAAGAAATGTGAGAACAAGAATTTAAATGGAACAAAGCATTGGGATTACAATCCTTGCTCGTTGAGTTTGGGTACTTCCTTTGAGGCCTATTGAAAAATTAGGAATGATCTATCTATGTATCTTGTTATATAATTAGTTTGTAAAATAGTTGCCAAGTAGCTATGTTAGAGCATGGATTTTGTGAAATGTTTTTTACTCATCTTACCTATCTTTAGATGGAGATGAAAAAATATGAGTATTGGAGATAGAATTCTCCCATTTTTTTGTTGTAACAAATTGTACAGGTATAGCCATGTCCATCATTAAGTATGCCCCAACTGTATTGACAATATTCCCAAACCAAAAACTTTTTAGTACTAAAAAGCATAAAAAATCCAACATTACATACTAAAAGAACATATTAATAAAATCTGCACGGTGAAAATTAGCACGAAAGGATATAGCGCATAAAGGTTTGCAATAGAAATCAGCCTTAAAACTCCCGCGGCCAAGCAAAACAATGATAATAAGCCCGTGTCTCCCTTGGAATTTTATGTATCAAGATGAAACCCCAAAATGCAAAGCCCTAGCCGAAAATAAGTGAGAACCCCTCGCATCAGTCAAAGAAGAGGTTTCTGCCCTGCAAAAATGTTCAACATTTCAAAGCCACGTCCTTAAAATGTAGAGACCTACATATATTTGCAAGAGCTAAGAAGGAAGATGAGATTTTACTATTTGTGAGTAGCTAAATAGCCTGATCATGATTTAAGTGATGTTTTGTTAAATTTTGAGGGTTGCAGCTTGCAATTCAACTAAAAAAAATATAATGTAATTACCTTATTTATTCTTTATCTTACATTATTTTTTGAATTGCCAGTATTTACATATTAGTATCATCCTCCCAACAATTTGAGCGCAAAGAAGCCTATCATGTGGCAATGAATTTTTTTTTTCTACTAGGGTTTTGGATTTTAGACCATCATTGGAAAACTTGACTCGGTGTGAATAAAAATAAGTTTTGAATATTTAGTTTTTAAATATGTACTAATTAAAAAAGATTTATATAACATTTGAAACTAAGGAGAGATTTAGTTTCCAGTTTTGAATATTTATTTTTTAAATGTATATTAATTACAAAAGTCTAGGGAGAGATGTAGGTTTGAGAGAGATTAATAGATAAGTGTTGTTATGATTTTGCTTAGTGAACTGCAGTTTTAAAATTGTCTGTATTGACAAAAATTATTACAAAATATTTAAATTTTAAAATGAATATACATGGTCACCTTAGGTACTATGATTGTTTCCTTAACATGATAAAAAATGAACTAGCTAGAATCTAACAACACTTTAGGATACCTCTAAGGATACATATAAAATAATAATTATAGTTATCATATTAAAATAATAATTTATTTTTTATTTTAACGGAGTCAACATAATATTATATTGCATGATGGTTAATTTTCATATATATATATATATATATATATATAAATTAGGCAAACCCTTGTAACTTGAAATGACCTCTTTAGTTTTGGAATTAAATAATATATATATATATATATATATATATATATATATATATATATATATATATATATATATATATATATATATATATATATATATATATATATATATATTATGTTTTTTGAGTGACCTCTTTGTGGAAAAATATCATGTTTTAGTGATGATTATATAAATAAACCATTAAAAATTTAATTATATCTCAATTCAGAAATTGAAAGTGAACATAATTATTCACTCACAAATTTGGACAACTTGTAATTATAATTATCAAATCACTTTCCCTTTATATAATATTGTCTCATCAATAATTTTTATATCAAGTTAATTAATTATAATTTAAATGAATTTAAAAAAATTAACCATTAAGATAGAAAGTGATTAAGTCGTTAATATACCATATTTTACTGTACACAAACTATAAACTATAAAGCAACAAAAAAACATTTTCTCATGATATTAGAAAACCTGAATATCCCAACAACTACTAGTGCTTCTAGCTTTTTAAGCCCCATAATTGATATTTTTCATATTATTGATTTTTATTTTAATTTAAAATGAAAAAAAAATATATTATTAAGTGGATAGATGTCTTTGTTTTGGAATAGGGTTTCAAAATCATGATCAACCTATGCTAACCTCCCAAGTGATATGTAGAATATGGGCACTTAATAGGCAAGGGTCATAGATGTTTCACCTGATCAAAACCATAATCAAAAGTAAACCATATCCCTATATAAAAAAACCTTACATTTTGCAAATCCAATAAACTATATGCCTATGTTAAAAAACCTTACATTTTGCAAATCAAAGTATACTACTTTAAGAATTCACAATATACCTCTCTTTTGATACACACCAACTTAGATCCATCCTTAGTTAAGGTGAATGGGAAATGAGAATCAAAACTAATGGTTTCGACACTTAGGAAGAGGAAGAGGGAGAAGATGGATCTAGGCTAGTTTAATTCCTCCTTTAAAAAGACTATATTCCACATGAATATCTTGGAAATACCATTGGTTCTCATAAACTTGGAGCTCAAAAACCATTGGTACCTTCACAAAACAAGACAACATCCTTGGATGCAATAAAAAAAAACCTCCCAAATGATAGCTAGAATATGGACACTTAATAGACAAGGGTCATAGATGCTTCACCTGATCAAAACTAGAATATAGACACTTAATAGGAAAGGGTCATAGACATTGCACCTGATCAAAACCATAATCAAAACTCATCAAAACCAGAATATGGGCACTTAATAGGCAATACCATAATCAAAAGTAAATGATATCCCTATGTAAAAAAAATATTACATTTTGCTAATCCAAGTATACTACTTTAAGATATCCCTATGTAAAAAAAATCTTATATTTTGCAAATTCAAGTATACTACTTTAAGAATTCATAGCATACCTCTCTTTAAATATACACGAGCCAAGATCCATTCCTCTCTAAGCTTGAGAGATTGACAAATCTTGAGAGATCGACAATTAAGGCTAATGCGAAATGTGAATCAAAATTGAGGGAGAGAGACAGAAAGAGGGAGAATGAGAAGATGGATTTAGGATGGTATAATTCACCCCTTTAAATAGACTATATTCCACATGAATACCATGGGTTCTTATAAACCTTGAGCTCAAAAACCAGTAATGGACAAAACAATATCTCTTGATATAATAAAAAAAAAATAATGTAGATTTTTCATTTTTACATAGAGTTATTTTTATTTTTATTTCAAATTTACCTTTACTCAACAAAAGTTGATTAAAAAAAATAATAACCTAAAATTTTTACATAAAATAATAACGTAGACTTTTCATTTTAACATAGGGTTATTAATTATCAAATCTCTAGATAGATCCAAAGTTAAAATGGATCTAGGTTTGTTTAATTATTAATTATTATAATTATTAATTTTATTTTTTTAATGTAATTTCATTGAGTCAAACTATTTTTTTTTTAATTAATTAATTAATCAATTTTTTTTTAATTTGATTGAGTCATAATGTTTAGATAACATAACATGACATTACAATATCTTTTCCATACCAAAAATGTAATAACATTAAATTAAAAAAAAACCTATAAAATATTTTGATTGTAAAATGAGAGATGGGTTTTGGGCATGTGGTATTGATAAGTCATGGTATTGGCCCATGGTATCGTAACAAAGCATGTTCACAACTTAATAATGTCCATGGTAAAGTGGGGGTGAATATCCATGGTTAAAAAAATTGTTATATTATAAGTATTAAATTTTTATGTGCTTATTAATAAAGTTTAAATATGGTTACAAAATTATTAAACTAACTTATATGGCAAAATGGATCTTAATTTATAACTATTATTTATATCTCATATATTTGAATGTGATAAGGGATTTAGATATATCTTAAAAGTAATTATAATATTTTTCTTTTAGATTTAATTAAAAAATGTTATAAAATTAATAAATAAAATATTTATAAATATTTTGATTGTGAAATGAGAGATGGTTTTTGGGCATGTGGTATTGGCCCATGGTATTAAAAAAAATTGTACCCAATGTAAGGTATTAAATCATTTTAATCTCCCAAACCAGGAGCAAATATCAAAATTTGGTGATTTTAAGGGAATATAATTTCCCAAAACCAACGAATCGGCCAAATGAAGGTTCAGTTAGTTTATCTGCCCATTTTTTATTTTGGGCCAAAATAAAAAAATTAATTATTTTTTAAGTAAAATTACGGCTAACTATATGAAAAGGGTTTTAAATAAAAAATTCGCCCTCTTAAAATGTAAAAACCCTCAAATTTCGTCTTTGGGCAATAATTCACCCCTAAAATTTACCATGATAAAAAAGCAATTCTTTACCACAAGAACTCATCAAAATGGTGTGGTAGAAATGATGAATAGAATAGTTCAACAAATGGCTCGAGCTATGCTAGATGAATCTAAAACTCCTGCAACCTTCTGGGGTGAAGCTGCATTTGTTGCCATGACTATTCTCAACAAAGAAAATGTTCGAGTAAATAGCAATCAAACTCCACATGAACTTTGTTGTGGTAAGTCTCCTACTGTAAAACACTTTAGAGTTATTGGAAGCAAATGTTTTATCAAAAGGACTGATGAAAAACTTGGAAAGTTTGAACTTAGAGCAGAGGAAGGTATTCTTCTTGGTTATTCTTCCATAAGTAAAGGATACAAATGTTACAATAAAAGACTTCGGAAAATTGTTGAAAGCATTGATGTTGTAGTTGATGAAGCATGCATAAATCCAGAGCAAATGAAATCAATAGAGGAACATGACAATGAGGAAGATGGGGAATGCTTTCTCGCATCGAATCAAAATGATATTGAAGAAGAAACCAATGAAGCATCAAAAGAAAATACAACAGACAGGGAAAAGACTCCATCCAGGTATGTTCAGAAGAGTCATCCAGAATCTCAAATTCTAGGAGAAAAGGGGGCTGGAGTACAGACATGAAGAACTCTTACATGGACCTCAAGTTATCTTGCATTACTATCCTCCACAGAACCTCAGAATGTACATGAAACATGCAAAGATGAATGTTGGGTCAAGGCCATGGATGAAGAACTTGAGAAAATTGAAAAGAATGATACTTGGGAATTAGTTCCTAGACCTCATGATAAAAATATTATAGGAACAAAATGGATATTTAAGAACAAGCTTAATGAAAATGGAGAAGTTATTAGAAATAAGGCCAGACTTGTTTGTAAAGGGTATGCTCAACAAGAAAGTATAGATTTTGACGAAACTTTTGCACCTATTGCTAGACTTGAAGCCATAAGGATGCTTCTTGCTCTTTCTAGTTTTCGGAAATTCAAAGTATATCAAATGGATGTAAAATCAACCTTCCTTAATGGAGATTTAGAAGAAGAAGTTTATATTGAACAAACAGAAGGATTCATTTTTGGAAATGATGTAAAATTTGTATGCAAGCTAAAAAATGCTCTCTACAGTCTGAAATAGGCTCCAAGGGCTTGGTATTACCTTCTTGATAAATATCTACAACAACAAGGCTTTACAAAAGGTTATGTAAATAACAATTTATACACAAATATGAAAATGATAAATTGCTAATTCTTGTTGTTTATGTTGATGATATCATTTTTGGTAGGAATGAAGAATCCATAAGTTAGAATTTTGCTTCAGTAATGCAACAAGAATTTGAAATGTCCTTACTTGGTGAACTTACTTATTTTATTGGTCTACAAGTTAAGAAAACAAAAGATGGTGTCTTTTTTTCACAAACCAAATATCTCATGCAGATCTTGAAGAAGTATGGAATGGAAGATTCTAAACCAATATGTACTCCAATGGTAACAGGATGCAGTCTTAGCTCTAATGATGAATCACCAGCAGTAAACCAACCAAATTACAAATCTATGATTGGAAGTCTACTTTATCTAACAAGTACCAGACCTGACATCATGCATGCAGTAGGAATTGTTGGAAGGTTCGAAGCAAATCCTAAGGAATCACATCTCCAGGCAGTCAAAAGAATTTTCAAATATCTTCAAGGAACTCAGGACTTTGGACTATGGTATCCTAAATATACAGACCTTACTCTTCATGCATATATAGATGCAGATTGGGTAGGAAGTGTTGATGATTGAAAGAGCACTAGTGGAGGTGCATTCTATATGGGTTCTCGGTTAGTGTCTTGGTTAAGCAAGAAACAAAGTTCGATTACTTTATCTACAACTGAAGCAGAATATGTGGCTGCTACATCTTGCTGCACACAACTATTTTAAATGATGCAAACTTTGCAAGACATTCAGATCACATGTACTCCACCCATATCCATTCTATGTGATAATACAAGTTCCATAAGTATTTCAAAAAATCTAGTCATTCACTCCAAGACCAAGCACATACCCATCAAGTACCATTTTTTACGAGAACAAGTTCTTGAACAAAAGGTCAAATTGGAGTATGTTCCCTCCAAAGAATAGGTTGCTGATATATTCACTAAAGCACTGGACAGAGAAACATTTGAGTATCTCAGACAAAAGCTGGGAGTAGTTGTTGCATCATCCTGTTGTTAAATCCATTTTTTTTAGAGGAAGGTTATTATACGCGCATTTCATGAAGTATAGTTGTGTATACATGCGGGTTTCCATGGCTGAAGGAGCGTATATGTTTTTATGACAAAAAAATAGTGGGTCAAATTCTGATATGGGTGCTCTGTTTGATGTTGATGATTACAGTATGACGATATGCTCTTTTCATTGATTTTTATCTGGCTGACAAAGATGCCTTGATGAATGACTTGTTAACAATGCACAGGTAACACAGGTTCAGGGGGAGCATTAGCCTTCACAAGCATTCTGCATTGTTGGGATTATGGTTGCTGAGTCTAGCTATGGCTTGAGATATTTATACCATTTACTGTTTAAATCATGTAAAGGTCTAGGGTGTGATATGACTTATCATATATTTGAATGAGTCCTATTGGACAAATGATGTAATTTTTATTCCCAATTTGCATGGGATGGATGATGTAATATTTATTGTATTCCTGTCATGTATAAAAAATTGGTATATCCCCACTTGGTTTGGTGGATGAGTCAAATATGGTGTATCCCCACTTGGCTGGGTGTTTGATGTATGTATGAGTAATTGGTCATAAGGAGGTCATACTCACTTAGTTTAGTTATAGAGTCATGTTATTCTTTTGAATCATATCTCTGTAGACTCAGCATGTACTCAAGGGGAGCATGGACAACATAATGTATATCAAAGGAGGAAAGTTGCTTGGTTCACCCTTTGCCCTTGATGTCAAAGGGGGAGAGTATTTTGGTGTTGCATGTTATCTCTAACAGTTTCTATAGCTTGCAGTAATCAACACCTTCATGGTTGCCATCAAGTCCAAAGGGGGATATTGTTGGAATTATGATACAAGTGTTGTTCTTGATGGCAACTCACTCACAGGTAAATTCAGTTTTGGTAAAAGGAAACTCACAGTACAACAGGTATATTCAGAGGTAACAGGGTAGTGGTACAGAAGAATGGGAAGATGGAACCAAGTTCTACTGATCAGAATAAATAAATAAAAGGAAAAGGTTGATGTAAAGCAGTTTAAGAAGTATACCCGGGTCCACTTAGTCAAAACAATGTATACATGCTTGTTCATAGAAAAAAAAGAGCGTATATGTATACATGCACTCCTATAGGAGGAAAAGCGCGTACATGTTGGAAAACCAAGGTTTTGGTCCGAGGCATTTGGTCTAAGGTATTGACCCTAGGTATTTGGTCCAAGGTATTGGTCCTAAGTGGTTTTGGTCCGAGGCATTGATAAAGGATCTAAATATATAAGGAGGAGAAGATCAAAGGGCTAAGTGTACAAGGCATGAATATCTTATGAATTGTTAGATAAAACGACAAGTGTGCAAGTGTATGGGTTTCTAAGGAATACTTCTATCTGAAGTATATTTTATGTTGTAGGGTCTATGGTTGTGATTTGATTTGAAATACTTTGTGCACCTTGAATTCAATACTGGATCAGGATCATGAGACCTGAAATGACTTATTATTGAATGATCTGATTGGGCTAGATATGATTATGTACACCTATTTTATTCTTTAAATATTGTGTTCTGGGTTTGTCTGAATTCCGGAAGTGTAGCGAAGTTATGAAGTAAGTATTTTCAAATCTGTATGCTAGTTCGCTTTGGTGAAGGTGCGTATACATGCTGGTTCGGCTCTTCCAAGTAGCGTATACAAAAGAAAAGCTTGATGTTCAAAGATGATTGATCTATCAGATTAGTGCTGCTATTTTACTGCTGTCTGTTAATGAAGTCTTCATAGATCTGAATGTAAAACTAAATGAATAAGGAATTTGATATATGATTGACTGATTATATAAGTGAGAAGGGTGATCTTTGCTTCTACCTGTGTAAAGCTCTATAAATAGATAGTAGATAGTCAGTATATTGCTGGTTGGTACAAACTTGATTCAGAAGTTTAATGTTTCAATATTTTTGAAGGTATATGCCAGTTTGATTATAGGAAGTAGCATATACGCAGGTTGGGTTCATTAAAGTAGCGTGTACATTTTGATGCATGAGTTTTGAGGTTGCAGTTGATTCCTGGGTTCAGCACAAAGTTTTGGTGACAGTGATCTGATTGTTCAGATTAACTGATTGTTGGTTGATGCAATTTGAGTTTCAAAGTTTCTGATGGGTCTGGTACGAAAATTTGATGAAATTAGGCCTTCATGTGTATTGTTGTGTACCAGGAGGATCGAGTATGAAAATTTATGAAACGTGGCCCCTGGAAGAAGAAAGAAGGTCGTAGCCTTCTGTAGGTTGGTGCCTACGTACTAGTAATCAAATTGGCTAGTACAAGAGCTAGGGGGTTGCAGCTCCCTTCCAATAGAAGTTGGAAAATGAGAGAAGGTTGTAGCCTTCTGCAGGTGGGTGCCTGCATACTGGTATGAGTCTGCACTAGTACAAGATTGTAAACATATTTTCTTATTATTAAAAGAAGATAGAGATGACAACAGTAGGTGGTTTTCACCCACATTGGGTTTCCACCTTAAATCTTGGTGTTCATGTGTGTTTCTTATGTGTGATGCTTTATTCTGTTTTATTGCACTGTTTAATAAGTTACTGATGCACTGGTTAAAGATCAACACATGATAAATTGTCTAAATCACAAGTTCTCTGGGTATACGCTGGTTTCTCTAATCACAGTTGCGTGTACACGCTACTTCACTTCATAGAAGTAGTGTATATAAATCAGTTTTAGAAATAAAATTATTGATCTGATAATACTGATTCACCCCCCTCTCATTATTATTTCCAACATTCTATTCACAAGAGTCAACTTGAACCAATTAGGGCCGACATGAAGCAAGAGGATTAGAATTTATAATTTTTTTTTTTTCATAATGGCTTCTCTCTTGGATACTTGGACATGGGAAAATTGATTACACAATTAGGCCTTCTTCTAAGGGCAATGGTGAACCTTTGAAACTATGGATTCTTGGGGCATGAACCAATTCATTTGGGGAATCAATCTTCAACCTTCAATCTCTCTTCAACTAGGATGACTGTTAAAGCATGCAACCTATCACATGAAATGGTTTGATGTGGGCTATCAATGTAGGTGGACATGCATCCAAAATCATCGACTTTTTGCAACCATATCATATCAAAAGCCCATTCTTCCTTTGAAATCAATGAAAAATTCTCCCAACATATGTCAGTAATTTTTTTCTTTCTTAGCAACATTGTGTCGGTTAAAGGACTTTCTCTAGTGGAGATCTCTTGTTTCTAGTCCTCGTCACCAAAAACTTAACTTCCTTTGTGGCTTAGTGTGATGGAAAGTACTTTTTATTTTGATGAATAATTACTCCTCTCAATAATGAACTTGATTTTCATGCCCAAAAAAACAAGTTATAAAAGGGTGTTCCACCCACTTATGGTTGCATTCAATAATCCTATTATTTCCTACCTCATGCCTATTTTCAACCAATCACCCATGAAACATCAACATGGAATTTTCTCTCCACATCATCGATAAGGGTTTATCCATGCCTTTTCTTGGTTTCGAATATGCTAGTTACATGTTGGATTTTATTTTGATTCTCATTGGCTGACAATCCAAAGGAAAATTGGAATGTGGTTTCCCCCCATTTTACTTATCCACCATACACATATGTTGTCATTGTGTCAAAACATCAGGTAAGGACTTGGTTAATTGAGACATTATCCAAATCCTTACCTCGTATGTAGTGGCATTGCCCAACTCTAGGTTTTTTGGTGGAACATGGTGTTTGTTGAGGAATATTCACTCTTTCCATTTCCATCCAATGACTTCGAGATATCAAGAATTACCTCCCTCTTCTTTTCCTTCACACTATTCCCACTAAGATAGATAAAAGAATTAAATCCCTAATTCTAAATCATGTATGGTCGCCCTAGTACCCTAATTTTTTTCTTTGTAAGTGTAGGTGGTGCCTTCCTTTTCTATTTATAATATCCAATAAAACCAAATACATCGTTTTGGTGGCCTCAACCTGCCCCGAAGGGAAACCAAGTCTGTTGGCCACCTGAGTTTGCTATAAGCAATCCAAAAAAAAAAATTCACTAGTCTTTCCATCCAGGCTATATGCACTGAACAATTGAAAGTACTTAACAAACTAAGAACTATCATATAAACAACTGAAAAAAGAGTTGTCCGCTAAAAGCAGAAGAAACATTGAAGGATTATTCCTTCTGGTCATCAGTAATCAGATCAGCATTGGCAGGGGTTGCCATGGGTTCCGTGGGAGCTTGAGTCATCTGAGCCAGCCTCTGTTGGATCTCATCCAACTTGTTATCCTGCATAATCATAATCACCTGCAAATTCTTCATTTCCTTTTTGAGGTTTGGCATCCCTTGGGCAATTTCGGCCACTTCCCCTACCACCTGCTCCAGTGCCTTCGCAAGAAGTCATTTTAAAACCCAGTAGACATGAAGAGCTTGCCGATAGAGCGTCATCCATCCACGAGTGTTGCCAGGATCTTGGATTATGTCTGCCCACTCCTCTATCTCAGGGTCTGACTACTCTTCCATCACATTTGCCTCCATTTCTTGTATTAGCTGGTGGATGTCTTCATCCATACCCTCTCTGTAGGCTCTCGCAGCTTCCTGGACAACAGTCAACATGGATCTCCTCCCCCTCCGTTGGCTAGCAGGCGTTGTGGTTGACGGGTCAACTCTATTCTGCTGGCTTGGACGTCCTCTACCTCCACGCCCCCTTCCTCAGCCCAGGCGTGCCATCTTTCCTTTTATTGTTGCCTGTTTACAATTTTCATCAACAGAAGTTAGATTTTGAGGATTTACAAACTTGCCCTCCTCCTTAACTTTCTTGGCTCTTATCCCACCTCCCCTGCTCCAGTCACCTTCATTTGTCTGAGGTTTCTAGTGATTATCTTCTCTCAGATGCAGGAAGGTAAGTAGACCTTCTGTCATACTAACCAACGCCCGAGCCAGGTGTAGAGTTTTCATGTCTTGCCTCTCTACCTCCCTCATCCCATTCGTCGTGGGGTGAGCGGTCTGGTCCTTAGTATTTCCCCCCAGACTATCTTCTAGACCACACATCCTCCACCCTTCTTGTGCCACTCCCCGCGCCCTAGTACCCTAATCTTAAAATAAATAAAAAAAGATAAATTTTATTGAAATCCCCTCTCAAAATGAAACCATACATTTGTTTATGAATTTTCTAATGGAATTAACATGTTATCTTGTTTCCATGGGTGCATTCTAGGGAAATTTATGGTCACATATTACACGAATATAGGAAAAGGGATCATCATCAAGATATCATAGGAGGATAAAAAGCACACCCAACACTCTAGGACCTATTTTTGATGAAACTGAATGTGTCATTGACAATAATAACTCCTACCAATGGTATAAGTTCTACAAGATGTTCCAAAGGGAAAACAATATAACACTCTAAAAAAATGATCCAAAAATATATGTATACTAGGTTGTCAAGTGATCTTGGTCACACAAAGTAACAACTCATCCACTTTTCTTCCCACGCTCTGAAGCAATCTTGTGGATCATAAAGCACATAGCTATAGACAACTTCATGATCAAAGACTTAAAGGAAATGCCTTTTTCATATTTCAGGTCATTTAATATCAACATCTACTACAACTTAGCACCTAAAGAGATATACCTAGATGAAAATTAGCTTGATGGATTCAATCATGATTCCAGAGATATAAGGAAGATTTGGTGGATAAATGAGAACATATTAAAGTTAAGGCCATAAAGAAATATCTTAACAACTCAGAACTTTGTTTCAACTGGTAATTTCTACAGTTTGCAGATTATATGGAAGGAAAAGTGTAGATAAATATGAAGATGCATGGGTACCTATGATCTATTATATTTCCATTGTTGGGAGCAAGTTCAATTTGGTATATTTTTTGTCAAAATATCTAAAATAAAATATCCAAAATGCATAGGAGGAAGCTCCAGTGGAATATGTTGGAAATACTGAGACAGAGAGGTGAATCCATATTTCATTACTTTTGACAATTTTTCACTTAGTTAATCTTGAACACATAAATTAAAGTGAAAATCAAAATTTGAAGAAGAAATTATTGAAATAAATCTTTAGTTTTTTACGATATCTTGTGAGGACACCAATCCTATGTAAGCACAAACTTACAAAAATTGTAGGCTCCAACCTGTCATGAAAATAAGGACACCAATCCTTAGCAAGCACCACATTACAGTAATTGTAGGCTCCAACCATAACTCAACCTTCAATGCACCATCTATTATACTTCAAATTAGGACTGAACATAGCCTTCAAGACACCAAGATGTGGTCTTCAAAACAAGCTTGAACTAGATATTCAAATAGAAGGACTCATCCTTGAAATTCGACCTTCAAACAACGAACTTGTCCCATGGAACTTAGCTTTCAAACAATAGAATTTGTCCTTTGAAACTCGACCTTCAAATAGCAGTACTTAGCCCTTAGAAATGGATCTAAAAAAAACTAGAAACCCTTCCAAGAACAATGCCAAAAACCCTTTGAAAGATATGCCAAATCCCTTTCACAGAAAGCTCCTTCAACTCAATGCCACTTCACTTCTTCTTGGTTCATGAGGTATGAAATTTGGACCTCCCTTTTTGGTTTCCTAAACAAAAAACCAAGTACTTGAGTTGAATAGTTATAAATTCTCCTTCTCACACCTATCTATAGTTTGTTTGGACACTAGATAAGGGCCAACTTGTGTATTGGCTGGGCTGGCTAGTGCAACCAACAAAATGTATAGTGAATATTCAAAAAATATTTTCTCCTCAACCATATGGAGTTATAAGGCATGCCATATATTGTTGTAAAGGCATTAGATTAAGATTTCCATCCATATATCCTATGCTCTCATTTTTGCTAGGTAATTGGAGTAAAAATGGCTTCAAATATAGGGTATCCAAATGAGGCCTACTTGAACTTTGGTTGGGTCATCTTGAAAACATATTCAATATCTATTTATTCCTATGGAATTAGAGGTAGTTATATATATAATTGGAAAGGTATCAGAATATGATATTTGACTATGTAATTTCCTCTTTCATTTGGATAGCCTTTGACATCAATAACAACCATTTTCAACAAAATAGCCCAGATTTTATATGGATTCCTATCCATTGGATGTAGTATGCGTAAAACATACATTCCCATATATGATTTGGTAGTGGACCACTTTAGAGCCACTTATCCATGTATACTATCAAGAGTTGTGGGACTTCCAATATCACTCGTCATACACCGAGATATTCCACATCTTCCTTGTTTTTCTCTACCAAGATTTATTTAATGTCCCAACACCTTACTTGTTAGAAATGTCTAGGAAATTTATGTTGGCATTGTGGCACTGATTTAGAGCTATGGCACAGGTGTTTTCCTTGATGGCAACTCACTTTGGTGACAGATCTCAGTATAGGCTCTCAGAATGAAGGAAAAATATATATACGCAGGTTCACCTAGACGAAGGCGCGTATACACGCGAGTTAGATGTTACAAAGGCGTGTATGCGTATACACACACTTTCACTCAAGGAAAAGCGCGTATATGTTGGAGAACTTACTTTTGGTCTGTGGTATTTAGTCCTTGGTATTTGAACCTATGGTTTTGGACCATGGTATCTCGTCAGAAGTGTTGATCCCAAGTATTGGGTCCATGGTATTGTTTTATTATGGTTTTGGACCGTGGTATTGTGAAAGGCCTAAGACTATAAAAGAGGAAGGAGATCATTTGGCAAAGGATCATTGGAATTAATTGAATATCTGATAAAGGGCTAGATCTGGAATATTGGTTATTGGGTTATGCTGCAGATCTGGATCTGAATGAAGGAGGAACCTGAGCGCAAAGAGAAGGATAAGTTCCATTGATGGGTCATAATCTTAAGGCTTGAATAATTGTATCTTTGTATGATTTTGATCCGTTATATGTGGCGCATGCTTGATCTATAAATCTGGTAATCTGAGTTAATTAAGATCTAAATATTTGAATTATCCATTATAGATCTATACGTAGGTTCAGTGAAGTGAAGGCGCGTATACACGCCGGTTCTGTGAGTAAAAACAACGTATACATAGGTTGGTCCAAACACAGAAGCGTATGCACGTAGGTTTCTGGTTATTGAAGTAGCGTACATCTCTTGAGTTGTGTTCTAGCTGCTTCTGTTTGTTGGTGCAGTGTTCTGGGTTCAGAATTTGGTGTGTGATTACTGTTACTGTGTTCTGGGTACAACTGTCAGAGAAGTGTCTACTTGATTCAGTTCTAATTGGTGAAAAGGAGATTGTTTGATGCATAAATTCTTGATGATTGATTGATGTTCATGGATCCAGTCTGAAAATTTATGAAACGTGGTCCCTGGAAGAAAGAGAAGGTTGTAGCCTTCAGTAGGCCAGCACCTATGTACTAGTATCTTGGCTAGTCCAAGAGCTAAGGGGGTTGTAGCTCCCTTCTAGGAGAAGCTGGAGAACGAGAGAGGGTTGTAGCTCTCTGCAGGTTGCAGCCTGCATACTGGTAATGGACTGCACCAGTACATTGTAAAAAGAAGTTTCTAATTAAAAGAAGATAGAGACGAATTGTAGCAGGTGGTTTTCACCCACATTGGGTTTCCACCTTATATCTTGTGTTCTTGTGTGTGATTGTCTTCAGCTCTGTTTTACTATTTCTGGTTACTGTTTATTTGATTATGATACACAGATTATTGATCAACATCTGTAAGACAAATTAAATTATAAGTCTACATTGTATACACGGGTTTCCTTCTCTATAGTTGCATATATACACGGTTTTATCTATCTGAAGTAGCATATATGATCTGGGTTTAAAAAGAAAATAATTGACTTGATAATACAGATTCACCCCCCCCCTCTCAGTATTATTTCCAACAATTGGTATCAGAGCAGGTCCTTCTGAAGAAGCTTGATCGCTTGAAGGAAGATCCATCATCATGAGCAACTACGAGAGAGAAGCATCTATTAGGCCACCAATTTTTGATGGGACCAACTGCGTCTATTGGAAGGTAAGAGTTACAGCCTATCTTCAATCTCTTGGTACAGAAGTATGGGATATCATAGATACAGGGTATACTTTTCCATCCACAACTCCTACAGATCCGACTGGTAAGAAGAAATATGAAACAAATGCAAAGGCTGTCAATACTCTATTAGGATGTCTATCTCAATCAGAATTCGTCAAGGTTATGTAGTATAAATCCGAAAAAGAAATATGGGACAAGATTGTTCTGAGCTATGAAGGATATGAACAGGTAAAACGAGCAAAACTTCAAACCCTCAGAATTTAGTATGAAAATCTCAGAATGCACAATGATGAAAGTGTGGCTAACTATTTCCTTCGTGTAGATGAGATTGTTAATTGTATGAAAAACTTGGGTGAAGAAATAAAAGAGGCTGTTGTGGTTGAAAAGGTTCTAATATCTTTGTCCCCTAAGTTTGAATCTAAAGTTTCTGTAATAGAAGAAAAATAGAATCTACGAAACCTTACCATGTCACAGCTGCACGGAATTCTGACTGCTTATGAAATGAGGAAAGGAGGACCATCAGATAGGAGAGAAGCTGCTTTCAAGGCTTCAGGCAAAGGAGATTACTATGAGTCAGGACACGTGTCAGAAGAAGAGAAAGAACCAAATTTTGTCAAGAACCTTCAACGGGGTGCTGGAAGATTCAGAGGTAAGTTACCTTTCAAATGCTTTGCTTGTGGAAGAGTCGATCACTATGCTGCCAAATGTCCTCATAAGGATAAGATTGACAAGGGTAAGGAACCTGTTAGATAGAACAAGAAACATAATGTAAATAAGAAAAGCTATTACACTCATGAAGATAGTGATGGACTTTCAAATAGTGACGAAGATGAACAAGGTAATAAATATAAACTTTTAATGGCTTTTGAAGATGATGATTTTGTGGATGCTATAGATGAAGAAAGTCTTTATGAAGAGATTTCTAGACTCAAAATTTGTTTAGAAGAGAAGAATGTGATCATAGATACTCTACAATTCCAACTTACTGAAAAGGAAAAACATCATGAAAAGTTAGAATGTGAAATTGTGGGACTGAGAAAAGGGATTGAGAAAACAAAAGCTCTTAATCTTAGATTTGTTAAAGGATCTGACACTTTAGATGAGATTATCAAAGTGCAGCGCTCTCCATTAATCAAGACAGGTCTGGGATATAATGAAGAAACAACTCAAGCGCAGAAACCATCTACCTCCAAGAGTTATCTTGATGCTGCAAGGAGAAGTGAACAAAGACCCAATGGAAATCACCAGGTAAATCAGGGACAATTTACCTCAAGAATGAACAAAGACTACCAGGTAAATCGGGGGCAATCTACTTTAAGGACAAACAGAAGCTACAACCAGCCACAAGTAAAACCTTCTCAATTTTCCTCAAGAATGGATGTCAATAGGAACTACAATCATTTGGCTGGTAGATTTGATAATCACAGGAGTTTCTTCAATGGCCAATGTTTTTCTTGTCATAACTTTGGTCACAAAGCAGCTCAATGTGTTGCCTATAAGACAATAATGACTAGAGAAGCTCATAAACAGAGGAGTATGACTGGGATCATGAAAAGGACCTACAACAACTTCTCTGCTCTTGAAAATGAAATAGAATGTTCTATTTGTAACAATTTCGGTCATGAAGATTCTGAATGCAGGAGCAGGTTTTGGCAGACAACTCAGAAGGAGCAAGTCTCAAGTGTCAAATCATGGAGAATAAAAGAACCACAACCAGAAAGATGTGGTATAGCCTTATATGCGGAAGGGAAGGAAAATCAATGGTACATCGACAGTGGATGTTTGAAACATATGACAGGTGATAGAGAAAAACTTCAGCCATATAGTGCCTTAGAGAAGGAGAAGAAGGTCTCTTTTGGAAATGACATCCCTACTCTCATAAAAGGTAAAGGTTCTGTTCAGTTGAAAGAAAGGGTCAAAGCTGGAAATGTCATGTATGTTGATGGCTTAAAGCATAATCTATTAAGTGTCAGCCAGATGTGTGATCAAGGAACTGAGGTAATATTTCGATCAAATGGATGTAGTGTCGTGATCTTGATACAGGAAAAATAGTGATCAAAGGCCTAAGGACTCCAAATAATTTATACATATTCAAAGAAGGACAACATCATTGCTATCTGAGCAAGAATGATGAACACTGGCTATGGCACAAAAGATTGGGCATCTTAGTTTCTCACAGATAAGGAAAGCATGCAAATACCAGGCAGTTCATGGTCTTCCAGACATTAGAATTCCAGACAATACAATATGCAAATCATGTCAGTTTGGTAAGCAAAACAGAACTAACTTCCCTGAGAAGGAAGGATCAGCCAGCAGGCCACTTGAACTTGTCCATACTGATGTATGTGGTCCATCTAGGAAAAGGTCACCTCGAGGAGGAGAATAATTTATATTATTCATTGATGACTATTCCAAGATGTGTTGGATAGGACTTATGAAGCACAAAGACGAAGCCTTTGAAAAGTTCAAATCATTCAAAGCCTTGGTGGAGAACGAACCAGATCACAGAATCAAATGCCTCAGGTCTGATCAAGGAGGAGAATTTACCTCGAATGAATTTTTCGATTTTTGTGAAGAACATGGAATAAGAAGGGAATTCTCTACAGCTAGGACTCCTCAGCAAAATGGAGTAGTAGAAAGGATGAACAGAACGGTTCAACAAATGGCTCGTGCTATGCTTGATGATTCTGGAACTCCCACAACTTTCTGGGGTGAAGCCGCATTTTCTGCAGTTGTTATTCTCAACAAAACGAATGTCCGGGTGAACAACACTCAAACTCCACATGATCTTTGGTATGGTGAGACTCCTTCGGTAAAATATTTCAAAATTTTCAGAAGCAAATGCTATATCAAAAATACTGATGAGAATCTTGGCAAGTTTGAACCTAGAGTAGATGAAGGCATTCTCCTTGGTTACTCTCCTCACAACAAAGCTTAAAAGTGTTACAATAAAAGGCTTGGAAAAATTGTTGAAAGTATTGATGTAGTAATTAATGAAGAAGAAAACACTCCTAGGCAGGTAAGATCTAAAGATTTTGAAGATGATGAGGAATATCCTTCAACATCAAATCAGACTTATGATGAAGAAGAAGCTCAAGAGGCACCAGAAGAACAGATAAGGATAGAAGATAAGACTCCATCCAGGTACGTTCAAAAGAATAATCCAGAATCTCAAATTTTGGGGCAGAAAGAGGCAAGTATACAAACAAGAAGAACAATTGCAGAAGCCTCAAGCTATTTGGCTTTGCTCTCCTCCACTGAACCACAAAATGTAAAAGAGGCATGCAAAGATGAATGTTGGGTCAAGGCAATGGATGAAGAACTTGAGCAGATCGAAAAGAATAACACTTGGGAGTTGGTTCCTAGACCAAAAGATAAGAATGTCATAGGGACAAAATGGATCTTCAAAAACAAGTTGAATGAAAATGGGGAAGTGATTAGAAACAAGGCCAGACTTGTTTGTAAAGGGTATGCTCAACAAGAAGGAATAGACTTTGAAGAAACTTTTGCTCCCGTTGCTAGACTTGAGGCCATCAGAATGTTCCTTGCTCTCTCTAGCTTTCAGAAGTTCAAAGTATTTCAAATGGACGTGAAATCAGCCTTTCTGAATGGAGACTTAGAAGAAGAAGTGTACATTGAGAAACCAGGTGGTTTCATTCTTGGGAATGATACAAATCTTGTATCAGACTAAAGAAGGCTCTCTATGGTCTTGAACAGGCTCCAAGGGCTTGGTATTATCGTCTGGACAAATATCTTCATCAACAAGGTTTCTCAAAAGGATCAGCAGATAGAAATCTTTATATAAAAATTGAAACTAACAAATTGCTAATACTTGTTGTGTATGTTGATGATATCATCTTTGGCAGCAATGAAGAAGCTATGAGTCAAAGCTTTGCCTTGGTGATGCAGAAAGAATTCGAAATGTCCTTGCTTGGAGAACTGACATATTTTCTTGGATTACGAATCCAACAAAATGAAGGTGGTACCTTTTTGTCTCAAACCAAGTATCTCAAGTAGATCTTGAAGAAATATGGCATGGAAGATGCAAAACCAGTATGTACCCCTGTGGTTACAGGATGCAGCCTCAGTGAAAATGATGAATTAGCAGCAATGCATCAACCAACCTATAGATCCATGATTGGAAGTCTGCTTTATCTGACAGGTACTCGACCAGACATCATGCATGCAGTGGAATGGTTGGAATATTTCAAGCAAATCCAAAGGAAACTCATCTTCAGGCAGTGAAGATAATTTTCAAGTATATTCAAGGAACTCAAAACTATGGCTTATGGTATCCTAGAGATACAAATCTCACTCTTCATGCTTATACAGATGCAGATTGGATTGGAAGCGTGGATGACAGAAAGAGCACAAGTGGTGGTGCATTCTTTATGGGTTCCAGATTAGTATCTTGGTTCAGCAAGAAACAGAGTTCGATTGCTTTATCTACAGCTGAAGCGGAATATGTGGCTGCTGCATCTTGTTGCACTCAACTCCTTTGGATGATGCAAACCTTGCAGGATTTTCAAATCACTTGTACACCACCTATCTCCATCTTATGTGATAATACAAGTGCAATCAACATTTCAAAGAACCCAGTCATGCATTCAAAGACCAAGTGCATACCTATCAAATATAATTTTCTCCGGGAACAAGTGCTGGAACAAAAGGTCAAGCTAGAGTATGTTCCCTCTAAGGAACAAGTTGCTGATATACTCACCAAACCACTGCCCAGGGAAACTTTTGAATACCTCAGACAGAAGCTGGGAGTAGTTGATGCATCATCTTGCTGTTAAAACTTTTCTGTTTCAGAGAAAAATGGGTGTACGCGTGTTGCCTGAGGAGGATCCACGTACATACGTCGGTTTATACAGAGACAGTCGTGTATATGGAGGCTTGATGGATATCAGTAGGGACAGAATCTGGTTGAAAATAGTCTGATATGGGTCTGACAGAGACCATCTGGCACAGGTTTAGGGGGAGCAGATAAACTTCTAATGATGCATTGTTGGAATTATCTTAGAAGCTTTTGGTTCAAGTTCACAACTGTTGTTGGTTTCAGGTAGAAAAAATGCAGAGGGAGAACAGAAGGAAAACATGGTTTCTGATATGAATGGTGATTGACATATGCTGCTGATATCAGTTATTGGTGACTTTCATAAGTCTTACTCTAGATATTTCGTCTCTATGTCATGTATCTCTTTTATGGTGTCAAGGTCATGTAACGACCTATTTTGGTTTCCCCACTATGCCTGGGATGAAGATGTAATGTACTTGGTTGACATATGTAAATTTCTAATGTATCCCCACTTGGTTGGGTGATGGATGTATGTATTGAGTCTTTTGGTGATAGGAAGGTCTTTTATGATGTATAAGTCATGGTTCTTCTTGAAGAACATCTTTTTGCAGATCTTGCCTACAGTCAGGGGGAGCATGGTCAGCACAACAGGGCAGAGATTTCAGCATGTACTCAGGGGGAGCACAACCCTTTGCCCTTGATGACAAAGGGGGAGAATGACTTTGAGGATCTTGGGGTTGCCATCAAGTCCAAAGGGGGAGATTGTTGGCATTGTGGCACTGATTTAGAGCTATGGCACAGGTGTTGTCCTTGATGGCAACTCACTTTGGTGATAGATCTCAGTACAGGCTCTCAGAATGAAGGAAAAAGACATATACACAGGTTCACCTAGACGAAGGCGTGTATACACGCGGGTTAGACGTTACAAAGGCGCGTATGCGTATACATGCACTTTCACTCAAGGAAAAGCGTGTATATGTTGAAGAACTTACTTTTGGTCTGTGGTATTTAGTCCTTGGTATTTGAACCTATGGTTTTGGACCATGGTATCTCGTCAGAAGTGTTGATCCCAAGTATTGGGTCCATGGTATTGTTTTATTATGGTTTTGGACCTTGGTATTGTGAAAGGCATAAGACTATAAAAGAGAAAGGAGATCATTTGGCAAAGAATCATTGGAATTAATTGAATATCTGATAAAGGGATAGATCTTGAATATTGGTTATTGGGTTATGTTGCAGATCTAGATCTGGATGAAGAAGGAACCTGAGCGCAAAGAGAAGGATAAGTTCCATTGATGGGTCATAATCTTAAGGCTTGAATAATTATATCTTTGTATGATTTTGATCCGTTATATGTGGCGCATGCTTGATCTATAAATCTGGTAATCTGAGTTAATTAAGATCTGAATATTTGAAATGATCCTTTATAGATCTGTACGCAGGTTCAGTGAAGTGAAGGCATGTATACACGCTGGTTCTGTGAGTAAAAACAACGTATACGCAGGTTGGTCCAAACACAGAAGCGTATGCGCGCAGGTTTGTGGTTATTGAAGTAGCGTACATCTCTTGAGTTGTGTTCTAGCTGCTTATGTTTGTTGGTGTAGTGTTCTGGGTTCAGAATTTGGTGTGTGATTACTGCTACTATGTTCTGGGTACAGCTGTTAGAGAAGTGTCTATTTGATTCAGTTCTAATTGGTGAAAAGGAGATTGTTTGATGCAGAAATTCTTGATGACTGATTGATGTTCATGGATCCAATCTGAAAATTTATGAAATGTGGTCCTTGGAAGAAAGAGAAGGTTGTAGCCTTTAGTAGGCCAGCACCTATGTAGTAGTATCTTGGCTAGTGCAAGAGCCGAGGGGGTTGTAGCTCCCTTCCAGGAGAAGCTGGAGAACAAGAGAGGGTTTTAGCTCTCTGCAGGTTGCAGCCCGCGTACTGGTAAAGGACTGCACCAGTACATTGTAAAAAGAAGTTTCTAATTAAAAGAAGATAGAGACGAATTGCAGCAGGTGGTTTTCACCCACATTGGGTTTCCACCTTATATCTTGTGTTCTTGTGTGTGATTGTCTTCAGCTCTATTTTACTATTTCTGGTTACTGTTTATTTGATTATGATACACAAATTAATGATCAACATCTGTAAGACAAATTAAATTATAAGTATGCATTGTATACGTGGGTTTCCTTCTCTGTAGTTATGTATATACGTGGTTTTATCTATCTGAAGTAGCGTATATGATCTGGGTTTAAAAAGAAAATAATTGACTTGATAATACTGATTCACCCCCCCTCTCAGTATTATTTCCAACAATTTATTGGAATAATAAGATATTGGTACATTTAGGAGAATGGAACCTATATAAGAACATATGGCACTATAAAAATTCCTCGCCTACTACCTAGGTTTGTTATAGATAAAGAGGTACTATAAGAAATTGTATATCTAGTAGTAATAGGAGCAGGAGGAGATTTATCTAGAGAAAAAAAAAGGGCCATGGCCTCTAATGCCATTCTATATGAACTTTTATTCATTTAAACATATGAAGGAGGTGCAGGTAGAAGCTAATGGTTTTATATCTTTCCATTTTGGGGACCTGACATCCATAGATATGATCCTTAGTTAGTGGTGAGGAATCATTGCAAAACATGAAAATATAGGTGGGGGGTATCAATCAAAAAGTTGAATAGATGAGGAGAACCTAATGAAGGATATCAATTACATTGAAGTATTGTTTAAGATTTGGAGCACTTCCTAATAGACTCAAATTGGTAAAAAGAGATAAAAGATGAAAAAGGGGCCTTAAGGTAGAAAATAGTAGCATAACAAATACCTAAGAAGATATCTATGGAGAATAATTTGAAGGAAGATGTGGAACTAAAGAAGAAAAGGGAATAAGAGGAAGTGATATAAAAGGTGCAGGAAGAAGAGAGAAACAAAAAAGAAAGAAGAGGAGAGAAGAAGAGCTAAAAGCAAAAGAAAATGCTTAAGCCAACTAGATATAGGAGAAAAATACAACCAATAGTGCAATGGATATGGACATTTCACAAACTTGTACCCCAATAATCACAGGAGGACACTTTCCCTTTAACTATCTAGGCATTATTCCCACCAAGGCCTAGAAGGTCATTAACGTCATCCACCTTAGATATGACTAGACATCAAGAATGATAATCAAACGCATAGAGAAAACTCTACAAGTTCCCAACCTATCTCCAATATTGGTAACCATGCATAAAGTTATGGTGTGGGGCACATTCTCAAATCCAATGGAAATGGCTTCAATTAGCACTCTTTTCTCACAAGAAAATGTGAAAAATGTAAAAGATATGTTAGATCGGGCTTGGAACTATAAATATATAATTGTAGAGTTAGAGCAACAAAACAAAATGTTTAGAGTAGAAAACAAGGAACTCAAAGTGGAAAAGGCTAACCTATAAGAGTATAAAACATGTTCCACTAAAGTGCATGGAAGATTCAGAGCCATTGTTAAACAAGTCTACCAATGCGTTAAACAATTATACAAAATATTATAAAAAATACTCCTTTTATGGGATAAAGCTAAAGAAAGGAGCACATAGCTAAAGGTAATACTTAATGTTTTTAACCAACTAAAATAATGGCCATAAGAATATGCCAACCCCCCACAAAAGCTACCTAGAATAAGTGAGGATGAGGTCATGCTTGATTATGTAGTCATGAATAGCGAAATAAAATTCAAGATAAGTTAGAAAGTGACATGTCTGAGTTAGTGAGCCTCTATCAAAGAAATTATTCATTGTCTAAGAAGTTGATAAAAAGAAATAAGTATCCATCCATTGGTAATCGTGGGGAGCTAAGGCTATAATGAGTAATCCCTATAGAGCTTGAAGAAAAAATTAATGTGAAGGAGCTCATGTTTATCATATTCATGAATAAGGTGAGAAAGGAATCATTAAAGTAGCATACAACAAAACCAATTAGGTAGCAAGGAATCTTCAGCTCTTTCATTTTCCCCCTATACAAATATATTAAAAGCATAACACACATCACAACTAAATATCGCATCACCTTATATAGCTTACTGCCAAGCAGAATTAAAATGATTTCATCAAATTATCAAATTTGGGAAGCATATTTACATGAAATACTTGGAATCGTTGTCAATGATCCAATAGTTTTGTAATAAGTGAACCATATTCTCCATTTGAAAGTTTGTAATGATTATTTTGTTAAAGTAGGATAGGATAGAAGAAAGAAGTTGAAAAATTGTAACTTCCCTTGGAGAAGCCATGAAGTCCTCAGAAGAAGTTACAAGTTGTAACTATCAATGCCCAAAAACTCTATGAGAAAGGGGATTTTCTTGATATTATAATATAGATAATTATTTTTGAAGATAGCATTTGGAATACCTGGGGGCCATTCTTGAGGAAAGGTTGCGTCTAGTGTTTGTTGTGAGTTTTTCTGAACTATTTTATAATAATACATTTATTCTTACAACATGTGAGGTTTACTTCCAATGTAGCTAGCTATTCTCCTATTTAGTTAGAATAATCTCATGCTATCTTTTCTTTCATAATTTGTTTTAGATATAAATGAACAATGTTATTGTTTCCCTTGTATAGATTATTCTATGTATTGAATCAACTAGAATATTTCCAATTTTTTCTTGGATGGAAAAACAGTTAATAGTCTTCCATGTGTTTAAACAATAATTTGTTATTTACTGAACATTTATTTGCTATTAGTTTCTCCTATCTAGGATAATTTAGTATAGATTATGTATTTTCTGTATTTAGAATAGAAACAATTTCATTTTGTATTTTCTATTTAATCAATAGAAAATCAATCATCGGGTAACGGATTATAATCCAAAATCTAGATGGGTCTCTCGTACTAAAAGGTGTGAATTCTAATTGGGAGTTCACATCATAGAGCACCACTGTCTCTTACAAGGTATTCCATCCCTTTCAATAAAACCTCAAATTCCCTTCGAATTTCATTTCCATTCTTCCTAACTTCATTGTATTCTACTAGAAACATTCTACCATCATTTTTACTTTCCATTGTTCCAAGAAAATTCTTTAAAGACATACCAATTCTTGATACTAACATGATTAAAGAAAATGAACCTAACCCTATCATTCTCTTGTAATGATAACACAAACATCTTCATTACCACTTATTAATGCTTAACTTCCATTTTAGTAAATGTGTCTTAAGAATATCTTACACGAGTTTGGGAAAAATTTATAGTATTGCCTCATAATTTAGGAAGCCACTTATGGTACTTATTTGGCATAGCATGAGAGTCTCCTTGAAATTCTATGATGTCCATGGATATTTACAAATTTAGCTTCCATGGTGCCCTGATCCTTATTGAAGTTTTTTTCCTTATACTAACAAGAAACGAGAAACTTATATGTTCAAGAACTTCAAAGCCTTTTGTACCCAAGTATTATGATATCTAGGCTGATTAATTCCTTATTTTCTCATGTACATTTCTTTTGGTTCAACCAATGTCGACACCATCTTAATTCAGGATATTTTATATGGTATTTTTATTTTTGGAATTTCATCCAATGGAGTCACTAGATGAAATGTCTCACCAACATTCCTAGTGTATAATCATCAATTTCCAAGAAAGGGACTTGGCTTCCATCGATCTCTTCAACTTTGTGCCCATATTATCCCACCATGTAGTTCAAAGAGAACTTTTACCTCTAGTCTCTCTGTTTGAGATGCTTCCTCTTGGTATCAGAAAGTGAACCTATACCTTTTCAAATAATGTATTTATCACATCTTGTCCCTTAATGGGATTTTTACAAGTGATGAGAATGCATATCTTGCTAAATTTTTCAACTACCACAACAAGATAGTCTTTTCCCTTTCAGTTTTTTGGAAAACCACCCATGAAATACATGGCGATTCTTTCCTATGATCTATTAGGTATAGATATGCAATGATATAACAATTATTTTATTTTTGGGATTGATGTTATAACAAATCATACATGTTCTAATAATTTAATTTTCATCTTCTAGCATTCTAGGACAATACACGTACCTTTATAAGTTAGAAACTATCTTCCCAACACCAAAATTCCCTACATATTTGGAGTTGTTATCCTTTCAAATAAGTTGCAATATTTTACCTTTAGGAACACATTTCTTATTTTTCTTGTAGAGCAAGCTAGCCTAGAGATGATATTAATCCTTACTAAAATTGATTGGCCGCCTCCATATTGTAGGTGATGGGGCCCATCCATGACTCATTTTTGATCTACTATAATGCTTAATCAATTGATTGTTTGACCATGTTCAATATAAAATAATGGTTTTTCCAATTAAATTACAAATTAATTGAAATTTGGTTAATTATATGAGTTATGCTAATTATTCATTCTTGGTGTCTTGATTAATGCACATTTGCAAGGCTAACTCCAACAAGTTGAATCCACATAAATGATTTCTACCCCAACATGCTTTGAAGAAAATAACAGATCTGTTTCTCTCACCATCCTATAGAAGCTAAATATCCCTCAAGACACCTCTAGTTCTCTCATATGAACTATAAAGCCAAGGAATGGAATATATTAAGGGAATTAGTACCTAGAACCAAGGGCCTTGATCTCATGGATCTAGGGAGCATCACCCTTCAATCAATGGGTGATTCAATGGTTGAGTTGATAATAACTCCTACTATAAGAAGAGCTCAAGGGTCAGCCTTGAAAATTTAGTCTTTGTTAGTTATTCATAGGGCATTGTACACGTGTTGAAATAGTTTTAGATATTTTTCATTTTCATCTCTATTTTTGAAATGATATGATAATGGTAGGCTTTCATCTTCCAATTGGTTCTTAGTAGTTTCTTATAGCTTCCTTGTGAGGCCCTTGGTTAGGGACAACCCAAGGATACTTTGAGGACCATTTTATGTTGTTTAATGTCGTTGCTATCATTTTTGGTGTCCCTTTCTTATACAAGAGATGATGCATAACTATAATTTTCTTTCTTGTAGTAGTTTTGTGAGTATCATTTCATGGTAGCATTGTTTCTTTAATGTTAATAATAAATCTTAATCCAACTTCATTTGATAGATTTTACTTGCATTGAATGTTTTTTTATGGAATTCTAACATTCCTAAAGTTATTTCTGAATTCCTATACAGTTTCTCGTAGTAATCATTTTATATGACTATAGAATTTCATGTAGCACTGCACTTCTACAACACTTTTTCCATATTTTCTTCACTTAAATTATAATATTTTGTAAATACCAAAGGTATTGGACCACATATCACTTCAATTTCACTTCATGAGGGATTTACTAACTTTCCCTTCATTTTTCAATTTATGAGGGATTTACTTTCTTTCCATTGATTCAATTCATATTATGTAGTAGAATAACATGTAAGTAGGATTTGCTTGATTCAACTCAAGTAGATAGTTTCAATTTGATTTTTAGCATAATCATCTCTTGTTTTTTACCTAGAAACTCATACAATCTCATCTTATTTGTAACTTCAAAATATGATTCTCTTGTATTTGTACCCAAACTTTCCATTATAGGAAAAACACGGATTAGTCATTGAATCGCTTGGGCATATGAATTTTTGTTTGTAGTACTTTAAATTAATTTATAACTTTATTGGAACTTCAATTTTAGGTAATTTTTAGCTATCAATATCCCTCATTGGAGAATTTAAAGCAACCCAGGGAGGAATTAGGCTCTCCCTGTAGGTAAATTCATGTGTGGCTTTTACATAGATAGTGCACAATGCCTCTTAAGCTTGCAGGAACCTCATTTTGACATTAAAAGTACTAGATAAGGAGTGTAGCATTATTTCTACTATTCTACATCTCATTAATAACCTTCTTCTACATGAACCTATCCTTATATCTACTTAAACATCTTCTTTAATATCCTCATGTTATGTGTATGCCTCTTTACATGAATCATTAGTGAAAGGATCCATGTGCATAAGAGTTCCCAAGGATGTCATATTGTATGTTAATGTCCTCGAAAGCATGTCTAGATAATTGATAGTGTTTCCCTAATTCTTATATTTGATGATTAGATGGAATTGTTGTAAAATCCCAAACCACATGAAGTATCTATTTACATTGAAGCTTACTCTGAACTACACATAATATAGTGGTTGTTTATCAATGTGCATATGCTCTCCTTTCTCATTAGATAAGGCTTCCATTTCTTAATCCGTGACACATCAATTTGTCACATCTATGCAAATGATGCCAAATCTAGATCTTTTGCCTTCCAAAGAATTGTTGTCATCAATCACTAAGAAAGATGGAAAAAATTCCTCTTCATGAAGTATAAGAATCTTGGATTACATACCTCAAATACCCTAATTTTAGAGATCATCACAAGTGCACAGATCACAACTTTTGATGTCGCACTGATCCGATTGGATCTAGAAATAGAAGTGGCCTTAAAATAACTCAAAAATTGAATTCATCAGATGGAATTGAGCAGTCTTTAGGAATTAAAGCGAGGAGGATGAGGAGGGTTAGGGACATATAGCTCAGCGGTTAGAGCCTTTATCAGGTTGCAGGGTTCGAGTCCCGCTATGTCCATCAGTCTGATTCCTGGAAATTTCCACAAGCCGGTCGGAGGTCCCTAGTCTCATGTGTAGCAAAGAGTCTACGTTGCATGTTGTTCGAGGGGCTGATGGGAGGTGAGGAGTGGCAGTGTGCTGTCTCTCCTATGAGGTTCCCGTCAGGGTATGGCAAAGGGATGATGATTTGGCTCGGATGGTTGGGTTGGGTTTCAGGTGGAACTCCCTGGCTTGAAGCAGGAATGTGCTGTGTTGAAGTCTAAAAAAATAAGTCAAGGATGGAAGGCTGGTTCAGGGAGTGTCAGAGTTAGGAGATCAAATTTTAATGTCCGGAGGTCGCAGAGATAGAGGCAAGGCTATAGCAGCGCTATATAGATCTTGGGTTTGTTCTCCTAATCGAGAGCACTTTCGGTCTTATGAATTCTTAGGATGGACCTCGATAGGAACCGGGCCTTTGGAATTGATCCTCATTGATCTTGTTCTCTACGGGGGCTTCTGGTTAGCCCTATTCCTGACGCACCTTATGATTGTTCAGGGGCCAGAGGGATACACTTTGATTTGTGATCATAGTACACTACACACCTCTCATAAATGCTCTTGCCCCCATAGCGTTTCTTTATCTACGCCTTCTACCCGACGCGCTTCTCCTTATCATTGAACCGGCTGTTCACACGGCTTATTCGGGGCAGTATTGGGGCTCTTGCTCTTGCTCTTGCTCGTAGTGGTCCCGGCATGATTCTAGGTGGTCTTTGGCCGGGGTTTAGAGGATGAAAACTCATTTTGCGCCGAAGAGTCAAAGTTGCTCTGACTGGGTGAACTCGATCAGTTGCTTCAGGATCAACTTGGTCAGCGATTATTTACGGCTATGCAACTAGTGGGGAAACTGCAACTGCACTGGATCAATAATGAACATATGAAATGATATCCCGACGTACTCATTCTCCATTCGAATGGCCCTATCCCATATGCCTACTATGGGCGTTTATTTATCGTACATATGCCTGCGGAACCGGACTATAGGGTAGAACGTAGCAATAATGGGAGGTGGGATTCGGGCAGGCCCTTTCCTTTACTATTTCTCATTGACTACGGAAAACCTAGCCAAGACTAGGCTGAGACTAGTTTCTCTCTCTCCCATCCAAATCGATCGAAATTTCTCCCAATCCGCGGGACTGATCAGCGTGCTTGTATATCTCGTCTATATATAAATATGCATGTTTCTGTGGCAAGAATCGACACTATAGGTTTGGCCGAATCGAACCTAAGTGACCACCCGGAATAAGCGTGTTTCTGGAACAAGAATCTGGCCACTACCTGCGAGTTGACTAAGTAATCACTGACCGAGACGCGATGCTGCACCACTGAAACTAGGACCATATGATAGTGCTCATCGTTTTAATTCTAAAGGTGCACACACCACTCAGATCCGAGATAGTATGCTCAAGTTATGGCCAGTCAAAGTTATGGTCAAACTAGGCCAAGTGGTAGTCATTAACGAGGCAAAAAATTGGCAGAGACCCAACGCATGGAATCTAGCCACCGGAAAAGGAGAATTTGTCACCTGTTAATTCGCCTAGTGACCCTTTAAATTTGGAGGGAAATTTTTGAACAGTTGGACTATATATTAAAACATATATATATATTAAAGGTCAGTTGGCTAGAAATCAAAGCTGGCCAACTGGGCCCAACCATGTTGCACTATATATAAACATATATTGTAATGGGTGGGAGGGACACCAGCCAGTGGACCCACCTGACCCGACACTTGTGGTCGTATTATATGTGTGATGGGATCGGCGAGGTTTGAACTCGCCTAGCCCACGTGAGTCGGCCCACCAATCGAGAGGTCCTGCATTATATTTAAATCGTAAAAAAAAAACCACCATATTAATACAAAGTTCGAGCCATAAATGGGGTGCGATAGGTTTGAACCTAGCCCGCCCCCAAACAACACCCTAAACTTACCACTGGTTACCAACAAGGCAACGACTCAGTTTGGTAACTCCGCCCACACTATTATATTTAAACCTCTCTCATGTTGTTTGATCCCAAGGGGCGAAGGAGCAGAGCAGCGGAACCAAGAACAACCAGAGCTGGCGGAACCCTGAAGAGGGGAATCTTTGAGATGTTAAAAATATTCCTTTGGGGTATATAAGTGCTAGTGTCAAATTTTTGATAAATTTATAGTCCTTTTTATATGATTTTGCGACACAAATCCAATGGTGATGTCAGTTTCCACATTTGAGCTCTGAATTTTTCACCCATGACCGAGATTGGAGGTATAAGGGTCATTTTTGTGAATTTGATTGTAATTCATTTCTTTGCTACCACTTAATGAAAGAAGGCCTCCCCAATTTGAGCAAGGATCAAAGACGTAGACCACATTGGGTGAACTCCATAATCAAATAATTTGTGTGCCTTTGATCTCATTATTTCTTTATAATTTCCGCTTCTTTTTCATGTGTTAAGTTACTTGGTTAACATTCTCTTTTATATGTAATTTTGTATGTATCCTTGAAGTTAAAAGATCTAGATCAAGTTTGGTATTAGAGCAGGTCTTATTGATGCGAGTTGCATGAGTGAATGCTAACTAGGAAAAAGATCCAAAGAGGAGAAGGAAAACTTAAATCCTTTGATCCCAAAGCGGGGCCTGCACCACGAAGATAACACGTGGTAGATGAGGAAGGTCAAATGGAGGAAGAGCGAAATTATCGCAAGATCTTCTTCACCATTGTAAAGAAAGTTGACAAGTTGTTTGAAGAATATGAGAAGACAATCAAGCCTGAGAAAAAAGAACCAGATGATCATGCCTCAGTAAATCATAAAGGTGGAGGAGAAGAACCTCCTCCCTCTCTGTCCTCTAGTGAGAGTTCTTCTTCTTCCTCTTCTCGTCATTCTAATAGGCATCATAGGAATGCATATAAAAAGCCCCTTTTCAAGATGGTTGTCAAGATTGATTTACCTATCTTTAGTGGAGAATTTAATGCAAAAAATATAGATAACTGGATAAGAAAGGTTGAAGTATATCTCTGCATACAACAAATCAAAGAGGATGAAGCCAAGATCCAAGTAGAATCCCTTTGATTGAGTGGCACTTCTCTCGTTTGGTGGGAAGGAAAACTGCAGAAAGGTGGTAAGAATAGTCATAAACTTCTTTCATCTTGGTTTGAGTTTGTCTCTGCTATAAGAGGACTGTTTTACCCATTGGGCTACAAATAGAAAACCATGATGGAATGGAAACATTTGTAACAAAGTAAAGGTCAATTTTTTTATAATTTATAGAGGAGTTTAGAAAACAAGCATTAGCATTGAATGTTACACTAGACACTTCTGAGGCATTGATGAAATATATTGGCCCTTTGCATAGTCATTTGTGTCATTCATTGTTATTATTTGAACCTAAGTCTCTTGATGAACCTGGTGTGAAGGTTGTACATCTTGAAAGCAGGGGGACACATGAGAAAGATGACCACCCAAAGAGGAAAACACCATCCAAGAGAAGAGAAGCAAGGCCCTCTTGTACTCATTGTGAGAAAGAAGGCCATGACAATGAGAATTGTTGGAAATTGCATCCAAAATTGAGACCTAAGAGGAACAAGAGAAAGGATAAGCAGAAGACAGTTGCAACTATGCAACAAGACCAAGAATTTGAATCAAAGAATGATGAGAAGATCACAACTCTGGGATTTTCAAGTGTTGGACCAATTGACCTGGGATTAGACTCAAGTGACGAAGTGAAGATTGAAACTCTTGGGATTGCAGAGGATGGACCCATCAACTTGGGTTTTGATTCGAGCAATGAGACAAAGATTTCAGCAGATGTTGTGCCAAAAATGGAAAGGGCACAAAATGCAGCATGGCTCCAAGAACTCGAAGAAATAAACCAAAGAATTCGGGTGGAGACTGTTGAACTAAGGAGACTCCTACAAGAAATAGAGTAGGAGAAAAAAGGTTGCAACATCAGTTACAAGCCAAGGAGGAGGCCTTGGAAAAGTTGCAGCATAAAAAGCCTGAGGTAAAAAGTGATTCTTCAATTCCATGTACTTTTTATGATGATGATTTTGTTTCTTTTGAGAATTATACTACAGGAATTGGATCAAAATTTTTAAAGAAAATGGGGTATCAAGGAAAGGGCCTCAACATTAATGGTCAAGACATTGTGAATCCCATCAAATTTTGTATGCTTAAGTTATAGCCAGTCAAAGTTCTAGTCAAACTAGGCCAAGTGGTAGTCACTAAAGAGGAAACAATTTGGCAGAGTCGTGACACATGGAATACAACCACTGGAAAAGGATAATTTATCGCCTCTTTAATTCGCCTAGTGACCATTAAAATTTGGTGGGAAATTTTTGAACAGTTGGACTATATACTAAAAATAAATAAATATTAAAGGTTGGTTGGCTGACAGTCAAACCCGGCCAACCGGGCCCAACCATGTTGCACTATATATAAACATATATTGTAATGGGTGGGTGGGCCATCGATTGACGAACTTGCCCGACCTGACACTTGTCACCGTATTATATGTGTGATGAGACCAATGGGGTTCAAACCTGCCCGACCCTCATGGGTTGGCCTGCCAATAGGGCAATCCCACATTATATTTAAACCGTAACAAAAAAAACCGGCATATTAATACAAATTCTGAGCCATAAATAGGGTGCGGCAGGTTTGAACCCGGTTCTCCCCCAACCAACACCCTAAACTTGCAACTGGTTGCCAATGAGCCAATGACTCGGTTTGGTAACTCCTCCCACACTATTATATTTAAACCTCTCCCATGCCATTCAAGCCCAAGGGGAAGAGGAGTGGAGCAGCGGAACCACGAGCTGCTAGAGGTGGTGGAACGCTAAAGGGGGGAACCTTTGAGATGTTGAAAAGACTCCTTTGGGGTCTAGAAGTGTCAGTGTCAGAATTTGACACATTTATAGTCATTTTTATATGATTTCGCAACATGAATCTAGTGGTGATGTTCATTTCTACATCCGAGCTCTGCATTTTTCTTCCATGACCGAGATTGGAGGTATAAGGGTCATTTTTGTAGAGTTGATTGTAATTCATTTCTTTGCTGCCACTTAATGAAAGAAGGCCTCCCCACTTTGAGCAGGGCTGGAGACGTAGCCCACATTAGGTGAACTCTGTAATTAAATCGTTTGTGTGCCTTTGATCTCATGGTTGCTTTATGATATCTACTTTTTTTTCATGTGTTAAGTTACTTGGTTAACATGCTATTTTATATGCAATTTTGTATGCATCCTTGAAGTTAAAATATTTGGATCAAGCTTGAAAAGTAAACAAGTAGTGATACCATCGCTACTTTCCTTCATTAAAACTGTGACAATATTCTTACATGGGTAAAAAAAAAAAAAGGTAAATAAGCTTATATTCTAGAAGCCTCGTGGAGGTATCTATTCCAAAGCGGTGAAGATAATGAGGTCAAACTCCTACCATGATGGATATCATCCCTACCATAGTGGATCCCATCCCATCCATTATGAATCTAACTCCTACCTTAATCCACATGAAGTAGATCCACATCTTGGAAGAGAAATCATCAATAAATATTACATAGTACAAAGAGCCTCCACAATATTTCACTGGAATCAAACCACATACATCATAATGAACTCGATATAATATTTCCTTAGATATACTTTCACTACTTGGAAAAGGCTTCTTGACATTCTTCCCAAGTGCACACCCTTTACATACTCCTTCATGTTCTACCTACAACTTTGGAACACCTAGAACCATCTTTGTTAAGGTTGGAAAAGCTCTATACTGAAGGTGAGCATATATTTTATGCCAAATATCACATGGATTAATATCATTATGTACAAGTTCTTTGGTAGGTTGTTTTAAAATTTTTTACAACCTTCCTTCTTAGAACTGCATTCACTAGAGAAGAATCCATACTAGATCCTTTGTGCCAACCAAGCAATTTTCCATCAACAAACACTACTCTGTCTCCTTTATCTTCTAATAATGAAATAGAAACTAAGATCTTCTTCAACCTGGTACATATAATATTTTGCGAAGATGAACATTATCACCTAATTCTAGCTTAATGGATGTCTTCCCAATGCCTTTGACTGCATAACTGTTGTTTTCTCCAAGTTATACCTTTTTTTATAATATTCTTTCCATTAGACTTGTGAGGTTATCTCTATCTCTTGTCATGTGTCTTGAGGCACCACTGTATAGTAGCCACAAGTCTTCACCATCTACAAAAAAACCAATAAGAGCGGAAAAATAAAATAATTCTTTATTTCATAGATCTTCATTCTTAGGCTTCTTTCGAAGTTTATCCAAGTTTATTTTGGTAGCATGTTGGTTTCCTTTCTTCTTTCTATATGCGATCTTTCAGGAAAATTGTTGGAAAATCAAAGTAGTTATATTAGGGTTTTATTCTCCTTTCTTGATAATTACTTGTGAATGTGTTGGCTTTTTTTACTTCTTTATTATCTTATTTTTCATCAAGAAATTACCATATTATGTGTGTATTAAGATCACAAAACAAGAGACACAAGATATAGGCACCATGCTAGGGAAAAAATCCCCTCGAGGGGAAAACCCAGTCAAGATCATTCTTCCTTTCAATAGTATTCTTTGATACTCTTCACGATAGACCAAGACCAGGACTTCCCTTCACACCAAGTTGGCCTTCTAGATCTTCAACCTCTTCCAACAACTTTGACTAAGCAATAGCTTCTGACAACAGATGGATTCCGGCAACAACGAAACTTAGGAGACTTTGATCTCCCAACCCAAATCATGAAACAGAGAGAGAGGCACCAAAATTTTGATTTTTCCTTTCTCCTTAGACTTCCCCAAACTTGCATTTACTTTTGCTTCCAAACAACATACTTTGCACCTTTTCCCAACGACAAGAGGTATCGAACTTGTTTGAGAGAATAATGTGCCAAATGAATTTGATGAGCTTGTATTTATGGGATCCATGTGAGGTCGAATAGGGTCCTTAGGTTGACTTGATCTTCTTCTAGGCCGACATGGAGAGGAGGATACATAAATCATATTTGACTCAATACTTAACATTTTTACATGAAAGTACAATGACTCTATTGACTCAGAATAAATTGTAGAAGTCCTCAAGAAACATAGAAAACCCAACATTACCAAAAATTCAAAGGTTCGGGGTTTTAGACCTTATCATTCAACCTTAACAAGTTAGATTTTCCCGATCATGCCAAACTCCCAAACATGACATCATCAATGAAACTTCAAATATAATTTCGCAATATCCCTAAGCATATTAGGGTTTTAGACATTCACATTAGCATACCCTTCGGTTAGGGTTTTTCAAAACCTATCTAGGGTTCTACAAAATCAGTTAAGTGGGGTGGGTATATTTATCAAGAGATGAATCACCCAAAACAAGAATCATTATGATTCAATATAGCTATACATAACAATGTTAGTAATAGACTATCAAATGAATAATCCTTCAATATACAGAAATCAATGTATTTAAAGCATATCTTTGTTCCTTGACAAACCTTGTCTTGAGAGGTCCTCTTTCATACTCCTTGAAAATATAGCAGATTTCTTTCAGAACATGAATATATGTCGGACTTCCAAAGATTTGAAGGTGATCCATACTCGACTTCTTTTTTGTGAATACTTCTTTAGGTGTAGTATTATTAAGACTCTTATGAGGACTCCTATTTTGAATGTATACAAATGTCATCACTACTTCTCCCCATAATAACTTTGGTATATCTTGACCAAGGAGCATGGTTCGAATGTATTCTTTAATTAATCTATTCTTCCTTTTGGCCAATCCATTTTGTTCAGGATAATAGCAAACAATGAGCTCCCTCTTAATACCTGATTCCTTACAACCTGCAATTAATTCCTTAGAAGTGTATACCCCACGATTGTGAGACCTTAGCATTTTTATTTCCACTTCAGCCCTAAACTCCTTAAACTTATCAAAAACTTCTTATTTTGTCTTGAGAAGTGTTGTGGCCACCAACAACCCCCCTCCTTATTTAGTAGTAGCAATAACACTAGGTAAGTGGGGACCCTTAGTAAGAAATTCAAAAAAATCAATTAAGGCTCATGTATTTTACTCCTTAAAGAAACATCGCATCGCGCAAAGAAAGATAGGACATTTCCTTATGAGTAAAATGATAAACTGCGAGATTGCGACGCGAACCCCATCGCATTGCATGCATTAATAAACACTCACATTGGAAAACCTTAAAAATCATCGATATGCGATATCGCATATCACAAAACTGCAGGAAAGAAACATAACGATTATAACAATACTGCGACCCGCGATATTGTGATACTACGATCCGCGGCCTTGCAATAGCGCGATCAAGCAACCTTGCGATAGCCCAACACGATGAAATTGCGGTAATGGGATAACAGCGAAATGCGATAATAGCGAAATGCGATAACAGCGAAATGTGATACTGCGATACAGATCGCAGAAACATTCCATCACAGCTTTCCTGGCTCAATATTCAAGAAAAGTTTTCCATAAACCAAGAACTGGATATGCGCTTTAATGATAATTAATGAATTATATGACAGTTGTTAATGAAAGATGGTTTTGTGTTTTTCGAAGAGTCAGTTCACGTCAGGTGGCATGTTTTTGTACATCCGTAGAGTTTAAGGCTTTCCTGTCGATTTTTATTGTCATTACTCTTTCCTCACTTGTGAACTGTAGGAACGAAAAACATAAGTTACCCAAAGCGATGTGCAGGAAGCTATGAGGAAAAAGGGTAATGCTCCAACGTTCAAAGACAGAGAAAAGATGCCCTCATAAACAGATACCGCATGCAACAGAGTCGCAGATTCACAGAACAATGATGAGCCATCCATTACAGATCTTTCATTTACAGCCATGGTTGAATGAGTATTGAATGATGCTGATATCAACAGGCAGTTTAATGACTCAAGGTCAAGATCTCACGAAAGCATTATTTATGCAAATTTTGAAGCTTTATACTCGGTGAAGAAAAAGGAGCTAAAGGCGAAAAACACATTAGAGATCCCAGATCAAAGAACGGAGGCAGTTTTCGATACGCGATTAGTGCCTAGCGCTAATCGCGCATCACTGAGAAAATTGTTCAAAAAGCAAAGCCTCTAACTGCTCAGCCATTTGTAAGCCCGAAAAATGCAAGAAAGCAATGGTAAAGAACAAACTGGAAATAGAAAGCTAGAGGAAAAGGCAGAAGCAATTCAAGGGTAAACCAAGTTGAACTTGGATTATTACTGGGCAAACGCAGTAAATCCACATAGTCAGAGGATGAATCTCAAGTATATTATCTATCTTGCCAAGAAGGTGGTGCCAGCTCTTACCATTTCTATTTTCTTAGCTCAACCAAAAGTGGAAGACAATCAACCGACTATACCCAGGCAAAATACTGAATGCTTGCAATATTAAGGAGCAAATGCAGAAATAGTTAGATATTAGATTCATTTTTTAGAAATAGTTTTGCTTAGAAAAAGGGCGGTCATTTAAACCGTATCCTGAATCTGTGTAATTAAGTTATTTAGTTAGTAGTATTTAAACCCTTCTCATGAATTTAGAGAAGGGTCCAGAAATTTATCAAAAACTTGTCCTCAAAACATGCACTTTTGCACCCTCAGAGGAGGTTTTGGTGAATGAATGGATCAAGATTTGTTGATGTTTGCATTTGATATCTGCTACTGATGTTGCACTTCTGTACTCTTAGTGGATGTTAGAGCAAGGAGAGATAAATCATTGTTGCTTGAAGCTTATGAGTAGGACTAGTCATAAATGGTACTTTTATCTCTTGACCATTTCTGCTTATATGTTAAAGTGATATACAGTTTTTAGTTGTTTATGTGTTATTGCATGAATGCCTGAGTTATCATTTGGCACTTTTGTACGGTGATAGCTATTTATTTATGCTTAATGTATGAATAGCTTATTATGTGATATGTTTTTCACAACTGTTTCGTCTAACTTTTTATGCGAAGTGGTTCATCTTTATTGATTTCATTTCTTATAATCGTTGAATGATCTTTATTACCAGTTCTTATTTGAAATCTCTTTAGATCACATAATAGAAAAATTACATCCCAGGTTAGTATAGACTTAGATGTGCTGTTTATTAGATCACAATAGCATAGAATTAGATTAAAGTTAGAATTAGAATATCTTAGATAGGAACTGTTAGATCAACAACATCAAATTCTACACACACACACTCATAGATTAGGAAACTGGTCCTATTATCCCCAGTCGGACCCGCTATACCAAATGGATAAGGAGCTGCCAACCAAGGTCCGGACCGGGCGGGTATCCCCCTTGTTGTCGACCCGATTTTTGGGGCTTCAACATATTTGGCGCTAGAAGGAGGGCCTGAACTATGAATGGCAAGTAAATCCAAATCTGAATACCATTATGAGAGTAAATCACACTCACCATCTCCCCCGACTTCTCCATTACACTTAAATCCAGAGTTAGAAGTCACTCGAGTGTCAACCGCTGCTACGCACCCTGACATTTCAGAACAATCTACCGTTGAACTTCCTGAAGTCGAATATCTGATTCACAAACTTCATCGATTTTCCATTTCTCCTCAAAGGTCTAATAAATCTCAAGGTAGCGTGACTTCGCATTACACTCCTGCTCATCCCCTGACCAGGCTAAAGAGTGAAAAGTTTGGCATTCAGCCAACCGAATTACCTCTCCCCACCAGGAAAAGAGCGAGGAAATCACCCAAAGAGTCCAAGAGCGAGACTCTTTCATCAACATCGTCCATCTCAACTTCTTCACCGCGAAGTCAACCATCCACTCCACCACTCCAGATCATCGTCCATCTGTCCACTGGAACCCCCACAACTCTTCCTCAATCATCGACGATCGTAGTATCCTCATCCTCCCAGCCACAGGGATCATCTTCTGCACTTTCCTCTATTAGCAGTTCAACAATGGCCCAGTCTCCATGGAATAACCCTGGGGCAGTCTTAATTCCCGCACCCTTGAGTCAAATACCGACCCATCCTGAGAAATGGCTGCCTAAATTTAATCCAGAGGCAGGGATGCTAGCAGAAGAGCACATAAATAACTTCATGCTGTCCATTAATCTCAATGGGGTTACCAATGAAGATGATGTTGTTCGGCTTTTTCCTTATACTCTGCAAGGAATAGTCGGGTCATGGTATTTTTCATTACCCTCTGGATCCATCACAAGTTGGGACATCTTCCAGGAGCAATTCCTGACCAAGTTTGGTGATGACAGATCTATGGAAACGTTAATCAACGACCTATCCAACCTTAGAGCCGAATCTAGAGAGCCTATTAAGGATTTCAATTTACGTTTTAACAAAATCTTCAACAAAATTCCTACTTCTTCCCAGCCCAGGGAAGAAGTACGATGTGAATGGTATATCACCGCTCTACCATCGAACATAGCAATCTTCGTGGACAGGGCCAATAAAACAACCTTAGCCGATAACATGAAAGAAGCAATAGATGTAGAGAAATGAATAATAGCTCTGGAAAAGAAATCCGCGATAGAGGAACGTAAATCCAAAAAAGTCACCTTCAAGGAAGAGTCCAAGAAGAAAAAAGCAAAGGATCCATTCGATTTGGAAGGATTGCAGAAAGTTCTAAAGACCATGTCCAATGAAATGGTCGACATCAAAAAGCAAGTAGCAGAAACTTCTTCAAAAAATCCCTACAGAGCTTTTAAAAGAGGTCCTTCTACGGATTCATAGCCACCCAATGCCATTTCAAATTCTGAATCCGAGGAAGAGGAAGAGGAAATAGCCACTGAAGGGCAGACTGATGACGAAGAAGTTGTGGAATTACAAGGAATGTGGGATTTAATCCTCCCTCAAGAAGAAGATCAAGAAGTATTCCCAATTAGCACACAAAGCAAAAATCAGCTTGATCCTCCCCAAACTATCCCTAAGCCGAAGAGCGCAAGCTTTGCAATAAAGGATAAAGTTGCATCAAAGAAAACGACATCTAAAGCGACTCAAACCAGCCCAGTCCAAACAGACAAAACAACTCCATCTAAAACAATGATCGTGTTGGATGAAATGGAGTACAATATTATAGAAGACATGAAGAAGACTAGGGCCAACATCACCCTTTACGAACTGAGCAAGTTAAAGCATCAACAGAAGATAATGATGAAAGAATTACATGCCATGCCAGTAGCACCTTTGCCTGCCGCTGTACTTTCTCAAGCTTCTCATAATATGGGAAGACCTCCAACTAACGCGATCAATAAGATTGATCCAAATGACATCGCTCTAATTGGAGGAAGATCAAGATCTCACACTCCCCCGTTTCTCCTTACTTATGAAATCTTCAATAAAAATGTGCACAATTGTTTGGTAGATTCTGGTGCTTCATCGAATATTTTACCCAAATCCATATGTGCCAAGTTAAACGTTCAACCACAGAAATCCACTGTGCGCATAGTTCAGCTAGATCGATCTCAAGTCGAAGTGATCGACGAACTAAATCAAGTAACCATAAGGTTGTCATCCAACCCAAAGGTATGTCAAGTTATTGACATTCTAGTTGCTGATATTCCAGAATTCTATGGCTTAATCCTTAGCAGGGATTGGTCAGAAAAACTTCATGGATACTTCGCAACCGACTGGTCGCACATGTGGCTGCCCTACAATGGTAAACCGAATCAAATAAAAGTTGAACGAGAGCTACACCAGAAGTACATAGTAACGGAGCTAGAGGGGGAGAATGAACCAGTAGCGTATAACAGTAGCATTATTGGAAATTACTTGGTAGATTCTTTCCTCGGAAATTTCAATGCTCATGCGTCACCCTATTTAGAACACTCTGTTTTGTCCCAAGTCGAAATTTTTTCTCGAATTGATAGTTCGAAATGTATCAATTTTTTAGATAAACCTGTAAATAAATCTTTGTTTTGGAAATTATTTTTTGATGGTTCTAGATCTAACGAAGGAGCAGGAGCAGGATGCGTTTTAATTAGTCCAGAAGGAGATAAAATCATGCTTACATGTAGACTCGAATTTGATTGCACCAACAATACAGCAGAATATGAGGCTTTGGTCCAAGGCTTGTACAAAGCAATTGGGTTAGACGTCAAGTATCTTCAAGTTTTCGGAGACTCTGAGATTGTGGTTAAACAGGTACGTAACACAATACATTGCTTATCAGGTCATTTAAAACATTATCAATCCTTAGTTCAAGATCTGACTGAGCATTTCATAGCGTTTAATATTTCTTCAATCCCTAGACTCCAAAACGCAAGTGCAGACCTTTTGGCTAACGTAGCTTCTAAGCTTATTCCTTTCGAAGATTTTAGTCCAGATAGATTCTCAATAGAATTAATCTTTAGACCATCCATTCCTGATAACATCACAAATTGGAGAGTATTCAATGACGATCCCGATATTGTAAATTTCCTCACATCTGAAGGATCCTACTCCAATCAAATAATTGACGAAGACCAACATGATCGACAATTGCAACAAGATAGCACTAACAATGCTATACCTAAGTCGGTGGTCAAGTTAGAAGACTTGTACGATTTGAAAGATTAGTTTAAAAGGTCTACCAATTCAAAACTCCAAAGTTCAACCTTGAACTACGAATTAGTAAACCTAGGAACCGATGCCAAACCACAAAACATTAATCTAGGCCTCGGCCTAACCCTTGAAGAAAAATCAGCGTATATTCGTCTTTTGAGACAATATAAAAATGTTTTTGCCTGGAATTACGATGAGCTGAAAACATACGACACTTCCATCATTCAACATACTATTCCCATGATCGATAATGAAAAACCTGTCCAAGAAAAGCTGAGAAAGATCCACCCCAATTTAGAAAATCAGATAAAAACTGAGCTTAATAAGTTATTGAAAGCCAGAATAATCTTTCTCGTCAGACATTCCAAATGGGTCTCCAATATGGTACTCGTTAGAAAGAAAAGCAAAGATATTAGGATTTGCATTGACTTTCAAAACCTTAACAAGGCCTGCCAAAAGGATAATTTTCCTCTACCACCTATGGAACAGATACTGCAGGCAGTGGCAGGTTCAGAATTAATGTCTTTCTTAGATGGATTTTCAGGATACAATCAAGTGTTTGTACATCCAGATGATCAATTGAAAACCACCTTCAGAACTAAATGGGGCACGTACGCATATCGAAAAATGCCATTTGGTTTGATTAATGCTGGTGCCACATTTCAGAGAGCCATGGACATCGCATTCAAAGGTTTAGTCAATAAATATGTAGTAATTTATTTGGATGATATAACCGTGTATTCGAAGAAGCGAAGCGACCATCTCAAAGGCTTGAAACAAATATTTCAACGGTGTTTAAGGTATGGAATTTCACTTAACCCAAAGAAATATTTTTTCGCACTAAGTGAAGGGAAACTTCTAGGATTCATAGTGTCAAAATCCGGTATTCACATTGATCCGACAGAATCAAAGAAATTTATGAAATATCCCTACCTCATAACAAAAAAGCCATGCAATCTTTCCTTGGTCAGATCAACTTTGTAAAGAGATTCATTCCAGATTTTTCACGAATCGTGTCTCCTTTGCAAACCATGATTAAAAAGAACTCAAATTTTAAATGGGGCCAAGATGAACATGAATCATTCAACCTGATCAAACAAGCTATTATTAATGCTCCATTTTTAGCAACTCTGAATTTTTTAGAGCCTTTTATTTTATACACATTTGCCTCAGATAAGTCATATGCTGCGATACTAAAGAAAATCAAGAAAAAGTGGAAGCTCCAATTGCATTTTTCAGTTCAAACTTACAGGTTGCTGAATTAAATTATTCAGACGTGGAGAAACAGGCTTATGCCATTTTCAAAGTGGTTAAATACTTCAATCCTTTCTTACTTAAAACCCATAATAAGATTATAGTACCGTTTCCAACGGTAAGGAACCTTCTAGTATAGAAGGATGTGGGTGAGAAAAGGGCCAATTCGGTTACTGCCTTACAGGAATATGACATTGAGATTAAACTAGCAAACATTGTAAGAGGCTAAGGCTTCTGCAAAATGCTAGCTGGAGCATCGCAAATTTCTGAAATTCCATCTGAAGAAGTACAAATGTGCGAGGTAAGCCTAAACGATACAGAGTCATTATACGCTGATATCATTTATTATCTTAAGAATGGGTATGCTCCTTCACACCTCGATCATACTAAGAAAAGAGCTCTTAGGTTGAAGGCCAAACAATATCAGCTCACAAATGATATTCTTTTTAGAAAAAATTATGATTCTGTCTTAGATGTCTTGAGAAATTTGAAGCTGAAAAAGTTTTGCAGGAACTCCACGATGGGCTGGCAGGTGGACACTATGCTTGAGATGCTACTACACATAAAATCTTGCGTGCAGGATATTACTGGCCCACGCTGTTTAAAGACTCGCACAGTTACGTGAGGAGATGTCAAGTCTGCCAAACTACTGCTGGAAGACAAAAGAAGCCATCCTTGCCACTACAACTGGTAAACATCGAGCAACCTTTCAGTCAGCGGGGATTGGACATAATAGGTGAGATCGTTCCTCACTCTTCTAAGCAGCATAGATACATCCTCACAACAACATATTATTTTACTAAGTGGGTAGAAGCAGTTCCACTCAAGACGGCTAATTCTGAAAATATCATTGAGTTCATAGATCAATTTATAATCACCAGGTTTGGATTGCCATCCGCTTTAATGTTTGATAATGCATCATACTTTTCTGGAAATGCAATGACTGAATTCGCACTTAAAAGAGGATTCAAACTTAAATATTCGGCCAATTATTACCCGCAAGGCAATGGGTTAGCTGAGTCCACAAATAAAAACCTAATTAGGATTATTAAAAGAACAGTTGACCAAAATCATAAGAATTGGCACAAGGCTTTGATATATGCTTTATGGGCAGACCGAATAATGCAAAAATCTTTTATCAACACTTCTCCCTTTAATTTAGTTTATGCGAAAGAAGTGGTTCTTCCGACTTACTTAGCAATTCACTCTTTGTCTTTAGTTCAATACATTGATGAAGGACCCACTTCCTCCTTATAGCTGAGACAAATGGAAATAATTAAATTAGAAGAACAACGAGAACATGCTAGGAAAACGCATGCTCATCATCAAGCACTAGTAAAATCCTCTTTTGATTCAAACATAATGACCAGAAAAGATTTTTAGATGGGAGATTTAGTTTTAAAGTGGGACAAGGCTCATGAAGAAAAGGGAAAACATACAAAATTTCAAAGAATGTGGCTTGGTCCTTTTCAAATTGTAGAAGTCATAGGTCCATCAACGTTTGTGTTACAGGAATTAACAGGTAAGAGGGATCCTTTGCTTGTTAATGGAAAAATTCTCAAGAAATATTTTCCATAGAAGATTATTCTTCTATTTTTGTAGAGTAGTTGTCTTTCTTTTTTATAATAAAACCAGTTGTGAGTGGTTACATTAGGCATTTACGAAAAAGACACCAATTCTCTTTCATATTTTGAACTTTTCGCTTGTATAAATAAGCAAATCTTTGGGAAAACTGATCTTTATTATTGATAGATACAGTTAAAGACTCTAGCTCAGATATGATACTAGTTTCAACTTCAAAAAAGTTTGATGAAAACAACCTTTAGTGAAGAAATTGTTTTATCTCAGTACAATGAAAGGTATCAATAACAAAATAAAGATTAGATATCGTTTTTGGGATTCTCTGTAGAACAGTTGTTTCCAAAAACTCTATTATTGTCGTCCAGAGCTATCTTAAGAAAACAATGACTTCCTCCCTGCTAAGGAAATCACAACTTTCAGAGGAACAACCCAAGGATACACTTTTTCTTGAAGAATAAGAGGGCTCATCACGAGCCGGCTTATCATTATCACAAATATTATAACTTGCTGACTTTGCCAATACTGTACACCACAATAGGGCAATGACTTAAGATTGTTGCAATCAAAAGACAAGGGGTCTCATCACAAGACAGCTTGTTCAGCAAAGTTATAAATCAAGTGAATGACTGTGCCATAATTTGGCTACCAAACCAAGACATTGTTCTTTAAGAATAGAAAGAAAATCAAAGCAATAAGTGTGGATATGGATTTTTCTTTGAAAGTCGTAGGCTGCCTTAAGTAGGATACAGGATCATTGTTGGGTAACAGGTAACCCTGTCGAGGCTATAAACGCCTGATGGCAGTAGAGGCTCTACCTACGACAAATGAGCATATTTAAAACTGGTTTACAGAGGAGACTTTGTTTTATCTTTACAAGACCAAGTAATGGTTGATGTAAATACAAGGACTAGCCTGAGGAAGCAAATAATAAAAGCGGAAAATGGTTGAAATAAAATATCATTAACAGGTTAGAGCATAGTGTACTTTCTCTTTCTATAATAAAGTTTAATTTTCTGAAAAATTTTCTATTTTGGAAGTTTAGAAAATTCAATAGAAAAACAGAGATAACTGGTTCTTCCAAGTGAATCACCAATTGTTGTGGCCACCAACAACCCCCCTCCTTATTTAGTATTAGCAATAACACTAGGTAAGTGAGGACCCTTAGTAAAAAATTCAAAAAAATCAATTATGGATCATGTATTTTACTCAAAGAAGCATCGCATCGCTCAAAGAAGGATAGGACATTTCCTTATGAGTAAAATGATAAACTGCGAGATTGCGACGTGAACCCCATCGCATTGCATGTATTAATAAACACTCACATTGGAAAACCTTAAAAATCACCGATATGCGATATCGCATATCGCAAAATTACAGGAAAGACACATAATGATTATAACAATACTGCGACCCGCGATATTGTGATACTGCGATCCGCGACCTTGCGATAGCACGATCAAGCAACCTTGCGATAGCCCAACACGATGAAATTGCGGTAATGTGATAACAAAGAAATGCGATACTGTGATACAGATCGCAAAAACATTCCATCGCAAATTTTCCCGGCTCAATATTCAAGAAAAGTTTTCCATAAACCAAGAACTGGATACGCGCTTTAATGATAATTAATGAATTATACGACAGTTGTTAATGAAATATGGTTTTGTTTTTTTGAAGAGTTAGTTCACGTTAGGTGGCATGTTTTTGTACATCCATAGAGTTTAAGGCTTTCCTATCGATTTTTATTGTCATTACTCTTTCCTCACTTGTGAACTGCAGGAACGAAAAATAGAAGTTACCCAAAGCGATGTGCAGGAAGCTATGAGGAAAAAGGGTAACGCTCCAATGTTCAAAGACAGATAAAATATGCCCTCATAAATAGATACCGCATGCAACAGAGCTGCAGATTCACAGAACGCTGCTGAGCCATCCATTACAGATCTTTCATTTACAACTAAAGAGCTCACGAAAGCATTATTTTTGCAAATTTTGAAGCTTTATACTCGGTGAAGAAAAAGGCGCTGAAGGCGAAAAATGCATCAGAGAGCCCAGATTAAAGAACGGAGGCAGTTTCCGATGCACGCTTAGCGCGTGCTAATCGCAAATCGCTAAGAAAATTGTTCAAAAAGCAAAGCCTCTCACTGCTCAGTCATTTGTAAGCCCGAAAAATGCAAGAAAGCAATGGTAAAGAACAAACTGGAAACAAAAGCTAGAGGAAAAGGTAGAAGCAATTCAAGGGTTAACCAAGTTGAACTTGGATTATTACTGGGCATATGCAGTAAATCCACATAGTCAGAGGATGAATCTCGAGTATATCATCGATCTTGTCGAGAAGGTGGTGCCAAATCTTACCATTTTGTTTTCTTATCTCAACCAAAATCGGAAGACAGTCACCGACTCTACCCAGGAAAAATACTGAATGCTTGCAATATTAAGGAGCAAATGCAGAAATAGTTAGATATTAGATTCAATTTTTAGAAATATTTTGCTTAGAAAAAGGGTGGTCATTTAAACCGTATCCTGAATCTGTGTAATTAAGTTATTTAGTTAGTAGTATTTAAACCCTTCTCATGCATTTAGAGAAGGGTCCAGAAATTTATCAAAAACTTGTCCTCAGAACATGCACTTTTGCACCCTCAGAGGAGGTTTTGGTGAATGAATGGATCAAGATTTGTTGATGTTTGCATTTGATATCTGCTACTGATGTTGCACTTCTGTACTCTTAGTGGATGTTAGAGCAAGGAGAGATAAATCATTGTTGCTTGAAGCTTATGAGTAGGACTAGTCATAAATGGTACTTTTATCTCTTGACCATTTCTGCTTATATGTTAAAGTGATATACAACGTTTAGTTGTTTATGTATTATTGCATGAATGCCTGAGTTATCATTTGGCACTTTTGTACGGTGATAGCTATTTATTTATGCTTAATGTATGAATAGCTTATTATGCGATATGTTTTTCACAACTGTTTCGTCTAACTTTTTATGCGAAGTGGTTCATCTTTATTGATTTCCTTTCTTATAATCGCTGAATGATCTTTATTACCAGTTGTTATTTGAAATCTCTTTAGATCGCCTAATAGAAAAATTACATCCCGGGTTAGTATAGACTTAGATGTGCTATTTATTAGATCACAATAGCATAGAATTAGATTGAAGTTAGAATTAGAATATCTTAGATAGGAACTGTTAGATCAACAACATCAAATTCTACACACACACACTCATAGATTGGGAAACTGGTCCCATTATCCCTAGTCGGACCCGCTATACCAAACGGATAAGGAGCTACCAACCTTGGTTCGGACCGGGTGGGTATCCCCCTTGTTGTCGACCCGATTTTCGGGGCTTCAACAAGAAGGTAGAGCCATGTCTTTCTATAATGGTCATCAAAGAATGTCACATAATAGAGATGAACTCCAAGTGATTTTTCAAACATGGGCCCACACACATTGGAATGGATGAGGTCTAAAATCTCTTTAGTCCTAGTTTCATAAACTCCAATAATGATAACTTTATTGTTAAGTTTAGGTATGTTCTATGCTTAGAGCAATTCATTTCAATTTTCATAGTTAGCTCAATGTCTTTTCCAGATTAGCAATCACATCAACATTAAAGTAAACTGCATATAGAACATAAACATAAATCATAGAAGACATGCCAAGACAAGAGGACACAAGATGTGGTGCTAGCTAGGGAAAAACCCAATGTGGGGAAACCCTTGATTAATTCTTCTTATATGTTCTTCAATAGTTCAGCAGAGAGAGAGAGAGAGAGAGAGAGAGAGAGATAGTACATTTACAACAGAAGTCAACACTTTGACTAGATAAGAGAATCGATCATCTCTACATGAGATCAGTTGAAGACATGGTGCTTCAACTGATTCTCCAAGGTGACTCCTTAACCTATAATTGTGTTGCATCTCGTCCATGTGATGCACCTCACCGTGTTCCACCATGCTACAACATCATACCATGTTCCTAAGCTGCACCATGTTGCTCCACTTCTGAGTTGTACCTCATCACGTTGTACACAACTTGATGCTCTTAATCATCATGCTGAACACATCATGTTGCTGCACTAGCTGTCATTGCTTTATGAGATATCAACATTTAGTGCTCTTCCTTCATACAGTCAACAATGCAGGTCTTCAAGGTGAGGCTCTACCACTTGAGCGATCCTTAGATCAAAATGTGATGCTGACTATGGCCTATGGCCTAGCCCAGCAGCAAGTTAAGCCTATGATTATTGAGTCCAACAAGATTGACTCAATCCGAATATACACAAGGATAGTTTTCTTCATTGTATATAAACTATCCTCATGAACAACCACATCACTGCACTATCACCACACTTCTATGACACAGTCTTTGATGTTGTCATGATGACTAGTTAGGGCACTTCTTGGTTGTAGCTTAGGGATCCAAATAGATCTAAAACAACAACCTCTAGTTCCTCCTTATTGCGGATTCTACTGCCCATCAAGAATAACATTAACTTGACCAAACAGTCCTTAAATAGGCCACGCTGTCACCTACAACAATGTGGCATTACGGCAGCTGCTTAGATGACTGTAACAGGTCTCTTAGAGCTATGTATAAGGACTTCTTGCTATGGAATAAGGGTTGCACATAACAATGGCTAGGGCATCATCCTAACTTGTGTCTAAGACCTTTCCTTGACAACGTTTAGGAGGAGCTTCTTCAGGAAACATATAGGTCCTCCCTTGACTGTGTAAGTCTCCTTTAGGATTGTGGATTAGGGCTCCTCAACAACAAATAGATTAGGTCTATTTTGAAAGGTTTTAGTCCTCCTTTGTGCAGCGTATAGAAGCCCCTTAAACTACGTATATAGGGCTATATTTAGACCTTCTTTTACTACGTAATAGGACCTGCGGTGGGGCTCCTTCCAATTGCATCTATGCCTCTTTTGTGACTGTGGCTAGGGCTTATTAAGGCCTCCTTTATACAACATATAAGGATCCTCCTTGACTGTGTCTATAGGGCCTGCATCTAGATGTCAAGCGTACATATCTCTCCATGGCTGAAGCTTGATTTTCAATAGGGCAGTGTAGAGGTCTCCTTCATGACAACGTATAGGATAGGGCATCCTCTAGGGTAGCGTATCCTCTTTAGCTCTCTCCTCCCACTAAAACCCAAAGAAAAGTGGAGAGGAAGAGATCACCAAGAGGATGAGTGTCTAAATGACTTGAAGTCCTCCTTTATTTATACTAAAAAGTTGAGCACAAGTGGGGTTTATTTGGTTGTTGGCCGACCTTGATAAATTGTCCCATCACACAAATAAATTCATATCTCCATGAATAATTATCAGAATCGGATGATCTTTAGATCAATCCTACACCTCTTGATGAGAGGGATACAAGAAAAATATCAAATACCATTAATAAGATATCCCACATGGAGTTTGGCCCTAGTTGCCAATTTTAACACTCCCTCTCAACTAGGGAGAACTCCATCCACTGATCCATATGTTTGACTTTACTATCCCTACCATCAGTGCCCTGCACTGCTCTTCTCTACTTTGCTTTGCTGAGATCTGCTCAGTTTTGCTCTACTCCGTTGAACCATTAAGAAGAAGAATTGATCGAGAATGTATCATACCATTCTCTACTGACCTGAAGTCAATTTTTTTGATCCCAAATTAATATCATAAGAGAGTGTCTCAAATCACTCATAATGATCCCAGGTTAGTTACATTGATCTTAGATCAATTACATTGATCCTAGATCAATGGTGGTCATCCTACATAGGGAGTACGGTAGATATAATGATGCATCCATTGATAGTACTACTATGGTCCCTAACCCCGTTTCCCTACTCATTGGTCAGATGAGAGGTACTTCCCATGAGTCCCAGACTGCATGGGTAGGATGCCTTGACGGGAGAACTAATCATCTTGTTCATAGGAGAACAAATCATCCTGTCTGATAGTCGTCACTGGAGAACTAATCATCCCAGCCCACAAGAGAACTAATAATCATGTTCCATAGTTACCATGGGAGAACTAATCATCCTAACCCACAGGAGAACTAATCATCATGTTCCATAGTTGCCATGAGGTATCACCGGGAAAGGTTGAACCTGTCACCCTGTGCATGGCGCACCACCAGGGGAGGGTGAGTCGCTGCGTGGTTGTATGTCACTCTAGTAAGTACCCCAAGCCCCTCAGAGCTGCCAGATCTTAGTGCATGCAACATGTAGGACCCTTATACGTAGGTCTCTCAACGATTCCAACTCGTTCGGGGAAATCACAATTTTGACCTTTCCCTGGGGCTTTGACAAAGTGTCTGCGACCAGTACATCAGTCTCAATGCGATGGAGCCTCCTCGCTCATCGACTTACCATATCCCAGATAATGTAGTATTTGATGTCTATCTGGATCAATCATTGAATATGGGATTCCTCAATAATCGAATCCTCCCCTGGTTGTCACAAAGAATCATAGTGGTATTCATCATGTGTACAAATAGCTCACTGATGAGCTTCAACAACCAGGTAGCTTCACACGAGATCATACTCATAGCTATGTATTCGGTCTCGAATTCTGCTTATAGAAATCGACTTCTGCTTCCTTCTCATCCATGATATCGAAGCAGAATCTAGAGAGAACCAACATGGAGAACTGCTCTAGCGATCCTCCACACTGCCTGCCCAGTCATCATTCAAATAATTATGCAACTTCATATTTCTGGCAGTGTATCTCAATCCATGAGAGATTGTGCCTTTAAGATATCTCAGAAGATTATTGGCACCAATCTAGTGAGGCTCAACCAAATATGAGCTCACCATGCTAACTGCAAAGCATATATACGATGGAAGTTCACCAAGAACATCAATGCAGATGAGTTTATGAAACTCAGAGGCATTTCCCAAATCTGGTCCGGCATCACCACCATATAACTTCTGAAAGTTAAGATCCTCAAGGTAGTCACAGGCTAGCAGTTTACCATTCCATATCTAGAATCCAACTCCCTCTTACTTATGCAAGTGAGAGGGTATGCACCTGTCAAAAATAGGTCATTTCTTAGAAGGTGCTGGCATGAGAGGTCTATCATCCACAACCTTCAAACAATTGTTTCGATCGGCTTCACTTTTAATGAATCTCAGCTTCATTAGACAACTATCAATCCTCTCATATTAAGCCCAAGGTGTTTTACTTCAAGCCATAGAGGGCTTTCTTCCACCTGTATACATGATATTCCCAATCATGAATCTCAAACCCCTCAGGTTGTTCCAAACCTGTGGACTTGCTAAATGAGGGAAATGGTCCCCTTGTAAGATTTTTCTTCGATACATCTCAGACATGTAACTTGATTCTCTTCTTGAATTTAGTATGTGAGTCACCATCTGACTCACATCGGTTAGGGCCTCATAAAGTAGATCTTGGGTGTTATAAATGAGATATGTCATGATCCCCAATGGACCATCATACAACTTGACACAAATTTCCAACCCTAAACCCATGAGTAAAAGAATATTTGAAAATTTCATTTTCAAACACGTACCTTTCCATCAATGAATGCCACCCCATAACCTTTGACTTCCATTACCAAAATGGACGCCAAGTTCTTCTTGCGATCGGGTACACAAAAGAGATTTTGTAAATGAATCGAGTTACCCTCATTCAATTGTCAGGGGTAACATTTCCTACACCCTTTCCAGGATAGGTGGCATCGGCTCCAAGTATAATCCCACAATTGTTTCCATCTCTACCAAATTGGTGAGAGCACCCCTCTATCCATTGAAGTTCTTTGGGGCACTACAATTAATAAGCCATATTCCCAAAGAATCTAAAGGAGAGGGCCAATACAAGATAACGCTTCTTTATCTTATTAGAAACAACACTTGATTCTTCGTACCTGGGGTTCCTTGCTTTCTCTGAAGAGTCGGTCATTTCCTTGATCACCTGCATTACCTGTCATTCCTCTGACCATTAAAGATGTCCCTAGAATGATTTTTATCATCATCAAGTGATGTGTCCCTACCATTCGGACACTCCTTCGTATAATGGCCGAACTAGTTATGTTGGGCATGGAATCCCCCCAAGGCATGTTTTGGGGCTTAAAGCCCAAGTTTTGACCTAATCTTATTATAAAGCTCCGTGAATTGCGAGTGCGAGGCGTGAAAGTATGATGGAGTCACAGGGTTTTCCACCCTAGTTTTGTAATGTAATGTCAGCTGGTTAGACCTACCCATGGTCCGCAGACCATGGGATTGTATAAATAGAGCAAGGCTCTAATTGTAAAAGAAGGAACAACTAGAGGAGCATGAGAAGTTTGAGTGATTGAGTCCTAGGGTGAAGTGTGTCTTTAGGTCGTAGAGTAAGAGAAGGCTCTGTAGCTCTGTGCACATAGGCCTAGTAGTCTGCAGCTGAGTGCATGGACCCCTGCAACTGAGTGCACAGGGTGAGTCGAGTCTGTAACCGTGGAAAGAATCAATAAAGAGAAGTTTTGCTATAATTTTGTGTATCTTTTCTGGTATATTGCATGAATGAATGTAATTTACAAGTATACTGTTTATTTACTGCGTGAACCTATATGAAGGTTTTATGTTGTTAAGTATAACTTAAAGCACTCAAGTAGGTAAAGATAATTAACTAATATTGGAATACAAGCAAGGTCTTGGGTAATAGTGCAGAACGTGGTGCACAGTCCCTGGGTAGGGCTACGCGAAGGTGGTATATCACGCTGCGAGGAATGGGAAAGTGCGTGAAGCAACATGCACACAGGGACAAATCGCGGACTAGTCGAACTCATCAAACATCTCCAGGGTGCGGAAACCTGGTTCTAGCACCCTCCCTTACTACTTCGGGTGAGACCTCAATCTGCACTCCGCGGATTGTTACCGAAAGGGCCAGTAGTACCAGGATTTGTTTGGCTAATTAACTCTGAACCTGGGTCAGGCCCAAACCAGCCAAAAAATGGTTCCATTACCGGGACCGAGATCTGCATAGAGATGTCTGATGTCGTATCAATGGAATTTGACAAAGAAAGGAATTGAAGAGTGGTTGGAAAAAAAAATTCACGAGTTCGCGGTGCAGGAAAACATGAATCTGTGATTATCAAAGGAAGAGTGGTTAGTTTGCTACTTATATACGAAAATCCATGAAATTTTCTTTGCATCCTTCCCTACTGAGTTGTACGAGTGGATCACTAGGTTAGCAAATAGACAAGGAAGGTGTAAACTCGACAAACCTATTGTGTGGACTCTAGAATTGGTGCGCAAACTGGAAGCATTGGAAGATAAGATTGCGAGTGCTGTCAATCACTGGCTGGATTGAATCATAGGAGGGTTCATCACTAAATTCGCGGTAGATAATTCGGTCAGTTATAGCGAGGCAGAATGATGCTTCCTCAAGGGACCGTGAGGCAAGTACATTAAATCTTTGAAAACTTGGATTAAAATGCTACTGTGTGAAAAGTGGGTTATGCAAATTAATTGATGTTTGGGGCTATGTAGAGTGGGAGGATCTACAGAAACAAAGATAGCACAAAACTAGAAACTAGCCCCTTGATTTCACCTCCACGAGGAGGTGAAGAGGAGCTCGCGAAGGTTTCACCAAGAAGTGTGATCAATTTGATAAAGCAGAGAATTCTGCGCATACCACCCCCACCCACACCACCACCAGTTTCACCATCTTCACCCACAACTTCACCCATACAACCTCCGCCACCACCGCGAAGCAGTATGGCCAGTGCGATAAAACTACTAGTGTTCAAGGGAGTAGGGAATGAAAATTCGGACCAATTTTGGTTCGTGGTAAAAGTTGTATGGGAAGAACAGGGTGCCACAGATGACAATATAAAGAAGGCAATGTTGGTTAGCGCTCTGCAGGATCACGCGATGACCTGGTACATTAAGCATTCCAATGACAATTCGAATGTAGGGATAGCGAATATCCAAGTTGTGCTAAACAAGGAATTTAGCAAGCAAAAATCAGAGGCACAGTCGATCATTCGATTCAAGGAAATCACCATGCTACTAGACGAAACCTCGTGGGAGTTGGATCAAATATTGAAGTGCATAATTCGTGAAGCGAACATGACCTTAACAGATGGGCAACATCGTGAATGGTTTGTAGCCTTGTTAACACCACATCTATGGAACGCACTATCGGAACAAAGGCTAACCACGCAGGCTGAGGCTTTGGAGGTTGCGATGAGATTGCATGAGACTCTGATTCAAGATCCTAACCTGGGAGTCCAGTAGATTCATGCACAGTTAAAAAACTTGTGCCTTGAGATGCAGAGTTCGAAACAAGACAGGACAGCTCGTCCAGAAGTGCATGATGAGGTATGGTGTGTAAAATGCAAGGGCAAGGGGCATGACAAGGACCACTACCTGGTGTTCACAAATTACCTCACGGGAGGAGGACCAATGCCATTGAGACCAGAGGCACAATTAGGACCAAGAACGATGCTTGCATTATGGTGTGCGATTTGTCATATAGGAGGAAAACATGCTACAGATAACTGCCATCTACTACAGAAGTATACGTAGAATTCCCAGCAGTTTTTCTATACTTTCTGCAGGTCAGTAGGCCATGATGAGGGCACCTCTAGAATTTATGAACTAATGATGGATCAGAATCCTACCTACATAGTTTAGGCCGAAACACGACCCCTCGATAAAAATGCAGGAATGGCGTGCACTGGATTTGAGGGGTGCGGACGAGGCTGAGGTGGAATGGGACCAGGAAGAGGTCGCAGGCAGCTGATATGTTACAATTGCGGAGAGTCGGGGCATTATGCCCGTGATTGTATAAATCCAACGAGACCATCATGCTTATATTGTACGCAGTTTGATCATGAGACAGAGGACTGTCCCACACTAATAGTGGCCACTTGACTAGCCGAGGGAGGAACAGTCTTAGTGCTCCAAGCAATTGAAAGGAAGTGAGGGACTATAAACTACTTTGCCCGGAAGTTGCGCGAGGTTGGTGCTGCGCGTAGAAACAAAAAGTCACAAGGTCTGTGACCGCACACAGGGGGCTGCACTGCTGTGTGGGTTGGCTAGAAAGTGGTTGTTGAAGTCACTATTCAAAATGGGATGCTTGACTTGAGGCCAAATGGAGCGGGCGGTAGGCATTTAAGACGCGATTTATGGGCAAGATTTGGAAAAATTTGCAACCAAGGGAGCATTGATGAACCGGATTTGGGGGGAACGGTTTAATTCAAATTCAAAAAGTGCTATAAAATACAAAGGGCTGCCCAACAAACAACACTTTGTCATTTGCAAATTAAGCGATTGAGAAGAGCCCTGATTGTTGTGAGCCAAGCATTGACTGAGCCCTTGAGTTCGCGAATGCTAGATTTCTGGACGAATACGATGGAAACAGCTAAGGACTTTATGGACATAACCAAAATGATTGCCAGAGAGGCTGCACAAGCCTTGGCTGTGGGAGATGCTCCGAAAGGAGCTGGGATTGTGGCAGAAATCTAGAAATCACTGCGTGCACCAAGACCTAAGAAGGAGAAACAAGCGATGGTTCCCGTACGTGTGTCCCTGTGGAACTTGCTGTGTAGCAAGTTGTCAATGGAGGAGAAGGGGAAAGTCGTCACCATATATACCAATGAAGAAGAAGAAGATCTGGAGGATCTTATCATCGCAGAGGATGAGGATGAAGGTATGGAGGAGGACACTCAGCCTGTGCACCCCCCGACAAAGTTTCCCACCTATGTCCCCCCATAAAAAGGGAAGGCTAAAGTGCCCAAGGACTTGGATGAGACCAAGAGCTCGCTCCAGACCCCGTTCCTCCCAGACAACATTATTTTTTGGGGTACGCACCTGGGGTGGGTACTGAGCCTAAAATTTGAAGATTGGGACCTCACTTACCATGAGAAGTTCCCTAACCTTGAGACTAGGAACCTCATGAAGCCCAAGCAGAACACCGCGGCGGGGGTGACAGAATTAGAGCCGCAGAAGTGGTTGCGCGGAGTGGAAAAGGTTGGGCTACTGAACCTGCTCTGGGTGTTGCACTTCCACCACGCCCCAATAACCATTTTCATCATCAAGTAGTTGCTCTGCCTGGTGCATGATGGGTTTTTATGGGTGGAGGAGCCCATCCCCATCACGACAGACCTGATTCACCACATCTCCCAGCTTCCATGCAAAGGAGAGGACCCCACGGACATCTCAGAAGGGAAGGGTAGTGACTTGGCCGTCACAGAGGCCATGAAGAAAAAGTAAAAGATGGAAAAGAAGAAGAGGGGCTACGCCATCTCCAACATCAAGGACAAGGCAGTATGCATGGCGACCCAAATCCTGGCAGGAAAGGTTATGTGCAAGGGCCACACGGACGAAGTACCCGCGCCGGTGGTAGCACTAGCTGAGCAGTGCACGGAGGGGATCCAGTTTAACTGGTCTGAGTTCCTCTGCAAGGAGTTTTTAGAAAATTTCTACGAAGCTCAGGAATAGGGCAAAACATTCCACTATGCATGGCTTCTACTGTCCATAGTGTTCGTGGCTCAGGAATTGCTGGAGGATAGTCAATTCCCCATAATTGATAGGGATTTATCGGAGGCCACGAAATACGCTTCACTCTGGGCCACAAAGGATGCTAAGAGGACCAACGATAGTAAAATCTTCTGGGTGTTCATGGAGATGAAACTTAGAATGGGGATCAATCGTAAGCGGCGGTTGTCATCCACTATTTACAACAGTCTGCAGAGTTTTGCATAATTCAAAGTGGACATGCATAACATTTATATCAGAGTGCACAAGGACCCGACCAAGTAGTGGATAAAGCTACCCTTCATAGCAATAGACGATGTCATTTTTAATGTACTAGAGGCATGGCCATCAGAGTGGCACACCCCAGACATTGCAGAGATCGAGAAGTCGGTGGCGCAAAGAAAGAAATATGAGGCCAAGCTTTGCATTACATAGTTGGCTGAAAAATGAAGGAAGGAAGCAGAATTGCAAGCAACACGGGACGCGACATAGAAAGCAGCTGAGCAGGGAAAGGCCACAACAGCAGAAGTAGCACAGGAAGCAGCCACGAAGGCGGGCAAGGGCCAAATGATTCCTTCGCAGGGGCAGGAGGCAGAGGAAGCAAAGACAGAAGAGGGAGGCGTGGACCCACGAACTGCGTCAACACAGCTAAAGTGCCAGTACCCAACAGAGTGGGCAGGGTTGTGTAAGAAGGTCAAGGCATCAAAGTTGTCCATTGACCTGATCACACTAATCGAGGGTGATCTGCATGACATCGGCGAAAAAGTGCACAATGTCACCTCTGAGGCTCTCCAAGATTTCATGCAAGAGAACCCGTTTGTGTTGGGGGCCCTCAGAGCGCAGTTGCAAGAATTACAGGCACACCCTCCTTAGGTTGGTACCCTTTCAACCAACTTCGCAGTCTACTCCATGGCAGCAGAGTAGATGTTGCGTGTGCAGATGAAAAATACCATAGTGTTGCCAGAATGGGCATTAGTCACAACAAATGAGGTTGACAGGCCTTCGGTTAGCACATTGAAAGGTCTTGGTATCAATATAGTTGCACTCCTGCGTGAGACCTTATATGTGTTGCAGGATGGGATAACTGCCGAGCTGCGAGCTAGGGAGAGCCGCGCGCTCCAAGTCCCCAGTGAGAAGAAAATAAATATGGAACAACTAAGCTTGCAGCGTGACGAAGTGCTGTCATAGAATTAATAACTGGTATAGGTGATAGATGACGCTTGTCAAAGTGTCCTAGAGTTGGCCATCCCAGCGGACATGATAGTAGAGGGGTAGATCCACAGGTTAGCAGCAGGGGTTCACAAGGCAAGGGAAGAAATGAAAAAGGTTCAGTTGGAGCTGAACCTTCAAATCGCTGAGTTGCGGTTGAAGGTGCAACTGTCCACCCCTCCGGAAGTAAGAAAATAGCATGTTAGCGCTATCACAGCGGGACTAGATGAGATTGGAGGTGCAGTGCGAGACTGCACCAGTATGTTGGAAGAATCACTTGAGGTCCTCTCAAATCTGCCAGAGAACCCCAACATCCAGTGCTTAGAGACAGAGGCGTGAGAACTCCAAAAACAGTATGATAGTGTTCGAGTAACTATGCAAACGGTGGTCCTCACTCACAGGCTTGTCTAGATGCAGCAGGCTAAAGTGCTAAAGGAGCAGGAGGACGCGACATGACATAAGGAAGCATTCCTAAAGGTGCGCGTTCAGCCTTAGATCGACGAGGCTTTCACCATCATGGAAAAAATCAAAGGCAAGCTCACACACATGTAGGGGATGCACGTACTGATGCAGAGAAGCATTCCTTGCATAGAGGTCACGGAACAACATATGCAACAGATCCAGCAAGCAATAGCTCAGTGCGCTGTTGACCTTGATGTAGTTTGAGAACAATTGGAGGGACTTTGTGCAAAGATCTCCGCGTCGATAGAGTGACTCGAGGGCGAGTCACGATGTTCGTTTTAGGGGCCCATTGGGCATGGAATCCCCCCAAGGCATGTTTTGGGGCTTAAAGCCCAAGTTTTGATCGAATCTTGTCGTAAAGTTCCATGAATTGTGGGTGCGGGGTGTGAAAGTATGATGGATTCACAGGGTTGTCCGCCCTAGTTTTGTAATGTAATGTTGGCTGGATAGACCTACCCATGGTCAGCAGACCATGCGATTGTATAAATAGAGGAAGGCTCTTAGTGTAAAAGAAGGAACAACTAGAGGAGCATGAGAAGTCTGAGTGATTGAGTCGCAGGGTGAAGTGTGTCTTTAGGTCAAATGGTAGGAGAAAGCTCTGCAGTTGTGTGCGCAGAGGCCTAGTAGTCTGCAGCTGAGTGCGCGGACCCCTGTAGCTGAGTGCGTAGGGCGAGTCAAGTCTCTAACCGTGGAAAGAATCAATAAAGAGAAGTTTTGCTATAATTCTGTGTATCTTTTATAGTATATTGCATGAATGAATGTAATTTACAAGTATATTGTTTATTTACTGTGCGAACCTGTATGAAGGTTTTATGTTGTTAAGTATAACTTAAAGCACTCAAGTAGGTAAAGATAATTAACTAATATTGGAATATAAGCAAGGTCTTGGGTAATAGTGCAGAACACAATGCACAATCCCTGGGTAGGGTTGTGCGAAAGAAGTATATCAGGTCGCGAGGAACAGGAAAGTGCGCGAAGCAACCTACGCATAGGGACAAACCGCAGACTAGTATAACTCATCAGACATCTCCTGGGTGTGGAAACCTAGTTCTAGCACCCTCCCATACTACTTCGGGTGAGACCTCAGTCCACGCTCCACGGATTGTTGCCGAAAGGGCCAGTAGTACCGGGATTTGTTTGGCTATTTAACTCTGAACCTGGGTCAGGCCCCAACTAGCCAACAAGTTATCTGCCTTTCCTTCTACCCTGAGATCTGGTCTTCCCTATGAAGTGATATTTAGGTAGGCCATATTTCACTGTGCCATTCTAATAATATTCTCTGCTTCAATTTCACCCTTGGTGAATTTGAAGAGGGATGAGGAACCCATTGATCCTTTTGTCCTTTCCTAACTGTCTTCAGTGATTTCTCTTTCACTCTTGCTTGGGCATTGTCTTCACCTCACCTCTGATACCATTTTAAGTTTAGGTATGTTCTATGCTTAGAGAAATTTATTTCAATTTTCATAGTTAGCTCAATATCTTTCTAGATTAGCAATCACATCAGCATTAAAGTAAACTGTAGATAGAACATAAACATAAATCACAGAAGACATGCCAAGATAAGAGGACACAAGATGTGGCGCTAGCCAAGGACAAAACCCAATGTGGGGAAACCGTTGATAAATTCTTCTTATATGTTCTTCAATAGCTCAGCAGAGAGAGAGAGAGAGAGAGAGAGAGATAGTACATTTACAATAGAAGTCAACACTTCAAATTTCTAGATAAGAGAATCGATCATCTCTACATGAGATTAGTTGAAGACATGGTGCTTCAACTGATTCTCCAAGGTGACTCCTTCACCTATCATTGTGTTGCATCTCGTCCATGTGCTGCACCTCACCGTGTTGCACCATGCTACAACAACATACCATGTTCCTGAGCTACGCCATGCTACTCCACTGTTGAGTTGTACCTCATCACACTGTACTCAACTTGCTACTCTTAATCATCATGTTGCACACATCATGCTGTTGCACTAGCTATCACTTCTTTATGAGATATCAACATTCAATGCTCTTCCTTCATACAGTCAATAATGCAGGTCCACAAGGTGAGGCTCTACCACTTGAGCGATCCTTAGATAAAACCGTGTTGCTGGCTATGGCCTATGGCCTAGCCCAGTAGGAAGTTAAGCCTATGATTATTGAGTCCAACAATATTGACTCAATATGAATATACACAAGGAAAATTTTCTTCATTGAATATAAACTTTTCTCATGAACAACCTCATCAATGCACTGTCACCACACTTCTATGACACAGTCTTTGATGTTGTCATGATGACTGGTTAGGGCACTTCTTGGTTGTAGCTTAGGGATCCAAATAACCCTAAAACAACAACCTCTAGTTCCTCCTTATTGCGGATTCTACTGCTCTCAAGTATAACATTAACTTGCCCGAATAGTCCTTAAATAGGCCACACTGTCACCTACAACAATGTGGCATTATGACAACTACTTAGATGACTATAACATGTCTCTTAGAGTTGCGTATAAGGTATTCTTGTGACGGAATAAGGGCTGCACATAATAATGGCTAGAGCATCATTCTAACTTGTGTCTAAGACCTTTCCTTGACATCATTTAAGAGGAGATTCTTCAGGCAGCATATAGGTCCTCACTTGACTTCGTATAAGTCTCCTTTAGGATTGCATATTAGGGCTCCTCAATAGCGGATAGATTAGGTCTCTTTTGATAGCGTTTATGCCTCCTTTGTGTAGCGTACAGAAGCCCCTTCTACTGCGTATATAGGGTTGTATTTATACATTCTTTTGTTGTGTAATAGGACCTGTGATAATGCTCCTTCCAACTGTGGCTATGCCTCTTTTGTGATTGCGGCTAGGGCTTATTAAGGTCTCCTTTATACAGTGTATAAGGATCCTCCTTGTCTGCATCTATAGGGATTACGTCTAGATGTCCAACATATATATCTCTCTATGGCTGAAGCTTGATCTTCAATGGGGAGTGTAGAGGTCTCCTTCATGAAAGTGTATAAGATAGGGCATCCTCTAGGGCAACATATCCTCTTTAGGTCTCTCCTCCCACCAAAACCTAAAGACAAGTGGAGAGGAAGAGATCACTAAGAGAATGAGTGTCTAAATGACTTGAAGTCCTCCTTTATTTATACTAAAATGTTCACCACAAGTGGGGTTTATTTGGTTGCTGGTCGACCTTGATGAATTGTCCCATAACACAAATAAATTCATATCTCCATGAATACTTATTGAAATCAGATGATCTTTAAATCAATCCTACACCTCTCGATGAGAGGGATCCAAGAAAAATATCAGCTACCATTAATAATATGACCCACATGGAGTTTGGCCCTAGTTTCCAATTTTAACACTCCCTCTCAACTAGGGAGAACTCCATCTGCTGATCCATATGTCTGACTATACTATCTCTGTCATCAGTGCCCTGCACTGCTCTGCTCTGCCGATATCTACTCAGTTCTGCTCTACTCTGCTGAACCATGAAGAAGAAGAATTGATTAAGAATGTCTCATACCATTCTCTACTGACCTGAAGTTAGTTTCATATTACTAACCCAAAGTCAATTTTATTGATCCCAGATCAATATCACAAGAGAGTGTCTTAAATCACTCATACTGATCCTAGATCAGTTACATTGATCCCAGATCAATGGAGGTCATCCTATCATAGGGAGTATGGTAGATACAATGATGCATCCATCAATAGTACTACTATGGTCCCTAACTCCATTTCCCTACTCATTGATGAGATGAGAGGTACTTCCCATGAGTCCCAGACTGCATGGGTAGGATGCCTCGATAGGAGAACTAATCATCCTGTCCATGGGAAAATGAGTCATCCTGTCCCACATTCACCATAGGAGAACTAATAGTCCTAGCCCACAGGAGAACTAATCATCCCGTTGCATAGTTTCCACGGGAGAACTAATCATCCCAACCCATAGGAGAACTAATCATCATGTTCCATAGCTGCCATGAGGTATCACAGGGAAAGGTTGAACCTGTCACTCTATACATAGCGCATCACCAAGGGAGGGTGAGTCACCCTGTGGTCATATGTCACTCCAGTAAGTACCCCAAACCCCTCAGAGCTCCCAGAGCTCAGTGCATGCAACATGTACGACCCTTATACAAAGGTCTCTCAATGACTCCAATTCATTTGGGAAAACAACATATTTGACCTTTCCCCAGGGATTTGACAAAGTGTCTATGACTTGTACATTAGTCTCAATGCGATGGAGCCTCCTCGCTCATCAACTTACCATATCCTAGATAAGGTAGTATTTGATGTCTATCTAGAGCAATCATTGAATACGGGATTCCTCAATAATCGAATCCTCCCCTGGTTTTCACAAAGAATCACAGTGGTATTCATCATGTGTACAAACAACTCACTGATGAGATTCCAAAACTAGGCAGTTTCACACGAGTTCATACTCGTAGCTATGTATTCGGTCTCAACGATGCTTATAGAAACTTACTTTTTCTTCCTGCTCATCCATGATATCGAAGAAAAATCCAGAGAGAACCAACACTAAGAATTTCTCTAGCGATCCTCCACACTGCCTGCCCAATCATCATTCGAATAATCATGCAGCTTCATATTTCTGGCAGTGTATCTGAATCCATGAGAAATTGTGCCCTGAAGATATCTCAAAATATTCTTGGCACCAATATAGTGAGACTCAACCAAATATGATCTCACCATGCTAACTACAAAGCACATATATAGATGAAACCAAGAACATCAATGTAGATGAGTTTATGAAATTCAGAGGCATTTCCCAAATCTGGTCAACATCACCACCATATAACTTCTGAAAGTTAAGATCCTCGAGGTAGTCACGGGCTAGCAGTTTACCATTTCATATATGGAAGCCAACTCCCTCTTACTTGTGCAAGTGAGAGGGTCTGCACCTTTCAGAAATAGGTCGTTTCTTAGAAGGTGTTGGTATGAGAGGTCTATCATCCACGACCTTCAAACAATGGTTTGGATCGACTTCACTTTTAGTGAATCTCAGCTTCATCAGATAACTATCAATCCTCTCATTAGGCCTGGGGTGTTTTACTTCAAGCCATAGAGGGCTTTCTTCCACATGTATACATGATATTCCCAATCATGAATCTCAAACCCCTCCGGTTGTTCCAAACCTGTGGACCTGCTACATGAGGGGAATGGTCCCATTGTAATATTTTCCTTTAGTACATCTCAGACATGTACCTTCATGCTCTTCTTGAATTCAAGTATATGAGTCACCATCTAACTCACATCGATTAGGGCCTCATAAAGTAGATCTTGGGTGTTATAGATGAGATATGTCATGATCCCCAATGGACCATCCTGAAACTTGACACAAATTGCCAACCTTGAACCCATGAGTAAAAGCATCTTTGAAAATTTCATTTTCAAACATGTACCTTTCCATCGATGAATTCCACCTCATAACCTTTGACTTCCATTGTCGAAATGGACACCAGGTTCTTCTTGCGATTAGGTACACAAAAGAGATTCTGTAAATGAATTGAGTTACCCTCGTTCGATTGTCAGGGGTAACATTTCCTACACCCTTTATGGGATAGGTGGAATCGGCTCCAAGTATAATCCCACGATTGTTTCCATATCTACCAAATAGGTGAGAGCACCCTTCTATCCATTGAAGTGATTTTGGGAACTACAATTAATAAGCTATATTCCCAAAGAATCTGAAGGAGAGGGCCAATATAAGATAACACTTCTTTATCTTATCAGAAACAACATTTGATTCTTCATACCTGGGGTTCCTTGCTTTCTTTGAAGAGTCAGCTATTTCCTTGATGACCTGCATTACCTGTCATTCCTATGACCATTGAAGATGTCCCTGTAATGATTGTTATCATCATCAAGTGATGTGTCCCTACCATTCAGACACTCCTTCACATAATGGCTGAACTAGTTATCTTCCTTTCCTTCTACCCTGAGATCTGGTCTTCCTAATGAAGTGATATTTAGGTAGGCCATATTCCACTGCGCCATTCTGATAATATTCTCTGCTTCGATTTCACCCTTGGTGAATTTGAAGAGGAATGAGGAACCCATTGATCCTTTTTCCCTTTCGTAACTGTCTTCGGTGATTGCTCTTTCACTCTTGCTTGGGCATTGTCTTCACCTCACCTCTAATACCATGTTAAGTTTAGTTATGTTCTATTCTTACAGAAAATTATTTCAATTTTCATAGTTAGCTTAATATATTTTTCATATTAGCAATCACATCAGCATTAAAGTAAACTACAAATAGAACATAAACATAAATCGTAGAACACATGCCAAGACGAGAGGACACAAGATGTGGCACTAGCCAGGGACAAACTCCAATGTGGGGAAACCCTTGATCAATTCTTCTTATATGTTCTTCAATAGTTCAACAGAGAGAGAGAGATAATACATTTACAACAGAAGTCAACACTTCAACTTTCTAGATAAGAGAGTCGATCATCTCTACATGAGATTAGTTGAAGACATGATCCTTCAACTGATTCTCCAAGGTGACTCCTTCACCTATCATTGTGCTACATCTCATCCATGTGTTGCACCTCACTGTGATGCACCATGCTACAACATCATACCATGTTCCTGATCTACACCATGCTGGTCCACTGCTGAGTTTTACCTCATCACGCTATACACAATTTGCTGCTCTTAATCATCATGTTGCACACATCATGTTGTTTCACTAGCTATCACTGCTTTATGAGATATCAACATTCAATGCTCTTCCTTCATACAGTCAACAATGCAGGTCTTCAAGGTGAGGCTCTACCACTTGAGCGATCCTTAGATAAAAATGTGTTTTTGGCTATGGCCTACGGCCTAGCCCAGCAGCAAGTTAAGCCTATGATTATTGAGTCCAACAATATTGACTCAATTTGAATATACACAAGGACAATTTTCTTCATTGTATATAAACTGTCCTCATGAATAGCCTCATCAGTACGCTGTCACCACACTTCTATGACACAGTCTTTGATGCTCTCATGATGACTGGTTAGGGAACTTCTTAGTTGTAGCTTAGGGATCCAAACAGCCCTAAAAAAACAACTTGTAGTTCCTCCTTATTGCGGATTCTACTTCCCCTCAAGAATAACATTAACTTGCCCAAATAGTCCTTAAATAGGCCACGTTGTCACCTACAACAATGTGGCATTATGACTACTTCTTAGATGACTGTAACAGGTCTCTTAGAGTTGCGTATAAGGTATTCTTGCTATGGAATAAGGGCTGCACATAACAGTGGCTGGGGCATCATCCTAACTTGTGTCTAAAACCTTTCCTTGACAACGTTTAGGAGGAGCTTCTTTAGGCAGCATATAGGTCCTCCCTTGACTGCGTATAAGTCTCCTTAAGGATTGCAGATTAGGGCTCCTCAACGCGGATAGATTAGGTCACTTTTAATAGAGTTTAGTCCTCCTTTGTGTAGTGTATAGAATCCCCTTCAACTGCAGATATAGGGCTGTATTTAGACCTTCTTTTGCTGCGTAATAGGACCTGTGGTAGGGCTCCTTCCAAATGCGACTATGCATCTTTTGTGACTGCGGCTAGGGCTTATTAAGGCCTCCTTTATACAATGTATAAGGATCCTCCTTGACTGCATCTATAGGGCCTACATCTAGATGTCTAGCGTATAGATCTCTCCATGGCTGAAGCTTGATCTTCAATGGGGAAGCGTAGAGGTCTCCTTCATGACAACATATAGGATAGGGTATCCTATAGGGAACCGTATCCTCTTTAGGTCTCTCATCCCACCAAAACCCAAAGACAAGTGGAGAGGAAGAGATCATCAAGAGGATTAGTGTTTAAATGACTTGAAGTCCTCCTTTATTTATACTAAAGCGTTGAGCACAAGTGGGGTTTATTTGGTTGCTGGCCGACCTTGATGAATTGTCCCATAACACAAATAAATTCTTATATTCATGAATACTTTTCGGAATCAGATGATCTTTAGATCAATCCTAGACCTCTCCATGAGAGGGATCCAAGAAAAATATTAGTTTCCATTAATAAGATGACCCACATGGAGTTTGGCCCTAGTTTCCAATTTTAACATTTATCAATACTAGAGTGTTTTTCCGAAAACCAATACTTTTCCATTAACAAAAGAAATTCTTTGCCTTTTGTCTTCTAAACAATAATTTTTTTTTTTTTTCAAACCTGAAACATATAGAATGCAACTTCGATCCATTATCCATCTTCAACAATGTTGATCCCATGCCTCTAACAACAAAACCTTTTTTACATGATAAGATGGCTACTTTGATAGTGTATAATGTTGTTTACCTTCACTTGTCATGTGTCTCAATGCTACACAATCAATGATCCATGCATTGTCATCAGTAAGAGAACCTGTAAGAGCAACCAAAAATCCTTGACTCTTGTCCTTATTGAACAAGTAGTAGATATGTTCTTGATCCAACTTCCAGTAGAGTTCAAACCAATTCTTATGTAGTTCATCATAGAGAGAGAATCCATGCCAACAAAGTGATCTTCGACTTTTCCTAACCTTAGCTTTGATACCATGTTGGAAAATCAAATTAGTTATATTAGGGTTTGATTCTCCTTTATTGATAATTACTTGTGAATGTGTGTCCTTCTTTTACTTCTTTATTATCTTATTTTTCATTAAGAAATTACCATATTATGTGTGTATGAAGATCACAAAACAAGAGACACAAGATATAGGCATTATTGTTGGGTTGTGTTATTTTCTTTCCACGACTAGCCCACTTATTTAACCAGGGGTTAGAGGGGGAGGGTCACATGGGGTTTTAGATTTACCCATAACCCCACTTTATGGGGTCCGGGGTAGCGCCCCAAAAAATTTTGGTTTTGGACCCTATGTTAGGTTGGGCGGACCCACCTATGGTTTTGTGCATGATTTTCGCACATGTTTTTTGGACGCGATGGTTTTCGGTCCATGGTATTGGATGCTTCGGCATGTATAAATATGTATTGTAACATTGAAAGGAACATAATGAAAAGTCAAGCTAGTAGTCTTGGATTTGGGATCCAAGGGAAAATCTCCATGTATATGTGTTTTATGTGTTATGCTCTTGCATTGTTTATTTTATGTGTTTTAGAATTCGTATGCAGGTAATTTCTGTACAGGGTTAAAACCTACATATGGTATCAGAGCTGTTTTGGCTTCTAGGGATGCCTTTGTTGCTGAGTGGTTTCGCTCGGGCCTGTGGTAGACCCTGTTCAGTGGGATATCTACAAGATCAATTCTGGTGGTGAAAGAAGATGGCGAGTAGTGGAAATACAGAGATAAAGAAATTTAATGGTTAGAATTTTGAGTTGTAGAAAATCAAGATGGAGGATCTGTTGGTGGATAAATATCAGTGGATCAAGGTAGATCCGGGTACTAAACCAACAAGAGTGTCCAATGAAGAATGGAAGAAGTTGAATTGGAAGGCAAAGAGCAAAATACAATTGTGTGTCTCAGATTCAGTATTGCTAAATGTATCAGGGGAAGCTACGACGAAGGCTTTGTGGGAAAAGTTAGGGACTTTGTACCAATCTAAGTCTCTGGTGAATAAACTATTCCTGTAGAAAAAGTTATATAACCTGAGGATGAAAGATGGAGACTCAGTGATAGAGCATCTAAACGCATTTAATACTGTGGTAAGTAAGTTAGCGTCTATTGATATTAAAATTTCAGATGAAGATAAGTGCATCAATTTGTTGTGTTCTCTACCAGATTCGTGGGATAGTCTGGTTATTGCAATAGGTAGCAATGCAACTGCCTTGCAGTTTGATGAAATAGTCTCATCCTTGCTAACGGAGGAGATGAGATGGAAAAATATGGAGAGCTAGAATGTTGATGCCTTGTCTGTACAAGGATGGTCCCAGAACAGAAACAAAAATAAGTCATTGAGTGGGAGATCTAAATCTAGAGGGAGATCTAAATCTCCAGGAAAACCTGTAAAGGTGGTGTGTTGGAAATGCGGAAAGGAAGGGCACTGCAAAAGGGACTGTAAATCTAAAGCTCCTGATAAAGGAAAGAGATCTGATGATGCCCCTTCTGCAGAGGTGAAAACCACCTCAGATGAAGGTGGGGATGTGTACTTGGCTTCTTCAAGTACACATGTAGATCATGAGGCATGGTTGATTGACTCAGGTGCATCCTTTCACTTCACTCCCCATAGAGAGTGGTTCTGCGAGTATGGGAAATATGATGGTGGTGATGTCTTCTTGGGGGATGACATGAAGGCTAGAATCATTGGTTGTGGAAAATTAAAGTTGAAGCTGCAAGGTGGAAGGGTTAGAACACTTTTGGGTGTTCTGCATATTCCTGCATTAGCTAGAAATCTTATTTCTGTTAGCAAGTTGGATGATGGAGGTGTAAAAATAGTGTTCGAGAAGGATATCTACAAAATGGTTTGGAGAGCACTGGTATTGATGTGGGGAGTTCGAATTGGAACTCTATACAAGCTGCAAGGTAACACTGTTATTGATGGGTGCAATAGTTCTGTGGTTCCTGAAAGTGGAGCAGAAAATCTAGTGGTCTTTGGAGAGAAGACCATGTTGTGGCATCAAAGGCTGGGACATATTGGAGATAAGGGCCTTCGTATACTTCATGGTAAAGGTATGGTAGAAGGTATGAGTAATATCTCTCTGGATTTTGATTTCTGTGAAAATTGTGTATATGGGAAGTAGAATCAGGTGAGTTTCCCCTTTGGTGGTAAGAGGGCGAAACGGATATTATATCTTGTGCACAATGATGTGTTTGGACCTGTGAAGGTTCCATCATTGGGTAAGTTTGTGTACTGTGTATCATTTATAGATGACTTCTCAAGGAATACATGGATATATTTCCTTGAGAAGAAATCTGAAATCTTTGACAACTTTAAAGAATTTAAGGCTCTGGTGGAAAACCAGACAGAGAAGAAGATAAAGGTGTTGAGGACAGATAATGGTGGAGAATTTTGCAGCAAGGAATTTGAAGAATTCTGTAAGACGTGTGGTATAGCATGACGAAATACTACTCCATATACACCTTAAAAAAATGGAGTTGCAGAAAGAATGAATAAGACGTTGATGGAAAGGGCAAGAAGCATGCTCAGTGGTGTCGGGTTAGGACAAGAATTCTGGGCAGAGGCGGTGGATACTGCATGTTACTTGGTCAACAGGTCACCTTCATCAGTGTTGGAGGATAAGACTCCTCAAGAGGTATGGACTGGTAAGAAACCCTCTCTTTCATGTCTGAGGGTATTTGGATGTGATGCATATGTACATGTTCCAAAGGAGAAACGAACCAATTTGGATAGTAAATCTGAAAAGTGCATCTTTATTGGGTATAAGGATGGTTTAAAGGGTTATAAGCTTTGGAACCTAGTAACAAGGAAGGTTGTGTACAGCCGAGATGTGGTGTTCAGAGAGGTGAAAGATGTTATTAAACATGAATTCCAACCAAAGGAACTTGAGAAGATAGAGTTTAAACTAAGGAGGAAGAATCAGACTCTACAACAGAGGAGGAATCAAAAGATGAAGAGCCACAAACTCCCGCTTTGAGAAGATCAATTCAAGAAATAAGGTAGCCAGAAAGGTATAGTCCATCTGCATTCTATTCAAATTTTTCTTTGTCTGTTACTGATGATGATCCCAGAACTGTGAAGGAAGCAGTGGATTCAGAGGATGGAAAACTCTGGAAAGAGGCCATGGTTGATGAAATGGCATATTTGCACAAAAATGAGGCTTGGGATCTAGTGGAGTTACCAGCTGGAAGGAAACCCATTGGCAGCAAATGGGTGTTCAAGAAGAAGAAAAATGCAGAAGGAAAAGTGGAGAAATATGAAGCTTGGTTGGTAGCAAAAGGTTATTCCCAGGTGCCAGGAATTGATTTTGGTGATATTTTTTCTCTTTTTGCCAAGGTAACTTCTATTAGATTACTTTTATCTGTTGCTGCTGCTTTTGATTTTGAGGTAGAACAGATGGATGTGAAGACAACATTTCTTCACGGGGATTTGGAAGAGGAAATCTACATGAAGCAACCCTAAGGCTTTGCGGTGAAGGGTAAGAAAGAACTGGTATGCAAGTTAAAGAAGTCTCTGTATGGGTTAAAACAATCACCAAGGATGTGGTATCAGAAATTTGATACATTTATACGGGGACTAGGCTTCATCAGAAGCAAAGCAGATCACTGTGTGTATTTTAAATTAATTGGTGACCGTGTTATTTATCTGGTCTTGTATGTGGATGATATGTTGCTGGTTGGAAATGATAAAGAAATTATACAGGATTTGAAGACCCAATTGTCCTCCAATTCGACATGAAAGATCTTGGTGCTGCAAACTAGATTTTGGGCATGGAAATTAAAAGAGATCGGGAAAAGAGGAAGCTTTGGTAAACCAAAGGAAGTATGTCGAGACAATACTGCAAAGGTTTAATATGCAGGATAGTAAACCAGTGAAGGTTTCTATTCCTGTAGGTGTGAGGTTATCTGCTAAACAGTGTCCCAAGACACAAGAAGAGGAAGAGGACATGTCCCGTGTTCCATATGAAAGTGCAGTCGGTATCCTAATTTATGCAATGGTCTGTACTAGACCAGACATTGCACATGTAGTGGGAGTATTGAGCAGGTTTATGTCAAAACCAGGGAAGGAGCACTGGACAACAATGAAGAGGGTTTTCAGGTATTTATGTGGCACTAGGTGATTATGGTTTGTGCTACCAAGGAAGACCAAGATTGGACAGAGTGTTGGATATTCATGGCTTTATTGATGCAGACTGGGCTGGAGATCTGGATTAGAGAATATCTACAAGTGGGTATGTGTTTAACCTATTTGGAGGTGCAGTCAATTGGATGAGTAAGAAACAATCTGTAGTGGCACTATCAACTACAGAGGCAGAATACATGGCAGCCACTCATGCAAGCAAGGAAGCAGTTTGGTTGCAGAGATTGTGTTCAAGTATGGGGTTAGTATAGGAAGCTATAAGGATAGACTGTGACAGCCAAAGTGCAATTTTCTTGGCAAAGAACCTCACATATCATTCAAAGACAAAGAATATTGATGTTCAATATCAATTTGTGAGGGATGATAGAAGACAAAAAGGTGTTGCTGGTAAAGGTGGACACTTTGAAGAATACTGCAGATGCATTGACAAAATCTGTGAGCTCTGAGAAGTTCTATTGGTGTAGAGAGACAATGGGCATTTCAGGGTTGGAAAAATGACTAAACTCTCTTGTGGCCCCCTGTGGAAAGAAAACAACAAGTGGGAGAATGTTGGGTTGTGTTATTTTCTTTCCATGACTAGCCCACTTAGTTAACTAGGGGTTAGAGGGGGAGGGTCACATGGGGTTTGAGGTTTACCCGTAACCCCACTTTATGGGGTCTGGGGCAGCGCTTCGGAAAATTTTGGTTTTGGACCCTATGTTAGGTTGGGCGGACCCACCTATGGTTTTGTGCATGATTTTCGCACATGTTTTTTGGACGCGATGGTTTTCGGTCCATGGTATTGGATGCTTCGGCATGTATAAATATGTATTGTAAAATTTAAAGGAACATAATGAAAAATCAAGCTAGTAGTCCCGGTTTTGGGATCCAGGGGAAAATCTCTATGTATATGTGTTTTATGTGTTATGCTCTCGCATTATTTATTTTATGTGTTTTAGAATTCGTATGTAGGTAATTTCTGTACAGGGTTAAAACCTACAATTATGCCAGGGAAAAACCCCCCTCGAGGGGAAAACCTAGTCAAGATAATTCTTCCTTTCAATACTATTCTTTGAGACTCTTCACCCTAGAACAAGACCATACCTTCCCTCCACACCAAGTCAACTTTCTGGATCTTTGACCCCTTCCAACAAATTCGACTAGGAAGCAACTTCCGGCAACAAATGACTTCTGGCAACAACAAAAATTAGGAGACTGTGATCTCCCAATCCATACCACAAAACAAAGAGAGGGAGGCACCAAAATTTAATTTTTTCCTTTCTCCTTGGAATTCCTCAAACTCGCATTCACTTCGGCTTCTCGGCAACAGACTTTGGACCTTTTCCCAACTACAAGAGAACTTCACACATTTTTTCCCCATCTACAAGAGATATCAAAATTGTGTGAGAGAATGATGCTCCAAATGAATTCGATGATCTTGTATTTATATGCTCCATGTGAGGTCGAATAGGGTCCTTCGACTAACTTGATCTTCTTCTAGGCTGACATGGTGTGGAGGATACATAAATCATATTTGACTCAATACTTAAACTTTTTACATGATTCAAAAGCCCAAGAAGGGTCTCTTTAAAAGTACAATGACTCTATTGACTTAGAATAAATTCTAGAAGTCGTCAATGGGGACTTTGACATAAAACAAGGTGACCCAAGCATGAAACCCGTGATTTAATAAGTCACAATAATAATAATAATAATTATTTTCTTTATTCTTTTGACAAGTACATTACATGATCACTCAAGTACATTAATGAAGATTGAACATAGTTACATTTTCCAACAAAAATCACTTCTATGATGACCAAATTTATGACAATGATAGCATTTAACATTTGAAATGTCTCTCTTTTCTTGAGGAGTGGATATTCTTTCTTTGGGTCTTCTTCCTTCATTTCTTCTTCTTCAATTTCTTCTTTGAAAGCCAAGCTTCTTTATTCCTTCACCTTTCTTAAAATGTGTTTCATAAGCTTCAGATTCACCTTCTTCGCATATTTGAATCTTTCCTCTTAATATGAGTCTTGATTAATTTTTAGTACAAGTAGTCCATAGTTCATCAAACTTTGAAACATCTTTTCAGGCACATATTCTTGCTACAAATGAGTCCCATGATTCAGGTAAACCACTAAGTGTTGTAGTTACTAGTTCCTTTTCAGGAATGATTTCACTAATCACTTGAATTTTATCTCTCAATTGAGAAATCTTCATAAAAATATGATGCTATAGTACTATTCCTTTTCAAACTCATTACTTTACCAATATTATTGATAGTGTACAATCTAATTAGGGCATCACATTTTCTTAGAAGAGCCAACATTTCCAATATATGGGATCCAATGATCTTTGATGGAGTATACAATGATACTTCTAGATCTAGTATCATCTTTATAAAATTTTAATTTCTCTGCATCTTTTTTCAGGATCATTGAACTTTCCCTTCACAATACCCAAGAGATCCTTTTTTGCAAGAAGAATATCAATCCTTCTTTCCAAGTCCTAAAATTTGTAGCTCCTTCTTCATGTGCAAACCCATATTCACGGAAAAGAAAAATAAATTGTAGATATAGGGTTTTCCTCAAGAGTGTTCTCAATGTACTTTTCATCACCAAAGCTTTGATACCATGTTGATTTTTCAAGTGAAATAGATACAAGTACAATATTTATGAAATATTGATAATTACTTCTAATGATATATATCTTGTTTTAACAAGTCCAGTTTACATTAAGGAATTACACTTTATAAATAAAACCATAAAACCATAAGAACAATAGAGATCACAATTCACAAAGAGAACACAAGATTAATTTTGGGAAAACCCACTTAGGGGAATAACCCAACAACCTTTTTCTTAGAGAAATTCTTCAGTTCAAAAAGAGATACACCTAATGATGCTAGTCAACTCTAAGTTTAAATTGACCAAAAAATCGTATGTTCAAACTTGGTCTCCATTCCTCAAGTCAAGCCTCCAATCGTCCTTGCAACTCGTCATGTTATGATACACCCTAGGTTGAAATTTATCCTCCCAGAAACTGCCTAGAAACCTAGAAATTCACCCTCCCATTATGCCCAAAATATGTTACCCAAAATATGCTACCCATAAAACTGCCAAGAAACACAAGTGCGAGTTAGAGAGAGAGATGTGAGTTAGAGAGAGAGAGAGAGAGAGAGAGAGAGAGAGAGAGAGAGAGAGAGAGAGAGAGAGAGAGAGAGAGAGAGATGATATTCATCCTTCTTTTCCTTCGCTTGGATTACTATAAATTGTGTGTCTTGTGAGAGGTTGAATGGTGACTTTGTGGAGGAGGTTAAATGTCGTTATATATGTTCTACCTTCACGAATGGGTGTGTCTCTTCACTGGTTCCAACTTGACTTCAAGGAGGGTCGACTTGACTATTTGGGTGTAAGTTTTAACCCTGTACAAAAATCGCCTGCATACAAATTCTAAAACATAGAAAATAAACAATAGCGAGAGCATAACACATAAAACAAATATACATAGAGATTTTCCCCTGGATCCTAAAAACGGGACTACTAGATTGATTTTTCATTATGTTCCTTTCAATGTTTCAATACATATATATACATGCCGAAGCATCCAAAACCATGGACAAAACCATGGGTCCAAAAAACAAAAATTCCCTGAGGCGCTGCCCTGGACCCTGTAGAGGGGGGCTAACTGCTCCCCTCAAACCCCCCATAGAGGGGGGCTACTGCCCCCCTTGTGACCCCCCTACTGCATAGTCATGGAAATAATATAACACAACCCAACATTCTCCCACTTGTTGTTTTCTCTCCACAGGGGGCCACAGGAGAGCTTAGTCATTGATCCAACACTACAATGCCCATTGTTTCTCAACACCAAGAGAACTTCTCAGAGCTCACAAATTTTGTCAATGCATTTGCAGTATTATTCAAAGTGTCTACCTTTACCAGAAACACCTTTTTTTCTTCTATCGTATCCCTCACAAAGTGATACTGAACATCAATGTGCTTTGTCTTTGAATGGTAAACATGGTTATTTGCTAAGAAAGTTGCACTTTGGCTGTTGTTAGCACTCCTTCGGATCTCCAAGGTTGAGGAAGAGTCTAGTTGAGGTAACCACAAACCAAATTTTTTGACTTGGTAGCTAGCCCTACCAAGCCAAAGAGGGATCTCTCCAAAGAATCACAACTAAGAGGGTTGGATGGATTAGGGTTTTAGGCTAGGTATAAAGTGCATATGGTTGTTTGATTTGATTTGATTGGGGTAATCACTGGATGAATGAATTAGGTCAGAGAGTGAACTAGGTCAGGGAAAATGAAAATCATAATTGCATACATCTGATGGGGCAAGGTAGGCAAGTAATTTAACACTTTGCAGTACCTTGATGGAATGGTTTAGACTAATGAGGTGCTAAAAATAGCATGGAAATCATGAATTCTTTTTAAACTGAAGAAATGAAACAAATTATGATGATTTTCCAAAAACAAAGCATAGAAGATGAATTCTTCTTATCAAACTTGAAAATCAAACATATTTAGAAGTGAAATGGATCATAGAAAATACACAACATTCACACATATGTAACTGAAGAAGAAATAATGTCAAAATACCATGCCATAGGAATCCCACCAAAATAGCTGCAACTCATCCAATATATTCCATGCCAAAGTTTGAATCATTAGTACAACATCCAATGGAGTCCAACCTCTGAAAAAAGTGAAGAAAAGGAAGCTATAAACATCAAAACAAACTCCTCCCAACCTAAAGGGTCGAATCCATTAGAAGAGGAGCAATTCCACCAAAATCTAAATTGATAACTAGAGTGTAGGGTGGTCAAAGTGGCTCATCCCTAATTACATTGAAACTGATTCACCTGACTTGATGAATACTATCAACCTAATGTATTTACCCATAGGTAATAGTAGAAGGCCATAATTAAATTTACCATATCAATTAAATTAGTAAAAAGTTGATTTCCTGTAGGTGAAAATCAAATTTGGAAAAAAACAATGAAAATTAGGCAAACTATCAAGTGCGCCATTTTTGTGTCAAGTGCACCCTCACAGTGTCAAGTGCATAGTGTCATCTTCAGACCCACTTTTTCCTACCTTCTCAGTGTCCCAATTGAGCCCGGGATAGCTCATTGGAAAGATATCCTATCTAGTTTCCAAATCTGCCTTTAGTTTTCAAAATGGGCTTGATTTGACCCTCCAAAACATCATTCTCCCAAGACTAGTCAAGTGCATGCTTAGGTGGCTGGTTATCAAATTCAAGATAATATGTGGGATCTTGGGTTTGATGTGAATATTTTTCCTAGGAAAACCTGGGTAGCATTAGCAGTGCCTAGCTGAAAAAGATGGTAGAAACATGATTTTTTGATAGTTTTTTGCCCTTGTCACCTACTAGTTTTGCAAACTAGGGCTAGAAACATGGTTTTCATAGATGTATTGGTCCTTTTGCATCCATTGGTGGTTTCCATTTTTCCAAAAGTGTCCCAAAAAAGTATGCAGCGCCTAGGGCGCTGTGCGTTTGACCATGCAACTGATATTTAAATTGCCTAAAAACCACAGAAAACATATATTTGCTAAAATGTGCTAAGAGGCTTCAAAATTGGTAAAGGAGTTGATGTTTGGTGTAGCTAGGCTCAATGGAGTGAAGCCTCTGCAAGTATTTCAAGCTTCTCCTTCTCTTTTTAGTGAGTTAGGGCTTTAATTTTTGCCTTTGCAGCCTTGAGTTTTGCCCTGGAATTCCTTTCTCTGTTGGCATAATGTTTTGCCATCTTCTTCTGAATTTCATTTTGCTAATTAGCTTTGTCTAGGAGCTTCGCTAAATTCTAATTGACCTTATCAAACCATGCTCCTGGTTCTCATTGATCAATATGGCAAATTTCTCATTCCATGTGAGCTCATTAGCAAGATTAGCCTCCTTTTTTGGAAATAATACTAAGAGGGGGGGGGGGATTGAATCAGTATTAGCAAGTCAATAATATTTCATTTCCATAATTAGATTCATATATGCTACTTCAGTTAATGGAACTTGCGTGTATACGCAACTGTATTTAAGGCAACTAGCGTATATCCTGCAAACTTATGATTCAGTTAATTTATCATATGTTGATCTTTAATCAGTGCATCAAAACTAGATAAACAGTAACCAGGTGCAGTAAAATAGAATAGACAATCACACACACATGAACACAAGATATAAGGTGGAAACAAAATGTGGGTGAAAACCACCTGCTACAATCGTCTCTATCTTCTTTTAATAATAAACTTCTTTTTACAATTTCTGTACTGGTGCAGTCTTATACTAGTTCGCAGGCTTCTACCTGCAGAAGGCTACAACCTTCTCTCATTCTCCAGGTTCTCCTGGAAGGGAGCTACAACCCCCTAGCTCTTGTACTAGTTGATATGATTACTAGTACGTAGGTGCTGGCCTACAGAAGGCTACAACCTTCTCTTTTATTCTAGGGACCACATTTCATAAATTTTTAGACTGGATCCATCAATAACATCATTAAAACATCAAATACATCTGCATCAATCAATCTCCTTTGCACCAACCACAACTGAATCAATCAATCACTTTTTCGAATGTTGTAACAAGAATACCATAACCAGAAAACAGTAACTAGAACCCAGAACACTGTAACAACAACCAGAAGTAGCTAAAGCATATTTTATGAGATATACACTACTTCAATGTGTCGAACCTGAGTGCATACACACTTTTCTCAAGGTGAACCTGTGTACAGATTTGTAAATCAAATTTAAGATGTATACGCTATTTTGATATGCAAAACTAGTGTGTATACGCTTCTTTTCTAAAGTGAACCTGCGTAAAAATATATAAATGATGATTTAATCTTTACAACAATTCCAGACTTCAATTATACCCAGATCATCATATTTATAGTCTACAACATGCGCCAGTTATTCAGATAAAATATCAAAACACACAAAGATACTTCACTTCAAGCCTTAAGATCTTGACCCATCATTAGATCTTATCCTTCATCAAGCGCTAAGGTTCATCCTTGATTCAGATCCAGCTGTGCACCATAACCCAATAACCTATATTCTAGATCTTGCTCTTCATTAGATATTCAATACATGAGTGCCTTTGCATAATTATCTTATCTTCCTTTTATAGTCTTAGGCCTTACTCAATACCATGGACCAAAACCACATAGAACCAATATGTTGGACCAAATACCTGGGGTCAACACTTCAGACAAGATACCTTGGACCAATACCAAGGATGAAAATACCATGGACCAAATACCACGGACCAAAAATAAGTTTTCCAACATGTACATGCCTTTCCTTCTGTGAAAGTGCGTGTATACACTATACGCACCTTTTGGTCTGGGAACTGCGTGTACACACAAATTGGTCAATGGGGAACCTGCATATATCTCTCTTTCTTCATTCTGTGAGTCTGAGCTGTGATCTGTCATCTGAGTGAGTTTCCATCAAGGAAAACAGTTGTGTCATAGTGCCAAATCTGTGTCATAATGCCAACAATCTCCCCCTTTGGACTTGATGGCAACCCCAAGTTACTCTCCCCCTTTGTCATCAAGGCAAAGGGTTATGCTCCCCCTGAATATAAGCAAGGTTTGCAAAATGATGTTCTAATAGAAGAACATGACTCTATACATCATAAATGACCTTCCTATCACCAATGACTCATACATACATCCATCACCCAACCAAGTGGGGATATACTAAGTTTGAATCATCCACCCAACCAAGTGGGGATATACCAAATGTTTATACATGTCAAAATAAGAACATTACATCATCCATCCCATGCATAGTGGGGAAACAAAATAAGTCGTTTCATGACCTTGAAATTAAAAGATATACATGAAATAGAGAGAAAATATCTGAAACAAGACCATGATAGTTATCAACAACTATCATCAGCAACATCTTTCAATCACCATCTAGACCAGCAACCATGATCTCCCCCTGAACATGTTCCACCTGAATAAAAAACAATTGTGAATTTGTACCAATATCTTCTAAGATAATGCCAACAATGCATTATTAGAAGTATATGCTCCCCCTGTGCCAGATGATCATTGTCAGACCCATATCAGATTCCTTTCATCCTGAGTTTGGCCCACTGTTTTTCTTCAAACCAACATATACACGACTGTATCCACAGAAACCGGCGTATGTATGCGGATATGCTTCATGGAACTCGCGTATAACCACTTTTCTCTGAAACAGATAAGTTTTAACCGCAAGATGATGCATCAACTACTCCCAGCTTCTGTCTGAGATATTCAAATGTCTCTCTGGGCAGTGGTTTGGTGAATATATCAACAACCTGTTCTTTGGAGGGAACATACTCCAATTTGACCTTTTGTTCAAGCACTTGTTCACGTAGAAAATGATATTTGATGGGTATGTGCTTGGTCTTGGAATGCATGACTGGATTCTTTGAAATACTGATTGCACTTGTATTATCACATAGAATGGAGATGGGTGGAATACATGTGATCTGAATGTCTTGCAATGTTTGCATCATCCAAAGGAGTTGTGTGTAGCAAGATGCAGCAGAGACATATTTTGCTTCAGCTGTAGATAATGCAATTGAACTTTGTTTCTTGCTGAACCAAGACACTAATCTGGAACCCATATAGAATGCACCACCACTAGTGCTTTTTCTGTCATCAACGCTTCCTGCCCAATCTGCATCTGTATATGCATGAAGTGTAAGATCTATATCTCTAGGATACCATAAACCAAAATTTTGTGTTCCTTGAAGATATTTGAAAATCCTTTTGACTACCTAAAGGTGTGATTCCTTTGGATTGGCTTGGAATCTTCCAACTATTCCCACTGCATGCATGATGTTTGGTTGGGTACCTGTTAGATAAAGTAGACTGCCAATCATGGATCTGTAGGTTGGTTGATGTACTGCTGCTAATTTATCATTTGAGCTGAGACTTCATCCTGTTACCATAGGGGTACATACTAGTTTAGAATCTTCCATGCCATATTTTTTCAAGATCTGCTTGAGATACTTGGTTTGTGACAAAAAATACCATTTTTCTTTTGTTGAACTTGTAGACCAAGAAAATATGTGAGTTCACCAATCAGGGACATTTCAAATTCTTGCTGCATTACCAAAGCAAAGTTTTGACTCATGGCTTCTTCATTGCTACCAAAAATGATATCATCAACATACACAACAAGAATTATCAATTTATTATTGTCAATCTTTGTATATAGATTTCTATCAGCTGATCCTTTTGAAAAACCTTGTTGATGGAGGTATTTGTCAAGACGGTAATAGCAGGCCCTTGGAGCTTGTTTTAGACCATAGAGAGCCTTTTTGAGTCTGCATACAAGTTTTGGATCATTTCCAAGGATGAATCCATCTGGTTGCTCAAAATATACTTCTTCTTCTAAGTCCCCATTAAGAAAGGCAGATTTTACATCCATTTGGTTTACTTTAAATTTCTGAAAACTAGAAAGAGCAAGGAACATTCTTATGGCTTCAAGTCTAGCAACAGGTGCAAAAGTTTCTTCAAAATCTATACCTTCTTGTTGAGCATATCCTTTACAAACAAGTCTGGCCTTGTTTCTAATAACTTCACCATTTTCATTCAGCTTGTTTTTGAATATCCATTTGGTTCCTATGATATTCTTATCATGAGGTCTAGGAACTAATTCCCAAGTATTATTCTTTTCAATTTGCTCAAGTTCTTCATTCATGGCCTTGACCCAACATTCATATTTGCATGCTTCATTTACATTTTTAGGTTCGATGGAGGAAAGCAATGCTAGATAGCTTGAAGCTTCTGTAATAGTTCTTCTTGTCTGCACACCTGCCTCTTTCTATCCCAAAATTTGAGTCTTTGGATGATTTTTTTGAACATACTTGGATGGAGTCTTTTCTTCTGCCATTATCTATTCTTTTGGTGCTTCATTGGTTTCTTCTTTAGAATTAGTCTGATTTGATGTGGAAGGATAATCCTCATCTTCTCCAAAATCTTTGGTTTTTACCTGCTTTGGATTTTTGCATGCTTCATAAACCACAACATCAATACTTTCAATAATTTTCCCAAGTCTTTTATTATAACACTTATATCCTTTACTTCGAGAAGAGTAACCAAGGAGAATGCCTTCATCTGCTCTGGGTTCAAACTTGCCAAGTTTTCATCAGTCCTTTTGATGTAACATTTTCTTCCAAAAACTTTGAAGTATTTTACGGTAGGAGTCTTACCATACCAAATTTCATGTGGAGTTTGAGTGTTGTTTACCCAAACATTTTCTTTGTTGAGAATAGTGATGATAGCGAATGCAACTTCACCCCAGAAGGTTGCAGGAGTTCTAGACTCATCTAGCATATCATGAGCCATTTATTGAACAGTTCTATTCATCCTTTCTACCACTCCATTTTGCTGAGGAGTCCTTGCAATAGATAATTGCCTTTTTATTCCATGTTCTTCACAAAAGTCAAAGAATTCATCCGAGGTGAATTCCCCTCCTCGATCAGATCTGAGACATTTGATTTTGCGATTTGATTCATTTTCAACTAGGGATCTGAAGGCTTTCAACTTTTCAAATGCTTCCTCTTTATGCTTTAGAAGCCCTATCCAACACATTCTGGAAAAATCATCAATGAAAAATATAAAGTATTCCTCTCCACGAGGTGACTTTTTCCTTGATGGACCACATACATCAGTATGAACAAGTTCAAGAGGCTTACTCACTAATCCTTCCTTTTCAGGGAATTTCGACCTATTTTTCTTACTAAATTGACATGATTTTCATATTGTATTTTTTGGAATGCTGATATCAAGAAGATCACGAATAGCCTGGAATTTTCTTCCTTTTCTTATTTGAGAGAAGCTTAGATGCCCCAATCTTCTGTGCCATAGTCAGTGTTCATCATTTTTTCTTAGATAGCACTGTCGTTGTCCTCCCTTGAGTATATATAAGTTGTTTGGAGTTCTTATACCTTTGATCACGATTTCTCCGGTATCAAGCTCACGAACAACACATCCATTTGATCGAAATACTACTTCATTTCCTTGATCAAACATTTCACTGACACTCAACAGGTTATGCTTTAGACCATCAACATACATAACATTCCCAGCTTTAACTTTTTCCTTCAACAGAATAGAACCTTTACCTTTTATGACAGTAGCAGTGTCATTTCCAAATGAGACCTTCTTTTCCTTTTCTAAGGCATTATATGATTGAAGTTTTTCTTTATCACTGTCATGTGTTTTGAGCATCCACTATTGATGTACCACTGATTTTCTTGTCCTTTTGTGTACAGGGCTATACCACATCTTTGTTTTTAGTTCTTTATTTCTCCATATTTTGGGATTTAATGAATCTTGCTCCTTCTGAGATGTTTGTCGAAATTTACTCTTGCATTCAGATTCTTTGTGACCAAAGTTGTTGCAGATAGGGCATTCTATTTCATTTTCAAGAAGAGAAAAGTTATTGTAGGTTTGTTTCATGATTCCCGTCACATTCCTTTGATTTCATGCTTCTCTAGTCATGATGGTCTTGTAAGCAACACATTGAGCAACTTTGTGTCCAAAGTTATGACATGAAAAACATTGGCCATTAAAGAAGTTCCTGCGATTATCGAATCTACTGACCTGGTGATTGTAGTTGCTATTGATACTCATTCTTGAAGTAGATTGAGTATGATTTACCTGAGATTTGTAGCTTCTGTTCATACTTGAAGTAAGTTGAGCTTGATTTACCTGGTGATCTGATTTATGCCTTTGTTATCGATTTTCAAACTGTTCACCTCTCTTTGCTGCATCAAGATAGCTTTTAGTCATTACTATTTTCATCTTCATCACTATTTGATAAACCATCGCTATCTTCATGAGTATAGTAGCTCTTCTTACTTACACTTTGTTTTCTATTCCATTTTGATGATTCCTTACCTTTATGAGGACATTTGGCAGCATAATGACCGACTCTTCCACAAGAAAAACATTTGAAAGGTAGTTTACCTATGAATATCCCGAAACCCTGTTGAAGGTTCTTGACAATGTTTGCTTCTTCCTCTCCTTTTGAAATATGTCCTGATTCATTGAGCTCTTCTCTTCCTGAAGCTTTGAATGTGGATTCTCTCATATCTGATGGACCTCCTTTTCTCATTTCGAAAGCAGTTAAGATTCCGTGCAGCTGTGTCACAGTAATAGTATGAAGATCCTGCTTTTCTTATATGGAAGGTACTTTTGATTCAAACTTAGTAGACAAGGATCTTAAAACCTTTTCAACTAAAGTAACTTCTTTTATCTTTTCACCCAAGTTCTTCATGCAATTAATAATCTCATCTATACATAAGAATTAACTAGCGATACTTTCATCATTGTGCATTTTGAGAGTTTCTTGAGAGATTGCAGTTTTGCACGTTTTATCTGATTGTCTCCTTCATAGCTTAGAACGATCTTGTCCCATATTTCTTTGGCAGTTTTGAGTTGCATAAATTTGACAAATTTTGATTGTGATAGACTCCCCAATAATGTATTGACAACCTTGTCATTGGTTTCATATTGCTTTTTACTTGCCGTATTTGTAGGAATTACTGATGGAAATGTATTTCCTCCTTCCACGATTTCCCAGACATCTGTTCCAAGAGATTGAAGATAGGCTGTGGTTCTTACCTTCCAATAAACGAAGTTGCTCCCATCAAAGATTGGTGGTCTAATGGATCCCTCTCTTTCATCGTTACTCATGATGATAGATCTTCCTTCAAGCGATCAAGCTTCTTCTGAAGGACCTACTCTGATACCAATTGTTGGAAATAATACTGAGAGGGGGAGGGGGGGGGGGGGGTGAATCAGTATTAGCAAGTCAATAATATTTCATTTCCATAATCAGATTCATATACGCTACTTTAGTTAATGGAACTTGCGTGTATACGCAACTATATTTAAGGCAACTAGCGTATATCCTACAAACTTATGATTTAGTTAATTTATCATATGTTGATCTTTAATCAGTGCATCAGAACCAGATAAATAGTAACCAAGTGCAGTAAAATAGAATAGAAAATCACACACGCATGAACACAAGATATAAGGTGGAAACCCAATGTGGGTGAAAACCACCCGCTGCAATCGTCTCTATCTTCTTTTAATAAGAAAATTCTTTTTACATTTTTGTACTGGTACGGTCTTATACCACTACGCAGGCTTCTACCTGCAGAAGGCTACAACCTTCTCTTGTTCTCTATCTTCTCCTAGAAGCAAGCTACAACCCCCTAGCTCTTGTACTAACTAATATGATTACTAGTACATAGGTGTCGGCCTACAAAATGCTACAACCTTCTCTTTTCTTCCAGGGACCACATTTCATAAACTTTTAGACTAGATCCATCAATAACATCATTCAATCATCAAATACATCTGCATCAATCAATATCCTTTTCACCAACCACAACTGAATCAATCAATCACTTTTCATAATGTTGTAACCAGAATATAGTAACCAGAAAACAGTAACAAGAACCCAGAACATTGCAACAACAACCAGAAGTAGCTAAAGCATATTTTATGAGATATACGCTACTTCAATGTGTCGAACCTATGTGCATACGCACTTTTCTCAAGGCGAACCAGTGTACAGATCTGTAAATCAAATTTAAGATGTATACGTTGTTTTGATATGCAGAACCAATGTGTATATGCTTATTTTCTAAAGTGAACCTGCGTAAAGATCTATAAATGATGATTAAATGTTTACAACAATTCCAGACTTCAGTTATACCTAGATCATCATATTTATAGTCTACAACATGCGCCAGTTATTTAGATAAAAGATCAAAACACACAAAGATACTTCACTTCAAGCCTTAAGATCTTGACCCATCATTAGATCTTATCCTTCATCAAGCACTAAGGTTCATCCTTGATTCAGATCCAGCTATGCACCATAACCCAATAACCTGTATTCTTGATCTTGCTCTTCATTAGATATTCAATACATGAGTGCCTTTGCCTAATGATCTTCTCCTCCTTTTATATTCTTAGGCCTTACTCAACACCATGGACCAAAACCACTTAGAACCAATACCTTAGACCAAATACCTGGGGTCAACACTTCGGACAAGATACCTTGGACCAATACCAAGGATCAAAATACCATGGACCAAATACCACGGACCAAAACTAAGTTTTCCAACATGTATGCGCCTTTCCTTCTAGGAAAGTGCATGTGTACACTATACGCACCTTTTGGTTTGCGAACCCGTGTGTACACGCGACTTGGTCAATGGGGAACCTGCGTATACCTCTATTTCTTTATTTTGTGAGTCTGAATTGTGATCTATCATTTGAGCGAGTTGCCATCAAGGGTAACACCTGTGTCATAGTGCCAAATCTGTGTCATAATGCCGACATCCTTTTGTTTGTGTAGTTCTAGAGCTCTTTTCAGCCCTCTAGTTCTAGGCCTTTTTCTAGGTTCTTTCTCTTCTTCAGGTTCACCATACCTGTCATAGGCCTCATCTAGCAATGCCTTGGCTTTCATTGCTTCCCTCCCTTGATGAGCTTAATCTCCATGACATCATGTTTGGCTTGAAGCTGCTTATTCTCTTGCTCATGATATGAGATGATGTATTTAGACCTCTCTATGTTGATCTAGAGCTCCCTAATGAGTGCATCTTTTTCTTTGATGACAATGCTTGTGCTCTCACTATCATCATGCTCACCTAGGTAAACCAAGTCAAAATCCTACTCTGTTTCATGGAGGTCGTCCTCCTCATGATGAATCTTTGTCTCTGGCATCTTTTCCTTGCCCTTCTGTACCTACTTTGCTGATGAAGAAGGCGAGGCCCCTCCCACAATATGTGGGGAAAACACTTGCCTATGGCCTCTCTGACAAATGTGTGTAGAAGTGCCCAAATCAACCCCTTTAGGCTTAATAACCTCAACCCGTTCAATCTGCTCCTGCTTTCTGATTTCATCTCTATTAGGTGAATGAATATGCTCATGAAATGGTGATGATGGAGGTGACGGTGAGGGTGACTGATCAGATGAGGATGAATGATCTATGGGACGAGATGGAGGAATGGAGGTGGAAGGATGAGATGATGAAGGGATACTTTGAATATTCTAAGTAGATGAATCAGTGAATATGGGATTGGCTGTGAAGGTACTCCATGCAATTTTGAGCTCTTTAAGATGATAAAGGATTATGATTTTAATGAGGGAATGATGAAAGAAACTCTTCATTTGATGTTCATACTCCCTTTTCTGGACAATGTAGGCCATCTTATCAATGCTTTGAACAGATAGTAGGGTATATTGAGCATTTTTAAAAGCCGGACGTGATAGGAATAAAGCCTAGAAAATCTACCTTCACATGAAAAGTATTTCATGATAATTTTCATCATGGGAGCATATCTGTCTAATAGGTGAGAAAAGGGAAAATATCCCTTTATTTCATTTCAGTACCTTGGTTTTATGAAAGGCTCATAATAAAGTCTCTCCATATCACCTTGTGTGAACCATTTCTCCCTAAAACCTGGGATTCCAGTGGTAGATGATATAATGGAAGTAGATAAAGTAAAAGTGACACCTGCTAAAGTGACTTGGTTGTCTTGGATTTTGGATATGAAGAGTCTAGTCAACATAGGATGTTGTTGGACTGCCTAAAATTGCTCACATAAATAATAACAACCTATATATTTGAAGGATGTCATAGCCATAGGAGATTCCAAGAGTTCCCTCAGATTTGTTTGCTCAAATCTGAGTATCCTGCCTCCTTTGTGTGTTTTCTTGACTTCTGTTTCTTCTTTCTCACTGTATGGTTTATATTCCTCTTCCACCATAGTGTTTTAATATCAAACCCTAGGGAGGCATAAGGTTGTTGGAATGTGGTTTTTTGGGAAAAGGGAAATATGAAGGAGATGGGTGAAGGGATGTATGCAATGGAGAAGGATATGGGGTATTAATATGATAGATTTTTGGGATGGGGGAACTGTTTGCAATGTAGGGGGTTTGGGAGCCTAGGTAGTTGTAGCACTTAGGACTTAGGGTTTAGGTACATAGGTTTAGAGAGTATTTGGGATAAAAGGGTTTAGGGAAAGGGAATGAAGGTGTAGGGGGAATATGAAAGTGTAGGGGAGTTAAAATTTAGGACTTGAGAGTGCAAGGGTAGTTTTTAGGGAGATACTAGGTTTTAGATGTGAAAATAACACCAAATCTTCAACAAAATTTCAAAACACCATGAGAATGATTTTAGGAGGTAGAAAAATGTAATATTCAATTGTCACTTACTTGTGGGAGGTTGAATACAAATTTGGTGGAGTTGAGGAGGCGATTTTATCTTTCCTTGACAAACACACAGCGCCTGTGGCAAGTGCATAACACCTCTAGAAAGACTGCAACGCTTGAAGGGAATGCACAATGCCCATGGCAAGTGAGCAGCGTTGGGAAAGCGCGCAGAGCCTAAAGAGAACGCACAAAGCTTGCTCTATTTTGATGATTTCACCTAGAATGGTGAAAACTGGTCTCTTGGGGTTTGCTCAAGAAATTATAAGAGGAAAATGGAGTTAGATGCTAGGAAGGCCTTTATACTCAAATGAATTTGATCTTTTAGCTTAAAATCCAATTTCTAATGTTTCATTTCTCCTTTTTGAAATGCTTGCTAATTTCCCTTTACTCTCTAATTCTTCTTCTTTGCAGGTTGATGATGCATGGAGTTTTGGCACTCTTCACATTTGAATTTTCTTGGATGAAGTTGGCACATAGTTCTTTGAGTTGACAGCTTAGGAATACTAACTTATTACATATAATGAACATAAAATTACATAAATTAGAAAAAAATATTACATCTTTGTTTTTTAGAATAAAATTACAATCTGAAATAGAACTGATACTTGGAAAGAAAATTAGAACTTGGGCAATCACAGTTACATGTTTGCTAATCCTCTTTAAATACAAAAAATGATATTATATTCCTCACTCTCATACTTTTTGCTGGCTTTATGCAGTGAAATGGAGTATTATTGGACCTTGAAAGAATGAAACCTAGTGGCCTAATGGGACCTTGAATGACCAGACTCCATGTGGACTTGAATGACACAAAACATGATGAAATGAGCTTTTATGATCAATGTATGATTGGTAAGACACAAGAAGGTGGGCCAAAAAATATTGATTTTTGAGGGAGAGAAGGGCTTTTGACATAGGGCTACCATCAACGAGTAAACTTTTGAATGAGGACCTAGGTGGAATGACAAAAATTCCAGAATGGCACCCTAATATGATATAAAAGAGGAGTTTTGATCACTGATGGTAGTATGCAAATACTGACTCTAACAACTGTCACAGTCTATTCTTATAGCTCCATGTACTCAACCAATACTTGAACACAATCTCTGCAACCAAATGTCTTCCTTGCTTGTATGAGTGGCTGCCATGTATTCTGCCTCTGTAGTTGATAGTGTCGCTACATATTGTTTCTTGCTCATTCAACTGATTGCACCTCCAAATAGGTTAAACACATACCCACTTGTAGATATTCTCTGATCCAAATCTCTAGCCTAGTCTACATCAACAAAGCCACGGATATCCAAAACGTTTTCCAATCCTGGTCTTCCTTGGTAGCACAAACCATAATCACTAGTGCCACACAAATATTTGAAAACCCACTTCACTGTTGTCCAGTGCTCCTTCCCTGGTTTTGACATAAACCTGCTCAATACTCCCACTACATGTGCAATGTCTTATCTAGTACATACCATCACATACATCAGGATACCGAATTTCACTTGCATACGGAACATGGGACATGTCCTCTTCCTCTTCTTGTGTCTTGGGACACTGTTCATAAGGTAAGTTTACACCTACAGGAATAGGAACCTTCATCGGTTTATTATCTTGCATATTAAACCTCTGCAGTATTGTCTCGACATACTTCCTATGATTTAACCAGAGCTTCCTCTTTGCCTGATCTGTTTTAATTTCCATGCCCAAAATATAGTTTGTTGCACCAAGGTCTTTCATGTCAAATTTGGAAGACAATTGGGTCTTCAAATCTTGGATAATTCTTTGTCATTTCCAACTAGCAACATATCATCCACATACAAGACTAGATAAATAAAACATCCACCAATTAATTTAAAATACGCACAGTGATTTGCTTTGCTTCTGGTGAAACCAAGTCCCCATATAAATGTATCAAATTTTTGATACCACATCCTTGGTGACTGTTTTAATGCATACAAAGACTTTTTTAACTTGGATACCAATTCTTTCTTACCCTTCACCGTAAAGCCTTCAGGTTGCTTCATGTAGATCTCCTCTTCCAGATCCCCATGAAGAAATGATGTCTTCATATCCATTTGTTCTACATCAAAATCAAAGCAATAGAAACCGATAAAAGTAATCTAATAGAAACTACCTTGGCAACAAGAGAAAAAATATCACCAAAGTCAATTCCTGACACCTGGGAATGACCTTTTGCTACCAACTAAGCTTTGTATTTGTCCACCTTTCCTTCTACATTTGTCTTCTTCTTGAACACCCATTTATTGTTAATGGGTTTCCTTCCAGCTGGCAACTCCACCAGATCCCAAGCCTCATTTTTGTGCAAAGATGCCATTTCATCAACCATGGCCTCTTTCCAAAGTTTACCATCCTCTGAATCAACTTCTTCCTTCATAGTTTTGGGATCATCATTAGTAATAGATAAAGAAAAATTTGAATAGAAAGAAGATGGATTGTACCTTTCTGGCTACCTTCTTTCTCGAACTGATCTTCTCACAACCAAAGTTTGTGCCTCTTCATCTTCTGATTCCCCTTCTACTGTAGATTCTAATTCTTCCTCCTTCAGATCAAACTCAAACTTCTCATGTTCCTTTGAAGGGACTTCATGTTTAATAACATCTTTCACCTCTCTTAACACCACATCTCGGCTGTACACAAATTTTCTTATTATTGGGTTCCAGAGCTTATAAACCTTTAAACCATCCTTATACCCAATAAAGATGCACTTTTCAGATTTAATATCTAACTTTGTTATTTTCTCCTTTGGAACATGTACATATGCATCACATCCAAATACCCTCAGATGTGAAAGAGAGGGTTTCTTACCAGTCCATACCTCTTGTGGAGTCTTATCCTCCAACGTTGATGAAGGTGATCTGTTGACCAAGTAACATGAAGTCTGCACCGCCTCTACCCAGAATTCCAATCCTAACCTAACACCACTGAGCATGCTTCTTTCCCTTTCCATCAACACCTTGTTCATTCTTTCTACAACTCCATTTTTCTCAGGTGTGTATGGAGTATTCTTCTTCCATGCTATACCACACTTCTTACAGAATTCTTCAAATTCCTTCTTGCAAAACTCTCCACCGTTATCTGTCCTCAACACCTTTATCTTCTTCTCTGTCTAGTTTTCCACCAGATCCTTAAATTATTTAAACCTTTCAAAGACTTTAAATTTCTTCTTGAGGAAATATATCCATGTATTCCTTGAGAAGTCATCTATAAATGATACATAGTACACAAACTTACCCAGTGATGGAACCTTTACAGGTCCTAACACATCACTTTGTACAAGTTCTAATATCTGTTTCACCCTCTTACCACCATAGGGGAAACTCACCTGACTCTAGTTCCCATACACACAATTTTCACAGAAATCAAAACCCTGAGAGATATTAGTCATACCTTTTACAATACCTTTACCATGAAGTCTTCGAAGGCCCTTATCTCGAATATGTCCAATCCTTTGATGCCATAGCATGGTCTTTTCTCTAGAGACCACTAGATTTTCTGATCCACTTTCAGGAACCACATAATTGTTGCACCCATTAACAACAGTGCTACCTTGCATCTTGTACAGAGTTCATTTTCGAACTCCCCACAGCAATACCAGTGCTCCTCGAACCATCTTGCAGGTATCTTTCTCAAACATTGTTTTTACACCTACATCATCCAACTTGCTTACAGAAATCATATTTCTGGCTAATACAGGAATATGCAGAACACCTGGAAGTGTTCTAATCCTTCCACCTTGCAACTTCAAATTTACTTTTCCACGACCAATGATTCTAGCATCCTTGTCATCCCTCAAGAATACATCACCACCATCATATTTTCCATACTTGCAGAACCACTCTCTATGGGGAGTGTGTTAATCAAGGTTGTCATTAATGTCAATATGGTAGTGTTTGCGATGGAAAATTCTTGTGATCATAATGTTTCCCATGAAGGACCCAAGGATTGAATACAACATATGGAGTGATATATATATATATATATATATATATATATATATATATATATATATATATATACAGACATAATAGAAGTAATAGACCCAAGGAGGAAAGCCAAGGAGAAGCAGATTCATGAAGTAACAGGAGCAAGAAGCCAAGGAGGAAAGCCATTGGAAGACAAGAACAAGAGTCATCAGAGAGTAGCCATCGGAAATCACAGAGAAGCCACAGGAAAGCCAAGCCAAGAGTAAGAGTCTGTTAAATTTTTTTTTTATTGAAATATCACATATGCTCAAGAGTAAGAGCCATATCATAGATATCGCATGAAATATTGGAGCAGCTAACATAATAGAGGAGTTAACATTGTTATCGGAGGAATTATATCGACAGATTATTTGTTACCACTCGAATTCCCCGATTGCGATTTGAGTTGCAGACCCAACTGCTCCAATAGAACATGCCCTAATTAATATCACATATGTCATATCAGAACCTTCGCGTTGCAAGTTATGAAGGCTTGTCACATTAAAACTCTGATTTTGATATAATATGCGGACCCAATCAGTGTATGGTAACAATCCTAATGTAATATGGCATTCGCCTATCAGAACTCTCATATCACAAGTTATAAAGGGCTATCACACTGAACCATCGATTGTGATAAACCCCCGAACCACCAATTGTGATAGCATTGCTGACCTGCTGCACCATTATAGCATGGCTTAAACAAATATCACATCCGCAGTAATCACAAAGTTCAAAGGAATTTCAAACTTCTGATTGTGATAAAGTTGTGGACCCAACGAACTTATTAAAATAGTTTATTAAATATCACATCTACCATGGGGTGATATGTGAATATCGGTGTTATTGAATGTTGCAATTGTGGGATTCTCATGAAGTTGCAATCATGGGATTAAGCCATGACATGAGGTGTGGGGACCTTTATTAATGTGGATTTTCATAAAGTTGCAATTGTGGGAGTCTTATAAAATTACGATTGTGATAAAGTGGTGGACCCAATGGGTTTATCAAAATAGTTTAATATAATATTGCATCCAGTAGGGGTAATCGGCCATCGGCTATGTTATGGGCACGACTTGTAAAAGACCTTCGAAAGTTGCGATTGCGATTGAGGTAGTTACGTGGCATGTGGGATCTCCCTGTGGGTAAAGACTCTCTTATATGGTTTCCATGAATAATCAAGTATATGGATAAAAGACTCCCCGATATATATTTTTAATATACAAGCTGACCTCCCTCCAATAGACATGTCCTTTGGTCATTGGTGAAACTCATATAAAAACGAGTTAAAACGCTTTAGTTTTAAGCATCTATCTCGGGCATAAAAATAAAGCATAAAGAAGTTCACAACTAGTGAACTTGAAGAGACAAAGGTAGCCAAAGATCGGGAAGATTGTTAGGGTCCCACCCTAACCCCCTTATTTATGTCTTGGGATCACGTCATAGTCAAGAGTCAATAAAGCCCATATTAATATTTGTAAGTGGTTAACCCGCAATTAATGACGGGACCACAGTTAGTTGCAAATGGGCGGAAGTATTAGATAGATGGTAAATGGGCGGTAGTATTAGATAGATGGTATTAATAAAACCCACGATATTGGCCCGTGGTATTGCATGTATGAGTCATATATAAAGGATAGAGACTCCCTGCGAGGAGTGTCGTGTCTTGTTTTGTAATCGAGCTCTGCTCTATTGGAGGTTGCCCCCTCGAAGAGGCCTGTGAACATTTCTCTCTGAATAATAAAATCATTGCTATTCTGTGCTCTGGGTATATTTTCTTCGCATATTTTGTGTTCTCGGTATCTTTTCTTCGCAAATTCTATCTTTGGGTATTACTTTGCAGGTTAAGAGGATAACAAGTGGTATCAGAGCACTTTCCAGGGCTCGGTGGGATCTCCAAATTTTAGCAATTTTTTTTTTGGCTAGAGACGTGTTCCGATGTCTTTAAACCACGGGATCTGTCGTTAAGCGCATAAACCTGCGGATTTGGGGAGGCATGCACACAGGAAATACAAGAGGTGGTCACGTCTATTGGACTCCCTTGTAACCCCTGTGGGTACCCCTTCGAGTAGTAGCGCATTAGACAAAACCGCGCACAGACTGTCTTCCATGTACCCTCTGGGTATATAGGAAGTCCCCTAGCTCCCTTGAAACCTCGCCATAGATAAACCTTCGGCCGTCTTGTGGCTACAGTACACCGAGAACAGCACTCGGAGAGATTACTCGCCCGTACGATAGGGTAGTCGGGTTGTACGGCTAAGGGTACGGTCGATCCTCCTTAGTTAGAGCCCTGAAACATTGGGCCGAGTACTACTGTCAGACCCTTATGTATATTGCGATCTGTAGCCCCTGACACTCCTCAAGACCATAGCTCCCTTTCTATCGGGGGATCACACATCACCTATTCCAGATCAGCAAGGGCAACAGCAGTAGACATCAGTCCCGCAGCTCCATCAGATCAGCAACAGCAGTTGTTCCACCATTTAGATCTCTCAGATCCACCAGATCGGAGTAGTTGTGAAGGGTTCCTGTCCCTGGATATAATTTTCGCAGGACTTTTGGCGGCATTGACATTCTGAGGATTTGGCGACTGCAGTATTGATCAGGAAGGAGTAAAACTCCGTTAGGAGTTTTCCAAAAAAAAAAAAAAAAGTCTGAGATCTTCCGGGGTGCTTATTGGTGACCTAGCCCATCAGAATCAGGACGACGAGCTGAGCAAGGTGGTACCATTCAATTTCTTAGTAAAAATTTTTTAGGCGGTCCCAATTTTTGTCCTCAGGTTGGTGTATGGTAGAAACTCGCGCCCAAGTGATGGCCAATGAAAGGATCGACAAAATTGAAGAGCATGTGCACTCCCTCCAATTGGCGGTGAAGCTTATCGAACTTGAGCTTAAAGGAATAAGTAACCAGATACATGATGCACTCCCAAAGGGCAAGGAGCCAGCCCACGAGGAGGCGTATAATGGCCATGAATACCATGAGGGTGAGTGTAGCCACTCTCATCAAGTCTGGCACACCCATCCACCACCTAGTCAGCGACCTCCCAAGTTGGATATGCATAAATTTGACGGTTCTCACACGTCTGCATGGCTAGCACAAATGGAGCAGTATTTCCAATTGAATCATATCATAGATGAGGGGACTAAGCTTATGGTGGGCACCATGTACTTGGACAATGAACGATGGCAATGGAAGGAATGGCGTCAGCGTTGCAATGGACAGTTTCGGGATTGGGCCCAATTTGCCAAAACTCTTCGCAGTCGCTTTGAACAGGAAGACTCTTTCTTGGGGCGTCTCACTAAGCTCCGACAGAAGGGTACAGTGGAGGAATATATTAATGCTTTTGAAGCCTTAGCCTTCCACACTAGGGGACTCACAGATGAGTTCTACATGGAATGCTTTATCAACGGTCTTAAAGAAGCCATCAAAGCTCAGGTTCTACTCCACCACCCTCCCACATGGACAGAGGCTTGCCAGGTAGCCCGTAAGGTGGAACGTGCATTAACAGCCCAATCCAGCCGCCCCAACTTCTCCGCTAAAGGTTGTCCCTCACAGGCTCCCAATGCGACTCAGACACTTAAGATTCAAAAGGTGTCACCTGCGGAAATGGCCGAAAGAAGGAAGCAAGGACTATGTTACTACTGTGATGAAAAATATTCCCCGGGTCATAAATGCAAAGAGCACAAGTTTTTTCAAATAGATGCCACTGACTACAGCTCCACCGAGGAAGATCCACCACTTGAGGAACCGGAGGAGATCGAAGAAGATAACCAAAAGGAAATTGTATCTGATGAACCAATTATTTCGCTAAATGCATTGGCAGGAATTTCTTCCCCTCAAACTCTCAAAATCAGGGGTTTTCTTAAACATCGCCCAGTAGTAGTCTTGATTGATAGTGGAAGTACCCATAATTTCATCCATCAAAAGATCGCTGAAGCAGCACATTGTTTCCTCCGGGCAGTTTCTAACTTCCAAGTCCAGATTGCAGATGGGGGCACAATGAAATGTGAAGCTTGCTGTGAAAATGTCAAAATTCAAATGGGGGATTATCAATTGAAAACCCACATGTTTGCAATACACATGGGGGGTTACGACATTGTCCTAGGCGCGGAATGGCTCCGTACTCTTGGGCCAATCACAATGGATTTCCAGGAGTTATATATGAGTTTTAAGCAGAACAACTCCACACATACCCTCCGTGGACTACAGGCGGGAGCCCCCTCTATCATCAGCTTGCATAGGATGGAAAAATTGTTAAAAAAGGGCCATCATGGAGTGGTAGCTCAATTTAATGCCATCCAGGTAGTAGACACCATGTCTCCGCCTATTCATCCTAAGATGCAACAGATTTTAAATAAACATCGGACGGTCTTTGACAAGCCTCATGAGCTTCCACCCTCACGAGGGGAGCATGATCATAGCATCACATTGGTTCCAGGGGCCCAACCCCCAAATGTGCGGCCATACAGATATCCGTTCACCCAAAAGAATGAAATAGAAAAAATCATCAAGGAATTGTTGGAAGCAGGTGTCATTCGTCCCAGCATTAGTCCTTATTCATCCCCAGTGGTCATGGTCCTCAAGAAAGATGGGGAGTGGCGGATGTGTCCCGACTTCAGGGCCCTCAATAAGTTAACAGTCAAAGATAAATTTCCCATCCCAGTGGTTGACGATTTGCTGGACGAACTCAATGGGGCTCAATTCTTCACTAAGTTGGATCTTCGCTCAGGCTATCACCAAATTCGCATGAAGGAAGTCGACATTCCCAAGACAGCTTTCAGAACTCATGAAGGCCATTATGAGTTCCTCATCATGCCATTTGGTCTCTGTAATGCCCCCTCTACTTTTCAGAGCCTTATGAATCACCTCCTCAAACCATATCTCAGAAAATTTGTCCTTGTCTTCTTCGATGACATCCTCATCTATAGTGGCACTTGTGCGACACATCTTCAGCATGTAGATCTACTCTTGCAACTGCTCCGAACGCATAAATTATTTGTCAAGATGTCTAAGTGTTCGTTTGGCATGGAAGAAGTTGAGTATTTGGGCCACATTGTGGGGCGTGAAGGTGTCAAGGTGGACCCCAAAAAGATCCAGGCAATGCAAGAATGGCCTCAACCTAAGACCTTGAAAAGCTTGAGAGGATTTTTGGGTCTCACAGGCTATTATCATAAATTTGTCTGCAACTATGGCCGCATAGCGAAGCCCCTAACGCAAATCCTAAAGAAAAATTCCTTCTTCTGGAACGAGGAAGCACAATAGGCATTTACCGCTCTCAAAACCGCCATGTGTTCCACTCCTGTCTTAGCACTACCGGACTTCACCAAATCATTTGTCATTGAATGTGATGCTTCGGGAACAGGTATTGGAGCGGTCTTAATGCAGGAAGGGCGACCATTGGCCTTCACCAGCCAACAACTAAGTGGGAAGAATTTGGGCCAATCTACCTACGAGAAGGAAATGATGGCCATCTTACATGCAGTCGAGACCTAGCGACCTTACTTGTTGGGGCGACGTTTCCAAATCCGCACAGATCATCACAGTCTTAAATATTTTTTGGAGCAACGCCTATCTTCCACACTGTTAGCACTTGAGATTTCACCCTAGGCTGAGGAAGGTAAACCTTCAAGGCAACATCAAACCATTTCACCTCGTAGCTAGCCCTACGGGGTATGAGAAGGCTCTCTCCGGTCAATCTCGGTAGATCTTCAATAGGATGAGCTGACCCAATTTGGAACACTGATATTAGGCTAGTAAACTGATAAGGGGGGTTGATTTAAAGTTTTTGGTGTTTTTGGTGGCAATTGGAGGGAGTGCGATTCAGGGTGCGGGGATTGAGCTCAGTTTTTGTAGGTGGGTCTTTGGGGCAAGGTAGGAGTTTGTGCTGATGCCTTTAGCTGAGATGGATGATCAAAGAAGAAAGAAGAGAAGCTAAAGAGGGCAAACAATGACTTTGAATCCTCTCTAGACAGTGGAAAACATAAACATTAAACAAATTTGAAAGCTGAGCATGGCAAGCATGAATTCAAACTTTATCACTTCATTTGTTTAATAAGCTGCAGTAAAGAAAGAGATGGAACACATAAACACACTTACAATTACAATAAGAGAATACACCATCAACACAATAGTCCACAAGAATCCCAATGATGTCTGCAAAACCCTGGCCTTCCTTTTCCTCAAATTGCAGAGATACAAGTAAAATATACAATAGAGCTTCTCCCTCAAGAGTCCAACCATGAAAATGAGCAAGAGAAGGAATAATATAGATCATCTAACTCCTTTCCCCACCTCTAGGGGGGTCGAGCTCAGCTTCCTAGGAGCAGTTTGAACTAATTCTAAACTGAGCACTAGATAATAGGCAGTCAAAACAACTTGCCTCTAAAACTTAGGTAACCCATCCATGCATTTAATATTCACTATTTACATCAAGGAAACTTCTAGAAGTGTTAAAGGAGAGTAAATGTATCCATGTGCCATGAAAATTACCCAACAATCCATCATTTACATACATCAAAAGTCAACCAAAGTAAAAACAGTGTTTTGCAGGCCGAAATAGTCAAAATGGTGAAATTTCCCTGAGTGGTCGCGCCCCTCCCTTGGAGTGGTCGCGCACATTGGCAGCTGTGTTTGAGGGCCTTCCTGGTGTCCAAATCAGGTGCAAGATAGCTAGTTGGAAAGGTCTATGAGTCTACTTTCCAACCCCACTAGAATTTTTGAATTTGGAGTTGATTTGACCCCTCAAAAGTCATTTCTCCCAAGGCAGCTTTCTGCAACTCAAAAAAGGGGCAGAAAGTCAAAATTTGCATGTATTTTGAGCTTTTGTAAGTCCAAATCTCCATAAAATTTGAAGTCCATGCATAGGAAAGTGTATTTTTGCATGCAAATTCCAAAAATGTAGAGTTTTCCCCGTTCTGAGCTGTCCCCACAAGTGGTCGCGCGCGGGGTGAGACCACTCCAATGGCCAAAACCTGTAAAATTCTCAAAAATGCCAAAAATGCCTCAAAACTCTCAAAATTTCTTGAGTTTGCTGCCAGGAGGAGGCTAATGAGTATCATGGTGAGTAAGAGAGGCCTCAGCCAAGATACGGAGCGGGTTGGTCTTCTTCCTCCTCTTGCGGGCCTCGGACAACTTCCTTTGGAGTATCTTCATTTTTGCCTTGCAAACATGCATTCTCGCCCAATAATGAGTTTTCATGTTCCGTAGGAGCCTTTTGTCTTGGTTGGCTTTCTCCAACAGTTTCTCCAAGCGAGCATTTGCCTGGATGAGCAAAGACTCCCGGTCAGCAGGCAATGGGTCCCCGGGCCTCCTACGGTTCAAACCTCGATTACCGCGGATCCTCCATAGCTCATCAAGTTCTTTCTCCGCCTCTAATTGTCTGTTGCGCTGCTCCAGATAAGTGATGGTCCATTGAGCCATTTCGAGCTTCTGCTGCAACACGAGGTTCTCCTCCTCTCTCTGTCTGATAAGCTCATAAAAATCTGAAGAAGGAGAGTGAGCGTCAAGGTCAATGAAATCATGATGTGTATCGCCAGCTCTCTCATCCTCAACCATGGGCTGCTTGCCTTCCCGTACTGCCTCTGCTGATGAAGAATGCGAGGCCCCTTCCACCTGGTGTGGAGATAACACTCGCTGATCTGAAGAAGATGACGAGACCCCTTCCACCTGCTGTGGAGAAAATACTCGTCGAGCTGCTGCAAATAAGGTCCTATGACCCCTCTGATATGTAAGCTGCGGTGGGGAAGCAACATGTCTCGGAACAATAATCTCGGGCTGGTGTGATGGACCTCCCGCCTCATGAATGGCCTCTGGCTCTGGTTGTGGCTGTGGTGGCACTGTAAAGAACTCATGAGAAATGAAGTCTGCCCATGGAATGCCCTGCTGACTCAACTGATGGGAAACAATGAGCTGGATGAGACCATGATGGCACAAACTCCTATGCTGCTGAGCTGGGGACTGCCTCTGAAACACGGACACCATCCTCTGAATGTCCTGGAAGAAGTAAACCGGGATGTTCATCATCCTCACTCGGGTAAAGTGCATCAACAGGCGAATGTGACAAGCAAAGACTCGTGAAAACCTTCCCTCACATGTGAAGTAATGCATGATAAGCGCATGATCGGAGCATACTCCTCTCGGAGGAATCTGAAAGGAAAGTTCCCTGACAAGTGATGTACGAATGCTGGCCTGACATATGGCTCAAAATAAACAAAATCCGGCCATTTGCGCTTTGGCCACACCTCACCCACATTGGGTATCCCGGTAGCCTCTGAAATCATCTCAGGAGAAAACACAAAATTCACCCCTGCAAGAGTAACCTGCCCATCATGAAGGCGCAAAACAAATAGCCGGGCCAACTCCCTGTGGTGCTGAATCTGGGCAAGCCTCTCGCAAAACTGGAAACATGACATGTACTGGAAACAAGTCACTGCCAATGGGTAAGCCTGCAATTCTGCTAAAGATGTGGGCTCTTCTCTCCTATGATGACCACCTTTGCCACCCCTACGAGGCCTCTGCTGTGCCTCAACCTCCGTAGAAGAAGACCGGTCATCACCTTGCTCATTAGTTTCAGTGGTTGACATGGTGTTATTGAGCAAGGTGGAGAAAATAGACAAAGTTGACTGCTGCCCTGCCTGTAAAATGCTGAGAAGTATGCTGTTTTCAAGGGGAAAAAATCATGAGGGAAATGTTAGGGGAGGGACTTTTTCATAAGGAATGGGAAAATATATAAAAACAGTGAACTTTTAAGGAATAATTCACAAAATGTCAAACATGTTGTCTCATCTCTCATCATCGGGAAATCATTTGCAAAGAAATATCTTTATTAGGGAAGACATGTAATAGGGTCACCAAGGGAAAGGACAATACATTTTTCAACAGGGGGTAAGGGATAGCATGTAATACAGGAGATGGGGCAGCACTGATTACTAGCATCAACAGATAGTTCTTAGATTTTGTCCTTTGACTGTACATTATTAGGCATACTCTGTTTTTCCAAGGGATTGATGTACTTTTGATGCTAAGGGGAAATAAGGAATTAATTTACATTTGTCATAAGGGGAGGAGGGCTTTACTTAACAAATTCAAAAGAGAAAGGAGTTGCATTGCATCAAGGGTATTAGGGGGATAGAAGGGAAAAGGATGCCTAGGGTTTGGTTTTGGAGACACAGCAACATTCTTCTGCAAACAGTATTTCAGAGCAGCATGTCCTTTAATAAATATGTACAGCTGTATTTGCTTTATTTTTGCTTTGAATAACACAGCCTTCTTTTCACTGTATTTTTGAGGACTATGCACAGCAATAAGTTTCTTTTGTTCTTGCAATGGCTTGGCTACAAATAGTAATCTTTTCCTCTGTTTTTTGTCTTTTTTGTTTTATTATTTTTACCATTGCAATTGCTCTTTCCTTTTACACATCACTATTTTGATTCTTGCTGTGTTTTTATATATATATATTTTTTATAATATTGCTGTGGGGAAGGAATTAGGGTTTAAGGGATGCATATGAGAGGGATTAGGGTTTTAGGTATAGGGAATGGGGAATTGATATTCATTGTAAATGTGATGAGATAGAGACAAATTATGACAATTGTAAATCTAATAGGAGTAATGGAGGGAATAAAGAGGAATTAAAAACCTTGAAAGCAAACACCAACCTTAGCAAAATTGCCTACATGAACAAACAATCACTAAACCTATTTCTCTTCATATTTTTGATGGTAAAAATGCATGAACACAAGCTCATCATCCATGTTTCAAACATTCAATACATTAGAGAGGCCTACCTCGAGCAATTAGCAAACCAAAACGCGATTTGAGTGGATTTAGGAAGGTTCTGTGAGTGGGAGCCCGAGTGGTCGCGCGCAGGCTCCGAGTGGTCGCGCACACCCCGAGTGGTCGCGCGCGTTAGAAATTTGAACTGTGGAGGAGGCGCCGAGTGGTCGCGCACCGCCCAGGTGGTCGCGCACATTGCCCGAGTGGTCGCGCACCAGAAATCTCCTTAATTTTTCTGCAATTCGCCCTCTTTCTCTCTTTCCGCCCTCTTGCTCTTCTTTGCTAGCTCATAGAGGCATAATGAAGATGTTTAGAGGGAAATTTACCTCTTGTAGGTTCAATTTGAAAAAATTAATTTACAAAACCCACTCTCTAATGTTCTATTTTGACATTCACTTTTAACACTGCTTTTTGAGTTGCTTTGTCCTGAATTTAGCTTTTGAGGCGCTTTAACTTCATTCTTTTTGCAGGTTGACCATCTGATGGACTCTGGCGAGGAGACCAGGGTTATTGCCGGCATTTTGAAGACTTTTGAAATTTTCCTTATTTTTTACAAATATTACATGACCTTGGGTTTAAAAACAGGGTTTTTAAATCCAAGGTATAAATGAGCTGTACCTGATGAAAAATATCAATGGAACATATGTACATACCTCCTTCTAGCTTGCTGGGCACTCATGGACCTTTGACTCATGACCTTGCAGTGATTTTTGACCAAAACCCTAGATCTAAGACTTGGGACTTCAAGACAAAACAAAACAAGTATGACACAAGCTCATTAACTGATATGACCTGATCCAGCAAAGCCAAGAAAGGAACAAGGACCAACTCCTCCATCAGTTTTATGGCATGCCTAATGGGATGCAAAACTGATACTGATGAGACACCTACCTATGCACATGCAAAGAGCTTTTGATCACCGATGGAGGGCTCAAGACCGACACTAACATTGGCTCCAATGGGGATGGTAGCTCCTTGGAGGTGCCAAGAACTTTAGACCTCTGGGAGAGCAGACCAGTGCCTTTCAATCATTGGGCAATGGAGTCATTATTTTGAACGGAGAACACAAAACCTTTGACACATTTATTGAATGAAAACTTGACTAAAAACTGACTGAAAATTAACTGAAGCTTGACTCAAACCGACTCGATGGCAAACTGAAATAACTTGAAAAAACTCACTCAACAGACCAAACACAAATGACTCATGACCGACTTAAAACAGAACTTACAAAGCTTTTTGAAGGGCAGCAGTCCATCAAGATTTGAAATCATGATGACAACCACCTGCATACTAATGAAATATGTACAATCATGTATAATGAGTTTTCCAATGTAACCAATCCAGCAGATGCCTTCTTGATTGATTCTCCCAATCAGATCTTCTGGTCAATAGTACAAACCTATCACTGAGCATCCAAAAACATAGCTGACCATGATCTCCTTCATCACTGAACACTGCAATAATCACCTTCATTGTTGACTGCAAGAGGACTGCCATTGGATCTTGAAAAACATGAAGATTTGCCAGTGCCACCTCCTGCTGAAAGAACAAGGTATCCTTTGCTTCAAATTCTAATATGCCTTCATCATGTGCTTCGGTAAAAGTATGCTCACGGGCTTCAAAAAACTATGAACAAATGAATGGGCAGATCTCCTCTTGAAATAACATTTCAAAACATGAGACATATGAGGAAGAATCTGAAATGGAATCCTGAATGGTATGATCTTTTGTAGTTTGAATGTGTTGTAGGTCATTCTTAAACAAAAAACAATCTTCGAGATTATCAAACATGACAGCCTTATCATCTTCATGAAAGAAAATATTATCTGTTTGCTGATCTATAAAACTAATTACCAGACTGTCATCATTTTCAAAAGAGGAAGAATTTTCTCCAACACTTTCCTGACTAGGTGTGCATTGCAAATCTGCTGTAGCTTGGGCTGTAACAGGACCTTTCAAGAGCTGATCTATCTCCTCTTCAGACAAAGGAGACAATGCCTTTTGTTTTCTTCTGCTTAAACAAGTCTTGTCTTCTTGAAATAACATTTCAAAACATGAAAAATCTGAATGACAATCCTGATCTTCTGAAACTTGGAAACATTGTTGATCATCTTCATATGACATGGCAATCAAACTATCCAAATTATGATTGAAAAAAGAGTTTTCACTTACTTGAACAAAGATCTCATCTTGTTGTTCATGAGCTGGCTGAATTACCTCCTCATGCAGGCTCTGTTCTGATGGCATAAGGACATTTGGATCAAGAACTTTGTCCATGATCTCAACAACAAAACTCTCCTTTTCAGGATTCGGCACAAGGTATTCTTGGTCACCATGATCTGAATTTTGATCTGAAATAGCTGAGTTGACTGCATTACATTCTAAAATTGAATCTTGGCTATCTTACATGCTGTCTTCTTCTGTGGGAAAATCTGAAACAACATTTTCTCTTTCCTCATTTTCAACCATATGACCATCTCCAACTTGCTGATCTTGACAAGTATCCTCTAAGATTTCTATGTGCTGCTGAAATGGATTTTCATACAGGGCTTCCATAATCTCAACGTCCATAAAATTATCATCTTCATAAAACTTCTCAAGGCTTTCAATAAAACTATAAGCATGCTGGCAACAGTCTTGAACTAAATTCAATGATGGATAAGAGTCCTTATATCTTTCAATAAACAAGGCATGAAAATCTTTTAAGCAGTAAATACAAGCAGGCGGCAAACTTTCATACCATGATTGAGCTTTACCTTCCAGAGTGGCCAAGAATATCTTCATCAAGCAATCTTCAGGAAAATCAACCTTCAACTTGCGAATATGCATGTGAAATCTAACTAGATGTAAAGCAGCATCCTTCTTACCATCATCATTAAATGTAGGCAGATTCCTTGACCAATCTACCTTTGGAATTTTATTTGGAAAACCGGGGATGTGATCTCGGCTCAAGGGAGCATATCTTCTTGCGATTAGGTCCATCATGAAAATCTCACAGCTACTGATCTTCCTGCAGTGAAGTCACCATGAAGCATAGGTCGCTGGATTCTTCAGTGAAAGGAGTCGCCAAGTGAATGATTCAGCCTTGTCAGTGTCTGATCGTTGTCCACTATCAACAATCAGATCTGAACTTGATACATGTACTGGGGTAAAGTGTCAATGAAGCGGCAGTATTCACAAGCTCACGGAGATTGACTGAAGCAGCGTTTATCTACTAACGCTGATGTAAAACAAGAGCGTTTTCGAAGGCTACCTGGCGTAACTTCAGGCTCCGTCTAAGACTTATGAAATAACACGTCAATGAGCAAACGATTAATTTTTTTTTCCCAGTATGGTCGCCAGTATGTTAGCACTTGAGATTTCACCCTAGGCTGAGGAAGGTAAACCTTCAAGGCAACATCAAACCATTTCACCTCGTAGCTAGCCCTACGGGGTATGAGAAGGCTCTCTCCGGTGAATCTCGGTAGATCTTCAATAGGATGAGCTGACCCAATTTGGAACACTGATATTAGGCTAGTAAACTGTTAAGGGGGGTTGATTTAAAGTTTTTGGTGTTTTTGGTGGCAATTGGAGGGAGTGCGATTCAGGGTGCGGGGATTGAGCTCAGTTTTTGTAGGTGGGTCTTTGGGGCAAGGTAGGAGTTTGTGCTGATGCCTTTAGCTGAGATGGATGATCAAAGAAGAAAGAAGAGAAGCTAAAGAGGGCAAACAATGACTTTGAATCCTCTCTAGACAGTGGAAAACATAAACATTAAACAATTTTGAAAGCTGAGCATGGCAAGCATGAATTCAAACTTTATCACTTCATTTGTTTAATAAGCTGCAGTAAAGAAAGAGATGGAACACATAAACACACTTACAATTACAATAATAGAATACACCATCAACACAATAGTCCACAAGAATCCCAATGATGTCTGAAAAACCCTCGCCTTCCTTTTCCTCAAATTGCAGAGATACAAGTAAAATATACAATAGAGCTTCTCCCTCAAGAGTCCAACCATGAAAATGAGCAAGAGAAGGCATAATATAGATCATCTAACTCCTTTCCCCACCTCTAGGGGTCGAGCTCAGCTTCCTAGGAGCAGTTTGAACTAATTCTAAACTGAGCACTAGATAATAGGCAGTCAAAACAACTTGCCTCTAAAACTTAGGTAATCCATCCATGCATTTAATATTCACTATTTACATCAAGGAAACTTCTAGAAGTGTTAAAGGAGAGTAAATGTATCCATGTGCCATGAAAATTACCCAACAATCCATCATTTACATACATCAAAAGTAAACCAAAGTAAAAACAATGTTTTGCAGGCCGAAATAGTCAAAATGGTGAAATTTCCCTGAGTGGTCGCGCCCCTCCCTTGGAGTGGTCGCGCACATTGGCAGCTGTGTTTGAGGGCCTTCCTGGTATCCAAATCAGGTGCAAGATAGCTAGTTGGAAAGGTCTATGAGTCTACTTTCCAACCCCACTGGAATTTTTGAATTTAGAGTTGATTTGACCCCTCAAAAGTCATTTCTCCCAAGGCAGCGTTCTGCAACTCAAAAAAGGGGCAAAAAGTCAAAATTTGTATGTATTTTGAGCTTTTGGAAGTCCAAATCTCCATAAAATTTGAAGTCCATCCATAGGCAAGTGTATTTTAGCATGAAAATTCCAAAAATGTAGAGTTTTCCCCGTTCTGAGCTGTCCCCACGAGTGGTCGCGCGCGGGGTGAGACCACTCCAATGGCCAAAACCTGTAAAATTCTCAAAAATGCCAAAAATGCCTCAAAACTCTCAAAATTTCTTGAGTTTGCTGCCAGGAGGAGGCTAATGAGTATCATGGTGAGTAAGAGAGGCCTCAGCCAAGATACGGAGCGGGTTGGTCTTCTTCCTCCTCTTGCGGGCCTCGGACAACTTCCTTTGGAGTATCTTCATTTTTGCCTTGCAAACATGCATTCTCGCCCAATAATGAGTTTTCATGTTCCGTAGCAGCCTTTTGTCTTGGTTGGCTTTCTCCAACAGTTTCTCCAAGCGAGCATTTTCCTGAATGAGCAAAGACTCCCGGTCAGCAGGCAATGGGTCCCCGGGCCTCCTACGGTTCAAACCTCGATTACCGCGGATCCTCCATAGCTCATCAAGTTCTTTCTCCGCCTCTAATTGTCTGTTGCGCTGCTCCAGATAAGTGATGGTCCATTGAGCCATTTCGAGCTTCTGCTGCAACACGAGGTTCTCCTCCTCTCTCTGTCTGATAAGCTCATAAAAATCTGAAGAAGGAGAGTGAGCATCAAGGTCAATGAAATCATGATGTGTATCGCCAGCTCTCTCATCCTCAACCATGGGCCGCTTGCCTTCCCGTACTGCCTCTGCTGATGAAGAATGCGAGGCCCCTTCCACCTGGTGTGGAGATAACACTCGCTGATCTGAAGAAGATGACGAGACCCCTTCCACCTGCTGTGGAGAAAATACTCGTCGAGCTGCTGCAAATAAGGTCCTATGACCCCTCTGATATGTAAGCTGCGGTGGGGAAGCAACATGTCTCGGAACAATAATCTCGGGCTGGTGTGATGGACCTCCCGCCTCATGAATGGCCTCTGGCTCTGGTTGTGGCTGTGGTGGCACTGTAAAGAACTCATGAGAAATGAAGTCTGCCCATGGAATGCCCTGCTGACTCAACTGATGGGAAACAATGAGCTGGATGAGACCATGATGGCACAAACTCCTATGCTGCTGAGCTGGGGACTGCCTCTGAAACACTGACACCATCCTCTGAATGTCCTGGAAGAAGTAAACCGGGATGTTCATCATCCTCACTCGGGTAAAGTGCATCAACAGGCGAATGTGACAAGCAAAGACTCGTGAAAACCTTCCCTCACATGTGAAGTAATGCATGATAAGCCGCATGATCGGAGCATACTCCTCTCGGAGGAATCTGAAAGGAAAGTTCCCTGACAAGTGATGTACGAATGCTGGCCTGACATATGGCTCAAAATAAACAAAATCCAGCCATTTGCGCTTTGGCCACACCTCACCCACATTGGGTATCCCGGTAGCCTCTGAAATCATCTCAGGAGAAAACACAAAATTCACCCCTGCAAGAGTAACCTGCCCATCATGAAGGCGCAAAACAAATAGCCGGGCCAACTCCCTGTGGTGCTGAATCTGGGCAAGCCTCTCGCAAAACTGGAAACATGACATGTACTGGAAACAAGTCACTGCCAATGGGTAAGCCTGTAATTCTGCTAAAGATGTGGGCTCTTCTCTCCTATGATGACCACCTTTGCCACCCCTACGAGGCCTCTGCTGTGCCTCAACCTCCGTAGAAGAAGACCGGTCATCACCTTGCTCATTAGTTTCAGTGGTTGACATGGTGTTATTGAGCAAGGTGGAGAAAATAGACAAAGTTGACTGCTGCCCTGCCTGCAAAATGCTGAGAAGTATGTTGTTTTCAAGGGGAAAAAATCATGAGGGAAATGTTAGGGGAGGGAATTTTTCATAAGGAATGGGAAAATATATAAAAACAGGGAACTTTTAAGGAATAATTCACAAAATGTCAAACATGTTGTCTCATCTCTCATCATCAGGAAATCATTTGCAAAGAAATATCTTTATTAGGGAAGACATGTAATAGGGTCACCAAGGGAAAGGACAATACATTTTTCAACAGGGGGTAAGGGATAGCATGTAATACAGGAGATGGGGCAGCACTGATTACTAGCATCAACAGATAGTTCTTAGATTTTGTCCTTTGACTGTACATTATTAGGCATACTCTGTTTTTCCAAGGGATTGATGTACTTTTGATGCTAAGGGGAAATAAGGAATTAATTTACATTTGTCATAAGGGGAGGAGGGCTTTACTTAACAAATTCAAAAGAGAAAGGAGTTGCATTGCATCAAGGGTATTAGGGGGATAGAAGGGAAAAGGATGCCTAGGGTTTGGTTTTGGAGACACAGCAACATTCTTCTGCAAACAGTATTTCAGAGCAGCATGTCCTTTAATAAATATGTACAGCTGTATTTGCTTTATTTTTGCTTTGAATAACACAGCCTTCTTTTCACTGTATTTGTGAGGACTATGCACAACAATAAGTTTCTTTTGTTCTTGCAATGGCTTGGCTACACATAGTAATCTTTTCCTCTGTTTTTTGTCTTTTTTGTTTTATTATTTTTACCATTGCAATTGCTCTTTCCTTTTACACATCACTATTTTGATTCTTGCTGTGTTTATATATATATATATTTTTTTTTATACTATTGCTGTGGGGAAGGAATTAGGGTTTAAGGGATGCATATGAGAGGGATTAGGGTTTTAGGTATAGGGAATGGGGAATTGATATTCATTGCAAATGTGATGAGATAGAGACAAATTATGACAATTGTAAATCTAATAGGAGTAATGGAGGGAATAAAGAGGAATTAAAAACCTTGAAAGCAAACACCAACCTTAGCAAAATTGCCTACATGAACAAACAATCACTAACCCTATTTCTCTTCATATTTTTGATGGTAAAAATGCATGAACACAAGCTCATCATCCATGTTTCAAACATTCAATACATTAGAGAGGCCTACCTCGAGCAATTAGCAAACCAAAACGCGATTTGAGTGGATTTAGGAAGGTTCTGTGAGTGGGAGCCCGAGTGGTCGCGCGCAAGCTCCGAGTGGTCGCGCACACCCCGAGTGGTCGCGCGCGTTAGAAATTTGAACTGTGGAGGAGGCGCCGAGTGGTCGCGCACACTGCCTGAGTGGTCGCGCACCAGAAATCTCCTTAATTTTTCTGCAATTCGCCCTCTTTCTCTCTTTCCACCCTCTTTCTCTTCTTTGCTAGCTCATAGAGGCATAATGAAGATGTTTAGAGGGAAATTTACCTCTTGTAGGTTCAATTTGAAAAAATTAATTTACAAAACCCACTCTCTAATGTTCTATTTTGACATTCACTTTTAACACTGCTTTTTGAGTTGCTTTGTCCTGAATTTAGCTTTTGAGGCGCTTTAACTTCATTCTTTTTGCAGGTTGACCATCTGATGGACTCTGGCGAGGAGACCAGGGTTATTGCCGGCATTTTGAGGACTTTTGAAATTTTCCTTATTTTTTACAAATATTACATGACCTTGGGTTTAAAAACAGGGTTTTTAAATCCAAGGTATAAATGAGCTGTACCTGATGAAAAATATCAATGGAACATATGTACATACCTCCTTCTGGCTTGCTGGGCACTCATGGACCTTTGACTCATGACCTTGCAGTGATTTTTGACCAAAACCCTAGATCTAAGACTTGGGACTTCAAGGCAAAACAAAACAAGTATGACACAAGCTCATTAACTGATATGACCTGATCCAGCAAAGCCAAGAAGGGAACAAGGACCAGCTCCTCCATCAGTTTTATGGCATGCCTAATGGGATGCAAAACTGATACTGATGAGACACCTACCTATGCACATGCAAAGAGCTTTTGATCACCGATGGAGGGCTCAAGACCGACACTAACACACACAACAAAATAAATGGTTAGCCAAAATGCTGGGATATGATTATGAGATCATTTACAAGAAAGGGAAAGACAACAGGGTAGCAGATGCATTGTCGCGCCAATTTGAGGAGGAAAGTACTCTGCTCGCAATTTCCCTCCCCATTCCCGACTGGATTGAAGAGGCTCGCAGGGAATGGTTTTCACATCCCGGGCTCTCCCAACTCATTTCTCAATTGCAGGTAGATCCTAATTCCAGCAAGGACTACTCATGGCAGAATGATATTCTTCGCTACAAGGACAGAGTCGTAATATCGCCAACATCCACCCTCAAAAGTCGCATTTTGGCAGAATTGCACTCATCTCCCATTGCAGGACATTCGGGCTTTCAGAAGACGTATGCTCGCACCAGAAGATCATTTTTTTGGGCCGGCATGAAACAGGACATCCTTACTTTCGTAGCAGAAGTGACGTCTGTCAACGCCACAAAGGGGAACCGTCAACACACCAGGCACATTACAACCATTGCCCATTCCGGCGTCAATTTGGACAAAGGTCTCCATGGATTTCATTACAGGTCTTCCAATGTCTGGGAACAAGTCAGTCATCATGGTGGTTGTGGACCGACTGTCGAAGTATGCTCATTTCTGCGCCCTACCCCACCCATTTACACCAACCTTGGTTGCTCAAACTTTCATGGATCAGATCTTGAAATTGCATGGCATGCCCACTTCTATTGTGTCCGACCGTGACCCAATCTTCACCAGTAATTTTTGGCAGGAGCTCTTCAGAATACAAGGCACTCAACTCAAACTCAGTACTTCATATCATCCGCAAACAGATGGTCAAACCGAAGCCATCAACAAATGTCTAGAAACCTACCTTAGGTGTTTCACTTCAGAAAAGCAACACCTTTGGGTACAGTGGTTACCTCTGGCGGAGTGGTGGTATAACACCAACTATCATGCCACCACCAAAATGACTCCCTATGAAGCAGTCTATGGACAACTTCCGCCTTCCCCTACTTCTTATCTCACGGGGTGCTCCAAAGTACAAGCCATGGATCAACTCCTAAAACACCGCGCAACCATGCTTGCCCATCTGCGCGAGAATCTTCATCAAGCTCAGAACCGTATGAAGCAACAGGCTGACCAACATTGCTTAGAGCGCCAATTTTGAGAAGGGGATCAGGTCTTTTTGAGGCTGCAACCATATAAGCAAACATCACTCAAAGACAAGGGTTGTCAAAAGCTCTCCCCAAAATTCTACGGACCATACCAAGTACTTCAGCGCATTGGAGAAGTGGCTTACAAGTTGGCTTTGCCACCTACAGCAAAAATCCACCCAGTTTTCCATGTATCGTGCCTCAAGAAAGTGATTGGGAACAATTGCCGAGTTCAAACCAGTCTACCTGAATTGGACAAAGAAGGGTCAATCTGGCTTCATCCTGAACAGGTTCTAGACACACGAGACAAGCACCTGCGCGGCCGCATGATTAAGGAGGTCCTCGTCAAATGGAAAGACACCTCTCCGGAAGATGCAACTTGGGAACCAACCACTATTCTTCAGTAGTTTCCGCAGCTTCAGCCTTGAGGACAAGGCTAGTCTTAAGGGGGAGGGCATGTTAGGGTCCCACCCTAACCCCCTTATTTATGTCTTGGGATCACGTCATAGTCAAGAGTCAATAAAGCCCATATTAATATTTGTAAGTGGTTAACCCACAATTAATGACGGGACCACAGTTAGTTGCAAATGGGCGGAAGTATTAGATAGATGGTAAATGGGCGGTAGTATTAGATAGATGGTAAATGGGCGGTAGTATTAGATAGATGGTATTAATAAAACCCACGATATTGGCCCATGGTATTGCATGTATGAGTCATATATAAAGGATAGAGACTCCCTGCGAGGAGCGTCGTGTCTTGTTTTGTAATCGAGCTCTGCTCTATTGGAGGTTGCCCCCTCGAAGAGGCCTGTGAACATTTCTCTCTGAATAATAAAATCATTGCTATTCTGTGCTCTGGGTATATTTTCTTCGCATATTTTGTGTTCTCGGTATCTTTTCTTCGCAAATTCTATGTTTGGGTATTACTTTGCAGGTTAAGAGCATAACAAAGATGAAGGTCGAGCGAGTGAAAAAGGAAGCCAAAGGTCGAGCAAATGAAAGTGGAAGCCGAAGGTCGAGTGAGCGAAGAAGGAAGCCGAAAGGTCTAGCATAAGAAGAAGGAAGTCGAAGGTTGAACAATTGGTTGATTGGGTTATTTATTGAAAAGCTCAGACCTGTGTTTGACAGTGATTGAGATAAACATTCAAAAGGACGCTCTGTAGATCTAAGAATATTAGCTGAGTATGAACAGGGTTGTTTTTAATTAAACGCACAATATGAAACCGTGACCATCACTCCTCTAAAGAAGTCACTCCTGAAGCAGTTACTCCTGAAGCAGTCACTCTTGAGCATTTACCGTGATAGTGAGAACAAAGCTTGAAAAGAGAGTTGTTTTTGTGCAGAGCTTAGTGTAGTTCATTGTAGACACATTGAAGTTGTGTGAAGACTATTGTGGATTATGATGGCTATTTGAAATCATCATGAGGTAACTTTGCAAACTCTGTTTGGGCAATATGAAGAATTGTGAAGACTCCTTCATATGAAGACAGGTTGTCATTGATGTAGCAGTGAAGTTGTAGATTGAGAGAACACAATGAAGAATATTTTGAGAGCAGTGTAATACAATCAAAACATTCCTTGAAAAGATAGGGTCAGAGCCCTTGGGGTTGGTGCCTCAAAATTGGAAGGATTGGTTTCCTTCAAGTTCGTGCTCCTAAATCCAAGGTTGGTGCCTTGACAAGATAGGGTTTGCGCCCTTGGGGTTGGTGCCTAAAAATTGGAAGGATTGGTGTCCTTGGAGTTGGTGCTCCTAAATCCAAGGTTGGTGACTTGAAAAAATAGGGTTAGAGCCCTTGGGGTTGGTGCCTCAGAATTGGAAGGATTTGTTTCCTTGGAGTTGGTACTCCTAAATCCAAGGTTGGTGCCTTGAAAAGATAGGGTTGGAGCCCTTGGGGTTGGTGCCTCAGAATTGGAAGGATTGGTGTCCTTGGAGTTGGTGCTCCTAAACACAAGGTTGGTGCCTTGAGAAGATAGGGTTGGTTCCCTAGAGGTTGGAGCCTCACAAAATACCAAGTTGGTGCTTGGAAACAAGTTGGAGCCTTATATATATTTACCTGATTTATTTTAAAGATTATATTAATAAAAGCATTTATTCCTATTATTCATTTTGTGTTCTAAATATAAATGATTTAACTGGTAAAAATAACAATTGAAAAGGAATACTGATTCACCCCCCCCCTCTTAGTATTTTCAACAGAGTGAAGTGAAAGGATGCACCAGAGTCAATCAACCATGCCTCATGATCTACATTTGTACTTGAAGAAGCCAAGTACACATCCCCACCTTCATCTGAGGTGGTTTTCGCCTCTGCGGAAGGAGTATCATTAGATCCCTTTCCTTTGTCAGGAGCTTTAGATTTACAGTCCCTTTTGTAGTGCCCTTCCTTTTTGCATTTCCAGCATGCCTTTATAGGTTTTCTTGGAGATTTAGATCTCCCTCTAGATTTGGATCTCCCACTCGATGACTTATTTTTGTTTCTGTTTTGGGACAGTCCTTGTACAGATAAGGCATCACCATTCTGGCTCTCCATATTTTTCCATCTCATCTCCTCCGTCAGCAAGGATGAGACTATTTCATCAAACTGCAAGGCAATTTCATTGCTACCTATTGCAATAACCAAACTATCCCACGAATCTGGTATAGAAGACAACAAACTAACGCACTTATCTTCATCTTAAATTTTAATATCAACATATAATAACTGACTTACCACAGTATTAAATGCGTTCAGATGCTCTGTCACAAAGTCTCCATCTCTCATCCTTAGGTTATATAGATTTTTACGTAGGAAAGGTTTATTCACCAGAGACTTATATTGGTACAAAGTCCCTAAATTGTCCCACAAATCCGTCACTATAGCTTCCCCTATACATTCAACAATACTGAATCTGAGACACACAATCGTATTCTGCTCTTTGCCTTCCGATCCAACTTCTTCCATTCTTCATCAGACACTCCCGTTGGTTTAGTACCTGGATCTACCACGATCCATTGATCTTTATCCACCAACAGATCCTCCATCTTGAGTTTCCACAACTCAAAACTTTGACCATTAAATTTCTCGATCTCTATCTTTCCACTCGTCGTCATCTTCTTTCACCACCAGAATCGATCTTGCAGATCTCCCACTGAACAACATCTACCACAGGCCCGAGCGAAACCCCTCAGCAACAAAAGCATCCCCTTATATATCTGATACCAAATGTAGGTTTTAACCCCGTATAGAAATTACCTGCATACGAAATCTAAAACATAGAAAATAAACAATAGCGAAAAAATAACACATAAAACAATACACAGATATTTTCCCCTGGATCCCAAAACCAGGACTACCAGATTGATTTTTCATTATGTTCCTTTCAATGTTACAATACATATATATACATGTTGAAGCATCCAATACCATGGACTGAAACCCATTGCGCCTAAAACCATGTGCGCAGACCATGCACAAAACCATGGACAAAACCATGGGTCAATTTTTATTTTTTTTTAACCCCCATTTTTAACTAGGGGAGCTAGTCACGGAAAGAATATAACACAACCCAACATTTGGAGCAAAAAATTCAAAATTAAAATTTCAAAATTATCTTTTAAATTTGACATGAAAACATGTCTTACAATAACTTTTTCAAGGACTAGATAATCAAAATGACATGAAGAACATGTCTTACAAATTATTTATACATTACAAGGGCTAAAATATAAATTATGAAGACCAACATAGGGCCTAGGTGTAGAGGGGGTTACGATTTAGTTAGAGGTGGGTGGCCTAGTGAGGTTGGGGTCAAGGAGAAGGTAGGGTACTAGGTACAAAGGGGTCTAGGATTCAAGAAAAGGTAAGGGCATAAGGGTATATAAGGATAGGGGATGAATATAAGGGAAGAGATAAGGGATATGGGTAGAGGGGGTTAGGGATTCAATGGAGATAGGGACATAATGGAGAAGTAGGCTAGGGGTATAGGTTAAGAGCTAGTGGTGGAAGGAACTCATGGAAAGGGGGATATGACCTAAGGGTGGATGGGTCTATGGGTTAGGCCCAATGGATAAGGGGATTGTATGGGTATAGGTGGAATTTATTAATGGTAGAGGTATATGTTCATATGTGATGGAGCCTAAGGGAGTTAAATTCTTTGGGCATAAGGAGAAAGTGTAGTCCATTGGGCCCTAGGAGCATAGGGTCTAAATCCCCATAGGTGTAGGGTGTAGGAAATATAAGGGTAAAGAGGTTTAAGTGTTAGATAGAGGTGGTCGGTAAATTATAGATGGAGATAGGGTCCAAAATATGTATGTCAAGGGCCACTAGTGTTAGGGAATTAGTTGGAAGGTGAATATATGGGGAGAGTAGCGGCTGTATTGAGGATGGTGGGAATATGTGGAAGAGGTAAAGAGGATTTTGGAGCCATCAATGAAGAATATAAGTATGGGGAATATGATCCATGGAATTAGGGGTAAAAGGTTGTGATTGGGGCTAGGATTAGAGATGAGGGACTAATGGATAAGGTTAAAGGATGAGGGAATGTGGGACCTACATGAAGGGACATAAAATATAGGGGTAAGTGGTGCAGAGGTGCTTAGGGACAAGAATAGGGTTGTAGAGAAAATGGGATAGGGAAAGAGTAAGGAATTACGAAAGAGCTTACAAATTCAAATGTGATGAAGTCCCAATATCAGGGATATGGACCTGGAATGAAGATGGTTAGGGTAGAGTCAAAGGCTTAAAGGAAGAGGACATTAATGGCCCATTGGTAGATGGGGATATAGGAAAATGTAGGGTCCAAAGAGTTGATGGGGTTGGGGATAGAGGCTTGCTTCAACTAATCCTTAGGTTTTCTCCCTTAACCATATTGATGTCTTGAGAGCCATATGCAATTATCAAAAAGTTGTGAGAGAACTAAATCTTTGTTAGAGGCCAAGGATACCCTCTAGAGGAAATGTGTGATGCTTTCATGCATTGTTCATGGTTTTGGATTCCTAGGCACATAGGGAGCTAGTGGAAAAGTAGAGATAGGGTCCCAATCATGAACGAGGCTAGAGTATGAGAAGAGGAGATGACAAAGGGATACAATGGATAGGCCTTCAACTAGATAGAGAGGAAGTTTTACATGGAGGGGAATGATGGAGTGGGGTGAGAGGGGAAAATGAGGAGGAGGTGAGAATAGGTGAAGGGTGGATGGACAGGGAATGTGCATTGGTGGGAATTAATGAAAGGAGGGAAGATCCAAGGGGTAGGGTGAGACAAGATAGAAGAGGAGGAGGAGCAAAGGTGAGGGAGGGATATATAAGAGAGGAAAATAGGTAAGACTAGCATAGGAAAGCATGATGAGATGAGATGATAGGGGAAACATGTGAGGAGGTGATTAGAGATGAAGGCTAGATAAAGGAAAGAAGGGAGGAGGCAGAGTGGAGGGATTAAAAAGAAGAGAGGGAGGAGGAGGGAGGGTAAGGAGTAGTGGGAATGTAAAAAAGGAGGTAAATCCATTAGAAGGTCAGGAAAGGGGGTGATAATAGAGGGAATGTACATGAGAATGGGAGTCAGAGGGTGGTGGGGAGAAGAGAGGCTATAAGTGATGAAAATGAGGGGATGGGGGAGAGGGGAAAGGGGGAGGGGCTGAGAAGAGGTGAAAGGTAGATAAATAAGAGAGGGGGAGTGACAAGAATTAAGGATATGAGGAAGGAGACAAGGGGGAGGGTGAGGTAGGATGAAGGGGAAGTTGGAGAGGAAAGGAGGTCATGTCGATTTAAAGGGTAAGGGGCAATATTGTTGGAAATAATACTGAGAGGGGGGGTGAATCAGTATTATCAAATTCTTTTCAATATTCCCTCTAGATTTATAATTTAATTTATTCTTCAGATGTTGACCATTAATTTGAATGTCAGTACCATATAATAATGAACAGGAACAAGAAAAACAGACAGTCACACCAAAGAACACCAGATATAAGGTGGAAACCCAATGTGGGTGAAAACCACCTGCTGCAATGTGTCTCTATCTTCTTTCAATTAGAAACTTCTTTTACAATGATTCTGTACTGGTGCAGTCCTTTACCAGTATGCAGGTTGCAACCTGCAGAGAGCTACAACCCTCTCTCGTTTTCCAGACTCTCCTGGAAGGGAGCTACAACCCCCTTAGCTCTTGTACTAGTTGAGCTACTAGTACGTAGGTGCTGACCTACTTCTTTTCTTCCAGGGACCACGTTTCATCAATTTTCAGACTAGATCCATGAACATCAAATAATCATCAAGTACATGTGAATCAACCAATCTCCTTTTACAATCAACTAATGAATCAACCAATAGCCTCTCAGAATGCAGTAACTAGACAAGCAATACCAGTAATCTAAACCCAAAACTCTGCAGCAATAGACAAAAGGTAGCCAACAAATATTTCAAGAAAAGTCCGCAACTTCACCAATAGAAATCTGTGAATATCCGCACTTCAGCTGTGTCTAGCCTGCGTAGCTCCGCCCCTGCTCTGTCTAATCGACAGCGCACCTCCGCACTTGATTCCTCTATTGGACTGCGCACCTCCGCACCTGCGCCATCTATTGGACTGCGGACCTCCACACCTGCACCGTCTACTGGACTGCGGACCTCTGGATATAAACACTTTATCAGTCCTCAATTGTACCCTAGTCTGTCGAATTCACAGATCTAATCAGGCGCCAAAGAGACCTCGACTTATCAGTAGATCCGTCTTATAATTCACGGTTTTCTCCTTGATTCAGATCTAGCTTTACAAACCGATCACCAAAATTTCAGGTCTTAAGATATTCAATATTCACAAGTGCCTAGCCAAATGATCTCCTTTCCTTTTTATAGGCAAGCCCTTACACAAACCATGGATCAAAACCATAGAAAGCCAATACAAGGGACCCAAAACCGGGTTTCAATATTTTAGATGCTATACCATGGACCAAAACCATAGGATCAAACACATCGGACTAAATACCATGGATCAATCATAAAAATTCCCACGTGTGCGCGCTTCTCTGCATTGAAGTGAGTGAAATTGATGTCCGCATCTTTTGTTAGGAGAACCTGCGGGTATGCCCGCACTTCTTGTTCGGGGCACCTGCGGGTCCGCAACTTTTGTTAGGCTCACCTGCGGGTATCTCATTTTCTATTATATGAGAGCCTGAACAGTGATTTGCCACTTGAGTGAGTTTCCATCAAGGACAACATCTGTGCCATAACGCCAAACCTGAGTCATAATGCCAACAAATATGTTGGGATAAGGGAGGGTGAAGAAGACGGGTAGAGGAGATGGTGGGTTGATGTGATTGGGAGAGAAGGTAACGATAGAGGGAAGGTTGATGTGTATGGGTGGAAAAGGGGTAGGGGAATGAGAGAGGGAGATGGGTTAGACAAGGAGAGGTGGGCATGAGGTGGTTATGTAAGAGAGGAAAAGGGTGGATGGGTAGGGGATGAGGATAGGTGATTCCATGACATAAATGTTGGGTTGTGTTATATTCTTTCCACAACTAGCCCACGTACTTAATCGGGGGGTTAGAGGGGGGGCGGAGCCCCCCTTCATTGCGTCAATTGTGTAGCGAGGGGGCAGGGGGGGTCACAGGGGGTTTGAGGTGCACCCATAACCCCACTTTATGGGGTCTGGGGTAGCGCCTTGGAAAATTTTGGTTTTGGATCCTATGTTAGGATGTGCGGACCCACCTATGGTTTTGTGCATGATTTTCACACATGTTTTTGGACGCGATGGTTTTCCGTCCATGGTATTAGATGCTTTGGCATGTATAAATATGTATTATAACATTGAAAGGAACATAATTAAAAATCGAGCTGGTAGTCCCAATTTTGGGATCCAAGGGAAAATTTCTGTGTATATTTGTTTTATGTGTTATGCTCTTGCATTGTTTATTTTTTGTGTTTTTAGAATTCGTATGTAGGTAATTTTTGTACGGGGTTAAAACCTACATTTGGTATCAGAGCTGTTTTGGCTTCAAGGGGACGCCTTTGTTGCTGAGGGGTTTCGCTCGGGCCTGTGGTAGACCCTGTTCAGTGGGAGATCTGCGAGATTGATTCTGGTGGTAAAATAAGATGGTGAGCAGTGGAAAGATAGAGATCGAGAAATTTAATGGTCAGAGTTTTGAGTTGGAAACTCAATATGGAGGATCTATTGGTGGATAAAGATCAGTGGATCGCGGTAGATCCGGGTACTAAACTAATGGAAGTGTCCAATGAAGAATGGAAGAAGTTGGATCAGAAGGCAAAGAGCACAATACGATTGTGTGTCTCAGATTCAGTATTGCTGAATGTATCAGGGGAAGCTACGGCGAAGGCTTTGTGGGACACGTTAGGGACTTTGTACCAATCTAAACCTCTGGTGAATAAATTGTTGCTGCAGAAAAAGCTATATAACTTGAGGATGAAAGATGGAGAATTGGTGACAAAGCATTTGAATGCATTTAATATTGTGGTAAGTCAGTTAGCATCTGTTGATATTAAAATTTCAGATGAAGATAAGTGCATCAGTTTGTTGTGTTCTCTACCAGATTCATGGGATAGTCTAGTTATTGCAATAGGTAGCAATGCAACTGCCTTGCAGTTTGATGAAATAGTCTCAGCCTTGCTAACGGAGGAGATGAGACGGAAAAATATGGAGAGCCAGAATGGTGATGCCTTGTCTGTATGAGGATGGTCCCAGAATAGAAAAAAAAAGTCATCGAGTGGGAGATCTAAATCTAGAGGGAGATATAAATCTCCAGGAAAACCTGTAAAGGTGGTGTGCTGGAAATGCAGAAAGGAAGGGCACTTCAAAAGGGAATATAAATCTAAATCTCCTGATAAAGGAAAGGGATCTGATTATGCTCCTTATGTAGAGGCGAAAACCAGCTCATATGAAGGTGGGGATATTTACTTAGCTTCTTCAAGTACACATGTAGATCATGAGGCATGGTTGATTGACTCAGGTGCATCCTTTCACTTCACTCCCCATAGAGAGTGGTTCTGCGAGTATGAGAAAGACGATGGTGGTGATGTATTCTTAGGGGATGATAGGAAGGCTAGAGTCACTGGTCACGGAAAAGTAAAGTTGAAGTTGCAAGGTGGAAGGGTTAGAATACTTTCGGGTGTTCTGCATATTCCTGCATTGGCCAGAAATCTGATTTCTGTAAGCAAGCTGGATGATTCAGGTGTAAAAACAATGTTCGAGAAGGATACCTACAAAATAGTTCGGGGAGCACTAGTATTGATGCGGGGAGTTCAGATTAGAACTCTGTACAAGCTGCAAGGTAGCACTATTGTTGATGGGTGCAACATTTATGTGGTTCTTGAAAGTGGAGATGAAAATCTAGTGGTCTCTGGAGAGAAGACCATGCCGTGGCATCAAAGGCTTGGACATATTGGAGAGAAGGGCCTTCAAATACTTCATGGTAAAGGTATGGTATAAGGTATGAGTAATATCTCTCTGGATTTTGATTTCTGTGAAAATTGTTTATATGGGAAGCAGAATCGGGTGAGTTTCCCCTCTGTGGTAAGGGGGTGAAACATATATTAAAGCTTATGCACAGTGATGTATTTGGACATGTGAAGGTTCCATCACTAGGTAAGTTTGTGTACTATGTATCATTTATAGATGACTTCTCAAGGAATACATGGATATATTTCCTTAAGAAGAAATCTAAAATCTTTGACAGGTTTAAAGAATTTAAGGCTCTGGTGGAAAACCAGACAGAGAAGAAGGTAAAGGTGCTGAGGATAGATAATGGTGGAGAGTTTTGCAGTAGGGAATTTGAAGAATTATATAAGAAGTGTGGTATAGCACAATAGAAGACTACTCCATATACACCTCAGAAAAATGGAGTTGCAGAAAGAATGAACAAGACATTGATGGAGAGGTCAAGAAGCATGCTCAATGATGCTGGGTTAGGATAGGAATTCTGGGCAGAGGCGGTGGAGACAACATGTTACTTGGTCAACAGATCACCTTCATCAGCGTTGGAGGATAAGACTCCACAAGAGGTATGGACTGGTAAGAAACCCTCTCTTTCACATCTGAGGGTATTTGGATGTCATGCATATGTACATGTTCTAAAGGAGAAACGAACCAAGTTGGATAGTAAATCTAAAAAGTGCATCTTTATTGGGTATAAGGATGGTTTAAAGGGTTATAAGCTTTGGAACCCAATAACAAGGAAGGTTGTGTACAACCGAGATGTGGTGTTTAGAGAGGTGAAAGATGTTATTAAACATGAAATCCAACCAAAGGAACCTGAGAAGATAGAGTTTGAGCTAAAGGAGGAAGAATTAGACTCTACAGCAGAGGAGGAATCAAAAGATGAAGAGCCACAAACTCCGGGTCTGAGAAGATCAGTTCGAGAAATAAGGTAGCCAAAAAGGTATAGTCCATCTGCTTTCTATTCAAATTTTGCTTTATCTATTACTGATGATGATCCCAGAACTGTTAAGGAAGTAGTAGATTCAGAGGATGGAAAACTCTGGAAAGAGGCCATGGTCGACGAAATGGCATCTTTGCACAAAAATGAGGCTTGGGATTTGGTGGAGTTGCCGGCTGAAAGGAAACCCATTGGCAGCAAATGGGTGTTCAAGAAGAAGACAAATGCAAAAGGAAAGGTGGAGAAATACAAAGCTCGGTTGGTAGCAAAAGGTTATTCCTAAGTGCCAGGAATTGATTTTGGTGATATTTTTTCTCTTGTTGCCAAGGTAACTTCTATTACATTACTTTTATCTGTTGTTGCTGCTTTTGATTTTGAGGTAGAATAGATGGATGTGAAGACAAAATTTCTTCATGGAGATCTGGAAGAGGAGATCTACATGAAGCAACCTGAAGGCTTTGCAGTGAAGGGTAAGAAAGAACTGGTATGCAAGTTAAAGAAGTCTCTGTATGGGTTAAAACAGTCACCAAGGATGTGGTATCAGAAATTTGATACATTTATATGGGGACTTGGCTTCACTAGAAGCAAAGTAGATTACTGTGTGTATTTTAAATTAATTGGTGACCGTGTTATTTATTTGGTATTGTATGTGGATGATATGTTGTTGGTTGGAAATGACAAAGAAATTATATAGGATTTGAAGACCCAATTGTCCTCCAAATTCGACATGAAAGATCTTGGTGCTGCAAACTATATTTTGGGCATGGAAATTAAAAGAGATCGGGCAAAGAGGAAGCTCTGGTTAAACCAGAGGAAGTATGTCGAGACAATATTACAAAGGTTTAATATGCAGGATAGTAAACCAGTGAAGGTTCCTATTCTTGTAGGTGTGAGGTTATTTGCTGAATAGTGTCCCAAGACACAAGAAGAGGAAGAGGACATGTCCTGTGTTCCATATGCAAGTGCAGTCAGTAGCCTGATGTATGCAATGGTCTGTACTAGATCAGACATTGCACATGCAGTGGGAGTATTGAGTAGGTTTATGTCAAAACTAGGGAAGGAGCATTAGACAGCAGTGAAGCGGGTTTTCAGGTATTTTCCTCGCACTAGAGATTATGGTTTGTGCTACCAAGGAAGACTAGGATTGGATAGAGTTTTGGATATCCATGGCTTTGTTGATGCAGACTAGGTTGGAGATTTGGATCAGAGAAGATCTACAAGTGGGTATGTGTTTAACCTATTTGGAGGTGCAATCAGTTGGATGAGTAAGAAAAAATCTGTAGTGGCACTATCAACTATAGAGGCAGAATACATGGCAGTAACTCATGCAAGCAAGGAAGCAGTTTGGTTGCAGAGATTGTGTTCAAGTATGGGGTTAGTACAAGAAGCTATAAGAATATACTGTGACAGCCAAAGTGCAATTTTCTTGGCAAAGAACCCCGCATATCATTTAAAGACAAAGCACATTGATGTTCAGTATCACTTTGTGAGGGATATGATAGAAGACAAAATGGTGTTGCTGGTAAAGGTGGACACTTTGAAGAATATTGTAGATGCATTGACAAAATCTGTCAGCTTCGAGAATTTCTCTTCGTGTAGAGAGACAATGGGCATTTCAGGGCTGGAAAAATGTCTAAGCTCTCTTGTGGCACCCTGTGGAAAGAAAACAACAAGTGGGAGAATGTTTGGTTGTGTTATATTCTTTCCACGACTAGCCCATGTACTTAACCTAGAGGTTAGAGGGGGGGTAGAGCCCCCTTTCATTGCGCCGATTGTGTAGCGGGGGGTGGTCACAGGGGGTTTGAGGCACACCCGTAACCCCACTTTATGGGGTCCAGGGCAATGCCCTAGAAAATTTTGGTTTTGGACCCTATGTTAGGATTGACAGACCCACCTATGGTTTTGTGCATGATTTTCGACATGTTTTTGGACGTGATGGTTTTTGGTCCATGGTATTGAATGCGATGGTTTTCGGTCCATGGTATTGGATGCTTCGGCATGTATAAATATCTATTATAACATTGAAAGCAACCTATTGAAAAATCAAGCTGGTAGTCCTGGTTTTGGTGCAAATGCACTCACCGTATCTAGAAAATCTTCCTCTGGTGTCACTATCCCTACCCCTCTTTGTCTCTGCTTCCTTCTGGCTCGAACTCTTCCGGATGCTGCCTTTGGAAAATCAAATTGCCCAAGGAAATCAATCTTTGTGTGTCACAAGTGTGTTCTCCATCTACCCATCGACTTATTTTTATAATCTTCTATTGGAACTCCAATGACCAATATCAAATATTAATCGATGGCTAAGATCACATTGGAGTCGATCCATTTGAGTTTCTAGATGATTCTCATACAGGGGAAAATCTCTATGTATATGTGTTTTATGTGTTGTGCTCTTGCATTGTTTATTTTCTATGTTTTTAGAATTCGTACGCAGGTAATTTCTGTATGGGGTTAAAACCTACAATAAATGAGTCATGAGTGGGATATAGGTGAGACCAGGAGAAGTGAGAATGAAGGTGTGAGGTGTGAGGGGAAAGTTAGGAGAAGATGAGAATAGGAAAATTTTTCTAGGGCCTTGGGACACATATATTTTTCTCAAAGTAACCTAGTGGTATCAACATCCACAATAATAGGCTAGTACTATTTTCAATAGGAAACATGTGGTTATTTGACGCACCCTTCTTGGTTTTTAAATGGATAGAATATTCCTTTAGGGCCTAAATTTCATTTTTCCTCCCTTAGCCATGTCCAGGGCCCTAAGGCCCATACTTAGTGCTAAAAATTTCTAGTGGTTCCTATATGACTAGTTAGAGGAAAATGATGCCTTTGTTAGGTCATTTTTAGAGGATGAGGTGAGGGTGGGAAAGAGGGAAGGTGGGATGTGTTGGGATAAGGAAGTGAGAAGAGGAAAAGGGATAATGGATAGGGGAGGGAGAGGGATGGGAATAAAAAAAAGGATGGAAAATCAATTGAATGATTAGGACAAGAGGTGATAAGAGAGGGAATGTGAATGAGCATGGGAGGAATAGGGAAAGAGGAAAGAATAGAGGAAGATATGTGAGACTATGAGAGGTGGGCATGAGGAAGTGGAGTGAGAGGGGTAAACTAGGAGGAGGTGAGAAAAGTTGCATGGTAGACATGTAGGGGATGGAAAGTGGTGGGCATGATGGATAGGAGGAAGGAGCCAAGGAGTAAGGTGAGGTAGGACAAATGGGAAGTTACAAAGGAGGAGAGGAGTTGAGGGCGAGGAAGAGGGGAAGGGAGGATGTAGGGATGAAGTGAGAAGAAGTAGATTGTATCTAGGGCCCTGAGACACATACCTTCTACTCAGAACCACCAAGCGGTACCAAAATAAAAAATAATAGTCTAATAATACTCTTAATAGTCTATGTGTGGTTGTTGATGGAATCCTCCTTGCTCACCTCCGTTGTGAGTTGTTCGCAAACCATGTGAGGAAAGAATACCCTTTTAGGGTTGTCAAGTCTGGTCTCTATTTTCAAATTGTGCCTCTTGTTCATCATTTCCATAAATTCATATCCTGGCTGGACATAACATATAAAGAGGATAAGAATTGCTTTATTTCTACCTTAGGGACTAAAATCCTGGAAATTACTCCCACCTTGATTCAAAGGGCCTTAATTTTTCTAGTTTCTTCCACAATTCATCCTTTCACTGATGCTACCTTGGTCCATCACTTCGTTACACTCCCCCATTATGAGAAACAATCTTTCTTAGATGCAATCCTTGTTCCTGGAATTAAATCCATCCCTCTAGAAGAAGGGTTCCCAATAACCCTCTTCTAGGAACCCATTCGACCCTTCCTGACTGCAATCGCCTACTTAATGGGTGAAGAGACTCAAAAACAATAAAAAAAACCCACCCTAAGGTTGCTGCATAAGATGAAATAACCAGATTTCTTATTCAACATCCCACTCTATCTATCTATTGCCTTATGCCTTCAGCTCCATTTATTCCCTCCTTCTTCTTATTTTCGCCACTACTCCCTTCTATTTTACCTGTTCCTGTACACTCATGTTGAGGAATTTCAATGTCTAGATCTTCAAGTGTTTTCTCCCAACAAGAAACAAAATTTTGTCCTTGATTGGAACTTATTAATGAGAAAAAGGCTTGGCATGGGTGGGTATTCACAATTCATCTTGACCTTCATGGCTATTGCTTACCGTATTATCTATGGAACCCCATCACCTAGAATATTCCCACAACAAAAGGAGTTTCTCCAACTCAGCAAGGATGCCATGATAGGTGACTGGTACCTCTATGAGGACTACATAGAAATTCAGGTTTATGGTTGTGAACTTCGTCCATACTGTTTTCTAGTATTCATGCCTATGAGGATTTTTTCCCTTGAGTTCATCTGACAGATCCTTAGTGTTGCCCTACTCCATCTTGTACCAGCAAAGAAAGGCTATATATTCAAAATGGGACAATCAGTAGGTCCTTTTCTGGTAAACACTAGGCAGGCTTTTAAAATAGCTGAGGCCCTACTTGAATCCATGGAGCTAGATAAGGGAGACACTTGGAATTATGATCCCCACGACATCATTTCCCGAAGGAGAGAAAATATTAAAGCATCAATGTATGTGCATGAATTAAAGCTCGAAATTAAATGGAAATTTAACTTTGATTCATGGCCTCTTAATACAGAGATGGAGATTGAATCCCTAGTCAACAAGGGCAAAGCATCAAAGAGGACTTCTGACTCAGCAATGGATACTAACACCAAGGAGGGTCATGTAAATAAAAAACCTAAGAGTCAAGGTCCTGAACAGGAAGAAGAAGAGTAAGAGGAAGCGACGATACAATTAGAAGCACCAGTTTAGACCATCTAGAGTTTCATATCAACCTGAAAAATCCACTAGTAGCCACAACTTCTCCCACATATGAAGTATCTATTCTCATTCCTGAAGACATTGTTGCTGCTACGAGATCCAGTTGGCTTATAGGAAGAGCTATTAACGAAAAGAACAAAAGGTTAAAGAGAGAATGCATAGAGAAATGGTTGCCCAATCAAATCCTTGGCACACTAAAATATTGGTTGTTATGGACCTCGAGAAGGATGAAATGAGAATTTCACTACAACACCCATCAGTGCAGCTCTTTCCTACATGACCTCAGTTCAAGACCTTGTATGTATCCTTGAATCTAGAAGTTGTCCCTTTGTCAGATAAGGTCAGCCTACACAAGCAGGTTGGGGAAATTTTATACAATGATTTGGGTAAAAACCTCATGACTATCAATAGGGCCGATACATATATAGGAAAGGTCTCCAATAAAATGAAAATAGAGAAGGCCAAATCTAGAGCTCTGTATCGCCAGAAAGAATCATACAAGGAGTTGATAATAAAACTAGGTATCAACCCACATGACAAATCAACAGTAGAAGTAGTTCTGTAGTCAACTCAAAAGGAAAATATGGAGCTAAGGCATCGAATGAAGAAGCCTGCTGGTGAACATATTCAGACAAAGTTGTTAGCACAAGTAGAGATGGAAAAAGAAAAGTTGATGAAAATTTGGAAGATAGTAAAGATAAAGTATTGGCCTTGTAGAAAACTGTGACCAATTTGCAAAAGAAGATTGATTCCCATGTATGTACAATAGTAGTGCTTGAGGATCCGCAGAACCCTATTGATCGTCTCACTCAGGCTCTATTTGAGATTTAAATTTCTGAAGGTGAACTAAAAAAGACACAAAGGAACTTAGACACTGCCAAAGCCCAGCTAGCCTAGAAAAAGAAACAACTGCAAAACTCAGTTAGTAATGTTGAATAGTTCACTAAAAACCTACAGGATTCCACTCAGGAAATAGCTAGACTGAAGGCCAAACTGAAGGAGAACATGTCTCTCCTTGAATCTAGGCAGTTGGTGTGGGAGGAGATCACTAAGGAAATGACTCATAGCTAGGAGCATGTGACTATGATACATGATCACAAGTTCCTTAGTGCAAAATATGGATCACAAATAATAAAGGCTAAAGAGGTGAGTATAAGGAACTCCCAGTTTTCTCTGAAGTTCATTAATTTCTTAAATGAGAGGGAAATCGAAGAGTTGAGGCCAATAGAAATAGCAGATAGAGTCATCATAGTGGAGGAGGTACCTAAAGTGATTTCAAAAGAGGAAGCTTGAGCATGAGTAGAGCAGAGCTTAGTCAGAGTACAAAAGGACACGGCTTCCTTGAATGAAGAGTTTGATCATATCATCCAAGCTAGATTACCTAACCTCTAGGGTCAATGTAGGGAACTGCTATCTTAGGAGAAATATAATAAAAAGATGATAGAGGCAAAGAGCAAGGCAGGACCATCTCACGAGAAAATAACCATGCTTAAGGGTACAACTATGGTAAATTTCGTCGTAGGTTGGACTACTCAAGGGTGATTGATCTAAATATTAGTTACAAGTGGTTCAGCTCTACTCCTCATCCCCCTTCAGTCTTGTGGCAATGGGTCGAGTAGTTTGTGAATCCACCATTTGTACAATTGGTCCATTCTTGTGCTTTGCATGCTCCTCATCAGGCTTCATCATCTTGTCGTTCATGAAAATCATCCAAATTTTGCCAACCTTGGCATTTCATTTACTTTGGTGTTATTTTTACTCATGTTTTTACTTTATCTTGTTATATTAGTACATTATGTTTTAAACAACTGTGAATCTGCTCATGCTGGAATTTTAAGTATTATTTTTGGCATAATTAACCAAATCAAGAAGGAATATCTCTCTAACAGCCTCGCTTTGTGCAAAGAAACCTATATATAAACTTTTGATAGAGAAATATTGGTTCATGATTTTGGAAAGAAACTCTGTGTTATTTTTTAGAATGTTATGGTTCTTTCATTGTATGTGTTATTCAGAATATTAATGCATAACAATGGTGATTCCTTCATTCCAAGATTACAATATGTCTCGTCTCTTTTGAAATTTCATAAATGTTCATGTTCTTCTTATATTTCGTGTTAATTAGCTACCACACATTTTTCCTTTCTTATATAGATTCATTTCAATTAAGATGTTAATGAAAATCCCTGTATGAATTTTCAGAAGCTAGATCTTTAAATGCGCTCTGTAAGTCTTCGCATCCATTACTATTCCATAGCTGTCATTTCTTTCTGAATCCAAATAAGTGTAGAATACTCGATATCTCGAGCTATATATGATGGGTTTCTTATTTTATTTCTTTTGTTGTCACATTCACATTAAAGAAAATGAGTTGTAAGTCCTTGGATGATTTTGGCCTCCGTTGATTGACACTTTATACCAGTGTATATCTCTTATGTATAAAGAACTCATGGGTTGTGTCTTTCTAAAGCTGTTTGAACCAACTAAGTTCAATTCGTAAGAAATTTTACAAATGGTGTTTTAAAGCCTTTGAAGAATTATTAGAGATGCACCATATTTAGATGTACTAAGCACTGGTCTTCTCGCAATCAAGAGTTTGTCTCTAGAATCAACAACACCTTCTACTCAAAACCACCAAGTGGCACCAACATACACAATAATAGTCTAATAATACTCTTAATAGGTTATGTGTGGTTGTTCATGAAATCCTCCTTGCCCTGGATGGTTAGAAGCTTCCTTTAGGGCTTAACATTAATGTTTCCTCCCCTAACCATATCTAAGGCCACGAGACATATACCCATGTTGGTTATCCTTATCAGGAGACTAAGGATACCCTTGAATGGTTCTTTGTAGTGGGTCAACATGTTGTTGATACCCCTACATGTGTACAATATTTCTTTCACACATTCTTCTCAAACCCACCTTGTCAATAGCTAGTGAAGAAAGCTCATGCATGTTCCTTCCATTTGAATTCTTTTCAATGGAAGTGATAACATTAATATATGTATTTGCCAATTTGGTTTCCTTGGATTTAGGTTTAGAGTGACAAACCTAGTGGTTTTGGCTACAAATATATTAAAACCTCCATTTTTATAACTTCCTCTCAATAACTTGTCTTTGACATTATTTTTGTATAAGATATATGATACTATTGTCAATGAAACTATAGAAAAATATAGAGTCAATTTTACAGATTCTAAATGTATGAAAAAAATAAATCGATACCCTTTGCTATTTTAAATACATTATTTTCTTGACATATATATGAATATTAAAATATATACATATTTTATTTCTACTATGCTTATGATCAACTTAACTAATTTGAAAATAAATAATATGTTGCACTAGTAAAAACTACGATCTATAATTTAAAAAAATGAATAATGTTAAGACCCTCTTACCCTACAATGATGCAAGGCCTTGTAATTTCAAGGATATAATGAATTTCATAATATCCCTACATTCTACTAGAATACAATGTTTAAATTTTTGAATTACACACCCTCTATATTTATCAATGAACCATTTGAGTTCTTGCATTTTGTAGTGAATCAGGTAAATGGTTTTATTTTGTGTTTATTGGTTCTCGAATGAATCTTGTTGTGATAAGTAATCACGTCTAGTCAACTTTATTTTGTAAATAGAGATATACATAGTGGTGGCTTGAATTAGTTCAGGTTTAGTGACAAGGATCCAATTTTGGGTTGAGACACAGAGTCTTTGAAAGTAGAGAGTTTTTGTATTAGAGGAAACCTTGCAACACATAAAATTGGTGATATTTCATTAATCAACGAAGAATTGCGAAGAAGAATTTCCTATCAAAAAAAAGTTTGTTGAGTGAGGTTTCCACTCTTGCATGGTTCCACCCCAATATTATTTATTTTGCAACCAAATCATTTGTATCTAGAAGTTCGGTTATCTAGATAAAAAAAAGGTCTAATAAAAAATCCTTTAGCGAGATTGAAGTTAAGCTAGACATAGTAGAAGTATCCAACTTGGAGTGGATATTAGGATTGTAAGCACTCATTGAATCTAAGCAAGGACATTTGAATCAAAGTTTATAATCCAAGCTATTAAGTATCCGAGGTAAACCCCACCATACATCATAAGGAAGAGTGGAATTTGGATCGTAGTTGATCTATGTATTTCAAAGTATCCAATGTGTACCCCAATAAGAGATATAAACAAGAACCAGATTCTGGATTTTTAAATTTTCCCCAAAAGGTTAATTTGGCTTAAAAATGTATATGGATTGGGATAGATGTCTAGGTTACGAAGCTATCCAAACCAATTCATGATTGCGAGTAAAGTGGATTTATGGATTGTGCAAGAAGTTGGCCTTAGCACCTTTTGGTTAAGCACTTGGTCACAATGTTGGTCATATGTGTTAAAGCGGATTAAGCCTGAGAAATAAGGAACTTGGGTATTTTGTATAGTTCACAATGTTAATTCTGATTGATTTGGGATTTATTGAAAGCATTAATCACGTTGAATGAAACTCAAAACCTCCATAGACATAATTAGAGGGGATTCAAGGGATCCCCCACAACGAGAGAAAAACCATATGAAGAGAATTTGATCTGTGTCAAATTGGCCCCCCATGGAATATGTGGAAAGTAGATGTGTTAGCATCATTTTTGGTATCATAGTAGGATAATTCCTACTCATTTGAATGTTTTCAAGGATATAAAATCATTTTAGCAACACTGGCATAAAATATAGTGGTAAAGCTAGTGCTGGATTAACACAGGAATCCAAAAGAAGAATTCAAGGTAGGAGATTACAGTAGGAATTATTTTGGCTTTAGAGAAATTGTTAGAAATTAAAATATGACACCAACATATTATAAACAAGATATTGAAAGGAGAAACACAAGGCACATAGACTACATATATTGAGGTAACAAATTTATTCTATTTGATAATGAATTTGATAATATGATTGACATTTGATGCGCAAGGAGTTATTATGCAATAATGGAGATTTGGATAAGGAAAATAGCACAATGAATATTGTGCAAAGGAGGCTAGGATATAAGAAAGTTCCCACGGATTGAAGAGAATTCCAGCCAAGGAGAAGATTTGGTAGAATTGTTAATGAAAGTTTCAAGGAAAACTTGAGAAGACTGGTAGTAGTAAAAGTATTTTAGGATTTTGTAGCAAAGAACTCATAAGTTTCCAGAATTGCAAATCTAATGAGATTAGATAGGTAACATGTTCTTTATATTTTCAATTAAATTTTGGCAGAGAAATTGTTGATTGTAGGTAGCAACAAATAAAGGACAAATAAGTGTGTTACAAACTATTAAAGCAAAAGAGTTTGGAACAACTTCCACCTGAGGTTGGGTAGAAGTTGTTGAGACAATTCCACAAGCTGATATTGTGGGTATACTTTTCAAAAGAGTGAATAGAGTAAGAAGCATAACATGAGCAAAGAAAGATCGAGAGGTTTTAGAGGAAGTAACCAAGGGTTATAATAACAAGGTTAGAAAACCTTGTTACTACGTAGGCTTATTTCTAGCTCACAATTGAGCATGGAGAAGCTCATAGAGAAAGAAAGAAACATGACTAAGGACGGTTAGGATAAAAGACTAGGAGAAATGCACAACAAGATTAAAGAATATTCTAAAGAAATTGGTAGAGGAAAGAAACATATGAGTCAAGAGGAACTTTACAAAGTAATCGTTGGTTTAAAAGAAAGGTTGAGTATAATGATGAAGCTCTACAAGAGAGTAAGGGAATAGAAAATATGTGGATGGATAATGAAGAAGTAGGTTACATGTCATGTTAAGGAATTAGTTGCACAAAAGTTAATGAATAATTTGAGGAATAGGATGAATGCTTGGTTGAAGGAAGAGGAACTAAGAATAGCTAACTATGAAATGAGAGTTCACTATTGTGAACCAAAGCAATGATCATTCCTCGAAGAGGATGATGATGAGGATTTCAATGGGAGACTTGATGAGAGTCTCATGGATTTTTTGGAAAGTTCAAAATCAGCATAAGGATGTGATAATAGAGAAATCAAAGGAGGATAGAGAATTTTATGTTTTTAAATTTGATAATTTGTGAATGAAAATGAGTTTTGCAAGTTTTTTAAATGAAGAACAATCATTAGAAACTATCATAAGGAGAGAAAAAGATAAAGTAATTATTTTTCAAGGAATTAAAGAAGGAGATAATAATAAATATGTCATAGAAATGGAGAAGTAGCATTGTCTCTTGAAGGAAACCAAAACGAGACCTATTCATAGTCAAAGGGTGCAATTATTGAAGGACAAGTAAACAAGGTAAAATCAGCTTGTCAAGACAACCAAAGGAGGAAACAGAAGATAAGGAACAACATTACGATGTGATGCTAACAAACTTTAATGAGAATATCATATTGTTGGAAGATTTGTTGGGGAAACCTCAGCTTAAAGAATAATTTACAGTAAGTTATGAGCATTATTATAGAGTAATTAACGAAAAATATATATTTAAAACATCCAAAGAAGAGGAGTAATCTTTTAGAACTAATTGTGTGGTGTGTATATGTATAAAAAGAAAAGATACAAGTAAAGAAGAGACAAAAATATCTCATGAGAATGAAATTGTATTTCATACCAAGAGGATGATAAAAAGAATAATAATATTCCATCATGTGGAATGAGGTGTGAAAACCATATACAAGGAAATACAATTATTGATGAAGAATTGAAGATTCTAGAAGAATGGGTAGTCAACCTAAGGATTGAGGGAGATTGCATAAGGATTTCAGGCAAGAAAATTAAAAAGGGAAAGATGCTTGAAGTATCTAATAAATTTGAAAATTTTGAAACTAATTATTTATGTGGATATGCAAAGAAATGAAAACAAAAGCAGGTCATTCATTTGAAGTAGTGGATGAATCTAGTGAATGAGATGATGGGTCAGCCATATGTATCATTAGAAAATGAAATAATTTTTTGAAGGAGTTAGAGTAAAGAAGATGCAAAGAAAAGGATTATCTTGGAAGAAAATAAGGAGGAGGAAAGCATTAAATGCAAACAAGAAGTTGCAAACGATGAATTAGAAGTTCAAAGAGAAACTAATGCACATAATGGGAAAACAACTATGCATTTGTATTAACCAATAACGATGATAAACAAGTAGTAAGTGCAATAATTATTATGATTGATGATAGTTTTCAAGGGTCTAATAGAAAAAGTGTTTGCTATAATAAATTTATTTTGTGTGCAAATGCAAGTAAAAATAAAAATTATGAAAATGAAAGCCAGTTCTTCAAAGAGTAGCCACGGAGGAGGTAGTAAAGTGCCTTAAACATCTTTAGAAATATGTTTGGTGATGAAGAATGGAAGTTGAGAAGGTATGGGAATGGTGAAATGGAAACTAAAGCCATAAAGTTTTTAAGTTCTTAAGTACAACTGTAGATAAGTAGTGTCAATAACATGTATCAACAAAGGAATAAGCTAGATATTGAAATTAATGACTTATGGATGTTGATGGAGGAATGGATTAAGAAGGGGTATAGTGAGATGAAGAGAACAATAAACAACCAAAAATAGTTGACTACACAAATTTACATCAGTAGAGCAAGTGGATCACTGTGGAATATGTTGAGAATTCAATAGGGCAATGTATATGTTAATTCTCTTAACTTGATAACTATTTGTGTTACCTTTTTACTTACTAGATTTGATATTTATTATTCCAATGTGAAATACATCAAACAACTACCAAAGTAGTAAGAACACTGACATAGTATATGCGTTGCAATCCAGGGCCAAAACCCCTCCTCTTGAGGGGAAAACCCGTAAAATCTCTTTTTATCTTTCAGATCTTTAAATTGAGTAATACCATGACCTAGACAAATAAAACTACCCTCCAAGATTAAGTCTTCCTTGCCCTCTTACTGAAATATCTACGACCTCCCAGTAGATCCAAAATTCTACTCCCCAACAATTGCTGCAACTGTTGCTGCTTCTCTAGGAGACTTCATTCTCCCTCTAAATTCCTTCCCCTTGACCTCACTTGACTTGACTTGAGTCCTAGGGCTAGTAATATTCACTAAGGGACCTTCACTTACCTTACTTCTCTCTTTCTTCCAAAATCGAACCTCAGACTAGCCCAATGCAGAAAACCTAACTTCGCACTTCCAGAAGAATTGAGAGATACCCAAACACTTCGACTATTTCGTCCTTCTCTTCTTCAAACTTCCTTCTTCTACTTTCTTCTTTTGCCTTCTTCGTATAAGAGATGAGTGAATGGATGATCCAAGTGGAGGATGAGTTCCTCTTATATATAGGCTTCTTTAAGGGTGGACGTGGATCTTCATGTAGGCTAACTTGAAAACTCATTAGGTTGACTTGATCTTGGAGGTGTTTTGATACTTTCAAGACAAAATAAATTTTCTTTTATAATTTACAATGTGCCCATAGGGTCGTCCATATATGACAATGACTCTTATACCTAGGAAAAACCTTAGAAGCACTCAATGGGTGCTTGACCTATAAAATAAAAGAACTTGAGCATGAAACCCATGCTCCAATAATAATAATAATAATAATTTATTTTTCATTTTATATATACAAGAATAAATTTCATACTAATGAAGATTGAACCTAGTTACACATTTTTCAACACTCCCTCTTAACTGGGGAGGTATTCATAAGAGGTACATGGGAATTCTCAATTTGAAGTGATCTCATAAGAAGAGTCAGATTGGTAACCCATATGTCTAGCATCATAATAACAACCATTATCACATAGAAATTCCTTGACTAACATCTCTATCTCTCCACAATACTAGAACACAATGTTGGTGAGACCAATGATGTATAGACACCATCAGCATTGTCTCTCCAATGTACATGCCCCACTTTGGTGTTCATAGGGTATGACCTCCCATTGGACTATTCTTATCTTGGGTAGCTAATCCTTAAAGAATATCGGTCCATGACTACTCTTATATTTAATTCCCTACCACATTCTCATAGAGTTTCAAATGCCAGATGGTTACCCAATCCTCCATTCTTTCTTCCCAGGAAAAGACAAGAATGTTGTGTTTATCTGTCCCTCTCAATTAAGGAGGAAAATCCACCAAAACCAAGCTTGTCCCTTAACTGTACAAGCTTCTTGTTTGGAAGTGATCTCGTTAATATGTCAGCTACCTGCTCATCAATGGAGATATACCATAGCTACACCACACCATTTTGTACTAGCTCTCATATATAGTGATACTTGTTGTTGATATGCTTTGTCTTCACAACGTATCACTACTTCCTTAACAAAACTACTTCCCTGCTAACTTCACATGCTACAACATATTCAACTTTAGCACTACAAAAAGCAATGATGTCTTTCTTTATGCTCATCCATGAGACCATAGAGGATCCTAGACTAAAACATCCTCCCATAGTACTTCTTCTATCCTATTCACTACATCCCTAGCTGGAATCTGTATAACCAGTCAATTGAACATCATTCCTTTTATCATATTTCAGGCAGTAGGTGATGGTTCCTCACAGATATCGCATAATATTTTATTCTTCTATTGAATGGTCATGATTTGGATCCACTTGTAATTGACTGAGTACATTTATTGCAAAACATATGTCAGGTCGAGTATTCACCAAGTACATTAATGAGCTAATTAGTTGTCTATATATGGAAGGATCCACAGGGCTTGATTCAGAACTCCTTAGTATTTTCAAGTTTGTGATCATAGGAGTGGTCATAGTTTTACAGTCTATCATGTCAAACTTCTTCAGTATCTCAATCACATACTTTTCTTGATCTAAATGGATTTCATTAGGTTCCTGCCAGACTTCTAGTCCTAGATAGTAATGCATCAGCCCTAGATCCTTCGTGTCAAAATCTATTACCAGTTGCTTCTTACATTCTTTAATTTGACCTTCTACACCAGTCAAGAGAAGATCATCTACATACAGAAGAATAATTACATGTTCATTCCTTACAACCTTAATATAGAGGTTTGAGTCAACAGAAATTTTCGTGAAGCCTAATCTCTATAGGTATGCATCCATCCTAGTATACCATGCCCTTGGTGCTTTCTTGAGGCCATATAATGATTTCTTTAATATGCAAACATATTCCTTCCTATCTTTGACTTCAAATCCCAAGGGTTGTTTTATATAGACTTCTTCATACATAGTGCTACTTAGTAATGCAGTCTTGAAATCCATTTGGTGGATGTTCCATCCCATCGATGTTGCCAGAGAGACTAATGATCAAATCATTGTATATCTTGAAGTTGGAGAGAATTTCTCTTCATGGTCAATGCTTTCAAGTTTAGATAAACCTCTAGCCACAAATATTTCTTTATACTTATCTATACTTCCATCAGTTGCATGCTTGATCTTATAGATCCATTTGGAAGTAACCACAAATTTGTCTGTGGACCTAGGTATGATCTCCCAGACTCCATTATTCATTATAGATTGATATTCTTCATTCATGGCATCATTCCCTCCTTGATTCTTAACATCCTCTTCAGAAGTGGATGGTTTTGCTTCTATTAATTTTTTCATATATGAAGGATACCCAACATACCTCTTGGGTCTTTTACTCTCTCTAAATGATCCTTGAGTTGCCCCATGACCTTTTGCATCAAGTACTGTAGGCTTCAACTAGTTAGGTCTTTTCCTTATTTCTTGAATGACCACAGGTTGAATAAGTTCACTAAGTCCTTCTTCCTCATGGTGAGATCCTTCTCCTTCCTTGTCAATTTCTTCCTCAAATATAGGAAGTTCTTTGTCATTAGAATCTATAGAAAGTTCTTTTGAGTTTTTGAATGTTATTCTCTCATCAAATATGACATCATGACTAACTTCAATGTGATGTCCATCTTTCATATAGATTCTATAGGACTTCGACGAGTTACTATACCTAAGAAATATACCTTTCACAATGGAAGGATCCAACTTCTTTCTTTTTTCCTTTGGTATATGAATATGCATAGGACATCTAAAGATTCAAAGATGACCCACATATGGCTTCTTCCCAGTGAACACTTCTTGTGGAGTCTTATTGTCTATAAATCTACAAGGACATCGATTTTGTATGTAGACTATTGTCTTTGTTACCCAACAAAAATTTAGGTAGATCTTGATCGTGTAACATTGCTTTTACACTTTCTTCAATGGATATGTTCTTTCTTTCTGCAACTTCATTTTTTCGAGATTGTATGGAACTATCAACTCTCTCTTAATCCCAGATTCCTTACAGAATGTTATAATCTCTTTGGATGTATATTCTCCTCCATTATCAGATCTTAGTATCTTGATTCTTGTTTCTGTAAGGTTCTCCAATTCGTCTCTGAATTGTTGAAATTTAGTAAATACTTCATCCTTGCTTTTCATTAAGTAAACCCAGGTCTTTATTGAGTTATCATCTATTAATGTGACACAATAAAGATGTACTCCAAGTGATTTTGGAGTCATAGGGCCACACACATTAGAGTGAATGAGATCCAAGATTTCTTTCGACCATGAAGCACTGCTTCCAAATGGTCTCTTGGTATTTTTTCTGAATACAAATCCATTGTAGACACCTTCATGATCCTCCTTCCAATATGGTTGGAATCTAGAGTTGGAATTATCTTGAAATTTAAATGACCAAACCTTCGGTGCCAAATTTCACATGGGCTAATCTTAGTGTGGACTAGGGCATGGTTTATGGGAGATATTAATTTGTAAAGCCTTCCTTCTTGAATGCCAATCACTTTGTGTTCTATGTTTGAGCCTTTTTCCAACTACTTTACCATCAATGAAGGCTACTCTATCTCCTTTATCTTATAATCTTGAAATAGAAACTAGATTTTTGTGCAAACTTGGAACAAACAAAATGTTGTTGAGGTGGATGTTACTTCCATCTTCGAGCCTTATGGATGATGATCTAATGCCTTTCACGGGATAAATTTTGTTGTCTCCAAGTTCCACAGAGTATGAATTTTTTTCTTTTGACAAGGTCTTCAATTGGTGGGAGTGACCAGTCATGCACCTTGATGCACCATTATCAATCACCTATATGTCTTCATCTTGGAATGTCCCAGAGAGAGACAAGAAGAGTCACTCATCCATTTCTTTGAGTGATACATTATTTGAATAGAATATGAGACTCCATACTTCTTTGATACCTTTGAGATGGCTTGCAATCCTTTTGATGACCTTCTTCGTTGCAGAGGAGATCATCATGATGCCCTTAGAGAACCAAAGCTCTGATACCATGTCGAAAATTCAATAGGGCAATGTATATGTTAATTCTCTTAACTTGATAAGTGTTTGCGTTACCTTTTTACTTATTAGCTTTGATATTTCTTATTCCAATGTGCAATATATCAAACAACTATCAATAGTGAGAACAATGACACAATATATAGGCTGTAAGCTAGGGCCAAAACCCCTCCTCTTGACAGGAAAGCCTGTAAAATATATTCTTTTCTTTCAGATATTTCAATTGAAGAATACCATGACATATACTGAGACAAATACCCTCCAAAATAATGTCTTCCTTGCCCTCCTACTGAAATATCTTCGACCTCCTAGTAGATCTAAAATATGCTCCCCAAAAGCTATTGCTGCTTCTCTAGGAGACTTTGATCTCCCTCTAATTGCCTTCCCCTTGACCTCGCTTTCCTTGAATTGAGTCCTAGGTCTTGTAAGATTCTCTAAGAGACCTTCACTTGCTTTCCTTCTCTCTTTCTTCCAAAATCAAACCTCAGACTAGCCCAGCACAGAAACCCTAACTTCGAACTTCCAGAAGAAAGGAGAGAGACCCAAACACTTCGAATTTTTCATCCCTATCTTCTTCGTACTTCCTTCTTCAAATTTCTTCTTTTGCCTTCTTCATATAAGAGATGAGTGAATGAATGATCCAAGTGGAGCATGAGTTCCTCTTATATATAGGCTTCTTTAAGGGTGGATGTGGCTCTTCATGTAGGCTGAATTGATAGCTCATTAGGTCGACTTGATCTTAGAGGTGTTTTGACACTTTCAAGACAAAATAAATTTTCCTTTATAATTTACAATGTGCCCATACGGTCTTCCATATATGACAATGACTGTTATACCTAGGAAAAACCTTAGAAGCACTTAATGGGTGCTTGACCTATAAAATAAAATAACTTGAGCATGATCCGAATTTATGCAGGAACACAATAGAGTACAGAAATAACCATAAATATAGAGATGGAACATAAATAATACTTCATTTCATTAATGTGAAATACTGAAATATTCTTACAAACAGAAATGGAAATAAACTAGCTCGGGCGATGGTAGCTTATCTCTGAGAAGAGATGTGGCGGCTACATGCCTCTGAACTGTGTTACAATGAGGCTCAAGGGCCTTTTTATTATTGAATAATAAGAGAAAACCCTAAACAACCAAAACCCTAACCCGAGATGTAACAACAAGAGTTTATGGGCCCCGTTGGGGTTAGTTGGATAGCCAACTTCCCAGGGTCATGACTTGGCCATATTATCTCCCTTTGACATGCATGATACCGCGTTGGAAATATATCTTCGAGGAATACGAAGAAAAAAAAAACTTATTGCACGTTGTTGGCAGTAGATTGCCAAAAAAATGTCGTTTAGGGCCTCAAAATGGCTCTGGAAGTTTAGGACCTAAAAAACTGCTAAAAATAGTAAATTGTGCTACAATTAAGGAAACTAAAAAAATGAAAGAAACAATGGTGGTGGTCCAAGTAGAATTGGTGCGTGGCCACCAATATCCACTTGGATCATTACTCTCCCCTTAGGAAGCAATGGTCCCCATTGCATTGAGTGCCTCCATGAGATGGGGAAACTTCTGTTGAACTTGGTCCCTGGTGAGCTATTATGCAATCTCTGATGTGTCTAGTAATGGTGGGAAGCATGGTCGAGGGCGGTCCACATTGAACACTTGGTGCAATCCAAGGAATGGGGGAATTTTGTGCTCCAAATAATTGTTTCCCGCATCTTTGTGAATGGTGTAAGGACCATATTGGAGTGGTCTGAGCTTTCGATGGGCTCTGGTAAGGCATTCTTTCTGTAAATTCAACCAAACTTTGTCGACCACCTAAAACTTGTGTGACACCTGATGTTGATCATGTCGCTGCTTATACTTGACATTTTCTAGAATGGAGCAATGATCTATTGGCCAGTTGGGTAGAGGTGCTCTAGGAGTCATATCAAACGAATGCTTGACCTGACAGTGTAACGGTACCCCTCTCGGTGAGGAGAAGATGTCCTTGTATCCTTTCATGATCATATCCACCTGCTTCTACTATGTGGAGGAACCCTTCTCAAGGGCCATGGATGTGGTTACGATCTTCCCCTTACTTTGAGAGCGAGCTAGAAAGAAAATAAAGTTCCTAGTATGGGAGATGATCTTATTGCCTTTCTTAGCAGAGATCAAAGAAGTGGCGGTAGGTGGGGCTACCTCTGGTATCCTGTATAATTTATTACACAAAGAAATAATAATAGTGCGAGGCCTTGACTCATACACAATGTTAGTGTCAGTGTTTCACACTGCCATCAGTGATCAAAATCTGCTCTTTTGCATTTCATAGTACAAGTCCCATACTGATGAGTTTGCATTCCATTAGGTCATGGATTCACTGATGGTAGGGTTTTCTTCAAATTTTTCCCTCATGATCCGTGCTTTCTGATCCTCTTTCATATATTTCAGTCATGGCTCATGCTGCGTTTGCAATTCATTTCATTAAGTCTTAGGGTTTGGTCTCATTAGGTTTTAGGGTCCCACTATGGTCAAAATTTGATGATTACATGCCAATAATGATTAGCAAAGACATGAGGAGGCCAATAATGACTGCTGCTCCTAAGCATCTAATGATGTTTCCAAGCACCTGCCACTACAAAAATCAAGTCATCATGAGCACCAATTCACCTGCAAAAGAAAAAGAGAAACAACCACTAAAACACTAAATTCCTTTCCCACTGAGCTAGGGTTGTGTTATGAAACCAGCTCAAGAAAAGATAGAAAAGATAGATCAATGCCTTAGAATTCAGCCTATTCAAGGGGGCAACCTCCTTTACATTACATAAATGAACAATTCTTGGATGATACAAATGAAAAAACCTCCCTTCTATATATATGAGTCTAAGGGGTCATAACATAATCAGAGCCGACATAACAATAATAATGTAAGGGCACAATAATAACAATAGTGGGCTTCTATGGGGCACAATAGTAACAATATGGGCACTACATGGGTACATCAACATAATAAGTAGGTTGTACTAATAACAATAAGGGGTTACACTAGTAGTATAGGGGCCTAACATGCCCCTCTCCTTCAAAAAGCGTTGTCCTCAATGCTTGAGTAGTTCTTGATGCTTCTGTATAAAATTATTGTCCTCCCATGTGGAATCTTCAGCCGGTAAGTTCTTCCACTTGATGAGATACTCTAAAATTGATCGATTTCATAGCTGTCGGTTCTTGTTTCTGTGACTGCTCCAGGTTCCAATATGATTTTTCATTCCTCTTCAATTTCTAGCAATATTGTTTGAATTAGGATCTTTTGCAACTTTTGAATAAGTGGCCATACTTCTTCGTCCTTCTTCCATTCATCCCTTGCTTCGTTTATCCAATCTGGTTGGATAATAGAAATAGCACAAAACAATGCTTCCACATCCTCATCCTTGAAGAGTCTTCCCATTTGGTAAGGTCGCCATTTTTTAAGTGCATGTAGTATCGCCAACATTTCCTTCTCATAAATAGCTTGCTTGAGATGTAGTAGTAAAAATACCCAATCACCTACATCAAAACATTTTTCACTACGATGTTGATCTACCTGTTGTTTCGTTTGATTTTGCACCGAAGTGGCGTTATCCTTTAAAAGTTGCAGAACTTGTTGTTGATGCTCGATGTGATCTTTCATTGCTTGAACCTTTTTCTTCTTGATATGTCCTTCTATCTCTAGAGTTTGAGGAGTGGTAATTTCTTCCAATCCTTTACAAGATATGGTCAGATTAATTTCTTGATGCTCGATGTGATCTTTCACTTCTTGAACAATTTTCTTCTTGATATGTCTTTCTATCTTGATAGTTTGAGGAGTGGTAATTTCAACCAATGAATGACAAGATATGGTTGGATTCATTTCTTCTTTCTCGATGTGATCTTTCACTTCTTGCACCTTTTTCTTCTTGATATGTCCTTCTATCTTGAGAGTTTGAGGAGTGGTAATTCTTGCCAATGCTTTACAAGATATGGTCTGATTCATTTCTTCTTTCTCTGGGGTGGGGTCCTGGCGTATATCCTCTTCTTTTGACGTTTCTTGATCCTTTTCTTCCTACTCTTCATATTCTATGTAAAATAATTTCTTCTCAGCACACTTATGACCTTTAGTGCATTTGCTATCACAATTGTAACAAAGCCCTTTTTCTCTTTTTTCTTCCAATTGTTGTGGTGGAACCCTTATAGGTTGTGGAAGGCTAGGAGAAACAACACTTTCATCTTTATATTTGTGAGGGGTATGCTTCCTGGTTTCCATAATTTTGCTTTCCACTATGTCATAAAGCCCTTTTACTCTTTCCAATTGTTGTGGTGTTTCTCTAAAGAAGGTGTTGCTCTTTGTATCCTCATAATTTGCTATCATTTCCTCTGTGAAAATTGACCATGTAACAAGTTGTTTATGAGAACAAAGCCCTTCATACCATAAAAATTGATCTGGTTCTAAATATGAAGATGCAATACATACCTTTTGTAACAATGGTACACCATGTAGATCAAAATATTGCTCCATCTGAAGTATCCAATTTATGGGATCCTTGCCATCAAACTTCCTCATCTTGTTTTTTCTTGATTTTAGTAGCTCAATATTGAAACAACTTTAACTCTGCACTTTTGGATCTTTAAGTTTTGAAATTTCGACCTGTAGTAGCACTCTGTGTCCTCTTTCCAATGCCACTAGTCTAATCAAAATTGGATTCTCCAATGAAGAGTTATGCGAAATATCCCACAGTGACCTGATTATCGACTAGTTCAGTAGAGTGAACTTGTACGATGTGCCACGAGTCACTGTTTCAACCTTTGGGTTTGAAAAATATATGCAAGAAGCTACAGTCCGTCCTCTTTCTATACCTTCTTACAAAATTTCAATCCGATGCTCAGAGAGAAAGTTATGATGATTTTCCCCAGGTCACCTGTTTGGAATGTAATTCAAGAGTCTGCAAAAAGACCAACTTCCGCAGATCATATCTCCACAAATATAGAGAAAAAAGCTCTGAAATTTGGACCCAAGATTCAACACGATTTCTTCTCAAATGGGTTTGTTTTTTAGCTTCTGAAACATTTCAGAAAAAAAGTTATAGCGAAAATGCCACGATGACCTGTTTGGAGCAGCAAAACCCTAGAATCCAAAGCTTTGATACCAAATGTTATGAAACCAGCTCAAGAAAATATAGAAAAGATAGATCAACGCCTTAGAATTCAGCCTCTTCGAGGGGGTAGCCTCCTTTACATTACATAAATGAACAATTCTTGGATGATACAAATGAAAAGACCTCCTTTCTATATAGAGGAGTCTAAGGGGTCATAACATAATCAGAGCCGACATAACAATAATAATGTAAGGGCACAATAATAACAATAGTGGGCTTCTATGGGGCACAATAGTAACAATATGGGCACTACATGGGTACATCAATATAATAAGTGGGTTGTATTAATAACAATAAGGGGTTACACTAGTAGTATAGGGGCCTAATAGGTTGGCTATGAGAGCTCAGATATCTGAGCAAAGGGGGAATAAGGGATATCAGAAGGTATGAGGCCATTTCATATCATCAAACATCAGATCTCCATCATTTGTCGAGAAGTCATTCCAAGGAAAACGCCATTCACTACACATAAGGGACGATTTTTCTTCAAACTGTGTTTCTGAGAAAGAAAAGATGAATTTGACACAAGTGAGAGAGTTTTTTTTCCATAATTGACCCAAGAAGAAAAAACTCTTTCAGTTTTTACACAGGTTTTATGGTTTGGGAGAAATGTCAAAAACATCATTTGCCTCAGGAGGGTTGATGCACCTCTGGAATGACCTTGGTAAAATCAAATTTTCTCCTAGATGGAATGACCAAATGACTTGCTTGATGAGTCAAATAATAAGTAGACAGAAATATTTTTCCAATGAGATATCATGAGATCAATTTGGAGTTAGGAACACCTTCAAAAGTTGACTGCAACATCACTATGCATTTTGGCAGCCTCATTTTGCACATTTTGACTAGTCTTGGGAGATTGAGCTTTGGAAAGGACAAATGAACTCCAAATTGAAAAATTAAATATGTTATGGAAAGTAAAATTGACAAGATTTCTAATGAGCTATCCCGTACCAAATTTGGACACGGGTAAGGCCTCCAAAAATGTCCTGAAAAAAGGCGTTGTGCTTCTGGAAACTGGCGTTGCACTTTGAAGTTGGAGCTACGCACCTGGCAACATTTCCTTGTGCAGTTTTACACAAGCGTTGAGCTTTCAGAGTGGTGCTACACACCTGTGTGAGGCACTGTGCTTTTGCCCAACAGAGCCCCAAATCACCTCAAAACATCAAATTTTCTTGGCTCGTCATGATTGCAAGTAAGTACATGTTCTTAGCCTTGTTTTTGGGTTGCTAAATTTGGTTTATAAACATCATTGGTCATGTAACCTTGAAACCATAATTTCTCCCTAATTCTACCTAAACCCTAGCTCTTTCCTACTCCTCTTAAAACCCAGCCCTAAGTCATAAAATCATCCTATCCCTTTTCCCTTTTTCCCATTTCTCTTTCACATTCTCTCCATAGGAGACAAGGCCTACTGAGGTGCCTAAGACTTACATGAAATATCAGAGGGGCACTAGGAGATTATTTGCAGCAGGTAGACAAAGGGAAAGGAAAGGTCTAAGAGGAGGATCCTGATGATGAGATTAAGAGAGAGTTTGAGCTTGCCTAGCATGAGGAGCTAGAGCATCATCACACTCATCATGGAGTGGAAGTCATTGACCTATAGAACTTAGATGAGGCTTCAGAGAAAAATTTTCTCTTGTTAGAGAAGGATGCTCATATTCAAATGTTGATGGACACTCTCTCAAGGGAAAAATTTGTCATTACTCATTCGAAACAAGAAAATAAGCAGCTAAATGACAAAAAGATCTCATGGAGTTTCAAATGCTTAAATTGAAGAGGCAAAGTGACAAAGAGCATCACGTCACTTTGATTCCAGTTGAACAAGAGATTGAGCATGATAGGAAAACTTGGCTTGAAAGAGTAAATTTGCATTCGGAGAAGCTGCTGCGAAGGGCTAATAGGGACAACCAAATGATAAGGCATATGGCCTATCATTACAGGACACGGAACAAAATTTGCAATATGAGAATGAAGAAGATGAAATCTAGGTTGAGGAGAGCCTTAGAGGGCAAGAAAGAGCAAGATAGACTAAAAATATTGGCTGAAGCCTCATCAACCCATCAAAGAAGTTGATGGTGGTGCCTTGTGCCAAATTTGGGCAAATTTTGGAAAGTTTTGGCATTTTTCAAATTTTTAATTTTCCAACACATAAAATTGGCCCAGTGGCGCTGCGCTTTTCCCTGGAGCACTTGTTGGAGGAAAGGTTTAAATTTTTGGATTCAGCATGATGAGATAATCAATCCAAGAAAGTTTCAGAAGATTTGGAGCAAAACTGGCCCACCAAAAGGTCCAAAAACTATCAAAAAGTTACCTTTCTGCCTCTTTTTGGACACACAGAAGCTGCCTTGGGAGATTCACGTTTGGAGGGGGAAAATGACCTCCAAATTCCGAAATTCAAGATGTTCCAGAAACTAGACTCAAAGACCTTTCCAATGAGCCATTGTGGGATCAATTTGGCTAAGGGGAAGGCCTCCAAACGTGGGTAGAAAGAGGCGCTGCGCTTTTGGCTAATGACGCTACGCTTTTGGCCAGTTTGCTAGAAAAATCAAATTTGGCCTGTTTCCTCTGAAAATTCACTTTAACTCTCCTCATGGATGATTTTGATGATGTAATTAATGATTTTGCATGTAAATTTAATAGTAAAATGATCTTAGAGAATATATTCATTAGTTAGAGGTGGTTTTGAGGCTAATGAATCAGTTTCCCTACTTATAGACGCAAGTTGTTTGACTGCCTATATTTTAGTTCTTGGTTGGGAAATGGTTGAAACTGCCCCTCTTCTCATGGATTCGACCCCTAATGGTCAGGATGAGTAGTTTAGATATCTATATTATGTGTTTTATTGGTCTTTTGGTGAGGTTTGAATCTCTTGGATGCTCTGAGCTACATTGTACACCTTTATCAACAGTTTGGCAAGGAAATAAACTAGGATTTGCAACTATTTTTATGGGATACTTTTGGTATGGTGTTTTTGCCCAGTTTATTCTTTTGTTATCAATTTTTCACATGTTTTATGTATGCCACAATCTTATTCATTGCTTCTAACTGAATGACATCGAGATAGATAGGTGGAATTCGTTGTTGACAGTGCTCTACCTTGGGAAGACATTCAATTTTCTATGTTTTCTACTGTTTCAGAAGGATACATGATCTTTGCATGCCCTCCTCAGCTCCTAACTAGTCTTAGACCTCTCATCTCACTTAATTTCAAGTGCCAAAGCACCTACCTACCCTACCCCATAGAAAAACCTGTATCCTGACTTAATTTCCCGGACCCAAAACTGACTAGCTCCATTTGATCCAACAACAAAACCAACAAAATCAATCAAAAACTCTAGAGCTACTATACCTAGCCTAAAATATATATCTGATCCAGTCATCTTGACTGAGATTCACAAGGAGAGAGCCCTCTCCCGACCTAGTAGGGCTAGCTACCAAGTTAAGCTTGGTTTGTGGTTATCCTAGGATTGCCTTCTTTTAGCCCGAGGTCAATCTAGGCTATAACATAGTGGCGACCATATTGGGGACATAGTTTTATGTTCCTCAGTAAAATGTATCAAGTTTAGATCTGATTTTTGATGGTGGACAATAATCAGAGACCAGAAAGCTGAAATCATTCACATGGCGACTCTAAATCAGTTTCAAGATCAGATCCAACGACTCCAGTGGAGGATGAACTTGACCAGCAAAAACATGAAAGGACAATATGGAAAGATCAGGTATTCAAGTTGGAATTTCATCCAAGATATTATGTCCTTTGTTATAAATTATTTCTTCTCTTTTCCCGAGAATTTCAAGAAGGCTTTATGAAGTATACTATATATGAGAAAAGATCCTAGACTTGCCTTTGATTCTTTCCCTTTGAAGATTGTGAATAAAAAATATTTGCATTCCTTTGATCTTGATCAGACCCTTCTTCTGAATCTTATTATGACCATATTCAAACTGATGAGCCTAAAAAGACACATATTGATTCTACATCTTTTGTATATACTCCTATACCTTGTAAAATTCCAGATAGACATAAGCCTCTGATTTTACCTCCTATATCCCATCTTTCCCTAAAAATCATTACCTATATCTACCAAGATTTGATGGTGAATGCGACAACATCATTGCTGAGAGACATGTACTAAATTTTGAGTCTTTTCTTGACCTTTTCAAAGTTGATGAAGAGGATGTTAGTATTAGGCTTTTTGCTCTGTCTTTACAAGGCAAAGTCAAGAGTTGGTTCAAAACCCTACCTGATGTGAGCATCTCAGATTTCCAGCAGTTCGTCAAAGTTTTCCTCGACAAGTGGGTGGTTAGACAGAACCCTTTCTTGATTCTAGAAGAGTATAACCAGTTGAAAAGACTGCCAGGGGAGACAGTATAACAATTTTCTACCAGATTTAACCAAGTTTATTATTCGATGCCTGTTAATATAAGACCTCCTCCTAGATCCACTCTCTTGCACTACCTGGATGCCTTTGATCTGGAAATGGAGTTTCAGTTGAGGGAAAGGAACCTTGCAACACTTGAAGAGATGCAAAACAGTGCAGTAGATGTAGAGGCTAATTTACTGATCAGGAGGGCAAAGTTGAAGAAAGAAGAGAGGAAGAACATAGATCCAGAGGAATGGACATCTTTAGAGGTAAAGTTCGACATTTTGGTAAGTGCAGTGGAAGAGATGATGCAAAATATCACCACAAGGAATGAGTATGATGTTCAAGACCATGGCTCGCTGATTGAAGAAGAACAAGTGGCTGATCCAAAACATTTTCTTTCTTATCCCAGTTGTCATAAATCTAATAATGATTGTTTTATAGACCATCTTGGAGAAGAGAGAGCTGTTGACCTGACATATATGCTTTATGATGTGTTTTATATTGATTATTTCCCTAAGTTTGATCAGTAAGATGATGATTATGTTCTCCAAACAGAAGCTAAACTTGCAGACAAATCAACAACTAGTTTGTGGAAGGAGGAAGTTCATTTTCAACAGCTCGAATACAATGATCAACTGATGCATATCAGCTATTGAAGTGAGGAGGAAAGTGCAGAAAATTTTGAAGTAAGTGAAGGATCTTTGCCTTTTTGTTTTACTTCATTTCAGTTCATCATAGAAAACTTTTCTTGTGATCAGAAATAAACTGTCGACAAGCTTTGATCTAGACCATCTTGAGGGCAATGGAATCCTTGTTCAAGACTTCTCATATATATATTTGCAGCCCCCGAATGCCATTGAATGTCAAGTTGCAGATGAAGACTTGGAAGCTGGAACATATGATCAAATGATGCAAGATGATTCTGTACCATAGTATATCTTGAAATGAGCAGCCTGTAGAAAATCATGCAATCTCATTGGAACCAATAGAAAGTGGGTTGCAACAGTCCTTTCAAGTTTTTCACGATCCAATAGCTGATGTGTTGGATGATGTCTGCAGTCAAAGTCCTTCTCCATTAGCTAACTTTTAACTTGGAAAAGTATTGATACAAATTTGATCCTACAACTAGTTTCTTTGTCATTTTCAGCAGGAGTTTCGTCACAAATCTTAGATGAATGTTTGCATTCATCGTATAAGGAGAATAAAACTAATCCATTGGATGAGCTAAGTCCCAGTGCACATCAATTTCAAGATCCTTGTGCAGTATTTTTGGAGTCAAATAGAGCATCCGTATTATTCAATCTGGAAAAATTTGGATATGTTTACAAGTTTTCATGGGAGTTGCCTTTCAGTAGTTCTCTCTTGTTGTTCATAAACAAGCACTTGAGGATAATTCAAACAACAGCTAGAATGCTTACTTGGTTGCATTGGTTGTTTCATTTCACTTGATCAGGTGATGAATGGAACAATTAGAGTAGGTTTTATTGAATAAGCTCCATTTTGAGCATATTTTCTAGTTTTTCAGTTGTGTTTTAGTATTTAGTTAGTTTCAAGTTAGTTTGTGTCTTTGAGTCATCAGTATCCAGTCATGAATTTCAGTTTGAGTTTTTGAATCCATGCCCAATGGATAAGGCTACTAGGTCTATGGTGTTCTTGGCACCTCCAAGGAGCTACCATCCCAATTGGAGCCAATGTTAGTGTTAGTGTTTCACACTATCATCAATGATCAAAATATGCTCTTTTGCATTTCATAGTAGGAGTCCCATACTAATGAGTTTGCATTTCATTAGGTCATGGATTCACTCATGGTAGGGTTTTCTTCATATTTTTCCCTCATGATCTATACTTTCTAATCCTATTTCATATATTTCAGTCATGGCTCATGTTCCCTTTGCAGTTCATTTCATTAGGTCTTAGGGTTTGGTCTCATTAGGTTTTAGGGTCCCACCATGGTCAAAATTTGATGATTACATGCTAATAATGATTAGAAAAGACATGAGGAGGCCAATAATGACTACATCTCGTAAGCATCTAATGATGTTTCCAAGAACCTGCCACTACAAAAATCAAGTCATCATGAGCACCAATTCACCTGCAAAAAGCAAAAGAGAAACAAGCACTAAAACCCTAAATTCCCTTCCCACTGAGCTAGGGTTGGCTATGAGAGCTCAGATATCTGAGAAAATGGGGAATAAGGGATATCAGAAGGTATGAGGCCATTTCATATCATCAAACATCAGGTCTCCATAATTTGTTGAGAAGTCATTCCAAGGAACAAGCCATTCACTACACATAAGGGACGATTTTTCGTCAAACTATGTTTTTGAGCAAGAAAATATGAATTTGATAACAGTGAGAGAGGATTTTGTCCATAATTGACCCAAGAATAAAAACCTCTTTCAGTGTTTACACAGGTTTCATGGTTTGGGAGAAATGTCGAAAACATCATTTGCCTCAGGAGGGTTGAGGCACCTCTGGAGTGACCTTGATAAAATCAACTTTTCTCCTAGATGGAATGACCAAATGACTTTCTTGATGAGTCAAATGATAACTAGACACAAATAATTTTTCAATGAGATATCATGAGCTCAATTTGGAGTTCAAGAACACCTTCAAAAGTTGACTACAACATCACTATGCATTTTGGCAGCCTCATTCTGCACATTTTGACCAGTCTTAGGAGATTGAGCGTTGGATAGGGCAAATGAACTCCAAATTGAAAAAATTCAAGATGTTATGGAAAGTAGACTCGACAATATTTCCAATGAACTATCTCATGCCCAATTTGGACACCAGGAAGACCTTCAAAAGTGTCCTGAAAAAAGCCATTTAGCTTCTAGAAACTGGCACTGTGCTTTGAATTTTGCGCTGCGCTTGTGGAAGCATTTCCTTGTGCAATTTTACACAGGCGCTGCGCTTTTAGAGTGGAACTGTGCTTTTGCCTAGCAGAGCCCCAAATCACCTCAAAACATCAAATTTTCTTGGCTCTTCATGATTTCAAGTAAGTACATGTTCTTAGCCTTGTTTTTGGGTTGCTAAATTTGGTTTACAAACATCATTCGTCATGTAACCTTTAAACCCTAATTTCTCCCTAATTCTACCTAAACCCTAGCTCTTTCTTACTCCTCTTAAAACTCAGCCCTAAGTCATAAAATCATCCTATCCCTTTTCCCTTTTTCCCATTTCTCTTTCACATTCTCTCCCCTGGAGAGAAGACCTACTGAGGTGCCTAAGACCTACATGACATATCAGAGGGGCACTAGGAGATTATTTGCAATAGCTAGACAAAGGGAAAGGAAAGGTCCAAGAGGAGGATCTTGATGATGAGATTAAGAGAGAGTTTGAGCTTGCCCAACATGAGGAGCCAGAGCATCATCACACTCATCATGGAGTGGAAGTCATTGACCTGGAGAACTTAGATGAGGCTTCAGAGCAAAATTTTCTCTTGTTAGAGAAGGATGCTCATATTCAAATGTTGATGGACACTCTCTCAAGGGAAAAATTTGTCATTACTCATTTGAAACAAGAAAACAAGCAACTAAATGACAAACAAGATCTCATGGAGTTCAAATGCTTAAATTGAAGAGGCAAAGTGACAAAGAGCATCATGTCACTTTGATTCCATTTGAACAAGAGATTGAGCATGATAGGGAAACTTGGCTTGAAAGAGTCAATTTACATTTGGAGAAGCTTCTACGGAGGGCTAATAGGGACAACCAAATGATAAGGCATATGGCCTATCATTACTGGACATGGAACAAAATTTGCAATATGAGAATGAAGAAGATGAAATCTAGGTTGAGGAGAGCCTTAGAGGGCAAGAAAGAGCAATATAGAATCAAAATATTGGTTGAAGCCTCATCAGCCCATCAAAACAGTTGATGGTGGCGCCTTGTGCCAAATTTGGGCAAATTTTGGAAAGTTTTGGCATTTTTCAAATTTTTAATTTTCCCTGGAGAATTTGTTGGAGGAAAGGTTTACATTTTTGGATTCAGCATGATGAGAGCATCAATCCAAGAAAATTTCAGAATATTTGGAGCAAAATTGGCCCACCAAAATGTCCAAAAACTATCAAAAAGTGACCTTTCAACCTCTTTTTGGACACACAAAAGCTTCCTTGAGAGATTCAAGTTTTGAGGGGGTAAATGACCTCCAAATTTAGACATTCAATATATTCCAGAAACTAGACTCAAATACCTTTCCAATGAGCTATATTGGGCTCAATTTGGCTAAGGGGAATGCCTCCAAAGGTGGGTGGAAAGCGGCGCTGCGCTTTCGGCTAATGACGCTGCGCTTTTGGCCAGTTTGCCAGAAAAATCAAATTTCGCCTGTTTCCTTTGAAAATTCAATTTCACTCTCCTCATGGATGATTTTGATGATGTAATTAATGATTTTTCATGTAAATTTAATAGTAAAATGATCTTAGAGAGTAGATTCATTAGTTAGAGGTGGTTTTGAGGCTAATGAATTAGTTTCCCTACTTATAGAGGCCAATTGTTTGACTGCCTATATTCCAGTTCTTAGTTGGGAAATGGTTGAAACTGCCCCTCTTCTCATGGATTCGACCTGTGATGGTCAAGATGAGTAGTTTAGATGTCTATTTTTATATGTTTTCTTGGTCATTTGGTGAGGTTGGACTCTCTTGGATGCTCTAAGCTACATTGTACACCTTTATCAGCGGTTTAGCAAGGAAATAAACTAGGATTTGTAGCTATTTTTATGGGATACTTGTGGTATGGTGTTTTTGCATAGTTTCTTCTTCTGTTATCAGTTTTTCAAATTTTTTATGTATCCCACAATCTAATTCATTGATTCTAGCTGAATGACATCAAGATAGATAGGTGGAATTCATTGTTTACAATGCTCTACCTTGGGAAGACATTCAATTTTCTATGTTTTCTACTGTTTGAGAAGGATACATGATATTTGCATGCCCTCCTCAGCTCCTCACCAGTCTTAGACCTCTCATCTCACTCAATTTCATGTGCCAAAGCACCTACCTACCCTGCCCCATAGAACACCCTGCATCCTGACTTAATGTCTCGAACTCAAAATTGCTTGGCTCCATTTGATCCAGCAAAAAAACCAACAAAATCAATCAACAAATCTAGAGCTACTATAGCTAGCCTAAAATCTGTATCTGATCCAGTCATCTTGACTGAGATTCACAAGGAGAGAGCCCTCTCCCGACCTGGTAGGGCTAGCTACGAGGTTAAGCTTGGTTTATGGTTATCCTAGGATTGCCTTCTTTCAACCTAAGGTCAATCTAGGCTCCAACACATAACATGTTGCTTTGATAAGTATGGTTTGCCTAATAATACATCACAAACACCAAGGGGTGCAACATCGCACAATACCTCATCTGTGAAGGACTTGATATTGTAGGGAAGGTGACACTGCTGGTGGACTTGAAGATCTCATCGTTGGTGAAGCCACCTGATGCTGTACGGTTGCGAGTGTGGTATGGTCATTAGACCCAGTCGCTTCATGACCTATGATGAAATGATGTTCTTTTGGCTCCCACTATCAACAATGAATTGTAGCAGCGAACCCTTCACCTAGATTTGTGAGTGGAAAAGACGCTCCCCTTCCTCTGGATCTTCAGGCTCATTCTTCTGGATCTTAGTGGTGGCAATAATGGTGCTGGGCTTCACATCAATGATTCTCTTCCCTTTGTCATTCCTCTTGTTGGGTTCTGAATCAGGGTCAGAACATGCATCTGATTTTGATGCCTTCAACTCGGCCACCAGCAACTGCTTGGCCTGACACTCATTCGTGTTGTGAGTGGGGCTCTTGTGAAACTCACACCAGTTTCCTATGTCCTTATTTGAATTCGTGGTGTTGTTATTTTCTTGCGGCTTCGACGAGTTGTCTTGGGTCACCCTGCCTTGGCTTTGTCCTTTGTTCTTCAGATTCGTAGATCCAAAGTCTCGCTTATTTTGTTTAACCTTCTGCTCGATCTTGATAGCGTATCGGTATTTTTTGCCGAGTGAGGAGATGTCTAGGAACTCCATCTCGTCTTGTATGTACCTATGTAGGCAGCAATGGTATTTGAGTACCAAATGCCGCACAGAATCCTTGATACCCAACTTTGTGCGAAGGGTATGAAAAATATTTGTAAACCCCAACACATCTTGGTCCCTTCCCTGCCGTAGCGTGGTCCACTTTATGTATTTGTCCTCATAGCTACTGACGGGGTAGTACTATGCCTTAGTGGCATCCTAGAATGAATTCCAAGTGGGAGCGGCTAAAAAACAGTGAGTTCATACTTTCATCCTTTTGTTCACAATAGGTTTCCCACCAGTCCTTGACGTGGGGGGCAGCTTTGAGAAGAGAAAAAGTAATCTTTTCTCGGTTGGAAAAATCATGAACATAAAATATCCTTCTAGTAGATTCAACCATTTATCTATGGTGTTTGCATCTTTTTGACCCTCGAATATGGGGATTTCAAAGTTAACTTATACCTTAAAGGGTGTGGAATTTCCAGAGTAGCTGTTGGAAGCATATGCGTTGCCCCTGGGTAGCCACTGAAGGATCTGGGAAAAGTTGTCCATCATCGCATTCCTTTTTCACTTGAGGGCTTCTTCGAGAAAGATTTTGATAGGATCTCCTGCCCCCTCATATTTATTTTCATTCTCCATGGGAGGCCATCGAGATTTATGAGGTTGGTATTGCAAAGGTTCGACCAGTTCAAGCCCTAACTCCTTCTATCCTGACCTCGTTGAGGGCATGCAAAGAAAAATAGAGAAAGAGAAAACCACTCTGATACCACTGATCCAGATTTATGCAGGAACACAATAAAGTACAGAAATAACCATAAATACAGAGATGCAGTAGAAACAATACTTCATTTCATTAATGTAAAATATTTAAATATGCTTACAAACGGAAATGCAAATAAACTAGCTCGGGCGATGGTAGCTTATCTCTGAGAAGAGATGTGGTAGCTACATGCCTCTGAACTATGATACAATGAGGCTCAAGGGCCTTTTTATTATTGAACAATAAGTGTAAACCCTAAACAACCAAAACCCTAACCTAACGAGATGTAACACTAAGAGTTTATGGGCCCCATTGGGGTTAGTTGGGCAGCCAACTTCTTGGGGTCATGACTTGGTAATATTATCTACGTTTGACGCGCATGATACCCCATTGGAAAGATCTCTCCGAGGAATACGACAAAATAAAAGACTTAACATAAGTCGTTGGTGGTAGATTTAAAAAAAAAACGTTGTTTAGGGCCTCAAAACAGCTCCGGAAGATTAGGACCCAAAAAACTACTAAAAATAGCAAACTGTGCTACAATTAAGGAAACTAAAAAATTGAAAGAAACAGTGGTGGTGGTCCAAGTGAAATTGGTGGGTGGCCACCAATATCCACCTAGATCAGAGCATGAAAACCATGCTCCAATAATAATAATAATTTCTTTTTCGTTTTATATATACAAGAATACATTTCATACTAATGAAGATTGAACCTAGTTACACATTTTTCAATAGAATAAAGTATTTAAACCTGGATAATTGAGGATATAAAAAAAAAAATAAACATCAAGAAGAAGGGAAGAGGATAGAGTTAATAAAGAAAATTTTGAAGTGGAAGTTTAGCATTAGAGAACAATTTGCTAAAAATTTTCATGGTAGTGAAGAAAGAGGACATCAAAGAAAATTTTGGAATCCAGGAGGAGGAGAAAGTACAGCATATGCACCTATAATTGGAATTATCAGACAATAGGATGGAAGCTACAACCAAATTAAGTACAAAAAAAAGAATTTGAAGACTTATGGACATGAGTCTATGAATTTTTTTTACGTTGGGAGTTTGATGTGGGAGAATCTCTTCAAAATCAATAATGCCTAGAATGTCTTACCAAGTTGTTGAGGGCATTGGATACCACCAACATATAGGGGGTCTCCCTGATGTGAAGTCCCCACTATACCTCACATCATTTGGAGTAGGAACACCATCCAGGTATCAACCTGGCCACCATAATTCAAGGTTTTCCTTGGTCTTAATGGATAACATAAGAGATTATACACATAAGCTTTGAATAAACAAGTAAGTTGAAATTTTGGAACACCAATTACAATGTGTAAAAGGAGACCTTCACGAGTAGGAGACAAGAGTGAGTCTCTAGAGGGAGAGAAATAGTACTATCCTAAGAGAGGCACACAAGAGAAAGAAAAAATCATTAGTTATCTAACAAAATAGTTCACATAGACATAACAATCATTAAAGAAAATAAAACATATATTCAACAAGATGAGCACCAAATCCAATGAAATAGTTGAATTTCTTAAGTACTAATGAAAATAACATATACCACAAACCTATAGAGAATAATCTCACAACATTCATGATACATGCATGGAAATGTGTTGGCTTCAATTATTAGGTGAAAGATCCAAGTACATAGTTATAATGGTGAGGCACTATTTCCAGTAGTGGAACATTAAGTCACTTCTTTCTTCTCCAAAGAATAGTTTTCTCTCCTATTCTAATTTAGAGAAGCGAATACTAGCTCTCCAAATCCGAAGCCTCCAATAGCCCTTTGCTTGAGTTATGAGGTAGATTTTATAACAAGAGGAATGAATTTTCATATCCCCGTGACTCATGGACTACCCTCATGACTCTTAGACGTATAGTGTGACCTTTGAATTTCTATATAACCTTTGGACTTCTATTTGACTCATTTGTCCTCATGCGGCTTTTCATATTCCACATACGACTCTTGGTATTCCATAAGAATTTTGGGACTTCCCTAATGGCTCTTTTGCCCATATATGACTCTTTATATTCTAGGTGTGACTCTTGTACATCCACACATTACATTTTGTCATTTTATTTGAAAATACATCATTACATTCCACATGATGATATCGCAAGACACATGGACACATATGACATTGTGATTACATTTTTACAAGTTACAACTTGACAATGATGATATGGAGCTCATGATGAGGTTGTGATACCAATTTCTTGCTTTGTTGTTTTGTCTTCAATATTCATGAAATATTTGATCTGTACTCCATATTCATGAAGGATTTTCTTTCTTGCTCATCCTCACCCTTCAAAGGGTCTTGGGTCAGAATTGGAATATTTTGAGTCATCATTCAATGTCTTCTTTCTATCATGGTTTAGGACCTGTTTCATGTCTTCATGATGGTTCTTCTTTGTGCTTCTTCTCTAGAGGTGCTTCTTTACTTCTTCTCCTTAACATCCTCCTTGAGAATATCCTTTCCATGTGGAGATTGTTAAAAAATTATATATTACAGAGCAATGGAGCACATAAAATATTACAGAAATATAAACACAGATAACGCATAAAAAAAAGAGTGACACAAATATACATGGTTCACCCAATTTGGGCTACGTCCATGGAGAAACAACCAATCCTTCCTTTTATATTATCCATATAAATGAAAAGATACAACCTACAACAGATGCGCTGTAATTCCCTCTTCACTCTCACACAACCTCCTCTCTCTTTCTCACTCAGAATACACATCTACGTAGCTGCAATACAATTCCCTTATATATAGAGAGGGGTTGCTTTCTACCCTAAATTAAACATAACTTCTCAGATTTCCACTAATGATGGCCAGATTGACTACAATTACAACATTACAAGGCCTATTTTTATATATAAAGAATCGTCATCCAGAGTGGTGTGCAAAAATGTTCCATTTTCATTACGAATCAATGTGGTGAAACCTGAATGAATTAGGCTCAAAGATCTTTATAAATACCACTCAAGACAAGGAAAAATCAGTCTTGAAATCATCTACTCTACCTCTACCTTTCTCATGGAATAAGTTTCTTATGATAGGTCTGTTTTAGGGCTAAAAGAGGAAGGCTTGATAAGGAAGGCATAGTTAAACTCAATAGTGATTTATGAAAGCACCAATTTTCACTGTTACTGCACCACTATAAATAAGGGGCCCTCCATGGTCCATAGTAGTGGCAAAGAACAAGGAACAAGGTTGATGGGATTGTTGATTAAGACTGCACCATGCGCTAGGCTCAAAGGAGTAGGAGACAATGAAAGTGTAGTTGAGTCAGAAAGTGAGCAAGGGATAACCCCACTGTTTACTAAAAGTGTGGAATGTGCTCAATGAGAGAGATAGAGACTGCTTGGGTGCAAGGTGTAGTCACACAGGACAAAGAGGGACCCTTGTTACTTCACAGTGCGCCATGCGCTAGAGAAGGTCGATGAGAGCGCAGGGCATTGAGATAGTGGACAAGGATGCCTCATTGTTGCTTAAGAGTGGATTATGTGATTTTGAAGGGACAATGAGGGCTTGTTTTCCTGAAGTGCGATCTGAAAGGCCTTGTTTTCCTTAAATGTATTTTTTGAAGGGACAAACATCTATTGGGTGCAATTTTCTTCAACATTGGATGATTGTTCACTAAATATGTGATCTATGCCCAAGAGGGATCACTGGAAGAGGATATTGTGTAGCTTCTTAAGGCAAATAACAAATATCAATTTACTTTTCCCAGGGAGAGGCTTTATGCACTATGAGAGGGGAGAGACCTTGTATGGCATAGTTTATTTTTGTAGAGGTCCATTAGAAGTGCTTCATGTGCTATACAAGGTAAAGTTTCTTAAAACTCAGTGCAGTGAGTTAGTACAAGAAAGAAGGGTTAGGTTATTGTGCTTTGAAGGTTATGTATGTGCAACCATAGGAGATGACCATAGGAAAGACTAAGTACACTAGTGTAAGAGGGTGAGATCTTATCAATAAGACTCATGAATAGGTAGTGCTCATCACCTAGTGAAGGATTGAAGTTTCCATAACTTGAAATGAGTAGTAGGACCAGGAAGAGCTCCAAAATGGATAAGTGTGGGACCAATAGAGTGAGAGAGGGAAAAGCATCCAAACAAAACTCAAACATGAATCACACAAATGAATGCCATTAATACAAGCCAGGGGAATGCACAGGACTTGTGAACAACAATAACACCTTGAAAAAAAAAGAAATTGACACTTATTTGTAAGTGTGACAATTAAACGATACATTACGACACTTAGAATGCACATGGAGACATAAGTGTCGATTGTGACTAGAAAGTACACTAAGTTATAGGAATGTGTCTAGCACATATTCTAATGATATGTAGGACCATCTAATGCAAAAGAGTGTGGTAGAATTACTTTTGGGTTTTTAATATGTCATATTATTCATTATATAAATTCCCCATTAATGAGCCATATTCCTGCATTTATGACACATTCCATAGCAATTATACCACCAACTTTTGTTAAATGTACCTCTTTTACCTAGTGGTTAATTATGATGGATTTCTTATCTTTTTAATGGTTAAATGTGTTTTTAACATGATTTTATCACTGATGGTTTACTAATGTGATTACGTGGGCAAGAAGCATGTTTAGGCATGAAATATTTTTCTTATGTACCAACTCAATACCAATATGGCAGTTCGGTACCAGTTTATGCACTTACATGAATGGGTAAAAAATTCAAAATTATAAGATATAATTTTATTTCTCAAAGAATGAAAAATTAGGTGCCACATGGACCTAATATGTTGGTACAAGCCTCGAAATATACCCATTTCACATGTGTGGGATCCTAGCACATGATTTAAGCTACAACCTATAATAGGTAAGAATTTTGAAACTACCGTGTTTTTCCACGATTTCCGTGAATAATGTGGCGAATCTCAGGAATCTAGAAAATGGGTTTTTGAAAATATAAAAATTTACTTAGACGTCAATTTTTTTTCCAAAAATTCACTACAATTTAAAACTTACAGTTGGTTCTTTGAAGTCAATTTGTATAAAATTTCTAAAAACCCTAGATTGGCAAAAGTATCTAAACAATCAACTTCATGCACAATTTTGAGGCCATGGAATTGAATCAGGAAAACACAAGAAAGGAATTTGTTTATAATATGGAAAATTAGGCTCCATAGAAACATATCCAAAAAATATAGCATGGTCGAGAAGATATGGCTAGTTCTTTAATGCCAATTTGTATAAAATTACAAAAAAATCAGTTTTTTGAGATTTTCCTCTAAAGTTGTAAATTAATTTTATGAGTTTAGGGTATTGGATATTTTCCTTCCTCAATGGATTTTATGTATGAATAAATTCTCAATGGGAAAATAAAAGGGGTTTTGCATTATTGTAATATAGGAGATCAATTCACCTTTTGAAAAATTGAAACTATGTTGAAGCATTTGTAATTTTTGAAGTTTTTAGTCAATAAGAAGAGTTGATGTTCTTATACATGGTGTAGATCATTCTTTAATGTTTTACGTCTTTTACACAATGTATGTCAAGGTTGGTAAGGCCCCCATCTACTGATATGCATTGTTCTCATTTTCTTAGTTTAATTGTCAGCATGTGTGTGCTTGATTTTCATTCAATTCATGTTCAGTTGCAACATTTCAATTCTGCTTTTTCAATTTTAATTACTAATTAGAATTAGAAAATTGCATCAATTGTTTCACTATACTCTTTGTAATATTATCCACTCTTTTTCCTTGTTGTTTCCTACCTTGAAGGATTGATTGTCTATGAGAATATTTATCATTATCCACAATCATTTAAAGCAAAAAGCAAGTGACATTTTCTTTTCATCCATTTGTGTATATTATTTTCAACATCGAGTTCATTTTTCTCTTGTATTTCACTTCTTATTACATTGATTTTGGTGTATTCATTGAATAAACAATTCCTGAGTCTAAAACCTGATTGCATTCATTTTTGAGTTTAAATCTTGATTGTACTATTTGTGAGTTCATTACTTGATTTCTTATGATTTACTTTACAACAATATAGGAAATAATAATTGAAGGACTAAAACATAAATGAAATATTCAAGTGAAGTTACATGAACATCATTGTATGAAAGATTATAACTCTAATCCTTCTTAACATTTATTTTTGATGTCCCACTGATACATTCCTTGTTGTTGCTTTTCCACAGTTTGTTGCTTTGTTTTCTTTACTTTCCTTGCACTCTTTTTTGCTTGTAGTTTCTGACAATTTTTTTTTACATCATGTTTAATGATTTTTTGTATGCAGAATTATAGGATTAGAACCACTAAAGTCTCAAGACCTAATAAGCTACATACATAAAACCACATGAACATTGTTTGTCGGTAATGAAAGATTTTGGTTTGAAACTTGATAAGCATTAGAGTCCCACAATCTAGTGACAAGTTATAATCCTTAGTTATTAGTTCTTTCTATTAATAGTCATTTAGCATAGAATAAAATAGGCTCCAAGGATTGCATTTCTTGTTCTTGCATCTCTAAGGCTTATGATCCCGAATTCAATAATTAAATCTTGGAATTAAAATACATAGAATTCCACCAACAATTGCCTCTAGTGGTGTGCAAAGGTGTGAGATGTACACGAGCAAAAATAGTGAGAAGTGACACTTGTGACAGTAGGAAATTATGCAAATGACACCTATAAAAGCTAAAGAAATTAAAGGTGACACATTCCAGAGAAAATATAACATGAAAACACCACTTGTTAGAGTGAAAGCAAGAAAAAGTGACAAATTCAAACATGAAAATGACACTTGTGAAAACAAAGGAGCATGAAAGTGACAGTTGGGAGAAATGGCCAAAATAGAAGTACAATTGCAATCAAAGTGAGGGAGACTGTCAATAGGGAGTGCACACTGACTGTCGACAGTTTAGGATTGCATAAGAAAGGCGTGTTCATGCATTTATCAAGGACCAAGCATGTGTGATAAAGTGACTTTGACACTTAGAATCTGAGAAGAAGACTTGAGTGCTTAATAAAACATCAATTGACCACGAAGCAACTATGGAATGGAATATTACATTATCCTCAATAGGTGTTAAAATTCAAGCGTAGGAAAAATTTTGGATGGTGTTGATTACAACGTCAACACAAGTTTACAAAAGGGAGTGGGTTCCATTAATTTAATTCGAATTAAATGAAGTTAGGAATTTGATTTTCTAAATGTAATAGGGATTGATTTGAAAAATGAGGGACTATTTACTCGTCAACATGTAATCCTGTAATTCAAGTGATTTTTTGAGGGAGTTAGAGATTTTAGGTTTAGATTTGATATTTTCTATGAATGGGCGATTTGATCCATATTTAATAGATCTCAAAAAACCATCATTTTGTATAATAGACATATTGTGTAAAAAGTAGAAAGGTGACTACAATGTGTGAGGAAATAGGAGAGGTGTGAGTGTAGGAGGAGGTCTGAGAGACCTAAAAGGGGGATAGTAGAGTACAAAGTTTAAATTGTGATTTTTTTGCCCTCTATATCTATTTATAATCCATTCAAGTTCTTGCATTATGTAGTGAATCGAGTGAATGGTGTTATTTTGTGTTTATTGGTTTTTGAAAAAATCTTGTTATGACAAGCGGTCAAGTTTGGATGGATTTATTTTGTAAATAGAGAAATACATAGTGGTGGCCTGAATTATTTCTACTTCTATGAGAAGGATCCAATTTGGGATTCATTGATAAAGTCTTTGAAAGGTGATACTTTTCATATAGGAGGAAAACCTTGCAACACATAAAATTGGTGATACTTCGTAAGTCAACAAAGAATTGCGACAAATAATTTTTTTTCAACAAACATTTTCCAAATAAGAGTTCCAACCTTACATGGTTCCACACTAAGCTTATTGATTTTGTAACCTATTGATGGTGTTGGAACCCACCAATATGCAAGGGGATCTCCCAGATGAATAGTCCCAATTAGAATTTCGCATCGTTTCATATAGTAGCCCTTCCGCAAATAAGGTCCAGCTGCCATTTTTCTTAGAGATTTGCATTGGATGTGATGGTTAACACAAGTGAGTAATGTACTCGTACTTTTGAATGAAAAAGTGAGTATGCCTTGTGAAATGTTCAATTGTAGGATGTATCAAGGTTCTTCCATTGAAGGGGGACGAAAGTGGGCCTTTAAGAGGAAAGTAATGGTACTAATCTAAGAAAGACACATGAGCATGTATATAAAAGAATCCTTAATCAACTAGTGAAATAGTTCCACATAGAAGTAATGATCATTAAACCAAGTACAACAAACCTTCAACAAGATAAGCACCAAAGCCACTGAAATAGTTTAATTTATTCAGTACAAATGAAAATGACATATATTGTAAACATTCAAATAATAATGTTACAAAATTTATGACATGCATGAAAGTGTGCTAGTTCAAAGAGCTGCAATATTAGGTGAAAGTTCCAAAATACATCGATACAATGAACACCACCAACTCCAATAATGGAGTGTTAGAGCTACCGCTTACTCCTCAAAAGAACTATCTTCCTCTCTAATGCCTAGTTAGAGGAGCCAAGGTGAAAAATCCTTGAGCTATGGGGGTGTATATATAATATATGAAGTGACTCTCAACCTCCCTTGTGACCCTTGGACTCCCCTCATGACTCGTGAGCTTCCATTTAATTTTTCGAATCTGTATTAGACTCTTTGACTTATACATGACTTTTCACATTATATAGGAAACTCTTGGACTTCCACTTCACATTACATTTCTCGCATTATTAAAAATTACATAATTACTTCCACAAATGATGTGGAAAATGATGACTCATATGACACCTTGACAAGACATGACATGACATGGACTTGATGATGATGTGGCAATGTCAAGCCACTCTTTTTGTTGCTATATTTGTGTCTTCCTAAGAGATGATACATGCTCTTCCTCTTCCTCCTCCATAAGGCTTGAAGATAGGGGTTCTTCACTATGATATTGATCTTCAATTGTTGTCGCAATCTAGTTTCCATTCATCTTATGGTTCTAAAATCAACTTATCTTTGCATCTTCATAAGTTTATTGTAGTATAGTCTCCTTTTCTTTTTCCTCGATTATCATCCTATCATGTAAAAATGTAGTACCTACAACTGGAAATCACTCATGATAAGACAACATCAGCCCAAAAAATCCTAGTCTAACATGCTTCATGAAAATAACTAATTGAACTAGAACTAGGTATTGGACCGGGAGGAAGGCTCAAGGATTGTGAAATGCACAATTTTAGAGGCAAGGAGTGAGGTGTTGAGGCTTGTGAATGTGCAATGCATAACACTAGAGGCCTGGGAAGGAATACTGCATAGTTGAGGATCGTAGTGAGGCAGACTTACCCAATATGACTATGCAATGTGCAATTTAGGAGAGACAAACACCATTAGATTATGTAGTTTCGTAGTTCAAGGAGCTAGGAAGAAAGAATGCAAACAAGTATTGCGCAATGGGCAAAAGGAGACTAAAAAGGAGGTTTGATTGTTAAGTTATGGGGGTTATGAGGCCATGGTTGAACACTGTGACTGCACAATGCACAATACTTGGAGGCATGAACTGCACATTGTGTAGTTCTAGGAGGTAAGGGTGCGTGCTTGAGGCTTGCCACAGTGAAATTTGTAGTTCAGGAGGGAAAAGCGAGCTTAAGTTGGTCAAGCATAGAAACTTCCAGAATTTGGCTAAGTGTTGGATCAGTGAAGAAGATATGAGACCAAAGTTAGAAGTAAACATGATCAAACACTCAGAAAAAATTGATTACACAACATTAAACACTCAGTACTCAGAAACAACATGGTTCCCTTAATACGATGACAAAACAACATACTCCTCCAAGTGTGACACTTAAGGTACACTTTGCGATGATAATTATGACACTTGTGCGACAGTGTATGTAACTTTGGGAATGGGACTAATATGTGTCTATATGATAAATAGAACCCATTGAAACCAAATTTTCCCCTTGAAATGAACTATAACTTTGCTTTTGCGATGAGCAACACTTCCCATGCCAAAAGAGGACACTTGAGTTTTCTTCACAAAGGGACTAGGAAACTTAGAGAATATACATGGGATGACTCTTACTACTAGAAATGACATATTGCAAGGTTAAATTAGGCTATGAAATTTGAATGTAGGCCAAATTTCAAAGTGTGTTGTAGCAGCAAAAGCACTCACCGATAAGTGTGAGGGTAGGTACCATGCTAAAGATACTATTGCACATCCGTGTACCAACAGGTGGATTCTTCAATGGAGGTATGTTAGATGTCAATTTGTCACCATGAAACTTGATCAATTTATGGGTCTTTTTACCATCCGTGAACATGTTTGAATGAACTCCCTTATAAGTCAAACAACCAAAAATATCTTGAAGTATATGAGAAATTTTTGGAAAATAGCTGTCACACCTTGTTAAGTTTCACCTATGCTGATTTTCCTAGCTTTTCCCATGCATTCGCTAGAATTGACTCTGAGAAAAGCATAGAGATGCACTCTGTCTTCCACTATAAACCTGTGCAGGGGAATCCAAGAAAGTAAAAATAAAAAGTACATTCTAGAAACATAATTGGTCGAATATTTCCCAATTGAAAGCTTCCAGGTGATGACTATTCAAACTATAACCCTCAGATGATGCATCTTAATCCCTTTCCTCATGGAAACCTAATCCCTCAATTAAGGGGTCTCATCCTCCTCTTTTGGATCTAAAACTTCTTCCTCTTGGCATATAAAATGACTAGAGGATAGAGAGATTGGGGGGGTCAGAACTTAGAGAAGATAAACTTATGTTGTTAGTTTGAGATTGGAAAGCTTGTCATCTAAGGAGGAGATTGAAGGCATTTGGGAGGAACCTCACGACATCAAGGCGAAGGTTGTAAGGCTCCTCTTTATCTTTGATTAATACAAATGAACACTTTCTACCATTGATTTGTCTTATTGGAATGATGAATGGTATATAATTGTTTATAATGTTTATTAAGGCAAATTCAGATCCTAATTTCCTTAATCATTAGGTTAAGTTTTGTTTGGATTATTGTATCACATATGCTTTTGATCCTTTTATGGTCTATGGTTGCAGGTCTTGTCAAGCATTGAGGAGCTGAATCAAATCACAACAAGGGATCTTCATCCAACATTTCATGAAATAGGTAAGAGGCTCATCCACTAGCCTTAATTATTACAATTCAAACAAGACCAACTTAGGGAAAGAGTTAGTTCAATTGTCTTGGTTTTTTCTAGTCTCCTTCAAGGATCTAGGGAGATTGCTTTGTCCGCAAGAGGGATTTGTCTGGTGTAAAAAATTGGTGACTCTATTGGGGAATGTCTCTATTTTTTCTTTTCCTTAGTTTTCTTTCTAATCCTTCTGATTTATCTTGACCCAAGTCTTTATGAATTAATGACCTTTCAGATATGTGTGGTTGATTTCTTGAATTTTTTTTTTTTTTTGGGTTTATGACACTAGCATTGTTTTCATTCACCAACAGAGCGCAGTTCTGCACCGGTTTTTCCTTAGCAACCAGGCTCATGTACTCTGTTTTGTATTGCTAACATGCGTAGGCCTTAGGAATGTTTGAAAATTTGGCTTTTGCTTCAACACAGGCTTGAGTTTTTTTTTTTTTTTTTTTTTTTCTGGAAGTGTCATTATCTTTGTTTGGACTATTTTATGTCTCTTATAAACTCATTTGAGTGCTTTGTTAATTTTTTTTGAGAATTAGGTCTCTTTGAAGAAACTGGTTAGGGTTTTCCCTGGTTGGTTTATCGATTGATCAAAACAAGTTAGGTTTTCCTTATGCTTGTGATATTCTTATTTTGTTTTGTCAAATACACCAGTTAACCTTAAATTTTTGCTTAGTTGTGATCAAACTCATTTTGAATTGCAAATTAGGGTTTCTTCAAATTTAGTCCTTTTGGTGAAGAAATTTTGGTCATTTTTGTTTGATAAAGGAAATTGTTGCTTTCAATTTTGGGACTTTCTCACAATTACATTGCTGTTACATTAAATCAAAACATTCATAGGGAAAATGTGTTTTTCCCCCAATTCTCTTGATTGATTTTTGTGTACTTGAAAGTTTTGAGTGATAAAAGATAAATAGTATTTTTGGTTTATTTGATATTTAGGGAAATATGGAACTTGGTTTTCTTTCTACATTTTCATTGCATTAAGATGAAATTGGTTGTTTTCGGAAAGTCGGAAAAGTTGTGATTTTTGCACTTCATTTTGGAAAAATCAAAGAAACTCTTTCTTTCCTCTAAATAGGATTTCATTGAATTTGAAAGTTTCCATTGCATTTTTGAGTGCATTAAGATTTTGAGTAATGTCATAACATCATGAGTTTCACCTTCATTACCTATTGAGTAAAGAAAAACTTAATAATACAATGTTAATTAAAATTCATCTAGAATTTTACATTTTTTAGGGCTCTTGCCACCTACAGTAGCTTAAGTGTAGGGCTTTGGAATAGGGAAGTAAGTAACCTTTCCAAAGCTACAAACAAACAATAAAATCTTGAGTTAGGGAGAGAAAATCTAATTATTTCCATTTTTCTCTAGGAAGCTCTTCTTGTACATGAGTTATGAACGAGATCATGTCGAATCTGGTGAAGTGATCATACCCACTTTATCAGCATAGATATAGTGATTTGTACATATTAAAATGGTACCAAATGGTACTTGGGGTCACTTGAAAGTAAAGCTCTGATTGATCATGTGGAGGAGCCTTCTATGGGATTGAGCTTGTTACTCTGCCCTTACGTGTACATCCAATATGCAACTGTCCCCCCAGGTAAAATTGTTGTATTTGTTAAAATTAGTGACTATAATCTTAGGGCTCTACCTAAGCTAATGGTAGAGGGAAGGTCTTGTTGTACCTGGAACATACATTGACTGGAATCACTTGGAATTTTTGTAGGGTAATCTTTACTTGAGATGGTTTATAGCAAAGTTACTTGCACCAGATTGTTTCATTAAGCAGTTTTTCAGGGTAACTGGTTCCAAACACTCATTTCTACAAAGCTTTTCACCTTGGTTAGTGCGATGTTGGATTTCATCACCAACTAGTAATTATTGATATTTGCGAGGAGTCAATTTGTGTTGTTTGAACTCCTATATTTTGAGCGTGTGTTACTTTCTGTGTTGTTTTTACATTTTAAAGACTTTAGGTGTAATTTAGATATTGTGTGATTTATCAATTGAAATTTTTTAATTGTGGCAGAATTACCAATGAAATCACATAGGATACTTGGGAACTCCCTTGAGTATACACCAATTCAGTTAGAAAAGATAAAATTTGTAAAGTCCAAATCATCGGGATTCGAAACTGCAGCAGAAACTGAAACTTCTACTATTATAGACTTTGATGTAAAAGGAACTGAAGTTAATCAACTGGAAACATCTACTATCTCAAGCCTTGAAGTGACAAAAAATGAACGAGATCAAAATTAGAAATTAGTATCACGCTCAGGAGGAACTGATTTACAAATTACTGAACTCATTCAAATTGAATCAGATATTGGAGACTTTTCAGAAAAAAATCCCATTTCTGAACCAGATATTGACGAACCTGAGTTTGATATTTCTGAACCTAAATCTTATACGTTTGCTACAACGCATATTCCAGATCATCCACATTCACCACATGTGAAGCTCATTATTACTGATAGTATCCCTCTTAGTCTCATTAGCATCGAAGAAATTATTTCAAATGAAGAGTAAGAACTAATAGTTTCTACTAGTGAACCATCAGATATTTCATATCTTTTGTTTAGATCTCTTCACCTTGATCCTTGGTATTTCATACCCTTGAAAATTTTAGGACAAGGGATTCCATGATACACAACTCCTTAATCTATTGTACCAGGTTTTGATTGGTCTGTGATGGCTTCAAGAAGTACCTCATCAGACACATCTATGTTTCCTACTTCTCTTGAGTCAACATTATATGGTGGTTTTCTATCACCTGGATATCACTCTCTTGCTAGAGCTTATTCAGGAGCTTCTTCCTCAAATTGATCTTCAAACATGTCAACTGGTGTAATTAATCCTATCAATGAAGGTTTTGACATCTAAACAACTTATTAATATGATTTCCGGTAATGTTTGTAATTATCAAATCAACCCCTAGGTGATTATTACCCACTTCGGGGGCAACCATCATATCCTCACATCCTCCACCTAAAGGAAAACCTTTAGGTGGATCTTACCCTATAGCTGGGCATAAACTCCCTGCTAGAAATTATCTTAATTATGATCAAATGCCTCAAACCAATTTCGGTCAACCGATTATGCCTCAACCTGCCATTGGAAAGCCTTACCCTAGAATGAATACAATCTGGAACCCTTTGTTAAATCAACAGTCAATTTCATTTGCTTCTCAAGTGCCTGTGTATCAACATGTTCAACATATTGGACAACCTACACAACAATTACCTTTTCAAGTATGCCTTTTCAAGTCTAACCAACTGCCCAAGTTAATCCATCGACACCTACCCAACAACCACTCCAACATCCTGTCTTGAGTACTCCTAAAACATTGGTTCAGTCTATTGTACAAACAACTGTTCAAAATCTAGGTTTAGGTTCACCTTAAACTCCCATTCCAGGAGTATCGTAGGTAACTGTCCCACTTACATCACAAGTAATGGTGCAACCCCTTGTTTAGTCTATCCCTTAGGGATTTGGTGTTCAACTTATTCCTACAATTCTGTCCATGCCCTAAATGCCTGTCGTACAGCCTAATGTCCCATATATGTAAATGTTGTTTCAAGGGAAACCTTTCCAAGATCAACCCTAGAGTCAATTTGTTCAAGGTCCACCTTTTCAAACTCAATTTCTCTAAGGTCAACCTTTGCAAAATCAACCCTTTCAAGGAAAATTCATTCAAGGTCAAATGGGTCAGAATATTCTGTTTCAAAATCAACCATACCCAGACCATACATTTTAAGTACCTATGCAATTGTAATATATAGTATGGCTCATCCTGGATATCTAGGAGGTATGCAGATTCCAACTACTTAGGTTATTCTAGGATATCTTAGGTATCCTACTCCCGGTAGAGAACTCGTCCCTCAAGGTTAACAGTATGCACCTCAGGATCCTAACCGTTGGTTTCCTTTCATTGCAACTTTGGATTTTCCCGACCTCTCTCTGTTAACTAATAATTCTCCTCTTTATTTACCATTTTTGCTAGCCATTCCTACTAAGTTTCCCAGTGACATCCCTAAGTTTGAAGGTAAGTTAGGTGAAGACCCATCAAACCATGTTATGGCCTATCATCTTTGGTGTGCATCCAACTCATTAATCGATGATTCTACTAGATTACGAATTTCTGAACTAGTTCGGTAACCAAATGGTATGTAGAATTACTGTGAGATTTCTTTAGTACATTTAGCACCCTTGCTACAACATGTTTAACCCATTTCCTATTGCCCATTCGATATGATAATGGAACTAAACTTTTAACCTCTTTAAAACAATCAACATCAACCCATATCTCAGATCACATTCATGAATCGAAACCAAGACGTCATTTGGTTAAAGTTTACATTCCAAACCAAATTTTGGCCGAATGGTACATAAAATCTCTTTTACCAATAATAATTGAAGATGTTTCCAAAGGAGGTGTTGTAACTGAGGAGAAAGTAATTGCTCATGCTCAATACCTTGATCTTGTTTATACTTGGTTTGATACTTTGTATGAAAAGATCCTAGATTTACCCTGCCTTGGTCAAACTAATCCAGCCCTTATAGGATCACATGTCTTTGATGGTATGATTGGTTCCGTGAGCCAAAAATATAAGAATAAAAATAAAAATTCTAAGAAATATTCTACGAAAAATCAGATTTTGGCTCTATCTAATTCACCTGAAGAAGATCCCTCTCCCAAAATTACTTCGGAGATTAATGTTGTAGAATCATCTATCGACAAAGGTAATAAATCCGGAAATAAGAAAAAGGGAAAAGGGAAAGCTAAACCAAACACTCATTCTAAGGATAAATCGAACAAGAATGAACCTTGTAATGAAAAGAAAAAACCTCATTATCCTTTCCTAATTTGTGATGAAGATCATTACACCAAGGAGTGCCCACATCATGCCAAAGTTTCTAAATTTGTCAAAGGTTTACCCACTCCTACTATTTTGAAGTACCCATTTCCTCCCCAAGACAACAAAATGGTTTCTCATGACCAATCCTCGTCATCCACATTTGTATATTTTATGTTGATGTCTTCCAAAGTTATGGTAGCAACAAGATCCAAATATTATACATCAAATAGTCCTATTTAAGATGGAGATAACTCTAGTCCAGCTGGTCAAACTTCCACATCTACTCCTCCTTCTTTTGAACCATTACATATTGAAAATCCAAACTTTGATATAATAATTTGTCCGCCTCCTAAGGGTATGCTTCGAAAGTCATCCTTTAACCCTCATGAGAGGGTTGCTCAAAACTATAACATCGTCGAAGATTTGGCTATGTCACCTTCGACATTGTCATCTCTTGAAGTGTTGTAGACTTTTCCAGCACAAAGGAAGTTATTATTATCAACCATTGAAGCAGTAGATCCTCACGACTCCAATTTGATTATTTTCGATCTCGAAAATTATGTCCCGCATATCTCGCACCAACTGGATTTTCAGATACCAGTCCATGTCAAAAATCAATGAGTTTTTTGAACAATGATTGACGAAGGAGCATCGACATGTATTATGTCCATTTCCTGTTGGAAAGCTTTAGGTTCTCCAACAATCAATCAATCTCCCACAACTTTGAAAGACTTTAATGGAAGATGTTTTCGCCCTTATGACCTTTTAAATGATTTACCAAATGAATTAGAGGGTAAACGTTTCAATAGACATTGGGGTTGTTGATGCTCAACTTGACTATAACCTTTTTCTTGGTTGGAGCTGGACTTGTGCCATGGCGACAACAGTCTCGTCATATTTTAGGATCATCATGTTTCTTCACAAAGGAAGAATTGTGAAGGTAGACCAATTATCCTACTATACCTCAGACCCTAATTCCACTGGTAGTGTTCCTTTTGTTGGAAAATCAATGACTCCATATGAAGAAGTTGGTGTTGGTCTTCTTAAAGACTCATCTTTGATGGGAACTTTCACAATCCCTCCACCTAGTTTCCATAATAATGATGGCCATATTAACATGGTTACATTAAGTACTTCCGAATCGGGAGATCCATTGAAATTACCTTCAGAGTCATAAATAGTCTTATATGGTAGTGAGATGCCTCGTAGCTGTTTTGAGTTGGCTTATGAGGAAATTCAATGCTTTTCCAACTTATCAACATCTTAAAACAATTGAATGAGTACAATTATTGATGAATATTTTCATTTTCCATGCTTGGAACCAATCTCTATGCCTGATCCTTTCAATGCAGATTTTTTAACTAATGAAGGGATTTTGGAAGTTATGACCTTGGATGAAATTCCATGGAATGATACTCATCATCGTCCAACCTTCTTACCATCTTTTAACAAAATTGAGAATAATTTCTCATCTATGTTTTCATTTGAGACTCTTAGTGATCCTCAATGTCCAATATCTACCCTTTCTTCTGATTCTGAGCAGAATTTAGGGAACATATCAGAAACGGTACCCATAGATATTAGTGAAACCAAGGATAACTGAAAATATTCATATAGGAGCTTCTTATTCTTTAGAAGATGTTCAAACTTATAAAGCCCTATTTCAGGAATTTTGCGACATCTTTGCTGGTCATACAAAGAAATACCAGGAGTCAACCCTCACATAGTTGTACATGAGATAAAAATTTATCCAGATTCTAAGCTTGTTAAACAACGACTACATCATATACATCCCCGCAAAGATGTCACTATGAAAACCGAGGTCAAAAAATTGTTGAAAGCAGGATTCATTTACCTCGTTGCTTTGAATGATTGGGTATCAAACATTATATCTGTTACTAAAAAACAAGGAACTATTCGAGTATGTGTTGATTATAGAGATATTAATAAAGCTTGTCCCAAGGACAATTATCCGCCTCTGTATATCAACCAAATTTTTGATTATTGTGCTGGGAATGAAATTTTTTCATTCATGGAAGGATTTTTGGGCTACAATCAGATAAACATACTCCCTACCAATCAATACAAAATCATGTTTATATGCCAATGGGGGACTTTTGCTTATCCCAAACTCTCATTTGGCCTGAAAAATACTGGCGCAACTTTTCAGTGAGCAATGTCTTATCCATTCCATGAGATCAAGCATATTGTTCGACCTTATTTAGATGACCTTCCAACTCATTCAATGAAAAGGCAGGATCACCCATTGCACTTAAAAACAATTTTCATTAGGTGCAGACATTACAATATTTTCTTGAATCCACACAAATGTGTCTTTTGTGTACAATCAGGTTAGCTTCTAGGTTTCATTGTTTGGAAAGAGGGAATTCGTGTTGACCCCCTTAAAGTAGAGGCAATTATGAATTTCAATGCTCCTTCTAGCCTTACACAACTCCAAAGTTTGCAAAGGAAAGAATTTTTTTTTGCGTAGATTCATCCACAATTATGCTGAACTAACCCAGGGTTTTACTCGACTTTTGAAAAAGGGCATTCCTTTTTTCTGGGATGAGCTTGCTGATAAAGATTTTGATGCCTTAAAAAATGCATTGACCAATGCATCGTTACTACATCCACCTGATTATCATTGAGATTACCTTCTCTACTTAGTTGCATCTGATGCCACTCTTGGCATGGTGTTAGTCCAAGAGGATGATTCTAGCAATGAACATGTGATTTATTTTTTTAGTAGAAATATCACTAAAACTAATATTAAATACACACATGTGGAGAAGATAGCCTTGGAAACTATTCAAGTTGTTCAATGATTCCATCATTATATACATCTCCAAAAAACAACTGTTATAGAACCTGTAGCAGAAGATTCCTTTGCTGATGAATCTCTCTTTCTTACTAGTACGTTAGATCCATGGTATGCAGATATCATTATATATCTCCAAACAAAAACTTTTAGGCCCGAGTTATCTAAAATTCATTAGGCAATTTTTGAGGTCTAAAATGGGCCTCCTAAGGAAAAGAAAAAACTATTTTTCAACTCGTATTTTCAATTTATCTCTCTATGGGTTTACTCAAAGTTCGAGCGGAAACACTCGTCAGATGCATAATTTGATTCGTTATCCAAGAAATACCCATGTTTCATACCTTCAATGGACCCTGCTACATGAAAACTGAGAAATACATGAAAAACGTTATTGCAATCATGTTTTTTCATGTATTTCTCATTTTCCGTGTAGCAAGGTCCATAAAAAGTCTGCAACATAGGTACTCTTTGGATGAGGAATTAAATTTTGCATCCAATGAGTACTCCTGCTCAAAATTTGAGTAAAACCTTAGGGATATAAGTTGAAAATATGAGTTGAAAAAAAGAGTTTTATTATTTTTTAATCTTTTTACTTTTTCACTCCAAAAATGGTGAATCATCCCCCATGGTTGACATCATCATCCTGAATCTTATTGGATCTTATAAAGCTTATTTTGGCTATACATTTTTCTTAAGAGGCCCATTTTAGACCTCAAAAGTCCCCTAATGGATCATCGTCGGATTTGATACCAATCCCAACAATACAATATTATTGATGACACTCTTTACTATTGTGGTATTGATTCTATATTTCGACATTGTTTGACTCTCCAAGAGGCCGAAAAAAACATTAAATAACTGCCATTATGGAGCATGTGGCGGTCATATGTTTGGGTATGCTATTTCCCAAAATATATTATGTGTCGGTAATTTTTTGCCTTCAATGTTTAAATATTGCATTATTGCAGTCTGCAAATGCCATAATTGCAAAATCTATGATCTCAAAATGCGAGCACCTCCAACTCCTCTTCAATTTAGCATAACTGTCAGTCCTTTTGCTAAATGGGGCATCGATTTCATTACCTGTAACCCTCACTCGGTCAGGGGGCATGGGTATATTATCCTTGCAGTCGATTACTTTATGAAATGGGTCGAGGCGATGCCTACATATAAAGACGATGGCGAAACTAAAATAATTTTCATTTTCAATCATGTGATTGCTCGGTTTGGTGTCCTACAAGCTATTGTTATAGACCATGGTAGTCATTTTCATAACTTTATGATGGTTGAACTATCCACACAGCTCGGCCTACACCGTGATATATCTACTCCTTACTATCCACAAGCTAATGGTCAGGTTGAAGTCATCAATAACGTTTTGACCAGTATGATTAAAAAGATAGTTGGTATTCATAAAGGAAAATAGAATTCCATGCTCTTATTAGCCCTATGGGCTTACTGTACTACTGAAAAAACATCAACATTTTTTATTCCTTCCCAACTTGTTTATGCTTTGGAAGCACTATTACCCATTGAATGTGAAATCCAATCCCTGAAACTAGCTATCGAATTACTGCCTGCTACCTCTGTAGATAAAGAATGTTTTTTACATTTAGCACGTTTAGATGAAAATCACCTTGATGTTTCATTGGCTAGAAAAGCTCATAAAAAGCATGTCAAAGCTCAATTCGATCAAAATTTCAATCCTCATTCATATTCAGAAGGTGACCTAGTCTTGGTTTATGATCAAGCTCATGACAAGTTAGGCGCGGAAAGTTTGAACCCATGTGGTATGGCCCTTACATCATAAAATTCATATCATATAAAGGATCCTATGAGCTGGTTGATTATGATGGTATTCCCTTAGGAAAGACCAGAAATGGTCTTTACCTAAAGAAATATTATGCATAAAAGTCTGGTGGATATTTGTACATTATTTACTATTTTTTACGTATGTGTGAAATGAATGTTTTTTCACATTTTCTACTACTTCTCCTACTTATCTTGTTTTGCAATTGATTTTCAGATGTCAACGTTCCCTCAAATGTACATTAGCTTTGTTGATGGCACTAGTTGTAGTACTCAGAGTTTATCTTGTGCAACCTGGGTTATCTATTCACCCAATGATGAGCTAGTCTCTATTCATGGAATATGCCTCAGTCAAACAACAAACAACATAGCAGGATATAGCATAGTCATTGAGATATTATCTGATTCCATCACATTTGGTATTCGATGTTTGATCATTAGGTTAGATTCACAACTCGTAGTGTTACATTAAACAATGCCTATATAGTAAGGAGTCCAATAATGTTAAGAATGTTGTTACGGGTTCGTCTTTTGGAAAGGCAATTTGATTATATTGAATATCAACACATTCAAAGATATTTAAACACATTAATAGATGAATTGGCTAATCATGTGTTAAATAGACATTTGCGACATTTTTAAATTAAAAACAATATTCATTCATAGATTAATAGAGATAACTTGTAGACAAAAGTAGTATTTTTCATTAAAATAGAGTTTGTATAGAAGCGTGTCTACAAAATATGTCATTTGAGGACATAAGGCCTTGTGGCCTTTATTTTCCGAATATGCTGGCAACAAAAATCAAAATGTGGTCCTAGAAACTAGAACAACTAAGCATGATGATGCTCATGATAGAAAACAACAGCACGAGCAACTCGACGTAGTAATCATCTAAGCAACACTGGAACCCCAACTGCATGTTTTTGATATCGGAGAGGAATTTCATTCATCCCAGTCTTTGGGATATCCAAATTCAACCTCTCTAGGTTGTGTTCCAACTCTGTCAAAATCTCTACTGCATTTGGATTAGCTTCCGCAGCCGCTATAGGCTTCTTGCCTCTTCTGTTAAATTTCCTCAACCTTGTTGGTTGGTTTGGGCCCACATCTGCACATGCATTTTAGATAATTAGATTTTGAAGACAAAAACACATAATTAAAATAAATAAAAATGAAAACATGTCAAAATGAGAAACTCTCACCTAGATCACCCCACTGAGTTCCAGCCGGAAGTGGGATATCAGGATCACCTTTGTAATCCATCCTGGCATATGGGAAGTCCTCGATCGAAATGATTTGCTAGCCTAACCAATCAAAAAGCTTAGGAGTATACCTCACTACTGGTCCATCGCCTCCGTGATGTGCCATCAGTGCAACCCACCTCATCATGCACGGATCTCTAGGTTCCCCCTTATCTACTAGAATCTATTGCGGCCAGAGAAGAGGAATCCTCTCTAGGGTGAAAGCAATAAGAATGGCGCCATAAATGAAATTATTCAATTTCCCATTCTTGCATCTAGTCAGCTGTCCCTTCATGTTTACAACCACTTCCTCACACCAATTGAACACCGTGGATTCCCAACATTCCACGGTAGCCTGCATATATGCCTGTGTGGCTAAATGAAGGGAAACACTACCACACAACTTGCTAATAGTGAAAGTAATGGTCCTCAGGGGCAAGAGATCGATGGTATGAAACTTAATTCTTCCATATTTAGGTGGTGCACCTCTGTAAAAGCATTGTAGATATCCATCAGTAGTATCTCCTCCTGTCCTCTGTCCAAATAATGAGATATCGACTCCCCAACGAGAAAGCCCAGTCAAGAAATAGATGTCATCATCGTCAATGGTAACGCGATGATCTTCGATCACGAAACATTGTTCCTGGACATTCCAGGTTCTTACCAGCCATGTCATCAGATCTACCTGAGCTTTCCTCCTAGGAACAAGCTAGTATTTTAGGAGGCCACAAGTTCTTAGAGTCTGCATGGTAGCTAGATCTGCCAAAGCTGCCAAATGATTGGCTTCGTGCTCTCTTTCCCTCCACTCCATTTTGAACAATCAATTAGCCTAAAATGGCCATTTTAAAAAGATTCGAATCATCTTTTAGATCAATCTCATGTTTTTTGGGGCCCAAATATTTAAAAAAAAAATCCCTCATCGCTTGCGTTGCTGCTGCTTTACAAATAGGACGTAGTTGCTTGGATTTTCCAAAAAATATCCATGCAGGCCGTGATTTTCCATGTGGAAACTTTTACCCAAGTGTGCGGGCCTAATTGAAGGAAATCAATGCAAGGTTGTGGGCGCATTTTTTGACAAAACCTTGCCCCAAAAAATTAACCGAAAGCTTAAAATGGAAGTTTGAACTAATAAAAAGCTAAGTTAAGGAGAGATATTCTACCTGGAAGAAGTAGTTTTTGATTTCGTCCACCAGTTAGCTCGGAATCAGTCCTCAAAATCTAGTGGTAAAAAATCCTATCTTTGCTCTCAAATGGTAAAAATGCAAATGGAGAAAAATAATTTACTTTTCCCACTTTTATAGGGTTATTAAGCTAAAAATAAAGATTATTTTTGTATTTAAAACCTTTTAGGAGGGAAATTATTATGTTTTTGACTAATTATAATTATTTATTGAGTTTAAATGCGCACAATAGGTTACAAAGTGAGGATAAATCATTTTGACTATTTAGTAGACTTTTATCACTTTTCATTCTCTTAAAAGATTATGAAAAACGAAAATCATAGAGTCCTCTTTTAAGCCTTTTTTAGACTCTTTTAAAAATGAAAAGATCGCCAAGTACTTGATTGTTTGAACTTGTAAAAGTATATTAACAACCATCCACTCAGTATAAATTTACCCCTTTTACGGACTGAGTTAGAACTGGTTACGAAAAAGGTATACGTTGATTGAACATGGTCAATACTATTCTCTCTTGTATTATTTTATCCTTTTTTAGACCTAAGGGACTAAAACTTATGAAAAAGAACCTGATGGAGTCTACTTGTGTTTTTCTTCTAACTCTCTAAAACTGAAAAACACCGATCTTTACTTTCTCTGGGCTTGTTAACATTTTATGGTTAAAGAACTGAATGAGTTCCCTTTTTGTGTCTTTTTCAAACTCTTTAAAAGAAAATGACATCGAGTTACTCCTTTACTAGACTCGTAAAACTAAATAGTATAGGACCTGTTAAGCATAAAAAGACCGAACCATTCCTTCTTAGGGTTCACTAAAAATACTTCGATGGACTCATCCGAAGGATGAGCTTACAGTCCAAGCATATGTTATCCTCCTCAAGCTTGTAAAAAATAAAGAGGTACTTGCCAGTAATGGTGGGGGGAAATTAGGAAAAGGTGTCCATTTTACATTTTCATTTCTAAAGGTAGCATGTCGCTCTTGAACATGACACTCCGTCACATTCATGTCTGGGTTGGGAAATCCATTTTTCTTACAATTAATCGAACCTCACTGAAAGTCTTCATGGTTTTTGGTATTATCATTAAGTCCAATGCTGCCAAGTCAACCGAAGTGTCGTTATGTGTTTAAGAGAATTTCAAACCTCAGTTCAAGTTCGTTTGCAAATTCTAGCCTTCAATCGCCTCGGCCATCCTTAAGTAAATCCTTGCAAACTATTTTCAAAACTTGACATTGTGTTTCGTAGGATTTCCTACGATGGGTCACTTCTTATCGACTTTAGCTCATTTTCTAGGAAGTTTATCTAGAAACATTCAGTGCCTTGAGACTTGCATGCCTTAATGGAAAGTTTCTCCCCTTCGACAATAGGTTCTCATCATTGGACTTTGATCGAACGATTCTATGAGTGTTTGACTTCAGATCACTTATTCACACTTCATATATTATACTGGCAGTACCTTGAGAACCATTTTCATTATTGGTGGTTTCTCTCACAGTTGTTAATGGTTCACATCATTACTTGGTAATCAAATGGTTTCTGCCATGTTCGACTTCGAAACATTCGCTCACATGGTTAGATTCATACTGTGGATAGAGAGATGGAGATCAATACCCTGGATCTAGTTTCATCAATCCAAGTTGTGAGAAGAATCTATATTCATGATTATGTAGACCCATTTATGGCAGATGGTTGCATCCGTGTTGTGTCTAATGTCTATATGATTTTGGTTTTTCCATGCTTGTTCATCGAGTTCACTTTACTCTAAGTATGGGAATGCCTACCTCAATGATGATTATTGATAAACATTTCCATTGTAATCCTTGAATGTTCCATATAGGTTTCCAACCATTGTCTCTGATCCAGTCCTTGGAATGATAAAGTGCTTCAATCTTTTAAACTTATTTTACAGGGTTTGCACTTTAGGGGGAAATTTGTTACATGTCAATTTGTCGCCATCACACTTGATCAGTTTGTGGGTCTTTTTACCATCCATGAACATGTTTGAATGAACTCCCTTAGAAGTCAAACAACCAAAAATATCTTGAATTAGATGTGAAATTTGGGGAAAATAACTGTCACACGTTGTTAAGTTTCACTGGCATTGATTTTCCTAGCTTTTCCCGCACATTTGCTGGAATTAATTTTGAGAAAAGCATAGAGATATGCTCTGTCTACCACTATAAACCTACGCAGGTGAATTCAAGAAAGTAAAAATAAAAAGTACATTCTAGAAACATAGTTGGTTGAATATTTCCCAACTGAAAGCTTCCAAGTGATGAATATTTGAAAGGTGATGCATCTTAATCCCTTTACTCATGGAAACCTAATCCCTCAATTAAGGGGTCTCATCCTCCTCTTTTGGATCTGAAACTTCTTCTTCTTGGCCTATAAAATGACTATAGGATAGAGGGATTGGGGGGTTCAAAACTCAAGAGAAGATAAAGTTATGTTGTTAGTTTGAGTTTAGAAAGCTTGTCATCTAAGAAGGATTGAAGGCATTTGGGAGGAACCTCACAACATCAAGGTGAAGGTTGTAAGGCTCCTCTTTATCTTTAATTAATACAAATGAACAATTTCTCCCATTGATTTGTCTTATTGGAATGATGAATGGTTTATAATTGTTTATAATGTTTATTAACGCAAATTTAATTCCTAATTTCCTTGATCATTAGGTTAAGTTTTGTTTGGATTATTATATCGCATATGCTTTTGATTCTTTTATGGTCTATGATTGCAAGTCTTGTCAAGCATTGAGGAGCTATATCAAATCACAACAAGGGATCTTCCTCGAGCATTTCATGAAATAGGTAAGAGGCTCATCCATGAGCCTTAATTCTTATAATTCAAACAAGTTAAACTTAGGGAAAGAGTCAGTTCAATTGTCTTGCTTGTTTCTAGTTTCCTTCAAGGATTTAGGGAGATTTCTCTTTTCCGCAAGAGTGATTTTCCTGGTGTAACATGGTAGCTTTTTCAATGTTGTACATTTCAATTTCCTACTCCCATTTAGAAGAGTCATCTTTTGGCGTATTGCCTGCTTCTACTACTACTTGGCATAGACCATGGCCCTTTATTGTGTGAACCATATTGAACTCGATATTGTACTCTTTTAAGATTGTCATCTAGTTTGCTCTTCTTTTACCCAAATATTGTTGAACAGAAAAGGATCTGACCATTGGGTGAGGCACAAAGATGATAACATGATTTTTCAGAAGATACGGCCTGAAATGCTTCACCACCTTATGTTTTGTGTAACCTTACTTATCGATGGTAGGATATTTTAATTTAGGTCCTTGTAAGCTAGCACTCATGAATGGCATAGTCGACTCGTCACCATGATCATCCTTTTGCTTGAGAATGGCTGCAAGCGAAGTATCAAAAGCGAAGGTATGCAACATAAATCTTTTTTGAAATATGGACCATATAGTGTTGGAACTTCGACGATTACTTGATTCATATAGGCCAAATCATCCTTTTCCCTTTTATGCTATTTGTAAATTGAATCCTTCTTTATCTCCTATAACGATTTTACTATCTATGCATAGTTTGAGATGAAATTATGAAGGAAATTGATTTTTCCTAAGAAGGATTACATAGCATTCTTCCTTACTAGAAAGGGAATTTGATTAATAGCTTTGACCCATTCTGGGTCCACTTTAATCCCACTCTTTGCGATGATATGGCCCAAGAGATTTCCCTCAGACACAATGAACATTATCTTCTTAGGATTCAGAGATATCTCGTATTTGTGACATTGCTAAAAAATTTTCTTTAGATGATGCAAGTGATCAAATATCTTCTTTGAATACACTGTCACATCATCTAAGTAAACCACAATTAATTTTCCAATCAAATAGAGGAATGTGATGTCCACAGTGCGTTTGAAGGTATCTCTTGCATTAATAAGTCTAAAAGGAATTCTTTTGAAGGAAAAAGTACCCCACTTTGTTCTAAATGTGGTCTTATGTCTATTGGGTTATGCCACCAGAACCTGGGTGTAACAAAAAAAACATCCAACAATCAGAACATTTCTGATCATGATATTGTTTCCAAAATTTGTTCCATAGATGACACTGGATAATTATTCATGTCCAAGGCGCAGCTAAAATTATGAAAATCAATGCATGTGCGTATCTCCCTAGCATTTTTCCTTACAGGAACCAAATTAGAGACCCATGTTGAATGACAGACTTTAAATATGATTAAAGCATCCAACAATTTCCTTAATTCTTTTTGAATGAGAGGTTCAAGTGTAGGGTGAACTTTTCTCAGTTTCTGCTCGAAAGGATTGACCCCCTCCTTTATGGGAATTACATGCTGGATTATTCACGTATCATAAGGCTTAAGAACATCACATGTCCATGTGAAGACATCTTGATACTATTTAAAGTGGAGGATAATTTTTTTTTGCTTTTGAGGTGTGCAACAAGCACCGAAATTTACATACTTCAGACCTTCTTCTGTGCCAAGATTTACTTGTTCATGTGAAAGTGAAGAGTTATGATTCTTTGCATTCACTGGCCCCCTAAACTGATTTTGTAGGTGATACAACTTTTCTAGTGATACCACACCCTTGGGCATGAGATTTACTTTGCTTTCTTGTGCTGACCCCTACAATGCTTTTTCATGCTCATCTTCATCAATATCTGCATCATTGAATACACCAATGTTCACCATGAAATCTAGTATTTGTTGGTCATCATTAAAAATGTGAAAGTTAGTAATGTTATTAGGAATGGATGGCCTATAAATAATCTCAACTACAAATCCATCCCTTAAAGGTGACAACCTAACAATATCATTTGATGTTGTATTAGCACCGACATTGTGAATTCAAGGAACAAAAATAGTATTGAAATATTGGAATTGTGAAATTAAATGCCATACCTCTTGTTGATAATTTCTAAGATTAGGTGTCACACAATGTATCATATTCTGTAGTCGTCGTGCAACAATTTCAGAGTCACCTATTGCTTTGAGCACTTCCACTTTGAGGTTGATGGCTTGCTTCAAACCCAAAATGGGTTCTTCATCTTCAACAACATTGTTGGTGCACTCAAATTCCAAGCGGAAAGAAATCATACATTTGTTCTATCCAGGTCTATTAAAATACAACCAGCTCCAGATCCATTCTACATTTTCGAACCATCAAAATACAATATCCAAATGTTAGAAATACTATAGCTATGTCCTATACTACTAATATTTACATGTATTGTCCAAGAGTCATTTGCACCAGTTGGATTTTGAGGAAGGATTTCCAACTGTGTATCTTATGGGACAGGTGAAGATTGTGCTAGATAACATTTGTGATTTACTTCTAGAAAATAATTTCTGAAAATGACATCTGCAAAACCCACCACCTCATTGTGTACCTCAAGTTGTGTCACAATATGTTTCATGTAAGGTTCGCTTTCTACTTGAATCTGGTTATTTTTACCCTTATACGAAAGCCATAAATGTGTCCAAACATTTGAAAAGTACCCTTGTAATTACAATAGGCTTTGGGAATGTACACAATTACAATGTTTATACACTGGTGAGTTTATCGTTTGACGACAAGCAAATGATAATATTGTTGAGTTCACCAATTGCTTCGACAAACAATTTGTCCAATTGTATGAACCATGTATCAGTTTTATCCCATTTAGCATTAATGTTCTTAGTAACCGATATTGGCATGACATTCATAGATGCACCAGAATCAATTAAACAATTATTGACATTATAATTAAATATTTCAAATTTTAAGAGAAATATAGGGCATAGAGTGTTAGAATTCAAATTGACATATTTAACTACAAATTCGATAATATGACGAGAGTTACAGGACATTACCTGAGAAGAAAAAACATCCTTACTTGTCAAATAATATGATGAGAGTGACTGTATAATAAGTTCTCGCTATCCCATTATCTTTACGAGCTCAAAGATTGAAATTTTGGTTCAAGCTCTTTTCATATCGTCGAAAATGTTTTAATCAATAGTTTCAATCTTAATGAGTCATGTTGATGGATTGGGTGGTGTAGCTTTATTCGAAGCTTCAAGAGTGGTGGACTTGTTTTTAATGTCAGTGGAAGTGTTTTTTGAAATAAAAGTAATTCCAGACTTGTTTAGCGAATTCTGAGTTGAATTAGAAGGTGGTAGAATTATTTGCAACAAATTATTCTTAATTTCCTACTCAGAAATAGGTCCCTTTCTCCTCAAATTATAATGGACAGTTCATCAACATTGTGATTCTCGACATTGTATATAACATTAAACACATTCATTGAGTGTCCAACAGCCAAACTTTCTTCATTCGTGGAAGGTTCACTCACTTCTTCACTTTGTTTAGGTTGTTCCTTTGCTAACAAGGTTTCAACTAGTTTAGCCATCACATTTTTCATATTATGATTCCACTGTGGGCATTTTTTTCTCTTGGTGAGAAGTACAAAAGTTTTCCATGCCAAAAATTTCGACATTGAACACCGTGTTAGAAATTTGAGTAGATTTAGCCGGTTGAGAGTTATTGTTCTTTTTAAAGAATGGTAGCCTACAATAATTGTTGCTAATAGTGGATGCCTCACTTGATCTCCTCTCTAATACTGATACTTCATTCATAAGCAAATTCAAAGATTTGGTCAATCTTTCCATATCGAAAGGATCTTTCTCCTTAGCTTTGCTGGAAGAGGCTTGGGTTTTCTTACCGATTTCCTTGGAGTATTTAGGATTTTCAGTGTCTTCAATGACTCCAATAGAATGCAAATATTTTTTGATGACAAGAGCTTCTGTAAAGTTTAAAGAAAAAGTATCCTTTGCATCACTTTTGACAAACACAAAAATGTTAGTTGGAAAGGAAGCTATTTGATAATCTTTCGTAATGTCATCATGTGGTTGCACATATATGGGGAACTTATTCAATAAATGTGTAAATATTTGGTTAAAGTATTTGAACCTTTCTTTGTTCCCCATTTTTAGTTTCCCAGGTTCTTTTAATAAAATGGTAGGAGTTTTATCATAAACAATTTTTTCCACAAATAGCTTCTTAAACTCCCTTTAGCTACAGATTGAATTGGTTGGAAGACTGTGATACCATATAGACACTCTACCTTCTAAAGTGCATGGAAAGAGTCTACAAGCAACGTCATCAAAATGTACCTCAAACATTCGTAAATGCATGTAGAAATTGTCAATATGGTATTCTTCTTTGGTCCTCTTATTGGGATTGAACTTTTACAACAAATTTTATGGATGTTTAGGCATTCTGTGAAGATTATCCAGAAGAGCGAGTGGCCCTTGGGCCATCCAATCCAAGTATGCATAAACCATTTATTTGTCTCCTTCATCCTCCTCTTCTCTTGGGTTTTAAGAGGCTTCTCTTTCACTGTTAAAGTCTTCGTTATAATCAATATGTTCCTCCTTAGACAACTGAAAATATTCCACTTCATTACCCAAATTCTCCTCAACAGGCAGTAGTTACCCTTGCATATTTGTTCTTTCTGTAGGATCAACTAAATCCTCAAGGGTTGCAATAACCAAATCTTCCATTGAAGAAACCAATACGCCACTGGGAGTTGTTTCTTTTTTTACAAGATTATGAGGTAGAATAGTAACAATAAGGAGTATAACCAAGATCTCTCACAAACTAACGAGTAATAGGTCAAATCGTGCATAAATGATCATAAGTAACTTCAAATGCTTGTCCCAGATTAGGTTGATAAGTTTCCTTTCTCTCAGGAATATGAGTTGGAGTGGAAATGGGAACGTTACTTGTGAAGAAGTTTTCTTGTTAAGATCTGGTGAGTTATCAACCATAAAAAGGCGGTTTCCCTCCTTCTAGCAACAAAATGTTGGCGATGTTGGAACTCGCCAACATGAAAGGGGGTCTCCCTCATGAAAAGTTCCAATTAGACATCACACCATTTGGTATAGGAACCCTTCCAGAAATAACATCTGACTTCCATTTATTTGAGAGATTTTCCTCGAATATGATGGTTACCATGAGAGAGTATGTATATTTACTTTTGAATGAACAAGTGAGTATGCCTTGTGAAATGTTCAGTTGTAGAATGTATCAAGGTTATTCCATCAAAGGGAGATGAAAGTGGGACTTTAAGAGAAGAGTAATAATATAAATCTAATAAATACACACGAGAATGTATATGAAAGAATCGTTAATCAACTAGAAAAATATTACACATAGAAGTAATGATCATTAAAACAAGTACACCACACCTTCAACAAGACAAGCAGCAAAGTCACCGAAATAATTCAATTTCTTTAGTACAAATGAAAACAACATATATCACAAACATTCAAAGAATAGTCTTACAACATTTAAGACATATGCATGAAAGTGTGTTGGCTCACTGAGATTCAATATTAAGATAAAGTTCCAAGATACGTCGTTACAATGAACATCACTAGCTTCAATAGTGGAGCGTTGGAGCTACTACTTGCTCCTCAAAAAAACTATCTTCCTCTCTAATGCTTTGTTAGAGGAGCCAAGGTGAAAAATCCTTTGATTGAGCTATGAGGGTGTATATATAACAAATGAGGTGACTCTCCACCTCCCTTATGACTCTTGGCCTCCCCTCATGACTCTTGAGCTTCCATCTAACTTTTCGAATTTGCATGAGACTCTTTGACTTCTACATGACTTTTCACATTTATAGGTGACTCTTGGACATCCACTTCACATTACATTTCTCATATTATGTAAAATTACATAATTACATGAACAAATGATGTGGCAAATGATGACTCATATGACACTTGACAAGACATGACATGACATGACATGGACTTGATGATGATGTGGAAATGTCAAGCCACTCTTTCTTTTGTTATCTTTGTGTCTTCTTGAGAGATGATACATACTCTTCCTCTTCTTCCTCCATATGGATTGAAGATAGGGGGTCTTCACTATGATCTTGATCTCCAACTGTTGTCGCAAACTAGTGTCCCTTTTTCTTCTTGTTCTACAATAAACTTGTCTTTGTAGCTTCATAAGTGTCCTCTAGTATAGTCCCCTTTTCCTTCTCCTCCATTATCATCCTGTCATGTAAAGACGTAATACCTGCAACTGAAAATCACTCATGACAAGACGACATCAACCTGAAAACTCCTATTCTAACATGCTTCATGAAAATAACTAATTGAACTGGAACTAGATATTGTATTGGGAGGGAGGCTCAGGGATTGTACAATGTGTAGTTCTAGAGGCTAGGAGTGAGGTGGTGAGGCTTGTTACTACACAATGCGTAGTAGTGGAGGCCTGGGTAGGAAGATTGCGTAGTTGAGGGTCACAATGAGGTAGGCTTTCCTACTTTGATTGTGTAATTTTCAATTCAGGAAAGAGGGAGGCCAATAGATTACGTGGTTTCATAGTTCATGGAGCGAGGAAGGAAGACTGCAGAACGAAATTGCGCAATATGCAAAAAGAGATTGAATGGGAGGATTGATTGCGTAGTTCTAGGGATCAAGAGGCCATGATTAAGCACTTTGATTGCACAATGTGTAGTCCTTGGTGGCAAGAACTGCACATTGCGCAGTTCTAGGAGGTAAGGGTGCTTGAGGCTTGCCACTGTGCAATGCATAGTTCAGGAGGGCAAAGTGAGCTTAAGTTGGTGGGGTGGAAATACTTCTAGAATTTGGCTAAGTGTGGGATCAATGAAGCAGATATGAGACCAAAGTTAAACTTTAAGATGATCACACACTCAAAATAATCGACGACACAATATTAAACCCTCATCGCTTAGAAATAACATGGTTCCCTTCATATGAAGGAAAAACAAGATACTCCTCCAAGTGTGACACTTAAGGTACACTTTGTGATGATAGTGACGAAACTTGTGCGACAGTGCATGAAACTTTGGGAATGGGTCTAATACATGTCTATATGATAAATAAGACCCATCGACACCAAATTTTCCCCTTGAAATGAACCATAACTCTGGTTTTGCAATGTGCCACACTTCCCATTCCAAAAGACGACACTTGAGTTTTCTTCACAAAGGGACTAGAAAACTTAGAGAATATACATGGGATGACTCTTACAACTAGAAAAGATAATTTGCAAGGTCAAAGTAGGCTCTGAAATTGGAATGTAGACTAAAATTTTGGACGGTGTTGTAGCAGGGACAACACAACAAAATTCTTTATATCTAGAAGTATGGCTATTTGGATCGAACAAAAGTGCAACCACAAAGGCTTTAGATGAATCAAAGCTAAGCCAAATAGAGTAGAAGTATCCATATTGGAGTGGATATCCAAATCAAAAGAAATTGTTGTATTTAAGCAAGGACATTTGGATCAAAGTTTATAATCTAGACTAATATGTATATGAGATAGACCCCACCACAATTCATAAGTAAGTGCAAACTCTACATCCCAGATGATCTTTGGATTTCAAAATGTTTGGTGTAGACCCCACAAAGAGTTATAACCAAGAACTGGATTCTAGATTTTGGAATTCACACGAAAAGTTATCTAACCTTGAAGGTTAATATGGCTTAAGACGGTATCCAAATTGGAACAAATATTCATATTAAGAAGTTATCTAGACCAAGTGTTGATTATGAGTAAAGTGGACATTCAAGTCACGTGAGAAGTTGGCCTTAGCACCTTTTGGTTAAGTGGTTTGTCACAATGCTAGTCATATGTGCTAAAGCGAATTAAGACTGGGAATTAAGGAACTTGGGGATTGAGTGTAGTTTTCAATGTTAATTATGATTACTTTGTGATTTATAGAAAGCATTGATTGTGCTAAATGAAACTCAAAATTGATCCATAGTCATCGTTAGAGGGGATTCAAGGGATCCTCCACAAGGACATCAAAAGTTGATAAAGATAATTTGATCTCAGTTAAATTGGGCCACCATATAATATGTGGAAAGTGGATGCAGTTATGTCAGATGCACTATTAAATCTTGCTCCACAAACTTTCAATCAATATGTACAAGAAAATTAATATCTTGTATTGCCATTCCTTATATTACAAAAATGGAATCATGTATATTCAAGCAATAATCCACTACTTGAAATTAAACATTATCTCAATTTAAATGGTTGTTAAGAGGAAAAACAACTTTTATTGGAATATTAATATGTAAATTTATATATAGTTTATAAAAAGATATTTATATTTTAATTCATTTAAGAAAAAATACACCTACTTATATGATTTGTATGTTCATTTACTTTTTTTTTTATTAAATTATTAAAAAAATATTATGACATATACATGAATGAATGATTAGGTTATTTTGGAAATTGTGTTAATTTTATTTAAATTCTTATAAAATTATATGGAAAAATTATGAGCCCGATTATGAGATGTTGTTATTTGGATTGTATGATACTTGACCTAACCTAGATGCTTCATAAGACAATGTTTATCTCTCATTAATAGCTCTTACACTTAATACTCTTAATCTTAATTCCTTGTGATGAAATGTGAGATGTTATTACTTGGATTGTGTGATACTTGATCTAACCTAGATGCTTTGTAAGACAATGTTTATCTCTCATTAATAACTCTTACCCTTAATATTCTTAATCTTAATTCCTTGTAATGAAATCTGAACTAGTAACCTGTGGTGAACTAAACCCCACATCACCCCCACACATTCACTGGAAAGTGATTTTATGAACATGCACTTACCATAATAAATAGAATGTTGTGTCATAAACTCATATATAAGACCTATAAAGAGTAAATCAGTTAATTTATTTGGGATGTAATTATAATTGTTTTATCCATCATTAAAGTGGCCTCCCTATCAATTTAGTTTATATGAGGTTTGGTTGTAATTCTTTTAACTTAAAAATAAAAGAAATGAGATTCACTGTATTCACGTTATTTTACGTTAAAAAAACTTGTAATCATGTTGATTTTGTGAATCTGTGGACGTTCGATAGGTTTGAGAGCCCGGAAAGGCCGTTAAAGGCGAAAGGAGAAGAAAATGTAGGCCTTTATAGATTCCATGAGCCTGGACGGGAGGGAGGTAGAAAAGTTGTGAGCATGCCTAGCTCCTGTAATTAAGCAATCAGCTACTTTCTGAGATGTACAAAAATTTATGATATATCATTTACACAAATTAGTTTACCATATCGGTTACATACAATTTGTGTGTGAACGAATCTGGGAGGAGTCTGGACTCTCCAATATTTCATGGTGAGGAGGAAAAGCAACTATTGAACATGCAGGAAATGCGTGCTACTTCGTATGGCTCTGTAGCATTCCACTCAATTGTCATGACTCTGATTATTTGGAAAAGGTGTAAAGTTGTAAACAACCCAACCATATGTCCAAATCGAAGGCATTTCACTCTATAAGCGTGCCTTGGATTCGTTAAACAGGCTCACTGTTCTGAACTTCTGTCTCTTGGGATAGCGATACAGATCGTCTACCTGCCTCAAATCCTTTGAAAACCTGGTGAGGGGAGCAGGTGAATGCAGGTGAGATAACCGTGGGAGGCTGCCATGACCAATCAAAATGGCGTTGAGGAAGAGGGAATGGATGGGGGAGCCCATAACCTGCAAGTGTCATCGACCATGGTTCCTGCTGATACACAAAAAAGATATTTGTTGCTGCTCACCCGGGTAAGTATAGTAAGTTCATTTTTGCTGAGTTTAGTTTGGGTAGTTGGATAGAATAGTTATAATAAGATTGAATGTAATTTGGATAGTTGAATAGAATTGTGGTAATGTTTTCTATCGAGATTTAAATCTTCATTAATCTTATAAATAAATCCCAAAAATTCCCACTAATAAACTTTGTGGTGAGACTTGAAATATGTCCATTGCAAATCCTTAAAATATTTCAAAATTTTGATAAACATAGACACAACTATGTTAATCTAATTCCAAAATATTCCAAAAATCCCAATAAACATGGAAATTGCTATGCTAAAATAGACCGATTTCTTTCCCAATAAAAATATACATTATGAATTCCTTCATCTCCTTAATTTGAATACAGGCATGTGCTGAGATGGTAGGGACATTCATAGTGGTGTTCTCTATATGCGCCGTAGTAGCCGTTGGGAAAAAAAACAAGGGAATAATAGGGCTGATGGAGTACGCAGCGACTGGAGCCTTTGCAATCATGGTCGCCATTTTTTCCATCGGACATATTTCAGGCGCCCATGTCAATCCCGCTGTAACAATAGCTTTTGCGGTAGCGCAACAATTCCCCTGGGCACAGGTAAATGCAAGCTCCATTAATGCCTGATGATTCCTTAGACGTTGTTTAACTATTAGAATTTTTTAAAGATTTTGGTGGTTTTTTATTTTTAATGGTAAAATTTTCATTTTTGTTGTTTAAATTAGGTTTTTGACTATATAAATTTAACATTTTAAAAATTTATAAACCATGGAAAGATTGTAAGAAATTCATAACTTAAATTTATAATTTCAACCAATGTTCACTTGATTTTAAGTAATTTTAATCACAATTCAAACTTGTCATTCCAATAAATCTTACTAAATTCTAAATAACTTTAAACTAAAAAAATTAAAAAAATATATCAAAAACCCTAAAAGAAAATATCTAACCAAAACCCTAAAAGAAAATATCTAACACAAAGATTAGGGTGACTATCCAACCATGGTGCATTTACTACTTGTGATCAGCAGGTGCCTCTGTACGTCATTGCACAGTTGACAAGCTCTATCTTGGCTACTTTCATCGCAAAGAAAGTGTACAGCGTAAAAGGGGAGCTGGCAATGACGAAGCCAGTTTCGGATCCTGCAGCAGCCTTTTGGGTGGAGATAATCGCTACATTCTTCATAATGTTCCTCGCATCTTCACTGTCCCTGGACGCTCGAGCTGTACATATTTATATACTCTCTACATATCATATATATGTCATATTGTTATAGAATTATTCTGGAGCATATTGCTCTATTTTAATTGAGTCTGTAAGTGGTATGCAGATTGGTCAACTGTCAGGCATTGCAGTGGGAGCATCGACTGCAATGGGAGTCATCATTACAGCGTACGAACATAGAAACTCCACATTTATGCATTGATTCATGAGAAAGAAATTATTTGTGCCGAGGAGGAGATATTATTATTGCTATTAGCATAATTAAATAAATTGGGTTGATATAGATTGATATAATTAAGTTAGTAAACTTGGTCTATATAGGTGTTTGGCTTTATAGGTAGATTGATATAAAAAATAATCTATCAATTTATAATGTGATTAATGATTGAATTGAAGTTTTTGTGATCCATATCAATTTATAGAGAGGTTTCAGCGAAAATCACATTATCATTTATTTGTTTACAGGTTTCGAACGAACAAGTGTGATTCATCCTCAAGACAAGTTGAAGAATGCTGATGTGATTTTAGCTGAAACCCTATAAATGTAATTAATCTGAAAGATATTATCAAAATCAATATGGATCACAAAAATATAAAATTCAGTATATCAATCATATTTACTAATTTAATTATGTTAGTTAGTGTGGTTGTGACAATAAAGATAAAATTACCATTACATATATCAACCACATTTACTAATCTAATTATACTAATTAATGTAGATGTCAAAATAGAGATTATCTAATTAGATTGGTTTCTAATATCAACCACATTTACTTATCTAATTATGCTAGTTAATATGATTGTCAAGAAAGAGATAGAATTATCATTGCAACTTAACCAATTGTGGAGATGGAATTATCATTACAACTTACCAATATGGAAACTCCTCATTTTTGCATTAATTCATTTGAAAGAAATTAGTGCTATATGTGCTTTGGAGGAAGATATGATTATTATTATTATTGCTATTATTCATCCTTTGGACAGGTCGGTGTCGGGAGCGTCTATGAACCCTGCGCGTTCCTTTGGGCCTGCCGTGGTAGCAAACAATTATGATGACATTTGGGTTTATTTGTTGGGTCCAACTATAGGAGCTGTGGGAGGATCTCTTCTTTACAAACTGCTCCGTCTCCATCATCAATCTCAACAACAGCAAAACAGCAATAGCTGAGTCCCGCCTCTTCTCCTTTTTCAGATGAATGTGAACGTAGTAATAGTGCCTTCAACTACTGAAACCAGCGCGCAATTTCCATCGAGTTCATGCAGGAAAGATTGTTAGGGAATATGATACTCTTACTTGGGAATTACATGCTCTCAAATTACGTAACATGTACATATGAGCACTTATGAGTTGGATGTTGTGAATTTGTGAAAATATGTAAGCGCGTTTGAAATTATTATTGTTAGTAACTGAATGGCGACTATTTGCTCATTCATAATCAAAATCATAGTTTATATGTTGTTTCTTATTTTTATTATTTTTGATAGAGACGTGCAAAGTATGAAATATATGTAATTATCTCATATCTAATAAAATAATAATAATAATAAAAATAATTAATTTCTGCCTTAAACAAAAATTAAAATAATCATATAGATAAAAAAACTACAATACAATTATCTCATATTTTTAATAGTTTTTTTTTTCAATTTGAATGGATCATAATTTTATCTTCAACAATTTTTTTACCACATTAAAATTTCTAATTAGATAAAATTTAAACATCTTTACTCTTTACTAAAACCAATACCAGTGCTTGAATCAAAGAAAAAATGTTAATTCAACACAAAAAAATTTAAAAAACTAAAATCATGCTCTAAAATCTTTTAATATTTCTATTAATTAATTATTTATAAATTGAATTTTAAAAGATAAAAACATATCCTATAGATATATTAAAATTTTTAAAGACATAAATATTTCGAGTTCAAAATTGTAATATTTGAAAATATTAATTTGATATAGTTTTTAATGATGTTTTTTACATGGCATGATAACAAAATTTTGTTATCATACCATGTAAATAAACATCATTAAATTTAATACTAATATTAAAAGATTAATATTCAGATTAATATTAATATTAATATTAATATTATTAAATTTAATAACTTTAGATTAATACAATACTAAATTTAATATAATATTTATATATATATATATTATAATATATTAATATATCATGATATATATTAACTATAGATATATATGGGAGGGAAAAACAAAGACATAGAGTGATAAAGGTGGAAAGATAGAGGGAGTGAGAGAAAGGAAGAGAAAGGAAGAAGAGGGAGGTAGGAGATAAAGGGAGAGAGAGGAGGAGAGAGGGAGGGATAGAGAGATGGAGAGATGGGGAGAGAGGAGAGCAGGAGGGAAGAGAGATAGAAGGGGGCAGAGAGAGAGAGAAAGGGAAGAGAGAAAGAGAGAGGGAGAGGAAGAGGAAGGGAGAGATAGATAGATATGGAGAAAGAATTTGTATGTTTTAGGGGTGATATAGAGAGACAAAGGGAGGGGAAGCGAGATAGATATATATGGAGAGAGAGTGTGTGTGTTTAGGGGGGTGATATAGAGAAACAAAAAGGATAGATGGTTGGAGATATAGATATAGATAGGGGGAGAGGGAAGAATATTTCTTGTAGTAGATGCATTGATTTCAGCGTATATGGTGACTTCTAATCCTATTTGATTGTTTGCACTAAAGGAGATAAATAGAAGGAGGGGAAAGGAGGAATGAAGAGAGATAGAAGAAGAGGAATGAGTGAGGGGGAGAGAGAAAAGAAGAGATGGAGGGAGATAGTGATGGGGTTAGAGGGTGAAGAGAGAGGGAGGGGAGAGAGAGAGGTAGGAGAGAAATGGGGAGAGAGGAAGGATGTGAGGAATTGAGAGAGAGGGAGGGACAAAGAGATGGAGTTGGAAGGGGAGAGGAGGGAAGAAGAAAAACATAGAGAGAGAAAGGTGGAGAGAGAGAGGGAGTGATAAGGGAGATGAATAGAGGAGAGCAAGAGGAAAGAGAGTTAGAAGGGGGAGAGAGGGAGAGAAGGGGAAGATAGAAACATAGGGAGAGAAAGAGGGAGGGAGAGATAGATAGATATGGAGAAAGAGTGTGTATTTTTTTGGGGTGATATAGAGAGACAAAGGGAGATATACATATAGATGGAATGGGAAAAGAGGGAAGAAGAGATATATATAGAGAGGGAGGGAGGGAGATATAGATAGGTACGGAGAGAGAGAGAGAGAGAGAGAGAGAGAGAGAGTGTTTGGGTGGGTGAGATAGAGAGCCAAAGAATGAGACATGGAGGGATATATAGATGTATATGGAGGTGGGAGAGAGGGAATAAAATTTCTTGCACTAGATGAATTTATTTTAGTAAAGATGGTGATTTCTAATCCTATTTGATTGTTTGCACTAGATGCATTGATTTTAGTGTAGATGTTGATTTCTAATTATATTTGATTGCTTGCACTAGATGCATCGATTTTAGTGTATATGATCTTTAATTCTATTTCATTTCTTTCACTAGATGCATTGATTTCAATGTAGATGTTGACTTCTAATTATATTGATTTCTTGCACTAGATGCAATTATTTTAGTGTAGATGTTGATTTTAGTGTAGATGTTGTTTTCTAATCCTATTTTATTGCTTGCATTAGTTACATTGATTCAATGTATATGTCGATTTATGATTTTATGTAATTAGATGTATGATGGTACATTACTTTTTAAAATGTTTGGATTAACAATGTGGGTTCAGTGTAAGCACAAAAAAATTATTGATAATGTGCATTGATTTTTTTTTTTTTATATTAACTTAACCTATTAATATTGGAGAGCAAGAGAGACAAGATATGATGTTTACTATAATAGCTCGTGTTAAATATTTGAACAGTTTATGATTTCAACTTCCCTTTTCATATAATTGAAATGAAAACTTGGCAAAACTAACATGGTTGACAATAAGAATAGTAGAAAAAATAGTTTTAGATTGATCACAATGAAGGCTATTTGTAATTTACTATATTCTTATTATTCACATTTTCTATCATTCACCACTATTACATTGTCACTTTGCATTCAAATTTTTATTTCGTCATTTTTCATCATTAAATTTATTAACATTGGCAAAGAAACAAATTATTTAAGGAGTAATCTTGATGCAATAAATTATTAAAACTACTATTCAAGATATATATTATTTCAAGAGTAATCTTGATGTAGTAAATTATTACAACTACTCTTCAAGATATATTTATAAATACTTGGAGAGAAACTATTAAGAATTAATTAGTTGTCAAAAGTTGTGATACCTAAAATTAAATGAAATAGATGTGTAGTTTCAATCCTCTTGCAAATTATTGACAATATTGTCTCCCTTCTTCATCACCAACTAATTACTAACAAAAAATTACATACACATATAGAAATGCAACACAACAACTATAACATTCACAAACATTACCATCCAAATCCAAACACATAAATGCACAAACCACTTAAAGCATCTAAACATAGATTTACAAACCATTCAAGGCAAGCAACATAGACTAAATTAAATAAGAGAATGATATGGTCATGTCAAGCAAAGTAAACATAATATAAATTTCGAAGCATGAATTTTATCTCAAACACATACATAATAATGATAATCTAAAAATGTGACAATGATTCCCTCAACTGGAACTAACCTATATCCATCTAACTCTGGATCTATCATTAGCCAAGAGGGATCGAATCCCTTGAGGTGCAAACTTTTCCTCAAACTATACATTCCAAAAATAAATTTTGCACCTCGAGGGATTTTATCCCTCTCGATGCATGATAGATCCAGAATTAGATGGATCTTGGCTAGTCTTATAGACAAATGACATTTTGGATTAGACATTAATTTTGTGATGTATGTATTTTTTCTCCATATTCATCATTTTATTAAATCAACCAGCCTAGATTCATCTTAACCCTAGATCTATCAAGCACTAGGAGGGATCAAATATTTTGAGGTGCAAACCTCTTTTTTGCGTGAAAAACTTGAGGAAAGGTTTGCAGCTCGAGAGATTTAATCCTTCTTGGTGCTTTATGGATCTGGGTTAAGATATATCTAAGTTGTTTTAAGTCATGTACGATCATACAAAATTTGTTGAACATCTTATTATTCTGAACATTTTAAATATGTTAAATATTTCTAAGATTAATTTGATTAATTTAATTTTAAATTTTCTCAATTATCTCAGTTTGTTGAGACGATAAAGTTTGTTAATAACTTGAATGATAAAAAATGATGAAATAAAATTTTTGAATGCAAAGTGACAATGTAACAATGTTTAATAATAGAAAATGTGAATAATAAGAATGTATTCAATTACAAACAGTGTTCATTGTGACCAATCTAAAATTATTTTCTTCTATTATTCTTATTGTCACACTTATTAGTTTTTCCATCTTTTCATAACGATCATATGAAAAGTGCAATTCAAATCATATACCATTCAAATATTTAACTTGATCTATTGTAGTGAATGTTATACCTTGTGTCACCCATGGAGTGTATAATAGAAGGTGATGGAGTGAAATGTCAAGTCACTTTGTGATGTGATGGTTGTCAGTTCAAAGCCCTATGGGAAACAAAATCCAACCATGTTAATGCTCGGTGTGGCCCAGGTCGGGTGTGATCCCTGATTGATTTTGATGGCTTAGAGGCCCTTGGGTCATGATTTCTCAAGGCACTAGTAAAACCTAATGTAGTCTCTGGAGAACTCAGATAACCTAGCAAAAAAAACACCATACCTTGTCTAATGTGACTTATGGAGTTTTAATCCGCAAGTAATTTTCAATGGTAGTTGTTTTCTATTACCTCACTTGAATGCAAAGTGACTAACAATGTTGAATGATGAAAAATGGGAATAATAAGAATGTAGCCAATTATAAATAGTTTACAGTTTTAAGAAGAAAACATTTCTTAAGATGGAAATTCAAGTATTTTATTTATGATTGAATTATTGTAACACATAAGTCAATGCATGTAATCAATAATTTTTTATTCTTACACATAAATCAATGCACACTTTTAATATAGTTACTTTGAAATTAATTAATATCATACATCTAGTTACATCAAATAAAAAATCACATATACACTGAAATCAATGCATCTAGAGCAAACAATAAAATAGGATTAGAAATCAACATCTATATTGAAATCAATGCATCTAATGCAAGCAATCAAATATGATTGTAAATAAACATATACACTGAAATAAATGCATCTAGTGCAAGATTTCAAATAGGATTAGAAATCAACAACTACACTGAAATCAATGCATCTAGTGTAAATAATCAAATAGGATTAGAAATCCACATTTATAATAAAATCAATGCATTTAGTGCAAATAATCAAATACGACTAGAAATCCAAATTCATACTAAAATCAATCCATCTAGTGCAAATAATCAAATAGGATTAGTAATAAACATTTACATTGAAATCAATGCATCTTGTTGAAGCAATCAAATAGGATTAGAAATCAAGAGTCTACACTGAAATAAATGAATCTAGTGCAAGAAACCAAATAGGATTAGAAATTAACAACTACATTGAAATCAGTGCATCTATTTCAATGAAAAACTAAAATATTCTTGACTTTCTAGATCCAAATTATATATTTGCATGTGTATATGTGTGTCTATTCTTCCCTCTCTCCACATGCCATATATATTTATACCTCCCTCCAACACTTCTTATTTGTCTCTATGTCACCCCCCAAACACATGTTATGCTCTCTCTCTCTCTCCGTATCTATATCTATTCCTCCCTCCCTCCCTCTCTTTGTTTCTCTTCTTCCCTCTCCACCCCCTCCATCTATATCTTTATTTCCCTCTGTCTCTCCTTCTTTGTCTCTCTATATTAGCCCATAAACATACACACTCTTTGTCCATATCTATCTGTCTATCTAACTATCTCTACCAACCTCTTCCCCCCCCGCTCCCTTCGCCTTATCTCTCCATATTTATCTCTCTTCTTCCCTCCCTCTATTTGTCTCTCTCTCTCTCTCTCTCTCTCCTTCCCTCTCTCCCCCTCCATCTATATCTCTACCTCCCTTTGTCTCTCCTTCTTTGTCTCTCTATCTCACCCCCCAAACATACACACTCTCTCTCCATATCTCTCTCTCCCCCCCTCCATCTTCCTCTCCCTCACTCTCTCTTCCCCTTCTCTCTTCAAATATATCTCTCTTCCTCCCTCCCTCTCTATGTCTCTCTCTTATTCCCTCTCTCCCCCTCCATCTATATCTCTATCTACCTTTGTCTCTCCTTCTAACCTCCAAAACATATACACACTCTCTCTCTTTCCTCATGCTCTCTTCTCTCTCTCAATATATCTCCCTCTCTCCCTTGTCACTCCCTCTCTCTTTCCACCTTTATATTTGTATATCTTTCTTCTTCCCTCCCTCTCTCCCCTCCTCTAACTTTGCCTCTCTCTCCCTCTTTCTCCTTATCTCTCTCAAGTCCTCTCTCTTTTCCTTCCTCTCTCCACCTCTCTCCCCCCTCCATATCTATGTCTCCCTCTCTATCTCTCCTGCTTCTTTCCCTATCTCTCTCCTCTCATTATCTCTCTCTTCCCTTGTCTCCTCTATCCCTCACTCCCTATGAATCTCTCTCTTATCACTCCCCCTCTCTCTCTCCCCACCTCTATCTCTCACTATCTTTTTTCTTCCATCCCTCTATTTCCCCCTCCAACTCCATCTCTCTCTCCCTCTCTCTACTTCTCTCTCTCCTCTCCACTCTCTCTCACCTCCCTCTCCCACTGCCCCCCACCCCCCCCACCTCTATCCCCCATCCATATATCTCTCTCTCCTCCCCAAATTTGATCCCATTGTATCGTATTTAAGAAAGTATCTAAATTAAAAGAAACTCAATTGGTTGTAAAATATTAAGCCTATATTTTGGATCAATCATGCCAAAGAAAATATAATAATAAGAAAAATTAAAAGAATCATGCAGTATCTTTTCTTTATCATTGTTAGTCACTTTTCTTTATCTCGTCACTTGGATCCTAGTTAATATGGATCTATCCTGGTTCTTTATAATATTATTTATATTATATAAGTTTCACGTATGTATACATAAAAATATTATCCTTTTTAATTTTATTGAAACCTTGAATTAATCTCTACGGGAATATTTTTAATAGTCATGAGGATGGAGGGTTTAGATATACCTCAAAGTAATTGTATCCTTTTTGCTTTTAAATTTAATTTAAAAAATGTTAGAAAAATAAATTAAAATAAAATATTTTGATTGTCAAATAAGTTATGATTTTTGGGCATGTGATATTGATAAGCCGTGTTATGGACCCATTGTATTGTAACAAAATAATTAAAAGCCTAGATCCATAACACAATAATAAAAATCCTAGAAGTCCCATGGTATTCACAAACCATAGTATGACCCATGGTATTATGATTTTCTTTTATCCAAAAAATTGTTCATAATTTTATTAGTTAAAAAAAATAAAAAATTGAATTTAAATATTTTTATTACTTTTAATTTTTGTATTATTAATTGAGCCAACATTTAAATGTTTACGTTCATCCCTAATACTAGGCTCTATATTATTATTAATGTTTTAGTATTATTTAATTAAGTCGGCATTTTAAAATGTTTACTTATTTAAATTACACCTACACATACACCCTACATTGGATTGTAAAGCACCTCTCGACGCAATAAGAATGTAGTCAATTACATACATTCTTCATTGTGATCATTATCAAACTATTTTCTTCTATTGTTTTTATTGTCACACATATTAGTTTTTCCATCTTTTCATAATGATCATATGAAAAGGGCGGTTGAAATCATATATCATTCAAATATTTAACTTAGCTATTATAGGAAACTTCATACCTTGTCTCTCTTGCTCTCCATTATTAATAGTATCTTTCTCCAAAGTCAATCATTGTGACTTATGAAGTGTAATACCCTTGGTAATTTTCAATTGTAGTTGTTTTATATTACCTCGCTTGAATGCAAAGTGACTAACAATGTTGAATAATGGAAAATGGAAATAATAAGAATGTAGCCAATTACAAATAATTTATAGTTTCAAGATGCAAACATTTGGGTAAGTGAACATTTTATTTAGGGTGAAAATTCAAGGATTTTATTCATGGTTGAATTAATGTAACATAGAAGTCAATGCACATCATCAATAATTTTTTGTGCTTACACTGAAATCAATGCACACTATTAATCTAATTACTTTGAAATTAATGAGAATCATACATCTAATTACATCAAATCAGAAATCAATAACTACACTAAAATCAATGCATATAGTGCAAACAATCAAATAGGATTAGAAGCCAACATCTATACTAAAATAAATGCATCTAGTGAAACAAATCAAATAGGATTACACATCAACATCTACAATGAAATCAATGTATCTAGCGCAAGCTTCCAAATAGGATTAGTGATGGACCCTAGTATTGCAACAAGAATGTTGTAACTTCTAAAGTTATCGACTTAAATTATCAACCCAAGGTTCATACAAACTTAAGAGGGGTCAGTACTGAATGTGCAATAGACACATTCCACTTCCTAGTCTGACTCCCTTTTATGAAAATGAAAGAAGACAATGAAATGACTCCAAATGAGCAAATATCTAGGTAAGCCGCCAATCCTAATTTGCAAAAGGTAAATAACAATAAGCAACCATATTCTATTTTTATTGGAAAGTAACTGATAGAAAGGAAATCTGGCATAATGAAAACTAAGCAAATCTAATCTATCTTGCTGGAAAGGAAATGAAATTAAAGGAAATATATTATATTTTGATGGAAATGAAATTCCTAGATTACGCTCGCAAGAAGGAAATCACACTTTTCATAAAGTAAATTGCGGAAATAAAATCTAAACTAATTGCAGAAATCAACATTCAAGAAGCAAGCAGTGTGAGATCTAAATGGAGACCTAATCAAGCCTGAGATCAACCAAAATGGCCTCAGAGAATTAATAGGCTATAAATATACTTCTACCATGATTTTTTAGTGAATCTGGGCAAGAAAGATCTCAGAAGAAAATTGATACAGGATTGATACACGATTGCTACAAGATGTTTGCCTCTCGAGTTAACTTGCCAATTTCCCAAGAAAATCAAATTCAAATCATATGGGGAATTTATTTTATTAATTAGGATGTCCTAGAACTCCAATCCAAGTGGAACCACTCAAAAATACCCTTGTTAACATGTGTTAAAATATAGCATAAAATTATTGCTTTGAAAACTAGAAATTCTAGAACTAGTGAGATAGTTAACCTACCAAATTCCTAATTTGATCAAGTTCAAATGATATGGGGTGAATTTTCTATTAATTAGAATTTTTTTAGGACTCAATACAAATGGAATCAACTCAAAAGAGCCTCCTTAACATGTGCTAAAGAGTAGCTAAAAATTACTATTGTTTTGCTATATGATTGTTAGGAAAGATTGCTTATTTATTTTATTAGCCAAGGCAGAGTTCCTATAGGTATATGAATCCATTTATTAATTTTTATGGTCTTATGATAATTATAAAGTTCATATGGGTGTTCAAGAGTGTTTTGGACCAAATCAAAATGCATTTGGAGGTTTGTTTCATAGTGTTATAGGATCGGGATAGAGTGCTACATAATTGTCCTATTTTGCTACAAGATTGAATCCGTGAGCATTATGAGGGTGGAAAAGGAAATTTGAAGGTAGGAAAATGTAGTGGAGGGTAAATGAAGGTTTTATGATACCTTTCCAATCCTAGTACCCTTTAGGGGCCCATCTTGCACAAAAAACATTGCACATAGTGGCCTTCAATAACCTAGAGATGTACTCTTGGTGAATAGTTATTTGAGGGGGTTGTTGAGGTTCAAGAAAGGAATATAGTGGTGGGATAAATAATTTAATGACAATTCCAATCCGAGATATCAACAATAGTACCTTCACACCACAACAAGTTACTCTATTTTTCCAAACAATTAAATCATATTAACAATGTAAATTGCAGAAAATTGAAATGAGAGAAAAAGGATGATTTGAATTTTATTGGAAATATAACCATTGCATTGAAAGAAAACCTATTTGGAAATATGCACAAGGCCTACAACCAGTATAGGTTATACTTCATGTGCTCAAAGAAAGCTACTAAACAAATCACTAGTTTCCAAAAACAGAGATACAAGAAAAAGAAATAATCTAAGGTCTAACTACTGCAAAGGAAAGTGACTATATAATTTTGTCTTGCAAATGCATCATCTCCAACCACACTTCCCACAAGAGATGTGATTTACAACTTGGGCAAGCAATTTTCCATAAATGAATTCTATTAGAAAAGAATGGAAATATTACTAGCTAGATACAAGAAAGAAGATGCATGAATAAAATACATAAAGGAGATAGACTAGAGCATATGGGATGGGACCTAACCAGAGAGGACTCAACCCTCTAAATATGGATCAAACTGAAAATAAGATAGCTTCCATTCACTGTCAAAATAATACATAACAAAATACTAAGCGAATAAGTTTGCTACTCCTCAAAATCTATTCTCCACTAATTCAAACTCCCCATTGGGATGTTAGGCCCCTTTATTTATACAAAATACTTGAGGGGAAACCTCCTTGAAGAGGGTAATTGTTTCCCTCCAATTCCCTAAAATTGTGGATCTGGTTTGCTGATTGATTTCAAATTCCAAGGAGGATAGATCCTTTGTAATCCTGTTAAGCTCCAGATCCTGTTTTGGTGGGGAACACATCCATACATTTTCTCAATCAATGGATCTTCAAAATATAATCAATAAGTTCATAATATTACATTCATTTATTGGTAGGGAATAAGTCCCTAGATTCTCTCATTCAGAATTTACTCAAAATTCTCTCAATATTCTGAAAAAATAAATAATATTGGGCACATAATATGAAATTATCTCTAAACCTCCTAAGAACATATTAAAGATAAAAAACACATTATTAAGTGTAGAAGGAGAGAATTAATATAGCCTTTATGTGCCTAAGAAAGGTTAGATGGGACTCAATATGTGTCTAATTTGGAGGCCCATCATACAACCCTACTAAAACTATTTCTCATCCTCTGAGAAACCTACTCATCTTCCTTGATATGTTTTTCTTCATGTATATCTTTAATAACACCCCATACTAATGTGGATGTAGCTTCCCCTGTTGGATGTAAGCTTACATATTCTTCAATTATTTCCATTTCTTTGTGTATCATGGGGTCTTCTACTTCCTCCTTTCACTTCTTAGCTAGTCTTCTTGTTGTTTCAACATCTTTTCAAGTCTCTTGAGACTCTATATGCGTTGTTGACAATTTGAACCTTTACTAATGATAAATGAAGAACAACCAACTCTATTTTATCTATTCTTGTCTCTATTTTTCTTTGAATTTACCTTTGTCTTCTCTTTCATTCCTTCCTCAGTTTCTGTGAGCTCAGTGAGGACCATTACACTCTTCTACAACTTTCTATTGCCTTCTCCCACCTTGAAGCTGCTTTTAGAACCCTTATATGCAATCTTGTAGCAGCATGTCTGTATCCTGTAGTAGCCTGCATGATCTTGTCGCAGCATGTTAGTATCTTGTAGAAGCCAATTTTCATGCCAAGAGGTGGTGGTTCCACCATGTTATTTTTATTTTTACTTCTTTTTTTTTTTAAATATTCTTCTCTCTCCTTTTTTTTAAACAACATTGCAAGCAAAAATTTGAGTTAAGTGAGTTGGTCCCACCTGTATTTTTATCTTTCATTTTTTTTCCTTGATGATATTGCATGCAAAATAATCTTGGAGTTCTTTGAGTTAACTGAACTGCCCTGCAACTACTTTTTGAACTTCATGATAACCCCCCACTTTATTAAGTCTTTTTTCACTTTTGTATCATTTCTCTCCCACATGTGTGGTTGTTCTTTGGAGAAAAGTTAAGTGACTTGCTAGATAAGACCGAGGCTTCCTGATATCAAGTTTGGCTATAAAATACCTTTCCTTCTCACATTTTTAATGTTTTCTCAAGCTAGAATAGGTAAATTTAAGGGTGAGGTTAGAGAGTTGCATACATGTGCCTTACCATGAGTGTTTTTTTTTGTGTGTAGGATGTTGATGTAGACATGGAGGATGCCTTTGATGATACTGAAGATGCATGCGATAATCTGCTGGAGGTCCTAACGTTGATAGCCTTATTTCTGGAGGTCTTCTAGGCTTTCTGTTGTTTCTTTTGTTGCTCTGTGGTTGAGATGCTCCTAATGCGAGTGTTGTGGCTGATGATTGACTAGTTGATGCTTGCATGAGGCTACTACATCATTGATGAAGTTTTTGGATTACTCTTTGAGGTACAAAATTTCACTTTCATCAATCCTTTTCATTGGCTTGAATTTTTTTCATTGTTGTTTGAAGTTCCATGATTCATGTGATGAAAACATAGGTTCCACCAGGGATCAGATATTGCTTTTGTTGTTGATCAAGGATTTTATAACTGCTGAGGAATAGTGCTGGAGTCTCATAAATATTCATGATGTTCAAATTTCTTGGCCTTGTTCTTCAAATGTGATCCTATAGGGTTTATGGAGGTCACTACAGGACTATGTGTCTTCATGTAGCAGTCACACATAGGCCTCAGGATCAAAATTCCCTCCAAGTACTACTTCCAACAACGTTGAAAATTTATGGAAAATTCATTGATGATGGAAATAGAGCCCTTCTATGATGGAAAAGGGTCTGAGCTCTTTTGTGGTGAAAAATGGTGGAAAAGAGATGAGGGACAAGGATTTTAATGGATGGTAATTGGAATAAAGGTAAAAGAAAATGTGACATCTAGTGTAGTGGATGGATGATAGGGCTCTCCCATGTTCTTGAGTGAAAAAATTTCAATATGTTCCTTTTTTTTATGTAGATCAACATCCTATAGCAATTCTGGAACAATCTTGTAGTAATACATGATATTTATACAATTGGGTGTCAAAGGATAGATAATGGTGTGGAAAAGCTTGGACAGGTTAAGGGATGGCAGGAGTGGACACAGAGAACTAAATGGGAGTGTATGAAGGTGAATTTTGATGTTGCTCCTCTAAATTTGTTATCGTTCATTGACTCTCATTGGAACATTTTTGTACCTACAGAAGTTTTGGAATGAATAATGCAAGGGTTCCTTCTCATTCCTCTCTTTGTGGTTGTAATCCACCCCATGATTATCCCAAAGTTGTAAAAACAAATCATTTGCTTTCGTTACAGGGTTAAGAAAAAATCAATTGTAATTGAGCTATTGAGGAAAAAATAAGGAAGGAACAATTTGTTGGAATTGCTTGGAAAAGGGTAGGTTTCATAACAAAACTAAAAAAAATACATTTCCCTCTCTCACCATGCTCAACACATATACTTCATTCTATTTTCATGCCAAAATTTCTACCATAAATTGTTACAAGATGTATTTTTTAAAAGAATGAAAGGTTTTTCAGGCTTTCTGTCAAAAGGTGGCAAGGAAAAATTTGTACTTACCCTCCCTTTGATGCTCCTTCTTGAATTCTAAGGCTTGGGTGATGTTTTTTTTCTCAAATTAGGCTCTTTGTAGCTCGCTGGACTTTCCTGTAACATGTTGTGTCAATCCTGTAGCACTTTGTGTCAATCTTTTATCACTCTCTGTCAATCTTGTAGTAGTTCTTGGAAAATCCTATAGCAGAATTATTTAATCCATATCTCTTAAATAGTAGATTAGATTCACTTGAATTTTTTTGAGAATGTTTTCATCATCCTTGCATCTCCTCATAAAAAACTTTGGCAAATGGATGCATGAATCTCAAGAAAAATGGAAAATGGCTAAAAGTTATCCTGACCAATTTATTGAAAACTATGCACTTTAATTTATTGAAATTTCTTGAGCATGTTACTATAATCCCTATGCATCTCCACATGAAATAGATTGACCAATTGATGCATGGTTTTCGAGATATGGTAAAAACAATTTATGCCTTATGTATTTAAGAAATTTTGTAGCCAAACACATTGTTCCTGTAGCACTTCAGGACAATGAGGAGACTAAATGGGAAAGGCTTAGGAATGATGAGAAATGACATGGGGATTCATTATGAAATTAACAAGACACGTATGGACTTTTTCTTAGCCATGTTAGAGCATCTTGGCACAGGAGGTGGAAATCTCATTACGGAAATTTCGAGGTCTAAAATGGGCCTCCTAAAGAAATTATAAAATAATATTGGAAATAATAAAATAACATTAGATTACATCATCAAATTTTAGAGGGAAAAATGAAAAAACTATTTTTTCAACTCGTATTTTCAACTTATCTCCCTATGGGTTTACTCAAATTTTGAGAAGCAACACTCTTTGCATGAAGAATTTGATTCCTCATCCAAGGAGTACCCATGTTGCATACTTTTGATGAACCATGCTATATGAAAAATGAGACATACATGAAAAGCGTGATTGCAATCACGTTTTTTTTTTGTTTTTTGTTTTTATATGTATTTCTCATTTTTCGTGTAGTAGGGTCCATCGAAAGTATGCAACATAGGTACTCCTTGGATGAGGAATCAAATTTTGCATCCAATGAGTACTCCCGCTCAAAATATGAGTAAAACCTTAGGGATATAAGCTGAAAATATGAGTTGAAAAAGTAGTTTTATTATTTTATTATTTTTTAAACTTTTTACTTTTTTACTCCAAAAATGGTGAATCATCTCCCATGGTTAACATCATCATCTTGAATCCTATTGGTTCTTATAAAATTTATTTTGGTTGTGCATTTTTCTTAGGAGGCCCATTTTAGACCTCAAAATTCATCTAATGCAATGTTGACTACCCTTGACTAGATGATTGCTTCCCTAATCAATTTTTTCTTGCTTGAGAAAGTTTGGAAGCCCTACATATATCGTAGAGAGATACTTGGAGAAAATAATATTTTTCCTTCTCATTTTTCATTTTTTCTCTTTCTTCTAGGCCTATCAGTTGTCTCAATCAGGTTTTCAACTAACAGGTCTTCCTAAGCGTGTCAAAGGAGTTTTTCACCTAGCATATTTTTCCTTTTTCCTCCTTTTTTATTCCCAACCCACTTGCCGCCTCATGGAGGTTTTCAATTAGTGAGTCAATATCAGGCACCTCAAAGGAGGTTTCCTCCTAAGATTTTATTTTTTTCCTCTTATTTTATTTTCCTTTATTTTTCTTTTATTCCTTTATCCTACTCTACTTGAAAAAAAAAATATTTCAAATATAAGAATACTTCCAATGGATCCATGTGCATAACAAGATGACAGATAAAATCATGTGTAGGCTTGAAATATATGCTTTGACATCTACCTAAATATGACACACCAACTGCTTTGACTTTGATGATGTCAAACACTTTTGAAGAGAGTGGTGCTCCTGCTTAGTGATTGTTAGAAACCAAAGTTAAATATATTTGTGATGCCCTTAGTTCACTTTCTCACCTGGATCATTTTGTATTCCTTCTTCTTCCATGCGATTATGTTAAAGACACACATGGGCAGAAACAGAATCTGAAAGATAAAACATGAGAGTAAATTTTTTATTAACAAAACATATACATTTATAGTAAACAATGTAAACTTTGAAACGGGAACTATAAACTCAAAACAGGAACTCTGGCCAAAAAACGCTAAAAAAACATCAAAAATAGTGCTAAAAATGAAAAGTGTGTATATTGGAATGATGTTTTTTTTTTAGGGACAATTTTGAACATGTTTTAAAAATGGCAGTGAAAACAAAATTTTCGTGCAAAAGATAGCTTGAAACCGAAAAAGTGATTATATTGGAATGATCATTTTTTTTTTTAGGGTCAATCTTTAAAAAAAAAAAAAAAAAATGCTAGTAAAATGATATAACAACATAAAAATGACTCATAACTTCTCATTTAACACCATATGGAAATCAAAAAGTTTAATTCAAGAGACAATGCATACATCAGTTAGATAAACTATCTTAAATAATTATTCAAAATCACTCATATTTTCTTGCACGCCATCAGAATTCACATCTTCAGATGAGTGACTGGATGCTGATGAAGATGTTCCATATTCTTCTGTTTCATCAACTAGTGCCCCATTTGAGTCCACATGCATGCCCATCATTTCAGGTTTCAAAATTCTTCTAGATCTACGATTGGTTTCAGCAGACTCCCATCTCAATATTGTTCCTTCTGGTAACAACCTTTCCAAAATATCTATCGTCTTGAAGCGAAGAGTTCCCCTCTTTGTTAAATTGAAGTCATAAACAAGTATGTCAACATCCTCCAATTTCAATATGTATGTGCAGAGATGATTTATATTCGTACCCTTTCTTTTTCTCTTTCCGCCATTTTTTTTGTCAACTACCATCTCTGGCTTATACACACCATTGAATGGGTGTGTATTTGTGGCATACCAATGTACTTCAACACTTGTAACATCCTCATTTTATGTAAAGACCTTTATAACTTTAGCAACCAAAAATGGATAGCCATTGAGATCTCCATTTGCTAGCACTGCGATCATGCAACCCTCCTTAATATCATGTACTGAACCCCTGTAAAGGTCTTCCATGGCTTCACGTTGTGCACGAGATCTTCTGGAACCAATATACATCTCTCTTTCCTCTGCCTGTGAAGAATTAATGATACCTTGAGATTGTTGTTGTTCAACAATGTTTATTTCCTCATGTGCATTCGACACATTTTGTGGCCAAATAAATGGATTTTTCAAAGGTATATATTCATTTGTTCTTGTTGAAATGATATCACTTTGATTATTGAAAAATGACTCCCACCAAACTGAATCAGCAATGTCAAAGTACTCATATGTATATCTAATACATTTTTTAATTTCTTCTAGGCAATCAGAATAATTTATATCTCTGTTTTGTTTGCGTGCATTATGAACTTCACAAACTAATTGTAATAACAATATTTTTGATGCAAATATTGGATGATCTGGAATGAACTTCAAAAATTGCAAACCTGATGACATTGCCCATTCTGTAGTATTTGAATACTTCTTGCCCCATATTAGTGTTTTCCCATCAATTTGTTTGATACGAAATTGATGTTGGAAGCTAATGTCATTAGGTTGTTCAATGCATTTCCCCTCACTATATGATCCCATAATAAACCTTCGCATGTCAACAGTTTCTTCCAACACATCAAAAGTAGGCTCTTGCATGTATGATTTCTTAATACATTCAATTAATGATGGCAAGCTCCCAGCTTCCTTCCTCCTCAATGTGACTGAAAAACGACTGAACATCTGATCAATATGGTCATGAGTGTGCCCAACAAGAAGGAAACTAACCTTTACCTTCTGAAAAATTCTCAATTCAACAAGCATGTTTAGATATCCAAAAACAACCTGATTGTTGTTTTCACAGCAAGTGTTGTCCAATTGTAGATACAAAACTTTAGGAAGATTACCAGACCAATGAGAAAGCACATCATGAATTATGGTTATGGTCAGATTTTCATCATTATGAATATTTGGAGTTGTGAAGTACACCTTTGGAAACATTTTGCCATTGAAGACCATACAATCGACCAAGTGATACTGAATAAAATTTTCCTCCTGTAAATTTTTAGGTGTGCGAAAAAAATGTGGTAAAAGTGTTTTCTTCTGGTCCATACCATCAATTATCAAACCCAAATATTTATTCGGATTATCATAGCACTTCTTTCGATTCTTGTAAAACTTTTCCATTCATTTGTTTGTTGTTCGCGATGCTCCTAAAGTTCTTTGACAATTGAATCTACACAACATAAAAGAAAGCCATTAAGAAATATGTTTTCATACTTGATGAATATAAAATCTTAAAAGTTAAAGTTATGAATGCCTACCTCTTTCTGACCCTTCACATTTTTCCCTTTTTGATTTAAGAGAAGCACGTGTATTGCAAATCCCCATCCTTGTTTTCTTAGGAATATGGACATTGTTGAATTCTTTCTTCCATATCTTCACAAAATATTGATATGTAATAAACCGGCCATGTCCCTCAGTACCTTCTGCATATTCTTTATATAAGTTGTAGATTTCGCGTCTCGAAAAATTATCTGGAATATGTATTGTCTCTCTATTTGGCATACACTCACCATCCTTTGAAAATAAATCTTTCATCCATGACATTGCAGTGTTTGATAATGGCCCAAACTGTGTTTTATGACGTACTTCAGAATAAAATGTGGGATCCTTTTCCAAATTTTCTTGAATTCTTGAGAGACGAAAATTCCAAATCGAATGAAACATTTTGAAAGCTTTTCTACAGATAAATAAAGTCTTAATATGATAATCATAACCTAACAATGTAGATTTCATGCACCCAACTAAATATGAATTTTGCATGCTTTTATTCATTGACAAATATCTCTTCCTGCTCTCTAATGCAAATTTGAAATCCATATGTTTCAAGCAATCTTTTTGGCAACATTCACCTGAAATGAGTGCGCTGATAGAACTTCTTCTCGTCAGATATTCTGCTCTACCCCTTGTATAACTAGAACATCTTGCATTGATACGAAAAGGTCTGCTCCTACTCCTCGATACAATATTTCTTGGCAACATCTCCATCATTAGATCATCATTTGTATAAGGATATTTATCATCATTAAGAGGAATGTTATCCACAGTATGATCAACTGTGCTTTTCAAATACTGACTTGGAGGATATTCTTCATCTTCCCCTTCTTCAGTGCTACTGTCATAGTCCATAGAATTCGGACTCAAAGGAAATTTTGACTCGACGTTTATTGGATATTCTTCCTCATGTGCATTTTCAGTGCTGCTCTCACAGTCCATAGAATTAGGACAAAGTGTATCATCTTTTCCTTCATCACTACTACCTTTATACTCATTAGAATTAGGACTAAGTGCATCATCATGTCCTTCATCACTGCTGCTCTCATAGTCCTTAGAATCAGGACTAAGAGGACATTGTGACACTCCATTCTTTTGAAATTCATCATCGCGTTCACCGTTCTTCGTCACTGTTTCTCTCATAGTCCTTAGAATTAGGACTAAGTGGACACCATGACACTCCATTATTTTGAAATTCATCATCTCGCTCTTCATCACTGCTACTGTCATAGTCCTTAGAATTAGGACTAACTAGACACCGTGGCACTCCATACTTTTGAAATTCATCATCCCGCTCTTTATCAAAGCTGCTTTCATAGTCCTTAGAATTAGGACTAACTGGACACCGTGGCATTCCATACTTTTGAAATTCCTCATCCCGCTCTTCGTCAAAGTTGCTCCCATAGTCCTTAGAATTAGGACTAACTAGACACTGTGACACTCCATACTTTTGAAATTCATCATCATGCACTTCATCGTTGCTGCTCTCATAGTCCTTAGAATTATGACTAAGTGGAGACTTTGACACTCCATTCTTTTCAACTTCGTTATCATGCTCTTCATCATTGCTACTCTCATAGTCCTTAGAATTAGGACTGAGTGGACATTGTGACACTCCATTCTTTTGAACTTCACCATCTTGCTCTTCATCACTACTGCTTTCATAGTCCATAGAATTAGGACTAAGTGGACACCGTGAGACTCCATTCTTTTGAAATTTTTCATCAAGCTCATCATCACTACTGCTTTCATAGTACTTCGAATTCGTACTAAGTGGAATCTGTGACTCTTTATTTATTTGAAATTCTCCATCCCCTCTTTCATCAGTGTTGCTCTCATAGTCCTTAGGATCAAGACTAAGTGGAAGAATTGACTTTCTATTCATATTGGAAGAATTCCTGCTATATTCATCCATATGAATAGAGTTGTTACGCAATGAAGATGTTTATGCTGTATAAATCAAAACTTCACTATTAGGACAATCCATCCCTTTCAAATAGAAGATGTTGAATGATACAAATGAAGAGTCTCCTAAAGATATTATATAGCTTAGAGAAGGAAATTTTCCCTCCAAATTTTTTTTGTGAAAATATTTCCCTCCAAAAATTTTCCAACCAAAAAATTTCGCGAAAATATTTCCCTCCTAAATGTTTGTGAGATCTATTTCACTTCATTATTTTATTATGCAATTTAATGAAAATGTAAACTTAATTTTTTTTATGAAATAAATCATTAAAGTTAAAATTATAAACTACAACTTCTACCTAAATTATTTTAATAGTCAAAGTATATAATATTTACTAAACAATTGAATGTTTTTTTAAATTTTTATAATACATTCTTAAACAAGTTAATCCCACATTCACCCCACTATAAAACAATTCCATAATGTTCGCTTTATCATATTTTCATTCATCGCCATAAAAAAAGTAACATGTTAAAATTTATTAAAACTAATTAATCCCGCATTCACCGTACAGTAAAACATCTCCATAGTTTCACGTATATATTCCATTATCACTATTACTCACGTTACATCAAGGTTTGTTGAGGTTCGTTAAAAGACTTGAAGCGAATTTGTGGAGCAGCTACATTGGGATCAACAACATATTCAACGAAGAATTCCTGCAATTGAAAGGTCAGTTAAATTTTTATCCTTGAAATTCCTCATATTAAATTAGTTTAACGAAGTAGATTTTTTTTCTAAACTTAAAATTTTTTGTCAACCAAATTAAAAAAGATTTCTGCCATGAGCATGGTGGGCCCAGGGCAACCCCATCCTGCAATCGACTGACCACTAGATTTTTTTTTTATAGACTTAAAATTTTTTGTCAACCAAATTAATAAATATTTTCGACGTGAGCATGGTGGGCCCAGGGTAACCCCATCTTGCAATCGACCGGCCACCCACTCCCTCCACACACCCTTCGGGGCCCCTCCCCAAACTCAACAACCCCTTTCCCCCTCACCCCTCAACCCCCCTTCCGCCCCACTTCCCTACCCCACATGACCCCGTCACCCCTACCTAGCCCCCTCATCTCACTCCCCTGGAGCAACCCACCTGCCCCTCTACCTGACTCCCCTTCCCCTCCCCCTCACCTCACCTCACCCCTCATTTCCTTGACTCCCGTTCCCCGCTCCCCCACCTCACCCATCATTTCCCCCTGTCCCTACCCCTACCTCTCCCCTTCACCCCTCGTGCCACTCCTACCCCTACTCCTCACCCTTCCCCTCCTCCTCACCCCACCTTCCCTCGTCCCCCTCCTTTCACTCCCCCTCACCGTCCAACCTACCCTCACCCATCTCTCTACCCCTGCCCCTCCTCACCCCTCTGTCACCCCACCTACCTCCTCACTCGTCATCCCTGTCTCACCCCCCTCCCCCACAAACCCTGTTATAGACATTTTTGGGCACTGCAACCCCAAGCATAAATGTCCATAAACTAAGGGTTCCTAAGTCCCTAAAGGTGTTGTTCCAACCCCTAAAAGAACAAGGTCAACTGATTACAGCTTCTCCCAAAAGTTCTCCATGAAAAACCACTCAGAACTGGTCAAAACTAGATCATTTCACCTACTCCATAGGAAAAGTTCATTGCATCCCGCCTAAATACACACACTAGGTGCATTGCATTTCGAAAATCCCTTCTATGGGGTGCGATGGGTGAGAAGGGACAAATGGCAGGGTCAATTCGTGAGGTGGAGAAGCATGGAATCTTCCAGAAACTTCTCCTGTGACACTTGGCTCTCTGAATTCGACCAGGGATGAGTAAGAGATCAGCAATCTCCAAGTGGAATCAAGAACTATCAGAGGGGAGACACTAATCAAATCTCAAAAGCTGACTCACCTCCCTTGCAGACATCTATATATGGATCCCTCATCCTAGAGATCCAGAAGCTGGAATTTTGTATCTTGTAAGGAAGTGCTGCTGGTTTATTGGTGCAATATCATAGTGTTGGGTGATCTAAGCTTTTCATGAGGTGAAGAAGGGCTTCTTGCTGAGAGGATGATGCTGGGTCAGAACAATTGGTTGTAATTCTCTTGGCTCTTTCTTGATTATCAATAAAGCTATTCAAGTTTTCCTCCATACTCTTGTATGATTTATGTTTTATGCATTTGTATGGTTAGTATACATCTGATCCTATGGTGCTTATGATAATAGATCTATGTTCTCGTATAGTGTTATGCTGCTTTGAATCTACAGGTACTCTGTGAAGCTGGGTATACAAGAAAGCAAGTAGCAAAGGACTATCAGAAGAGAGAGGAATCAAGCAAGGAACCAAGCGCAAGACAGAGGTTGGTCTCCTTTATTCTTCTCTCATCTATCTTTCATAAAGGAAAACAAAAGTAGTTTTACTTTGTTTGTTTCTAAGGTAGCTACCAGCCTTAGTGGGATTAGGAGTTCTGCATAGACACTATTCCCGGTAACAAAATGGCGACTCCGTTGGGGAGCGAGTAGATTGTTTGTTCATCTACATTTTTTTACTTTATAAACTTATAGACGGAGCCTGAAGTCAAGCCAGCTAGCCTTCAAACTGCATTTTCTATGCAAGTTCAAAGTAGATCAACGCTGCTTCAGTCAATCTCCGGGTTTTGTTTATGAATTAAAAAATTGATTTACAAGCTCTCTAATGTTGGCATTATGATCCTGGTATGGCTCTATGATACAGATATTGTACTTGATGGCAACACCCTCAAGTGGCAATGCTCTGATCAGGCTCTCAAAATGTTGGAAATTAAAAGGTACACAGGAGAATGGTTCAAAAGGTGCGTACCCGCAAGTACGCCGAGAAGGGACTGCGGCCACACACGCAGGTCACCCGTTCAGAAGGTGTGTACCCCTAGTTCACTTACTTCAAGGCAGAGAAGCGCGTTCACGTGGGGTTTCCTATGTTTGTCCCGTGGTATTTAACCTGCCGTTCTTGATTCTATGGTTTTGGCCCGTGGTATAGGATCTATTTTAGCCCCAGTTTGGATCCCTTGTATTGGTTATTGATGGTTTTGCCCCATGGTGTGAATAAGGGCTTGACTATAAATAGGAAAGGAGATCACTTGGCTAATGCATCTTTTGCAACTTGAATATCTTAAGATCTGAAATATTGGGTTATTGTTTTAAAAGCTTGATCTATACAAAAGTGAAGTTGAAAGCGAATCTATGAAGGGTGATCTCTCGAGCGCATGATCAGATCTGAGCATCTGACTATCTATGACACACTGTGACTGCCAATTCGGCCCCAATCAGAGGTACGCAGGTGATTAATGGTGCAAGTGCGTGGGTACGCAGAGCAGAAGAAGGAGTAGTGCGTGGGTACGCAGAGCAGAAGAAGGCGCAGTGCGTGGGTACGCGGCGCTTCAGAAGCCGCAGGTGCGTAGGTACGCAGCGCGATAGCATCTGTGGGTGCGTGGCTACAATAGCAGTACGCGACGTGATAGCATCTGTGGGTGCGTACCTACAGTAACAGTACGCGGCGTGATTAAAAAAAAACAGTGCGTGGGTACGCAGTGCAGCAGAAGGCTCTCTGCGGGTATACGCAGGGGAGCAGAAGGTGAAGTGCGGAGCCACGCAGGCCAGATAAAGAAAAACTGCGGATCTGTCTTAAGACCTTTTGTTGGCTGAATTTTTCTGTTGATAAGGTGTTCTGGGTTTAGTTTACTGTTATTGTTGATCTGGTTACAGCAGTTGACTGGGTGATTTTCTTGTACTTGATGATCTCTTGATGTTTATGGATCCAGTTTGAAAATTTATGAAAAGTGGTCCTTGAAAGAAAAGAAGTAGGGGGTTGTAGCTCCCTTCCAGGAGAGACAGGAAAATGAGAGAGAGTTGTAGCTCTCTGCAGGTTGCAGCCTGCGTACTGGTAAAGGACTGTACCAGTACAAAACCATTGTAAAAGGAGTTTCTAATTTGAAAGAAGATAGAGACATATTGCAGTAGGTGGTTTTCACCCACATTGGGTTTCCACCTTACATCTGGTGTTCTTTGGTGTGACTATCTGTTTTCTTTGTTCATGCTCATTATTTTATGGTACTGACATGCAAAAATAATTCAAAGTATAAATAAGGAAGATTTATTAAAAGAACTTGATAATACTGATTCACCCCCCCTCTCAGTATTATTTCCAACAATTGGTATCATAGCAGGTCCTTCAGAGAAGCTTGATCGCTTGAAGGAAGATCATTCGTCATGAGCAACTACGAGAGGGAAGCATCAATCAGGCCACCAATCTTTGATGGGACAAACTTCAATTATTGGAAGGTAAGAGTTACTGCCTATCTTCAATCTCTTGGTACAGAAGTTTGCTATATCATAGATACAGGCTACACTTTTCCTTCAGCTACTCCTACAGATTCGGCCGAGAAAAAGAAATATGAAACAAATGCTAAAGCAGTCAATACTCTGCTAGGATGCTTATCTCAAATAGAATTCGTAAAGGTTATGCAATATAAATCCGCAAATGAAATATGGGACAAGATTGTCTTGAGCTACGAAGGAGATGAATAGGTAAAGCGTGATAAACTTCAAACCCTCAAGATTCAGTATGAGAATCTCAGAATGCATAATGATGAAAGTGTGGCTAACTATTTTCTTCGGGTAGACGATATTGTTAATTGCATGAAAAACTTGGGTGAAGAAATAAAAGAGGCTATTGTGGTTGAAAAAGTTTTAAGATCATTGTCCCCCAAGTTTGAATCTAAAGTATCTGCAATAGAAGAAAAGTAAAATCTACGAATTCTTACTATGTCTCAGCTACACGGAATTCTAACTGCTTATGAAATGAGAAAGGGAGGTCCATCAGACAGGAGAGAAGCTGCTTTCAAGGCTTCAGGCAAAGGAGACTACTATGAAGCAAGTCACATGCCAGAAGAAGAAGAAGAATCAAATTTTGTCAGAAATCTTCAACGAGGTACTGGAAGGTTCAGAGGTAAGTTACCTTTTAAATGTTTTGCTTGTGGAAGAGTAGGTCATTATGCTGCGAAATGTCCTCATAAGGATAAGATTGACAAAGGAAAGGAACCTGCTAGATGGAGCAAGAAACAAAATGCAAATAAGAAAAGCTACTACACTCATGAAGATAGTGATGGTCTATCAAATAGTGATGAAGATGAACGAGGTAATGACTATAAACTTTTAATGTCATTTGAAGATGATGATTACATGGATGCTATAGATGTGGATAGCTTTCATGAAGAAATTTCTAGACTCAAGACATGTATAGAATAAAAGAATATGATCATTGATACTCTACAATTTCAGATTGATGAAAAAGAAAAATATCTTGAAAAGTTAGAAGGTGAAATTGTTGGTCTTAGAAAAGAGATTGAGAAAACAAAGGCTATTAATCTTAAGTTTGTCAAAGGATTTGAAACTCTGGATGAGATCATCAATGTACAGCGTTCTCCACTAAACAAGACAGGTCTGGGGTATAATGGAGAAACTTCTCAAGCATCCACCTCAAAGAGTTATCTTGATGCAGCAAGAAGGAATGAGCAAAAGCACAATGGAGATCACCAGGTAAAGCAGGGACCAATTACAAACAAAGACTATCAGGTAAACCAGGGGCAATCCGTCTTAAGGATGAACAAAAGCTACAACTAGCCATAGGTAAAATCCTCTCAATTTGCTTCAAGAATGAATGACAATAGAAATTACAAGCGTTTGGCCGGAAGATTTGATAACCGCAGAAGTTTCTTCAATGGACAATGCTTCTCTTGCCATAACTTTGGACACAAAGCAGCTCAATGTGTTGCATATAAAACGATCATGACTAGAGAAGCTCAAAAACAAAGAAGTATGACCGGGATTAGAAAAAGGACCTATAACAACTTTTTGGTTCTTGAAAATGAAGTTGAATGTTATATTTGCAATAATTTTTGTCATGAAGATTCTGAATGCAGGAGCAGGTTTCAGTAGACAAAGGAACAAGCCTCAAGCACCAAAACATGGAGAATAAAGGAACCACAAATAGAAAGATGTGGGATAGCATTTTATGCAGAGGGAGAGGAAAATCTATGGTACATTGACAGTGGATGTTCGAAGCATATGACAGGTGATAAAGAAAAACTTGAATCATATTCTGCTCTAGAAAAGGGAAAGAAAGTTTCTTTTGGAAATGATACTCCTGCAGCTATAAAAGGAAAAGGCACTTCTCAGTTAAAAGAAAAGGTCAAAGCTGGAAATGTTTTGTATGTTGATGGATTGAAACATAATATTCTAAGTGTCAGCCAGATGTGTGATCAAGGAACCGAGGTGATATTTAGAACAAATGGATGTCTTTTTCGTGATCTTGATACAGGTAAAACGGTGATCAAAGGTAAAAGAACTCCAAATAATCTATACATATTTGAAGAAAGACAACAACAATGTTATCTAAGCAAGGATGATGAACACTGGTTATGGCACTGGAGGTTGGGGCATCTAAGCTTTTCACAAATAAGGAAAGCATGCAAATATCAGGCAGTTCGTGGTCTTCCAGATATCAAAATTCTAGACAACACCATATGCAAATCATGTCAGTTTGGAAATCAAACCAAAACTAACTTTCCAGAGAAGGAAGGATCAGCTAGCATGCCTCTTGATCTTGTACATACAGATGTATGTGGACCATTCAGGAAAAGGACACCTCGAGGAGAAGAATACTTGATATTATTCATTGACGATTTCTCCAGGTTTGTCTGGTTAGGACTTATGAAGCGCAAAGATGAAGCATTCGAAAAATTCAAATCCTTTAAAGCCTTGGTTGAAAATGAATCAGGATACAAAATTAAGTGCCTCAGATCCGACAGAGGTGGGGAGTTTACCTCAAATGAATTTTTCGATTTCTGTGAAGAACATGGGATAAGAAGAGAATTCTCTACAGCTAGAACTCCTCAGCAAAATGGAGTAGTGGAAATAATGAACAGAACAGTCCAACAAATGGCTCGTGCTATGCTTGATGAGTCTGGAACTCCCGCAACTTTCTGGGGTGAAGCTGCATATGCTGCGGTTGTTATTCTCAACAAAACAAATGTCCAGGTGAATAGCACTCAAACTCCTCATGAGCTCTGGTATGGTGAGACTCCTTCGATAAAGCACTTCAAAATATTTGGGAGCAAATGCTATATTAAGAATACTGATGAGAAACTTGGCAAACTTGAACCTAGAGCAGATGAAGGCATTCTTCTTGGTTATTCTCCACACAGAAAAGCATACAAGTGCTATAATAAAAGACTTGGAAGAATTGTTGATAGCATTGATGTAGTGGTTGATGAGAAGGGATACATTCCTAGGCAAGTAAATCATGAAGATATCGAAGAAGATGAAGACTACCCTCAAAGACAGAATGATGAAGAAGAAGAACCTCAAGAAGAACCAGAGGAGAAGATAAGGATAGAAGAGAAGACTCCATCCAGATATGTTCAGAAGAATCATCCAAAATCTCAGATTTTGGGGCAGAAAGAAGCAGGTGTACAAACAAGAAGAACAGTTGCAGAAGCTTCAAGCTATTTGGCATTACTCTCTTCCACTGAACCACAAAATGTGAAAGAGGCATGCAAAGATGAATGTTGGGTGAAAGCAATGGATGAAGAACTTGAGCAGATCAAAAAGAACAACACTTGGGAGCTGGTTCCTAGACCAAAGGATAAGAATGTTATAGGGACAAAATGGGTCTTCAAAAATAAATTGAATGAAAATGGAGAAGTAATTAGAAACAAGGCCAAACTTGTTTGTAAAGGGTATGCGCCGCAAGAAGGAATAGATTTTGAAGAAACCTTTGTTCCTGTTGCAAGACTTGAGGCCATCCGAATGTTCCTTGCTCTCTCAAGCTTTCAAAACTTCAAAGTATTTCAAATGGACGTGAAATCAGCCTTTTTGAATGGAGACTTGGAAGAAGAAGTATACATTGAGCAGCCAGATGGTTTCATTCTTGGAAATGATCCAAATCTTGTATGCAGATTGAAAAAGGCTCTCTATGGTCTCAAACAAGCTCCAAGGGCTTGGTACTATCGTTTGGACAAATATCTTCATCAACAAGGTTTTTCAAAAGGATCAGCAAACAACAATTTTTATATAAAAGTTGAAAATGACAAATTGCTAATACTTGTTGTGTATGTAGATGACATTATCTTTGGCAGCAATGAAGAAGCTATGAGTCAAAGTTTTTCCTTGGTGATGCAGAAAGAATTCGAAATTTCCTTGCTGGGAGAACTGACATATTTTCTTGGTTTGCAAATCCAACAAAAAGAAGGAGGGATCTTTTTGTCTCAAACCAAGTATCTCAAGCAGATTTTGAAGAAATATGGCATGGAAGATGCAAAACCAGTATGTACACCCATGGTCACAGGATGTAGCCTCAGTGCAAATGATGAATTAGCAGCAGTGCATCAACCAACCTACAGATCTATGATTGGAAGTCTACTTTATTTGACAAGTACCCGACCAGACATCATGCATGCAGTGGGAATAGTTGGAAGATTTCAAGAAAATCCGAAGGAAACTCATCTTCAGGCAGTGAAGAGAATCTTTAAATATCTTCAAGGGACTCAAAATTATGGCTTATGGTATCCTAGAGATACAGATCTCACACTTCATGCTTATACAGATGCAGATTGGGCAGGAAGCGTGGATGACAAGAAGAGAACAAGTGGTGGTGCGTTCTTTATGGGTTCCAGATTAGTATCTTGGTTCAGCAAGAAACAGAGTTCGATTGCCTTGTCTACAGTTGAAGCAGAATATGTTGCTGCTGCATCTTGCTGCACTCAACTCCTTTGGATGATGCAAACCTTGCAGGACTTTCAAATCACTTGTACACCGCCTATCTCCATCTTATGTGATAACACAAGTGCAATCAGCATTTCAAAGAACTGAGTCATGCATTCAAAGACCAAGCACATACCGATCAAGTATCATTTTCTCCGGGAACAAGTACTTGAACAAAAGGTCAAGTTGGAGTATGTTCCTTCTAAGGAACAAGTTGCTGATATACTCACCAAACCATTGCACAGGGAGGCCTTTGAATACCTCAGGCAAAAGCTGGGGGTTGTTGATGCATCATCTTGTTGAATCTCTTCTGATGGTTGGTTGTACGCAAGGCTCATCTGGGGCATATGCGTACATGTGCTGGGTTGCGGATTGGTTGAAGATCGAATGGCACAGGTTCAGGGGGAGCATATAATGCATTGTTGGCATTATGGAGGACGTACAGAAGGAGATCATGGATGCTGGTCTGAATATTGCTGCAATATGTCTCTATCTCTTTCATGGTCATTTATGGTGTTTTGGTGGCTTATGGTTCTTATTTGCAGATCTGGTTTATAGTCAGGGGGAGCATGTTCTTAGGGGGAGCATAACCCTTTTCCCTTAATGTCAAAGGGGGAGAATGACATTGAGGATCTTGAGGTTGCCATCAAGTCCAAAGGGGGAGATTGTTGGCATTATGATTCTGGTATGGCTCTATGATACAGATATTGTACTTGATGGCAACACCCTCAAGTGGCAATTCTCTCATCAGGCTCTCAAAATGTTGGAAATTAAGAGGTACGCAGGAGAATAGTTCAAAAGGTGCGTACCCGCAGGTATGCCGAGAAGGGACTGCAGCCACACACGCAGGTCACCCGTTGAGAAGGTGTGTACCCCCAGTTCACTTACTTCAAGGCAGAGAAGCGCGTTCACGTGGGGTTTCCTATGTTTGGCCCGTGGTATTTAACCCGCCGTTCTTGATTTTATGGCTTTGGCTCGTGGTATAGGATCTATTTTAGCCCCAGTTTGGATCCCTTGTATTGGTTATTGATGGTTTTGCCCCATGGTGTGAATAAGGGCTTGACTATAAATAGGAAAGGAGATCACTTGGCTAATGCATCTTTTGCAAATTGAATATCTTAAGATCTAAAATATTGGGTTATTGTTTTAAAAGCTTGATCTATAAAAAAGTGAAGTTGAAAGCGAATTTATGAAGGGTGATCTCTCGAGCGCATGATTAGATCTGAGCATTTGACTATTTGTGACACACTGGGACTGCCAATTCGGCCCCAATCAGAGGTACGCAGGTGATTAACGGTGCAAGTGTGTGGGTACGCAGATCAGAAGAAGGAGCAGTGCGTGGGTACGCAGAGCAAAAGAAGGCGCAGTGCGTGGGTATGCAGCGCGACAGAGGTTCAGGTGCATAGGCACAGTGAAAGTACGCGGTGCTTTAGAAGCCGCAGGTGCGTAGGTACGCAGCGCGATAGAATCTGTGGGTGCGTGGCTACAGTAGCAGTACGTGGTGCGATAGCATCTATGGGTGCGTACCTACAGTAACAGTAAGCGGCGTGATTAAAAAAACAGTGCGTGGGTGTGCGGTGCAGCAGAAGGCTCTCTGCGGGTATACGCAGGGGAGCAGAAGGTGAAGTGCGGAGCCACGCATGCCAGATAAAGAAAAACTGCGGATCTGTCTTAAGACCTTTTGTTGGCTGAATTTTTCTGTTGATAAGGTGTTCTGGGTTTAGTTTACTGTTATTGTTGATCTGGTTACTGTAGTTGACTGGGTGATTTACTTGTACTTGATGATCTCTTGATGTTTATGGATCCATTTTGAAAATTTATGAAAAGTGGTCCTTGAAAGAAAAGAAGTAGGGGGTTGTAGCTCCCTTCCAGGAGAGACTGGAAAATGAGAGAGAGTTGTAGCTCTCTGCAGGTTGTAGCCTGCGTACTGGTAAAGGACTGCACCAGTACAAAACCATTGTAAAAGGAGTTTCTAATTTGAAAGAAGATAGAGACATATTACAGTAGGTGGTTTTCACCCACATTGGGTTTTCACCTTACATATGGTGTTCTTTGGTGTGACTATCTGTTTTCTTTGTTCATGCTCATTATTTTATGGTACTGACATGCAAAAATAATTCAAAGTATAAATAAGGAAGATTTATTAAAAGAACTTGATAATACTGATTCACCCCCCCTCTCAATATTATTTCCAACATCTAATTGCCCTTGTGGTGGCTCTAGTAACCTCCTTATATCTACCCCTGTGATTGAGTTACTGATTACCACTTGCTCGACAAAAATCCCTGAACTGAACTAAAAACTGTGACCCGGAACCCAATCAAAGTCTCGTCCCTGGTCCAGTGCACTGTCTGTTATGTGAACCTCAAATTTAGCGCACTTCCTGAGTGTAGTAGGTGCGTTGCATTTCAGTTTCACTGTGTTACAGGTGCGCTGATCAGACAAGGCCTTCTTCCTAAAATTTGGTTTTTGTGTTCACTCTTTTGAGATCTATTCAGGAGTTTTGCTGCCTGTAGTAAGTACACCTCTGTTTTAAACCCCTTTCCTTGCTGATATTCCGCCTCCATTGTGCAAGGAACTATAAATGTTTTTATGTATTTTTTGAGTCATTTTTAGTTCTCCTTTACAAAGAAGTAGCGTAATTGTACTGTCGTTTCTTGATTTCAAAGTGTCGCAAGTGTCGTTTTCAGTTATAGAAGAGAATCTGATTGTTCTTGATAGTCGATTACCCTGTTACTCTTGTATTTGATCTGAATTAGTAGTTTTTCTAGTGTCGAATGCAAGTTTTCAATTCCAAATCGCAAAGTGTTGTCATTGTCCTCATTTTGTTTTGAAAAGAAACTTGTTAGTAATTGTCGCTTTGAAAAATAATTCAGATTTGCGCATTAGCTTTCTTTTTATCATTTACACATTAAGAAGGCTGAAAACAAATACATGCATGTGCATTTGCATTTAGACTGTTTGATTGGTTTGATTTAGGACAGTGCATATAGTGTGTGTTCTATGCTCTTTGTTGAAAGAACGCCATCTCTCTTTCCTTAGTAGCTAGGATTTTCATTGCACAAAGAAGATAAAATGATTGTTTATCATCTTAGATTGAATTTTAGGAATTGTACATATATATCACGCGGTGAACCTGAAAGGAAAATTTCTTAAGCAAGATCAACTATAAAATAAATTTAATGAATCTAACAACGCTTTGGAACCTAACGCACAACATCTAGAAGTCTAGGCTAGAGACGTATTCCGGCGTCGTAAAGCCTGGTAACTGTTGTTTTCACTGTTGGTTGGGCGATTCCTCCACTTTGAGACGATAAGTGCCAGTACGGACTTGTGCCCCCACGTACCGTCGAGTATATTTTGGGAGACCACAATAGGTTTAATCTTTTATCCATAGGAAGCCGTGTCTGCCGCCCTATCGATCGCAATGCACTGAACACAACATTCAGGAAGATTGACTGTCGTACCGTAAAAGGTATTCTGCAGTTTTGCGATTGGTTTGGTAATCCCTCTGTCTAGATTTCCAGAGCAGTCCCTTTCATTCCTTTTCAGACTCCTTAACGGAAAAGGTCCATCTGAGCACTTGTCACTTTAGGCTCATTAAAAATCGAAGGCGAATAGGGTCATCTTTTGTTTTTTCTCGACTCTTTAAAATTGAAAAAACAAGTTGTGTCAGAGCATCTAAAATTTATTTTAAACGGAATAATTATCACCTTTCCTACGTTGGTCTTAGGTTGAAGAAAAATGGAGTCCACCAACCAAGGAGTTCCCCTTGGAGGAAATCCTAGTCCCTTCTCCTCTTGGGGAGATGTTGGTGCGCCCCATATGGACACATTGTCGCTTCCAGGATTGACAATAGGCTTGCCCGTATGGCTTTTCTCAACCTCCATCATTCAGAACACCGTGATTCCTGAACAATCGAGTCAGCAACTAAACGATTCCAGAGTTACCCCCCAACCCTCTACTTCGCCCAATTCTTCCTCTCTTCCTTCCTCTTTACTTGATGAAGCTGGTAAAGCCAAAAATCAAGTACCTAAGAAGAAGAAAGAAAAGAAGAAGAAAGAGAAGAAGAAGAAGGAGCCAAAGGCAAAAAGGGGCAACTAAGCGTCGTCTAGTGAAAATCCACACACTGCACTGACCAGGCCTAAATCGACATGTGTCATTTGCAAAGTAGACCACTATCATAGAGATTGTCCTTGCATCCCTCGGATCTTAAGGGACTGGTCTCCTCGTTTGCACAACCCGGTGTCGTCAACATCTGATGATCATGTTGAAAATACACCGTCAACTAGTGAAAGTGAAGCCCCTGGACAAAAAGGAAAATGCAAATTTCCTTGTAAACTGTGTGAAGGCGATCACGCCATCCACCGTTGTCCATTCTTAGACGAGGCTAAAAGAGTTTTGGATGATCGTTCGGTTTCACCGTTACGGCTCCCTCCTGGATATAAGAAACTCTTGCCAAGTCCGTCACTAGTTGAAAATCCGGCTGACACGCCCTTGTGGTCGGCCGAAGTATCTATCACTGAAGAAAAACCATCTGAATCCATACCAGATGAAAGTCAAAAGGTCGAGGCTGCAGTTGACCCGGTCTTGCCTTCAGAGGTTCCATCTTCAAATGATACAGTCACCGAAGAGAACAAGGATGACACCGTCCAAATTCTTTTCGTAAGCATAGACTCCGATGAACATGGGGGCAGTTCACCCATTCCATTACCGCAGGAAGGAAGTTCGTCAGAGTCGTACCCGACCGTCTATTTGGTCCCACCTCCAAGCAACCTAGTTGTTTCCTTGGACTAGAATCTACTAGGCAGACCTCGTTTACCGGCTAGTATACCATTCCGAATCATTGCTCAAATATATAGAATGTTTATGGCCGGTACCATCATAGATGAAGGGGATTTTGTGAGTATCCTTTCCTCAACTACTTGGAAAGCGCTTGGTTCGCCATCGCTTTTGCTTTAGATGAGAAATCTAACAGGCTTTGACAAAGGAACCAGTCCATCGTTAGGGATCCTTCCCAATGTGCCCATAACATTGAGAGGGAAAACCGTTCACATGAACGTAATGGTAGTCCAAGGACCCCTGGATTATAATCTACTCCTTAGGCGAGACTATATTTATTGCATGGGAGCCATTGTCTCCTCACTCTTTAGAGTAATGTGTTTTTTGCACGAAGGAAGAGTGGTCAAGCTCGTAGACTAGCTTTCATTCCCCAGTTCACGCATAGCAAATAGTCATATACCATCCCTGAATGGTCTTTTCATGCAAGGAATGTCTCATCAATCCCCAGTCCATCCACCTGATGAGCGCGAGTGATTCGGGGGACATGACTGAAACCCAGGGGGCATGCACCCTAGTCTGCTTCAGCAGGAAAACTTCAGGTATACCATAGGTTTCTGCGAAGGATATCTGACTAGTCTGACACTCCCTTCCGTCTAGGAAAGGGGGGTTAGACTGGAATAAGATTCCCTCGTCAAAGTTATGTGAGTGGAGGCGTTTGCGCCACTCACCTTTGTTTATTTCGGTAGACATCGCCGAAGAAGTGTTTTTTTTGTGGTACAAATAGAGCAATCTTTGGTAACCTGAAAGAGGTAGGCCTTTCTTGGCAAAACAAATGTTTTGTCTGCAAAATTGCGGGGTAACCTTGAAACTCTATGTCTCTATACCTGGGGGCATGCAAACCTTTTGGCATGCAAGCGAAGAGTGACCATTTATTTTTTAAATTTGTAGGTCCTCTAACCCTTTAAACTCGTAGGATTGGTTGTTTCCTAACTTGCATAAAGAAAGGATGTGGGGCAAAGCTTTGAAATAATGCCATTTTTATATATGAGACATTCTTATTATATGATTGGATTAATCGATCAGTTTTAACGCAGACTTCATGCTCGTTAAAAAGTAAACATAAGCAATGAGAAAATGTTTCCCCCAGCGTTTAAGCTCATTAAAAAATGAACCAATTTCCGGTAAATAGCCATCGTGAATGTAGTACTTCAGCCTCTGAAGCCTTGGTCGTGTTCTCATCATCACCTCCACTCTGTATTGGCCGATCATTCACCTCCACTTGATTGTTTACCCCTTTTGAGGAACAGCTGCGAAGAGTGATCCTATTAGCCATCCTTGTAACACTGCCATGATCGGGAAATTCCAAACCTTACCTGGAATCAGCTGCTACCCGAATTTATAACTCGTTCCTCAAAGACGAGTCTCCTTTAAGCTCTTTTCAACTGACTCGTAAAATATGAAAAGATTGCCGAGCCATTGGCCTCTCCAGCTCGTTAAAGTGACCAGAAGTGCTATCCCTTGTTTAGATTTTAATCTTTTTGGACCTGAGGGATTATTACACAAAAAGATCGAGCGCTTGTTTTGTTTGGCTCGTTAAAAGTACCGAAAATTCATCCCTTCTATATTGTTTTATACTTTTTCAGACTTAAGGGATTAGATGACGAAAAATGATTTTTGGAGTTTCCTTTACGTCCCTTTTTAGACTCTCTAAAATTGAAAAGGACCGAGTTATCTTTGTCGTTAAACTCGTTAAAACCTAATAGCCACAAACTTGTCCACAACAGACAAGAACGAGTTTCACTATCGCTAGGCTGATTAAAACATAGCGATGGGTTTGCCCGAAGGGAAAATTATAGAACAAGAATATATTATCCTCCTCAAGCTTGAAAAAAATAAAGAGGTACTGGTCAGCAATGACTGGGGAAAAATTAGGAAGAAAACTTGAAAAAACTTTGTTGGTAGCAAGTCGCTCTTGAACATGACACTTTCACTCTGCATCCAAGTCGGGTTGGGTTGTTTCATTCACTGGTCACATCACCATGGTTCCATCACACCATCCACATTTGGGGTTAATGCTACCGATCCATCATGTCAGTGTTGCCGGTATGTTCAAGAGAAGTCACTCAGGGAATTCACCTGTGTCTCACCCACTGTAATACATTTACTCTTCATTCTTTCATGACCGCCACCTTGAACCTTATATCACCGGATCGTTTTCACCTCCATTAAAATCATTTGCTCCGTTCCGTGTCATTGATGTGGGATTCATTAAGGCCCTCCTATGACGGATCGCTTCCTATCGACATCAGCTCATTATCCAAGAAGTCGATCTAGGAACACCCTTTTCAGTAATTTGAAGCTTGCATGCCTCAATGGCAAGTTTCTCACTTCCAGTGACAGGTTCACATCAATGGCCTTTGACCGAAAGATTTTGCGTGGTGTTCGACGCCAAGTCCTTTATTCACACCACGTGAATTGTACTGCAGTACCTTGAGGATCATTATCATTATCAGTGATTCGTCTCGCGCCTGTTAACAACTTACATCATTGGCTGGTAATCAGGCGATGTATTTCCATGTTCGACTCTAGAACATCTCTCACATGGATCGACTTGTACTTTGAGTGAAGATCGAACGAGATTGAAGACCCCAGATCTAGTTTCATCCATATGGGTTGCGATATATATTCAGGAAAATAAAGACATCAAATGTACATCATTGCTGCATATATAATCATCCAATCTAAGGGATGATGACTCTACCAGAATCATCAGTCTACACTCAGACGATTGTCTATCCTATGTACATGAAAATGAATTTATAAAGCTGAGCATGGGAATGCCCGCCTCAGCTAGATCATGAAAATATTATGAAGATAATGTGTTGTATTGTATCTTATTACAGGTCTCCTTCCAGCTTGAAAGAACTTCGGATCCTCATGATAAAGCATTTCACCCGACATCAAAAATATTAACGACCTCATGCTTTAGGGGGCAACTGTTATAGACATTTTTGGGCACTGCAACCCCAAGCATAAATGTCCATAAACTAAGGGCTCCTAAGTCCCTAAAGGTGTTGTTCCAACCCCTAAAAGAACAAGGTCAACTGATTACAGCTTCTCCCAGAAGTTCTCCATGAAAAACCACTCAGAACTGGTCAAAACTGGACCATTTCACCTGCTCCATAGGCAAAGTGTGTTGCATCCCACCTAAATACACATAGTAGGTGTGTTGCATTTCAAAAAGCCCTTCTATGGGGTGCGATGGGTGAGAAGGGACAAATGGCAGGGTCAATTCATGAGGTGGAGAAGCATGGAATCTTCCAGAAACTTCTCCTGTGACACTTGCCTCTCTGAATTCGACCAGGGATGAGTAAGAGATCAGCAATCTCCAAGTGGAGTCAAGAACTATCAGAGGGGAGACACTAATCAAATCTCAAAAGCTGACTCACCTCCCTTGCAGACATCTATATATGGATCCCTCATCCTAGAGATCCAGAGGCTGGAATTTTGTATGTTGTAAGGAATTGCTGCTGGTTTATTGGTGCAATATCATAGTGTTGGGTGATCCAAGCTTTTCATGAGGTGAAGAAGGGCTTCTTGCTGAAAGGATGATGCTGGGTCAGAACAATTGGTTGTAATTCTCTTGGCTCTTTCTTGATTATCAATAAAGCTATTCAATTTTTCCTCCATACTCTTGTATGATTTATGTTTTATGCATTTGTATGATTAATATACATCTGATCCTATATTGCTTATGATAATAGATCTATGTTCTCGTATAGTGTTATGCTGCTTTGAATCTACAGGTACTCCGTGAAGCTGGGTATACAAGAAAGCAAGTAGCAAAGGACTATCAGAAGAGAGAGGAATCGAGCAAGGAACCAAGTGCAAGACAGAGGTTGGTCTCCTTTATTCTTCTCTCATCTATCTTTCATAAAGGAAAACAAAAGTATTTTTACTTTGTTTGTTTCTAAGGTAGCTACCAGCCTTAGTGGGATTAGCAGTTCTGCATAGAAACTATTCCCGGTAACAAACCCCCCCCCCCTCAACCTCACCCCCCGGCCACCTCCATAACCCCCCCAACCCCTTGGCCCTCCCCCTACACTCATTGCTTCCTCCCACCACTAACCCCCCAACTTCTCCCCCTCACCCCTCCCCTACCCCCCCTCACCCCTTGGTCGCCCCCCCCAAACCTACCCCTACCCCACCCTCACCCCTCGGCGCTCCCCCCTAAAACCCCCCCTAACCCTCGCCCTACCCCCCCGTAACCCTACCCCTCAACCCCCCCCGTAACCCTCCCCCTAACCCGTAACCACCCCCCCGTAATCGCCCCCCTACCCACCCCTGTGACCCCCCCACGTCCCCCCTGTAACCACCCCCCTATCCCCCCCATAACCCTACCCCTCTACCCCTCCGTAACCCTCCCCCTAACTCATAACACCCCCCGCCCCACCTCCTACCCACCCCACCCCACCCCTGTAACCCCTCCCTGCCTCCTCCCCGTAACCCCTACCCAACCCCGTAACCCCCCAACGCGCCCCCCCACGTAACCGCCCGCCACCCGCCACCCCCCGCCCTCGTAACCCCCCTGACCCCAAGTAACCCCCCACCCCCCGCCCCCCGCCCCCGCCCCCTCCTTGTAAACCCTACCCACCCCCGTAACCCCCCCCCCGCCCCCTCCCTGTAACTACTCCCCACCCTCCCCTGTAACCTTCCCTGCCCCCTTGAACGGCCACCCGGGCGCGCCGGTGGGCCGTCGGGGTGGTGCGGGGTGCGCGGCTGTGCCCCACCCTATGCCACCCCGGTGGCCCGCCGGCCTGCCTGGGGTGGCCATTCGATTCCTGGAATTGGATGGCCACCCCAGGTGGGCCGCCGAGGTGGTGTGGGGTGGGGCGCGACCGCCCACCCCGCGCCACCTCGGCGGCCCGCTGGCCAGCTAGGGTGGCGCGGGGAGGGGCGCGGTGGAATCAGACGGCCACCTCGGGCGAGCTTATGGGCCGCCGTGGTGGCGCAAGGAAGGCGGCCGCGCCCCTCCCCGCGCCACCCCGGCAGCTCGCCGGCCCGCCTGGGAGGGCCGTCCGAGTCTCAGAATCGGACGACCACCCCAGGCGGGCCGCCGGGGTGGCGCGGGTTGGGACGTTGGGAGGGTTGTCTGATTCCAGGCGCTGGGAGGGCCGTCCGATTCCCGGAATCGGATGGCCACCCTGGGCAGGCCGCTGGGATGGGGCGCTGCTGCTCACCCCGCGCCACCCTGGCATGCCCGGGTGGCCGTCTGAGGGGGTGAAGGTCGAGAGGCGGGGGAGGCGAGGGAGGGCGGGGGAGGCGGGAGGTAGGGGAGGGAGAGGGAGGCGTGGAAGGGGTGGGGGAGGGAGGGAGAGGGTGGAGGAGTGGGGAGGTTAAGGGGGGGCCGAGGGGTGAGCGGGGCGGTTAGGGGGGGCAAGGGGGGAGGTTGGGGGGGGGGGGGGGGCGTGAGGGGTGAGGGGGGGATGGGGAGGGTAGGGGTAGGGGTTGGGGGGGGCGAGGGTGGGGGGAATGGGGAGGGTAAGGGTAGGGATATGGGTTTTGGGGGGGGCAGGGGGTTAGGGTAGGGGGGCGAGGGGTGAGGTGTGGGGGATGGGGAAGGTAGGGTAGGGGTTGGGGGGGCGTTACGGTAAGGGGGCGAGGGGTGAGGGCGGTGCCGAGGGTGGGGGGGATGTGGGGAGCATAGGGGTAGGGGTTACGGGGGGTTAGGGGTAGGGGTTGGGGGAGGGGTTAGGGTAGGGGGGTGAGGGGGGGGGGATGGTGTGGGTTAGGGAGGGATGAGGGGGAATGAGAGGTGAGGGGGGAGCACTAGGTAGAGGGGGGAAGGGGAGTGAGGGGGAGGGATGAAAGGTGGGGTGAGGGGGAATGAGGGGTGAGAGGGGGGGGGAAGGTTGGGAGGGAGGAGGTGGTGAGGGGTGAGGGGGGGTTGGGTAGAGGGGGGAAAAGGGGAGTGAGGGGGATGAGGGGTTAGGTGAGTGGTAGGGGTGAAGGGGAGGGGTAGAGTGAGGGGGAACAAGGGGTAGGGGTGGATGCAGGTAGTGGGGGGGAAGGGGAGTGAGGAGGAGGGGTAGGAAGAGGGGGGGGGATGAAGGGTGAGGTGAGAGGAAGGGAGGAGGAGGGGATGAGGGGTCAGTCCGAGGGGAGTGAGGTAGGGGGGCCAGGTAGGGGGGATGAGGTAGGGGGTAGGGGAGAGGGGGAGTTAAGGGGTAGAGGGAATGACAGGTAAGGGTGGGTTAGAGTGGCCGTCTGATTGCGGGGTGGGGTGCCTCGGTTGGGGGGAAGGGGGTAGGCTGTTGGGAGTTGGGGAGAGGGGGAAGGAGGTGAAGTGGCATTGGGGTTGTGGGCCGGTAGGGGGGCTAGGGGGTGGAGGGGGGCGTGGAGGGGAAGTGGTTGGGGGTGGGGTGGCGTGGGGGTAGGGGGGAGGTGTGGAAGGGGGGTAACGGTGCAGTTGGATGGCCGTCTGATTGCGGGGTGGGGTGGTGTGGGTTGGCTGAGGGGGAAGAGGGGTAGGGGGCGTGCGGGGTAAGGGGTGGGGAAATCGCCCGCCACTTCATGGATGGACAGGGTGGTGTCAGTGGGCTTCTGCCATTTCTTAGTGTTAATATTTTTTTAATTTCAATTATCTGATTATACAAATTAAAAATTTAGGATATATTTTCGTTGTGGATTTAAGTTAATATGTTTTCATTGTTTACTAATTTTTGTTTCTATTTTTCAGGAAAATGGCATCAAAGAAGATTTCTGTGAATATGTCTGGACCAAAGACACTTAAAGGTGCATCTTCAAAAAACATTGGTGAATGAACTCCACCTAAGCTCATGGCTACAAATCTTTCAAGTGCCTCAAATGATAAGAAGATGATTTCGGACTGGAAGAATTCAAAAGAGGTGAAATTCCCATCAAGAATATGGTATGTGAAAGAAAGAGAAACCCAAAGTGTGAACATATATCTATATATTGATATACCGAATGAAAATGGAATTTTTGAGTTGATGGGAAGAGTCATAGATATGTGTTCGATACCAGACACTGAAGTTGTTTACATACTTACAAAAGCTCCCAAGTCACATGCAAGGATTAAATATCAACTAACATATTCATTGTATGACACGAGAGAGGTATCTACAAAGTTGTGTAAACAAATCGTAAATGAGATGAAACAAAACATCGTAAGTATTGTCATTTATATTTGTATTTTGTTTTCTTGAAAGTGTCTCACTATATTTTTTCAATTTTGTTTTTATTGACATATGATATTTTGTTTGGCAGAATTTTGTTGAAAGTTTTTTAATTAGGTTGGGAGGCATTCATTTCATAGAGCATGATATCATGAAAGTTGTCAGCAGTTTTTACTCAGTGTCAGAAGAACATATAGAAAAAAAGAAAATTGTAGTAATTGATGATGCTACAAAACTACATCCAAAGGATCATAAAAAAAGGCCTCTAGTGGATAAATCTAGCAAGGGTAAACAAGTTAATTTTGAGGGCAATGAAGTTGAAACTAATAGTGAAGCATATGTTTTCGTTACTGAAGATGACATTGGAACCGAGAAGAGTTGTAAAATACCAAAAGTAACAACGCCCAAAAATAAATCTATTGAGAATGTTATGACGAAGAAAAGTAAAGTTGAAGATTTTGAAGTAGTTATTACCAGCAGTCACGAACCTAGTGAAACTTCAAAAGAAAGTAGAGAAATCATTACACCAGGAGTTGATTTAGAGGATGGCATTATCAAAACAAAACAAAATGCCATTCGATAGAATTTGACAAAGAAAAACTTAATTGATGGTGGTCGTACATTTCAGCTTAATGTTAGACAAACCTATAAGGCGAGTGAAGGACAATGTCAACATCAAGTCAGAAAGCCACACCATCTGCATGTTCACAACTTGAAGACATTGATGAGGGATAATCCATATGCTCATGTGGTTATATATGTGCTTCTTGTTGATCCAATTCAAGTTCCCAACAAAGAAGTATTTGATAAGTCAAAATGTTTTGAATACAATTATTATGTGCTTGGGGGGAACCATTCTGTAGAAGCTCAAAGACAATTGGAGGAATATCCCAATAACCCATGTTTTGAAACAATGAAATGTATCATTTATGATGATTTATCGGATACAGAAGCAAATTTAGTGACATGGGATCATAATTCAGATAATGAATATAGGATGTCTATGACTTTCATCCAAAGGGTTAGATTTATTCATAGTGAATTTCAAGAAAAATGTGGTGGGGATAGGATAAATGTTACTGAAGATTTCCGAAGAGAATGTTGTATGGAAATATGATATCAAATTGAAGAGAAACCCAATTCAAAAGGTGCAAAACGCAACCTTCCTAGTGATATATTCAGAGGTGTTGATAACATTTTCCAATTGGCATTTAGAACTGGAGATGTTTGGAACTTGATTGATGAGATTTTTAGCATGTGGGAAAACATTGGCATTAAAAACCAGAAGGTTAAAAAGTCTAAGCCATTGATATGTGGTGGTAGTAAATTAGGTCCTGACTTGAAGCAGCTTCCAGAAGATATGACTATCACACCTTGGAGAGCAATGCAAGGAGTGAAAGATAAAAAAATTGTCAAAATAATATTATCTTGTGTGAAGTCAGGGGAATTATTATTGGAGGAAATGTCCAAGGAATTTCAAAAGTAAGTTTGTTGAATTATTTTTATTTATTTCTAGATTATAATTTTCTTTTAAATAAAACATGTTGTTCTTTGTAGTATTTGTTATACATATCATTATATTGACTTTTTGTTACTTTATCTATGTAGTCACAAAGTTTACATGAAAATTCAAGAACAAATGGTTAGATTGTTGAATGAAGATAGTTGAGGTGATGTCGTACGCAACTATCCAGATTCAAGTTCTACATCAACATTAAAAGCTTTTTATCTTGCATTTAAAAAGGTATCTTGATTTACACATTCATTTTTATTCATCTATGTACTATTTTTAATTTATAACTTACACATATATTTGTTTATTTTATAAAAGATGAAGAAGGATGATAATGGAGCGCCAACTAGCTTCAGAACTTTTATTGAAAAAATAAAGACTGAAATACCGAGGAAGCAACGTGTTAAGAATGTTGAACCTGATCCAACTCTTACTCATTTCATTTGGAATGGGCTAGACATTGTTCAATATCAAGTAATACAAGGCGACTGTGAAGACATTGCTAAACTCATACCTAAAATGGAGTATGCCCTAGTTATTGTAGATATTCCCCATGGTTTCAATATTCCAAATATTGACTATGATAGTGACCCTTATACTTATCAAGCTTTTAGTAAACTGGTTGCGGGATTTGTAGAAGTCACGTCATCACCATTATGGAGATTAGTGACATTTCATTCAGACACACAATTGGCAATGATATTGTCAAGCTTCAAAGGGAAAACAAATTCAAGGATGCAGCTTACATGGTAAGACGTTTAAAATATATATTTGATTAATGTTGAAAAATTCATCTATGTACAAGTTGATTGAACTTAATCTTCTTAACCATGACGATCAAGTATTTATAAATGATTATGAGTTCATTCATATTGATAGCTGGGCAAAAGATGATAGCTGTATGTCTATGATTTTTAATTGGGTGGACGGAAAGAGTCATAGCCAAATACTGAGTTATGATGTTGTTGTGAGAAAACTAACATTTGAAGACAAAGAAGCAAAATGAGAGATAGTTAACATTTATCAAAAACCACAATTATTGATTAACTATCTTATAGACATATGTTCAAATGAAGGAGATTGGGTTCTGGATTTATTTTTTGGATCAGTTAAGTTTTATTATATAGAATTGAATTTCAGTATGTTATTTTTTTAATTAATATGTCATTGTACTAATTTACTTCATTATTTCTTTTGTGCTTGATAACTAGGTACAACACTAGCATGTTGCCTTCAAAAAGGAAGAAATTGCATTGCAATTGAAAAATATCCATTACAATGCAATTTCATTCACCAAAGAATTAATGCTCTTCAATTTCTTCCAGATGCAATGCAAGAAATTGGGTTGAAGAAAGGGGAATTTAGTGAATCACGTGTGGCAAAAAAGACAAAGGAACCTCAACCACCATTACATGGGATGTTTGGAAAGACATACATTGGGAGATTGGCTGACATGAAAGATCCATTAGAAGATGAAAATGAGCGAAAGGAAGCAGAAAATATTGAGGAAGAAAACAATGATGAAACTCTGGAGGACGAAGAGTTTGGATTTTTTTCTAAATTAAGACTACTGCTATATTAAGGAAAAGAAAATATGTACAGAGGTTTACTTTCTGCGAGGAGGCCGAAGCCAGTCCTCAAGCTTAAGCAGCTTTAACCGTATCATGAGACAGAGTCCATTATAGTTCTTGGACTTCATACAATCTAGACCCAAAATGACAGAGACTTCATATTCACTGGCCTGACAGAGCCATTTTACATTATGAACCATTAAACAGAAATAGCAAATTGCTGAAGCCTGAGGCTTGCAGCAAAGGCCTGACCCAAAAACATAAAAAGGACTCCAAAAACACAACATGAAATGCAGTATCATGACGGTAAGAAAAACTAAAACAGAGCACCCGTGACTTAGACTGGCTGGTTGGATGTGGCCTCCTGCCTTCCAGTATCTGGGCTTGGCGGGCCGAGCCAGATCACCGACTCGTCCTCGTTCTGAAGCGGGTGTCCCTGAACTGGCGAAGCATGAACATTGAAGACCTCCACCTCCATATTTGAATTGGGCGGTGGCATGACCTCGTGTACAGAGGCGGCGGGACCGGTAATGCCCTGTCTTGGAGCACAGGAGCTGTAAACGTTCATCTCCACATTGGAATTGGGCAGCGGCTGGACCTCTTGCACAGAGGTTTCATAGCCCGAAGATTCCTGAATTGCTTGCTGGGCTGCGTGTCGATGAGTGCGATACACCAAACCTTCAATATCAACCAGGAGGATATCGCTGTCTTGGACAATTTCCACTGTGGAGGAGCTGGAATTAGACCGGCCAGGCTCTTCTTCTGAGATGAAGACTGTAAAGGTGACCACCACTTCAGGGCGAATAAGGCGGCTAGGAAATCGGAATCTGAAGGTCTGGTAGGTGCCCTATGGAAGGAGACACTCCTGCTCCGAACTAGAGGATGAGGGTGGCTCTACAGCAATTGGCGCAATTGGGTGTAAATCGTCCAGAATCACGCGGGTGCCAGACCTTCCTCCACGCCTAGGAACCCCTCTACTGCGCGGCATGGCTTGAAGGATAAGCACGACCAAACACTCAGCGAGCCCTTGAGAATTTGCAGACAGGTTGCCTTCACTCAGTGCACTGAAAGTAACAATAGAATGGTTCTGCGCTGTGACTAGCGTTTCAAGAGCCATAAAATACTTAACCTGCAGTTTCAACACGGGGGAAAGGCTTTGGGCCTTTCTCCCCTTTCGCATCAGAGCCTGGATTGCCATGCTCGGCATTAATGCAGTGTCCTCCCTCTTTTGCCGCAGACCAAGAATAATAAACCTTTGCATTAACTCTAAGAGCTCTGTACAGGCTGCCTTGTACAGGCGTCGGCGTTCTCTTCCACCTACAGGTGTCATGGCGCGTGCCATGGTGAGGGGCTAGTAAAGACACCCGCATCCGGGTGCGAGGTTTGAATCTGAGCGATTTCCTGAGAGATGATTGCCCTCAGAGTATCTAATTGATCGCTGGAAGGAAGATTGTCTATAGCGCCTTCAAAATGGTTTTCTTTTGCTTCCACTCCAAGGTTGGCTAGTATGTCGGCTAGCTTGTTTCCTTCCCGTCTGATATGCTTGAAAGTGATAGCTTGGTGCATGGATATCCAGTGGTTGATCAACTCAAGCCTCTGGGACATTCTCCAACTGCTACTTATTTTGTGTACCGGGGAGCCATGCTGAAGCTTTGTGGCCATTCTGATTATTATCTGCGAGTCCCCTTCTACAATGAGGGGGAAGAAATTTTTCCTGTGTGCTATTTTGAGTCCTCTCCATAGACCTTCCAATTCCGCAGAATTATTTGTATCCCAGCCTATCGAACCCGTGAAGATGCTTAGAAGATGGCCATTGTGATCCCTGAACACGCCTCCATAACCTGCTTGTCCGAGGTTTCCTTTAGAGGCTCCGTCGAAGTTGAGTTGAATCATGCCTGTCGGAGGAGGCTTCCAGGAGCTTGCTTCCTGTCTGTGCTTATTCGGATTTCTATCTTTAGTTGAGTAATGGTTTATACTCATTTGCCAGTTGTCCCATATGGCTTTTTCTTGAGGTAGAGTCGGAAGGTCGTCGGGGTGCCATTCCTTGAGTGAGAGAGTTTCCTTAATGTTATGATGGACAAGATTCCACAGTTTTTCCAGCGGCAGCGTTTGATCTTTGAATATTCTTCGATTGCGCTCTTTCCACAAATTCCACATCAGGAAACCTGGGATGAGTGTCCATAACTCATTGAGAATGGGACTTTGAAAGGGGGCTTGACTTCCTTTGTCGATGGTTCCTCTGAGGTCGTCTTGCACTCTTCTTTCTTTTTGACAGCGGAATGCTATCTTCTCCCATAGTTTCTTTCCCATTTCACAGTTCTGCATTAGATGTATTGCTGTTTCTTCCTCCTGTCGGCACATGTAGCACATGGATGGGCCTGAGAAATTCCTCTTTCTGAGCTTGTCCCAAGTTAAAACTCTGTTATGACAAAGAAGCCAAAGAAATGTGGACACTTTCGGCCAGTTGGTTTTATGCCAGACTTTTCCCCACACCTTATCTTTATGTATTTGCCCCTGTATGATTATGTTATAGGCTTCCTTGGTCGTGAAAACTCCTCTTTCTCCATGTCCCCATCTTAAGATGTCCGGTTCATCCGAGACTCTTATCTGCCTTTTTTGAAGCTCTGTTTCGAGGAGTAGATGTGTCTGTTCTGAGCCATTCGGGAGGAGTTGATGTATGTCTTTCCACTTCCTGTAGTTTTGAGGAGCTTCGGAGGTCCAGCATTGATTAACTTTGGCTTGATGGTGTATTCCTCTTGCATTATCTGGAAGACCTTGAAGAATGTCATTTATTTTTGGCATCTGCTGCCACGAATCATCCCAAAAACGTGCTATACTTCCATTTTTAATTTCCCAGAAGCAGTGTTCTTGGATGAGAGATCTATTTTGTATGGCTGCGTTCCAGATTGCAGATCCCGAGTTTGTCTCAGTCATGCGTAGTCTTTCCTCCAATGGATGGTTGCTGGCGTACTTGGCTGTCCAGAGGGAAGCCCATGGTGTACTAGGATTCGCCAGCCATCGCCACCAGATTTTGGCTCCCATTGCTTTGTTGCTGTGCTCGGGATCTCTCAGACCTATGCCTCCTGCATCTTTGGGTAAACACACTTTCTCCCACTTTAGAAGGGCCCATTTTCGATTCTGTCCTGAGCCTCCCCATAGAAATCTTCGCTGTAGATTCTTGATTTCTTTTAGGACCCATTTGGGGGCCGCTAAAATGGAGAAGAGATACAAAGGCATAGATTGGAGTACTGCTTTTATTAGGACTATTCTGCCTGCCATGTTCAGAGATCGATTAGTCCAAAGGAACAGATGATCTTCTAGTTTTTCTAAGAGCTGCCTCCAGGAGGAATGCTTGAGAGCAGAGCTCATGAGCGGGGCACCTAGATATTTAGAGGGCAAAGAGGCGGAGGTGAAACCCAGGATGTGTTCAATAGCTCTTTGAGTGGTGACAGGGGTGTTGAAGAAGTATATTTGGGATTTGACATGATTAATGAGGGCACCGGAGGCTTCAGAGAAAGTGGAAAGAAGGGATTTTATGAGGCGGGCTTCTTGGACCGAGGGATGGGAAAAAAGCATATTGTCATCTACAAATTGCTGGTGGGTGTGGACTGGGGAGTTGTGAAAAGAGAGACCTCTTAGCTTTCTATTGGTCTTGGCTGCTGTAATGCTTCTTCCTAAGCCCTCAGCCATGATAACAAAAAGGAAAGGAGATAAGGGATCTCCCTGCCTTATGCCTCTAGAGGGTCGAAAAGTGGCTGAGGGGATGCCATTAATTAAAACTGAGAAGAAAGCAGATGATATTAAGCTGTAGATCCATCTAATCCAAGCGGGAGCAAAGCCAAAAGCCGTTAGCATTTTGTGAATATAAACCCAGCTTAGGCTGTCAAAAGCCTTGGAGAGATCTAGTTTAAGCAGCATACCTGGTTTTTTTGTCACCTTTAAGGAGTGAATTAGCTCATGGGTGAGAATGATTCCATCTGTGATTTGGCGTCCTTCAACATAGCCAGATTGCTCAGGCGAGATGATGAGGGGAAGAAGCGGTTTGAGCCTGTTGGCAATGACCTTTGAGATAATTTTGTATATCATGTTACAGAGTGCGATGGGTCTGTATTTGTCCGGTTTGTTGGAGTCTGCTCCTTTGGGTACTAAAGCAATGAAAGTAGCATTTAGTCCTGGATACATCCACCTGAGCTCTCTGGACTCCTCTACCACCTGCCAGACTTCGTTGTTTATCAGGTCCCAGAAACAGTGGAAGAAGTTTGCCGTGAAGCCGTCCGGTCCGAGCGCTTTTCCTTCTTTCATCTGTTTTACCGCCTCTTCGACTTCCTGCATAGTGATGGGTTGTATCAGGAGAGACGAAGAGTTTGGATTACGTAACATTGTTGATTAAATTTAAGTTATGCTTGGAAATCAATCTTATTTTTCGTAACTATTAAGTAGTTATACTTGCAATGTTTTGACTTTGACATTTTATGAGAAGAATATACACTCAATTGAGGTTGTTATGCGTTCAATATTTGTAATATATGATTTTCGCATTAATTTTTAAGTTAACCATTATTTTTTGAAAAAACAAAAGTGATTATTATTATTTTTTGACATGAAATTCATAAAAAAACCTATTATTTAACTATTTTTAGTTAAAATTTTCGTATAAAAATTGTGATTTTCGCATGTCAATTGTAGCAAAAAATTATCAAAACGTGTAGTTTTTTAATTATATTTATGTTAAAAATGGCTATTTTTATGTCAATTGTTAGAAAATATTGTTTTTTAGAAACAATTATTTCTTGCGGATTGAAAAATTAATTAACAATGTATAATTATGTAGAATATCAAAAATTCAAAATATTAACCTTCTTCTTTAAATATGCAAAAAAATAAAAACCTCACTACAAAAAAAATAAAATTAAAATAAAAGCAAGAAAATATGAAGAAAAAGACCACTTCAAAAATTATTAAGTTTACAAAATAATTATTTACATTTCATACATTAGAAAATTAAAAAAGTTAAAAAAAAAACCTTTTAAAAATGGGTCTAGTGCAGAATTACCACATTTTTAAATCAGCATAAAAAACACTACCATTATAAAATGCAATGTAAATAAAAAATTTATAGTGCCAAAAACTAAGCTTTAAAAAACACATGTGTGTTTTGCATAACTCCTTTTCGAAATCGGGTCACTTTTTTGCTATCTCTACAAAACGGGTAACAGTATGGGTTCCCATTTCAAAGTTTACATTGTTAGTACATAGTTTGATCGTTGGGTTCCACATCCCAAGGTCTCTTGGACTTCGTTTGTCTCTTCGGCTTCCACACTAACCCATAGAGGATTAAGTGTCCAACATTCCCTACTTAATCCGAAGGGTTATGTATGAGTCCAAGAAGAGAGCTGTAATACAAAATGTGCAAAAAATGCATGGCAGCACTAGGCTGAATGTGCTCTCTGAAATGTTGGTATAAAGGGTGGTGGTTTAAGGATGACCACCAACACTGGAACGCTTAGTGTAGTTCTCGAAACTCTTCCAAGTCTGGCATGAAGCTCAAGTCTTCTGCTAGAGGAAGTGCTCCTGATGTTTTGAAGAGGGAAACCTTCAACCAATAAAGGGAGGTCTCACCCCGCATAAAAGGGAGAACTTCAACCTAAAAAGGGAAGTCTCAACTTGTGATGGTTTAAGGATGACCAACAACTTTGGAATGCTTAATGCAATTCGTGGAACTCTTCCAAAATTGGCAAGAAGCTGAAGTCTTATGCTAGAGGAAGTGTCCCCAATTCTATTCGTGGAATTCTTCCAAAACTGCAAGAATTTGAAGTCTTCTGCTAGAGGAAGTCTCCCAGATTACCAATTGAAGGCATGCTCATGGGCATCTTTGTCTTCGGCTACAACTCTGAATCTGGTGTGGTAGGTTGTGGCTCAGGCTTGCTTGATGTGACTTTGAAGCTTGTAGATGCCCATCATTTCCCCCTTATCAGATACAAGGTGAGATGAAAACTTAGCTGCAAGACTATTCAATAATCTAGAACAAGTTCTGACATGTGACTGGAAATCTTCTTGGTTGTTGATGCCCATTGCCAAGAAGTGATCCATCCAAGATGAATCTTTGTTCTTATAGTAGGCTTATTTCTGAAGCATCTGTGTCAAGAATGGGTGGTTTTATGACAATGCTTACATGGATGAAGATCAAAACAATGATCTTTCAGATGGCAAACTCGGTCACAGTGTTGGCATTTCACAATCTTTTGTTGTTGCTGTGGAAGAGGGGTAGAATCTAGAACAACTGGAGGTGAATTGTCATGAATGAATCCAGCACTTTGAAATTGAATTGGCTTGGAGTAGTCTGGAATATGAAAGGACACATCCTTTCCATACCCAAGACCACTTCTGTGCTAGTTGTGGACAAGCTGTTCCCAAGGTCTAAGGATGGGCTTGGGTAGTGCAAACTGAACTTCTGCATCTGCATGTATAACGACTACTTTATGGGAGTTTGTTTCAATCTTCTGAATAGAAATAGTTTCAGAATGGCTCCTTTGTTTTAATTCTTCTTGCTGTAGCTGAGATTTGAGCTACAAAAAATCAAATTTCTCTTGTGCATTTTGTAGACAGACCTGAATGTCTATGAGAGAAACTTTGCTGAATTTTAATGTATCATGATTAGTAGACAATATCAAAGTTTTTAGGAACTCTAATACTTCATTGATTCTGGCCATTTTTTTTCTTCAATGTCAAAATTACACCTTAAAAATTGATCACAACTACTACTCAATGCAGAAAAGGAATACCCACTCACAGTACACAACATTATCCTTTATAAATGTGAAACAAATGATCAGTGTGCAACCAGAAAGCACCAGTTACAATCCATTACATAAAAATAAGAGTTTACTATGTTTTGACAATACAACCGACTAAACTTTCCTCCACAAAAGACTACTTTTATTTGTCAAAACAATCATTGCCTTTATACAGCCCACTAAACTCTTATGCAGCAGTTGAAGTAACAAGGAATAAATGCATATATATGTAGATTGTGTTTGTATCCATTCGACCTCCAAATCTACAAGTTTCTTATATTTCGTATGACACACAAGCGCCACAAAATTATGTTAATTGAAAATACTGCAAGTATACAAACTTTAAGTCTTTTGCAATGTTTTGAAGCATACCAGGAAGCAGCTTAAGTATTCATTCAACTCTATAATTCTTTCTTTCCCAAAATTTGCAAGGAGCCAACAAACTAGACAATGCAGATTAGTTCTTATTGAAAACTATATATCTCAACACTTGCTGCAAACAAAAATGCCAAAATAGCAGTATGTGTTCTTACTGGAAAATCCTTTTATTTTTTGAATTCATTCTTTCAATGGTATAAATTTGTTCAAACTCAGAACCGCTCCTACAACTGTGACTCTTCTACTGACATAAATTTGTCTTCAATGCACATATAAAAGTTAATGAAACCAAATCAAGAGTAGATTGTAGAAGAGTTTTCAAAAACTCTAATACTCCAACAATTAGAGCCATAACAAGTGCACCACTATTACAATCAACATGTAATAGTTCTTAAGTTCTTAAGGTAGGAAATGATTGAACTCTCCTCCTTAAAATACAACTTTTAATTTTCAACTTTCTACCTTCAATCTGAGCATATAAGCCACTACTCATCATATATTGTATATCATGGCAATGTCATCATATACCATACATACGCACTTCATAAAGAGAATTCAACGTGTACATTCCCATCACAGTGTATAGACTATACAATAATAACATATAAGAAAAGGAATTCAACACGTATGGGGCTCCCTTTAATGTATAGCTTCAACCAATTTTTATTTTAAATGCCTCACATGCACCATACCAACATAACACACTAACACATTCTTATGCATATCAGATCAGCTTACTAGACTAGCATACTCACCAAAAGGATTAACACATTCACAGTTTAGGATAGATGTAAAGACAGTTCATGGCACAGAAATAAAATGTCCAACATATAATAAGCACCTAAAAGAAGTATTTACCATAACTGGACTCCAAAAACCATATATATATATATATATATATATATATATATATATATATATATATATATATATATATTACACGATCACCTCCTTTTTGTTTGCACGCATAGTCAGTGTCGATTCAGTATTGCAAGAGGTCGTGCGTTTGGGATTTAACTTCCATATTCTCAACTTTACTTCTGAAGTCAATTAGTATTCGTTCACTTCATCGCTTTTGGCAAAACGAATTTTCAATATAAAAGATTGGACAAGATTTGATGGGTGATGTAAACTTCACGCAACAACGAAATGGACGAAAACAAGAAACAAAACCCAATAGCGCCACTCAGCCCATAGAACCAAGAGAACTCCTGCTACGCTGCACATGTAACTCTATCCTGAAAGCTATCCACACAGTTTCTTGTTTTCCACAAATTAATATTCAGAATTCTTGATTGGCCAACATCAGTAGTTCAAAGCAACATCAGTAGTTCCGCCCCCATTCAATACAATGTCACCGTCCAATATACGCACAGAATGGATGGAACATCTCTGTGTAATTTCTTAGATATTCAGAATAAGCATGGCGTGAATTTCAAGGAATTCCAGTACTTTTTGCACAGTTTGGAAATTGTGATTAGACATCACCCAAGTGAAAATAAACTTTTGTTGGACAGAAGCCTTTACCCGCTAGAACCAAATACGAAAGTGGGCAGTGGAGCCATTACAAGTGAAGGATTTTATCAAAGTCTGAGACCCACAGCTGAAAGTTTAGCATTGGTAGTGGACTTTTCTATCAGAACTTTTTTTTTATGATCATATGATTTCAGTGATAGAATACTTAAAACAATCTGATACAATAGCTAGCAAAGAGTCACAACCTCTTTCTGAAGTAGAGATAAGATACACTGAGAAAGTTGAGAAACTGACTGGTCATCAAAGAGAATAATTCAGTGACTCTGATCATTATGGGCTTAGAATAACAAGGTTCTGACAGGGCAGGAGAAACTGAGAGCGCAGGAGTAGTGTGTGCATTTCAGGAGCAATGATGGTTAACGCAGAGTGGAGACAGTAATTGTATGGGCCATCATTTGTATGGTTAGCGCAGAGCGACCAACGGACTCTGGTATGGCAACCAGTGGGGAGAGCAATAGGCTGAGCGTTAGACTGAGAATGGCAGGCAAGTCCTACAGAGTTGATAGACTCTTAAAATACCCAGGCCTCTATTTTCAGATTGCTAGAATGTACGTTACATTTAGAATTGAAGAACTAACAGTTATATGAATGCAGAGAAGTTACAAAGCAGATATATAAGACATGCTACTTTGTATATGAGGAAGAGGTAAAGGAATGGCATGTAAGAAAGGCCACAGAAAACAGGTGGCTCATACTTGAGTAGGGCAGGAGATCGTTTGCTCTGATACCATATTAGACACACACATGGTCAACAACAGAATCTGAAAGATAAAACATGAGAGTACATTTTTTATTAACAAAACATATACAATTATATTACATGGTTTGACCGTTGGGTTCCACATCCCAAGGTCTCTTGGACTTCGCTTTTCTATTCAGCTTCCACACTAACCCATAGAGGATTAAGTGTCCAATAGATTCAAATCTTCTACTATTTTCTGATTAGTCCCTTGAACACATAAAGGATTTGATGATAAGCATAACATAAATTCTTCAATCTTAGGATCTAATGGTTGCTCTCCATCAAATGTGCTCCATGATCCTTTAGTATCCTTTGGATCTTCTTATTTTGGATGTTTTTCTTCAATTGAAGTAAGAGAATCTCTTCTTTGCAATACTCTTCCCACTCCAAGATGAATATCATTTGGATCAAGAGGATTTTTTTGGAGATTTTGTATCTTAGCATTGTAAGTGGGCTAAGTTACTTTATTGCTTGGGATTGTAAATGGTTGTGTAGGTATTTGAGTGGGAGTGGGTCTTTGAAATGGTTGTGGTTGAAGATGTGGTTGTGGTAGATGTGGATAGGATTAATAGAATTGATTTTGGTATGGAGGATATTGAGGATGTTGATGGAAATATGGATCACCCCACTTAGGAGGTTAGTGTTGATATGGATAAAAAGGAGGAATGAAATATTAGGGAGGATAATACCCTGAATATGGATCACCCCATTGGGAAGTATAATACAATGGAGACCAAGGTGAGGTTCTAGGAGTATACTACGGTATAAAGTCTTATCCATATTTGGTGACTCACCAACCTTTCTGAGTTTGCATCTAGTAATCATTGGAGTGTTTACAAATGAACATTCCTACATGCCAAATTTATTCAAAAATTCCTTTAGATACTTGCTTCATGAGATAAAACTTCCTTTAGAAGACTGTACAATCTATAAACCAAGGAAATAAAAAAGCTATCCAAGCACAAACATCTCATATTTGGTCTTCATATCAGCTACAAATTGACAAGTTAGAGAATTTGAATCACTGGAAAAAATAACATCATCAACATAGATAACCACCACTAAAAATTTTCCATCATTAGATTTCACATATAAATTACTATTATATTTTCCTCTTTTAAAACCATACTTGAGCAAATAATTGTCCTACTTGGAATACCAACCCCGTGGGGCTTGCTTAAGACCACACAAGGCATTTTCAATCTTGCAAACGTAATCAGGATTATCTAACAACTTAAAACCATTTGGCTACTCAATGTAGACTTCTTCCTGTAGTTCTCCATTCAAAAAAGTAGATTTGACATCCATCTAATATATCTTGAATTTCTTGAAACTAATAAATTCCAAAAAAATGTGTATTGCCTATAATCAAGCTATAGGAGAAAAGGTTTTATCAAAGTCCAAACCTTCAATTTGTGCATAGCCTTTGAAAACTAATCTTTCTTTTTTTCTTACCACTTCATCATGTTCATTCAAATTTTTCCTAAGGACCCATTTAGTGCCTATCACATTATTATCTGTTGGTCTAAGAATAAGATCCCATGTCTAATTTTTCTCAATATAATAAAGCTCTTCATGCATGGCTTTTAACCAATTATCATCTTGGTTGGATTGAGAAAAATATTTTGGTTCCATCATAGATAACAAACCTACATGCATTTGAGTAGGTAGATTTAACAACCTTATTCTTGTCTGCACACCTGAATTTAAATCACCAACAATTTGGTGATTTGGGTGGTGTTTTTGCACATACATTGCAGGATCTTTGGATTAAGGACTGGGAGATTCTTCATTGTCTTCTTCAGAAAATGGCTCATAGAATCACCACTACTGTGTGAATAGATTCAACCCAAAATATCTATTGAATATTTATTTCTACCATCATGGCTCTAGCCAAATGGTGAACTAATCTATCGGCTGCCTCTGCCACACCATTCTGTTGTGGAGTCCCTACTATGGTAAATTGCCTTTTGATGCCATGTTGCTTACAAAAATCATGAAATTTCTTTGAAGCAAACTCACCTCCATTATTTGACCTTATGCACTTGATTTTACAATCTATCTCATTTTTAGCCATGGCTTTAAAGTCTTTAAAATTTTCAAAAGATTCAAATTTTTCTCTAAGGATTGCAACCCATATCATTTTGCTGAAACCAACAATGATAAGCATGAAATATAGTTCACCTGAAAGTGTCTGAGTTCTTGAAGGACCACATAATTCCATATGTACTAATTATAATGGCCTCGTTAATGAGTTCTGCTTGGAATTGTATGGTACTTGCATTTTCTTACCAATCTAATAGCACTTGCAAATAATATTCTTAGGTTTTGAAATATTTGGTAGATCTCTAACAACATTCTTCTTTCCCAAATTGACAATCTGATCAAAGTTCATATGTCCTAGTCTTTGATGCCACAACCAACTCTCGACATGATCCAGATTTATGTAGGAACAAAATGAAATACATACTTAAACAAAAACACAAAGCTACAGAAAAAGCTATACTTCAATCCATTAATAACAAATACTCAAACTATTTACATGCAAAATGGAAATAAACTAGCCCATCGATGGTAGCTTATCTGTGAGAAGAGATGTGATGGTTATATGCCTTATGAATTATGTTACAATGAGGATCAAAGGACCTTTTATTATTTATAAACAATGGAAAACCCTAAACATCCAAAAACCTAACCCTAGGAGATGAAGCACCAAAAGTGTGTGTGCCGTGTTGGGGTTAGTTGGTATATCAACTTCTTAGGGTTGTAACTTTGGCATACGATCTTTGTTTGACATGTACAATAGGTCGTTAGAAAAATTTGGTTGAGGATGAAAATTTTCTAGTGTAGATCATTGCCTTTGGATACAAGTTTTCATGTCTTCTAGAAAAACATCATTTAGGGCCTAAAAACAACTTTGAAAGTTTAGGGCCTGATAAACTAACAAAAATAGTAAATTGTGCTACAATTTAGGAAACTAAAAGAAAAAATGATGGGGTTCCAGGTGGAATAGATGGGTGGCCACAAATATCCACCCAGATTATTCCTCCCCCCACTTAGGAAGCAATGGTCCCCATTACGTTGAGTGCCTCCATGAGATGGGGAAACTTTTATTAAACTTTGTCCCTGGTGACCCACTCACCTTGGTTCAGGAGCTAGACAACTTTGAAAATCCAATATAGTTGGATCCTTTGTTAGCAATTTTTCTTGATATATGTGTCCATGATTCTACCAATTATAGACGATTCTATGCAGTCTAGGTTGAGCTTTGTTGGTCTTAGTTACTCAACACTGTCTAATGTATCTAACAATGGTGGAAAGTATGACCGAATATAATCCACATTGAACACTGGGTGCAGGCCAAGGAATGGGGGAATGTTGATTTTGAAAGAATTGTCTCCCCAAGCCTCATTGATGGTGTAAGGTCCGTATTGGAGTGGTTGGAGCTTTTGATGTTCTTTGACGAGGCATTCTTTCTACAAATGAAACCAAACTTTTTCGCTCACCTGAAACTTATATGGCGCCTGATGTTGATCATGTTGTTGCTTGTATTTGGCATTGGATTTATCCAAGATGTCATGAACATGTTGGAAGATGTGATGGATGAATTCAATAAACTTGGTTTCTTTATTAACCTCAGACTGTGCATGTGCAAATTCTTCCTATGTAGAGTCGCATGAGGGATGGAAACATCAACTAGCCACAATGGTTGAAATCCCAAACCCATTGAAAGGGACTACAACTAGTAGAGCTATGGAGAGATTTGTTATAATTGTGTTACACGTAGGGAAGGCTCTCATACGAGGTCCGTCGATGCTTGGAGTTGTACATGCATAGTATATGCACTATCTATTGATATAAAGATGATCTGAGGTTGTCATTGATGTCAACCCAAGCAGCACCAGGGGCTACCCGGATCTTTCAAGGGAACTTTTACTTGAAAAATTACTCTATTTTGAGTCAAGGATCTTCTATATAGATTCTAATCGTCGAGATGTTTCCGTTGATATATGACACGCCAAGTAATTCTTCACGGTTTGAGAGATATTCATGTTTGAAGTTAGTAACCCTAGTTAGTGGGCTAAAACCATATGGGGTTGTGGCATGGCACTCATAATTGGTTTTGGTCATTGAATAGTCACTAATTAATAATTTTTTAAGCTCCTAAAATCCCTCCAACATTCTCTATAGAATCCCCTCTCAACTCTATAAAAACAAATCTCATATATCCTCCAAATGTAGTGATCATGGAATTTTCGCTATACCTTCATTTCTGCAAAGTCTTAGATTATGAAATTTGAACCCATTTGATTCACAATCCTGATAAATGTTTTGACTGAACTTCAGTTCTTGGTTCACTATATTTTCGGAGATATGATCTATGGAAGTTAGGGTTTTTGCAGGCTGCCAAATATCATCTCAAAGAAGTGACATTGGGAAAATCATCATAATTCTCTCTCTGAGAAGAGGATTGGAATTTTGTAAAACATGGTGGATAGTGCACAGATTGTAGTTTTCTGTGTATCAATTTCAGAGATGAAGGAGGAAATAGTGACACATGGCACATCGTACAAGTTCGCTCTACTGAACTAGTCTGTCTCCATCATCAATCTCAACAAAAACACGATAGTAGTAGCTGACTCCTGCCTCTTCTCCTTCTTCAGATGAATGTGAAATTAGTAATACTTCCTTCAACTACTGAAACCAACACATAATTTGCATCGAGTTCATGCAGGAAAGATTGTTAGGGAATATGACTCTCTTACTCAGGAATTACATGCTATAAAATTACGTAACATGTACATATGAGCACTTATTAGTTGGATGTTGTGAATTTTGTTTATGGTATAACACAATTATCGCAAAATAAGCTAAGCATGTTTGAAATTATTATTGTTAGTAACTGACTAATGACTATTTTCTTATTCATAATCAAAATCATAGTTTTATATTTGTTTCTTATTTTTAATTTTGTTGGGAGGTTCATTTTACGGTTTAATATGAGGGAGATGTGTAAAGTATGAGATATGTGTAATTATGTCATATCTAATAAAATAATAATAATAATAATAATAATAATAATAATAATAATAATAATAATAATAATAATAATAATAATAATTAATTTATGCCATAAACAAAAATCAAAATAATTATATAGATAAAAAAAAGCTACAATACAATTATCTCATATTTTTAATAGTTTCTTTTGAATTTTAATGGATCATAACTTTATCTTCAACAATTATTTTTACCACATTAAAATTTCTAATTAGGTAAAATTTTAAATATCTTTACTCTTTACTAAAGCCAATACCAGTCCATGAATCAAAGAAAAAATGTTAATTCAACACAAAAAGTCTAAAAAACTAAAATCATGTTCCAAAATCTTTTAATATTTCTATTAATTAAGTATTTGTATATTGAATTTTTAAAAGCTAAAAACGTATCCTATAGGTATATTAAAATTTTTAAAGACATAATATTTCCAGATCAAAGTTGTAATATTTGAAAATATTGATTTGATGTAGTTTTTAATGATGTTTTTTACATGGAATGACAACAAAATTTATAATAAATTTTGTTATCATACCATATAAAAAACATCATTAAATCTAATACTAGTATTAAAAGATTAATATTCAGATTAATATTAATATAAAACATAATATTAATATTATTAAATTTAATAACTTTGGATTAATACAATATTAAATTTAATATAATATTATATATATTAATATATCATGATATATATTAACTCTAGATATATATGGGATGGAAGAACAAAGACATAGAGTGATAAAGGTGGTAAGATAGAGGGAGTGAGAGAAAGGGAGAAGAGGGAGGTAGGAGATAAAGGGAGAGAGAGGAGGAGAGAGGGAGGGATAGAGAGATGGAGTTGGAAGGGGAGAGAGAGAGGGAGGAAGAAAGACATAGAGAGAGAAAAGTGGAGAGAGAGAGAGACGGAGTGACAAGGGAGAGATGGAGAGAGAGTGTGTATGTTTGGGGGTGAGATAGAGAGACAACGAAGGAGAAATAGAGAGAAGGGGGATGAGAAGGAGAGAAGGATGGGGATAGTGACAGAGTTGGAGGGTGAGAGAGAGAGAGAGAGAGAGAGAGAGAGAGAGAGATGCAGTGGAGAGACAAAGGGAGGTGGGTGAGAGGGGGAGAGAGGAAATAAGAGAGAGGAGAGAGGGAGGTAGAGACAGAGAGATATGGAATTGGAGGGGGAGAAGTGGAAGGTAAGAAGAAAGACATAGAGAGAGAGAGGTTGGGGGAGAGAGAGAGGGAGTGATAAGAGATATGGAGAGACAAGGAAAGAGAAGAGCAGGAGGGAAGAGAGGTAGAAGGTGGGAGAGAGAGAGAGAAAGATAGAGAGGGGGAGATGAAGAGGAAGGGAGATATATATAGATATGGAGAAAGAATGTGTATGTTTTGGGGGTGATATAGAGAGACAAAGGAGAGACAAAGGGAGATAGAGATATAAATGGAAGGTGAAGAGAGGGAAAATGAGAGAGATAGAGAGAGGGAGGGAGGGAAGGGGATATATATATATATATATATATATATATATATATATATATATATATATATGGAGAGAGAGAGTGTGTGTGTTTAGGGGGGTGATATATAGAGACAAAAAATGATATATGGTCGGAGATATAGATATAAATAGAGGGGAGAGGGAAGAATATTTCTTGTAGTAGATGCATTGATTTCAGTGTATATGGTGATTTCTAATCCTATTGATTGTTTGCACTAAAGGAGATAAATAGAAGTAGGGGGAAGGAGGAATGAAGAGAGATAGAAGAAGAGGAGTGAGTGAGGGGAGAGAGAAAAGGAGATATGGAGGGAGATAGTAATAGGGTTAGAGGGTGAAGAGAGAGGGAGGAGAGAGAGAGAGGTAAGAGACAAATGGGGAGAGAGGAAGGATGAGAGGAATTGAGAGAGAGGAGGAGAGAGGGAGGGACAAACAGATGGAGTTGGAAGGGAAGAGAAGGAGGGAAAAAGAAAAGCATAGTTGAGAGAGAAAAGTGGGGAGAGAGAGAGAGAGAGAGAGTGTGTTTGGGGGGGTGAGATAGAGAGACAAAGAAGGAGATATGGATGTATATGGAGGGGAGAGAGAGGGAATAACATTTCTTGCACTAGATGCATTTATTTTAGTATAGATGGTGATTTCTAATCCTATTTGATTGTTTGCACTAGATGCATTGATTTTAGTGTAGATGTTGATTTCTAATTATATTTGATTGCTTGCACTAGATGCATTTATTTCAGTGTATATGTTCTCTAATTCTATTTGATTTCTTTCACTAGATGCATTGATTTCAATGTAGATGTTGATTTATAATTATATTTGATTGCTTGCACTAGATGCAATTATTTTAGTGTAGATGTTGATTTCTAGTCCTATTTGATTGCTTGTATTAGATGCATTGATTTCAGTGTAGATGTTGTTTTCTATTCCTATTGTATTGCTTGCATTAGATGCATTGATTGAGTGTAGATGTTGATTTATGATTTGATGTAACTAGATGTATGATGGTACATTATTTTTAAAGTATTTGGATTAACAATGTGGGTTTAGTGTAAGCACAAAAAAAATTATTGATAATGTGCATTGATTTTTTTGTTATATTAACTTAACCTATTAATATTGGAGAGCAAGAGAGACAAGATATGATGTTTACTACAATAGCTCGAGTTAAATATTTGAACAATTTATGATTTCAACTTCCCTTTTCATATAATTGGTATGAAAACTTGGCAAAACTAACATGGGTGACAATAAGAATAGTAGAAGAAAATAGTTTTAGATTGATCACAATGAAGACTATTTGTAATTGACTATATTATTATTCACATTTTCTATCATTCACCACTATTACATTGTCACTTTGCATTCGAATTTTTTATTTCGTCATTTGTCATCATTAAATTTATTAACATTAGCAAAGAAACAAATTATTTCAAGAGTAATATTGATGCAATAAATTATTAAAACTACTATTTAAGATATATATTATCTCAAGAGTAATCTTGATGTAGTAAATTATTACAACTACTCTTCAATATATATTTATAAATACTTGGAGAGACACTATAAGAATTAATTAGTTTTTAAAGTTGTGCAGTTTCAATCCTCTTGCAAACTATTGACAATATTATCTCCTTTCTTCATCACCAACTAATTACTAACAAAAAATTACATACACATATAAAAATGTAACACAACAACTATAAAATTCACAAACATTACCATCCAATCCAAACACATAAATGCACAAACCACTTAAAGCATCTAAACATAGATTTACAAACCATTCAAGGCAAGTAACATAGACTAAATTAAATAAGAGAATGATACGGACATGTCAAGAAAAGAAAACATAATATAAATTTTGAAGTATGAAGTTTATCTCAAACATATACATAATAATGATAATCTAAAAATGTGACATTGATGCCCTCAACTGGAACCAACCTATATCCATCTAACTCTGGATCTATCATTCGCCAAGAGGAATCAAATCCCTTGAGGTGTAAACCTTTCCTCAACTATACATTCCAAAAATAAGTTTTGCACATCGAGGGATTTGATCCCTCTCGATGCATGATAGATCCAGAATTAGATGGATCTTGGCTGGTTTTATAGACATTGACATTTTGGATTAGACATTAATTTTGTGATGTATGGAATTTTTCTCCATATTTATCATTTTATTAAATCAACCAGCCTAGATTCATCTTAACCCCAGATCTATCAAGCATCGAGAGGGATCAAATATTTTGAGGTGCAAACCTATTTTTTGAGTGCAAAACTTGAGGAAAGGTTTGCATCTCTAGAGATTTAATCCTTCTTGGTGCTTTATGGATATGGGGTTAAGATAGATCTAAGTTGTTTTTAGTCAGGCACGATCATACACAATTTGTTGAACATATTATTATTTTGAACATTTTAAATATGTTAAATATGTATAATATTAATTCGATTAATTTAATTTTAATTTTTCTTAATTATCTCAGTTTGTTGAGATGATAAAGTTTGTTAATAACTTGAATGACAAAGAATGATGAAATAAAATTTTTGAATGCAAAGTGACCATGTAATAATGTTTAATAATAGAAAATGTGAATAATAAGAATGTATTCAATTACAAATAGTGTACATTGTGACCAATATAAAATTATTTTCTTCTAATATTCTTATTGTCACACCTATTAGTTTTTCCATATTTTCATAACTATCATATGAAAAGTGCAATTCAAATCATATACCATTCAAATATTTAACTCGAGCTATTTTAGTAAACGTTATAGCTTGTCTCACCCATGGAGTGTAGAATAGAAGGTGATGGAGTGAAATGTCAAGTCACTATGTGATGTGAAGGTTGTCGGTTCAAAACCCTATGGGAAAAAAAATCCAACCATGTTAAGGCTTCATGTGGCCCAGGTCGGATTCAATCCCCAATTTATTTTGATGGCTTAGAGGCCCTTGGGTCGTGATTTCTCAAGGCACTATCAAAAATTGATGTAATCTCTAGAGAACTCAGACAACCTAGCAAAAAAAACACCATACCTTGTCTCTCTTGCTCTCCAATATTAATAGTATCTTTCTCCAAAGTCAATCACTGTGACTTATGGAGTTTTAAGCCCCAAGTATTTTTCAATGGTAGTTGTTTTCTATTACCTCACTAGAATGCAAAGTGACTAACAATGTTGAATTATGAAAAATGGGAATAATAAGAATGTAGCCAATTACAAACAGTTTACAGTTTTAAGAAGAAAACATTTCTTAAGATGAAAATTCAAGTATTTTATTTATGATTGAATTATTGTAACACATTTAAGTCAATGCATGTAATCAATAATTTTATATGCTTATGCATAAATCAATGCACACTTTTAATATAATTACTTTGAAGTTAATGAATATCATACATCTAGTTACATCAAATCAAAAATAACATATACACTAGAACCAATGCATCTACAAAAAACAATCAAATAGGGTTAGAAATCAACATCTATATTGAAATCAATGCATCTAGTGCAAGAAATCAAATACGATTAGAAATCAACATCTACACCGAAATAAATGCATCTAGTGCAAGATTTCAAATAGGATTAGAAATCAACAACTACACTGAAATCAATGCATCTAGCGTAAATAATCAAATAGGATTAGAAATCCACGTTTATAATAAAACCAATGAATTTAGTGTAAATATTCAAATATGATTAAAATCCAAATTCATACTGAAATCAATCCATCTAGTGCAAACAATCAAATAGGATTAGTAATAACATTTACATTGAAATCAATGCATCTTGTGCAAGCAATCAAATATGACTAGAAATCAAGAGTCTACACTGAAATAAATGCATGTAGTGCAAGAAACCAAATAGGATTAGAAATTAACAACTACACTAAAATAAATGCATCTATTTTAGTGAAAAACCAAAATATTCTTGACTTTCTAGATCCAATTTATATATTTCCATGTGTATATTTGTGTCTATTCTTCCCTCTCTCCCCATGCCATCTATATTTATACCTCCCTCCAACTCTTCTTATGTGTCTCTATGTCAACCCCCAAACACATGTTATGCTCTCTCTCTCTCCATATCTATCTCTATTCTTCCCTCCCTCTCTTTGTCTCTCTTCTTCCCTCTCCACCCCCTCCATCTATTTCTTTATTTCCCTCTAGCTCTCCTTCTTTGTCTCTCTATATTAGCCTATAAACATACACACTCTCTGTCCATATCTATCTATCTATCTAACTATCTCTCCCCCCTCTTCTTCTCCACTCCCTCTCTTCCCCTTCTCTCTCAATAATTATCTCTCTTCTTCCCTCCCTCTCTTTGTCTCTCTCTCTCCTTCCCTCTCTCCCCTGTCCATCTATATCTCTATATCCCTTTGTCTCTCCTTCTTTGTCTCTCTATCTCACCCCCCAAACATACACACACTCTCTCCATCTCTCTCTCTCTCCCCCCCCATCCTTCTCTCTCTCCCTCACTCTCTCTTCCCCTTCTCTCTTCCTCCCTCCCTCTCTATGTCTCTCTCTTATTCCCTCTCTCCCTCTCCATCTATATCTACATCTCCCTTTGTCTCTCCTTCTAACCCCAAAAACATACACACTCTCTCTCCATATCTATTTATCTCTCTCTCCCCCTTCTCTCCCTCTCTCTCTCTTTCTATTTCTCTCTCTCTCTCTCTCTTTCCTCATGCTCTCATCTCTCTCTCTCAATATCTCTCCCTCTCTCCCTTGTCACTCCCTCTCTCTTTCCACCTTTATCTTTGTATGTCTTTCTTCTTCCCTCCCTCTCTCCCCCCTCGAACTCTGTCTCTCTCTCCCTCTCTCTCTCTCCCCTCATCTCTCTCAAGTCCTCTCTCTCTTCCTTCCTCTCTATCCATTTCTCTCTTGCCTCCCTCTGTCTCTCCTCCTGATCACTCTCTCTCTCTCCACCCTCCAAATATGTCACTATCTCCCTTCGTTCTATCTCTCCACCTATCTCCACCCTCCATATCTATGTATCCCTCTCTATCTCTCTCACTTATTTCCTTATCTCTCTCCTTTCATTTTCTCTCTCTTCCCTTGTCTCCTCCATCCCTCACTCCCTTTGAATCTCTCCCTTGTCACTCCCTCTCTCTCTCTCCACCTCTATCTCTCACTATCTTTTTTCTTCCCTCCTTCTCTTTCCCCCTCCAACTCCATCTCTCTCTCCATCTCTCTCTACTTCTCTCTCTCCCCTACTCTCTCTCTCACCTCGCTCCCCCCCCACACCTATATTCCCCATCCATATCTCTCTCTCTCCCCAAATTTTCATCCCATTGTATCATATTTAAGAAAGTATCTAAATTAAAAAAAGCTCAATTGGTTGTAAAATGTTAAGCCTATATTTTGGATCAATAATGCCAAAGAAAATATAATAATAAAAAACTTAAAAGAATCATGCAGTATCTTTTCTCTCTCATTGTTAGTCACTTTTCTTTATCTCATCACTTGGATCCTTAGTTAATATGGATCTATCCTGGTTCTTTATAATATTATTTATATTACATAAGTTTCATGTATGTATATATAAAAATATTATCCTTTTTAATTTTATTGAAACCTTGATTTAATCTCTATGGGAATATTTTTAATAATCACGAGGATGGAAGGTTTATATATACCTCAAAGTAATTATATCCTTTTTGCTTTTAAATTTAATTTAAAAAATGTTAGAAAAATAAATTAAAATATAATTTTTTGATTGTGAAATAAGTTATGGTTTTTGGGCATGTGTATTGTATTGTAACAAAATAATTAAAAGCCTAGATCCATAACATAATAATCAATATCCTAGAAGTCCCATGGTATTTATAAACCATGGTATTGGCCCATGGTATTATGATTTTCTTTTATCCAATTTTTTTTTCATAATTTTATTAATAAAAAAATAACAAATTGAATTTAAATATTTTTATTAGTTTTATTTTTTTATTATTAATTGAGCCAACATTTAAATGTTTACATTCATCCTTAATACTAGGCTCTATATTATTATTAATGTTTTATTATTATTTAACTAAGCGTACATTTTAAAATGTTTACCTACTTAAATTACACCTACACATACACCCTATACTAGATTGTAAAGAACCTCTCGATGCAATAAGAATGTAGTCAATTACAAACAGTCTTCATTGTGATCATTATCAAACTATTTTCTTCTATTGCTTTTATTGTCACACCTATTAGTTTTGCCATATTTTCATAATGATCACATGAAAAGGGCAGTTGAAATCATATATCATTCAAATATTTAACTCAGCTACTATAGGAAACTTCATGCCTTGTCTCTCTTGCTCCCCAATATTAATAGTATCTTTCTCCAAAGTCAATCATTATGACTTATGGAGTGTTATACCCCTAGTAATTTTCAATGGTAGTTGTTTTGTATTACCTTGCTTGAATGCAAAGTGACTAAAAATATTGAATAATCGAATATGGAAATAATAAGAATGTAGCTAATTACAAATAGTTTATAGTTTCAAGATGCAAACATTTGGGGAAGTGAACATTTTATTTAGGGTGAAAATTCAAGTATTTTATTCATGGTTGAATTACTGTAACACAGAAGTCAATGCACGTCATCAATAATTTTTTGTGCTTACACTGAAATCAATGCACATTATTAATCTAATTACTTTGAAATAAATGAGAATCATACATCTAATTACATCAAATCAGAAATCAACATATACATTGAAATCAATGCATCTAGTGCAAACAATTAAATAGAATTAGAAGTCAACATCTATACTAAAATAAATGCATCTAGTGCAACCAATCAAATAGGATTAGAAATCAACATCTACAATGAAATCAATGTATCTAGCGCAAGCTTCCAAATAGGATTAGTGATGGGCCCTAGTATTGCAACAAGAATGTTGTAACTCCTGAGGTTATCGACTTAAATTATCAACCTGAGGTTCATACAAACTTAAGAGGGGTCAGTACTGAATGTGCAACAGACACCTTCCACTTCCTAGTCTGAATCCCTTTTATGCAAATGAAAGAAGACAATGAAACAAATCCAAATGAGCAAAGATCTAGGTAAGCCGCCAACCCTAAATTTCAAAGGGTAAATAATAATAAGCAACCATATTCTGTTTTTATTAGAAGGTAAATGACAGAAAGGAAATATAACATAATGAAAACTAAGCAAATCTAATCTATCTTGCTGGAAACGAAATGAAATTAAAGGAAGTATATTATATTTTGATGGAAATGAAATTCCTAGATTACGCTTGCAAGAAGGAAATCACACTTTTCATAAAGTAAATTGCAGAAAGAAAATCTAAACTAATTGCAGAAATCAACATTCAAGAAGCAAGCAGCATGAGAGGTAAATGGAGACCTAATCAAGCCTAAGATCAACCAAAATGGCCTCATATAATTAATAGGCTATAAATATACTTCTACCATGATTTTTTAATTAATTTGGGCAAGAAAGATCTCGGAAGAAAATTGCTACAGGATTGATACAGGATTGCTACAAGATGTTTGCCTCTCGAATTAGGTTGCCAATTTCCTAAGAAAATCAAATTCAAGTGATATGGGGTAATTTTTTTTATTAATTAGGATGTCCTAGAACTCCAATCGAAGTGGAACCACCCAAAAATACCCTTTTTAACATGTGTTAAAAAATAGCATAAAATTACTACTCTCAAAACTAGAAATTCTAGAACTAGTGAGATAGTTAACCTACCAAATTCCTAATCTGATCAAGTTCAAATGATATGGGGTGAATTTTTCTATTAATTAGAATTTTTTTTTAGACTCAATACAAATGGAATCAACACAAAAGAGCCTCGCTAACATGTGCTATAGAGTAGCTGAAAACTACTATTGTTTTGCTATATGATTGCTGGGAATGATTGTTTATCTATTTTATTAGCCAGGGCAGAGTTCCTATAGGTCTGTGAATCTATTTATTAATTTTTATAGTCTTATGATAATTATAAAGTTCCTATGGGTGTTCAATAGTGTATTGGATCAAATCAAAATTCATTTGGAGGTTTGTTTCATAGTGTTATAGGATCGGGACAAAGCGTTGCATAATTTTCCTGTTTTGATACAAGATTGAACCGTGAGCATTATCAGGGTGGAAAAGGAAATTTGAAGGCATGGAAATGTAGTGGAGGGTAAATGAAGGTATTATGAGACATTTACAATCCTATTACCCTTCAGGGGCCCATCTTGCACAAAAACTAATGCACACAGTGGCCTTTAATAACTTAGAGATGTGCTCTTGGTGAACAGTTATTTGAGGGGGTTGTTGAGGTTCAAGAAAGGCGTATAGTGGTGGGATAAAGAGTTTGAATGAAAATTAAAACCCTACATGTCAATAATAGTACCTTCACACCACAATACGTTACTCTATTTTACCAAACAATTAAAACATGTTAACAATTTAAATTGCAGAAAATTGAAATGAGAGAGAAAGGATGAGTTGAATTTTATTGGAAATTTACCATTGCATTGAAATACAATCTATTTGGAAATATGCATAAGGCCTACAACCACTATAGGTTATACTTCATGTGCTCGAAGAAAACTACTAAACCAATCACTAGTTTCCAAAAAATAGAGATGCAAGGAAAAGAAATAATCTAAGGCCTAACTATTGCAAAGGAAAGTGACTATATATTTTTGTCTTGGAAACACAACATCTCCAACCACACTTCTCACAAGAGATGTGATTTACATACCTGCGCAAGCAATTTTCTCATAAATGAATTCTACTAGAAAAGAAAGGAAATATTGCTAGCTAGATACAAGAAAGAAGATGCATGAATAAAATACATAAAGGAGAGAGACTAGAGCCTATGGGTTGGGACCTAACCCAAGAGGACTCAACCCTCTAAATATGGATCAAACTGAAAATAAGATAGCTTTCATTCGCTGTCAAAATAATGCATAACAAGACAATAAGCGAATAAGTCTGCTACTCCTCAAAATCTATTATCCACTAATTCAAACTCCCCAATGGGATGTTAGGCCCCTTTATTTATACAAAAGACTTGAGGGGAAACCTCCTTGAAGAGGGGGATTGTTTCCCTCCAATTCCCTAAAATTATGGATCTAGTTTCCTAATTGATTTCGAATTCCAAGGAGGATATATCATCTGTAATCCAGTTAAGCTCCAGACCCTCTTTTGGTGGGGAACACATCCATACATTTTCTCAACCAATGGAGCTTCAAAATATAATCAATATCTTCATAATATTCCATTCATTTATTGGTAGGGAATAAGTCCCTAGATTCTCTCATTTAGAATTTACTCAAAATTCTCTCAATATTTTGCAAAAATAAATAATATTAGGCACATAATATGAAATTATCTCTAAACCTCCTAAGAACATATTAAAGATAAAAAACACATTATTAAGTGTAGAAGGAGAGATTTAATATAGCCTTTATGTTCCTAAGAAAGGTTAGATGGGACTCAATATGTGTCTAATTTGGAGGCCCATCATACAACCCTACTGAAACTATTTCTCATCCTCTGAGAAACCTACTCATCTTCCTTGATATGTTTTTCTTCATGTATATCTTTAATAACACCCCATACTGATGTGAATGTAGCTTCCCTTGCTGGATGGAAGCCTACATATTCTTAAATTATTTCCATTTCTTTGTGTATCATGGGGTCTTCTACTTCCTCCTTTCTCTTCTTAGCTAGTTTTCTTGGTGTTTCAACATCTTTTCAAGTCTCTTGAGACTCTATATGTGTTGTTGACAATTTGAACCTTTGTTGATGATAAATGAAGCTCAACCAAATCTATTTTATCTATTCTTGTCTATGTTTTTCTTTGCATGTATCTTTGTCTTCTCTTTCATTTCTTCCTCATTTTCTGTGAGATTAGTAAGGACCATTACACTCCTCTACAACTTTCTACTGCCTTCTCCCACCTTGAAGCTACTTTTAGAACCCTTAGATGCAATATTGTAGCAATACAGGGCATCTTGTAGAAGTCTTGTAACATATTGTAGCAACATGTCTGTATCCTATAGTAGCTTGCATGATCTTGTAGCAGCTTGTCAGTATCTTGTAGAAGCCAATTTGCGTGCCAAGAGGTGGTGGTTCCACCATTCCATTTTTATTTTTATTCATTTTTAAATATTCTTCTCTCTTGATTTTTTTAAACAACATTGCATGCAAAACTTTGATTTAAGTGAGTTGGCCCTACCCATATATTTTTTTTTCCTTAATGATATTGTATGAAAAATAATCTTGGAGTTATTTGAGTTAATTGAATTGCCCTCTTTGTTGGGTCCAACTATCGGAGCTGTGGGAGGATCTCTTCTTTAAAAATTGCTTCATCTCCATCATCAATCTCAACAACAGCTCAACAACAGTAGCTGACTCCTGCCTCTTCTCCTTCTTCAGATGAATGTGAAAGTAGTAATACTGCCATCAACTACTGAAACCAGCATGCAATTTCCATCGAGTTCATGCAGGAAAGATTGTTAGGGAATATGACTCTCTTACTCAGGAATTACATGCTCTAAAATTATGTAACATGTACATATGAGCACTTATGAGTTGGATGTTGTGAATTTTATCTACTGTATAACACAATTATCATGAAAATAAGCTAAGCGCGCTTGAAATTATTATTGTTAGTAACTGAATAGCGACTGTTTTATTATTCATAATCAAAATCATATTTTATATGTTGTTTCTCATTTTTATTTTTCCTAGGAGACTTATTTTACAGTATAATATGAAGAAGACGTGTAAAGTATGAAATATGTGTAATTATGTCATATCTAATAAAATAATAATAATAAAAATAACTAATTTCTGCCTTAAACAAAAATCAAAATAATCATATAGATAAAAAAAACTACAATACAATTATCTCATATTTTTAATAGTTTCTTTTGAATTTGAATGGATCATAACTTTATCTTGAACAATTCTTTTTACCACATTAAAAGTTCTAATTAGGTAAAATTTTAAACATCTTTACTCTTTATTAAAGCCAATACGAGTCCTTGAGTCAAAGAAAAAATGTTAATTCAACACAAAAAATCTAAAAAACTAAAATGATGCTCCAAAATCTTTTAATATTTCTATTAATTAAGTATTTGTAAATTGAATTTTTAAAAGCTAAAAATATATCTTATAGGTATACTAAAATTTTTAAAGACATAAATATTTCCACATCAAAATTGTAATATTTGAAAACATTAAATTGATGTAGTTTTTAATGATGTTTTTTTCATGGCATGATAACAAAATTTATAATAAATTTTGTTATCATACCATGTAAAAAACATAATTAAATCTAATACTAATATTAAAAGATTAATATTCAGATTAATATTAATATTATTAGATTTAATAACTTTGGATTAATACAACACTAAATTTAATATAATATTATATATATATTAAAATATATATTAACATATCATGATATATATTAACTCTAGATATATATGGGGGAAGAGCAAAGACCTAGAGTGATAAAGGTGGAAAGATAGAGGGAGTGGGAGAAAGGGAGAGAAAGAAAGAAGAGGGAGGTGGGAGATAAAGGGAGAGAGAGGAGGAGAGAGGGAGAGATAGAGAGATGGAGTTGGAAGGGGATAGAGAGAGGGAAGAAGAAAGACATAGAGAGAGAAAAGTGGAGAGAGAGAGAGACAGAGTGACAATGGAGAGATGGAGAGAGAGTGTGTATGTTTGGGGGTGAGACAGAGAGACAACAAAGGAGAGATAGAGAGAAGGGGGGAGAGAAGGAGAGAAGGATGGAGATAGTGATAGAGTTGGAGGGTGAAGAGAGAGAGAGAGAGAGAGATGAGGGGGAGAGATAGAGGGAGGTGGGTGAGAGGGGGAGAGAGGAAAGAAGGGAGAGGAGAGAGGGGAGGAAGAGATAGAGAGATATGGAATTAGAGGGAGAGAGAGTGGAAGTTAAGAAGAAAGACATAGAGAGAGAAAGGTGGGGAGAGAGAGAGAGGGAGTGATAAGAGAGATGGAGTGATGGGGAGAGAGGAGATTAGGAGGGAATAGAGATAGAATGGGGGGGAGAGAGAAAGGGAAGAGAGAGAGAGAGAAAGGGAGAGGAAGAGGAAGGGAGAGATAGATAGATATGGAGAAAGAATGTGTATGTTTTGGGGGTGATATAGAGAGACAAAGGAGAGACAAATAGAGATAGAGATATAGATGGAAGGTGAAGAGAGGAAAAAATAGAGAGATAGAGAGAGGGAGGGAGGGAAGGGGATATAGATATATATGGAGAGAGAGTGTGTGTTTAGAGGGGTGATATAGAGAGACAAAAAAGGATAGATGGCTGGAGATATAGATATAGATAGGGGAGAGGGAAGCATATTTCTTGTAGTATATGCATTGATTTCTGTGTATATGGTGATTTCTAATCCTATTTGATTGTTTGCACTAAAGGAGATAAATAGAAGTAGGGGAAAGGAGGAATGAATAGAGATAGAAGAAGAGGATTGAGTGAGGGGGAGAGAGAAAAGGAGAGATGAAGGGAGATGGTGATTGGATTACAGGGAAAAGAGAGAGGTAGGAGAGAAATGGGGAGAGACGAAGGATGACGGGAATTGAGAGAGAGGAGGAGAAAGGGGGGGACAAAGAGGTTGAGTTGGAAGGGGAGAGAAAGAGGGAAGAAGAAAAACATAGAGATTGAAAAGTGGAGAGAGAGAGAGGGAGTGATAAGGGAGAGCATGAGAGAGAGTGTGTATGTTTAAGGGTGAGATAAAGAGACAAAGAAAGAAGGGAGAGAAGGAGAGAGGGAGGGAGATTGTGATAGAGTTGGAGGGTGAAGAGAGAGAGAGAGAGAGAGAGAGAGAGAGAGAGAGAGAGAGAGATGAGGAGGAGAGACAGAGCGAGGTGGGAGAGAAAGGGAGAGAGAGTAATGAAGAGAGAGAGTATATGAGAGAGAGAAGGAGAGAGGAAGGGAGAGAGAAATATGGAGTTTGAGGGGGGAGAGAGGGAGGTATGAAGAAATACATATAGAGAGAAAGGTGGAGAGAGAGAGGGAGTGATAAGGGAGATGAAGAGAGGAGAGCAAGAAGAAAGAGAGATATAAGGGGGGAGAGAGCGAGAGAAGGGGAAGATAGAGACATAGGGAGAGGAAGAGGGAGGGAGAGATAGATAGATATGGAGAAAGAGTGTGTATGTTTTTGGGGTGATATAGAGAGACAAAGGAGAGACAAAGGGAGATAGACATATAAATGGAATCGGAAGAGAAGGAAGAAGAGAGATATAGAAAGGGAGGGAGGGAGATATAGATAGGTATGGAGAGAGAGAGAGTGTGTGTGTGTATGTGTTTGGGGGGGTGATATAGAGAGACAAAGAAGGAGATATGGAGGGATATATAGATGTATATGGAGGGGGGAGAGAGGGAATAAAATTTCTTGCACTAGATGCATTTATTTTACTATAGATGGTGATTTCTATTCCTATTTGATTGTTTGCACTTGATGGATTGATTTCATTGTAGATATTGATTTCTAACTATATTTGATTGCTTGCACTAGATGCATTGATTTCAGTGTATATGTTCTCTAATTCTATTTGATTTCTTTCACTAGATGCATTGATTTCAATGTAGATGTTGATTTCTAATTATATTTGATTGCTTGCACCAGATGCAATTATTTTAGTGTAGATGTTGATTTCTAATCCTATTTTGTTGCTTGCATTAGATGCATTGATTTTAGTGTAGGTGTTGTTTTCTAATCATATTTTATTGCTTGCATTAGATGCATTGATTCAATGTAGATGTCGATTTATGATTTGATGTAACTAGATGTATGATGGTACATTATTTTTAAAGTGTTTGGATTAACAATGTGGGTTCAGTGTAAGCACAAAAAGGTATTGATAATTTGCATTGATTTATTTGTTATATTAACTTAACCTATTAATATTGGAGAGCAAGAGAGGCAAGATATGATGTCTACTACAATAGCTCGAGTTAAATATTTGAACAGTTTATGATTTCAACATCCCTTTTCATATAATTGATATGAAAACTTGGCTAAACTAACATGGGTGACAATAAGAATAGTAGAAGAAAATAGCTTTAGATTGATCACAATGAAGACTATTTGTAATTGACTATATTATTATTATTCACATTTTCTATCATTCACCACTATTACATTGTCACTTTGCATTTCAAATTTTTATATCGTCATTTTTCATCATTAAATTTATTAACATTAGCAAAGAAACAAATTATTTCAAGAGTAATCTTGACATAGGAAATTATTACAACTACTCTTCAAGATATATTTATAAATACTTGGAGAGACACTATTAAGAATTAATTAGTTGTTAAAAGTTGTGATACCTAAAATTAAATGAAATAGTTTTGTAGATTCAATCCTCTTGCAAACTATTGACAATATTGTCTCCCTTCTTCATCACCAATAATTACTAACAAAAAATTACATACACAATAGAAATGTAACACAACAACTATAACATTCACAAACATTACCATACAAATCCAAACACATAAATGCACAAACCACTTAAAGCATTTAAACAGAGATTTACAAACCATTCAAGGCAAGAAACATAGACTAAATTAAATAAGAGAATGATAGGTTCATTTCAACCAAAGAAAACATAATATAAATGTCGAAGTATGAAGTTTATCTCAAACATATACATAATAATGATAATCTAAAAATGTGACATTGATGCCTTCAACTACAACCAACCTATATCCATCTAACTTTGGATCTATCATTCACTGAGAGGGATCGAAAACCTTGAGGTTCAAACCTTTCCTCAAACTCTACATTCCAAAAATAAGTTTTGCACCTCGAGGGATTTGATCCCTCTCGATGCATGATAGATCTAGAATTAGATGGATCTTGGCTGGTCTTATAGACAAAAGACATTTTGGACTAGACATTAATTTTGAGATGTATGGAATTTTTCTCCATATTTATCATTTTATTAAATCAACCAGCCTAGATTCATCTTAACCCCGGATCTATCAAGCATAGAGAGGGATCAAATATTTTGAGGTGTAAACCTCTTTTTTGAGTGCAAAACTTGAGGAAATGTTTGCAGCTCGAGAGATTTAATCCTTCTTGGTGCTTTATGGATTTGGGGTTAAGATAGATCTAAGTTGTTTTCAGTCATGCAGTATCATACAAAATTTTTTGAACATCTTATTATTATGAACATTTTAAATATGTTAAATATGTCTAAGATTAATTCGATTAATTTAATTTTAAATTTTATCAATTATCTCAGTTTGTTGAGATGATAAAGTTTGTTAATAACTTGAATGATAAAAAATGATGAAATAAAATTTTTGAATGCAAAGTGAGAATGTAACAATGTTTAATAATAGAAAATGCGAATAATAAGAATGTATTCAATTACAAACAGTGTTCATTGTGACCAATCTAAAATTATTTTCTTCTATTATTCTTATTGTCACACCTATTAGTTTTTCCATCTTTTCATAACGATCATATGAAAAGTGCAATTCAAATCATATACCATTCAAATATTTAACTCGAGCTATTGTAGTAAACGTTATACCTTGTCTCACCCATGGAGTGTAGAATAGAAGGTGATGGAGTGAAATATCAAGTCACCCTGTGATGTGAAGGTTGTCGGTTCAAAACCCTATGGGAAACAAAATCCAACCATTTTAAGGCTCAGTGTGGCCCAGGTCAGGTGTGGTTCCCGATTGATTTTGATGGCTTAGAAGCCCTTGGGTCATGATTTCTCAAGGCACTAGTAAAACCTGATGTAATCTCTGGAGAACTCAGACAACCTAGTAAAAAAAACACCATACCTTGTTTCTCTTACGCTCCAATATTAACAGTATCTTTCTCCAAAGCCAATCGCTGCGACTTATAGAGTTTTAAGCCCCAAGTAATTTTCAATGGTAGTTGTTTTCTATTACCTCACTTGAATGCAAAGTGACTAACAACGTTGAATGATGAAAATGGGAATAATAAGAATGTAGCCAATTACAAATAGTTTACAGTTTTAAGAAGAAAACATTCCTTAAGATGAAAATTCAAGTATTTTATTTATGATTGAATTATTGTAACACATATTTCAATGCATGTAATCAATAATTTTGTATGCTTACACATAAATCAATGAAAACTTTTAATATAATTATTTTCAAATTAATGAATATCATACATCTAGTTACATCAAATAAAAAATCACATATACATTAAAATCAATGCATCTAGAGCAAACAATCAAATAGGATTAGAAATAAACATCTATTCTGAAATCAATGCATCTAGTGCAAGCAATCAAATACGATTAGAAATCAACATCTACACTGAAATAAATGCATCTAGTGCAAGATTTCAAATAGGATTAGAAATCAACAACGACACTGAAATCAATGCATCTAGTGTAAATAATAAAATAGGATTAGAAATCCACATTTATAATAAAACCAATGAATTTAGTGTAAATATTCAAATATGATTAGAAATCCAAATTCATATTGAAATCAATCCATCTAGTGAAAGCAATCAAATAGGATTAGTAATAAACATTTACATTGAAATCAATGCATCTTCTGAAAGCAATCAAATAGGATTAAAAAACAAGAGTCTACACTAAAATAAATGCACATAGTGTAAGAAACCAAGTAGGATTAGATATTAACAACTACATTGAAATCAATGCATCTATTTCAGTGAAAAGCCAAAATATTCTTGACTTTCTAGATCCAAATTATATATTTCCATGTGTATATGTGTGTCTATTCTTCCCTCTCTCCCCATGCCATCTATATTTATACCTACGTCCAACTCTTCTTATTTGTCTATATGTCACCCCTCAAACACATGCTATGCTCTCTCTCTCCATATCTATCTCAATTCCTCCCTCCATCTCTTTGTCTCTCTTCTTCCCTCTCCACCCCCTCCATCTATATCTTTATCTCCCTCTGTCTCTCCTTCTTTGTCTCTCTGTATTATCCCATAAACATAAACACTCTCTGTCCATATCTATCTATCTATCTAACTATCTCTCCCCCCATCTTCTTCCCCCACCCCCTATTCCCCTTCTCTCTCCATATTTATCTCTCTTCTTCCCTCCATCTCTTTGTCTCTCTCTCTCCTTCCCTCTCCCCCCCTATCCATCTATATCTATATCTCCCTTTGTCTCTCCTTCTTCATCTCTCTATCTCAACCCCCAAACATACACACACTCTCTCCATCTCTCTCTCTCCCCCTCCCTCTTCCTCTCCCTCACTCTCTCTTCCCCTTCTCTCTTCATATATATCTCTCTTCATCCCTCCCTCTCTATGTCTGTCTCTTATTCCCTCTCTCCCCCTCCATCTATATTTATATCTCCCTTTGTCTCTACTTCTAACCCCCAAAACATACACACTCTCTCTCCATATATATTTATCTCTCTCTACCTTCCTCTCTCTCTTCCCCTCTCTCTCTCTCTCTCTCTCTCTCTCTCTCTCTCTCTCTCTCTCTCCTCATGCTCTCCTCTCCCTCACTATCTCTCCCTCTCTTCCTTATCACTCCCCCTCACATTCCACCTTTATCTTTGTATGTCTTTCTTCTTCCCTCCTCTCCCCCCCAACTCTGTCTCTCTCTTCCTCTCTCTCTCCTTATTTCTCTCAAGTCCTCTCTCTCTTCCTTTATCTCCTACCTCTCTCTATCTCTTCCCCTGATCACTCTCTCTCTCCACCCTCCAAATATGTCACTATCTCCCTTCGTTATCTCTCTCCACCTCTCCCCCCCCCCCCACCCCCATATCTATGTCTCCCTCTCTATTTCTCCATCCATATCCCCCATCCATCTCTCTCTCTCTCTCTCCCCCAAATTTGATCCCATTGTATCGTATTTAACAAAGTATCTAAATTAAAAAAAACTCAATTGGCTGTAAAATATTAAGCCTATATTTTGGATCAATCATGCCAAAGAAAATATGATAATAAAAAACTTAAAAGAATCATGCAGTATCTTTTCTCTATTATTGTTAGTCACTTTTATTTATCTCATCACTTGGATCCTTAGTTAATATGTATCTATCCTAGTTCTTTATAATATTATTTATAATATATAAGTTTCATATATGTATATATAAAAATATTATCCTTTTTAATTTTATTGAAACCTTGACTTAATCTCTATGGGAATATTTTTAATAGTCGCGAGGATGGAGGGTTTAGATATACCTCAAAGTAGTTATATCCTTTTTCTTTTAAATTTAATTTAAAAAATGTTAGAAAATTAAATTAAAATAAAATATTTTGATTGTGAAATAAGTTATGTTTTTTGGGCATGTGGTATTGATAAGCCATGTTATGGACCCACTGTATTGTAACAAAATAATTAAAAGCTTAGATCCATAACATAATAATCAAAATCCTAGAAGTCCCATGGTATTCATAAACCATGGTATTGGCCCATGGTATTATGATTTTCTTTTATCCAAAAAATTGTTCATAATTTTATTAATAAGAAAAATAACAAATTGAATTTAAATATTTGTATTACTTTTAATTTGTTATTATTAATTGAGCCAAAATTTAAATGTTCACATTCATCCCTAATACTAGGATCTATATTATTATTAATGTTTTATTATTATTTAATTAAGCCGACATTTTAAAATGTTTACTTGCTTAAATTACACCTACACATACACCCTATACTGGATCGTAAAGCACCTCTCAACGCAATAAGAATGTAGCCAATTACAAACAGTCTTCATTGTGATCATTATCAAACTATTTTCTTCTATTGTTTTTATTGTCACACCTATTAGTTTTTCCATATTTTCATAATGATCATATGAGAAGGGTAGTTGAAATCATATATCATTCAAATATTTAACTCAGTGATTATAGGAAATGTCATACCTTGTCTCTCTTGCTCTCCAATATTAATAGTATCTTTCTCCAAAGTCAATCATTGTGACTTATGGAGTGTTATACCCCTTGTAATTTTCAATGGTAGTTGTTTTCTATTACCTCGCTTGAATGCAAAGTGACTAACAATGTTGAATAATGGAAAATGGAAATAATAAGAATGTAGCTAATTACATAGTTTATAGTTTCAAGATGCAAACATTTCGGGAAGTGAACATTTTATTTAGGGTGAAAATTCAAGTATTTTATTCATGGTTGAATTACTGTAACACAGAAGTCAATGCATGTCATCAATAATTTTTTGTGCTTACACTGAAATCAATGCACATTATTAATCTAATTACTTTGAAATTAATGAGAACCATACATCTAATTACATCAAATCAGAAATCAACATCTACACTGAAATCAATGCATCTAGTGCAAACAATCAAATAGGATTAGAAGTCAACATCTATACTAAAATAAATGCATCTAGTGCAACCAATCAAATAGGATTAGAAATCAACATCTACAATGAAATCAATGTATCTAGCGCAAGCTTCCAAATAGGATTAGTGATGGGCACTAGTATTGCAACAAGAATGTTGTAAATCCTGAGGTTATCGACCTAAATTATCAACCCGAGGTTCATATAAACTTAAGAGGGGTCAGTATTGAATGTGCAACAGACACCTTCCACTTCCTAGTACGAATCCCTTTTATGCAAATAAAAGAAGACAATGAAACAACTCCAAATGAGTAAAGATCTAGGTAAGCCGCCAATCCTAAATTGCGAAAGGTAAATAATAATAAGCAACCATATTCTATTTTTGTTGGAAAGTAAATGACAGAAAGGAAATATAGAATAATGAAAACTAAGCAAAACTAATCTATCTTGCTGGAGAGGAGATGAAATTAGAGTAAATATATTATATTTTTATGGAAATGAAATTCCTAGATTACGCTTGCAAGAAGGAAATCACACTTTTCATAAAGTAAATTGCGAAAAGAAAATCTAAACTAATTGTAGAAATCAACATTCAAGAAACAAGCAGTTTGAGAGCTAAATGGAGATCTAATCAATCTTAAGATCAAACAAAATGGCCTCAGAGAATTAATAGGCTATAAATATACTTCTACCATTTTTGAAAATGCAACAAGATGATGGAGCTTAGTGAAAAGAAGTCGCCTTCACTAAGTGGGCCCGCAAGCTATTTTTGGCACAAAGTCTATTTTTAGACATATGGATCATGGTCTATGAGTTGCAGGGTGCTATTTATGGATGATTGGGTCATGTTGGTAAAAATAGATGGACCTCTATTTTTAGACATATGGGCCGAGTCACTTTTTAGACTGCCAGTCAAAAAATAGAACAGTCGAATATTATTAGCTCTTAATAATATTTGGACTATAAACATTATATTATCCTCTTGCAGCACTTCAGTTCGAGCTACGGATGTGGCACATGCAACTGCCAGAAGGAAATATGCTTTTCCTATGGGTTAGTTGAGCTATTGCATGATGGAATTCAGTTAGAACTCAAGTGATTGAGTTTGGTGGAGTTGATTGAGGAGTTGAGGGAGTTGTGTTCAGTTTGACTTAGTTGAACTAGTTGTATTTAGTCTAACTACCAAATACACTAGTGATGAGTGATGTGAATTAATTATTAATTAATTCACTAATTATTAACTCATAAATCAACTAAAGAATACATCAGTTAACTCAGTGCATGGACAGTTCAGTGGAGACAAGTGTTAGAGGTGGGTGAAAGGGTGAGACTACTATCAGTTGTGACTATAGCTGTGCATGAGATTTGCACAATCATTGATTGAGATTGCCAATGAGGATTGTGCAGTACAAGCCAAGGGAATTTTAACTTGGATCTGATCTATTCTCAACTTGGATTGCGCAGTAGAGGCAGGCAAACAGTGGAGGAGATTTGAACCCGTGACTTGTTCAGATCTGAGCTAGTTTGTGTGTAGCAGGTGGAGATAGTACTGAGTACTTGTGAGGAGTATTGTACTATGTATTGTTACATGTTCTATATCATTATAATATGCAGATAGTTGGGGGCTTTCAGCTGTATGCTTTCCCCATTACATACTGTGTTGATATGTGTAATTGATGTTTCAATGTGCGCATGCGATTGCTTTTAATTCCACAAATTGATGATCAATGGTAGAGGAGGTTATGTATTATGCATGCATTCCGAAAATAGTGTATAATCAGGATAATCTCTGTGAATAAGTGTTATATGATTCAATTTCTACATGGTATCAGAGCGAAGTTGATCATAAGATCTATTATTCAGAAAGTGATTATATTTTATTTCTTCAGGCAGAGTCTGTAATCGGGCTAGGTAGCCTCTGGATTCATCCTTCTTTTGGAAGGTGAGATATCTGGTAAATGCCCATACAGTCAATCTCTGTACAAGAAATACTTTGTTCTCACGAATTTTAGATCAGAATCGGTTGAGTTTTGAGCTGGTGGAATTCGAATTTGCAGCAGTGTTTTCTTGGTGTCGAAGTTGAAATGCCTTTTAACGGATTGCGATTGGAGTATGCCCTTGAAGGAAGCTTGAATTATATTGCATGGAAAGATAAGATGGAGGCGGTGTTAGATGAAAATGGGTTGAAGGAGTTCATAGATGGTGCATCTCCAAAGCCTACTGATGCTACTCAAGTTGAGGCTTGGCAAAAGAAGACAGCAAAGTGTCGAAGGATTCTGTTGGAGGGCGTGAAGGATCATGTTGTATCCAGCCTGCATGGAAAGGCTTCTCCATACTTGATGTGGAAAGCGTTGACAGATTTATTCCAAAGTAAGAGCGACTAGAGGAAGTTGGCGCTCAAGGATAAACTCAGAAACATTAAGTGTGAGAAAGGAGACAGTATGCCCAAGTATCTCACGAAGTTCACCCAATGCTGGGATGAGCTGGGAAGTGTGGGGGTGACTGTTGATGATGAGGACTTGGTGAGCTTGGCTCTCCTTGGTCTTCTGAAGAGTTGGCATTCCTATCAGGAATCTGTCAATGGTCGGGAGAAATTTCCAGGATGGGAGAGACTTTGGTCTGATCTTGTGCAAGAGGAGATCAGGCGGAATACCAGGGATGGATCTTCATCAAAGGCATCTGATGAAGAAAATTGCGCTTTGGCTGCCAAAGAAAAGAAGGGGAAGAACAAGAAAGCTTCTCATTCTGGTGCGAAAGGCAAGAAGCAGGACATGTCCAAGGTGAAGTGCTTTCACTGTCACCAGCACGGACATTATGCCACAAATTGTCCGCAGAAGAAGAAAAATAAGCAAGCTACTGGATCTGCAGCGGGAGAGGCCTTAGCCTCACAGTTTGAGTTGGATTTTTCGCTGATTGCATGCTTGGTATCAAGTGTGATGGGATCGGTAGGGTTATTGGACAGTGTTGCGTTGTTTCACATGACAGGAGATCGAGATTTGTTTTCTGATCTGGATGAGAAAGATCTTGGAGTTCACATCGAGATGGGCGATGATGGTAGATACAGTGTGACCGGTATCGGTACCATTTCCTTTGAGAGGGAGTCTGGTAAACCCTTCGTATTGAAGGAAGTGATGCATGTTCCAGGATTGAAGAAGAATCTTATCTCTATGGCGATGTTAGAAGACAAGGGATATGATGTTGTCTTCAGTGAGGGAAAGGCTTTCCTACGCAGTCAAACAACTGGAGAAACCTGGAAGATAGGGGTTCATGTCAAGAACCTTTATCAATTGCATGTAGATGGCTACGCAGCAATGGCATGCAAGGTAGAAGGATTGGTGAGCCAGGATGATGGTGAGCTGTGGCACTGGAGATTGGGCCACCTTCACCATGGAGCCTTGAAGATACTGCAGCAGATTTCTACTGGGCTTCCTAAAGGCACTCTTGCGCAGTTAGATCAGTGCAAGGGGTGTATTTTGGGAAAATTTGTGAAAGCCACCTTTCACGAGAAGGATAGTCATGCCACGATGATCCTTGAGAGAATTCACACAGACATGTGTGGACCTTTCTCAGTAGCTTCGACAGCAAAGCACAAGTACTATGTGATCTTTGTTGATGATTTCTCTCGAAAGTGTTGGATCTTCTTCATGCAGAAGAAGAGTGAGACATACTCAAATTTCTGTGAGTTCAAAGCACTGGTCGAGAAGGAATCAGGGAAGAAGGTGAAGGCTCTTAGGAGAAACAATGGTGGTGAATTCATCTCTGGAAAGTTCAAGGACTTCTGCAGCGCAGAAGGGATTCGAAGAGAGGTCATAGCTCCCCATAACCCACAGCAGAATGAGGCTGCTGAGCAGAAGAACAGAACGATCGTGGGTGCTGCACAAGCGATGTTGCATGATCAGGGCCTACCCCTTCACTTGTGGTGGAGGCATGCAATACTGCAATATATGTGCAGAACCGTTGTCCTCACAAGATACTTGGCATGAGTATACCCAAGGAGGCTTATTCTGGTAAGAGGCTTGATATTTCCCATTTGAGGATTTTTGGTTCTCCTGTTTACATGCATGTGACGAAGGATGCGAGAAAGAAGCTGGAGCCAACTGCAGAGGTTGGGATATTTGTGGGGTACACTGATACGCCCCACAACTATCGTGTGTATTTGTGAGACAGTCGCAAGACTGTTGTGTGACGGGATATCAAATTTCACGAGGAGAAAGCCATTAAGTGTTCGCTTGAGAGGGAGCCACACTTGCATGTAGATGAGGAGCTATTAGTTCCTAAGGATGAGCTTCAGGATGTGGATCAGCCACAAGATGAAGTTCATGGAGTGGAAGAGACCACTCATGCAGCGCCAACCATTAGAGGGCGAAAGCGCGCTACAGAAGTTGAGCGACTGGCTCAAGATGCAGAGAAGTTGTAGGACCACCTACAACAAATCACAGACAGAGAAAGACACCTAATCGGTACACTAGATATGTGGCTCTTGTGAGAAAATGTGTCGTGACTGAGCCATACTCTTTCGAGGAAGCTGTGGAGGATCCCGCATGGATAGATTCCATGGTGGAAGAGTATGATTCGATTGTCAGAAACAGTGCATGGGAGATTGTCCCAAGACCGGAGGGTAGGTTGCTGATCATTGTACTTTATGTAGATGATTTGATTTTGACGGGAGATGAGCTGTTGATACTTTCATGCAAGGAGGATCTTTCTAGAGAATTTGAGATGAAGGACTTGGGCCTCCTTCATTATTTCCTAGGATTGGAAATTTGGCAGCGCAGTGATGGACTATTTGTTTCTCAGGGTAAGTATGCTCGAGAGATACTGGAGAAGTTCAAAATGCATGGCTGCAAGCCTGTTGATACTCCTCTTCCTGGAGGTTGGAGGAGGGAGGATGCTACTTCAACGGAGGTAGTGGATGCCACTGTTTATCGATAGTTGGTGGGGCCGCTTATGTATCTGGTCAATACACGACCCGATATATGCTATGTTGTTAACCAGATTTCACAAGCTATGGTTAAGTCAACCAAGCTCTTTTGGAAGGAAGGCAAGCATGTATTGCGTTATCTCAGAGGCACATCGGGATATGGATTGTGGTACAGACAGGAGGATGAGGTGAAGCTATGTGGCTTCACGGATGCAGATTGGGTAGGGAGCCCAATGGACAGAAAGAGCACATCTGGAGGGATCTTCAGTATCGGGTCGACAACAGTTTCTTGGTATAGCAGGAAGCAGAGATCCGTGGCAATTAGTTCAGCAGAGGCCGAGTATATGGCAGCAAGTTTGGCTGCATGCGAGGCTATATGGATGAGGAAGATCCCGGTCGGGTTGTTGGGGTCACAATTAGAGCCTACTGTAATTTATTGTGATAACCAGAGTTGCATTAAACTCTCAGCTAATCTAGTATTTCATGATAGATCCAAGCACATCGACATCAGGTACCATCATACTAGAGATTGTGTGTAGCGGAGAATCATGTTACTTTCATACATTCCCACAGAGGATCAAGATGTTGATATCTTGACGAAGGCGCTCACCAGGAGCAAATTCGAATACCACAGAGGCAGGATAGGGGTTGCAGATAATCCATATCTTTTTGAGAGGGAGTGTTGAAAATGCAACAAGATGATGGAGCTTAGTGAAAAGAAGTCGCCTTCACTAAGTGGGCCCGTAGGCTATTTTTGGTGCAAATTCTATTTTTAGACATATGGATCATGGTCTATGAGTTGCAGGATGTTATTTATGGATGATTGGTCATGTTGGTAAAAATAGATAGACCTCTATTTTTAGACATATGGGCGGAGTCTATTTTTAGACTGCCAGTCAAAAGATAGAACAGTCGAATATTATTAGCTCTTAATAATATTTGGAATATAAACATTATCTTATCCTCTTGTAGCACTTCAGTTTGAGCTACGGATATGGCACATGCAACTGCCATAAGGAAATATTCTTTTCCTATGGGTTAGTTGAGCTATTGCATGATGGAATTCAGTTAGAACTCAAGTGATTGAGTTTGGTGGAGTTGATTGAGGAGTTGACGGAGTTGTTTTCAGTTTGACTTAGTTGAACTAGTTGTATTTAGTCTAACTACCAAATACACTAGTGATGAGTGATGTGAATTAATTATTAATTAATTCACTAATTATTAACTCATAAATCAACTAAATAATACATCAGTTAACTCAGTGCATGGACAGTTCAGTGGAGACAAGTGTTAGAGGTGGGTGAAAGGGTGAGACTACTATCAGTTGTGACTATAGCTGTGCATGAGATTTGCACAATCATTGATTGAGATTGCCAATGAGTATTGTGCAGTACAAGCCAAGGGAATTTGAACTTGGATCTGATCTATTCTCAACTTGGATTGCGCAGTAGAGGTAGGCAAATAGTGGAGGAGATTTGAACCCGTGACTTGTTCAGATCTGAGCTAGTTTGTGTGTAGCAGGTGGAGATAGTACTGAGTACTTGTGAGGAGTATTGTACTATGTATTGTTACATTTTCTCTATCATTATAATATGCAGATAGTTGGGGGTTTTCAGCTGTATGCTTTCCCCATTACATACTATGTTGATATTTGTAATTGATGTTTCAATGTGCGCATGCGATTGTTTTTAATTCCGCAAATTGATGATCAATGGTAGAGGAGGTTATGTATTATGCATGCATTCCACAAATAGTGTATAATCAGGATAATCTCTGTGAATAAGTGTTATATTATTCAAATTTCTACAACCATTATCTTTTAGTGAATCTAGGCAAGAAAGACCTCAGAATCAAATTGCTACAGGATTGATACAAGATTGCTACAAGATGTTTGTCTCTCGATTTAGCTTGCCAATTTCCCAAGAAAATCAAATTCAAACGAGATGGGATATTTTTTATTATGTACAATTTCCTAGAACTCCAATCCAAGTGGAGCCACCAAAAAATAACCTTGTTAACGAGTGTTTAAAAATAGCATAAAATTACTACTCTGAAAACTAGAAATTCTAGAACTAGTGAGATAGTTAACCTAACAAATTCCTAATCTGAACAAGTTAAAATGATATGGGGTTAATTTTTCTATTAATTAGAATGATTTTAGGACTCAATACAAATGGAATCAACTCAAAAGAGCCTCATTAACATGTGCTAAAGAGTAGCTGAAAATTATTATTGTTTTGTTATATGATTGTTGGGAATGATTGTTTATCTATTTTATTATCCAAGGTAGAGTTTCTAGAGGTCTATGAATCCATTTATTAATTTTATGGTCTTATGATAATCATAAAGTTTCTATGGGTGTTTAAGAGTGTTTTGGATCAAATGAAAATGCATATGGAGGTTTGTTTCATAGTGTTATGGGATCGGGACAGAGTGCTGCATAATTGCCCTGTTTTGATACAAGATTGAATCCGTGAGCATTATGAGGGTGGAAAAGGAAATTTGAAGGTAGGGAAAGGTAGTGGAAGGTAAATGAAGGTTTTATGAGACCTTTCCAATTCTAGTACCCTTCAAGGGCCCATCTTGCACAAAAACCAATGCACACAATGGCCTTCAATAACCTAGAGATGTGCTTGGTGAACAGTTATTTGAGGGGGTTGTTGAAGTTCAAGAAAGGAATATAGTGGTGGGATAAATAGTTTTAATGAAAATTCCAACCCTACATATCAAAAATAGTACCTTCACACCACAATAAGTTACTCTATTTTGCCAAACAATTAAAAATGTTAGCAATGTAAATTGCAAAAAATTGAAATGAGAGAAAAAAGATGAGTTGAATTTTATTGGAAATATAGCCATTGCATTGAAAGACAACCTATTTGGAAATATGCACAAGGCCTACAACCACTATAGGTTATACTTCATGTGCTCAAGGAAAACTACTAAAGCAATCACTAGTTTCCAAAAAACAGAGATGCAAGAAAAAAAAAATCTAAGGTCTAACTACTGCAAAGGAAAGTGACTATATATTTTTGTCTTCGAAACGCAACATATCCAACCACACTTCCCACAAGAGATGTGATTTACATACCTGCGCAAGCAATTTTCTCATAAATGAATTCAACTAGAAAAGAAAGAAAATATTGCTAGCTAGATACAAGAAAGAAGATGCATGAATAAAATATATAAAGGAGAGATACTAGAGCCTATGGGTTGGGACCTAACCCAAGAGGACTCAACCCTCTAAAGATGGATCAAACTTAAAATAAGATAGCTTTCATTCGCTTTCAAAATAATACATAAAAAAATACTAAGAAAATAAGTCTACTACTCCTCAAAATCTATTCTCCACTAATTCAAACTACTCATTGGGATGTTAGGATTCTTTATTTATACAAAATAATTGAGGGGAAACCTCATTGAAGAGGGGGATTTTTTCCCTCCACTTCCCTAAAAATTTGGATCTGGTTTCTTGATTGATTTCGAATTCCAAGGAGGATAGATCCTTTGTAATCTAGTTAAGCTCCAGATCCTCTTTTGGTGGGGAACACATCCATACATTTTCTCAATCAATGGAGCTTCAAAATATAATCAATAACTTCATAATATTCCATTCATTTATTGGCAAGGAATAAGTCCCAAGGTTCTCTCATTCAGAATTTACTCAAAATTCTCCCAATATTCTGGAAAAATAAATAATATTAAGCACATAATATGAAATTATCTCTAAACCTCCTAAGAACATATTAAATATAAAAAACACATTATTAAGTATAGAAGGAGAGATTTAATATAGCCTTTATGTGCCTAAGAAAGGTTATATGGGACTCAATATGTGTCTAATTTGGAGGCTCATTATACAACCCTACTAAAACTATTTCTCATCCTTTGAGAAACCTACTCATCTTCCTTGATATGTTTTTCTTCATGTATATCTTTTATAACGCCCCATACTGATGTGGATGTAGCTTCCCCTGCTAGATGGAAGCCTACATATTCTTCAATTATTTTCATTTCTTCATGTATCATGGGGTCTTCTACTCCCTCCTTTCTCTTCTTAGCTAGTCTTCTTGGTGTTTCAACATCTTTTCAAGTCTCTTGAGACTCTATATGTATTGTTGACAATTTTAACCTTTGTTGATGATAAATGAAGCTCAACCAACTCTATTTTATCTATTCTTTTCTTCTCTTCTATTTCTTCCTCAGTTTCTGTGGGCTTAGTAAGGACCATTACACTCTTCTACAACTTTATACTTCTTTCTCCCACCTTGAAGCTTCTTTTATAACCCTTAGATGCAATCTTGTAGCAATATAGGGCATCTTGTAGCAGTCTTGTAACATCTTGTAGCAGCATGTCTGTATCCTATAGTAGCTTGCATAATCTTATAGCAGCTTGTCAGTATCTTGTAGAAGCCAATTTGCATGACAAGAGGTGGTGGTTCCACCATTTTATTTTTATTTTTACTTTTTTTTTAATATTCTTCTCTCTCCTTTTTTTTAAACAACATTGCATGCAAAGATTTGAGTTAAGTGAGTTGGCCCCACCCATATTTTTCTTTTTCTTTCTTTTCCTTAATGATATTTCATGAAAAATAATCTTGGAGTTCTTTGAGTTAAGTGAGCTTCCCCCCACCTACTTTTTGAACTTCATGATAACCTCCCACTTTATTAAGTCTTTTTAAACTGTTGTCTCATTTATCTCCCACATGTGTGGTTGTCCTTTAGAGAAAATTTAAGTGACTTGCTAGATAAGACCGAGGCTTCCTGATATCAAGTTTGGCTATAAAATATCTTTCCTTCTCATGCTTTTAATGTTTTCTCAAGCTAGAATAGGTAAATTTAAAGGTGAGGTTAGAGAGTTGCATACATGTGCCTTAACATGAGTGTTTTTTGTGTGTGTGCAAGATGTCGATGTAGACATGGAGGATGCCTTTGATGATACTGAAGATGCATGTGATAATCTGTTGGAGGTCCTAATGTTGATAGCCTTGTTTCTGGAGGTCTTCCAGGTTTTCTGTTGTTTCCTTTGTTGCTCTGTGGTTGAGATGCTCCTAATGTGATTGTTGTGGTTGATGATTGAATAGTTGATGCTTGCATGAGGCTGCTACATCATTGATGAAGTTTTTGTATTACTCTTTGAGGTACAAAATGTCACTTTCATCAATCCTTTTCATTGGCTTCAATTTTTTTCATTTTTGTTTGAATTTCCATGATTCATGTGATGAAAACATAGGTGCCACCATGGATCATATGTTTCTTTTGTTTTTGATCAAGGATCTTATAACTGCTGAGGAATAGTGTTGGAGTCTCCTAAAGATTCATTATGTTCAAATTTCTTGTTCTTGTGCTTCAAATGTGATCCTGTAGGGTTTATGGAGGTCGCTAGAGGACTATGTGTCTTCCTGTAGTAGTCACACATAGTCATTAGGATCAAAATTCCCTCCAAGTACTACTTGCAACAATGTTGAAAGTTCATGAAAAATTTGTTGATGATGGAAATAGATCCCTTCTATGATGGAAAAGGATCTGAGGTCTTTTGTGATCAAAAATGGTGGAAAAGAGATGAAGGGCAAGGATTTTAATGGATGGTAATGGGAATAAAGGTGAAAGAAAATGTGATATCTAGTGTAATGGATGGATGATATGGCTCTTATGGACCCTCTCCCATGTTCTTGAGTGAAAAAATTTCAATATGTTCCTTTTTTTATGTAGATCAACATCCTATAGCAATTTTGGAACAATCTTGTGGTAATACATGATATTGATAGAATTTTGTGTCAGAGGCTAGATAATGGTGTGGAAAAGCTTGGAGAGGTTAAGGGATGGATGGAGTGGACACAAAGAAATAAATGGGAGTGTATGAAGGTGAATTTTGATGTTTCTCCTCTGAATGTGTTATCCTTCATTGACTCTCATTGGAACATTTTTGTACCTGAAGAAGTTTTGGAATGAATAATGCAAGGGTTCCTTCTAATTCCTCTCTTTGTGGTTGTAATCCACCCCATGATTCTCCCAAAGTTGGAAGAACAAATCCTTTGTTTTTGCTACAAGGTTAAGAAAAATTCAACTATAATTGAGCTATTGAGGCAGAGATAAGGAAGGAACGATTTGTTAGAACTGCTTGGAAAAGGGTAGGTTTCATAACACAACTCAAAAAAACTACATTTCCTTCTCTCACCATGCTCAACACATATACTTCATTCTATTTTCATGCCAAAATTTCTACCATAAATTGTTACAAGATGTATTGTTTAAAATAATGAAGGTTTTTTAGGCTTTTTGTCAAAAGGTGGCAAGGAAAAATTTGTACTTACCCTCCCTTTGATGCTCCTCCTTGAATTCTAAGGTTTGGGTGATGTTTTTGCTCAAAATCAGGCTCTTTGTAGCTCTCTAGGCTTTCCTCTAACATCTTTTGTCAATCGTGTAGCACTTTGTGTCAATCTTTTATCACTCTGTCAATCTTGTAGTAGTTTTTGGAAAATCCTATATCATAATTGTTTAATCCATATCTCTCAAATAGTAGATTAGATTCACTTGATTTTTTTTTAGAATGTTTCCATCATCCTTATGCATCTCCTCATAAAAAACCTTGGCCAATGGATGCACGAATCTCGAGAAAAATGGAAAATGGCTAAAAGTTATCTTGACCAATTTATCGAAAACTATGCACTTTAATTTATTGAAATTTCTTGAGCATGTTACTATAATCCCTATGCATATCCCCATGAAATAGATTCACCAATGGATACATGGTTTTCGAGATATGGTAAAAATAATTTATGCCTTGTGTATTTTGGAAATCCTATAGCCGAACACATTGTTCCTGTAGCACTTCAGGACAATGAGGAAACTGAAGGGAAAAGGCTTAGGAATGATGAGAAATGACATGGGGATTCATTATGAAAATAACAAGACATGTATGGACTTTTTCTTAGCCATGTTAGATCATCTTGGTGCACGAGGTGGAAAACTCATTAGGGGAATTTTGAGGTCTAAAATGGGCCTCCTAAGGAAATTATAAAATAATAGTGGAAATAATAAAATAATATTAGATTACATCATCAAATTTTAGAGAGAGAAACAAAAAAACTATTTTTTTCAACTCATATTTTCAACTTATCTCCCTATGGGTTTACTCAAATTTTGAGCAACAACACTTGTTGGATGAAAATTTTGATTCCTCGTCCAAGGGGTACCCATGTTGCATACTTTTGATGAACCCTACTATATGAAAAATGAGAAATACTTGAAAAGCGTGATTGCAATCACGTTTTTTTTTTTTAAATGTATTTCTCATTTTTCGTGTAGTATGGTCCATTGAAAGTATGCAACATGGGTACTCCTTGGATGAGGAATCAAATTTTGCATCCAAAAAGTACTCCCACTCCAAATTTGAGTAAAACCTTAGGGAGATAAGTTGAAAATATGAGTTGAAAAAGTAGTTTTATTATTTTATTATTTTTTAAGCTTTTTTACTTTTTTACTCCAAAAATGGTTAATCATCTCCTATGGTTGAAATCATCATCTTGAATCCTATTGGTTCTTATAAAGTTTATTTTGGTTGTACATTTTTCTTAGGAGGCCCATTTTAGACCTCAAAATTCCCCTAATGCAATGTTGACTACCCTTGACTAGATGCTTGCTTCCCTGATCAATTTTTTGTTGCTTGAGAAAGTTGGGAAGACCCTACATATATCATAGAGAGATACTTAGAGAAAAGAATTTTTTTCCTTCTTATTTTTCATTTTTTCTCTTTCTTCTAGGCCTACCAGTTGTCTCAATGAGGTTTTCAACTAACAAGTCTGCCTAAGTGCCTCAAAGGAGTTTTTCACCTAAGATATTTTTCCTTTTTCCTCTTTTTTTATTCCCAAGCCACTTACTACCTCATGGAGGTTTCCAATTAGTGAGCAACCTCAGGTGCCTCAAAGGACGTTTTCGCCTAAGATTTTATTTTTTCCTCTTATTTTATTTCCTTTTTTTCCCTTTTTTTTCTTTTATTCCTTTATCCTACTCTACTTGAAAAAAAAAATCTTTCAAATATAGGAATACTTCCAATGGATCCATTTGCATAACAAGATGATAGATAAACTCATATGTAGGATCGAAATATATGCTTTGACATGTACCTGAATATGAGAGACCAACCGCCTTGACTTTGATGATGTCAAACACTATTGAAGAGAGTGGTGCTCCTGTTTAGTGATTGTCAGAAACCAAGTTAAATATAGTTGTGATGCCCTCAGTTCACTTTCTCACCTGGATCTTTCTGTATTCCTTCTTCTTCCATGTGATTCAAATCTTCTGCTATTTTCTTATTAGTCCCTTGAACACATAAAGGATCTGATGATAAGCATAGCATAAATTCTTCAATATCAGGCTCTAATGGCTACTCTCCATCAAATGTGCTCCATGATCCTTTAGTATCCTTTTGATCTTCTTATTTTAAATGTTTTTCTTCAATAGAAGTAAGAGAATATCTTCTTTGCAATACTCTTCCCGATCCAAGCTTAATATCATTTGGATCAAGAGGATTTGTTTGGAGATTTTGTATCATAGCATTGTAAGTGGGTCAAGTTACTTTATTTCTTGGGATTGTAAATGGTTGTGTAGGTATTTGAGTGGGAGTGGGTCTTTGAAATGGTTGTGGTTGAGGATGTGGTTGTGGTAGACGTGGATAGGATTAATAAAATTGATTTTGGTATGGATGATATTGAGGATGTTGATGGAAATATGGATCACCCCACTCAGGAGGTTGGTGTTGATATGGATGAAAAGGAGGAATGACATATTGGGGAGGATAATACCCTGAATAGGGAACAATGCATTGGGAAGTATAATACCATGGAGACCAAGGTGAGGTTCTAGGAGTATACTAAGGTATAAAATCTTATCCATCTTTGGCGACTCATCAACCTTGCTGAGTTTGCATCTAGTAACCATTGGAGTGTTTACCAATGAAAATTCCTACATGCCTAATTTATTCAAAACTTCCTTGAGATACTTGCTTCATGAGATAAAATTCCTTTAGAAGATTGTACAATCTATAAACCAAGGAAATCAAAAAGTTCTGCAAGCACAAACATCTCAATTTTGGCCTTCATATCAGCTACAAACTGACAAGTTAGAGAATTTGAATCACTGGAAAAAATAACGTCATCAACTTAGATAACCACCAATAAAAATTTTCCATCATTAGATTTCACATATAAATTACTATTAAATTTTCCTCTTTTAAAACCATACTTGAGAAAATAATTGTCCTACTTGGAATACCAACCCCGTGGGGCTTTCTTAAGACCACACAAGCCATTTTTCATCTTGCAAACATAATCAAGATTATCTAACAACTTAAAACCATTTGGCTACTAAATGTAGACTTCTTCCTATAGTTATCCATTCAAGAAAGTAGATTTGACATCAATTTAATATATCTTTAATTTCTTGAAATTAATAAATTCTAAAAAACATGTGTATTACCTATAATCAAGCTATAGGAGAGAAGGTTTCATTAAAGTCGAAACCTTCAATTTGTGCATAGCCTTTGAAAACTAATCTTGCATTTTTTCTTACCACTTCACCATGTTCATTCAATTTTTCCTAAAGACCCATTTCGTGCCTATCACATTATTTTCTGTTGGTCTAAGAATAAGCTCCCATGTCTAATTTTTCTCAATCTAATCAAGCTCTTCATGCATAGCTTTTAATGAATTAATAATTATCATCTTGGTTGGATTGAGAAAAATATTTTGGTTCCATCATAGATAACAAACCTACATGCATTTGAGTAGGGAGATTTAACAACCTTATTCTTGTCTGCACACCTGAATTTAAATCACCAACAATTTGGTGAGTTGGGTGGTGTTTTTACACATACCTTGCAGGATCTTTGGATTAAGGATTGGGAGATTCTTCATTGTCTTCTTCAGAAAATGGCTTATCATCCTTCTCATGATATTCATTGGTTGATTGTCTTTAAAATCAATATGTTCATGAATTTTAACATCAATACAATTGATTATCCTCTTTGTATTGATGTTGTAGCAACTATAGCGCTTGTTATTGTGAGAGTATCCAAAAAACAAACTTCATCAACCCTTTCATCGAACTTACCAAGATTTTTTTCATTCATTTTGATATAACATTTTCTTCCAAATACTTTGGAATGCTTGACTATTGCAGGTTTTCCATACCAAAGCTCATATGGAGTTTTTTCATTGTTTGGTTATGAGGTGTGATTTGTTGAGAATCACCACTACTGTGTGAATAGATTCAACCCAAAATATCTATTGAATATTTATTTCTACCATCATGGCTCTAGCCAACTGGTGAATTGATCTATTGGCTCTCTCTACTACATCATTCCATTGTGGAGTCCCTGCTACGGTAAATTGTCTTTTGATGCCATGTTTCTTACAAAAATCATGAAATTGCTTTGAAGAAAACTCACCTCCATTATTTGACCTTATGCGCTTGATTTTACAATCTACCTCATTTTCAGCCATGGCTTTAAAGTCTTTAAACTTTTCAAAAGCTTCTATTTTTTCTCTAAGGAATGCAACCCATATCATTCTGTTGAAACCATCAATGATAAGCATGAAATATAGTTCACCTGAAGGTGTTTGAGTTCTTGAAGGACCACATAAGTCCATATGTACTAGTTATAATGGCCTGGTTAATGGGTTCTCCTTGGACTTGAATGGTACTTTCATTTTTTTACCAATCTAATAGCACTTGCAAATAATATTCTTAGGCTTTGAAAGCTTTGGTAGATCTCTAACAACATTCTTCTTTCCCAAATTGATAATTTGATCAAAGTTCATATGTCCTAGTCTTCGATGCCACAAACAACTCTTGTCATGGTCCATATTTATTCAGAAATGAAATGAAATACATACTTAAACAGAAACACAAGGCTACATAAAAAACTATACTTCAATTCATTAATAACAAATACTCAAACTATTTACATGCAAAATGGAAATAAACTAGCCCAACGATGGTAGCTTATCTCTGAGAAGAGATGTGATGGTTATATGCCTTCTGAATTGTGTTACAATGAGGCTCAAATTCTCTTTTATTATTTATAAACAATGGAAAACCCTAAAAATCCAAAAACCTAACCCTAGGAGATGAAGCACCAAAAGTGCGTGTGCCCAGTTGGGGTTAGTTTGTATATCAACTTCCTAGGGTTGTAACTTTGGCATATGATCTTTGTTTGACGTGTACAATAGCTTGTTAGAAATTTCTTTTTGAGGATGACAAATTTATAGTGTAGATCATTGCCTTTGGATACAATTTTTCCTGTCTTCTAAAAAACCATCATTTAGGGCCGCAAAATGGCTCTAAAAGTTTAGGGCCCGATAAACTGACAAAATAATAAATTATGCTAAAATTAAGGAAACTGAAAGAAAAAATGATGGGGTTCCAAGTGGAATATATGGGTGGCCACCAATATCCACTGAGATCATTCATCCCCCATTAGGAAGCAATGGTCCCCATTACGTTGAGTGCCTCAATGAGATGGGGAAACTTTTATTAAACTTGGTCCTTGGTGAGCCACTCGCCTTGGTTCAGGTGCTAGACAACTTTGAAAATCCAGTACAGTTGGATCCTCTGTTGGCAAGTTTTCTTGATCTATGTTTCCATGATTTGATCAATTGTAGACTGTTCTATGCAGTCTAGGTTGAGCTTTGTTGGTCTTAGTTACTCAACAATGTCTGATGTGTCCAACAATGGTGGAAAATATGGTTGAATGCAATCCACATTAAGCATTGGGTGCAGGCCAAGGAATGGGGGAATGTTGATTTTGAAAGCATTGTCTCCAAAAGCCTCAATGATGGTGTAAGGTCCATATTGGAGTGGTTGGAGCTTCTGATGGGCTCCGACGAGGTGTTCTTTCTGAAAATGAAACCAAAATTTGTCACTCACCTGAAACTTATATGGCACCTGATGTTGATCATGTTGTTTCTTGTAATTGGCAATGGATTTATCCAAGATGTCATGAACATGTTGGCAGATGTGTTGGATGTGTTCAATAAACTTGGTTTCTTTATTAACCTCAGACTATACATGTGAAAATTCTTCTTGTGTAGAGTCGCATGAGGGATGGAAACATCAACCAGACACAATGGTTGAAATCCTAAACCCACTTGAAAGGGACTACAACCAGTAGAACTATGGAGATATTTGTTATAATTGTGTTACACATAGGGAAGGTTCTCATACGATGTTCATGGATGCTTGGAGTTGTACATGCGTAGTATGTGCACTATCATCCTATTGACAACTTATGTATGGCCATCAATCTGGGGATGGAATGCAACTGGCTTGGTGAGTTTGGTGTCTGATAATGACTAGAGGCTCTACTAGAATGTGCTCAAGAAATTGTTACCTTGATTTAATATAATGGTTTTTGGGACCAAAATGTACTCACACTCATTCAAAGAAGATTTTAGAAGTTCCCTCTACTTTGATACTCTTCTTATAGGCCACCAATATAGACATATTAGAAAATTTGTCCATGACTACAAATACATAGTCATTACTATGCTTGGTGGAAGGGAGGCTAGATAGATAAGTCATTGAGATGGATTCCCAGGGTTGGATGGGAGTAGGCAGAGGAGTGTACATGCCTTTCTTCTTGATGGTTGTCTTGGTGATGACATAAGCAATGCAGGATCTAATATATTTTCCAACATCCAGTCAGAGTTTTGTGCAATGAAATTACTTAATTTATAATATGACCATAGTTTTTTCCACACCAAAGTGTCTTGCGACTCAACTTTAATGCGCCTCCAAAATCAAATTGGCACGCTCTCTTGAAGGAACACAAAGGTGGCCCAACTAGCATAATAATGTGTCATATAGGTGGAAGTCTGGAACTTCCTTGTCATCCACTAGCATTTGGTATGTGGTGGTAAACTTTGGATCATTTTTGTACAGTTGTGGCTATCTAGAGGTCTTGTGACCGCAAGAGTTAAGAATAGTAGTCATTGTTACAACTTGCGGTCTACTGAGGCAATCTACAACATGATTGGTGTCACCCTTCTTGTATTTAATGTTCAAATGGAATTGTTTCAAATATGTAGACCACTTCTGATGGTGATCATTTTGCAACTTCCCTTGTGTTTGTATAAAATGAAGAGGTCAGTGATCTATGTGGATGACCATATCCTTCCCTAGAATGTAATGTTCCCATTATTGGCAAGCCTACATGATAGAATAAATCTCTTTATTATAGGTGGGGTATTTTCGAATTGTGTTAGAAAATGTCTCACTGTGGCAGGCCATCAGATGCCCTTACTGGGTTTAAACTGCACTAATAACATACTCAAAGGTGTCTATCTCAATTTCAAATGGTTGTTGCAGGTTTGGCAATGTGAGTACTGGTGCATAAGAGAGGTAGTGCTTCAACTCAATGAATTCTTTCTATTGGGACTCATACCAGGAAAACTTTTCTTTTTCTCTTCCCTTGGTAACTTGACTCAAAGGCCAAGTGATATGAGAGAATCCCAACATGAACCTATGATGAAAATTGAAAAGGCCCAAAAAGTTGCAAAGCTTTGTTAGAGTGGTCGGGGTTGTCCAATCCTAAGTGACTTGGATCTTAGTCAAATCCACACTCATGCCTTTCTCATTAATGATGTAACCCAGATATTATACATGGCTCATGCCGAAGGTGCATTTCTCCAAGTTGGCACATAGTTTTTGTTGCCACAAGGTTTGAAGGACCTGTCAAATGTGTTGTAAGTGTTCTTCGCAACTCTTGCTGAAGATGAGGATGTTGTCCAAATATACAACCACGAATTATTTGGTGAATGGCCATAAGATGTCATCCATCAACCTCATAAAAGTTGCAGGGGAATTTGTCAACTTGAAAGGCATGACCAATTACTCAAAAAGGCCCTCCTTGTATTTGAAGATAATCTTCCATACATATGTCGGTTCTATTGGAACTCGGTGATTTCCAAACTTCAAATCAATCTTCTTGAAGTACTTGGCCCCCTTGGGCTGGTCAAGAAGGTCATCAATCCATGGGATTGGATGTCTATTCCTGATATTGAATTTGTTTAGTGCTCAATAATTAATGCAGAGCCTATGAGTCCCATCCTTATTCTGTACAAGTAAAATTGGGCTCCCACAAGGTGAGGAACTTGGTCGCACATGCCCTTTTTGTATCAAATCCTAGATCTACCACTTGATTTCTTCATTTTCTAGAGTGGAGTAATGGTATATCATCCCATTGGGTAGAGGTGCTTTGGGAGTCAGATAAATCAAGTGCTTGACTTGACAGTGCAAAAGTACCCCTATGGGTGAGGAGAAGATGTCCTTCGATTCTTCCACGACCTTATCCACCTGCTTCTGCTACTTGGAGGAACCATTCCCAGGGGTCATGGATGAGGCGATGATATTCCCCTTACTTTATGATCTGAACTTAAATAGGAATCCAACAACTTACAGATATAATCATAAACACAGAGATGCAACAGAAAAACATTTCATTTCATTAATAGAAAAATACTTAACTATGCTTACAAACAGAATGGAAATAAGATAGCTCAGGTGATTGTAGCTTATCTCTGAGAAGAGATGTGGTGGCTACATGCCTCTGAACTATGTTACAATGAGGCTCAAGGGCCTACTTATTATTGGAAAACATGAGAAAAACCTAAACAACAAAAATCCTAACCCAAGGAGACGTAACACCAAGAGTTTGTGGGCCCCGTTGGGTTTAGTTGGAAAACCAACTTCCTGGGGTCGTAACTTGGTCATATTATCTATATTTGGTGCGTACGACACCTTATTGGAAAGGACTAGCTGAGTACTACAGGTTTCAATGCAAGACCCTACCAATAGTTGTGGGCCTACCTCAGACCCCAAAACACATCGTTTAGGGGGTCAAAACAGCTCCAGAAGTTTAGGACCCAAAAAACTGCTAAAAATAGTAAATGCTGAAATGAACAAGGAAATAGATGAAACTGACTAGGGGGTCTAGGTGGAATAGGCAGGTGGAAACCAATATCCACTTGGATTATTCCTCCCCCCTTAGGAAGCAATGGTCCCCATTGTGTGCAAAGCCTCCATGAGGTGAGGAAATTTATGTTGAACCTGGTCCCTGATGAAGGAGTTGGCTTGCTTTGACAACTTGATATAATTGTATCCTCTATTGGTGAGTGTTCTTGATCAGTGTTTCCATGATCTTATAATTTGTGGCATGTTCCATGCAGTCCGGGGTTGAGCTCCATTGGTTTGGGTTGTTCTGCAATCTCAGATGTGTCCAACAATGGTGGAAAGTATGGCTGAAGGTGATCTACATTGAACATTAGGTGCAGACCAAGGAATAGTGGGATGCTAAGCTCGAAGGCATTGTCACCAATGGCCTTGGTGATGGTGTATGGCCCATATCGGAGCTGACAAAGCTTGCGGTGGGGTCCAACAAGGTGCTCCTTCTCTAAATGTAGCCAAACTTTGTCACCTACCTAGAACTTGTGCAACACTCGATGTTGATCATGGCACTACTTGTACTTAGCATTAGCTTTGCCCAATATATCACAAACCTATTGGTGGATGTGGTGAATGTGCTCAATGAATTTATTATCCCTTTCATCTTCAGACTGAACGTGAATTGAATCTACCTGGGTGGATGCAAATGGTATAGCCACATCAATGGGTCATAATGGCTGAAATCCTAGCCCTACCTAAAAGGGACTTTAGCCTGTTGAACTGTGGAGATCTCTATTGTAGTTGTGTTTGACATACGGGATAGTTTCATCCCGCATGTGTGGATGCTTCGAGTTGTACATGCACAAAATGTGTATGATCATCATGTTGACAACCTCTATTTAACCATCAATTTGGGGATGGATAGTTGTGGACTTAGTAACTTCTTTATCCATCATCAACCATAGACTTGACGAAAATGCACTCAGGAATCCGTTGTCCTAATCTAAGATAATGGATTCTGGGATCCCAAAGTGTACCCACACTCGCTCAAAGAAGAGATTAGAAGTGGCCTTTGTTGTGATACTCTTCTTGCAGGCCACCATGATGGCCATCTTAGAGAATCGATCGATGACCATGAAAAAGCAATCATTTTCTTACTTAGTAGAAGGAACGCCTGACATGTAATCCATGGAGACAAATTCCCAAGGCCAACTAGGAGTAGGTAGAGGATTATACAATCCTTGCTTCTTGATGGTTGGTTTGGCAATGGCGTAGGCGATGCAGGATCTAATGTACTTACCAACATCTTGACGAAGTTTTGGCCAATAAAAATACTTATGCAATACTGCCACTATTTTCTTTACTTTGAAATCTCTAGCAACTTGACTGTAGTGTGCCTCCCAAATCATCTTGGCACAATCACTTGAAGGAACACATATGTGTCCCAGGTGGCATAATAGTGCATCCTAAAGGTGAAAAATTGGAAATTTCTTCCCTTCCAAGAGTGTCTAGTATATGATACCGAATGTTGGATCGCTCTTGTAAATATGAGACCACCCCAATGTCTCGTGCCCACAGGAGTTGAGCACAATGATTAGCACCATGACCTGTGCTTGGTTGAGGTACTCATCGATGTTATTGGTCCTGCCCTTCTTATACTTAATGTTCAAATGGAACTATTGCAAGTAGATGTACCATTTCTGATGGTGATCATTCAGTAGCTTCCCTTGTGTCTGTATGAACTATAGAGGTCAATGGTCTATGTGGAGGACCATTTCCTTCTCCAAAATGTAATTCTTCCATTGACCAAAGGCATGTACAATGGAATACATTTATTTATCGTAAGTGGGGTACTTTTGGACTATGTCTAAAAGTGTCTCACTATGTTAAGCCATTGGATGCCCATGCTGAGTACGAACCTCGCCAATAGCATAGTCGGAGGCATATTTCTCAATCTCAAATGGTTGTTGCAGGTTTGGTAATGTGAGAACTTGTGTGGAACAGAGTTTATTCTTTAACTCATAGAATGCTTTTTGTTGGGTTTCCAACCAAAGAAACTTTTCTTTCGTTTTTCCCTTAGTGACTTGACTTAAAGGCCAAGTGATATGAGAGAACCCCAACATGAACCTGCAGTAGAAATTGGCAATACCTAAAAACCTGCAGAGCTCTGCTAGAGTGGTTGGGGCTAGCCAATCCTAAATGACTTGTATCTTGGATGGGTCTACATGTACACCTTGTTCACTAATGATGTATCCCAGATAATGAACCTGGGTCAAGCCAAAGATGCATTTCTCCAAGTTAGCACACATCTTCTATTGTCGTGGGGTTTGAAGGACTTGTCAAATATGGTGGAGGTTCTCTTCTCAACTCTGGCTGAAGATCAAGATGTCATCTAAACGCACCACCAAGAATGCATTGGTGAAGGGTCGCAAGGTGTCGTCCATCATTCTCATGAAGGTTGCAGGGGCGTTAGTTAATCCAAATGGCATGAACAATCATTCTAAAAGGCCCTCGCTGGATTTGAAGGTAGTCTTACACACATTGGAGGGTTCGATAGGCACCTGGTGATAACCTATCTTCAAGTCAAATCTTGTTGAAATATTTGGTCCCTTTGAGTTAGTCCATAAGGTCATCAATCCGTGGGATTGGGTACTTATTCTGGATAGAGATCTTGTTCAGCGTCTAATAGTCAATACAAAGTCTCTAGGTTCCATCCTTCTTCTGTACCAATACAATTGAGCTCCCATAAGGTGATGAGCTTGGCCTGATGTTCTCAAGGTTGAATTGCCTGGTTGCTTCAGTTTGTGCAATTAGGATTTTAATGGTTGCAAAATTGTGATGCTTACAAGGTTAAAGATGTAGAGAGGAGAAGGGAAGATATTGGTTGCAACCCTTGAGGTAATTCCCAAAATAAGGAGAGCCACAAGGCCACAATCTCCACCACCCAAAGTTCCAATTCTAGCTGCATTTGAAACTCCTCAAGCTTTGTCTTCAACTGAGATTGAAGAGGTACAATTAGTACAAATTTCTGACCCCAAATCCATAGCCATTATGTCTAGAAAAAGAGAGCTTGAAGGTCCCTCTTCACAAGAGGAAGAATTCAAGAAAGATTTATATACTTTGATTGAGATGGTTAAAGTCCTCTATGAAGAGAGGAACACTAGAATTGTTGGAAAGAGTTCTAAACCTCCACATGGAGAAGGAAACTTAGAGGACAAAAAAGATGAGAAGAAGGATTCCAAAGGGAATGGTGGAAATCCACCTCCATCTCCACCATCCTCATCATCTTCCTCATCATCTTCACCATCTCACACAACATCATCTTCCACTACCACCACTGAAACAACCCATACTCATTCCAAAACCCTAAAAGGAAAAACTCCATTACTGAAATTGGACATAAAATTCGAACTTCCCATGTATAATGGAGAAGTAATGCAGAAAAGTTAAACCATTGGATTCGACAGTTGGATGCGTACTGCAGAATTCAGAACCTTCAAGAAGACGACATAAAGATCCAGTTGGCTTCACTGAGGCTAGAAGGAGCTGCAGTAGTTTTGTGGGAAGAAAAGACTCAAGAGTAAATGAGAATCCATGGTAAGATATCCATCACTTGTGTTGAATTTGTTTCTTCAATTAAAATATAGTTTATCCTTTAGCCTATATGCAAAAGCTCATTATGAGTTGGCAGAATTTTAGGCAGCTTAAAGGCCAAACAATCCAAGATTATACACAAGAGTTTAGGAAAAAGGCTTTGTTATTAGGAATGAATTTGATTTATCAAGATACACTGGTGAAATATATTGGGGGTTTACATTCCTATTTGAAACATACTATCCTTATGTTTAATCCAACTAATTTGGATGAAGTACGTGTGCAAGCCACACATCTTGAATCTAGAGGATAGAACACTTATTAAGAGGATAGTAATAAAATTCCACCTAAGGGTAAGGAGAAAGAGAAAGGAGGAAAATGGAAAGGGAAGAAGAATTCAAGTGTGAATAAAGAAGGGGAGAAAATCACATGCAAACATTGTTCCAAAGAGGGGCATGATGAAGCCCACTGCTAGAAATTTCATCCAAAAATGAGACCAAATAAGTTCAACAATAAATGGAAACAGAAAACCACTGCTCTCACTCATGAAGATTTAGGTTCTGAATCAGGTGATGAAAACAAAATCATTTTCATGGGAATCAAAGGAAAACAATATATTTCAAGCACTAGTTCACAAAACTGTAGCACTACTACTACTCCAAATGAAAAGAAACGAATTTAGTTATTTCATGTTAGGGTCATATCTAAAAACACCAATATTGACACACTCTTCGATAGTGGGTCACAAGAAAATCTACTCTCTGAAGACTTAGTTAATAGATTGAATATTGAAACCGTACCTCATCATAAAAATTACCCTTTAGGATGGATAACAAGAGACACAAGTTTAAATGTTACAAGAAAATTTTTGTTTAAGTTTGCAATCACTGCAAATTGGGATGTTAGGCCCTTTTATTTATACAAAGACTTTAGGGGAAACCTCGTTGAAGAGGGGGATTTTTTCCCTCTGATTCCCTAAAATTGTGGATCTGGTTTCTTGATTGATTTCGAATTCCAAGGAGGATAGATCCTCTATAAGCCAAACAAGCTCAAGATCCTCTTTTGGTGGGGAATGCATCCCTACATTTTCTCAATCAATGGAACTTCAAAATATTCTCAATAACTTCATAATATTCCATTCTTTGCAGGGAATAAGTCACTAGATTCTCTCATTCAAAATTTACTCAAAATTCTCTTAGTATTCTGCATAAATAAATAATATTAGGCACATAATATGAAATTATCTCTAAACCTCCTAAGAACATATTAAAGATAAAAAACACATTATTAAGTGTAGAAGGAGAGATTTAATATGGCCTTTATGTGACTAAGAAAGGTTAGATGGGAATTAATATGTGTCTAATTTGGAGGCCCATCATACCCCCCTACTGAAACTATTTCTCATCGTCTAAGAAACCTACTCATCTTCCTTGATATGTTTTTATTCATGTATGTCTTTTATAACACCCCATACTGATGTGGATGTAGCTTCCCCTACTGGATGGGAGCCTACATGTTCTTTATTTATTTCCATTTCCTTGTGTATCATGGGGTCTTCTGCTTCCTATTTTCTCTTCTTAGCTATTCTTCTTGAGGTTTCAACATCCTTTCAAGTGTCTTGAGACTCTATATGTGTTTTTGACAATTTGAATCTTTGATCATGATAAATGAATCTCATCCAACTCTATTTCATCTATTATTGTCTATATTTTTCTTAACATGTATATTTGTCTTTTCTTTCATTTCTTCATCAGTTTTTGTGAGCTTAGTAAGGACCATTACACTCTTCAACAAATTTATATTGCCTTCTCCCACCTTGAAGCTATTTTTAGAACCCTTAGATGCAATCTTGTATTAATACAGGGCATCCTATAGCAGTGTTGTAACATCTTTTAGAAGCATGTATGTATCCTGTAGTAGCCTACATGATCTTGTAGAAACTTGTTAGTATCTTGTAGAAGCCAATTTGCATGCCAAGAGGTGGTGGTTCCACCATTTTATTTTTATTTTTTACTTATTTTTTAATATTCTTATCTCTCTTTTTTTTAAACGACATTGCATGCAAAACTTTGAGTTAAGTGAGTTTGCCCCACCTATATTTTTCCTTTTCCTTTTTTTCCTTAATGATATTGCATGCAAAATAAGCCTGAAGTTCTCTGAGTTAACTGAACTACCCCCCAACTACTTTTTGAGCTTCATGATAACCTCCCACTTTATTAAGTATTTTTTCACTTTTGTCTCATTTATCTCCCACACATGTGGTTGTCCTTTGGAGAAAAGTTAAGTGACTTGATAGATAAGACCGAGGCTTCCTACTATCAAGTTTGGCTATAAAAGACCATTTCTTCTCACACTTTTAATTTTTTCTCAAGAAAGATTAGTTTTGAAAGGTGAGGTTAGAGATTTGCAAACATGTGCCTTACCATGATTGTTTTTTTTGTGTGTAGGATGTTGATGTAGACATGGAGGATGCCTTTGATGATACTGAAGTTGCATGCAATAATCTGATGTATGTCCAAATGTTGATAGAATAGTTTCTGGATGTCTTTTAGGTTTTCTAGTGTTGCTTTTACTGCTCTATGGTTGAGATGCTCCTGATGTGAGTGTTGTAGTTGTTGATTGACTAGTTGATGTTTGCATGAGGCTGCTGCAACATTGATGAAGTTGTTGGATTACTCTTTGAGGTACAAATGTCACTTTCATTAATTCTTTTCATTGGCTTGAATTTTTTTCGTTGTTGATTGAATTTCCATGATTAATGTGATGAAAATATAGGTGCCACTATGGATCATATGCTACTTTTGTTTTTGATCAAGGATCTTATAGCTGCTTACCAGTGCTGGAGTCTCCTAAAGATTCATGATGTTCAAATTTCTTAGTCTTGTGCTTCAAGTGTGATCCTATAATGTTTATGGAGCTCACTAGAGGACTATGTGTCTTCCTGTAGTAGTCACACGTAGTCCTTAGGATAAAAATTTCCTCCAAGTGCTACTTCAAACAATGTTGAAAATTCATGAAAAATTTGTTGATGATGGAAATAGAGCCCTTCTGTGATGGTGTCACACGGAATGAGTCGTTCTTGCGGACAAGATCGACCTCCCTAGTTTCTAATGATATCTAGTGACAAGCAAGCCAATCAAATCCTATCTTTCTCTAAATATGCAGTTTATAAATAAAGGCAAACAAGTGTTTTAGGCCTACCTTGGGTCCAATGCAAGTTTGTGGAAGCCTCACTTTGTCGATTCAAATGAGCTCCCTTGTAGAGAATCTGCAAACACAAACAAGCACACCAATTAAATAGCACCTGAAAAAACCAATATAATAAAGCATACTTATCATGATGATCAAGGAATTCATGAAACAAATGACATAAGACAATTTGTTGAGAAAAATGAATCTGATTGTATTAATTAAAATCAAAGAAGAACTTTACAACCTGTGCCTTGATGCTGTACAAGCTCCTCCTAGGGTCCAACAAGAAGTCTCCTCTACTTTGACAAGTTTCACTCTCTTCCCAATGAAGCCAAAAGGTATGTGATCTCTCCTCTCAAGCTTAACTAGGAAGTCTCAATTCCACCAGCATTTACCCTAAAAAATGTTCAGCTTCTAACCTCTCTAGCAACCAGCCCAATGCCTTAATTTATAGTGCAATGGAGGGAAGTTACTAGGTCCACCTTCAAAGGGATAAAGACCTCCTTCAAAGGGATAGCTCCTCTCATCAAGGGATTAGCTCCTTCCCTTTTGGGATGTGTTATCTCAAAATCAAGCCCTGGAAGGCTGCAGCCCAGGAAGACTTCAAGTAACTGTTTCAAACCAATCTTTTGACTAAGGCTTAGCCTCCTTAGCCTGAGAGGGCTCTCTCAAAAGGTTATTGATTTTGACTATTAATAAGATGGCTAACTCTTGTGGAATAACATTAACAAATATGAAGGCTGGACAAACATTAAACTAATTTCCATTGGGCCTATGGAGTCAATCATACTTCAGTAAATAATGAGACTGCCTTTACATAGAAGTCAGGGCATTTAGCATTTAGATGTTCAGAACACAACTCATATAAAACCACAGTTCATACATGCATACAGGAAGTCAGAGCATGATCAATGAATTCTGAGTGATTACACATATATGCAACTGTAAAAGACATTAAGGAAAGAATAAATCACACATTCTAAACATGGAAATCCCTCATGAATCCTGAGAAGAAAAACAACCCTCTGATATTACTGAATTCTGTCTTTTCATAAGCCAAAACAGTACTCTGTTTTATAAAATATCCAACCCTCATTACATCGCTGTCTCAGCTATATATAGAATCCTTATTCTAACTAATTTGAACTTCCTCCTCCAGCATGAGGGGAATTCGATAACTGCCTCTAATGACACCTATCAGCTATTTAACTAACTATTAAATACAATAAAGTGCTGACTGGAGTTTTAAAGAGTTCTAAATTAATTATGACTCTAACTCTATCTTCCATACATAATGACTTTTCCTTGTTCTTTGACACCTGGTCCCCTTTTTGATGTGGCTGAGCTGGATGTTTAATACTCCATATTGACCTTGAACGCTAAATCCTTTAACTGCTCAGTAGTGTTGGGAGATGTCCCTTGCTTCTCGGTTCCAGTTTGCCTCAAATCTCTCAAATGTACAGCAGCATGTCTTTTAGCTTTTAATAACCCAACATATGAAACACTACCACGTTCCTGATGTGTTGGAGGCTGCATCGACAGATATGTGTGCAGGCAAAAGTTCTTTGTATGCAACTCATTTAATACCCTTTGAACGGTGATAAAGTGGATTTATAACAGAAATTTAACTTGGGTTAAAATATTCCACCCTTTTTAAGGTACACCTGTCTTGATCTGAACGGCTATTGTAGCTCCATCTGATATCTTGCATATCCTTTAGGTGTCTCCCTTTCAAAATTCCCGCTCATAATATCAAAATGCCTGTCTGCGTTAAAATCATCACCTACAGCAGTTTCGTAGCGCGCTACGAAACTACTGAATTATTTAAAACAGCATGCCTTTACCCGAGACCTTTATCACCGAAACATTTGATTGCCCAAAAACTCCCTTTGACTTTTCATATAATAGCAGGGATTTACATGTCTTCAAAAACAGTAAGACTAAGCAAATTTGACAAAAACTTGGAACAAAACCTCCCTTTGAAAAGAAAATTCATTTGGCAGCTAACTGGTCTAGCTGTACCTTCAGGTCTTCAATCTTCTTCTTCAGAGCTTTATTCTCAGCTCTTAATTGCATATTTATTTTTCTAACGAACTGGGCCTCTTTGATGGCTGGTACTGTCCATGTGTGAAATTGTGCATGGCCATCAACTACTGAATTCAACTGGTTTTGAAAGGTTTCAGTCCCACCCCACAGAGCTTTACAATAATTTGTATACACATCTGCATGTTTTTGAACTTCTTGCTTCAATTTGGCAATCTCATATTTGGCTGCTTCTAATTGGCTCTTTATGACTGCTATATTATCTTCTTGAGATGTGATGATTGTTCTGCTTGCATTATTTTGCCTAACTTTCTCGATTGCCTCTATTTTTGACAGCGCTTCTTTTACTTGCTTCCTTGTAATAGGTCTTCTGGGTTTTAAAATGAATTCTTCACCTGGCTCATCGAACTTGAGCTTTTTTGAGGCTTTAGACTTCTTGGCAGTTTCTGGTGATGACTGTGTCAAATCAATATGAACTGGTTCAAACTGCTCGAATTCAATGGCCTGTAATAAATCATTCAAGCTTGCCTTGGATGTTGGGCTCTCTTCAACAGCTATGGCTTTACCCTTTTCCTTATTTATTTGACCTCTTGTCCTTACCCTTGAGACTGCTTCAGATCTGCTTGTTTCAGGTGCAGTCTTCTTATCTTGAGTTTTTCCTTTGTTGATTGCTGAGGTTGTTCTTGAATGATTAGTGGCTTCACTGGTTTTCTTGGCTGTGACTTGTTTTGCTTTTTGGCTCTTGCTTCTTTTTGAATTTCAGCTATTGTGAGTTCTCTGACTGGTTGTGGAGTAAGGCCAATCTTGCTTTGGAATCCAGCCATGAAAATAAATGAATTCCAGTCTCTGCCTATCTTTTGGAGGCCATCTAAAACTAGCAACTTAATCAGACCATGATGAAACAAAAAGGTTTCACAGTCCTCTTTCCTCAGCTGCACCTTATCACACATCTTACTCAAACTGCGAAATAGGTAAAAAGGAATGCCTATAGAAACTTTCCCAGTGAAATGTAAAAGCAGTTTGAAATGGTAAGAATAGACCTTATTGTACCTTCCTTCACAGGTCAAGTATTTCTGAATGCAGGTGAGAAGAAGAGCATAATGTTCCTTTACATAATTTCTAGGCACTGCTTTTGTTAAGTCTTCGTTTACATATGCTTCCTTTAAAAACTCTTTACAAGGGTTCATATCAAACTTAAAATTTTTAAACCATTCTTCCCGTCCTCTTGGGATCTCTGTCACAGCAGCTATAGCTTCTGGAGAAACTTGGACTTCTAGCATAGCTATCTTTGAATTTAAACTAGTGAAGTTTAGCACAAATTCTTTAGTTACCTGCGCATGTCCTCCTTGAAGCTTTTTGCAAAAGTTCCAGCACCCGACATCTTTGAACGCTTTCTTCATGCCTTCATCCCTCAACGCTATATCCAGGCCCTCAGGTTCAGTCCTCTGGCATTTACCAGATCTGTGTTCTTTCCTCTCCATTTTCCTTTCAAAATCTTCACACACAGAGTCTAACAACTTCAGTTTCAATGGTAGTTCAGTTCTTTTTAATTCAGCCTCGCTTGTAATCAGGCTCGCTTGAAATTCAAATTTTTTTTATTGAAACACTTCCATACATAATCAAACAGACAGGTCACTCATGCAGCATTTATGATTATCATAAAGGTCTATGCACGGTAGAATCTATTGGGAATGATATTTCTGTGCATATCAACAGATCTATTAGTGGGGTAGTGGCAAATGAGCGCTCAAACGTGATAGGAGAGGCACATAAACTGACATGAGTGGACACAACTGATGACTCAGCTACGGACTTGACATTTCGGGAAGGGTTCGCTGCGAAATGCACGAATCCACGATTTCGCAGCGCTGTTAGTTTTAAATTCTAATGATGCGCTGCGAAACAGCCTAATCATAACGCGCTGCGAAATTACTAAACCATGATTGCGCTGCGAAACTGGCCAATAGGATTACGCTGCGAAATCCCTAAAAGACTCGGTGACTCGGATGAGACAAGACATGACTATGGAACAATGATGAACCAATAGGATTCGAGTATAGTTTAAATCAAAAACTTTAAAACTCCAAATCCTAAGTAAGACATATAAAACGAAATCAACTTGACACAGACCTTTGTAATTGGACTAGGACAAACAACTATATGCATAAATTTTTTTTAGTTCTAAGTGATAACAGTGGCTCCACTTGGGATAGTGTGCTCCTGTAGTACACTAAGAACTCGTAGGTCCAGTGCTTTGTTCAATTTCTGAAAATATAAACGGAGTTGACAAGCATTCCTTTCTAGCTTTGTGGGCCTTCACCTCGGTCTTAAGCTTCCTGTTCAACTTGTCATTTATTTTTAACAAGAAAGACTAACAAAATGGTTATATACAATGTTTGTGAGACACTTGGTCGAGATTCAATCAATTGTAATGCTTTAGGAACCTGCCATTAACAGGTCCTCCAGCATATGTTGTTCCATCAATCTCCTGCAGAATGTAGGTGTTATTCCCATGGAAAGCAGAAATTTGATATGGCCCTTTCCACAAATTTTCGAATTTACCATGTTTACCTTTCTCTTCAATTCTAGCTTCCCATTTCAGGACTTTATCATGAATCTGGAATGTAACCTCTTTGATCTTTTTGTCAAATGCTCTCTTGATCCTGTTCTGGCTTTGTTGATGACTGTCAAACACCTCATTTCTTTTCTCCTGCAAAGCTATTAGCTGATTAATCCTGCGTTGTACAGCATTTGGTTCCTCTTCTAATCCTTGAATCAGCTTCATTACTGGTACTCCGAGAGATGTTGGAAATATAGCCTTTGCCCCATACACAAGCTCATATGGTGATGTTCCAATGGACCTCTTTGTGCAAATCCGGTCAGCCCACAAGGCATATTTCAGTTTCAAATGCCAAGCCTTTTTATTCTCTTGCAGCAGCTTTTTAATGATTCTCACAAGACTCTTGTTTGAGCTTTCAGCTAAACCATTTCCCTGTGGATAATAAGCAGTGGAATGTCCAAGGGAAATGTGATACTGATGACAAAAATTAATCATTCTTTTGGACTTGAAAGCCTGAGCATTATCTGTAATGATCTTGATTGGGCAACCAAACCTTGATAATATGTTATTTTCTAAGAAATAAAAAATCACAGAATCGTTTGCTTGCCTTGTGGGTATTGCCTCTATCCATTTTGTAAAGTAATCGGTGGCTGTGAGAATCCAGCGATGTTGTCCTGATGAAGGAGGATGGATTTCCCCTATAAAATCTAACCCCCACTGCTGGAAAGGTGCTTCAACATAAATGGGAACCAAGGGCATTGGCATGAGCTTTCTCTTTCCCTCAAACAGTTGACATTCATGGCATGTGGCTATCTTTTTATAGATATCTCTAAACATAGTCGGCCAAAAATAGCCAGCGCTCAAAACCTTGTTTGCAGTGGCTTTCCAATAGTGATGTCCTCCGCAATCCCCTTTATGAAACTCATCAATTACTTTATCAGCTTCTTCTTCAATGAGACAGTTTAATAATATTCCTCCTGCATCCTTCCAAAACAGATTTTGGTCATACACAAAATATCTGAGAGATTTCAACTTGGTAAACCGAGCTTTGGATTTTGAAAGGTTATCAGGAGCTCTATTATGCTGCAAAACAAACGCTATATCCTTATACCATTCTGAGATCAAGAACTTCTCATTTATTTGGACCAACTCTTCTTCATTTTCAGAAATTTCAGAAATTTCTGTGCTTAAATTAATATCAATACAATCCAGATTTGACTGAGTCAACAATTTGGCTAGGCCTTGACCCTTTACCAACTTGGTGGGTTTGATCTCAATGTCATACTCCAACAGTTTTGCTATCCACTTTCCCCTTTTTCCATCTGGATCAGCTTGTGTAAGGATGTCCTTTATAACAACATTTGGCACGTATGCAACAATGTGAGAGTGCAAAACATAAATCCTGAAATCCTTAATTGCTTTCACCAATGCATAGGCTTGTTTTTCTAAGATATTATATTTCAATTCAGCATTAGCCAATGTCTTGCTAAAGAAAGAAATGGGTTGTTCAGTACCTTGACTTCCTTTTTGCAATAAAACTCTAGCAATTGTGTCTTCAGAAGCAAATGTGAAGATCAGAAACTCCTTGGTAAAATCCGGGCTGATGAGGACTGGTGCTTGAGTAAGTGCCTTCTTGATCTCTTCAAATGATTTCTTTGCTTCAGCTATCCATTTAAAATCTGCTCCTTTCTTTAACATCCTTGTTATGTTCTTAACCACTTGCGCAAAGTTAGGAATGAATCTTCTAACAAAGTTAACTTTCCCAAGAAAGGATTGAATCTCCTTCTTACTCCTTGGTAGATCTAGCTTTTGAATTGCGCTGACTCTATTAGGATCAATCCTAATTCCTTCTTCAGAAATAATATGTCCAAGCAGTTTTCCAAAAGTTAAAGCAAAAATACTTTTGGTTGGGTTTAGGGAAATACCAAACCTCCTACACTTCAGTAGGACCTTTTCAAGGTGCTTTAAGTTGTCTTCTTCCTTCTTTGAAAAAACTGTGATATCATCAAGATAAACCACCACTGATTTGTCCTTTTCTTCAGCAAAAGAAATATCCGTTGCTCTCTGGAAGGTTGCCCCTGCATTCATGAGGCCAAAGGGCATTTTTGCATACATGAATGTTCCCCATGGTGTAGTGAAAGCTGGCTTCTCCTGATCATCTGGGTGCACAAGAATCTGATTGTACCCTGAGAAGCCATCAAGCATAGACATCCTTTTTGAACAAACAATGTTTTGCAGAATGAAATCCATTTTGGGGAGATGGTAATTATCTTTCAATGAAGCTTTGTTTAAGTTCCTGAAGTCTATACAAATTCTGATCTCCCCATTCTTTTTCCTGACTGGTACCAAGTGAGCAAGCCAATTTGAGAATCTGATTGGAACAATAATTTTGGCATCAAAAAGCTTTTTCACTTCTTTTTCAATCAGTGGCATTAGAAGAGGATTAATCCTTCTTAGCTTCTGCTTAAAAGGCTTCTCATTCTGCTTAATAGGGATGGTATGTTGTATGATTGAATAATCATATTGTTTCAAATCAGCATAGCTCCATGCAAAAACATCAATGAATTTTTTCATCATTTCAACATATTTGTTCTTCATATCAGCTGAAAGGAACCTTGAAATCTTGACTATTTTAGGCACAACTGAGTCACCTAAATTACAGTTTTCTACTTCCTCCTCATTAGCTTGCAATCTTGGTGCTTTGAACACATCATTTTGATCAAATAATTTTTCCAAAGGAATGAGGCCTTTAGGGATTAAATTGTTTTGTAACTGTAAAACTTCAGAACTTTCCTTTGACTCTATTAACATGTTCTGCTGATCTATCTGATTGTGCTCAAATTCTTCTTTTAATTCAATGAAATTCCTTACATGCTGATCATCCTCAAAAACTTGCCAATTTATGATATTATCTGGTATGACTGGTCTATGGCGAACCTCCACTTCATAACCATCAGAAGAATGTTTAGGAATGATGAATAGGCTGGCTGAAACAGCAAGAGAGTCTGCAACAGAGTTTTGGTCTCTAGTCTTGATGCTAAAAGAGTAGGTTTGAAATTTTTCTAACATTTCCAACACTAAATTTCTGTATGCTCTCATTCTTGCATCCTTGGTTTGATATGTACCTTCTATTTGTTTAATTACCAATTCTGAATCTCCACAAACAACAATATTTTTGGCTTTCAACTTTACCAAGGCTTCCAAACCTAAAACTAGAGACTCGTACTCAGCCATATTGTTGGTACAATCAAAGTTTAATTTGTATGAGAGAAACTTACTTTCTTCAGTTGGACTAGTGATCCAAATGCCAGCTCCTGCCCCTTCTTTTCCTGCTGATCCATCAAAGTACAATGACCAGCAGCCCATGATGTCCTTTTCATCTCCTTGCTGTCCTTCTTGACTCTGATTTTCTGCAGGTTTATCTTCTAATTCTTTCCCAACTGATTCATTGAAAAGGATAGCTGAACCAAGACCAGTATCACATGAGTAAATAGGAAAATTCTGAGGCTTTTCTTTGCTGCTCACCATGTAGGCCATCCTTTTTTCACGGTACAACCTCCTTTGTTCACCAAACACTGGAATGGTAGCATATGTAAGATCCATCTGCATTGTGCCCTTGATTTTTGCTGCCCATGACCTTGAAAGAAGCATTCCAAACTTCGGTGGAATGTCTGCAACAACAATGTCCATAAAAATTGTTTTTGCTGGAATTTGTGTAAGCCCCACAACAACATCCTTTATCAAACCAATGCAATGGACTCTCTTTGAATCAAAGGAAAATAAACCCTTATATGGCCTAGTAACCTCTAACCCCAGTCTTTCCATGATTACCTTAGGCATGAGATTATGAGATGCCCTCGAATCTAACATAGCATTATGTAGAGTCATGTCATGAATGGTAATGCTTATGTAGAAAGGAGGAAATTCTTCATTTTGTTCATCCTCAAGTCTTGGACCCAAACAGATAATAGGATTATCTTCTTGTAAATTTAGGATATCAACCACTTCTGGTTGTGAATTAAGCATTTCAACAATTTTACTTCTGTATTTGTCTACCTTGAGAATTTCATTAAAAGGGACTGATATTTTAATTTTTGCAATCTCATTCTCAATATTAAAAACAGAAGTAGTCTTGTCAATTTCTTTGGGAAGAGAAGGAATTTGAATGTCCCTTTTGTCGAGAGGAGGATCATCTTTACCTTCAACTACCTTTGCTTTTTCCTTTTTATCATCAGTTGTCCTTGAGGTATTCTTTTTAAGCTGTGCTTTGTTTGCTGTAATAGGAACATTTCTATTCCTAAGATTATACTGCTTTTGCATCTCAAAGATAGCATGCTGATAGCCCTTTAAAAAATCTGAAGGCTCTTCTTCTGATTTTATCATGCTGGACTCATCATGTTCCTCCTTAGTCAAGAAAATTCCTGACCCTTCTTCATCAAAACAATGAATTGAATCCTCAGGGACTTCGAGTTCATCCTCTTCATCTACCAAATTTTGCTGGAAAGGAGGTCTCACTGGAGGATCAGCCTGCTGATTTCGGTTGTCTCTTGGCCTTTGCTGATTCCGAGGTCTTCTGAACTGAGGATTCCTGAATTGAGGTTCTTGTTGTGCTGGAGGAACAAAAACATTCCCAAGAGCTAATCTATCCATCAATTTCTCCATGGTTTTCATCATTGTTTCAAATTTGTCTTCTTGAGCAGATGTAGAAGGCTTCTCTTCCTCCTTCAACTTAGACTTTGCCATCTTTGATTTCTTAGCAGCAAGCATATTCCCTTCTACCTTAATTGCATCATTTTGCATGTCAGCAAGAGAGGCAAACTCCCTTTCTCTGAGTAAAAGAGAAAAATCTGAATCAAATGATTCATCATATCTCAACTGTGCCAAAGCTCCAGGAGGTTTCAAATGAGCTGGAATAGCATTATATATTTTGTTAAACCTCTTAGAAAAATTTTGAACAGTTTCCTCCGGGGCTCTCCTAAGATTGTTATATTCAGTAAGGGCTTGGACAGGGTTGGTTCTGTTTCCCCATTTCCTTAGAAAGCTGTCTTCAAACTCTACCCAACTATGAATGCTTCCAGCTGCAAGAGCCTTAAACCATTTTCTGACTTCCCCAATGAAAGTTTGAGCAAACAACCTTAGTTTTACATCTTCATCATCCACTTCTTCCCTATCAACAAAATCATTGAACCTATCCACATGTTCCTCTGCTGTAATATCTTCATCACCCCCCCATGTTGGAATCCTTTCAGCATATTTTTTAGGAAGATCATGTAATACAACAGGAAGAGCTAAAGGAGCATACCTAGCAGGTATAGCCATAATGAATGGAGGAGCAGTGACAATAGGTATTGTATGACCAGTGGGAGCAGATCTTGTGTGAGATAGTGTCTGAGGACTATTTGGACTAACAGAGGCAGAAGATAAAGTATTAGTACGAAAAGGGTTGTTTGGACTTTGCAAACCACTGACAAAAGAACTCCAATTTGGGAGAGGTAAACCAGTTTTAGATTTGAGCAAAACTTCAAAAGGATCAAGTTCCTTGAGCTGATTTAAGTCCTCTTCCTCTAATAGCAATTCCGAAGTAACAACCTCCCAAAACTCTTCCTTATCTTTTTGGGACACTAAAGATGAAGTATCAATGCCTCTTCTTTGTAAATCTAAAATAATTCCAATAAGCTCTTCCTCATTCTCAGACCTCAGCAAAACCTCATGAATTTTATCATCAACAATTTTATCTTCAGGACTTCTAGAAAATTCAGGGAACAAAGATTTTGATATAGATGAAGTACCTGGTATATCAGAAAATCTTTGCTTGCTCCTTGAGATAATGTTGGGATTATCCACAGGACTAGGTGGGTTTGGGTCAGGATTACTCCTTGTATATCTTCCTCTCGAAGCCACCTTTTAAACTTTAAGATTGAATGGAGTCACCAAGGTAGAATGCAGCCTCGAAAACCTTTCTGAGCTCCTGCTACCTTCAGAAGTTCAGCTTCATAATTTCGGGAATGAGTAATCTTCAGACTCCCGGCAGACGCACCAAAATGTTATCTCAAAATCAAGCCCTGGAAGGCTGCAGACCAGGAAGACTTCAAGTAACTGTTTCAAACCAATCTTTTGACTAAGGCTTAGCCTCCTTAGCCTGAGAGGGCTCTCTCAAAGGGTTATTGATTTTGACTATTAATAAGATGGCTAACTCTTGTGGAATAACATTAACAAATATGAAGGCTGGACAAACATTAAACTAATTTCCATTGGGCCTATGGATTCAATCATACTTCAGTAAATAATGAGACTACCTTTACATAGAAGTCAGGGCATTTAGCATTTAGATGTTCAGAACACAACTCATATAAAACCACAGTTCATACATGCATACAGGAAGTCAGAGCATGATCAATGAATTCTGAGTGATTACACATATATGCAACTGTAAAAGACATTAAGGAAAGAATAAATCACACATTCTAAACATGGAAATCCCTCATGAATCCTGAGAAGAAAAACAACCCTCTGATATTACTGAATTCTGTCTTTTCATAAGCCAAAACAGTACTCTGTTTTATAAAATATTCAACCCTCATTACATCGATGCCTCAGCTATATATAGAATCCTTATTCTAACTAATTCGAACTTCCTCCTCCAGCATGAGGGGAATTCGATAACTGCCTCTAATGACACCTATCAACTATTTAACTAACTATTAAATACAATAAAGTGCTGACTGGAGTTTTAAAGAGTTCTAAATTAACTATGACTCTAACTCTATCTTCCATGCATAATGACTTTTCCTTGTTATTTGACACCTGGTCCCCTTTTTGATGTGGCTGAGCTGGATGTTTAATACTCCATATTGACCTTGAACGCTAAATCCTTTAACTGCTCAGTAGTGTTGGGAGATGTCCCTTGCTTCTCGGTTCCATTTTGCCTCAAATTTCTCAAATGTACAGCAGCATGTCTTTTAGCTTTTAATAACCCAACATATGAAACACTGCCACGTTCCTGATGTGTTGGAGGCTGCATCGACAGATATGTGTGTAGGCAAAAGTTCTTTGTATGCAACTCATTTAATACCCTTTGAACGGTGATAAAGTGGATTTATAACAGAAATTTAACTTGGGTTAAAATATTCCACCCTTTTTAAGGTACACATGTCTTGATCTGAACGGCTATTGTAGCTCCATCTGATATCTTGCATATCCTTTAGGTGTCTCCCTTTCAAAATTCCCGCTCATAATATCAAAATGCCTGTCTGCGTTAAAATCATCACCTACAGCAGTTTCGTAGCGCGCTACGAAACTGCTGAATTATTTAAAACAACATACCTTTACCCGAGACCTTTATCACCGAAACATTTGATTGCCAAAAACTCCCTTCGACTTTTCATATAATAGCAGGGATTTACATGTCTTCAAAAACAGTAAGACTAAGCAAATTTGACAAAAACTTGGAACAAAACCTCCCTTTGAAAAGAAAATTCATTTGGCAGCTAACTGGTCTAGCTGTACCTTCAGGTCTTCAATCTTCTTCTTCAGAGCTTTATTCTCAGCTCTTAATTGCATATTTATTTTTCTAACAAACTGGGCCTCTTTGATGGCTGGTACTGTCCATGTGTGAAATTGTGCGTGGCCATCAACTACTGAATTCAACTGGTTTTGAAAGGTTTCAGTCCCACCCCACAGAGCTTTACGATAATTTGTATACACATCTGCATGTTTTCGAACTGCTTGCTTCAATTTGGCAATCTCATATTTGGCTGCTTCTAATTGGCTCTTTATGACTGCTATATTATCTTCTTGAGATGTGATGATTGTTCTGATTGCATTATTTTGCCTAACTTTCTCGATTGCCTCTATTTTTGACAGCGCTTCTTTTACTTGCTTCCTTGTAATAGGTCTTCTGGGTTTTAAAATGAATTCTTCACCTGGCTCATTGAACTTGAGCTTTTTTGAGGCTTTAGACTTCTTGGCAGTTTTTGGTGATGACTGTGTCAAATCAATATGAACTGGTTCAAATTGCTCGAATTCAATGGCCTGTAATAAATCATTCAAGCTTGCCTTGGATGTTGGGCTCTATTCAACAGCTATGGCTTTACCCTTTTCCTTATTTATTTGACCTCTTATCCTTACCCTTGAGACTGCTTCAGATCTGCTTGTTTCAGGTGCAGTATTCTTATCTTGAGTTTTCTCCTTTGTTGATTGTTGAGGTTGTCCTTGAATGATTAGTGGCTTCACTGGTTTTCTTGGCTGTGACTTGTTTTGCTTTTTGGCTCTTGCTTCTTTTTGAAGTTCAGCTATTGTGAGTTCTCTGACTGGTTGTGGAGTAAGGCCAGTCTTTCTTTGGAATCCAGCCATGAAAATAAACGAATTCCAGTCTCTGCCTATCTTTTGGAGGCCATCTAAAACTAGCAACTTAATCAGACCATGATGAAACAAAAAGGTTTCACAGTCCTCTTTCCTCAGCTGCACCTTATCACACATCTTACTCAAACTGCGAAATAGGTAAAAAGGAATGTCTATGGAAACTTTCCCAGTGAAATGTAAAAGCAGTTTGAAATGGTAAGAATAGACCTTATTGTACCTTCCTTCACAGGTCAAGTATTTCTGAATGCAGGTGAGAAGAAGAGCATAATGTTCCTTTACATAATTTCTGGGCACTGCTTTTGTTAAGTCTTCGTTTACATATGCTTCCTTTAAAAACTCTTTACAAGGGTTCATATCAAACTTAAAATTTTTAAACCATTCTTCCCGTCCTCTTGGGATCTCTGTCACAGCAGCTATAGCTTCTGGAGAAACTTGGACTTCTAGCATAGCTATCTTTGAATTTAAACCAGTGAAGTTTAGCGCAAATTCTTTAGTTACCTGCGCATGTCCTCCTTGAAGCTTTTTGCAAAAGTTCCAGCACCCGACATCTTTGAATGCTTTCTTCACGCCTTCATCCCTCAATGCTATATCCAGGCCCTCAGGTTCAGTCCTCTGGCATTTACCGGATCTGTGTTCTTTCCTCTCCATTTTCCTTTCAAAATCTTCACACACACAGAGTCTAACAGCTTCAGTTTCAATGGTAGTTCAGTTCTTTTTAATTCAGCCTCGCTTGTAATCAGGCTCGCTTGAAATTCAAATTTTTTTTATTGAAACACTTCCATACATAATCAAACAGACAGGTCACTCATGCAGCATTTACGATTATCATAAAGGTCTATGCATGGTGGAATCTATTGGGAATGATATTTCTGTGCATATCAACTGATCTATTAGTGGGGTAGTGGCAAATGAGCGCTCAAACGTGATAGGAGAGGCACATAAACTGACATGAGTGGACACAACTGATGACTCAGCTACGGACTTGACATTTCGGGAAGGGTTCGCTGCGAAATGCACGAATCCACGATTTCACAGCGCTGTTAGTTTTAAATTCTAATGATGCGCTGCAAAACGGCCTAATCATAACGCGCTACGAAATTGCTAAACCATGATTGCGCTGCGAAACTAGCCAATAGGATTACTCTGCGAAATCCCTAAAAGACTCGGTGACTCGGATGAGACAAGACATGACTATGGAACAATGATGAACCAATAGGATTCGAGTATAGTTTAAATCAAAAACTTTAAAACTCCAAATCCTAAGTAAGACATATAAAACGAAATCAACTTGACACAGACCTTTTTAATTGGACTAGGACAAACAACTATATGCATAAAAAAAATTTAGTTCTAAGTGATAACAGGATGCATGAACCACCTAAGAGCGAACCATCCACGTCAAAATTCCTTCTAGAATCATCTAGAATTAACCCAAAGTGAGTTTTTTAGAATAAACTTGTGCCTTTTTTACTTTCACAGGGGTCCGCACCCACTCCTTTAGAGACAGAGCGGGCAAGTCCACAAGTAATATGAACAGGGGGTGCGGGACCGCAGGCAATAGTGAGAGAAAGTGCGGAACGAGAGCTTTAATGATTTTTAAGGTCTTTCTCCCATTTTCAAAGCTTAACATGAAGAGCTGAGGTTTGAGACTTGCTTAGGAGGACAATATGAGTGATGATAGACCCATACTGACTGCAAATAGTCATGGTGACAATATTTTGTGTAACAAATGGAAAAGGGTCTGAGCTCTTTTGTGATGAAAAATGGTTTAAAAGAGATGAAGGGAAAGGACTTTAATGGATAGTAATGGGAATAAATATTAAAGAAAATGTGACATCTAGTGTAGTGGGTGGATGATAGGGCTCTTATGGACCCCCTCCCATGTTCCTGAGTGAAAAAATTTCAATATGTTCCTTTTTTTATGTAGATAAACATCCTATAGCAATTCTAGAACAATATTGTAGTAATATAGGATATTATAGAATTGGGCATCTGAGGCTAGTAATGGTGTGGAAAAGCAAGGAGAGGTTAAGGAATGGATGGAGTTTTCACATAGAAATAAATGGGAGTGTATGAAGGTGAATTTTGATGTTGCTCCTCTGAATGTGCTATCCTTCATTGACTGTAACTGGAACCTTTTTGGACCTGCAGAACTTTTGGAATGAATAATGCAAGGGTTCCTTCTCATTCCTCTCTTTGTGTTTGTAATCCACCCCCATTATTCTCCCAAATTTGGAAAAACAAATCCTTTGTTTTTGCTAGGGGGTTAAGAAAAAATCTTTGTAATTAAGATATTAAGGCAGAGATAAGGAAAGAATGATTTGTTGGAACTTCTTGGAAGAGGGAAGGTTTCATAACACAACTCAAAACAACTAAATTTCCTTCTCTCACCATGCTCAACACATATAATTCATTCTCTTTTCATCCCAAAACTTCTACAATAAATTGTTACAAGATGTATTATTTAAAATAATGAAAGGTTTTTCAGGATTTGTGTCAAAAGTTGGCAAGGAAAATTTTGTACTTACCCTCCCTTTAATGCTCCTCCTTGAATTCTAAGGTTTGGGTGATGTTTTCTTCTCAAAATAGCGCTCTTTGTAGATCTCTGGGCTTGCTTGTAGCATGTTGTGTCAATCCTATAGCACTTTGTGTCAATCTTGTAGCACTCTGTGTCAATCTTGTAGTAGTTCTTGGACAATCCTATAGAAGATTTTTTTAATCCATATCTCTCAAACAGTAGATTAGATTCACTTGAATTTTTTTGATAATTTTTCCATCGTCCTTATGCATCTCCTCATAAAAAAACTTGGCCATTGGATGCATGAATCTCGAGAAAAATGGAAAATGGCTATAAGTGATCACCATCAATTTATTGAAAACTACACACTTTAATTTATTGAAATGTCTTGACCATGTTACTATAATCCCTATGCATCTCCCCATGAAATAGATCGACCAATGGATGCATGGTTTTTGAGATATGGTAAAAATATTTTATGCCTTGTGTATTTTGGAAATCCTGTAGCCAAACACATTGTTCTTGTATCATTTCAGTACAATGGGGAAAATGAATGGGAAAGGCATAGGAATGATGAAAAATGACATGGGAATTCATTATGAAAATAACAAGACATGTATAGACTTTTTCTTAGCCATGTTGGAGCATCTTGGTGTAGGAGGTGGAAAACTCAATGTTGACTACCCTTGACTTGATGCTTGCTTCCCTGATAAAATTTTTGTTGCTTGAGCATGTTGTGAAGACCCTACATATATCAGAGAGAGACACCTAGAGAAAATAATATTTTTCATTTTTCTCTTTTTCCTAGGCCTACCAGTTGTCTCAATGAGATTTCAACTAGCAGGTCTGCTTAAGCGCATCAAAGGAGGCTTTCACCCAGGATATTTTTCTTTTTTCTCTTTTTTTTCTTCCCAACTCACTTATTGCCTTATGGAGGTTTTCAATTAGTGAGCCAATCTCAGGTGCCTCAAAGGAGGTTTCTGCCTCATATTTTATTTTTTCCTCTTATTTTATTTTCCTTTTTTTTTATTCCTCTATCCTACTCTACTTTTTTTTTTTTTTTTTCAAGTATAGGAATACTTCCAATGCATCCATGTGCATAACAAACAATAGACCAACTGCTTTGACATCTACCTGAATATGAGAGACCAAATGCTTTGACTTTGATGATGTCAAACACTATTAAAGAGAGTGGTGCTCTTGCTTAGTGATTGTCAAGCACCAAAGTTAAATATAGTTGTGATTCCCTTGGTTCACTTTCTCACCTGGATCATTTTGTATGCCTTCTTCTTCCATGCAATTCAAATCTTCTACTATTTTCTTATTATTCCCTTGAACACATAAAGGATCTAATGATAAGAATAACATCAATTCTTCAATCTCAGGCTCCATTGGTTGCTCTCCATCAAATGTGGTGCATGATTCTTTAGTATACTTTGGATCTTCTTCTTTTGGACACTTTTTTTTCAATAGAAGCTAGATAATCTCTTATTTGCAATACTTTTCCCTGTCGAAGATGAATATCATTTGGATCAAGAGGATTTGTTTGGAGATTTTGTATCTTAGCATTGTAAGTGGGCTGAGTTGTTTTATTGCTTGGGTTTGGAAATGGTTGTGCAGGTATTTGAGTGGGAATGGGTCTTTGAAATGGTTGTGGTTGAGGACTTGGTTGTGGTAGAGGTGGATAGGATTAATATAATTGATTTTGGTATGGAGGATATTGAGGATGTTGAGGGAAATATGGATCACCCCACTGAGGAGGTTGGTGTTGATATGGATCAAAAGGAGGAATGACATAGTGGGGAGGATAATACCATGAATATGGATCACCCCATTGGGAAGTATAATACCATGGAGCCAAGGTAAGGTGTTAAGAGGATACTAAGGTATAAAGTCTTATCCATCTTCCGTGACTCATAAACCTTATTGAGTTTGCATCTAATAACCATTGGAGTGTTTACCAATGAACATTCCTACATGAAAAATTTATTCAAAACTTAATTGAGATACTTGATTCGTGAGATAAAAATTCCTTTAGAAGACTGTACAATCTGTAAAACAAGTAACTCAAAAAATTCTCCAAGCACAAACATCTCAAATTTGGTCTTTATATCATCTAAAAATTGACAAGTTAGAGAATTTGAATCACTGGAAAAAATAACATCATCAACATAGACAACCACCACTAACAATTTTCCATCATTAGATTTCACATATAAATTACTATTATCTTTTCCTATTTTAAAACCATACTTGAGCAAATAATTGTCCTACTTGGAATACCAACCCTGTGGGGCTTCCTTAAGACCATACAAGGCTTTTTTCATCTTGAAAACATAATCAAGCTTATCTAACAACATAAAACCATTTGGCTACTCAATATAGACTTCTTCCTATAATTCTCCATTCAAGAAAGAAGATTTGACATCCATCTTATATATCTTGAATCTCTTGAAACTAGTAAAATCCAAAAACATGTGTATTGCCTATAATCGAGCTATAGTAGAAAAGATTTCATCGAAGTCCAAACCTTCATTTTGTGCATAGCCTTTGCAAACTAATCTTGCTTTGTTTCTTACCACTTCACCATGTTCATTCAATTTGTTCCTAAAGGCCCATTTCGTGCCTATTGCATTAGTGTTTGTTAGTCTAAGAATAAGCTCCCATGTCTGATTTTTCTCAATATGATCAAGCTCTTCATGCATCACTTTTAACCAATTATCATGTTGGTTGGGTTGAGAAAAATCCATTGGTTCCATCATAGATAACAAACCTACTTGCACATGAGTAGGGAGATTTAAAAACCTTCTTCTTGTCTGCAAACCTGAATTTAAATCACCAACAATTTGGTTGGTTGGGTGGTGTTTTTGCACATACCTTGTAGGATATTTGGATTGAGGACTGAAAGATTCATCATCGTCTTCTTCTGAAAATGGCTCCTCATCCTTCTCATGATATTTACTGGTTGATTGTCTTCAAAATCAATATGTTCATCAACTTTAACATCAATACAATTAATTATCCTCTTTGTATTGATGTTGTAGCAACTATAACACCTGCTATTGTGAGAGTATCCAAAAAAAAATACTTCATCAACCCTTGCATCAAACTTACCAATATTTTTGTCATTCATTTTGATATAACATTTTCTTCCAAATACTTTGAAATGCTTGACTATTGCAAGTCTGCCATACCAAAGCTCATATGGAGTTTTATCACTGTTTGGTCTAAGGTGTGATTTGTTGAGAATCTCCAATACTATGTGAATAACTTCAACCCAAAATATCTGTTGAATGCTTATTTCTACCATCATGGCTCTGGACAACCGCTGAACTGATCTATTAGCTCTCTCTACTACAACATTCTGTTATGGAGTCTCTACTATGGTAAATTGTATTTTGATGCCATGTTGCTTACAAAAATCATGAAATTTCTTTGAAGCAAACTCACCTCCATTATTTGACCTTACGCACTTGATTTTACAATCTATCTCATTTTCAGCCATGGCTTTAAAGTCTTTAAAATTTTCAAAATCTTCTGATTTTTCATTAAGGAATGCAACCCATATCATTTTGTTGAAACCATCAATGATAAGCATGAAATATAGTTTACCTGAAGGTGTTCGAGTTCTTGAAGGAACACATAAGTCCATATGTACTAATTGTAATGGTCTGGTTAATGAGTTCTCCTTGTACTTGAATGTTACTTGCATTTTCTTACCAATCTGATAGCACTTGAAAATAACATTCTTAGGCTTTGAAAGATTTGGCAAATCTCTAACAACATTCTTCTTTCCCAAATTGACAATCTGATCAAAGTTGATATGTCCTAGTCTTCGATGCCACAAACAAATCGCATCATGATCCATATTTATGCAGGAATGAAATTAAATACATACTTAAATAGAAACACAAAGCTACAACAAAAACTAGACTTCAATTCATTAATAACAAATATTCAAATTATTTACATGCAAAATGGACATAAACTAGCCTAACGATCGTAGCTTATCTATGAGAAGATATGTGATGGTTATATGCCTTCTGAATTTTGTTACAATAAGGCTTAGATGCCTTTTTATTATTTATAAATAATTGAAAAGCCTAAACATCCAAAAACTTAACCCTAGGAGATGAAGCACCAAACGTTTCTATGGCCCATTGGGGTTAGTTGGTGTTAGGTCCCTATAATACTAGTGATTACACCATTACTATTGTAGTTGTATCCCTTATTAATATTGTTGTGCCCCTATTGTACCCATATTGTTATTACTATGCCCCATAGAATCCCTCTATTGTTATATTTGTGCCTTTATATTATATTGTTAGGTCCGCTGGGTTATATTGTGACTCCTTAGACTCCTATATATAGAAAGGAGGTTTTGTCATTTTAATCATCAAAGAATCATTCATTTGTGTGATGTAAAGGAGGTTTCCTCCTCAAAGAGGTTGAATTCTAAGGCGTTGATCTATCTTTCTATATTTTTGTGAGTTGGCTTCATAACATTTGGTATCAGAGCTTTGGATTTTAGGGTTTCGCTGCTCCAAATAGGTCATCGTGTCATTTTCGCTATAACATTTTTTCTACGATGTTTCAGAAGAAAAAAAAGAACCCATTTGAGAAGCAATCATACTGAACCTTGGGTCTGAATTTTAGAGCTTTTCGTGCTATATTTGTGGAGATATGATCTGAGGAATTTGGTCTTTTTGCAGACTCCTAAATTACATTCCAAACAGGTGACCTGGGGAAAATTATCATAACTTTCTCTCTGAGAATCGGATTGACATTTCGTAAGAAGGTACAGAAAGAGGACAGACTTTAGTTTCTTGTATATATTTTTCATAGCCAAAGGTCGAAACAGGGACACGTGGCACGTCGTACAAGTTCTCTCCATTGAACTAGTCTATAATCAAGTCATTGTAGGAGATTTGGCATAACTCTTCCTTGGAGAATCTAATTTGGATCAGACTAGTGGCATTGGAAAGAGGAAAAAGAGGGCTACTGCAGGTCACAATTTCAGAACTGGTTGATCTAGAATTATAGAGATACATCAGAGGAAATATTGAGCTCCTACAAAGTGAAAAAAGGTGTGTAGATTTTTTTAAATTTTTGCTTAAGCTTGGTTTGAAAAATTATTTTGAAGGAAATCAAAGGGAATAGTAGAGAATTATTATTGGTAACTGATGCCCCAAGGAAAGAAAATGAAAACAACTAGTAAGCAACCTGAAATCTCTAGCATGACTCATGAAGAAGAGGAATAAATGCTACATGATATATCGAAATTACAAGACCAAGTGCAACAAATGTCACTCTCACAGAAGCTAACAGAAGCTAATATAAATGAAGTGGAATCTAAGATAAAGGGCATTGAAGCTAAGATGAATGGTTTGGAAGCTAAGATAAATGGTGTGGAAGCTAAGATGGATGATTTGAAGATAGATTTGAAGACAGGCATGGCAGATTTGAAGACAGATTTGACAAATTTTCTACAAGAAATACTTACTAATGGTGAAAGGGTAGTAAAGGAAACTCATGATGCGAACAAAAGAAATGTTAATCATGATTTCATAGACTCTAATTTTGGATCGAAGACCCACCATATTCCAAAAATTGATATGAGGAAGTTTGATGGCAAGGATCCCGCAACTTGGATATTACAGATGGAGCAATTTTTCGATCTCAATAATGTGCAAAACACACAAAAGGTATGTATTGCAACTTTATATTTGGAACCAAATCAATTTGTATGGTATCAATGGCTTTTCTCTCGTAAACAAATTATCACTTGGGAAATTTTTACGGAAGAATTGAGAGCACATTATGAGGATACAAAAAGCAACACTTTTTTTAGCCAATTAATAAGTCTCAAACAAAAGGGTTCAATAATGGAGCACATTGAGGAGTTATAAAAATTGAACATAAGGGTAAAAAATATTCCAGAGGAGCATAGGATTGATGTGTTCATATGGACTTTAAAGGATAATATCCAACATGATGTTCGCCTTTGGGAACTTGATTCATTAAAGAATGCATTCAAGTTAGCAAGAAAAATGGAAAGCAAAATTATGGCAACCAGGAAGCATACCACTCACAACTATAAAGATGGAAGTGTTTTTACCCCTAGTCTTCCACAAACTATAAGGTTGACACTACAACAATTGGAAGAAAAAAGAGCAAAAGGGTTTTGTTACAGTTGTGATAGCAAATACACTAAAGGTCATAAGTGTGCTGAGAAGAAATTATTCTACATAGATTGTGAAGAGGAAGAAGAAAAGGAGCAAGAAAGGTCAAAAGAAGAGGATATACTCTAGGAACAAAAATTAGATAAAGAAGAAATGAATCCGACCATATCTTATAATGCATTGGCTGGAATTACCACTCCTCAAACCATCAAGATAGAAGGACAAATCAAGAAGAAAAAGGTAATAGTGTTGATTGATTCAGGAAGTACTCACAATTTTATTCATTGTAAGGTAGCAAAAGAATTGAATTGCTTCCTATATCTAGCACCAAAGTGTCAAGTGATGGTTGCAAATTGAGGAACAATAAATTGCTCTAGAAAGTGCCATAATATCAATCTATCCATGGGAGAATATGTATTTACTAGCCCAATTCTTTCCATTCCAATGGGAGGTGCTGATGTTGTTCTAGGAGTCCAATGGCTACAATCCTTGGGTATAATAGCTTTTAATTTTCAATAACTTTTCATGAAATTTTCTGTGGAAGGAAAGGAATTTGAATTAAGGGGTATTGCAGCGAAACCATGAAAGATAATCAGCTCTAATGGTATGACAAAGCTTCTAAAAGAGGAACAAAGAGGTGTAATTGTAGAATTATGTTCGCTAGATGTTTCCACCTCGAAATCATCCATTACTCCAGATCTCCAAAAAGGCTTGGACAATCATTCCAAGGTATTTGAGACTCCCAAAGGTCTCCCACCTATTTGTGATCATGATCATGCTATTCATCTGATTCCAGGAAGTGTTCCTCCAAACATCAGGCCGTATAGATATCCCTATGCCCAAAAGAGTGAAATTGAATGTATGGTTGCAGAAATGCTAGAGGCTGGTATAATTCAACCTAGTCAAAGTTATTTCTCTGCTCTAGTAGTATTGGTGCACAAGAAGGATGGATCATGGTGCATGTGTCCGGATTATAGGGAGCTCAACAAGCTAACTATTAAAGATAAGTTTCCCATTCCTGTCGTTGATGAATTACTGGATGAATTGCATGGATCAATTTACTTCACCAAGTTGGATCTTCATTCAGGATATCATCAAATCAGAATGAAGACTGAAGACATTCTGAAAACAACATTTAGAACTCATGAGGGTCATTATGAATTTTTGGTCATGCCTTTTGGCCTTACCAATGCACCTTCTACATTTCAAGGTTTGATGAATTCCATTTTCAAACCCTTAGAAAATGTGTGTTAATATTTTTTGATGATATACTAATCTACAACAAGTCTTGGAAGGATCATGTTGAACATGTTGATAGGGTGTTACAACTATTGGAGGAGAAACAATTATATACAAAAAGATCCAAATGTTTATTTGGAGTACAAGAGGTGGAATATCTGGGTCATATTGTATCTCATGAAGGAGTTAAGGTAGACCCTAGCAAAATTAAAACCATTAAGGAATGGAAAATCCCCACAATTATAAAGCATCTGTGAGGATTTCTCAGGTTGACAAGATATTATCGCAAGTTTGTTAAGAATTATGGGAGAATAACAGCACCTCGAACAACATTATTGAAGAAAAATGCATTTTCATGGACTCCAAAGGCAACAAAGGCCTTCGAACATCTTAAAGAGGCAATGTGCCAAGCACCGGTCTTAGCTACACTGGACTTCACAAAAACCTTTATTGTGGAATGTGATGCTTTAGGAAATGGAATTAGTGTTGTTTTAATGCAAGATGAAAGACCCATTGCTTTTGAAAGTCGTCCAATCAAGGGAAAGTTTTTACAGAAAGCTATTTATGAGAAGGAAATGTTGGCAATACTACATGCACTTAAGAAATGGCGACCCTACCTAATGGGAAGACACTTCAAGGTAAAAAAAAATCATGATAGCCTTAAATTCTTTTTAGAACAAAGATTATCCTCTGAAGAGCAACAAAAGTGGGTCACAAAGATATTGGGTTATGACTTTGAAATCATCTACAAAAAAGGGAAGCAAAATGTGGTGGCAGATGCACTCTCAGGAAATGATGAGGATGTGGAAGCATTGTTGTGCGCCATTTCTATTATCCAACCAGATTGGATAAATGAAGCAAGGGAGGAATGGAAGAATGATGAAGAAGTATGGGAACTTATTTGAAAGTTACAAAAATATCCCAGTACATTTGATACATTTAGCTGGCAAAATGATTCATTATGGTACAAAGATCGCTTATACCTCTGTAAGAATTCCCAACTCAAACAAGAGATTCTTATGGAATTGCACACTTCTCCCTTAGGAGGGCACTCAGGATTTTTAAAAACTTTACCACAGGGTTAAGAAGGAATTTTTTTGGGATGGCCTTAAATCGGATATTCAAAAGTTTGTGGCGGAAAGTTTGGTTTGCCAACAAAATAAAGTTGAAACAATTAAGACCTCGAGTCTTTTACAACCTTTATCCATTCCAAGCCAACGTTGGGAGGATATTTGAATGGATTTTATCACAGGTTTACCCAAGTCTGAGGGAAAGAGTGTCATCATGGTGGTAGTTGACATACCAAGTATGCACACTTTTGTGCATTATCACCTCCATTTAAATCCATTACAGTTTCTACTACATTTATGGAAACAATTTAAAAGCTACCTGGAAACCAAAGATTATTGTAAGTGACAGAGATCCCATTTTCACTAGAAATTTTTGGATAATTATTTTGTTGTCTCGGTACTCAGTTAGCTTATAGCTTATCTTATCATTCTCAATCTGATGGGAAAACTGAGATAGTAAACAAATGTTTGGAAGTATATATTCATTGCTTTGTATCTAATAAATAGACACAATGGGTCAAATGGTTGCCTCTGGCTGAATGGTGGTATAACACTTCCTTCCATACAACAACAAAAATGACCCCATTTATGGCACTTTATGGATATTAGCCACCATCCATCACATCATATTTAATAGAAAATTCTAAGGTTCAAATTGTGGAACATCACATCGAGCATCAACAAAAAGTCCTCCAACTCTTAGAGGATAACCTCATGTTGGCGCAGAATAGAGTGAAACAATAGGCAGATCAACATCGTAGTGAAAGAAGTTTCGATGTAGGTGATTGGGTATTCCTACAACTACAACCATATAAACAAATGTCCATCAAGCACGCTAAGAAGGATAATAAATTATCACCAAAGTTTTATGGTCCGTACAAGGTGTTGCGAAAGATTGGTACTGTGGCATACAAATTGGAGCTTCCTGCAGCTTCTCGAGTGCACCCAGTTTTCCATGTTTCATGTTTAAAGAAGGTTATAGGCGACAAGCTCCTAGTTCAAACAATATTTCTAAAACTTGACAAGGAAGGAAAAATTATATTGGAACCGGAAGCAATCACAGAAACAAGAACTCGACAACTACAAAATCGATCAATTTCAGAGTATCTCATCAAGTGGAAAAACTTATCCACTGAAGATTCCACATGGGAGGATGAGAATTTTACACAGAAGCATCCAAAACTACTCAAGCGTTGAGGACAACACTTTTTTGAAGGAGAGGGGCATGTTAGGTCCCTATAATACTAGTGATTACCCCGTTACTATTGTAGTTGTATCCCTTATTAATATTATTGTGCCCCTATTGTCCCCATATTGTTATTACTGTGCCCCATAGAATCCCTCTATTTTTTTTTGTGCCTTTATATTATTATTGTTAGGTCTGCTGGGTTATACTGTGACTCCTTAGAATCCTATATATAGAAAGGAGGTTTTTTCATTTGAATCATCAAAGAATCATTCATTTCTATAATGTAAAGGAGGTTGCCCCCTCGAAGAGGCTGAATTCTAAGGCATTGATCTATCTTTTCTATCTTTTTGTGAGTTGGTTTCATAACAGTTGGTATATCAACTTCCTAGGGTTGTAACTTTGGCATACGATCTTTGTTTGACATGCACAAAACCTCGTTAGAAAAATTTATTTGAGGACAAAAAAATTCTATTGTAAATCATTGACTTTGGCTTCAATTTTTCTTGTTTTCTAAAAAAACATCATTTAGGGCCTCAAAATGGCTCTGAAAGTTTAGTGCCCGATAAACTGCCAAAAATAGCAAATTGTGCTACAATTAAGGAAACTGAAAGAAACAATAATGGGGGTCCAAGTGGAATAGATGGGTGGCCACCAATATCCACCTAGAGCAGTCCTCCCCCCTTAGGAAGTAATTTTCCCCATTGCATTGAGTGCCTCCATGAGATGGGAAAACTTTTATTGAACTTGGTCGCTTGTGAGCCACTTGCCTTGGTTCAAGAGTTGGAAAAGTTTGACAACCCAATACAGTTGGATCCTCTGTTGGCGAGTTTCCTTTTTCTGTGTGTCCATGATTCGATCAGTTGTGGCTTGTTCCATGTAGTCTAGGTCGAGCTTTGTTGGTATTAGCTATTCGAAAATGTCATATGTATCTAACAATGGTGGAAGGTATGGCCGAAGGAATTCCACATTGAACACTAGGTGCAGCCCAAGGAATGGGGGAATGTTGATTTTGAAAGAATTGTCTCCCAAAGCTTCAAATATGGTGTAAGGTCCATATTGGAGTGGTTGGAGCTTCCGATGGGCTCCGATGAGGCGCTCTTTCTACAAATGCAACCAAACTTTGTCACGCACCTAGAACTTATATGGTACCCGATGTTGATCATGTTGTTGTTTGTACTTGGCATTGGATTTATCCAAGATGTCATGAACATGTTGGATGCGTTCAATAAACTTGGTTTCTTTATTAGCCTTGTAATGTACATGTGCATATTCTTCTTGTGTATAGTTGCATGAGGGATGGAAACTTCAACTAGACACAATGGTTGAAATCCCAAACCCACTTGAAAGGGACTACAACTAGTAGAGCTATGAAGAGCTATGTTATAACTGTGTTACACATAGGGAAGGCTCTCATACCAGGTTCATTAATGCTTGGTGTTGTACATGCGTAGTATGTGCACTATCATCCTATTGATGACCTCTGTATGGCCATCAGTTTGGGGATGGAATGCAGTCAACTTGGTGAGTTTGGTGTCTGATAATGACCATGGGGTTGACTAGAATGTGCTCAAGAACTTGTTATCTTGATCTAATATAATGGTCTGTGGGATCCAAAAATGTAATCACACTCGTTCAAAGAAGATTTTGGAAGTTCCCTCTACTATGATACTCTTATTGTAGGCCATCAATATAGCCATCTTATAAAATATGTGCATGACCACAAATACACAGTCATTACTATGCTTGGTGAGGCTATATAGATAAGCCATTTATATGGATTCCCAGTGTTGGATAGGAGTAGGAAGAGGAGTGTACATGCCTTGATTCTTGATGGTTTCCTTGGCGATGACACAAGTAATGCAGGATCTAATATATTTTCCAACATCCAGTCAGAGTTGTGTCTAATACAAATACTTCTATAATACGGCCACAATTTTCTCCACACCAAAGTGTCTTGCAACTTAATTGTAGTGCACCTCCCAAATCAAATTGGCATGCTCGCTTGAAGGAACACAAAGGTGGCTCAGGTAGCATAATAATGCATCATAGATGTGGAAGTCTGGAACTTTCTTGCCATCCACTAGCATCTGGTAAGTGGTGGTAAACTTTGTATCATTTTTGTATAGTTGTGTCCATCCAGAGGTCTTGTGGCCATAAGAGATAAGCATAGTAGTCATTGTTACAACTAGGGGCCTACTTAGGAAATCTACAACATGATTAGTGTTACCCTTCTTGTATTTAATGTTCAAATGGAATTGTGCAAATATGTAGACCACTTCTGATGGAGATCATTTTGTAGCTTCCCTTTTATCTGTATAAACTAAAGATGTAAGTGATCTATGTGGATGACCGTCTCCTTCCCTGGAATGTAATTTTTCCATTGTTGGAAAGCCTACATGATAGAATAAATCACTTTATCATAGGTGGGGTATTTCTGAATTGTGTCAGAAAATGTCTCACTGTGACAGGCCATCAGATGCCCTTAATAGGTTTAAATCACACCAATATCATACCCAAAGGTGTCTATCTCAATTTGAAATGGTTGTTGTAGGTTTGGCAATGTGAGTACTAGTGCATAGAAAAGGAAGTGTTTCAAATCAATGAATGCTTTCTGTTGGGACTCAGACCAAGGAAATTTTTCTTTTTCTCTTCCCTTGGTAACCTTACTCAAAGGCCAAGTAATATGAGAGAATCCCAACATGAACCTCCGATAAAAATTAGCAAGGCCCAAAAAGTTAAAAAGCTATATTAAAGTGGTCAGGGTTGTCCAATCCCAAATGACTTGGATCTTAGTCGGATCCACATGCATGTATTTCTCATCAATGATGTAACCTAGATATTATACATGGCTCATGGCAAAGGTACATTTATCTAAGTTGGCACCTATTTTGTGCTGCCAGAGGGTTTGAAGGACCTATCAAATGTGTTACAAGTGTTCTTCCCAAATCCTGTTGAAGATGAGGATCTTCCTAGATCCTAGATAGAAACTAGAAACAAAAAAACAATCAAGATAATTCTTTCCCTGAATCTATCGTTTCTTGAGTCATAAGCTAACAAGGTGGGAAAAGGAAATTCGTGCCTTATTACGACATTGTTATAGATCAATTTGGGTACATCAACCCCAAACTACAGATCAATACTATTAGGGCCCATCAAAACCTAATTCAGTTGTTACATGCCCTAAAGAAGTCAACCATCTGAATTCCTAGCTTCCCAACAAGTTCCATGACTGAAATCATCCAAAAACTGCCTCTAAGAAGATCAGTGCAGGCAGACCTTCATTAGGGTGCACTGCAATGTAGACCATACATTGATAGGGTGCTATGCAGTGCACTTGAGCCCTCTTTGGCCTGCGCTAGGTGAATTTGAGCGAAATTGCATTGGGGTTTGGGAATATTCTTATCCATTGGATGCATCTAGAAGTTTCCTGAGTTTATATACTCCTATGAGCTCGTATTTGGATGAGGTAGGCAGTTAAGGAAAATCAATCCCTTTATCCCTTCCTCCATGGAACTAAATCCTAAGTTTTGGAGGGCATTCATTATCACCATTTATGGCATAACTTCCTTCATTCACCTACAAAAAGACCACTCATCTAAGTGATCAGGGGCTGTAAATCATTGAATTATAGGGAGATGTTGTTAGTATGAGACTTGATTTGATTCCAAGTATTGTAATGATGTCAAAATTTCTTTCTTGTTATGAGGAGAGGATGGGATTGAACTGGAGGAGTGATACTGAATCGAGCAAATTGGGTTGTAACTCTTCCTTTTACTAATAAAGTGTTCAGAGCTTTTTCCATATGTTTGTGTTATTCATTTATGCTTTCATATGTGTATCAAGTACTTGATTCCATGCTATGTTTAATCAATAGATCACTATCACATGCTTTGATCGGTTTTTGTCTTCTGTCTGTGTGAAGGTACTCTTCAAGCGGATTAAGTATGGAGAGGAGTGACAAAATTGGCCAAGGGAGATGAGTAAGTTAAAGCTATAGGTAGGCTTCTTTACCTCTTATTTAATCTATTGGTCATAGAAAAAGTAGAGAATGCTTTGCACTGTTTTTCTAGACTTAGCTACTAGTCTAGGGGTTTAGGCTTTTATCCGTACACACTAAAACTTCCCAAAACAAATTGGCGACTCCACTGGGAAGCGATCATCCATATTAGTAACTTATTAGCCTCTTAAGACATTTCTACATATTGTACTTTTGGTCGTTGATTGAATTTCAGTCTTATTTCATTGAAAATTGACCCAAAATTGTGCCAAATTGGCTTCAAAATTGCTTACTGTCCCTAGCGCAGCCCAACGAAGGACACAGTGCGTTGCAATGCACTTCTCGCATAGATCCAATGCACTTCAACGTGCTATCTCTCACTGCTGCCTACGCTGATCCCTTGAGGGTTAGTTTCCCATCTAGGAGCTGAATTTTTTTGCCAATTTTCTCTTGTTTGAATGATTTGCTGAATGTCAATGATGTCTTGTCTCTGAAAATAGTGTTTCATCTCCTTACTTGGGCCTACATAGACTAGGATTGATAAATGTTTCTTATTTATTTTCTTTTTCATTTTCAATCTATAGTAGAAAGTTAGTTTTTTGATCAATTGATATTTAGCGAAAGAAAGTGTTGTAAAATTGTCTTTTCCTTCGAAAATTGAATTGTCGTCAAATATTCATTCATGAAAGATCGATTGACTAATGTATGCATATGATTAGTCTTTTTGTTGAAAGTTTTGTAATTCCTCATTTCTTTGAAAACGAAAGTGTCGTAAAGTCTTCCTTTCCTTGAAAAGAAATTGTCGCAAAATCATCATTTTTATGAAAAGAGTTTATTGATTGATTGTTTGTTAGTTTTCCTTTTTGTTCATTCACATTAAGGGAAATTGAAAAGAAATACATGCGTGTTGCATTGAAAATGTTTGTGTGTGCTGATAGGAATAGTGTAGGAAATTTGCATTTAGATTGTGCTCTTTGTTTTTTGATCAAAAGAAATTTGATTGCTCTATCCCTAAGTAGCTAGGATTTTCATCGTTAAATTGAATGGAAAGAATGCTTATCATGATAGTTGCATTCCTAGAAATTTCAAAATACATCACGTGGTGAACTTGAAAGGAAAATTCCTAAGCATGATCAACTTAAAATAAACATCAATTTACCTAATGGAGCATTGTCATTAACGTAAACATTTAGTGGTTCTAGGATAGAGATGTGTTCCGACGTCGTAAAACAAAGGAGCTATCGCTACTTGTCTGCAATACATCCTGAGTGTGATACCTCATTCCACGCACGTGAGTATATCGTATCTTGCCCACATACCTTTCGGTATATAGGGCGGTGTTACAGTACATAAATTATATGGGAATGCTCTCACTGTGAGGTTTTGCATTAGACAATGTTTATACGGATTGGGCCTCCATGTACCTTCGGGTATATATTGGAGGACAACTCTAGATTGCTATCCATCCATAAGTAACTGAGTCGGCTACCTTGTAAACTGTGATACACCGAACATAACATTCGAGGAGATTTCCTGCTCGTACTTCTTGGTTCGCCAAGAGGTATTCTGCAGTTCACAGTTGCTTGGTAAACCTTTTGCCTAGCATACCCCTTTTTTTTTTTTTTTTTATAATAACATTAATCAACAATCGTGGAGGAACATCAACCCATACCTTGTTGTTTGCAGAGAACAGTGAATAAATCGCCTTTGCCTCCCGAAGCGACACCAATTTGGATAAAGTGATCTCGCTTAACTAAATCTAGTACATCAAGAACTCCTAGTTCTTCATCTAAGTTACCTGAATCATCTATTTCAGTAAGTACAAAGACTCCAATTACTCCAACTATTTCTGGTACATCTGTTGCTGAAGAAGAAGTTTCACAATTACCTGAGGACATTAGCACTGATCCTCAACTTGAAATTGTTCAACAAGAAAGTACTTCTGAACTTGAATAAGTTCAACCAGAAGTTAATCGAGAATCTATCCCAGTTCAAACAAAAGTTACATCTGAACCTGAAGTTGTTCAAGAACCTCTTACTAAAACTATCGTTCATTTACCCAAACATCTGGACTTTGCATTTGAACATTTAGAAGTTGTTACTTTACCAGAAGACGATCAACCGGTTACCCCTCAGACATCAGTAACTATTGAAACTTTAACTTCATCAACACCAGAAGTCTTTTACGGGCCTGACGGTGAAGTTATTCCACCAGGTTTAATTTCCATTGAGGAGGAATTGGAAGAAGATTCCACACCTGGAACAACGTTTCACTTTGGAACTTGGCTTTATCTTTACCCTAATACTCCTGATTTCTTTGCTTCATTTAATCCTGCTTCTTTTCAAGTACCCGTCGAATATTTAGGAAAACTTTTGGGTCAGTTAACTATGCTTGAACAACCGTCAACATCCCAGACTATCTCATCTGATGAAGCTACAGCAGAATCTTCTATTGTAACTTCTTCTATGTTTTCTACCACACCTGAGTCGCACATGTATGATGAATTGACTGTCTCGGTTAGTTACCAATCATTGTCTGGAACCCACTCAAGGGTATTTTCTACACCATGGTCATCACCCATGTCTTCAACTTACATGGTTCTTATCTAATGGGAACTCAACAGTTTGATCTTGAATATCAATATCAAGCTGGGCAATCCGGTCAACAAAGACCTATGTATCCAATAAATACTGGATTTCCACCACATGGAGAGAAATATGCTTATTCACCGTATACTTCTTATTCTGGGGGACTACCATATGGTAATATCCCATAGTATTTAGGTCAACCTAGAATTAGAGTTTGTCAATGGTAACCAACAATGCTAGTTCAACCAAGGCTTGTGTATCCAACACAACCAATGCAAATTGTGTCAGCTATTCCTACTACAACTATTGTTACTATTGTACCACAGTCATGAGTTCACACTATTGTATCTCAACCTATTCAAACTGATCCTTCTACCTTGCAATCACAAGTTTCAAGTCAAGAAGTTCAAATTCCTCAAGTTCTTGTACAACAACCACTTGTTTATGGAGTTCATAAACAACCTCAGGTTAGTGTACCTTTATCTGGACTGACCCAGGCCTACACTAGTATAGTTTATTCATAACCTGGCCAACCTTTCATTGCTGGATAACAACAACCATTAAATCCACAATAGTTGTATCAACAACAACAACAGTTGATTCAACAACCGTGGCAACCTCAATTTCAACAAACCTAATTCTAGCAGTTCCAACCCCAGTTTGGACTTATTTCACAAGCTCAACCTGGCTTTGGTCAATCTCAAGCTTACCAAGGTCCTGGTCAACAAGGCAGGTTATGGACAACCATACATTCAACCTGGTTATCAACAACCACCTTATACTGGTTTTGTTCAACAGCCATACCAAGGTTACCAAATGCAGATGCCTTATGTCGATATGCAAAGGCCTATTGCTCAAGCAATTGCATCATATCATGGGTATGCTCAACTTGACTTGGATCAACAGTTGCCATTTGTAGCAAATTTAGAATTACCATATTTAAATCGGCTCACTAATGATCCAATCTTATATGCACCTTGGTGGCTGGTAATTCCGCATAAGTTACCATCAAACATTCTAAAGTTTAACGGAAATCCTGGAGAAGACCCATCAAATCATGGTATGAACTTTCATTTGTGGTGTTAATCAAACTCCTTAAATGATGATTCGGTCAGACTTCATCTTTTCCAAAGAACACTTACTGGTCCAGCTGCTAAATGGTACATTGAATTACCAAGAGCTTCTTATGATAACTTCACCACTTTAGCCACTACTTTTTTGACCCACTTCCAGTTACCTATTAGATACGAGACTGGAACAAAACTCCTAACCAACTTTAAATAGACTATCACTACCCATATATCATATCATATTCATGAGTGGTGGCGTCATTGTCGAATGGTTAAGACATATGTTCCCGATCAGCTTTTAGATGAGTGGTTCATAAAATCTTTGTTTCCATCAATTGCTGAGGATGTGGAAAAAGGTGGAGTTGTCATAGAAGAGCAAGTAATTGCTCGTGCCCAATACTTGGATTTGATTTAGACACAATTTGGCATGCTTTACGATAAAATTCCCAATGCACCTCGACCAGATTTCACTGTTCCACCTCCTTTAGAATCGAGTAAGGACTCTCATGCCAACGACAGTGTGATTAGTTCTTCAAGCACGCAAACAGTAGGAAGACCATCTGGTCAAAATCTTGCTATTTCCAATCAAACTACCAATGCATCAGAAAATATTCTTGCCTTCGAGATTAATGCCATGTCATCTAAAAAAGGCAAAAATCCAAAGCAACCAGCAGGGAAGAAAAAGGGGAAGAACAAAAAGAAACAAGAAAATTCCCCTCTATAGAAATCATCTGATTCCTCTACTTCGGCAAGGAAACCTCGTTATCCATGTCTGATATGTAATGACGAGCATTATATAAGAGATTGTCCACATCACTTTGAGGTTTCTAATTTTTTAAAGACTTCAAACACATCGACAGTGTTGATTGATCCATTTCAAACCCCGGAGACACATTTGGTTGCGACATACCATGCTTCCACATCCCAAGTACTTATGTTATCCATCACAAAGCCACAAACCGAAGTTTTGGTGTCAACAAGAAACAAAGATTATGGAAATCCATTGTCATTGAATAATTAGACCACTGATCAACCTAATCCTTTGACCTCGACTTCATTTGAAGTTTTTCCACCCATTGTAATTGAATTGACAATAAAACCACCAAAGGGAGTTGTGCACAAATTTACATTCAACCGTCAGGCTTGAGCAGCTCAAAACTATAACATAGTAGAAGATCTCACTCAATCACCTTCCACTATGTCAACACTCGAGGTGTTGCAAAACTGTCCCTCCCAGAAACAGGCTTTACTATTAGCAATAGGTGGAATAGATCCTACGGATTCAAATCTTGTGGTTTTTAACCATGCGGGATATTCACCACAGTTACTAGCGCAATTAGCTTTCCTAATCCAAGTAAAAGCTTTCAATAAGAATGTTCACCAAACTATTATTGAAGAGGGGGCATCTACTTGCATTATGTCCATGAGTTGTTGGAAAACACTTGGCTCACCACTATTGTCATGATCACCAACCACGTTGAAAGCTTTTGATGGAAGAACGTATACTCCATGTGGGATTTTGAGTAACTTGCAAATCGAACTAGGGGGAAAAATGATTACTGTTGAAGTTGAGTTAGTTGACGGATCCCTCGATTACCACATTTTACTGGGAAGGCCTTGGGTATATGCTATGGCTACTGTGGTTTCCACATACTTTCGTACTATTGCATTCCCTTTTAAGGGTGGAATCATAGTCATTGATCAGCTAGCCTTCTTTGCCAATAGTTCACAGGCTACATGAAGAATTTCATTGGTACACAAAACCCCGCTGTCACTTCAAAGTGTTGGGGTAGGTCTCTTTAAATATCCTTCCCTAATGGGCACTTTTACCGTCCCGTCACCATCTGATTTGGTGGAAGTGGCAAGAGTAGAGACTTGCAACATGATTTCCTCCACCTCATCTGATTTAAGGAGGATTTCCAACCAAGTTGAAGTTGATAGTAATATTGAGTTTTTTTCCATTAAGTCCCATTGAATTATCATAGCAATCAATCTTTTGATCTTGTGCGGCAAACCCAAATCCACACTCAAATTTTGTATGGGTAGATAGGTCATTAGAATATGGTACCTCTTCGGATCCCTTTTCACGTATACATTCTACGAATGAAGAAATCATCCAATCAATGATGATAGGAGAGGAATAGTGGGGAGATTATCATCATCGTTCCCATCTTCCAGATGACAATAAAGATTATTCAAATGAACTAAACCACCCATCAATCATTGATTTCTTGTCGAATTTTTTTAGAATAGACATTGTAGATTTTGAGCGTAATTTATCAAACATAAAAGAAATAATTTCTATAAACATTTCGACCAAGCCTAACATTGTAGAGAACATTAATGTCGGAAAATCTTATTCTCCATTGGAACTTGATAATTATCGTGCTCTATTTCGTGAATTTAGAGATATTTTTGCATGGTCTTACGAGGAGATGCCAAGAATTGACTCAAGCATTGTTGAACATGAGATTAAAATGTACCCTAATGTCAAATTAGTATGACAGCGGCTTCGACCTGTTAATCCTAAGAAAGTCATTGCCATTAAAGTAGAGATTGAAAAAATTTTGTGTGCTGGCTTCATTTTCCCTGTACCTCTTACAGATTGGGTATCTAACATTGTTCTAGTTATGAAAAAATAAGGGACAATCTGAGTGTGTGTCGATTATAGGGATGTAAATCAAGCATGTCCAAAAGACAATTATCCTACACACTTTATCGACCAGATTATTGATGAATGCATTGAATGTGAAATATTTTCATTCATGGATGGATTTTTGGGCTACAATCAAATCAATATCCACCCACAAGACCAATCCAAAATAGCTTTTATTTGTTCGTCGGGCACATTTTCCTATTAAAAGTTACCTTTTGGTTTGAAGAATGTAGGGGCTACATTTCAGAGGGCAATGAATTATGCCTTCCATGAAATCAAGCACATTGTTCAACCTTATCTTGATGATTTACCTACTCATTCACGAAAGCGGACTTATCACTCGCAACATTTGAGAGCAATATTTTTACGGTGCCAACACTACAAGATAAGATTCAATCCACACAAGTGTGTGTATTGTGTTGGCTCTAGTCGATTGCTTGGATTCGTAGTCTCAAAGGATGGAATTTGACTTGATCCAATTAAGGTTTAGCCAATCCTTGTCTTGTATCCACCTTCAAACTTGTTACAGTTACAGAGACTTCTAGGGAAGGAAAAGTTTTTGAGGAGGTTCATTCCAAACTATGCTGAGTTGGCTAAAGGTTTTACACGTTTATTGAAGAAAGAGGTACCCTTCCATTGGGATCAGGTTTCAAAAGCTTCCTTTGATACTCTTAAATATTCCCTGATTAGAGCATCATTAATGTATGCCCCAAACTATCAAAAAGACTATTACTTGTATCTCGCTGTTGTAGATACAACCTGTTATCACTCAGATTTTCCCAAAAGTTGTAAGAAGAGGGAAAGGGGTCTGAGGTAACCACAAACCAAATTTTAGGTACAAAATCTAGCCAATCTGTATCTAGAGAGGGCTCTCTCTTTAAGGTTTAGCTTTGTTTTGGAAGATATTAGGCTAGTTATGAAAGCTTAGGGGTTTTGATTGTGTTTGGGTGGTGAAATTCAGTAGTAGAGGGGTAGGACTGAATATTTTAGGCCATTGGGCTAATGGAGTCAAAAGAAGATGGCTCAACTGGATTTGGTTTTTCAACAAAGGACAGCTTCACAGGGAAAGATAGCTAAATAGGGAGTAAACAGAGACTTGAAAAGATGGAATGGACTTAAAAGGGATGAAGGGCAATTAAGAATCCTTCAACATATTTTAAGAGGAGGGAACTTGGATAATCGCCAATAAACAGAAATTAAGAACTCTTTATTAAATGATAAAAATGAGTAAACTAGGAAACAAGAGCAATTAAGAATTCATTGCATATGCTAGTTTAGAGGAAAACGTTTAGAATAAAAATGATTGAAGACATATTGCACCTAAGCACTTTCTGAATTATTCTTTTTCATTTTAATATTCAGACATGGAACACAATTGATATAATAAACAAGAAAACAATAACACATGAGATATAAAATACTTACTTGTCTGGTGTTTGACACATGAATCCTGTGAAAAGTCCTTTGCATTAATTCTTCATCTAGCCATCCATGCAAGTTTTGCCCAACAATACTTTATTCCAAAGTAATCATTTTTACAGCAATGTCTAAGAATCCACCCTCAATACTCCGAATGAGGGAGTATTTATACAAAAATTTGCAAAAAATATCTCATAACAAAGTGAGATATATTCTAGGATGACTAACAATTAGTTACATGAAATAGAGACAGATGGTCTCGTAGATATAAGAAAAGGCAAAATGATGGCTTGTTGTTCCTATTTTTGTGAATGTGCTAGAGGCAGGCCCTATGATTGGGCATGGTATTGTCTTCTTTGTAATTCTGTGCTCGCTGCCCTACTTTTGATCTTCTTACTGATACTTTTTACTGAATCTGATACTCTTTGACATATTTGATCCTTGTTTACCTTCAGTTACCATCATTGATTATGGTAAAAAATGGAAATTTACCTTTTTACCAAAGGTCAATCACAAAATTTCTATCACCTTTGCCCACCAATTTTCCTATGGTATTCTGGTCCTTTGAAGTTTTCTAAGGATTTCATCAGCCTCAGTATATCTAAAAAAATCAGGCTGAACTTGGAACAAGTGTTTTATTTCATGATCCACATAGAATAGGTTCTCAAGACTATCAAAAAGAACTTTGCCTGTAGGTATTGCTTTAGCTACACTAAAATATGAGCTGGCCTGGTTGTTTGCATATTTAGCCAACTTGTCAACATAGTCTAACTGTGTCATCAGCTTTTCATTGATAACTAAAGGACTGGGAAGTCCTTTACTCTGCAATATACCAAATTTCTTCATAAAGTCATTAATTTCTTCCTACATGTTTAGGCATCTTCTTTCCAAGTTCTACATTAAGGACTTTTTAATCAAAACTTTCTTAATTTCCAAAAATAGTCCATGTTTTGTCTCTAATGCCTAGTTCTTCAAGTTGGTATTTATTCTTAGTATTCAAAAAATTAATTAGTATGGTAGCCTCTTCAGGCATCCTTCCTAATTCTTCATTTGTTCTCTTGACTTCTTCGAGAGCTAGTTTTATCAACTCAATCTACTCAAAAATTATTTGTATAGATGGCCAAACATCATTTATAGACTGAGTGATGTTGGTCCAAAGGATCTTCCTAATCTCTGCCAAGGGTCTATCAAATGTGAGGTCTTTTTCTAATGATTTCGCCTTTTGTTCTAACCCTTTGTTTTCCCTTACTTTCTCTGCAAATTGATCTTTGAAAGATCATAATTTTGTTCTAAGGTAACAAATTTTTCTTTTACTTTTTGCAGCTTTGTAACTTGGAGCTTAAATTCCTCCATTGATTTTATTAATTCATCTGGGCTAACACTTGAAATCCCTACTTGTGTTCTACCTGTTGTTGTTGTTCTTGTTACTACTTTTGTTGTGACCACTGGAACATTTGGTGCCAGAGCTGTTCCAAGAGTTGAAGGGACTGCAGTGGAAACTACTGGAATCACATTGGGAGGCTGAGAGGTCAACTCTCCCTGCTTGTCCTTCAATGATTTCTCTAATTCTTGTTCAGTCTCCTTCAGCTGCTCATTAAGCTTTAGGACTAAATCCATCAGCTCTTCTTCAGACCTTTGTTGTATGACCTCAGCAGTCTGTGGATGCCGTGAAGGAGGCAACTTTAGCTACTTTCTTAAGGCAGCTATGTCTTCATCTTTCTTTTTAATTAAGGCTTTTGCAACCTTCACATATTTAGGATCATGACCCAACCCAATGATCAATTCTTCTAATGATTTAATCTTGTTGTCTTTAGCCTGTGAAGAGGCTTTCTCCAGCTGTAGTTGGGCAGTTGTATTGTTCAGAGAATTTTCCAGCCTTTGGGCCATCATGGCCTTTCTCATCAGTGTAGAGTAGACCATCTCCCCTATCTGTTTGTGCAATTCAATCTGGTCCAGGGGATGGATTTCCTTTGCCATGACCTCAAAATTAGTCTTGAGGTAATATGCAACTGATTGAGGCTGTTTCACCTTGGGCTTGAAAAAAATCATTATCATTTTACCTTCTTTGATGTCATAGGCTGATATCAACCTGTTCTGATTAGTTGGAGCCATTTCTAAATACTGATTGTAAACTTGGATCCTTAATGGCTCATTTCTGGCTTTTATTTCTTTGAAATTTTTCTTGATGTCTGGATTTTATTTTCCCGGGGGCCTGAAAGATGATACTTCTGCACTCTGTTGTCTTTCCAATTCATGTCTTTGTGGGCTGGAAGGTATCCCTCCTACCAGGAAAGTTTGATGACTATCAACACCTTCTCTCCTTTGGCTATCAGTATTCTCTTCATAAAATTCTTCTTCTGAAAGAGGATTCAGCCTATGCCTCTTAGCACTGGGCTATTCAGAGGGTCCACTGGTAGGGGTAGCTATTTCCCTGTCTCTCTTTTCAGTCCTCTCCTAATTCAGAGGAGTCTGCAGGATGGGTGGTTCTACCACATTGACTTGAGTTTGAGGAGTTTGTATGTTGGCCTACTCTTTGGAAGTTTCAAGATGTTTAGACATTATGGACTGTTATGTGGCCTGTGTGCTTGTCTCTATTTCTTTATCCTTGGAGGTGCCTATGGCTAGTGTATTGTTCTGCTTTGAGTGCCTTTCAGAGGTCCCAGCTGCTGAGGCACTTATTCCTAATGCTGACTTCTAAGAAGTATCATAATGTACTTGTTCAAAAGAATCTAAGTCAAGAGTCTTTTCAAGATCTCTCATTACATTTTCTATGTTGACTCGTTCACTATCAGTAGCTACTAAGGTCCCTTCTCTCCATTCATCCATGTTGGAAAATTGTTCAATTTCTGGGATTCTATGATGCATATATGGAGAAAACCTATTCTTCATTCTTCTATAAAAGATAAAGCCATGAGGGTCATATGCGGCCCAACCAATTTTTTTTTGTAATCTAAGGTAATCTTCTAGAATTCTCTCTACTGCATCCCCTGCTTCTCTAGTGTTGCAGATGAAAGGGCCTAATTGATGTTTGATCTTGAGTTGTGCTTTCCTTTTTGCTTTAGTGAAATGGATCAACTCTGAATTATACATCTGCCTATAGTATTCCAATGTAAACAGTCACATTGGAACATATTTTGGTAACTTGATGGGGGCAAGTTCACACCCATACATCCTAATTTCTGTAAAGTTCTGGTATAGATACTAGTCACCCACTTTGTACTGCTTGGAAAGTTGAAGGATCTATTTAATGTCACCACTGGTCCTGGGAGGGGAAACCCCTATCAATAATTTAGTTTCTAGGTGAACAAATTGATCACTGAACTCATTATAGGAGTAAGGGGTTTCAAAGGAAACATGGAAGACAACAGACTAGAAGATTACAGACCTTGGATTGCCTTTGGTATCAAGTTTCATGACAGGGAATGGGAAATTGTCTGGCTGATAATAAAGCATGAGATTATATATAAAGGTGGTATACTTGAAAACTCTTTCATTTTCTAGTCTCATGAACTAGTCATGAATCTTATCAACAATGTAGGAGGCATAGTCATATTTGACAGCAGGGTGTTGTCTAGGAGTAAAGATTGATAACAATACTAGGGTTAACTCATCAACGAATTCACTAATATTGAAACCAGTTACTAAAGATATCATATCAACTATGAGTCTTCCCATATCTATAAAGAAGTTTACATGTAATGTGGTGGGCCCTTAGGTTGATATTTCTGCAATATGAAAGTTTGACAGAGGCGTTCAAGTTCATCTTGGGACAATTTAGTTGATTTCTCAATTAAATCTCCCATGGAGAGAGGAGTGAGAGTTTGACTGGAGTGAATTTGTAACATTTTGTTAATTAACTCGACAATTATTGGAAAAAGGACTGTTTGGCTTGGAGAAATGACTGCTCGATGGTTAGGGTCATAATTGGCATGGCATTGATGAATTATATGTAGGAAAACATGGGCTGAGGGTCGAAAGTACATGGGAAGATTGGATTTCCACAGTCCTAGGATATCAGAGCCATTCAAATACTCATCTCTACTTTGGCAAAAGACTTTAAGGTGATTTTGTTAGTGGTAAGGTCTTTTATCTGGAAGTCCCTATTGGCCAAAGGTAGATAGTCTAAATCTCGGTGGGGGCATTTAGGGGTGAAACATTCAAAGCCAAAGGGGTTTCCATGTCTGGTTCTTGTGGATTCGGACAAGAACTATGATTTTCTATGGGAAATGGGCAACACAGAGGCTATAGGAGACTTAAATGACGAAAATATTGATTGAATTACTATGAATTTTGCAAATTTTTGTCAATTAATAGTGTAAAAGAAGTATTTATAGGGTTTTAGTTGGGATTTTGATAAATACCTCTTTTGGGGAATGAGTAACGAAATGCAGGTGCTAGGCGCGGTTGGAAGGTTCTGGTCGGCGTCGACTGTAAGGTTTTGGAGCAGGTTGGCTATTGGAAGGTTGAATTGGTTGACCTCAACGTTCTTTTGCATGGGCGCACAGGTTTATAGTATAAAGCAGTGAAAACTACTTATTTGTTTTATTTACTAAATCAAAGGTTGGCGGGGTTTTGGATTTTAGGTGGGCGACATCAGCGGCAAATGATATGACGTTTTTGTCGTATACGGAAAGGCGGTAAGCGGTTTCATATCGCACCACTTTTCGGGAAAGGTGGTAATAGACCTCGAGCCAGCGATTCCATAGAACACTCGACCCGTGGCGGAGGTGATGTGAGAAAACCGCTTTGTGATCGCATGCTAATGTGTGGTCACAAAGGGTGACGTGATATTGATAATGGTCATCAGATCTTAAGGACTTGATCGAACGGTTGACGCTAGATGTGATATGCAGAGTGTTAACAGAGGCGGACCCGATATAATTAAGAGTTCATTTAATCATATCGGGAGCAGCGGGATTGGCTGGTGATGTTATTAAATAACCGTGAGGGTTAATTAATCTTGTTTTATATGGCGGGGGATTAAGGTTCTTAATGAATTAGAGATTAACTCATTAATCCTATTTCAAACATTGATTATGGTTATATTTAACTGGGGGCAGGATATATAACATTCGGGGTTATTTAATATAATTATATAATACGGGAAAGGATAAATGTTATAAGGGAATTATAAGTTAAAAGCTAATATGAGAATGAAATGAAAAAGTGCCAAGTATAAAAACATTTGATATGTGTAGTTAAACTTAGGCTTAAAGTGAAAAGGGTTTATATGAGAAATATTTGTAATTTTCCTAAGTAAAATAGGATTTTACTTAGGAAAAGAATTATGAAGGTGGATGAGTGATTTATGAATGATTTTAAGTACTTTAGGCTTTATAAACTATTGGGCCGAGGGTCTGGTCCCTCTAGAAGTCAGAGAAATGCTTTGAGCCCCTCTAATTTAGCAAATGCCTTAGTACTTAGGGGAAATTAGTGAAAATTTAGGAAAAATGAGAAGGGGGGTTAATTATTTGACTTTGATTTGCTTCAGATGTTTCCAATGTAATGTTTGCCCTAAACTTGTGATGAAAGTAAAAGATTAATACATTTAGAGTCATCATTCATCCCATGTAATTTTGCAACATCATCTACCTACCCTACCTACTTTAACCTAACATTTTTTCTTCTTTATTTGGTTTCATTTAGATTGGCAAACCCTTATGAAACTTTCCTTTTCTTTTACATGCAAATATCTATCTAAGTCTAGCTGTATTACATCTAAGGGCTCAGATTAAACTGTTGAGCTCCTTTTATTCACTCTTCCTATCTACTTATCTGCCAAGATTAAACAGTTTGGTTAGATATTTATTCTCTATATCTAAAACATAAAATTCAAATATGAACTAGCCAAGCTCAAGCTATTTGACTATTCATCAATTGTGACGTATGCTAACAAGATGCACACAATTGTTTGTTTGTACAAGAGTAAAAAAGTAGTGGCATTTAGACTTGCACACTTTCCTTGGTATTTCTTTTGGTGGGGTTCATTTTCTTTTACTTTTTTAGACCATCTTATTCTTTTTACCTTTTGATTTTTCTTTTAGGGTATACCCTCTTTACATTTTTTAAATTTTTTGATTTTTTGATAATATGGAAAACCTTTGCAACAAGGAAAGGTATGAACATATTACATAGCTCATCAAGTCAATCATGATATATGACACCTATTGGTATAGAAGCATAACACAACCATTGGCATGGTTTTAGTCCAAGAAGAAAATGGAATTGAACATCCTATTTATTACTTGAGTCATAATCTCAACGATATAGAAAGTAAGTATTCCTATGTCGAAAAGTTAGCTTTGGTAGCTGTTCAAGATGTGTAGAGATTTCGTCATTAAATCCTCCTCTGTAAAACTACCATTATATCGGATTGCAACCCTATGACATACATTTTTTCACGTCAATTGCTGGGGGGGAAATATTCAAAATGGATAGTTATTTTGCAAGAGTTTGGTTTGGCGTTCATCAAATCTAAATCAAAGAAATCTCTTGTCTTCGCCGATTTACTTTGCAATCTTCCCTCACCCTCCAATGATTTAACATTAGAAGCATCAATCTTGGATGAGTCTTTGTTTCTTATCTCGTCAAGTGATCCATGGTATGGAGATATATTGGTCTATCTCTAGACCCAAGATTTTTAGCCTAATACCTCTCGCTCTGAACAATGACATACCCGATACCAAGCGAAAGATTATCTGATCATTGGTGATACACTTAATCATCGTGGTGTCGATATGATTTTATGTAGGTGCCTCACTCATGAGGAAGTTGAAAAAGCTTTGAATGAATGTCATTCAGGTGCTTGTGGTAGACATTTGTCTAGTTATGTTACCGTGTAGAGAATTCTCCGTGCTGGTTATTTTTGGCCAACCATATTCAAAGATTGTATTATTGCTATCAAAAGTTGCCATGCTTGCCAGATATTTGACTGAAAAAACAGATTACCACCTGCACCATTGCATACAATCGTTGTTGTTGGCCCACTCGCCAAATGGGGCATTGACTTTATGACATGTAACCCCACCTCAGCCGGGGGGCATGGGTATATTATAGTCGTCATTGACTATTTTACCAAATGGGCCGAGGCGATGCCAACATTGAACAATAGTGAAATGACTGCTTTATTTTTCTTCAACCATGTGGTTGCCAGGTTTGGTGTACCACAAGCCATAGTTATAGATCATGGATCACATTTTCGCAATCACATGATGGTTGAATTTACCGCCAAGTTAGGACTATCACATGATAGTTATACTCCATACTACCTGCAAGCTAATGGACAAGTTGAGTCTATCAACAAAGTCCTTAAGTTCATGTTGCAAAGAATGATTGGAGTTCATAAAAGAAATTGGCATTTAATCCTATACTCGGCTCTATGGGCATATCGAACCTCGGTGAGAAATGCGACCGGATTTACACCCTTTCAGTTGGTGTATGGTTTGGAAGTATTCTTACCAATCCAATGTGAAATCTCGTCTCTCAAAATTGCGATTGACCTGCTACCTAACACTTCTGAAGAAGAAGCATGTTTCTTAGAGTTAATCCGTTTGGATGAAACCCATCGTGATGCCACATTGGCTAACAAAGTGCACAAGAAAAGTATTAAGGCACAATATGATAAAAATGTCAAGCCTCGTGTTTTCTTAGAAGGTGACCTGGTATTGCTTTACGATCAGGAGTCTGATAAACTTGGTGCAGGAAAATTTGAACCGCTTTGGATGGGCCCTTATATTGTTAAGTGTGTTGTGACGAAAGGTGCCTACAAGTTAGTAGACTATGATGGGATTCCATTGTCGCAGCCCCGAAATGGGTTGTACCTTAAACGTTACTATGCTTAGTTAAGTGTAGTAAAGCTCACTGTATATATGCTTTGATTGCATGTGTGTGTGTGTTTCTTTTAGAGTTCTTATTTGGTTAAGTAACCCACTTTTCATTTGTTGCAGATGTCGAACTTTTCAGAACCATTTGTTGGTTATGCCGATGGGCTAATCATAGTACACAGAATCTATCCTCTGCAGCATGGGCCATTTTCACTCCAAGTGGTGAGTTAGTGAGTTTTAGAGGGATTTGTATTGGTCGATTGATGAACAACATCGTTGAGTATAGCACGTTGATTGAACTTCTCTCTGATGCCATTTCACTTGGCATACGTCGAATCATCATTAGGCTAGACTCACAACTTGTTGTACTACAACTTACTAGCATTTATACCGTCTAAAACCCAGCAATTCATTGCATGTTCCTTAGAGTTCGTATTTTGGAAAGGTATTTTGAGTTTATTCAATATCAACATATTTCCATAAATCTAAACACATTAACTGATTCCCTAGCAAATTATTTGTTAAAAAGACATTTGTGACATATGTAAAGTAAATATTTTCAATTCACATCATCAGTTGAATAGGATTGCATCACTTAACCATAATAAAACTCTAAAAGTAAAATAGATAGTTGTTTTAAAAGTTTTTACAAATAGTTTGCGTCTAAGACAAAAATTGGTCATCTAACCCAAAAACTCAAAATGTATGCAAAAAAAATCTAAGTAAACTAGTTGTGCTCATGGTAACAGGTCACAGCCTATGCTATCATGCGTAAGAGTCTTATCCAATGACTCGGCACACCAATGGTGTGGCGTTGTAGTCACATAGGCAACTCCTTGATCTGGACATCCGTAATGCCTAGGGTCAAACCCTCTATGTGGTCTTGTAGCTCAGCCAATGTCTCAACTAAATCTAAGTCTCGGAGAACTACTCTCCCAATAGGTCTTTGTGCTAGACCACTTGCCTCTCGTTGGTGCCCATAGGTCGAATAGGTCCAACATCTGCATACATAAAAATGATTTTGTTTAGTCTTGGAGTTAATCAAAAAACACAAAGAAACGTAGAAACTTTAAAATCAAAAACACTTTAGTCAAACAATTTACCTATAGCACCCCACTATGCTCCAATTGGTAGCATCAAGTCTCGATCACCACGAAAATCCATTCCTAAATATGGATATTCTGTGATGGCCATATCCTGTTGATCAGACCACTCAAAGAATGCAGGGGTAAATGAGATCAATGACTAACTAGCATGCCTAGCCATAAGATCTACCAATCTCTGCATCCATGGATCCCTAGGTCCAGATACACCCAGTGAAACAAGTTGTGGCTGCATAGGTGGAATTCTCTCCAAGGCGAACAAAATCAGGATCGACCCATAGCCAAAGTTCTTTGTCTTTCCGCTTTTCACCTTGATCAGTTGTTCTTTCGTAGATGAAAGTACTGCCTCGCACCAATTGAACACTTTTGGCTCTAAACACTCTAAAGCATACTGCATGTATGATATGTTTGCCAGGTGTAGTGTTGCGTTGCTAGCCAATTTGGCAATGGTAAAGAGGATCGACCTCAATGGTAAATCACTAACATCCCTGATGTTAATATTTCCATCTCTGCTAGGTTGTGTACCTTCTCGGGAGAACAGTCGTATGAAGTATCTCACTGGTTCACCTCCTTTGGAAAATCCAGATAGTGAGATGGGGGCACCTCGCCTTGACAGTCCAGTCAGAAATTAGATGTCATTGATGGTAAATGGGATCACTTTGTCCCTAATGTGAAATGCCAGATCAGTAGGATTCCATGAACAAACAAGGAACTGTAAAAGTTTAATCTACTGTCGCACATTAGATAGTCAGAAATACTTGAGTAACCCGCAATTCCTTAGGGCCTTAACTGTACCTTGATTATTTAGGGAAATCATATCTTTCTCTTAGTGCTCTCGTTCTCTCCATATAATCACCATTTTGATCTTATGAATGTCTGCAATACAACCATTAGAAAAATTAGGATCCATTTCTTGCAAAAAGAAAAGAAAATTTTGGGAGAAAATAGCTATGTAAATTTGGGTTTTGCGCCCAGTGCACCCCTGCCTTAGAGACAATGCGTTGCAATGCATGTAGCCTTCTAGGTGTGTGCAATGCAATACACCTTTCGATGTTGAAAGGGTGTGTTGATCCCAGAGTTCAAAATTGAAACCCTAGGGGCCTCAAAAACTCAAAATTTTTGCCTGAAACTGAAAATGAATGGAATGAAATGAAAGAGAATAGAGATAACTCCTACTTGGTCTAGATGGCATGAGGAATGGTCCACTGAATCCTCTACAATCAGCTGGTGAACTTCGAGGTAAAAACTGCTCTAGAGTACCAAAATCAAAGGGTAAATGTGAAATGGCAAAAATGAATGGTAAAACTTGTTTTTATGTTTATTTCTTGCACATTAATCGAGTAAACATTAGTTTTTATTCATTTCATCCATGAAGCAGATACTTTTAATATAGTTTGATGGTGTTTTGAGCAGCTTAACAACTGAAATGCAGAATTTGATGTGCTCAAATTTAAATTGAACATCTTTGACCATAAAGCAAACTTTTATCTCTTTTTTGAGCTTTGTTAAAAACAAAAAAGGGACCCCCTTAGAGTCCTCTTTAGGCTCTTTTCAGAATCTCTAAACATGAAAATATTGACGAGCGCTTGTCCTTTCCAGCTCATTATAGGATTGGAAACAATATCTCTCTTATATTATTTTAAGCCTTTTTGGATTTGAGAGATTAACTTACGAAAAAGAACTTGTGGAATTTTCTTTTCATCCCTTTTCAAACTCTCTAAATATGAAAAGGACCGAGTTATTTTTGTCGTTAAACTCGTTAAAAACATAAAGTAGCAACAAAGTTGTCCATCTAGACATGACTGAGTTTCACCTTTGCTAGACTCATTAAAGCATCAAATAGAGATGGATTCACTCGAAGGGTGAAATTATACAACAATCGTATGTTATCCTCCTCGAGCTTGATAAAAAATAAAGAGGTAATGGTCAAAAATGACTGGGGAAAATTGGAAAAAGGGGAAAACACTTTATGGTAGCAAGTCTCTCTTGAACATGACACTTTCACCTCATCACCGTGACTATGTGGGTTGGGTCATTCAGCTTGATGGTTATCACACCGTTGTTCTATCATACCATTCATTACTTTGTTTTGGGTCAATTCTACCAATTCATCTTAGTGTCGTTGACATGTTCAAGAGAAGTCATTCAGTCAAACTTCATCCTTTGCAATACCGTAAACATTCATTTTCATGACTGCCATTCTTGAACCTTCTGTTGTCAATTGATTTTTCATCTCCAAAATCATTTACCTCATTTCGTGTCGTTGATGTGAGATACATCAAGACCCTCCCGTGATGAGTCGCTTCTTGTTGACATCAGCACATCATCCAAGAAGTTGACTTAGAAACACCCCTTCAGTACCTTGAGGCTTGCATACATCAATGGTAGGTTTCTCGCTTCCGATGATAGGTTGACATCATTGGCCTTCGACTGAAAGACTTTGTATGGTGTTCGAAATCAAATCATTTATTCACACCATGCGAAATGTACTATAGTTCCTTGAGGGTCATTATCATTATCGGCGATTCCTCTCATGTTTGTTAACGGCTTACATCATTGGCTGGTAATCAGATGATGCCTTCCCATGTTCGACCTTAGATCATCTATTCACATGGTTAGACTTGTACTTGAGTGGAATATTGAACGAGATTGAAGACCCCAGATCTAGTTTCATCCATCTGGGCTGCGATACTTTCAGGAGTACTAAATAAAATGTACAATGGCCTTACATTCATGGTCAGCCATTCATGGGTCTATATCTGTAGATGACTATATTTATACATGTAATGAAAGTTTATAAGCTGAGCATGGGTATGCCTTCCCTCAGCAAATTTGTGAGAAAAAATCAAATTATCATGATATATGTATTGTAATTGATGCAGGTCACCTTCCGCTTCGAAACCTCCTCTCCACATGATAAAGCATTTCACTCGACATACATATTTACGACTTCATGCTTTAGGGGGAAACTATTACAGATCCATTTGGGCACATCAACCCCAAACTACAGATCAATACTATTAGGGCCCATCAAATCCTAATTCAGTTGTTACATGCCCTAAATAAGTCAACCATCAGAATGCCTAGCTTACCAAAAATTTCCATGACTGAAATCATCCAAAAACTACCTCTAAGAAGGTCAGTGTAGGCAGGCCTTCATTAGGGTGCGCTGCAATGTAGCGCACTTGAGTGCTCTTTGGTCCACACTGAGCAAATTTGAGCGAAATTGCATTGGGGTTTGGGAATATTCTTATCCATTGGATGAATCTAGAAGTTTCCCGAGTTTATATACTCCTTTGAGCTCATATTTGGATGAGGTAGGGAGTTAAGGAACATCAATCCCTTTATCCATTCCTCCATGCAACTAAATCCTTAATTTGGGAGGGCATTCATTATCACCATTTATGGCATAACTTCCTTCATTCACCTATAAAAAGACCACTCATCTAAGTTATCAAGGGTTGGAAATCATTGAATTATAGGGAGATGCTGTTAGTATGAGACTTGAGTTGATTCCAAGTATGGTAATGATGTCAAAATGTCTTGCTTGTTATGATGAGAGGATGGGATTGAACTGAAGGATTGATACTGAATCGAGAAAATAGGGTTGTAACTCTTCCTTTTACTAATAAAGTGTTCAAAGATTTTTTCCATATACTTGTGTTATTCATTTATGCTTTCATATGTGTATCATGTACTTGATTCCATGCTATGTTTAATCAATAGATCATTATCATATGCTTTGATTGGTTTTTGTCTTCTATCTGTGTGCAGGTACTCTTCAAGCAGATTAAGTATGGAGAGGAGTGACAGAATTGGTCAAGGGAGATATGGAGTAAGAGAAAGCTACAAGTAGGCTTCTTTACCTCTTATTTAATCTATTGGTCATAGAAAAAGTAGAGAATGATTTTCATTTTCGTTCTAGTCTTAGCTACTAGTCTAGGGGTTTAAGAGTTTATATGTAGACACTAAAACTTCCCAAAATAGACATGCTTGATGAAGATCCCCCTTTGTGATTTAGTGTAGCTCCTCCATGCTTGAATCTAGACCTGCACACATGGAGACAACAAATGATCAAAGGAATATGCAGCATAAATGATTCAATAATCCAAACTAGTGATCAAGGAGACTAGTAACAAACATCATTCCAATGGAAAAATATAAATAACATCATTCCAATGGACAAATATTAATAACATAAACCATCCATGAAATTCATCAATTAATCCATTAAACAATGCAGTGAGAATAAATTCATGTTTATATTAATTTCAGATATATAAAGGGGCTACAAAACTTGTGCCTTGATGTTGTGAAGATCCTGCCATTGATCTCAATCCTCTCCAAGAATGATAATGTAACACCCTCCTCCCACATCCACCCAAGTTGCCATGCCAACTGGGGTAAAGATGAGATGAGAGGCTACTATGATCATATTCGACCTCCTAGGTAACCTTAAGGAAGTGGAATCGATGGAACATCACACACAACCATCCAACATCATCAATAAAACCCTCATGAGACAAGTCAACCACTCAAACAGCCTGTCCCTGGGTCCCACTACTGTTAAGGACAATTTAAGGCTCGATCGCTCTCTTGCTATGGGCAAGGGAGTGATGAGAGACCTAAAGTCTCTCTCATAGGCCTGCATGCCAATGACTGTGGACAAAACTTGCCAGTTCTATGCAAGTGACCCCGGGATTTGAGCCACTTTTTTAGGCCTAAAGCCCAAACCACTACCTAGAATGGAATGAAATCTCCTAATTAAGTAAAGTATAGGGAAACAATGATGCAAAAGTAAATACTTGATCAAGGCCTTACCCAAACCCCTACTAGCCATGACAGACATTTCATCAAACACATTGAGAACATGTAACCTACAGGTGTAATTAATGGAATTAAGTGTAGGGATCTCTTAATTATCTGAGAATCGCCATGAACCATTGTTTCCTCATGTATTTTTTTTCCTTATCACTTATTAGGTCATAGATACAATATCCATTCAACCACAAGTAAAAGCATGTTGAGAGCCAAACATCGTTGGTGCCATAAAATGAACATATAACCAACATAATAGGAACATAATTACAATAAACATATCAGACATTTAAATCCATATATAAACTAGTACATTTACACATGGAAATCAATGGAATGAATTTCTCATTAATCAACGCAATTAATCGACCGGAGATGGGATTAACACATTCCACCCGATCATAGATTGGTTGAGCCAAGTCTCTCTTCAGCCAATCACCCTCGTACCATATTCCAAACATGAATGTGGGACTCATAGAACACATCAAAAACACCAATCAATGTGGATGCCACTAGAGTTCTCCACCTACGCTATGAGGAATTTGAGTGCCTCCTAGTCTCTCAGGCTTTACCGTGTATCCGCAATTTGATCCAGGGATCACTAAACCCTACATTGAGACATACTCTCTAGGCTTTACCATGTATTTCATCTTGGAATCACTATGCCCAACGAAGAGAAAATCCACCTCTTAGCTTTATTGTACATACCGCCATTCATCGGCAAGGATTCCTAGGTCCACCGAGGCACACAATATGACATTAATGCAACCCATATTTTGGTTTATGGGTTACTAGGCTAGTGGCTTCGTGCATCCTCAGTTCAGTTTAAGGACCACTAACACCATGTTTTTGTCAATTTGGAGATCCACCCCACTCAACTTCGAATCCAATTCAACCATCCCACACAAACCGCATGAGAGAACCTATCTCATAAAATCTATCAGGAAATAGTAAGGCTAGGCTGAAAATACTGTCACACTTGGCAAAACCCATGCCATGGTAGAAAAGAAAAACATGCAATCCCATGCATGTCAAATATAGCAAGGAAAATACACATGCAAGTTGATACCTACAGTGAAGCCTATTGTAGTTGATTGATGCTTCCTTTCCCTGCTTGATCTTTTCTTCCTCTTGCTTTCTTTCCCTTTCTTGCTCCAATGCCAAAGTGCTCCAAGAAAACTCTAAGTGTCCAAGAGTATGAGAGAGAGGAAATAATGAGAGAGCTCCAAAGCTAAGCTGACAAAAGGTTACCAACTGATCCTCAAAAGCCTTTTTATGAATGAGGCCTCTATTTTCTTCATTTTCCTCCTCATGTGCAACCTATGACCTTTCACCTCCTTTTCTCTTAATTTCCATTATTTTCATAAATAAATGTGCCAAAATGCATTTTAATGCCTAAGCCATTGCCTTTTTCCAATTTTCTTAGCCATAAGCAAACAAATGAACGCCCCGTAGGATGTCTTGCCCAACATTTAGCTTGGAATAAGTGACCCATTCATCCATGGTTATTGCTTTTAAAATTTATTACATGGAATTTTTACCAAGGCTGTTACAAAACCCTTCCCCTTGGGGGACACTGTCCTTGATGTTTAATCACTCATACACCTCAATAAGCTGTTGAAATAAGATATACTTCTCATGGAGCTTGATAACATAGCTCGATCCATTATTTACGATGAAAGATCTGCTCAAGAGAAGAACATAATGAGAACATGACAACATACCACATAGTGGAGCTTTATAACACAACTCATTACGATATTTACAATGATCATCCTACTGAGTTCCAAATCATATAACATCATAACATCATGATAACATAACCACATGATAGCATAATAACCTAACAACATAATCATAATAACATGGCACCCATACCGCATAGTGGAGCTTTATAACACATCTCGTTATGATATTTACATCCATACACGGGTGTACATATAGCAACATCATCAAAACTATATATACCAAAACATATGCCAAATCATATACCAAACATATATCAAACATATACCAAACATATACTAACATCATATAGCATATATCAAAACATCATAAAGCATATATCAAAACATCATATAGAATATATCAACCATCATAAGGCATATATCAATTACTATAAAGCATATATTAAACAAACATAAAGAAAATACTAAACCATCATGAAGCATATACAAAGCCATCATAAGAAAATACTAAACCACCATAAATCAACTACCAAACCACCATAAGAAACTACCAAGCCACCATAATAAATCATCAAACTACCATAAGAAATCATCAAACCACCATAAGAAAAACCACCATATCAAGGTTGCTTTGCCTCATCCGACAAACAAGTAAGGATACATGGCATGCATATGATCTTCCATCTCCCATTTAGATTCATTAGCCCCAAAGTGCTTCATTTCACTTTAATTTGCTTGATTTCTCAATTCTGAAGCATGAAAACCTTTTTCTGCAATATATAATGAGGCTCTGGATGGAATTCTCCATATGGTTCCACTTGCAATATAGACCAGTCAATCACATGATCAACATACTTAACATACTTCTTAAGAAAAGATACATGTAAAACTTCGTGGAATTTCACTGTCGAAGGCAGTGCAAGTCGATAGGCTACTAGCCCAATCCTCTCAATGATATTGAAGGGTCCAAAAAACCGTGGTGCCAACTTGGCACGTGAGCCAATATGCAAGGATTTATTATTTGGTTTGATGTGCAAGTACACCTGTTCCCCAACCTGGAACTCCTTGAACAATTGTTCCTATCTGCATATCTTGTGCTGCCTTGAGATTCTTCTTGATCACCTGCATCTGATGTTCCATGTTTGCCAACATATCTGGTCCAATCAATACTCTGCTAACCAGATAACTCCAACTAATGAGAGTGTTACAACTCTGCCCATATAGTGCCTCAAAATGAATCTTCCTCAGTGACTCTTGATAACCATTTTTGTATGCAAACTCAACCAAAAGGAGATACTCTTCCCACTTCCTCTATTGATGCATCAAATACATCCTCTACATGTCCTCCAATATCTTGTTGACCCTCTCTATTTTTCCATCTGTTTGCAGATGATAAGCTGTGCTAAATGCCAACTCAGTGGCCAAACTTGGAAATAACTACTTCCAAAAATTGGAAGTGAACTTTGCATCCCTGTCTGACACCATCTTCTTTGGAACACCATGCAGTCTAACCACGTCTCATATGAATACCTGTGCCACATCACTAGCTGAGAATGTAGAATTCGCCGAAACAAGTGTACAACCTTTGTTAACATGTCCACAACGACCATGATGGAATCATGTTGCTTCACTGTCTTCGACAACACTATGATGAAATCCATGGAAATGACCTCCCATTTCCACTCGGTAATAGAAATTGGTTGTAGCAATCCACCTAGATGTTTACACTCTACTTTTACTCGCTGACAATTGAAACATCTAGCTACAGAATCTGCTACATCCCTCTTTAGATTCAGCCAATAGTAATATCTCTTCACCAGTGTGAGTGTCTTCTGATAACCTGGGTCACCCGAATAAGGTTTCGCATGAAATTCCCTCAATATCACCTTCTTGAGTTCACTATTATCCAATACATATATCCTGTCTCAGAACTTGACCAATCGCCCTGCTGTAAGATAATAGTCCATGCCCTATGCACCTACAAATGCACATGTACTTGTACTGCCACCTGTACCTATACCACTACATGTACCCATACTTACACCTATACCTGTACCTATACCATCACCTTACTATAACCTGTGCACAACCTCCATATACCAACATCATGTTGTCCTACCTGCAAGATCCTATTCTGTAAGTCCATCCCATAGGAGCTCATAGCTACCAAGTGCTATACCTATACCCATCTGTTGAGAGCATCCTCCACCCTGTTGTCTTTACCCTTGATGTACCTAATCTCAAAGTCAAACTTGTTGATTGTGACCAACTATCTAGCCTACCTGGAATTCAGATTCAGTTGGTCAAATAAATACCTCAACCCAATGTGATCACTCATAAGCACAAACCGCTTGCCAAGAAGATAGTGTCTCCAGATCTTCAGTTCATGTATAATTGCTACTAACTCAAGATCATGCATCAGGTATTTCTGCTCACGCTCGTTCAATTTCAGGGACTGATAACATACCACCTGTCCATCTTGCATAAGGATCCCACTAAAACCTCTCTTGCAATAATTTGTATATACTACAAACTCTTTGTCCAGTTCTACAATCTGTAGTACTGGTGCATGTGTTAGAAACTGCTTAAGCTGCTCAAAGTTAGCCTCACACTCTTCATTCCATTCAAACTTCTTACCTTTCCTCTATAATGATGTGATAGCATAAGCAATCTGTAAGAAGTTCTTAATGAACATCGTAGAGTAGCCTGCTAGACCCATGAAAGATCTCACCTCACCCACACTCTTAGGAGCTACCAACTCCATTATGGCCCTTATATTCTCCTGATCTAATACAATGCCCTCCTTGGATAAAACATGTCCCAAGTAGTGTACCTCAGTCTGAAAGAAACTACATTTGTTCAGCTCAACATACAATTGATGCTCTCTCAACAACCTCAATACTGCTGCTAAGTGCTCGACATGCTCTTCCTCATTTTTAGAATATACCAGTATATCATCAATGAACACAATAACAATCTTATCCAAATATGGACGCAACACTATTCATCAAACACATGAATGTAGCTGGAGCATTCGCTAAGCCAAATGGAACAACAAGAAACTCATAATGCCCATACCTGGTCTTGAATGCAATCTTGTAAATGACCTCTTTGATGTGTACCTAATGGTATCTGGATCTCAAGTCAATCTTCGAGAACACTATTGCTCCCTTCAGCTGATTGAACAAGTCATCAATGCTCGACAAAGGGTACCTATTCTTGATAGTCACTTAGTCCTGTAAGTGTTTTAAGTTCATATGATTTTCATGTTAGTTCATCCTTTAGATCAATTCATCAAAGTATTTTTAACGAACCCTACGAAGGAAGGTTCAGTTTCATTATGCTTAACGAGTCCTATACTCTTTAATTTTTACGAGTCCAGTAAATGGGTAACTCGGTGTCATTTTCATTTAAGAGTTTTGAAAAGACACAAAAAGGAAACTCATTCAGTTCTTTTACCATAAAATTTTAACAAGCCTAGAGAAAGTAAAGGTCGACATTTTTCACTTTTAGGGAGTCAGAAGTGTTAGAGTCAGTCCTTATTACAGCCCTCCATCAGAGATATTTTCGTTTTTGCATATCATTTTTAGGTGTCTCGCTTGTTCCACTCCGTTGCATTCTGCTAGGGGCATGCCATCTACTGACGAGGGGGTCTGGTTGTCTTGTGTTCCCTCATGTTTGTCCCTGCAGGGTTAGTAGAAAATTTCTCTAAAAGTTACAAGTACATGGTCATTGCATTCATCATCATACATGATTAGGGTCTTTAGTCATAGAGTCTAGAGTTGTTAGTCCTTTGCATATACATAAAACAACCCTGCAGGCCATGAGGTTGAGTTCAAAATAATTTTTTCATAAAGCATTTTAAAACATTTTTAGTCCAAAACTCTGTTTTGGACCTAAAAATTGTTAATGTAAATAATTATATTTGTTTTATCCCAAAGGATTTCAGAGCAAGTCTCTAATCTTATCCAAAGTCAAAACGCCAAATCCCTGCAAAAATCAGCCAAAAAGATCAGTCCAAACCTTAGAAAAGCAAGAAAAATAAAAAAAACAGTGTTCTATTAAAGGACCAAAAGTGAAAAGTGTCAAACCTTACAAAGTGGGTTTTTGGTTCAATTTAATTCAAATGAGATATTTTGTTTCCTTATAAAAGGGCAAATCAAGTCTATTTGTTCACCAACAATCAAGGCAAGAGCATGTTCAAGCATTGGAAGGTGAAAGACCGAGTTTATAGACCCGTGGACAGTCTTACAGGTGCGCGCTACGCGTAGAAAAAGCACGCTACGCGTTGGGTGGAGCGCTGCGCGTTGGGCAGCTGGAGCCAGTGTAAATTTACACAGGCGCTGCGCATTGGGAGGTGCACTGCGCATTGGGGTGGCACGTTGCGCGTTGAATCACAATCACAGGAAAAGCGCCCAAATCGTGTCTAATTGCCTCCAAATTTGCAAACATCATACATTTTTCAGATATTGTATTTTCAGAGCTATGTCGGACACAAATTCATCTTATGAGCAGGGGTATGACAATGATTCTACAACAGAGGGAAGTGTGCCACGAAGGTCTCGCAAAGGTGGCAAAGGTGGTAAGCCTCGCACGGAAGAGCCTACTTCTTTGGAGCAATTGCAGGCTTTCCCGCTTGCAATGGATTATTTTCGTCGACAATCATGCTATCATTATTGTGAGCTAATTTCACAAATTCAACATCATCGTGAATTAGCTCGCTTGTTCATTCTACATTTACATGATGGCCATGTAAATCTCGTCGGAGTGGATTTCATTTTGTCACCAGAGACTATTGCGGAGGCCACTGGGATACCAAATATTGGAGAGAAATGGAATAAACGTCAGCAGTTAGAGAAATCTTACTATCAACCATACATCAAACCTGGTTATATGAGGCACTTGAGCAGTATTTTTCCTTTTCAATACCTCAAAGATCAGTTTGCACCTTTGATGAAACTCATCATTCGGTATTTCAGTTGTGAGGGAAGATTCTCCTGTCTTTATGCGTACCATGTCCGTTTGTTGATGCATTTTACAAGGGTACGTATGATGAAAATTCCATACTTCATGTTTCGCAACATAGAGAAGATGGTGCCTCTTGTACAAAGGAAGACCCCAGCACAGCAGCATAATACTATTTATCATTACACGTTGATCAAGATCGTAGTGGTTCATCAGTTGGCAAAGCAGGGCATCACTTGGGAGGATTTTATTTCTCTTGACCTTTTCACAGCGCCTCAGCCAGCTCCAGAGATAGTTCATGATGAGGCAGGGCCTTCACATCAGTTTGACATTCCTGAGATAGAGCATGTCAGCGCTCCAGCATGTGTAACATATCAGCGAGGACACAGGGCCTTATTTGCATCTGCACGACGAGTACTATCTTCACCCGGGGTGGAAGGGGTCTCATTGACTTCATCAGCACAGAGAGTGTTATCTCCACCTCGCGTGGAAGGGGCCTCGCTTTCGACAGCAGCACCGCAGGTACAGGATAAGGGCAAGAAGCCCAAGCATGAGGAGAGGCCTTCAGGCGAGCCATCGGGTTTTGTTACTAGTCATGATGAGACAGCTTCATATATCAGGCATCTAGAGCAGCGCAATAAATAGTTAGAGAATGAGCACACACTTATAGAGCTACAACGAATCCGTGAAGACCGTAGGTTGGCCCGTAAAAGACCGGGTGATTTGACACCTGTTGCGCAGCAGTTTGTGCTTGAGAAGGTCAACCGACACTTGGAGGGGTTGCTGGCGAAGGCCAATAGAGACAAAGACTTGTTTCGTCACATGAAAAATCATTACTGGGCCGGCATGCATGTTTGCAAAGCGAAGATGAAGATCCTTAAGAGGCGATTGAGCAAGGCACTGAAACGGCAGAAAAAGCCTGACCCACTCCAAATTTTGGTTGAGGCTCCATTGGTGGGGCAACATACATGATAGAGGGTCATTACTCCAAATTTGGGCAAATTTGGAGAAATATTTGTCATTTTTGAAAATTTTGTCCTAAAAACAGGTTTTTTGGTTCAACGCGCAGCGCACAGCGCGCTACCCCTAAGATTGGGAGGTCCAAATCACAAATGGTTTGCATTTTTATATTTTTCATAATGAAATGTACCTTCTCAACTATTTCCAAAGCATTTCATCGAGATCTGGACGGTCAAAAGGCTCAAAAACACCATGAAAACCACCTTGCTGCCACCTTTTGCAACAGCAGGAAGTACCTCTGGGAGAATGCAGTTTTGAGGGGGAAAATAAGCTCCAAATTGAGAAATTCCACTTAGGTTGGAAAGTAGACATCCAGGGCTTTCTAACGAGCTATCTTGAGCGCAATTTTCATGCCGGGAAGTGCCTCAAAATCAGTCTGAAAGGTGCATTGCGCGTTGAGATCAGGGCGCTGTGCGTTGAGGTTTTTGGTCCAGTTTTCATCCTTCAGCTCAAGAAATCGGCCAGTTTTCACTAGTTTTTCTCCTTGATGTTATTTTTGACTCACCATGATGTAAATTGATGTATATAAGGTAATATGGCACTTTTATCTCCTTCTAGATGGTTCATTCACAAAATTACCAAGAAATTAATGTAATGAAATCAGTTTCCTTCTTTTTAGTGGTAGGTTGTTTTGGTCAACTAGATTCCTGCTCCATGTTTAGAATTGGTTGAAACAACTCCTAGAAGGAGGAGCTCGACCCCTAGAGGGTAGGGAATGAGGTTAACTTGGTCTATATATGTAAATTTTCATTCAGTAGCAGGGGTTGGACTCTTGGGGGATAAGGTTAGACTGTATTACACATTGTATCTCTGCAATTTTGGCAAAGGAAAGACCAAGGTTTTACAGCACTTTTTGGGATTCCTGTGGTTATTTGTGTTGATGGTGTGTTTCTCTCATGTACTTGTAAGTTTGTTATGTGTATCATTTTTCTACTATTCTCTTTTGCAAATTAAACAAATGAAGTGTTAAGGTAGAATTCATAATCTTGTATGCTCTGCCTTTAAGTTTGTTTAATATCTATGTTTTCATTTGTTTAAGGAGAACTCCTAAAAGTTTCTCGCTCTCCTTAGCTCCTCACCAGTCATTTCTATCCATTCAATTCCTTTAAAGACATCAGGACGATTGCCTACCTTGCCCCAAAAAGACCTCTGCAAAAACTGTGTCGCATCCCCGCACCCAAAATTGCCTTTCCCTGTTTTCCAACAAAACCCTAAAAATATTAAATCAAACTATCTTATCAATTTACTAGCCTAAAATCAGTATTCATATCGGTCATCTCAGCCCCTTTGAAGACCTTTTGTCGAGATAGACCCGGAGAGAGCCCTCTCCTGTCCTTGTAGGGCTAGCTACGAGGCTGAGCTTGGTTTGATGTTGCCTTGAGTTTCGCCTTCCTCAACCTGAGGCAAATTTGAGCGCTAACATAGTGGAGACCATACTGGGGAGAAAAAATGGTTTTCTTGTTGATGTCATTTGTTTTATAGCTACAGACGGAGCCTGAAGTTATGCCAGGTAGCCTTCGAAACACTTTTGCTTTGCATTAGCGGAAGTAGATAAACGCTGCTTCAGTCAATCTCCGGTCTAGCTTGTAAATGTGACATCTAACTTGTTAATTACCCCAGTACATGTATCAAGTTCAGATCTGATTGTTGATGGTGAACAACGATCAGACACTGGCAAGGCTGAAATCATTCACCTGGCGAATCTAAATCAGTTTCGAGATCAGATCCAAAGACTGCACTGGAGGATGATCCCGACCAGCAAAAACATGAAAGGACAACATGGACAGATCAGGTATTCAAGTTGGAATTTCATCCAAGACATTTTGTTCTTTGTCATAGATTATTTCTTCTCTTTTCCCAAGAATGTCAAGAAGGCTTTTCAAAGTATATTGTATTTGAGAAGAGATCCTCGGCCTGTAGTTGAGTCTTTCCCTTTGAAGATTGTGAATACCAAATATTTGCATGCCTTTGAGATTGATCAGGATCCTTTTTCCGAATTTTTTGATGACCATCTTCAAATTGATGAACCTCAAGAGACCAAGACTGATTCTATACCTGCTGTACATACCCCTACACCTTGTAAAATTCTAGATCGCTATAAACCTCTTGTTTTACCTTCTGTTCTCCATGCTTTCCCCAAAAACTATGATCTATACTTGCCGAGGTTTGATGGTGAAAGTAAGAATGTCAACGCTGAGAAACATGTGCAAAATTTTGAGTCATTTCTATATCTTTTTGAAGTTGATGAAGAAGATGTTAGTATAAGGCTTTTTACTCTTTCTTTGCAAGGCAAAGTGAAGAGTTGGTTCAAAACCCTGCCTGATGTGAGCATCTCAGATTTCCGGCAGTTCGTGAAAGTTTTTCTCGACAGGTGGATGATCGGGCAGAACCTTTTCTTGATTGTAGAAGAGTATAACCAACTGAAAAGACTACCAGGGGAGACAGTACAACAGTTTTTGGCCAGATTTAATCAAGTTTATTATTCAATGCCAGTTGAGATAAGGCCTACTCCTAGATCTGCTCTCTTGCACTATCCGGGTGCCTTTGATCCGGAGATGGAGTTTCAGCTGAGAGAAAGGGATATTGCAACACTTCATGAGATGCAAAACAGTGCAGTAAATGTAGAGGCGCATCTATTGATCCGACGGGCAAGGTTGAAAGAAGAAGAGATGAAAAACATAGATCCGGTCAAATCAACATCTCTAGAGGTGAAGCTTGATATTTTGGTAAGTGCAGTGGAAAAGATGATGAACAAGATCAATGCAAGGAATGATTATGATGTTCAAGCTCATGGCTCGTTGATTGAAGAAGAACAAATGGCCGCTCCAAAACATTTTGTTTCTTATCCTAGTTGTCATAGATCTGATAATGATTGTTTTGTAGATCACCTTGGCGAAGAAAGAGCTGTTGATATGACCTGAATGCTTGATGATATGTTTTATACCGATGATTTGCCTCAATTTGATTAGTATGATGATGATTATGTTCTCCAAACAGAAGCTACTATTGCAGACGAACAGGCATCTAGTTTGTGGGAGGAAGACGTTCATTTTCAGCAGCTCGAATACAATGTTCAGCCATCACATATCAGCTATGACAATGACGAGGAAAGTGCAGAAAATTTTGAAGTAAGTGAAGGATCTTTGCCTTTTTGTTTTGACTCATGTCAGTTCATCAAATCCAATTTCCATGCAATCAGAAATCAACTGTCAACAAGTCTTGATCTGGACCATCTTGAAGGCAATAAAAACCTTGTTCAAGACTTCTCATATTCAACTTTGCAATCCTCGAAAGCCATTGCTTGTCAAGTTGCAGATGAAGACATGGAAGCTAGCACATATGATCAAATGATACAAGAAGGTTCCCTACCTTTTTGTTTTGAATCATTTTAGCTTTTGAAGGGAAATTTGCATAGTACATCTTCAGTGAAGAATGAGCAGCATGTAGGCAATCATGTAATCACATTGGAACCAATAGAAAATGGGTCGCAACAGTCTTTTCAAGTTTTTCATGATCCAATAGCTGATGTTTTGGATGAGGTTTGCAGTCAAATTCTTTCTCCATTGAATATAAGTGAGCTTGAAACATGTATTGATACAAACTTGATCCGGCAGCCGGTTTCTTTGTCATTTTCAGTAGAGGTCTCGTCACAAGGCTCAGATCAAAGTTTGCATCATGGTATGAGGAAAAGAGAAGTAATCCATTGGATGCGCTAAGTTCCAGTGTGCTTGACTTTCAAGATCCTTATGCAGTTTTTTTGGAGGCGGATAGAGAATCCATATCGTTCAACAGATCTGTTTCGAAGTTATCATGGGAGTTGCCTTTCAGTAGTTCTCTCTTTTTGTTCATAAGCGAGCTCTTGCGGAGAATTCAACCAGTAGACGGAATATTTACTTGGTTTCATTGGTTGTTTCATTTCACTTGATCAGGTGATGAATGAAACTGTTAGAGTAGGTTGTGATGAATAAGCTCCCCTTTGAGCATCATTTTCAGTTTGTTGGTTGTGTTTAAGTATCGAGTCAGTTTTTAGTTGAGTGAGAGTCAATTTGTGTTGTCAAGTCATCAGTTTTCAGTCATGCATTTCAGCTTGAGTTTTTGACTCCATTGCCCAATGGATGAAGGCACTGGTCTACTCTCCCAAAGATCTGTAGTTCTTGGCACCTCCAAGGAGCTACCATCCCCATTGGAGCCAATGTTAGAGTCGGTCCTTATTACAACCCTCCGTCAGAGATCTTTTCATTTTTGCATATCATTTTTAGGTGTCTCGCTTGTTACACTCCGTTGCGTTCCGCTAGGGGCATGCCATCTACTGACGAGGGGGTCTGGTTGTCTTGTGTTCCCTCATGTTTGTCCCTACAGGGTTAGTCAAAAATTTCTCTAAAAGTTACAAGTACATGGTCATTGCATTCATCATCATACATTATTAGGGTCTTTAGTCATAGAGTCTAGAGTTGTTAGTCCTTTGCATATACATAAAACAACCCTGCAGGCCATGAGGTTGAGTTCAAAATAATTTTTTCATAAAGCATTTTAAAACATTTTTAGTTCAAAACTCTGTTTTGGACCTAAAAATTGTTAATGTAAATAATTATATTTGTTTTATCCCAAAGGATTTCAGAGCAAGTCTCTGATCTTCTCCAAAGTCAAAACGCCAAATCCCTGCAAAAATCAGCCAAAATGATCAGTCCAAACCTTAGAAAAGCAAGAAAAATAAAAAACAGTGTTGTATTAAAGGACCAAAAGTGAAAAGTGCCAAACCTTACAAAGTGGGTTTTTGGTTCAATTTAATTCAAATGAGATATTTTGTTTGCTTATAAAAGGGCAAATCAAGTCTATTTGTTCACCAACAATCAAGGCAAGAGCATGTTCAAGCATTGGAAGGTGAAAGACTGAGTTTATAGACCCGTGGACAGTCTTACAGGTGCGCGTTGCGCGTACAAAGAGCACGCTACGCGTTGGGTGGAGCGTTGCGCGTTGGGCAGCTGGAGCCAGTGTAAATTTACACAGGCGCTACGCGTTTGGGTGGCACGCTGCGCGTTGAATCACAGTCACAGGAAAAGCACCCAAAATCGTGTCTAATTGCCTCCAAATTTGCAAACAACATACATTTTGCAGATATTGTATTTTCAGAGCTATGTCGGACACAAATTCATCTTATGAGTAGGGGTATGACAATGATTCTACAACAGAGGGTAGTGTGCCACGAAGGTCTCACAAAGGTGGCAAAGGTGGTAAGCCTCGCAGGGAAGAGCCTACTTCTTTGGAGCAATTGCAGGCTTGCCCGCTTGCAATGGATTGTTTTCGTCGACAGTCATGTTATCATTATTGTGAGCTAATTTCACAAATTCAGCATCATCATGAATTAGCTCGCTTGTTCATTCTACATTTACATGATGGCCATGTAAATCTCGCTAGAGTGGATTTCATGTCACCAGAGACTATTGCGGAGGCCACTGGGATACCAAATATTGGAGAGCAATGGAATAAACGTCAGCAGTTAGAGAAATCTTACTATCAACCATACATCAAACCTGGTTATATGAGGCACTTGAGCAGTATTTTTCCTTTTCAATACCTCAAAGATCAGTTTTCACCTTTGATGAAACTCATCATTCGGTGTTTTAGTTGTGAGGGCAGATTCTCTCGTCTTTATGTGTACCATGTCCGTTTGTTGATGCATTTTACAAGGGTACATATGATGAACATTCCATACTTCATGTTTCGCAACATAGAGAAGATGGTGCCTCTTGTACAAAGGAAGACCCCAGCACAGCAACATAATAGTATTTATCATTATGCGTTGATCAAGATCGTAGTGGTTCATTAGTTGGCACAACAGGGCATCACTTGGGAGGATTTTATTTCTCGTGACCTTTTCACAGCGCCTCAGCCAGCTCCAAAGATAGTTCATGATGAGGCGGGGCCTTCACATCAGTTTGACATTCCTGAGATAGAGCATGTCAGTGCTCCAACATGTGTAACATATCAGCAAGGACACATGGCCTTATTTGCATCTGCACGAAGAGTACTATCTTCACCCAGGGTGGAAGGGGTCTTGTTGACTTCATCAGCACAACGAGCGTTATCTCCACCTCGCTTGGAAGGGGCCTCGCTTTCGACAACAGCACCGCAGGTACAGGATAAGGGTAAGAAGCCCAAGCATGAGGAGAGGCCTTTAGGCGAGCCATCGGGTTTTGTTACTAGTCATGATGAGACAGCTTCATATATCAGGTATCTAGAGCAGCGCAATAAATAGTTAGAGGATGAGCACACACTTATAGAGCTGCAACGAATCCGTGAAGACCGTAGGTTGGCCCGTAAAAGACCAGGTGATTTGACACCTGTTGCGCAGCAATTTGTGCTTGAGAAGGTCAACCGAAACTTGGAGGGGTTGCTGGCGAAGGCCAATAGAGACAAAGACTTGCTTCGTCACATGAAAAATCATTACTGGGCCCGCATGCATGTTTGCAAAGCGAAGATGAAGATCCTTAAGAGGCGATTGAGCAAGGCACTAAAACGGCAGAAAAAGCCTGACCCACTCCAAATTTTGGCCGAGGCTTCATTGGTGGGGCAACATACATGATAGAGGGTCATTACTCCAAATTTGGGAAAATTTGGAGAATTTTTTGTCATTTTTGAAAATTTTGTCCTAAAAACAGGTTTTTTGGTTCAACGCGCAGCGCGCAACGCGCTACCCCTAAGATTGGGAGGTCGAAATCACAAATGGTTTGCATTTTTGGATTTTTCATAATGAAATGTACCTTCTCATCTATTTCCGAAGTATTTCATCGAGATCTGGATGGTCAAAAGGCTCAAAAACACCATGAAAACCACCTTGCTGCCACCTTTTGTCACAGCAGGAAGTACCTCTGGGAGCATGCAGTTTTGAGGGGGTAAATGAGCTCCAAATTGTGAAATTCTACTTAGGTTGGAAAGTAGACATCCAGGGCTTTCCAAAGAGCTATCTTGAGCTTAATTTTCATGTCGGGAAGTGCCTCAAAATCAGTCTCAAAGGTGCGCTGGCGTTGAGATCAGGGCGCTGCGCGTTGAGGTTTTTGGTCCAGTTTTCATCCTTCAGCTCAGGAAATCGACCAGTTTTCACTAGTTTTTCTCCTTGATGTTATTTTTGACTCACCATGATGTAAATTGATGTATATAAGGTAATATGGCACTTTTATCTCCTTATAGATGGTTCATTCACAAAATTACCAAGAAATTAATGTAATGAAATCAGTTTCCTTCTTTTTAGTGGTAGGTTGTTTTGGTCAACTAGATTCCTACTCCATGTTTAGAATTGGTTGAAACAAATCCTAGAAGGAGGATCTCGACCCCTAGAGGGTAGGGAATGAGGTTAACTTGGTCTATATATGTAAATTTTCATTCAGTAGCAGGGGTTGGACTCTTGGGGGATAAGCTTAGACTGTATTACACATTGTATCTCTGCAATTTTGGCAAAGGAAAGACCAGGGTTTTGCAACACTTTTTTGGATTCCTGTGGTTATTTGTGTTGATGGTGTGTTTCTCTCATGTACTTGTAAGTTTGTTATGTGTATCATTTTCCTACTATTCTCTTCTGCAAATTAAACAAATGAAGTGTTAAGGTAGAATTCATAATCTTGTATGCTCTGCCTTTAAGTTTGTTTAATATCTATGTTTTCATCTATTTAAGGAGAACTACTGAAAGTTTATCACTCTCCTTAGCTCCTCACCAGTCATTTTTATCCATTCAATTCCTTTAAAGACATCAGGACGATTGCTTACCTTGCCCCAAAAAGACCTCTGCAAAAACTGTGTCACATCCCCGCACCCAAAATTACCTTTCCCTGTTTTCCAACAAAACCCTAAAAATCTTAAATCAAACTATCTTATCAATTTACTAGCCTAAAATCAGTATTCATATCGGTCATCTCAGCCCCTTTGAAGACCTTTTGCCGAGATAGACCCGAAGAGAGCCCTCTCCTGTCCTCGTAGGGCTAGCTACGAGGCTGAGCTTGGTTTGATGTTGCCTTGAGTTTCGCCTTCCTCAGCCTGAGGCAAATTTGAGCGCTAACAAGAAGAAAAACATAAGTAAACTCCATCATGTTCTTTTTCATACGTTTGGTATCTTAGGTCCAAAAAGGGATAAAATAATACAAGAGAGAAATCTATTGACCATGTTTGATCAACATATACCTTTAACATAAATGGTCCAGTTCATTACATAAAAGGGGTAAACTTATACTGAGTGGACAATTGTTCATTTACTTTTACGAGTTGAAACAATCAAGTTCTCTGCAATCTTTTCATGTTTTAAGAGTCTAAAATGGGCTTAAAAGAGAACTCTTTGGTTTCACTTTTTCGTAAGTATTAATGATTTCAAAAAAGACATGAAAATATACTCATCTTACCGACTTTCAATTAAATTAATTAATGAGTAGGAAAGGACAGAAATAACTCAACATTTTCATGTACGTTTTATGAGCATTAAAAGATAAAAAAAGGAGCTCGAGATTTTCATGATTTTAACGAGTCTTGAAAATAAGAACTGAAATGTACTTGAGATAGGTTTGATTTTTAAATAAGCTTGAAACATAGGAACATTTTTCTTAAGACTGGTTTCATTTTTACACAAGCTTGAAACAGAGAAAATTGTGCTTGAGATAAGTTTTCATGCCCCTAGCATAATGAATACAAGGGAACATTCCCCCCAAAAATTAATTTCATTCACCTAAGTCAACTATAGGTTACTAATAGGTGGATGAAATGAAGGTTCATTTACGAGATCATGTGGAAGACTTGACTTGATCAGGGGAGGATTTGTTTCATTTTTTGACGAGCTTGACATAGGAAAATAATTATGGTAATGAGACCTATTTCAACTTTTAACAAGGTTGACATAGGAAAAGAACCATCCTCATAGAGCCTATTTCATTTTTAATGAGTTTGACACAGTAAAAGAACTATCCTCACAAGGATTTGTTTCATTTTTTAATGAGGTAGACATAGTAAAAGAATTATCCTCATGAGACCTTGTTTTATTTTTTAACGAGTTTGTACGGTAAAAGAACCATCCTCATATAACTTGTTTCATGATTTCCAAATGGAAGAAACACATGTCAAGGGACACCCTCGATCATGGCTTCCAAAATGTCTTCATCAAATGGAAGAAAAGTTCCCTGGAAGGAACACATGCCAAGGGGATCAATAGGGATAAGAAAATTGTATTCAAATCCCCCCATTGAAGTTTTGACCACGTCAGTTACCAGATCTAAGCCAAAATCAGTCAAGCAGATAGTGAGAGGCTCACTTGCATTGGTAACTAAAAACATGGGACTGGTTACCACATAATTAACTTGTGGCGGGGTAGGCACCACTTCCATATAAGGAACGTTCAAGGGTGTCAGATGACTGGTAGTCGAACTAAGATCAACGTATGAAAGTTGATCAACTATCACAATGTTTCCAATGTGAGGGACGGACATCATGCGAAAGAGTGTCGATACGAAAACTTTCATGGCATAGACATCATCTCACCCAAGGAGAAAACTAAAATCTTAGGGAACTTGGACTACCATAAGATCAATATATATAGTTTTACCTTGCAATGTAATAGGTAACTTAGGAAGGATCCCTAAAGGTTCATTAATAGTTCTGTTAAAAGCTAACAGATTCTGAGTAATAGGCACAAGCTGAGGGGATACCAAATCTAGCCAAGCGGTTGATGATAAAATACTGACATAAGCACCTTCATCTACATTTGTGCATCATAAATTCTTACCATAGGCCTTCACAATGATTTGGAAAGGGGTGGAAGAAGGAAGCCAAGGTCCTGTCAGTCTACTCCAATCAAAATTAATACCCTTATTGCTTGGATGGGGATCAAAAGCAATAAATGAAATTCCCCCATGTGCATAAGAATTTCAGGTTACATGAAGAACCTAAGTGGTATGAAGTTCACTCTCCAATCAATCACTTCGTCAACACTAGTGATGAGTGAGATTGATTTTAGTTGGATTTATATCAATCACTTCGTCAACTGATGGTAGGGGGGAAGAAATTTCATGGTAATTAGTTGGAAGTTGTTGCTATGAAACAACAAGTTTTTCCAACAATTTTGAGGCTTCATCCATGTGAGGGGAAAGGTGACTATTATGAGTCCCTTTACATAACCTAAAAGGAAACCTGACCTTAATCTTTTTCCTTGGAATCTGAGAATCACTAGTTGATGAATCAACAGTAAGTTGATGATAATTATTTTACCATACTTCCAAAACCTTAGGAATACTAGGACAATTGATAAGGAAGTAGTCACCCTTACAAAGCTTGCAAGGGTATTTGGGCTTACGATGCATTGTAGAAGTTTCCTCAACATAACCAATACTTACGGCCATGGTTGGTTGGTTGACTTATTTCTTATCTCACTTCTTGTTCTTATTCCATTTCTTCTTCTTCTTAGTCACCTAGTTACTAGCATCAAGGCTTTTACCAAGCAAAGAAGAAGAAAGGGAGGAGGACATGTTGGATGAAGAAAGTAGAGGGTCAACATTAGGTTGGTGATGTTGAGATGGTGAAATCGGTTGAGGTGAAAAACTCAGTTGAGATGGTACAATTGGAGTATTTGGAATTAAATAAGCTGAGAACAACCATACAGGTTAACCTATCGTGAATTCAAGAAGTGACAATGTAGCCATATAAGGAGGACCGACATTTGAAAAATCAGGAAAAGGATTAGGGTTCTCGTTAAAAGGGAGGCCTTTATCAGTGACTTCCAACATTGTTTCCATTAGATTCAATCCAAATAAGTTTACTTTTTAATATTAAATAATATTCACAATCCACACCTAAGGTCTTGTAAAAATTAAAAACAAACACGGTAACACACAGTAAAAAATTCAGTGATTCAAACCATACAAATAAACCTTTCATAGAGGTTAATATTTACTAGTTGGTGATGAAATCCAACATCACAAAGATCAAAGATAAAATATCAAAGTTTTATAGATATGAGTGTTTGGAACCAATTACCCTAACAATCTGCTTAATGAAACAATCTAGTGCAAGTAACTTCGCTTATGACATCTCGAGCAAAGATTACCCTCCAAAAAGTCCCAGTGAGTCTATTCAATATCTATTCCAGGTACAATAGGACCTTCCCTCTATCTTCACCTTAGGTAGAGCCCTAGGATTATGGTCATTATGTTTACCAACTACAATAATTTTACCTGGGGGGTTAGTTGTAAATCGGACGTACACGCAAGGGAAAATTAACAAAGCTTAATCTCCTTGAAAGCTCCTCAACGTGGTTAATTGGATTTCTCTCCCTAACTCAAGATTCTATTGTTTGTATGTAGCTTTGGAAATTTTACTTAATTTCCTATTCCAAAGCCCTACAACCTAATTTACTATAGGTGGAAAGAGCCCTAAAAATAATAAAAATTATAAATGAATTTTATTAACGTTGTGTTATTAAGTTGTTATTTACTTAAAGGCTAAATGGACGTGAAACTGATGGTATTATGACTTGACTCAGAACTCTAATGCATCAAATATGAAATTTGTAATATTTTCATTTTGATGAATTCTAGGTAGAGTAAGTAAAGAGGTTCTTCTTTAAAAATTAACTCCACAATGTACCACTCCTAAAAATTTCAATGCAATTTAAAGCTCTAAGTTGCAAACTACACAATGTAGTCTATGCACAAAATGCTTGAAAACTATGCAAATGTAATTTATGCACTATTTTCGTGAACACTATGCAAATGTAATAGATTCACAATTTCCATTCATGAAATGAGAACTCTAACCATGCAAATGTAATCTATGCAAGATAATTCTTCAAAACAAACATAAGATGATTCCAAATTAGTGAAAGAACAACAAGACTATTTCGTTTCACTAATACAACTAAAGAACCAATCAAGTGCGCGTAAAGGAAATCAGGTGAAAATTCCTAAGATAAAAAATAATGACACTCAAGGGAAATTAACACTCAGACACAATTCAACCCCCCACCCGAGCGATTGAGGGGGATTCTTTTTTTTTTGCAAAAATGAAAGCAAAAACATGCAAATATTTTTAAGAAACTGTGACAAATATTTGAGCAATGACCAAAGGAAATAAAATTCAAAACACCCAATGAAATCCATAAAATGAAAATTCTTGAATGAATGTTATGAAATCAAATATTAAAGTGTAATTCTGATTAAACTTCAGTATTGGAATAAAAATGACCCCTATTTTCAATGCAGCACAAGAAATACATCTCATCAAAACATTAATTCTTGAGAAACCCTACCTTTCAATCCTTGAAAATGGAGAAATATCAACAAAATTCCTTCACAACACTTGATCAAACACTTGGAGGCTGACTGGAGTCATAGACAAATTTATTGATACCTTAAAAAACAAAAAATCAGACTTTAATAAGAGGAAAAGCTATTTTTTCAAAAAATTCTCTGAGTATACGCAGGTAGACATTATAGTACAGTGCGCATGCACACTATTGTAAAGGTAATATATGCAGATTTGTGCTTTGTTTTTAAACAGAAATTGCACAGGTCAAGAAACTTAAAGAAAAAATAAAAAAGTATCTAAACAAATCACAAAATTTGAAAGATCATTAACTAGTCAAGACTCAGATAAAGCTATAAAAAAAGGTTCGAGAATAAAAAACAAGGAGATGGAAAAGAATAGGATGTTCCCCAATGGAGTCACCAATTTTTTAGGTGGATAAATCCCTCTTACTGACAAGAGTGACCTACCTAGATCCTCATTGGAAACTAGAAACAAACGAACAATCAAGCTAATTCATTCCCTAAATCTATCATTTCTTGAATCATAAGCTAACAAGGTGGGAAAAGGAAATTCATACCTTATTACAACATGCTTGATGAAGACCCCCCTCTGTGCTTCAGTACAACTCCTCCATGTTTGTATCTAGACCTACACACATGGAAACAACAAAGGATCAAATGCATATGCACATAAATGATTCAATAATTCAAACAAGTGATCAAGGAGACTAGTAACAAACATCATTTGAATGGAAAAATATAAATAACATCATTCCAATGGAAAAATATTAATAACATAAACCATCCATGAAATTCATCAATTAATCCATTAAACAATCCAGCGAGAAGAAATGCTTGTTTGTATTAATTTCATAAACATAAAGGGGCTAAAAAACTTGTGCCTTGATGGTGTGAAGCACATCACATTGATCTCAATCCTCTCCAAGAATGATAAGATTTGTAACTTGATTCCCCCAACATAGACTTACTCTTAGCAGCCTCCCTCAATTCCCCCACTTATGGCTTGATTAATAGGCCAAAAGGAAGTAGTTTGAGATCCTTAGTCAAAGGATGAGATCCACTAAAAGAGGGATGAGGGCTCCTTGAAGAATGGGAATTAGTTCCACCAAAAATGAGGTTAGTCTCGAATAAATATGAGTTCGAGGCTTTCTATTGGGAATGATTCTCCCAGAAATTATTCTAGATCTCACTTTTTATTTTTACTTTTTATTGATTTACCTGCATAGTTTATAGTGGAAGACAGAGTGCAGATCTACACAGTTTATAGTGGAAGAAATTGCACATGTGCGGATTCTATTAAAAAAAACTACGCAGATGCTCAAAAATAAGGTTTTGTACCATGAGATCCAGAAATTCCACTTTATTCAAGGTATATAAGTTGTTGAATTGCAAGGGAGTGCTTCATGACACTCGGATGGATGGTGAGAGATCCAATTTTCATGATTATTTGTCATGGTGACAAAATGAAGTGAAATAGTCATCCATTAGTTTCATAAAAGTTGCAGGGGAATTTGTCAACTTGAAAGGCATGACCAACCACTCAAAAAGGCCTTCCTTGTATTTTAAGGAAATATTCCATACATCTATGGGTTCTATTGGACCCTGGTGATAGCGAGACTTCAAATCAGTCTTGCTTAAGTACTTTCCCCCCTTGAGCTGGTCAAGAAGGTCATCAATCCATGGGATTGGATGTCTATTCCTGATAATGATTTTGTTTAGTGCTCAATAATTAATTTAGAGCCTCTAGGTCCCATCCTTCTTATGTACAATTATAATCAAGCTCCCACAAGGTGAGGAATTTGGTCACATGTGCTCCTTTTGCAGCAAATCCTAGATCTACCACTTGATTTCTTCATTTTCTAGAATGGGGCAATGGTATATCAACCCATTGGGTAGAGGTCCTCTGGGATTCATATCAATCAAATGCTTGAATTAACAGTGAAAAGGTACCCCTGTGGGTGAGGAGAACATTTCCTTGTATTCTTCCATGACCTTATCCACCTGCTTCTTCTATGTTGAGGAACCCTTCGCAGGGGAAATGGATGTGGCCATGATATTCCCCTTACTTTGAGATCAAATTAGAAAGAAAACAAATTTTCTTGTCTAATTTATGATCTTACTGCATTGCTCAACAGAGATCAAAGAGATGGAGGTAGGCAGAGCTACCTCTAATATCATGTATAACTTATTTCCCAAAGTAATAATAATAGTGTGAGTCCTGGAATAATAAATAGAATGATGCTTCCACAAGTGTGGTTGGCCTAATAACACATCAAAAATTTCAAGAGGAGCAACATCACATAGTACCTCATCCATGAATGGCTTGATGTTATAGGGAAGGTGGCACTATTGGATGATGCGGAGATCTCACCCTTGGTGGAGCCACTCGATGGTGTATGGCTGCAGGTGTGGTGTGGTCAGTAATCCCAACCACATAATGACCTCTGCTGAGATGAGGTTCTTTTGGATCTTGTTTTCGGCAATGAACTGTAACAAAGATCCCTTCACCCACATTTGTGAATGGAAGAGACACTCCTCTTCCTCTGGATGTTTGGGATCAATATTCTAGAATTTGGTGGTGGAAACATTGGTGTTGGGTTTTACATAAATAATATGATTCATTTTTTCATTCCCCTTGACAGTTTCTAACTCAGAGTTAGAATATGCATCTGGCTCAAAAGCCTTCAACTCAACCACTAATGACTGCTTGGCGTGACACTCACTTTTGTTGTGAGTGGGGATTTTGTGGAACTCACAACACTTTATTATGTCCTTCTTCATCATTGTGGTGTTATTATTTTCTTATGGCTTCAATGGGTTTATCTTGGATCACCCTGCCTTGGCTTTGTCATTTGTTCTGTGGTTTGGAGGTGCCTTTTCCTTGCTTCAGATTCCTAGATCCAAAGTCTCGCTTCATTTGTTTCAATTTATGTTCAATATTAATAACATATCGGTATGTGCCACCCAAAAAAGAGATGTCTAGGAGCTCCATCTCATCCTTGATGTATTTGTGTATATAGTAATGGTACTTGAGTACCAGATGCCACTCAGAATCCTTGATACCTAACTTTGTGCAAAGGGAATGAAACTTATTTGTGAACTTTGGCATGTGTTGGTCCCTTCCGTGCCATAGTGTGGACCATTTTATTTATTTTTCTTTATACCTCCCGAAAGGATAATATTGTTCCTTGATGACATCTCAGAAATAATTCCTAGTGGATGTGGATGAAATCAATGAGGGTTCATTCTCGTCCCTCCAATCACAGTAGGTTTTCCACTAGTCCTTGACGTGGAGGGTGGCTTTGAGGAGTGAAAAATTAATATTTTCCCTATTGGAAAAATCATGAACCAACATCTGCATCTACATCCAACAAATTTAGCCATTTATCTATGACATTCACATATATTTGGCCTTCAAATATAGGAATGTGCAAGTTAACTTATACCTTAAAGGGAGTGGTGCCTCTGAGGTGGTTGTTGGATGAAGATGCTTCATTTGTTGATACTTCCCAAAGGCCAATATGGGAAACATTATCCATCATATCATTCCATTTTCACTCAATGGCTTCTTCAAGAAATATTTTGAAAGGATCTCTTGCTCCCTAGTCTTTATTTTTTTCTACCATGGGAGGTATTTGGGGTCGATGAGTTTAGTCTTGCAAGGGTTAAGCCAGTTCAAGTCCTAACTCCTTATACCCTGACCTCGTTGCGGAAATGCAAAAAAAAATAGATAAAGCGCAGACCGCTCTGATACTATTGATCCATATTTACGGAGGAATGAAATGAGATACAAACTTAAATAGAAACATAGAGCTACAATGAAAAATAGACTTCAATTCATTAATAACAGATACTCAAATTGTTTACATGCAAAATGGAAATAAACTAGCTCGATGATGATACCTTATCTTTGAGAAGAGATTTGACAGCTACATTCCTTTTAAATTGTGTTATAATGGGGCTCAGAGGCCTTTTTATTATTAAGAAATAATGGAAACCCCTAAACATCCAAAAACCTAACCCTAGGAGATGAAGTGCCAAACTTTTGTGGGTACTGTTTGGGTTAGCTGGCACATTAACTTCCTGTGGTCATAACTTTGGCATGCGATATTTGTTTGACATGTACAATACCTCATTAGAAATATCTATATGAGCAAAACAACGTTGACTATAGTCCACTATAATTGATTATGGGTCTACCCATTTTCCAAAAAAACGTCATTTAGGGTCTCAAAACGGCTCCAGAAGTTTAGGACTCGAAAATTTTCCAAAAATAATAAATCCTGCTACAATTAAGAAAAATGAAAGAAATAGTGATGGGGTCCAAGTGGAAAAGGCAGGTGGCCACCAATGTCCACCTAGATCACATGAATCTTTGACAAACAAAACCTCTTTGTGTTCTCTTTTATCACATAAACATTACTTTCTATTTTGTAGAAATTTTGAATAATATAGCACTTATTCACATAGATTATCCTGATTATACACTATTTGCAGAATGCATGCATAATACATAACCTCCTCTACCATTGATCATCAATTTGTGGAATTAAAACACAATTGCATGCACACATTGAAACATCAATCACACATATCAACACAGTATGTAATGGGGAAAGCATACAGCTAAAAACCTCCAACTATCTATATATTATAATGATAGAGAACATGTAACAATACATAGTACAATACTCCTCACAAGTACTCAGTACTATCTCCACCTGCTACACATAAACTAGCTCAGATCTGAACAAGTCACGGGTTCAAATCTCCTCCACTATTTTCCTGCCTCTACTGCGCAATCCAAGTTGAGAATAGATCAGATCCAAGTTCGAATTTCCTTGGCTTGTACTACGTAATCCTCATTGGAAATCTCAATCAATGATTGTGCAAATCTCATGCACAGCTATAGTCACAACTGATAGTAGTCTCACCCTTTCACCCACCTCTAACACTTGTCTCCACTGAACTGTCCATGCACTGAGTTAACTGATGTATTCTTTAGTTGATTTATGAGTTAATAATTAGTGAATTAATTAATAGTTAATTCACATCACTCATCACTAGTGTATTTGGCAGTTAGACTAAATACAACTAGTTCAACTAAGTCAAACTGAACACAACTCCATCAACTCCTCAATCAACTCCACCAAACTCAATCACTTGAGTTCTAACTAAAGTCCATCATGCAATAGCTCAACTAACCCATAGGAAAAGTGTATTTCCTTCTGAGAGTTGCATGTGCCACATCTGTAGCTCGAACTGAAGTGCTGCAAGAGGATAAGATAATGTTTATAGTCCAAATATTATTAAGAGCTAATAATATTCAACTGTTCTATTTTTAGACTGGCAGTCTAAAATAGACTCCACCCATATGTCTAAAAATAGAGGTCCATCTATTTTTACCAACATGACCAATCATCCATAAATAGCATCCTGCAACTCATAGACCATGATACATATGTCTAAAAATAGACTTTGCGCCAAAAATAGCCTGCGGGCCCACTTAGTGAAGGCGACTTCTTTTCACTAAGCTCCATCATCTTGGTGCATTTTCAACACTCCCTCTCAACAAGATATGGATTATCTGCAACCCCTATCCTGCCTCTATGGTATTCAAATTTGCTCCTGGTGAGCGCCTTCGTCAATATATCAGCATCCTGATCCTCCGTGGGAATGTATGAAAATAACATGATTCTCCGCTGCACACAATCTCTGATATGATGGTACCTGATGTCAATGTGATTGGATCTATCATGAAATACTGGATTAGCTGAGAGTTTAATGCAAATCTGGTTATCACAATAAATCACAGTAGGTTCCAAGTGTGACCCGAACAACCCGACCAGGATGTTCCTCATCCATATAGCCTCGCATGCAGCCAAACTTGCTGCCATATACTTGGCCTCTTCTGAACTAAGTGCCACGGATCTCTGCTTCTTGCTGTACCAAGAAACTGTTGTCGACCCGATACTGAAGATCCCTCCAGATGTGCTCTTTCTGTCCGTTGGGCTCCCTGCCCAATCTGGATCGTGAAGCCACATAGCTTCACCTCATCCTCCTGTCTGTACCACAATCCATATCCCGATGTGCCTCTGAGATGACGAAATACATGCTTGTTGAACTTCTCCAGTATCTCCCGAGCATACTTACCCTAAGAAACAAATAGTCCATCACTGCACTGCCAAATTTCCAATCCCAGGAAATAATGAAGGAGGCCCAAGTCCTTCATCTCAAACTCTCTAGCAAGATCCTCCTTACATGAAAGTATCAAAAGCTCATCTCCTGTCAAAATAAAATCATCTACATAAACTACAATGATCAGCAACTTACCCTTTGGTCTTGGGGCAATCTCCCATGCACTGTTTCTGACAATCGAATCATACTCTTCCACCATGGCATTTACCCATGCGGGATCCTCCACAGCTTCCTCGAAAGAGGATGGCTCAGTTACGACACATTTGCTCACAAGAGCCATGTATCTAGTGTACCGATGAGGTGACTGTCTCTGTCTTCGTTGTGCTGTAGGTGGTCCTACAACCTTCTCTGCATCTTGAGCCAGTCGCTCAGCTTCTGTAGTGTGCTTTCGCCCTCTAATGGTTGGCACTGCATGAGTGGTCTCTTCCACTCCATGAACTTCATCTTGTGGCTGATCCACATCCTAAAGCTCATCCTTAGGAACTAATAGCTCCTCATCTACATGCAAGTGTGGCTCCCTCTCAAGCGAACACTTCATGGCTTTCTCCTCCTGAAATTTGATAGCCCGTTTCTCAACAGGCTTGCGATTTTCTGGCAAATACACATGATAGTTGTGGGGCGTATCAGTGTACCCCACAAATATCCCAACCTCTGCGGTTGGATCCATCTTCTTCCTGGCATCCTTCATCACATGCATGTAAACAGGAGAACAAAAAATCCTCAAATGGGAAATATCAGGCCTCTTACCAAAATAAGCCTCCTCAGGTGTACTCATGCCAAGTATCTTGTGAGGACAACAGTTCTACACATATACTGCAGTATTGCATGCCTTCGTCCACAAGTGAAGGGGTAGGCCCTGATCATGCAACATCGCCCGTGCAACACCCATGATCGTTCTGTTCTTCCGCTCAGTGGCCCTGTTCTGTTGTGGGTTATGGGGAGATATGAGCTCTCTTCGAATCCCTTCTGCGTTGCAGAAGTACTTGAACTCGCTAGAGATGAATTCACCACCATTTTCACTCCTAAGATCCTTCACCTTCTTCCCCTATTCCTTCTCGACCAGTGCTTTGAACTCACTTAAATTTGAGTATGTCTTGCTCTTATTCTGCATGAAGAAGATCCAGCACTTTCGAGAGAAATCATCAACAAAGATCACATAGTACTTGTGCTTTGCTGTTGAAGCTACTGAGAAATGTCCACACACATCTGTGTGAATTCTCTCAAGGATCATTGTGGCGCGACTATCCTTCTCTTGAAAGGTGGCTTTTACAATTTTTCCTAAAGTACACCCCTTGCACTGATATGACTGTGCAAGAGTGCCTTTAGGAAGCCCAGTAGAAATCTGTTGCAGTATCTTCAAGGCTCCATGGTGAATGTGGCCCAATCTTTGGTGCCACAACTCACCATCATCCCAGCTCACCAATCCTTCTACCTTGCATGCCATTGCTGCGTTGCCATCTACATGCAATTGATAAAGGTTATTGACTCAAACCCCTATCTTCCGGGTTTCTCCAGTTGTATTACTGCGCAGGAAAGCCTTTCCCTCGTTGAAGACAACATCATATCCCTTTTCTTCTAACATCGCCACAGAGATAAGATTCTTCTTCAATCCTGGAACATGCATCACTTCCTTCAATATGAAGGGTTTACCAGACTCCCTCTCAAAGGAAATGGTACCGATACCGGTCGCATTGTATCTACCATCATCGCCCATCTCGATGTGCACTCCAAGATCTTTCTCATTTAGATCAGAAAACAAATCTCAATCTCCTGTCATGTGAAACGACGCACCACTGTCCAAGAACCATACCAATCCCATCACACTTGATACCAAGCACGCGATCAGCAAAAAATCCAGTTCAAGCTACGAGGTTAAGGCCTCTCCTACTACAGATCCAACAGCGTGCTTATTTTTCTTCTTCTGCGGACAATTTGTGGCATAATGTTCGTGCTGGTGACAGTGAAAGCACTTCACCTTGGACATGTCATACTTCTTTACTTTCACACGAGAATGAGAAGCTTTCTTGTTCTTCCCCTTCTTTTCTTTGGCAGCCAAAGCACAATTTTCTTCATCAGATGCCTTTGATGAAGATCCGTCCCTGGTATTCCGCCTGATCTCCTCTTGTACAAGATCAGACCAAAGTCTCTCCCATCCTGGCAATTTCTCCCAACCATTGACAGAGTCATGATAGGAATGCCAACTCTTCGGAAGACCAAGGAGAGCCAAGCTCACCAAGTCCCCATCATCGACAGTCACCCCCACACTTCCTAGGTCATCCCGGCATTGGGTGAACTTCGTGAGATACTTGGGCATACTGTCTCCTTTCTCACACTTAATGTTTCTGAGTTTATCCTTGAGCGCCAACTTCCTCTGGTCGCTCTTGCTTTGGAATAAATCTATCAACACTTTCCACATCAAGTATGGAGAAGCCTTTCCATGCGGGCTGGATACAATGTGATCCTTCACGCCCTCCAACAAAATCCTTTGACACTTTGCTGTCTTCTTTTGCCAAACCTCAACTTAAGTAGCATCAGTAGGCTTTGAGACCTCAGCATCTATGAACTCCTTCAACCCATTTTCATCTAACACCGACTCCATCCTATCCTTCCATGCAATATAATTCGAGCTACCTTCAAGGGAATACTCCAATCGCAATTCGTTGAAAGACATTTCAACTTCGACACCAAGAAAACACCGCTGCAAATTCGAATTCCACCAGCTCAAAACTCAACCACTTCTGATCTAAAATTCATGAGAACAAAGTATTTCTCGTATAGAGATTGACTGTATGGGCATTTACCGGATATCTCACCTTCCAAAAGAAGGATGAATCTAGAGGCTACCTGGCCCGATTACAGACTCTGCCTGAAGAAATAAAATGTAATCACTTTTTGAATAATAGATCTGATGATCAACTTCGCTCTGATACCATGTAGAAATTTTGAATAATATAACACTTATTCACAGAGATTATCCTGATTATACACTATTTTCGGAATGCATGCATAATACATAACCTCCTCTACCATTGATCATCAATTTGGGGAATTAAAACACAATTGCATGCGCACATTGAAACATCAATCACACATATCAACACAGTGTGTAATGGGGAAAGCATACAGCTGAAAACCCCCAACTATCTGTATATTATAATGATAGAGAACATGTAACAATACATAGTACAATACTCCTCACAAGTACTCAGTACTATCTCCACTTGCTACACACAAACTAGCTCAGATCTGAACAAGTCATAGGTTCAAATCTCCTACACTGTTTTCCGGCCTCTACTGCGCAATCCAAGTTGAGAATAGATCAGATCCAAGTTCGTATTTCCTTGGTTTGTACTACGCAATCCTCATTGGAAATCTCAATCAATGATTGTGCAAATCTCATGCACAGCTATAGTCACAACTGATAGTAGTCTCACCCTTTCACCCACCTCTAACACTTGTCTCCACTGAACTGTCCATGCACTGAGTTAACTGATGTATTCTTTAGTTGATTTATGAGTTAATAATTAGTGAATTAACTAATAATTAATTCACATCACTCATCACTAGTGTATTTGGCAGTTAGACTAAATACAACTAGTTCAACTAAGTCAATCTGAACACAACTCCATCAACTCCTCAATCAACTCCACCAAACTCAATCACTTAAGTTCTAACTGAAGTCCATCATGCAATAGCTCAACTAACCCATAGGACAAGCGTATTTCCTTCTGAGAGTTGCATGTGCCACATTCGTAGCTCGAACTGAAGTGCTGCAAGAGGACAAGATAATGTTTATAGTCCAAATATTATTAAGAGCTAATAATATTCAACTGTTCTATTTTTAGACTGACAGTCTAAAATAGACTCCGCCCATATGTCTAAAAATAGAGGTCCATATATTTTTACCAACATGACCAATCATCCATAAATAACATCCTGCAACTCATAGACCATGATCCATATGTCTAAAAATAGACTTTGCGCCAAAAATAGCCTGCGGGCCCACTTAGTGAAGGCGACTTCTTTTCACTAAGCTCCATCATCTTGTTGCATTTTCAACATATTCTAACAACTTCAACAACTATCTTTCTTATCCTCGCAAACATCATTTGAACTTTTTTAGCTTTAAATAACACATCATAGCATTGGTCACACATATGAGACACACTCGGTAAATTATGCTTCAGCAACAAGAAACACATCCTTGGATTTACCTCTGCCATTAGCTAGGCTGACAACTCCTTTACTCGCAATCTTACTAGGTGCATTATTTCCAAAGGCCACATTGCCTTTCTCAACTAGTTCCATGATAAGAACTTACTTTTGTCTCCTAACATGTGAATGGAATAGCCACGGTCCACATACCAATTACTACATTCATTCCAAGCATATATAACAATATCACAGTTCTCTATACTTTCTTTTCCCTTCCAAACTTAAGGTTCATGGCTTGTTTGCTTGATAATTGGATCAATCATTTTATTTCTAAGACTGCAATTGGTTGCTCAATGATCAAAATTTTGACAGACATAACATTGAATCAAATTTTTCAAAGGAGTGAATGAATTGTTGTACTTGGGTCTGCTTATCCTTTGTCAAAAAATTTATTATTTGGCAGATAAATTCTTCTTCATGGCTTGATCTGTCTAAATGATATATTCACCCTGCAATATGTTTCCTTGTGCACATAATTTGTACAATTAAAAGTGTATTCTAAAAAAATGTCTTCACACCTAAGAGAAAAATGTTTTATGAAATCTTGTTGGGCTACCCTCTGATAAATTCAATTTCCCTCTCTAGCGTTGATCCTTCCTCAGCATGTGGGATTCAAACTGATGTTCAAATTTTCCCTCTTATTTTGTTGTTGCTTATTAGTATTTTGTGTAAATTAGGTTGTGTGATTCCTTGGTGTTGCATTGAAACATCTCTTGTTGTTATGTTGTCTCCATTTTTTGTTTCTTGCAAAAATAATTGCGTTCTTTCCATTCAAATCAATTTTTGAGCTTGAGTCAACTTCAAATCCAAGTCTTTCTTTATTATTTGAAACCCTTTGAGCATCAAGGAAATCATTCAAAATTTTAGTCCCTTTTGCAAATTTCTCATTGAATCTGAGCTGAGTTTTATCTTTTTCAAGCTCTTTTCTTAGAGAAACAACTTCTCCTTCAAGCCTTTCACAAGCTTGCCTTTTCTTACTAAGTTGTTGATGTATAGTTTCTTGAATCTTCTTACCTTCTTCGATTTGTAGGAGAAGATATTTTATAGATTCATATTTGTCCTTAACAAAAAATTCCTATTGAGTTTATTTTCCTTCCTCATCCTTTGAATCTCTTCAAGAGCACTAACCAACTCTCCTTCCAAATCTACTCCAGCCTCTTCTTCATTAGAATTAATAGATTCTACTTCCAAATTGTCTATGGCTATGAGCATGAATTATTTTTACATTACATAATATTTTTCCTCATTTGATGATTGGATGCATTCACTTTCAAAAGAGCTAGCATATTGGGTTTAGAGGCCTTTCTTATTAGCCTTCTTTCTGTGCTTTTGTATTTTTCTAAACTTTTCTCTAGGATCATATTCCTTTTTATTCTTTTCAGGACACTTGGAAGCATAGTTACCTACTTAACCAAAATTAAAGTACTTAAAAGGTATATTTACTTTGTACTTGTGTGAGCCTCTCTTGAGATTCCTCTTCATCTAATTTACAACATGAATCATCATGTTCTTCCTAATTGGGCTTCTTATTAGCTTTGAAGGTTGACTCCTTTGTTGTTTGCTTGCCATTGGTAATTCTCATCTCATACGTAGTGAGAGTACCAAGTAATTGATCCAATGTAAGAGACTTCATATTTTTCATTTCCTCAATGGTTGAACCATTGGGATTAAATCTCTTAGGGAGAGATCTCAACACATTTTGATTTACTATTGATTCATCTAAATTTTCATCAAGACCGCTTATAGTGTTCACAACCTCATCAAATCTTAGAAAGTTTTTAGTAATACATTCATCATCATACATCTTCAAGGACTCAAATTGCTTTCTAAAACCTTCAAATTTGGCTTGCTTTACCTTTTTTTCACCTTCATAGTAGTTTCTCATCTTGTCCCAAATGGATTTTTCAATAGAGAAATCCATGACCTTGACTAGTTCTAAATCAGGTAGGCTAGCAAGTAGGGAATTCATAGCTTTAGTATTACATGTGAATTCCATCTTCTAATCTCTAATAATCAAGGATTGAGGCTTTTTATATTCTTTTTCCAGTGCATCCCATACATCGACTCAAAGTGAGTGAGTATAGGTTTTCATTTTGACTTTCCAAAATACATAGTTTGTTCCATTGAACAACAGTGCCTTATTAGTGTATTATCCTTCTTGGTTTTCCATGGTCCTTTATCTTTATTATATTTGTTAAAGTGATCCTATAGCAACCAAAGCTCGAATACTGATTGTTAGAAACTAGGACAATATTGAGAGGGGAGGTGAATCAATATTGTAGGAATTTAAAATTTTCTTTCACTAGTAAAGATTGTTAGGACACCAATAAATACTTCAACAACAATTCATATCAGCATCACAAGATTCAATTATTAGAAACACAAATATAACACATAAATTATTCAAACTTCTCTTCAATTATTTCCACCAAGGCAAGCTTCTACTTGGTATTACAAAGTTCTTTGGCTACAACCAGAAGGAAGGTACTACTCCCTAATTTATCAACTAAAATTAAAACGAGATACAACCCCTACTTTATCATCTACCACTGAAAGAAGCTACAACCAATGAACATTTACCAACCACTACTTGAACGAGATACAACCCTTGATCTGCAAGCTACCACTTTCTTAACCTCAATGGTTCATCTTTCATTCCATTTTCAAACTCAAATCATGAAAGCCACTTATTTTCATAAAAGAAAATTATTATTGACCTGAATTACTCATCACAAACACCATAAAACCACCTTCAACAGTGTTTGATCATTGAAAAATCCACCAACATTCACCTCTAAATGATAACTGAACCACTAACACACCATGCAACCAAAAACACCTCTTGCAAATTGATTATGCTTGGGTAGAAATTAGGGCTAATATTTCTGGCTTTTGAGCTTTAGTTAACTTCAGTTCTTTTTCTTCCATGAATCTTTTTTTTCTTATATACCACTTCCATGAAGTATCTTGATTTTGGTCTTTAAGCCTTCTAAGTCTTCTCCCTTGTCTCTATAAGAAAACCTGAGTTAAATTGCTCAATTTTGTAATTGTGGAAATTTTATAGGTTTTACTTTTGACTTTCTAAATTTAGACAACTCCAATTTTAGCCATACTGCTAAATATTCCTCCAAATTTGTCCATTCTACTGCTAAAAATTCTCATATTGCTAGTGTCCTTCATTGATTGATGGAGTGCTTATCCTTTAGCAATTTCACCTTATGACCTGGGGTTGTGATGAACATGATATTAGGTTGGGGGTTGAATGAGGTTGAAGCTTTATCAATTTTCACTTTCATCGTTGACTTCCCCACTCCCAATTGGAAATTTTCAAATACAGGCCCTAGTGTGAATTTCAATGCAGGTTAAGAGGAAAACAATCAACCTATAACCCCTATTATGTGTGAGTAATTTCCTCCAATTTGCTTGAGGCCCAACTTGTCCAATTTCTTTGAATTTTGTGAAAATAAATTACACAGAAAATTCTCACTGAACACGACCTTTGGCTTGAACTCTAAGGGACTACCACATCATCCTACTGATGTCATCCTTGAGTCATTTTTTCCATGTGGCAGCTTCTCAATGATGCCACATGTTAATCAGATTTGTCCACTTGGACACTTGAAAAAGTTGAAAACACATGCCAAGTGTCACATCCAATTAGGTGCCACATCACTGCTAACATCATGTTGGTGTCATCATCCACCTATGCATTCAAATCACCTTTGTTATTGAATAAAATAACACCATGTGCAACTAAAATTGTTTCTCAAAACTTGGCTTTTCAATAAATTTTATTTATAAAATAAAATTTCTGAAATAGGTCAGGGGTCGAGGGTTGGAGATAATTCCTGGTTGTGGACTTGTAGTAGCTCCCAACTCCCAACTATGCTAAAGGGAGATGTCTTGACCTCAAACTACTCTGCCAAGTTTGGCCAAATTCCAAAACTAACTCCAACTAGGGCCATCACCATATCTTTAGCTGCAACCTTTAACTTTGTGGCTTGTCACCTTTGGCTGACAATAACTTCTAGTTTAGGAGGCTATTTGAAAACTTCTATATACCACTTGAAAGCTCTTTTAGAGCTCTATCCATTTGAGTACTTTATAAAATCACTTGAGATGATCTTCTAAACTGAAAATGAATCTAAAGTATTTGTTCCTTGAACATCTTTGTCTTTGCCATACTTGAGTTGATCTTGTTCTTTGACCATTCTACTTGTAACCATATTTTACTTTGCCATCATATTCTTTGTCTTTACCATCAATGATATTCATTTGTAACTTCTTGTTTAATCCCCTCTATTTCTTGTTGAATTCCGAAGGGGGTATGCTCCCAAAACTATTAGTTGTAGCATGAACTCTGGCCTTGGCTTGGAAATTGCTGCGAGCTCCACTCTCCCTAGATTCTCATCTCAATTTGGCTCTTTGAGAGGGAATATTGACAAAATGAGATAGCAAATTCTCTCAACACATATATAGAAAGGCGTGACAACTTAAAGAAAGAGAAGTAACACTAGGATGTTGGCTTGAGATAACCAACCATGGGAGAGATGCAACAAATACAAAGAAAATTGACCAACACAAGAAAGAGAGCACTCACAGGTAGGTGAATCTTCCACTATAATAAACTATGTGAAGTGTAAACAAGAACCAAAAAAGAAGCTGAAATTGTGTTAGCGTATAACTAAAGCTTGTATTGGTGGTGGGAAGTGTTGAAAAGGGGAGACTCAGCTTAGAACTAGCGTCCCCTACTCTCTAAAAAAATCTACTTTCCCTCACTCATAACCCAGTTAGAGTCGATGTTCAATCACTTAGATAGGAACAAGATAAAGGGGAGGACTAGGCCAAGAGGGTATTGTCCTTCCTTCTAAATATTGCTATCATAAAACTGGAATAAAGCTAGAGCCCATAGAAATATTCTAGATTGTCTTTGGAGCTAGCTAAAATCACTCACAAAAAGCAAAGAATGACCTCTTCACATTCCAATTTGAGCTTGGAATATCGTCTCCCTATGCATTGGGTGTTATGAAACCAACTCACAAAAAGATAGAAAAGATAGATGAATGCCTCAGAAATAAGCATCTTTGAGGGGGCAACCTCCTTTACATTACAGAATGAACAATTCTTCGATGATACAAATGACAAGACCTCCTTTATATATATAGGAGTCTAAGGGGTCATAATATACTCAGAGCTGACACAACAATAATAATGTAAGGGCACAATAATAACAATAGTGGGCTTCTATGGGGCACAATAATAACAATATGGCGACTACATGGGCACAACAATATAATAAGGGGGTTGTACTAATAACAATAAGGGGTTACACTAGTAGTATAGGGGCCTAACAAGCCCCTCCCCTTCAAAACGTGTTGTCCTAAATGCTTGAGTAGTTCTTGATGCTTCTGAATAAAATTCTTGTCCTCCCATGTGGAATCTTCAGTGGGTAAGCTCTTCCACTTGATGAGATACTCTGAAATTGATCGATTTTGTAGCTGTCAGGTTCTTGTTTCTGTGACTACTCCAGGTTCCAATATGATTTTTCCTTCCTCTTCAAGTTTTAGCAATATTGTTTGAATTGGGATATTCTGAAACTTTTGAATGAGTGGCCACACTTCTTTGTCCTTCTTCCATTCATAACTTGCTTTGTTTATCCAATCTTGTTGGATAATAGAAATAGCACAAAACAATACTTCCACATCCTCATCCTTTCTTAAGAGTGCATCTGCAACAAAAATTTTCTTCCCTTTTCTATAGATGATGTCAAAGTCATAACCCAACATATTTGTGACCCATTTTTTTGTTCTTCTAAAGATAATATTTGTTCTAAAAAGTATTTAAGACTATCATGATCCAATTTTACCTTCAAGTGTCTTCCTCTTGGGTAAGGTCGCCATTTCTTAAGTGCATGTAGTATTTCCAACATTTCCTTCTCATAAATAGCTTTCTTGAGATGTAACCATAAAAATACCCAACCACCTACATTAAAACATTTTTCACTGCGATGTTGATATACCTATTTTTTCATTCAATTTTGCACCAAAGTGGCGTTATCCTTTAAAAGTTGGAGAACTTGTTGTTGATGCTCAATGTGATCTTTCACTGCTTGAACCATTTTCTTCTTGATATTTCCTTATATCTTGAGAGTTTGAGGAGTGGTAATTTCTTCCAATGCTTTACAAGATATGGTCGGATTCATTTCTTGATGCTTGATGTGATCTTTCACTTCTTGAACATTTTTCTTCTTGATATGTCCTTCTATCTTGATATTTTGAGGAGTAGTAATTCCCGCAAATGCATTACAAGATATGGTTGGGTTCATTTCTTCTTTCTCGATGTGATCTTTCACTTCTTGAACCTTTTTCTTCTTGATATGTCCTTCTATCTTGAGAGTTTGAGTGCTAATTCTTCCCAATGCTTTACAGGATATGGTCGAATTCATTTCTTCTTTCTCTGGGGTTGTGTCCTGGTGCATATCCTCTTCAATTGATGTTTCTTGATCCTTTTCTTCCTCCTCTTCATACTCTATGTAAAATAACTTCTTCTCAGCACACTTATGTCCTTTAGTGCATTTGCTATCATAATTGTAACAAAGCCATTTTTTTCTTTTTTCTTCCAATTGTTGTGGTGTAACCCTTGTAGGTTGTGGAAGGCTAGGAGAAACAACACTTCCATTAATATAGTTGTGAGGGGTAGACTTCATTGTTGCCATAATTTTACTTTCCACTTTGTAACAAAGCCCTTTTTCTCTTTCCAATTGTTGTGGTGTTGCTCTAAAGAAGGTGTTGCTCTTTGTATATTCATAATGTGCTATCATTTCCTCCGTGAAAATTGACAACATAACAAGTTGTTTACGAGAAAAAATCCCTTTATACCATAAAAATTGATTCGGTTCTAAATAATTAGATGAAATACGTACCTTTTGTAACAGTGGTACACCATGTAGATTAAAATATTTCTCCATCTATAGTATCCAATTTACCAAATCCTTGCCATCAAACTTCCTCATCTTGCTTTTTCTTGATTTTAGGAGCTTGATCTTGAAACGGCTATAGCTCTGAAATTTTAGATATTCCAATTCTGAAATTGTGACCTGAAGTAGCCCTCTGTGTCCTCTTTCCAATGCCACCAATCTGATCGAAATTAGATTCTCCAAGAAAGTGTTATGCCCAATCTCCCACGGTGACTTGATTATAGACCTTTTCAAAAGAGTGAACTTGTAGGAAGTGCCACGTGTCACTGTTTCGACCTTAGGATCTGAAAAATATACATAGGAAACTATAGTCCATCATCCTTCTATAACTTCTTATGAAATTTCAATCTGATGCTCAAAACAAAAGTTATGACTATTTTCCCTAGGTAACCTGTTTGGAATGTAATTCGGGAGTCTGCAAAAATGTCAACTTCCTCAAATCATATCTCTGCAAATATAGCATGAAAAGCTCTGAAATTCGGTCTTGCATTTTAGAAAGATTTCAGGCCAAATGGGTTTTTGTTTTAGCATTTGAAACGTCGCAGACAAAAAGTTATAGCGCAAATGCCACGATGACCTATTTGGAGCAGCAAAACCCTAGAATTCAAAGCTCTGATACCAAATATTATGAAACCATCTCAAAAAATGATAGAAAAGATAGATGAATGCCTTACAAATAAGCCTCTTCAAGGGGGCACCTCCCTTACATTACACAATTGAACAATTCTTTGATGATACAAATGACAAGACCTCCTTTATATATAGGAGTCTAAGGGGTCATAATATACTCAGAGTTGACATAACAATAATAATGTAAGGGCACAATAATAACAATATGGGGACTACATGGGCACAACAATATAATAAGGGGGTTGTAATAATAACAATAAGGGGTTACACTAGTAGTATAGGGGCCTAACATTGGGACTACTAGTACCATCAATGGTGGCCTCTAAAGCTCGTTGTGAATTCATTGCACATTAAAGCCTGAATGGACTTGCATTCCCTTTGACGTGATTTCCAAATCACTGATTTGAAGGCTAAGTAAATTAAAATGGTCCCCGATGGCATCTATTAGGTGCAAGATTTATCCATATTTTGGATACCTTTTTCCCCCAATCCTTGACCATTTCACCTTTGAACCCATGGAATTTACATCACAATTACCTTTTTCCTGGTTGTAAGAATTCATTTTTGTCATAACATATTATTTTTCCATTTTTGTTAGATATGAATGAGGTGATATCCTTTTTTATGGCTAACCAAGGAAATTTTGGACAAAAGGCTCTATGGTTCTGTTTCTTTCAGGTGATTCTTCCAAGACCATAGCTAAAGGATGAATAACAGGTTTTTAGTACTTGTTGTTACACCTCAAACATTGCTATTACACTCCAAACTGTTGTTACATCTCAGGCGTTGTTGTTACACCTTAAGCATTGTTGTTACACTGCAGGACATTGACTACTTTGCAACCGTATAAGGACTATGGGTACTATTCCATAGGACAGTTGTCGCGAAGATTGTATTATCCACGGTTACCTAGGGAATCAAGATAGTTGTGATTTTGAAGAATGATGTAACATCAATAAGCCTTGTATTTAGAAATTTTTGTAACGATTTCTATTTTCTATATATATTAATCAACATGAGAATTTGAGATTCTCATGATTGATCCATTTCTTGTTTTGGATATGTCAATATTATAAAGGGAACTTCGTTCCATGTAATAGAGGACAAGTATCGTTATTTTGCTCCTCTAATTCATAATTATTTCTTAATACAAGGAGTAGCATTGTTGATGCTTTCACAGCTATGGTGTTGAAGTTTTATTAATTCGTAATTCATCCCTACACCCTGATAGGGAGGAAGGGCCCTCTTCTTTAGCATGAATTGCATTAGAAGTAGTAGTGTAGTGGTAGATCAATTATTGCTCCTTTTTGTAAGTGTTACACAAAAATATCGTCACCATGATTATTTGCAGTCAGTATGGGTCTATCATCACTTGTATTGTCCTCCTAAGCAAGTCTCAGACCTCAGCTCTTAAAGTTAAGCTTTGAAATGAGAGAAAGACATTGAAAATCAACAAAGCTCTGGTTCCGCACTTTCTCTCACTGTTGCCTGCGGTCCCACACCTCCTGTTTACAAAAACTGCAGACCTGTCCGCTTTGTCCCTAAAGGAGTGGGTGTGGACCCCTGTGGAAGTAAAAAAGGTGCAAGTTTATTCTAAAAAACTCACTTTGGGTTAATTCTAGATGATTCTAGAAGGAATTTTGACATGGATTGGCCGCTCTTAGGTGGTTCATGCATCCCAAAAGAGAAGGAGCTAATCCCTTGATGAGAGGATCTATCCCTTTGAAGGAGGGCTTTATCCCTTTGAAGGAGGACCTAGTAACTTCCCTCCATTGCACTATAAATTAAGGCATTGGGCTGGTTGCTAGGGAGGTTAGAAGCTGAACATTTTTGAGGGTAAATGCTGGTGGAATTGAGACTTCCTAGCTAAGCTTGAGAGGAGAGATCACATACCTTTTTCGCTTCATTGGGAAGAGAGTGAAACTTGTCAAAGTAGAGGAGACTTCTTGTTGGACCTTGGGAGGGGCTTGTACAGCATCAAGGCATAGGTTGTAAAGTTCTTCTTTGATTTGAATTAATACAATCAGATTCATTTTTCTCAACAAATTGTCTTATGTCATTTGTTTCATGAATTCCTTGACTTTCATGTTAAATATGTTTTATGATATTGGCTTTTTAGGTGCTATTTAATTTGTTTGCTTGTTTTTGTTTGCAGATTCGCGACAAGGGAGCTCACTTGGATCAAAGGAGCGAGGCTTCCACAAACTTGCATTGGACCCAAGGTAGGCCTAAAACACTTGTTCACCTTTGTTTATAAATGCATATTTAGAGAAATATAGTTTGTGATTGCCTTGCTTGTCACTAGGTCTTCTTTAGATTCTAGGAAGGTCTATCTTGTCCGCAAGATCAATTCATTCCGTGTGACAAAATGGCGACCATACTGGGGATAGGAATTGCATACCGTATGATTATTGCAAATTTCTATTTAACATTCAAGAAGCAATTGCATCTGCTAATGTATTTAAAGATAAGACAGTAATAGCGATATATATATATATATATATATATATATATATATATATATATATATATAGGAGTGTGTCAAAAAATACATCGTCCTCGATCATAGGTTGAATAACACCCTATGATCGGCAAAAATGATAAGTACAAAAAGCAAAAATTTCATATGTGCCTACAATAGGCGATCATCCTATCACTGGTGATGATCGCGATAAGAAGCCACTACACCGGCCACCTTGCAAAGGAACCTCCTAAAAGGTCCTAGGACCCCAATCACATAGCGTTGAAGTCGACGAGGAATGTCATCTATGTTGGTCTCCGGAATATCTCCTGTCAAGTGCTCTAGATGACTCTCCAACTCGGCCAAAACCTCTGCTGATTCGTCCTGTGGGGATGGCGCGGCTGCAACTAGTTGTTTCCTCTCGTAAGGCTGGAGAGCGGCTGGTCGCTATGGACCCACATTTGCATTTGAAACTTTTACTATCAGTTTTGGGACGATAGAAAATAAAAAAAATTAAAATAGGAAAATGTTGAAAATGATTTTACCTGAGTCATCCCATTGCTCTCTTGGTGGAAGAGCCATGTCTGGGTCACCACGAAAATCTACCCCAGCGTAAGTGAAGTCTTGAATAGAAAAAACCTGGTTTTCCAACCATTGGAAATACTCAGGTTTGAATCGAACAACCTCTGTCCCCTCGTCCGGATGACGGGCCATAACTGCAACCCATCACATCAGTTTGGGCTCTCGAGGAAGCCCAGCTCCAATAGTAAGGTGCTACGGGATCAACATGGGAACCCTCTCCAGACCAAAGTTCACAACCAAAGCCCCATAACCAAAGGTCTTAGTTGTCCGTTCTTGGCTCTGGTCTGTTGGCCTTTTACATTGGCCAACACAGCATCACACCAGTTGAAGATGGTGCCTCAAAAGCAGTCAACTACCATCCGCATCTAGGATCTGGTGGCAATATGTAATGTGGCACTCCCGCAAATGCTGGTGACAGTAAACGCGATCACCATGAGTTCAGGAAGGGATATGGTTTTAATGTCTATCCCTTTGTCTCTAGCCTGGCTGTTGCAGAACTCTAGCCGGAGGCTATCGACAGACTGGCCACCTGGCCTAGTCCCGAATAGAGTCAAGTCCTCGCCTCTCTTAGGCAAACCGGTCAAGAAATATATGTCTACCGGCTCGATTTCGAGCTGGTGGCCACCAATAAAGAAGCACTGGTCCTGTATGCTCCATCTGTCAACCAGCCACTGTAAGAAATCCACCTGGGCCCTCATGCCAGGTATGGCCCAGAATTTGTACAAGCCGCATGCCTTCAATGCATCAATCGAAGGTTGGCGATTCAACGCGGCAAGATCCATGTCCTCATGCTCTCATTCATGCTAATCTAGCATGCTGTACTCTCTACATCCAATAAAAAGACAAATTAGAATGTTAGAAATTAAATTGTTTGGGTCAAATTTGAGAATTTTTGGGTTAAAAACCCTTGCTCCGGGGACCGCACCCTCTGTGTTAGAGACAGTGCATGGGTCCGCACCTTGCCTACATGGACGGTGCAGACCCCTGACTTTTCCCCATTGAGAAAAAGTCGGGGTCCGCGGGCTACCAGTGTTACGCCTACGGGCCCTCGCGCGCGGGTTTTTAGCCTAAAAACCCTCCAAAAAATGAAATAAAAGCCTAAAACAAAAATGAAATGGTTAAAAATGAAGAGTAGGATGATGTGGATTACCTAGAGAAGACGACGTTCGATTCCAAAGGTTGGATTTTCCGCAATCTTCATGGGAAGTTTTTGAACAAAAGCACTATTTTCTCACCCAAATCTCAAACGGTAAAAATGAATTGACGAAATCCCTTTTTATAAGTTTTTTGAGTAAATAAATTGCAAATTTGTTTATGTTTCACTTTGGAAAGGTAATTTTTGCAACATTTTTATCCATTTCAAACAGGTATAAGTAATGTTTGCATTTTTGTTCAGGATGACGGATTATTCAGGCGAAATCTATCATTTTCGACGAAAAAACATTTAGAGTCAGCTTTAAGCTCTTTTCTGACTCCTAAAACATGAAAAGATCACTGAGTTTTTCTTTTTAAACTCGTTAAAATGGAACTAAAAATACGGTCCACTTACAGCTCTTTTATGACCATAAAAACATGAAAATATTGCCGGATTTTTGTCGTTTCAAATTCGATATTGGTTATAAAGCGACGTGTCGTTGATCGCTTTTTTACTTTTTCGGATCAGGGGCACTAATTACGAAAAGTACTCCTTGGTCGTAAAGATCAAGTGGTTCTCTCAAGTATTATTTTATACTTTTTCGGGCTTGGGAGACACAAATTTATGAAAAAGGTTAACCCTGGAGTCTTCTTAAGTTTTTTTAGACTCTCTAAAATTGAAAAATGCCGAGTTTCGCCTATGCTAGACTCATTAAAATTTCACAGTAAAGGACCTGAACAATTACAAACAGGAACGAACCACTCCTTCTTAGGGTTCAAATTTAAACTAAGTTGGACTCATCCGAAGGATGAGCTTATAATCAAGCAAATGTTATCCTCCTCAAGCTTGTCAAAAATAAAGAGGTACTTGCCAGAAATGGTGGGGGAAAAGAGAGAAAAATGAGCCTGTTTGTCATACTTTGTAACCACTCTTGAACACGACACTTTTATTCACCTGGGTTGGGAAATCCTTTGCCTAACAGTTGATCAAACCACATTGAAACTCTTCAGCTATTTTTGGGTATTAACTTTTGGTCAATTGTCACCAAACCATCTTTTGTGTCGTTATGTGTTCAAGAGGTCACTGCCAATAAGCCATTCATCTGCAAAATATCTGTCATCCATCTTGACCATCCCTGAGTCAGTCCTTGCAACTAAATTTCTTCAACTTGATCTATGATTTTGTGTTGTAGGCTTGCCTGCGACGGATCGCTTTCTATCGACTTCAGCTCATTATCTAGAAATCATCAGTACCTTGGGATCTGCATGCCTCAATGGAAGGTTTCTTGCCTTTGACGACAGGTTGCATCATTGACCTTCGATCAAAGGATTCTGTGACATGTTCGACATCAACACATTTATTCACATATGATGGATTGTACTGGGTACTTTGAGAGCCATTGACATCATTGGTGGTTTCTCTCACACTTGTTAACAGTTTACATCATTGACTGGTAATCAAGTGGTTTCTACCATGTTCAACATCAAACGCATTCATTCGCATGGATAGAATCATATTGTTTCAGGAAGTAGAAATGAAGACCCTGGATCTAGTTTCTGCAATCCAGGCTGTGAGGAATTTTGTATTCATTATATGATGGACTATTCATAAACATATGGTTGCTTCCATACTGTGTCCACATGAGTCTATACTTGTGATGTATTACAAGATCATTCCTGTATCAGAGAAGTAGTTAGTTTTCTAAGTCAGTTTTGATCTGAGTATGGGAATGCCTACCTCAGGGATGATATGATCTCATATATATATCTTGCATTGAATGTTTTTACAAGTTCCGACCGAGCTCTCCAGAAGATGATCCTTGAAATGATAAAGTACTTCACTCTTCCTAAATGATAAATGAAATCCTCATCTACTACAGACTTCCCACTTTAGGGGGCAATCTGTTACACAAAAATATCATCACCATGATTATTTATAGTTAGTATGGGTCTATCATCACTTGTACTGTCCTCCTAAGCAAGTCTCAGACCTCAGCTCTTCAAGTTAAGCATTGAAAATGAGAGAAAGACATTGAAAATCAACAAAGCTTTGGTTTCGCACTTTCTCTCACTATTGCCTGCGGTCCCGCACCTCTTGTTTACAAAAACTGCGGACCTGCCCGCTCTGTCCCTAAAGGAGTGGGTGCGGACCCCTGTGAAAGTCAAAAAGGCGCAAGTTTATTCTAAAAAACTCACTTTGGGTTAATTCTAGATGATTCTAGAAGGAATTTGACGTGGATTGGCCGCTCTTAGGTGGTTCATGCATCCCAAAAGAGAAGGAGATAATCCCTTGATGAGAGGAGCTATCCCTTTGAAGGAGGGCTTTATCCCTTTGAAGGAGGACCTAGTAACTTCCCTCCATTGCACTATAAATTAAGGCATTGGGCTGGTTGCTAGGGAGGTTAGAAGCTGAACATTTTTGAGGGTAAATGCTGGTGGAATTGAGACTTCCTAGTTAAGCTTGAGAGGAGAGATCACATACCTTTTTTGCTTCATTGGGAAGAGAGTGAAACTTGTCAAAGTAGAGGAGACTTCTTGTTGGACCCTGGGAGGGGCTTGTACAGCGTCAAGGCAGAGGTTGTAAAGTTCTTCTTTGATTTGAATTAATACAATCAGATTCATTTTTATCAACAAATTGTCATATGTCATTTGTTTCATGAATTCCTTGACTTTCATGTTAAATATGTTTTATGATATTGGCTTTTCAGAAGCTATTTAATTTGTTTGCTTGTTTGTGTTTGTAGATTCGCGACAAGGGAGCTCACTTGGATCAAAGGAGTGAGTCTTCCACAAACTTGCATTGGACCCAAGGTAGGCCTAAAACACTTGTTTGCCTTTGTTTATAAATGCATATTTAGAGAAAGATAGTTTGTGATTAGCTTGCTTGTCACTAGGTCTTCTTTAGATTCTAGGAAGGTCTATCTTGTCCGTAAGATCGACTCATTCCGTGTGACAGTAAGTGTGAAATTATTTCTTTCGTTGTGTAATTTATAGAATGGGTTTATTTCTGTTTCCAAATCTTGATGAGCCTCATCATTAGGTAATTATATGGGACTTAATTCACCTCCTAGCTTAGTCAAACCAACTTTTCTCACAACTTATTACATGTTTTTTATTATATTTTGTTTATGAGATGAGTTAGAGTTGGATATTATGCCTAGTGGACTAATATGCATTGGATGCAGGATTGAAGGAGAAATCAAGGAATTTTTGCAAATACTAAGGTTAAAAATTGAATGGGACAAGGGAGATGTATTGTAGGAGGTAAATCATCCTCATTTTCTTATCCCCCATTTGAATATTCCTCCACCCATCACGCCAGCTCGGGCTGCAAGTCGCCAAGCCATGAGGATTAGAAGGCATCCAAGCAAGTGAGAGATAAAGAGCTAGTTTATCTCAAGTTTGGGAGCCGAGCCTCCCTGATTTTAAGGAAGTCATTGGGGAATTAAGTTATATAAGTAGAGAGGCCTAGAGCCTCATTAGGATTTGGATTTTGGTTGTAAAACTCTAAGATATTTTCAAGCTCCAGACTTGTGAAAGTTTTATTGATGTAATTTTATGTTTTGGTAATAAGAATGAGTTTTGTTTTGAGCCAGCACTCAGTTAACTTAAAGGGCTGAAGCTCTTGGGTTAGGGCCCAACCCTAGTAGATATGGCTCCTCTTTCTTGTATATGTATTTTTAGTGTAGTTTCATAGCTTCATTGTTAATTTGCTTCTAGATGCATTTCTATTGCAAGTAGTGTAGATTGGACTGGTTGTTTATTAGTTTGTTTCCATTTGTGCCTTACTTTAGTAGCAGGTTAGCAGGGATAAAAGGAGCACCATAAGGTGTCTCAGCCTCACTTCCTCCCTTTGTGATCATGACTTGAGGAAGGGACCCTTAAGCAGCCCCAAAAACACAAATTTCTATTTCTTTTATGAGCTTTGGAGTTTGTTGTCTTTAAATTAGTATTTGTTCAGTTTTGTAAGGTAGGAATCCATTTTCTTATTTTTCATCTTCATTTTGGCATTAGATCTCATCCATGCTTTCATTCCTTTCAACAACTTTCCTCATGCATAATGTAGGCAGTTAGTTCATTAATTCTTCTTTTCTAGTTTATGAGAATGTTTCTTGTTTACATAGCTTTTTGGAAGATATACATGTTTTATGCAGAGCATGTTCTTCAGGAGGAGACTAAGACTTTATAGCCAACAGCCACCTTCCACTCCATCCACCTTAGCCATCCCTTGTTTTCACCATCACCTTCACTAGTTTTCATCATTTTTGATAGAAATTCTTCCAAGCACATTGAGCGAATCCAACCATCTCATATCTTTGTTGTTGACTTCTGAGTGATCCTAGACCTTCTCCCACTACATTCCACCTATTAAACACCTTTCCTAAGCCTTCCATCACCTCAAACACCTCACATTTTTCTCTCAGTTGTATCCTGTAGGTTTACAGAAAATCCTGTAGGTTTCTAGTACATCCTGTAGGTTTTCCTGAAATGGCCCGTTTTGAGGCCAAATTGAGGGAAAACCTATAGGAAGTCACCAAAAGCCTTACAAAGGTCTCCCACACCATCCGACCATCTCTTAACCCTTACAGCCATCCTCAAACATCATTAATTCACCTGCCACATCACCAGAAGAAATTAGTTTGCATACTTGATTTTGCATGAAAAGACAAAAAGGAAAAAATAGATTTAGTTCAGTCTCTTTACTTGGACATTAGTGATGTTTTATGCTTCTTACTTCTATAACTTAGATAATAGCATTTGGTTCATGTTGATTTAGCTTTTCTGCAAAGCATAGTTTCTTAGTGGTTGATTAGGAAATGGTGTGATTTAGCATTGAATTTTGGTCTTCTCCATTATTGCAGTAGAGTAGCTCTCTCTTAGAGTAGATTTACCTTTCTTCCATCAAGAAATAAAGTTTCTTTTGAATCCATAGAAGTCTGGGTTGAAAACCCCAGTTGTCTCTCGCCAACTGAATAGTGACAACAGGTAGAACCATCACTTTTACTTGTGTATACAACACTGTCACCTCGAAGTTTGTACGAACCTCGGGTTGATAAAGTAAAGCTGGTAGCCTAGGAGTTGCAGCATTCTTGTTGCAATACTGGTGCTCATCAGTTTTTGGTGCCGTTGCTGGGGAGGTGTCTGAGTAAAATGTGAATACTGCTTTCTTTTCTTCTATTTCTTGTCTCCAATATTCTTCCATTAGTTTATTTCTGCAAAAGTAATTTAGTTGTTTCCTTTTTTTTTTTCCATTTTACATTTTCTACTTTCCTTTCCATTTGCAAGCAAGATTTCAATTTAGCAAGTAGCCCTTTTATTTAGTCAGTAGTTTTCATTTAATCAACAATTTCAATTCCGAAAAGTATTTTCCAAGTTTGAAAAAAACACAAAACCAAACCAAAAGCATTTCCTTTCATGCCTCATAGGAATAGGGATAACTTAGTGAAATTTTTTCCAAATACCCCCATTGCATCAAACAACCAACCTTCCCTCTTCTTCAATGGTTGTGAACTGGAGGAACCCTTAGGTGAAAAACCTGACATATTTGAAGAACCTACAGGGGAAGAAGAAGAAGAAGAATCCATTCCCACTGAACCAATGTCTGAAAATAGAAATGACAAAGGGAATAGAGAGAGAGTTGAGGGTGCCTTCCCCATCAGGGAAACCAATGGGGACACTAAGATGAAAAATATAAGCCCCTCTGCCCTACCTCATTTCCATGGCTTGATCATACAATACCCCAACACTTTCCTATTTTAGTTTGTTGTTATATGCCGAACCTATGACTATACAGATGATGAGTAGAAGTTAAAACTATTTCCATCTACCCTCAAGGATGCAACATTGCATTGGTTCATGGGTTTACCTAGGGATGGCATCACAACTTGGGCTTAGATGTAGCAAGCCTTTAACAAAAAATATTGAGACTACTATCGGTTAAAGGATACTAAAGAGGAAATTTTCAGGATGACCATGGGCAATGATGAATCCCTAGAGGATTACAAAGAAATCTTTCAACTTAGTTACAAAAGGGCTAGGTGCACACTCGACCCTGAGTCACTAAAGCTAGTCCTACTTAGGGGAGTAAGGGAAGATCTTTTGGATACCCCACACTTATTAGAAGGAGGACATATCTACCAATTACCCTATGAGGATATCAAGACTGTCTTTAGAAACCATTCTAGGGAAGCTAGGAAAAAGGGTAGGGGTAGTCAACATATGGTCAGTACATCCTCTTCCAACTCATCTATCAAGGGTGAAATTGGAAATAATATGGAAGATTTAAAAAGTGAGATGCTGTAAATCCTTTCCTTGGAAATGGACACTATGCACATTAAGAGAAAGCAAGAGGAAGCAGAGAGAGCCTTGGCCATTTTTTGTCCTAGATGCACCAGGAGGCATCCTAGGAATGAATTTCCATTGAATTCTATTGAAATTTTCTCAGTCTATGAAGAAAACCACTCCACAAACAAGTTCCCTTCTTTTCCTAGACTCAAAGTTGTATATCAAGGAGCTGAAGGGGTCACTGAGCAGCTCTGCTACATAAACCAAAGGAGACCTCATGGGCCTAGACCATACTAGCAGGGCATGCAAGGGTCGTCCCATGCATATTACAACCCCAACCAAACCACAACCATACCTTCTTGGGGACCCCCTGCTCATCCTTCCTGGTCTACACCCCATCCTTGGTCCTTTGCATCTCAGTTTCACTCCCAGCCAGCCAGTCATTTCAACCATATGCTTTGCCACAACCTCAATGGAATGCACCGCCCCAGGGGTGGAGGCCCCAATACAACAATGCTCTAGCTTTATTGCCTCCACCACCTACCCAACCACAACTGCTATACTTTTCTCCACCTAGGAAACCCCAGATGCCTGCCTAGCCAAATCCGAGCCCGAACAACAGATAGGCTCAACAAGTATATAGTGGAGAGACATCATATCCAGCTTATGCTGTGGAAATCCAGGAGATTAACCTGAGATTTGGGAGAGTTCTCCCAGATAACCAACCTACACCTCGACCTAGGGAGGTTGAGGAAGGAAGAGAGGAAAGAATTCTTAAAGTGAATCCACCCTTTCCTGATAGATTAACCCAACCACTCCAACCTACCCCAGAAGAGACTGAACTTCTGGGAGAATTGAAAAATCTATGTGTAAAGATTCCACTTCTCCAATCAATAAAAGATGTTCCTATTTATAATAAGTTGATGAAGGATAAGTGCTTCAAGCATCCAGGGAGGCAAAGAAGGGATGCCCCTACCATTAATGTCATTGGACAACTATCCGACTTAAGGTTGGGGTAGGTAATCTGTCCAAAATATTTGGACCCTGGAAGCCCTGTAGTAGATGTGCACATCAATGGCATTATTTTCCCACACATTTTGATCAATCTTGGGGCTGCCATTAATGAGATGGCCAAGGAGACCATGATAAATCTCAACCTCCAAGGTTCATTGAGGAAGACCACAACAATTCTGCAACTTGCAGACCACTCCACAGTAACCCCTGAGGGGATTGTGGAGGATGTGATGGTCTCCATTGACCCTTGGGACTACCCTGTAGATTTCCTAGTTCTCGAGCCTAAGGCTAAGATTACTGGTTTCCCTCTCATCCTTGGGAGACCAAGGTTGGCCACTAGCGATGCTTACATTAGCCGTAGAGCTAGGAATATGACCATCAAGAATGGGCATATGTCCAAGTAGTTAGTCCTATACCCTCCTGCTCAGCCATCTCTAGAGCATGATTTACCTTTATGGTTGGAGGAGGAGGAAGAAGATGAATTTTATTCCACCCAAATTTATACTTTAGAAACAACCATGGGAGGAGGACAGCATGACGAGGATGATTTGATTGAACATCTACTGCAAAGTCCACCTCCTAACACATTTCCTTTAGAAGATGTAGTAAAGGAAACCCAGAACAATCATTCAATTGACCTATGCTTGGCCAATTCCAACCCCCTCCATGTCAAAACCATAGAATTCAACCATGATAGAACCTTGAAAATCAATCCATCTATTTTTTCTCTCTAAGAAGAGAAGTTATGCAACATGCTAAAGGGAAACCTAGAAGCCTTCACTTGGAATTAGAAAGAAATGAAGGGAGTACACCCCTTAGTGTCTACTCACCACATATACATCAAAGAGGGTTGCAAGCCAGTTTTGAAACCCCAAAATAGGATGAATCCAGCTCTTAAAGATATAGGTAAAGATAACTGCAAAAACCGCTAGATGCAGGATTCATTTACGTTATCTTCGACAGTGAGTGGGTCTCTCCTTTGGTGTTCGTTCCAAAGAAAAATGGTAAGTGGAGAATTTGTTTCGATTACAGGGAGTTGAAAAAAGCCACAAAGAAGGATAATTTCCCTCTACCCTTCATTGACCAAGTGCTAGATGGCCTTGTAGGGAAAAAGTTTTTCTCTTTCCTAGATGGATTCAGTGGGTACAACCAAATCCAGATCATCCCAAAAGACCAAGATAAAACCACCTTCACTTTTCCTTTGGGTACTTTTACTTATAGGGTCTTTCCTTTTGGCCTATGCAATGCTCCTGCAACTTTCTAGAGAGTAGTCCTAAGTATTTTTTCCAAGTTAGTTCATGATGCGATGGAAATTTATATGGATGATTTTACACCTTATGGCTATGATTTTCGAGAGTTTCTGTCCAACCTAGGAAAAGTACTACACAAATGCATTGAAATGAACTTATATCTCAGTCCCAAAAAATGTGAATTCTTGATGACTATAGGGACTGTGCTAGGTCATTCAATATCTTAGTAAGGACTGTAGGTGGACCCAAACAAAATAGCTATCATCCAAAGGGTCCCACCTCCTCAAAAGCAGAGATATGTTAGAAGTTTCCTAGGGTTAGTTGGATACTACCGAAGGTTCGTAAAGGACTCCAGCAAGTTGGCCTCTCCTTTATTTGGTTTGTTGGCCAAGGACTCTACATTTATATGGTCAAAAAGATGTCAAGAGGCCTTAGACACCCTAAAGGGTAAGTTAACCACTGCACCGATTCTTCGAGGCCCAAATTGGGCCCTCCCCTTTCATATTCATGTTGATGCCTCACACAAAGCCATAGGAGCAGACCTAGGTCAGATAGATGAAAAATTGCTTTATGCTATCTACTTTATCAGTAAGAATTTGTCAAAGGCTGAACTAAATTACACAGTCACCGAAAAGGAACTCTTGGATGTTGTGCATTCATTGAACAAATTTAGGCATTATATTACAGGCTATCAAACATTTGTGCATACTGACCATGTTGCAATAAAATATTTAATGAATAAACCATATGCGAATTCTCAGATTATAAGATGGTTACTTTTATTACAGAAGTTTGATCTAACTATTGTTGATAAGCCCGGTAAGGAAAATGTTGTTGCAGACTCTATGTCCAGATTGAATTTGCCTACAGGTGAAGAATGAATGGTTGATGACAAGTTAATGGATGAGCACTTATTTGTTATTTCAGTTCTCTCTCCATGGTTTGCTAACATAAAAAACTATTTGGTATCGGCACAGTTCCCATCGAACTTGTCCTCCAAAGAAAAGAGAAAGATAGTAAGGAGGAGCACCCCCTTCACTTGGATTGGGGGAAATCTCTTAAAACTTGGCCGAGATCAAATATTGAGAAGGTGTGTTAGGGAGGAGGAAGTCTTTGACATCCTTTTGACCTGTCATGATGGGCCTTGTGGAGGTCACTTTGTAGCAAAGAGGGCAACATTCAAAATGTTACAAGCAGGCTATTATTGGCCCACTCTTCATCAGGCTGTGAAAATATATACTAGTCAGTGTGATCGGTGCCAAAGGATGGGAAGGCCTACTCCAAGAGATGAAATGCCTCTGCAGCCTCAAGTGAATTTTGAGCGATTTGATAAGTGGGGCATGGACTTCATTGGGCCTATTGACCCTCCTTCCAAGAAAAAATAGTACATCATGGTATGCACTAACTATTTGACTAAGTGGGCTGAAACAAAGGCAATTAAGGAAACATTAGAGGGGAAGGTGGTTGAGTTCCTAAGGGAGAATGTATTCTACAAATTTGGGTACCCTAAAGAGTTGGTCACAGACCAAGGCGGCCAGTCTACCTCCAACATGATTTAAAACTTTCTCAGCCAGCACAAGATCAAGCATAGAACCTCCACTCCCTATCATCCACATGGTAATGGGCAAGTGGAGGTGACCAACAGAGCGCTAGAGGGCATCTTGACCAAAGTGGTAAGCAACAGCAGGAAGGATTAGGCAGATAGACTAGCTGAGGCCACCTGGGCCTATAACACCACCTGGAAGACCACTACTAGATTCAAACCCTATGAGCTGGTATATGGGAAAAAGACCTTGCTGTCCATTGAATTTGAGTATAACACATTAAGAATGGCAGCACAACTAGATCTAAATCTCAGCAGTGCACAAAAAGAGAGATTGCTCTAGTAGAATGATTTGGATGAGTTCGGAATGTAGGCCCTCCTACATATAAAGGTAATTCAATTGCAGAGGAAGATCTGGCATGATAAGAATGTAAAGGAAAAGAAATTCCAAGAAGGTGATTGGGCTTTGTTATATGATTCTAGGTATAAAGACTTCAAGGGCAAGTTAAGGACAAGATGGATAGGACCTTATGTTGTATAAAGATGCCATGATAATGGTTCAGTGCAAGTCATAACCATAGATGAAGAGGCCATTCCTTTACTTGTTAATGGACACCAATTGAAAATCTACAAAATGCCTTTGTCAAGACAAGAGTTCACTGATGATATCAATAAAACAGCGATGATAGTGGAGCAAGTTTCAGCTCCTGCCTCATCAAATCACTGAGAGAAAAAAATAAAAAATAAAAAATAAGGGCTTAGGTGAAAACCTCCATGAGGTGCCTGAGTCCAGCTATCGGGTTGAAAACCTCTTGGTGCGGCCTAATAGTGTCAATTAAAAAAAAAGAGAATAAAATGAGAATAAAAAGATCCCTAGGTGAATACCTCTCTTGAGGCACCTAGGGCAAACAACTAGGATGAAAACCTCTCAGAGGCAGCCTAGTTGTTTTCAAAAAACAAAAAAGGAAAAATAAAGAAAAAAGAAAAGAGAAAAATCATGAAAATTTCTATTTTTTCAGGTTAGCAAGAAGGACGATTAGAGAGAAAAGGAGGATCACCAAGAGATATATTTCACTCACATTTTATTTTTCCACTCATTTTCATTCATCACTCTACCATTTCTCTCATTTTTTTCCACTACTTTCCTTCAGTTTACAAGGGGACTATGTTTTCTACATGATCCCCTATAAACCTACAGGATCCTGTGAAAACCTACAGGATGATCATGTAGGTATCACAATGACCCAAAAATCCTACAGGAAGAAACCCTAAAGAAAAAATGACATGCTATGTCAATGAAATAGCACCCCCTTCATCATCATTCCATCACCATACCTTACTCACCATCATTCCATCACTCTTGCATTCACCCTTAAAAATAAAATCAATTTCAAAAAAAAAATTGACAGTGTTCGAAAATAAGGGAAATAGGGAGTAATAGAGAGCATCACCTGAGTATTCCTCATTCTCCACACTCTTGGTCTCTCTCTCCATCCATGTCACCATCCTCACAACCCTAGAAATGTGTATGATTAAGATTTCTAAGGGAGAAGCAGCTACAAGACATCCTATAGGAAATATTGTAGTAGCCTATCCCACAGAATACAAATCATAATAGCAACAGACCTCCATCACGATGATCCAAGGGCAGAAGGAGCTCCAAAGCAGCAACAACACCACCATCTTCAACAATAGTTACCTACACAAACAAAGGGATCATCAGAAAGCAACAATAAGGGAAGAATAATAACATGCAACCAATACACATAGCAAGCACCTTCGGCCTTCAACACTGCAGCAAGGTATTGGCACCACAGGTAAGTATCCTGCTCACTCTCTCATATGCATCATGTAGTCAAAAAAATGTAAAGGTTATGAGTAAGTTGGTTTATAAGCGAAAAGGTGGCCAGTTAACTTGGCCACCTTCGCTTAGTCAACAAAGACAAAACAAGGTGTTCTCTCACATGTGGCAGTAGTCAACTCAAAAATAGAGAAGGAGAAGGAAAAAAGCAATTAAAGATATGGATGCATAAGGTGGGCGCTGATTATGAGTAGTGGGGAGTGATGAGGTGTTAGTGGGGACTAACGGTCAAAAAATGGAAACGTACATCTGCTGCCAGCACAACACCTCACCCCAAATGACCATAAGAGGAAATAATTATCGTCCCCATGAATTCATGCATTCAATTCCTCGAGGCTTGCTCTCATAGGTTGCTCTCATACCTAGGAAACCTACCTAAAGAAAAACTTCATCATTTTACTGCACAGGAATTCCTACAGGATTGCACAGGAATTCCTACAGGATTGTGCACATGAATTCCTATAGGATACACAAAGACAATATATAGGATAGGCTGAGAGGAGTTCCAGAGGGGTAATCTTGGGGGTTGACCATAGAAAACATTATGAAGAGATAGCCTCTATAATTGCATTCCTCTTTCCAAGTAAATTCATAAAAAAAATCCTCTAGTTTGAGTGAATTTGGTAGCTGTGCAAGAGAATTGTCCACACAGTCATCTCAGTTTTTTACTTCTGCATTGTATCAACCATCTCATCTCCTCAAAACCTCACCAACCAATATGAAAGGATGGTTTACTAAGAGGGAGCCCACAAACACTGTGAGAATCCAACAACACCCACAGGTAAGGCATAATTGGATGGGGTTTTTCGAAAAATTCAGTGGGTATGATGATGAGGTGGCCCGAGATTTTTCTCTCTCCCTCATTCCACTCACCAAAGTCCATGCCACTATAGTGGTAAGAGGCCTCCCCATAGAAATCACCCCTAAACTCATCAGCAGAGTTACCACACTTCTCCTAGGAATACCATGGAGGAAGGAAGACAAAGGAGATAGCCAGGATGACAAAAGGAAATTCTTTTTTAAAAGTGAGGAACCCACTGAGGACAAAAATGGAGTAAAGAGAGAAAGTCTGCCATATCCCTGGAATGAGGTAAGCTACCAATTGATCAAATACATTTCATGTGAGGGTAGGTATAGTGTGGTCTACAACTATCATTTTAGGCTTCTTGAAGAATTGAGATTTGGAGCAGAAACAACCCCTCACCAAAGGCTCAACATACTTCTTACTGCAAGCACTAATAGACTCAAGCATCAAGGTGCAAGAGGGAAATTAACAGTTAGCTCACCATGGGTTAATTAGAATCCTTATAGAGGATGCCCTCCAAAACCTCAGAATTCCTATAACATGGTTTGTTTTCAGAGACATGCAGGGAGAGGAAGACATCAAAGCTCTCACATATGATGTTAGTCCTATTGTCAGTGAAGAGGAAGAAGAAGTAGAGCAGGAAGAAGAAGAAATAGAAGGAGATGAAGATGAGATGGATGAAGAAGGAGATGAAACAAAAGAAAATGAGGAAGATGAAGAGGAAGAGGATAAAAAGAAGGAGGATGATGATGAAACAGAGGAGGATGTTAAGGAGGAAAATAATATAGATGTTGAGGATCTACAAGAGGAATAAGAAAGGAAGGACACATATGGATAAAGAAATGGAAAAGAGGGGATGGAAAACAAGGAGGAGTCACCTAGGGTGTCTCTAGAGCCCACTGAGACAGAGGCAGTTTCTACCCTTACTACTCTTAGCACCCCCATCAATTAAAAAGGAAAAATACAGAGGCAGACCCCCTTATATTTCAGGATAAGGAAAAGCACAAGAATAAGGCAGGGGAAACCCCAAACACCAACCAAAATTCTCATTGTGATTGAAGACTCCCCTAAATAAAAGGAAAAAGTGCTTCCCCTAAGTCTCTTATCACCTATGTGCAAAGACCTATGACTAGATCAACCTCCTCCAAGAGAAAAGAAATCCTACAGGATACACAACAGAATCTACAGGAAGCAGAAGTAGTCCTACAGGATACTTTGCTGAACCTACAGGAGGCACAAAAATTTGAAAGGGAGGTAGGAAAGTAAAAAGAAACTAAAGAAGAGGACCTATAGTCAAAAGAACCTAGCCCTCAAACTAACCTTGACTCTTATTATAGGTTTATTGAAGGAGGCAAGTTCATACCTCAAAAATTTGCTATTCCACTATTCTTCGAGTTTGAGAAGGAGAGAACCAGAACTCATCGATGGATGTAGATCGCCAAATCCAAGGGGGTGCAAGAAATTGGGTACATAGAGGAGAAGCTCAAGGAGATGGGCAGAGAGCTAAGTAGCTTGAGAGATAAAGAGGCCATAATGAAAAATCAACTAGAGACATAAAATGCATGGTTGAGAGGACAGCTGCAGGAAAGAGAGAATCAATTGGCATGTATGGCTAGTCTCTAATTGGAAGCAATCCAGTGTAGGATGCCAGCTAAATCTTATACCCTGTACCTCAAGAATTAGTGGTTGTAGTTACAGATCAAGACCCTAACACAAAGAGGCACCATGCCATTTCAGGACTACAGGTAGTTCATTGATCTTTGTGATCACAACACACTAGAAGATAGTGCCAAGATGGCTGAGTTTTATTTTCAAAACATGGCCTTAACAAACATGAATGTATGGGACCCTAATGCCAAGCTAGGAGATTTACAGTTGATGGATTTCACATCATGGATGAACCATGAGGAGTCAAAGTCTGCAGAGATGAAGAAGATGTTGGCAAGAGAGAAAATTGAACCTCTTATTATTGGCACTGAACAATCAAATCCCATGGCCCTCATCAGTACCCATAATTTGATTTCAAATGATCCTCAGCTTGCACCTAGATATCTTGCTACCCAAGAGCAAGCAATTTCAAATTTTGAGGACATGTTCAGGCTATTAGGGGATGATATCATACATTCTTGCCTAAGGAGATGGAACACATTGCCATATAGCTTAAAGATAAGAGAGTACCACTCTCCTCAAATATTGAGAGAAGCACTAAACATGACACCAATGTACAAGAAATCTAAGCAAAGGTTGAAAGTCAATTGGATTGGCCTGAAACTCAGCCCACCATTACTCTTAGGAATCCTAGAAGGAAGGAAGGAAGAAGAAGAAAGGAGGCAGTGGGAGGAGGTAGAAATGAAAGCAAGCTTCTATGAACAAGAAGAGGAAACCACATTAGAGGCATGGGATGTTAGGGAGGCCACTAGAGCTATGAAGGATATGGATATTGATTGAGTTGCTCATAGGATGAGAAACACTTTCAGTAGGGGGTGATAATGAGCCTCATCATTGGGTAATTATATGGGCCTTAATTCACCACCTAGCTTAGTCAAATCAACTTTTCTCACAACTTATTACATGATTTCTATTATATTTTGTTTATGAGATGGGTTAGAGTTGGATATTATGCCTAGTGGACTAATATATATTGAATGCAGGATTGAAGGAGAAAATCAAGGAATTTTTGCAAATACTAAGGTTAAAACTCGAATGGGACAAGGGAGAGGGATTGTAGGAGGTAAATCCTCCTCATTTACTTATCCCCCATTTGAATATTCCTCCATCCATCACACCAGCTCAGAGTGCAAGTAGCCAAGCCATGAGGATTAGAAGGCAATTGAGCAAGTGAGAGACAAAGAGCTAGTTTATCTTGAGTTCGGGAGTCGAGCCTCCCTGATTTTAAAGAAGTCATTGGGGACTTCAATTGTATAAGTAGAGAGGCCTAGATCCTCATTAGGATTCAAATTTTGGATGTAAAACTCTAAGCTATTTTCGAGCTCCAGACTTGTGAAAGTTTTATTGATGTAATTTTCTATTTTTGTAATAAGATTGAGTTTTGTTTTGAGCCAACACTGAGTTAACTTAGAGGGATGAAGCTATTGGGTTAGGACCCAACCCTAGAAGCCAAGGCTCCTCTTTATTTTATATGTATTGTCATGTGGAAAGAGTCAATTTTGCGGACAAAACCAACCTCCCTAGAAGCTAAGGATTTCTAGTGACAAACAAGACAAGTAAACACTACCTTTCTCTAAATATGCATTTAGAATACAAGTAATCAGGTGATTATAACATACCTTTAGTCCAACACTTTGTACTAGTCCAGCCTCGCCGATCCGGATGAGCTCCTCCTTCTCTTCGAAACCTGCATTCACTAACAAGCCAAAAGATTACATAGCAGCTGATAAACTTATAAAATAACACATATTCATCATACAGACCAAGTAGTATATGAAACAAATCATGAATAACAATCTGTTGAGAAAAATGAGTTTATTTGTATTAAGTGGAAACAAAAAAAACCATTACAACCTGAGCCTTGGTGTTGTGCAGGTCCCTCCTAGGGTCCAGCAAGATTTTTCCTTTACTTTGATCAGCTCACCCACTTCCAAATAAGGCTAGGAAAGGATGGGAATCTCTCCTCTCAAGCTCTATAAGGGAGTCCTAATTCCAGCAGCATCTACCCTTAGGAATGTTCAGCTTTTCAACCTCCCCTCCTTCTGTCCCAATGCCTGTATTTATAGTGCTCTAGAGGAAGTTAATCAGGTCCACCATCAATGGGATAAGCCCCTCTTTGAATGGGATAGCTCCCCTCTTGATGGGATAAGTTCCTCTTTCATAGGGATACATGAACCATCTGGAAGCGCTCAATACACGTCAAACAAGCTTCTAGAATGCTCTAGAAATGACCACAAGTAACTTTTTTGAAGTGAAACTTGCGCCTTTTGACATTTACAGGAGTACGCACCCACCCCTTTACAGACAGAGCGTACAAGTACACAGGTATTGTGAACTTGAGGTGCGTACAAGCAGGTAAGGCTAAGAGAAACTGCGTACCCAGAGATATATAGATTTTTAAAGACTTTCTCTCTTTCTTGGAGTTTGACATGAAGAGCAGAGGTATAAAACTTGCCAAGGAGGATAATATGACAGTTGATGGAGCCATACTAACTACAAATAGTCATGGTGACAAATTTTAGTGTAACAGATTGCCCCCTAAAGTGCGAAGCCTGTAGTAGATTAGGGTTTCATATCATCTAGGAAGGGTGAAGTACTTTATCATTTCAAGGATTATCTTGTGGAGAGCCCAGTTGGAACCTGCAAATATTCAACACAAAATACATATATCAGATCATATCGGTAAACCTATTGTACCACGAGGAAAGTTCCTTTTACTGTGTGGACCTCGTTAAAAAATGAATCAGTGTGTACGAGGATAGTTTTTTCCTGTATCAACCTCGTTAAAAAATGAAACAGGCTAGCATGAGGATAGTTCTTTTACTGAGTCAACCTCATTAAAAAATGAATTAGGTAGATTTTAGGTTAAGTAGGTAGATTGTAGAAAGTAGTCATGAGCATAGTTCCTTGTCTTGTGTCAAGCTCATTAACAAATGAATCAAGGATTTTAGAGCATAGTTCCTTGTCTTGTGTCAAGCTCGTTAAAAAATGAATCAAGGTTTTTAGAGTAAAGTTTTTTGTTAGGTAGATTGTAGAGAGTAGTTACGAGCATAGTTCCTTATCTTGTGTCAAGCTCATTTAAAAAATGAAACAAGGGTTTTGAGGATAGTTCTTTTCCTGTGTCAACCTCACTAAAAAATGAAACAACTCCCACAAGTCTTTCCAAGATCTTGAAAGTAAAGCTTCATTCCATCCACCTCATTGAATGCAATGAAGCTTGGGGGGCATGTACCTCGTCTTGCGTCATTATGCTGGGGGCATGTGAACTTATAACAAGCATAGTTTTTCATTTCAAGCTTGCATAAACATGAAACTGAATCCGAGCATAGTTCTTTTCCTATGTCAAGCTCGTTAAAAAAAGAAACAAATCCTCCTCTACTTGAGTCGAGAGTTTGACTAGATCTCACAAATGTTAAGTTGTATATTTAGGTTAGTTATTTCAGTGTTTTGCATAATTTTCTTACAGTTTTAGGTTGAGTCTTTCAAATGATCTCGTACATGAACCTTCATTCCATCCAGCTTGTACTTAGTTAAATGAAATGAAGCTGGGGGGGTATGCGCTCTAGCAGTTACGCTTAGGGGGCATCAAGCACAGTTTTCTCTCTGTTTCAAGCTTGTGTAAAAATGAAACTACTTTGAAGCATAGTTTTTCTCTGTTTCAAGCTTTTGTAAAAGTGAAACCTATCTCGAGTCAATTTCAGTTATTTTCAAGACTTGTTAAACTCAGGAAAATCCCGAGATTATTTTGCTATCTTTCATTCTCGTAAAACAAATGAAAATACTGAGTTCTTTCTTTCTTTTCCTGCTCGTAAATTAAATTGAAAGTCGGCCATATGAGTACACTTTTTATCATTTTTTAGAAATTAAAACTTACGAAAAAATGAAAACCATGAGTACATTTTTATCATTTTTTTCGAACTCATTAAAACTTACGAAAAAGTGAAAACCATGAGTACATTTTTATCATTTTTTCGAACTCGTTAAAACTTACGAAAAAGTGAAACCTTGGAGTTCTCTTTTAAGCCCTTTTCAGACTTCTAAAACATGAAAAGATTGCCGAGCATTTCTTTTACACTCGTTAAAACGGAATTAAAAGACGGTCCTCTTACAGCCCTTTTCTGACCGTAAAAACATGAAAATATTGTCGGATTTTTGTCGTTTCAAATTCGATACTGGAAATAAAACGACGTGTCCTTGATTGCTTTTTACTTTTCAAGTCAAAGACACTAATCATGAAAGTACTCCTTGGTCGCAAGATCAAGCGGTTCTCTCAAGTATTATTTTATACTTTTTCGGGCTTGGGAGACACAAATTTACGAAAAAGTTCAATCCTGGAGTCTTCTTAAGTTTTTTCAGGCTCTCTAAAATTGAAAAACGCCGAGTTTCTCCTATACTGGACTCGTTAAAATTTCACACTAAAGGACCTGTTCGATTACAAACAGGAACGGACCACTCCTTCTTAGGGTTCGAATCAAAACTAAGTTGGACTCATCCGAAGGATGAGCTTATAATCAAGCACATGTTATCCTCCTCAAGCTTGTAAAAAATAAAGAGGTACTTGCCAGAAATGGTGGGGGAAAAGAGAGAAAAATGAGCCTATTTGTTATCCTTTGTCTCAGAAGAAGCCTTATCACCACTCTTGAACACGACACTTTTCATTCACCTGGGTTAGGAAATCCTTTGCCTCACAGTTGATCAAACCACATTGAAAGTCTTCAGCCGGGTATTAACTTTGGGTCAAATGTCACCAAGCCATCTGTTGTGTCGTTATGTGTTCAAGAGGTCACTGCAAATAAACCATTCATCTGCAAAATACCCATCATCCATCTCGACCATCCCTGAGTCAGTCTTTACAGCTACATTTCTTCAACTTGATCTATGATTTCGTGTTGTGGGCTTGCCTGCAACGGGTCGCTTCCTATCGAGATCAGCACATTATCTAGAAAGATGACCTAGAAATTGTCAGTACCTTGAAATCTGCATGCATCAATGGCAGGTTTCTCACCTTTGACGACGATTTACATCATTGACTTTCGATCGAAGGATTCCGTGAAATGTTCGACATCAACTCATTCATTCACATCTCATGGATTGTACTGGGTACTTTGAGAACCATTGACATCACTGGTGGTCTCTCTCACACTTGTTAACAGTTTACATCATTGACTGGTAATCAATTGGTTTCTACCATGTTCGACATCAACTCATTTATTCGCATGGATAGAATCATACCTGTTCGGGAAGTAGAAATGAAGACCCTGGATCTAGTTTCCACCATCCAGGCTGCGAGGAGTTTTGTATTCATTACACAGTAGACTAATCATAAACAGATGGCTGCGTCCATACTGTGTCTACAAGAGTCTATGATTATGATGTACTGCAAAATCATTCCTGTATCAGAGCAGTAGTTAGTTTCTTAGTTAAAGTTTTCAATCTGAGTATGGGAATGCCTACCTCAGCAATGATATGATCTTATATATGTATTTTGTGTTGAATATTTGCAGGTTCCGACTGGGCTCTCCACAAGATAATCCTTGAAATGATAAAGTACTTCACCCTTCCTAGATGATATGAAACCCTAATCTACTACAGCCTTCGCACTTTAGGGGGCAATCTGTTACACTAAAATTTGTCACCATGACTATTTGCAGTTAGTATGGCTCCATCAACTGTCATACTATCCTCCTTGGCAAGTCTCATACCTCTGCTCTTCATGTCAAACTCCAAGAAAGAGAGAAAGTCTTTAAAAATCTATATATCTTTGGGTACGCAGTTTCTCTTAGCCTTACCTGCGTGTACGCACCTCAAGTTCACAACACCTGCGTACTTGTACGCTCTGTCTGTATAGGGATGGGTGCGTACTCCTGTAAAGGTCAAAAGGCGCAAGTTTCACTTCAAAAAAGTTACTTGTGGTCATTTCTAGAGCATTCTAGAAGCTTGTTTAACGTGTATTGAGCGCCTCCAGATGGTTCATGTATCCCTGTGAAAGAGGAACTTATCCCATCAAGAGGGGAGCTATCCCATTCAAAGAGGGGCTTATCCCATTGATGGTGGACCTGATTAACTTCCTCTAGATCACTATAAATACATGCATTGGGCCAAAGGCAGGGGAGGTTGAAGAGATGAACATTCCTAAGGGTAGATGCTGTTGGAATTAGGACTCCCTTATAGAGCTTGAGAGGAGAGATCCCCATCCTTTCCTAGCCCTATTTGGAAGTGGGTGAGCTGATCAAAGTAAAGGAAAACTCTTGCCGGACCCTAGGAGGGACCTGAACAACACCAAGGCTCAGGTTGTAATGGTTTCTTTTGTTTCCACTTAATACAAATAAACTCATTTTTCTCAACAGATTGTTATTCATGATTTGTTTCATATACTCCTTGGTCTGTATGATGAATATGTGTTATTTTATAAGTTTATCAGGTGCTATGTAATCTTTTGGCTTGTTAGTGAATGCAAGCTTCGAAGAGAAGGAGGAGCTCATCCGGATCGGCGAGGCTGGACTACTACAAAGCGTTGGACTAAAGGTATGTTATAATCACCTGATTACTTGTATTCTAAATGCATATTTAGAGAAAGGTAGTGTTTACTTGTCTTGTTTGTCACTAGAAAGCCTTAGCTTCTAGGGAGGTCGGTTTTGTCTGCAAAATTGACTCTTTCCGCATGAGTACATTTTTATCATTTTTTTCGAACTCATTAAAACTTACGAAAAAAGTGAAAACCATGAGTACATTTTTATCATTTTTTCGAACTCGTTAAAACTTACGAAAAAGTGAAACCTTGGAGTTCTCTTTTAAGCCCTTTTCAGACTCCTAAAACATGAAAAGATTGCCGAGCCTTTCTTTTACACTCGTTAAAACGGAATTAAAAGACGGTCCTCTTACAACCCTTTTCTGACCGTAAAAACATGAAAAGATTGCCGGATTTTTGTCGTTTCAAATTCGATATTGGAAATAAAACAACATGTCCTTGATTACTTTTTACTTTTCAGATTAGAGACACTAATCATGAAAGTACTCCTTGGTCGTAAAGATCAAGCGGTTCTCTCAAGTATTATTTTATACTTTTTTGGGCTTGGGAGACACAAATTTACGAAAAAGTTCAACCCTGGAGTCTTCTTAAGTTTTTCAGACTCTCTAAAAATGAAAAACGCCGAGTTTCTCCTATACTGGACTCGTTAAAATTTCACAGTAAAGGACCTGTTCGATTACAAATAGGAATGAACCACTCCTTCTTAGGGTTCGAATCTAAACTAAGTTGGACTCATCCGAAGGATGATCTTATAATCAAGCATATGTTATCCTCCTCAAGCTTGTAAAAAATAAAGAGGTACTTGCCAGAAATGGTGGGGGAAAAGAGAGAAAAATGAGCCTATTTGTTATCCTTTGTCTCAGAAGAAGCCTTATCACCACTCTTGAACATGACACTTTTCATTCACCTGGGTTGGGAAATCCTTTGCCTCACAGTTGATCAAACCACATTGAAAGTCTTCAGCCGAGTATTAACTTTGAGTCAAATGTCACCAAGCCATCTGTTGTGTCATTATGTGTTCAAGAGGTCACTGCAAATAAACCATTCATCTGCAAAATACCCGTCATCCATCTCGACCATCCCTGAGTCAGTCCTTACAGCTACATTTCTTCAACTTGATCTATGATTTTGTGTTGTGGGCTTGCCTGCAATGGGTTGCTTTCTATTGACATCAACACATTATCTAGAGAGATGACCTAGAAATCGTCAGTACCTTGAAATCTACATGCATCAATGGCAGGTTTCTTTCCTTTGACGACGGTTTACATCATTGACTTTCGATCGAAGGACTCCGTGAAATGTTCGACATCAACTCATTCATTGACATCTCATGGATTGTACTAGGTACTTTGAGAACCATTGACATCACTGGTGGTCTCTCTCACACTTGTTAACAGTTTACATCATTGACTGGTAATCAAGTGGTTTCTACCATGTTCGACATCAACTCATTTATTCGCATGGATAGAATCGTACTATTTCGGGAAGTAGAAATAAAGACCCTTGTTGTTGGGAAAAGTATCCAATACGAAATGACCTTATCCCACTCTAAGGGTGATAGTACCTCAGCAACAACCGAATGCAAAGCTATTCAAGATTACTTCTTTATGAGATGTAAGAGAGGGGAGAAAGAGATCCACTAACCGTTATCTTCCGCTAATGATTGATCCAATCTTCCCTCTTTGCTGCTTGCTCCCAGCTCTTTGCTCTTTCACTGGCCCAGCTACACAAAGATCCTGCAAAAGCACAAGAAAGGGAAACTACAAGAAGCATACATCCATAATCGATTCAAGGATTAGAATAAATCAAATATACAAGCATCAATACACCATTGAGACACATGCATATAGAAGAACCTCAAATGCTTTATTAATGGAAGAAGTAAAGTTCTGAGAGTGTTACAACCATAAGAGGCCCAATCCAGCAACACCTCCCAGCAGAAAGAAATCTCCTCTTCACCTCCTTCAAGCAAATCACCCAATAGTTCTATACTCAAACCAACAACACTTCCTTACATTCACAAGATTTCAGCCTCCCTAGACCTCATGAGAGAGCTCTATATATAGGAGATTTGGAGAAAGGATGAGTCATCTTGAGGCTGGCATGAAGCTGACTAGTGTCCTCTCCCACTTCAGTTATTCTTTAGTTCTTGAGTCCACTTGGAGGTTCTTGCTTCCACTTGGAGATCTAGATCCTCTTACTCATTACACGGCGAATTCCCTGATCCAAGTGTCATTTTGGAAGCTTCCTGGGCATTTGACACCTTGAGGAATGACTGTGCCACTTGGCCAATCTCGCCCAGCGCAGGTAGCCTTCATTGCTTTTGACATTCAGCGTAGGTACAGAGTGGAGCAGTTGACATTCAGCGCAGATGCTCAGTGGAGCAGTTGACATGATCCAGAATTAGCTTGTTTTTGAGTGTTTTCAGGTGGAGAACTGATATTTAGTGCTGTGGTTTGCTGACCTTGTTCCTCTAGGGGTAGGAACAACATGTTTAGGGACTTTGGATCCCTCAGATTATTGACATTTCATGCTTCATGCTGTAAGGCACAAAAATGTCTATAACAGTTGCCCCCTAAAGTATGAGGTCGTTTATCGGGTGAAATGCTTTATCAGGAGGATCCGAAGTTCATTCAATCGCTGAGAGGTGACCTGTAATAAAATACAATACAATACATTATTTTTTCATTCTGCTTTCATGATCTAGCTGAGGCGGGCATTCCCATGCTCAGCTTTATAAATTCATTTTGGTACATATAACAGACGATCGTCTGATGATAGACTGATAATTCTCTGCTGAAATTATCATCCTTTGAGTAGGATGATCATCTGCTGCAATGATGTACATGTCAAATGTTTTTATATCCTGAATATATATTGCAGCCCAGATGGATGAAACTAGATCCGGGGTCTTCAAACTCGTTCGATCTTTACTCTAAGTACAAGTCGATCCATGTGAGAATTACGCTGAAGTCGAACATGGAAAGACATCGCTTGATTACCGGTCAATAATGTAAACCGTTAACAAGCGCGAGAGGAATCACCGATAATGATAATGACCCTCAAGGTACTGCAGTACAATTCACGTGGTGTGAATGAAGGACTTGGCGTCGAACACCACGCAAAATCTTCTGGTCAAAGGTCATTGATGTATACCTGTCGCCGGAAGTGAGAAACCTGCCATTGAGGCATGCAAGCTTCAAAGTACTGAGGGGGGTGTTCCTAGATCAGCTTCTTGGATAATGAGCTGAAGTCGACAAGAAGTGATCCGTCAAAGGAGGGCCTTAATGAATCCCACATCAGTGACACGGAACGGAGCTAATGATTTTAGTGGAGGTGAAAAACAATCTGTGAGATATGATTCAGGGTGGTGATCATGGGTGGATGAAGGATAATGTATGGCAGTGGATGGGACATGGTTGACTCTTTCTGAACAACATCTCTTGAACATATAACGACACTGATGTGATGGATCGGTAGCATTACCCCAAATGTGGATGGTTTGGCGAAGACCATGGTGATGAGACCGGTGAATGAAACAACCCAACCCGATGTGATACGGAGGACAAAGTGTCATGTTCAAGAGTGACTTGCTACCATTAAAGCTTTGAGGTTCTCCCAATTTTTCCCCAGTCATTTCTGACCAGTACCTCTTTATTTTTGTCAAGCTTGAGGAGGATAACATATGCTTGTTCTATAACCTGCCCTTCGGGCAAGCCCATCGCTATGTTTTAACGAGCTTAGCGATAGGGAAACTCGTTCTCGTCTAAAGACAAGTTTGTCGCTATTTAATCATTTTAACGAGTCTAACGACAAGGAAAACTCAGTCCTTTTCATTTTTAGAGAGTCTGAAAAGGTACAGAAAGTTAACTCCAAAATTACTTTTTCGTCATCTAATCCCTTAAGTCCGAAAAAGTATAAAACAATACAGAAGGGATGAGTTTTCGATAACTTTAACGAGCCGAATAAAACAAGCGCTCGACCTTTTTGTGTAATAATCCCTCAGGTCCAAAAAGATTAAAATCTAGAGGAGGGATAGCTCTTCCGGTCACTTTAACGAGCTGGAAGGCCAAAACTCAGCAAACTTTTCATATTTTACGAGTCAGATGAAAAGAGCTCAAAGAAGACTCGTCTTTTGAGGAACGAGTGATAAACAGGGATAGCAGCAGATTCCAGGTACAGGTTGGAATTTTCCAATCACGGCAGTGTCACAAGGATGGCTAAGTGAAATCACTCTTCGCAGTTGTTCCTCAAAATGGGTAAACAATCATATGGGGGTGAACGATCGGCTAAATGGAATGGAGGTGGCAGGTGCAAACACGACCAAGGCTTTTTATGGCTAATAAATTTACGATCACAATGGTTATTTACCGAAATAGGTTCATTTTTTTAATGAGCTTAAACTCTGGAGGAAACTCTTGCTCACGCTTTTCTATTTTTTAACGAGCATAAATTCCACGGTAAAACTGCTCGATCTTATGTTTATTTTTTAACGAGCATGAACTATGTGCTAAAACTGCTCGGTTATATGGTCAAATTTTGATTTTTTACCATTACTAGCTTTTCTCTTTTCAAATATAGTACTGCATTTTCAATTGCTGCAACAAACTTTGTTAGAAATGAATAATATTTGCATGAAAATGAGATTATAACCCTAATATTTCACTTTGAACTACGTAAAAAGCCATTAAAGGATGTTTTTACCTCTCATTTACCATTTCATTTGCATTTGGTTTGTTGGAGCTCTGGAGGTACCTCTTCTTCCTTGATTTTCACCAGCTGATTCCGGGAGATTCTGCGGACGATTTTCGGTGCCGTCTGGACCAGGTAGGAGCTAAACCCTAGCTCTTTCTTTTCATGGTTTCATTTTCCTGTTTCATGCCTGTTTTCCAGTATTTCTGAGCCCCAGGGGTTTTGCAAAATCGCCCTAGTTCCAGCGCAGGTTCCCCTTTCGAAACCTGCGCTGAAGGTCAAGCTGCCTTAAGGCAGCCTGACCCTCAGCGCAGGTGGGAGACTCTCTGCCTGCGCTGGGCTCAAAAAACTGAGTTTTTTAGGTCATTTTTGATGATTTTTTCGCCAGTTTTTCATCAAAATCAGGAACTTACTCCTTCTCTTGTTTGCTTTGCAGGGAACCTTGAACAAAATGTCCCTTACATGGTGAGAACGAGAACATGAAGAGGAGGACATGATTGCCCTCCATGATCCGGTCACGGTGAACGCGTTGCGGAACTGTGGCCTGCTGAAGTTCTTCCGTATCTCTAGTATGAGAGCACAGATTTCTTTGCTGCAGTACATGCTTGATGCTTGGGATCCTGTTAACCAAGTGTTCCAGATTAGGGGAAAGGCCATCCCCTTGACCATAGAGGACATGTACTTCTTGACTGGACTGTCAAGACGAGGTGCCCCCATTTCCTTGTCAGGTACGGCCCGGGGGACTGATTCCACCAGAGATTATGTCCGCCAGTATTGCAGGGAAGGTTCTCAGCCGAGCAGAGATGGCAAGATTGTTATCCGTGAGATTACTGATCGGGCTCTCAGGTCCATTCTGTTCACTATTGGTAGGATGGCCGGCAGTGCAGCTCTACATGTTGCCAACAGGTCTTATATGCAGCACGCCTTGGAGTGTCTCCAACCGAAAGTATTCAATTGGTGTGATGCAGTACTTGTTCAGATGAAAAGTCAATTGACCAAGGTAAAGGACGGGAAGCTAAAGAACTTTGGATTTGGTTCTATTTTGACTGCCTTTGCCTTGGAGAAAATCCCACTGATGCAGCCTCAGTACATCATACTCGATCTGCCTGCTCCGACCGAGCCACGCATGCAGAGGTGGGTTGATCACATGTCTAGGCATGCTGGTCAACCTCAGATTACTTTTACTGAGGCCTTCTTTAGGTGGTTCGAGCGCCAGGAGATGGCGTTTTCTGAGTATCCATATGTGGGTATGGATTTCCGAGGTGATCCGGATTTGGTGCTACCGGATGGCGAACAGTGGGGTGCCATTGGTAAACTCCTTGACCATATTACTGTTTACTGTTCTTATTCATAATGTTGCTGTGCTTTATTCTATCAAGACTTTTAATTGTACTCTTGGGTGCATGCAGATATTGGTCCTGTTCGTCCAGCAGTTCGTCCGAGATCGCCAACTGCTGCCCCGGCAGTGGAGCCTGCTAGGAGAGTTGTTATTCGCGATCTTGACGATACTGAGACCCTTACAGCTATGCAGGAGCAGGTTGAGAGCCTTACTCGTGGTCTTCCGGATGTACAGATTGACGAGTTACCTTTACAGCTGCAGCGGCATACTATTGGTGTGCCTAGACGATGGACTCGTCTCTTGCGCATGATTGCATAGGCCGTGACGTACTATCATGAGCACCACTAGGCTAGGGTGCCCCCTAGCATCTTTTTTAGTTTTAGGTCATATGACCAATTTTGTCTTGGTTACAAAACATTATGTATGAACTATATAAACAACTTATATATATTTTGATTTTCGGGTTTTATTCTGGTTGATTTATGTGATCCATATGTACAATCTTTGATGATGTGTCCTTTTTATAAATGTTGCAAATGTCTATCTAACACATAGTTTGCTAATGAGTCAGTTAATGTGTTTAAGTTTCTTGAAATATGTTGATATTGAATTGAATCAAATCGTCTTTCCAAGATCTTAACCCTTAGGAACATGCGATAAATAGCTAGATTGCGAACAGAATATATACCATTGAGTTGTAGTATTACGAGCTGTGAGTCTAGCCTGACAATTAGTCGGCGTATGCCACGTGTGATGGCATCAGAGAGTAGTTCTATCAACGCGCTATACTCAGCGATGTTATTCGTTGATTGCCCAATACATACACCTCTGAAACATACTAACTCACCGCTTGGATCAAAAATGGCCCAGGCTGCGGAGGATAGGTTCCGCGAACTACGACTCGCTCCGTCAGCATATCCAACACATGTCTCCAGAAGGTTCGACATCTGCAACAAATGAAAAGGTGGATCACTCGACCAGAAAAAACACTTTAGCGAAAACAAAATACAACAAAAGCATGCAGGTTACTATTAAGCATAGTAACGCTTGAGGTACAACCCGTTGCGGGGCTGCGCCAGTGGAATTCCATCGTAATCCCTTAACTCGTAGGCTCCTTTTGCTAACACCCTCTTAACAATATAGGGGCCCATCCATAAGGATTTGAATTTTCCTGCTCCCAATTTATCGGATTCTTGATCATAAAGCAAGACAAAATCACCTTCTGAGAAGACACGGGGTTTGACATTTTTGTCGAACTGAGCCTTGACTCGTTTCTTATGAGCTTCGTTAGCCAAAGCGGCATCACGACGGGTTTCATCCAACTAGATTAATTCCAAGAAACAAGCCTCTTCTTCTGAAGTTCCGGGGAGAAGATCGATTGCGAGTTTAAGCGACGAAATTTCGCACTGGATTGGTAAGACTGCTTCCAGGCCATACACCAGTTGAAAAGGTGTGAACCCGGTTGCGTTCTTTACCAACGTTCAGTAAGCCCACAAAGCTGAGTACAGGATTAGGTGCCATCTTCTTTTATGAACCCCGATCATCCTTTGCAACATACGCTTCAGGACCTTGTTGATTGCCTCAACTTGTCCGTTGGCTTGCGGATAATATGGGGTAGAGCTGTCATGAGATAGCCCTAGCTTGGCAGCTAATTCGACCATCATGTGATTGCGGAAATGCGACCCATGATCTGTAACTATAGCCTGTGGTACGCCGAACCTGGCGACTACATGATTGAAAAAGAAAAGGGCAGCTGTTTCACCAGTGTTATGCAATGTAGGCATCGCCTCGGCCCATTTGGTAAAATAGTCAACAGTGACTATAATATACCCATGCCCCCCAGTCGAGGTGGGGTTACATTGCATGAAATCGATGCCCCACTTGGCGAAGGGCCCAACAGCAACTATCGGCTGTAAAGGTGCGGGTGGTCGTCTGGTTTTGCTATCAAAGATTTGACAAGCATGGCAACTTCTGACTGCGGTTATGCAATCTTTGAACATGGTCGGCCAGAAGTATCCTGCTCGTAAGATTCTTTGTGCTGTTGCATATCCAGACTGATGCCCCCCACACGCGCCTGAATGACAATCATTCAGGGATTTTTCGGCCTCTTCATGGGTAAGGCACCTCCTCAGAACTGTATCGACACCACGACGGTAAAGTGTATCACCGACGATCATGTAGTCTTTTGCTTGGTATCGTATACATTTTTGTTCGGAGCGAGAGGTGTTAGGCCTGAACTTTTGGGTTTGGAGATAAACTATGATATCTCCATACCACTCATCGCTTACAGATATCAGAAACAAACTTTCATCCATGATTGACTCTTCCGATGTTTCATCGTTGGACGACGATGGGAGATCGCACAGTAATTCTGCGAAAACTAGAGCTTTCTTCGATTTGGATTTTACAAATTCCAGATCAAACTCTTGAAGGATCGCTATCCATTTTGAATATTTTCCCCCCAGCAACTGTCGCGACAGTATATAAGTCATGGGGTTGCAATCTGACAAGATGGTAGTTTTCCGAAAGAGGACATAATGTCGAAACCTTTGAATCGCTTGAACAGCTGCAAGCGCTAGTTTTTCAACATAAGAATATTTACTTTCTGTATCGTTTAAGTTTTTAGTTAAATAATAGATAGGATGTTCAATTCCATCGACTTCTTGAACTAAAACCATCGCAATGGTCGTATCCGTTGCAGCCAGATACAGGTTAAAATCTTTTTGATAGTCCGGGGCGTACATTAATGATGCTTTTACTAGACAATCTTTCAGAGCATCAAAGGAAGCTTGCGCCACCTGGTCCCAGACAAAAGGTACGTCCTTTTTCAAAAGACGAGTATAACCCTTAGCAAAATCTGCGTAATTTGGAATGAACCTCCTCAGAAAGTTTGCTTTCCCTTGGAGTTTCTAAATCTGAAGCAAATTTGAAGGTGGAGGCAAATTAATGATTGCCTGAACCTTACAGGGGTCGAGACGAATCCCATCTTTAGAGACTACAAAGCCAAGTAAACGACCAGAACCGACGCAAAACACACATTTGTGCGGATTGAGTCTTATCTTGTAGTGCCGGCAACGTAGAAATATCGCTCTTAAATGTTGCGGATGATCAATCCGCTTTCGCGAATGAGCCGGAAGATCTTCGAGATAAGGTTGAACAATGTTCTTGATGTCATGGAAGGCATAATTCATCGCCCTCTGAAACGTCGCCCCTGCGTTCTTTAAACCAAAGGGTAATTTTCGATAAGCGAATGTGCCCCATGGACAAATAAATGCAGTCTTTGACTGGTCCTGTGGGCGGATATTTATTTGATTATACCCGGAAAATCCATCCATAAATGAAAAGATTTCACATCCGGCGCATTCATCAATTATCTGGTCGATGAAGGGTGTAGGGTAGTTGTCCTTTGGACAAGCTTGGTTTACATCCCTATAATCAACACACACTCTAATCGTCCCTTGTTTCTTCATAACAGGGACAATATTCGATACCCAATCGGTTAGAGGAACCGGGTAAATGAATCCAGCATGGAGAAGTTTTTCAACTTCCGCCTCAATGGCAGCGGCTTTCTTCGGGTGCACTTGCCGAAGCCGTTGTCTTACTGTTTGACATCAGGATACATTTTAATTTCATGTTCAACTATACTCGAGTCAATGCCTGACATTTCATCATATGAACAAGCAAAGACATCTCTAAATTCACGAAAAAGAGCGTTATATATTTCCAGTTCTGAAGGGGAACAACCTTTACCGACATACATATTCTCTACAACATCTGTTTTAGTCGAGATATTTATGGCTATAGTCTCTTCAATATTGGATAGGTTTCGCTCGGAATCCACCGTGTTTACAGTATTTGTTAGGAATTCAAAAACTGAAGGGTGATAAAGGCCGCTTTGAGTATCTTCTTCATATTCCGGAAGAAGGGAACGATGGTGGTGATCATTCCATGGTGCCCCCTCAATCATCATTGATTGTAAGATTCCTTCGTCAGTCCCATGTACTTTCGACCAAGGATCTAATGGGGTTCCATATTCTCTAGACCTATCTACTCAAACGCTTGACGAGCGTTGATTTGGGCTCGCCTCCCATGCTTGAAACATTGATTGCTACAATATTTCTAAAGGGCTTGGGGGCAAGACCATTGAACGATCCATGTCGACCTTCGTGGAAGATATCATGTTGCAGGTTGCTACAAATGGTACATTTCCTATGTAAATAGGAGGTGGTAGCGTGAAAGTTCCCATCAATGTGGGGTCTTTCAATAACCCTACTCCGATATCTTGAATTGAATGGTTGCTCTCATGGATCATGGGAATGCTTCCTGTAACTTGTGAACCATTAGGAAGGAAATTCTGTTGGTCGACGATCGTAATCCCTCCTTCAAACGGGAATGCAATCTTCCTAAAATAAGTCGACACGACAGCTGCCATGGCATAAATCCATGGTCTACCCAGTAGGATGTTATAGTCAAGATTTCCATCAATGACCTCAACATCAATTTCTATTGTTTTTCCTCCTAGTTCAACCTTCAAGTTATTAAGGATAACGTAAGGGGTATAAGTCCTTCCGTCGAAATCTTTTAATGTCGTCGAAGATCGTGACAAGGTTGGAGATCCTAATGTTTTCCAGCAACTCATCGACATAATACATGTCGAGGCTCCCTCATCAATTATTGTTCTATGAACAGTTTTGTTGAGGGCTTTCACTTGAATAAGGAAAGCTAGCTGAGCTGGTAACTAAGGATCATATCCCTTGTGATCAAAGGATACAAGATTGGAATCCTTAGGATCAACCCCACCAATTGCTGATAACAACGCCTGCCTTTGGGTTGGAGAATTTTGTAGCACCTCAAGAGTCGACATAGCGGATGGCGATTGGGCCAAATCTTCCACTATATTATAATGCTGCGCCGCTCTGGCGTGAGGATTAAATGTCGACTTATGTACTACACCCTTTGGCGGTTTATTGTTAATTCAGGGATGGTGGGCGTTACAACTTTTTTCGAAGTTGTTGTCGAACTACTTGGTTGATCTTTACCTTTTTCGTTCGACAGCTGAGGATTCCCATAATCTCTGTTCCTTGTCGAAATCAAAGCATCATTCTGCTGTTTCGAAACCGACAACATAAGTACTTGTGACGGGGAAGCATTTCCACTATCAACCAGATTTTGACCTGGGTTGGGAAATGGATCAGTTAACACAGGTGAGGTTTGGGAACTTTTAAAGAACCTCTTTAACTCAGCTTTGAATGGGCAATTCTTTGTGTAATGATCCTCATCATCACATATTTGACATGGATAATTTTGTTTCCCTTTGCTAGGAAGGTTTGAAGAATTTTTTCGAGGAGATGATTCACCTTGTTTCTTCTTCTTCCCTTTGTTTTGTTTCTTCTTGCTTCCTGGTTGATTGGTTTCTTTGCCTTTATCTTCTGATACGGCATTTACTTCCGAAGAAATAATTTCCTCTTTTGCATTTTGATCTGAATTCTTACGGGCTTTCTTTGATGAAGCCTTTATCGATTTCGCGTTTGCCGTGCCAATCACGCCGTCACCGGCATGAGAGTCACTATTTGATTTAGGAGGGGGAGGAATTGAAAATTCCGGTCTAGGGGCGTCAGGTATTTTGTCATAGAGTGTGCTGGACTGAGTATAAACTAAGTCCAAATACTGCGCACGAGCAATGACTTGCTCCTCTGTTACGACTCCCCCCTTGGCCACATCTTCCGTAATAGCCGGAAGTAACGACTTTATAAACCATTCAGCTAATAGCTGATCGGGAACATATGTTTTCACCATCCTACGACGACGACGCCACTCATGTATATGATCAGATATATGGGTAGCAGTTGTCTGTTTGAAGTTGGTTAATATTTCTGTTCCCATTTCGTACCTTATCGGTAATTGAAAATGGGTTAAGAAAGTCGTGGCTAGGGAACTAAAATTGTCGAAAGAGGCTCTTGGAAATTCAATATACCATTTAGCTGCTGGACCTGTCAATGTCCTCTGAAAAAGGCGAAGCCTTATCGAATCATCGTTAAGGGTGTTCGATGAACACCACAGATGAAAAGTCATCACGTGATTCGATGGGTCTTCACCTGGATTTCCATTGAATTTAGGAATGTCAGATGGAAGTTTATGAGGAATCGCTGGCCACCAAGGGGCATAAGCAATCGGATCGTTGGTTAAACGGTGTAAATCGGGTAACTCTAAAGTTGCCACGAATGGTAACTGTTGATTCAGGTTAGGCGAAGCGTAACCAGGGTACGATGGAATCGCTTGAGCAGTGGGTCTTTGCATACCAGCATAATGTAATTGATGTTGGTATGACTGATACGGTTGGTGGACTTGACCACTGTAAAGTGGTTGGTTTTGACCGTTTTGGATATACGGTTTTCCACTGTTCGCAAAGATCTGCTGCTCAGAACCTTGGTACACTTGCTGGAATTGCGGTTGTTGGTATTGTACAAGCCATGGCTGTGAAGCCATGTTCTGCTGTGCCATGCTAACCGTTGGACCGAGGTGTGGGGTAATTGTACCCGTTTGGACCTGTGTCGCCCCACCAGTTGGCGATTGCGGTTGTGACCCATGATCAAGTGGCTGTTGCATTACAACCTAAGAAATCTGAGGTTGGCATGCAACAGGTATCGCTTGAACTTGTGACACTGTTACAATAGCCGGTGTGGTTGGGATGTTCGTCACAGGTACACACTGTTGCATAGAATATGCAACCCTTGGTTGTTGTGGTAGCATAGGTACCCAACTACTTGATGCAATTCCAGTATAACCTGAACATTGTTGTGAACTCACGTATGGGTACCCTCCCGGAGGGGGTAATGAAAGGGCATATTGCCCCCCATACGGTAGCAATCCGGAACTAAAAGGGATTGATGGCCCAGATTGACCTCCAAATGGATCAATTTGGCGAGTTTCAACATAAGAGTTACCGGGTATTACTCCGGATGAACAAACTGGAACAGACCATACTGTCGAAATAGTCCCTTGGTGGACTCCTTCTAGCTGTTGAGAGCTAGTTGGGACAGCTGGTATGCCGGCAAACATCGTCGGAATGACGGCAGGGGCTTCTGCTGTCGCTGTGTCATTTGACACAGTCCTAGATGATGACGGTTGTTCAGACATTTTAAGTCTATCCAATAGATTGCCTAGCGATTCTACAGGGACTTCCACTTGTGGTGGATTAACTTCTGATGAAGGAAATAGAGTGACCCCGACTCCAAAATGAGTTGGAGTACTTGCTTGCGGATCCTCTGCAATTTCCTCTATCGCAATCAAACCCGGTGGAAGAGGAAGACCGTCAGGTCCGTAAAATATTTCTGGTGCCGAAGAAGTGGTTGTTTCGACAGCGACAGTTGTTTGAGGAACAACACTCTCTAGACCGGTTACAGATGGAACTGGTCTAGTTATACAAGTATTTGCCCCCAGACTAGGATCAGTATTACTGTCCTTCTATGGCTGTTGAACTTCTTCTATAGAGGCAGGGTTTCCAGAAATGTTAGGAGTAACCGGAACCTCAGATGTAGTTGGAACACTTGTTCTAACTTTTAAAGGAGATTTTGAACCGGTTAAACGAGTTCGCTTTGTCCGTAATGTTTTCGATTCCGGAGACAAAGACGGTTGACTCGTAAGCCTCCGCGAATGACGGGGTTTCAATTGACTTTCTTCCACGATTGTGGATTACTCGATCAACTAAAATATTAAAAGGGGAAATTTTTGTTTCCGAATTGAATGAATTTTATTAGACGCTTTTAGACACAACTTGCTTTTTCACTTTTTAAGAGTCGAGAAAAAGCTAAAGATGACTCTAGTCTCCTTCGATGTATTAACGAGCCCGAAGTGACAAATGCTCGGTTGGACTTTTTCAGTTATAGAGTTTGAAAAAGGCCAAAAGAAACTGCTCTGGAGATCTAGGCAGAGGGTGTGCCAAACCTTTCGCAAAACCACAGAATACGTTTTACAGTACGGGTGGTCGATCTTCGTGAATGCTGTGTTCACTGCATTGCGATCAGTAGGGCGGCCGACACGGCTTCCTATGGATAAATGATATATGCCTATAGGGGTCTCCCAATATATACGCGACGGTACGTGGGAGCACAAGTCCGTATTAGTGCCACCGACTCTCAGGAGGAATCACCCACCTTCGTCGAGATCGACAGTCACTACGTTTAACGATGCCGGAACACGTCTCTAGCTTAGACCTCTATGTGTTTGCGTTATGTTTCAAAGCGTTGTTAGGTTCATTCAGTATATTTTAAGTTGATCTTTTTAAATTTTGCCTTTCAAGGTTCACCACGAGATGTTTTGATACAAATTCCTAAATGCAGTCTAAGATGAGAAGCAAGCTTTTTCAATCTTTTCGACTAATGAAAATCTTAACTACTGAGGGAAAAGAGAGATAAAAATCTTTTCACACAGATCAAAGAGCATACACTAATGCACTTTTTCCCTAAATCATCATACAAACTTATATGCAAAATGCAAAATGCAAGTATTTCTTTTCCCTTTCTTAATGTTTGTGCGACACAAAAAGAAAGCTGTTGTATAATTTCGAATTCAATTTCAAGTGAAAGCAAACAAGCTTGTCCAAAATCAAAAGACACCTTAAGATTTACTTGTTTCGACACTAGAAATATATAAACTCAAACCATATGACGAAAGCAAAAGCTCAATCAGCAATGAACAGCAAACAAACTAACTCTTAAGATCAAAACGACACTTTATCACAGGTCTAGATCTAAGAGGCCACGACAAGACTAGTTCACTTTCGTTATGGGAAACTGTAAATGATATAAGAAATACACAAAGAACAAACACAGTTTCTTTATACAACCGAGGCGGAATAGTGGTAAGGAAAGTTGGTTTCAGATAGGTATATTGACTGGTAACAGGCAGCAAAAACAAGAGTGAAAACAGGGCAAGAAACAGCAGGAAACCCCAGTAGCACAAGGCAAGACTGGTCCAGCGTAGGTGGTACATAGGCAGTTTGACCTTCAGCGCAGGTAGCCCCTTCGGGAACTGCGCTGAAATGCAGACAGCCTTCACACAGCCTGCACTGAAGAACGAAACTTTCGTTTCTCTTGGTTTCCGGGTCACAGATTGCTCAAAAATTCACAGTTTTTGGCCAAATCAGAAGCTATCAGTCAAGTACACACTAAGGGATGAAAAGGATGATGAAAAGCTATCACTAAGAGCTTATTAGAGTCCTTGTGGATCAGCTCTTCAAATCATAAACTTGCCCAGAAACTGAGCTAGAGTAGCTGCCCTCTACTTTGCATTTGAAAGATCCAAATGCAGTTCGATTCGGTACTCCCTGTGTTTATGAAATGAATAGAAAAAAACACAAACAACCAACAAGATACGATCCCCAATGGAGTCGCCAATTTTTTGTTGGGAAAAGTATCCAATACGGAATGACCCTATCCCACTCTAAGGGTGATAGTACCTCAGCAACAACCGAATGCAAAGCTATTCAAGATTACTTCTTTATGAGATGTAAGAGAGGGGAGAAAGAGATCCACTAACCGTTATCTTCCGCTAATGATTGATCCAATCTTCCCTCTTTGCTGCTTGCTCCCAGCTCTTTGCTCTTTCACTGGCCCAGCTACACAAAGATCCTGCAAAAGCACAAGAAAGGGAAACTACAAGAAGCATACATCCATAATCGATTCACGGATTAGAATAAATCAAATATACAAGCATCAATACACCATTGAGACACATGCATATAGAAGAACCTCAAATGCTTTATTAATGGAAGAAGTAAAGTTCTGAGAGTGTTACAACCATAAGAGGCCCAATCCAGCAACACCTCCCAGCAGAAAGAAATCTCCTCTTCACCTCCTTCAAGCAAATCACCCAATAGTTCTATACTCAAACCAACAGCACTTCCTTACATTCACAAGATTCCAGCCTCCCTAGACCTCATGAGAGAGCTCTATATATAGAAGATTTGGAGAAAGGATGAGTCAGCTTGAGGCTGGCATGAAGCTGACTAGTGTCCTCTCCCACTTCAATTATTCTTCAGTTCTTGAGTCCACTTGGAGGTTCTTGCTTCCACTTGGAGATCTAGATCCTCTTACTCATTACACGGCGAATTCCCTGATCCAAGTGTCATTTTGGAAGCTTCCTGGGCATTTGACACCTTGAGGAATGACTGTGCCACTTGGCCAATCTCGCCCAGCGCAGGTAGCCTTCATTGCTTTTGACATTCAGCGCAGGTACAGAGTGGAGTAGTTGACATTCAGCGCAGATGCTCAGTGGAGCAGTTGACATGATCCAGAATTAGCTTTTTTTGAGTGTTTTCAGGTGGAGAACTGATATTTAGTGCTGTGGTTTGCTGACCTTGTTCCTCTAGGGGTAGGAACAACATGTTTAGGGACTTTGGATCCCTCAGATTATTGACATTTCATGCTTCACGCTGTAAGGCACAAAAATGTCTATAACAACCCTGGATCTAGTTTCCACCATCCAGGCTGCGAGGAGTTTTGTATTCATTGTATAGTAGACCAACTATAAACAAATGGCTGCGTCCATACTGTGTCTACACAAGTCTATGATTATGATGTACTGCAAAATCATTCCTGTATCAGAGCAGTAGCTAGTTTGTTAGTTAAAATTTTCAATCTGAGTATGGGAATGCCTACCTCAGCGATGATATGATCTTATATATGTATTTTGTGTTGAATATTTGTAGGTTCCAACTGGGCTCTCCACAAGATAATCCTTGAAATGATAAAGTACTTCACCCTTCCTAGATGATATGAAACCCTAATCTACTACAGGCTTCGCACTGTAGGGGGCAATCTGTTACACTAAAATTTGTCACCATGACTATTTGCAGTTAGTATGGCTCCATCAACTATCATACTATCCTCCTTGGCAAGTCTCATACCTCTGCTCTTCGTGTCAAACTCCAAGAAAGAGAGAAAGTATTTAAAAATCTATATATCTCTGGGTACGCAGTTTCTCTTAGCCTTACCTGCGTGTACGCACCTCAAGTTCACAACACCTGCGTACTTGTACGCTCTGTCTGTATAGGGGTGGGTGTGTACTCCTGTAAAGGTCAAAAGGCGCAAGTTTCACTTCAAAAAAGTTACTTGTGGTCATTTCTAGAGCATTCTAGAAGCTTGTTTGACGTGTATTGAGCGCCTCCAGATGGTTCATGTATCCCTATGAAAGAGGAACTTATCCCATCAAGAGGGGAGCTATCCCATTCAAAGAGGGGCTTATCCAAAAGATTACATAGCACTTGATAAACTTATAAAATAACACATATTCATCATACAGACCAAGGAGTATATGAAACAAATCATGAATAACAATCTGTTGAGAAAAATGAGTTTATTTGTATTAAGTGGAAACAAAAGAAACCATTACAACCTGAGCCTTGGTGTTGTGCATGTCCCTCCTAGGGTCCAGCAAGAGTTTTCCTTTACTTTGATCAGCTCACCCACTTCCAAATAAGGCTAGGAAAGGATGGGAATCTCTCCTCTCAAGCTCTATAAGGGAGTCCTAATTCCAGCAGCATCTACCCTTAGGAATGTTCAGCTTTTCAACCTCCCCTACTTCTGGCCCAATGCCTGTATTTATAGTGCTCTAGAGGAAGTTAATCAGGTCCACCATCAATGGGATAAGCCCCTCTTTGAATGGGATAGCTCCCCTCTTGATGGGATAAGTTCCTCTTTCATAGGGATACATGAACCATATGGAGGCGCTCAATACACGTTAAACAAGCTTCTAGAATGCTCTAGAAATGACCACAAGTAACTTTTTTGAAGTGAAACTTGTGCCTTTTGACCTTTACAGGAGTACGCACCCACCCCTTTACAGACAGAGCGTACAAGTACGCAGGTATTGTGAACTTGAGGTGCGTACACGCAGGTAAGGCTAAGAGAAACTGCGTACCTAGAGATATATAGATTTTTAAAGACTTTCTCTCTTTCTTGGAGTTTGACATGAAGAGCAGAGGGATAAGACTTGCCAAGGAGGATAGTATGAGAGTTGATGGAGCCATACTAACTACAAATAGTCATGGTGACAAATTTTAGTGTAACAGATTGCCCCCTAAAGTGCGAAGCCTATAGTAGATTAGGGTTTCATATCATCTAGGAAGGGTGAAGTACTTTATCATTTCAAGGATTATCTTGTGGAGAGCCCAGTTGGAACCTACAAATATTCAACACAAAATACATATATAAGATCATATCATCGCTGAGGTAGGCATTCCCATACTCAGATTGAAAATTTTAACTAACAAACTAGCTACTGCTCTGATACAGGAATGATTTTGCAGTACATCATAATCATAGACTTGTGTAGACACAGTATGGACGCAACCATCTATTTATAGTTGGTCTACTATACAATGAATACAAAACTCCTCGCAGCCTGGATGGTGGAAACTAGATCCAGGGTCTTCATTTCTACTTCCCGAAATAGTACGATTCTATCCATGTGAATAAATGAGTTGATGTCGAACATGGTAGAAACCACTTGATTACCAGTCAATGATGTAAACTGTTAACAAGTGTGAGAGAGACCACCAGTGATGTCAATGGTTCTCAAAGTACCTAGTACAATCCATGAGATGTGAATGAATGAGTTGATGTCGAACATTTCACGGAGTCCTTCGATCGAAAGTCAATGATGTAAACCGTTGTCAAAGGCGAGAAACCTGCCATTGATGCATGCAGATTTCAAGGTACTGACGATTTCTAGGTCATCTCTCTAGATAATTTGCTGATGTCGATAGAAAGCGACCCATTGCAGGCAAGCCCACAACACGAAATCATAGATCAAGTTGAAGAAATGTAGCTGTAAGGACTGACTCAGGGATGGTCGAGATGGATGACGGGTATTTTGCAGATGAATGGTTTATTTGCAGTGACCTCTTGAACACATAACGACACAACAGATGGCTTGGTGACATTTGACCCAAAGTTAATACCCGGCTGAAGACTTTCAATGTGGTTTGATCAACTGTGAGGCAAAGGATTTCCCAACCCAGGTGAATGAAAAGTGTTGTGTTCAAGAGTGGTGATAAGGCTTCTTCTGAGACAAAGGATAAAAAATAGGCTCATTTTTATCTCTTTTCCCCCACCATTTCTGGCAAGTACCTCTTTATTTTTTACAAGCTTGAGGAGGATAACATATGCTTGATTATAAGCTCATCCTTCGGATGAGTCCAACTTAGTTTAGATTCGAACCCTAAGAAGGAGTGGTCCATTCCTGTTTGTAATCGAACAGGTCCTTTACTGTGAAATTTTAACGAGTCCAGTATAGGAGAAACTCGGCGTTTTTCATTTTTAGAGAGTCTGAAAAACTTAAGAAGACTCCAGGGTTGAACTTTTTCGTAAATTTGTGTCTCCCAAGCCCAAAAAAGTATAAAATAATACTTGAGAGAACCGCTTGATCTTTATGACCAAGGATTACTTTCATGATTAGTGTCTCTAATCTGAAAAGTAAAAAGTGATCAAGAACACATCGTTTTATTTCCAATATCGAATTTGAAATGACAAAAATCCGGCAATCTTTTCATGTTTTTACGGTCAGAAAAGGGCTGTAAGAGGACCGTCTTTTAATTCCGTTTTAACGAGTGTAAAAGAAATGCTCGACAATCTTTTCATGTTTTAGTAGTCTGAAAAGGGCTTAAAAGAGAACTCCAAGGTTTCACTTTTTCGTAAGTTTTAACGAGTTCGAAAAAATGATAAAAATGTACTCATGGTTTTCACTTTTTCGTAAGTTTTAATGAGTTCGAAAAAAATGATAAAAATGTACTCATGGTTTTCATTTTTTCGTAAGTTTTAATGAGTTCGAAAAAATGATAAAAGATGTACTCATATGGCCGACTTTCAATTTAATTTACGAGCAGGAAAAGACGGAAAGAACTCGGTATTTTCATTTGTTTTACGAGAATGAAAGATAGCAAAATAATCTCGGGATTTTCATGAGTTTAACGAGTCTTGAAAATAACTGAAATTGACTTGAGATAGGTTTCATTTTTACAAAAGCTTGAAACAGAGAAAAACTATGCTTCAAAGTAGTTTCATTTTTACACAAGCTTGAAACAGAGAGAAAACTGTGCTTGATGCCCCCTAAGCGTAACTGCTAGAGCGCATGCCCCCCCAGCTTCATTTCATTCAACTAAGTACAAGCTGGATGGAATGAAGGTTCATGTACGAGATCATTTGAAAGACTCGACCTAAAACTGTAAGAAAATTATGCAAAACACTGAAATAACTAACCTAAATATACAACTTAACATTTGTGAGATCTAGTCAAACTCTCGACTCAAGTAGAGGAGGATTTGTTTCATTTTTTAACGAGCTTGACACAGGAAAAGAACTATGCTCGGATTCAGTTTCATGTTTATGAAAGCTTGAAACGAAAAACTATGCTTGTTATAAGTTCACATGCCCCCAGCATAATGGCGCAAGATGAGGTACATGCCCCCCAAGCTTCATTGCATTCAATGAGGTGGATGGAATGAAGTGTTACTTTCAAGATCTTGGAATGACTTGTGGGAGTTGTTTCATTTTTTAGTGAGGTTGACACAGGAAAAGAACTATCCTCAAAACTCTTGTTTCATTTTTTAAATGAGCTTGACACAAGATAAGGAACTATGCTCGTAACTACTCTCTACAATCTACCTAACAAAAAACTTTACTCTAAAAACCTTGATTCATTTTTTAACGAGCTTGACACAAGACAAGGAACTATGCTCTAAAATCCTTGATTCATTTGTTAATGAGCTTGACACAAGACAAGGAACTATGCTCATGACTACTTTCTACAATCTACCTACTTAACCTAAAATCTACCTGATTCATTTTTTAATGAGTTTGACTCAGTAAAATAACTATCCTCATGCTAGCCTGTTTCATTTTTTAACGAGGTCGACACAGTAAAAGGAACTTTCCTCGTGGCAACCTATTTCATTTTTTAACAAGGTTGATACAGGAAAAAACTATCCTCGCAGACACCTGTTTCATTTTTTAACGAGGTTGGCACAGGAAAAGGAACTGTCCTCACAATCCTTGATCATGGCTTCCAACTGGAAGAAAGACATGTCAATGGACACACCTTGATCATGGCTTCCAAGAGGTCTTCATCGGAAGGAAGAATAGTTCTATGGAAGGAATACATGTCAAGGGACTCAAAAGGGATAAGAACATCGTGTTCAAGTAATCCCATAGAGTTTTCCATGTCAATTACCGGATCTAAATCAAAGGAAGATGAGCAAAAAGTGAGAGGCTCACTTACATCGGTAACTGAAAACATGGGACCAGTTGCCACATAATTAACCCGTGGGAGGGTAGATACCACTTTAGAATCAGGAACATTTAGGGGTGTCATAGTATTGGTAGTTGAGACAAGACTAGGGAATGAAAGCTAGTCTACAGTCACAATACTGCCATTGTGAGGGAAAGACATCACGCGAAAGAGTGTTGATACGACAGCTTTCATTGCATAAACATAGTCTCGCCCAAGGAGTAAATTGAAATCCAAGGGACCTCGAACTACCATAAGATCAATACAGACAGTTTTACCTTCCAAGGTAATAGAAAACTTAGGAAGGATCCCTAAAGGTTCACTAATGGTTCTGTTAAAAGCATTCAGATTCTGCGTAATAGGCGCAAGTTGAGGGGAACCCAAAGCTTTCCAAACAGTTGAGGATAAAATAGTAACAGAAGAACCTTCATCTACCTGAGTACGATGTATGTCCCTACCACCAGCCTTGACAATGATTTGGAAAGGGATGGAGGAAGGAAGACGAGGTTCTGTCAGTCTATTCCAGTCAAAGGAAAAGACTTCAGTACTTGGAGGGGGTTCTGTAGAAACAGGTGAAATGCCCCCCAGCATAGAAGAATCTGATGTAACAAGAAGAACCTAAGCTGTATGAAGTTCACTCTCTAAAGGGAAAGTGGGATCGACCGAATGTGAAATCGAATCAACCACTTGATCAACTAATGGATCATCAACCTGAGTGACATGAGTTTCACTCTCCAATGGGAGAGTGTGATCGACTGTACTTGAATTTAGATCAATCACTCCGTCAGTTGACGGTAGGTTGGGAGAAAGTTTACGGTAACCAGTTGGAAATTCTTGTTGTGGAACTGTAAGGTTTTCCAACAATGTTGAGGCTTCATCCATGTGAGGGCAAATGTGATTTTGATGACTCCCTTTGCATAACTTACAAGGAAACCTAACTTTACCCTTTTTCCCAGGAACCTGACTATCACTGGTTGATGGATCAATGGAAAGTTGATGTGATTTTTCTGACCATACTTCCAAGACCTTTGGAATACCGGGACAATTGATAAGAAAGTGGTCACCCTTACAAAGCCTGCAAGGGTATTTGGGTTTACGATGCATGTCAGAATTTTCCTCAACACAACTAACACTTACAACCACGGTTGGTTGGTTGACTTCTTTCTTATCTTGCTTCTTCTTCTTCTTCTTCTTCTTCTTCCATTTCTTCTTCTTCTTAGCCTCCTGGTTACTAGCATCAAGGCTTTTACCAAGCGAAGAGGAAGAAATGGAGGAAGAAAAATTAGGCGAAGAAGGTAAAGGGTCAACAGAAGGTTGGTGATGTTGAGATGGAGAACTCTGTTGAGGTGAAGCATTCATTTGAGGTGGAACAATTGGAGTATTTGGGGCCAACGAAGTTGAAAATAACCATATCGGTAAACCTATTGTAAATCCAGGTAATGAAAAAGTAGCCATATAAGGAGGACCAACATTTCCAAAGTAAGGAAAAGTACTAGGATTCTCGTTAGGAGGGGTTCCCAGGTTGGTAAATTCCGGAACATTTGCCATTATATTCAACTTTAGTGAATTTTATTAACAATTTTTTAAAACTAAAATTAACAATTCACAATTCACACCTAACAATTAAAATTCACAATTCACACCTATGGTCCCTAAAAGTAAAAACAAACAAATTAACACGCGCTATCAAATCTAGGAGTCAAACCATACACAAACAGTAACCTTCTGGACCGAAAACACTAGTTGGGGATGAAATCCAACATCGCAGAATTCAGTACAGAAGTGGCGGGTGGAACAGTTACCCCGGCAACCTGCTTAATGAATAGACTGGACCAAGTTCCTCCACTTTAACCGTCTCGAGTGAAGTGAACCCCCCAGAAAATCCAAGTGAGTCTAGCCGACGTCTGCTCCAGGTACAGTGGGATCTTCCCTCCACCGTCACCTTGGGTAGAACCCTAAAGATAATAGTCACTAAGGTCACCAACAGCAACAAATACACCTGGGGGAACAGTCTACGACCCGATAGCACGCAAGGGCAGAGTAACAAGCTCAATCCCCTTGCTGTCTCCTTGACAATAATCCAAGGTTTACCGACAAGTGACCCCAGGCTCCTCGACAATAATCCGAGGTTTACCGTTTGTAGTATGTGCGTATCTGGCGTCTTTCCCAATGAAGGAGGATTGATCCCCTCACTGGTTCGGACACGGTCTCGTGCTTCTCCTTTAAGAGGAGCTTTCCCAGAGCATAAATGTAACAGTTGGATTTATCCTACCACAAGATGAGCTACTTGTTTGGTTTTGTTGTCTTGGAGAGTTAATTACTCTCCTACTCCAAGACACTAGCCTAAGCTATGTTGGTGTATCGGAGCCCTAGAAATGTAAAAATTACTAGATGAATTTTAATTAAGCGCTGTGTTATTAAGGCTGTTTTTACTCAAAGGGGTAAATGGATACGAAACCAATGGTGTTATGACCCGACTCAACTGAATGCAATCGAATATGATAATGTAATCTTTTCAATTCGATGAATCCTAACTAAAGTAAGGAGAGAGTTTCCATTCACTTCCAACAATGCAAGAAATTGATCACTAAGAGAAAATATAACAAATTCTCTAATGCACTAATTTTATCAAGAAAAACTAATGCAAATCAATTCCAAACCATTTTTTTATTTTTTATTTTTTGTGTAAATTCAAATCAAAGAAAACTGATCTAAATCTACGATTAATTTTTCAGAATGTAAACTATGCAATTGCAATCTATGCACAATTCACTTGAAAAGTATGCAAATGTAATCTATGCACATTTTTCATCCATATTCTGAAAACGAGAATTCTAATTATGCAAATGTGATCTATGCAAGAGAATTCTCAAACACAAGATGATTGTAATGTAATCTAAGAACCAATCAAGTGTAAGTCGAGAAAATTGGGCGAGAGTTCCAAAGATCAAAAAATAAAAACACTCAAAGGCGATTAACACTCATACACAATTTAGCCCCCCTGGCGAATGAGGGGGAATTTTTTTTTTGCAAAAACAAGAGCAAAAAGATGCAAAATTGTGAAAAGACTGAGACAAACCTCCAAGTAATGACCAAAGGAAATCAAATTTAGAATTTCTCAAAAAAGAGACTCAAAACACCCAATTGATAAAAGCTTAAAGCAGGAATGCCAATGAAATTAGCCAAGATGAAAACTTCTGACAGGTGAACAGTGGATCTGGGCAGCAAAAACAAGCTATAAACAAAATCTAAAGGATAAAAAAGAAGAAATTGAAATTTTCTAGGCTTTTGACAGGGGTACGCAGGCAGCCTGTTTGCACAGGTGCGGCCACGCTCTGTGTACACAGCAAAAGTGCATACAGGTATGCACTGTGCTTAACACAGAGGGTGTGTACTGCTCTCAAAATCAAGAAAAATAAAAACTAACTTAACCCTAAGCTATTCCACCCAAATTCATAGTCAAACAACCAAAAACCAGAAAACAAACGACTTTTCTCAAATCAAAGTTTCACACAAAGGAAAAATCATTCACATCAATGGATTCCCCAGCGGAGTCGCCATTTTGTCATGCGGAAAGAGTCAATTTTGCGGACAAAACCGATCTCCCTAGAAGCTAAGGCTTTCTAGTGACAAACAAGACAAGTAAACACTACCTTTCTCTAAATATGCATTTGGAATACAAGTAATCAGGTGATTATAACATACCTTTAGTCCAACGCTTTGTAGTAGTCCAGCCTCGCTGATCCGGATGAGCTCCTCCTTCTCTTCGAAACCTGCATTCACTAACAAGCCAAAAGATTACATAGCACCTGATAAACTTATAAAATAACACATATTCATCATACAGACCAAGGAGTATATGAAACAAATCATGAATAACAATCTGTTGAGAAAAATGAGTTTATTTGTATTAAGTGGAAACGAAAGAAACCATTACAACTTGAGCCTTGGTGTTGTGGAGGTCCCTCCTAGGGTCCAACAAGAGTTTTCCTTTACTTTGATCAGCTCACCCACTTCCAAATAAGGCTAGGAAAGGATGGGAATCTCTCCTCTCAAGCTCTATAAGGGAGTCCTAATTCCAGCAGCATCTACCCTTAGGAATGTTCAGCTTTTCAACCTCCCCTCCTTCTGGCCCAATGCCTATATTTATAGTGCTCTAGAGGAAGTTAATCAGGTGCACCATCAATGGGATAAGCCCCTCTTTGAATGGGATAGCTACCCTCTTGATGGGATAAGTTCCTCTTTCATAGGGATACATGAACCATCTGGAGGCGCTCAATACACGTCAAACAAGCTTCTAGAATGCTCTAGAAATGACCACAAGTAACTTTTTTGAAGTGAAACTTGCGCCTTTTGACCTTTACAGGAGTACGCACCCACCCCTTTACAGACAGAGCGTACAAGTACGCAGGTATTGTGAACTTGAGGTGCGTACACGCAGGTAAGGCTAAGAGAAACTGCGTACCCAGAGATATATAGATTTTGAAAGACTTTCTCTCTTTCTTGGAGTTTGACATGAAGAGCAGAGGTATAAGACTTGCCAAGGAGGATAGTATGACAGTTGATGGAGCCATACTAACTACAAATAGTCATGGTGACAAATTTTAGTGTAACATGTATGTTTAGTGTAGTTTCATAGCTTCATTGTTAATTTACTTTTAGATGCATTTCCATTGCAAGTAGTGTAGATTGGATTGGTTGTTTATTAGTTTGCTTCCATTTGTGCCTTACTTTAATAGCATGTTAGCAGGGATAAAAGGAGCACCATAGGGTTTTTAGCAGGTGTCTCAGCCTCACTTCCTCCCTTTAGGATCATGACTTGAGGAAGGGACCCTTAAGCAGCCCCAAAAACACAAATTTCTATTTCTTTTATGAGATTTGGAGTTTGTTGTCTTTAAATTAGTATTTGGTTAGTTTTGTAAGGTAGGAATCCATTTTCATATTTTTCATCTTCATTTTTGCATTAGATCTCATCCACGCCTTCATTCCTTTCAACAACTTTCCTCGTGCATAATGTAGGCAGTTAGGTCATTAATTCTTCTTTTCTAGTTTATGAGAATGCTTCTTATTTACATAGCTTTTTGGAAGATATACATGTTTTATGCAGAGCATGTTCTTCAGGAGGAGACTAAGACTTCATAGCCAACAGCCACCTTCCACTCCATCCACCTTAGCCATCCCTTGTTTTCACCATCACCTTCACTAGTTTTCATCATTTTTCATAGAAATTCTTCCAAGCACATTGAGTGAATCCAACCATCTCCTATCTTTGTTGTTGACTTCTGAGTGATCCTAGACCTTCTCCCACTCCATTCCACCCATTAAACACCTTTCCTAAGCCTTCCATCACCTCCAACACCTCACATTTTTCTCTTGGCTGTATCCTGTAGGTTTATAGGGAATCCTATAGGTTTCTAGTACATCCTGTAGGTTTTCCTGAAATGGCCTGTTTTGAGGCCGAATTCAGGGAAAACCTCTAGGAATTCACCAAATCCTAACCCTTCCAGCCATCCTCAAACATCCTTAATTCACCTACGACATTACCAGAAGAAATTAATTTGCATACTTGATTTTGCATGAAAAGACAAAAAGGAAAAAACAAATTTAGTTCAGTCTCTTTACTTGCACATTAGTGATGTTTTATGCTTCTTACTTTTATAAATTAGATAATAGAATTTGGTTCATGTTGATTTAGCATTTCTGAAAAGCATAGTTTCTTAGTAGTTAATTAGGAAATGGTGTGCTTTAGCATTGAATTTCAGTCTTCTCCATTATTGCAGTAGAGTAGCTTTCTCATAGAGTAGATTTACTTTTCTTCCATCAAGAAATCAAGCTTCTTCTAACTCCATAGAAGTCTAGATTGAAAACCCCAGTGGTCTCTTGCTATATGAATAGTGACAACAGGAAGAACCATCAATTTTACTTGTGTATACATGACTGTAACCTCCAAGTTTGTATGAAACCCGAGTTGATAAAGTAAAGCTGGTAGCCCAAGAGTTACAGCATTCTTGTTGTAATACTAGTGCTCATCAGATTTATGATATGATGTCACATATGATTGGGTTGAACATAATATTTAGTTAGTCAGTTTAGTTATTGGTGTGGTGTGTTTGGTAACATGAAGTGTGGTTTCGTCTCTGTAGAATGTTTTTGATTTCTGCATGAGTGTTACTTTCTACAATTAGATTCAGTGACACTGTTTTATATTTTAACTTTATTCTTTACTGAAGTGTATCGGCACAGAAGGTGCATACTCCTTTGAAACAAACAGACCTACCATGGGTTGATAATTAATGGTTGCGATTCCGTCATATTTACAATGATTAAATTAGCTCAACATTTTGAGGTCGTCATCGGGGAAGGCAGTCGACGATGTAATCAATAAAATGCATTTGTCAATAGAGTGTTTCTAGTGCAAAGGTGTTGGGAAATAAGACGAGAGGTAATAACCTATGCATCGCTCTAATATACTTGGGCGGGATGACCCCTTTGGTCACTAGGACAATTAGGTTGTGTGAATTCCTTGATTCTTTATATGTCCTCTTAGCTTTACATGTGATGGGCGGTAATACAAGAGGTAAGAACCTACGCATCACTCTAATATACTTGAGTGATCTCACCACTATATAAGCTAAGACAATTAGGATTTGAATAAATACACATAGGGTCCATGTGTAAAGTGTAGGAATAATAGAAATCTCATTTTACAACCACTCTAATAAGTCATAGGAAAATGGTTCATAAAATAAATAAGAAAAGCACAAATCTGGGGAGGAAAACATTTATTCATGAGTTGATCTCAAAAGAAAAAAGGAACTGTAAAATTTTTAGAGGGACATAAGGAAAATTGGGCCACAAAGAGTTGTTACTCCCATAATAAGAACAAAATCATCTGGTCCTCTGTCTTCCGGACCATATCATCCTAGAACTAGTATAACGACTCGCAAAACTAAGTATCCAAATCAGGAGCAGCAGTGGAAGGATAGTGATCAGGATGTTCAGACTGAGGGTTAGGGGGAAAACTGTGGGGAACATCAGCATCTTGGGGTGGGAAAGTATTCATTGAATTATCAATATCCTGATTTGGACAACGTAGTAAAACATCTAGCCCCGAAGCATCTTGAGCTATAAATTAGAAACTATTCACCAATAAGACAGTCACCAAGATGCTCTACAGAAGACCTATCATAACAAGGATCAGGACGATCAACAATGGGGGTTAATAATGACAACAACACTAAAACATATGCCACCATCACCGCCTTTGAGTTTCCAATAGGTGATATCAAAGGCGAAGCTCCCATGAAAAACATTCCTTTGTCATCTCTTCCATCCTTCCAAGGGATGACTATAAAAGATCTTGGAACCTTCTTGTTTGAATTTGATGTCTTGTGCAGGAGCTATGATTATGTTTCAAATGCTTATAAGCTGAAATTATTCCCTGCTACTCTGAAAGCAGCAGCATTGAGATGGTTCATGGGATTAGGCTCTACTACCATTCAAACATGGAGTGACATTGAAGAAACATTTCTATTTAAGTATTAGGATTATTGCAGAACCAGGGACTTGCAAGAAGAAAGATTTAGGATGACACAAAAGGAGGAAGAAATCTCGGAGGATTATGTGGAGCGATTCTATTACAATTTGCAGAGATCTAAACAGAGTGACTTAGATCAAGAGATCGTGAAGACCATATTCATACAGGGTATGAGAGATGACTGCCTCGATACCACGAACCTATTAGGAAAAGGGGATATATCTCAGGAACCATTTCCTGAGATAGTAAATCTTTGTTTGAGATGCTCTAGATGATTGTCAAAGGGGAGAAGCAGGGTGTGAGATGCCTCTGCCTGAATACAGAAATTTTCAAATGGTGGTGTGACTAGGGCGGAAAGCGGGAACTTGTTTGAGAATCTTAAAACCGATCTTCTTAGTACCCTGTCTTCTCAAATAATGACAGAACAAGTGAAGAAAGCACAAAATGAGGTTGATGCAACTTTAGCCATGTTATGCTCGGTATGCAAGGACAAGAATTCCCAGAAGGAATGTAAGGTAAACAACATCGCCCTGTGAAACATCTGTGATCTAGAGCACTCGATAGGTCATTGACTAGAGATTCCCAGATTGAAAGTCATGCTTAAGGAATCAAGCGAGGAGGTTTCGTTTTCCTACTTCATTGGATTCAGGAAACCATGGAAATCACAACCCCCAGGTATGCCTCAAGATTTCTCTTCTTTCAATCCATGGAATAGTACACATAATGTTCAGCAATTTCCATGGCAGTACTCTACCCCTCCTCTGGCACAATATCCTTCACCTTGGAATTTGTGGTCTTCCTAGTCACCTTTCCTATGCCCTCCATCACAACCATATCTTTCGAATCAAAATTGGAGAGGAAATTCCCTAGGACTAGTTCTTCTGACAATACCAACACAATAGCAGTTACAACTTCCACCTATTCAAGCAATTGTTGCTACACCGTCTATACGACCCTAATTACCTATGCAACCTAACCCTAACCCAAACAATAAGGCAACCTAGAACATTGAACTTGCGACCACCTTTCAGGATTATTGTATTACTCTTGTCAGGTATAATGAAATCCATCTTCGATTAGGGAAAGTAGTTCACCCAAAACTCTCCCCTATTATAACTGAAGAAGAGTGTGAGTCACCTAAGGGGGGTTCTACAAATTTTGAAGTCATTGTCATAGCTGTAACAACTGATTCAGAGGGGACCATTGCACCTGTAACAACTAGTCCGAGTAAAGATGATACACTTGTAACAACCGACTTGACTATAACAACTAAGGATCCTCTATATCCTCGAAGGATGGCAGAAACTGGCATGACTTCACTCCTGGAATCGAATTTTCTCAAGGAGTTGAAAAACTTACTTATACAAATCCCTCTACTACAAGCTATCAGAGATGTGGATGTCTATGCTAAAATAGTAATGGATTTGTGTGTTGAAAATCTTAGAAGGAAGCCTAAGGACCCTGCTACTATTCAGGTGATGGGAAAGTTGTCCAAGTTGATGATTGATCAGCCCCTTTTAACCAAATATAATGATCCCGGGAATCCCACTATCACTGTTTACATCGATGGCAAGCCCATAACCGATACATTGATTGATTTAGGGGCAGACATTAATGTAATGGCGAAAGAAATCTTCATCGCCTTTGGATTATATGGACTAAGACACATACCTACAGTATTGGAACTAGCAGATAGGTCACGTGTCAAACCCAATGGAATGATAGAAGACGTAGTGATTACAGTAGATTCTTGGCGATATCCTGCTGACTTCCTTATTTTACAAACTAAATCAAATTTTGGGGGGCATCCTTTAATTTTAGGAAGGCCATGGCTAGCCACTGCAGATGCATTCATAGGATGCAAGTATGGGTCCATGATGATTTCTGATGTCTAAGCCACCAAGAATCTTAGCCTTTATCCCCCAGAAAAACTAGATATGACTTCAGGAAACCTCTTGTGGGATGAATTTAAACCCGAGTTAGATCACTCACAGCCACTTCTCACCCTCGGGAAGGCATAATACTTTAAGGATGAAACAGAAGATGATGTCATAAGTGGTTTCATTAGTAATTCACTTTCTGTTACTTCCATTGAAAACTCGGGGGAGGAGGATGTTGTAGAATATTTGAGCCTTAAACAGATGAAGAATACTACAAGTATTAACAACAGTCCTGTTGAAATAGAACTAGGTAAATATCTTAAATTTAATCCAAACTTGACTGTTGAACAGAAAATACTGTTGTTACAGCTGTTACCGAAGTACAAAAAGGAATTTGCATGGGACTATACAGATATGAAGGGAATCCATCCCAGCCTATGCACTCACTCCATCTATTTGAAAGAGGGTTGAAATCCAGTGAGACAATCGCAATGACATATGAATCTTGCATTAAAGGAGGTAGTAAAATAAGAATTGTAGAAACTCCTAAATGCCAACTTCATTTATCCCATTTCTGACAGTCAGTGGGCATCTATGCTTGTCATTTTCCCCAAAAAGAATGGAAAGTGGAGGGTCTGTGTGGATTATAGAGAACTTAAGAAGGCTACCTAGAAGGACCATTTTCCCTTGCCATTTATAGACCAAGTCCTGGATACCTTGTCTAGAAATTTTTTATTATTATTTTTAGACGGGTTTAGTGGGTACAACCAAATATAGATTGCCTCGGAAGACCAAGATAAGATGACCTTTACCTACCCTTGGGGAACCTTCACCCACAAATTTCTTCCTTTTGGACTCTATAACACGCCAACAACCTTCCAAAGGGTGATACTAGGAATCTTCTCAGATCTGCTGAATGACTGTCTGGAAATTTTCATGGATGACTTCACACCCTACGAGGATGCCTTCGAAACAACATTAGTTGTTAGGGTCCCACCCTAACCCCCTTATTTATGTAATACTATCGAGTCATAGTTATAGTTAAGCAAAAAATCAATAAAGCCCATATTAATAATTGTAAGTGGTTAACCCGTATTTAATGACAGGACCACAGTTAGTTGCAAATGGGCCATGGTATTAGATAGATGGTATTAATAAGAACCATGGTATTGCCCCATTGTGTTGCATGTATGAATCCTATATAAAGGATAGAGACTCCCTGCAAGGAGCATCGTGTCTTATTTTGTAATCGAGCTTAGCTCTATTGGAGGTTGGCCCCTCGAAGAGGCAAGTAAACTTTGCTTTCTGAATAATAAAATACTTGTTGTTATTGCTCATTGTTGTATGTTCTAGGTATATTTCTTCGCATATTTGGTATTCTGGTATCGTATTGTAGGTTAAGAGAATAACATTAGTTAATTTGGAAAAAGTATTAGAATGATGTGTGCAGACTAATGTTGCTCTGAGTACAAAAAAATGTCACATGATGATGAATGAAGGGATCATGCTAGGACATCTTATTTCAGATGAAGGAATTAAACTAGACCCTGCTAAGATAGAGGTAATCTTGAAAATCCAAATTCCAAAGGCACAAAAAGAGGTATGTAGTTTCTTGGGTCATGCAAGGTATTATAGGAGGTTTATAGAAAAAATTTCAAGGATTGCATATCCTTTATTTTCTTTACTTATGAATGAGGAAGAATTTGTATGGACAAGGAAATGTAAGAAAGCCTTTATAAAATTGAAAGAATGTATATCAATAGCTCCCATTTTTTGGGGTCCGAACTGGAATCTACTATTCCACCTAGCTACGGATGCATCTGATACTGTTATGCGAGATGTTTTTGGCAACCTAGAGGACAAGAAATCACATGCCATTTATTATATAAGTAGAAACTTGACTCTAGTTAAACTCAATTACACGGTGACTGAGAAGGAATTCCTTGCAGTAGTGAATGCCATCAATAAATTTTGGCAATACATCACATGATATAAAGTGTTTGTACACATGGACCGCTCAGCCATTTGTTTTTTGATGAAAAAATAGTCACTAATGTTAGGATTACACAGTAGTTATTACCGTTACAGGAATTTGATATAACTTTCCTGGATAAACCCAGGAAGGATAATGCGGCAACTGATTTTCTTTCTAGACTGACTATTGGTAGTGAAAGCATGCTTATTGAAGATTCTTTTTCGGATGAATATATTTTTTCTATTTCAATTCCCTCACTATGGTATGCAGATGTAGCTAATTATCTTGCCACAGGAAAAATCCCGCAACAAATATCCTATAGGGAAAAGAAAAGGATCATTCAACAAAGTGCTAGATACTCATGGATAGAAGGAAATCTCTACCACACTGGGCTAGATCATCAGATCAGAAGATGTGTAAGGGAGGATGCAATTTTTTATATCCTTTGAGATTTCCATGAGGAACCTTGCAGAGGTCCCTTTGCAGATAAGAGAACAAGATACAAAGTTCTCTCAATGGAATACTATTGGCCCACAATATTCCAGGATGCTAAGAAATTTGTTAAGGGATGTGACAGCTAACAGAGAATGAGTCAACCACTTCAATCATATGAGATGTTGTTGCGACAACAAATAGTATTAGAACCATTTGAGAAATGGGCTCTAGATTTTGTAGGACCAATTAACCCATCATATCAGCAAAAATCCTACATTATGGTCTGCATCAGCTATGTCACAAAATGGGTCGAGGTGAAAGCTACAGATCAGGTTGTTTTAGACTTCTTGTTCGAAGAAATTTTTTCCCACTTTGGAGTACGTAGAGAAATAGTGACAGATAGAGGCCCCTAGTTCACATCTCATTTGATTCAGAACCTGGTTGAGAAATATAAAATCTATCATAGAACCCCTTCACCTTACCATATACAAGAAAATTGCCAAGTAGAAAGAACCAACAAGGTTATTGAGGGTATTCTTACCAAGATAGTAGCTAGCCATCGAAGCAATTGGGCTGATAAACTCCCAGAAACGTTGTGGGCATACTAGAATACAAGGAGGAACACTACTGGATTCTCAACATATGAATCAGTGTATGGTAAAAATCCTCTATTTCCTATAGAGTTCGAAATTTAGACATTGAGAACAACACTGTAGGTAAATCTAGATCTGACAACAACACAAAAACAATGGTTGAATCAACTTAATGAACTAGATCAGAAACGGTTAGCTTCTATTTAGCAAACAAACATTGTCCAGTAGCAGAGAGCTAAGTGGCATGATAAATTTATTAAAAAGAAGAAATTTCAAAAAGGAGATTGGGCTCTATTGTATGATTCAAGATTTAAGGATTTTAAAGGGAAGATCTACACCAGGTGGCTAGGTCCTTATGAATTTGACGTAGTATTTGACAATGGGACTATAAATTTAGTAACCATTGATAGTGCTAGGACACCATTGTTTTCTAATGGGCACCGTCTTCAGATATATCACAAACCTGCCTCAAAGGAATTGTTCATCAACATTGTTAAGGATTTTGACCTTCAGATTATGAAGGCAGGGGATAATTACCCTGTGCTGCCAATTTCTTAATTTTCCAATATGTGTAACAACTGAAACTAGCTTTTGTTGGCAGTTGTTAAACCCAACATAAATAAATAAATAAATAAATAAACATATAAATAAAAATCTGACTATGAAAACCTCTTTTGGGGCACAAGAAGACTGATTGTGACAGTTGAAAACCAGATTCTATTGGTGGATGTTACACATTTATTTTCTCTCTGTAACAAAATTTTGTAACTCATGTATATTCTATTTTTTATGTTGTTACAAGTTCTATTAGAATATGTTTGTAAATTCTCTTTGCAAGTATTTTTAGGAAGATTATGTAGATAAAACATGGTTGTGCAAATAGCATGGAAACATGTTGTTGTTACATGAGTAACAATTGTCAACTTATAAGAAGCCACATCAACGAAATCGCCAAATGAAATAAGAAAAGAGAGAGTGTTCATTAGCGTTATGTCGTGGAAGCAACTCATACAACTACCACATCATGCTAGGTACATCACATAAAGGTATGTCACTTCTTTCCTCTATTTAACAATTATGGTAATTAAATATGGCATCTCTTTAGATGGCTGAGGATTGATGTTGCATTAAACTTGAGGGAGAGGACGAGTCATTTCATAATATATGATCTCAAATTTAAAACCGGTAATCATTATTAAAACCTTGTCCTCATTATCCATTTTATTCCAATCATGTCAGGAATTAAAAGTGCGTTTAACACTGCATCTCCATGATTTAGACCAATAATGGACCATACCGTGTGCAATACAATCCTCTTTAACTCAAAAGCCTCGTTTTATTGCCTTTTACTACCCCAACATCAACCTCAATGAGCATTGCACCTTCATTCCAAACTTTTCAGAGCTAGAACAGAGTACAAAGTGTTAGGGTAGATATGGGAGGAGCAACAGTCTGACGGGAGCCCACTTTGATGTAAGATTTGGAGAATTTCCCTGAGGCATGCTAGGTCTTTAAGGACGTGGGTTGGTTCAAATTTTTCGAACAACTTAAGGGGTTAGAAGAGTTAGTGGCGATGGAATTCGCTCGGAACCTGCATAGAAACTAGACAGAAGTCAGGGGGTTAAAGCTCGAAGTCATAGAGGAAGTAATTTCCCGTGTAACATCACTACAAACTACGGGGAAATGGTGGTTCAACAGAAAAATCAATCACCCTTCTCTTAAGGTTGAGTTCCTTCAAGGAGAGGAACAATTGGAGAAGAAGGGTAGGGGAATTGATATATTGTCACTCCCTTAGCCATGGGGAGATGTTTCCCTGTACATTATTGAGTAAATCTGCTACGAGGGAAGGGAAACAATTGTCTTTAACTACCATTTTGCATTATTGAACCACTCGTAGCACAAGAAGCTGGTTAACATTCCATATTTTTTGTTAGGGAACATCAAGCACATGTCTGCAGCTATAAAAATTGTTGCACATGATGAGACTTGTGTCACCAATCATGGTCTGATCAAATTGATTATACTAGACACCTTGGAATGACAAAGCAAAAGATAGGAAGAATTCATGAGTAGAAAAGTAAGGACCTCCTACAAGAGGTGAAATAAAGCCCTTGATGCCCCGAAAGAAGCAGAGGAAACTGGAAGGGTGGAGAAAAGGTCATTAAAGAAGCCGATATGCAGCAGAATATTGAAGAAAAGCATAAAATTTAGTTTGCGGTCAGAACCTTCATGTTCGTCCAGCAAAGGACTGAGCAAGGACACGGGGAAGTAGAAAGAGGAAGAACAAATCCATTTGGAAGAAGACTCTCTTCCAGGGAAGAATGAGACCCAGTATTTGTTGCTTAAAATCAAAATATTAGAAGAGAAAAATGAAAAATTAAAGCATAAATTAGAAGAAAGTAGAGCAAAAGCAAGGGTTCTAGGTCTGGATACTCTGGAAAAAGTAGTGGACAAAATGAGGGCAGATTCTGCACAAGGTCCTGTGTGTGTAGTATGCACCATAAACCTAGCAGGAACTGGATATAAAGTTTGTATTGCAAGCACCACCTCGATGGAGATTCAAACTAATCCCTAGGAAGTTGTTACACGAGAACTTGTTGATGATGTTGCTGATACATAAGAACCAGTAGCTGAAACAGAGAATTCCATGGGTGGCGACCTAGGAGTTGATACAAAAGAACCTACTGACGAAATTGTTGTTACACAAGAACCAGCAGTAGAGGCAAAAGTTGATCAGGGATGAAAAGATGATACTGATACACAAGAAATCATTGATGACACTGCTGTTACACAAGAACTAGCAATCGAGACAGAGAAACTCAATCCTCAGGATGCTATTACACCCCCAAGTGATAGTGCATGTAGAGAAACACAGGGTTTTGAATCAGGATGGTGTTTTGAGAGAATTTTATTGATATCTAAGTTATCGAAGTGGAAGCAGCAGGCACTCTTGTTGCAAGATGGAGTGATTTCAGTAACGACACACTAGAAAGTTATAAACTTTCTCAAGGATAAATGGGTTGAGAAGGATTTTGAAGAAAAATGGGAAAGATAAGGGAAAGAGGTAGCTATGAAGAAGAAATAAGAGCAGTTGTAGCTTTTACAGGATCAGGTTTGGGATCTGACAAATGACAAAAACAAATTGCATGAAATTGCCCTAAATTTCTTAGGGTGTAGAAGGCCCTCTTCGGCCTACCCAATTTTTCTGTGGGAATGATTTTTATTGTTTCAATTGAATGCAGTCTATGAAAATAGACCCTATTTGGCTAATTCTACCCAAATTATTTTGGATGTTTTCCGTGCGTGCTGTTAGAGTCAGTCTGGTCAGCCCTCCGTCAGAGATCAAAACTCTTTGTGCATTTCAATTTTAGGTGTCCTGCTCCATTCACTCAGCTGCATTTTTCTAGGGGCATGCCATGATCTGACAGAGAAAGTCATGCTAATCATTTTCCCTCATGTCTGGCTCTTGCTGGCTTAGGTCTTTTGTCAACAATCACCAAAGTCCATGACAGTCAAGGTCTGGTCCTTTACAGGACAAAGTCATTTTCTATGTTTGGGTCTAGGAATTCATCAATTTGGTCTTTGAAACATGTCAGAAATTCCATGCAGGCCAGAGGGAGACCCTTACACAGCTATGGTTCAGAGAGCTTCATCATCACGTGGATAGACTTCGACTCTTCTTCAAAACTCTGTTTTGAAGAAAAGTCAAACAAGGTAATTTATGATAAAATTTTCCAAAAAATCACCAATTGACTTTTCAGATGAAGTTATGGTTTACATGGCCAAATGCTCTGTCATACGGTCCCTGCAAAGATGTGCCGAAAATTTCATCATTTGAGCCAAAATGTCAAAGGGAAAGTGAAAATCAGTGTGTTTAAAAATCGGTGAAAAAGTGCAAAACACAACATTAGAAAAATGGGTTTTCAAGGAAGAAAAAATTAAACCCATCTCCTCAAAGGCTATAAATACATGTTTTGACCCAAATCAAAGGCATTTTTGCTGCTACAAGACTTGGAGAAGACATTGCAAAGGCGTGAGTGTGAGACTGGAGCATTGGAAGTGAGTGGGAGCAGGTTTTAGAGGGCGCGGCGCACATACCCAGGAGCGCGGCGCACTCACCAGGCATGGCGCACACGTAGCCAGCCCATAGTTAAAGGATTACATAGGCACGACGCATACAAAGTGCACGACGCACATAGATCAGGGGCCGAGAAACATTTCCAAACCACCCAAAATTTTGGTGAAGGCTATCAAATCGAGAGGTAAGCCTTACGACATCACCTGCTCATCAAATTTTATCAATGATATGGTGTTTGTGAAGAGGTTTGAATGTCACCCAAAAATGCATAAGGTCAACCATGAGAAAATAACCAAGAAAACGATGGCTAGGGTTGTAAAATTGTGTTGTTAGTGCCAAGGTTTCAGTCCACTCACCTATTCCCCTCACCTATCATTTTTCCCATCTCCCCTTGATCATTTTTCCTAATAACCCCACCCTAAATCATTACCAAACCCTCCCCCTATTCCTCCACTATTTGGTCAACTCAAAATCACCATAAGACCAGCTCATTGTGCAAGCAAGGCTGTGGGAGAAAGGTGCATAGTCGAAAGAGTTGAAGAGTCAAATGATTAGGAGAAAATTTGGGTGATTTCATAGCATCGGGCGCACACACCAAGGAGCGCAGCGCACTCATTGGGCGCGGCGCACACAGGGCCCGTCCACTGTGTAAATCCGCCACTGGCGCGATGCATACCCAGCGCGCGGCCCACTGGGCATTTTGCGCGGCGCACAGAGAGATAAAGCCCAGAAACCAATCAATTTGCCTAAAAAATTTTGGAGGCTCACCAAATTTGAAAGGTAGGCAACCTACCTCAACTCTTGCATCAAACTTGTAAGGAATAGCATGGTTGAAGGAGTATAAATCAAATGCAAAAAAATTTATAAATTAAACTAAAGAAGACACAAATAAATCATGATCCTAGGGTTTATGCTACAGTGACAGTGCTGCCAAAGTGTTTCAAACCCTACCCCATCAACACTATACCCAAAACTACTCTGAAATCCCTAACAAATCTCTCCCTCTAACCCCTATTCCCCTTTCATCATTCTCCTCCTAATACTCCCTGTTTTATTATCCCCTTGGTGGCATATTTTCATAGCAACTACCAGCTTCATTGGAATTCAAGGGTAGCATAAAACTCAGGGTACAAACAACAGTAATGGCATCCGATGTTTCATCAGAATATGAGGAGGAGACCCATAGTGACACAGCTTTGGGAGAAAGGGCCCAAAGGAGACATCACCGGAGTGGCAAACATCTTAGAGATGAGCCAAACACCCTCACCGAGTTGCAGGCATGCCCTCTTGCTATGTCTTGTTTCTAGCACTTAGCATGTTTCAAATTTTTTCAGAGGGTGGCAAATGTCAGAGTTCACCATGAGTTGGCCTGTCTTTTTTCACTTCACCTACATGGGGGACAGAGTATCTTGGCTAGGGTCACTTTCACATTGACACCCGAAACCATATCAGTGGCAACAGGAATACCAAACATTAGAGAGCAGTGGCACAAGAAGAAGAAGTTAGAAAGGCATCATTATGAGCCTTACATCAAAGACAACTGTTTGAGCCACCTCACGAGAGTTTTTCCATTCAGATTTCTAAAAGATGAGTATGCCCCTCTCATGAAATTGATCATGAAATACTTCAGTTGCGAGGGGAGGTTTTCTCACCTTTATGCATACCACATTAGGTTGCTCATGCACTTTACCAGGGTTCGGATGATGAACCTCCCATTTTTCATCTGCGGGAGCATAGAGAGGATGAGAAATTTCATGCAGCACAAGACCCCTCGACAGCAGCTTAACAATGTGTATCACTTTGCCCTTATCCGGATTTTGGTAGACCATCAGTTGGGATTGCAGGGTATTGCTTGGGAGGAATTCATCTCCCGTGACTTCTTCAGTGCTCCACGGTGGTTTTAGAGGTAGAGCATGAGGTAGGGGGCCCATCTCATCAATATGAGCGACATGAGACTGCCACTATGCCAGTATACATCACCTATCAAAAAGGCAGTAGACCCTTATTTACAGCAGTAAAGCGAGTGTTATCTCCACCCGGGGTGGAAGGGGCCTTGCTTCCGACATCAGCATCATAGGAGCAGGGTAAGGGCAAAGAGCCAGTGCAGGAGGAAGGGCCATCAGGTGAGCAAGAGACCGAGTTTTTTCTCCTCCAGGATGATGAGACAGATGCAGAACCAACAAATGAGGAGCTCACAAAGATCATCCAGGAGCAGCAGTCAGTGATTGAGTCCTTGTCCCTTGACTTGGAGAGGGACAAGTGGAACATGAAATACCTAGAGGAGAGAAACAAACAGCTTTAGGACCAACAGACGATCATGGAGCTGCAAAATATTCGTGAGCATCGCCAAGCTGCTCGAAGAAGAAGGGTTGTGCTCACATCTTTGGAGCAAGCAATCAACGAGGATCGGGAGGCCAACCTTGAGAGGGTCAACATGCATTTTGAGAGGCTACTGGAAAAAGCTGACCAGGACCTTGCTCTATTGAGACATATGGCTTTCCGTTACAGGGTGTGAAACATGAGTGCACAGGCCCGGATAAGGAACTTGAAGGCAAAATTGAGGGAAGAAACAAGAAGGGCAAAGAGGGCAAAAGAGCAAGATCAACTTCAAATCTTGGCTGAGGCTTCCTTGGCCCATCATAGCACCCCATAGAGATCCTCCAGCCCAAATTTCAAAAAATTTGGGGAAATTTTGGTCACTTGGTAATTTTTTGGGTAAAAAACAGGGATTTTCTCCCTGTGCGTCGCGCCACTGGCACGTCGCTAAAATTCTAGGGCTCCAAATGAGGAGGGGCTTGCAGATTTGGATTTAGCATGGAAAATTATGACTACTGGTGTCCGAACAAGATATTTGGGCAAAATCTAGGTCTCCTAAAGGTCAAAAAACACCAAAAAATGGCCTCTCTGCCACTTTTTTGACACACAGAAAGCAGTCTTGGGATAATGGAGATTTGGAGGGGTAAACGAGCACCAAATTTGAAAATTATAGTTGGGTTAGGAAGTAGACAGGACAAGCTTTCTAGAAAGCCCACTTGGGCACATTTTGGACACCTGCAAGTTCCCCAAAACAGGTCCCAAAGTAGCGCGATGCACAAAAAAAATGGCGCGGCGCACAGAGGAAAAAATTGCCAATTTGCTTCCGTTTCGCGAAATTTCGGTTCGCGACTTCTCCAAGTGGGCCCGCTCATCTACACTTCGGTTTTTTGGCACCAAAGGTGGCATTTAAAGAGTTTTTTCTCCAGATTGGCTTCTATCCAAGTGGCGAAGGAAGGCAAACGGTCACCCCAAGCCAAATGTCATGTTTGCAGCGCTGCACCTGTAGCTGATGGTTGGCTCTCCATCTCCATTTTGTAATGATTCGAGTAACTCCCCAACCCTTGGGTGTTCTATCTCTTCCTCACACATTCTATATATTGTATGCAAGTTATTTGAAAAGGGTGGGTTGGCTTGTAACTTTTGTGAGATTGTGGAAAAGAAACTTTGTTTCTTCACTGTGTATTTTTGACAGAGAATTAATGAAAGGCAGCGGCTCTGTTTCATGAGATTCTTGTGGTTGTGAGTGTAACAAATGTGTCTCTTATGTTTTCATATGTATTTCATTATGTTTCATAATTCGATTCATGTTCATTTCCAGTGAAATTTTCTGAGTGAGATTAGGTAGAATTCAATTTTATTGCTTTGCCTGTGGGAAAATTTCATGTTCAGTGTTATTCTTCTATTGAAAAGGATTCATGTCACTATGCCCTTTTCACTTTCTTCAGCAATCTATTCATGCCGCGGTACCTCAAACTAAATTGTTACATTTTCTGCCTACCTTGCCTCACAGAATAATCTGTGCCTTTGTATTAAATTCTTTGTTCTTTGTTGAGCACCGGTCCCATAACATCCTTGAAGCTCGGTCATTCATAAAATTGTTTCCAGAATCCCCATTCACTTACTAGCCTAAGGTAAATATTGCATTGTAAGTCATCTCAGACCGTTTTCGATCATCTATTCACTGAGTGTGACTTGGAGAGAGCCCTCTCCTGCTCTGGTAGGGCTAGCTACCAGACTGAGCGTGGTTTGTGGTTACCCTAATTTTTACCTTCCTTCAGCCCAAGGAAGATTTAGGTGCTAACACGTGCAACTTCCACGATCAAATCTTGCTTTGCGAGATTTTTCTTCGTAACATGATTTGTGAACATGTCAGCACACACATGGTTGCAAACATTCTTTCCTACATGGGAAATTTTTAGTTGTGTGCCTTCATTTCTTTCATGAACAATCAGATAGATTTGCATATGGCTATGAAGTCACGGGACGTGAATGAAGAAAAGGCAACACTGATGATCTAGGTTTAACCAGGTATCACTGCAAAACTGAGATGACTCTTTAGGAATTTTTTGAGTGTTTTGGATGTCAAGGAGCACGCAGCCATCTACAGGAGGAATATTGTGAAGATCTCCCTCAACCTTTTTGTGCAGATGAAGGGTCATGCACTAACAGGGTGCTACAAGCGCACAGAAGTTAGTAGTGTAGGATTACAGGAGAGTGTTGGGTCCCTATAATACTAGTGATTACCCCATTACTATTGTAGTTATACCCCTTATTTATATTGTTGTGCCCCTATTACCCCCATATTGTTATTTCTGTGCCCCTTAGAATCCCTCTATTGTTATTTTTGTGGCTTTATATTATTATTGTTAGGTCAGCTGGATTATATTGTGACTCCTTAGACTCCTATATATAGAAAGGAGGTTTTGTCATTTGCATCATCCAAGAATTGTTCATTTATGTAATGTAAAGGAGGTTTCCCCCTCGAAGAGGCTGAATTCTAAGGCGTGGGTTTATCTTTTCTATCTTTTCTAGAGCTGGTTTCATAACATTTGGTATCAGAGCTTTGGATTCTAGGGTTTCGCTGCTCCAAACAGGTCATCGTGGCATGTTCGCTATAACTTTTTTTTGTGACGTTTCAGAAGTCGAAAAAAAACCCATTTGAGAATAATTGGCGCTGAACCTTGGGTCCGAATTTTAGAGATTTTCGCGCGATATTTTCAGAGATATGATCTGAGGAAGTTGGCCTTTTTGCAGACTCCTGAATTACATTCAAAACAGGTGACCTGGGGAAAATCGTCATAACTCTCTCTCTGAGGATCGGATTGAAATTTCGTAAAAAGGTACAGAAGGAGGACGGATTGTAGTTTCTTGTGTGTGTGTTTCAGATTCAAAGGTTGAAACAGTGACTCGTGGCACGTCGTACAAGTTCGATCTACTGAACCAGTCTAAAATAAAGTCACTGTGGGAGATTTCACATAACTCTTCCTTGGAGAATCCAATTTGGCTTAGAATTGTGGCATTGGAAAGAGGACGCAGAAGGCTACTGCAGGTAGCAATTTCAGAACTGGATGATTCGAAATTACAGAGATACATCAGATTCAATATCAGGCTTATATAAAGTGAAAAAAGGTCTGTAGTTTTTTTTTTTAATTTTTGTGTAAGCTTGGTTTAACGGAATTCAAAGGGCATAGTAAAGCATTATTATCGGTAACTGATGCCATGAGGAAAGAAAATGCAAACACCTAGTAAGGAACCTGAAAGCTCTAGCATGACTCATGAAGAAGAAGAAGAAATGCTACATGATATATCAAAATTACAAGAACAAGTGCAACAAATGTCACGCTCACAAAAGCTAACAGAAGCTAAGATAAGTGGCGTGGAATCTAAGATAAAGGGCATGGAAGCTAAGATGGATGATTCGAAGACAGATTTGAAGAGAGACATGGCATATTTGAAGATAGATTTGAAGACAGATATGGAAGAATTGAAGAAGTTGCTACAAGAAAGTGTCACTAATGGTGAAAAGGTAGTAAAGGAAACTCATGATGAGAACAAAAGAAATGTTAATCATGATACCATAGACACTAATGTTGGATCGAAGACTCACCATGTTCCAAAAATCGATATGAGGAAGTTTGATGGCAAGGATCCCGCCACATGGATATTATAGATGGAGCAATTCTTTGATCTCAATAATGTGCAAAACACACAAAAGGTACGTATGACACCTTTATATTTGGAACCAAATGAGTTTGTATGGTATCAATGGCTTTGTTCTCGTAAACAATTTATCACTTGGGCAATTTTTACGGAAGAATTGATAGCACATTATGAGGATACAAAAAGCAACACTTTTTTTAGCCAATTGATAAGTCTCAAACAAAAGGGTTCAATAATGGAGCACATTGAGGAGTTCCAAAAATTGAACATAAGGGTAAAAGATATTCCAGAGGAGCATAGGATTGATGTATTCATAGGGTCTTTAAAGGATAATATCCAACATGATGTGCGCCTTTGGGAACCTGATTCATTAGAGAAGGCATTCAGGTTAGCAAGAAAAATGGAAAGCAAAATTATGGCAACTAGGAAGCATACCATTCACAACTATAAAGACGGAAGTGTTGTTGCCCATAGTCTTCCACAACCTACAAGGTTGACACCGCAACAATTGGAAGAAAAAAGAGCAAAAGGGCTTTGTTACAATTGTGATAGAAAATACACAAAAGGTCATAAGTGTGCTGAGAAGAAATTATTCTACATAGATTGTGAAGAGGAAGAAGAAAAGGAGCAAGAAAGGTCAAAAGAAGAGGATATATTCAAGGAACCAAACCTATATGAAGAACAAATAAATCCGACCATATCTTGTAATGCATTGGCAGGAATTACCACTCCTCAAACCATCAAGATAGAAGGACAAACCATCAAGATAGAAGGACAAATCAAGAAGAAAAAGGTAATAGTGTTGATTGATTCAGGAAGCACCCACAATTTTATTCATTGTAGGGTAGCAAAAGAATTGAATTTCTTCCTATATCTAGCACCAGAGTGTCAAGTGATGATTGCAAATGGAGGAACAATAAATTGTTCTGGAAAGTGCCATAATATCAAGCTATCCATGGGAGAATATGTATTGACTAGCCCAATGCTTTCCATTCCAATGGGAGGTGCTGATGTTGTACTAGGAGTCCAATGGCTACAATCCTTGGGTACCATAGCTTTTAATTTTCAAGAACTTTTCATGAAATTTTCTGTGGAAGGAAAGGAAGTTGAATTAAGGGGTATTGCAGGGAAACCAGGAAAGATAATCAGCTCTAATGGCATGACAAAGCTTCTAAAAAAGGAGCAAAGAGGTGTCATTGCACAATTATGTTCGCTAGATGTTTCCACATTGGAATCATCTATTTCTCCAGATCTCCAAAAAGTCCTGGAAAATCATTCCAAGGTATTTGAGACTCCCAAAGGTCTCCCACCTATGCGTGATCATGATCATGCTATTCATCTGATTCCAGGAAGTGTTCCTCCAAACATCAGGCTGTACAGATATCCATATGTCCAAAAAAGTGAAATTGAACGTATGGTTGCAGAAATGCTAGAGGCTGGTATAATTCAACCGAGTCAAAGTTCTTTCTCAGCTCCAGTAGTATTGGTGCATAAGAAGGATGGATCATGGCGCATGTGTCCAGATTATAGGGAGCTCAACAAGCTCACTATCAAAGATAAGTTACCCATTCCTGTCATTGATGAATTACTGGATGAATTGCATGGATCAATTTACTTCACCAAGTTGGATCTTCGTTTGGGATATCATCAAATCAGAATGAAGATTGAAGACATTCTGAAAACGGCATTTAGAACTCATGAGGGCCATTATGAATTTTTTGTCATGCCTTTTGGCCTTACCAATGCACCTTCAACATTTCAAGGTTTGATGCATTCAATTTTCAAACCATTCCTTAGAAAATTTGTGTTAGTATTTTTTGATGATATACTAATCTACAGCAAGTCTTGGAAGGAGCATGTTGAACATGTTGACAAGGTGCTACAACTATTGGAGGAGAAACAATTATATGCAAAAAAGATCCAAATGTTTCTTTGGAGTCCAGGAGGTAGAATATTTGGGTCATATCGTATCTCATGAAGGAGTTAAGGTAGACCCTAGCAAAATTAAAGCCATTAAGGAATGGAAAATTCCCACATCCATAAAGCATCTGCGAGGTTTTCTTGGGTTGACAGGGTATTATCGCAAGTTCGTTAAGAATTATGGGAGAATAGCAGCACCTATAACAACATTATTGAAGAAGGATTCATTTTCATGGACTCCGGAAGCAACAAAGGCCTTTAAACATCTTAAAGAGGCAATGTGCCAAGCACCGGTCTTAGCTACACCGGACTTCACAAAAACCTTTATTGTGGAATGTGATGCTTTAGGAAATGGAATTGGTGCTGTTTTAATGCAAGATGAAAGACCCATTGCTTTTGAAAGTCGTCCAATCAAGGGAAAGTTTTTAAGCAAAGCTATTTATGAGAAGGAACTGTTGGCAATACTCCATGCACTTAAGAAATGGTGACCCTACCTAATGGGAAGACACTTCAAGGTAAAAACGGATCATGATAGCCTTAAATACTTTTTAGAACAAAGATTATCCTCTGAAGAGCAACAAAAGTGGGTCACAAAGATGTTGGGTTATGACTTTGAAATCATCTACAAAAAAGGGAAGCAAAATGTGGTGGCAGATGCACTCTCAAGAAAGGATGAGGATATGGAAGCATTGTTGTGTGCCATCTCTATTATCCAACCAGATTGGATAAACGAAGCAAAGGAGGAATGGAAGAATGACGAAGAAGTGTGGGCACTTATTCGAAAGATACAACAAGATTCCAGTACTTCTGATATATTTAGCTGGAAAAATGATTCGTTATGGTACAAAGATCGCTTATACCTTTGTAAGAATTCCCAGCTAAAACAAAAGATTCTTATGGAATTGCACACTTCTCCCTTAGGAGGGCACTCGGGATTTTTAAAAACTTACCACAGGGTTAAGAAGGAATTTTTTTGGGATGGCCTTAAATCAGATATTCAAAAGTTTGTGGCGGAATTTTTGGTTTGCCAACAAAATAAAGTTGAAACAATTAAGACACCGGGTCTATTACAACCTTTATCCATTCCAAGCCAACGTTGGGAGGAGGTTTCAATGGATTTTATCACAGGTTTACCCAAGTATGAGGGAAAGAGTGTCATCATGGTGGTAGTTGACAGACTTACCAAGTATGCACACTTTTGTGCATTATCACATCCATTTAAAGCCAGTACAGTTTCTACTGCATTTATGGAAACAGTTCAAAAGCTACATGGAAACCCAAAGATTATTGTAAGTGACAGAGATCCCATTTTCACTGGAAATTTTTGGACATAATTATTTTCTTGTCTTGGTACTCAGTTAGCTCATAGCTCATCTTATCATCCTCAATCTGATGGGAAAACTGAGATAGTAAACAAATGTTTGGAAGGATATCTTCGTTGCTTTGTATCTGATAAACATACACAATGGGTCAAATGGTTGCCTCTGGCTGAATGGTGGTATAACACTTCCTTCCATACAGCAACAAAAATGACCCCATTTATGGCACTTTATGGGTACCAACCACCATCAATCACATCATATTTAAGAGAAAATTCTAAGGTTCAGGCAGTGGAACACCACATCGAACATCGACAACAAGTCCTCCAACTCTTAAAGGATAACCTCGTGTTGGCACAAAATAGAATGAAACAACAGGCAGATCAACATCGCAGTGAAAGAAGTTTTGATGTAGGTGATTGGGTATTCCTATGGCTACAACCATATAAGCAAATGTCCCTAAAGCAAGCTAAGAACGATAATAAATTATCACCAAAGTATTATGGTCCGTACAAGGTGTTGGAAAAGATTGGTACTATGGCATACAAATTGGAGCTTCCTGCAACTTCTCGATTGCACCCAGTTTTCCATGTTTCATGTTTAAAGAAGGTTATAGGCGACAAGCTCCCAGTTCAAACAATATTGCTAGGACTTGACGAGGAAGGAAAAATTATATTGGAACCGGAAGCAGTCACAGAAACAAGAACTTGACAGCTACGAAATCGATCAATTTCAGAGTATCTTATCAAGTGGAAGAACTTATCCGCTGAAGATTCCACATGGGAGGATGAGAATTTTATGCAGAAGTATCCAGAACTGCTCAAGCGTTGAGGACAACACTTTTTTGAAGGAGAGGGGCATGTTGGGTCCCTATAATACTAGTGATTACCCCATTACTATTGTAGTTATACCCCTTATTTATATTGTTGTGCCCCTATTACCCCCATATTGTTATTTCTGTGCCCCTTAGCGTCCCTCTATTGTTAATTTTGTGGCTTTATATTATTATTGTTAGGTCGACTGGATTATATTGTGACTCCTTAGACTCCTATATATAGAAAGGAGGTTTTGTCATTTGTATCATCCAAGAATTGTTCATTTATGTAATGTAAAGGAGGTTGCCCCCTCGAAGAGGCTGAATTCTAAGGTGTGGGTTTATCTTTTCTATATTTTCTTGAGCTGGTTTCATAACAGAGAGTGACCCGTTTTATTTTAAAAATTTTGTGGTTGTTGTTTCATGGGTCCCATAATATGACCAGATTGTAGACTTATTGGGTGCCTTTTGGATAGGACTTAGATTCAAATATCCTCTAATTTGGTTACCATTAGAGGAATACCAACCTCAATATCAACTGTGTGATTACGAGGAGGAATCTTGGCCACATCATTTGATGGCTAGTCAAGGATATAGGGCTGCTGAGGAGGATATTGATAATGCTTATAATTTTACATAATGGCATATGAATCATAACAGAAGGCCCTGACGTATTTTACATGAGGAAATGAAATTTCTTTAACTTGGGGGAGATGTTGGGTGCAGGATTTGTGCATATTTTGGATACCTTTTCCCCCCTATCCTTGACCATTTCACCTTTGAACCCATGGATATCTTTTTCCTATTTGTAAGAATTCATTTTTGTCATAACATATTATCTTTCCATTTTTGTTAGATATGAATGAGGTGATATCTTTTTTTATGGCTATCCAAGGCAATTGTGGACAAAAGGCTCTATGGTTCTATTTCTTTCAGGTAATGCTTCCAAGACCACAACCAAAGGATGAACATCAGATTCTAAGTACTTGTTGTTACACCTCAAACATTGTTGTTACACTCCAAATTGCTGTTACACCTCAAGTGTTTTTGTTACACCTTAAGCATTATTGTTACACCATGGGACATTAACTACTTTGCAACCGTCTAAGGACTGTGGGTACTATTCCATAGGACAAATGTTGCGAAGATTGTATTATCCACAGGCAGCTAGGGAATCAAGATAATTGTGATTTTGAAGAATGATGTAACATCAATAAGCCTTGTATTTAGAACTTTTTGTAATGATTTCTATTTTCTCTCTATATTGATCAACATGAGAATCGTGATATTCTCATGACTGAAACATTTCTTATTTTGTACATGTCAATATTATAAAGGGAAATAGGTTCCATGTAACAGAGTACAAGTATCATTATTTTGCTCCTATAATTCATAATCATTTCTTAATACAAAGAGTAGTGGTGTTGATGCTTTCACAGCTGTGGTGTTGAAGTTTTATTAATTCGTAATTCATCCATGTGCCCTTCTAGGGAGCAAGGGCCCTCCTCTTTAGCAGGGATTGCAATAGAAGCAGTAGCATAGTGGTAGATCAATTATTGCTCCTTTCTATAAGTGTGAAATTATTTCTGTCACTGTGTAATTTATAGAATGGGTTTATTTCAGTTTCCAAATTTATGATATGATGTCACACAGGATTGGGTTGAACATAATATTTAGTTAACCAGCTTAGTTATTGGTGTGGTGTGTGGTGTGCCTTTCCTTTGGTAACATGAAGTGTGGTTTTGTCTCTATAGAATGTTTTTGATTTCTACATGAGTGTTATTTTATGAAATTAGATTCAACGACACTATTTTACCTTTTAATTTTAATCTTGGTTGAATTGTATCGACACAGACATTGCATACTCCTTTGAAATAAACATACCTACCATGGGTTGAAAATTAATGGTTGTGATTCAGTCATATTTACAGTGATTAAATTAGCTCAATGACATCCAACACCAAATTTCCTCCCATATCATCAGGGGGGAGCATTTGGAAATTGATGACACCCTCACTTTTCTCATCCAAGACACCCCCATCTGGGAGTTGCAACCATGGAGAATGAGGTTATGGCATTGTTGAAAGATGTGATCCTTAAGAGAGGGAGTCCATGGTTATGCAATATTAAGAGCTTCATCAACACTCCCTACATTATCCAAGAAGTTCACCACCTTATTGGTTGAGCATAGAACTGGAATTTGTGAGAGAGGGGATTTCATTCTCATGAGATAATTCTTTAGTCACTAGCTAATTGATGCCTTTTTAAAGTTGCATCCATGTAGAATATACTTCACATTGTTGATAACTAGTTGAGAATCCACTTCAATGATTAGCTTGGTGTATGAGAGGTGGAGAGAAAATGAGGAGCCCATTTCCAAGGAGAAGAGTTTCATTGTTTTTGGTATTAGAGCCTATATTTTTTGAGAAGTAGAAGAGAACATGTATAATCATCATGAAAAATGCCTCCTTAGCTAAAATTTCCCAAGTTTCCTTTGGAGTTACCATAAAAGTTCAGTTTGACTAAATAATAAGGAGAAGGGGACCATGAGGAGGGGAAGAAACAAGAAAAAGTTGAGGGAAGAGGAATGGGGGTTGAGGGGGAATAGGGGAAGGGAAGAGATTCCTTAGGATTTTTAATTCAAAAGATGGTGAGGTCCAAGCATCCAAAGGCAAAGGGATGATAAAGTTGGTTTCTTTTACTACACAAAGGATTTTTCACTAGATCAAATGTTTAGGAAGGCTTTGACTTTTGAAGGTGTGTCACTTTCATTCTTTCCAGATTCACCATAGAAGACGATTGAGAGTTAGGGTCCATGCTTTATTTAAAATGAAAATTTCAAATTGATTTTTACTCCTATTGGAAATGGTGTTCTCTAAGCTATCAGATCTCTAAACTAATACTCAAATGGAATTTCCACCTATCTTGCTAGATTAGTTTCATTTATTAAACAAATAGTTGACATCTTTATGGCTACTATGGCATTGCTGACAGAATGATGGCCCTTTGAAGCCATATTTGATTAATAAAATACCTTAGGGATGGGTAGTGGAAACCCATTCTTCCCATTTTTCTGTGTGAGGAGATCTTGAGAGATGGGGGATGTGAATCTTTTCACTCATTTTTCTTCATGATAACATGCCTTACAACATAAAAACAATTTATATAAGGTTACCCTTTCCATACATTCCTTTATGTTTTAAATGAAGATGACTTATCTTTTCTTTTTTACTCACTTAATTTAAGAGATTCACATAAGAGATTAAACTCAATTAGTGATTATCACAAGGAAGTGTTAGAAATAATGTTTATTTTAGCTATTAGTCTGAGGATTGTTGGAGTTTGTTGAGAGGTTTTCTCAATAATACCTCCCATCTTAGAATCTATTGGATCTCATATGCATTATATATGTGTGATGCATTTTGGTTTTGAAATGTAAGATAAAAATATTATTGTACGTAATCTCTATGTTCTATCTACTCCTCAAATATCTAATATGGTATCATAGCCTAGACTTTGGGCTTAACTCCCTCACGAGAGGGCCTGAGAGAATGTGAGAATTAAATTGAGAATTAAGTTGTTTCATGGTAGGAGTAGAATAGTGTATATTAATGTTTTTTGCGTGATTTCTGATGTGATATTTTAGTATTGAGATCATTGTGTTTCTCAGTAGTAAATGATTATGTTGTAATTTACTAGAATTCAACACAACACCCTTAGCAATATTCACTAGATTTTGGCTTTTTTATCAAGCAAGAAATGTGATTTTTTCATTCTATAGCTGCTACATAAACAATTTTGTTGTCTATTTGTTTACGATCTCGGTTAGATTATTCTTGGAAGTTTTTCTGATTGATCTCTCATTGTAGGCTTCAAATTTTGTGTCTACACAAGAATTGAACGGATTTCATATAGTCATGGAGTGTCACAGTACATGTTGCATGGCATTTTGATTGTTTGATTGTTGAGGATTGTACATGGTTTTAGAAGAAACCTGTGGACACATGGGTGCAAGTCTAAACCTAGAGCTAATGAATACATATCTATAGATAGAGAAGGCATCAGATTCATTCCACGAAGCATCTAAAGGAAATTTTCTTGAGATAACTCTATGCGTAATAGTTATTTTTCTTAGATTTGCAGTTTTGTTGTTCCATTTTGGAAATAAATCACAGGCAAGGAGATTTGGGATGGAAAGCTCGACCTGCCAGGGTAAGCAATTTCATGAAACTCGAAAACAAATCAAATCAAAGAGGGATTCTAGCATTGATATTTTGAATGCAATGATGACTACCCATGTTGGGGATTTCAGTACTTCATCATTGATGATACAATATTGTGACTAGATCTATTTGTTGCATTGCACCTGAATATTGCAAAAAAGGAGCACCTATCTATTAAAAAGGGGACAAATACAAATATGACATCATTATGTTGGAAACAAGGTGGTCAAAGGTGGATTTAGGAGCCTTTGTGGTGGTTAAAGAAAGAAATACAATCTGTTGCATCTCAAAGTTGGCTCTCCATTATGAATTTATTTTAGCAGTAGAATGGCTATATTATTTTATTGAAAAATTGCACATTATATTTATTTATTTTGGTTTTTAAATTGAAGGTGTAGAACTAATTATTGTACAGTGTAGCATAATTCAAATTTCTTCTTCTTGGTGCTCAGAAACCCTTGAACGCATCATTAGTTTGATTGTGTTTACATATTGTTACAGTTTCTTGTTCTTGATGCTGAGAAACCCTTGAACAATGAATATTGGTTGTAGTATGATACCCTTGTATGTTAGCCAGGTCAGGTTGTATGATTAACTTCTGAATACATTTAGTATTCTAATTTCCTACCTAAAAACTGATAGATAGTCGAAAACAAAATATCCAACAGATGATGGTGTCCATAGAATGGTTAAGTTAATTGATATTTTTTCTTGTGGAAGCCTCGACGAGCCAAGTATGTCAATATTGTTAATCACACAAGTACGTCAGTGATGGTCAGAAGAAGTTGTTTCTTAAATGATCAAGTGGTAAGCTCAAAGTTTTGGTGGAGAAAAAGCACAGTCTAGAAGATTTCAAAGTGGGTATTAGTGTTGATGAAGACCATCCGAAAGTACAAGACAAATGTGACTTGAATGTGCATTATAAGTGTTTTCTATATTGTTATTTATAAAATAATCATTATGAGAGGGTGTTGGGAATAATATTTATTTTAGTTATTAGTTTGGGGATTTTTCGAGTTTGTTGAGAGATTTTCTCAACAATATTCTCCCAACTTAAAATATGTTGAATCTCATATATATATATATATATATATATATATATATATATATATATATATATATATATATATATATATATATATATATATATATATATATATATATATATATATATAGATAGATATCTATGTATATATCTGATGTATTTAGGTTTTGAAATATAAAATAAAAATATTATTGTGTAATCTTTGTATTATGTCTGCTTGTCAAATCTCTATTAAGAAGACTTTGTATTCGAGTGATGAAATTATTGGAAAATCTCTTTTGAATTTAATTAGAATTTGATAAATTCTAATTTAAATTTAATTGGATTTTAATATAATTTGAAATTTAATTTAATTTAATATAATATTGCATATGGTCACAAGAAATCTCGAGGAGTGGTGGAAATCCTTTCCAGCATTTTCACAGAGTAACGAGTTTAAAATGTAAAATTTCAAACCCTTTAAATATGATGATCTTCTTCAGCTTTGAATGATTTGGGTGAAGATGGTTCGTTGACTGCATTTCAGGTTAGTCAATTTAAAGAATACAACCTAGGCTGCTGCAAACCAACCACTTCATTCTCCATCACAGGATCCATGTAGCTCCTTAGTTGCAACTCGACTTGTATTAATTATAACTGAGGGGTATAAGTATTTAAAGGCATACAAAACTTTGGAAGACACTAATTAGAGAGTTCTCCTCGGAAGACACACCACACAAATGATAAATTATATACAATTTCTAGTAATATACAAATTCAATGATAAATTATATTCGATAATCAAGCAATGAGGGATTATGTTTTGTGTTTTATGTGAATATAAAATTTGATTTTCAAAAATAGATTAAGTATTCATTTTTATGGTTTGATGAGTTTTTGTAAATATTAGGAATAAATAGATTATCCCAAGAGCTAGCTTCCAGAATATCTGCATAATTTTATTTGTTCTCTTTGAAGGCCTCACATTCTAAAATGAAATGCTTTTCTATTTCCACTTTTCTAGAAGAAAAAAAAATACATACTCTTTCTTCCCACCCTTCTTTTGGCCTTTTCCAATGCCCTATATTACAACAAATTTTATGAGAATTAGTCCTTAACTGAGCAATAAGAATTTTGGCTCTCCCAGAAATTTGTACCTCTATGTATGCTTTTTGTTGATGATTATGAGTGGGATTAAACACTTGAATATAGTACTTTTTCTTTCTTCCTAGCTCCTTATCTCAAATACACTTTTGAAACTTATTCATAACAAAAGTTTTTATCTCTTTACTGTTTATGGGACAGGTGTTCAAGAAAATACCCCATATACTAAACCATTTGTTATTTTGTTGCATCCAAGTCTTGTTTCTTAATTTGCACACTATGTCATTAAGACAACCTTAGGCCATCTGCCCTCTTCTCTTTGCTCATTTTTTTTTAATACCTTATGACTCACATCATAGCAATTGCTTTAATAGGAGAAACCCCTGTTTCACTTAACAAGATAGCATAAGGCACTGCATTTTTAGTTTTGAATTTGTTTGTAATCAAACACTTCTAAACTTTCTCAATTTGTTTTCACTACATGTCGGATGTACTGCTGGTCCACTGTTCACAACCATAGAGAACCACCAGAATCACTAGAAGCCCAAAATGTTTTTGAATGGTTTTTCAGTCTCATAACTCTGCCTCTCTACACCTATTTTTAAAGCATAAAATGCTTTCCAACCCCCCAAAGTTCGTTTCTTTCTACAATCATCCCAACTTAGATTTTTGTTGAAGTCAATTCCAAACTTATGTTGGTTATGTTTTATTTTTTTAGAGAAAACCACTACATTCATTTTACTAATATTGACTTGCATCCCCGCCCTTCTATAAAAATGTTCAAGGGATAGTAAGTGCTCTTGAAAACTAAGAACATGTTTAGCAATCAAAATAAGGTCATCTGCATACAAAAGAAACCTTATAACAAACTTGCCCAAATGGATACCATCACCCCCTTGCCAATTTAACTACTCCTCAAGCTTTTTGATATATAAACCAAAAAGGGTAGGAGACAATGGGCAACGTTGCTTGACACCAATATCGCTTCTAAAAATTTCAGAAATGCATCAAATTTACAAATTTATGAGAGAGGGGGTGTGGGTGTGGGTGTGGTGTGGGTACCTAAATTTTAGGGAAATTTACAAGGATAGGATATGAATATTTTCATAGTTGGAGATCATATTATTAAAAGCTTTTTTTTTTTTTTTTTTTTCGAGGCAGTTGTGTAGATCATAGAAAATGATCGATATTTGGGATGAGCTTTATATGTTTTGAAAAACCATGTTAAAATTAGTGAGGATAATGGCTAGTTGAATAGATTTGAGAAAATTTGTTAAAATTCCTCAACTAAAATAAATTTTTAATAAATAAAATGTAAAAATAAAGCTAGATGTTGATTAAATCCGAGAAGAGTCGACAAATTTTGGTTTCAATTAGATAAATGATTAATAAGTAAAATGTAAGACTTCCTAAAATTTCACCAAATTTCAAAATTGGGCTTAATATAATATAATATAATAATAATAATAATAAACTTAGATAAAAATTAATAAAATATAATATAATATTAAATATATTATGATGTTTTTTTGTAAGCTCATGGTTCTATATATTAACATTGAAAATTTTTACAATACATAGAAAGTATCAAAAGTTTGTCTTGTCTTGGCTTGCCTAATAGAAAACCAAACCAACGAGAGTAGATAGCAAGTTGTAGTCCTTGGAATGGGAAGAGCATGACCATGGTTAATACGAATACAAAAATTAGGTATAACATTCCATAACATAACATAAGCAAAACAAATCGATATCAAAGATATGTTATAACATGAATTGTCCAACAAAAAATAAAACATAACCAATATCAAAAGCATATGCAATGTCAAGACTAAGGAAAATCATGTGCTTGTTCATTAGGGTTTCCGAAGGATGATTCTATCAAATAATAGCAGCCTCCATGTGTGCCATGTGATCATCCATGAGTTGATATAGTAAGTGTGATTCCTCCATGCATAGGAGAAGCTTGTCTTGCTTTCATTTCTTTGAAATAAAACTTTCCCTAAGAAGGAGGTTATGAAATTCTTGAAAGATGTGATCCTTAAGAGAGGAAGGCCATGGTTGTGCAATATTAAGAGCTTCATTAACACTCCTTATGTTGGACAAGCATTCTGCCACCTCTCGAGACAAGTGTGTAAATAGCAGGAAACTATTGACATTTTGGCTAGATACTCCATCATCAATTATACATGAATCTTGTTTAGAATGTTTTGAGCACAAGGTTAGGTTAAAAGGAGTGAGGTAATGGCTAGTTGAAAAGATTCAGAGAAAAATTGACTTAAATAAAAGAAATTGTTAATAAATAAAATGTAAAACTAACACTAGGGAATGATTAAATTGGAGAAGAATGGACAAATTTTGGATTTAATTAGAGAAATTATTGATAAGTAAAAGGTGAGAGTAGATAAAATTTGATCAAATTTCAAACTGGACTTAATAATAAAATAATAAAAAACTCCAATAGAAATTAATATAATATATTAGATGAGTGGGAAATTGGTTGATGATCTCAGGAGTGGGGAGTGAATAATGGGAGCGAACAGGGAGGGTTGTAGCTAGTTGCAGTCAGTGATACTTATGGAGGGCCACAGAGGAGGGAACTCAACTCCCTCCTACAAGGAGGTTGTAGCCAGTAGAGGAAAGAAACCTCTAGAAAAGGCTAAAGGTTCTAGGGAGGAAGGGAGAAGAAACTTGGAAGAGGAAACAGGAGAGGCCATAATCAAGGAAAATAATGGCACAAAAGAAAAGGAGGTACAAGACAAAAATCTGGGTACTAAAGACAAAAATCAAAAGGGACCCTGCAAACCAAAAGCAGAAATCACACCCAGAGTTATTTTAAATGATTCGGTTCTGCAGGCGCACAAGGATCACATGCAGACGTATGCAATCATCTGTAAATTCATGGGATTATGGCCCACTGAAAAAGCTTTACAGTTGTGGATTAAATACCACTGGAAACCTAAAGGTAGCATTGACCTACATCTATACCTGTGGTGTTCACTAATATTGAAGACAAGGACAGAGTATTTGAAGGAGGGCCTTACTTCTATGCAGCAGCTGGACTCTACATGTGGCCATGGATGATGAATTTTGTTCCATAGCGCGAAACAATTACTTCAGTACCGGTTTGGTTAAGGCTCTATTCTCGACCTCTTGATTATTAGCAAAATGAATCGTTGGCTGCCACAAGCAACAAATTAGGTAGTTTTGTTAAAGCTATTGAAGCCACTGCGAAGGGGAAAATATGCTTCCTTTGCCAGAATATGTGTGGAAATGGACCTATCAGGAGCTCTACTGGATGAGGTGATATTGGAAGTATTTGATGAAGAATGGGTGCAAATAGTAGACTATGAGCACATTCTATTCAGTTGTCGCAGATGTCATGAACACGAACACCTTTTTAGAGATTGTCCGCTAAGTAAAGTAGTAAACAAGAGCAAAAATAACACAATGAAGGAATCAGACAGCTTTCAGAAAATGATGAATCAAGGAAAAGGTGGCAAAAAAGGACAAAAACAACATCAAGATGAAGGACTAACGATCAGTCAAAATAAATTCCAAGTACTTAGGAGGATGTAGAGATCTCAAAAGAAGATCAAGCAAGGGAAGGTGTTAACACCCAGGTTGTTCCCTATGACTCCCAAGGGAATACGGCCGGGGTAACCACTAACCAATCTTTTGATCACCGTTTCTAGCCAAACTGTGATCAGAGAGGGCTCTCTCTTTATGATTTGTATCTGTTATGATAGTGTTTTAGGCTAGGTATTACGCACAGGTTTTGTTTATGTTTTGGTTGAAGATTTTCTTTCAGGTCTTGTGATATAATGTTCAAAGAGTCAAATATCATTGGGCAATGGAGTCTATGGCTGTAGGTGTCTAGAAACCTTGAGGTGAATTGGTGAAACTTACAGGGCCATTTGGATACTTCATATAACAAAATTTTTGATTTACAACACAAACAGGTGAAAAAACCAGTGAAAGCAATTAAGAATTTTCACTAAAGTATTCAAGTATTTCCACCAAACTAGGTATGAGAAACGGATAGATGTCTCAGGAGCAAACTTGAATCCCTGGGAATGTCTATCACTGTAAAAGATATAGTTTTAAAGTGCAGCAATTAAGAATTACACTTCATTCACTGTATCTGAAGAAAACATGGATAATAGCTTAGATTGAGTTCAGGGTAATCAGTGATTAAATCCTGGAACTATTCTTCTACTTTGCTATTAAGTGTGAAACATTTAAACAATAAAAGAGAACAAAAGACTCGAAAACATGTAACACAGAGATTTAAGAAAGACTTATTGTTTTATGAAACACTCTGGAATCCTGCAACATTCACCATTCATCGCAATGCATCAAGGTGCGCCCAGCTTTGGAAATTCCATTCACCCTTTGTATTATTTCTCTGAGAATTTTTACAGCAAGTGAGATCTCCAAAATGAAAATAACAACAACCCCCCAAGCTTCAGTGAGGGGCGAATATATACATACGATTTTACAAAAATATCTGAGTTCTAAGTTATCTCAGACTTAATGTTCTCACCCACTTTTGAGATATTATTATCAGAAATTTATTACAGCATTGAATACAAAATAAAGGCGTCTTGATGTTCTGTCAGAAGATATTTTGGCCTTTGGGAGCTGCTAAGTCGGTTGGGATACTTTGATCAAATGCTGGAGAACCCGACTTTATGGCTCGTGCGCTGTATTTTGGGTCTGCCACCTGTGATTGTGATTGCTGCTGTGGTGAGTAAATAGCTCTGCCGAGCTGGCTCAGCATCTGTCTTTTCCTTGTGGAGTTATCCACCAAAATTCTGCCTGTGCATGACTGTTCATAAACTGGAGAAAATTAACGCTACAGGTTCTGGCCTGATAAGATTATCTGTGTCAAATTCCTCCATACTTCCTGTGTGGGCAATTGATGATTTATGATTGCCCCCATAGTCTCATCTGCTTCTGTATACTTAAAGAAATTTGGTGGTGTATCAAACAGGTGATCAATTTCATTCATAATAAAAAACAGGTTATCCACCCTATCATACAAATTCTGTCCTGATGCTGGCCCTGTTTCTGCTGAGGTACTGGGCTGTTTTGCAATTTGGGCTGCAGCATGGGCATCAACCCTTTTGATGTAATTTTCCAGGGTAAGCAGTCTTCCTACACTGCTTAAAATGCTGGGGAGGCCTCTGTTTTGTAATGCCAGGAATCTGTCCAGGAATTTGTTGATTTCGGTCTGCATGTCCTGTGTTCTCCTCTCCAGTGTTCCAACTAGGCTTCTTAGTGTCAGGACTCTTTTAACTACTGAAATTGTTTCAGTCCTGTTAGTAATTCCCATGGTGGCCAGCTGAGAGCTTGTCTTGTTATTTAAAATATTGATCATTCTGCTGGCAGCATCTGGCATGTGGCCAAGGCTTGCTCTTGCTCTGTGTATTTCCTTGTTTGCCTTTGTGATGAGTACTATTTGCTCATCCATAGTCTCAATATACTGCCACTGATTGGTGATGGATCGACCAATGTTGCCCCAGAGGACTGCTTTTAATTCTGCTGTTACTTTTTCTAGTGCAAGCTCCTTTTCTAGTTCAGCTATTCTCTTTTTTAGAACTTTTATTTCTCTTTCCTTTGCTGCCTCATTCTGCTTGCTTTTGTCAAATCTTTCATTCGCCTTAGTCAAAGACCTTTTGACTTCATCAAGCTCTTTCATTTGGGATTCAAGAACTCGGATCTCAGCTTGCAGCTTCTGCATATCCAGACTAGGAGTCTGCTCTGTTGTTGGCGTGGTTGTTGCTGTAGATGGTGCTGTAGTTCCTGTCTGCTGAGGAGGAAGAGTAGTTGTTGGAGGAGCTTCTTCAAGATTGATTACTTCCGGAGGGGGCTGGGAAGTTTGGCCCTCTTCTCTCTGTTTCAATGCTGTCTGTAATGCTGCCTTTGCAGCTTCTGATTGTCCTAGCTGGTCTTGAGTCCGAACCAGCTCCTTGTATAAGGATATCATCAAATCCGTAGCATCCTTTTCTAGCCTTTGCTGAGCAACTTCATCTGTTTGAGGATGGATGGTGGCTGGGAGCTTGATTTTCTTTCTTAAGGCAGCCATGTCTTGATCCCTTATCTTCAACAGTTCTTGGATCCCTTTAACATCTTTAGGATCATGTCCTATTTCTATAATTACCTCCTCCAAGGACTTGATTCTGTTGTCCTTGGCTTGTGATGATGCTCTCTCCAATTCCAGCTGAGAGGCTGTATTATCAAGGCTGCTCTTCAATTTGTAGTTTTCCAATGTTTCATCTGCCAAGGAGGCATACACCATTTCACCAGTTTGTTTATGCAGTTCGATTTTATCCATAGGGTGTATATCTTTGGCCAGAACCTCCATGTTGGTCCTTAGGTAATCCGAGGTAGATTGGGGATGCAGAGTTGTGGGCAAGAAGTGACTCATGATCATTTTGCCTTCACTTACATCAAAGGCAGACATGAGTCTTTGCTGATTGGTGGGAGCCAGGTTCAGCAAATGATTGTACAGCTGTACTTTAATAGGATCACTCCTCCTTTTAATGTCGATAAACTGCTGTTTGATGCTTACCTGTCCTTCTTTGTGCTGGCTGGAGGAGCTGACCTCCCCTCCCATAGCTCTATCATGTTCATGCTGGAAAGAACTGGCTGATACTTCTCGGCTGGGTGGGCCCATGCCCGATGCTTGTCTTATTGCCTCATCATCTTCTGGGAAGTCATTCAACCTTTGCCTTTTCTCTCCCTGATCGATGGATGAAGTCAGGGGAGTCTCTCTATCTCTTTTCCTGGTTAAGTCCTCCTTTTGTGGGGTTTGGAGGACCGATGTATCAAAAGTAGTTTCTGCCCTAGGAGGCACTATATTCTGAGCCTGTTGCTCAGTGGAACTAGGAGTGTCAATCACCTTTTCTTGCTGCAAGGGTTGCTGTTCCTTAAGTGGCACTTCTTCTTGCTGCTGCCCTTGTTCCTGCTGTTCCATTTCTTCTTGCTGTTGTAGCAATGTCTCCACTTGTTCTTCTGTCAATGGAGGTGGCTGTTCCACCTGCTTTCCTTTATCTTTGCTTGCTGTCTGCGGTGCCTTCTCGGCAGTTTGCTGCTGTGTTGTTGATGATGTAGTAGCTGCTCCAAGCTATCTTCTGTATGAATGAGGAACCTGTCCACAATTTTCCAAGTCAGCTTGCTTTTGTATATTTCTAGCTTCTCTTTCTAGAAGCTCTTCAGCAGTTATTTCTTCTTCTAAGGTACCCTCTTCCCAGCTTAAGGCATTGGCATACTGTTCAATCTCAGGTTGTCTCTTGTGTGCATAACCACCCAATTTGTATTTTATCCTCCTGAGGGAGACAAAATGATTGGGGTCATAGGGTATCCATTCAAAACTAGTTTGCAGTCTGAGGCCTTCCAGGATAGTGTTTGCCTCTTTCCATCCCTCCTCTTTTCTGTTATATAGGAAAGGACCCAGCTGGCTCCTCACCTTTAGCTGTGACTTCTTGTTCTTGCTCTGAAAATGCAGGTAGTCTGAGTTGCCAAACTGTCTGAAATATTCCAAGGCAAAAAGCCTCATGGGGACATACCTTGGCAATCTAAAAGGTGTCAACTCACAGCCATATATTCTGATGACTGTGTGGTTTTGGTAGAAGTACCAATTACCAATGCTGTAGGTTTTGTTTAGGTGAAGAACTCTCTTCATATCATCAGTTAGCCTTGGAGGAGGAACACCATGCAATACTGTCAAGGCTGGATAAATGAATAAGTCAATGAACTCATTGTATGTGTAAGGTGACACAGATGTATAGTGAAAGACAGAGGTCCAGAACACCACTGATCTTGGATTTCCTTGGGCATTGAGTTGCTTCAAAGGAAAAGAGAAGGTAGCTGGTTGATAAAACAAGAAGAGGTGGTATATGTATGAGGTATACCTGAATAGTCTTTCTCTCTTCAAGTTCATAAACTGGTCATGGATTTTATCTGCAATGTATGTAGCATAATCATAATGCACAGCTGGGGGCTTACCAGGAGAAAATAGAGACAGCATTGCTATTATGGTTTCATCCACATCTTCCATTCCCTTGAATCCTAGGGCATAGCTGATCAAATCCACTAACATCCTGCCCAATTCATTCAAGTACTGATATCCAATAGGAGGAGTTCTGACAAATTCAGAGCCTGGTTTTACAAACAACTGATTGATTTTAATAAGTTGGTCGCTTGACAGCTTGCTCCCTTTCTTTATCAAATTCTGCATATTGAGGGGGGTCAATTGCTTGGCAGTATGGAAGTGCAGCATCTCATTAATACTCTCTGAGGTGATCTGGAACAAAACTAAGCCTGAGGGGCTAATGACAGCTCTTTGGTTTGGGTCATAGCATTCCTGGCAGCTGTATATCAACTCTGGCATAGGATTTACCTGGGGGAGGTTGTAGATTGGCAGGTTTGAGTCCCAAATCCCCAAGATGTCTGCTCCACTCAGGTGCTGGGCTTTCAACTCATTCAGCATCTGGATATTGTATTTGGAGCCCATAAGAAACCAGTCCAGCATTTGGTAATCCATATCTCCCAGGGCTTTCCACTCCAATTCCTGGTGAGGGGCATTGAGGGGCTTGATGTTGAGAGCAATGGGAGTCTCCATGATCTTCTTCAGAGTTCAACAATTGTAGGTGGATGGTTTAATGGAAGCAACACAGAATAGAAGTGATTTTCTGTAAAAACAGTTTGTATCTCAGATACCAGAGGAGGAATTTACACAACAGCAGTTGAAATACTGTTTGTTTCAGGAGCACGGCTTCTCTATGGTCTCACTATGTCCTCTTTTAGCGGGTGAATTGAGTTTAACCAGAAATTTGCCGGGAATACGCAGTGAATGATGTTTTTGAGCGAAATTACAGGTATTAAGGCTCGGCCGATGTTTTTGGACTTCACAGTTGCAAATGTGGATGTGCAGAGGGAAATGGCCGGTGAAAATATAATTTTTAAGGTCTCCTTAGCCCTCTGAGTAACTTTAATTTCAATAACAGGCGTATGGAGGGCAGCAAGCGGTAAATACCTGTTAATTGACGAACAGAGGTCGCATGGGCGTGCACTGTTGGAGCTCTGGAGGTCGCCTTGGTTAACTGAGCAGGTTGGCGAAAATTTGGACGTAAACAGCCATGCAGAGCCGAAGTAGCGACAGGAGTAAAAAGTGAGAAAAACACGGTTTTTTGGGTTAATATGGACCTTTTTACCATTTTGGCGCTTTTTAGTGATGACGTCAGCATGACGTCATTGGTGGGTCAAGGTCAAGTGATGTCAGCTGACGTCATTGGGTGACGTGGCGGTAAGCTATTGGTCCATGGGGGCGATGAGGTGGCAGCCATGTCATCAGCGAGGTGGGCCAGTCAACGGCAAAAGGACAAGCAGAAATGACGTGGCGATATGACATAGGAGGGCAGATGGCGGTTAGGACCGTAGCGGTTACGGTTAAGGCTTAGCCGCTACGGTCTCTCGGGGCGGTCTGGGTACGGCGCTGAAAGTGTCAGGCCCGGCTCCGAGAGCCCTTATCGTTTGACGCGTGGCCTGCCCGTGACGTGACGCAACGTCACTTTCTCGGGCGGTAAAGGACCACCATGGGGGCCGCTCCGATATTGATGTGGATCGTCGGATCCTCGGGACCTGATCCGACGGTGGGCGGAGCAACAACGTGCTCGGAGTATATGCTCAGGCGGAAAACTTTGGGTTGTGGGTTTTTTGATGTTTTTTCAATGTTTTCCATTAAAACAAACTGCGCGCTAACCTTTTGGAAATGTGCCAGAGGCGGGCCTTTTAGACTTTGGGTAATTTTTTCAAAGGATTTTAAGGGTAAAAGAGGGTTTATAAGGGTTTTTTCAATGCAAATGGCGGTTTGAGGAGCAAGTTGGCTTGTAGCAAAGGGGGAATGGGACGTGATAGGTTCACCAAGGTGACCAGAGGTCACTTTGGTTCCTTTTGAAGAACATATGGCTATAATGCCAAGAGGAGGAGTATTTATAGAATTTGGGGCTTTATACACCATAGTGTTAATATTATTAGGGGAAGGGTAAGATAGGGGAGCTATATAGTAGAATTAGAGGTTAATATGAATGAGGGAGCAAATGAAGGGGATCTCACTGAGTTTATCTGAAATTGATTTAGTTTTGAGAGTAGATCAAAATGAAAAGATCTTAGACAAGAAATGTGGCCTTTGTATGAACAAGAACCACCATAAAACCATGATCTTTCTCCATGAATCTCAGCTGAAAAGGGAATGTTAATAATGGAGTGAAGGGGGAAAGGGAGGTTAGTCATGCTCCTTGCTGCAATTTGATGGAATTAACCACTTTGTCCATTGATAGATTTTGCCTTGGCAATACATCTTTTGACATATGTGCAATGGTGAAAATGCCCTTTCTGCAACCACAACTACTTACCCAGCTATTTTCCTAGCATTTTTTGTTTCTCCATTGGAGGGTGCACTTGGACTTGCAAACCCTTACTTGCCTTTTCTTTTCTTTGGCTTTTTCTTTATTCTTTTCTATCTACTTCTGCCCTTATCTCTTCCAAGGTCCCAGATTAGGCTGTTGGGATCCTTTTCTTCTCTACCTAAACTAGTTGTCTGCCAAGATTAAGCAGTTTGGACAGACTCCTTTCTCTATTCTACAACAGAAAATTTAAACATGGCATGATCCAGATTAGACTTTTGGACCATCCATCAAAATTTGAAATAAGGTCATCAATATTTGAAACACTTTACACACCTCTTGTTCTCTAGGAAATATGGGATCTTTGTGATATCAAAGCAGAGCATATTTGGACTTTCTTTGGCCAATCATAAAATATGAAACCTATTGGTATAGGTATCCAACAGTGGCTCCACATGGGGATGGTTTTTCTTTTGAAAGACCAAGAACAGCAGGTCAGATTGCCTTGTTCTTTGACTGCCCACCTCAATCTTGAAATTTCGCTGCTTTGATGTGTCAAAACTGTGTGCCTCCTTTTTGAAAGACCTCTGATCCTATTTGCCTCTTGCTGGTTGGTGAATCACTTGGAAAACTGTATTTTACAATCTAAAACAGAAAACTATCTGTACATCCGCATATATACAATGAATCCTTAGTTTCCACTCATAGGGAATAGTCAAAGTAGTGCTTCAGCATCCTGCCATTGACAGGACCTTCATCCAAGTCAGTTTCAGTCAGACTTTTAAGGAAGTAAGTGTTGTTACCTTGTACTGCTTGGACAGCAAATGGTCCTCTCCATAAAGAGTCAAACTTTCCATGTTTTCCTTTCTCTTCTCTTCTTGCATCCCACTTTAAGACTTTGTCCCCCACATTGAAATCTTCTGCTTTGGTTCTCCTATCAAAGGCCTTTTTCAATTTTTCTTGTAATATCTGCACTCTGCTGAAAACTTGTTCTCTAGTTTGCTGTAAACAGATTATCTGATTGATCCTCCTTTGCATATCATTTGGCTCTGCTTGACTTTCTTGCAGAAGCTTCATAACCGGTACTCCTAGTGATGAAGGAAATCTGGCTTCTAATCCATAGACTAACTCATATGGGCTGGTCCCAATTGATCTTTTTGTTGTTAGTCTATCTGCCCATAAAGCATTTACTAGTTTCTTATGCCAGTTCTTTTTGTTCTCTTCCAGCACTTTCTTTATGATATTTATTAAACTTTTGTTTGATGATTCAGCAAGACCATTTCCTTGAGGATAGTAAGCAGTAGAATGGCCCAAAGTTATGTGAAACTTATGGCAGAAGTTCACCATTTTCTTGGATCTGAAGGCAGCAGCGTTGTCTGTTATTATCTTGTCCGGACAGCCAAATCTAGCCAGTATATTGTTTTCCAAAAACTGAATAATTACTGAATCATTTGCTTGTCTGCATGGGGCAGCTTCAATCCACTTGGTGAAGTAGTCTGTTGCTGTTAAAATCCATCTGTGTTGGCCTGAAGATGAAGGATGAATTTCCCCAATGAAATCCAAGCCCCATTGTTGGAAGGGTCTTTCTGTTGCAATGGGCTTCAAAGGAAGTGGCAGCAACTGTCTTTTGCCTTCAAACAGTTGGCATTTGTGGCATGAGGTTGTAAATTTCTTAACATCTGAGAACATGGTGGGCCAGTAATAACCAGCCCTCAATATCTTGTCCACAGTGGACTTCCAGTACAAATGTCCACCACAGTCTCCAGCATGGAAATCTTGCATGATATTGTTAGTTTCATTCTCTATTAGACAGTGCAGCAATATGCCTTCATGGTTTTTCCAAAGTAAATTTCCATCTATCACACAAAATCTAGATGTTTTCATTTTTAGGAACCTACACTTAGTTCTGGACAGTCCTGGGGGAGCACACAGGTTTTGTAACACATAGCAGATATCAGAGTACCAAGGAGATTGTTCAAAGGCTACATTGATCTTTGGAGTCGCCAGCTCTGTTTCACTGTCCAGTTGGTTGATATCTAAGGCTTGGAAATTTGCTTCTGTCATTAATTTGGCCAAACCTTGCCCTTTTATCAGCTTAGTAGGTCTTATTTCAATGTCAAATTCTAGTATGTTTGCAATCCATTTTCCTCTCCTGCCCTCTAAGTTTTCTTGGGTGAGAATGTCTTTGACAATAGGACTTGGTACATAAGCCACAACATGGGAGTAAAGGATGTAAATCCTAAAGTCTTTAATAGCTTTGATCAAAGCATAGGCTTGCTTCTCCATAATTTGATACTTTAGAGGGGCATCTCTAAGAGCTCTGCTGAAAAAGGCAATAGGCTTCTCATTCCCTTGGTCATCTTTCTGTAATAAAACAGCAGCAATAGTATGTTGGGAGGCAAAGGAGAAAATGATAAAGTCTCTGTCAAACTGAGGATTGGTTAACACTGGGGTTTGAGTCAAGGCCAATTTTATATTTTGAAAGGCTTGTTTTGCTTCAACGGTCCATTTGACCTTTGAATCTTTCTTTAGCATATTGTTTAGTAATCTGATTAATTCTGCTAAATTAGGGATAAATCTTCTTAAAAAGTTGATTTTCCCTAAGAATCCTTGCAATTCCTTGACATTCCTTGGGTGAGGCATTTGTAGGATAGCTTGTATCCTATCTGGATCAATTCTTATGCCATCTTTTGAAATAATGTGTCCTAAGAGTTTCCCTTCTTCCAAGCCAAATAATGACTTCTTGGGGTTTAAGGAAATGCCATATTTCCTACATGTTATGAAAATCTGTCTCAAATGTTTCAAGTGTTCTTGGTCAGATTTTGAAAAGGGTGTAAGATCATCTAAGTAAATGACCAAGAAGTCATGAATCTCTTTTGCAAAAGCAATGTCCATTGCTCTTTGAAACGTTGCCCCTGCGTTTTTCAATCCAAAGGGCATTTTTACATACTTGAAAGTTCCCCATGGGGTTGTAAATGCAGTTTTGTCTTGGTCATCAGGATGTACTAGGATTTGATTGAAGCCTGAGAATCCATCAAGCAATGATATCCTTGAAGCGCCAACTACTCTTTGAAGAATGTGATCCATTTTGGGTAGAGGGTAGTTATCTTTGAGTGATACTTGATTCAAATTCCTTAAGTCTACACAAAGTCTAATCTCACCCGTTTTCTTTCTTGTAGGGACCAAATTTGAAATCCACTCAGAGAACCTGATTGGTGCTATGATACCAGCTTTGAACATTTTATGTAATTCTTTTTCAATAGAAGGAAGGAGCATAGGATTGACCCTTCTCAATTTCTGTTTGAATGGTTTTTGATTGGGCTTGAGGGGAATTGTGTGCTGAATGACAGAAGTATCATAGGACTTTAGATCCTCATAACCCCAAGCAAAAACATCTTGAAATTCTTTAAAGAGATCAATGTATTTGGGCTTTTGATCAGGGGGCAAAGAGGCAGATAGCTTTATTATTTTGGGCTTGTCAATAGTACCAATGTTGCATTCTTCAACTGTTGCATCTAATGGCTGCATCTTTGGCTTCCTAGGGATGTCATTTGAATCAAAAATATCCTCTAGTGGGGTAAGGCCTACTGGAAGGAAATTGTCTTTGAGTTGTATGATTTCGGCTTCAGCGCTGCTCATCTCTTCACACTCAATTTGGTGAATTTGCTGAATGTTTTCATTGCCGAAAATGGTTGGACTCAGTAATTGTTTTGCTGTTCTAGATGATATTGGGTGAGCAGACTGTTGAAACTGTATTTGTGATGGACTTGCTCCATCAAGTATTTGTGATTGACTTGCTCCATCAATATCAATATTTAATCCTGTGAACTCTTGTTGCAATGTTAAAAAATTGTTTATTTGCATGTCATCCTCAAATACTTGCCATTCTTTGACATTGTTTGGAATAGAGGGTCTGTATTTGACCTCGGCTGTGAAACAGTTATTGGGTTCTAATGGGAATTTGAAGGTGCTGGCAAACGTTGCCAAGCTGTGTGCATGGAGATTGTGGCCCCTTGAAATTTTTGTGATAACACACTCAGAGAAGGTCTCTAATATTTCAATTACAGCAGATCTGTAGGATCTCAATCTTTTGTCATTGGTGACAAAGTTTCCTTTCACTTGTTGAATCACTAGATCAGAGTCTCCCATGATGGAGAGTTTAGGAGCTTGTAGTGATTTTGCTAGCTTTAGGCCCAGCAACAGAGCTTCATATTCTGCCATGTTGTTAGTGCATCTAAAATTCAATCTATAAGCCCTGCCTTCTGCATAATCTTTCTCTTTGTTATGTATCCACACTCCAGCTCCTGCTCCTAGCTTGTTAACTGAGCCATCAAATTCTAGGACCCACAGGATGTCTTGCTGAACAGGAGATTTAAAATTCTGTTCATGGGATGGCAATGTGAGCATGAGCTGGGGTTTCTTTTCCCATTTGTTTTCTAGGACAGTTTTATCACTTTTTTGACAATCTTTGACAACTAGAGGAGGGATACTGTGTATTGTTGGGCTGATTGATGTTTGGCAGGTGATACTTGTTTGATCAATGTTTTGTTCTTGTATGAGTGTTTCGGTCCTAATGTCATTGTTTGAGAGGCTTGTGCTGTCATTGAAGAGGATGAAGGAATCTATGTCCGAATGGACAGCATATATTGGAAAGTTTTGAGGCTTTTCTTCACTGCTGACCATATACTTCATGAGTGTTTCCCTGTACAGTCTTTTTGGTTGCCCAAAGACAGAGATAGTGGCATATGACATATCTAATTGCAGGGAGCCTTGGAGCTTGGCTCCCCATGATCTTGATAACAGCATCCCATATTTAGGTGGGATATCAGCGACTACAACATCCATTAGAATGGTTTTGTTGGGATATTGAACCAGAGACACACATAAATCTTTTATTAGGCCTAAACATTTGACTTGGCTAGAATCAAAAGAAAACAGGTCTTTGTATGGTCTTGTTATATCCAAGTTCAATCTTTCCATGACTGCTTTTGGCATAAGGTTGTGAGAGGCGCCTGAGTCGAACATTGCATTATGCAGTATTTTATCATGAACATGCAGGCTGACATAAAAAGGTAAGACCCCTGTGACTATTGTTTTTCCATCTACCTCTGGGCCAAACAGTAATTCTGGAGTGTCATCTAGCACATTCACATCATCTTTGCTAGTAGTGAGTTGAAGGGATTTTTTGATCTGTTGTTTGTATATGTCATGCTTGGCTAGCTCTGAGAGAGGAATTGCTATTTTTAGCTTGCCAATCTCTGTGCCTAGGTCAAAAGGTTTGTCAACTTGGGTTTTAGAGTCACGGATACCAGTCTTTTCTTTGTTCATCAAATCTTCTTGTTGGATTTCATCTTGATTTTGAGACCTGCCCCTTTTACTCATGTCTTGAGGGGTAAAATTTGAATCAGGGTGAGAGGACGAAGTTGCCATGGGCTGTTGTAGTGGGGACAGCAGTTCAGTAACCTCCTCAACTACAATTTCTTCTGCAGGAAAGTTTATTTTGTCATTGGGTTCTGTGATCATGGTTTCTTTAGACCTCTGTTTATCCTTTATCTTGTCGGGCTGGTTTACATTCACAGTCCTACTCCTCAGTTTATACTGTTTATGGACTTCATAGACAGCAGTATCATATCCTTGTTTAAAGTCAAAGGATTCTCCTGATTTAGTTTGGAATGTTTTGCTTTCATCCTCCTCATGGTCTTCTTGCGTTAGGAAAACATGGCTTTTACCATCCAGACCCATTAAGTTAATTTCAGGATCTTCATTGAGCTGATTGGCTGTGGAAGTTTCTGCATAGTTTTCTTGAAAAGGGGGTCTAATGTCTTGGTCAGCACTTGTCTTTCCTATGTTTGGGTTCTGAGGTCTCCTAAAATTCGGGTTTCTAGGAGGGTTGCTTTGTGATGCCTCCCATGATGATTTTCTTTCAACTGATTCCACTCTTTCACCCAATCTCTTCATGCTGTTTAGTATTGCATCCAGCTTTTGATCAAAACCCGAGGGCTCTTCTCTGAAGCCAGTCTTCTTTTCCAACTTTGCCCTGTTTCTTTTGGCAATTAGGTTAGCCTCTACAGTGACTGCAACCCTTTGAGCTTCTGCAAGGGTTGGAGGATCTCTTTCTTTCAATTGATAAGCCATATCAGAATCAAAACCGTCAGGGAAGTTATACAGGGCCAAATCAGGAGGGGGCCTTAAGTTCTGTGGGATAGCATTATATACATTGTTAAACCTAGCACAATATTCCAAAACTGTTTCTTGGGGACCTCTTTTAATAGTGTTATATTCACCAAGTATGTGGAGAGGATCTTTCTTCTTCTCCCATCTCTCAGTAAAAGCTTCGTAAAGCTGATCAGGTGTTGCAATGGAGTTTGCATTGAGGGATCTGAACCAAGTTCTAACATCCCCAGTTAAGCTTTGAACAAAAATTCTCATCCTGACACTGTTATCATCTATTTCATAGGTCTCAAAGTGGTCTTGCATCTTCTTGGCATGCTGGACAGCTGTCAAAGGGCCATGGGAGTCAAAAAATGAGATTTTGGTTTGGTAGTCTTGGGGTAGAGCTGGAGCATTAGCTGGTATCTGCAGAGGTGCATACCTGTTGGCCATGTTTATGGGATTTACAGGGTTGACAGGAATAAATGGAACAGCAGGGATTACTGGTGTAACAGGGTTAATGGGATGGGTAACAAATGGGGAACTGGTTGAAAGAGTATGTGCAGTGGGTGAAGATGTAAGAGGAGGACTTTGAGGTGTTGATGATGAACTAGGGGAACTAGGAGTGGATCGGAAAAGAACTTTGCAAGGAGTAGGAATAAGGATAGGTCGATCTGAACTTATATCTGAATCAGCAGGCTTCTCCTGCTTTTGCTGTCTCCTAATGTTCTTTGGAATGATATTGGGATTATCAACAATGATAGGTTGATTAGGGTCAGGGTTTGCCCTAGTGTGCCTTGGGTTTCTTTTGGGAGCCAGCTTCTAATTTTTTTTTTGAATTTGTAGAAGAAGTTTATATATGCAAGGACTGGATGTGAATTTTGGAATGGCTATATATGTTCCAAAGCTGGGATGAAGATTCCCTAATCAGCTCTTCCCTAAAGCTGTTCCTGTGCTACAGAAACAGTCCTAAGGCCTCTTGGCTAGTTTCAGGCTTGATGGTAGCTTTGGAAGATAGATAGTAATTGAAAAATCTTTAAGAAGTCCCCAGTGGAGTCGCCAATTATGTTAACACCCAGGTTGTTCCCTATGACTCCCAAGGGAATACGGCCGGGGTAACCACTAACCAATCTTTTGATCACCGTTTCTAGCCAAACTGTGATCAGAGAGGGCTCTCTCTTTATGATTTGTATCTGTTATGATAGTGTTTTAGGCTAGGTATTACGCACAGGTTTTGTTTATGTTTTGGTTGAAGATTTTCTTTCAGGTCTTGTGATATAATGTTCAAAGAGTCAAATATCATTGGGCAATGGAGTCTATGGCTGTAGGTGTCTAGAAACCTTGAGGTGAATTGGTGAAACTTACAGGGCCATTTGGATACTTCATATAACAAAATTTTTGATTTACAACACAAATAGGTGAAAAAACCAGTGAAAGCAATTAAGAATTTTCACTAAAGTATTCAAGTATTTCCACCAAACTAGGTATGAGAAACGGATAGATGTCTCAGGAGCAAACTTGAATCCCTGGGAATGTCTATCACTGTAAAAGATATAGTTTTAAAGTGCAGCAATTAAGAATTACACTTCATTCACTGTATCTGAAGAAAACATGGATAATAGCTTAGATTGAGTTCAGGGTAATCAGTGATTAAATCCTGGAACTATTCTTCTACTTTGCTATTAAGTGTGAAACATTTAAACAATAAAAGAGAACAAAAGACTCGAAAACATGTAACACAGAGATTTAAGAAAGACTTATTGTTTTATGAAACACTCTGGAATCCTGCAACATTCACCATTCATCGCAATGCATCAAGGTGCGCCCAGCTTTGGAAATTCCATTCACCCTTTGTATTATTTCTCTGAGAATTTTTACAGCAAGTGAGATCTCCAAAATGAAAATAACAACAACCCCCCAAGCTTCAGTGAGGGGCGAATATATACATACGATTTTACAAAAATATCTGAGTTCTAAGTTATCTCAGACTTAATGTTCTCACCCACTTTTGAGATATTATTATCAGAAATTTATTACAGCATTGAATACAAAATAAAGGCGTCTTGATGTTCTGTCAGAAGATATTTTGGCCTTTGGGAGCTGCTAAGTCGGTTGGGATACTTTGATCAAATGCTGGAGAACCCGACTTTATGGCTCGTGCGCTGTATTTTGGGTCTGCCACCTGTGATTGTGATTGCTGCTGTGGTGAGTAAATAGCTCTGCCGAGCTGGCTCAGCATCTGTCTTTTCCTTGTGGAGTTATCCACCAAAATTCTGCCTGTGCATGACTGTTCATAAACTGGAGAAAATTAACGCTACAGGTTCTGGCCTGATAAGATTATCTGTGTCAAATTCCTCCATACTTCCTGTGTGGGCAATTGATGATTTATGATTGCCCCCATAGTCTCATCTGCTTCTGTATACTTAAAGAAATTTGGTGGTGTATCAAACAGGTGATCAATTTCATTCATAATAAAAAACAGGTTATCCACCCTATCATACAAATTCTGTCCTGATGCTGGCCCTGTTTCTGCTGAGGTACTGGGCTGTTTTGCAATTTGGGCTGCAGCATGGGCATCAACCCTTTTGATGTAATTTTCCAGGGTAAGCAGTCTTCCTACACTGCTTAAAATGCTGGGGAGGCCTCTGTTTTGTAATGCCAGGAATCTGTCCAGGAATTTGTTGATTTCGGTCTGCATGTCCTGTGTTCTCCTCTCCAGTGTTCCAACTAGGCTTCTTAGTGTCAGGACTCTTTTAACTACTGAAATTGTTTCAGTCCTGTTAGTAATTCCCATGGTGGCCAGCTGAGAGCTTGTCTTGTTATTTAAAATATTGATCATTCTGCTGGCAGCATCTGGCATGTGGCCAAGGCTTGCTCTTGCTCTGTGTATTTCCTTGTTTGCCTTTGTGATGAGTACTATTTGCTCATCCATAGTCTCAATATACTGCCACTGATTGGTGATGGATCGACCAATGTTGCCCCAGAGGACTGCTTTTAATTCTGCTGTTACTTTTTCTAGTGCAAGCTCCTTTTCTAGTTCAGCTATTCTCTTTTTTAGAACTTTTATTTCTCTTTCCTTTGCTGCCTCATTCTGCTTGCTTTTGTCAAATCTTTCATTCGCCTTAGTCAAAGACCTTTTGACTTCATCAAGCTCTTTCATTTGGGATTCAAGAACTCGGATCTCAGCTTGCAGCTTCTGCATATCCAGACTAGGAGTCTGCTCTGTTGTTGGCGTGGTTGTTGCTGTAGATGGTGCTGTAGTTCCTGTCTGCTGAGGAGGAAGAGTAGTTGTTGGAGGAGCTTCTTCAAGATTGATTACTTCCGGAGGGGGCTGGGAAGTTTGGCCCTCTTCTCTCTGTTTCAATGCTGTCTGTAATGCTGCCTTTGCAGCTTCTGATTGTCCTAGCTGGTCTTGAGTCCGAACCAGCTCCTTGTATAAGGATATCATCAAATCCGTAGCATCCTTTTCTAGCCTTTGCTGAGCAACTTCATCTGTTTGAGGATGGATGGTGGCTGGGAGCTTGATTTTCTTTCTTAAGGCAGCCATGTCTTGATCCCTTATCTTCAACAGTTCTTGGATCCCTTTAACATCTTTAGGATCATGTCCTATTTCTATAATTACCTCCTCCAAGGACTTGATTCTGTTGTCCTTGGCTTGTGATGATGCTCTCTCCAATTCCAGCTGAGAGGCTGTATTATCAAGGCTGCTCTTCAATTTGTAGTTTTCCAATGTTTCATCTGCCAAGGAGGCATACACCATTTCACCAGTTTGTTTATGCAGTTCGATTTTATCCATAGGGTGTATATCTTTGGCCAGAACCTCCATGTTGGTCCTTAGGTAATCCGAGGTAGATTGGGGATGCAGAGTTGTGGGCAAGAAGTGACTCATGATCATTTTGCCTTCACTTACATCAAAGGCAGACATGAGTCTTTGCTGATTGGTGGGAGCCAGGTTCAGCAAATGATTGTACAGCTGTACTTTAATAGGATCACTCCTCCTTTTAATGTCGATAAACTGCTGTTTGATGCTTACCTGTCCTTCTTTGTGCTGGCTGGAGGAGCTGACCTCCCCTCCCATAGCTCTATCATGTTCATGCTGGAAAGAACTGGCTGATACTTCTCGGCTGGGTGGGCCCATGCCCGATGCTTGTCTTATTGCCTCATCATCTTCTGGGAAGTCATTCAACCTTTGCCTTTTCTCTCCCTGATCGATGGATGAAGTCAGGGGAGTCTCTCTATCTCTTTTCCTGGTTAAGTCCTCCTTTTGTGGGGTTTGGAGGACCGATGTATCAAAAGTAGTTTCTGCCCTAGGAGGCACTATATTCTGAGCCTGTTGCTCAGTGGAACTAGGAGTGTCAATCACCTTTTCTTGCTGCAAGGGTTGCTGTTCCTTAAGTGGCACTTCTTCTTGCTGCTGCCCTTGTTCCTGCTGTTCCATTTCTTCTTGCTGTTGTAGCAATGTCTCCACTTGTTCTTCTGTCAATGGAGGTGGCTGTTCCACCTGCTTTCCTTTATCTTTGCTTGCTGTCTGCGGTGCCTTCTCGGCAGTTTGCTGCTGTGTTGTTGATGATGTAGTAGCTGCTCCAAGCTGTCTTCTGTATGAATGAGGAACCTGTCCACAATTTTCCAAGTCAGCTTGCTTTTGTATATTTCTAGCTTCTCTTTCTAGAAGCTCTTCAGCAGTTATTTCTTCTTCTAAGGTACCCTCTTCCCAGCTTAAGGCATTGGCATACTGTTCAATCTCAGGTTGTCTCTTGTGTGCATAACCACCCAATTTGTATTTTATCCTCCTGAGGGAGACAAAATGATTGGGGTCATAGGGTATCCATTCAAAACTAGTTTGCAGTCTGAGGCCTTCCAGGATAGTGTTTGCCTCTTTCCATCCCTCCTCTTTTCTGTTATATAGGAAAGGACCCAGCTGGCTCCTCACCTTTAGCTGTGACTTCTTGTTCTTGCTCTGAAAATGCAGGTAGTCTGAGTTGCCAAACTGTCTGAAATATTCCAAGGCAAAAAGCCTCATGGGGACATACCTTGGCAATCTAAAAGGTGTCAACTCACAGCCATATATTCTGATGACTGTGTGGTTTTGGTAGAAGTACCAATTACCAATGCTGTAGGTTTTGTTTAGGTGAAGAACTCTCTTCATATCATCAGTTAGCCTTGGAGGAGGAACACCATGCAATACTGTCAAGGCTGGATAAATGAATAAGTCAATGAACTCATTGTATGTGTAAGGTGACACAAATGTATAGTGAAAGACAGAGGTCCAGAACACCACTGATCTTGGATTTCCTTGGGCATTGAGTTGCTTCAAAGGAAAAGAGAAGGTAGCTGGTTGATAAAACAAGAAGAGGTGGTATATGTATGAGGTATACCTGAATAGTCTTTCTCTCTTCAAGTTCATAAACTGGTCATGGATTTTATCTGCAATGTATGTAGCATAATCATAATGCACAGCTGGGGGCTTACCAGGAGAAAATAGAGACAGCATTGCTATTATGGTTTCATCCACATCTTCCATTCCCTTGAATCCTAGGGCATAGCTGATCAAATCCACTAACATCCTGCCCAATTCATTCAAGTACTGATATCCAATAGGAGGAGTTCTGACAAATTCAGAGCCTGGTTTTACAAACAGCTGATTGATTTTAATAAGTTGGTCGCTTGACAGCTTGCTCCCTTTCTTTATCAAATTCTGCATATTGAGGGGGGTCAATTGCTTGGCAGTATGGAAGTGCAGCATCTCATTAATACTCTCTGAGGTGATCTGGAACAAAACTAAGCCTGAGGGGCTAATGACAGCTCTTTGGTTTGGGTCATAGCATTCCTGGCAGCTGTATATCAACTCTGGCATAGGATTTACCTGGGGGAGGTTGTAGATTGGCAGGTTTGAGTCCCAAATCCCCAAGATGTCTGCTCCACTCAGGTGCTGGGCTTTCAACTCATTCAGCATCTGGATATTGTATTTGGAGCCCATAAGAAACCAGTCCAGCATTTGGTAATCCATATCTCCCAGGGCTTTCCACTCCAATTCCTGGTGAGGGGCATTGAGGGGCTTGATGTTGAGAGCAATGGGAGTCTCCATGATCTTCTTCAGAGTTCAACAATTGTAGGTGGATGGTTTAATGGAAGCAACACAGAATAGAAGTGATTTTCTGTAAAAACAGTTTGTATCTCAGATACCAGAGGAGGAATTTACACAACAGCAGTTGAAATACTGTTTGTTTCAGGAGCACGGCTTCTCTATGGTCTCACTATGTCCTCTTTTAGCGGGTGAATTGAGTTTAACCAGAAATTTGCCGGGAATACGCAGTGAATGATGTTTTTGAGCGAAATTACAGGTATTAAGGCTCGGCCGATGTTTTTGGACTTCACAGTTGCAAATGTGGATGTGCAGAGGGAAATGGCCGGTGAAAATATAATTTTTAAGGTCTCCTTAGCCCTCTGAGTAACTTTAATTTCAATAACAGGCGTATGGAGGGCAGCAAGCGGTAAATACCTGTTAATTGACGAACAGAGGTCGCATGGGCGTGCACTGTTGGAGCTCTGGAGGTCGCCTTGGTTAACTGAGCAGGTTGGCGAAAATTTGGACGTAAACAGCCATGCAGAGCCGAAGTAGCGACAGGAGTAAAAAGTGAGAAAAACACGGTTTTTTGGGTTAATATGGACCTTTTTACCATTTTGGCGCTTTTTAGTGATGACGTCATTGGCGGGTCAAGGTCAAGTGACGTCAACTGATGTCATTGGGTGACGTGGCGGTAAGCTATTGGTCCATGGGGGCGATGAGGTGGCAGCCATGTCATCAGCGAGGTGGGCCAGTCAACGGCAAAAGGACAAGCAGAAATGACGTGGCGATATGACATAGGAGGGCAGATGGCGGTCAGGACCGTAGCGGTTACGGTTAAGGCTTAGCCGCTACGGTCTCTCGGGGCGGTCTGGGTACGGCGCTGAAAGTGTCAGGCCCGGCTCCGAGAGCCCTTATCGTTTGACGCGTGGCCTGCCCGTGACGTGACGCAACGTCACTTTCTCGGGCGGTAAAGGACCACCATGGGGGCCGCTCCGATATTGATGTGGATCGTCGGATCCTCGGGACCTGATCCGACGGTGGGCGGAGCAACAACGTGCTCGGAGTATATGCTCAGGCGGAAAACTTTGGGTTGTGGGTTTTTTGATGTTTTTTCAATGTTTTCCATTAAAACAAACTGCGCGCTAACCTTTTGGAAATGTGCCAGAGGCGGGCCTTTTAGACTTTGGGTAATTTTTTCAAAGGATTTTAAGGGTAAAAGAGGGTTTATAAGGGTTTTTTCAATGCAAATGGCGGTTTGAGGAGCAAGTTGGCTTGTAGCAAAGGGGGAATGGGACGTGATAGGTTCACCAAGGTGACCAGAGGTCACTTTGGTTCCTTTTGAAGAACATATGGCTATAATGCCAAGAGGAGGAGTATTTATAGAATTTGGGGCTTTATACACCATAGTGTTAATATTATTAGGGGAAGGGTAAGATAGGGGAGCTATATAGTAGAATTAGAGGTTAATATGAATGAGGGAGCAAATGAAGGGGATCTCACTGAGTTTATCTGAAATTGATTTAGTTTTGAGAGTAGATCAAAATGAAAAGATCTTAGACAAGAAATGTGGCCTTTGTATGAACAAGAACCACCATAAAACCATGATCTTTCTCCATGAATCTCAGCTGAAAAGGGAATGTTAATAATGGAGTGAAGGGGGAAAGGGAGGTTAGTCATGCTCCTTGCTGCAATTTGATGGAATTAACCACTTTGTCCATTGATAGATTTTGCCTTGGCAATACATCTTTTGACATATGTGCAATGGTGAAAATGCCCTTTCTGCAACCACAACTACTTACCCAGCTATTTTCCTAGCATTTTTTGTTTCTCCATTGGAGGGTGCACTTGGACTTGCAAACCCTTACTTGCCTTTTCTTTTCTTTGGCTTTTTCTTTATTCTTTTCTATCTACTTCTGCCCTTATCTCTTCCAAGGTCCCAGATTAGGCTGTTGGGATCCTTTTCTTCTCTACCTAAACTAGTTGTCTGCCAAGATTAAGCAGTTTGGACAGACTCCTTTCTCTATTCTACAACAGAAAATTTAAACATGGCATGATCCAGATTAGACTTTTGGACCATCCATCAAAATTTGAAATAAGGTCATCAATATTTGAAACACTTTACACACCTCTTGTTCTCTAGGAAATATGGGATCTTTGTGATATCAAAGCAGAGCATATTTGGACTTTCTTTGGCCAATCATAAAATATGAAACCTATTGGTATAGGTATCCAACAAAAGGAAGTCCAGAGAATAATGAGAAAGAGGAACATCGGGAACAAACTCAAGATATTGATTACCAGAAAGAAGCTATAATGAACGATGTTGAACTGGAGATGGATCAGGAAATGACACAAAATGATATGGACTTGGAGGACCATGAACTACAGGAAATTCTTGAGAAAGAAAATCTAGATCTGGAAGGGTTCTTGATGCAGGGAACCATGGGAGGAGTAGATTCGTTACCTCAAGAAGAGCTCAATAGAATACAACAATTGTTTTTATGGAAAACGCAGGCTAATCCATTGGAAAAAGGAAAATTCATAGATAGGTAGGACAACAGAGGAGTGAAAACAATAAAACGACTCCGGGATTAGCTACTAGAAACCCAAGCAAGAAAAGAGGCCGGAAAAAGTAGAATGAGCTCTTGATGGAGTGTGGAAAGCTAATGATAGATTCAGGTAAGATGAAAGACCTAGCTAGCTATTCCTTCATAAACCTTTAACTATGAAGTTTACATCATGGAATATTAGAGGTATAGGGAGTAAGAGAAAGTAGAGAATGCTCAGTAATAGAATGAAACAAGATATGTCAGATATTATCTTCATCCAAGAAACGAAATGTTCCATTCAAAAAGTAAGAAAAATTCATAGCAAGTGGCTCAATAGATTCAAGTTTCTAGAGGTCAAAGCAGAGAACATAGCGGGGGGCATACTCACTCTTTGGAATCCCTAAAAAATTGCATTTTAGATGTTGAGGCCTCCAAGAATTATTTATCAATAGTGATTCAACCAGTAGGAGACAGGGACACCTTTCTGGTCACAAATGTTTATGGACCCCAGGGAACAGATGACAAACTCAAGTTTCTAGACTCTCTTGTGGATCTCAGCGACAGACATTCAGAGATACCCTAGATTATGGGAGGTGATTTCAACATGATCAAATCTCTTTCAGAGAAAAAAGGGGGAACCAGAGCTCTAAGTAAAGACTCTTTAGCATTTCAAACCTTTTTAGACAATATGAATCTGGTTGACACAAACAGGAACACTAGCCTCCACACTTGGAATAATAAAAGAGGTGGAGGGTCCCATGTGGCCTCAAAGTTAGACAGATTTCTAATCTCAGAATATCTTATGATAGTAGATAAGGAAGGAACAGCGAGAGTTCTCTCCTTTGGAGGTTCATATCACTGGCCGGTTTAATTGGAAATTAAGGGCATTAGAACTCCTAGGAACAAACCTTTCAGATTTGAGAATATATTTTTGTCCCACCCAGACTTCTTCAGCAACATTGAGAAATGATGGTCAAAGATTTGCAGATATAGGGGACTAGAATGTTCCTACTTCACAAAAGACTAACGCACATCAAACTTTGACTTAAAGATTGGAACAAGGATTTTGGCAATATTTTTGTGGAAAAAAAAGCTGTAGAAAACAAAATGCAGGGTCTCAACCAAGCTATGATCATGAAAGGCTTTGATAAATCCATAAATGATCAAGTGGTTAAACATCAGCAAGAGTGGGAGAATCTATGTAAATAAGAGGAAATATTTTGGAGACAAAATTCCAGAACTCAATGGCTCAAAGAGGGAGAGCCATACCAAATTTTTTTACAGATCCACAATTGCCAATAGGGTTCACAACAAAATATCTTCGATCAAGAATGAGGAGGGGGAGCTCCATATTTCCCATGAAGCAATAGAAGCTGTACTAGTCCAGCACTTCCAAGATATTACTCGGGAGAACAATTCAGATAGAGAGAACTTCATCAGGGACGTAACTAGTAACATACCGAAACTAGTTTTTGAAGAGGATAATTTCAACCTTAACAGGCCAGTAATGGAAGAGGAGGTTAGTGAAGTCCTCAAAGATATGCAGAACGGGAAAGCACCATGACCGGATGGTTTCAATGTGGATTTTTTCAAAGCTTTCTAGAATATTGTTAAACAAGACATTTTGTAGGTAGTGGAGGACTCCAGATTGAATAGAACTATTCTGAAAGCGCTTAATACCTCCTTCATCTCCTTAATCCCCAAACAAGATAATGCACAAACACCGGATAAACACAGAACAATAGTCCTATGCAATGTGGTCTACAAGATAATATCCAAGGTAGTGGCCAACAAACTTAAACCTTTACTTCCTGTTCTGGTTTCAGGGGAACAAGCAGGTTATGTGGAAGGCAGAAAAATTCTGGACAACATTATTGAAGCTCAAGAGGTGGTACACTCATTAACTAGCAAGAGGCAAGTAGGTATGATCATGCAATTGGATATTTCCAAAGCTTATGACAAGGTGAATTGGTCCTATATCAAAAAAGTTCTTATTGCTTTTGGATTTGATCACAATTGGGTTAGATGGGTCATGGCACTGGTATCTTCATCTAGTTTTTCTATTTTGGTTAATGCCTCTCCCTTGGAGATTTTCAGTCCTTCAAGAGGCCTCAGACAGGGAGATCCGCTCTCCCCCCTTTATTTTCATCCTTATGATGGAAGGACTGGGTTGGTCAATAAAGCATGCCAAAGTAACAGGAAAGATTAAGGGTCTCCTACTAACTGAGAATGACTATGCCCTGACTCACCAACAATTTTGTAGATGATACCATGTTGCAGGGAGTCCCCACAGCCAAAGAAGCTTTAGCCTACAAAATAATTCTGAATCTCTTTGCCTTAGCTTTAGGTATGGAAGTTAATCTCTCCAAATCAAAAATCTTTTTCTTCAATACCAATATTGCTATTCAGAAAAATATCTCTAGAATTCTTGGCTTTCAAAGGGATTCCCTTCCCTCCAAATATGTGGGTGTTCCTTTAACTGCAAAACCATTGCTCAAAAGTATTTTGGAACCCTTGATCAATAAGTTGCAAGATAAAGTCAGTAAATGGACCATCAGATCTTTAAATCTTGCTGGAAGGTTGGTTCTTACAAAAGTTGTTCTTTAAGCTATCCCTATTTTCATGTTATCTACCCTCCCAGCTCCAAAAGGAATACTTCAGCAATTCAGAAATATCCAAAGAAACTTCCTTTGGGGTAAGGAGGAAACAAGGAGAAAATGGACCTTAGTGTCTTGGGAAAAAATTTGTAAACCCAAAAACCATGGACGACTAGGATTAAATGATTAGGAAATACTCAGCAAAGTTTTAGGAGCCAAACTATGGTGGTGTTGGGTTCAGAATCCTGAGACCCAATGGGAAAATATCTGGAAAGAAAAGTATGCAAGCTCTTGGCATACCAGAGATCTCATAAGAATGTCAGGAAATATAAAGGGCTCACACATATGGAACAAAGCCTGGGAGAATAGAAACCTAGTGCAAGAGAATAGTTTTTGGGAAATCAGAGAAGGAGATCTAGCTCTTTTTTGGGAAGATAGGTGGCAACAAGAGCCAATTCTGTTAAAAGCTGACTTCTTCAACCTTAAACAGGAAACCGATTCCCAAGGATTAATTAAGGTAAAATACTTCTAGGACCATACTCAGCACATGGAAAAGTGGAGAATCTGGAGAAATATTGATTGCAAGAATAACAATCCCTTGAAAACAAAAATAGAGACGCTCAGGAAAATGGTGGAACAGAGGAAGATCTTAGTTTCAAAGGGGAAAGACCAACTAATATGGGGCAATAACAAAGAGGTCACCTTTAATCTTAAGGAGGAAAAAAGCATTCTCCTTGAGATGGATTCCCTAGTTCCTGACAAAATCTGGCAGAACCTTTAGAGGCACCAAGGGTGGATGAAAATCAAACTCTTTATGTGGTTGGTATACCACAAGAAAATCTTGACTTGGGACAAAATTAGGAAGAGGGGTGTTCTAGGACCTTCAAGATGCCAGCTCTATAAGGCTCAAGAGGAAACAATGGATCATTTACTTAACAACTGCATTTTCACCTCCTGGTTATGGAACACTTTTGCCACCATCTTTCAACAATCTGATAGGGACAGAGGTAGCATCATTAATACCCTCAATAATTGGAGAAGAAAATTTTCAGATTATGAATTACTCAACTCAACTTGGGCTCTTGCTCCAAGTTTCATCATCTAGAATGTTTGGAAGGAGAGGAATAAAGGAATTTTTAAGGATGAAAAGAATCCCCCACACCGCCTTCTTGAGTTAATCCTAAAACAGCTTAAGGAGACTGTAAGAATCACTATTTTCCACTACCCTAAAAAACCTCCCTTAGATAGGGATTCCAATATTCTCAGGCAACTGGGGATGTAGGGGCTCACTCCTCAAGGCCTAGATAGGAAGGTCATTTCAATGGACATGGAGAAAGATTTTTGGCATCCTCCCCCAGAAGGATTTTTGAAATACAACATTGACAAAGCTTCAAAAGGAAACCCAGGAACTGTTGGGTATGGAGGAGTCCTTAGGGATGCTGAGGGAAATATTATCTTCATATTCCATTGTTACCTAGGGAAAGCCACAAACAACATGGTGGAACTAATGGCCATGGAGCAATGTCTCGATCTTCTGAGTCAAAATAATTGTTGCAATGTGATAATAGAAGCAGACTCTGAGTTAATCATTTTCTCAGTGAAAAGAATAAATAGTGGAACAACACCGGAAAAAGTCTCCAATCACTCGAAATTAATCCCAGTTTTCCAAAGAATTCAGGGTCATCTTCAAAGCCTCCATACTGTCAATTTCCATCATGTTCGTAGAAAGGCCAATAAGCTGGCAAATCCTCTTGAAAAATAGGGTGTTAGCTATACAAAGGAAGAGGTTTTGATGAAGTGGTAGGAGTTGAGCCAAAGCAGACTGAGGACTCTTTGTTTTGAATAGGCAGAAGAGGATAAGAGAGTGTTCAGACACAAAGCTAACGAGGCAAGCTCTTAATTTTTATCCTCAATTTTCATTTTCAGTATTGGGCAATCAGGTCTTCAGTAATGGCTTCTAGAATTCCCAAAGTCAGTGAGACGAATATTACTGTTTGTGGTCATCAAAGTTCCCTCATTAATGGAGCGTCTCTCTTCCTTTCTGGGTTCCATGTTCAGGTGAGAAGGAAAAGTATACATAGGAGGAATCTTGGTTCTTCTGGTTGTCGGATTAATCCGATTTTTAGGATTCAAAGAGCAAAAATACCTCCCAAGTAGTTTTCAGATGATCGCATCACTCTAAGTCAGGAAGCAATATTTGCAATTTTGTAGAGATCATAATCAACTTCTGACGCATGGCGGGGATACGGTTTTGGAAACCGCCCTTCATTGCACACTATCGTGGGGTCAAATTTTTCGGTGCAATATAATTCTCCACTGTAGGATCTAGCAGATTAGATCAACGATCAAGTTTATTCATGCAGCTTGTAGGTTTGGTTAGTTAAACTTTGGTCGTCTTGTTGGAGTGATGACAACCACGACCGTTGGTTTGATTGCAGTTTTGATGGCCTATATCATTGGGGTACTTCTGAGGGTTGGGTGGGAGTCTTCATGGGTTTTCTAATGACCATTAGGCATTTGTGGTTTACATTTCTTGGGTTAAATTTTTTTATTTGGTAAAGCCAAGAATTTTTGCCCTAGGGGCTTTTTCACTAATTTTTTCTATCTCCTGGGCGTTGGGGAGATACTTGTATTTATTGTAAACTATTTTTCTGATTAATGCAATAGAAGGATCAACAGTTGCTTCAGCAAAAAAAATAAAATAATATATTATAATATTAAATGTATTATGATGTTTTTTTGTAAACTCACGGTTCTATACTAATATTGAAAACATTTACAATGCATTAAAAGTATCAAAAATATGTCTTAGCTTGGCTTCCCTGGTAGAAAAATAGACCAAAGACAATAGATAGTAAGTATAACAATCCTCAAAATAGGAAGGATGAAACCAAAGTTAATAAGAATACAAAAATTAGGCATAACATTCGATAACATAATAGTAGAAAAACAAAACCAATAACAAGGACATGCTATTACATGAATTTTCCAACAAAACATAAAACATAATCATTATCAGGAGCATATGCAGTGTCAGGACTAAGGAAAATTAGCAGATACTTGTGATTAGGGTTGCCTGGAGGAGGATTTTTTCACACAATAGTATCCTTGGTGTGGACAATGCAATCATCCATGAGCTGATATAGGAAGTGCAATTCCTCCACGTAGAGGTGAAGCTCGCCTCTTCTTTCATTTCTTTCAAATAAAACTTTCCCTGTGAGGTTCTTGCTATGCCAAGGTCAATGGTGTGTAAATATTCATTATGACGCCACAAGAAGTTACTAGGTTAGGGACCTATTTTGATATCGAAGCCATGACCTATGAATCAAAATCATTCTCCTACTCCTCTATAACTTCTTGTTCAATGTCCTTAATTTCCTGTTGAATTGCCAAAGGGTATGCTCTCAAAATTATTAGTTGGAGAATGAACTCTGGCCTTGGCTTGGGCACTTTCGAGAGCTCCATGACTCTTAGATCCTCATCTCGACTGGGCTCTTTGAGAGGGAATATTGACAAAATGAGATAGCAAGTTCACTCAACACACATCTAGAAATGAGAGAGAGCTAAAATAAAGAGAAGCAACACTAGGTTTTGTCTTGAGATAACCAACCTTGAGAGACACACAACAAATAAAAATAAATCTAACCAACACAAGAAATAAATCACTCACATGTAGGGGAAGCTTGGTCCAAAATAAACTATGTGCAGTGTAAACAAGAACCACAAAAACACACTGAATTTGTGGGGCATATAACTAAATTCTGCAATAGCGATGGGAAGGGTTGAAAAGTGGAGACTGGGACAAGAACTAGAGTCCCCAAATTTATGACAAAATATGATTTCCCTAATTAATAACCTGATGAAATTCAATTTTCACTCACTTAGATAGGAACAAGATGAAGAGGGGGACTAGGTCAGGAGGGTATGGTCCTTCCTTCTGAATATTGTTATCACAAAAATGGAATAAATGGTTTGAGCCCACATAATACTTCCATATTGGCTCTAGAGCTAGCTAAAATTACTCACACAAAGTAGAGAATGACCTCTTAACATTCCAATTTGAGCTAGAAAACCTTCTCCATATGCATTTGGACTACCAACACCACCAATGGTGGCCTCTGAAGCTTGCTATGAATTCATTGCACATTAAGACCTAAATGGACATGCATCCCCTTCGACATTATTTCCAAATCATTGATTTTAAGGCTGAAGTAAAATTCAAATGGTGTGGTGTGGGATGGAATCCAACACCACATTTCCTCCCATATCCTCATGGGGGAGAAACTAGAAACTATTGACACACTCCCTTTAATCATCCCTAAACACACCAATTAGGGAGTTGTAGTCCTGCAGAATCAGGTTGTGAAATCCTTGAAAGATGTGAAACTTAAGAGAGGGAGGTAATGGCTATCCAATATTATGAGTTTGATTAATACTTTCTATGTTAGCCAAGAAGTTCACCATCTTATTGGTTGAGCATCAAACATTGGAGGTGAGAACTACTAGAATTTGTGAGAGAGGGGATTTCATTTTCATGAGATGATTTTCTGGTCACAAGATAATTGATATATTTTTAGAGTTCCCTCCATGGAGAAGATGTTTCACTTTGCTGATAACTAGTTGAGAATCCCCTTCAATGATTATCTTGGTGTATGAGAAGTGGAGGTCAAATGAGAAGAGCCCATTTCCAAGGAGAAGAGTTTAGTAGTGTTGTTGGTAATCAAGCCCATATTTTTGAGAAGTAGAAGAGAGCATGTTTGACCATCACGAAAAATTCCTCCATAGCTAGAGTTTCCAGGTTGCCTTTGGAGGTGCCATCAAAGTTCAATTTGAAAAAATAAGGGGAAGGGGACCAAGAGGAGGAGAAGAAACAAGTGAAAACTAAGGGAAGAGGATGGTGGTGGGGGCGGGGCAGGGGAATAGGGGCAAGGAAGAGCTTCCTTAGGAATTTAAGTTCAGAAGAAGGTGATGTCCAAAGGCTAAGGGATGAGAATGTCCAATTCCTCCATGTATAGGAGAAGCTTGTCTTGCTTTCATTTATTTTAAATAAAACTTTCCCTGAGGATGTTACAACATTCTTGAAAGATGTGATCCTTAAGAGAGGAAGGCCATGGTTGTGCAATATTAAGAGCTTCATCAACACTCCTTATGTTGGCCAAGAAATTGAACCTCTAGAGATAAGTGTGTAAATAGTAGGAAACTATTCACATGTTTGGTGGAAACTCCATCATTAAGGATACATAAATATTTTTTAGAATGTTTTGAACACAAGACTTAGTTAAAATGAGTGAGGTGATGGCTAGTTGACAAGATTTAGAGAAAATTTGATAAAATTTAACTTAAATAAAATAAATTGTTAATAAATAAAATGTAAAACTAAGACTACATTTTGACTAAAATGGAGATGAATGGGAAATTTTTGTTTTCAATTAGAGAAATTATTAATAAGTAAAAGGTAAGACTAGGTAAAATTTGATCAAATTTCACTAGAGTAGATGGAAACTATCGAAACCCTCCATTTGTTCATCCCTAGATATCCCCATTCAGGAGTTGCAATCCTATATAAGGAGGTTCTGACATTCTTGAAATATATTATACTTAAAAGAGGGAGGCCATGGTTGTGCAATATAAAGAGTTCATCAACATTCCCTATGTCAGCCAAGAAGTTTTCCACCTTATTGGTTGAGCATCAAACATGGGTGGTGAGGACTACTAGAGTTCGCAAGTGAGAGGATTACATTCACATGAGATAATTCTCTAGTTGTCAGATAATTGATAAACTTTTAGAATTTCCTCCATGGAGAAGACGATTCAATTTTTTTATAACTAGTTGAGAATCCTCTTCAATGATTAGCTTGGTATATGAGAAGAAGAAGGCGAGGTCCAAGTATCTAGAGGCTAGTCGATGAGAAGGGTGGTTCCTTTAATACACAAAGGATTCTTCAAGAAACCAAAATGTTGAATTAGGCATTAAATTTTGAAGATGTGACCATTTAATTCTTTCAAGATACACCATAGAAAAAGACTAGGAATTAGAGTCCATGCTCTATTTAAAATGGTATTTTCAAATTGACTTATACTCCAATTTGCAATGGTTTTCTCTAAGCTATCATGATCTCTATTAGAATACTAAGAGAATTTCCACATGCCCACAAATCTCACTAAAGTAGTTACATTTAATAAACAAATGGTTGGCATCTTTGTGGCTACTACAACATCGATGACATAATGATGGCCCTTTGATGCCATATTTGATTAATCAAAGACCTTGAGGGATGGATAGTGGAAACCCTTTCCACACATTTTTCTTCATGATGAGATCTTGATGGTCAAAATTCGGGCTTTGGTAGCTTCATTTAATCACATTTCCTTCTCCCATGTCTATGGGAAACAAAACTATGAAGCCGACCTCCTCTCCAAAAGAGGTTTTCAAGCATGCATGACAGTCACTAATTACTAGGCTCATGCTCACGTTGTGCCCTGTTACTTCGACAATTTCATGTTCTAGAGGCAGGGGTAGCTCTTACATCCCCTTTTTAGTTAACTTTTATTTTAGTATTTGACTACTGTATTGACCAAGCAAATTAGAGCTTATGTTTACTAGTTCAAGTAGTCACATTAGTCTATGTTTTGTGATCAAGATCCATAGATTCCCGTTTTTTTTTTAGTCTTGGCTTCTGTTGTTGTGATTGGTGTATTTTTTGTGATCTATGTATTTTTAGTGATCTTTGTATTCACTGCTAGATATATTAAATGTTTGGAACATTGTTCTCTCTGCTAAAAACCTTTCTAAACTTAGCTGCTATGCAACCTTCTTTATTTTAAGTAATGAAAGTCAGGTTGTTCTTTTGTTTTGAAAAAAAAAAAAGAGATCTTCATAGAATACGGGAAATGAGAATCTTTTCAACATGTTTCTCTAAAATGTATTTTTTTGGTAAATTTGTAACCTAAAAACATTTTATTATATAAAATTAAAATGTAAATTTTTTCTTACATTTATATAAAAAAAAAAATCTCTTATATAAACTTAAAATAAATCAATCTATTTCACAAAGTTGACTATTCTCTTATATAAAATTAACATAAATAAGTGTATTTAAGAAATTGACTTCACTTCAATTGAATAAAGTCAACTTTTTTAAATACACTGATCATTAAAGTCAACTTTCTTGAACTCCACTATAATTATTTCTAGTGATTTAATTTTTATATATTCATTAGTTAAAAATAAATAACTGTATAATATCATGAATAAAGTCACTTTAAGATATTTATTGACTTCGTGTTTAGGGATAATTATGGTAATAGGTTAGTATGGGTTTTTTGGTATTTTTTTTTCAACCAAAAAATTATTAGAAAGTTGGATTAACTTATCATTAATTTATTTAAAAAAAGAGATTGAATTGCAACAGAGAGATGGTGATCCATAAACTCTTGAGAATTAAAATATCATTCATTCATTTAAAATCCTCTGCAATTAATTGAATACAAAATTTGATGTTTTTTTCCATATGTAGAAAAAATATATATCATAATGATAATCTTATATTCTTTGGTAAGAATATTTGAATGATTTGTGCGGATATAGATTGTTGAGTGAATTTCAGCTTCGTCAATTTGAAGAATACAATAATGCATGGAGTGGTCGAAATATTTCACTTAAAATCCTCATCTTCCACAGCAATGTTCAGTCGAACCGGCGATGTTTAAAAGGATTGGAGTAGTCCATGCTGGCATCATCATCTACCTCCTCATCATCATCGTCACTTGGTGAAAGAAGAGGACGTTTCTCATGAGTTGGAGGCAACGAGGGACGTATATCATTATCATTCTCCTCTTCCTCATCTAACTCCTCGTCTTCATCGTCATCGTCATCATCATCAGTCTCGTCGTCGTCATCATCATCATTGTCATCCTCTTCTTCTTCCTCTGCTGACTCATATTCATTGTCCTCCTCCTATTGCTCAGCTAGGTTGTTATGGTTGTCCTCCTGCTAGAGTAGCTACATTCATTAAATATATGGTTGGAATCTATTAAGAAATCTAGGGTAGCTAGATTAGGTAATTTTTCTTCTTTTGATAACTGCTTGTGATGTGTTTTTACTTAACTTAATTCGCTTCTTCTTTCTCTTTATTACAATTAATTTTATTATCATGAGACAACTACCAAAGCATAAGTAACAATGAGACAAGAAGAAACATGATGTGTAGGGAGTCAACCAGGGCCAAAACCTCTCCACTTGAGAGGAAAACCCACAAGAATTATTCTCTTCTTATAGAATATTCAAATGACAAATTTCAAGACCTAAGACCCTTGATAAAAATCCCTCCATGACTAATTCAACCTTTCTCCTTGATGAGCTTTCTTTCTAGCAATTTCAACCCCAACAACTTCTTCAACAAATTTGACCCCAACAATTTATTCTGCAACTTTGACCTAACGGTTTCTTTTGGAGCTTCAACCTAGCAGTTTCTATTGGAACTTCAACCCAGCAGATTCTTCTAGAACTGTGACCCAACAGTTTCTTCTAGAGCTTCGACCCAACAATTTCTTCTAGAACTTTGACCCAAAAGATTATTTTGAAACTTCTATGTAATATTCCTTCCTAAAATTATTTCTCTAAAGTTAATTTCACAATTTTGTATTTTTGACTATTATGGGGTCCATGAAATTTTGGGGGATGAGACTTAGGAGATGGGGGCTGAAATAATTTTGTTTGTGGAATGTGGGGGGACACCCACATTTAATACACATTCCTTGAAGAGGGAAGTCAAATTTTCCAAGGAAATAGGTTGAAATGGTGGATGGAGGGACCCACATGGGAAGGCAAGTCAAAATTATAAATAGAAGGGGCATAACATCTATTGGGTTCTTTTTTCAACTTTATTATTCTCTTGTTGCTCAAGTTATTTAGCTGGGTCACAAGTGCTACTTAGCACAAAGAATTCCAAGGGGAGAGCTCACCATTCTCTCGATGGACTTTGAATGCCACCCTATGGAGGTAAATTTGTCATTGCATTGGAGGGATATTTGTGGAGATTCTGGGATCATCTTTCAACCATTTCCGTTTGCTAATTCATGCTCTAGAAGGACGCAGCAGAGGAAAACGTGACACTCATTTAAGCTATCTTCCAAGAGGTGTTTTCCAAGAGAAATTGAGCATAGCTACTCTATGAAAAGGGTAAGCCTTGTGAAGAGTTTTGGGGTGAGAGATTAATTCTTGGGGACAGAATGAATTTCTATTCTCCTGGGGCTTATGCAGGAGACTAAATATGGGTACACATGGGGAGTTGAGGAAGGTATTTGTGGAGCTAGGTTGTGTAGGGAACTTGAGGAAGTCATCTGGGGGAGTGAAACATAAGATTTTGGAGTAATTGGAGGGATGCTACAGTGATTTTCCAGGGAGACTGTATTTTTTAGGCAGTTGAGGAGGACATGGTTTTTTGGGGTCAATTTTGGAGGTCAGAACTAGACCAAACCATTTCTTGGTTTTGGTGGGGTTGTTAAGAGGAGCTTGATTGCAGAATTTTCTAAACATGAGAGGAGGTTCTTTCAACAATTTCTTTCCAGCAGACAGAGAAGTTTCTCTAGGGCAGCGCAGAGCATATTTGGGGTAAGTCATTTCCACATATGGGCATTGTATTTTCCGACCTGGGGCTTATCTAGCTTTCCTTTTTGGAAAGCCCAGGTGCACTCTTTTCAGACCCCATCATATTGTTGCTCCATATACATAATAAAATGGCTCCAATGGATGGTGTTTTTGGAGATTTTCTAGGTGTCTACTTATATGTGTAAATTTTGTGTGTTTATATCAGTTTTTGCTTGGTTTATCAATGTATTTCCTAAGTAGTAATATTACATTCGACCCAACAAATTCTTCTACAAATTTGACCCCAACAACTATCCAATGCTTTGACTTATCTAACAACTGTAGAAAAGACCCCCTTTTTTAATCCTTATAAAGAATAATAATATTTACCTTGTAACTTAGTTGATTTTAATATTTTTTGAATAAATAAATATTGAATAAATATCGATTATTAATAGAAACTTAACCTTAGGTTTAAAGGATAAATTATGATTGACCAATAATTTTAGTTATATTTTTTGTAATAATCATTCAACCTTATAGGTAATAATTTATTTACCTAAGGACTTAGTTACCTCTAATATTTTTTATAAAAAATATTGAGCTAATATTGATTATTTGACCATTAAAGGATAAATTTTGATTTACCAATATTATTGGTTATTCTATTATGAATTAACTTGGATTTTACCCTTAATTATGGCATTTACCTAGGATAACAAAACTCTAGGAAGAATAATGTTTTAACAATTTGTTTGGGATTAGTAATTAGTTAGTAGTTATAGAGTATTCAATAATCATATATTAATTTATATAACTTATTATTTTAATGACCATTATATTTAAATAATGAAGAACTAACTTACCAATGGACCATTAAGTAATCATTACATAATTACCTAATGTAACTAAATTATAAAAATGGTAGCGATTTATTACCTTTCACGTGTAATTAGATAGTAATTGAATAATAATAAATCATTTAATATATATTATATAATGACCATTAGAATTAAAATATTAATATTATACTATAGATTCTCTTAATAATTGAAATAATATTAATAATATATCTATTTATTTTTAAACTAACAAATGAATTCAATTATTTAATGATATATCTATTTATTATTAAATAAATTATTAATAAGAATTATTTAATAATATAATTGAATAATAATAAATCATTTAAAATATATATTATATAATGACCATTATAATTAAAATATTAATATTAGACTATAGATTCTCTTAATATTCGAAATAATATTAATAATATATCTATTTTTAAATTAATTTATTATTATTCATTTATTTAAATAATAATTGAATAATATTAAATCATTGAATATATATTATATAATGACCATTATAATTAAAATATTAAATTAACAAATGAATTCTTTTATTTACCTATTTTAATTATTTCTAGAAATATTAATTAACTATTTTAGTAGTTTGACCAGGTTCATTAGGTCAAATTAGCCGTTAGCATTATAGCTGTTGGAGTCTATGCACACTCTATTTAATCTAGCTAAGCCGGATTGGTTCTTCAACTTGTCCTGACGATGAACCACACTGGTTGGTTCGAAACGCGTCGACAAAAGATTGGTTATGTGATTTTGCCGAAGACTATCTTAACAATGTTATGGATCATAGAAGTCTAAATTCCTTAACTGTAGAAAACCTAACACAAGTGAGAGAGAGGCCCAAAACTTTGATCTTGCTCTTCTTATTCTTTTTTGTTCTTATTCAGATTCTACCTTGAGGACATCTAACTTGCTTGAAGGTGTGTCCAAATGAGGTCAAGTTCCTTCTTGTATATGGGCTTTGAGGGGTACAAATTTCTATCCTTAGGTTGACTTGTCCCTTCATGTAGGACGAATTGTTTTACTTGTTTAACAAGGTCTTGGAGGGTCTTTGACTCTAATTTTGACTCGAATACTTTTTCTTTACAATATATAACATGCCCAAAATGGGTCATCCATATATGAAAATGACTCAATTGACTTGTAGACTCAATAAAAAACCCTAGAAGCACTTAATGGGAGTTCGACCTAAAAATAAATTTTCCTTAATAATGTATCCCATACTTCTTTTCTTCTTTAGGTCGTCTATACTTCCTTCGACATCTTCCTTTCCTTGATTTAAAGCACTTCAACCATCTTGATATGTTTCTCTTCTTTATCACTGTTATGATTCCAAGAAACTCTCCTAGGTTGTAGCTCAGAGATGCCTAGTAACATATAAAATTCAACTTATTGTTGCAATGGATGAATGGAAGGACTGATGCTTGTCTGATCCAGATAACCACTTCTATTTGTCTCACTCCAGACATGCATGAACACCCCCAGACTACAAGGCTTTAGACCACCAATTACTCACAGTTTAAGGATTGGGTGAATATGGAGAATACTGACCACACTAGCAAATGCACAAGACCATGTGATGGCCAGCTGCAACCAGTAAAGAAGTCTACAAATCTAATCTACTAATGCATAGACAAGATGACAGCTCTCTGGCACTAGATGAAGAGAAACCTGAATAACTTATTCAATGATACATACAAGACTTTAACACAAAGATAGGATGACATCTACTCTAATGCTAAATATCAAGAGCTTAAGAATGCAACATATCAGGCACGGCTCCGAATAGAAGAGGGATGAAAAGTGAGCAATTAAAAGCAAAAGAAGCTTGTATTAGCTGAAAATGAAGACGAGACACTGCAAGTGTCAAAATAGTTACAGTCTCCAAAAGTTGAACCTTACATCAAAACATCAACCATCAACCCTGATTACATCTTATTTTTGGGTATATATAGAGTTTTATTACAAAGGAACTTGGCCGTTTAGGTATGGAGGGGTCATAATTGACCACCAACAACATTTAACTACTTGATGGAGTCTCTGAGTGTGTTTTCTTGCTTCAATGGATGAATATGATCTTTTAAGGTGCTCTACTGTCCTCTCAGGCAGTTGGAGTGTTCGTATCAATGAAGTTCCATAACTGCTAAATGCAGTTACATGCTCATGCTTTGTCCTTTTTCTCTTCAGCCATATATTTGTTAAATATGGTTGTTGAGGAGTGACTACAACTGGTACTGGTGAGTCGGTCACCTTCATCGTTCAGACACACGGAATGGTCAAGGGGTGTGGACTGCATGGTGAATGGATGAGTTGGATGAGGGATAAATATTGGCTATCAGATCGAGAGGATAGACGGCGGAGATGGCTTGGCGAAGGGTATCAGAAGAGGTGGGAGCGGAGCGAACGTGGGCCATTGGATCTTAGGCAGACTGATCCAACGGTGATCATGAGGTGAAGGTGCACAACCATTATCAGGCGAGGACGAATAGATTAAGAGGTAAGCGGTATCGATCACACCGCCTTTGGGCATTGGGTGGTAAAAGGATGAGGGCGTGCGATCCCATTCAGTGCATGACATGTAGCGGCGAAGGAGAGAGAAAAACGGCTCTCCATTGCGCACTAATATTCGATCAGGTTACGGGCGCGAGGAGAGAAAATGATGTCAGATCTCTTCGGGGGTGATTGAATGGTTGGGAAAAGAGCATGCATGTCACTTTATTGGGCGCGATGGGAGCCATTGGATCGGCGGGAGAAAATCAATGGTGGGGAAATGATGGAGGGCCTTTAGCAAATGCGCGAGGGTGTATGGGATGGTTTTATGAGGGTTTGGGCTTTACACTTGGGGCTAAAGCTAAAAATGGCTACTTTACAGGGTTTAGAAGAAAAACAGAGGAAACAGAGGTGAAGGGGGATAAGCGGGATGGAGGAAAAAGGGGAAAAATGACCGATGTGGAAGCCTTTTGAGCACAACCGAGCAAACCAAGTTTGCCTATGACCTTAGAAAATCAGCGTTGAATAGCAGAGCTAACATTGGCTCCTTCTGGGGATGAGATCCTCCCTGTGAGGTCTCAAGAACTGTAGACCACTTCCTTCTACATAAAAACAAGATTAAAAACATTGCCTAATATTCCATTGGGCATGGAGTCTATTTAAACCTATGATGAAACCTATAAAAATAACATATTTACAATGCTGAGGCCTAAAAGACCTTGAACAACATAAATCTACAAAAACTGCCCATTTATTGGGCCATCAAAATTGTTTCTCCTTCTAAAATCTGCAGCATGAAAGTATTGTTCCCCTCGACCTGGGCTATGGTGAATGATCCTGTCCATAGAGCATTGATTTTACCAGGATCTCATTACCTTTCCTTCAGTGCATCCCATTGGAGAAAATAGTCACCATGCTAAATATTGACCCTCTTTTCCTTTCTATGAAAGGTCTCCTTCTCTTGGTCAATATGCATGTCAGCCAATTCATCAAATATTTGCAAAATCGGGTTGATTTGGTCATCTACCTCAAAAAGTAGAGGGCATTTGACCTTATTAAGTAGAGATGGTTTATATTTCACCCCCTCTCGATATGCCCTCATCCTTGGATGTTCTTCATGGAAGCTTTTGTACACCTGCCGAATAAAAAGGGCTGCTATGTACTCGGCTATGTCATTTGTGGCCTAAACAATTAATACAAATGGTTAATCGATGTATTCTTGTGCGTGGGACACAAAAACTTCACATGTTTCTGTAGCTTGCTTATAACCAGCCCCATCCAAGGAGGTATCCCAACTCTGTGCACCTTCTTCCTCTGTGATCTGGAAAACTTCCCTTTCAAGCTGTGTGGAGGCCAATTGGGCAGGCTTCGTGATATCAAGACTAAGATTATCCATGTCAGCCTTGGACATTGAGTTATGGCTGGCTCTAGTGACTAGGGGGCATTATGAGGGATTGTCTATTGATCAAATAGAGAAACATAGGATGATGGGGAACTGACTTCACCCTTTTTAATCACTAGGCTGGGGATAACAACAGGTTGGTCAGTTTGTAGATTTTCATGGTCATTGGAATTTGGGCTGGCTTTAGGTTCAGGGTCTTCAAGGATGGATTTCATGAAGTACCTATTCTTCACTAGTTTAATCAAAGGCATGGGTATTCTTGGTAGAATTTCTGATTGAAAACCGAAAGAAGAAGGGGAACCTTCAAGGCCTCTTACCTCTACAGCTGGAACTTTGAGGATGATGGGATCTACTGCTAGTTTCTTTTGTTTATAATGTTCTGCAAGGGCAACAAAATTATGGGCAGGGCCTTTGGATAATGACTTCTCATAGGCAGCTTTGGTTAGGAAAGGGGCACTGCCCTTATCTTCCATACCATGGACCTCATCCTCCTCCTCAAATTGCTCTTCTTCCATGGCTATATCTTGAAAAAGGGTCTTCACCCTTTGGTCTTTATTTGCATCTTTGTTTCTTTGCAAAATTTGCAACTGCTCCTTTTCTGCTCGATATAGATTTGGATTTGGAAGAGCAAAGGTATAAGGAGCTTGTCCTTTCCCTGAATGCTGCTCAACCATTAATTTAGAAACTTCAGAGGCTAATGACTCTATCATCCTGGCCATTTTATCGATCTTAGGATATGAGGATGATGAGAGCTCACCCCTCTGTCTTCTCATATCAGCATTACCTTGAAGCCTTTATGTAGCCATGATGTTTGATTCTACTTCTAGGGCTACATCTTGCATATCACCCAAAGAAGCACATCTTCTCTCCCTCAGTAGTAAACAAAAACAAGAATCGAAGGCATTGGCATAAGTAAGATTAGTAGAAGTAGGGGTGGGTTTCACTTTAGCTGGTATTCTGCTGTACATGTGGTTAAATCTCTTATTGAAATCAGACAGCAGCTCACCATTTTCCCTCTGCAAGTTCCAAAATTCAGTATGATAATAGAGCAGATTTTCCTTATCCCCCAAATTCTTTAGGAACACATCATCTAAGGCCTAAATGTTTGCTATATACCTAGGGGTTAATTCTCTGAACCATTTTCTAGCCTCTCCATCTAGGCTTTGCACAAATACCCTCATCCACACATCATCTTCATTAATATCTAGATTATCAACATAGCTATAAAAGGACTCAAGGTGCTCTTCAGCTGTTACTCTCTCTATACCAGTGAATTTAGGCATGTATTTATGGTATTCTCTTGCAGGAATGGCATTCGAAGGAACAAGTATGACCAGGGGTTCATACCTGGTAGCTATGATTATTTCCATCTTAGTGGGAGCTGGTGGGCCTGCCATGACTGGGGTAGGTGGAAGGATGTTGGCAGTTTGAAAGGTAGGGAGTTGTGAAATAGATGACAGGGACAAAGGGATATGATGGACTATGTGGGAGATTCTCTTTGGATTGAGATCCAAAGGGGAACTTAATGAACAAGGAGCTTTATGAATCTCTGAGATTATTTATTCACTAATAGTGCTAGGCTCTATATCTTTAAAATGTACATGCTCAGTTACAAGCCCCTCTTGCAGAGATACATAAGATTGTTTAGGCTTACCTGATCTTGATGCTCCTTTCTGAATGATCTTTTTTTGCTTAAAAATCCTCTCAGGGTTAGACACTGGGTTAGCTGGTGATTTCTAAGGATTTCTTCGGGTATGCCTCACAAACTGAGCCAGAACTATAATGTGGAGTCACCAAAGGTTGGTCCTCTAGTAGAGTTGCCAGATAGATGCTTACAACTAGAAATGTGTCTAGAAATTGTCTATCATCAAAGCTGGATCTGTGTCATTCTCCCAGGGAAGCTGAGCATCAATCTCCTCTCCCTGGCAACGGTGCCAATTATGTTAGGATTCCAAGAAACTCTCCTACATTGTAGCTCGGAGATGCCTGGTAACATATAAAATTCAACTTATTGTTGCAATGGATGAATGGAAGGAATGATGCTTGTCCAAGCCAGATAACCACTTCTATTTGTCTCACTCCAGACATGCGTGCACACTCCCAGAATACAAGGCTTTAGACCACCAATTACTCACAGTTTAATGATTGGGTAAATATGGAGAATACTGACCACACCAACAGATGCACAAGACCATGTGATGGCCAAATGCAACCAGGAACGAAGTCTGCAAATCTAATCTACTAATGCATAGAAAGGATGACAGCTCTCTGGCACTAGATGAAGAGAAACCTGAATAACTTATTCAATGATACATACAAGACTTTAACACAAAGATAGGATGACAACTACTCTAATGCTAAATATCAAGAGCTCAAGAATATAGCATATAAGGCATATCTTGGAATAGAAGAAGGATGAAAAGTGAGCAATTAACAACAAAAGAAGCTTGTATTAGCTAAAAATGAAGACGAGATGCTGCAAGTGTCAAAATAGTTACAGTCTCCAGAAGTTGAACCTTACATCAAAACATCAACCATCAACCCTGATTACATCTTGTTTTTGGGTATATATAGAGTTTCATTACAAAGGCACTTGGCTGTTTAGGTATGGAGGGGTCATAATTGACCACCAACTGCATTTAACTGCCTGATGGAGTCTCTGAGTGTGTTTTCTTGTTTCAGTGGATGAATCTGATCTTTTCAGGTGCTCTGCTATCCTATCAGGTAGCTGGAGTGTTCGTATCAATGCAATTGCATGCTCATGCTCTGTCCTTTTTCTCATTGGCCATACTATTTGCTAAATATGGTTGTTGAGGAGTGATTGCAACTGGTATTGGTGAGTCGGTCAGCTTCCTCCTTCGGGCACATGGAACGGTCAAGGGGCATGGACTGCATGGCAAGTGGACGAGTTGGATGAGGGAGAAATATCGGTCATCAGATCGGAAGGATAGATGGCGGAGATGGCTTGGCAGAGGGTATCAGAAGAGGTGGGAGCAGAGCGAACATGGGCCATTGGATCTCAGGCGGACAGATCCAATGGTGATCGCGCAACGAAGGTGTGCGACTGTTATTTGGCGGGGATGAATAGGTTAAGCAGTAAGTGGTATTGATCGCACTACCTTTGGTCATTGGGCGGTAAAAGGACGAGGGTGTGCGATCCCATTCAGCGCATGGCACATAGCGACAGAGGAGAGAGAAAAACTGCTCTCCATCATGCACTAATGTTCAATCAGGTTACGGGTGCGAGGAGAGCGAATGTTGTCAGATCTCTTCGGGGGTGATTAGATGGTTGGGAAAAGAGCTCGCATGTTGCTTTATTGGGCGGAACGGGAGCTGTTGGATCGACAAGAGTAAATCAACAGCAGGGAAACAATGGAGGGCCTTTAGTGAGCGCGCGAGGGAATATGGGATGGTTTTATGAGGGTTTGGGCTTTACGCTTGGGGCTAAAGCTAAAAAGGGCTACTTTGTAGGGTTTAGAAGAAAAACAGAGGAAACAAAGGTGAAGGGGGATAAGCGGGATGGAGGAAAAAAGGGAAAAATGACCGATATGGAAGCCTTTTTAGCACAACTGAGCAAACAAAGTTTGACTCTTACCTTAGAAAATCAGCGTTGAATAGCAGAGCTAATAGTTACCATACCTTGATCCTTCTAAACAATGGATCCAGATAGGGTGGAATGGTCACTAAGACACTTGCTTCTTCTAAGAGAGGTGAACCTTCTAATGAATATTCCAACAGAGGACCTTAATTATCCTCATTTTTCAAATGCTCCTTCCAACTGATGATGATGTGTGATGATTTATCTTTACCATTCTAGATGAATTTCTTCCAACCATGTATGTTACTCATGCTTTTAGTGCAGTTACCAAGAGCTACTTCCTTTCTATGATGACTACTACATTCATGTAGAATTATACTTTTTTCAAGAGCTCTTGCCTCAATTGTATGCTTCCAATTTGATGCCATCTCCTATATGACACATCCTATCATAACTACAATGCTTCCTACCATGATAACTATTATTTATAAAATTGGAAAGAACTAAGTGAAGGAGATTATCTCAGTCATAGTAGATATATTTCACTTCCTACTTCTTTGATTTATTCTTCTCAGGTTATTATACTTCCTTGGTGATGTGAGCTTCATTCCTTTTCTTCTTCTCCTTCTTGAGTTTATGAAAATTTATCTTGTAGTTCCCATTTTCCTGAAAGCCATAGCATTGGATCTTTGACATATTTATTTTCTTCTATTTCCCAAACTTTCCTTTTCTCTTAGCCATGGCAGAAAATGCTTGAACTTGTTCATTTTATCGCACATCACTTATTGCCTTTAGCATGGCTTCTTAAATCTTACATAATGACCAAACTTTACTAAATGGGGTGTATTCCTTCTATCCATAGATACTTAATACAAAGTTGACCCATTCATTAGGTGGTGCATTGAGCACCATGGTGGCCATTTCTTTATCAGACATTATTTTCCCCAACTCTTACGGTTAGTCTCTTATTTATGACACCCTCATAAGATATGAAGCTATCCCTTCTTCCTTTGATACCTTCATATTATATAGCTCGGTTCTCAAAGATATGACTTCTCTAGTGGTGCTTACAAAGAAAAATTCTACTAACATTTCATAGATTTCTTTTGATGTCTCTAGCTTTGATACATAGGGTATGAGGGGATCCTTGATGGATTCTATAAGGATCCTTTGAGACATTATTTCCCTTTTCATATACATTTCTAGAGGTTGAACTTATTCATTTTGAGTTTTAGTGATTGAACCCTTAACATGTCAAACAATTTCATTTTCTATGAGGACCAAATATGTCATCTTCTTCCATGCAAGAAAGTTTGATGAGCCAACCAATTTGTTTCTCTCCTTGCAGATTGAATTCATTTTGATAGATTTAGAGATAGATATAAAAAAATTACTTTTCAAGTGACGATACTCCTTGATGAAGAAATCTATCAATTGATGCCTTTCTTGATGATGTTGACAATAGAAGATGTCTTCCTTAAAATATGATTTGTTATTGATCCTTGACTTAAGAGGAGAGATATCACCTTGATTCCTTGATGATGATAGTAGTGCTTCTTAATTCTTCCCTTGGATATAGATACTTCAAGATGCTTCAATGTGTAGTTATTCTTTGAATGAAGGTAGGGTCCTTGAGATCTTTTCTTTGTGATGATGATGTGATTTTCTCAAGAATTCTTAAAGTGTAGAACCCTTATTTGGACGAGCTAGGGTTTTGAGGTCTTCTTTTCTTTGAGATGTGACATTCCTTGAAATGAGTAGTCCTTCTTAATGCTCCTTTGTTCAGCCCGTATCCCTTCTTGATGATTCAATGTCCTCTTTGATTCCTTGAAATTTCTTGATACTCCTTTTGATGGTCCTTATTCAAGTTGCATTTACTTGATGTAATCACCTTAGCTCTAATACCATGTTGAGAAATACAAGGCAACTAGATTAGGTGATTTATCTTCTTTTGATAACTGCTTGTGATGTATTTTTACTTAACTTGATTAGCTTCTTATTTATCTTGATTAAATTTAATGTTCATATCATAAAAAAAGCCCCAAATTATAAATAACAATGAGACATCAAGACATAAGATGTTGTTAGGTCCCTATAATACTAGTGGTTACCCCATTACTATTGTAGTTGTATCCCTTATTAATATTTGTATGCCCTTATTGTCCCCATATTGTTATTACTGTGCCCCATAGAATCCTTCTATTTTTATTTTTGTGCCTTTATATTATTATTCTTAGGTCAACTGGGTTATATTGTGACTCCTTAGACTCCTATATATAGAAAGGAGGTTTTTTCATTTGAATCATCAAAGAATCATTCATTTGTGTAATGTAAAGGAGGTTTCCCCCTCGAAGAGGCTGAATTCTAAGGCGTTTGTCTATCTTTTCTATCTTTTTGTGAGCTGGTTTGATAACATTTGGTATTAGAGCTTTGAATTCTAGGGTTTCACTGCTCCAAACAGATCATTGTGGCATTTGAACTATAATTTTTTTTTGTGATGGTTCAGATGCTAAAACAAAAACCCATTTAGGCCAAAATCGTTCTAAACTGCATAACCAAATTTTAGATACTTTCGCACTATATTTGCAAAGATATGATCTGAGGAAGTTGGCATTTTTGTAGACCCTCGAATTACATTCCAAATAGGTGACCTGGGGAGAATAGTCATAACTTTTGTTTTGAGCATCAGATTGAAATTTCGTAAGAAGTTACATAAATAGGACGGACTTTAGTTTCCTGTGTATATTTTTCAGATCCTAAGGTTGAAACAGTGACACGTGGCACTTCCTACAAGTTCGCTCTTCTAAAAAGGTCTATAATCAGGTCATCTTGGGAGATTGTGCATAACTCTACCTTGGAGAATCTAAATTTGATCAAACTGGTGGCATTGGAAAGAGGACACAGAGGGCTACTGTAGTTCATAATGTCAGAACTAGATGATCCGAAATTACAGAGATACATCAAAGGCAATATCGAGCTCCTACGAAGTGAAAAAAGCTGTGTAGATTTTTTTTTAATTTTTGCTTAAGTTTGGTTTGAAAAATTATTTTTAAGGAATTCAAAGGACATAGTAGAGCATTATTATCGATAATTGATGCCCCTAGGAAAGAAAATGCAAACACCTAGTAAGCAACCTAAAAGCTCTAGCATGACTTATCAAGAAGAGGAAGAAATGCAACATGATATATCAAAATTACGAGACCAAGTGCAAAAAATGTCACTCACACAAAAAGTAACAAAATATAAGATGGATGGTTTAAATAAAGATCTAGAAGCTAAGATGAATGATTTGGAAGCTAATATGGACGATTTGAAGATAGATTTGAAGATAGATTTGAAGGCAAATTTGAAGACAAATTTGAAGATAGGCATGGCAGATTTGAAGACAGATTTGACAATTTTTCTACAAGAAATACTTACTAATGGTGAAAGGGTAGTAAAGGAAACTCATGATGAGAACAAAAGAAATGTTAATCATGATTTCATAAACTCTAATGTTGGATCAAAGACCCACCATATTCCAAAAATCGATATGAGGAAGTTTGATGGCAAGGATCCTGCAACATGGATATTACAAATGGAGCAATTTTTCGATCTCAATAATGTGCAAAACACACAAAAGGTTCGTATTGCAACTTTATATTTGGAACCAAATCAGTTTGTATGGTATCAATGGCTTTTCTCTCGTAAACAAATTATCACTTGGCCAATTTTTACAGAAGAATTGACAGCACATTATGAGGATACAAAAAGCAACACTTTTTTTAGCCAAATGATAAGTCTCAAACAAAAGGGTTCAATAATGGAGCACATTGAGGAGTTCCAAAAATTGAACATAAGGGTAAAAAATATTCCAGAGGAGCATAGGATTGATGTGTTCATAGGGACTCTAAAGAATAATATTCAGCATGATGTTCACCTTTTGGAACCTGATTCATTAGAGAAGGCTTTCAGGTTAGCAAGAAAAATGGAAAGCAAAATTATGGCAACTGGGAAGCATACCACTCACAACTATAAAGATGGAAGTGTTGTTGCCCATAGCCTTCCACAACCTATAAGTTTGACACGACAACAATTGGAAGAAAAAAGAGCAAAAGGGCTTTGTTACAATTGTGATAGAAAATACACTAAAGGTCATAAGTGTGCTGAGAATAAATTATTCTACATAGATTGTGAAGAGGAAGAAGAAAGGGAGCATGAAAGGTCAAAAGAAGAGAATATACTCCAGGAATGAAGACTAGATAAAGAAGAAATGAATCCGACCATATCTTGTAATGCATTGGCTGGAATTACCACTCCTCAAACCATCATGATAGAATGACAAATCAAGAAGAAAAAGGTAATAGTGTTGATTGATTTAGGAAGTACCCACAATTTTATTCATTGTAAGATAGCAAAAGAATTGAATTGCTTCCTATATCCAGCACTAGAGCATCAAGTGATGGTTGCAAATAAAGGAACGATAAATTGCTCTGGAAAGTGCCATAATATCAAGCTATCCATGGGAGAATATGTATTAACTAGCCCAATGCTTTCCATTCCAATGGGAGGTGCTGATGTTGTACTAGGGGTCCAATGTCTACAATCCTTGGGTACAATAGCTTTTAATTTTCAAGAACTTTTCATGAAATTTTCTGTGGAAGGAAAGGAAGTTGAATTAAGGGGTATTGCAGGGAAACCGGGAAAGATAATTATCTCTAATGGTATGACAAAGCTTCTAAAAAAGGAACAAAGAGGTGTAACTGCACAATTATGTTTGCTAGATGTTTCCACATCGAAATCATTTATTTCTCTAGATCTCCAAAAATTCTTGGACAATCATTCCAAGGTATTTGAGCCTCCCAAAGGTCTCCCACCTATTCGTGATCATGATCATGATATTCATCTAATTACAAGAAGTGTTCCTCCAAACATCAGGCCATACAGATATCCATGTGCCCAAAAGAGTGAAATTGAACATATGGTTGCAGAAATGATAGAGGCAGGTATAATTCAACCTAGTCAAAGTTCTTTTTCTGCTCCAGTAGTATTGGTGCACAAGAAGGATGGATCATGGCGCATGTGTCTGAATTATAGGGAGCTCAACAAGCTCACTATTAAAGATAAGTTTCCCATTCTTATCATTGATGAATTACTGGATGAATTGCATGGATCAATTTACTTCCCCAAGTTGGATATTCGTTCAAGATATCATCAAATCAGAATGAAGACTGAAGACATTTCGAAAACAACATTTAGAACTCACGAGGGTCATTATGAATTTTTGGTCATGCCTTTTGGCCTTACCAATGCACCTTCTACATTTCAAGGTTTGATGAATTCCATTTTCAAACCCTTCCTTATAAAATTTGTGTTAGTATTTTTTGATGATATACTAATCTACAACAAGTCTTGGAAGGATCATGTTGAACATGTTGACAGGGTGCTATAACTATTGGAGGAGAAACAATTATATGCAAAAAGATCCAAATTTTTCTTTGGAGTACAAGAGGTGGAATATTTGGGTCATATTGTATCTCATGAAGGAGTTAAGGTAGACCCTGGAAAATTAAAGCCATTAAGGAATGGAAAATCCCCGCATTCATAAAGCATCTGTAAGGATTTCTCGGGTTGACAGGGTATTATTGAAAGCTTGTTAAGAATTATGGGAGAATAGCAACACCTCTAACAACATTATTGAAGAAATATGCATTTTCATGGACTCCAGAAGCAACAGAGGCCTTCGAACATCTTAAAGAGGGAATGTTCCAAGCATTGGTCTTAGCTACACTAGACTTCACAAAAACCTTTATTGTGGAATGTGATGCTTCAAGAAATGGAATTGGTGCTATTTTAATGCAAGATGAAAGACCCATTGCTTTTGAAAGTGTCCAATCAATTGAAAGATTTTACACAAAGCTATTTATGAGAAGGAAATGTTGGAAATACTACATGCACTTAAGAAATGGTGACCCTACCTAATGGGAAGACACTTCAAGGTAAAAACAGATCAGGATGGCCTTAAATACTTTTTAGAACAAAGATTATCCTCTGAAAAGCAACAAAAGTGGTTCAAAAAGATGTTGGGTTATGACTTTGAAATCATCTACAAAAAAGGGAAGCAAAATGTGGTGGCAGATGCACTCTCAAGAAAGGATGATGATGTGGAAGCATTGTCGTGATAATAGAAATGGCACACGATAGAAATGGCACTAAAGTTGATCTCAATAAAGTTGATATCAACCACCATCCATCACATCGCATTTAAGAGAAAATTCTAAGTTTCAAGTAGTAGAACATCACATCGAGTATCAATAACAAGTCCTCCAACTCTTAAAGGATAACCTCGTGTTGGCACATAATAGAATGAAACAACAGGCAAATTAACATCACAACGATAGAAGTTTTGATGTAGGTGATTGGGTATTCCTATGGCTATAACCATATAAGAAAATTTCCCTCAAGCAAGCTAAGAAGGATATTAAATTATCACCAAAATATTATGGTCCGTACAAGGTGTTGCAAAAGATTGGTACTATGGCATACAAATTGGAGCTTCCTGTAGCTTCTCAAGTGCACCCAGTTTTCCATGTTTCATGTTTAAAGAAGGTCATAGGCGACAAGCTCCTAGTTCAAACAATATTGCCAAAACTTAACGAGGAAGGAAAAATTATATTGGAACCGCAAGCAGTCACAGAAACAAGAACTCAACAACTACGAAATCGATCAATTTTGGAGTATCTCATCAAGTGGAAGAACTTATCCGCTAAAGATTCCACATGGGAGGATGAGAATTTTATACAGAAGCATCCAGAACTACTCAAGCGTTGAGAACAACACTTTTTTGAAGGAGAGGGGCATGTTAGGCCCCTATAATACTAGTGATTACACCATTACTATTGTAGTTGTATCCCTTGTTAATATTGTTTTGCTTCTATTGTCCCTATATCGTTATTACTCTGCCCCATAGAATCCCTCTATTGTTATTTTTGTGCCTTTATATTATTATTGTTAGGTTGGCTGGGTTATATTGTGACTCCTTAGACTCCTATATATAGAAAGGAGGTTTTCTCATTTGAATCATCAAAGAATCATTCATTTGTGTAATGTAAAGGAGGCTGCCCCCTCGAAGAGGTTGAATTCTAAGGCGTTGATCTATATTTTCTAAATTTTTGTGAGCTGGTTTCATAACAGATGTAGGCAATCAACCAGAGCTAAAAACTCTCCACTTGAGAGGAAAAACCACAATAATTCTTTTCTTCTTATAGAATCTTCAAATGACAAATTCCAAGACCTAAGACCCTTGATAAAGACCCCTCTAAGACTAAGTCAACTTTTCTCCTTGATGCGTTTTCTTTCTAGCAATTTTGACCCCAACAACTTCTTTAGCAACTTCGAGTAGTTTCTTGTGAAACTTTGACCCAATAGTTTCTTCTAGAGCTTCAACCCAACAGTTTCTTCTGGAACTTTGACCCAGCATATTCTTCTAGAACTTCAACCCAACAATTTATTCTAGAACTTTGACCCAATAGTTTCTTCTAGAACTTTGACCCAACATATTCTTTTGGAAATTCAACCCAAAAAATTCTTCTGCAACTTCAATGCCAACAACTTTCCAACACTTCAACTTTCCCAACAACTATAGATCCCTTACACAAGAGAGAGAGAAAGGCCAAAAATTTTGATTTGTATCTTCTTCTTCTTCTTTTTTCTTATCCAACTTCTATCTTGAGGATATTGAACTTGCTTGAGAGTGTGTCCAAATGAGGTTGAGTTCCTTCTTAGATATAGTCTTTTGAGGGGTACAAATTGCTATCTTTAGGCCGACTTTTCCCTTCATGTAGGCTGACTTGCTGCTACTTGTTTGACAAGGCCTTAGAGGGTATTTCACTATATTTTTGACTCAAACAAACTTTCTTTACAATATGTAACATACCCAAAAGGGGTCTTCCATACATGAAAATGACTCAATTGACTTGTAGACTTAATAACAAGCCTTAAAAGCACTCAATGGGTGCTTAACCTAAAAATAAATTTTTATTGAGCATGAAACCCATGCCTCGAGAATTAAAATTAGAAATTTATTTTCTCTTTACATAAAATACATAAAATCATGATTACATATGTCATTATGAAGACCGAACCTAATTACATATTTCAACAACATCTTCATGGCTATTATGGCATTGATGATAGAATGATGGTCCTTAAAAACCATATTTAAGTAATTGTTGCAAGGGTGCACCTTTGGATGAGAAGCTAAAGAAAATATGCTACTTCATGCCAAAGGTTTTGATACCAAATGCACTACTAGACTTTCTAAAAGGGTATATATGTGTTCCCTACAATAAGAGAGTAAGCTTCCATGATGTGAACATACCATTAGGTTTGTAACCCCACTAGAGTTTGTTTGATCCTATTTGAATTAAAATTTTTCTTTTTTGGATATCTTCCCATAATCGATTTATGTTAATGATGTTTTATTCCTCCTAATAAGGCTAGCGATCCTTATCCTTCTAGGTTCTCTAAGGGAGTCGGGACAATTTTCTTTCCAATAGTCAACAACATTGATCACATGATGGGCTTGCATGGAATATTTGATATGTAAGAGTGAACCATCATTAATTAATATGTGAAGTTGTTGCCATCAGTCTTCCCAGAAGAGGGTTGACTTTCCCTCTTGAATCTCCAAAAATTGTGTTGTTAATCAAGTCTTTAATAGTGTTGGCATGATTCCAAATGAATGATCCTTACATGAGGGAGGTGGATCTAATTTGTTGCTAGAAGGAAATGTTGTGACTATATTTATGATTCCATAGTTTCTTCTCGAAGCTCTTTACCACCTCTTATCTATTAATGTTTTAAAATACGTTGCTCTAGACATCAACACCTCGAAATTGTCGGTGTATAGCGAGAAGTAATGGGAATGTAATCCCAAGGTTTATAGCCACACGAGTAGGGATTGAATCCATGCCAGGATCGGTGTGACTCAATCCTCTCATTCATTAAAGAATTTGTAGCTTGCTAGGAACAATCTTGCAGCTAGCAACCCTGACAAAAGAAAGAAAAACAAAATATAGACTAACTACCCTAACCCTAGACACCATATAAGAAAATAAACTACAATGTTTCTTATACAAGAAAAATTAAATATATTGTAACCCATCCTATTTAAAAGTGGAATATTCAATTGTTTGAATTGATTGGTCGAATAGGTGGAAGCATCTTTTAAATATTATTTCTTGTATAGTTTAATTGTTTCTTTGCACATGTAGAATTGTGAAATTGAAATCCTAATCAATTACATGAAATATAAAGTTAAGGATATATTGAATAAAATTCTCTAAACAATAATTAACCATAAGAAATGATATAATATAAAAAATTCAAAAATTAACATATAAATAAATTATAAACAAAATATAAAATAAAATTAAAAGAAATTAATTCTAAAATAAAGTTAACAATGTAAATAAAGGAAAATATGAGACAAAATGTAAAAGTTAATTGTAACTATTAACAAGTTGTTAGTGTAAAAAAAGGTAAAATAAATAAAATTACATAACATCACAACTAAAACATATATAAATGTGGAAACTCGTGACTATACAGAGGTAATACATTTATACAAAAAAGAAAAAAAAGAAAAAAAATTGAACATTATGAAATAGAAATAGACCAAAATTCTAGAAGAAATAATGAGGCAGGATATGACCAGGTAAGGTATTTCTTATTTAGATTATCTTTCGGATACATCGCATTAGGTTTCTTTTTTATCATCATTTCGAACCAACAACGGTGGTTCATCTTCAGGATGTGAACGATTGCTTCAAAAAAAGTACAAAGTTCTGCAGGATGGTATATGCATGTATGGGAAAAGATGATACAAAGTCAAATTTAAATTAATCAACGACATGAATGAAGACCATATTATTGCAAAAATTTCACATAATTAATACCAATTTGATGATAAGAATAATGGAAAAATGTAAAAAAGAGATCTATACCTTCATCTTGGCTATTGATTAACCTTCATCCCCTCTATTAATTAATAAAACTTTGCATTGATGTCCAAAGAAAAACTCAAAAGGACCACCTTCAAACCAACAATCGTTGTCATACAAGTAGAGATCAATGCAGGAGAAACATATTAATAAAATGAAAAACCTTCATCCCTGCTATTAATTAATAAAACTTTGCATTCATGTCCTAAGAAACACTCAAAAGGACCACCTTCAAACCAGTAATCGTTGTCATACAAGCAGAGATCAATGCATGAGAAACATATTAAGAAAATAAAAACAGGAAACCTCATTGACTATTCATGCCCTCACTCAAAAATTGGGTAGCATTTGGGTATGAAAGATTAGGAATCCCTTTTTTTACAACAACTTGTTTTTACAACATTGTTGAGATCAATGAATGGCTCAGATCACCATTAAGGAAGCTTCAATTGAAGGTTGGATGAATTGGGAAGTTACACTGCTAAATTGTTTAGTAACTATCTAATATTTCATTTAAATTGACATTTTCCTTTAATTATTTGGCACACATGGATTTCACGGAGTCCAAAATCCTCCAACTCCTCCAACTCCTCCAAGCAAAGGATCTTACATAAGACATGTTCAACAGTAACATAAAGCATCCAATGTTGTCATCTTCTTTCACAATCACAATAGAACACATCTTTGTCGGTATCCATTGAAACATCATAGAATTCAATTGTCAAGCAGAGATAGATATTGAAATAGCTCACTGCTGGAATTATTTTTAGAGGAAAATATAACAAAGCTTGGGTAACATTTAAAGCAAAGGATATCCACACCAAGCTTCATGTATTAGTTAACACGCTCCATGATTTCAATGACACAAACCTATGTTATGGAAAAAATGGAACTCATTTGCCCACAATGACTTGTATTGAATACATGTTTGAAACAACCAAGATTCAACTTCAACCTATTAAAAGTTTTTCGTCCCTATGGCATGTCGGTAGCTAGTAGCATCTGGAAATCAATAGTCCTTCTACCCATTAGCTTTATCATAAACTCTAATTGAACATAAGAAAGGAACCTTGTGAGTAATGTTATTTCTCAAACTAAGCAAGAAAATAGAAAGTTCTTTTTTTTTAAATAATCTCCCCACATGAGAGTGTTGAACTCCAAAATAAAATAATTATTTCACAAGAGGCTTCCTTTTGTTTCGTTCTAGTATTCCACCTTGTTAATCATGTCATTAAAAATTTGAAACAACTTTGACAATCCAATCATGTTTACAAAGAGTATGAAGAATAATATTGTATACAACCAAATTGTAGTCCACCCATTTGCAATCATCTCGTTGAAAATAATAAGGAATTCATCCACTCATCCTCTCATCTCCAACATACGAATAAGGATTGTATAGGTATATTCATCTGAATTGTAGTGGTGCTTCTTCATTTTCAAGAGGATCCTGAATGCATTTTTAGCCTACGCCCTCCTCCAACGTTATTTTCTTGTAAAAAAAATCAAAAACATACATCCCACATGTCACATGGGCGAATGAAATAGATTGTATATATGTAACTATCAGTGACAACATCTTTTGGTGATGACAACATTCTCTTTGGTGCACATTAGGCTTTCAAAGTAATAGAGTTATAAAATAATTATAACACCAAAACTTTTGAGAACTTGACAAGAGAGACAATATTTTGCTACTTAAATTGTATTTCAATAGGAAGAACCCTGAATACATTTCCCAATTCGAACTAATAAGGTCCTTTCTATTTGAATTGAGAATATTTTTCTTTTCTTTATATAAATAACTTGTGATATGCATTTTTGCTTCAACTAAGAAGGCCCTCTTTTTGTTTTGGGAGACTTAAATATAAACTATTTTCTTCTTCTTAAAAAAGAAAAATAAAATTAGGTGCCAGGTTCAATTTCCATCTCTTATCAATCACATGAAAATCTATCTAACAAGTTAGGCCATGATTATGAAAGCGGGGCTGAGAGACATGGTGAACGAAAGCACTATGAGGTGAAGAGAGTAGATTGTGAAATTGAGGCAAAAAATTTAGATGAGATGAGGTGAGAGATGCTAGCTGAGCTCAGATACATAATTTTGACAAAAGAATTTGTCAACAACTTTCCAACCATTAAAGCACATCACTTATAGTGTCATGCAAGTGAGGAATTTCAAGGAAATGAAAGTTACAGAGCTAAGAATGTCGAAAGGATGAAGAAAACTAGGAAAAGTATGAAGCATAAAGAATGAGAACAAAAGGTCATTGGTGCAGTGGAAGACAAGTCTTCATAGGTCTATGTAATCACAAAAAATTGATCATCTAGCATTTATTTACTAGATGGATTGAAGTATACCATGTAAGGTCAATTTTATCATAGTAAAATTGCTTTCGTTGTGATAAATTACTTAATAAACCACATTTGTTAAGAAATTTATAATTAAACCCATGAAAAATAATTAAATAAATCACTATTTATTTAATTATCTTGTAGGAATAATTAATTAAACCATTGTTTAATTAATATTGCTTGTCATATTTGACCCAGTTATGAAAAATAAATATATAAGTTATTAATTATCTTATTTTTCTCTAGAAATAATTAATTAATCACTAATTAATTATTATTCCTTGTCAAGTTTGACTAAATCCCTTAGGAATAATTAAATAAATCATTATTTGTTTATTATTCCTTAACCATATTTCTTGAGATGATAAATAAATAATTTATTTATTCATTATTTCTAAATAAAAGTTTAAATACTTTTTCCCTCCTAACCAAATATAATAAAATATTTCAAGTGGTTATTTCTAGAATGAGGTTAATAATATTTTATTATTGCTCATTATTCGAGGATAACCTAATATTTTGGTATAAATAGAATGGTTTTCCATTCCTTATTCACTTTCAATTGTTTTCATTGTTGCACTCACTATTGTTACTCTGATTATTATCATTGTTGCACGCCATTTTTCTTTTCCATCTGAGTTCTCACTGAACTCAAATATTTCATTTGTTGGGTTTTACACATTATAGAGGAGATAGACTCTATCAAAAAGTTGAAGACATTTGAGGATAGACATCCCATAGAGTGGGGCTACTAACATTTATTTGTTCCCTTCATAGGTGTTTAATAAAATATATTCTTTATATATATGGTTTTCATTGGATTATTGGAGTTACCCACATTTTTTACTATTTCATTTTGTTGTTTAACTATGATCATGGCATAGATCAGGGCTTTGATTGGTTTTGTTTCTATCATTTGTTGCAGATCTACAATGTTTAGTAGCCATCTATATTTTTAAGATTGTTTGTCATCCACAGCCTTAGGTGATTTCTTTTCATACACATATGAGAAGAAAACACTATAACAAAATTGACAACTCCACTGAGTTTTTACTTCTGATCCAGAAATCAGGGTAACCTTCAGTTTTTAGCTTAGGGTTTCTTATTTTCTTAGTCTCTTAATGTTTTTTACTAGCATTCTAACCCTAGATCAATCAAAATTCTAACTTCCGTAAGTTCTCTAGTCTTTTTCACAAGTGATAGGAACCAACCATGACAGAGACGATAAGTTTTTTCGAGACTTGCCAATAGGGAATCAAGGAGTAGAAATCACACTTTTATGCCGCAAAAGTGTGATTTGGAGTTCCAGAGCATGCCTTTTGGCCCAAAAAGTGAGATCTCTCAGGAATCAGGTCAGTACCTGAAATTTTTAGTGTTTCTAGGATTTTTTCATATATGTTTCTATGTTTTTCCGAGTGCTATCTGTTGGGTTGGTTGACCACTATCCTATCTCGCTTATGCGTTGATATACTCTATTTTTCTCGTCGAAGTGGAATTTATCCCCTTAGGGGTTATAGTATGCTTCCACCTTTATAGGAGGAGTTTAGCTGAGTAAGAAGTTTGAGTTTCTTTAGCGATTTCAACCATATTTTCTAGATCTGTACCTTTCTGTTTCATATCTTTAAAGATAGGTTGTTTCCATCCAAATTTTCATTTTAAACCTTGTTTGGTTAGGGTCCCATTGGTTTCCCTAGGTTTCACACCCATAACCCTATCTTTTTTGCAGTGATTTCCCCCCCAGTTTTTTGTTGTTGTTGCACCACTTTCCAGTAGCATAGTGTCATTTGATCCCAGTCACACCGACACTTATATCTCTTAGCCTTTTTAGTGTGTTTTCAGTTGATTTTGCCACCAACCAGAACAGTGTTTGCAAACCTAGTTTAGGTGGGGTTTAGTTAATTGATTTATTTTCTATTTTCTATTTTTAATTTCAGTTTATTTCAGCAAGCTTTTTTCTTTTCTTTTTTTCAAACATGATTTGTGTTTAATTAATTAACACACTTGCACACATTAATCGAAGGGCACTTGGTTTACACCACCAAGCCAAGACTTAACTTAATTTATTTATCTCCCCACACAGAGATAAAAAAAAACTTGTTGATCTCCCTTCACCATTTATGTGTCACTTGTGCCTTATCACCATTGCACCACCAAGGAGTTTGTCGCAGAAAATATTAGGCCTTCATCCCCAGTTTCCACTTGGGCATATTACTTCTCCCCACAAATTTTGAGTTCATAGTCCTCCCTGAGTCCCCATACCAACTCTTCTTCTGGTTCATCTGATTCTGAGCCTCCTTCACCACATACCATTATCATGTATGGACCGACTATTGGTGCAGGAACTCAACCTGGTGTTGGCTCCGGTTCTACCCCGGTAGTCACATCTAGTGGAATCATTTCGGAAGCTCCTCTGTTACCTTTCATGGCTGGGTTAAGCCTCTCGGATTTTAGCCAGTTAATAAATGATCCAATACACCATGATGTTGGTAGGTCAACTATGCCGACCAAGCTTCCCTCTGACATTCCCAAGTTTGAGGGTAATTCTAGAGAGAATCCTACCAATCATGTCCTCTCCTTCCATATGTGGTGTTCATCCAATTCCATCACCAATGATTCGATTCGTCTTTAGTTTTTCCAATGCATGCTCACTACATATGATGCAATGTGGTATGTAGACCAGCCCACTGCTTCTCATTCCATTTTTGCAACACTTGCTAAAGTGTTTCTCTCATATTTTTAGTTACCTCTCTGATATGACACTGGTACAGAGCTCTTGATTGCATTCCGTCAATCCTCTGCCACCCGTCTTGCCAATCATGTCCAAGAATGTGATAGAAGGAGGAGCATGTGCCATGCTCCACCCTTCGAAGACCATGTCTACCTCGATTGGTTCCTTAGGAGTCTTTTATCTCCTATTGCCAAAGATTTCACATCTCATTTTCCTCAGGCAGAGGAAGAACCTCTCCAAACCACTATAATATATGACTTGATTTATGTGCAATCTGGTTATGTCTATATCGTCATTCCAGGCCTCCCCCGTCCTAGTGGTGCCAATGCACCGGGGGAATCTCACACCTCCGATGGTATCATTCGAGCCATTTCACATCCTTCGCCATATACTCAGCAAAGTTATGATTGTCCACAGGGGGGCACTAGTTCCTCCAACACATATGCCCCTCCTGCCAACAACATGTATTCAGGACAAAGCATCTCTTGTTCATTTACCCATCCACATCAGCAGTTATCAGAGCCAGCTAGTGCTCAACCTGTCTACTAGACCGTTTCCCTTTCACCATCTTACACCTATGCATCGTCGAGTGCTCGAGCCCGTAAGGCATTAGCGCCATGGCCTCCCATGCATCCTCAGCCGCAGTAGCCATTGCCCCCTCAGGGTCAAGTGTTTGCACAAAAAAGTTTGACCAATCCCAAAAATTTAAAGAAAAAGAATAAGGGGAAAGGTAACAAGGGTAACCAAGGTAATCAACCTAATGAACCCCAAGGGAACCAGCCTAACACCAACAACTAGCAACAAGGTGACCAGCCCAAGAATAACAAGGCCATTCGTACGAATAAGCCTTATGCATTTTGTGGTGTACATTTCCATTATACTCATGAGTGTCCCCTCTTAGCCCATATGCACCAAATGTGGGAATCCCAAGCAACTTCTAGAGTTCAACCGCCCATACAAAAACCGCCTCAGGATTCTGCACCATCTCAACCGGCCGTGCTCACAAATCCTTTTCCTCCGCAAGGATTTGTTGCTTCTCAACCTTAACTAGGTCAAGTAGCTCACATTCCCCAACCTTCTGGTCCCAGTGACTACCGTATCCTCATGATGAATTCTGATGAGTTCATACCTCTGATGTCAACTTGCAAACTCGGTCGCGTCAATATGACAAGCCATCGACTTCGTTCGCCACTGAGTCCAAAACCAAAGCATCTACTGAGCCTATTACAACACCAAATGGTCCGTTACAGATCCCTTAACCTAAATTTGAGTCAATTCCTAAGATCCCAAAGGAACCATTATGCCATAACGTGACTTCTAACATAGCTGCCCATACATACAGTATAGTAGATGACTTTGCACAATCCCCTGCTGCAATGTCGACGCTGGAAGTACTCCAGTCGTGTCCATCTCAAAATAAATCTCTCATAACTGCTTTGAGAACAATAGATAATTCAGACGATTGTTTGATTTTCTTCCCCGTTGATACGTTAGAACATCCTCCATTACCTCCATCTGTTTCTTTCCCAATACCAGTTCGAGTCCGTAATGCCATCATCTCCCGATGCATTATCAATGATGTCACATCCACCTGCATGATGTCCATTATTGTTTGGAAGAAACTCAAGTCATCTGAGCTATCCCCACCCACCATCACTTTGTGTGCTTAGGACGGTCACTCCTCCTGGCCTCTCGACATGCATCACAATTGTCCAGTGATTGTTGCGAGCAAGAATGTTCATGTAGACATTGAGGTTATCAATGCCCCTCTAGATTACAACATTCTCTTGGATCGTAGTTACAATTATGCCATGTCAGCCGTTGCGTCTACATTTTTTCCGCAAGATGTGCTTCCCTCATGAAGAGAAGATCATCACAATCGATCCGTTGACATATTACAAACCGACATCCTTAACCTCCCCTGATTCCATCATTTCATCAATGTCTGATAAGTAGTTTTCCACTCCTCCCACCGATGTTTCACCCAGATTCTACACAGATTCCTCATTGTTGGGTGCTTTCCCTGGTCCTCCCCCTCCTATCTCTGAGACAAGCTCTTTCAGTGTTTTCATGTTACAAGTGTCACAGATGCTCACAAGCACTCTGGTACATTTGATCATCATCCATCTCCTTAGCACCTTGTTGTTACCATCTCAGTTGAGCCATCTGGATCCACCCCCCCCCCCCCCCCCCCCCATGACCTCCTCTGTTTGTGGGTGCCTCTCCTTTGTTCCTACCAATAATTGTTCCTCCAGGTCTTAACCAACCAGGACCTATTCCACTAGGACATTTCCCTGCAGGACAGATACCTATCTTGTTTCCTCCTCTGGGAATATTTTATGTCCCTGTCATGGCTTCATTGGTTCTCCCTAATATGACTTTGTGGATCCCAGTGTGGTATGTTGATCTACTTGTGAACACTCTGCCTGGAAATGCAGGATACCTGCATGCAACCTGGACTTGTGTATGTTGACATAGACTCTGCAGTCCTTTAAGTTCTCCTCAAGGGTGCCTAAAAGGATGTCATTAATGCCCTACCATGTAATCTTGATGTCATTGTCTATGAACAACTTAGTATCTTCATAGATGGGCAAGCTCATAGACACTTGCTCAACCACATCTCTAGTTGCACTCTCAATGGTGTCCTTTGACCCCGCTCTCTTGGAAGCCATTGTACATGTACTGCTGAGATAATGATGAAAACCTATGGTACTTGGAGACAGAGAAACACTCATGGCAACCAAACTGTCAGTTGAAGACCAAAAGAAACTTGAGGGTTGACATGCAACACACCTAGGTGACTAACTGGGAAATTTACGCAATTTTCTCTGGGAGAGGGTGGGAGATTGACTACCGGAATTGCAGAGAGCACAATCCAGACTACGAGTGAGATGAATCATTACTAAAATTGCACAGAGCACAATCGAGCTTGGCCTGCTGAGGACCAGAACTACGCAATGCATTGTTTTAGTCAGCATGACTGCAACCTAGGAAATCGCACTGCGCAATTCCAGGGGCCAACTGAGGCACTGTCTCTCAGAATTGCACAGATAAAATCCTGGGAGGCTAGTGTGAGGTAGGCTCTGTGAAATTTCTGGGAGCAAGGCAAGGCCTTCCATCCCAGAAATGTGTAGTGCAAGTCGGGCAAGGCAGCTCAGACTTGCCGACAGGAAACTGAAAATCTGTAAGGACTCAAAGGATGTGCATAGTTGGGTCCATATATGAGTGAATGAACATGCATGAAATCAGTAAGTGAAGGATTCCCTAGATTGGAAAACAAATAAGTGTGTGAAGCGAGTTGCTACAATAATGATCGTTAGTGCAGAAATAATGTCATGTATGCTATGAGAAGGAAATGCAATGCATAACTTGAAACAATGCTTTTACAAGCTAACATGCATTGAAATGAAAACAAGCATTCAACAAAACCAAGCAAAAAACATTCACACAAACTGAAATACAAAATGCGACAGAAAAGCAGCAAAATACATGAAAGGTGGACTTACCGAGAAAAAGTGGTGATGAGTGTGCCGAAAGTTCCTAGATGCATTGGGGATGCCAAATCTCTAAGATTGAAAGTGAATAGTGAACTCTGAAGCATTGAATAAATATTTTTGACAAGATCGAGGCTTATTACATGCATTCCATGATTCCAGGAAAAAGCGACACTTGGTGGGAGGTCTCTAAAACAATTTTTGCATGTAATCACCAGCTGCTAAAAATAGATCCCTAAAATCTAGGGATTCTTTTTTCTTTTTCGGGAAAAAACTGACATGCATGCAAGGCAAGATTTCATAGTCTTGGAGTGAACCGGTGACCCTATGAGCACATGGAATAGACCTCATGTCTTCTACGCATTTGTGGGTTGAGTGGCTCTGACTGCCCCTGAAGCTCTGCACAATTTTTGGGCTGATGCCAAGGCTACCAGCTATAACTGCACAAATTATGAGAGCAAACCCAATGATGGTATTCTCTACCAAATTTTCTTAGGGAAGCCAACCTTCCTGCTCTGCACAATTCTGGAGAGCAGTGTTTCCTGCCAGGATGCACTGTGCAATTCCAGAGAGCAAGGCTTGTTGCCCTCCAGTTTTTTGCAATTCTTCAAGTCAACACAAGAACCGCCTTGAGACCAAGTCATGGGAGGTCAGCTTGTGGGTGAAAGACAAAAATGTTAGCGAACACAAGCTGATAAGCCAAAGAAACTCAATTGAAAGCATAAGTAGCTAGGCACTACAAGGCATGCTGCTAAGGATGGTTGGTAGGAAGGCTCTAAAATGAAGCTAAGGAAAAATTTTGGAGGATGGCTGTAGCTGCTACAACATGTTATTATTGTCACACCTAATAGTTTTTCCATCTTTGCATAACAATCATATGAAAAGGACAGTTGAAATCATAGATCATTCAAATGTTTAACTGAACTATTATAGTAAACAACATACCTTGTCTCCCTTTCTCTCTAATATAAATAGTAGCTTTCTCCAAAGTCAATCATTGGGACTTATGGTGTGTTATACCCCTGGTAATTTTCAATGGTATTTGTTTTCTATTACCTCACTTGAATGCAAAGTGACTAACAATTTTGAATAATGGAAAATTTAAATAATAAGAATGTAGCCAATTACAAATAGTTTATAGTTTCAAGATGCAAACATTTTGGGGAAGTGAACATTTTATTTAGGGTGAAAATTCATGTATTTTATTCATGGTTGAATTACTATAACACATAATTCAATGCACATCATCAATAATGTTTTTTTCTTACATTAAATCAATGTACACTATTAATCTAATTTCTTTGAAATTAATGAGCATCATACATCTAATTACATCAAATCAGAAATCAACATCTACACTGAAATCAATGCATCTAGTGCAAACAATCAAATAGGATTAGAAGTCAACATATATACTAGAATAAATGCATCTAGTGCAAGCAATCAAATAGGATTAGAAATCAACATTGACAATGAAATCAATGCATCTAGTGCAAGATTCCAAATAGGATTAGTGATGGGCCCCAGTATTGCAACAAGAATGTTGTAACTTTTGAGGTTATCGACTTAAATTATCAACCCAAGGTTCATACAAACTTAAGACGATTCGGTAATGTATATGAAACAAACACCTTCCTCTTCCTAGTTTGACTCCCTTTTATGCAAATGAAGTAATAAAATCAAACAACTCCAAATGAGCAATGATCTAGGTAAGTTTCCAATCCTAAATTGCAAAAGGTAAATAATAATAAGCAAGCGTATTCTATTTTTATTGGAAAGTAAATGAAAAAAAAGAAGGAAATCTAGCATAATGAAGAATAAGAAAATATAATTTATCTTGCTGGAAAGGAAATGAAATTAAAGGAAATATATTATATTTTGATGGAAATGAAATTCCTAGATTACACTTGCAAGAAGGAAGTCACACTTTGCATAAAGTAAATTGCGGAAAGAAAATATAAAATAATTGTAGAAATCAACATTCAAGAAGCAAGAAATGTGAGAGCTAAATGGAGACCTAACCAAGCCTAAGCTGAAGAAAAGTGGCCTCATAGGATCCATAGACTATAAATATACTTCTACCATGAATTTTGAGTGAATTTGAGGAAGGAAGATCTTGAAAGAAAATTGCTATAGGATTGATACAGGATTTCCACAAGATGTTTGTCTCTTGAGTTAGTTTGCCAATTGCCTAAGAAAATCATATTCAAATGAGATTGGATATTTTTTTTATTAAGTAGGATGTCCTATAAGTCCAATACAAGTGGAATCACCCAAAAATACCCTTGTTAACATGTGTTTAAAAATAGCATAAAATTACTACTCTGAAAACTAGAAATTCTAGAACTAGTGAGATAGTTAACCTACCAAATTCCTAACATGATCAAGTTCAAATGATATGGGGTGAATTTTTCTACTAATTAGAATGTTTTTAGGACTCAATACAAGTGGAATCAACTCAAAATAGCCTCGTTAACATGTGCTAAAGAGCAATTGAAAATTACTATTGTTTTGTTATATGATTGTTGGGAATGATTGTTTATCTATTTTATTAGCCAAGGCAAAGTTCCTACTAGGTCTATGAATCTATTTATTAATTTTTATGGTATTATGATAATTATAAAGTTCCTATGGGTGGTCAAGAGCATTGTGGATCAAATCGAATTCATTTGGATGTTTGTTTCATAGTGTTATAGGATCAAGACAGAGTGTTACATTACTGTCCTATTTTGCTCTACATGATTGAATCTGTGAGCATTATGAGGGTGGAAGAGGAAATATAAAGGTAGGGAAATGTAGTGGAGGGTAAATGAAGGTTTTATGAGACCTTTTCCAATCCTAGTACCCTTCAGGGGCTCCTCTTGCACAAAAACCAATGCACACAATGGTCTTCAATAACCTAGAGATGTGCTCTTGGTGAACAATTATTTGAGGGGGTTGTTGAGATTGAAAAAAGGAATATAGTGGTGGGATAAGGATTTTTAATGACAATTCCAACCCTGTAGATCTATAGTTGTACCTGTACACCACAATAAGTTAGTCTATTTTTCCAAACAATTAAAACATGTTAACAATGTAAATTGCATAAAATTGAAATGAGAGAAAAGGGATGAGTTGAATTTTATTCGAAATCTAACCATTTAATTTAAAGACAACCTATTTTGAAATATTAACAAGGCCTACAACCACTATAGGTTATACTTCATGTGCTCAAAGAAAACTACTAAACCAATCACTAGTTTCCCAAAAACATAGATGCAAGAAAAAGCAATAATATGAGGTCTAACTACTGCAAAGAAAAGTGACTATCTATTTTTGTCTTGCAAACACAACATCTCCAACCACACTTCCCACAAGAGATGTGATTTAAATACCTATGCAAGAAATTTTCTCATAAACAAATTCTACTAGAAATGAAAGGAAATATTGCTAGCTATATACAAGAAAGAAGATGCATGAATAAAATACGTAAAGGAGAGAGCCTAGAGCCTATGGGTTGCGACCTAAACCAAGAGGACTCGGCCTTCTTAATATGGATTAGACTGAAATCAATATAGCTTTCATTCATTGTCAAAATAATACATAACAAAATACTAGGCGAAGAATTATGCTACTCCTCAAAATCTATTCTCCACTAATTCAAACTCCCGATTGGGATGTTAGGACCCTTTATTTATAAAAAATACTTGAGGGGAAACCTCCTTGAAGAGTGGGATTGTTTCCCTCTAATTCCCTAAAATTGTGGATCTGGTTTCCTGATTGATTTCGAATTCCAAGGAGGATAGATCCTCAGTAAGCTAGGCAAGATCAAGATCGTCTTTTGGTGAGGAACATATCCCTACATTTTCTCAATCAATGGAGCTTCAAAATATTATCAATAACTTCATTATTCCATTCATTCATTGGCAGGGAATAGGTCACTAGATTCTGTCATTCAAAATTTACTCAAAATTCTCTCAATATTCTGCATAAATAAATAATATTAGGCAAATAATATGAAATTATCTCTAAACCTCATAAGAACATATTAAATATAAAAAACCCATTATTAATTTTAGAAGGTGATATTTAATATAGCCTTTATGTGCCTAAAAAACATTAGATGGGAATTAATATGTGTCTAATTTGGAGGCCCATCATACCCCCCTACTAAAATTGTTTCTCGTCCTCTAAGAAACCTACTCATCTTCCTTGATATTTTTTTCTTCATGTATGTATTTTATAACACCCCATACTGATGTGGATGTAGCTTCCCCTGCGGGATGGAAGCCTACATGTTCTTCAATTATTTCCATTTCCTTGTGTATCATGGGGTCTTCTGCTTCCTCCTTTCTCTTCTTAGCTAGTCTTCTTGATGTTTCAACATCTTTTCAAGTCTCTTGAGACTCTATATGTGTTTTTGACAATTTGAACCTTTGATCATGATAAATGAATCTCAACAACTCTATTTCATATATTATTGTCTATATTTTTCTTTTCATGTACTTTTGTCTTCTCTTTCATTTCTTCATCAGTTTCTGTGAGCTTAGTAAGGACCATTACACTCTTCAACAACTTTATACTACCTACTCCCACCTTGAGGCTACTTTTAGAACCCTTAGATGCAATCTTGTAGCAATACAGGGCATCCTATAACAGTCTTGTAACATCCTATAGAAGCATGTCTGTATCCTATAGCAGCCTCCATGATCTTGTAGCAACTTGTCAATATCTTGTAGAAGCTAATTTGCTTTCCAAGAGGTGGTGGTTCTGCCATTTTATTTTTATTTTTACCTTTTTTTTTAATATTCTTCTCTCTCTTTTTTTTTTAAACAACATTACATGCAAAACTTTGAGTTAAGTGAGTTGACCCCACCTATATTTTTCCTTTTCTTTTTTTTCCTTAATGATATTGCATGCAAAATAAGCCCGGATTTCTTTGAGTTAACTGAACTACCCCCCAACTACTTTTTGAGCTTCATGATAACCTCCCTCTTTATTAAGTATTTTTTCACTTTTGTCTCATTTATCTCCTGTTGGCATTATGGTTCTGGTATGGCTATATGTTACAGATGTTGTACTTGATGGCAACACCCGTGGCAAGGCTCTCAATATGTTGAAAATTAAGAAGTACACAGAAGATCAGTTCAGAAAGTGTGTACCCGCAGGTACACCGTGAAGGGACCACGGCCAGATACGCAGGACAGCCGTTCAGGAGGTGTGTACCCCCAGTGCACTCATTTCAAGGTAGATAAAATCACACGTGGGGTTTCTTATGTTTAACCCTTGGTATTTAGCCGACGGTATTTGTGTTACTATGGTTTTGGCTCGTGGTATTGATCCATGATTTTAGGAGGAGCTTGCCTATATAAAGCAAAGGAGATCACTTGGCTAAGTATCTTTTGCAATTGAATATCTTAAGATCTAAAATATTGGGTTATGGTCATAAAAGCTTGATCTATATGAAGTTGAAAGCGAATCTGTGAAGGGTGATCTCTCGAGCGCATGATCAGATCTGGGCATCTGAGCATCTGTGCCACTCTGGTGGACTGCCTATTCAGGCCTAATCAGAAGTACGCAGGTGTTTAACAGGAGAGCTGCGTGGGTATGCAGAGCAGAAACAGATGATCTGCGTGGGTACGCAGAGAAGAAATAGGAGAGCTGCGTGGGTACGCAGAGCAGAAGAAGGAGAACTGCGTGGGTACGCAGAGCGACGAAGGTTCAGGTGCGTACGCACAGTAACTGTACGCGGCGCGATAGTATCTCTGGGCGTGTACCTACAACAAAAGTACGTGGCGCAGTAGTGTCTTTGGATGCGTACCTGCAGTGACAGTACGCAGAGCGGTTGAGGAAACAGTGTGTGGACAAGCAGAGCGGCAGAAGGATCTCTGTGGGTATATGCAGGGAAGCAGAAGGTGAAGTGCGTAGCGACGCAGGCCACAGAAGGAAAAACTGCGTATATGTCTTAAGATCTTCTGTTGATTGAATTTTTCTGTTGATAAGGTGTTTTGGGTTAGTTTTGTTATTATTGATCTGATTACTGCAGTGGACTGTGTAACTTACATGTACTTGATGTTCATTTGATGCTTTATGAAAAGAAGTAGGGGGTTGTAGCTCCCTTCCAGGAAAGACTCGAAAACGAGAGAGAGTTGTAGCTCTCTGCAGGTTGCAGCCTGCGTACTGGTAAAGGACTGCACCAGTACAAAACCATTGTAAAAGGAGTTTCTAATTTGAAAGAAGATAGAGACATATTGCAGCAGGTGGTTTTCACCCACATTGGGTTTCCACCTTACATCTTGTGTTCTTTGGTGTGACTATCTGTTTTCTTTGTCCATGCTCATTATTTTATGGTACTGACATGCAAAAATATTTCAAAGAACAAATAAGGAAGATTTATTAAAAGAATTTGATAATACTGATTCACCCCCCCTCTCAGTATTATTTTCAACAATTGGTATCAGAGCAGGTCCTTCGGAGAAGCTTGATCGCTTGAAGGAAGATCATTCATCATGAGCAACTATGAGAGGGAAGCATCAATCAGACCACCAATTTTTGATGGGACAAACTTCAATTATTGGAAGGTAAGAGTTACTGCCTATCTTCAATCTCTTGGTACAGAAGTTTGGGATATCATAGATACAGGCTACGCTTTTCCTTCAACTACTCCTATAGATGCGGCCGAAAAGAAGAAATATGAAACAAATGCTAAAGCAGTCAATACTCTGCTGGGATGCTTATCTCAAACGTAATTTGTAAAGGTTATGCAATATAAATCCGCAAAAGAAATATGGGACAAGATTGTCTTGAGCTACGAAGGAGATGAACAGGTAAAGCGTGCTAAACTTCAAACTCTCAGGATTCAGTATGAAAATCTCAGGATGTATAATGATGAAAGTGTGGCTAACTATTTTCTTCGGGTAGATGAGATTGTTAATTGCATGAAAAATTTGGGTGAAGAAATAAAAGAGGCTATTGTGGTTGAAAAGGTTCTAAGATAATTGTCCCCCAAGTTTGAATCTAAAGTATCTGCAATAGAAGAAAAGGAAAATCTACGAATTCTTACTATGTCTCAGTTACATGGAATTCTAACTCCTTATGAAATGAGAAAGGGAGGTCCATCAGACAGAAGAGAAGCTGCTTTCAAGGCGCCAGGAAAAGGAGATTATTATGAAGCAAGCCACATCCCAGAAGAAGAAGAAGAAGAATCAAATTTTGTCAGAAATCTTCAAAGGGGTTCTGGAAGGTTCAGAGGTAAGTTAACTTTTAAATGCTTTGCTTGTGGAAGAGTAGGTCATTATGCTGCAAAATGTCCTTATAAGGATAAAGGAAAGGAACCTACTAGATGGAACAAGAAACAGAGTGCAAATAAGAAAAGCTACTACACTCATGAAGATAGTGATGGTCTATCAAACAGTGATGAAGATGAACAAGGTAATGAATATAATTTGTTAATGGCATTTGAAGATGATGATTATATGGATGCTATAGATGTGGATAACCTTTATGAAGAAATTACTAGACTCAAGAGATGTATAGAAGAAAAGAATATGATCATTGATACTCTACAATTTCAAATTGATGAAAAGGAAAAACATCTTGAAAAATTAGAAGGTGAAATTGTTGGTCTTAGAAAGAGATTGAGAAAACAAAAGCTATTAATCTTAAGTTTTTCAAAGGATCTGAAACTTTGGATGAGATTATCAATGTGCAGCAGTCTCCTCTAAACAAGATAGGTCTGGGCTATAATGGAGAAACTTCTCAAGCATCCACCTCAAAAGGTTATCTTGATGCAGCAAGAAGAAATGAGCAAAAGCACAATGGAGACCATCAGGTAAAGCAGGGACGAACTGCAAACAGAGACTATCAGGGGCAATCCGTCTTAAGAGTGAACAAAAGCTACAACCAGCCACAGGTAAAATCTTCTCAATTTGGTTCAAGAATGAATGACAATCACTTGGCCGGTAGATTTGATAACCGCAGAAGTTTCTTCAATGGACAATGTTTTTCTTGTCATAACTTTGGTCACAAAGCAGCTCAATGTGTTGCATATAAAACAATCATGACTAGAGAAGCTCAAAAACAAAGAAGTATGACCGGGATTACAAAAAGGACCTATAACAACTTTTCGACTCTTGAAAATGAAGTTGAATGTTCTATTTGCAATAACTTTGGTCATGAAGATTCTGAATGCAGGAGCAGGTTTCAGCAGAAAAAGGAACAAGCCTCAAGCACCAAAACATGGAGAATAAAGGAACCACAAACAGAAAGATGTGGGATAGCATTTTATGCAGAGGGACAGGAAAATCTATGGTACATTGACAGTGGATGTTCGAAGCATATGACAGGTGATAAAGAAAAACTTGAGTCATATTCTGCTCTAGAAAAGGGAAAGAAAGTTTACTCCTGCAACTATAAAAGGAAAAGGCATTGCTCAGTTAAAAGAAAAGGTCAAGGCTGGAAATGTTTTGTATGTTGATGGATTGAAGCATAATCTTCTATGTGTCAGCCAGATGTGTGATCAAAGAACCGAGGTGATATTCAGATCAAATGGATGTCTTGTTCGTGATCTTGATACAGGTAAAACAGTGATCAAAGGCAAAAGAACTCCAAATAATCTGTACATATTTGAAGAAGGACAACAACAATGCTATCTGAGCAAGGATGATGAGCACTGGTTATGGCATCGGAGGTTGGGACATCTAAGCTTTTCACAAATAAGGAAAGCATGCAAATATCAGCCAGTTCACGATCTTCCAGATATCAAAATTCCTGACAACACCATATGCAAATCATGTCAGTTTGGAAAACAAACCAGAACTAACTTTCCAGAGAAGGAAGGATCAGCTAGCATGCCTCTTGAGCTAGTACATACAGATACATGCGGTCCATTCAGGAAAAGAACACCTTGAGGAGAAGAATACTTGATATTATTCATTGATGATTTCTCCAGGTTTGTCTGGTTAGGACTTATGAAGCACAAAGATGAAGCATTCGAAAAATTCAAATCCTTCAAAGCCTTGGTTGAAAATGAATCAGGTCACAAAATTAAGTGCCTCAGATCCGACAGAGGTGGGGAATTTACCTCAAATGAATTTTTCGATTTCTGTGAAGAACATGGGATAAGAAGAGAATTCTCTATAGCTAGAACTCCTCAGCAAAATGGAGTTGTGGAAAGAATGAACAGAACAGTCCAACAAATGGCTCGTGCTATGCTTGATGAGTCAGGAACTCCCGCAACTTTCTGGGGTGAAGCTGCACATGCTGCGGTTGTTATTCTCAACAAAACAAATGTCCGGGTGAACAGCACTCAAACTCCTCATGAGCTCTGGAGTGGTAGGACTCCTTGGTAAAGCACTTCAAAATATTTGGGAGCAAATGCTATATCAAGAATACTGATGAGCAGCTTGGCAAACTTGAACCTAGAGTAGATGAAGGCATTCTTCTTGGTTACTCTCCACATAGCAAAGCATACAAATGCTACAATAAAATACTTGGCAGAATTGTTGACAGCATTGATGTAGTGGTTGATGAGAAGGGATACATTCCTAGGCAAGTACATCATGAAGACATCGAAGAAGATGAAGGCTACCCTCAACGATAGAATGATGAAGAAGAAGAACCTCAAGAAGAACCTCAAGAAGAACCAGAGGAGCAAACAAGAATAGAAGAAAATACTCCATCCAGATATGTTCAAAAGAATCATCCAGAATCTCAGATTATGGGGTAGAAAGAAGCAGGTGTACAAACAAGAAGAACAGTTGCAGAAGCTTCAAGCTATTTGGCATTACTCTCCTCTACTGAACCACAAAATGTGAAAGAGGCATGCAAAGATGAATGTTGGGTGAAAGCAATGGATGAAGAACTTGAGCAGATCGAAAAGAACAACACTTGGGAGCTGGTTCCTAGACCAAAGGATAAGAATGTTATCGGAACAAAATGGGTCTTCAAAAATAAATTGAATGAAAATGGAGAAGTAATTAGAAACAAGGCCAGACTTGTTTGTAAATGGTATGCGCAGCAAGAAGGAATAGACTTTGAAGAAACCTTTGCTCCTGTTGCAAGACTTGAGGCCATCTGAATGTTCCTTGCTCTCTCAAGTTTTCAAAACTTCAAAGTATTTTAAATGGACATGAAATCAGCCTTTCTGAATGGAGACTTAGAAGAAGAAGTATACATTGAACAGCCAGATGGGTTCATTCTTGGAAATGATCCAAATCTTGTATGCAGATTGAAAAAGGCTCTCTATGGTCTCAAACAAGCTCCAAGGGCTTGGTACTACCGTTTGGAAAAATATCTTCATCAACAAGGCTTTTCAAAAGGATCAGCAGATAGCAATCTTTATATAAAAGTTGAAAATGACAAATTGCTAATACTTGTTGTGTATGTAGATGACATTATTTTTGGTAGCAATGAAGAAGCTATGAGTCAAAGCTTTGCCTTGGTCATGCAGAAAGAATTTGAAATGTCCTTGCTAGGAGAACTGACATATTTCCTTGGTTTTCAAATCCAACAAAAAGAAGGAGGAATCTTTTTATCTCAAACCAAGTATCTCAAACAGATTTTGAAGAAATATGGCATGGAAGATGCAAAACCAGTATGTACACCCATGGTCACAGGATGTAGCCTCAGTGAAAATGATGAATCTGCAGCAGTACATCAACCAACCTATAGATCTATGATTGGAAGTTTACTTTATTTGACAGGTACCCGACCGGACATCATGCATGCAGTTCGAATAGTTGGAAGATTTCAGGCAAATCCGAAGGAGACCCATCTTCAGGCAGTGAAGAGAATTTTCAAATATCTTCAAGGGACTCAAAATTATGGTTTATGGTATCCTAGAGATACAGATCTTACACTTCATGCTTATATAGATGCAGATTGGGCCAGAAGCATGGATGACAGGAAAAGCACAAGTGGTGGTGCGTTCTTTATGGGTTCCAGACTGGTATCTTGGTTCAGCAAGAAACAAAGTTCGATTGCCTTGTCTACAGCTGAAGCGGAATATGTTGCTGCTACATCTTGTTGCACTCAACTCCTTTGGATGATGCAGACTTTGCAGGATTTTCAAATCACTTGTACACCACCTATCCCCATCTTATGTGATAACACAAGTGCAATCAGCATCTCAAAGAATCCTGTCATGCATTCAAAAACCAAGCACATACCAATCAAGTATCATTTTCTCTGGGAACAAGTGCTTGAACAGAATGTCAATTTGGAGTATGTTCCTTCTAAGGAACAAGTTGCTGATATTCTCACCAAACCATTGCCCAGGGAGACTTTTGAATACCTCAGGCAAAAGCTGGGGGTTGTTGATGCATCATCTTATTGTTGAAACTCTTCTGATTGATGGTTGTATGCATGGTTCATCTGGGGTATATGCGTACATGTGCTGGGTGGCTGATTGGTTGAAGATTGATGGCACAGGTTCAGGGGGAGCATATAATGCATTGTTGGCATTATGGAGGATGTTCAGAAGGAGATCATGGAAGTAGCTGCAATATGTCTCTATCTCTTTCATGGTGGATTATGGTTCTTCGTTGCAGATCTGGTTCATATTCAGGGGGAGCATGTTCTTAGGGGGAGCATAACCCTTTGCCCTTGATGTCAAAGGGGGAGAATGAAGCTGAGGTTTTTGAGGTTGCCATCAAGTCCAAAGGGGGAGATTGTTGGCATTATGGTTCTGGTATGGCTATATGTTACAGATGTTGTACTTGATGGCAACACCCATGGCAAGGCTCTCAATATGTTGAAAATTAAGAAGTACGCAGAAGATCAGTTCAGAAAGTGCGTACCCGCAGGTACACCGTGAAGGGACCGCGGCCAGATACGCAGGTCAGCCGTTCAGGAGGTGCGTACCCCCAGTGCACTCATTTCAAGGCAGAGAAAAGCACACGTGGGGTTTCTTATGTTTAACCCTTGGTATTTAGCCGACGGTATTTGTGTTACTATGGTTTTGGCTCGTGGTATTGATCCATGATTTTAGGAGGAGCTTGCCTATATAAAGCAAAGGAGATCACTTGGCTAAGTATCTTTTGCAATTGAATATCTTAAGATCTGAAATATTGGGTTATGGTCTTAAAAGCTTGATCTATATGAAGTTGGAAGCGAATCTGTGAAGGGTGATCTCTCAAGCGCATGATCAGATCTGGGCATCTGAGCATCTGTGCCACTCTGGTGGACTGCCTATTCGGGCCTAATCAGAAGTACGCAGGTGTTTAACAGGAGAGCTGCGTGGGTACGCAGAGCAGAAACAAAATATCTGCGTGGGTACGCAGAGCAGAAACAGGAGAGCTGCATGGGTACGCAGAGCAGAAGAAGGAGAACTGCGTGGGTACGCAGAGCGACGAAGGTTTAGGTGCGTACGCACAGTAACTGTACGCGGCGCGATAGTATCTCTGGGCGCGTACCTACAACAAAAGTACGCGGCGCAGTAGTGTCTTTGGGTGCGTACCTGCAGTGACAGTATGCAGAGCGGTTGAGGAAACAGTGCGTGGACACGCAGAGCAGCAGAAGGATCTCTGCGGGTATACGTAGGGAAGCAGAAGGTGAAGTGCGTAGCGACGCAGGCCACAGAAGGAAAAACTGCGTATCTGTCTTAAGATCTTCTATTGATTGAATTTTTCTATTGATAAGGTGTTCTGGGTTAGTTCTGTTATTACTGATCTGATTACTGCAGTGGACTGTGTAACTTACATGTACTTGATGTTCATTTGATGCTTTATGAAAAGAAGTAGGGGGTTGTAGCTCGCTTCCACGAAAGACTGGAAAACGAGAGAGAGTTGTAGCTCTCTGTAGGTTGCAGCCTGCGTACTGGTAAAGGACTGCACCAGTACAAAACCATTGTAAAAGGAGTTTCTAATTTGAAAGAAGATAGAGACATATTGCAGCAGGTGGTTTTCACCCACATTGGGTTTCCACCTTACATCTTGTGTTCTTTGGTGTGACTATCTGTTTTCTTTGTCCATTATCATTATTTTATGGTACTGACATGCAAAAATATTTCAAAGAATAAATAAGGAAGATTTATTAAAAGAATTTGATAATACTGATTCACCCCCCCCTCTTAGTATTATTTTCAACATCTCCCACACATGTGGTTTTCCTTTGGAGAAAAGTTAAGTGACTTGCTAGATAAGACCGAGGCTTCCTACTATCAATTTTGGCTATAAAAGACCTTTCCTTCTCACACTTTTATTTTTTTCTCAAGCTAGAATAGGTTTGAAATGTGAGGTTAGAGAGTTGCATACATGTGCCCTACCATGACTATTTTTTTTGTGTGCAAGATGTTGATGTAGACATGGAGTATGCCTTTGATGATACTGAATATGCATACGATAATCTGCAAGAGGTCCTAATGTTGATAGCCTTGTTTCTAGATATCTTGTAGGTTTTCTATTATTGCTTTTACTGCTCTTTGGTTGAGATGCTCCTGATGTGAGTGTTGTAGTTGTTGATCGACTAGTTGATGCTTGCATGAGGCTGCTGCAACATTGATGAAGTTGTTGGATAACTCTTTGAGGTACAAATGTCACTTTCATCAATTCTTTTCATTGACTTGAATTTTTTTCATTGTTGATTGAAGTTCCATGATTCATGTGATGAAAATATAGGTGCCACCATGGATTAGATGCTACTTTTGTTGTTGTTCAAGGATCTTATAGCTGCTGAGGACCAGTGCTGGAGTCTCTTAAAGATTCATGATGTTCAAATTTCTTGGTCTTGTGCTTCAAATGTGATCTTGTAATGTTTATGGAGGTCGCTACAGGACTATGTGTCTTCCTGTAGCAGTCACACATAGTCCTTAGGATAAAAATTCCCTCGAAGTACTGCTTCCAACAATGTTCAAAATTCATGAAAAAATTGTTGATGATGTAAATAGAGCCCTTCTATGATGGAATATGGCCTGAGATCTTTTGTGATGAAAAATGGTGGAAAAGAGATGAAGGGAAAGGATTTTAATGGATGGTAATGGGAATAAAGGTGAAAGAAAAGGTGAAATATAGTGTAGTGGATGGATGATAGTGCTCTTATGGACCCCTTCCCATGTTCCAAAGTGAAAAACTTTCAATATGTTCCTTTTTTTTATGTAGGTCAACATCCTATAGCAATTCTGGAACAATATTGTAGTAATACAAGATATTGATAGAATTGGGCATCTGAGGCTAGTAATGTTGTGGAAAAAGCATGGAGAGGTTAAGAAATGGATGGAGTGGATGCCTAGAACTAAATGGGAGTCTATGAAGGTGAATTTTGATGTTGCTCCTCTGAATGTGTTATCCTTCATTAACTGCCACTGGAACCTTTTTGTACTTGTAGAAGTTTTGGAATGAACAATGCAAGGGTTCCTTCTCATTCCTCTCTTTGTGGTTGTAATCCACCCCCATTATTCTCCCGAATTTGGAAAAAAAAATCCTTTGTTTTTTCTACGAGGTTAAGGAAAATTATCTGTGATTGAGCTATTGAGGTAGAGATAAGGAATGATTTGTTGGAACTGCTTGCAAGAGGGAAGGTTTCATAACAAAACTCAAAATAACTAAATTTCCTTCTCTCACCATGCTCAACACATATAATTCATTCTCTTTTCATCCCAAAACTTCTACCATAAATTGTTACAGGATGTATTACTTAAAATAATGAAAGGTTTTTTAAGCTTTTTGTCAGAAGCTAGCAAGGAAAAATTTGTACTTACCCTCCCTTTGATCCTCCTCCTTGAATTCTAAGGTTTGGGTGATGTTTTTTTCTCAAAATCACACTCTTTGTAGATCTTTGGCCTTTCCTGTAGCATGTTGTGTCAATCCTGTAACACTTTGTGTCAATATTGTAGCACTCTATGTCAATGTTGTAGTAGTTCTTGGACAATCCTATAGAAGAATTTTTTAATCCATATCTCTCAAACAATAGATTAGATTCACTTAAATTTTTTTGATAATTTTTCCATCATCCTTATGCATCTCCTCATAAAAAATCCTTGGCCATTGGATGCACGAATCTCGAGAAAAATGGAAAATGGCTATAAGTGATCGTGGTCAATTTCTTGAAAACTATGTACTTTAATTTATTAAAATCTCTTGAGTATGTTATATAATCCTTATGCATCTCCCCATGAAACAGATCGACCAATGGATGCATGGTTTTAGAGATATGGTAAAAATATTTTATGCCTTGTGTATTTTGGAAATCTGGTAGCCAAACACATTGTTCCTATAGCACTTCAGTACAACGAGGAAAATGAATGGGAAAGGCGTAGGAATGATGCAAAATGACATGAGGATTCATTATGAAAATCAAAAGACATGTATGTACATTTTCTTAGCCATGTTGGAGCATCTTGGTGCAGGAGGTGGAAAACTTAATGTTGACTACCCTTGACTAGATTCTTGCTTCCCCGATCAAATTTTTGTTGCTTGAGCAAGTTGGGAAGACCCTACACATATCAGAGAGAGATACCTAGAGAAAATAATATTTTTCATTTTTCTCTTTTTTTCCTAGGCCTACCAATTGTCTCAATGAGGTTTCAATTAACAGGTCTGCCTAAGTGTGTTATAGATCCATTTGGGCACATGAGATCCCAACATCCAGATCAGTGTTTTAGGGCTCATCAAACCCTAATTTCAGTTGCTTCATGCCCTAAACAAGTCACCCTTTTGAATGCATCCTTCCCAGATAGTTTCATGACTTGAAGACATCCAGAAATAGCCTCTAAAGGGACCAGCGCAGGTAAGCCCTTATGAAGGTGCACTGCAGAGCATTTGAGTCCACTACCAGGGTGCTCTACAAAGAACTTAGGCTTCCTTTCACCTGCGCTAGGCGAGAATGAGTGAAATTCACATAGGGTTTGGGGAATATTCTTATCTTTTGGAGTCATCTAGAAGGTTCCCTCACTTATCAACTCCTATGAGCTCGAAAATGGATGAGGAGTGAATTAAGGTGCATCCAATCCTCTCATCCCTTCCTCCATGGAACTAATTCTAAGTATGGAAGGCCATTCAATGCCACCATTAATGACAAAACGTCCTTCATATTCCTATAAATTGACCACTCATCTAAGTGATCAGGGGGCTGGACTATGTTGAATTGTAAGGAGATAATGTTTCTATGAGATTTTGCTTTGAATCAAGTATTGTAATGCTACAAGTCTGTCATGCTTTTGATGTGATGTGGATGGGATCCAAGTTGGAGGAATGGCTTTGAATCAGACACCAATGGTTGTAATTCCTTCTTCTATCTAATAAAGTGTTTGAAGCTTTTTCACATATGTTTTTATTGTTTCATAATGCTTATATGTGTGAATTGTATCTGATTCCTTTCACTTATATTCAATATATCATATGCTTTGATCAATTCTTTGTTTCCTATTATTTTTACAAGGTACTTCTCAAGCAGGTAAAGTATGGGAAGGAGTGATAGGATCGATACAAGGGAGACGAGAGGAAATCGGAACTACAAGTAGGTCTTCTATCTTCTCATCTTATCTGTTGCTTATAAGAAAAGTCTAAAACACTTTAAAATGTTGTTCTAGATATAGCTACTTATCTAGGGAATTAGTATTTATCCGTAGATACCAGATTCTCCAAAAAACATTGGTGACCATACTGGGGAATAATACTCTTTCCTAGTAGCTTATCCACCTCCTAAGACATCCTTGTAGACTTTATTTGTGTTCATAGATTGTAATTCAGCTCTTTACATTGACAAATTGGTCAAAATTGTGTAAAATTACCTCTTGAAATGGCTCACTATCACCAGCGCAAGCTTGTGAGGAACACAGTATGGTGCATAGCACCCCTAGCTTAGGGATAGTGCTCTGAAGCTCATTATCTGCCACTTTGGGCTGCGCTGATCCTCCTAGGATCAGTTTCCCAACTTTGGAAAGTGTTTTGCCAACTTTTCGCTGTTTGTTTGTTTGTTGATTGATCAATGAATGCAATGTCTCAGAAAATGAGTTTTTATCTCCTGGTCTAGCCCAAATTTGATTGGATTTATTAATGTTTCTCAATTTTTTCTTTGTTATTATCGATTGATAATCAAAGTTAGGATATAATGGATTAATCTTCATTCGAAAGAAATTGTCGTAAAGCCTTCTCTTCCTTCGAATTAGAACTATCATAAAAGTCTTCGTTCTTATGAAAGATTGATTGATTGTATGTGAATATTTCCTTTTTTTCATATTCACATTAAGGAAATCGAAATGAAATACATGCATGTTGCATTGAAAAAGTTTGTGTGTGTTCATAGGAATAGTGTAGGGAATTTGCATTTAGATTGTGCTCTTTTCTCTTTGATCGAAAAAAATCTGATTTCCCTATCCCTAAGTAGCTAGGATTTTCATCATTAAATTGAATGGAAAATATGCTTATCATGATAGTTGCATTCCCAGGAATTTCAGAATACATCACGTGGTGAACTTGAAAGGAAAATTCCTAAGCAATATCAACTTAAAATTAACATCAATTTACCTAATGGAGCATTGTCATTAACGAGAACATTTAGTGGTTCTAGGCTAGAGACGTGTTCCAGCATCGTAAAACAAAGCAATTTTCGCTAACTTGTCTGCAATACATCCCGAGTGTGATACCTCATTCCATGTACATGAGTATATAGTAGCTCATCCACGTACCTTCGGGTATATAGGGCAGTGTTACAGTACATAAAGTATATGGGAATGCTCTCACTATGTGGTTTTGCATTAGATGATGCTTATACAGACTGTTCCTCCATGTACCTTCAGGTATATATGGGAGGACAACTTTAGGTTGCTATACATCCTTAAGTAACCGAGTTGACCACCTTGTAAACTGTCATACACCGAACACAACATTAGGGGAGATTTCCTGCCCATACTTCTTCGTTTACCAAGACGTATTCTACAGTTCACAATTGCTTAGTAAACCTTTTGCCTGGTATACCCCTTTTCTTAATTTCTTTTTTGATAATAAAATTAATCATCAATCGTGGAGGAACATCAACCCTTAACCCATCGTTCATAGAGAACAGCGAGAAAACTGCATTTGTTGCCCGAAGCTAAACCTATTCGGTCAAAGCGGTCTTGCTTAACTGAGTCTAGTACATCAAGAACTCCTAGTTCTTCATCTGAATTACCTGAATCATTTATTTCGGTAAGTACTCAGACTATAGTTACTCCAACCATTTATGGTACATTTTTTTCTAAAGAAGAAGTTTCACAATTACCTGAGGACATAGTATTGAACCTAGTGAAATAGTAACCGATGTTGTTCAACAACAAGTTGATCCTCAACTTGAAGTTGCTCAAAAAGAAAGTACTTCTGAACTTGAATCAATTCAACTAGAAGTTAATCCAGAACCTATCCCAGTTCAAACAGAAGTTACATCTGAACCTGAAGTTGTTCAGGAACTTATTTCTGAAACTGTCGTTCATTTACCCGAACATCTGGACTTCGAATTAACATTCAGAAGTTGTTACTTTACCGAAAGACGATCAATTGGTTACACCTCAGACATCAGTAACTACTAAAACTTTAATTTTATCCACACCAGAAATATTTTACGGACCAAATGGTGAAGTTCTTCCACTAGGTTTAATTTCTATAGAGGAAGAATTGGAAGAAGATTCTACACCTGGAACCCCATTCCACTTTGGAGCTGGGCTTTATATTTACCCTCATACTACTCATTTTACTACTCCGTTTGATCCTGCTTATTTTCAAGTGCACGTCGATTCTTTAGGACAACTTTTGGGTCAGTTAACTATGGTTGAACAACTGTCAACATCCCAGACTGTATCATATGATGTAGCTACAGTAGAATATTCTGTTGCAACCACTTCAATGTTTTCTACCACACCTGAGTCATACCTATATGGTGAATTTTCTGTCCTGGTTGGCTACCAATATTTGTCTGGAACCCACTCAAGGGTTGCTTCTACACCATGGTCATCACCCATGTCCTCAACCAGAACTTTACCTGGTTCTTCTCTAATGGGAAATCAACAGTTTGATCCTGCATATCAATATCAAGCTTGGCAATCTGGTCCACAAAGACCTATGTATCCATTAAATACTGGATTGCCACCATATGGAGAGAAATATGCTTATTCACTGTATCCTCCTTATTACAGAGGAGCATCATATGGTAATATCCCACAGTATTCAAGTCAGCCTAGAATTAGAGTTTGTTAATGGCAACCAACAATGCCAGTTCAACCAAGGCTTGTGTATCCAACACAACCATTGCAAACTGTGTCAGCTATTCCTACTACGCCTATTGTTACTACTGTACCATAGTCACAAGTTCAAATTGTTGTATCTCAACTGGTACAAATTGATCCTTCTACCTCACAACCACAAGTTTCAGGTCAAGCAGTTCAAGTTTCTTAGGTTGTTGTACAATAACCACTTGTTTACGGGGTTCAATAATAACCTTTTTGTAGTATACCCTTATATGGACTAACCCAAGCTTACACTGCTATAGTTTATTCACAACCTAGCCAACCTTTCATTGTTGGGCAACAACAACCGTTAAATAAACAACAGTTGTACCAACAACAACAACAGTTGTACCAACAACAACAACAGTTGATTCAACAACCGTGGTAGCCTCAATTTCAACAACCCCAATTCTAGCAATTCCAACCCCAATTTGGACTTTCCCAATAGGCTCAACCCAGGCTTGGTCAATATGAAGCTAACCAAGGTCCTCGTAAACAAGGCTTTGCAGGTTATGGACAACCACAAATTCAACCTGGTTATCAATAACCACCTTATGCTGGGTTTGTTCAACAAAAACCTTACCAAGGTTACCAAATGCAGATGCCCCATGTCGGTATGCAAAGACCTATTGCTAAGAAAATTCATTCATATCCCGGGTATTCTGAAATTTAATGGAAATCCTGGAGAAGACCCATCAAATCATGTCATGACCTTTCATTTGTGGTGTTCATCAAACTCCTTAAATGATGATTCGGTTAGACTTTGTCTTTTCCAAAGAACACTTACTGTTCTGGCTACTAAATGGTACATCAAGTTACCAAGAGCTTCTTTCGACAACTTTACAACTTTAGCCACTACATTTCTAACCCACTTCTAGTTACCCATCAAATACGAGACTGGAATGGAACTCCTAACCAACTTTAAATAGACTATTGCTACCCATATATCAGATCATATTCATGAGTGGCGTCGTTGTCGTCGAATGGGTAATACATATGTTCCCGATCAGCTTTTAGCTGAGTGGTTCATAAAGTCCTTGTTGCCATCAATCACCAAGGATGTCGAAAAAGGTGGAGTTGTCATAGAAGAGCAAGTAATTGCTCATGCCTAATATTTGGATTTGATTTACACACAATCCAGCATGCTCTATGATAAAATTCCCAATGCACCTCGACCAGCTTTCACTGTTCCTCCTCCTCCACAATCGAGTAAGGACTCTCATGCCGGTGACTGTGTGATCGATTCTTCGAGCCCGCAAAAGGTAGGAAGACCATCTGGTCAAACTCTTACCATTACCAATCAAACTACCAATGAATTAGAAAATACTCTTGCTTCCAAAATTAACGCTGTGTCATCTAACAAAGGAAAAAATCAAAAGAAACCAGGAGGTAAGAAAAAGGGGGAAAAAAAAGAAACAAGATAATTCCCCTCCAAAGAAATCATCTAATTCCTTTACATCGGCAAGGAAACCTCATTATCCGTGTCTAATCTGTAATGACGAGCATTTTACGTGAGATCGTCCACACTGCTCTAAGGTCTCTAAACTTTTAAAGACTTCAAACACATCAACAGTGTTGACTGATCCATTTCCAAACCTGGAGACACATTTGGTTGCAACAAACCATGCGTACACATCCCAAGCACTCATGTTATCCATCACAAAGCCACAAAATGAAGCTTTGGTGTCAACGAGAAACAAATATTATGGAAATCCGCTATCATCATTGAATAATCAGGCCACTGATCAACCTAATCCTTCGACTTCAACTTCATCTGAGAATATTCCACCTATTGTACCAAAATTGACAACAAAACCACCAAAGGGAGTTGTGCACAGATCAACATTTAACCCTCGGGCTCGAGCAACTCACAACTATAACATAGTGGAAGACCTTGCTCAATCACCTTCTGCTATGTCGACACTCGAGGTGTTGCAAAATTGTCCCTTCCAGAAGCAGGCTTTACTGTCAGCAATTGGTGGAATAAATCCTATAGATTCTAATCTTGTGGTTTTTAACAATGCGGGATATACACCACAGTTACCGGCATAGTTAGCTTTCCTAATTCAAGTAAAATCCCTCAATAAGAATGTTCACCGAACTATTATTGATGAGGGGGCATCTACTTGCATTATGTCAATGAGCTGCTAGAAAACACTTGGTTCACTGCCGTTGTCACGATCACCAACCACGTTAAAGGATTTTGACGGAAGAACATATACTCCTTGTGGGATTTTGAGTAACCTGAAAATTGAACTAGGGGGCAAAACAATTACCGTTGAAGTTGAGGTATTTGATGGATCCCTCTATTACAACATTTTACTGGGAAGGCCATGGGTATATGCTATGGCTGCTATGGTTTCCACATACTTTCATACTATTACATTCCCTTTTAAGGGTGGAATCACAGTCATTGATCAGCTATCATTCTTTGCCAATATTTCATAGGCTACGGGAAGCATTCCGTTGGTACACGGACCCCTGCTGTCACTTCCAAGTGTTGGAGTAGGTCTCTTCAAAGATCCTTCCCTAATGGGTACTTTTATGCTACTGTCACCATCTGATTTGGCGGAAGTGGAAAAAGTAGATACTTGCAACATGATTTCCTCCACCTCATCTGATTTAAGGAGGATTACCAACAAGGTTGAAGTTGATAGTAATATTGATGTGATTCTGTTAAGCCCCATTGAATTATCATAGCAATCAAATTTTCAAGCTTGTGTGGCAAACCCAAATCCACACTCAACAATTGTATGGGTAGACCATTCGTTAGAATATAGTACTTCTTCAGATCCTTTTTCATGTATACATTCTACGGATGAAGGAATAATCTAATCAATGATGATAGGAGAAGAACCATGGGAATATTATCATCATTGTTCCTGTCTTCTAGATGACACTGAACATTATTCAAATGAACTAAACCACCCTTCAGTCGTTGATTTCCTTTCGAATTCAATTTTCATAGACATAATAGAATTTGAGCGAAACCTTTCAAATATTGAAGAAACGATTTCTATCAATATTTCGACCAATCCTAATATTGTAGATAACATTCATGTTGGAAAATCCGGTTGTTGTGGGGAAAAATGCCTATGCAGGACGATCCTATCCACCTAAGGTGTGATAGTGCCTTAGCAACAAACAAAGACAGCTATTCTAGTATTCTTCCTTTATGAATTAAGAATGGAGAGAGATGGATGGACTAACCGGTTTCTTCCGTTTGTCCCTCGATCCGGTTTCTCTTCTCTTTGAGAGTTCCCAGCTACTTGTCTTCTCGCTCGCCCAGCTTCAACAAGTTCCTGCAAGATCATAAGAAGAGAACACTACACAAAGACATAGATTCATATTCATAACTAGTCCAGGATTAGAAATAAACTAAACATGCTAATGCAATCATACATCAAAGACACATCAACATATAGGAGAAACCAAGATAGCTTTATTGATGAATAACAAGGTTCAGGAAGAGATACAACCCAGAGGGCTCCAATCCAACATCTCCTTCCCAGCAAATGAAATTCCTATCTTCACCTTCCTTCAAAGCATTAAGCACCCAATGATTCCAACCTCAAACCAATAGCAATTCTTTGCAATAACAAAATTCCAGCCTCTAGATCTCATGGAGGAGAGATCCATATATAGATGTTTGGAGAGAGGATGAGTCAGCTTGAGATCTGACTAGTGTCCTCTCCCTCTGTCAGTTCTTGCTTCCACTTGGAGGTTCTTGCTTCCACTTGGAGATTGAGAACCTCTTACTCATCACTAGTCGAATTCACTGAGGCAAGTGTCATTGAGGAAGATTCTGGAAGCTTCCAGGGTCTTGACACCTTGTTGAATGAACTTGCCATTTGTCAATTCCTGCTAAGCGCACCATGGTAGTGCTTCTACCTGCGTTGCAGTGCAGGTAGCCAGTGTAGACTTTGCATTTCAGCGCAGACAGCTAGTGGAGCCTCTGAATTGATCCTGAATTGACTTGTTTTTGAGCAGTTTCTGGTGGAGAACTTCTGTGAATTGCTGTGGTTTGTTAGCCTTGTTCCTCTAGGGGTAGGAACAACATGTTTAGGGACTTTGGATCCCTTAGATTATGGAAATTTCATGCTTATAGCTGTAAGGCACAAAAATGTCTATAACAGTTGCCCCCTAAAGTATGAGGTCGTTTATCGGGTGAAATGCTTTATCAGGAGGATTCGAAGTTCATCCAATGCTGGGAGGAGACCTGTAATAAGATACAATACAATACATTATTTTTCATACTGCTTTCATGATCTAGCTGAGGCGGGCATTCCCATGCTCAGCTTTATAAATTCATTTTTCTGTACATAGAACAGACAATCGTCTGATGGTAGACTGATAATTTTGATTGTTGGCATTATGATTCAAGTGTTGTCCTTGATGGCAACTCACTCAGAGGTTGGTATAGGTGATGGCAACTTAATCAGAGGACAGATCTTAGTACAGCAGGCCAAGAAAGTTCATACACGCAGGTTCATTAAGCCCAAGTCGCGTATACACGCTGGTTCACTATATACCAAGTCGCGTGTACGCAGGTTCGCTATATACCAAGTAGGGTATACACGCAGTTTCATGAACGGAAAAGAGCATACATGTCAGAAAGCTTACTTTTGGTCCGTGGTAGTTAGTTCTTGGAATTTGTGCCTATGGTTTTGGACCATGGAGTCTCGACAGACGTGTTGATCCCTAGTATTGAGTTGATGGTATTGGGTTACTATGGTTTTGGACCGTGGTATTGTGAAGGGCCTAAAGCTATATAAGGAGAAAGATCATTAGGCCAGATGATGCAGTGAGTGTGTGTGAGTGATGAAGATCTGAGGAAGTGTGAGATCCAAATGCTGGTTATGGGTTGGTGATCTGAACCAAGGTTTCACTCATGTGGAGGATGATGGAACGAGATCTCAAGGCTTGGAATAATTATCTTCATATGGTTTGACTGTGGACAGACTAGATCTACTGATGCATGTTTATTATTATTATGATCTGGGTATGTTTTGATGTCTGATATAGCTGCGGAGTTTTAAGCTTGAATTTGAAGATCTGTACGCAAGTTGGTTTTGGTAAAAGAGCGTATACACACAGGTTGGGTTCATCCAAGTAGCGTATACAATGTGAAGTATGATATTTGAAGATGGAGTTGGATCTGGTTGTTGTTATGATGTTGTTGACAAGGTTTCAGTGATTCAGTATTGGGTGTTTCAGTGATTGATGATGCAGGTTGTACTACAATGGTGATTTTCTTATGGATCCAGTATGAAAATGTATGAAGCGTGGTCCCGGGAAGATCGTAGGCTGGCACCTACGTACTGGTAAACATATCAGCCAGTATAAGAGCCAGGGGGTTGTAGCTCCCTTCTAGGAGCAGCTGGAAAACGAGTGAAGGTTGTAGCCTTCTGTAGGGTTGGCACCTACGTACTAGTAAATGGATCGGCTAGTACAAGAGCTATGAGGGTTGTAGCCCTCTGCAGGTTGTAGCCTACTTGCTGGTAAAGAACTGCACCAGTACATTGTAAAAGAAGTTTCTTATTAAAGGAAGATAGAAACAAATTGCAGCAGGTGGTTTTCACCCACATTGGGTTTCTACCTTATATCATGGTGTTCATGTGTGTGCCTTTTGTGTGATGATCTGTTCTGTTATACTGCACCTGTTTACTGTTAATATGGTTAATAATGTTCTGATGCATTTACTGAAGATAAGCTAACTGAATCATAAGATTACTACATGTACGCTAGTTGCCCTTAACTAAGTCGCGTATATACGCTGATATCCTTAACTGAAGCTGCGTGTATGAATCTGAGTATGAAATTGAAAAAGTTTTATCTGATCTGATAATACTGATTCACCCCCCCTCTCAGTATTATTTCCAACATTGATGAAATTATCATCCTTTGGGTAGGATGATTATCTGCTGCAATGATGTACATGTCAATGTCTTTATCTTTCCTGAATATATATTGCAGCCCGGATGGATGAAACTAGATCCGGCGTCTTCCAACTCGTTCGATCTTCACTCTAAGTACAAGTCGATCCATGTGAGAAATGTTCTGAAGTCGAACATGGAAAGACATCGCTTGATTACCGGTCAATGAGGTAAACCGTTAACAAGCGCGAGAGGAATCACCGATAATGATAATGACCCTCAAGGTACTGCAGTACAATTCACGTGGTGTGAATAAAGGACTTGGCGTCGAACACCACGCAAAATCTTTCGGTCGAAGGTCATTGATGTATACCTGTCGCCGGAAGTGAGAAACTTGCCATTGAGGCATGCAAGCTTCAAAGTACTGAAGGGGTTGTTCCTAGATCCACTTCTTGGATAATGAGCTGATGTCGACAAGAAGCGATCCGTCAAAGGAGGGCCTTGATGAATCCCACATCAATGACACGGAACGGAGCTAATGATTTTGATGGAGGTGAAAACGATCTGATGACATATGATTCAGGGTGGCGGTCATGAAAGGATGAAGGATAATGTACGGCAGTGGATGGGACATGGTTGATTTCTCTGAACGACTTCTCTTGAACATATGGCGACACTTACGCGATGGATTGGTAGCATTACCCCAAATATGGATGGTATGGCGAGACCATGGTGATGTGACCGGTGAATGAAACAACCCAACCCGATTGTGGTACGGAGGAAAAGTGTCATGTTTAAGAGCGACTTGCTACCATCAAAGTTTTCTTGAGTTTCTCCCAATTTTTCCCCAGTCATTGCTGACCAGTACCTCTTTATTTTTGTCAAGCTTGAGGAGGATAACATATGCTTGTTCTATAACTTGCCCTTCGGGCAAGCCCATCGCTATGTTTTAACGAGCCTAGCGATAGTGAAACTCGTTCTCGTCTAAAGACAAGTTTGTCGCTATTTAACGATTTTAACGAGTCTAGCGACAAAGATAACTCGGTCCTTTTCATTTTTAGAGAGTCTGAAAAGGTACATAAAGTCAACTCTGAAAGTCCTTTTTCGTCATCTAATCCCTTAAGTCCGAAAAAGTATAAAAAAATACAGAAGGGATGAGTTTTCGATAGTTTTAACGAGCCGAACAAAACAAGCGCTCGATCTTTTTGTGCAATAATCCCTCAGGTCCAAAAAGATTAAAATCTAGAGGAGGGATAGCACTTCCAGTCGCTTTAACGAGCTGGAAGGCCAAAACTCGGCAATCTTTTCATATTTTACGAGTCAGATGAAAAGAGCTTAAAGAAGACTCGTCTTTTGAGGAACGAGTGATGAAACGGGTTAGCAGCTGATTCCAGGTAAGGCTTGGAATTTTCCAATCACGGCAGTGTCACAAGGATGGCTAAGTGAAATCACTCTTCGCAGCTGTTCCTCAAAATGGGTAAACAATCAAATGGAGGTTAATGATCGGCCAATGGAAAAGTGGAGGTGACGGTGCAAACACGACCAAGGCTTTAATGGCTGATAATTTACCTTCGAGTGGTTATTTACCGAGTAGTTCATTTTTTAACGAGCTTAAACGCGGATTGAAGCACTTGCTCGATCTTATGTTTATTTTTTAACGAGCATGAACTATACGATAAAACTGCTCGAATCTTGCGTTTATTTTTTAACGAGCATGAACTGTGTGCTAAAACTGCTTGAATCTTGCGTTTATTTTTTAACGAGCATGAACTGCGTTCTAAAACTGCTCGATTACCCAGTCATATGGTAAGAATGTCTCATTAAGATTATATTTTTTATGGAGCTTCATCTCACAAAGCTTTGCTCCAGATCCTTTCGTTATGCAAGTTCGGGAACGACTAATCCTACGAGTTTAAAGGGTTAGACCTACAGGTTTAAAGGGAGGACCTAAAAATTTAAAAAATAAATAGCCGCCCCTTGCTTGCACTCCAAAAGGTTTGCATGCCCCCAGGCATAAAGTACGATTTCAAGGTTACCCCTTCTTAGTCCAATAAAACATTTGTTTTATCGGGGGGGCCTACCTCTTTCAGGCTACCCAAAGATTGTTCTGTTATTCTTTCAACAAAACACTTCTTTGGCGGTGTCTACCGAGATAGACAAAGGTGAATGACCTCAGTGCCAGACACGTGGCTTTGACAAGAGAATCTTATTCCAGAACAACCCCTCTTCCAACCACGGACGGGGTACGGACTAGTCATATTCTCCCGCGGAAACCTACCTTATACCCAAAGTTTTCCTGCCGAAGCAGACCAGGATGCATGCCCCCTGGGTTCCAGTCATATCCTTCCGGATTACTCGTGCTCATCGGGAGGATGGATCGTGGGTTGAGACATTTCTTGCGTGAAGAGACCATTTAGGGATGGTATATGACTATTTGCGATGCGTGATCTGGGAAATGAAAGCTGGTCCACGAGCTTGACCACTCTTCCTTCGTGCGGAAAACACATTACTCTAAAGAGTGAGGAGATGATAGCTTCCATGCAATATATATAGTCTCGTCCAAGGAGTAGGTTATAATCCAAGGGTCCTTGAACGACCATCATGTTCATTTGAATGGTCTTCCCTTTCAATGTGATAGGCACATTGGGGAGGATCCCTAAAGGTCGACTGGTTCCTTTATCGAAGCCTGTCAGATTTCTCATTTCAGGCAAAAGTGCTGGCGAACCTAGCGCTTTCCAAGAAATAGAGGAAAGGATACTCATAGATGCCCCCTCATCAATGATGGTGCCAGCCATTACCATTCTGTATATTTGAACGATAATTCTGAATGGTATGCTTGCTGGAAAACGGGGTCTGCCTAGTTGGTTCCAGTCGAACGAGACAACTAGGTTGCTTGGTGGTGGGACCGAATAGACGGCCGGGTATGACTCTGACGAAGTTCCTTCTTGTGATAAAGGAATGGGCAAATTGCCCCCTTGTTCGTCGGAGTCTGTGTTGATGAAGAGAATTTGGACGGTGTCGTCTTTATTCTCTTCTGTGATGGTATCATTCGAAGATAGAGACTCTGAAGGAAAAACCGGGTCAACTGCCGCCTCAACCTTTTGACTTTCGTCAGGTATGGATTCAGACGGTTCATCCTCAATGATAGGTGCTTCGGCTGACCACCCGAGCGGGCCAGCCGGGTTCTCAACTGGTGAAGGACTTGGCAGGAGTTTTTGATATCCAGGAGGAAGCTGCACTGGTAAAACCGGGCGATCTTCCAAAACTCTTTTAGCCTCGTCTAAGAAGGGACAACGGTGGATGGCATGGTCTCCTTCACACAGTTTGCAGGGAAATCTAGCTTTCCCTCTCTGTCCTGTGACTTCACTTTCACTAGTTGACGGTGAGCTGTCAACATGGCTATCAGAGGTTGACGCCATCGAATTGTGCAAACAGGGAGACCAGTCCCTTAGTATCCGAGGGATGCAGGGACAATCTCTGTGGAAGTGGTCTCCCTTGCATATGACACATGGCGATTTAGGCCTAGTCAGTGCTGTGTGTGGATTTTTGTCAGACGACACTTGTTTGCCCCCAGTCGCTTTTGGCTCGTTCTTCTTCTTTTCCTTCTTCTCCTTAGGAACTTGGTTTTTTGTTTTACCAGTTCCTTCAACCGAAGAGGAAGGAGGAGAGGGAGAATTAGATGAAGTAGAAGGCTGGTGGGTAACTCTGGTCTGGTTTAACTATTGATTCAACTATTCAGGAATAGTGGTGTTCTGAACGACATTGGTTGAAAAGAGCCAGACCGGCAGGCCAATTGTCAGTCCTGGAAGCGACAATGTGGCCATATGGGGCACACCAACATCTCCCCAAGAGGAGAAGGGAATAGGATTTCCACCAAGGGGAATTCCTTGGTTGGTGTGCTCCATTTTCTCAACCTAAAGATCAACGCAGGAAGAAGGGGTGATTGTTCCGTTTAAAATAAATTTTAACGACGCTTTAGACACAACTTGCTTTTTCAATTTTAAAGAGTCGAGAAAAAGCTAAAGATGACTCTAGTCTCCTTCGATATTTTAACGAGCCCGAAGTGACAAATGCTCGGATGGACTTTTTCCATTATAGAGTCTGAAAAAGGCCAAAAGGAACTGCTCTGGAGTTCTAGGTAGAGGGTCTGCCAAACTTTTCGCAAAACCACAGAATACTTTTTAAGGTACGAGCGGTCGATCTTCCTGAATGCTGTGTTCAGTGCATTGCGATCAGTAGGGCGGCCGACACGGCTTCCTAAGGATAAAGGTTTTATGCCTATAGGGGTCTCCCAATATATACTCGACGGTACGTGGGAGCACAATCCGTACTGGCGCTATCATCCCTTAGGAGGAATCACCCACCATCAGCGAGATTGACAGTCACCAGGCTTTATGACGCCGGAACACGTCTCTAGCCTAGACCTCTATGTTGTGCGTTAAGTTACAAAGCGTTTTTAAGTTCATTCAATTTATTTTAGGTTGATCTTTTTAGAAGTTTGCCTTTTTAGGTTCACCACGAGATGTATGATACAATTCCTAAATGTAGTCTAAAGATGATAAGCAAGCTTTTTATATCTTTTCAACCATGAAAATCCTAGCTACAAAGGGAAAAGAAAGACACCATCTTTTCTCAAAGAGCAATCAGCACACTCTAAATGCACTTTTCCTAAATCAAGCATGCAAACTATCAAGATGCAAATGCACAATGCAGGTGTTTGTTTTCCGCTCTCTTAATATTGATGCCTAAAAAGAAAGCTTTTTGTACAACTTTGAATTTTCTTTTAAATGAAAAATACAAACAAGTTTACTTTTTCGAAACCAGAAAGGGTACAAGAGAATACAACACTTTACAACTTTCGAAATGAACACTTGTTTCGACACTTAAAAGAGACAAATTCAAACCAAAAACAAAAGTAAATGTATAATCAACTGCAAACAGCCAATGAACTCTCTCCTAAGATCACAATCAACAGATTTGAATCAAGGGCTACAGGATGACTATTTCACTCTTGCAAAGGAAAACTGCAAATGATGCCACAAACACATAAAAACACTCATAGTCTTTTTGTACAAAAGGAGGCAGAATTCAAGCAGAGAAAAGGAGTTATCAGACAGGTACCTATGCTGGTTACAGGCTGCAAAAATCAGAGATCAAAACAAGGCAAAACAGAGCAGAGAACCCCAGCTGCACAAGGCCTAACTGGATCAACGCACCCTCAACACAGGGGTTTTGACATTCAGCACAGGTAACCTTCACGGGACCTGCGTTGAAATGCAAAACCTCTTCACAGGGTCTGCGCTGAAGGAGAAACGAGAGTTTCTCACTGGGTTCTGGGTCACAGTTTGCTATTTAATCTACAGTTTCAGGCCAAATCAAAGCAACAAGCAAGGTACAATCAAAGGGATGCTTTGAGGAAGGGCTAAGATCTATCACAAAGGATCATCAAATCATTTGTGAGTCCATTGTTCAGATCATAGACAAATCCAGTGATTGGATCAAAGTAGCAGCTGTCTACTTTGCATCTGAAAATAGCAGATGCAGTTCAATTGTTGCTGTTGAGTCTATGAAACAAAAAATGATGGAAACACAAATAAAATGACTAAACAGATCTCCCCAATGGAGTCGCCAATTTGTTGTGGGGAAAAATGCCTATGCAGGACGATCCTATCCACCTAAGGTGTGACAGTGCCTTAGCAACAAACATAGACAACTATTCTAGTATTCTTCCTTTATGAATTAAGAATGAAGAGAGATGGATGGACTAATCGGTGTCTTCCGTTTGTCCCTCGATCCGGTTTCTCTTCTCTTTGAGGGTTCCCAGCTACTTGTCTTCTCGCTCGCCCAGCTTCAACAGGTTCCTGCAAGATCACAAGAAGAGAACACTACACAAAGACATAGATTCATATTCATAACTAGTTCAAGATTAGAAATAAACTAAACATGCTAATGCAATCATATATCAAAGACACATCAGCATATAGGAGAAACCAAGATAGCTTTATTGATGAATAACAAGGTTCAGGAAGAGATACAACCCAGAGGGCTCCAATCCAGCATCTCCTTCCCAGCAAATGAAATTCCTATCTTCACCTTCCTTCAAAGCATTAAGAACCCAATGATTCCAACCTCAAACCAACAACAATTCTTTGCAATAACAAAATTCCAGCCTCTAGATCTCATGGAGGAGAGATCCATATATAGATGTTTGGAGAGAGGATGAGTCAGCTTGAGATCTGACTAGTGTCCTCTCCCTCTGTCAGTTCTTGCTTCCACTTGGAGGTTCTTGCTTCCACTTGGAGATTGAGAACCTCTTACTCATCACTAGTCGAATTCACTGAGGCAAGTGTCATTGAGGAAGATTCTGGAAGCTTCCAGGGTCTTGACACCTTGTTGAATGAACTTTCCATTTGTCAATTCCCGCTCAGCGCACCCTGGTAGTGCTTCTACATGCGTTGCAATGTAGGTAGCCAGTGCAGACTTTGCATTTCAACGCAGACAGCTAGTGGAGCCTCTGAATTGATCCTGAATTGACTTGTTTTTGGGCAGTTTCTGGTGGAGAACTTCTGTGAATTGCTGTGGTTTGTTAGCCTTGTTCCTCTAGGGGTAGGAACAACATGTTTAGGGACTTTGGATCCCTTAGATTATGGACATTTCATGCTTATAGCTGTAAGGCACAAAAATGTCTATAACACCGGTTCTCCATCGGAACTCGATAATTACTGTACTCTCTTTTGTGAATTTAGAGATATCTTTGCATGGTCTTATGAGGAGATGCTGGGAATTGACTCTAGTATTGTTGAAAACGAAATCAAAATGTACCTTAATGTCAAGCTAGTTCGATAGTGGCTTTGACTTGTTCATCCAAAGAAAGCCACTACAATTAAAGCAGAAGTCGAAAAAACTTTTGTGGGCTCGTTTCATTTACCCTGTACCTCTTACTGACTGGGTTTCCAACCTTGTTCCTATCATGAAGAAACAAGGGACAATTTGAGTGTGCATCGATTATAGGGATGTAAATCAGGCATGTCCAAAGGAAAATTATCCTACTCCTTTTATCGACTAGATTATTGACGAATGTGCTAGATGCGAAATATTCTCATTTATGGATGGATTTTCCAGCTACAATCAAATCAATATCCGCCCACAGGACCAATCTAAAACAACATTTATTTGCCCATGGGGCACATTCACCTATAGGAAACTCCCATTCGGTTTGAAAAATGTTGGGGCCACATTTCAGAGGGCAATGAATTATGCCTTCCATGACATCAAGCACATTGTTCAACCTTACCTTGATGATTTACCTGCTCATTCACGAAAGTGGATTGATCACCCGCTCGTTTAAAAGAAATATTTTTACGGTGCCGACACTACAAGATACGAATCAATCCACACAAATGTGTGTTTTGTGTTGGTTCTGGTTGATTGCTTGTATTTGTAGTGTCTAAAGAGGGGATTCAAATTGATCCATTAAAGGTTCAAGCAATTCTGGATTTGCCTCCACCTTCAAATCTTTTACACTTATAGAACAATCCAAGGGAAAGCAAACTTTTTGAGGAGGCTCATTCCTAATTATGCTGAGATGGCTAAAGGTTTTACACATCTTTTGAAAAAGGAGATACCCTTCCATTGGGATTAGGTTCCGCAATCTTCCTTTGATTCTCTTAAAGATACCTTGATTAGAGCTTCATTAATGTATTCTCCAAATTACCAAAATGACTATTACCTGTATCTCACCACTGCAAATACAACCATTGGTATGGTTTTAGTTCAGGAAGAAAATGGGATTGAACATCTGATATATTCCTTGATCTGTAATCTCAATGATACAGAAAGTAAGTACTTTTATGTTGAAAACCTAGCTTTGGCAGCTATACAAGCTGTTCAAAGATTTCGCCGTTACATCCTGTTATGGAAAACAACTGTCATTTCATATTGCAACCCTACGACATACATATTATCAGGTCAATTGCTGGGGGGCAAATACTTGAAATGGATATTTAGTTTAGAGGAATTTGATTTGGAATTCATCAAGTCCAAATCAAATAAATATCTAGTTTTCATTGAGTTACTATGCGACCTTCCCTCGACCTCCATTGATTCAACATCTGAACCATCAATTTTGGATGAGTCTCTATTTCTAATTTCGTCATCTGATGCATGGTAAGGAGATATATTGATCTATCTCCAGACCCAAAATTTCCAACCAAATACCTCTCGCTCGCAATAGTGACGTATACGATACCAAGCTAAAGATTATCTTATCATTGGCAACACTCTTTACCATCGTGGTATTGATACGATTTTATGAAGATGCCTCATGCATGAGGAAGCCAAGAAAGCATTGAATTATTACTATTCAGGTGCCTGTGGTGGAAACTTATCTAGATATGAAACTGCACAGAGAATTATCCGCACTGGTTACTTCTGGCCAACTATATTCAAATATTGTATTACTACTGTCAGAATCTATCACGCATGCCATATATATGACTGAAAAACCAGATTACCACCTGCACCATTGCATCCAGTCATTGTTGTTGGCCTAGTCGCCAAATGGGGCATTGATTTTATGATATGTAACCCCACCTCAGCCGAGGGACATGGGTATATTATAGTCGTCGTTGACTATTTTACCAAATGGGTCAAGGCGATGCAAACATTGAACAAAAGTGTCGAAACAACCGCTTTTTTTTTTTAAACCATGTGGTTGCCTGGTTTGGTGTACCACAAGCCATAGTTACAGGTAATGGGTCACATTTTCACAATCACATGATGTTTGATTTGACTACTAAGTTAGGACTATCACATGATAGTTCTACCCCTTATTACCCGCAAGCGAATGGACAAGTTGAAGCCATCAACAAAGTCCTGAAATGGATGTTGCAGAGAATGATAGGGGTTCATAAGCGAAACTGGCACTTAATCCTATACTCTGCCTTGTGGGCATATCGAACTTCGGTGAGAAATGCAACTGGATTCACACCCTTTTAGTTGGTGTATGGTTTGGAAGCAATCTTACCTATACAATGTGAAATTTCATCGCTTAAACTCGTGATTGACCTATTATCTAACACTTCTAAAGAAGAAGTGCGTTTCTTGGAATTAATCCATCTAGATGAAACTTGTTGTGATACCGCATTGGCTAACACAGCGCATAAGAAACGTATTAAGGCATGATATGATAAAAATATCAAGCCTCATATCTTTTTGGAAGGAGACCTGGTCTTTCTTTACGATCAGGAAGCTGATAAACTTGGAGCAGGGAAATTCGAACCAATGTGGATGGGTTCTTACATTTTCAAGTGTGTTTTGGAAAAATATGCCTACGAGTTAGTAGAATATGATGGGATTCCATTGTTGCAGCCCTGAAATGGGCTATACCTCAAACATTACTATGCTTAATTAAGTGAAGTAAGACTCACTATATATATGCTTTCATTGCATGTGTGTGTGTGTATCTTTTAGAGATTTTTATCTGGTTAGTAATCTGCATTGCATTTGTTGTAGATTTTAGAGTCTTCGGAACCTTTTGTTGGTTATGCCAATGGTGCTAGTCATAGTACGTAGAACTTGTCTTCTACAGCTTGGGCTTTTTTCACTCCAAGTGGCAAGTTAGTGAGTTTCCAAGGGAATTTTATTGGTCGATCAACGAACAACATCATTGAGTATAATGCGTTGATTGAACTACTCTCTAATGCCATTTCACTTGGAATTTTCCGAATCATCATTAGGCTGGACTCACAACTCATTGTACTACAAATAATAAAAATTTATACTATTTGAAATCCAACAATTTTTCATATGTTCCTTAGAGATTTTGAACACATTCAATATCAACACATTTCTAGAAATCTTAACACGTTAACTGATTCTCTAGCGAATTATGTGTTAAATAGAAATTTGCAACACATATAAAAATAATATTTTCAATTCACATCATCAATTGAATAGGATTGCATATAACCGTAGAAATCTCTGAAAGTAAAATAGATAGGTGTTTTAAAAGTTTTTACAAAATTTGTGTCCAAGACATGTTTTGTCATCTGACCCAGAAACTCAAAATGCATGCAAAACATCCTAAGTAGATCTAGTGGTGATCATGGTAACATGCCACAGCCTATGCTATCATGCACAAAATCCTTGCCCAACAGCTAGGAACACCAATAGTATGGCGTTGCAGCCTCATAGGTAACTCCTTGATCCAAATATCTGAATTACCAAGGGTTAATCCCTCTATGTGATCCTGCAACTCTGCTAAGGTCTCGGCCAAATCCAAGTCCCGGAGAACTGCACTCCCAATGTTTCTCTACGCTGGTCCACCTTCAACCTGTTGGTGTCCCACAAGTCAAACAATACCCAGATCTGCATGCATAAGAGTAATTTTAGTTTAGTCTTGGAAACATTAAAAACACAAAAAACATGTAGAAACTTGAAAAATCAAAAAAACTTTGGTCAAACAACTTACCCATAGCACCCCATTGTGCTCCAACTGGTAAAAAAATTTGGATCTCCATGGAATTCCATCCCTGAATATGGATTCTCCTCAATGACAAGATGTTGTCACTCGATCCAACTAAAAAATGCAGGGAAAAACTTATTGTTGACTGACCTACATGTGAAGCCATCAATTTGACCCACCTCTGTATACGTCGATCTCTAGGACCAGCTACACCTAGTGATACATGTTGTGGTTGCATCAATGGGATTCTCTCTAAGGTAAAAGCGATTAAGATCAAACCATAGCAGAAATTCTTCGTCTTAACACTTTTTACCTTAGTCAATTTTTATTTTAGTAAAGAAAGCACCACCTCGCACCAGTTGAAAACTTTTGGCTCTAGACACTCCAGTGCATACTGCATATAAGATCTGTTCCCCAGATGTAGTGTCATACTGCTAGCCAATTTTGCGATTGTGAAGAGGATCGTTTGTTAAAGGAAAATCACCTGCAACCCTGATGTTTTTTTTTCCATCCTTGCTAGGCTGTGTACCTGGCCGAAAAAACTTTCTAATGTAATATCTCACTGATTCACCTCCACGGGAAAATCTAGAAAGTGAGATGGGGTCACCTTGCCTCAAAAGTATGGTAAGAAAGTAAATATCATGTAATAGGGACCATCTTGTCCCTAATGTGAAAAGTCTGATTTGTCGGATCCCATGCACAAAAAAGGAACTATAGTAGCGTTGTGGCTAGCAACAACCCCCCCTTCTTATTTGGTGTTATTTCTAATAACAAATAGGTGGGGACCCCTAGTCAAAATTTTAAAAAAATCAACTAGTGCTTATATTTCCCTTTTCAATAAAACTTACCATCTTAAACTTAGGAGAAAACCCTTAAAAAATAAAAAAATCCTAAGTTTTATGATAAAGTAGCATTATTCCTTGGGAAATATCGCATCGCAAAAGGATCATGAATACCCCCTTGCAAGCCGAATTCTGAAAATGCGAAATCGCGATACGGAACTACGAACATATATTGCATCGCATGCGTCAAACACCGCTTACATTGAAAAATTTAAACTACTGATATGCGATGGCACATATAGCAAATCGCAGGAAACAGATTAATGAAAATTGTCATATGCCACGCTCCCGCGATATCGCGATATTGCGATATTGCAATAGAGAAATTTTTCAATATTACGATAAAAGCGACAGTGCGATAGCACGATTATGCGATAATGTGATATTGAGAGTTTGCGATATAGCAAGCAAGCGATGTCGTGATCCTGTGATGTCATGATTCTGCGATATTGTGAAGCAAATCACAAAATTGCTTCATCGCAGATCTTGCTGGCTCGTTGTTAAAAAAAAATAGTTTCCATAAACTGAGACCTGGTTATGCGCTTTAATGCCAATTAATGAGTTAGTTGCTAGTAATTAATGGAATAGGGTTTCGTGCTTATCAAAAAATCATTTCACGTAAGGTGGTGTATTTTATATGTCTTCGGAATTTAAAGTTTTCCCGTCACCTTTCCTTATCATTATTCTCACTTCACTTGTAAATTATAGGAACGAAGAATAGAGAACGATACAAAGCAGTACACAGGATACCATGGGAAAGAAAGGCAAAGCCCCGAGCTTTGAAGAGAAGCAAATGGCACCCTTGTATACAGACACCGCCTGACCCCGAGATGCTGGTATTGCTACCTGGGAGGGCATGTACAATCTACTTGAGGAAGAGAATCCCAGAGTAATGGAGGTTGAGGCTACTACAGGCTCACATAGTTCCTCTGAAGCATTCCTTATAGAGCTAGCTTGTTTGTTCTTACACCGAATAGCAGCGAGGCCCAAAATTCTTCCATACATAGACATGGTTAAATGGATACTGGACCCATGGATATCAGAAATAGACAGTTTAAGACTTAGGGTCAAGAGCTTACGAAATCATTATTTTTACAAATTTTGAGCTTTATATCCATTGAAAGAAAAAGCGCAAAAGGTGAAAAACACACCAAGGAACCCCGAATCAAGAAACGGAGGCAGTTTCCAATGCACAATTAGCGCCAATTTTGCATCGCTGAGTAAAACTTCTTGAAAAGGAAAGCTTCTAATTGCTCAGTCACCTCCAAGCCCAAGAATTTGCAAGAAAGCAACGATAGAAGTAAAAAGTAAAACTTGAATCCTAGACCACTGGTATTTGTTAGAAATATCTTCAAAATGGTGTAAACATAGGCACAACAATTACAGACAGAATGGAGGCAGAAGGCTCAAGAAAAGGCAGAATCAATCCAAAGGTTAACCAAGTCGAATTGGGATTCTTACTGGATGTACTTGGTAAAACCACACAGCCAGTGGATGACTCTAAAGTGTATCATCAATTCTGCTAAGAAGATGGTGCTAGCTCTCACCAATTCTATTTTCTCAGCACAGCTGAAATCGAAAGTCGGACAGCCAACTCTTCTCAAACAGATTCTGAACGCGTGCGATTTCAAGGATTTGATACACAGTTAGTTAATAATTTTAATTTTTTAGTTTTAATTTAGTTTTATTTTTTCCCAAAGTGAGGATGGTCATTTAAACCGCATCCTACATTTTTGTAATAAGTTATTTTTAGGTTTAGTTAAGTAGTATTTAAACCCTTCTCATGCATTTAGAGAAGGGTCCTAAAATTTGTCAAAAACTTATCCCCAGAACATGCACTTTTGGACCCTCTGAGGAGGTTTTGATGAATGAATGGAACATGATTTATTGATATCTATATTTAATATTTGCTACTGATGTTGCACTTCTGTACTCTTAGTGGATGTTGGATTAAGAAGAAATAAATCATTATCACTTGAAGCTCATGAGTAAGATTAGTTATAAATGGTACTTCTATCTCTTAACTACTTCTGCCTTTGTGTCAAAAGTGATATTTAAGTTTAGTTGTTTATATATTAATGTGTGAATGCTTGAGTTATCATTTGGCACTTTTGTACGGTGATAGCTATTTATTTATGCTTAATGTATGAATAGCTTATTATGAGATATGTTTTTCACAACTGTTTCGTCTAACTTTTTATACGAATTGGTTCATCTTTATTGAACTCTTTTCTCATAGCAGTTGAATAATCTTTATTACCAATTGTTATTTGAAATCATTTTAGATCGCATAACAAAAGGATTACACCCCGGGTTAGTGTAGAATTAGATGTTTCTATTTATTAGAATAAAATTTGCATGTTATTAGATTAGAGTTAGAATTAGAGCATCTCGCTTATGAACTTTTAGAAGGGAAATATCAATTCTTCACACACACACACATAAATTGGGAAACTTTTCCCATATCCCCAGTCGGACCCACTACACCAAACAGAAAAGGAGCTGCTAACCAAGGTCTGGACCGGGTGGGTATCCCTCTCATTGTAGACCCAATTTTCGAGGCTTCAACATATTTGGCGCTAGAAGGAGGGCTCGAACTGTAAATGGCAAGTAAATCTAAATCTAAATACCATTCTGAGAGTAAATCGCCCTCACCATCTCCCCCGACTTCTCCATTGCATTTATAATCTATAAATCCAGAGCCAGAAGTCGCTGGAGCAACAACTGCTGCTACAAACCCTGACATTTCAGAACAATCTACTATTGAGCCTCCTGAAGTTGAATCCTTGATTCACAAATTTCAACGATTTTCTATATCTCCTTAGAAATCTGATAAATCTCAAGGCAGCGTGACTTCGCAATATAACCCTGCTCATCCTCTTACCAGATTAAAGAGTGAAAAGTTTGGTGTTCAGCCAACCGAGTTACCTCTACCTACAAGGAAGAGAGCAAGGAAATCTCCTAAAGGGTCTGATAGCGAGACTCTTTCATCATCATCATCCATCTCAACCTCTTCACCACGAAGTCAACCATCCACCCCTCCACTTCAGATCATTGTCCATCAGTCCATCGGCACTACCACATCTTCTTCTCAATCATCTGGAGTCATAATATCCTCATCTTCTCAACTTCAGGGATCATCTTCTACAATTTCCTCTGTTAGCAGTTCAACAATGGCTCAATCTCCATGGAATAACCCAGGGGCAGTCTTAATGCCTGCACCCTTGAGTCAGCTACCATCCCATCCTAAAAAATGGCTGCCTAAGTTTAACCCTGAGGCAGGCATGCTAGAAGAAGAACATATAAATAAATTTATGCTATCCATAAATCTTAATGGAGTTACCAATGAAGACACTGTTGTTTTACTTTTTCCTTATACTCTGCAAGGAACAGCCAGATCATGGTATTTCTCATTACCTTCTGGATCTATTACTAGTTGGGAGATTTTCCAAGAACAATGCTTGATTAAACTTGGTGATGATAGGTCTACATCAACACTGATCAATGACCTGTCTAACCTTAGGGCCGAGTCAAAAGAACCTATCAAAGATTTCAATTTACGTTTCAATAAAATCCCTGCTACTTCCCAGCCTAGCAAAGAAGTGTGAAGTGAATGGTACATTACTGCTTTACCATCAAACATAGCAATCTTTGTTGATAGAGCTAACAAAACAACTTTAGTTGAAAATATGAAAGAAGCAATAGCAGTAGAGAAATGTATTATAGCCATGGAAAAGAAAAACGCTATAGAAGAATGAAAATCCAAGAATGTTACTTTCAAGGAAGACCCCAAGAAAAAACAATTGAAAGATCCATTCGACTTAGAAGGATTGCAAAAGGTTTTGAAGACCATGTCTAATGAGATGGTAGACATTAAGAAACAAGTGGCAGAAAATTCTTCTAAAAAACCATACAGACCTTTTAAAAGAAGCCCTACGACCGATTCCAAACCCCCTAACGCTATTACGAGTGCTGAATCCGAAGAAGAAGGAGAGGAAATCGCTACTAAAGAACATACCGATGAACAAGAAGTTGTAGAATTACAAGGTATGTGGGATTTCATCCTCCTAGACGAAGAGGATCAAGAGGCATCCCCAGTGTGGTACTTGCAGTAGAAATCAACTTGATCCTCCTCAACCTACACCTAAGCCAAAGAGCGCAAGCTCAATGACTTAGGATAAAGTCGCATCCAAGAAAACGTCACCTAAAGTGACTCAAACTAGCCCAGTCCAAATAGACCCATCAACTCCATCTAAAACACTGATCATTTCGGATGAAATGGAGTATAATATCATAGAAGACATGAAAAAGACTAGGGCCAATATTACTTTTTTCAAATTGAGCAAGTTAAAACACCAGCAAAAGGTACTTTTGAAAGAATTGCATGTTGTACCAGTTGCACCTTTACCAGCCGCTATAATCTCTCAAGCTTCTCATGACATGGGATGAACTCCAACCAATATGATGAATAAACTTGATCCAAATGATATCGCCTTAATTGGAGGAAGATCAAGATCTCTTACTCCCCCATTTCTTCTTACTTATGAAATTTTCAATAAAAATGTGCATAATTGCTTAGTGGATTCTAGAGCTTCATCGAATATTTTACCAAGATCAATATGTGCAAAATTGAATGTTCAACCACAGAAATCTGTTGTACACATAGTTCAATTAGATCAATCACAAGTCAAAGCGATTGGTGAATTAAATCAGGTCACCATAAGGCTGTCATCCAACCCAAAGGTATGTCAAGTAATCGATATTTTAGTTGCCGATATTCCAGAATTTTATGGCTTAATTCTTAGCAAAGATTGGTCAGAAAAACTTCATGGATACTTTGCAACTAACTGGTCGCACATGTGGCTCCCTTACAATGGTAAACCAAATCAGATAAAAGTTGAGTGGGAAAGACATCAGAAATACATAGTAACAAAACTCGAGGGAGAAAATGAACCAGTAGCATATAATTCTAACATCATTGGAAACTACTCAGTAGATTCTTTCCTAGGAAATTTTAATGCTCATACTTCACCTTACTTAGAACATTCTGTTTTATCTCAAGTAGAAAATTTCTCTCAAACAGATAGTTCTAGATGTATCAATTTTATAGATAGTCCTGTAAATAAATATTTATTTTGGAAATTATTTTTTGATGGTTCTAAGTCTAACGAAGGAGCAGGAGCAAGATGTGTGTTAATAAGTCGAGAGGGAGATAAGACTATGCTAACTTGCAGACTAGAATTTGATTGCACGAACAACACAGCAAAATACGAGGCTTTAGTCCAAGGGTTGTACAAAGCAATCGGATTAGACGTCAAATATCTTCAAGTTTTCGGAGATTCTGAAATTGTAATCAGACAGGTACGTAATACTATACATTGTTTATCAGGTCATTTAAAACATTACCAATCTTTAGTCCAAGATCTGACTGAACACTTTATATCATTTAATATTTCATTAATTCCCAGACTCCAAAATGCTAGCGCAGACCTCTTAGCCAACATAGCTTCCAAACTCATTCCTTCAAAAGATTTTAACCCTGATCGATTTTCAATTGAATTAGTTTTTAGACCATCTATTCCTGATAACATTACCAATTGGAGGATTTTCAACAACGATCCTGATATTGTGAGTTTCCTCACATCTGAAGGATCCTACACCAATCAAATAATTGATGAAGACCAACATGACCGACAATTGCAACAAGATAGCACTAACAATGCTATACCAAAGTTAGTAGTCAAGTTAGAAGATTTTTATGATTTGAAAGATCGGTTTAAAAGATCTACCAATTCAAAAATCCAAAGCTCAACTTTGAATTATGAATTAGTAAATCTAGGAACTGATACCAAACCACTGAATATCAATCTAGGCCTTGATCTAGCTCCTGAAGAAAAATTAGCATATATTCGCCTCTTGAGACAATACAAAAGTGTCTTTGCTTGCAATTACGATGAACTCAAAACGTATGACACATCCATCATCCAACATACTATTCCAATGATAGACAATGAAAAACCTGTCCAACAAAAGTTGAGAAAGATCCATCCCAATTTAGAAAACCAGATCAAATCTGAACTCAATAAGTTATTGAAAGCCAAAATAATTTTTCCCGTTCGACATTCCAAATGGGCTTCCAATATGGTCCCTATTAGAAAGAAAAATAGAGACATTAGAATCTGTATTGACTTTCGAAATCTTAACAAAGCCTGCCAAAAGGATAATTTTCCTTTACCTCCCATGGAAAAAACACTGTAGGTGGTTGCGGGCTTAGAATTGATGTCCTTCTTGGATGGATTCTCAGGATACAATCAAGTGTTGGTACATCCCGATGATCAATTAAAAACCACATTCAGAACTAAATGGGGCACATACGCATATCAAAAGATGCCATTTGGTCTGATTAATGCTGGTGCCACATTTCAGAGAGCTATGGACATTGCATTCAAAGGGTTAGTTAATAAATCAGGGGTAATCTATTTGGATGATATAACTATATATTCGAAGAAACGAAACAATCATCTTAGAGATTTAAAACAAATCTTCCAACGTTGTCAAAAGTATGGGATTTCACTTAACCCGAAAAAATCCTTTTTCGCATTAAGTGAAGGAAAACTTCTTGGATTCATAGTGTCAAAATCTAGAATTCACATTGATCCTGACAGAATCAAGGAGATTTCCGTAGTACCCCTACCTCACAACAAGAAATCCATGCAATCTTTTCTTGGCCAGATAAATTTTGTAAAGATATTTGTTCCAGAATTTTCAAGAATTGTGTCTCCTTTACAAGCAATTATTAAAAAGAACTCAAACTTTTAATGGGGCCAATATGAACATGAGGCATTCAATCTGATCAAACAAGCAATCATTAATGCTCCATCTTTAGCAACTCCACATTTTTCCGATCCTTTTATTTTATATACATTTTCCTTTGATAGATCATATGCTGCAATACTCAAGTAAATAAAGAAAAGGCAGAAGCCCCAATTGCTTTTTTCGGTTCCAATTTACAAGGGGATGAGTTGAATTATTCAGATGTGGAGAAACAAGCTTATGCTGTTTTCAAAGAAATTAAATATTTCAGACCTTTTCTACTCAAAACACATACAAAAATCATAGTACCATTTCCAACAGTAAGAAATCTTCTAGTACAGAAATATGTGGGTGAGAAAAGAGCCAATTGGGTTACTGCATTACAGGAATATGACGTAGAAATCAAACCAACAAATATTGTAAAAGGTCAAGGGTTTTGCAAAATGCTGGCAGGAGCATCGCTGATATCCAAAATTCCATCTGCAGAGATACAAATGTGCGAGGTAAGCCTAAATGATGTTGAGTCATTATACACTGATATCATTTATTATCTAAAGAATGGATATGCTCCTTCAAACCTCGATCATACCAAGAAAAGAGCTCTAAGGTTGAAAGCAAAACAATATCAGCTCGTGAATGATGTTCTTTTTAGAATAAATTATGATTCTATTCTCCTTAGATGTCTTGAGAAATCCGAAGCTGAAAAAGTCTTGTAGGAACTCCACGATGGGCTAGCAGGCGGACACTACGCTGGAGATGCAACTGCTCATAAAATCTTACGCACAGGCTATTACTGTCCCACATTGTTCAAAGACTCACATAACTACGTGAGGAAATTTCATGTCTGTCAAACTGTTGCTGGGAGACGAAATAAACCATCCTTGCCACTGCAACCAGTTAACATTGAGCAGCCTTTCAATCAGTGGGGATTGGATATAATAGGTGAGATCGTTCCTCACTCTTCTAAGCAGCATAGATATATCCTTACAGCAACAGATTACTTTACTAAATGGGTAGAAGCAGTTCCACTCAAGACGGCTAATGCTAAAAATATCATCGAGTTCATAGATCAGTTCATAATCACCAGGTTTGGGTTGCCTTCTGCTTTAATGTTTGATAATGCATCATATTTTTCTGGTAATGCAATGACCGAATTTGCACTCAAAAGAGGTTTCAAACTCAAATACTCTGCCAATTATTACCCACAAGGGAATGGGTTAGCTGAATCTACAAATAAGAATTTAATCAGAATCATTAAGCGAACCATTGACCAAAATCATAAAAATTGGCATAAGTCTTTGATATACGCTTTATGGACAGATAGAATAACACAGAAAGCCTCAATCAACACTTCTCCCTTTAATTTAGTTTATGGGAAAGAAGTGGTTCTTCCAACTGATATGGAAATTCCCTCTTTAGCCTTGGTTCAATATATTGATGAAGCACCAACTTCTTCCTTACAACTAAGGCAATAGGACATAATCAAGTTAGAAGAACAATGAGAACAAGACAAGATAACTCACGCTCATCATCAAGCCTTAGTAAAAGCCTCTTTTGATTCCAATATGATTTCCGAAAAGGACTTTCAGATGGGAGATCTAGTTTTAAAATGGGACAAGGCTCATGAGGAAAAAGTTAAACATACACAACTTCAATGAATGTGGCTTGGCCCTTTCTATTATGAAACCAGCTCAAGAAAAGATAGAAAAGATAGATTAACGCCTTAGAATTCAGCCTCTTCGAGGGGGCAACCTCCTTTACATTACATAAATGAACAATTCTTGGATGATACAAATGACAAAACCTCCTTTCTATATATAGGAGTCTAAGGAGTCACAATATAATCCAGCCGACCTAACAATAATAATATAAGCCACAAAAATAACAATAGAGGGATTCTATGGGGCACAGAAATAACAATATGGGGGTAATAGGGGCACAACTATATAAATAAGGGGTATAACTACAATAGTAATGGGGAAATCACTAGTATTATAAGGACTCACCATGCCCCTCTCCTTCAAAAAAGTGTTGTCCTCAACGCTTGAGAAGTTCTGGATACTTCTGCATAAAATTCTCATCCTCCCATGTGGAATCTTCAGCGGATAAGTTCTTCCACTTGATAAGATACTCTGAAGTTGATCAATTTCGTAGCTGTCGAGTTCTTGTTTCTGTGACTGCTTCCGGTTCCAGTATAATTTTTCCTTCCTCATCAAGTTCTGGCAATATTGTTTGAATTGGGAGCTTGTCACCTATAACCTTCTTTAAACATGAAGCATGGAAGACTGGGTGCAATCGAGAAGCTGCAGGAAGCTCCAATTTGTATGCCATAGTACCAATCTTTTGCAACACCTTGTACGGACCATAATACTTTGGTGATAATTTATTATCCTTCTTAGCTTGCTTTAGGGACATTTTCTTATATGGTTGTAGCCGTAGGAATACCCAATCACCTACATCAAAACTTATTTCACTGCGATGTTGATATGCCTGTTGTTTCATTCTATTTTGTGCCAACACAAGGTTATCCTTTAAGAGTTGGAGGACTTGTTGTTAATGTTCGATGTGATGTTCCACTGCCTAAACCTTAGAATTTTCTCTTAAATATGATGTGATGGATGGTGGTTGATACCCATAAAGTGCCATAAATGGGGTCATTTTTGTTGCTGTATGGAAGGAAGTGTTATACCACCATTCAGCCAGAGGCAACCATTTGACCCATTGTGTCTGTTTATCAGATACAAAGCAACGAAGATATCCTTCCAAACATTTGTTTACTATCTCAGTTTGCCCATCAGATTGAGGATGATAAGATGAGCTATGAGCTAACTGAGTACCAAGACAAGAAAATAATTCTGTCCAAAAATTTCCAGTGAAAATGGGATCTCTGTCACTTACAATAATCTTTGGGTTTCCATGTAGCTTTTGAACTGTTTCCATAAATGTAGTAGAAACTGTACTGGCTTTAAATGGATGTGATAATGCACAAAAGTGTGCATACTTGGTAAGTCTGTCAACTACCACCATGATGACACTCTTTCCCTCAGACTTGGGTAAACCTGTGATAAAATCCATTGAAACCTCCTCCCAACGTTGGCTTGGAATGGATAAAGGTTGTAATTGACCCGGTGTCTTAATTGTTTCAACTTTATTTTTTTGGCAAACCAAACATTCCGCCACAAACTTTTGAATATCTGATTTAAGGCCATCCCAAAAAAATTCCTTCTTAACCCCGTGGTAAGTTTTTAAAAATCCTGAGTGCCCTCCTAAGGGAGAAGTGTGCAATTCCATAAGAATCTTTTGTTTTAGTTGGGAATTCTTACAAAGGTATAAGCGATCTTTGTACCATAACGAATCATTTTGCCAGCTAAATGTATCAAAAGTACTGGAATCTTGTTGTAGCTTTCGAATAAGTGCCCACACTTCTTCGTCATTCTTCCATTCCTCCCTTGCTTCGTTTATCCAATCTGGTTGGATAATAGAAATGGCACACAACAATGCTTCCACATCCTCATCCTTTCTTGAGAGTGCATCTGCCACCACATTTTGCTTCCCTTTTTTGTAGATGATTTCAAAGTCATAACCCAACATCTTTGTGACCCACTTTTGTTGCTCTTCAGAGGATAATCTTTGTTCTAAAAAGTATTTAAGGCTATCATGATCCTTTTTTACCTTGAAGTGTCTTCCCATTAGGTAGGGTCACCATTTCTTAAGTGCATGGAGTATTGCCAACATTTCCTTCTCATAAATAGCTTTTCTTAAAAACTTTCCCTTGATTGGACGACTTTCAAAAGCAATGGGTCTTTCATCTTGCATTAGAACAGCACCAATTCCATTTCCTGAAGCATCACATTCCACAATAAAGGTTTTTGTGAAGTCCAGTGTAGCTAAGACCGGTGCTTGGCACATTGCCTCTTTAAGATGTTCAAAGGCCTTTGTTGCTTCCGGAGTCCATGAAAATGAATCTTTCTTCAATAATGTTATTAGAGGTGCTGCTATTCTCTCATAATTCTTAACAAACTTGCGATAATACCCTGTCAACCCAAGAAATCCTCGCAGATGCTTTATGGATGTGGGGATTTTCCATTCCTTAATGGCTTTAATTTTGCTAGGGTCTACCTTAACTCCTTCATGAGATACAATATGACCCAAATATTCCACCTCCTGGACTCCAAAGAAACATTTGGATCTTTTTGCATATAATTGTTTCTCCTCCAATAGTTGTAGCACCCTATCAACATGTTCAACATGATCCTTCCAAGACTTGCTGTAGATTAGTATATCATCAAAAAATACTAACACAAATTTTCTAAGGAATGGTTTGAAAATTGAATTCATCAAACCTTGAAATGTTGAAGGTGCATTGGTAAGGCCAAAAGGCATGACCAAAAATTCATAATGACCCTCATGAGTTCTAAATGCCGTTTTTGGAATGTCTTCAATCTTCATTCTGATTTGATGATATCCCGAACGAAGATCCAACTTGGTGAAGTAAATTGATCCATGCAATTCATCCAGTAATTCATCAATAACAGGAATGGGGAACTTATCTTTAATAGTGAGCTTGTTGAGCTCCCTATAATCTGGACACATGCGCCATGATCCATCCTTCTTGTGCACCAATACTATTGGAGCTGAGAAAGAACTTTGACTCGGTTGAATTATACCAGCCTCTAGCATTTCTGCAACCATACGTTCAATTTCACTTTTTTGGACATAGGGATATCTGTACGGCCTGATGTTTGGAGGAACACTTCCTGGAATCAGATGAATAGCATGATCATGATCACGCATAGGTGGGAGACCCTTGGGAGTCTCAAATACCTTGGAATGATTGTCCAAGACTTTTTGGAGATCTGGAGAAATAGATGATTCCAATGTGGAAACATCTAGCGAGCATAATTGTGCAATTACACCTCTTTGCTCCTTTCTTAGAAGATTTGTCATACCATGAGAGCTAATTATCTTTCCTGGTTTCCCTGCAATACCCCTTAATTCAACTTCCTTTCCTTCCGAAGAAAATTTGATGAAAAGTTCTTGAAAATTAAAAGCTATTGTACCCAAGGATTGTAGCCATTGGACTCCTAGTACAACATCCGCACCTCCCATTGGAATGGAAAGCATTGGTCTAGTCAATACATATTCTCCCATGGATAGCTTGATATTATGGCACTTTCCAGAGCAATTTATTGTTCCTCCATTTGCAATCATCACTTGACACTCTGGTGTTGGATATAGGAAGCAATTCAATTCTTTTGCTACCCTACAATGAATAAAATTGTGGGTGCTTCCTGAATCAATCAACACTATTACCTTTTTCTTTTTGATTTGTCCTTCTATCTTGATGGTTTGAGGAGTGGTAATTCCCGCCAATGCATTACAAGATATGGTCGGATTTATTTGTTCTTCATCTAGGCTTTGTTCCTGGAGTATATATCTTCTTCTTTTGACCTTTCTTGCTCCTTTTCTTCTTCCTCTTCACAATCTATGTAGAATAATTTCTTCTCAGCACACTTATGACCTTTAGTGTATTTGCTATCACAACTGTAACAAAGCCCTTTTGCTCTTTTTTCTTCCAATTGTTGTGGTGTCAACCTTATAGGTTGTGGAAGACTAGGGGCAACAACACTTCCGTCTTTATAGTTGTGAGTGGTATGCTTCCTGGTTGCCATAATTTTGCTTTCCATTTTTCTTGCTAACCTGAATGCCTTCTCTAATGAATCAGGTTCCCAAAGGCGAACATCATGTTGGATATTATCCTTTAAAGACCATATGAACACATCAAGCCTATGCTCCTCTGGAATATCCTTTACCCTTATGTTCAATTTTTGGAACTCCTTAATGTGCTCCATTACTGAACCCTTTTGTTTGAGACTTATCAATTGGCTAAAAAAAGTGTTGCTTTTTGTATCTTCATAATGTGCTATCAATTCTTCCGTAAAAATTGCCCAAGTGATAAATTGTTTACGAGAGAAAAGCCATTGATACCATACAAACTGATTTGGTTCCAAATATACAGTTGCCATACGTACCTTTTGTGCATTTTGCACATTATTGAGATCGAAGAATTGCTCCATCTGTAATATCCATGTAGTGGGATCCTTGCCATCAAACTTCCTCATATCGATTTTTGGAATATGGTGATTCTTCGATCCAACATTAGCGTCTATGGTATCATGATTAACATTTCTTTTGTTCTCATCATGAGTTTCCTTTACTACCTTTTCACCATTAGTGACCCTTTCTTGTAGCAACTTCTTCAATTCTTCCATATCTGTCTTCAAATCTATCTTTAAATCTGCCATGTCTCTCCTCAAATCTGTCTTCGAATCATCCATCTTAGCTTCCATGCCCTTTATCTTAGATTCCACACCACTTATCTTAGCTTCTGTTAGCTTTTGTGAGCGTGACATTTGTTGCACTTGTTCCTGTAATTTTGATATATCATGTAGCATTTCTTCTTCTTCTTCATGAGTCATGCTAGAGTTTTTAGGTTACTTACTAGGTGTTTGCATTTTCTTTCCTCGGGGCATCAGTTACCGATAATAATGCTTTACTATGCGCTTTGAATTCCGTTAAACCAAGCTTACACAAAAATTTAAAAAAAACTACACACCTTTTTTTACTTTATAGAAGCCTGATATTGAATCTGATGTATCTCTGTAATTTCGGATCATCCAGTTCTGAAATTGCTACCTGTAGTAGCCTTCTGCGTCCTCTTTCCAATGCCACAAGTCTAAGCCAAATTAGATTCTCCAAGGAAGAGTTATGTGAACTCTCCCACAGTCACTTGCTTTTAGACTGGTTCAGTAGAGCAAACTTGTACAACATGCCACAAGTCACTGTTTCAACCTTTGAATCTGAAACACACACACACGAAACTACAGTCTGTCCTCTTTCAGTACCTTTTTATGAAATTTCAATCCAATCCTCAGAGAGAGAGTTATGACGATTTTCCCCAGGTCACCTGTTTTGAATGTAATTCAGGAGTCTGCAAAAAGGCCAACTTCCTCAGATCATATCTCCGAAAATATCGCGCGAAAAGCTCTGAAATTTAGACCCAAGGTTCAGTGCTAATTCTTCTAAAATGGGTTTTTTTTTTTTACTTCTGAAACGTCACAGAAAAAAAGTTATAGCGAAAATTCCACGATGACCTGTTTGGAGCAGCGAAACCCTAGAATCCAAAGCTCTGATACCAAATGTTATGAAACCAGCTCAAGAAAAGATATAAAAGATAGATCAACGCCTTAGAATTCAGCCTCTTCGAGGGGGAAACCTCCTTTACATTACATAAATGAATAATTCTTGGATGATACAAATGACAAAACCTCCTTTCTATATATAGGAGTCTAAGGAGTCACAATATAATCCAGCCGACCTAACAATAATAATATAAGCCACAAAAATAACAATAGAGGGATTCTATGGGGCACAGAAATAACAATATGGGGGTAATAGGGGCACAACTATATAAATAAGGGGTATAACTACAATAGTAATGGGGTAATCACTAGTATTATAGGGACTCAACACTTTCCAAATCATAGAATTCATAGGTCCGTCTACATTTATGTTACAGGATTTAACAGGAAAAAGAGATTCTTTACCTGTTAACGGTCAAATTCTAAAAAAATATTTTCCATAGGAGATCATTCTTCTATTTTGTAGAATAGTTGTTTTAGTTTCATAATAAAATCGGTTGTAAATGGTTACATTCGGGATTCATGAAAAAGACATAAATTCTCTTCTAGATTTTGTTTTTCACTTGTATAAATAGAGTTATTTTTAGAAAATTGATCATTATTATTGAAAGATACAGTTAAAAGTTCTAGGCCTAGAAATGATACTAGTGTCAACTATATAAATTTTTATAAAAAACGACTTTTAGTAAAGAAATTTTTTTGCTTCAGTCCAATGAAAGGTATCAATAATAAAACGAAGATTCTCTATAGAAAAGCTCTTTCCAAAAAACTCTATTATTGTCGTCCAGAGCCATCTTAAGGAAACGATGATTTCCTCCCCACCTAGGAAGCTACAACGTTCAGGGAATGATCCAATGATACACTTTAACTTAAAGAATAAGAGGTCTCATCACAAGCCAACTTATCATGATCATAGATATTATAGCCTGCTGACTTTGCCAATACTGCATACCACAACAGGGCAATGACTCAAGATTGTTGCAATCAAAAGACAAGGGGTCTCATCATGAGCCAGCTTGTTTAGCAAAGTTATTAACCAGTGAATGACTGTGTCATAAATTGGCTACCAAACCAAGACATTGTTCTTTAAGGATAAAAAAAGAAAATGAAAGCGATAAGTGGGGATATGGATTTCTCTTTGAAAATTGTAAATTTCTCTAAGTAGGATACAGGATCATTGTTGGGTAACAGGTAACCCTGTCGAGGCTATAGACACCTACTGGTAGCAGAGGCTCTACCTACGACAAATGAGCATATTCAAAACTCATTTACAAAGAAGGCTTTGTTTTTATCTTTATAAACGAAGTAATAACTGATGTAGAACAAGGAATAGCTTGAGGGAGTAAATAATCAAAGTTGAAAATAGATGAAACAAAATATCATTGATAGGTAAAAGCATAATGCACTTTGTCTTTATATAATAAAGTTTAATTTCCTGGAAAATTTTCTGTTTTGGAAGTTTAGAAAATTCAAAAGAAAAACAGAGATAACGGGTTCTTCCAAGAGAATCACCAATTGTTGTGGCCGGCAACAACCCCCCTTCTGATTTGGTGTTATTACTAATAACAAATAAGTGTGGACCCTTAGTCAAAATTTTAAAAAAATCAACTAGTTCTTATATTTCATTTTTCAATAAAACTTAGCATCTTAAACTTAGGAGAAAACCCTTAAAAAATCAAAAAAGCCTAAGTTTTATGATAAAGTAGCATTATTCCTTGGGAAATATCGCATCGCAAAAAGATCATGAATACCCCCTTACAAGCTGAACTCTAAATATGCGAAATTGCGATATGAAACTATGGACATATATCACATCGCATGCGTCAAACACCGCTTACATTGAAAAACTTTAAATTGCCAATATGTGACGACGCATATCGGAAATCAGAGGAAACAGATTAACGAAAATTGTCATATGCCACGCTCTCGCGATATCGTGATATTGCAATATTGCGATAGAGAAATTTTGTGATATTGTGATAAAAGCGGCAATGCGATAGCACGATTATGCGATAATGTGATATTGTAAGTTTGTGATATAGCAAGCAAGCGATGTCGTGATCCTGCTATGTCGTGATTCTGGGATATTGCGAAGCAAATCACAAAATTGCTTCATAACAGATCTTGCGGGCTTGTTGTTCAAAAAATGTAGTTTCCATAAACCGAGACTTGGTTATGCGCTTTAATGCCAATTAATGAGTTAGTTGCTAGTAATTAATGGAATAGGGTTTCGTGCTTATCAAAATATAATTTCACATAAGGTGGTGTATTTTATATGTTTTCGACATTTAAAGCTTTCCCATCACCTTTCCTTATCATTATTCTCACTTCACTTGTAAATTACAGGAATGAAGAACAGAGAATGATACAAAGCAGTATGCAGGATACTATGGGAAAGAAAGGCAAAGCCTCGAGCTCTGAAGAGAAGGAATGGCGCCCTTGTATACAGACACCGCCTGCAAACGAGATGCTGGTATTTCTACCTGGGAAGGCATGTACAATCTACTTGAGGAAGAGAATCCCAGAGTAATGGAGGGCGAGGCTAATGCAAGATCACATAGTTCCTCCGAAGCATCCCTTACAAATCTAGCTTGTTCGTTCTTACACCGAATAGCTGCGAGGCCCAAAATTCTTCCATACATAGACATGGTTAAATGGATACTGGACAACATGGATGTCAGAAATAGACAGTTTAAGACTCAGGGTCAAGAGCTTACGAAATCATTATTTTTACAAATTTTGAGCTTTATATCCACTGAAAGAAAAAGCACAAAAGGTGAAAAATGCACCAAGGAATCCCATATCAAGAAACAGAGGTTGTTTCTGATGCGCGACTAGCGCTAATCGTGCATCGCTAAGCAAAACTTCTTGAAAAGGAAAGCTTCTAATTTCTCAGTCACCTGTAAGCCCAAGAATTTGCAAGAAAGCAATGATAGAAGTAAAAAGTAAAACTTGAATCCTAGACCACTCATATTTGTTAGAAATATCTTCAAAATGGTATAAACATAGGCACAACAATTACAGACAGAACGGAGGCAGAAGGCTCAAGAAAAGGCAGAATCAATCCAAAGGTTAACCAAGTTGAATTGGGATTCTTACTAGATGTACTTGGTAAAACCACACAGCCAGTGGATGACTCTCAAGTGTATCATCAATTCTGCCGAGAATATGGTGCTAGCTCTCGCTGATTCTATTTTCTCAACACAACTGAAATCGGAAGTCAGCCAGCTGACTCTTCTCAAACAGATGCTGAACGCGTGCGATTTCAAGGATTAGATACACAATTAGTTAGTAATTTTAATTTTTTAGTTTTAATTTAGTTTTATTTTTGCCCAAAGTGAGGATGGTCATTTAAACCGCATCCTACATTTTTTTAATAAGCTATTTTTAGGTTTAGTTAAGTAGTATTTAAACCCTTCTCATGCATTTAGAGAAGGGTCCTAAAATTTGTCAAAAACTTATCCCCAGAACATGCACTTATGTACCCTCTGAGGAGGTTTTGATGAATGAATGGAACAGGATTTATTGATATCTGTATTTGATATCTGCTACTTATGTTGCACTTTTGTACTCTTAGTAGATGTTGGATTAAGAAGAAATAAATCATTATCACTTGAAGCTCATGAGTAAGACTAGTTATAAATGGTACTTCTATCTCTTAACTACTTCTGCCTTTGTGTCAAAATTGATATTTAAGTTCAGTTGTTTATATATTAATGTGTGAATTCTTGAGTTATCATTCGGCACTTTTGTACAGTGATAACTATTTATTTATGCTTAATGTATGAATAGCTTATTATTCGATATGTTTTTCACAACTGTTTCGTCTAAATTTTTATACGAAGTGGTTCATATTTACTGAACTCTTTTCTCATAGTAGTTGAATGATCTTTATTACCAATTGTTATTTGAAATCATTTTAGGTCGCATAACAGAAGGATTACACCTTGGGTTAGTGTAGAATTAGATGTTTCTGTTTATTAGAATAAAATTTGCTTGTTATTAGATTAGAGGTTGAATTAGAGCATCTCACTTAGGAACTTTTAGAAGGGAAATATCAATTCTTCACACACACACACACATAAATTGGGAAACTAGTCCCATATCCCCAGTCAGACCCACTACACCAAACGGAACAGGAGCTGCTAACCAAGGTCCAGACCAGGTGGGTATCCCCCTTGTCGTAGACTCGATTTTCGAGGCTTCAACAAGTAGTTATATTTGTTGCCTCATTCTAGATAATTTGAAGTATTTGAGTAACCCGCAGTTTTTGAGGCCCTCAACTGTCCCCGAATTGTTTAGGGCAACCATGTATTGTTCTTCATGCTCTCTTTCTTACCATTTAATTGACATTCTGATCGAATGAAAGCCTGAAACACAATCATAAGCTTAATTAGGATCTTTTCCATGCAAAAACCAGGACAAATTTTGGAGCAAACAACTAAAACAAACTTGGGAAATTCACCCAGCGCAACCAAGGCACAGAGACAGTGCACTGCAGAGCATGCAGGCTTCTATCTAAGTGCTCTTTAGCATAGTTTTCGATGTGAAAGCTTGCGCTGATCCCAGGGAAAAAATGAAACCCTAGGGGCCCAAAAAAACCCTAAAAATTGCATGAAATGACAAAAGAATGACTTGAAAAGAAAGTAGAGAGGTTTGAGAAATGGCCCACAAAATCTCTTGCAATCAACTGGGTAAAAACTAAGCTCAAAGCATAAAACTGAATGGTAAGTTCCAAATGGTAAAATGTCATGGTAAAAAACTTGTTTTATTTTTATTTCATGTTCGTTAATTGAGTAAACATAAGTATTTACCTATTTTTGCCTATGAAACAAATATTTTTAATCCATTTGGTGGTGTTTTGATATGGTTTTGCAACTGACTTATAGAATTCAACGTGCTCGATTGTAAATTGTACGTTTGACCATAGAGCACACTTTTATCTCTTTTTCGAGCTCTGTTAAAAACAAAAAAGGAACCCACTTGGAGTCCTCAATAAGCTCTTTTAAGACTCTCTAAACATGAAAAGATTGTTAAGTGCTTGTCCTTTCCAGCTCATTAACAGATTGGAAATGATATCTCTCTTGTATTATTTTACGCTTTTTTGGGCTTGAGAGATTAATTTACGAAAAAGAACTTGTGGAGTTTCCTTTTTGTCCCTTTTCAAAATCTCTAAACATGAAAAGGACCATGTTATGTTTGTTGTTAAACTCATTAAAACATCAAATAGTGACAAACTTGTCCATCTAGACAAGATCGAGTTTCACCTTTTCTAGACTCATTAGAACATCAAATAGTGATGGATTCACCCAAAGGGTGAAATTATATAGGAAGCATATGTTATCATCCTCAAGCTTGATAAAAATAAGGAGGTACTGGTCACCAATGACTGGGGAAAATGGGAAAAAGGGGAAAACCACTTTATGGTAGCAGGTCGGTATTGAACATGACACTTTCACTCCATCACCATGACTATTTGGGTTGGGTTATCAGCTTGATGGTTATCATACCATTGGTCTATCATACCATCCATCATTTTGTTTTGGGTCAATACTACCAATTCATTTTAGTGTTGCTGAAATGTTCAAGAGAAGTCATCCAGTGAAAATTCATCCTTTGTAATACCATAAACCTTCATTTTTCATGACCACCATTCCTGAACCTTGTGTTGTCAGTCAAATTCCATCTCCAAAATCACTACACTTGTTTCGTGTCGTTGATGTGGGATACATCAAGGCCCTCCTGTGACGAGTCGCTTCTTGTCGACATCAGCTCATTATCCAAGAAGTTGACTTAGAAACACCTATTCAATACCTTGAAGCTTGCATGCATCAATGGCATGTTTCTCACTTCTGATGATATACATACAATAATGGCCTTCAACCAAAATATTTTGTATGGTGTTCGACATCAAATCATCCATTCACACCATGCAAAATGTACTGCAGTACCTTGAGGATCATTATCATTATCGGTCATTTCTCTTGCATCTGTTAACGGCTTACATCATTTGCTTGTAATAAGATGGTGTCTTCCCATGTTCAACTTTAGAGCACATATTCACATGGTTATACTCATACTTGAGCAAACAGTTGAACAATATAGAAGACCCCGGATCTAGTTTCATCCATCTGGGTTGCGATTTCAGGAGTACTAAATCATATGTACAATGGTTTTACATCAATGGTCCTTTCGATCATGGGTCTATATCTGTAGATAACTTTTTATGTACATGTAATGAAAGTTTATAAGCTGAGCATGGGTATGCCTTCCCTTAGAAATTCATGTAAAATTAAATATCATGATATATGTATTGTAATTGATGCAGGCCGCCTTCCACTTTGATACCTCCTCATCACATCGTAAAACATTTCATTCGACATTTGCATTTTTCTGACTTCATGCTTTAGGGGGCAACTGTTACAGATCCATTTGGGCACATCAAATCCCAACATCTAGATCAGTGTTTTAGGGCTCATCAAAGCCTGATTTCAGTTACTTCATTCCCTAAACAAGTCACCCCTTTGAATGCCTCCTTCCCAGACAATTTCATGACTTGAAGACATCCAGAAATAGCCTCTAAGGGGACCAGCACTGGTAAGCCCTTATGAAGGTGCACTGCAGAGCAGTTGAGTCCACTGCTAGGGTGCTCTACAAAGCACTTAGGCTTCCTTTCACCTGCGCTAGGTGAGAATGAGCGAAATTCACATAGGGTTTGGGGAATATTCTTATCTTTTGGAGTCATCTAGAAGGTTCCCTCACTTATCAACTCTTATGAGCTCGAAAATGGATGAGGAATGAGTTAAGGTGCATCCAATCCTCTCATCCCTTCCTCCATGGAACTAATTTTAAGTATGGAAGGCCATTCAAGGCCACCATTAATGACAAAACGTCCTTCATATTCCTATAAATTGACCACTCATCTAAGTGATCAGGGGGCTGGATTATGTTGAATTGTAAGGAGATAATGTTGCTATGAGATTTTGCTTTGAATCAAGTATTGTAATGCTACAAGTCTATCATGCTTTTGATGTGATGTGGATGGGATCCAAGCTGGAGGAATGGCTTTGAATCAAACACCAATGGTTGTAATTCCTTCTTCTATCTAATAAAGTGTTTGAACCTTTTTCCCATATGTTTGTATTGTTTCACATTGCTTATATCTGTGAATTGTATTTGATTCCTTTCACTTATATTCAATAGATCATATGCTTTGATCAGTTCTTTATTTTATGTTGTGTTTATAGGGTACTTCTCAAGCGGATTAAGTATGGGAAGGAGTGATAAGATTAATACAAGGGAGACGAGAGGAAAGCAGAACTACAAGTAGGTATTCTATCTTCTCATCTTATCTACTGCTTATAGGAAAAGTCTAAAACACTTTAAATTGTTGTTCTAGATACAACTACTTATCTAGGGAATTAGTATTTATCCGTAGATACCAAATTCTCCAAAACAAAGCACCTCAAAGTAGGCTTTCACCTAGGATATTTTTTTCTTTTTTCTCTTTTTTTTCTTCCCAACTCACTTATTGCCTCATGGATTTTCTCAATGAGTGAGCCAATCTCAAGTGCCTGAAAGGAGGTTTCTGCCTCATATTCTATTTTTTCCTCTTATTTATTTTCCTTTTTTCTTATTCCTCTATCCTACTCTACTTAAAAATAATAAAATTTCTTTCGAGTATAGGAATACTTCCAATGGATCCATGTGCATAACCAAATGACAAATAAACACATGTGTAGGCTCAAAATATATGCTTTTACATATACCTGAATATGAGAGACCAAATTCTTTGACTTTGATGATGCCAAACACTATTGAAGAGAGTGGTGCTCCTACTTAGTGATTGTCAAGAACCAAATTTAAATATAGTTGTGATTCCCTTGTTTCACTTACTCACCTGGTCCATTCTGTATGCATTCTTCTTCCATGAAATTTGAATCTTCCATTATTTTCTAATTAGTCCCTTGAACACATAAAGGATATAATGATAAGCATAGCATCAATTCTTCAATCTCAGGCTCCAATGGCTTCTCTCCGTCAAATTTGGTGCATGATTCTTTAGTATCCTTTGGATCTTCTTCTTTTGGACGTTTTTTCTCAATAGAAGTTAGATAATATCTTCTTTGCAATAGTCTTCCCAATCCAAGATGAATATCATTTGGATCAAGAGGATTTGTTTGGAGATTTTGTATCTTAGCATTGTAAGTGGGCTAATATTGCTTGGGTTTGGAAATGGTTGTGCAGGTATTTGAGTGGGAATGGGTCTTTGAAATGGTTTTCGTTGAGGATGTGGTTGTGGTAGAGGTGGATAGGATTAATATAATTTATTTTGGTATGGAGGATATTGAGGATGTTGAGGGAAATATGGATCACCCCAGTGAGGAGGTTGGTGTTGATATGGATGAAAAGGAGGAATGACATAGTGGGGAGGATAATACCATGAATATGGATCACCCCATTGGGAAGTATAATACTATGGAGACCAAAGTGAGTTGTTAGGAGGATACTAAGGTATAAATTCTTATCCATCTTTGGTGACTCATCAACCTTACTGAGTTTGCATCTAATAACCATTGGAGTGTTTACCAACAAACATTCCTACATGCAAAATTTATTCAAAAATTAATTGAGATACTTACTTCGTGAGATAAAAATTCCTTTAGAAAACTATACAATCTGGAAACCAAGTAACTCAAAAATTTCTCCAAGCACAAACATCTCAAATTTGGTCTTTATATTAGCTACAAATTGACAAGTTAGAGAATTTGTATCACTAGAAAAAATAACATCATCAACATAGACAACCACCACTAACAATCAATCATTATATTTCACATATGAATTACTATTACCTTATCCTCTTTTAAAACCATACTTGAGCAAATAATTGTCCTACTTGGAATACCAACCCTGTGGGGCTTGCTTAAGACCATACAAGGCCTTTTTCATCTTTCAAACATAATCAAGCTTATATAACAACGTAAAATGATTTGGGTACTCAATGTAGACTTCTTCCTACAACTCTCCATTCAAGAAATTAGATTTGGCATCCATCTGATATATCTTGAATATATTGAAACTAGTAAAATCCAAAAACATGTGTATTGCCTATAATGGAGCTATAGGAGAAAAGGTTTCATCAAAGTCCAATCCTTCAATTTTTGCATAGCCTTTGCAAACTAATCTTTCTTCATTTCTTACGACTTCACCATTTTCATTCAATTTTTTCTTGAAGACCCATTTCATGCCCATCACATTATGGTTTGTTAGTCTAAGAATAAGCTCCCATGTCTGATTTTTCTCAATCTGATCAAGCTCTTCATGCATCACTTTTAACCAATTATCATCTTGGTTGGGTTGAGAAAAATCCTTTGGTTCCATCATAGATAACAAACCTACATGCACTTGAGTAGGGATATTTAACAACCTTCTTGTTGTTTGCACACCTGAATTTAAATCATCGACAATTTGTTCGGTTGGGTGGTGTCTTTGCACATACCTTGTAGGATATTTGGATTGAGGACATAAAGATTATTCATTGTCTTCTTCTAAAAATGGCTCCTCATCCTTCTCATGATATTTACTAGTTGATTATCTTCAAAATCAATATGTTCATCAACTTTAACATCAATACAATTAATTATCCTCTTTGTGTTGATGTTGTAGCAACTATAACGCTTGCTATTGTGAGAGTATAAAAAAAAGACTTCATCGACCCTTGCATCGAACTTACCAATATTTTTGTCATTCATTTTGATATAAAATTTGATTCCAAATACTTTGAAGTGCTTGACTATTGCAAGTCTGCCATACCAAAGCTCATATGGAGTTTTATCACTGTTTGGTCTAAGGTGTGATTTGTTGAGAATCACCACTACTGTGTGAATAACTTCAACCCAAAATATCTATTGAATTTTTGTTTCTACCATCATGGCCCTGACTAATTGTTGAACTGATCTATTGGCTCTCTTTGCTACACCATTATGTTGTGGAGTCTCTATCTCATTTTCACTTTATTATTTGACCTTATGCACTTGATTTTAAAATCTATCTAATTTTCAGCCATGGCTTTAAAGTCTTTAAAATTTTCAAAAGATTCTGATTTTTTTGAAGGAATGCAACCCATATCATTTTGTTGAAACCATCAATGATAAGCATGAAATATAGTTTACCTAAAGGTGTCTAAGTTCTTGAAGGACCACATAAGTCCATAGGTAGTAATTGTAATAGTTTGGTTAATGAGTTCTCCTTGTACTTGAATGTTACTCGCATTTTCTTACCAATCTGATAGCACTTGCAAATAGTATTATTAGACTTTTAAAGCTTTGGCAAATCTCTAACAACATTCTTCTTTCCCAAATTGAAAATCTGATCAAAGTTCATATGTCCTAGTCTTCGATGCCACAACCAAATCTCATCATGGTCCAGATTTATGTAGGGATGAAATGAAATACAAACTTAAACAGAAACACAAAGCTACAACAAAAACTATACTTCAATTCATTAATAACAAATATTCAAACTATTTACATGAAAAGTGGAAATAAACTTGCCTAGCAATGGTAGCTTATCTCTGAGAAGATATGTGATGGTTATATGCCTTTTGAATTGTGTTACAATGAGGCTCAGAGGACTTTTTATTATTTATAAATAATGAAAAAGCCTAAACATCCAAAAACCTAACCCTAGGAGATGAAGCACCAAAAGGTTTTGTGCCCCATTGGGGTTAGTTGGTATATCAAATTCCTAGGGTTGTAACTTTGGCATACGATCTTTGTTTGACATGTAAATAACCTCGTTAGAAAAATTTATTTGAGGAAAACAAATTTCTACTGTAGGTCATCTCCTTTGGCTATAATTTTTCCTGTTTTCTAAAAGAACATCATTTGGCTTCGACAAGGTGTTCTTTCTACAATTGCAACCAAACTTTGTCGCACATCTAAAACTTATATGGCACCCGATGTTGATTATGTTGTTGCTTGTACTTGGCATTGGATTTATCCAAGATGTCATGAACATGTTGGAAGATTTGTTGGATGCGTTCAATAAAATTGGTTGATTTATTAGCCTCAGACTATACATGTGTAGATTATTCCTGTGTAGAGTCGCATGAGGGATGGAAACATCAACCAGACACAATGGTTGAAATCCAAAACCCACTTGAAAGGGACTAAAACCAGTAGATCTATGGAGAGTTATGTTATAACTATGTTACACATAGGGAAGGCTCTCATACCAGGCTCATGGATGCTTGGAGTTGTACATGCGTAGTATGTGCACTATCATCCTATTGATGACCTCTATTTGGCCATTAGTTTGTGGATGGAATGCAATTGACTTGGCGAGTTTGGTGTTCGATATGACCAGGGGCTCGACTAGAATGTGCTCAGGAACTTGTTATCCAGATCTAATATAATGGTTTGTGGGATCCAAAAATGTAATCACACTTGTTCAAAGAAGAGTTTGGAAGTTCCCTCTACTATGATACTCTTCCTGTATGCCATCAATATAGCCATCTTACAAAATTTGTGCATGACCACAAATACATAGTCATTACTATTCTTGGTGGAAGGGAGGCTAGATAGATAAGCCATTGATATGGATTCCCAATGGTGGATGAGAGTAGGAAGAGAATTCTACATGCCTTGCTTCTTGATGGTTGTCTTAGCGATGACATAAGCAATGCAGGATCTAATATATTTTCCAACATCCAGTCATAGTTTTATCTAATAAAAATACTTCTATAGAACAACCACAATTTTCTCCACACCAAAGTGTCTTGCGACTTGACTATAGTGCGCCTCCCAAATCAACTTGGCAAGCTCGCTTGAAGGAATAAAAAGGTGGCTCTGATAGCATAATAATTCATCCTAGATATGGAAGTCTGGAACTTGCTTTCCATCCACTAGCATCTGGTATGCGGTGATAAACTTTGAATCATTTTTGTATAGTTGCATCCATCTAGAGGTCTTGTGGCCACAAGAGTTAAGAATAATAGTCATTGTTACAACTAGGGGCCTACTGAGGCAATCTACAACATGATTGGTGTTACCCTTCTTGTATTTAATGTTCAAATGAAATTGTTGCAAATATGAAGACCACTTATGATGGAGATCATTTTGCAACTTCCCTTATGTTTGTATAAACTGAAGATGTAAGTGATCTATGTGGATGGACATCTCCTTCTGTAGAATGTAATGTTTCCATTGTCAGAAAGCCTACATGATAGAATAAATTGCTTTATCATAGGTGGGGTATTTCCGAATTGTGTTAGAAAATGTCTCACTTTGACAGGCCATCAGATGCCCTTACTAGGTTTAAATCACACAAATAGCATAATCAAAGGTGTTTGTCTCAATTTTAAATGGTTGTTGTGGGTTTGGAAATGTGAGTACTAGTGTATAGCAAAGGAAATGCTTCAACTCAATGAATGTTTTCTGTTGGGACTCAGACCAAGAAAATTTTTCTTTTTCTCTTCCCTTGGTAACCTGACTCAAAGGCCAAGTCATATGAGAGAATCCCAACATGAACCTCCAATAAAAATTGGAAAGGCCCAAAAAGTTGCGAAGCTATATTAGAGTGTTCAGGGTTGTCCAATCCCAAATGACTTGGATCTTAGTCGGATCCACATGCATGTATTTCTCGTCAATGATGTAACCTAGATATTATACATGGCTCATGCCAAAGGTACATTTCTCCAAGTTGGCACCTATTTTGTGCTACCATAGGGTTTGAAGGACCTATCAAATGTGTTACAAGTGTTCTTCCTAACTCCTCTTGAAGATGAGGATCTCCCTAGATCCTAGACAGAAACTAGAAACAAACAAACAATCAAGATAATTCCTTCCCTGAATCTATCGTTTCTTGAATCATAAGATAACAAGGTGGGAAAAGGAAATTCATACCTTATTACAACATTCTTGATGAAGATCCCCTTTTGTGATTCAGTGTAGCTCCTCCATGCTTGAATCTAGACCTACACACATGGAAGCAACAAATGATCAAAGCTAAATGATTCAATAATTCAAACTAGTGATCAAGGAGACTAGTAACAAACATCATTCCAATGGAAAAATATGAATAATATCATTCCAATGGACAAATATTAATAACATAAACCATCCATGAAATTCATCAATTAATCCAATAAACAATGCAGTGAGAAGAAATTTGTGTTTGTATTAATTTCAGATATATAAAGGGGCTACAAAACTTGTGCCTTGATGTTGTGAAGATCCTGCCATTGATCTCAATCCTCTCCAAGAATGATAATGTAACACCCTCCTCCCACATCCACCCAAGTTACCATGCCAACTAGGGTAAAGATGAGATGAGAGGCTACTTTGATCAGATTCGACCTCCTAGGTAACCTTAAGGAAGTGGAATCAACGAAACATCACACACAACCATCCAACATCATCAATAAAACCCTCATGAGACAAGTCAACCACTCAAAAAACCTATCCCTGGGTCCCACTGTTGTTCTGGAAAATTTAAGGCTCAGTTTCTCTCATGCTATGGGAAAGGGAGTGACTAGAGACCTAAAATCGCTCTCATATGCCTGCATGCCAGCGACTGTGGATGAAACTTGCTAGTTATTTGCCAATGACTGCGAGATTTGAGCCACTTTTTAGGCCCAAAGCAAAAAACACTACCCAGAATGGAATGAAAGCTTATAATTAAGTAAATTATAGGGAAACAATGATGTAAAAGTAATATTTGATCAAGGCCTTAACTAGACCCCTACTAGCCATGACAGGAATTTCATCAACAAATCAACAAATGTTTTCCAAAGTTTAGGCTTAAAAGCAGCTGAGGATAAGGCTTTAGATTTAAATTCTTCCATGAACAAGTTTGCAACAATAGGGGATAGGGGGGAACCCATGGCCACCCCATAGGTTTGTTCATAGAACTCACCTTCAAAATAAAAAAAGTAGAAGTGAGGAAAATCTCAACTAGTCTAGTAGTTTCGGGATCAGTAAGGTGAAAGATGACATCAAGGGCTTCCTTGATGGAGATGTTAGTGTACAGGGAAACAACACCAAAATTGACAAGACTATCACTCAAATCAAATTTCATATCCTGTAATTCGCTAACAAATTAAGCAGAGTCTTTGACAAAGGACCATGTTTGACCCACCAGGGGCTTAAGTTTCGTGGCCAAATATTTAGCTAAAAGATAGGTAGGCCCACCTATGGTGTTGACAATGGGTCTAAGGGGGACCCCTTGTTTGTGAATTTTAGGGATCCCATAGATCCTGCGAGTGATAGGGTTACTCTTAATAAGCTTATGGCTAAAGGATCCAACAGTGCTACTGCATTTTATAGTAAGAGAAACCGTCCTAGAAATATTTTTCAAGGGATTCTTGTCAAGTTTTATGTAGCTTCACTATTTATTAGGTGATCCATGATCTTCTTACGATAATCTTCCTTATAAAGGATGACAACAGCCCCACCTTTATCTGCTTCTAAAACAATGATGTATGGGTTCCTATTCAAGGATTTTATGGCTTCAGACTCATCCTTGCTGATGTTATGCTTAGGGGGCTTTGCTTTCCTAAGGATAACAACATAGTCTTGTCGAATAGTATCTTTATTACTATACAGTAAACCCTTTATCCCATATTCTACATCACACATAATATCTGCCACCAGAATTTTCTTAGGAGCAAGGGAAAAATTTAATACCTTCTCCAAAAGTCTAATGACTGGAGGAGGAAAAGAAAAACTTGATAAATTAACTACTTTGTTATTAGAATGATTAATAATATTATTATTATTGGGGCAAACCTTATTATTATTACTATTACCTTTTTCACCTTTATTATTAATATGCCTAAGTCCTCTCTTATTATTGTTATTATAGCTAGATTTAATAAATTTATTATTATTATTTTTAAAACTTAATCTACTATTAATATTATCACTATCTATATTATCTTCATTACTATTATCTATAGAGATAAAGGTGTTATTATTATTATTATTAATTTCCTTACTATTATTTTAAAAATGAGATCTAATTTCTTTATTATCATTATGTATGTTTTCTTTTTTATTATTATCCATGGAATTGTTATTATATATGGTATTATTATTATTATTATTACAGATTCTAGTATTGAAACAAATATTATGGTTGTTAATGAGGTTGCGAGAGGAAAGGGTTCGATGAGTCGAAGAAGAGGGGTCCAGGGGAGTCAAAGGACAGGTAAGACTGGACATACGACCATGACAATGAGAGGAAACCAGTGGGGATGAGCAGTGCAGAAGGTCAACAACATTGCCAGCAGAATCATCCTCAAAAGTTATTTTATGAATCAGGACTCTATATTCTTAATTTTCCATTATTTTGCTTCATTTTCCTCCTCACGTGCAGCCTGTGACCTTTCACCTCATTTTCTCCTACCATTATTTTCATAAATAAATGTGCCAAAATTCATTTTAATGCCTTAGCCATTTCCTTTTCCAATTTTCTTAGCCATAAACAACCAAATGAACACCACCTAAGATGTCTTTCCCAACATTTATCTTGGAATAAGTGACCCATTCATCTGTGGTTATTGTTTTTAACATTTATTACATGGAATTTTCATCAGGGATGTTATAGAACCCTTCCCTTGGGGGACATTGTCCTCAATGTTCAATCACACATATACCTCAGTTACTTGCTGAAAGAAGACATGCTTCTCATGGAGCTTTACAACATAGCTCAATGCATTATTTACAATGAAAGATCTGCTCTAGAGAAGAACATCATGAGAACATGACAACATACCACATAGTGGAGCTTTATAAAACAGCTCATTATAGTATTTACAATGATCATCCTGCTGAGTGCCAACTCATATAACATCATAACATCATAATAACATAACCACATGATAGCATAATAACCTAACAACATAATCATAATAACATGGCACCCATACCGCATAGTGGAGCTTTATAACACAGCTCGTTATGATATTTACATCCATACACAGGTGTACATATAGCAACATCATCAAAACTATATATATCAAAACATATGCCAAATCATATACCAAACATACACTAACATCATATAGCATATATCAAAACATCATAAAGCATGTATGGAAACATCATATAGCATATATCAACCATCATAAATCATATATCAATTACCGAAAAGCATATACTAAACCAACATAAAGAAAATACTAAACCATCATGAAGCATATACCAAGACATCATAAGAAAATACTAAACCACCATAAATCAACTACCAAACCACCATAAGAAACTACCAAGCCACCATAAAGAATCATCAAACCACCATAAGAAATCACCAAACCACCATAAGGAATCACCAAACCACCATATCAAGGTTGCTTTGCCTCAACCGACAAACAAGGAAGGATACATAGCATGCATCTGATCTTCCATCTCCCATTTAGCTTCATCAGCCACAAAGTGCTTCCATTGCACTTTAACTTGCTTGATTTCTTAGTTCCGAAGCATGAGGAACCTTTTTTTCAATATATAATGAGGCTTCAGATGGAATTCTCCATCTGGTTCCACCTACAATATAGTCCAGTCAATCACATGATCAACATCCTTAGCATACTTCCTAATAAAAGATACATGGAAATCTTCTTGGACTTTCACTATAAAAGGCAGTGCAAGTCGATAGGCTACTAGCCCAATCCTATCAATGATACTGAAGGGTCCAAAAAACCATGGTGCCAACTTGGCACATGAGCCAATTTGCAAGAAATTATTCTTTGGTTTGATGCACAAGTACACCTGTTCCCCAACCTAGAACTCCTTAAACAATTTGTCCTATCTGCATAACTCTTCTACCTATCCTGTGCTCCCTTGAGATTCTTCTTGATCACCTGCATCTCATGTTCCATGTCTCCCAACATATCTGGTCCAATCAATACTTTGCTAACCGGATCACTCCAACTAATGAGAGTGTTAAAACTCCACCCATATAATGCCTAAAAAAGGACTCATCCTCAGTGACTCTTGATAACCATTGTTGTATGCAAACTTGACCAAAGGGAGATACTCTTCCCACTTCCTTTGCTGACGCATTACATACATCCTCTACACGTCCTCCAATATCCTGTTGACCCTCTCTATTTTTCCATCTGTTTGCGGATGATAAGTTGTGATGAAGGCCAACTCAATTGCCAAACCTACAAATAACTCCTTCCAAATCTTGGAAGTGAATTTCATATCCCTGTCTGACACAATCTTCTTTGGAACACCATGTAGTCTAACCATGTCTCAGATGAATACCTATGCTACATCACTAGCTGAGAATGTAGAATTCTCCAGAACAAAGTGTGCAACCTTTGTTAACATGTCCACAATAACCATGATAGAATCATGTTGCTTCACTGTCTTCAACAACCCTATGATGAAATCCATGAAAATGACCTCCCTTTTCCACTTGGTAATAGCAATCAGTTGTAGTAGTCCACCTAGATGTTTACACTTTGATTTTACTCATTGACAGTCGAAACATCTAGCCACAAACTCTGCTACATCCCTCTTCATATTCGACCAATAGTAATATCTGTTCAACACTGTGAGTGTCTTCTGATAACCTAGGTGACCTGAATAAGGTTTCACATGAAATTCCCTCAAGATCACCTTCTTGAGTTCACTACTATTCAATACATATATCTTGTCTCAGAACTTGACCAATCGATCTGTTGTAAGACAATATTCCATGCCCTGTGCACCTGCAATTGCACATGTACTTGTACTTCCACCTGTACCTGTACCACTACATGTACCCATACTTGCACCTGTACCTGTACCTATACCTGTACCATCACCTAACTGTAGCCTATGCACAATCTCCATATACCAGACATCATGTTTTCCTACCTGCAAGATCCTATCTTGTAAGTCCATCCCATAGGAGCTTATGGATACCAAGTGATGTACTTGTACCCACCTGTTAAGAGCATCCTCCACCCTATTCTCTTTACCCTTGATGTACCTGATCTCAAAGTCAAGCTCGTTGATTGTGGCTAACCATTTAGCTTGCCTAGAATTCAGATTCAGTTGGTCAAACAAATACCTCAACGCAATGTGATCACTCATAAGCACAAACCGCTTGTTAAGAAGATAGTGTCTCCACATCTTCAGTGCATGTATAATCACTGCTAACTCAAGATCATTCATTGGGTAGTTTTGATCGTGCTCATTCAAATTCAGGGACTCATAACATACCACATATCCGTCCTGCATAAGGACCCCATCAAAACCTCTCTTGCAAGAATCTGTACATACTACAAGCTCTTTGTCTGGTTCTACATTCTGTAGTATTGGTGCATGTGTTAGCCACTGCTTAAGCTTCTCAAAACTAGCCTCACACTCTTCATTCCATTCAAACTTCATACCTTTCCTCTGCAATGATGTGATGGCATAAGAAATCTATGAAAAGTTCTTGATGAACCTCCTATAGTAGCCTGCTAGACCCATGAAATATCTCACCTCACCCACACTCTTAGGAGCTACCCACTCCATGATGGCCCTTATATTCTCTTGATCTACTACAATTCCCTCCTTGGAGACAACATGTCCCAAGTAGTGTACCTTAGTTTGAAAGAAACTACATTTGTTGAGATCAACATACAATTGATGCTCTCTCAACAACCTCAATAATGTTGCTAAGTGCTCTGCATGCTCTTCCTCATTTTTAGAATATAATAGGATATCATCAATGAACACAATAACAAACTTATCCAAATATGGACGCAACACTATTCATCAAATACATGAATGTAGTTGGAGAATTTGTTAAGCCAAATGGAACAACAAAAAACTCATAATGCCCATACCTGGTATTGAATGCAGTCTTGTAAATGTCCTCTTTGATGTGTACCTAATGGTATCTGGATCTCATGTCAATGTTTGAGAACATTGTTGCTCCCTTCAACTGATCGAACAAGTCATCAATGCTCGGCAAAGGGTACATGTTCTTGATAGTCACTTTGTCCTGTAAGTCCTGTAAGTTCATATGCTTGTCCTGTAAGTTCATCCTTTAGATCAGTTTGTCAAAGTATTTTTAACGAACCCTAAGAAGGAATGGTTTGGTTTCATTATGCTTAACGAGTCCTATACTTTTTAATTTTTACGAGTCCAGTAAATGGGTAATTCAATGTCATTTTCTTTTAAGAGTTTGAAAAAGATACAAAAAGGAAACTCATTTAGTTCTTTTACCTTAAAATTTTAATGAGCTTGGAGAAAGTAAAGCTCGACATTTTTCACTTTTAGGGAGTCAGAAGAAAAACATAAGTAAACTCCATCATGTTCTTTTTCATACGTTTAGTATCTCAAGTCCAAAAAATGATAAAATAATACAAGAGAGAACTCTATTAACCATGTTTGTTCAACATATACCTTTTTCGTAAATAGCCCAGTTCAGTCCATAAAAGGGGTAAACTTATACTGAGTGGACAATTATTCATTTACTTTTACAAGTTCGAACAATCAAGTGCTCTGCAATATTTTCATGTTTTAAGAGTCTAAAAAGGGCTTAAAAGAGGACTCTTTGGTTTCACTTTTTCGTAAGATTTAATGAGTTTGAAAAAGATATGAAAATATACTCATTTTACCAACTTTCAATTAAATTAAGTAACGAGTAGGAAAAGACAGAAATAACTCGGCGTTTTCATGTACGGTTTATGAGCATGAAAAGATAGCAAAAGGAGCTCTAGATTTTCATGAGTTTAACGAGCCTTGAAAATAATAACTGAAATTTGCTTGAGATAGGTTTCATTTTTAAACAAGCTTGAAACATAGGAACATTTTTCTTGAGTCTGGTTTCATTTTTACACAAGCTTGAAATAGAGAAAATTGTGCTTGAGATAAATTTTCATGCCCCCATCATAATTACTGCAAGGGAACTTGCCCCCCAAAAATTCATTTCATTTACCTAAGTAGACTATAGGTTACTAATAGGTGAACTGATTAGGTTATGCATGCTTAATCAATCTCTAGGAAACGGAGAGCGATCAGGGTTTAGCGCGTGCAGGGGTGTCAGAATACCTACGAAGGGTGGACGAGGAAGGGGCTCCACTCCCTCCTACAAGGAGTCCCTGGCCAATAGGGAGAAAAAGCCTCTAGAAGATGTCAGGGAAATAGGAGTGGAAGGAAAAAAGAGCACGGAAGAGGGAATAGAAAAACCCATAGAAAAGGATCAAAATTGCACAAAAGACAAGGAGGTAGAAGACAAAGAATAGGAAACTAAAGACAAGAAACACAAGGGACCCTGCAAACCTAAAACAGATATAACTCCCAGGGTGATTTAAATAATCCAGAGTTGTAGGCATACAGAGAACACATGGGAACATATGCCATCATCTGTAAGTTTATGGGACAATGGCCCATTGAAAAAGCTCTAAAATCATGGATCAGATACCACTGGAAACTTAAAGGAAGCATAGATCTTCACCTTGGGTCTAAGGTTTTCTTTACGGTGGTGTTCACAAATATTGAAGACAAGGATAGAATATTTGAAGGAGCACCCTACTTCTATGCTATTGTAGGACTCTATATGAGACCTTGGGTTATGAACTTTGTCCCAGAAAAGGAGACTTTTACTTCAGTTTCGATTTGGGTAAGATTCTACTCTCTACCTCTTGATTACTGGCAAAATGAATCATTAGTGGCCATAGGCAATAAATTAGGACGCTATGTTAAAGCCTCTAAAGCCACTAGAAGGGGAAAACGTACTTCCTTTGCTAGAATTTGTGTGGAAATGGACCTTTCAAGAGCTCTACTGGAGGAGATAATCTTGGAAGTTTTGGATGAAGAATAGGTACAAATAGTAGATTATGAGCACATCCCATTTAGATGTCGCAAATTCCATGAACATGGACATCTTTTTAGAGACTATCCTCTCAACAAGGAAATAAACAAAAGTAGAAGAAATACAGTGAAAGAATCAGATAGCTTTTAGAAAGTGGTTAACCAAAGTAAGGGAAGTAAGAGAGGTCTAAAGAATCTGCAACAAGAAGAACAACAGTTTAGGCAAAATAGTTTCCAGGTGCTTCAAGAAGAGGATGAGAATACTAAAGAAGAACAAACAATGGAAGGGAGTTCTGCAGAAAAGTAGGAAGGAAAAGACCCAGAACATACACAAAATGATGAGTACCAGAAAGAAGCCGCCATGACTGGTGTGGAACAAGAAATGGATCAGGAAATGACCCAAAATGACATGGACCCAGAGGACCATGAACTACTAGAAATTCTTAATAAAGAAAACCTAGACCTAGAAGGCTTCTTGAGGCAGGGCACCACGGTGGGAGTGGATTCGCTACCTCAAAAGGATCTCAACAGAATACAACAATTATTTCTATGGAGATTGCAAACAAGGGAGCTAGAGTGATGTAACAACATAGATAAAAAGAACAGTAGAGGAGTGAAAACAATGAAAACTACACTGGGACTAGTCAATAGAAACCCAGGTAAGAAAAGAGGCAGGAAAAAGAAAAATGAACTCTTGATGGAATGTGGAAAACTGATGATTGATTCAGGTAAGATGAAAGATCTAGCCAGTTACTCCTTTACAAATCTTTTATAATGAAGTTGACATCTTGGAATATTAGAGGTTTAAGGAGCAAGAGAAAGTAGAGAATGCTTAGCAACAGAATGATACAAGAAACGTCGGATATAATGTTTATCCAAGAAATGAAATGTTCCATTCAAAAGGTAAGAGAAATCCACAGTAAGTGGCTCAGCAGCTACGAGTTTCTTGAAGTAAAAGTAGAGAATACAGTAGGGGGTTTACTCACTCTATGGAATCCCCACAAAATTGGCATTCTGGATGCTGAGGCATCCAGAAATTACTTATCGATTGTCATTCAACCAGTAGGAGAAATAGATACCTTTCTGGTCACAAATGTTTATGGCCCTTAGAGAATAGATGACAAACTTAAGTTTCTGGATACCCTAGTGGATCTCAGGGGCAGACATGCAGACATACCCTGGATCATGGGAGGGGATTTCAACATAATTAAATCCCTTTCAGAGAAGAAAGGAGGAACAAGATCTCTAAGTAGAGACTCCAGAACTTTCCAAACTTTCTCTAAAAACATTAATCTAGTGGATACTAATTGGAATACTAGCCTATTCACTTGGAATAACAGGCGAGGAGGAGATGCCCTAGTTTCCTCAAAGCTAGACAGATTCTTCATCTATGAGAATCTTATGATAGATGGGAAAGAGGTAACAACACAAGTTCTTCCCTTTGGTGGCTCAGATCATTGGCCAATTCAATTGGAAATCAAGGGAATAGGGACTCTTAGGAATGAACCCTTCAGATTTGAAAATATCTGGTTGTCTCACCCAGACTTCATAAGCAACATTGAGAGATGGTGGTTAGAGGACTTGCAGATTCAGGGGACCAGTATGTATCTTCTTCACAAAAGACTAAAGCACATCAAATCTCGGCTTAAAGAATGGAACAAGAAGGATTTTGGTAACATTTTTGACGAGAAGAAAGCAGTTGAAAACAAAATGTTGGTTCTCAACCAAGATCTAATCAAGGAAGGCTTTGATAAAGACATCAGCAGGCAAGCAGACAAACTTCATCAAGAATGGGATAATCTATGTAGACAAGAGGAAATATTTTGGAGACAAAAGTCTAGAGTTCAATGGCTAAAAGAAGGAGAACGTAACACTAAGTTTTTCCACAGAACCACCATGGCCAATAGAACTCACAATAGCATCTCTTCGATCAAGAATGAAGAAGGAGAACTGCAGACCTCCCATAAAGTGATAGAAGATGTGTTAGTTCACCACTTCCAAGGTATAACATAGGAGAACAATTCGGATAGAGAGCAAGCTATCAGGGAAATAACCACTAATGTACCAAAACTGGTATCCAGAGAGGACAACTTCAACCTGAACAGACCAGTAATGGAAGGGGAACTAAGTGATGTCCTCAAAGATATGCAGAATGGCAAAGCTCCAGGCCCGGATGGGTTCAATGTGGACTTTTTCAAAGCTTGCTAGAATATTGTTAAGCAGGAAATTTTAAAGGTTGTGGAGGATTCTAGATCTAACAAAACCATTCTTAAGGCTCTCAACACTTCCTTCATCGCCTTGATCCCAAAACGCGAAATTGCTCAAACACCAGATAAATTTAGACCCATAGCCCTATGCAACGTTATCTATAAGATCATATCCAAGGTGGTGGCTAACAAACTCAAACCTTTGCTTCCAGTCCTGGTTTTTGGAGAGCAATCAGGGTATGTGGAAGGCAGACAAATTTTGGATAACATCATATAAGTGCATGAAGTGGTGCACTCTTTAACTAGTAAGAAGCAGGCAGGTATGATCATGAAACTAGATATTTCTAAAGCTTATGACAAGGTAAACTGGGTCTACCTTAAGAAAATGTTGATTGCTTTTGGATTTGATCACAGCTGAGTCAGATGGGTTATGGCACTGGTGACCTCCACTAGTTTTTCTATTTTGGTCAATGGCTCTCCCTCAGAGATTTTTAGTCCCTCAAGAGGCCTTAGACAAGGTGACCCACTCTCCCCCTTTCTTTTTATCATTATGATGGAAGGACTGGGGAGAGCAATAAAGCAGGTGAAATCAGCAGGAAAGATCAAAGGTCTACAACTTACTGACAATGGTCAGCCCCTGACTCACCAATAGTTTGTTGATGACACCATGCTGCAGGGGATCCCCACAGTCCAAGAAGCTTCAAACTACAAAAATATTTTGAAGCTTTTTGCCTTGGCTTCAGGTATGGAAGTTAATCTATCCAAATCTAAAATCTTCTTCTTCAATACCAATATTGCTATTCAGAAAAATATCTCCAGAATTCTTGGCTTTCAAAGGGATTTCCTTCCTTCAAAATATTTAGGAATCCCTCTAACTACAAAACCTTTGCTCAAAAGTATATGGGAACCTTTGATCAACAAGTTGCAGGACAAAGTAAGTAAATGGACCATCAGATCTTTAAACCTTGCTGGCAGGTTAGTTCTCACAAAAGTAGTGCTTCAAGCAATCCCTATTTTCATGTTATCAACCCTCCCTGCTCCAAAAGGGGTCCTTCAGCATTTGACAAATATTCAAAGAAACTTCCTTTGGGGCAAGGAGGAGGCTAAGAGAAAATGGGCCTTGGTGTCTTGGGATAAAATTTGCAAGCCCAAGAACCATGGAGGACTTGGATTGGATGATCAGGAGATTCTCAGTAAGGCTTTAGGGGCCAAACTTTGGTGGCGGTGGGTCCAGCATCCAGAGACTCCATGGGAAAATATTTGGAAAGAAAAATATGCCAGCTCCTGGCAGAATAGTGATCTTATAAGAATGACAGGAAATATAAAGGGTTCTTATATTTGGAACAAAGCCTGGGAGAACAGAAGACTAGTACAAGAGAATAGCTTCTGGGAAATTAGAGAAGGAAATCTTGCTCTTTTTTGGGAAGATAAGTGGCAGCAAGAACCAATTCTGGCTAAAGAAGAATTTTCTGAACTTAAACAAGAGTCAGATTCCCAAGGGTTAATAAAGGTTAAGGATTTCTGGACACATTCTCATCCTACGGATAAGTGGAGAACATGGAGAAATGTAGAATGCAGAAATAACAATCTCCTGAAAACCAAAGCAGAGGAGCTTAGGAAAATACTAGAAAAAAGGAAGATCTTAGTGGCAGAGGGACAAGACCAACTGAGATGGGGGAATAACAGTGAGGGTACCTTTATTCTTAAGGAAGCTAAAAGCATTCTTCTTGAATTGGATCCCCGGAGTCCAGACAAAATTTGGCAAAATCTTTGGAGGCATCAAGGGTGGATGAAAATCAAACTCTTCATGTGGGTGGTGTACCACAAAAAAATCCTTACTTGGGATAACATAAGGAAAAGAGGGGTTCAAGGGCCTTCCAGGTGCCCGCTCTGTGAATCACAAGAAGAAACTATGGAACATTTACTCAACAACTGCATCGTCACATCCTGGTTGTGGGATTTTTTTGCTACTATTTTTCAACAATCTGATAGAGACAAAGGGTGCATCATTAACACCCTCAGCATATGGAGGAAAAATTTCTCGGAGAATGAAATTCTTAACTCAGCTTGGGCTCTCACACCTAGCTTCATCATATGGAACGTGTGGAAAGAGAGAAACAAAAGAATTTTCAAGGAGGAAAAAAAGCCCCCCCAACACCTGCTGGAGATAATCCTGAAACAGCTCAAGGAGACAGTGAGAACTACTATTCGCTACCTCCCTAAAAACCCCCCCCCCCCCACACAGATTTAAATGTTCTCAGGCAGCTGGGGTTGAATGGGCTTTCCCTCCTTGGCATTGACAGGAAGCCCATTCTGTCGGATGCGGAGAAGGATTTTTGGCATCCTCCTTTGGAGGGCTATTTAAAGTACAACATTGATGGGGCTTCAAAAGGGAACCCGGGAACTACAGGGTATGGAGGGGTCCTCAGAAATGCAAAGGGCAGTATCGTTTCCATTTTTCATTGCCACTTAGGTACAGCTACCAATAACATGGCTGAACTAATGGCCATGGAACAATGCCTAGATTCACTGAAGCAAAGCAACTGTCTAAATGTCATGATAGAGGCAGATTCGGAGTTAGTTATCAAAACAGTGCAAAAAATTCATAATGGAACTGCCCCAAATAAAGTCTCTAAGCATTGGAATCTTAATCGGGTCTTTCAAAGAATTCAAAGCCATCTTCAGGGCCTGCGCACTATTAGTTTCCACCATGTTCGCAGAAAGGAAAATAAGCTGGCGGATCTTCTGGCCAACCAAGGAGTTAGCTGCACAGAGAATAATATGTCGATGAAGTGGCAGGATTTAAGTCCAAGTAGACTGAGTGCTATTTGTGACGCACAGGCGGAAGAGGATAGGGATGTGTTTAGACTCAAAACAAGGGATAATAGCTCGATCTGATAGTCCCCTGGTTGTAGTGTCTTTGTGGGAAATTGGAGTTGAAAAGAAGGGCACCCTGTCGGGAAGTCTAGATGCAAGGGCAAGAAGGATGTTGATCTCTAATTTTTCCCCCACGTCTTTGCTCGTGGAAACACTCTCTCCAGTTAATTATCCCAACCAGGGTGAAGAGGTTATGTGTTTTCAAGCAGATCCAATCCTTTTGGTAGCTGGTGGTCTTAGTTTGCGGGGTCCAGTGTGCAATACCATCTCCTAGGCGGTTCCCCGACTGTTTGCACCGCCTTCAGGGTGGTAATGGTTATAGAGTTTTTGCAGCGATCACATACATCCTGCGACATGTGGGAGAGAACGAGTTTGAAAACCGCCCTTGATTGCACATTATCATTCCTCCATCTTGGCCCGTGCAAAATCTTTCTCGGTCATTGGATCCGGAGGCGGAAAATCAACAGTTGTAGTATGGAGGTTATACTTCAGGCTCTTTTGTTTATCAGCTTCCTCCGTGGTTGTCAATCTCTTCGATTTGATGGAGCGATTCTTAAGTTGGGGTTTTGCTAGAGGGTGGTCTTTGGAAATTTTGCGGGAATCCCAAGGATTAGTCAGCAGTATTGTTACTTTTTATTAGGCTAGCTTCCCTAAAGGGTGTTCGGTGTGGCCCCTAGTGGCTCAGGCCTTTTTTTTTCTTTTCTGCTTTCTTTAATGCTGAGTGAAAGGCGGTGTATATTGTACTCTATTTTTCTGGCACAATGATGTAAAAGGATCCTTTCTTGCATTAGCAAAAAAAGACTATAGGTTACTAATAGGTGGATGAAATGAAGGTTCATTTACGAGATCATGTGGAAGACTCGACTTATTCAGGGGAGGATTTGTTTCATTTTTTAATGAGATTGACATAGGAAAATAATTATGGTAATGAGACCTATTTCATTTTTTAACGAGGTTGACATAGGAAAAGAACCATCCTCATAGAGCCTGTTTCATTTTTTAATGAGGTTGACACAGTAAAATAATTATCCTCATAAGGATCTGTTTCATTTTTTAACGAGGTTGACACAGTAAAATAACTATCCTCATGAGACCTAGTTTCAAATTTTAACGAGGTTGCATAGTAAAATAACACTCCTCATATAACTTGTTTCATGGCTTCGAAATGGAAGAAACACATGTTAAGGTACACCCTTGATCATGGCTTCCAAAATGTGTTCATCAGATGGAAGAAAAGTTCCCTAGAAGGAACACATGTCAAGGGGATCAATACGGATAAGAAAATCGTATTCAAATCCCCCCATTAAAGTTTTTACCACGTTAGTTACTGGATCTAGGTCAAAATAAGTCGAGCAGATAGTGAGAGGCTTGCTTGCATTGGTAACTAAAAACATGGGGCTGGTTACCACATAATTAACCTGTGGCGGGGTAGGTACCACTTCCATATAGGGAAAATTCAGTGGTGTCAGATGACTGGTAGTTTAACCAAGACCAATGTATGAAAGCTAATCAACTGTCACAATGTTGCCAATATGAGGGAGGGACATCACGTGAAAGAGTGTCGATACGAAAACTTTCATGGCATAGACATAGTCTCGCCCAAGGAGAAAACTGAAATATTAGGGACCTTGGACTACCATAAGATCAATATAGACAGTTCTACCTTCCAATGTAATAGGTAACTTAGGAAGGATCCCTAAAGGTTCACTAACAGTTCTGTTAAAAGCTAACAAATTTTGTGTAATAGGCACAAGCTAAGGGGATCCCAAAGCTTGCCAAGTGGTTGAGGATAAAATACTGATAGAAGCACCTTCATCTACATTTGTGCATCATACATTCTTACCATAGGTCTTCACAATTATTTGGAAAGGGTTGGAAGAAGGAAGCCAAGGTTCTATCAGTATACTCCAATCAAAATAAATAGCCTTATTGCTTGGATGGGGTTCAAAAGAAATAAATGAAATTCCCCCATGCATATAAGAATTTTAGGTTACATGAAGAACCTAAGTGGTATGAATTTCACTTTCTAAAGGGAAAGTCGGATCGACCAAATATGGAATCGATTCAACGACTTGATCAAAAAATAGTCCATCAATTTGGGTGATACATGTTTCACTCTCCAACAGAAGAGTGAGATTTATTTTAGTTGGATTTATGTCAATAACTTCGTCAATTGACAGTAGGGGGGGAAGAAATTTCATGGTAATTAGTTGGAAGTTGTTGCTATGAAACAATAAGTTTCTCCAACAATTTTGAGGCTTCATCCATGTGAGGGAAAAGGTGACTATGATGATTCCCTTTACATAATCTAAAAGGAAACCTGACCTTAATATTTTTCCTTGGAATCTGAGAATCACTAGTTGATGGATCAATAGTAAGTTGATGAGAATTATTTTACCATACTTCCAAAACATTAGGAATACTAGGACAATTGATAAGGAAGTAGTCACCCTTACAAAGCTTGCAAGGGTATTCGGGCTTACAATGTATTGTAGAAGTTTCCTCAACATAGCCAATACTTAAGGCCATGGTTGGTTGGCTGACTTATTCCTTATCTTGCTTCTTCTTCTTCTTATTTCCTTTCTTCTTCTTCCTAGTCACCTAGTTAGTAGCATCAAGTCTTTTACCAAGCAAAGAAGAAGAAAGGGAGGAGGACATGTTGGATGAAGAAAGTAAAGGGTCAACATTAGGTTGGTGATATTGAGATGGTGAACTCAGTTGAGGTGATGAACTCAGTTGAGATGGTACTATTGGAGTATTTGGAACTAAATAAGTTGAGAACAGCCATACAGGTTAACCTATCGTGAATTCAGGAAGTGACAATGCAGCCATATAAGGAGGACCAACATTTTCAAAATCAGGAAAACAATTAGGATTCTCGTTAAAAGGGAGGTCTTTATCAGTAACTTCCAACATTGTTGCCATTAGATTAAATCCAAATAAGTTTACCTTTTAATATTAAATAATATTCACAATCCACACCTAAGGTCTTGTAAATATTAAAAACAAACAAGGTAACACACAGTAAAAAATCTAGGGATTCGAACCATACAAAAAAACCTTTCATAGAGGTCAATATTTACTAGTTGGTGATGAAATCCAACGCCGCAAAGATCAAAATGAATTTTTTTATAGATATGAGCATTTGGAACCAGTTACCCTGACAATCTGCTTAATGAAACAATTTAGTGCAAGTAAGTTCGCTTATGCGATCTCGAGCAAAGATTATCCTCCAAAAAGTCCAAGTAAGTCTAGTCAACATCTATTCCAGGTACAACTAGGACCTTCCCTCTATTGTCACCATAGGTAGAGCCCGGATTATGGTCACTAATTTTACCAACTACAATAATCTTACCTGGGGGTACAGTTGTAAATCGGATGTACAAGCAAGGGCAGAGTAACAAAGCTCAATCCCCTTGAAATCTCCTCAACGTGGTTAATTGGAGGTTTACTTTCAAGTAACCCCGAGTACCTTTCAGCACCGATGTAGTACATGAAAATCGGTCTATCATAGCTAATGAAGTGGGTACAATCACTTCACCAGATCTGACATGATCTCGTGCTTAACTCATGTATAAGAAGAGCTTCCCAAAGCAAAACTGAAATAATTGGATTTATCTCCCTAACTCAAGATTCTATTGTTTGTATGTAGCTTTGTAAATTTTACTTACTTTCCTATTCCAAAGCCCTACAACCTCATCTACTACAGGTGGAAAGAGCCCTAAAAATAATAAAAATTCTATATGAATCTTATAAACGTTTTGTTATTAAGTTGTTATTTACTCAAAGGCTAAATGGACGTGAAACTGATGGTATTATGATTTGACTCAAAACTCTAATGCATCAAATACGAAAATTGTAATCTTTTCATTTCGATGAATTCTAGCTAAAGTAATTAAAGAGGTTCTTATTTAAAAAATTAACTCCACAATGTACCACTTCTAAAATTTTCAATGCAATTTAAAGCTCTAAGTTGCAAACTGCACAATGTAGTCTATGCACAATTTTCTTGAAAACTATGCAAATGTAATTTATGCATTATTTTTCTGAACACTATGCAAATGTAATATATGCACAATTTCCATTCATGAAATGAGAATTCTAACCTTGAAAATGTAATCTATGCAAGAGAATTCTTCAAATAAAAAAAAGATGATTCCAAATTAGTGAAAGAACAAGAAGACTATTTTGTTTCACTAATACAACTAAAGAACCAATCAAGTGCACATAAAGGAAATTGGGTGAAATTCCTAAGATAAAAAATAATGACTCTCAAAGGAAACTAACACTCAAACACAATTCAAGCCCCCACCCCCTTCCCCCCTGAGCGATTGAGGGGGATTTTTTTGTTGTTGCAAAAATGAAAGCAAAAGCATGCAAAAATTGTTAATAAAATGAGACAAATATTTGAGCAATGATCAAATGAAATCAAATTCAAAACACCCAATGAAATCCATAAAATGAAAATTCTTGAATGAATGTTATGAAATCAAAGCTTAAAGTGTAATTTTGATTAAACTTCAGTACTGGAATAAAAATGACTCCTATTTTCAATGCAGCACAAAAAGCACATCTCATCAAAACATTAATTCTTGAGAAACCCTACCTTTCAATCCTTGAAAATGGAAAAATATCAAGAAAATTCCTTCACAACACTTGATCAAACACATGGAGACTAACTAGAGTCATAGACAAATTTAATGAAACCTTAAAAAACAAAAAATCAGACTTTAATAAGAGGAAAATTTATTTTTTCAAAAAAATCTTTGAGTATATGCAAGTAGACATTATAGTACAGTGTGCATGCACACTATTGATAAAGGTAATCTATGAAAATTTTTGCTCTGTTTCTAAACAAAAATGGCGTAGGTCGAGAAACTTAAAGAAAAAATAAAAAAATATATAAACAAATCACAAAATCTAAAAGATCATTAAGTTGTGAAGACTCAGATAAAGCTATCAAAAAAGGTTCGAGAATAAAAAACAAGGATATGGAAAAGAATAGGACGTTCCCCAGTGGAGTCGCCAATTTTTTAGGTGGATAAATCCCTCTTGTTGACAAGAGCGACCTACCTAGATCCTCGATGGAAACTAAAAACAAATAAACAATCGAGCTAATTCCTTCCCCGAATCTATCATTTCTTGAATCATAAGCTAACAAGGTGGGAAAAGGAAATTCATACCTTATTACAACACGATTGATGAGGATCCCCCTTTGTGCTTCATTGAAACTCCTCCATTCTTGAATCTAGACCCGCACACATGGAAACAACAAAGGATCAAAGGCATATGGACATAAATAATTGAATAATTCAAACTAGTGATCAAGGAGACTAGTAACAAACATCATTCGAATGGAGAAATATCAATAACATCATTCCAATGGAAAAATATTAATAAAAAAACCATCCATGAAATTCATCAATTAATCCATTAAACAATCCAGTGAGAAGAAATTCTTGTTTGTATTAATTTCATAAACATAAAGGGGCTACAAAACCTATGCCTTGATGTTGTGAAGTGCATCACATTGATCTCAATCCTCTCCAAGAATGATAAGTTTTCTAACCTGATTCACCCATCATATACTTACTCTCAACAACCTCCCTCAATTCCCCCACTTATGGCTTGATTAATAGGCCAAAAGGAAGTAGTTTGAGATCCCTAGTCCAAGGATGAGATCCACTAAAAGATGGATGAGGGCTCCTTGAAGAATGGGAATTAGTTCCATAAAAAATGAGGCTCGTCTTGAATAAATATGAGTTTGAGGCTTTCTATTGGGAATGATTCCCCCAACAATGCTTCTAGATATCACTTTTATTTTTACTTTTTACTGATTTACCTACGCAGTTTATAGTGGAAGAAAGAGCGCAGATCTGCACAGTTTATAGCGGAAGAAATTGCACATGTGTGGATTCTATTTAGAAAACTACACAGATGCTCAAAAACAAGGTTTTTTACCATGATATCTAGAAATTCCACTTTATTCAAGGTATATAAGTTGTTGACTTGCAAGGGAGTGCTTCATGACACTTGGATGGATGGTGAGAGATCCAATTTTCATGATTATTTGTCATGGTGACAAAATTAAGTGTAACAGTCATCCATCATCTTCATAAAAGTTGCAGGGGAATTTTTCAACTTGAAAGGCATGACAAACCACTCAAAAAGGTCTTCCTTGGATTTGAAGGCAGTCTTCCATACATCTGTGGGTTCTATTGGACCTTGGTGATAGTCAGACTTCAAATCGATCTTACTTAAGTACTTGGCCCATTTGAGCTGGTCGAGAAGGTCATCAATCCATGGGTTTGGATGTCTATTCCTGATAGTGATTTTTTTTAGTGCTCAATAATTAATGTAGAGACTCTAGGTCCCATCCTTCTTATGTACAAGTATAATGGGGCTCCCACAATATGATGAACTTAGTCACCTATGCCCCTTTTGCAAAAAATCTTAGATCTACCACTTGATTTCTTCATTTTCTAGAATGGAGCAATGGTATATCAGCCCACTGGGTGGAGGTGCTCTGGGATTCATATCAATCAAATGCTTGACTTGACAGTGCAAAGGTACCCCTGTGGGCGAGGAGAACATTTCCTTGTATTCTTCCATGATGTTATCCACCTGCTTCTACCATGTGGAGGAACCCTTCCGAGGGGCCATGGATGTGGCCATGATATTCCCCTTTCTTTGAGATCAAATTATAATGAAAACAAATTTTCTGGTCTACACGATGATCTTACTGCATTACTCAACAGATATCAAAGAGATGGCGGTAGGAAGAGCTACCTCTAGTATCATGTATAACTTATGTCCCAAAGTAATAATAATAGTGTGAGTCCTAGAATCATAAATACAATGATGCTTCCACAAGTGTGGTTGGCCTAATAACACATCAAAAACTTCAAGAGGAGCAACATCACACAGTACCTCATCCATGAAGGGCTTGATGTTGTAGGGAAGGTGGCACTACTGGATGATGTGAAGATCTCGTCCTTGGTGGAGCCACTCGATGGTGTATTGTTGTAGGTGTGGTGTGGTCAGTAATCCCAACCACGTAATGACCTCTGCTAAGATGAGGTTCTTTTGGATCTTGTTTTTGAAAATGAACTGTAAGGAAGATCCCTTCACCCACATTTGTGAATGGAAGAGGCAGTTCTCTTCCTCTGGATGTTTGGGCTCAATATTCTAGACTTTGGTGGTGGAAATGATGGTGTTGGGTTTTACATCAATAATATGATTCCCTTTTTCATTCCCCTTGACAAGTTCTAACTTAGAGTTAGAATATGCATCTGACTCAAAAGCCTTCAACTCAACCACTAATGATTTCTTGGTGTGAAACTCACTTTTGTTGTGAGTGGGGCTTTTGTGGAACTCACAACACTTTATTATGTCCTTCTTCATCATTTTGGTGTTATTATTTTCTCGTGGTTTCAATGGGTTGTCCTGGATCACCCTGCCTTGGCTTTCACATTTGTTCTGTGGCTTGGGGTTGCCTTTTCCTTGCTTTAGATTCCTAGATCCAAAGTCTTGCTTCATCTGTTTCAATTTATGCTCAATCTTAACAACATACCGAAATGTGCCACCCAATGAAGAGATGTCTAGGAGCTCCATCTCGTCCTTGATGTATTTGTGTATATATTCATGGTACTTAAGTATCAGATGTCACTCAGAGTCCTTGATACCCAACTTTTTGCAAAGGGAATGAAAAATATTTATGAAATTTTCCATGGTTTGGTCCCTTCCCTGACATAGTGTAGTCCATTTTATTTAGTTTTCTTCATAGCTCCCGACAGGATAATATTGTTCCTTGACAACATCTTAGAAATAATTCCTAGTGGGTGTGGCTGAAAACAATGAAGGTTCATTCTTGTCCCTCTGCTCACAATAAGTTTTCTACTAGTCCTTGATGTGGGGGGTGGCTTTGAGGTGTGAAAAAGTGATATTTTACCTATTGGAAAAATCATGAACCAACATCTGCATGTGCATCCAGTAAATTTAACCATTTATCTATGACATCCGCATATATCTAGTCTTCAAATATAGGAATGTCAAAGTTAACTTATACCTTAAAGGGAGTGGCACCTCTGAGGTGACTGTTGGGTGAAGATGCTTCATCTATTGATAATTCCCAAAGGCTGATATGGGAACATTATCCATCATATCGTTCCATTGTCACTTGAGGGCTTCTTCAAGCAATATTTTGAAAGGATCTCTTGCTCCCTAGTCTTTGTTTTCTTTTGTCATGGGAGCTATTTGGGGTTGGCGAGTTCAGTCTTGTAAGGATTCAGCCAGTTCAAGTCATAACTACTTATACCCTGACCTCGTTGGGGACATGCACACAAAAATAGAGAAAGCGCAGACTGCTCTGATACCATTGATCCATATTTATGGAGGAATGAAATTAAATACAAACTTAAATAGAAACATAAAGCTACAACGAAACCTAGACTTCAATTCATTAATAACAAATGCTCAAAATGTTTACATGCAAAATGGAAATAAACTAGCTCGACGATGATACCTTATCTTTGAGAAGAGATGTGATGGCTACATGCCTTATGAATTGTGTTATAATGGGGCTCAAAGGCCTTTTATTATTGAGAAATAATGGAAACCCCTAAACATCCAAAAACCTAACCCTAGGAGATGAAGTGCCAAAATTGTTTGGGCCATGTTTGGGTTAGTTGGTACATCAACTCTGGGGTCGTAACTTTGGCATACGATATTTGTTTGACATGTACAATACCTCATTAGAAACATATATATGAGGAAAACAACTTTGATTGCAGTCCACTATTAATGGCTATGGGTCTACCCAATTTCCAAAAAAATGTCATTTAGGGCCTAAAAATAGCTCTGGAAGTTTAGGACATGAAAATTTTTCAAAAATAATAATTTGTGCTACAGTTAAGAAAAATGAAAGAAATAGTGTTGGGGTCCAAGTGGAATAGGTAGGTGGCCACCAATGTCCACCTAGATCACATGAATCTTTAACAAACAAAACCTCTTTTTGTTCTCTTTTATCACATAAACATTACTGTCTATTCTAACAACTTCAACAACTATGTTTCTTATCCTCACAGACATAATTTGAAATTTTTTAGATTTAAATAACACATCATAGCATTAGTCACACATATGAGACACACTCAGTAAATTATGCTTCAGAAACAAGAAACACATCCTTGGATTTACCTCTGTCATTAGCTAGGCTAACAACTCCTTTACTCACAATCTTACCAGGTGCATTATTTCCAAAGGTCACATTGCCTTTCTCAACTAGTTTCCATGATAAGAACTTACTTTTGTCTCCTGACATGTGAATGGAATAACCACAGTCCACATACCAATGACTACATTCATTCTAAGCATATATAACAATACCACAGTTCTCTATACTTTCTTTTCCCTTCCAAACATAAGGTTCATGGTTTGTTTTCTTGATAATTAGATCAATCCTTTTATTTCTATGACTGCAATTGGTTGCTCTATGATCAAAATTCTGATAGACATAAAATTGAATCAAAATTTTCAGAGTGAATGAATTGTTGTACCTGGGTCTGCTTATCCTTTGTTAGAAAATTTTATAATTTGGAAGACAAATTCTTCTTCATGGCTTGAACTGTCTAAATGATATATTCACCCTGCAATATGTTTCCTTGTGCCCATAATTTGTACAATTAAAAGAGTATTATGGAAAACTGTCTTCACACCTAAGAGAAAAATGTTTTATAAAATCTTGTTGGGCTACGCTCTGATTAATTCAATTTCCCTCTCTAGCATTGATCCTCCCTCAGCGTGTGGGATTCGAACTGATGTTCAAATTTCCCCTCTTATTTTGTTGTTGTTGATTAGTATTTTTTTGTAAATTGGGTTGTGTGCTTCCATTTTATCCTTGGTGTTGTGTTGAAACATCTATTGTTGTTGAGTTGTCTCCATTTTTTGTTTCTTGCAAAAAAAAATTTCTTTCTTTCCCTTCAAATCAATTGTTGAGATTGACTTGACTTCAAATCCAAGTATTTCTTTGTTATTTGAAACCCTTTGAGCATCAAGGAACTCATTAAAACTTTCAGTCTCTTTTGCAATTTTCTCATTGAAGCTGAGCTGAGTTTTAGCTTTTTCAAGCTCTTTTCGTAGAGAAACAAAGAATCCTTAAAGCTTTTCACAAGCTTGCCTTTTCTTACTAAGTTGTTGATTTATAGTTTCTTGAATCTTCTTACCTTCTTCGATTTGTAGGAGCAGAGATTCTATAGATTCGTATTTTGCCTTGACCAACAATTCCTTTTGATTTTATTTTCCTTCCTCATCCTTTGAATCTCTTCAAGAGCACTAACCATCTCTCCTTCTAAATCTACTCCAACCTCTTCTTCATTAGAATGAATAGATTCTACTTCTAGATTGTCTATGACCATGAGCATGAATTATTTTGACATTACATAATATTTTTCCTCATCTGATGATTGGTTTCATTCACTTTCAAAAGAGCTAGCATCTTGGGTTTAGAGGCCTTTCTTATTAGCCTTCTTTATATCCTTTTGTATTTTTCTAAACTTTTCTCTAGGATCATATTCCTTTTTCTTCTTTTTAGGACACTTGGAAGCATAGTGACCTACTTAACCACAATTAAAGAACTTAAAAGCTATATTTCCTTTGTAATTGTGTGAGCCTCTCTTGAGATTCCTCTTCATCTGATTCACAACATGAAGCATCATGCTCTTCCTTGGGCTTCTTATATTAGCTTTGAAGGCTGACTCCTTTGTTGTTGGCTTGCCATTGGTAATTCTCATCTCATAGGTAGTGAGAGTACCAAGTAATTGATCCAATGTAAGAGACTTCATATTTTTCATTTCCTCAATGGTTTCCACCTTGGGATTAAATATCTCAGGGACAGATCTCAACACATTTTGATCTACTATTGGTTCTTCTAAATTTTCATCAAGACCGCTTATAGTGTTCACAACCTCATCAAGTCTTAGAAGGTATTTAGTAATATATTCATCATCATACATCTTCAAAGACTCAAATTTCATTCTAAAACCTTGAAGTTTGGCTTGCTTTACCTTGTTTTCACCTTCATAGTAGTTTTTCATCTTGTCCCAAATGGATTTTTCAATAGAGCAATCCATCACCTTAACTAGTTCTAATTTAGGTATGATAGCAAGTAGGGCATTCATAGCTTTAGTATTACATGTAAATTCCATCTTCTAATCTCTAATAATAAAGGATTGAGGCTTTTGATACTCTTCTTCCAGTGCATCCCATACATTGACTCAAAGTGATTGAGTATAGGTTTTCATTCTAACTTTCCAAAATACATAGTTTGTTCCATTGAACATTGGTGCCTTATTGGTGTATTATCCTTCTTGGTTTTCCATGGTCCTTGATATTTATTCTATTTGTTAAAGTGATCCTATAGCAACCAAAGCTTGGATACCAATTCAATTACTAAAAAAATGACTAAAATTTGAAAATGACCATATTTTAGTCGGTGACCAATAGTAGCTAATTTACAGTATCTTATAATGCAAACAACTTTTAGTCATTTTTAGCTTAGTCATTAATTGGTTGTCTCAATTTTATCGTCTAGCAGTATATTTAGTCATACATTTGGTCATTAATTTAGTCATTGATTTAGTCATTATTTTCCACAATTAATGACCAAATATATAACAAAATATATTACTATATGATCGCCTGAGAAAACCAATTAATGACCAAATAAATATGACCAAAATGTTGGTCGTGTTATAAGATACTGTAAATTAGCTACTAATAGTCATATATATGCAAATTTTAGTCATTGTCTGAAACCAATTAATGACCAGAGAAATATGACTAAATTTTGGTCGTGTTATAATATATTGTAAATTAGATACTAATAGTCGTATATATGAAAAATTTAGTCGTCATTTGCAATCATAAATTTATCATTTTTAGTAGTCATTTATATTTTTATGGTAGTTTCATATGCATTATATATACGACTAATTTAGTAGTTTATAATCATTTCATTTACTTTCATTAATAATCATTATAAATGACTAATTTAGTCATATATTCATTTTATGTGTGTTCATATATAAACTACTAATTTAGTATTTTTAGATTTATTTTATGTGTTCATTATTAATCAACATAAATTAATTTGTATGACTTTATGACTAAATTTGAAAAATGTCATACAATGTGCATGTTCATTTAATATGAAAACACAAAGTTGCATATGTTGATTACAATACTAAACAATATCAAGTGCAACTATAAATAATTTCAACCACATAAATTATACTATATGAAATGTTAAAGTATTACAATATGATTTTCCAACTTAATATTGGTTGGACTACAATTTACACATGAAATGATGTTTCATCACTTCAAAACATTATCATTGTGTTGCTAAGGCATTGCAGGTGAATTAACCAACTCTGAAAACTTGAACATCAGTTTCTATGTGTGTGTCTTATGTGGGATATTGAATCTAAGGGTATCACTAGATCGGTTCTCTTCTCTCTGTTTTTCTCATTTGTCACTCCATTTTTATTGCTCTCAGCCTCTTTCTTCAATTCTGACTTCTTACATTCAATACTGAGTTCCTTTTCTGAAAACAACAGAAGATACAATACAGAGTGTAAGACATGAAATAAAATGAACACTAGAATATAAATTAAATTAGACTATAATGAGTTTATACGACATATACCTCAACATCATCAATGTCAAAGCCATTTTCCCCTTACAAATAAGAAACTCGAACAAGTTTTCTTCATTTGGGCGATAGTGGCCACTATAATGTGGCTAGATGGCCTGTATAAACAAAGAAAACAAAATTTCACCTTCTAAAATAGCACCTTAGTAACTGAGTATTCGAGCTTCAAAGAAAGCTTAGGCACAATCACGCCAACTAGATTACATGCTAAAAATCTCAAGTTATAGATAAGATGTGAAAACAAATAATTTGAGGTGTTATGTTTAATCCTTGTCATTTTATTTGCAACGAAATTTCATTTTCAAATGCGTGAACTTGGTAAAGTATATAAACAACATGTGGCAACTCAAATAACATGAAAGTAAACTTTTTTGATAGTCATGAAAATATTTTAACACAAAATAGCTATAAGGATTCCAATCAATATCATGTAATACTAATTTCATATTCAAGCTTTGGTTGTTGTTTAAATTGACATGATACCAACTATTTTCAATTTCCGAGTTAAAAGACAAAACAAAATCAAAAGAAACATTCAAAATATAATCAAACAATAAAGAGACAATATCATGGAATGGACATTGCAATTATAAAAAAAGAAATGTTTACTTGTCCACCAATGTCTTGTTTGGCATTCCTAAAACATTTTCTTTCCCAAAATAACCATGAGGTGAAACAATCACAACTTAAAAGCCATAGGAATCCCTACTAGAAACATTGCCAAAGTTGATTGATTAGGTGCCTAAAGGATCTCTAACACCAAATGGATCATATCCAAGACATGGTTTGCATTGTCTCCCCATCCTTTTTCCAATCACACTTCGTGTAACCAACCTAGAACAGAGTCAAGTTACAATGAACAAAGGCACTGACATTTGTTTTTATCTTTTATATCCTTAAAATTTGAATCTGATTTGTTTTAGGAATATATTAAATCATATTTAAAGTCTTCTTGACATATGAGAAGGTATCAATCAAGCACAACATCAGAAAAATCGACCTCAATGAGGTCCTCAAACAATTTATACAATATCAATATTTTTCTTGCTATGATATCTTGGGTATAAAAAAAAAAACATATATGCAAAAGAAAAATCCATATATTACTTATGTTCAAACTCTAGATATGGTGTAACTTTAGGCAACTTTTCAAGATTTTCCTTGCCTTTACCAAAGCAAACTATAGCATGGTTAAAGTATGTAACCTTTCATTTAGCATCAACTTTTGCAAGATAAATGTCACACATCATTCTTTACCATTTCTCAACATGCTACATATGATAAATTGAAAGTCACATAAAACAAAGAGCAAACATTTTCTAACCAAAACAAACAAACAAACAGTGCCTCTAATAAAACTTCATTCTAATATCATCAAATGAAAAGAGTGTGGACCATTTTCGTTGCTTGACTTTGCTTATTTTTGTTATGAAAGTGCTCGAGCTCTAGGAACCAACAAATGTGAGGGAAGTTGTAAATGTGAAAAAAATTATGTTCACCTTTGTAGACTTCTTCAAAATGATGTGAATGATGCCATTATCGAATGTGGTAAATCTCATAATAAGAAATGGCCACATTGGATGCAAAGATTAAATATAAAAACTTGTGGGCATGGCATGTATTCTAATAAATTTCATTGCAATGACTACCATGGGCCTCCACGGGTTACAGGTCCTCAGTACGTTAGTCTTGATGATGAAATAGAGATGGAAATGATAAGTATGGGTGGTCCTAGTTTATATGGTTGATATCTTCAAACCAAGGTCGACATCTTAATGAACCTAGGTTTTTACATGGTAAACCTAGATTTGGTCCTCACCCAATTTCATTCTGTCATACTTTTTCAAGACTCAAGAAGACATAATCATCCTTCAACTTATAATAGGGTTGTTTTTGAGGTTATAGATAAATCTTATCCAAAGAAAATGAATTTTTGGGCTCCAAGAGATATGGATAATTTAAATGATAACAATCATATGTTTTTTCCCCAAGATTCAAAGGTATGGATACATTTTGCAGATTTTACTAATAGATAGAATGACAGAAATAATCCATGAGGAATATCTACTAGTCATTGTGATTAGGGAAATAATCAGATATAATATGACTATTTAGGTTCAAATCAAAGATGTTGTTTTGAAGGCCAAATATTTTGTATGGATCTCCAGAGCCTTGATATTAGGACATGATTAGCATGGCTCTAACATGATGTGGACTCACTCTAGTCTAAGATATTTATCTAATGTCTTTTGTTTCCCTTGTTGGATAAACTCATGGATTTTTGGTTTTGAACAATTTTAAGGCGGTACTTCCCACTACTACTGAGGGTAGACATCTATCCTTCTATCCTGACCTTCTATATTCCCTCTTCTGGTAAATCCATAGTAGGTTGTCTGGAAGGTAGGGCATATTTTTTCTGCTCAAAAGGGAGGGATCCCTTCTTTTCAATTATATCAAGGTTCACTACTATTTTCTCATTGTTTTCCTGGATATTAATTTGATCATCCATAACCTACAACACAAGAAATTTCTAGTAAGTTCATTATATTGTAGTTCTTGCAAATGCAAATGACATATAATTCTTTACAAATGAAATGAAGACAGACTTAAAATAAAAAATCCCAATATAAGTGAAGTTTTTTTTTTAGCTTACAAATTGGAACATCTCTTGGTTAATTGCCAAAGAATCGAACATAGGCTAAGAAGTTCCCTTACCAAGATAAAATGAAAGATCTTAATGTTTTTTGCTTTCTAGCATACATATTGGAACATTCCCTAGGTAATTGTCATAGAATCAAAACTCGACGAGGAAGTACCCTTACGAAGTGATAAAGTTTACTAGGACAAAAAGGCAAGGTTCTAAGAGTGGCTAAGATAATGGGGTCCTGAAAGGGTTTTAACTTCACCAAGGTATGTTATTGAAAGATTAGCAAAATTAGACTTGCATGTAGTTTTTGAAGTAAAAAGAGGAAGACCTAAAATATGACTTTTTGCAAGCAAAAATATGAAGGAATGGGGTTAAAGCATACCCTTATATTGGATTTGATAGATCAAGATGACCATTTGACAGCTTTGGGGAATGGGTGATGGAAAAATTGATATCTAAGGATGGAATGCAAATGCAATCAGTAAAAATAAAATCCTGGAAGGCCTAATAATATACATTAAACCAGACAATCACAAACAAATCCATGATACCCACAAGGTCTGTTACTAGGCCCTAAAGTAAAAAACAAACCGGGTTGTGATAAGAAAGTTCTAGTAAGTGGTCATGCAAACGTGAAGAGTGTGTATATATTTCTTAGCAATTTCATTCTTGGGTATTTGGATAGCCAATTTCTTGAGAGGAACTCAAGCAAGGAACCTTCTAATTGTAACAACTCATTTGTTCCATTTTAAAAGGTCTTGTACGCAACACATTGAGTAGCTTTGTGTCCAAAGTTATGACATGCAAAACATTTTCCATTAAAGAAGTTCTTGCGATTATCAAATCTACTGACCTGGTGATTGTAGTTTCTATTGATATTCATTCTTGAAGCAGCTTGAGTATAATTTACCTAAGGTTGGTTGTGGCTTCTGTTCATCCTTGAAGTAATTTGAGCCTGATTTTCCTGGTGATCTGCTTTATGCCTTTGCTGATGATTGTCAAACTGTTCACTGCCTAAAATAACTTTTCTCTTCTTGAAAATGAAATAGAATGCTCTATCTACAACAACTTCGGTCATGAAGAATATGAATGCAGTAGTAAATTTCGGCAACTATCTCAAAAGGAGCAAACTCCATTAATACCCAAAATATGGAGAAAGAAATAACCATAGACAGAAATATGTGGCATAGACTTGTATGCAGAAGGACAATAAAATCAGTGGTACATCAACTGTGGATGCTCAAAACACATGAAAGGTGACAAAGAAAAACTTCACTCATATAATGCTTTACAAAAGGAAAAGAAGGTCTCATTTGGAAATGACTCTCCTATTGTTATAAAAGGTAAAGACTCTGTTTTCTTAAAAGAAAATTTTAAAGCTAGAAATTCTATGTAAGTTGATGGTCTAAAGCATAACTTGTTGAGTGTCAGTCAAATGTGTGATCAAGGAAATGAAGTAGTATTTCGATCAAACGGATGTGTTGTTCATGAGCTTGATACATGAGAAACCATGATCAAAGGTACAAGAAATCCAAACAACTTATAGATACTCAAGGGAGGACAACAACAATGCTACCTAAGCAAAGATGATGAACACTCGCTATGGCACAAAAGATTGGGGCATCTAAGATTTTCTCAAATAAGAAAATCATGTAGATTCCAGGTTGTTCGTGATATCAACATTCCTAAAAATACAATATGCAAATCATGTCAATTTAGTAAGAAAACTAGATCACACTGCCCTAAAAAGGAAGGATCAGCTAGTAAGCCTCTTGAACTTGTTCATACTGATTTATGTGGACCAACAAGGAAAAAGTCGCCTCGTGGAGAAGAATACTTTATATTGTTCATTAATGAATTTTCTAGAATGTGTTGGATAGGTCTTCTAAAGCATAAAGATGAAGCATTTGAAAAGTTCAAAGCCTTCAAAGCTTTGGTTGAAAATGAATCAGATTGCAGAATCAAATGCCTCAGATTTGATTGAGGAGAGGAATTTACCTCAAATGAATTCTTTGACTTTTGTGAACAACATGGAATAAAAAGGAAATTCTCCACTACAAGGAATCCTTTGGCAAAATGGAGTGGTAGAAAGGATGAACAAAACTGTTCAACAAATGGCTCGTGTTATGCTAGATGAGTCTGGAACTCCTGAAACCTTTTGGGGTGAAGCTGCATTCGCTTCCATCACTATTCTCAACTAAGCAAATCTTCAGGTAAACAACACTCAAACTCCACATGAACTTTGGTATGGCAAAACTCCAACTGTAAAATACTTCAAAGTTTTTGAAAGAAAATGTTACATTAAAAGGACAGATGAAAAACTTGGTAAGTTTGAACCTAGGGCAAATGAAGATATTCTTCTTGGTTACTCTTCCCAGAGTAAAGGATATAAATGTTATAACAAAAGACTTGGGAAAATTATTGAAAGTATTGATGTTGTGTTTGATGAAGCATGCAAAAATCCAAAACAGATAAAAATTGAAGACTATGAAGAAGATGAGGATTATCCTCCCACATCAAATCACACTAATTCTGAAGAAGAAACCAATGAAGCACCAGAAGAAGAGATAACGGTAGAAGAAAAGGCTTTGTATGTATGTTTAAAAAAATCATCTAGAAACTTAAATTTTGGGACAGAAAGAGGCAGGTGTGTAGACAAGTATAACTATTATAGAAGCTTCAAGCTATCTAGCATTACTATCTTCCACTGAACCTCAAAATGTAAATGAAGCATGCAAAGATGAATGTTGGGTCAAAGAAATGAAAGAAGAACTTGAGCAAACTGAAAAGAATAATACTTGGGAATTAGTTCCTAGACCTCATTATAAGAATATCATAGGAACTAAATGGATATTCAAAAACAAGCTAAATGAAAATGGAGAAGTTATTAGAAACAAGGCCAAACTTGTTTGTAAAGGATATGCTCAACAAGAAGATATAGATTTTGAAGAAACTTTTGCACCTGTTGCTAGACTTGAAGCCATAAGAATGTTTCTTACTCTTTCTAGTTTTCAAAAATTCAAAGTATACCAAATGGATGTAAAATATGTCTCTCTTAATGGAGACTTAGAAGAAGAATTCTATATTGAGCAACCAAATGGATTCATTCTTGGAAATGATGCAAAACTTGTATACAGATTAAGAAAGGCTCTCTATGGTCTGAAACAAGCTCCAAGGGCCTAGTATTACTGTTGAAAAATGGAAACAAGAAATGCTAAAAATAGAAGTGCTAAACATAACACTACTAAAAATAGCAGTTTGGGTACCAGTGCTAGATTGGGAAATAGGGAATGAAAAATGGAAGTGCTAAAAATAGCATTGTATTTTTAGCAGTTCAGGATGGATTCCTATTTTAGTCAGTCCTTGGACTAAAAATAGGAAGTAAAATTCGAATTTGATATTAAATGCAGTTTGAAAATCAATTAATTAATTCATCTTGAGTTAATTAGTTAAGGAAAATCAAACTTGAAGTCTATCTGGGGACATGCAACAGTTTATCTATTCATTGAGGAATTTATCCATTAGTTAAACAGATAAGGATGAGTTGTAATATTGAGTTGTAATTAGTTGGCTCAGTTAACTGAGTCAAGTCCAGTTAGATTAATTTAACAGTTTGTTAAATTAATGAGATTACAGTTAGTTAGTGCTTGCATGCATGCAACTACTGTATTTTAGATAACTGAGTATTCACTCATGGATAGCTCTTGCATGTTAGTTCAGGCAGAGACCCACTTGAGATCAGAGAAGGGACAATGTACTATTAGTTGGATGAATATTTTTCCTATAATGGAAGCTCATCCATGATGAGGATTTATCTCCTTCAATATTGTGCAATTAGATCAAAGGTTGGTGAGTGTATGAAGAGGCAAATTCACACAGGTGGTTGCACTGGACCCCAATCAGAATTGTGCAAAGAAATAGGAGGCTTGGAGGGTAGACTAGAGGTTAGATAGAGGCCTTTGACTGTCTATGAGCAGCAGAGGTATTGGAGAGAGAGCGGGATAGCTTTTGAGCTAATTCTTTTTGTAATATTGGCTATATTTCCTCTTGTATGATAATACGGGGTTGGGTTTTTAGGCTGAGGCTTTCCCCAGGTAAATTCTTTCATGTTATGTGTGATTGATTCCTTCTTATCAGTTATATGTGTTCTTATTGATGTTGCTCATGTTCGATTAAGCTTTCACTAAATTTATTGTAGAAGTAGATCAAGTGTTTTGCTTTAGTAAATTGCATTACCATGTGATCTACAATGGGAATTTATACATGGTATTGGAGCACAGGTGGTCAAGCAAGAACTATATACAAGAAGGGAGAAGTTGAAGTTTGTGATTCCTAAATATAGAAATCGAGTTCTTATCACATCTCTATTTCACCTATGGCATTCTATGGTTTGAGACTCAAATATGCCCTTGATAGCAGTTCGAATTATATAGCCTGGAAGGATCACATGGAAGCAGTACTAGAGGATAACGGTCTAAAGGAATTCATTGATCAAGAAGTCCTCAAGCTGACTGGTGTTGCTGAGTTCGTTGAATGGAAGAACTGTGTGGCTAGAGCAAGGAGAATCCTTCTGGAGGGAGTTCAAGATCACATAGTCTTGAGTCTCCATGGCAAGGAGACACCATGTTCAATGTGAAAAACATTGAAAAATCTATATAAAAATAGCAGTGATCAAAGGAAGCAGGCACTGAAGGACAAACTTTGAAAGATCAAGTGTGAAAAGGGTGACACAATCTCTATGTATCTAAACAAGCTCACCACATGCATGGATGAGCTTGGAAGTGTAGGGATCGTGACAACTAATGATGACATGGTGAGTCTTGCACTCCTTGGTCTTCCTAAGAGCTGGCATAGCTACCAGGACTCAGTTAATGGAAGAGAGAAACTACCAGATTGGGAACAACTTTGGTTAGATTTGATGCAGGAGGAGATAAGAAGAAGCACTAGAGATGGTTCTTCATCCATGGAGGATGAAGAAAATTGTGCCTTAGCGAGTAAGGTGAAGAAGGGGAAGGAGAAGGTTTCCCTTTCTGAATCTAGTTTTTCCCAAGGTGGGAAGAAGTTTGACAAATTGAAAGTGTGATGCTTTTGTTGTCATGAGGTGGGTGATTTTGCTACAAATTGTCCATAGAGGAAATCCAAGAAGGGATCTGGGGAAGGATCTGAAGGTGAGGCACTTGCTTCAAAGTTCGAGTTGGATTTCACACTCTTCGCATGCATGGTTTCATCCATGGTGGGAAGTGGTTGGTTTCTTGATAGTTGAGCTTCTTTCCACATGACCGGTGACAAGAATTTGTTTAGTACTTTGGAGGAGAAAGATCTCCAAATACTCATAGCAATGGGTAATGATGAAAATTATTGTGTCTCAAGTGTAAGAATGGTTATTTTTTAGAGGGAGCATGGAGCTCGCCTTACCTTGACTGATTTCAAGTATGTACCAGGGCTAAAGAGAAACTTGGTGTCGATCGTGATGCTGGAAGACAGAGGCTATGATGTAGTCTTCAATAAGGGAAAGGTTTTCTTTTGACACATAATTACTAAATAGGTGAACCAGATTGGTTACGAGTCAAGAACCTGTATGCTCTTGAGGTTCAAGATGCATGCAAAACCTTGAGCAGCAAGGCAACTGATGGAGACTTGGTGGTTGAGAGGGAGAGTATATTACCTCTCAACATGTAGCGACAAAAGAAGTCTTAGACGATTATGCAAGAGCCATGATTGATGCAGCAACTTCAGGAGGTTGTGGAGCAGCCACAACAGGGGAAGCTGAATGGAGATCAAGTAGAAACATCTACTCATGCAGAGACCTCTAGTAGGGGGAAACTTTAAGCCAGGTGGGCTGAGGGATCACATGCAGCCATACCTCCAGGTAGGAGGTGGGGCAATGTGGAGTGATTGTTACAAGGAGGAGGGGCAGGATCCTTGAGGTTCCCAACATCTTTGATTCGACTTTGCTACAGGAGCCCCGATGAGGAGTAGCAGGACTGGCTGATTGGGTAGAGACAGATAAGGATGGAGCGGCAGAGAGAGCTACATTGTAGGAGTCCCAGGGCTATGTAGAGCTAGTAGGTTGCAACAATGCGAGAGGCACAAGAGTGTTGCACCAGTTCAGGATGGCATAGAGAGGTGTGCAACAGTTCAAGATGCATGGAGTGTTGCAATAGCTCAGAGGTCAGAGTGGGAGCACTTGTCAGTAGTAGGTAGAGCTTCAGCATCAGAGTATGTTTCTAGCCCAATAGAGAGGTCAGTGGGGAGTTTTTTTTTGTTTCGATAGTTTCTGGAGCAACCACACTTTGTAGATGTGTTGCATGTATAACATTCCAGAGGTACAAGATCACGTTCGTGTTGAAGCCTTTCTTGTTGAGAGGGAGTGTTGAAAAATGGCAACAAGAAATGCTAAAAATAGAAGTGATAGAAATCGAACTGCTAAAAATAGCAGTTTGGGTACCAGTGCAGGATTGGGAAATAGGGAATGAAAAATGGAAGTGCTAAAATTAGAATTCTATTTTTAGCAGTTTAGGATGGATTCCTATTTTAGTCAGTCCTTGGACTAAAAATAGGAAGTAAAATTCGAATTTGATATTAACAGCAGTTTGAAAATTAATTGATTAATTCATCTTGAGTTAATTAGTTAAGGAAAATCAAACTTGAAGTCTATGTGGGGACATGCAACAATTTATCTATTAATTGAGGAATTTATCCATCAATTAAAGAGATAAGGATGAGTTGTAATATTGAGTTGTAATTAGTTGGCTCAGTTAACTGAGCCAAGTCTAGTTAGATTAATTTAACAGTTTGTTAAATTAATGAGATTTCAGTTAGTTAATTCTTGCATGCATGTAACTATTGTATTTCAAATCACTGAGTATTCACTCATTGATAACTCATGCATGTCAGTTTAGGTAGAGACCCAGTTGAGATCAAAGAAGGGACAGTGTATTATCAGTTGGATGAATGTTTTTCCTATAAAAGAAGCTCATCCATGATGAGGATTTATCTCCTTCAGGATTGCGCAGTTAGATCAGAGGTTGGTGAGTGTGTGAAGAGGCAAATTCACACAGGTGGTTGCACTGGACCCCAATCAGAATTGTGAAAAGAAATAGGAGGTTTGGAGGGAATACCAGAGGTTAGATAGAGGACTTTGACTATCTATGAGCAACAGAGGTATTGCAAAGAGAGCAGGATAGCTTTTGAGCTAATTCTTTTTGTAATACTGCTTATATTTCCACTTGTATGATAATATAGAGTTGCGGTTTTAGGCTGAGGCTTTCCCTGGGTAAATTCTTCTGTGTTATGTGTGATTGATTCCTTCTTATCAGTTATATGTGGTCTTATTGATGTTGCTCATGTTTGATTAAGCTTCCGCTAAATTTTTTGTAGAAGTAGATCAAGTGTTTTGCTTTAGTACATTGCATTACCAGGTGATCTACAGTGGGAATTTCTACACGGTATCGGAGCACAGGTGATCATGGAAGAACAATATAAAAGAAGGGAGAAGTTGAAGTTTATGATTCTTGAATATAGAAATCGAGTTCTTATCACATCTCTATTTCACCTATGACGTTCTCTGGTTTGAGACTCGAATATGCCCTTGATGGCAGTTCGAATTATATAGCCTGGAAGGATCACATGGAAGCAGTACTAGAGGATAATATTCTAAAGAACTTCATTGATCACAAAGTCCTAAAGCCGACTGGTGCTGCTGAGTTGGCTAAATGGAAGAAATGTGTGGCTAGAGCAAGGAGAATCCTTCTAAAGGGAGTTTGAGATCACATAATATTGAGTCTCCATGGCAAGGAGACACCATTTTCAATGTGGAAAACATTGAAAGATCTATATCAAAATAGAAGTGATCAGAGGAAGCTGGCACTGAAGGACAAAATTTGAAAGATCAAGTGTGAAAAGGGTGACATGATCTCTGTGTATCTGAACAAGCTCACCACATGCAGGGATGAGCTTGGAAGTGTAGGGGTCATGACAAGTAATGATGACATGGTGAGTCTTGCACTCCTCGGTCTTCCTAAGAGTTGGCATAGCTACCAGGACTCGGTTAATGGAGGAGAAAAACTGCCAAATTGGGAACGACTTTGGTCAGATTTGATACAGGAGGAGATAAGAAGAAGCACTGGAGATGGTTCTTCATCCATGGAGGATGAAAAAAACTATGCCTTAGTGAGTAAGGCGAAGAAGGGGAAGTAGGAGGTTTCTCTTTCTAAATCCAGTTCTTCACATGGTGGGAAGAAGTTTGAAAATTCGAAAGTGCGATGCTTTCGTTGTCATGAGGTGGGCCATTTTGCTACAAATTGTCCACAGAGGAAATCCAAGAAGCTATCCGGGGAAGGATTTGAAGGTGAGGCACTTGCTTCACTTGAGTTGGATTTCACACTCTTCGCATGCATGATTTTATCCATGGTGGGAAGTGGTTGGTTTCTTGGCAGCAGAGCTCATTTCCACATGACTAGTGACAAGATTTTGCTCAGTACTTTGGAGGATAAAGATCTCCAGATACTCAAAGCGATGGGTAATGATGTAAAGTATAGTGTCTCAGGTGTAGGCACAATTATTTTTTAGAGGGAGCATGCAGCTCGACTTACCTTAACCGATGTCAAGTATGTACCAGGACTAAAGAGAAACTTGGTGTCGCTCACGATGCTCGAAGACAGAGGCTATGATGTGGTCTTCAGTAAGGGAAAGGTTTTCCTTAGACAAATAATCACTAAACAGGTGAAGCGGATCGGTTCACGCATCAAGAACCTGTATGCTCTTGAGGTTCAAGATGCATGGAAAGCCTTGAGCAGCAAGGCAACTAATGGAGACTTGGTGGTTGAGAGGGAGAGTATATTACCTCTCAACATGTAGTGCTAGAAGAAGTCTCAGATGAAGAACCATGATTGGTGCAGCAGCTTCAGGAGGTTGTGGAGCAACCACAACAGGGGACGCTGAGTGGAGATCGAGTAGAGACATCTACTCATGTAGATACCTCTAGTAGGGGGAAATTTTGAGCTAGGTTGGCTGAGGGATCACATGCAACCATACCTCTAGGTAGGAGGTGGGGCGATGTGGAGTGATCATTGTAAGGAGGAGGGGCAAGATCCTTGAGGTTCCCAACCTCTTTGATTCGAATTTGCTACAAGAGCCCCAATGAGGAGTAGCAAGACTGGCTGATTGGGTAGAGACAGATGTGGATGGAGCAGCAGAGAGAGCTATAGTGCAGGAGTCCGAAGGTTGTGTAGAGCTATCAAGATACAACAATGCGCGAGGCACAGGAGTGTTGCACCAGTTCAGGATGGCATAGAGAGGTGTATGGTGCGAGATGCATGGAGTGTTGCAGCAGCTCAGAGGTTAGAGAGGGAGCACTTGTCAGCAACAGGTAGAGCTTCAACATCAGAGTATGTTTCTAGACCAACGGAGAGGTCAGTGGGGAGTTTTTTTGTTTCGAGAATTTCTGGAGCAACCACACTTGGTACATGTGTTCCATGTAGAACATTCCAAAGGTATAGGATCAAGTTCGTGTTGAAGCCTTTCTTGTTGAGAGGGAGTGTTGAAAAATGGCAACAAGAAATGATAAAAATAGAAGTGCTGAAAATAGAAGTTTGGGTACCAGTGCTGGATTCCAAACATGGAATGAAAAATGGAAGTTCTAAAAATAGCATTCTATTTTTAGCAGTTCAAGATGGATTCCTATTTTAGTCAGTCAGTGGACTAAAAATAGGAAGTAAAATTCGAATTTGATATTAACAGAAGTTTGAAAATTAATTAATTAATTCATCTTGAGTTAATTAGTTAAGGAAAATCAAACTTGAAGTCTATGTGCTGACATGCAACAGTTTATCTATTAATTGAGGAATTTATCCATCAGTTAAAGAGATAAAGATGATTTGTAATTAGTTGGCTCAGTTAACTAAGTCAGGTCCAGTTAGATTAATTTAACAGTTTGTTAAATTAATGAGAGTTCAGTTTGTTAATGCTTGCATGCATGTAACTATTGTATTTCAGATAACTGAGTATTCACTTATGGATAACTCATGCATGTCAGTTCAGGAAGAGACCCAGTTGAGATCAGAGAAGGTTTAATGTACTATCAGTTGGATGAATATTTTTCCTATAAAGGAAGCTCATCCATGATGAGGATTTATCTCCTTCGGGATTGTGCAGTTAGATCAGAGGTTGGTGAGTGTGTGAAGAGGCAAATTCACACGTGGTTGCACTAGAACCCAATCAGAATTGCGCAAAGAAATAGGAGGCTTGGAGGTTAGACTAGAGGTTAGATAGAGGCCTTCGACTATCTATGAGCAGCATAGGTATTGCAAAGAGAGCAGGATAACTTTATATTTCGACTTATATGATAATAGAGAGTTGGGGTTTTAGGCTGAGACTTTCCCTGGGTAAATTCTTCTGTGTTATGTGTGATTGATTCCTTCTTATCAGTTATATGTGTTCTTATTGATGTTTCTCATGTTTGATTAAGCTTATGCTAAATTGTTTGTATAAGTAGATCAAGTGTTTTGCTTTAGTTGATTGCATTACCAGGTGATCTACAGTGGGAATTTCTACAATTACCGTTTTGACAAATATCTCCATCGACAAGGTTTTTTATAGGGATCAGCTAATAGCAATCTATATACAAATATTGACAATAACAATCTGCTAATACTTGTTGTTTATGTTGATGATATAGTTTTTGGTAGCAATGAAGAAGCCATGACTCAGAATTTTGCTTCGGTAATGCAACAAGAATTTGAAATGTCTCTGCTTGGTGAGCTTATATATTTTCTTGGTCTAGAAGTTCAACAAAATAAAGATGGTATTTTTCTATCACAAACCAAATATCTCAAACAGATATTGAAAAGGTATGTCATGGAAGATTCTAAACCACTATGTACCCCAATGGTAACAGGATGCAGTCTCAGCTCAAATGATGAATCAGCAGCAGTACATCAACCAACTTATAGCTCCATGATTGGCAATCTGCTTTATCTAATAGGTAACTGACTAGACATCATGCATGCAGTAGGGACAGTTGGAAGATTCCAAGAAAATCCAAAGGAATCACACCTTCAGGCAGTGAAAATGATTTTCACATAACTTCAAGGAACACAGAACTTTGGTTTATGGTATCCTAGAGATACAGATCTTACACTTCATGCATATACAGATGCAGATTGGGTAGGAAGTGTTGATGATAGAAAAAGCACTAGTGGTGGTGCATTCTATATGGGTTCCAGGTTAGTATCTTGGTTTAGCAAGAAGCAAAGTTCAATTGCATTATCTACAGGTGAAGCAGAATATGTGGCTATTGCATCTTGCTGCACACAACTACTTTGGATGATGCAAACCTTGAAAGACATTCAGATCACATACCCATCAAATATCATTTTCTGCGTGACAAGTGCTTGAACAAAACGTCAAATTGGAGTATGTTCCCTCCAAAGAACAGGTTGCTGATATATTCACCAAACCACTGCCCAAAGAGACATTTGAATATCTCAGACAGAAGCTGGGAGTAGTTGCTACATCATCCTGCTGTTAAATCCTATCTTTTTCAGATAAAGGTTGGTATATGCGAGTTTCATGAAGCATAATCATGTAAATATGTTGGTCTCTATGGACACAGTCGCATATATGTTGGTTTGAGGAAAACAGTGTGCCAGACTCAGGACGAAAGGGGTCTAATATGGTTTAGTTAATCATCTGCTCTATTTGATGATGGTTGTAGTTTATGGATGACATGTGGAAATATGTTGGCTCTCATAAGTTGTTGATAACTTGATGTATATTTGATTGATGAAGATGCCTGGATAACTCTTCTATTTGAAATGATCATATCTGATAGTGATCATCTGGCATAGGTTCAGGGGGAGGATATGCTTCTAATAATGCATTGTTGCCATTACCTTAGAAGATCTTGGTACAGATTCACACAATTGTTTTTTATTTAGGAGGAACAGGTTCAGGGGTAGAACATGGATGTTAGTCTGGATGTTGATTGATAGATGTTATTGATGATAGTTGCTGCTTATACTATCATGGTCTTGTTTAAGATATTTGGTCTCTGTTATATATGTCATGTATATCTTTTAATGTAAAGGTCATGAAACGACCTAATTTGTTACCCCACTATGCCTGGGATGGATGATGTAATGTTTCGACATGTATAAACAATTGGTATATCCCCACTTGGTTGGGAGATGGATGTATGTATGAGTCATTGTTGATAGGAAGGTCATTTATGATGTATGTATAGAGTCATGTTCTTCTTTTAGAACATCTTTCTGCAGAGCTTGATTATATTCAAGGGAGCATGGACTCGATCATGAAGCTCAATCAGCACACTTTATCATATCATAGAATTCAGCATGTACTCAGGGGGAGCATGACCCTTTTCCCTTAATGACAAAGGGGGAAAGTGACTTGGGGTTTCCATCAAGTCCAAAGGGGGAGATTGTTGGCATTATGACACAGGTGTTGTCCTTGATGGAAACTCACTCAGATGACAGATCATGGTTCAACAGGTTAACAACAAAGAGTTTAGATTAGATTTCACAGGATGAAGAAAGAGAGGTATACATAGGTACACCATTGGCCAAGCTGCGTATACATGCGGGTTCACTATATACAAGTTGTGTATATGTACACACACACTTTCACGGAATGAAAGGCGCATATATCTTGGAAAACTATGTTTTGGTCCAATGTATTTGGTCCATGGTATTTTGATCCATGGTATTGTCCAAGGTATCTAGTCTGAGGTATTGACCCTAGGTATTGGGTCCAAGGTATTGGTCGTAAGTTGTTTTGGTCCATGGTATTGAGTAAGGCGTAAGACTATAAAAGGAAGGGAAGAAAATTACGCCAAGGCACTCAAGTATTGAATATCTGATGAAGAGTAAGACCTAGTATATAGGTTATTGGGCATAGTTGGATCTGAACCGAGGAAGAACCTTAGCACTTGATAAAGGATAATATATAATGATGGGTCAAGATCTTAAGGCCTGAAGTGAATTATCTTTATGTGGTTTGATCATTTATCTAAAGAACTGGCAAATTTTGTAGTCTGTAAATATGATGATATGGGTATAACTGAAGTTTGGAATTGTTGTAATGTTTAAATCATCATTTATAGATCTCTACGTAGGTTCACTTTAACAAATGTGCATATACACGTTGGTTCTGCATATCAAAATAGCGTATACATCATAAATTTGATTTGAAGATCTATACGCAGGTTCGCCTTGAGGAAAGTGCATATGCACGCAGGTTCATCACATGGAAGTAGCGTATACCTTATAAAATATGTTTTAGCTACTTCTGTTTGTTGTTGTAGTTTTCTGGGTTCTGGCTACTATATTCTGGTTACAGCATTCTAAAAGATCAGATTGAAGGGTTGTCAAAGTGATTGATTGATTCGATTATGGTTGGTTCAAAAGGAGATTGGTTGATGCAGATATATTTGATGATTGGATGATGTTTTTGATGGATCCAGTTTGAAAATTTATGAAACACGGTCCCTGTAAGAAAAGAGAAGGTTGTAGCCTTATGTAGGCTGGCACCTATGTACTAGTAAAATAGCTAGGGGGTTGTAGCTCCCTTCCAGTAGAAGCTGGCGAATGAGAGAAGGTTGTAGCCTTCTGCAAGTAGAAGCCTGCATACTAGTGTAAGACTGCACCAGTATAAAAATTGTAAAAAGAAATTTCTTATTATTAAAAAGAAGACAGAGATGATTGTAGCAGGTGGTTTTCACCCACATTGGGTTTCCACCTTATATCTTGTGTTCATGTGTGCGATTGTCTATTTTGTTTTACTGCACCTGGTTACTATTATATGGTTCTAATGCACTAATTAAATATCAACATATGATGATTAATTGAATCATAAGTTTGTTAGATATATGCTAGTTGCCTTAAACACAGTTGTATATACACGCGAGTTCCATTAACTAAAGTAGCGTATATGAATCTGATTATGGAAATGAAAAATTATTGACTTTCTAATACTAATTCAGCCCCCCTCTCAGCATTATTTCCAACAAGATCGTTAATTCGCCTTATGTCCTTCAGTATTCGCAGTACGTTCAACCTGGCTCATCCACTTTTTAGGGTGGCTATGGCCAGATTCAGTTCGAAAATTTTTCGAGCATTGTTCTAGTACCCTTGAAACAACAAGGATAGACTCTACAGCAATAAGGGCAACCTTTGTTGCAGAAAGGGCCATCCACGCAATAGCAAGGGCAGATGATATCGTGGCAAGGTCAACTGCAACAACCACAGGGGAAACCCTTGCAACAATTGTAGCCAACCATGCAGCAGCAAATGCAGTATGCTCTGCAAACCTCCTAGCCTATGTCTTTGCAGGGCCAACCTCTGCAACCCTACGGACATGTTTTTCAGCCGCAAGGTCAGCGCTTGCAGCAGCAGAGCCAACCCAGGTAGCAACAACCCTTATATACATATCATCAGGGTCAACCCTTGCAAGGACAAGCCTAGGGTCAAGTCTTGCAATAGCAGGCCCAAAATCCTAATGTCCTAGGTCAACAAGTGTGCAATCCTTATGCCCAAGGGAAATAGGTCCAAAATCCCTATGTCCAAGGGAAACAAGTATACAATCCTTATGCCCAAGGGTAGTAGGTCCAAAATCCTCTTTTTCAGGGGCAGCAAGTTCAAAACCCGTATGTTCAGGGACAACAGGTACAATATCCATATGCCCAAGGTCAACAAGCTCAACAACCTCTTAAATCGTATGTTGATTTTCAACAACCTATGACCGGACAGTTCCAAGGTGTTCAAGGTCAAAATTGTCCCTACGGGTAAGGTAACCCACAATGGGGGTAGAATTAAATTCCATATAGCCAAAATCCCCACTATGGGGCTAAAATCGTTACCAGCAAGGATGAACTCCTCCGGTCAAACCCACTTATTGACCTCCAATGCCTTTTAATACTCAATTGTCATTCTTGGCCACACTAGAGTTGCCAGACATGTCTTGCCCTATGAATGACCCAAACCTTCATTCGCCATACTAGCCTCCATTTTCGTCCAAGATTCCGAGCGATTGTCCTAAGTTCGATGGGAAAGAAAAATAAGATCCTCAAGCCCATGTGATGACATATCAACTCTGGTGCTATTCGAATTCTTATGTTGATGATTCTATTCCTCTCTGTCTTTTCCAACGAACCCTCATAGGTGTTGCATCCAAGTGGTACATTGATCTTCCTCAAAGTACTTACCATGAATTTAACTCTTTAGCCATGTCTTTCCTCACACATTTCCAGTTTCCAGTTCGCTATGAAACTGACACCTATCTACTCAATTTGCTTAAGCAAGATATTGTGACACACATCTCCGATCACATCCATGAATGGAGATGCAGACGTTGCCTGATCAAATTTGAGATTACTAATCAGTTGCTCACTGAATGGTTCACGAATTAATTTGTAGCTCCGATTGCTCATGATATAGCTATGGGTGGATGTGTTAATGAAGAGCAAGTGATTGCTCATGACTAGTACTTAGATCTTGTTTATTCTCAGTCTATCACTTTATATGAGTTATTACCCGATGCTTCGTGGTCATTGTCTGATCCCATGACATCGAAGTCGTAGACTACACCTCTTGTTGATGGAGTAATTGGTTCAGTGTCCGAGAACCCTACTAAATCTTCTTCTAAAGAAAAGTTGGTCTCAAACACTGCTTCCAATAGTTCCTCCCAGAATCCACCTAGCCCTGGTAAAACCTCAGAGGTCCACGTTGTCCAGCCTACCACAACAGACAAATTGTTGAAAGGTAAGAAGAAAGTCAAAGGAAAAGGTAAAGTCAATGCCCTAAAATAGGGACCCCCTAAGTTATCTGCTAGTGATTCTTCACAATGGAAGCCCAAGTATTCGTGCCTCGTTTGTGAGTAGGATCACTATACTAAGGATTGTCCTCAACGATCCAAAGTTAGTCGTTTTCTTAAAGGGTCCCCAGTTGTCCTAAAAGAGTCATTTCCATCTCAGCAGACTCAAATGGTAGACCAAACTCAATCATCTACTTCCTCAGGATCTCAAGTTTTCATGATGAGTATGCTTATTAATGTGGCTACTAGATCAAAATATTACCAAACTCCTGCTTCGATAGTCGGGAAAGATAAAGAGGCCACCCCTTCTTCTTCTGCCCTAAGTTCTGGCCCTCTTCATATCGAACGCCCTAACCCTGATTCCACTATATGGCCACCCTCTCAAGGTGTGCTAAGGAAATTCTCATACAATCCCAATGCTCAAGTCACTCAGCACTATAATATTGTTCAGGATTTGGCTCAGGCACCATCTAGTATGTCTGCTCTCGAGGTGCTCCAAAGCTGTCTGTCTCAGCGGAAATATTTGTTATCAACTATTGGAGGTATTGATCCTACCAATTCCAATTTGATATGTTTTGTTCTAGAGAACCATGTTCTAGGCCCGCCTCATCGGATTTCCTTTCTCATTCAGGTAATCATCAATGAGAAGACCATCCACAAGACTATCATCGATGAAGATGCTTCCACCTGCATCATGCCAATCACATGTTGGAATGCCATTGGTTCTCCTACTTTGAATGAATCCTTGAACACTTTGGAAGCTTTCAACTAGCATGATTCGCGGCCCTTCGGTGTCTTACCTAACCTTGCCATTACTTTGGAGGGAAAGATAGTACATGTTGAGGTATAGATTGTTGACGCTAATCTCAATTATAATCTTATACTCTGCTGAAGCTGGACCCATGCCATGCATGATGTAGCCTCCTCCCTATTCCACATGATTCGTTTCACCCATCAAGGGAAGATTGTCACTATCAACCAGCTGTCCTTCTTTGCCTCTTCCTCCTCAGATGGCAATGTTCTATATGTCAAGCACATTGGTGCTCCCTATGAGAGTGTGGGGGGAGGTCTTTTAAAAGATTCTGCCTTGATGGGAATTTTTCTTCTCCCACCTCCTGATGTTGCCTCTTTCAACATGATCTCAGTCAAATCTGATCCTTGGGTCATACCTTCAACAAATCTTGTTGATGCTTGGGCCGAGGTTATGCCACTTAGTCCTGCCAAAATCAATTACGTGGAGATTGTTTCAGCCTCAAGTTTCGTATCCTCTGATTCTCCTATTTTGAGGACTTATCTCGATACGTATTCTCAATCCCCATAGATTAGTGCTTTGGAATCTCCTGATCCCTTAGCCACAATTTTTCTTGCTGACGAAAGTATCATGGAAGTAATGTTTCTTGAGGAACGACCTTGGAACGATATCCATCATTGTTCCTTTTTCCTGCCTAGCCCGACAACCATGTTTATGTGTTTTGAGCAATTCTCTTCTCCACTACCTACTGATGTGTCATTTTATCCTGACATGGTCAAGATCTTTCAATTGAGGGCACCTTTATCCCTTCATGGATTAACGAATTTTCTCCCTCCCCGAGTTTTTATTGATTGCCCATTTATTGCACTTGGGTTGCCATCTGACTCGTAAAACTCCCTCTCATAGGGGGCATGGAGGAAATGCCTTATATGAGTTCTACTCTATTATTTGGTCGAGTTGATGCTTACTCATCATGTCAACGGTAAAAATTTGGTGTTCATCTATGTTGATTGATTACTCGAGTCCCAACATGGACTCTCTCAAGAAGTACTATGCTTAGGTCATCTTGCATGCATACTTGTGTACATTAGTTTGCCATCCATTTTTGTACAGTGTTGTTTGGAGCGTTAGTTTTCAAACAGTTTTCATGTTCACTATGTTTTCCCTGCTTTGCAAATGTCTGTGACTCCTCACATCGGTTTCGCTGACAGTTCTTTCTGTAGTACCTAGAACCTATCATTCATGACATGGGATATTTATGACCCTCATGGTGATTTGATTGATCTGCAAAGTATTTGTTTAGGTTGCACAACTAACAACATTGCTGAATACAGTGCGGTCATTGAACTGTTGTCAGAAGCCATTGCTCTTGACATTCAAGAGTTGGTTGTCAACCTAGATTCATAGCTTGTTGTCCTTCAAATGAACAGCCAATATTCTATTATAAAACCTCAGATATTTAGAATGTATCTCCGTATTCCTCTACTGGAAAGGCATTTTGATTACATTACATATCATCATATTCCTATGCATGAATACATTGCCAGATGCATTAGCTAATTATGTGTTGGATAGACATTTACGAAACATGTGAAAAAACCAAAACAAATCATTTGTACCATAGTAAGCAATAAAATACAACATATATATGTGGTGATAATGTTTGATACATAAAAAGCCCAAAAAATAATATGTGTGTTCAAGATAACATTGCCAGCTCGCAGGCCTCATATATCTGTGGCACGCAGGCCTCAAAAATGTAAAATGTTGGACATAGGAACTAATCAACATGGTGATCGTGGTAGCATGACATGGCTCATGCGACACGAGTTACCAATCGGCGCATCTAATTTGATACTCCCACCATGTTTCTCTGGTACTGGCGAGGAATGTATCTCACCCGAGCATACTTTGGGACCACGAGTCAACCCCTCAAGGTTCCATGCAATCTCCTCCTCGTTGTCACTCCCCTCCTAATAAGGAGAGACAATATCAAACTGACGGGTGACGCACCTGACTATTGGAAACATCCCAGCAGAATGGTCTAGTCCAACATTTGCATTGACAAAACAAAATGTTATAAACACATATAATATCAAAAACAATTAAAAAAAGAACAAAATTAAAAATTGTTCTTTTACCTTCATCGTCAAAATCCTCTCCACCTGGCAGTGGCATATCCGGATCTCCAGGGAAGTTGGTGCCACTATATGTCCACTCCTTCACGACAATCAGTTGTCATAGTAGCCATGAAAGAAGGCAGGACTGTAAGACATATGCCAACCCCCATTGATCCTAGGCATCAAACGACTCCAGCAGGCCATCCGCGGGTTGTGTGGCATACAAGGATCTACCTTAGTCAATTGGTACTAGAACAACAATACTCGTTCCAAGAAAAAGATCACTAGTACGAATTTGAAGAAAAATTGCTTCAGATTCCCCGCCTTAGCTTTCGTCAGCTGGAATTTTATGTTGATCTTCATGGATTCTGCCCAATTAAAGATCGTCGATGCTATATAGTCAATGGAATATAGGAATTTCAACTTGTTAGTCTCATGCATTGTCTAGGACCCCCTCACTCTATTGATAGTCAATAGTAGCACTCTTAGTGTCAGATCTCGCACGGTGTCAATCTCAATCTTTCCGCTCTTGGATTTGAGGGCTTCAAGGCAATTTTCAGCAAGAAACATGGATATTCTTGCCCCAATCAGTCATGACCCACATAAGTTGACTAGTTCCCCTCTCTAGGATAGTCCTGTGATGAAATATATGACTGATGTTTCTAACTCTAGCTCCTAGTCACCAATGATGAATATTTTCCGATTTGTGTCTGAGAGACTAATCAGGTACCGAAGCAGCTCAGGTTCGGCCCGTATCCTTAGTGTGAGAAAGAACTTGAGGAGCCCACAGTTCCTCAAACCATTCAAGCAATTTGGATCATTCAGTGCCTGAGTTTCCACATCTTCATGCTCACATTCTTTCCAGTCTACCATTTTCAATGATTCTTTCCTACAAAAACCATATATTTAATTCAATAATCATTTTTGGCCCATAAAATTCAACTTCCAATGGCGGTTTTGAAGGGAAATTGATTTTTTCCCTATTCACGGCACCGACGCGCCTGTTTTAAAAACAGTTGTGCCGATGGCGCGATAGGTTGTTTTAATCACCCTTAGCCGGCACAATTTTGTACCTGGAAGTCGCGCTGACTAAGGGTGAAATTTTTTTGACAAAACCCCCCTAAAAAATCCAAAAAATGGATGAAAACAAGAATAAATGGTATGAAAATGGAGCTTAGGGCTTTGGCTCTTACCTGTAACTGGTGGCTCGGTGAATGACCTCTTGGATCTCCCACAATATGCTCTGGAACAATTAGGGAAAAAGTGGGTGAAAGGTCTTTCACAAGAACGTAAAATAGTAAATGGTAAAAAATATTTACTTTTCCTCCCTTTTATTCAGTTTTTCATGAAATATTAGGTTTTTTAAATGTTTTGACCTATTTTGCCTCAATAATTGGATAATGCATTTTACCTTTTTGCGCAGCGACAAGTGATGGATGTTCGACAATGATGCCGAGTCACATTTCAACTCTTTTCTCGACTTGTAAAACTCATATGAAAAGATTGTTGAGTATTTTTCCCTTTTGACTCATGAAAGAGAATAAAATGGGGGGTTTTCTTTGAAGCTCTTTTCCAACCCTTTAAACACGAAAATATTGCTGAGCTCTTGTTGTTTTGAACTCGTTAACAGATGCGAAACGTCATGCGCCCAGTTTAAGTTTCCCCTTTTTTCGAGCTGGGATGCACTATTTACGAAAAAGGTATTCCTTGATTGAAATGGTCAAGTAGTTCTCTCAAGTATCGTTTTCTACCTTTTCAGGCTAGAGAGACACAAATGTACGAAAAGGGGCCATGTGGAGTTTTATTTTCTGTGTCTTTTTCGAACTCTCTAAACGTGAAAAAGATACTGAGTTACACTGTTGTCAGACTCGTTAAAATGTTAAACGACATTCGATTTGTCACCATGACGAACATGAGTTTCTCCTTCCTAGGGCTCGTTAAACTTACTAGGTTGGATTCATCCGTAGGATGAACTTATAGTGCAAGCATATGTTATCCCCTTCAAGCTTGCGATTTGGGGTACCTACCAAAAATGGTGGGGGGGAATTTGTAAATCTAATCAGTTGTGTTGGAAGCTCACTCTTGAACATGACACTTTCTGCTTCATGTCGGGATGGGATATCGTGCTTTATATTGTTAACCTCACTCGGTTGGCCCATTTATTTTTTCCTTCCATCTAATATCTACCACGTCAGCATGACCAACGATCCTATGGGTCCAAAAGTTTTCTAACTTCCAGTCGTATCGACGATATGTTCAAGAGTTTTCCTTCTGTAGTTACACTTACCTATAATTCTTTGTATCACCCAAAATCATTTTGCATCCCTTTGTCTCGTGTCGATGATGTGGGATACATTATGGCCCTCCTTCGATGCGGTCACTTCCTATCGACTTCAAATAATTATCCCGGAAGTTAACCGAGAGATTCCATTCAAGTACCTTAGAGCTTGCATGCCCTAATGGCAAGTTCTTCGCACTCGACCACAAGTTCACATCATTGGATTTCGATCAAGTGATTTCATGGGTGTTTGACTTCTGTTCCTCTATTCACATTCCTTGGATTGTGTTGATAGTACCTTGAGGACCATTGTCATTATTGGTGGGTTCTCTCAGACTTGTTAACAATTTATATCATTGACTGGTAATCAAGCAATTTTCTAGCATGTTCGACGTGAACACATCTATTCACATGTTGGAATTTGTACTTTGATTGGGTTGTGTTGGAGTGCAAGACCCTAGGCTCAGATCACAAAAGTCCAGATTGCGAAGTGATGTGACATGGTTATGTTGATATACATGTTTCTTTCATAAGGATGGTTGCGACCATAACATGAGTTATCATATGTGATCCTTCTCAGTATTGGATGGCTGCAACCATACCTTGGTTTCAATATGATCCTCTTTATAGGATGGTTGTGCCCATGCCTAGATCCATTTACATGATCATTATCTAGATAGTTGCATCCATGCCATGGTTCATGTATCCTTTGACAGGGTTTTCAGTTATGTATATGTATCTGTACTTGCTTGTAGGTTTTCCAATGACAGATCCTAGTTCCCCATGCTGATTCATAAAGCCTTTCATCCCTCACTCTAGTTCGGCCTTCACGCTTTAGGGGGCATCTGTTACACAACATTTTGTCACTATCCTTGGAGTCCCTGTTCCTTGATCCTAGAGGACCTATATAGTGAACCCTAGATGCTTTCTCTTCATGAAGAAACTTTAATTGTGTCCCTCTTCATGAGCACAACAATTCCCTTTTGCACCATTTCCCCAAAATATTCTGTTTTTCCCAGTTTACAAGACCGGTGCTAATGACCCTTGTCCTCCTTGTGCCAATATGTAGGGATTAAAATTGTCCCTAGCATTGATCATAGCGACTAAGATTTGTTCCAGTCATGTCAATCCTCTTATGGAAAGTTTTTTAAATAAGGAGCCGAAGCTTCCAGCTTTAGAAGCTTCGTAATGGAAGTATGGTAAATGGTTGAGCTAGATGGAGTCAAGGATGTCAGTTTGGGCTCCTTTTCCCTATAAGGATGGAACTACCTCAAGAGATAAGACCCTCTCCCATGAGAAGAGGAACCATCTCTAATCCATTCATGCTATATAAACCTCCATTTCTCCCAAGCACAAGCTAGTGTTAGGGTTGAAGTGTTAATATTGGTGTGGCGGTGCTAATTAAGTTTTGAGTAAAACATCAAGCTATTCATAGTTGTATCTCTCTAGTTGTGTGTGAGGGATAAGTGTGAATTTGGTTTAGTGTGAAACCTAAAGGGAAGATACTTAAAACTATCATTGTTGAGGCCATCATGGAATGCTAACAGAAGTGTGTGGGAAACTGGTTTTGTCATAGGAGAACAACAACATAAAGACAATGGTTGTAATATCTTCTTGATTCAATATATATATAATTATTGATTGGTTTCCTACATAATATGTTATCTCACATGTTTATGGATTAATGTTTCTTGACTTGTAAGTAGGTTGAATTACAATTTGTTTATTATCATGGTTATTTTTTGCTATTGTTTACTTGTTTCAAGTGTTTGAAGAAGGAAACAGGAGATAGCTGGAGCGAGAAAGCAAGGTCATCACCAAACGGGATAAGCGTACTAAGAGGTAGGGCCTCTTAATTGGTTCTAACCTAAGGAAATCTTCCATAGAATGTATCGGTTGTGGCTAGACCCATTATTGGGCTAGAGGAGTTGTTTGTGTCAGCACTTAGAATTTTACTTCACCACAATCTAGGGAATCCTAATGTCACTGTTTACATCAATGGCAAGCCCATAACCAATACATTGATTGATTTAGGGGCAGACTTTAATGTAATGATGAAATAAATATTCATGACCTTTGGATTACGTGGACTAATACACGCACCTACCGTGTTGGAACTAGCAGATAGGTCCCGTGTCAAACCCGAGGGAATGATAGAAGACATAGTGATTACAATAGATTCTTGGTGATATCCTGCTGACTTCCTTATTTTACAAAATAAATCAAACCTAGGGGGAATCCTTTAATTTTAGGAAGGTCGTGGCTAGCCATTGCAGATGCATTCATAGGATGCAGGTTTGGGTCCATGATGATTTATGATTTCCAAGCCACCAAAAATCTTAGCCTTTATCCCCCAGAAAAACCAAGTACGACTTTGGGAAAACTCTTGTGGGATGAATTTGAACCCGAGTCAGATCACTCACAGCCACTTCTCATCGTCGAGAAGGCATAGTACTTTAAGGATGAAACAGAAGATGATATCACACGTGTTTTCATTAGTAATTCAATTTCTGTTACTTCCATTGAAAACTCGAGGGAGGAGGATGTTATAGAACATTTGAGCCTTGAAAAAATAAAGACCGCTTCAAGTATTAACAACAGTCCTGTTGGAATAGAAACAGGTAAATATATTAAATTTAATCCAAACTTAACTGTTGAACAAAACATACTATTGTTACAATTGTTACAGAAGTATAAAAAGGCATTTGCATGGGACTATATAGATATGAAGGGTATCCATCCTAGCCTGTGCACTCACAACATCTATTTGAAGTAGGGTTGAAATACAGTGAGACAATCATATCGATGTATGAACCCTGCATTGAAGGAGGTAGTAAAAGAAGAATTTAGAAACTCCTAAATTCCAACTTCATTTTTCCCATTTCTGATAGTAAGTGGGCATCTATGCTTATCATTGTCCCCAAAAAGAATGACAAGTGGAAGGTTTGTGTGGATTATAGAGAAATTAACAAGGCTACCTAGAAGGACCATTTTCCCTTGCCATTTATGGACCAAGTCTTTGATACGTTGTCTGGCAAATTTATTTTCTTATTTTTAGATGGGTTTAGTGGGTACAACCAAATACAGATTTCCCCAAAAGACCAAGATAAGACGACCTTTACTTGCCCTTGGGGAAATTTCACCTATAGAGTTCTTCCTTTTGGACTCTATAACACGCCAACAACCTTCCAAAGGGCGATATTGGGAATCTTCTCAGATCTACTAAATGACTATATGGAAATTTTCATGGATGACTTCACACCCTACGGGGATGCCTTCGAAACAACATTAGTTAATTTGGAAAAGGTATTAGAATGATGTGTGCAGACTAATGTTGTTTTGATTACAGAAAAATGCCACATGATGATGAATGAAGGGATCATGCTGGGACATCTTATTTCAGATGAAGGAATTAAACTGGACCCTGCTAAGATAGAGGTAATCCTGAAAATCCCAATTCCTAAGACACAAAATGAGGTACGTAGTTTCTTGGCTCATGTAGGGTACTATAGGAGGTTTATAGAAAAAAATTCAAGGATTGCATCTCCTTTATTTTCTTTACTTATGAAAGAGGCAGAATTTGTATGGAAAGGGGAAATGCGAGCATGCCTTTACAAAATTGAAAGAATAGATCCTACTTTGTGGGGCCCAAACTAGAATCTACCATTCCACCTAGCTACGGACACATCTGATACTATTGTGGGAGCTGTTTTCGGAAACCTATAGGACAAGAAACCATATACCATTTATTATATGAGTAAAAACTTGACTCCAAGTAAGTTAAATTACATGGTGACCGAGAATGAATTCCTTGCAGTAGTGCATGCCATCAATAAATTTTGGCACTACATCATAGGATATAAAGTGTTTGTACACATGGACCACTCTGCCATTTGTTTTTTGATGAACAAACTAGTCACTAATGGTAGGATTACACAGTATTTATTACTGTTATAGGAATTTGATATAACTATCTTGGATAAACCTAGGAAGGATAATGTGGTAGCTAATTTTCTTTCTAGACTGACTGTTGGTAGTGAAAGCATGCCTATTTAAGATTCTTTTCCGGATGAATATCTTATTGATATTTTATTTCACTCACTGTGGTATGCAAACATAGCTAATTATCTTATTGTAGGAAAAATCCCCCAACACATATCCTACAAGGAAAAGAAAAGGATCGTTCAACAAAGTGTTAGATACTCATGGATAGAAGGAAATCTCTATCACACTAGGCCAGATCATTAGATCAAAAGATGTGTAAGGGAGGATGAAAATTTTTATATCCTTTGAGATTTCCATGAGGAACCTTGCGGAGGTCAATTGCAGATAAGAGAACAGGATACAAAGTGCTCTCAACGGGATACTATTGGCCCACAATATTCAAGGATGATAAGGGATTTGTGAAGGGATGTGACAGCCACCAAAGAATGGGTCAACCACTTCAATCAGAAGAGATGTCGTTGAGACCACAAATAGTCTTAGAACCATTCGAGAAATGGGCTCTATATTTTTTAGGACCAATTAACCCGTCATCTCAGCAAAAATCCTACATTTTAGTCTTCACTGACTGTGTCACAAAATGGGTTGAGGTGAAAGCATTAATCATAGCTACAGAGAAAGTTGTTCAGACTTCATGTTTGAAGAAATTTTTGTCCGCTTTGGAGTATGTAGAGAAATAATGATAGATGGAGGCCCCTAGTTCACATCTCATTTGATTCAGAACTTGGTTGAGAAATATAAAATCTGTCATAAAATCACTTCGCCTTACCATCTGCAAGAAAATGGCCAAGTAGAAAGAACCAACAAGGTTATTGAGGGTATTCTTACCAAGATCGTAGCTAGCCATTGAAGGAATTGGGTCGATAAACTCCCAGAAGCATTGTGGGCATACCAAACTACAAGGAGGCACACTACAGGATTCTCACCATATGAATTAGTGTATGCTAAAAATCATCTATTTCCTATAGAGTTCAAAATTAAGACATTGAGAACAACACTGTAGGTAAATCTAGATCTGACAACAACACAAAAATAGTGGTTCAATCAACTTAATGAACTAGATGAGAAACAGTTAGCTGTTATTCAGCAAACATACATTTTCTAGTAGTAGAGAGCTAAGTGGCATGATAAATTTATTAAAAAGAAGAAATTTCAAAAAGGATATTGGGCTCTATTGTATGATTCAAGATTTAATGATTTTAAAGGGAAGCTCTACACCAGGTGGCTAAGTCCTTATGAAGTTGACACAATATTTGATAATGGGACTGTAAATTTAGTAACCATTGATAGTGCTAGGACACCATTGTTTTGTAATGGGCACTGTCTTCGGCTATATCACAAACAAACCTCAAAGGAATCGTTCATCAACATTGTCAAGGATTCTATCCTTCAAATTATGAAGGCAGGGAATAATTCCCCAGTGCTACCAATTTCTAAATTTTCCAATATGTGTAATAGATGAAAACCAGCTTTTCTAGGTACTTGTTACACCCAGCATAAATAAATAAATAAATAAACATATAAATAAAAATCTGAATATGTTTGTAAATTCTCTTTGTAAGTATTTTTAGGAAGATTATGTAAATAAAACACGGTTGTACAAATAGCATGGAAACATGTTGTTAAATGAGTAACAACCGTCAACTTGTAAGTAGCCAAATCAACGAAATCACCAAATGAAATAAGGAAAGAGAGAGTGTTCATTAGCATTATGCCGCAGAAGCAACTCATACAACTACCACATCATGCCAGGTACATCACAAGTCATTTCCTAATCTATGATCTCAAATTTAAAATTGATAATAATTATTAAAACCTTGTCATCATTATCCCTTTTATTCTAATCATGCCAAGAATTGAAAGTGCATTTAATTCCAAATCTCCATGATTTAGACCAACAATGGACCATACTGTGTGCAGTATGATCCTCTTTAACTCAAAATCCTTCTTTTATTGCCTTTTACTTCCCCAACATCAAACTTAGTGAGCATTGCACCTTCATTCCAAATTTTTCAGAGCTAGAACGGAGTGCTGGGGTAGAGATGGCAGAAGCAGCAGTCCGAGAGGAGCCCACTTCAACGTAAGCTTTGGAGAATTTCCTTGAGGCATGCCAGGCCTTTAAAGACATGGGCTAGTTCTATTTTTTCGAATGACTTAAGGGTTCAGAAGAGTTAGTGACGATGGAATTCACTCGGAACCTACACAGAAACTAGACAAAAGTCTGCGGGTTAAAGCTAGAAGTCACAGAGGAATTAATTTCCCATGTAATATCACTACAAATTGTGGGGAAATGGTGGTTCGATAGAAAAATCAATGACCCTTCTCTTAAGGCTGAGTTTGTTCAAGGAGAGGAACAATTGGAGAAGAAGGGTAGGGGAATTGATATATTTTCACTCCCTCACTCATGGGGAGATGTTTCCCTGTACATTATTAAGTATATCACCTACAAGGGAAGGGAAAAAATCGTCTTTAACTACCATTTTGCATTATTGAACCACTTGCATCACGAGAAGCTGGTTAACATTCCATATTTTTTGTTAGAGAACATCAGGCACATGTTTGCAGCTGTAAACATTGTTTCACACCACAAGACTTGTGTCACCAATCATGGTCTGATCAAATTGATTGTATTGGACACCTTGGAACGACAAGGTAGAAGCTGGGAAGAATTAATGAGTAGAAAAGTAAGGACCTCCCACAAGAGGTGAACTAAAGCCCCTGATGCCCCGAAAGAAGCAGAGGAAATTGGAAGGGTCGAGAAAAGGTCATTAAAGAAGCTAGTAGGTGACAAAATACCAAAGAAAAGAGTAAAATTCAGTTCACGGCCGAAACCTTCATGTTCATCTAGCAAAGGACTGAGAAAGGACACAGGGTAGCAAAAAGAGGAGGAACAACTCCATTCAGAAGAAGACCCTCTTCTAGGTAAGAACGAGACCTAGTCTTTGCTGCTCAAAATCAAAAGCTTAAAAGAAGAAAATGACAAATTAAAGCAGTGACTAGAAGAAAGTAGAGTGGAAGTATGTGTTCTAGGTCTGGATACTCTGGTAGAACCAGTGGAAAAAATGAGGGCGGATTCTGCACAAGGTCCTGTGTGTGCAAAATGCACCATAAACCTAGAAGGAACTGGATATAAATTCTGTGTTTCAAGCACCACCTCGATGGAGACCCAAACCAATCCTTGGGAAGTTGTTACACAAGAACCTATTGACGATGTTGCTAATACACAAGAATCAGCAGCTAAAGAGATCATTCCATGGGTGGTGACATGGGAGCTGATACACAAGAACCTACCGATGTTGTTACACAGAAACTAGCAGTAGAGGTAGAAGTTGATCAAGGATGAAAAGAAGAGAGTACTACACAAGAACTCATTGATGACACTGTTGTTACATAAGAACCATCAATCAAGATAGAGAAGCTCAATCCTCGGGATGCTATTACACCCCCAGGTGATAGTGCATGTAGAGGAACACAAGGTTTTGAATCAAGATGGTGTTTTAAGAGAATTTTATTGATATCTAAGTTACCGAAGTGGAAGCGGTAGGCACTCCTGTTGTAGGACGAAGTGATATCGCTAACGGCACACCAGAAAGTTATAAAATTTCTCAAGGAGAAGTCGGTTGAGAAGGATTTGGTAGAAAAATGGGAAAGACAAGGGAAAGAGGTAGCTATGAAGAAGCAAGAAGAGTAGTTGCAACTGTTACATGATTACTTTTGGGATCTAGCAAATTAAAAAAACAAGCTGCATGAAATCACCCTGAATTTGTTAGGGTGTAGAAGGTCCTCTCCGGCCTACCCAATTTTTTCTGTGGGAATCATTTTCCTTGTTTTAGTTGAATGCGGTCTATGAAAATAGACGCTATTTGGCTAATTCTACCCAAAAAAATTTAGATGTTTTCCATGCATGCAACTTCCAGGATCAAAGCTTGCTTTGTGAGCTTTTTCTTCATAACATGATTTGTGAACATGTCAGCACACACATGGTTGCGAACATTCTTTCTTACATGGGAAATTTTCAATTGCGTGCCTTCATTTCTTTCATGAACAATTAGATAGATAGGAATATGGCTATGAAGTCATTGGATGTGAATGAATAAAAGACAACATGGATGATCTAGATTGAACCAAGTATGGCTGCAAAATTGAGATGACTCTTTAGGAAAGTTTTGAGTGTTCCAAGTGTGAAGGAGCAAGCAGTGTTCTGGTTACAGCATTCTGAAAGATCAGATTGAAGGGTTGTCAAAGTGATTGATTGATTCAGTTGTGGTTGGTTCAAAAGGAGATTGGTTGATGTAGATATATTTGATGATTAAATGATGTTGTTGATGGATCCAGTTTGAAAATTTATGAAACGTGGTCCCTGGAAGAAAAGAGAAGGTTGTAGCCTTCTGTAGGCTGACACCTACGTACTAGTAAAAGAGCTAGGGGGTTGTAGCTCCCTTCCAGTAGAAGCTAGAGAACGAGAGAAGGTTGTATCCTTCTGTAGGTAGAAGCCTGCGTACTGGTATAAGACTGCACCAGTACAAAAATTATAAAAAGAAGTTTCTTATTATTAAAAAGAAGACAGAGACGATTATAGCAGGTGGTTTTCACCCACATTGGATTTCCACCTTATATCTTTTGTTCATGTGTGATATTGTCTATTCTATTTTTACTGCACCTGGTTACTATTTATATGGTTCTGATGTGCTAATTAAAGATCAACATATGATGAATTAATTGAATCAAAAGTTTGTTGGATATATGCTAGTTTCCTTAAACACAGTTGTGTATACACGTGAGTTAATTAATTGAAGTAGTGTATATGAATCTGATTATCGAAATGAAAAAATTATTGAATTGCTAATACTAATTCACCCCCCCTCTTAGTATTATTTCCAACAATTGCTATCAGAGCAGGTCCTTCAGAAGAAGCTTGATTGCTTGAAGGAAGATCCATCATCATGGGTAATCAAGAAAGAGAGGGGTCCATCAAACCGCCAATCTTTGATGGAAGAAACTTTGTTTATTGGAAGATAAGAACCACAGTCTATCTTCAATCTCTTGGAACAGATGTCTGGGAAATCATGGAAGGAGGATATACATTTCCATCAACAATTCCTACAGATGCGGTAGGTAAAAAGCAATATGAAACCAATGCCAAGGCTGTCAATACATTATTGGGAAGTCTGTCACAATCAGAGTTTGTCAAAGTTATGCAGCTCAAATCCACCAAAGAAATTTGGGACAAAATCATTCTAAGCTACGAAGGAGACTCTCAGGTAAAATGTGCAAAACTGCAAACTCTCATAATTCAATATGAAACTCTCAAGATGCACAATGATGAAAGTATAGCTAGTTACTTCTTACGTATAGATGAGATTGTTGATTGCATGAAGAATCTGGGTGAAGAGATAAAGGAAGTTACTTTAGTTGAAAAGGTTTTAAGATCCTTGTCTGCTAAGTTTGAATCAAAAGTATTTGCCATAGAAGAAAAGAGGGATCTTCAGACTATTACTATGACACAACTGCACGGAACCTTAACTTCCTTTGAGATGAGAAAAGGAGGTCCATCAGATATGAGAGAAGTCGCATTTAAAGCTTCAACAAAAGGAAAAGAAGAACTCAATGAATCAGGACATATTTCAGAAGAAGAAGAAGCAAACTTTGTTAAGAACCTTCAACGAGGTTTCAGAAGATTCAGAGGTAAACTACCTTTCAAATGCTTTGCTTGTGGAAGAGTCGGTCATTATGATGCCAAATGTCCTCATAAAGATAAACTTGACAAAGGTAAGGAATCTGAAAAATTGAATAGAAAACAAAGTGTAAGTAAGAAGAGCTACTATACTCGTGAAGATAGCGATGGTTTATCAATTACTGATGAAGATGAAAATAGTAATGAACATAGACTTCTGATGGCCTATAAAGATGATGATTTCTTGGATGCTTTAGATGAAGATGGTCTTTATGAAGAAATCTCTAAACTCAAAATATGCTTATAAGAAAAGAATATTATTATAGATACTTTGACATTCCAACTTGCTGAAAGAGAAAAACGCAATGAAAAACTAGAGTGTGAAATTGTGGGTCTAAGAAAGGATATTGAGAAAACAAAAGCTCTCAATATTAGATTTGCTAAAGGATCAGAAACCTTAAATGAAATTATCAAAGTACAAAGCTCTCCTCTAATAAATATAGGTCTTGGATATATTGAAGAAGCATCTCAAGCACAAATGTCATCAACCTCCACTAAAAGCTATCTTGATGCAGCAAAGAGCGGTGGATAGTTTGAAAATCATCAGCAAAGGCATAAAGCAGATCACCAGGTAAATCAGGCTCAATTTACTTCAAGGATGAAAAGAAGCTACAACCAACCTTAGGTAAATTATACTCAATATGCTTCAAGAATGAATATCAATAGAAACTACAATCACCAGGTCAGTAGATTTGATAATTGCAGGAACTTCTTTAATGGCCAATGTTTTTCATGTCATAACTTTGGACACAAAGTTGCTCAATGTGTTGCTTACAAGACCATCATGACTAGAGAAGCATGAAATCAAAGGAATGTGACAAGGATCATGAAATGGTCCTATAATAAATTTTCTCTTCCTGAAAATGAAATAGAATGCTCTATCTGCAACAACTTCGGTCATGAAGAACCTAAATGCAGGAGTAAATTTTGGAAACTATCTCAAAAGGAGAAAACTCCATTAATAACCAAAATATGGAGAAAGAAAGAAACACAAATAGAAAGATGTGGCATAGCCTTGTATGTAGAAGGACAAGAAAATCAGTGGTACATCAACAGTGGATGCTCAAAACACATGACATGTGACAAAAAAAAACTTCTCTGATATAATGTCTTACAAAAGGAAAAGAAGGTCTCATTTGGAAATGACACTTCTGCTGTTATAAAAGGTAAAGGCTTTACTTTCTTAAAAGAAAAGGTTAAAGCTGGAAATATTATGTATGTTGATGGTCTAAAGCATAACCTGTTGAGTGTCAGTAAAATGTGTGATCAAGGAAATGAAGTAGTATTTCGATCAAACGGATGTGTTGTTCTTGAGCTTGATATAGGAGAAACTGTGATCAAAGGTACAAGAAAACCAAACAACTTATACATACTCAAGGGAGGACAAAAACAGTGCTACCTAAGCAAAGATGATGCATACTAGCTATGGCATAGAAGATTGGGGCATCTAAGCTTTTCTCAAATAAGAAAACCATGCAGATTCTAGGTTGTTCGTGATCTTCCTGATATCAGCATTCCTGAAAATACAATATGCAAATCATGTCAATTCGATAAGAAAACCAGATCGCACTTCCCTGAAAAGAAAGGATCAGATAGTAAGCCTCTTGAACTTGTTCATACTGATTTATGTGGACCATCAAGGAAAAATTTTCCTCGTGGAGAAGAATACTTTATATTGTTCATTGATGATTGTTCCAGAATGTGTTGGATAGGTCTTCTAAAGCATAAAGATGAAGCATTTGAAAATCTCAAAGCCTTCAAAGCTTTGGTTGAAAATGAATCAGATTGCAAAATCAAATGCCTCAGATCTGATCGAGGAGGGGAATTTACCTTGGATAAATTCTTTGACTTTTGTGAACAACATGAAATAAAAATGCAGTTCTCTGCTGCAAGGACTTCTCAGCAAAATGGAGTGGTAGAAAGGATGAACAAAACTATTCAACAAATGGCTCGTGCTATGCTAGATGAGTCTAGAACTCCTGCGACCTTCTAGGGCAAAGCTGCATTCGCTACCGTCACTATTGTCAACCAAGAAAATGTTTGGGTAAACAACACTCAAACTCCACATGAACCTTGGTATGGTAAGACTCCTACTATAAAATACTTCAAAGTTTTTGGAAGCAAATGTTACATCAAAAGGATGGATGAAAAACTTGGTAAGTTTGAACCTAGAGTAGATGAAGGTATTATTCTTGGTTACTCTTCCCAAAGTAAAGGATATAAATGTTATAATAAAAGATTTGGGAAAATTATTGAAGGTATTGATGTTGGGGTTGATGAAGCATGCAAAAATCCAAAACAAATAAAAATTGAAGATTATGAAGAAGATGAGGATTATCCTCCCACATCAAATCACACTAATTCTGAAGAAGAAACCAATGAAGCACCAAAAGAAGAGATAACAATACAACAAAAGACTCCATCCAGGTATGTTAGAAAAACCATCCAAAAACTCAAATTTTGGGACAGAAAGAGGGAGGTGTGCAGAGAAGAAGAACTATTACAGAAGCTTAAAGCTATTTAGATTTACTATCTTCCACCAAACCTCAAAATGTAAATGAAGCATGCAAAGATGAATGTTGGGTCAAAGCCATGAATGAAGAACTTGAACAAATTGAAAAGAATAATACTTGGGAATTAGTTCCTAGACCTCATGATAAGAATATCATAGGAACTAAATGGATATTCAAAAACAAAATGAATGAAAATGGAGAAGTTATTAGAAACAAGGTTAGACTTGTTTGTAAAGGATATGATCAACAAGAAGGTATAGATTTTGAAGAAACTTTTGCACATGTTTCTAGACTTGAAGCCATAAGAATGTTTCTTGCTCTTTCTAGTTTTCAGAAATTCAAAGTATACCAAATGAATGCAAAATCTGCCTTTCTTAATCGAGACTTAGAAGAAGAAGTCTATATTGAGCAACCAGATGGATTCATTCTTGGAAATGATGCAAAAATTGTATGCAGACTCAGAAAGGCTCTCTATGGTCTGAAACAAACTCCAAGGGCCTAGTATTACTATTGAAAAATGGCAACAAGAAATGCCAAAAATAGCAGTTTGGGTACCAGTTTTGGATTGAGCAACAGGGAATGAAAAATGGAAGTGCTAAAAATAGTGTTCTATTTTTAGTAGTTCAGGATGGATTCCTATTTTAGTCAATCCTTGGACTAAAAATAGGAAGTAAAATTCGAATTTGATATTAACAACAGTTTGAAAATTAATTAATTTATTCATCTTGAGTTAATTAGTTAAGGAAAATCAAACTTGAAGTCTATGTGGGGACATGCAACAATTTATCTATTAATTGAGGAATTTATCCACAGTTAAAGAGATAAGGATGAGCTATAATTAGTTGGCTCAGTTAACTGAGTCAAGTATAGTTAGATTAATTTAATAATTTGTTAAATTAATGAGAGTTCAGTTAGTTAATGCTTGCATGCATGTAACTAATGTATTTCAGATAACTGAGTATTCACTCATGGATAACTCATGCATGTCAGTTCAGGTAAAGACCCAGTTGAGATCAGAGAAGGGATAGTGTATTATCAGTTCGATGAATATTTTTCCTATAATGGAAGCTCATCCATGATGAGGATTTATCTCCTTCAGGACTGCGTAGTTAGATCAGAGGTTGGTGAGTGTGTGAAGAGGAAAATTCACACATGTGGTTGCACTGGACCCCAATCAGAATTGTGCAAAGAAATAGGAGGCTTGGAGGGCAGACCAGAGGTTATATAGAGGCCTTTGATTGTCTATGAGCAGCAGAGGTATTTCAGAGAGAGCATGATAGCTTTTGAGCTGATTCTTTTTATAATACTAGCTATATTTCCACTTGTATGATAATACAGAGCTGGGGTTTTAGGCTGAGGCTTTCCTCGGGTAAATTATTTTGTGTTATGTGTGATTGATTCCTTCTTATTAGTTATATGTGTTCTTATTGATGTTGCTCATGTTTCTATTAAGCTTCCGCTAAATTTTTTGTAGAAGTAGATCAAGTTTTTTTCTTTAGTACATTGCATTACCAAGTGATCTACAGTGGGAATTTCTACATGGTATCGGAGCATAGGTGATCAAGGAAGAAAAGTATACAAGAAGGGAGAAGTTTAATTTTTTGATTCCTGAATATAGAAATCAAGTTCTTATCAAATCTCTATTTCACGTATGGCATTCTATGGTTTGAGAGTCGAATATGCCCTTGATGGTAGTTCAAATTATATAGCCTGGAAGGATCGCATGGAAGCAGTATTAGAGGATAACAGCCTAAAGGACTTCATTGATCAAGAAGTCCTCAAGCCGATTGGTGCTGCTAAGTTGACTGAATGGAAGAAATGTGTGGCTAGAGCAAGGAGAATCCTTCTGGAGGGAGTTCGAGATCAGATAGTCTTGAGTCTCCATGGGAATGAGACACCGTTTTCAATGTGGAAAACATTGAAACATCTATATCAGAATAGTAGTGATCAGAGGAAGCTGGAACTGAAGGACAAACTTCGAAAGATCAAGTGTGAAAAGGGCAACACGATCTCTATATATCTGAACAAGCTCACCACATGTAGGGATGAGCTTGGAAGTGTAGGGATCGTGACAGCTGATGATGACATGGTGAGTCTTGCACTCTTCCATCTTCTTAAGATCTAACATAGCTACCACGACTCGGTTAGTGGAAGAGAGAAACAGCCAAATTGGGAACAACTTTGGTCATATTTGATGCAGGAGGAGATAAGAAGAAGAACCAAAGATGGTTCTTCATCCATGGAGGATGAAGAAAACTGTGCCTTAGCGAGTAAGGCGAAGAAGGGGAAGGAGAAGGTTTCTCTTTATGAATCCAATTGTTCCCATGGTGGGAAGAAGTTTGAAAAATCGAAAGTGCGATGCTTTCATTGTCATGAGGTGGGCCATTTTGCTACAAATTGTCCATAGAGGAAATCCAAGGAGAGATCTGGGGAAGGATCTGAAAGTGAGGCACTTGCTTCACAGTTCAAGTTGGATTTCACACTCTTCGCATGCATGGTTTCATCCATGGTGGGAAGTGGTTGGTTTCTTGACAGTGGATCTTCTTTCCACATGACCGACGATAAGAGTTTGTTCAGTACTTTAGAGGAGAAAGATCTCCAGATACTCATAGCGATGGGTAATGATGAAAAGTATAGTGTCTCAGGTGTAGGCACGATTATTTTTCAAAGGGAGCATGGAGCTCGCCTTACCTTGACCGATGTTAAGTATGTACTAGGACTGAAGAGAAACTTGGTGTCGATCACGATGCTAGAATATAGAGGCTATGATGTAGTGTTTAGTAAGGGAAAGGTTTTTCTTAGACACATCATCACTAGACAGGTGAAGCAGGTTAGCTCACGAGTCAAGAACCTGTATGCTCTTGAGGTTCAATATGCATGCAAAGCCTTAAGCAGCAAGGAAACTGATGGAGACTTGGTGGTTGAGAGGGAGATTATATTACCTCTCAACATGCAACGCCAGAAGAATTCTCAAACGATTGTGGAGGAGCCACGATTGGTGCAACAACTTCAGGAGGTTGTGGAGCAGCCACAACAGGGGAAACTGAGTGGAGATTCAAAAGATACATCTACTCATGCAGAAACATCTAGTAGGGGGAACTTCGAGCCAAGTGGGATGAGGGATCACATGTAGCCATACCTCCAGGTAGAAGGTGGGGCGATGTGGAGTGATCGTCCCAAGGAGGAGGGGCAGGATCCTTGAGATTCCCAACCTCTTTGTTTCGACTTTGCTACAGGAGCCCCAATGAGGAGTAGAAGGACTAGTTGATTGGGTAGAGACATATGCAGATGGAGCAATAGAGAGATCTACAGTGCAAGAGTCCCAGGGTTGTGTGGATCTTGTAGGCTGCAACAATGCGAGAGGCACAGGAGTGTTGCACCAGTGGAAAATGGCATAGAGAAGTGTGCAACGGTGCAAGATGCATGGAGTGCTGTAGCAGTTCAAAGATTAGAGTGGGAGCACTTGTTAGCAGTTGGTATAGCTTTAGCATAAGAGTATGTTTCTAGCCCAACAAAGAGGTCAGTGGGGGGTTTTTTTTGTTTCGAGAGTTGCTGGAGCAACCACACTTGGTAGATGTGTTGCATGCAGAATATTCCAGAGGTACAGGATCGGGTTCATGTTGAAGCCTTTCTTGTTGAGAGGGAGTGTTGAAAAATGGAAACAAGAAATGCTAAAAATAGAAGTGATAAAAATAGCATTGCTAAAAATAGCAGTTTGGGTGCCAGTGTTGGATTGGGCAATAGGGAATGAAAAATGGAAGTGATAATTCTATTTTTAGGAGTTCAGGACAAATTCCTATTTTACTCAGTCCCTGGACTAAAAATAGGAAGTAAAATTCGAATTTGATATTAATAGCAGCTTGAAAATTAAATAATTAATTCATAATGAGCTAATTTGTTAAGGACAATCAAACTTGAAGTCTATGTGTGGACATGCAATAGTTTATCTATTAATTGAGGAATTTATCCATCAGTTAAAGACATAAGGATGAGTTTTAATATTGAGTTGTAATTAGTTGGCTCAGTTAACTGAGTCAAGTCTAGTTAGATTAATTTAATAATTTGTTAAATTAATGAGAGTTCAGTTTGTTAATTCTTGCATTCATGTAACTACTGTATTTCAGATAACTGAGTATTCACTCATGGATAACTCATGCATGTCAGTTTAGGCAAAGACTCAACTGATATCAAAGAAGGGACAATGTACTATCAGTTGGATGAATATTTTTCCTATAAAGGAAGCTCATCCATGATGAGGATTTATCTCCTTTAGGACTGCGCAGTTAGATCAGAGGTTGGTGAGTGTGCGAAGAGGCAAATTCACACATGTGGTTGCACAGGACCCCAATCAAAATTGCACAAAGAAATAGGAGGCTTGGAGGGCAGACCAGAGGTTAGATAGAGGCCTTTGACTATCTATGAGCAGTAGAGGTATTGCAGAGAGAGCAGGATAGCTTTTGAGCTAATTCTTTTTGTAACATTGGCTATATTTCCACTTGTATGATAATACAGAGTTGGGGTTTTAGGATGAGGCTTTCCTCGGGTAAATTCAACTGTATTATGTATAGAATTTTTGAATAATTTGACACTTATTCACAGAGATTATCTTGATTATACACTATTTCGAAATACATGCATAATACATAACCTCCTCTACGTTGATCATCAATTTAGCAGCATTAAAAACAATGAAACATCAATTGCATGCACACATTAACACATTATGTAACATGGGGAAAGCATACAGCTGAAAACCCCACACTATCTATATATTATAATGATTGAAAACATGTAACAATACATAGTACAACACTCCTCACAAGTACTCAGTACTATCTCCACCTGTTACACACAAACTAGCTCAGATCTGATGCCTCAAATCTCCTCCACTGTTTGCCTGCCTCCACTGTGCAATCCTGCATGAGAATAATGATGAATGGATGAAGCAAACTCATATTTCCTTGGCTGAACCACGCAATCCTCATTGGAATTACTCAATCCCACTGATTGTGCAAGATCTCATGCACAACTATAGTCACAACTGATACCAATCTATACCTCTAACACCTGTCTCCACTGAACTGTCCATGCACTGAGTTAACTGATGTATTCTTTAGTTGCTTTATGAGTTAATAATTAGTGAATTAATTTACAATTAATTCACATCACTCATCACTAGTGTATTCTGCAGTTAGACTAAATACAACTAGTTTAACCAAGTCAAACTGAACACAACTCCATCAACTCCACAATCAACTCCACCGAAACTCAACCACTTGAGTTCTAACTGAAGTCCTGCATGCAATAACTCAACTGACCCACAAGAAAAGCGTATTTCCTTCTGACAGCTACATGTGCCACATCTGTAGCTCAAACTGAAGTGCTCCAAGAGGATAAGATAATGTTTATAGTCCAAATATGATTAAGAGCTAATAATATTTGACTATTCTATTTTTAGTCTGGCAGTCTAAAAATAGACTCCACCCATATGTCTAAAAATAGAAGTCCATCTATTTTTACCAACATGACCAATCATCCACAAATAGCATCCTGCAACTCATAGACCATGATCCATATGTCTAAAAATAAACATAGTCTAAAAATAGACTTTGTGCCAAAAATAGCCTATGGGCCCACTTAGTGAAGGCGACTCCTTTCCACTAAGCTCCATCATCTTGTTGCATTTTCAACACTCCCTCTCTAAAAGATATGGATTATCTACAACCCCTATCCTACAACTCTGGAATGTTCTGCATGCAACACATTTGCTCGGTCCACTTGCTCCAACAACACTTGGAACAAAAATGCTCCCAACTGACCACTTTGTTGGGCTAGGAACATACTCTGAAGTTGAAGCTCTACCTGTTGCTGACAAGTGCTCCCTCTCTGACATCTGTGCTACTGCAACATCTCCATGTATCTTGCACCATTGCACACTTCTATGTGCCACCTAGCACTGTGCAAAACACTTGTGCCTCTCGCATTGCTCCAGCCTGCTAGCTATGCGCTGTCCTGGGATTCCCTACACTGTCGCTCTCTCGGCCGCTCCATCCGCATCTGTCTCTACCCAATCAGTCAGTTTCTGCTACTCCACATCGGGGCTCCCGTAGCAAGGTCTCATCCAAGAGGTTGGGTACCACAAGGATCTTTCCCCTCCTCCTTGGGACAATCACTCTATATCGCCCCACCTCCTACCTGGAGGTATGGTTGCATGTGATCCCTCAGCCCACCTAGCTCGAAGTTTCCCCCTACTGGAGGTCTCTGCATGAGTAGATCTCTCTACTCGATCTCCTCTAAGGTTCCCTTGTTGTGCCTGCTCCACAACCTCCTGAAGTTGCTACACCAATTGTGGCTCCTCCACAATCATCTGAGACTTCTTCTGGCTCTGGATGTTGAGAGGTAATATACGCTCCCTCTCAACCACCAAGTCTCCATTGGTTGCCTCACTGCTAAAGGCTTTGCATGCATCTTGAACCTCAAGAGCATACAAGTTCTTGACCCATGAACCAATCTGCTTCACATGTCTAGTGATGATGTGTCTAAGGAAATCCTTTCCCCTACTGAAGACTACATCATAGCTTCTGCCTTCCAACATCGTGATCAACACCAAGTTTCTCTCTAGTCCTAGTACATACTTGACATCGGTCAAGGTAAGGTGAGCTCCATGCTCCCTCTAAAAAATAACTGTGCCTACACCTGAGACACTATACTTCTCATCATTACCCATCGCTATGAGTATCTGGAGATCTTTCTCCTCCAAAGTACTGAACAAACTCTTAACACTGGTCATGTGGAAAGAAGCTCCACTGTCAAGAAACCAACAACTTCCCACCATGGATGAAACCATGCATGTGAAGAGCGTGAAATCCAACTCGAACTATGAAGCAAGTGCCTCACCTTCAGATCCTTCCCCAGATCCCTTCTTGGATTTATTCTTTGGGCAATTAGTAGCATAACGGCCCAACTCATGACAACGAAAGCATCTCACCTTCGACTTTTCAACCTTCTTCCCATTATTGGAAGAATTGGATTCGGAAAGAGAACCCTTCTCCTTCCCCTTCTTTGCTTTGGTAGCCAAAGTGCAATTTTCTTCATCAGATGCCTTTGATGAAGATCCGTCCCTGGTATTCCACCTGATCTCCTCTTGCACAAGATCAGACCAAAGTCTCTCCCATCCTAGCAATTTCTCCCGACCATTGACAGAGTCCTGATAGGAATTCCAACTCTTCGGAAGACCAAGGAGAGCCAAACTCACCAAGTCCTCATCATCGAAAGTCACCCCCAAACTTCCCAGCTCATCCCGACATTGGGTGAACTTCGTGAGATACCTGGGCATACTGTCTCCATTCTCACACTTAATGTTTCTGAGTTTATCCTTGAGTGCCAACTTCCTCTGGTCGCTCTTGCTTTGGAATAAGTCTGTCAATTCTTTCCACAACAAGTATGGAGAAGCCTTTCCATGCAGGCTGGACACAATGTGATCCTTCATGCCCTCCAACAGAATCCTTTGACACTTTGCTGTCTTCTTTTGCCAAGCCTCAACTTGAGGAGTATCAGTAGGTTTTGGGACTTTAGCCTCTATGAACTCCTTCAACCCATTGTCATCTAACACCACCTCCATCCTGTCTTTCCATTCAATATAATTTGAGCTGCTCTCAAGAGCATACTCCAATCGCAATCCGTTGAGAGACATTTCAACTTTGACACCAAGAAAAAACTGATGCAAATTCGAATTCCACCAGCTCAAAACTCAACCGCTTCTGATCTAAAATTCATGAGAACAAAGTATTTCGCGTACAGAGATTGACTGTATGGTCTTTTACCGAATATCTCACCTTCCAAAGGAAGGATGAATCCAGAGGCTACCTGGCCTGATTACAGACTCTACCTGAAGAAATAAAATGTAAACACTTTCTGAATAATAGATCTGATGATCAACTCTGCTCTGATACCATATAGAAATTTTGAATAATTTGACACTTATTCATAGAGATTATCCCGATTATACACTATTGCAGAATACAGGCATAATACATAACTTCCTCTATGTTGATCATCAATTTAGCAACATTAAAAACAATGAAACATCAATTGCATGCACACATTAACACAGTATGTAACCCGGGGAAAGCATACAGTTGAAAACCCCAAACTATCTGTATATTATGATGATTGAGAACATGTAACAATACATAGTACAATACTCCTCACAAGTACTCAGTACTATCTCCACCTGTTACACACAAACTAGCTCAGATCTGATGCCTCAAATCTCCTCCATTGTTTGCCTGCCTCCACTGCGCAATCTTGCATGAGAATAATGATGAATGGATGAAGAAAACTCGTATTTCCTTGGCTGAACCACGCAATCCTCATTGGCATTACTCAATCCCACTGATTGTGCAAGATCTCATGCACAACTATAGTCACAACTGATAGCAATCTCAACCTCTAACACCTGTCTCCACTGAACTGTCCATGCACTGAGTTAACTGATGTATTCTTTAGTTGCTTTATGAGTTAATAATTAGTGAATTAATTTACAATTAATTCACATCACTCATCACTAGTGTATTCTGCAGTTATACTAAATATAACTAGTTTAACCAAGTCAAACTGAACACAACTCCATCAACTCCACAATCAACTCCATCGAAACTCAACCACTTGAGTTCTAACTGAAGTCATGCATGCAATAGCTCAACTAACCCACAAGAAAAGTGTATTTCCTTCTGACAGCTGCATGTGCCACATCTGTAGCTCAAACTGAAGTGCTCCAAGAGGATAAGATAATGTTTATAGTCCAAATATTATTAAGAGCTAATAATATTCAACTTTTCTATTTTTAGCCTGGCAGTCTAAAAATAGGCTCTGCCCATATGTCTAAAAATAGAAGTCCGTCTATTTTTACCAACATGACCAATCATCGACAAATATCATCCTGCAACTCATAGACCATGATCCATATGTCCAAAAATAGACATAGTCTAAAAATAGACTTTGCGCCAAAAATAGCCTGCGGGCCCACTTAGTGAAGGCGACTCCTTTCCACTAAGCTCCATCATCTTGTTGCATTTTCAACATTAAGTGTGATTGATTCCTTCTTATCAATTATATGTGTTCTTATTGATGTTGCTCATGTTCGATTAAGCTTCCGATAAATTGTTTGTAGAAGTAGATCAAGTGTTTTGCTTTAGTACATTGCATTACCAAGTGATCTACAATGGAAATTTCTACAATTACCGTCTTGACAAATATCTCCATCAACAAGGTTTTTTAAAGGGATCAGCTAATAGAAATCTATATACAAAGATTGAAAATAATAAATTGTTAATACTTGTTGTTTATATCAATGATATCAGTTTTGGTAGCAATGAAAAAGCCATGAGTCGAAATTTTGCTTCGGTAATGCAACAAGAATTTGAAAGGTCTCTACTTGGTGGGCTTACATATTTTCTTGGTCTACAAGTTAAACAAAATAAAGATGGTATTTTTGTGTTGCAAAATAAATATCTCAAATTGATCTTGAAAAAGTATGGCATGGAAGATTCTAAACCAGTATGTACCCCAATGGTAACAGGATGCAGTCTCAGCTCAAATGATGAATCAGCAACAGTACATCAACCAAATTACAGATCCATGATTGGCAGTCTGCTTTATCTAATAGGTACCCAACCAGACATCATGCATGCAGTAGGAATAGTTGGAAGATTCCAAGCAAATCCAAAGGAATCACACCTTCAAGCAGTCAAAATGATTTTCAAATATCTTCAAGGAACATAAATTATTGGTTTATGGTATCCTAGAGATACATATCTTACACTTCTGCATATACAGATGCACATTGGGTAGGAAGTGTTGATGACAGAAAAAGAACTAGTGGTGGTGCATTCTATATGGGTTCTAGGTTATGTTATAGACATTTTTGTGCCTTGCAGCATTGAGCATGAAATGTCCATAATCTAAGGGATCCAAAGTCCCTAAACATGTTGTTCCTACCCCTAGAGGAACAAGGCTAACAAACCACAGCAATTCACAGAAGTTCTCCACCAGAAACTGCTCAAAAACAAGTCAATTCAGGATCATTTCAGTGGTTACACTAGCTGTTTGCACTGAATGTCAAAGCCAACACTGGCTACTTGCGCTGAATGTCAAAGGCAACACTGGCTACCTGCGCTGAGCAAGAGTGGACATGTGGCAAGTTCATTTCTCAAGGTGTCAGAACCCAGGAAGCTTCCAAAATGACACTTGTCTCAGGGAATTCGACTGGTGATGAGTAAGAGGTTCCAAATCTCCAAGTGGAAGCAAGAATCTCCAAGTGGAATCAAGAACTGACAGAGGGAGAGGACACTAGTCAGATCTCAAGCTGACTCATCCTCTCTCCAAACATCTATATATGGATCTCTCCTCCATGAGATCTAGAGGCTGGAATTTTGTTATTGCAAAGAATTGCTGTTGGTTTGAGATTGGAATCATTGGGTGCTTAATGCTTTGAAGGGGGTGAAGATAGGAATTCCATTTTCTGGGAAGGAGATGCTGGATTGGAGCCCTCTGGGTTGTATCTCTTCCTGAACCTTGTTATTCATCAATAAAGCTATCTTGGTTTCTCCTATATACTGGTGTATTCTTGATGTATGATTGCATTAGTATGTTTAGTTTATTTCTAATCCTGAACTAGTTATGAATATGAATCCATGTCTTGTGTAGTGTTCTCTTCTTGTGATCTTGCAGAAACCTCTTGAAGCTGGGCGAGCGAGAAGGCAAGTAGCTGGGAACTCTCCAAGAGAAGAGAAGCCGGATCGAGGGACAAATGGAAGACACCGGTTAGTCCATCCATCTCTCTCTTCATTCTTAATTCATAAAGGAAGAATACTAGAATAGATGTCTCTGTTTGTTGCTAAGGCACTGTCACACCTTAGGTGGATAGGATCGTCCTGCATAGGCATTTTTCCCCACAACAGGTTAGTATCTTGGTTCAACAAGAAACAAAGTTCAATTTCATTATCTACAGTTGAAGCAGAATATGTGGCTGCTGCATCTTGCTGCACACAACTACTTTGGATGACGCAAACCTTACAAAACATTCAAATCACATGTACTCCACCCATATCCATTCTATGTGATAATAGAAGTGCCATCAATATTTCAAAGAATCCAATCATGCATTCTAAGACCAAGCACATACCCATCAAATATAATTTTCTACGTGAACAAGTGCTTGAACAAAAGGTCAAATTGGAGTATGTTCCCTCCAAAGAATAGGTTGCTGATATATTCACCAAACCACTGCCCAGAGAGACATTTCAATATCTTAGACAGAAGCTGGGAGTAGTTGCTGCATCATTTTGCTGTTAAATCCTATCCGTTTCAGATAAAGGTTGGTATATGCGAGTTTCATGAAGCGTAATCGTGTACATATGCTGGTCTCTATGGATATAGTCATGTATATGTTGGTTTGAGGAAAACAATGAGCCAGACTCAGGAAGAAAGGGGTATGATATGGTTCAGTGAATCATCTGCTTCGTTTGATGATGGTTAAAGTTTGTGGATGACATGTGGAATTATGTTGGCTCTCATAAGTTGTTGATAACTTGATGTATATCTGTTTGATGATGATGCCTTGATAACTCTTATATTTGAAATGATCAGATCTGACAGTGATCATCTAGCACAAGTTCAGGGGGATTATATGCTTCTAACAATGCAATGTTGGCATTACCTTAGAAGATCTTGGTACAGATTCACACAGTTGTTTTTTATTCAGGAGGAACAAGTTCAGGGGGAGAACATGGTTGCTAGTCTGGATGTTGATTGCTAGATGCTCCTGATGATAGTTGTTGATGACTATCATGGTCTTGTTTAAGATATTTTATCTCTATTATATATGTCATGTATATCTTTTAATGTAAAGGTCATGAAACGACCTAATTTTTTACCCCACTATGCCTAGGATGGATGATGTAATGTTTCGACATGTATAAACAATTGGTATATCCCCACTTGGTTAGGTGGATGAGTCTAACTTGGTATATTCCCACTTGGTTGGGAGATGGATGTATGTATGAGTCATTGGTGAGAGGGAGGTCATTTATGATGTATGTATAGAGTCATCTTATTCTTTTAGAACATTTTTTTACAGACCTTACTTATATTTAGGGGGAGCATGGACTCAATCATGAAACTCAATCAACACACTTCAGCATATCAGAGAATTAACCATGTACTCAGGGGGAGCATGACCCTTTGCCCTTGATGACAAAGTGGGGGAGTGACTTGGGGTTTCCATCAAGTTCAAAGGGGGAGATTGTTGGCATTATGACACAGGTGTTGTCCTTGATGGAAACTCACTCAGATGACAGATCACAGTTTAGTAGGTTAATAGCATAGACTTCAGATCAGACTTCACAGGATGAAGAAAGAGGTATACAGAGGTTCACCATTGGCCAAGACGTGTATACACGCGGGTTCGCTATATACAAGTTGCATATACGTACACACGAAATTTCACAAAATGAAAGGCGTGTATATATTGGAAAACTAAGTTTTGGTCGAGGGTATTTGGTCCATGGTATTTTGATCCATGGTATTGGTCCAAGGTATTTGGTCCAAGGTATTGACCCCGGGTATTAGGTCCAAGGTATTGGTCCTAAGTGGTTTTGGTCTATGGTATTGAGTAAGGCCTAAGACTATAAAAGGAAGGGAAGATCATTAGGCCAAGGCACTCAAGTATTAAATATCTGATCAAGAGTAAGATATAGTATACAGGTTATTGGGCATAGCTGGATCTGAACAGAGGAAGAACCTTAGTGCTTGATGAAGGATAAGATCTAATGATGGGTCAAGATCTTAAGGCTTGAAGTGAATTATCTTTATGTGTTTTGATCATTTATCTGAATAACTGGTGCATGTTGTAGTCTGTAAATCTGATGATCTGGGTATAACTGAAGTATGGAATTGTTGTAATGTTTAAATCATCATTCACAGATCTGTACATAGGTTCACTTTAGCAAAGGCATGTATACACGCTAGTTCTGCATATCAAAACAACATATACACCATAAATTTGATTTGCAGATCTGTACGCAGGTTCGCCTTGAGGAAAGCGCGTATTCATGCAAGTTCATCACATGGAAGTAGCGTATACCTTATAAAATATGTTTTAGCTACTTTTGTTTGTTGTTGCAGTGTTCTAGATTTTCGCTATTGTATTCTGGTTACCGCATTCTGAAAGATCAGATTGAAGGGTTGTCAAAGTGATTGATTGATTTAGTTGTGGTTGGTTCAAAAGGAGATTGGTTGATGCAGATATATTTGATGATTGAATGATGTTGTTGATGGATCCAATCTGAAAATTTATGAAAATTGGTCCTTGGAAGAAAAGAGAAGGTTGTAGCCTTATGTAGGCCGACACCTACGTACTAGTAAAATAGCTAGGGGGTTGTAGCTCCCTTCCAGTAGAAGCTAGAGAAGGAGAGAAGGTTGTAGCCTTCTAAAGGTAGAAGCCTGCGTATTGGTATAAGACTGCACCAGTACAAAAATTGTAAAAAGAAGTTTCTTATTATTAAAAAGTGGATAGAGATAATTGTAGCAAGTGGTTTTCGCCCACATTGGGTTTCCACCTTATATCTTGTGTTCATGTGTGAGATTGTCTGTTGTGTTTTTACTGCACCTGGTTACTGTTTATATGGTTATTATGCACTGATTAAATAACAACATATGATGAATTAAGTTAATCATAAGGTTTCTAGATAAACGCTAGTTGCCTTTAACACAGGTGCATATACATGGGAATTACATTAACTAAAGTAGTGTATATGAATCTGATTATGGAAATGAAAAAATTATTGACTTGCTAATACTGATTCAGCCCCCCTCTCAGTATTATTTCCAACAGGATGGTCAATCTACCTTATGTTCTTCAGTCTGGGTAGTATATTTAGCCTGGCTCATCCACTTTTCGGGGTGGCTATGGGTAGATTCATTTCAGAAATTTTCCAGGCACTGTTCAAGTACCCTTGCAACAACAAGGACAACCTCTACAGCAACAAGGGAAACCTTTGTTGTAGAAATGGCCATCCATGCAATAGTAAGGGCAGATGATATCGCGACAAGGTCAACTGCAACAACCACAAGGGAAACCCTCGTAAAAGTTACAGCCAACCATGCAGCAGTAGATGCAGTATGCTCCGCAAACCTCCTAGCCTATGTCTTTGCAGGGCCAACCTCTGCAACCCTAGGGACATCTTTTGCAGCCACAAGGTCATCCATTGCAGTAGAAGAGCTAACCCAGGCAGCAGCAACCCTTATATACATATCAGCAGGGTCAACCCTTACAAGGAAAAGGCTAGGGTCAAGTCTCACAACAGCAGGCCCAAAATCCTAATGTCCTAGGTCAACAAGTGTACAATCCTTATGCCCAAGGGAAACAAGTCCAAAATCCCTATGTCCAAGGGCAACAAGTATACAATCCTTATGCCCAAGGGTAGCAGGTCCAAAATCCTCTTGATCAGGGGCAATAGGTTCAAAACCCATATGTTCAGGGACAACATGTACAATATCCATATGTCCAAGGTCAATAGGTTCAACAGCCTCTTAACCCGTATGTTGGTTATCAAAAACCTATGACCAGACAGTTCCAAGGTGTTCAGGGTCAAAATCCTCCCTATGGCCAAGGTAACCCACAATGGGGGCAGAATCAAATGCCATATGGCCAAAATCCCGCACTATGGGGCCAAAATCCTTACCAGCAGGGATGGGCTCCTCCGGTCGAACCCGCTTATCGACCTCCAATGCCTTTTAATACTCAATTGTCATTCTTGGCCACACTAGAGTTGCTAGACGTGTCTTGCCCTACGAATGATCCAATCCTTCATTCGCCATACTAGCCTCTGTTTCCATCCAAGATCCTGAGTGATTGTCCTAAGTTCAATGAGAAAGAAAAAGAAGATCCTCAAGCCCACGTGATGACATATAACCTCTGGTGCTCTTTGAATTCTTACATTGATGATTATATTCGTCTCTGTCTTTTCCAATGAACCCTCCTAGCTTCCTTGAAGTACTTACCATGACTTTAACTCTTTAACCATGTCTTTCCTCACGCATTTCCAGTTGCCGGTTCGCTATGAAACTAGAACCTATCTACTCACGTTGCTTAAGCAAAATATTGCTACACACATCTCTGATCACATCCATGAATGGATATGTAGATGTCGCCTGATCAAATTCGAGATTTTTGATCAGTTGCTCACCAAATGGTTCACGAATTCATTCATAGCTCCAATTTCTCGTGATATAGCTATGGGTGGATGTGTTACTAAAGAACTAGCCATTGCTCATGCCCAGTACTTAGATCTTGCTTATTCTCAGTCTAGCACTTTATATGAGTTATTACCCGATGCTCCGCGGCCATTGTTAGATCCCATGGCATAGAAGTCGTAGACTACACCTCCTGTTGATGGAGTAATTGGTTCAGTGTCACAGACCCTTGCTAAATATTCTTCTAAACAGAAGTCAGTCTCAAACACTGCTTCCAATAGTGCCTCCTAGAATCCACCTAGCCCTGGTAAAACCTCAGAGGTCCACATTGTCCAGCCTACCAAAGCAGACAAATCGTTGAAAGGTAAGAAGGAAGTCAAAGGCAAAGGTAAAGTCAATGCCCCAAAACAGGGTCCTCCTAAGTCGTCTGCTGGTGATTCTTCACAATGGAAGCCCATGTATCCGTGCCTCATTTGTGAGTAGGATCACTATACCAAGGATTGTCCTCGATGATCCAAAGTTAGTTGTTTTCTTAAAAGGACCCCAGTTGTCCTAAAAGAGCCATTTCTCATAAAACTCGAATGGTAGACGAACCTCAATCATTTTCTTCCTTAGGATCTCAAGTGTTCATGATGAGTACGCATATTAATGTGGCTACTAGATCAAAATATTAGTAAAATCCTACTCTGACAGCCGGGAAAGAGAAAGAGGCAACCCCTTCTTCTTCTGCCATGAGTTCCATCCCTCTTCATATCGAGTGCCCTAACCCTGATTCCGCTATATGGCCACCCTCTCGAGGTGTGCTAAGGAAATCCTCGTACAATCCCAATGCTCGAGCCACTCAGCACTATAATATTTCCAAGGATTTGGCTCAGGCACTATCTAGTATGTCAGCTCTCGAGGTGCTCCAAAGCTGTCCATCTTAGTGGAAATATTTGTTGTCAGCTATTGGAGGTATTGATCCTACCAATTCCAATTTGATATGTTTTGATCTAGAGAACCATGTTCCATGCCTTCCTCATCAGATTGCCTTTCTCATTCAGGTAATCATCAATGGGAAGACCATCCACGGGACTATCTTCGATGAATATGCTTCCACCTGCATCATTTCAATCACATGCTAGAAGGCCATTGGTTCTCCTACTTTGAACCAATCCCTGAACACTTTGGAAGCTTTTGACGGGCACGATTAGCGACCCTTCGGTGTCTTACCTAACCTTGCCATTACTTTGGAGCGAAAGATAGTACACGTTGAGGTACATATTGCTGATGCTAATCTCAATTATAATCTTCTACTCGGCCAGAGCTGGACCCATGCCATGCATGATGTAGCCTCCTCCCTGTTCTGCATGATTCATTTTCCCCATCAAGGGAATATTGTCACTATCAATCAGCTGTCCTTATTTGCCTCTTCCTCCCCAGATGGAAATATTTTGTATGTCAAGCACACTAGTGCTCCCTATGAGAGTGTGGGGGTAGGTCTTTTCAAAGATTCTGACTTGATGGGAATTTTTCTACTCCCACCTCCTCATGTTTCCTTTTTCAACATGATCTGGGTCAAATCTGATCCTTGGGTCATACCTTCACCAGATCTTGTTGATACCTAGGGTGAGATTATGCCACTTAGTCCTGCCAAACTCAATTACGTGGAGATTGTTTTAGCCTCAAGTTTCATATCCTCTGATTATCTTGTTTTGAGGACTTATCTCGAGATGTATTCTCAATCCCCATGGCTTGGTGCTTCGGAATTTCTTGATCCCTTAGCCGTGATTTTTCTTGTTGACAAAAGTATCATGGAAGTAATGTCTCTCAAGGAACCACCTTGTAACGATACCCATCATCGTTCCTCATTCCTGCCTAGCCTGGAAACCATGTTTATGTGGTTTGATTAGTTCTCTTCTCCACTACCTACTGACATGTCAGTTTTTCCTGACATGGTCAAGATCTTTCAACTGATGGCACCTTTATCCCTTCATATATTCAAGATTTTTCTCCCTCCCTGAGTTTTTACCCATTGCCCATTATTGCACTGGGGTTGCCATCTTACTCATAAACCTCCCTCACGTAGGGGGAATGGGGGAAACGCCTTATAAGAGTTCTACTCTATTATTTGGTCAAGTCGATGCTTACTTGTCATGTCAATGATAAAACTTTGGTGTTCATCTGTGTTGATCGATTACCCGAGTCCCAGCATGGACTCTGTCAAAAAGTACTATGCTTAGGTCATCTTTCATGGTTACTTGTGTACATTATTGTGTCATTCATTTTTGTACAGTGTGGTTTGGAGTGTTAGTTTTCAAACAACTTTCTTGTTTACTACGTTTTCCCTGCTTTGCAAATGTTTATGACTCCTCACATCAGTTTCGCTGATGGCGCTTTCCGTAGTTCCCGGAACCTATCATCCGTGACATGGGATATTTATGACCCTCAGGGTGAGTTGATAGATCTTCAAAGTACTTTTTAAGGTCGCACAACTAAAAACATTGTTGAATGCAGTGCAGTCATCAAACTGTTGTCAGAAGCCATTTCTCTTGACATTTGAGAGTTGGTTGTCAACCTGGATTCACAGCTTGTTGTCCTTCAACTCAACGACCAATATTACATTAGAAACCCTCATATATTGAGAATCTATCTCCGTATTCATCTACTGCAAAGGAATTTTGATTACATTGTTGGAAATAATACTGAGAGGGGAGGTGAATCAGTATTATCAAGTCACTTATTTTCTTTTTCAAACCCAGATCATATACGCTACTTTAGTTAGATAAAACCGCGTATATACGCAACTACAGAGGAGGAAACTCGCATATGCAATTCAAACTTATAATTTAATTTATCTTACTGATGTTGATCATTAATCTATGTATTAGGATCAAATAAACAGTAACCAGAAACAATAAAACAAATCTGAAGACAATCACACACACAAGAACACAAGATATAAGGTGGAAACCCAATGTGGGTGAAAACCACCTGCTGCAATTCGTCTCTATCTTCTTTTAATTAGAAACTTCTTTTTACAATGTACTGGTGCAGTCCTTTACCAGTACACAGGCTGCAACCTGCAGAGAGCTACAACCCTCTCTCTCGTTCTCCATCTTCTCCTGGAAGGGAGCTACAACCCCCTTAGTTCTTGCACTAGCCAAGATACTAGTACGTAGGTGCTAGCCTACAGAAGGCTACAACCTTCTCTTTCTTCCAGGGACCATGTTTCATAAATTTTTAGATTGGATCCATGAACATCAATCAATCATCAAGAATTTCTGCATCAAACAATCTCCTTTTCACCAATTAGAACTGAATCAAGTAGATACTTCTCTGACAGCTGTACCCAAAACATAGTAACAGTAACCACACACCAAATTCTGAACCTAGAACACTGCAACAATAAACAGAAGCAGCTAGATAACAACTCAAAAGATATACGCTACTTCAATAACCTGAAACCTGCGTGCATACGCTTCTGTTTTTGGAGAAACCTACGTATACGTTGTTTTTATTCACTGAACCAGCGTGTATATGCGCCTTCTCTTGACTGAACCTACGTACAGATCTATAAAGGATAATTCACTCTTTCAAATATTCAGACCCAGATTATCAGATTTATAGATCAAGCATGCGCCACATATAACAGATCAAAATCATACAAAGATACTACCATTCAAGGCTAAAGATTATGACTCATCAATAGAACTTATCCTTCTCTTTGTGCTAAGGTTCCTCCTTCATTCAGATCTAGATCTGTACCATAACCTCAATCACCAATTTCAGATCTAGCACTTATTAGATATTCAATTAATTCAGATGGTCCTTTGCCAAATGATCTCCTTCCTCTTTTATAGTCTTAGGTCTTTCACAATACCACGGTCCAAAACCACAATAAAACAATACCATGGACCCAATACTTGGGATCAACACTTCTGATGAGATACCATGGTCCAAAACCATAGGTTCAAATACCAAGGACTAACTACTACGGACCAAAAGTAAGTTCTTCAACATATACACACTTTTCCTTGCGTGAAAGTGCATGTATGCGCACACACGCCTTTGTAACGTCTAACCCGTGTGTATACGCAGTTTAGCCTAGATGAACCTGCGTATATGTCTTTTCCTTCATTCTGAAAGCCTGTACTAAGATCTGTCACAAAAGAGAGTTGCCATCAAGGACAACACTTGTGCCATAGCTCCAAACCTGTGCCATAATGCCAACAATCTCCCCCTTTGGACTTGATGGCAACCCCAATATCCTCAAAGCCATTCTCCCCCTTTGTCATCAAGGGCAAAGGGTTGTGCTCCCCCTAAGTACATGCTGAAATCTCTGCCCTACTGTGCTAACCATGCTCCCTCTGACTATAGGCAAGCTCTGCAAAAATATGTTCTTCAAGAAGAACCATGACTTATAGATCATAAAATACCTTCCTATCATCAAAAGACTTAATACATACATCCATCACCCAACCAAGTGGGGATCATCCACCCAACCAAGTGGGGATACATCAGAAATTTACATATGACAACCAAGTACATTACATCTTCATCCCAGGCATAGTGGGGAAACCAAAATAGGCCGTTACATGACCTTGACACCATAAAAGAGATACATGACATAGAGACGAAATATCTAGAGCAAGACTTATGAGAGTCACCAATAACAGATATCAGTAGCATCTGTTAATCACCATTCAGATCAACAACCATGATTTCCTTCTGTTCTCCCTCTGCCTTTGTTCCACCTGAAACCAACAACAGCTGTGAACTAGAACCAAAAACATCTAAGATAATGCCAACAATGCATCATTAGAAGTTTATCCACTCCCCCTGAACCTGTGCCAGATGGTCTCTGTCAGACCCATATCAGACTATCTTCAACCAGAGCCTATCCCTACTGATATCCATCAAGCTTCCATATATGCGACTGTCTCTGCACAAACCGGCGTTTGTATGCGGACCCTCCTTAGGAAACTCGCGTACACCCATTTTTCTCTAAAACAGACAAGTTTTAACAGTAAGATGATGCATCAACTACTCCCAGCTTTTGTTTGAGGTATTCAAAAGTTTCCCTGGGCAATGGTTTGGTGAGTATATCAGCAACTTGTTCCTTAGAGGGAACATACTCCAGCTTGACCTTTTGTTCCAGCACTTGTTCCTGGAGAAAATGATATTTGATAGGTATGTGCTTGGTCTTTGAATGCATGACTGGGTTCTTTGAAATGCTGATTTCACTTGTCTTATCACATAAGATGGAGATAGGTGGAGTACAGGTGATTTGAAAATCCTGCAAGGTTTGCATCATCCAAAGGAGTTGAGTGCAGCAAGATGCAGCAGCCACATATTCCGCTTTAGCTGTAGATAAAGCAATCGAACTCTATTTCTTGCAGAACCAAGATACTAATCTAGAACCCATAGAGAATGCACCACCACTTGTGCTCTTTCTGTCATCCACGCTTCCAACCCAATCTGCATCTGTATAAGCATGAAGAGTGAGATCTGTATCTCTAGGATACCATAAGCCATAGTTTTGAGTTCCTTGAAGATACTTGAAAATTCTCTTCACTGCCTGAAGATGAGTTTCCTTTGGATTTTCGTGAAATCTTCCAACTATTCCCACTGCATGCATGATGTCTAGTCGGGCACCTATCAAATAAAGTAGACTTCCAATCATGGATCTATAGGTTGGTTGATGCACTACTGTTGATTCATCATTTGCACTGAGGCTGCATCTTGTAACCATAGGGGTACATACTGGTTTTGCATCTTCCATGCCATATTTCTTCAAGATCTGCTTGAGATACTTGGTTTGAGACAAAAAGATACCGCCTTCATTTTGTTGGATTTGCAATCCAAGAAAATATGTCAGTTCTCCAAGAAAAGAAATTTCGAATTCTTTCTGCATCACCAAGGCAAAGCTTTGACTCATAGCTTCTTCATTGCTGCCAAAGATAATATCATCTACATACACAACAAGTATTAGCAATTTGTCATTTTCAGTTTTTATATAAAGATTGGTATCTACTGATCCTTTTGAAAAACCTTGTTGATGAAGATATTTGTCCAAACGGAAGTACCAAGCCCTTGGCTCCTGTTTAAGACCATAGAGAGCCTTTTGTAGTCTGCATAAAAGATTTGGATCATTACCAAGAATGAAACCATCTGGTTGCCCAATGTACACTTCTTCTTCTAAGTCTCCATTCAGAAAGGTTGATTTCACGTCCATTTGAAATACTTTGAACTTCTGAAAGCTAGAGAGAGCAAGGAACATTCTGATGGCCTCAAGTCTAGCAACAAAGTCTATTCCTTCTTGTTGAGCATACCCTTTACAGACAAGTCTGGGCTTGTTTCTAATCACTTCCCCATTTTCATTCAACTTGTTTTTAAAGATCCATTTTGTCCCTATGACATTCTTATCTTTTGGTCTAGGAACCAACTCCCAAGTGTTATTCTTTTCGATCTGCTCAAGTTCTTCATCCATTTCCTTGACCCAGCATTCATCTTTGCATGCCTCTTTTACATTTTGTGGTTTAGTGGATGAGAGCAAAGCCAAATAGCTTGAGGCTTCTACAATTGTTCTTCTTGTTTGTATACCTGCCTCTTTTTGCCCCAAAATTTGAGATTCTGGATGATTCTTATGAACGTACCTGGATGGAGTCTTATCTTCTATCCTTATCTATTCTTCTGGTTCCCCTTGAGCTTCTTCTTCATCATAGTTCTGATTTGATGTTGAAGGATAGTCCTCATCATCTTCGAGATCTTCAGAATTCACTTGCCTAGGAATGCTTCCTTCTTCATCAACCACTACATCAATGTTGTCAGCAATTCTTCCAAGTCTTTTGTTGTAACACTTATATGCTTTGTTGTGGGGAGAATAACCGAGGAGAATGCCTTCATCTGCTCTAGGTTCAAACTTGCCAAGATTTTCATCATTATTTTTAATATAGCATTTGCTTCCAAAATTTTTGAAATGTTTTACTGAAGGAGTCTCACCATACCAAAGCTCATGAGGAGTTTGAGTGCTATTCACCCGGACATTTGTCTTGTTGAGAATAACAAATACAGCAAATGCGGCTTCACCCCAGAAAGTTGTGGGAGTTCCAGACTCATCAAGCATTGCACAAGCCATTTGTTGAACCGTTCTATTCATCCTTTCCACTACTCCATTTTGCTGAGGAGTCTTAGCTGTAGAGAATTCCCTTCTTATTCCATGTTCTTCACAAAAATCAAAAAATTCATTCGAGGTAAATTCTCCTCCTCGATCCGACCTGAGGCATTTGATTCTGAGATCTGATTCATTCTCCACCAAGGCTTTGAATGATTTTAATTTTTCAAAGGCTTCATCTTTGTGCTTCATAAGTCCTATCCAACACATCCTGGAATAGTCATCAATGAATAATATAAAGTATTCTTCTCCTCGAGGTGACCTTTTCCGAGTTGGTCCACATACATCAGTATGGACAAGTTCAAGCGGCCTGCTGGCTGATCCTTCCTTCTCAGGGAAGTTAGTTCTGGTTTTCTTACCAAACTAACATGATTTGCATATTGTATTGTCTGGGATTCTGATGTCTGGAGAACCACGAACTGCCTGGTATTTGCATGCTTTCCTTATCTGTGAGAAACTAAGATGCCCCAATCTTCTATGCCATAGCCAATGTTCATCATTCTTGCTTAGATAGCATTGATGATGTCCTTCTTTGAATATGTATAAATTATTTGGAGTCCTTACGCCTTTGATCACTGTTTTTCCTATATCAAGATCACGAACACTACATCCATTTGATCGAAATATTACCTCAGTTCCTCGATCACACATCTGGCTGACACTTAATAGATTATGCTTTAAGCCATCAACATACATGACATTTCCAAATTTGACCCTTTCTTTCAACTGAATAGAACCTTTACCTTTTATGAGAGTAGGGGTGTCATTTCCAAACGAAACCTTCTTCTCCTTCTCTAAGGCACTATTTGACTGAAGTTTTTATTTATCACCTGTCATATGTTTCGAACATCCACTGTCGATGTACCATTGATTTTCTTGCCCTTCCGCATATAAGGCTATACCACATCTTTTTGGTTGAGTTTCTTTGATTCTCCATGATTTGGCACTTGAGGCTTTCTCCTTCTGAGTTGTCTACCGAAACCTGCTCCTGCATTCAGAATCTTCATGACCAAAATTGTTACAAATAGAACATTCTATTTCATTTTCAAGAGTAGAGAAGTTGTTGTAGGTCCTTTTCATGATCCCAGTCATACTCCTCTGTTTATGAGCTTCTCTAGTCATGATTGTCTTATAGGCAACACATTGAGCTGCTTTGTGACCAAAGTTATGACATGAAAAACATTGGCCATTGAAGAAACTCTTGTGATTATCAAATCTACTAGCCAAATGATTTTAGTTCCTATTGACATCCATTCTTGAGGAAAATTGAGAAGGTTTTACCTCTGGCTGGTTGTAGCTTCTGTTTTTCCTTAAAGTATATTTCCCTCGATTTACCTGGTAGTCTTTGTTCATTCTTGAGGTAAATTGTCCTTGATTTACCTGGTGATTTCCATTGGGTCTTTATTCACTTCTCCTTGCAGCATCAAGATAACTCTTGGAGGTAGATGGTTTTTGTGCTTGAGTTGTTTCTTCATTATATCCCAGACCTGTCTTGATTAGTGGAGAGCGTTGCACTTTGATAATCTCATCTAACGTGTCAGATCCTTTAACAAATCTAAGATTAAGATCTTTTGTTTTCTCAATCTTTTTTCTCAGTCCCACAATTTCACATTCTAACTTTTCATGATGTTTTTCCTTTTCAGCAAGTTGGAATTGTAGAGTATCTATGATCACATTTTTCTCTTCTAAACTAATTTTGAGTCTAGAAATCTCTTCGTAAAGTCTTTCTTCATCTATATCATCCACAAAATCATCATCTTCAAAAGCCATTAAAAGTTTATATTTGTTACCTTGTTCATCTTCATCACTATTTGTAAGTCCATCACTATCTTCATGAGTGTAATAGGTTTTCTTATTTACATTCTGTTTCTTGTTCCATCTAACAGGTTCCTTCCCCTTGTCAATCTTATCCTTATGAGGAAATTTGGCAACATAGTGACAGACTCTTCCACAAGCAAAGCATTTAAAAGGTAACTTACCTTTGAATCTTCCAGTACCCCGTTGAAGGTTCTTGAAAAAATTGGATTCCTCCTCTTCTTCTGACAAGTGTCTTGACTCATAGTAATCTCCTTTGCCTGATGCCTTGAAAGCAGCTTCTCTTCTGTCTGATGGTCCTCCTTTCCTCATTTCATAAGCAGTCAGAATTCCGTGCAGCTGTGACATGGTAAGGTTTAGTAGATTCTGTTTTTCTTCTATTGCAGAAACTTTAGATTCAAACCTAGGGGACAAAGATCTTAGAACTTTTTCAACCACAACAGCCTCTTTTATTTCTTCACCCAAGTTTTTCATACAATTAACAATCTCATCTACATCAAGGAAATAGTTAGCCACACTTTCATCATTGTGAATTTTGAGATTTTCATATTGAATTCTGAGGGTTTGAAGTTTTGCTCGCTTTACCTGGTCATCTCCTTCATAGCTCAAAACAATCTTGTCCCATATTTCTTTTGTGGATTTATACTGCATAACCTTGACAAATTCTGAATGAGATAGACATCCTAATAGAGTATTAACAAACTTTGCATTTGTTTCATATTGCTTCTTACTAGCCGGATTTGTAGGAGTTGCTGAAGGAAAAGTGTACCCTGTATCTATGATATCCCAGACTTCAGTACCAAGAGATTGAAGATAGGCTGTAACTCTTACCTTCCAATAGACGAAGTTGGTCCCATCAAAAATTGGTGGCCTGATTGATTCTTCTCTCTCGTAGTTGCTCATGATGATGGATCTTCCTTCAAGCGATCAAGCTTCTTCAGAAGGACCTGCTATGATTCCAATTGTTGGGAATAATACTAAGAGGGGGGGTGAATCAGTATTATCATGTCACTTATTTTCTTTTTCAAACCGAGATCATATATGCTACTTCAGTTAGATAAAACTCGTATATACGCAACTACAGAGAAGGAAACCCGCGTATGCAATGCAAATTTATAATTTAATTTATCTTACTGATTTTGATCATTAATCTGTGTATTAGGATAAAATAAATAGTAACCAGAAACAGTAAAACAGATCTGAAGACAATCACACACACAAGAACACAAGATATAAGGTGGAAACCCAATGTGGGTGAAAACCACCTGCTGCAATTCGTCTCTATCTTCTTTTAATTAGAAACTTCTTTTTACAATGTATTGGTGTAGTACTTTACCAGTACACAGGCTGCAACCTGCAGAGAGCTACAACCCTCTCTCTCGTTCTCCAGCTTCTCCTGGAAGGGAACTACAACCCCCTTAGCTCTTGCACTAGCCAAGATACTAGTACGTAGGTGCTGGCCTACAGAAGGCTACAACCTTCTCTTTCTTCCAAGGACCACGTTTCATAAATTTTCAGACTGGATCCATGAACAGCAATCAATCATCAAGAATTTCTGCATCAAACAATCTCCTTTTCACCAATTAGAACTGAATCAAGTAGATACTTCTCTAACAACTTTACCCAAAACACGGTAATAGTAACCACACACCAAATTCTGAACCCAGAACACTGCAGCAATAAACAAAAGCGGCTAGATCACAAATCAGAAGATATACACTACTTCAATAACCTAAAACTTGTGTGCATACGCTTTTGTGTTTGGAGAAACCTGTGTATACGCTGTTTTTATTCACTAAACCAGCGTGTATACAAGCCTTCGCTTTACTAAACCTGTGTACAGATCTATAAAGGATAATTCACTCTTTCAAATATTCAGACCCAGATTATCAGATTTATAGATCAAGCATGCGCCACATATAACAGATCAAAATCATACAAAGATACTACCATTTAAGGCTAAAGATTATGACCCATCAATAGAACTTATCCTTCTCTTTTTGCTAAGGTTCCTCCTTCATTCAGATCCAGATTTGCACCATAACCTCAATCACCAATTTCAGATCTAGCACTTATTAGATATTCAATTAATTCAGATGGTCCTTTGCCAAATGATCTCCTTCCTCTTTTATGGTCTTAGGCCTTTCACAATACCACGGTCCAAAACCATAATAAAACAATACCATGGACCCAATACTTGGGATCAACACTTCTGACGAGATACCATGGTCCAAAACCATAGGTTCAAATACCAAGGACTAACTACCACGGACCAAAAGTAAGTTCTCCAACATATACGTGCTTTTCCTTGTGTGAAAATGCGTGTATACGCACACGCGCCTTTGTAACGTCTAACCCGTGTGTATACACGGTTTAGTCTAGATGAACCTGTGTATATGTCTTTTCCTTCATTCTGAAAGCCTGTACTGAGATCTGTCACCAAAGAGAGTTGCCATCAAGGACAACACTTGTGACATAGCTCCAAACCTGTGCCATAATGCCAACATACATTACATATCATCATATTCCTATACGCATGAATACATTGACAGATGCATTAGTTAATTATGTGTTGGATAGACATTTATGAAACATGTGGAAAAACCATAACAAATAATTTGTACCATAGTGAGCAAGAAAATACAGCATATATATATATGTGATGGTAATGTTTTATAAATAAAAACCCCAAAAAATAATATGTGTATTCAAAATAACATTGCCGGCTCGCATGCCTCATATATCTGTGGCATGTAGGCCTCAAAAATGTAAAATTCTAGACCTAGGAACTAATCAGCATGGTGATCTTGGTATCATGACATGGCTCGTGTGACACGAGTCAACAATCGGTGGATCTAATCCAATAATCCCACCGTGTGTCTTTGGTACTGGTGAGGAATTTCTCCCACCTGAGCATACACTAGGATAACACGAGTCAACCCCTCAAGGTTCCTCGCGATCTCCTCCTCGTTGTCACTCCCCTCTTGATAAGGAGCGATAACATCAAACTGGTGGGTGACGCGCCTGGCTATTGCAGACATCCCAGCAAAATGCTCTGGTCCAACATCTGCATTAACAAAACAAAATGTTATAAACACATATATATAAAAAACAATTAAAAAAATCACAAAATTAAAAATTGGTTTTTTTTAACTTCTTCATCAAAATCCTCTCCATCTGGTAGCGGCATGTCCGGATCTCCATGGAATTTGGTGCCACTATATGTCCAGTCCTCCATGACAATCAGTTGTCATCGTAGCCATGAAAGGAAGGCAGGCCTGTAAGACATATGCCGACCCCCATTGATCCTAGGCATCAAACGACTCCAGCATGCCATCTGTGGGTCACGTGGTATTGGAGGATCTACATTAGTCAACTGGTGCTAGAACAGCTTCACCCGTTCCAAGGAAAAGGTCACTAGTATGGATCTAAAGAAAAATTGCTTCAATTTCCCCACCTTAGCTTTTGTCAGCTGGAATTTTATGTTGATCTTCATGGCTTCCGCCCAATTAAAGATCGTCGGTGTTGTACAGTCAATGGAATATAGGAATTTTGACTTGTTAGTCTCATGCACTGTCTAGGACCCCACCACTCTATTGATAGTCAATATTAGCACTCTTAGTGTCATATCTCGCATGGTGTAAATCTTAATCTTGCAAATCTTGTATTTGAGGGCTTCAAGGCAATGTTTGGCAAGAAACATGGATATGCTTGCCCCAATTGGTCATGACCCATGTAAGTTGACTAGTTCCCCTCTCCGGGATAGTCTTGTGATGAAATATATGTTTGAAGTTTCTAACTCCAACTCTTGGTCATCAATGATGAATATTTTCTAATTTATGTTTGAGAGACTAATTAGGTACCAAAGCAGCTTAGGTTGGGCCCATATCCCTGGTGTGAGAAAAAATTTGAGGAGCCCACAGTTCCTCAAAGCATTCAGGCAATTTGGATGATTCAGTGCTTGATTTTCCACATCTTCGTGCTCACGTTCTTTCCAGTCTACCATTATTGATGATTCTTTCCTACAAAACCCATATATTTAAGTCAATAATCATTTTTGGCCCATTAAATTTAGATTCCAACAATGGTTTTGAAGGGAAATTGATTTTTTCCCTATTCACGGCACCGATGCGCCTGTTTTAAAAATAGTTGTACCGATGGTGTAATACGTTGTTTTAATCACCCTTGGCTGGCGCGATTTCATGCCTGGAAGTTGCATTGACCAGGGGCGAATTTTTTTTGACAAAACCTCCCTCAAAATTCCAAAAAAAGGATGAAAATAGGAATAAATGGTATGAAAATTGAGCTTAGGGCTTTGGATCTTACCTGTAACTAGTGGCTCGGCAAATGACCTCCCAGATCTCCTGCAATATGCTCTGGAACGATTAGGGCAAAAGTGGCTGAAAAGTCTTTCACAACAAGGTAAAATATTAAATGGTAAAAAATATTTACTTTTCCTCCCTTTTATTTAGTTTTTCATGAAATATTAGGTTTTGTAAATGTTTTGACCTATTTTGCCTCAAGAATTGTATAATTCACTTTACCTTTTTGTGCAACGACAAGTGATGGATGTTCGATGATGATGCCGAGTCACGTTTCAGCTCTTTTCTTGACTTGTAAAACTCATATGTAAAGATTGTCAAGTATTTTCCATTTTGACTCGTGAAAGAGAATAAAATGGGGGGATTGCTTTGAAGCTCTTTTCTGACCCTTTAAACACGAAAATATTGTCAAGCTTTTGTTGTTTTGAACTCATTAATGGATGCGAAACATCATGTGCCAAATTCAAGTTTACCCCTTTTTCGAGCTGGGATGCACTATTTATGAAAAAGGTATTCCTTGACTGCAATGGTCAAGCGGTTCTCTCAAGTATCATTTCCTACCTTTTCTGGCTCGAGAGACAAAAATGTATGAAAATGGGCGATGTGGAGTTTTCTTTTCCATGTCTTGTTCAAACTCTCTAAACATGAAAAAGATATCGAGTTACACCTTTGTCAAACTCGTTAAAATTTTAAACGACATCGGATTCATCACCATGACAAACATGAGCTTCTCCTTCCTAGGGCTCGTTAAACTTAGTAGGTTGGATTCATTCAAAGCATGAACTTATAGTACAAGAATATGCTATCCCCTTCAAGCTTGCGATTAAAAATAATTTGGGTACCTGCTAGAAATGGTGGGGGGAAATTTGGAAATCTAATCAGTTGTGTCAGCAGCTCACTCTTGAACATGACACTTTCTGCTTCATGTCGGGATGGGATATCCTCCTTTATATCATTGACCTCAATGGGTTGGCTCATTTATTTTTTCCTTCCATTTGATCTCTACAACATCATGATGACCACCGATCCTATGGTTCCAAAAGCTACCAAACTTCCAATCGTGTCACCGATATGTTCAAGATTTTTCCTTCGGCAGTTACACTTACCTCTGATTCTCTATATCACCCAAAATAATTTTACATCCCTTTGTCTCATGTTGATGACGTGGGATACATTATGGCCCTCCTCTGATGTGGTCACTTCCTATCGACTTCAACTCATTATCCGAGAAGTTGACCGAGAGACTCCCTTCAAGTACCTTAGAGCTTGTATGCCCTGGTGGCAAGTTCTTTGCTCTCGACGACAAGTTCACATCATTGGCTTTTGATCGAGTGATTTCACCGGTGTTTGAATTGAGTTCCTCTATTCACATTCCTTGGATTGTGCTGATAGTACCTTGAGGACCATTGTCATTATTGGTGGGTTCTCTCGCACTTGTTAATAATTTACAGCATTGACTGGTAATCAAGCAATTTTCTAGCATGTTCGACATCAACACATCTGTTCACATGTTGGAATTTTTACTTTGATCGGGTCGTGTTGGAGCGCAAGACCTTGGCTCAGATCACAAAAGTCTAGATTGTGAAGTGATGTGGCATGGTTATGTTGATATACTTGTTTCTTTCATATGGATGGCTGCGACCATACCATGAGTTATCATATGTGATCCTTCTCATTATTGGATGGTTGCGACAATACCTTGGTTCCGATATGATCCTCTTTATAGGATGGTTGTGCCCATGCCTAGATCCGTTTACATGATCATTCTCTAAATGGATGCATCCATGCCACGGTTCATGTATCCTTGGACACGGCTTTCAGTTATGTATATGTATATGTACTTGCTTGCATGTTTTCTGACAACATATCCTAGTTCCCCACAATGATTCATAAAGAATTTCATCTCTCACTTTAGTTCAGCCTTCACGCTTTAGAGGGAATCTATTACACAACATTTTGTCACTATCCTTATACTCCCTATTCCTTGATCCTAGAGGCCCTCTACAATGAACCCTACATGCTTTCCCTTCATGAAGAAACCCCCATTGTGTCCCTCTTCATTAGCATAACAATTTTCTTTTGCACCATTTCCCCAAAATCTTCTATTTTTCCCAGTTTAGAAGACTGGTGCTAATGATCCTTGTCCTCCTCATGCCAATATGTAGAGATTAAAATTGTGCCTAGTGCTGACCAGAGCGACTGAGTTTTGTTCCATTCATGCCGATCCTCTTATGGAAAGATTTTAAAGAAGGAGCCGAAGCTTCTAGCTTTAGAAGCTTTGTAACAGAAGTCTGGTAAATGGTTGAGCCGGATGGAGTCAAGGATGTCAGTTTGGGCTCCTTTCCCCTATAAGGATGGAACTACCTCAAGAGATAAGACCTTCTCCCATGAGAAGAGGAACCATCTCTCATCCATTCATGCTATATAAATGTCCATTTTTCCCAAGCACAAGCTAGTGTTACAGTTGAAGTGTTAATGTTGGTGTGCTAGTGCTAATTAAGTTTGGAGTAAAACATCAAGCTATTCATAGTTGTATCTCTCTAGTTGTGTGTGAGGGATAAGTGTGAATTTGGTTTGGTGTGAAACCTAAAGGGAAGAGAATTTAAAATATCATTGTTGAGGCCATCATGGAATGCTAACAGAAGTGTGTGGGAACCTAGTTTTGTCAGAGGAGAACAACAACATCAAGACAATGGTTGTAATCTCTTCCTGATTCAATATATATGCAATTATCGATTGGTTTCATACATAATGTGTTATCTCACATGTTTATGTCTTAATGTTTCTTGACTTGTTAAGTAAGTTGAATTACAATTTTCCTATTATCATGGTTGTTGTTTGCTATTGTTTACTTGTTTCAGGTGTTCGAAGAAGGAAACGGGAGATAGCTAGAGAGAGCAAGAAAGGTCATCACCAAACGGGATAATCGTACTAAGAGGTAGGCCCCCTTAATTGGTTCTAACCTAAGGAAATCTTCCATAGAATGTATCAGTTGTGGCTAGACCCATTATCAGGCTATAGGAATTTTTGTGTCCGCACTTAGAATTTTACTTCACCACAATCTAGGGAATCCTACTGTCACTGGTTACATTGATGGCAAGCCCATAACCAATACATTGATTGATTTAGGGGCATACATGAATGTAATGATGAAAGAAATCTTCATCACCTTTTGATTACATGGACTAAGACACCTACGGTATTGGAACTAGCACATAGGTTCCGTGTCAAACCCAAGGGAATGATAGAAGACGTAGTGATTACAATAGATTCTTGGTGATATCCTGCTGACTTCCTTATTTTGCAAAATAAATCAAACCTTGGGGGCATCCTTTAAATTTAGGAAGGTTGTGGCTAGCCACTGCAGATGCATGCATATGATGCAAGTTTGGCTCCATGATGATTTATGATGTCCAAGCCACCAAAAATCTTAGTCTTTATCCCCCAGCAAAACCAAATACGACTTTGGGAAACCTCTTGTGGGATGAATTTGAACCCGAGTCAGATCACTCACAGCCACTTATCACCCTCAGGATGACATAGTAATTTAAGGATGAAACAGAAGATGATATCATAAGTGGTTTCAATAGTAATTCAATCTTTGTTACTTCCATTGAAAAATTGAGAGAGGAGGAAGTTGTAGAAGATTTGAGCCTTGAACAGATGAAGACCGCTTCAAGTATTAACAACAGTCTTGTTGAAATAGAACCAGGTAAATATCTTAAATTTAATCCAAACTTGACTGTTGAACAGAACAAACTGTTGTTACAACTGTTACAGAAGTACAAAAAGGCATTTGCATGGGACTATATAGATATGAAGGGAATCCATCCAACTTGTGCACTCACAACATCTATTTGAAGGAGGGTTGAAATACAGTGAGACAATCACATCAACATATGAACCTGTTGTGGGGAAAAGTATCCGACTCGGATGACCCTATCCCTACTCTAAGGGTGACAGTCCTTAGCAACAACTGAAAGTAAAGCTTTAATGTTTTCCTTTATGAAAGTACAGAGAGAAGGAAGAAAAGATTAACCAACCAGTGTCTTTCGCTTTTGTCGATCCTTATCCTCTCTCTTTGTCTCTTGTTCCCAGCTCCTTGCTCCCTTTGTCGGTCCAGCTACACACAGATCCTGCACAGCAGGGAAAAGAAGACTACAAGATACATGTACTCATAACTGATGCATGGATTAGAGTGAATCAAATATACAAGTAAATACAATACATCAATGCAATACAAGTATATAGGAGAACATTCAAAGCTTTATTGATAAAAGTAACAGGGTTCTGAGAAGGTTACAACCATCAATGGCTCCAATCCAGCAGCACCTCCCCAGCAGCAAGAAATCTCCTCTTCACCTCTATAAAAGCAATCACCCAATAGCTCTAACTGTAAACCAACAGCAATTCCTTGCTTGCACAAAATTCCAGCCCCCTTAGACCTCATAGAAGAGCTCTATATATAGGAAAGAAGAAGAAAGGATGAGTCAGCTTGAGACTGACATAAAGCTGCCTTGTGTCCTCTCCCTCTTCAGTTAAACTTCAGTTCTTGAGTCCACTTGGAGATCCTTGCTTACACATGGAGATCAAGTACCTCTTACTCATCACAGGGCGAATCCCATGAACCAAGTGTCAGTTTGGAAGCTTCCTGGGCAATTGACACCTTGCAGAATGACTATGCCACTTGGCCAATCTCACCCAGCGCAGGTAGCCTTCATTAGAGTTGACTTTCAGCGCAGGTACAAGGAGGAGCAGTTGCATTCCAGCACAGATGCTCAGTGGAGCAGCTGACATGATCCAGAAATAGCCTGTTTTTGAGTGTTTTCAGGTGGAGAACTGATGGGAAGTGCTGTGGTTTGCTGACCTTGTTCTTCTAGGGGTAAGAATAACATGTTTAGGGACTGAGGATCCCTGTAATCATCGACATTTCATGCTCCATGTTGCGAGGCACAAAAATGTCTATAACAGTTGCCCCCTAAAGTATGAGGCCGTTTATCGGGTGAAATGCTTTATCCAGAGGGTCCGAAGTTCATTCAAGTGCTGAGAGGTGCCCTGTAATACAATACAATACAATACATTATTTTTCATTCTGTTTTCATGATCTAGCTGAGGCGGGCATTCCCATGCTCAGCTTTATAAATACATTTTGGTACATAGAACAGACGATCGTCTGATGGTAGACTGATAATTTTCTGCTGAAATTATCATCCTTTGAGTAGGATGATCATCTGCTGCAATGATGTACATGACAAATGCTTTTATATTTCCTGAATATGTATCGTAGCCCGGATGGATGAAACTAGATCCGGGGTCTTCAAACTCGTTCGATCTTCACTCTAAGTACAAGTCGATCCATGTGAGAATTTCGCTGAAGTCGAACATGGAAAGACATCGCTTGATTACCGGTCAATGATGAAAACCGTTAACAAGTGCGAGAGGAATCACCGATAATGATAATGACCCTCAAGGTACTGCAGTACAATTCACGTGGCGTGAATAAAGGACTTGGCGTCGAACGCCACGCAAAATCTTCTCGTCGAAGGTCATTGATGTATACCTATCGCCGGAAGTGAGAAACTTGCCATTGAGGCATGCAAGCTTCAAAGTACTGATGGGGTTGTTCCTAGATCAACTTCTTGGATAATGAGCTGAAGTCGACAAGAAGCGATCCGTCAAAGGAGGGCCTTAATGAATCCCACATCAATGACACGGAACGGAGCTAATGATTTTAGTGGAGGTGAAAACAAACTGTGATATATGATTCAGGGTGGCGATCATGAATGGATGAAGGATAATGTATGGCAGTGGATGGGACACGGTTGACACTTTCAGAATGACCCCTCTTGAACATATAACGACACTGATGCGATGGATCGGTAGCATTACCCCAAATGTGGATGGTTTGGCGAAGACCATGGTGATGAGACCGGTGAATGAAACAACCCAACCCGATGTGGAACGGAGGAAAAGTGTCATGTTCAAGAGCGACTTGCTACCATTAAACTTTGATGTTCTCCCAATTTTTCCCCAGTCATTTCTGACCAGTACCTCTTTATTTTTGTCAAGCTTGAGGAGGATAACATATGCTTGTTCTATAACCTGCCCTTCGGGCAAGCCCATCGCTAAGATTTAACGAGCTTAGCGATAGGGAAACTCGTTCTCGTCTAAAGACAAGTTTGTCGATATTTAATCATTTTAACGAGTCTAACGACAAAGAAAACTCGGTCCTTTTCATCTTTAGAGAGTCTGAAAAGGTACAGAAAGTTAACTCCATAATTCCTTTTTCGTCATCTAATCCCTTAAGTCCGAAAAAGTATAAAACAATACAGAAGGGATGAGTTTTCGATTGCTTTAACGAGCCGAACAAAACAAGCGCTCGATCTTTTTGTGCAATAATCCCTCAGGTCCAAAAAGATTAAAATCTAGAGGAGGGATAGCGTTCCGGTCGTTTAACGAGCTGGAAGGCCAAAACTCGGCAAACTTTTCATATTTTACGAGTCAGTGAAAAGAGCTCAAAGAAGACTCGTCTTTTGAGGAACGAGTGATAAACAGGGATAGCAGCAGATTCCAGGTACAAATTGGAATTTTCCAATCATGGCAGTGTCACAAGGATGGCTAGGTGAAATCACTCTTCGCAGCTGTTTCTCAAAAGAGGTAAACACACAAATGGAGGTGAATGATCGGCCAAATGAACAGTGGAGGTGACGGTGCAAAAACACGACCAAGGCTTTTATGGCTGATGAATTTACGATCTCAAAAGGTTATTTACCGGTTCGTTTTTTCTGAATGAGCTTGAACTCTGAAGGAAAGCCTGCTCATAAACTTATGTTTATTTTTTAACGAGCATGAACTATGTGTTAAAACTGCTCGGATCTTGCGTTTATTTTTTAACGAGCATGAACTATGTGCTAAAACTACTCGATATACCAGTCATAATAAGAACGCCTCCTGTGAGATAGCTATTTTTTAAGGAGCTTTATCTCACGAAGCTATGCTCCAATTTTGGCAAGTTTTTACCTTTGCCCCACAGGCTTTCTTCATGCAAGGTCGGAATCGGCTAATCCTACGAGTTTAAAGGGTTAGACCTACAGGTTTAAAGGGAGGACCTAAAAATTTAAAAAATAAATAGTCGTCCCTCGCTCACAATCCAAAAGTTTGCATGCCCCCAGGTATAAAGTATAATTTCGAGATACCGCCATCTCTTACTTATTATCCGAAGAGGGTTCTATTTGCTGCCGCAAATCAATCTCTTTCTTCGGCGATGTCTATCATTGGGTTTACTCAAAGATGGTTACCCCTTGTCACAACAATATAGTCTCCTTCTTTGGAGGCTGCCCCTACTTATCCTTCAAAACATTTGTTTTAATGGGTGAGGCTTGCTTTTCCCCAAAGATGGTTACTACTTGTTACAATAAAGGGAATTCCTACTTGGGCAGTGCCCACCTATTTAGACAAAGGTGAATGACTCTTTTGCCAAACACATAACTTTAACAAAAGAATACTATTCCAGAACAACCCCTCTTCCATCCACGGATGGGGTACGGACTAGTCATATTCTTCTGCGGAAATTCTACCTTATACTGAGGGTTCCTTCTGCCTGAAGCAGACCAGGGTGCATGCCCCCTGGGTTCCAGTCTTTCTTTCCGAATCACTCGCACTCATGGGGAAGGAGGACTGGGGGTGGAGGCGAATCTTGAGTGAACAGACCATTTAGGAATGGTATTTGACTATTTGCGATGCGAGATCCCGGAAACGAAAGTTGGTCTACGAGCTTGACCACCCTTCCTTCGTGTGGAAAACACATTACTCTAAAGAGTGAGGAGACTATCGCTCCCATGCAATAAATATAGTCGCGTCCAAGGAGTAGGTTATAATCCAAGGGTCCTTGGACGACCATCACGTTCAAATTAACGGTCTTCCCTTTCAACGTGACAGGCACATTGGGGAGGATTCCTAATGGTCGACTGGTTCCTTTATCAAAACCTGAGATATTTCTTAACTCAGCTAAAAGCGCCGGGGAACCCAGTGCTTTCCAAGCAACAGAGGAAAGGATACTCACAGACGCCCCTTCATCAATGATAGTACCAGCCATGATCATTCTATAGATCTGGACAATGATTCTGAATGGTACACTGGCTGGTAACCGGGGTCTGCCTAGCTGATTCCAATCAAAGGATACAACCAGGTTGCTTGGTGGTGGGACCGAATATACGGCCGGATATGACCCTGATGATATTCCTTCCTGCGATAAAGGAATGGGCGCATTGCCCTGACGCTCATCAGAGTCGGTGCTGATGAAAAGAACCTGGATGGTGTCATCCTTATTCTCTTCAGTGAGGGTGTCGCATGAAGATGACTCTTCGGCGACGGTGTCATTCGAAGATGAAACTTCTGAAGGTAGAACCGGGTCAACTGCCGTATCGACCTTTGGACTTTCGTCCGGTCTGGATTCAGTAGGTTCATTTTCAGTGACTGACGCTTCAGCCGACCACTTGAGCGGGCCAGCTGTATTTTCAACTATCGAGGGATTAGGCACGAGTTTTTGGTATCCAGGAGGAAGTCGTAACGGTGATACCGGACGATCTTCCAAAACTCTCTTGGCCTCATCTAAGAATGGACATTTGTGGATGGCATGCTTGCCTTCACACAATACACAGGGTGATCTTGATCTCCCTCTTCGTCCTTCACTCTCGCTAGTTGACGGACTGCAATCAACATGACTACCAGAGGTTGATGCTACCGGATTGTGCAACCTGGGGGACCAGTCCCTTAGTATCCGGGGAATACAAGGACAATCACGATGGAAGTGGGTCCCTTTGCAAATGACACATGGCGATTTAGGCCCGGTCGGTGCAGTGTGTGGGTTTTTGTCAGCTGTCTTTTGCTTGCCCCCAGTCGCCTTCGCCATAGGCCCCTTCTGCTTCTTTTCTTTCTTCTTCTTTTCCTTCTTCTCCTTGGGAGGTTGACTCTTGCCAACTCTACCTTGCGAAGATGAAGGATCAGAGGAAGTATTGTAAGAAGTGGAAGGCTGGTGGGTAGTTCTAGACTGTTCTGACTGTTGATTCGACTGCTCAGGATTAGTGGCGATCTGGACTACATTAGTCGAAAAGAGCCATACAGGTAGGCCAATTGTCAATCCTGGAAGTGACAATGTTGCCATATGAGGCGCACCAACATCTCCCCAAGAGGAGAAGGGATTTGGACTTCCGCCAAGGTTACCTCCTTGGTTGGTGGGCTCCATACTTTTCGACTGAAAGATCAACGTGGGAATAACAGGTGATTATGTTCCGCTTAAAATAAATTTTATTAACGACGCTTTTAGACACAAACTTGCTTTTTCATGTTTTAAGAGTCGAGAAAAAGCTAAAGATGACTCTAGTCGCCTTCGATGTATTAATGAGCCCGAAGTGACAAATGCTCGGTTGGACTTTTTCAGTTATAGAGTTTGAAAAAGGCCAAAAGAAACTGCTCTGGAGATCTAGGCAGAGGGTGTGCCAAACCTTTCGCGAAACCACAGAATACGTTTTACGGTACGGGTGGTCGATCTTCGTGAATGCTGTGTTCACTGTATCGCGATCAGTAGGGCGGTCGACACGGCTTCCTAAGGATAAAGGATAATTGCCTATAGGGGTCTCCCAATATACGCGACGGTACGCGGGAGCACAAGTCCGTATTAGTGCCACCGACTCTCAGGAGGAATCACCCACCTTCGTAGAGATCGACAGTCACTATGTTTAACGACGCCGGAACACGTCTCTACCTAGACCTCTAGATGTTTGCGTTATGTTACAAAGCGTTGTTATGTAAATTGGGTTTATTTTAATGTTGATCTTGCTTAGCAGTTTGCCTTTAAGGATCACCACGAGATGTATATATACAACTTCCTACATGCAATCTAAGATGAGAAGCAAAACTTTTCAATCTTTCAACTTTGAAAACCTTAATCTACTGAGGGAAAAGAAAGACACAACTTTTCTCACAGATCATAGAACACACACTAAAATGCAAATTTTCCTAAATCGTCAAGCACACAGTCAAATGCAAAATGCACAATGCATGTATTTCTTTTCGTTATCCTTAATGTTGATGTAAGACAAAAAGGAAACTGTTGTATAACTTTGAATCTAATTTCGAGCGAAAGTAAACAAGCTTGTCCAAAATCAAAAGACACCTTAAGATCGACTTGTTTAGACACTGGAAATGTATAGATTTAGACCATAAAATAAAAAACAAACAAACTCAAACAGCCATGAACAGTAATAAAACTAGCTCTTAAGATCACAAAGACACTTTTACAGTTCAGGATCTAAGAGGCCACAGCTATACTGGTTCGCTTTTCACAATGGGAAACTGTAACTGAAGCAAGAAATACTGAAAGAACAATCACAGTTTCATCACACAACTGAGGCGGAATAATGTCAAGGAAAGTTGGTTTACAGCAAGTACAATGACAAGCAATCAACAGCAAAATAACAGTGAAAACAGGGCTCAGACACAGTGGGAAACCTCAGGAAGACATAGCCTAACTGGATCAGCGCAGGCTCTGGTTTGTCAAATTGACTCTCAGCGCAGTTCCCGAAGGGAGTACCTGCGCTGGAATGCAGACTGCCTGTGGACAGCCTGCACTGAGACACGAGAGTTGCGTTTACAAGGAATTCTGGGTCATAAAAAGCTCAAAAATGCACTGTTTTTGCTGAAATAAAAAGCTATAGGTCAAGTACAAGCTAAGGGATGATCAAGAGGATGAAAAGCTATCACAAAGAGTACAAGAGTCTTTTGTAGATCAGCTCTTCAAATCATGAATCTGCTCAAAAATGAGCAAGAGTAGCAGCCCCTCTACTTCGCTTTTGATATAGTCAAAAGCTTTTCGATTTGGTACTCTTTGGTTCAGGAAATGAATAGCAAAGATACTACAAACACCAACAAGATACTAGGCTCCCCAGCGGAGTCGCCAGTTTGTTGTGGGGAAAAGTATCCGACTCGGATGACCCTATCCCTACTCTAAGGGTGACAGTCCTTAGCAACAACTGAAAGTAAAGCTTTAATGTTTTCCTTTATGAAAGTACAGAGAGAAGGAAGAAAAGATTAACCAACCGGTGTCTTTCGCTTTTGTCGATCCTTATCCTCTCTCTTTGTCTCTTGTTCCCAGCTCCTTGCTCCCTTTGCTGGTCCAGCTACACACAGATCCTGCACAACAGAGAAAAGAAGACTACAAGATACATGTACTCATAACTGATGCATGGATTAGAGTGAATCAAATATACAAGTAAATACAATACATCAATGCAATACAAGTATATAGGAGAACATTCAAAGCTTTATTGATAAAAGTAACAGGGTTCTGAGAAGGTTACAACCATCAATGGCTCCAATCCAGCAGCACCTCCCCAGCAGCAAGAAATCTCCTCTTCACCTCTATAAAAGCAATCACCCAATAGCTCTAACTGTAAACCAACAGCACTTCCTTGCTTGCACAAAATTCCAGCCCCCTTAGACCTCATAGAAGAGCTCTATATATAGGAAAGAAGAAGAAAGAATGAGTCAGCTTGAGACTGACATAAAGTTGTCTTGTGTCCTCTCCCTCTTCAGTTAAACTTCAGTTCTTGAGTCCACTTGGAGATCCTTGCTTACACATGGAGATCAAGTACCTCTTACTCATCACAGGGCGAATCCCATGAACCAAGTGTCAGTTTGGAAGCTTCCTGGGCAACTAACACCTTGCAGAATGACTATGCCACTTGGCCAATCTCGCCCAGCGCAGGTAGCCTTCATTAGAGTTGACTTTCAGCGCAGGTACAAGGAGGAGCAGTTGCATTCCAGTGCAGATGCTCAGTGGAGCAGCTGACATGATCCAGAAATAGCCTGTTTTTGAGTGTTTTCAGGTGGAGAACTGATGGGAAGTGATGTGGTTTGCTGACCTTGTTCTTCTAGGGGTAAGAACAACATGTTTAGGGACTGAGGATCCCTGTAATCATCGACATTTCATGCTCCATGTTGCGAGGCACAAAAATGTCTATAACAGAACCCTACATTAAAGGAGTTAGTAAAAGAAGAATTCTAGAAACTCCTAAATTCCAACTTCATTTTTCCCATTTCTGACAGTAAGTGGGCATCTATGCTTGTCGTTGTCCCCAAAAAGAACAACAAGTGGAGGGTTTGTGTGATTATAGAGAACTTAACAAGGCTACCTAGAAGGACCATTTTCCCTTGCCATTTATGGACCAAGTCTTTGATACCCTGTCTGGCAAATTTATTTTCTTATTTTTAGATGAGTTTAGTGGGTAAGACCAAATACAGATTTCCACGAAAGACCAAGATAAGATGTCCTTTACCTGCCCTTGGGGAAATTCCACCTATAGATTTCTTCCTTTTTGACTCTATAATATGCCAACAACCTTCCAAAGGGTGATATTGGGAATCTTCTCAGATTTGTTGAATGACTATCTAGAAATTTTCATTGATGACTTCACACCCTACGGGGATGCCTTCGAAACAACATTAGTTAATTTGGAAAAAGTATTAGAATGATGTGTGCATACTAATGTCGCTTTGATTACAGAAAAATGTCACATGATGATGAATGAAGGGATCATGCTGGTACATCTTATTTCATATGACGGAATTAAACTGGACCTTGCTAAGATAGAGGTAATCCTAAAAATCCCAATTCCCAAGACACAAAAAGAGGTACATAGTTTCTTGGGTCATGCAGGGTACTATAGGAGGTTTATAGAAAAAATTTCAAGGATTACATCTTCTTTATTTCCTTTACTTATGAAAGAGGAAGAATTTGTATGGAATGGGAAATGCGAGCATGCCTTTACGAAATTGAAAGAATGTGTATCAACAGATCCTATTTTGTGGGGCCCAAATTGGAATTTACCATTCCGCCTAGCTATGGACGCATCTGATACTGTAGCAGGAGCTGTTTTGGGAAACCTATAGGACAATAAATCGTATTCCATTTATTATAAAAGTGAAAACTTGACTCCAACTAAACTCAATTACACGGTGATCGAGAAGGAATTCATTGTAGTAGTGCATGCCATCAATAAATTTTGGAACTACATCACAAGATATAAATTGTTTGTATAGATGGACCACTCTGCCATTTGTTTTTTGATGAAAAAATCAATCACTAATGGTAGGATTACACAGTTGTTATTGATGTTACAGGAATTTGATATAACTATCTTGGATAAACCTAGGAAGGATAATGTGGTAGATGATTTTATTTCTAGATTGACTATTGGTAGTGAAAGTATGCCTATTTAAGATTCTTTTCCGAATGAATATCTTTTTTCTATTTCAGTTCACTCACTGTGGTATGCAAACATAGCTAATTATCGTTTTGTAGGAAAAATCCCCCAACACATATCCTACAGGGAAAAGAAAAGGATCATTAACAAATTGTTAGATACTGATGGATAGAAGGAAATATCTATCACACTAGGCCAAATCATCAAATCAGAAGATGTGTAAGGGAGGATGAAATTTTTTTATATATTTTGAGATTTCCATGAGGAACCTTGCGGGTGTTAATTGAAAATAAGAGAACAGGATACAAAGTGCTCTCAACAGGATACTATTGGCCCACAATATTCAAGGATGATAAGAGATTTGTGAAGGGATGTGACAGCCACCAAAGAATGGGTCAACCACTTCAATCAAAAGAGATGTCGTTGAGACCACAAATAGTCTTAGAACCATTCGAGAAATGGGCTCTATATTTTTTAGGACCAATTAACCCGTCATCTGAGCAAAAATCCTACATTCTAGTCTGCACTGACTATGTCACAAAATGGGATGAGGCGAAAGCATTAATCATAGCTACAGAGCAAGTTATTTCAGACTTCTTGTTTGAATAAATTTTTGTCCGCTTTCGAGTACGTAGAGAAATAGTGATAGATGGAGGCCCCTAGTTCACATCTCATTTGATTCAGAACTTGGTTGAGAAATATAAAATCTGTCATAGAATCACTTCGCCTTACCATCTGCAAGAAAATGGCCAAGTAGAAAGAACCAACAAGATTATTGAGGGTATTCTTACCAAGATCGTAGCTAGCCATCGAAGGAATTGGGTTGATAAACTCCCATAAGTGTTGTGGGCATACAAGACTACAAGGAGTCACACTACAAGAATATCACCATATGAATTAGTGTATGGTAAAAATCTATAGAGTTCAAAATTAAGGCAATGAGAACAACACTGTAGGTAAATCTAGATCTGACAACAACACAAAAATAATGGTTGAATCAACTTAATGAACTAGATGAGAAATAGTTAGCTGTTATTCAGCAAACATACATTTTCTAGCAGTAGAGAGCTAAGTGGCATGATAAATTTATTAAAAAGAAGAAATTTCAAAAAGGATATTGGGCTCTATTGTATGATTCAAGATTTAAGGATTTTAAAGGGAAGCTCTACACCAGGTGGCTAAGTCCTTATGAAGTTGACGTAGTATTTGATAATGGGACTATAAATTTAGTAACCATTGATAGTGCTAGGACACCATTGTTTTGTAATGGGCACTGCCTTCGGCTATATCACAAACCCACCTCAAAGGAATCGTTCATCAACATTGTCAAGGATTTTGATATTCAGATTACGAAGGCAAGGGATAATTCCCCAGTGCTGCCAATTTCTAAATTTTCCAATATGTGCAACTGCTGAAAACCAGCTTCAGTTCGTAGTTGTTACACCCAACATAAATAAATAAAAATATGAATATGTTTGTAAATTCTCTTTGTAAATATTTTTAGGAACATTATGTAAATAAAAAACAGTTGTACAAATAGCATGGAAACATGTTGTTATTACACGAGTAACAACCATCAACTTGTAAGCAACCACATCAACGAAATCGTCAAATGAAATAAGGAAAGAGAGAGTGATCATTAGCATTATGTTGTGGAAGCAACTCATACAACTAGCACATCGGACCAGGTATGTCACATAAAGGTATGTCACTTCTTTCCTCTATTTAACAATTATGGCAATTAAATATGGCATCTCTTTAGACGACTGAGGATTGACACGAGGTAGCAGAAAGAGGAGGAACAACTCCATTCGAAAGAAGACCCTCTTCCAGGTATGAACGAGACCCAGTCTTTGTTGCTTAAAATAAAAAGCTTAGAAGAAGAAAATGAGAAATTAAAGCAGAAATTAGAAGAAAGTAGAGCGGAAGTAAGCATTCTAGTTCTGGATACTCTGGCAGAAGCAGTGGAAAAAATGAGGGTAGATTCCACACAAGGTCCTATGTGTGCGGCATGCACCATAAACCTAGAAGGAACTGGATATAAAGTCTGTGTTGCAAGCACCACCTCAATGGAGACCCAAACTAATCCCTGGGAAGTTGTTACACAAGAACCTATTGACGATGTTGTTGATACACAAGAGCCAGCAGCTAACAGATAGCATTCCATGGGTGGCAACTTGGGAGCTGATACACATGAACCTACCGACGAAACTATTGTTACACAAAAAATAGCAGTAGAGGGAGAAGCTGATCAGGGATGAAAAGAAGAGACTACTACACAAGAACTCATTGATGACACTATTGCTACATAAGAACCATCAATCAAGATAGAGAAGTTTAATCCTCGGGATGTTATTACACCCCCAAGTGATAGTGCATGTAGAGGAACATAGGGTTCTGAATCAGGATGGTGTTCTGAGAGAATTTTATTGATATCTGAGTTACCGAAGTGGAAGCGGCAAGTACTCCTGTTGCAGGACAAAGTGATCTCACTGACGGCACACCAAAAAGTTATAAAATTTCTCAAGGAGAAATAGGTTGAGAAGGATTTGGTAGAAAAATGGGAAAGAGAAGGGAAAGAGGTAGCTACGAATAAGCAAGAAGCGTAGTTGCAATTGTTACAGGATTAGCTTTGGGATCTGACAAATTAAAAAAACAAGTTTCATGAAATCGCCCTAAATTTGTTAGGGTGTAGAAGGCCCTCTCTGGCCTACCCAATTTTTTCTGTGGGAATGATTTTCCTTGTTTCAGTTGAATGCGGTCTATGAAAATAGACCCTATTTGGCTAATTCTACCCAAAAAAATTTGGATGTTTTCCATGCATGCAACTTCCAAGATCAAACCTTGCTTTGTGAGATTTTTATTCATAACATGATTTGTGAACATGTCAGCACGCACATGGTTGCAAACATTCTTTCTTACATGGGCGATTTTCAGTTGTGCACCTTCATTTCTTTCATGAACAATTAGATAGATGGGAATATGGCTATGAAGTCATTGGATGTGAATGAAGAAAAGGAAACATGGATGATCCAAGTTGAACCAAGTATGGCTACAAAATTTAGATGACTCTTTAGGAAATTTTTGAGTGTTCTGAGTGTCAAGGAGCAGGAAGCCATCTACAAGAGGAGGATTGTGAAGATCTACCTCAACCTTTTTGTGCATATGAAGAGTCATGCTCTAACAAGGTGTTATAAGTGCACAAAGGTTAGTAGTGCAGGATTACCAGAGAGTGACCCATTTTGTTTTGAAAATTTTATGATTGTTGTTTCACGGGTCCTAGAATATGCTTGGATTGTAGACTTATTGGCCGCATTTTGGATAGGACTCAGATTAAAATATCCTATAATTTGGTTACTAGTGGAGAAATACCAGCCTTAGTATTAACTGTGTGAATACGAGGAGGAATCTTGGCTACATCAGCTGATGGCTAGTCAAGGATATAGGGTCTCTGAGGAGGATACTGATAATGCTTATAATTTGACAGAATTGCATATGAACCATAACAACAGGCCCTGAGGTATTTTTCATGAGGAAATGTAATTACTTCAGCTTGGGGGCGATGTTGGGTGCATGATTTGTGCATATTTTGGATATTTTGTCAGAGGAGAACAACAATGTCAAGACAATGGTTGTAATATCTTCTTGATTCAATATATATGAAATTATCGATTGGTTTCCTACATAATGTGTTATCTCACATGTTTATGGCTTAATGTTTCTTGACTTGTTAAGTAGGTTGAATTACAATTTGTCTATTATCATGGTTGTTGTTTGCTATTGTTTACTTGTTTCAAGTGTTCAAAGAAGGAAACGAGAGATAGCTGGAGCGAGCAAGAAAGGTCATTACCAAACAGGATAAGCGTACTAAGAGGTAGGCCCTCTTAATTAGTTCTAACCTAAGGAAATCTTCCATAGAATGTATCGGTTGTGGCTAGACCCATTATCAGGCTAGAGGAATTGTTTGTGTCCACACTTAGAATTTACTTCACCACAATCCAAGGAATCCTACTATCACTATTTACATTGATGGCAAGCCCATAACAAATACATTGATTGATTTAGGGGTAGACATTAATGTAATGATGAAAGAAATCTTCATCACCTTTGGATTACATGGACTAAGACATGCACCTATGGTATTGGAACTAGCAGATAGGACCTCTATCAAGCCCGAGGGAATGATAGAAGACATAGTGATTACAATAGATTCTTGGCGATATCCTACTGACTTCCTTATTTTACAAACTAAATCAAACCTGGGGGGCATTCTTTAATTTTAGGAAGGTCATGGCTAGCCACTGCAGATGCATTTATAGGATGCAGGTTTGGGTCCATGATGATTTCTGATGTCCAAGCCACCAAGAATCTTAGCCTTTATCCCCCAGCAAAACCAAATACAACTTTGGGCAACCTCTTGTGCGATGAATTTGAACTTGAGTTAGATCACTCACAACCACTTCTCACCCTCGGGAAGGCATAATGCTTTAAGGATGAAACAAAAGATGATATCATAGGTGGTTTCATTAGTAATTCACTTTCTATTACTTCCATTGAAAACTCAAGGGAGGAGGATGTTGTAGAAGATTTGAGCCTTGAACAGATGAAGACCACTTCAAGTATTAACAACAATCTTGTTGAAATAGAACCAGGTAAATATCTTAAATTTAATCCAAACTTGACTGTTGAATAGAACAGACTGTTGTTCCAATTGTTATAGAAGTACAAAAAGGCATTTGCATGGGACTATACAAATATGAAGGGAATCCATCCTAGCATGTGCACTCACAGCATCTATTTGAAGGAGGGTTGAAATACAATGAGACAATCGCATCAATGTATGAACCTTGCATTAAAGGAGGTAGTAAAAGAAGAATTGTAGAAACTCCTAAATTCCAACTTCATTTTTCCCATTTCTGACAGTAAGTGGGCATCTATGCTTATCATTGTCCCCATAAAGAATGACAAGTGGAGGGTCTGTGTGGATTACAGAGAACTTAACAAGGCTACCCAAAAGGACCATTTTCCCTTGCCATTTATGGACCAGGTCCTTGATACCCTGTTCGACTAGAAATTTTTCTTATTTTTAGATGGGTTTAGTGGGTACAACCAAATACAAACTTCCCCGGAAGACCAAGATAAGATGACCTTTACCTGCCCTTGGGGAACTTTCACCTATAGTGTTCTTCCTTTTGGACTCTATAACACGCCAACAACCTTACAAAGGGAGATATTGGGAATCTTCTCGGATCTGTTGAATGACTATCTGGAAATTTTCATGGATGACTTCACACCCTACAAGGATGCCTTCGAAACAACATTAGTTAATTTGGAAAAAGTATTAGAATGATGTGTGTAGAATAATGTTGCTTTGATTACAGAAAAGTGTCACATGATGATGAATGAAGGGATTATTCTGGGACATCTTATTTCAGATGACGGAATTAAACTGGACCCTGCTAAGATAGAGGTAATCCTAAAAATCCCAATTCCCAAGACATAAAAGGAGGTACGTAGTTTCTTAGGTCATGCAGGGTACTATAGGAGGTTTATAGAAAAAAATTCAAGGATTGCATCTCATTTATTTTATTTACTTATGAAGGAGGCAGAATTTGTATGGAAAGGGAAATGTGAGCATGCCTTTACAAAATCGAAAGAATGTGTATCAGCAGATCCTATCTTGCGGGGACCGAACTAGAATCTACCATTCCACCTAGCTACGGACGCATCTAATACTATTGTGGGAGCTGTTTTAGACAACCTAGAGGACAAGAAACCATATGCCATTTATTATATAAGTAAAAACTTGACTCCAACTGAACTCAATTACACGGTGACTGAGAAGGAATTCCTTGCAGTAGTGCATGCCATCAATAAATTTTGGCACTACATCATAGGATATAAAGTTTTTGTACACATGGACCACTCTGCCATTTGTTTTTGATCAATAAACCAGTCACTAATGGTAGGATTACACAGTGGTTATTGCTATTACAGGAATTTGATATAACTATCCTGGATAAACCTGGGAAGGATAATGTGGTAGCTAATTTTCTTTCTAGACTAACTATTGCTAGTGAAAGCAAGCTTATTTAAGGTTATTTTCTGGATTAATATCTTTTTTCAATTTCAGTTCACTCACTATGGTATGCAGACATAGCTAATTATCTTATTGTAGGAAAAATTCCCCAACACATATCCTACAGGGAAAAGAAAAGGATCATTCAACAAAGTGTTAGATACTCATGGATAGAAGGAAATCTCTATCACACTAGGCGAGATCATCAGATTAGAAGATGTGTAAGGGAGGATGAAATTTTTTATATCCTTTGAGATTTCCATGAGGAACCTTGCGGAGGTCAATTGCAGATAAGAGAACAGGATACAAAGTGCTCTCAACAGGATACTATTGGCCCACAATATTCCAAGATTCTAAGAAATTTGTGATGGGATGTGACAGCTACCAGAGAATGGGTCAACCACTTCAATCAGAGGAGATGTCGTTGCGACCACAAATAGTCTTAGACCCATTTGAGAAATGGGCTCTATATTTTGTAGGACCAATTAACCCATCATCTCAACAAAAATTCTACATTCTGGTCTACACAGACTATGTCACAAAATGGGTCGAGGCAAAAGCATTAACCAGAGCTACAAAGCGAGTTGTGTCAGAATTCTTGTTTGAAGAAATTTTTGTCCGCTTTGGAGTACGTAGAGAAATAGTGATAGATGGAGGCCCCTAGTTCACATCTCATTTGATTCAGAACTTGGTTGAGAAATATAAAATCTGTCATAGAATCACTTCGCCTTACCATTTGCAAGAAAATGGCCAAGTAGAAAGAACCAACAACGTTATTAAGGGTATTCTTACCAAGATCGTACCTAGCCATCGAAGGAATTGGGCTGATAAACTCCCAGAAGTGTTGTGGGAATACCAGACTACAAGGAGGCACACTACATGATTCTCACCATATGAATTAGTGTATGGTATAAATCCTCTATTTCCTATAGAGTTCGATATTAATACATTGAGAACAACACTGTAAGTAAATCTAGATTTGACAACAACACAAAAACAATGGTTGAATCAACTTAATGAACTAGATGAGAAACGATTATCTATTATTCAACAAACATACATTGTCCAACAGTAGAGAGCTAAGTGGCACGATAAATTTATTAAAAAGAAGAAATTTTAAAAAGGAGATTGGGCTCTATTGTATGATTCAATATTTAAGGATTTTAAAGGGAAGCTCTGCACCAGGTGGCTAAGTCCTTATGAATTTGACGCAGTATTTGATAATGGGACTGTAAATTTAGTAAACCATTGACAGTTCTAGGAAACCATTGTTTTCTAATGGGAACTATCTTTGGCTATATCATAAACCCACCTCAAAGGAATCATTCATCAACATTGTCAAGGATTCTGACCTTTAGATTACAAAGGCAGGGGATAATTCCCTTGTGCCGCCAATTTCTAAATTTTCCAATATGTGTAACAGCTGAAAACCAACTTCTGTTGGTAGTTGTTACACCTAGCATAAATAAATAAATAAATAAACATATAAATAAAAATCTAACTATGAAAACCTCTTCTGGGGCACAGGAAGACCGATTGTGAAAGTTGAAAACCAGCTTCTATTGGCGGCTGTTACATATTTCTTTTCTCTCTGTAACAACATTTTGTAACTCATGTATATTCTATTTTTTATGTTGCTACAAGTTCTATTAGAATATGTTTGTAAATTCTCTTTGTAAGTATTTTTAGGAAGATTATGTAAATAAAACACGGTTGTACAAATAGCATGGAAACATGTTATTGTTAAACGAGTAACAACCATCAACTTGTAAGCAGCCACGTCAACGAAATCATCAACTAAAATAAGGAAAGGGAGAGTGTTCATTAGAATTATGCCGCAGAAGCAACTCATACAACTACCACATCATGCCAGGTACAACACATAAAGGTATGTCACTTCTTTCCTCTATTTAACAATTATGGCAATTAAATATGGCATCTCTTTAGACGGCTGAGGATTGATGTCACATTGAACTCAGGGGAGAGGACGAGTCATTTCGTAATCTATGATCTCGAATTTAAAACTGATAATCATTATTAAAATCTTATCATCATTATCCCTTTTATTCCAATCATGCCAAGAATTGAAAGTGCATTTAATGCCAGATATCCATGATTTAGACCAACAATGGACCATACCGTGTGTAGTACGATCCTCTTTAACTCAAAATCCTCGTTTTATTGCCTTTTACTTCCCCGACATCAACCTCAGCGAGCATTGCATCTTCATTCCAAAATTTTCAGAGCTAGAACAGAGTACAGAGTGCTGGGGTAGAGATGGGAGGAGGAGCAGTCCGAGAGGAGCCCACTTCGACGTAAGCTTTGGAGAATTGCCCTGGGGCATGCTAGGTATTTAAAGACATGGGTTGGTTCTATTTTTCGAATGACTTAAGGGGTTAGAAGAGTCAGTCGCAATGGAATTCACTCAGAACCTACACAAAAACCAGACAGAAGTCTGGGGGTTAAAGCTTGAAGTCATAGAGGAAGTAATTTCCCATGTAACATCACTACAAACTATGGGGAAATGGTGGTTCAACAGAAAAATCAATGACCCTTCTCTTAAGGTTGAGTTCCTTCAAGGAGAGGAACAATTGGAGAAGAAGGGTAGGGGAACTGATACATTGTCACTCCCTCAACCATGGGGAGATGTTTCCCTGTACATTATTGAGTATATCACCTATGAGGGAAGGGAAACAATTTTATTTAACTATAATTTTGCATTATTGAACCACTTGCATCACAGGAAGCTGGTTAACATTCCATATTTTTTGTTAGAGAACATGAGGCACATGTCTGTAGCTATAAACCTTGCTTCACACCACGAGACTTCTGTCACCAATCATGGTGTGATCAAATTGATTGTATTGGACACCTTGGAATGACAAGGCAGAAGCTAGGAAGAATTCATGAGTAGAAAAGTAAGGACCTCCGACAAGAGGTGAACTAAAGCCCCTGATGCCCCGAAAGAAGCAGAGGAAACTGGAAGGATTGAGAAAAGGTCATTAAAGAAGCCAGTAGGCGAAAAAATACCGAAGAAAAGGGTAAAAGTCAGTCCGTGGCCAAAACCTTCACATTCATCCAGCAAAGGACCGAGCAAGGACATGGGGAAGCAAAAAGAGAAGGAACAACTCCATTTGGAGGAAGACCCTCTTCCAGTTAAGAATGAAACCCAGTCTTTTCTTCTTAAAATCAAAAGCTTAGAAGAAGAAAATGACAAATTAAAGCAGCGATTAGAAGAAAGTATAGCATAAGTAAGGGTTCCAGGTTTAGATACTCCGGGAGAAGCAATGGACAAAATGAGGGCGGATTCTGCACAAGGTCGTGTGTGTGCGGCATGCAACATAAATCTAGCAGGAACTGGATATAAAGTCATTGTTGCAAGCACCACCTTGATGGAGACCCAAACTGATCCCTGGGAAGTTTTTACATAAGAACCTATTGATGATGTTGCTAATACACAAGAGCCAGTAGCTTAAACAGAGCATTCCATGGGTGGCAACCTAGGAGCTGATACACAAGAACCTACCAACAAAACTATTGTTACACAAAAACTTGCAGTAGAGGCAGAAGCTGATCAGGGATGAAAAGAAGAGACTACTACACAAGAACTCATTGATGACATTGCTGTTACATAAGAATCATCAATCGAGATAGAGAAGCTCAATCCTCAGGATGTTATTACACCCCCAAGTGATAGTGCATGTAGAGGAACACAGGGTTTTGAATCAGGATGGCGTTCAGAAAGAATTTTATTGATATCTGAGTTATCGAAGTGGAAGTGGCAGGCACTCCTATTGCAGGACGAAGTGATCTTGCTGACGACATACGAGAAGGTTATAAACTTTCTCAAGGAGAAATGGGTTGAGAAGGATTTGGTAGAAAAATGGGAAAGACAAGGGAAAGAGGTAGCTATGAAGAAGCAAGAAGAGTAGTTGCAGCTATTACAGGATTAGCTTTGGGATCTGACAATTGAAAAAAACAAGTTTCATGAAATCACCCTAAATTTGTTAGGGTGTAGAAGGCCCTCTCCGGCCTACCCAATTTTTTCTGTGGGAACGATTTTTCTTGTTTCAGTTGAATGCGGTCTATGAAAGTAGACCCTATTTGGCTAATTCTACCCAAATTTTTTTGGATGTTTTCCATGTGTGCATCTTCCAGGATCAAAGCTTGCTTTGTGAGCTTTTTCTTCATAACATGATTTGTGAACATGTCAACACGTACATGGTTGCGAAAATTCTTTCTTACATGGGCAATTTTCAGTTATGCGCCTTCATTTCTTTCATGAACAATTAGATAGATGGAAATATATTATGAAACCATCTCAAGAAAAGATAGAGAAGATAGATCCACGCCTTAGAATTCAGCCTCTTTGAGGGGGCAACCTCCTTTACATTACATAAATGAACAATTCTTTGATGATTCAAATGAAAAAACCTCCTTTCTATATATAGGAGTCTATGGAGTCACAATATAACCCAGCCAACCTAACAATAATAATATAAAGCCACAAAAATAACAATAGAGGGATTCTATGGGGCACAATAATAAAAATATGGGGACAATAGGGGCTCAACAATATTAATAAGGGATACAACTACAATAGTAATAGGGTAATCACTAGTATTATAGGGACCTAACATGCCCCTCTCCTTCAAAAAAGTGTTGTCCTCAATGCTTGAGTAGTTCTACATGCTTCTGTATAAAATTCTCATCCTCCCATGTGGAATCTTCAACGGATAAGTTCTTCCACTTGATGAGATACTCCGAAATTGATCGATTTCGTAGCTGTCGAGTTCTTGTTTCTGTGACTGCTTCCGGTTCCAATATAATTTTTCCTTCCTCGTCAAATTCTAGCAATATTAGTTAAACTGGGAGCTTCTCGCCTATAACCTTCTTTAAACATGAAACATGGAAAACTGGGTGCACTCGAGATGCTGCAGGGAGCTCCAATTTGTATGCCATAGTACCAATATTTTGCAACACCTTGTACGGACCATAATACTTTGTGATAATTTATTATCCTTCTTAGCTTGCTTGAGGGACATTTGTTTATATGGTTGTAGTTGTAGGAATACCCAATCACCTACATCAAAACTTCTTTCGCTGCGATGTTGATTTTCCTGTTGTTTCATTCTATTCTATGCCAAAATGAGGTTATCCTTTAAGAGTTGGAGGACTTGTTGTTGATGTTCGATGTGATGTTCCACTGCTTGAACCTTAGAATTTTCTCTTAAATATGATGTGATGGATGGTAGCTAATATCCATAAAGTGCCATAAATGGGGTCATTTTTGTTGATGTATGGAAGGAAGTGTTATACCACCATTCATCTAGAGGCAACCATTTGACCCATTGTGTCTGTTTATCAGATATAAAGCAACGAAGATATCCTTCCAAACATTTGTTTACTATCTCAATTTGCCCATCAGATTGAGGATGATAAGATGAGCTATGAGCTAACTGAGTACCAAGACAAGAAAATAATTATGTCCAAAAATTTCCAGTGAAAATGGGATCTTTGTCACTTATAATAATCTTTGGGTTTCCATGCAGCTTTTGAATTGTTTCCATAAATGCAGTAGAAATTGTACTGGCTTTAAATGGATGTGATAATGCACAAAAGTGTGCATACTTGGTAAGTCTGTCAACTACCACCATGATGACACTCTTTCCCTCAGACTTGGGTAAACCTGTGATAAAATCCATTGAAACCTCCTCCCAACGTTGGTTTGGAATGGATAAAGGTTGTAATAGACCCAGGGTCTTAATTGTTTCAACTTTATTTTGTTGGCAAACTAAACATTCTGCCACAAACTTTTGAATATCTGATTTAAGGCCATCCCAAAAAAATTCCTTCTTAACCCTGCGGTAAGTTTTTAAAAATCCTGAGTGCCCTCCTAAGGGAGAAGTGTGCAATTCCATAAGAATTTTTTGTTTGAGTTGCGAATTCTTACAGAGGTATAAGCGATCTCTGTACCATAACGAATCATTTTTCTAGCTAAATGTATCAGATGTAATGGAATCTTGTTGTAACTTTCGAATAAGTGCCCATACTTCTTCATCATTCTTCCATTCCTCCCTTGCTTCGTTTATCCAATCTGGTTGGATAATAGAAATGGCGCACAACAATGCTTCCACATCCTCATCCTTTCTTGAGAGTGCATCTGCCACCACATTTTTCTTCCCTTTTTTATAGATGATTTTAAAGTCATAACCCAACATCTTTGTGACCCACTTTTGTTGCTCTCCAGAGGATAATCTTTGTTCTAAAAAGTATTTAAGGCTATCATGATCTGTTTTTACCTTGAAGTGTCTTCACATTAGGTAGGGTCGCTATTTCTTAAGTTCATGTAGTATTGCCAACATTTCCTTCTCAAAAATAGCTTTGTGTAAAAACTTTCCATTGATTGGATGACTTTCAAAAGCAATGGGTCTTTCATCTTGCATTAAAACAACACCAATTCCATTCCATGAAGCATCACATTCCACAATAAAGGTTTTTGTGAATTTTGGTGTAGTTAAGACCGGTGCTTGGCACATTGCCTCTTTAAGATGTTCGAAGGCCTTTGTTTCTTCTGAAGTCCATGAAAAAACATCTTTCTTCAATAATGTTGTTAGAGGTGCTGCTATTCTCCCATAATTCTTAAAAAATTTGCAATAATACCCTGTCAACCTGAGAAATCCTCGCAGATGCTTTATGGATGTGTGGATTTTCCATTCCTTAATGGCTTTAATTTTGCTTGGGTCTACCTTAACTCCTTCATGAGATACAATACTACCCAGATATTCCACCTCTTGTACTCCAAAGAAACATTTGGATCTTTTTGCATATAATTGTTTCTCCTCCAATATTTGTAGCACCTTGTCAACATGTTCAACATGATCCTTCCAAGACTTACTGTAGATTAGTGTATCATCAAAAAATACTAACACAAATTTTCTATGAAGGGTTTGAAAATGGAATTCATCAGACCTTGAAATGTAGAAGGTGCATTGGTAAGGCCAAAAGGCATGACCAAAAATTCATAATGAACCTAATGATTTCTAAATGTTGTTTTCAAAATGTCTTCAGTCTTCATTCTGATTTGATGATATCCTGAAGGAAGATCCAACTTGGTGAAGTAAATTAATCCATGCAATTCATCTAGTAATTCATCAATGATAGGAATGGGAAACTTATCTTTAATAGTGAGCTTGTTGAGCTCCCTATAATCCGGACACATGCGCCATGATCCATCCTTCTTGTGCACCAATACTACTGGAGCAGAGAAAGAACTTTGACTAGGTTGAATTATACCAGCCTCTAGCATTTCTGCAACCATACATTCAATTTCACTCTTTTGGGCATAGGGATATCTGTACGGCCTGATGTTTGGAGGAACATTTCCTAGAATCAGATGAATAGCATGATCATGATCACGAATAGGTGGGAGACCTTTGGGAGTCTCAAAAACCTTGGAATGATTGTCCAAGACTTTTTGGAGATCTGAAGAAATAGATGATTCCAATGTGGAAACATCTAGCGAACATAATTGAGCAATTACACCTCTTTGTTCCCTTTTTAGAAGCTTTGTCATACCGTTAGAGCTGATTATCTTTCCCGGTTTCCCTGCAATACCCCTTAATTCAACTTCCTTTCCTTCAGCAGAAAATTTCATGAAAAGTTCTTGAAAATTAAAAGCTACTATAACCAACAATTGTATCCATTGGACTCCTAGTACAACATCAGCACCTCCCATTGGAATGGAAAGCATTGGGCTAGTCAATACATATTCTCCCATGGATAGCTTGATATTATGGCACTTCCTAGAGAAATTTATTGTTCCTCCATTTGCAATCATCACTTGACACTCTGGTGCTGGATATAGGAAGAAATTCACTTCTTTTTCTACCTTACAATGAATAAAATTGTGGGTACTTCTTGAATCAATCAACACTATTACCTTTTTCTTCTTGATTTGTCCTTCTATCTTGATGGTTTGAGGAGTGGTAATTCCAACCAATGAATTACAAGATATGGTTGGATTCATTTCTTCTTTATCTAGGTTTTGTTCCTGGAGTATATCCTCTTCCTTTGACCTTTCTTTCTCCTTTTCTTCTTCCTCTTCACAATCTATTTAGAATAATTTCTCCTCAGCACACTTATGACCTTTAGTGTATTTGCTATCACAACTGTAACAAAGCCCTTTCGATCTTTTTTCTTCCAATTTTTGTGGTGTCAACCTTATAGGTTGTGGAAGGCTAGGGGTAACAACACTTCCATCTTTATAGTTGTGACTAGTATGCTTCCTGGTTACCATAATTTTTCTTTCCATTTTTCTTGCTAATCTGAATGCCTTCTCTAATGAATCAGGTTCCCAAAGGCGAACATCATGATGGATATTATTCTTTAAAGTCCCTATGAACACATCAATCCTATGTTCCTCTGGAATATTTTTTACCCTTATGTTCAATTTTTGGAACTCCTCAATATGCTCCATTATTGAACCCTTTTGTTTGAGACTTATCAATTGGCTAAAAAAAAGTGTTGCTTTTTGTATCCTCATAATGTGCTGTCAATTCTTCCATAAAAATTTCCCCAAGTGATAATTTGTTTACGAGAGCAAAGCCATTGATACCATACAAACTGATTTGGTTGCAAATATAAAATTGCAATACGTACCTTTTGTGTGTTTTTCACGTTATTGAGATCGAAAAATTGCTCCATCTGTAATATCCATGTTGCGGGATCCTTGCCATCAAACTTCCTCATATCGATTTTTGGAATATGTTGGGTCTTCAATCCAACATTAGAGTCTATGGAATCATGATTAACATTTTTTTTGTTCTCATCATGAGTTTCCTTTACTACCCTTTCACCATTAGTGACCATTTCTTGTAGCAACTTATTCATATCTATCTTCAATTCTTCCATCTTATCACAGCCATACACACCTTTTTTCACTTTGAATTTGATGTATCTCTGTAATTTCGGATCATCCAGTTCTAAAATTGCGACTTGTAGTAGCCTCTGCGTCCTCTTTCCAATGCCACCAATCTGATCCAAATTGGATTCTCCAAGAAATAGTTATGCACAATCTCCCAAGATGACCTAATTATAGACCTATCCAAAAGAGCGAAATTGTATGAAGTGCCACGTGTCACTGTTTCAACTTATGGCACTGAAAAATATATACAAGAAACTACAGTCCGTCCTCTTTCTATAACTTCTTACAAAATTTCAATCTGATGCTCAAAGAGAAAGTTATGACGATTTTCCCCAGGTCACCTGTTTGGAATGTAATTCAAGAGTTTACAAAAAGACCAACTTCCTCAGAACATATTTCCGCAAATATAGTGCGAAAGGCTCTGAAATTCGAACCCAAGGTTCAGTGTGATTTCATCTCAAATGGATTTTCTTTTCCGCTTATGAAACGTTGCAGAAAAAAAAACTTATAGTGAAAATGATGACCTATTTGGAGTAGCGAAACCCTAGAATCCAAAGCTCTGATACCGAATGTTATGAAACCAGTTCAAGGAAAGATAGAGAAGATAGATCCACGCCTTAGAATTCAGCCTCTTCGAGGGGGCAACCTCCTTTACATTACATAAATGAAAAACTCTTTGATGATTCAAATGACAAAACCTCCTTTCTATATATAGGAGTCTATGGAGTCACAATACAACCCAGCCGACCTAACAATAATAATATAAAGCCACAAAAATAACAATAGAGGGATTCTATGGGGCACAGTAATAAAAATATGGGGACAATAGGGGCTCAACAATATTAATAATGGATACAACTACAATAGTAATGGGCTAATCACTAGTATTATAGGGACCAAACAGAATATGGCTATGAAGTCACTGGACGTGAATGAAGAAAAGGCAACACGCATGATCCAAGTTGAACCAAGTATGGCTGCAAAACTGAGATGACTTTTAGGAATTTTTTTAGTGTTCCAAGTTTTAAGGAGTAGGGAGTTGTCTACAAGAGGAGGATTTTGAAGATCTACCTCAACCTTTTTGTGTAGATGAAGAGTCATGCACTAACAGGGTGCTATAATTGCACAGAGGTTAGTAGTGCAGGATTACCAGAGAGTGACCAGTTTTGTTTTCAAAATTTTATGGTTGTTGTTTCACGGGTCCCAGAGTATGCCCGGATTGTAGACTTATTGGGTGCCTTTTGGATAGGACTCAGATTCAAATATCCTCTAATTTGGTTACCAGTGGAGGAATACCAACCATAGTGTGTGATTACGAGGAGGAATCTTGGCTACATCAGTTGATGGCTAGTCAAGGATCCAGGGTTGTTGAGGAGGATACTGATAATGCTTATAATTTGACAGAATGACATATGAACCATAACAACAGGCCCTGAGGTATTTTGCATGAGGACACGCAATTGCTTCAGCTTGGGGGAGATTTTGGGTGCAGATTTTTGGATATTTTGGATACCTTTCCCCCCTATCCTTGACCATTTCACCTTTGAACCTGTGGATACCTTTTTCCTGGTTGTAAGAATTCATTTTTGGCATAACATATTATTTTTCCATTTTTGTTAGATATGAATGAGGTGATATCCTTTTTTATGGCTAACCATGGAAATTGTGGACAAAGGATCTATGGTTATGTTTCTTTTAGGTGATGCTTCCAAGACCATAGCCAAAGGATGAACATCAGATTCTGAGTTCTTGTTGTTACGCCCCAAACATTGTTGTTACACTCCAAACTGCTATTACACCTCAGTTGTTGTTGTTACACCTTAAGCATCATTGTTACACTGTGGGACAATAAATACTTTGCAACCATCTAAGGACTATGGGTACTATTCCACAGCACAGTTGTCGTGAAGATTGTATTATCCATAAGCAGCTAGGGAATCAAGATAGTTGTGATTTTGAGGAATGATGTAACAACAATAAGCCTTGTATTTAGAACTTTTTGTAACAATTTCTATTTTCTCTCTATATTGATCAACGTGAGAATCGTGAGATTCTCATTATTGATACATTTCTTATTTTGGAAATGTCAATATTATAAATGGAACTCAGTTCCATGTAACAGAGGACAAGTATCATTATTTTTCTCCTATAATTCATAATCATTTCTTAATACAAAGAGTAGCGTTGTTGATGCTTTCACAACTGTGGTGTTGAAGTTTTATTAATTTGTAATTCATCCTTGCACCGTGCCAGGGAGGAAGGGCCCTCCTCTTTAGCAGGAATTGTAGTAGAAGCAGTAGCATAGTGGTAGATTTATTATTGTTCCTTTATGTAAGTGTGAAATTATTCCAGTCGCTATGTAATTTATAGAATGGGTTTTTTCCTTTACTAGATTTTTGATATGATGTCACACAGGATTTGGTTGAACATAATATTTAGTTAACCGACTTAGTTATTGGTGTGGTTTGTGGTGCCCCTTCCCTTTGGTAACATGAAGTGTGGTTTCGTCTCTGTAGAATGCTTTTGATTTCTGCACTGCAATTAGATTCAGTGACACTATTTTATATTTTAATTTTACTCTTGGCTGAAGTGTATCAGCACAGATAGTGCATACTCCTTTGAAATAAACAGACCTACCATGGGTTGACAATTAATGGTTGTGATTCAGTCATATTTATAATGATTAAATTGGCTCAATGACATCCAACACCAAATTTCCTCCCATATCATCAAGGGGGAGCACTTAGAAACTGATGACACCCTCACTTTGCTCATCCCCACACACCCTCATTGGGGAGTTGCAACCATGAAGAAGGAGGTTATGGAATTCTTGAAAGATGTGATCCTTAAGAGAGGGAGTCCATGGTTGTGCAATATTAAGAGCTTCACATTGTTGATAACTAGTTGAGAATCCACTTCAATGATTAGCTTGGTGTATGAGAGGTGGAGAGGAAATTAGGAGCCCATTTCCAAGGAGAAGTTTCAGTGTTTTTGGTATTCGAGCTTATATTTTTTGAGAAGTGGAAGAGAGCATGCATAATAATCATGAAAAATGCCTCAGCTAAAATTTCCCAAGTTGCCTTTCGAGGTATCGTCAAAGTTGATTTTGACCAAATAATAAGGAGAAGGGGACCACGAGGAGAGGAAGAAACAAGAAAAAGTCGAGGGAAGAGGAATGTGGGGAGAGGGGGAATAGGGGAAGGGAAGATCTTCCTTAGGATTTTTAATTCAAAAGAAGGTGAGGTCCAAGCATCCAGAGGCAAATGGATGATAAAGTTGGTTTCTTTTACTGCACAAAGGATTTTTCACCAGATCAAATGTTTAGGAAGGCTTTGACTTTTGAAGGTGTGTCCCTTTCATTCTTTCTAGATACACCATAGAAGATGATTGAGAATTAAAGTCCACGGTTTATTTAAAATGGAATTTTCAAATTGATTTATAGTCCAATTGGAAATGGTGTTCTCTAAGCTATCAGATCTCTAAAAGAATACTCAAAGAGAATTTCCACCTATCTTGCTAGAGTAGTTTCATTTATTAAACAAATAGTTGACATCTTTGTGGCTATTGTGGCATTGCTGACAGAATGATGGTCCTTTGTAGCCATATTTGATTAATCAAAGACCTTAGGGATGGGCCATGGAAACCCTTTCTTCCCATTTTTCTTTGTGAGGAGATCTTTAGGGATGGGCGATGCGAATCTTTTCAACTCATTATTCTTCACGATAACATGCCTTACAACATAATTCTTTTTCTTATATAAGGTTACCCTTTCCCTACATTCCTTTACGTTTTAAATGAAGACAATTCATCTTTTCTTTTTTACTCACTTAATTTAATAGATTCACATAAGAGATTAAACTCAATTAGTGATTCTCACAAGGAAGTGTTAGAAATAATGTTTATTTTAGCTACTATTCTAAGGATTGTTGGAGTTTGTTGAGAGGTTTTCTCAATACTATTCTCTAGCTTAGAATCTGTTGGATCTCATATGCACTATATATGTGTGATGCATTTTGGTTTTGAAATGTAAAATAAAAATATTATTGTGTGTAATCTCTATGCGATGTCTACTCCTCAAATATCTAATATGGTATCATAGCCTAGACTCTAGGCTTAACTCCCTCACGAGAGGGCCCAAGAGACTGTGAGAATTAAATTGAGAATGAATTTGTTGCATGGTAGGGGTAGAATAGTGTATATTATTGTTTTTTGCGCGATTTTTGATGTGAGATTTTAGTATTGAGACTAGTGTGTTTCTCAGTAGTAAATTATTATGTTTTACTTTACTAAAATTCAACATGACACCCTTAGCAATATTCACTAGATTTTGGCTTTTTTATCAAGCAAGAAATGTGATTTTTTCATTCTATAGCTGCTACATAAACAATTTTGTTGTGGATTTGTTTAAGATCTCGGTCAGATTCTTCTCGGAAGTTTTTCCAATTGATCTCTCATTACAAGCTTCAAATTTTGTGTCTACACAAGAATTGAACGGATTTCATATAGTCATGGAGTGTCACATTACATGTTGCATGGAATTTTGATTGTTTGATTGTTGCGGATTGGACATGGTTTTCAAAGAAACCTGTGGACACATGGGCACAATTCTAAACTTAGAGCCAATGAATACATTTCTATAGATAGAGCAGGCATCAGATTCATTCCACCAAGCATCTTAAGGAAATTTTTTGTCGGTAACTCTATGCGTAATAGGCATTTTTCTTGGATTTCCAATTTTGTTGTTCATTTTTGGCAATAAATCACAGGCAAGGAGATTTGGGACTGAAAGCTCGACCTACCAGGGTAAGAAATTTCGTGAAACTCAACAACAAATCAGATCAAAGAGGGATTCTAGCATTGATATTTTGAATGAAATGATGACTCCCCATGTTGGGGATTTCAGTACTTCATCGTTGATGATACAATATTATGACTAGATCTATTTGTTGCACTGCAATTGAATATTGCAAAAAAGGAGCACCTATCTATTAAAAAGGGGACAAATACAAATATGACATCTTTATGTTGGAAACAAGGTGGTCAAAGGTGGATTTAGGAGCCTTTTGTGGTGGTCAAAGGAAGCAATCCAATCTTATGCATCTCAAAGTTGGCTCTCCATTATGAATTTATTTTAGTAGTACAATGGCTATATTTTTTAGAAAAAGCGTGGCTATATCATTTTATTTAAAAAATTACACATTATATTTATTTATTTTGGTTTTTAAATTGAAGGTGCATAACCAATTATGGAACAGTGTAGCATAATTCAAATTTCTGCTTCTTGGTGCTCAAAAACCCTTGAACACACCATTAGTTTGATTGTGTTTACACATTGTTATAGTTTGTTGTTCCTGATGCTCAGAAACCCTTGAACAATGAATATTGGTTATAGTACGAGATCCTTGTATGTTAGCCAGGCCAGGTTGTATGATTAACTTCTGAATACATTCAGTATTCTAACTACCTTCCTAGAAACTGATAGATAGTCGAAAACAAAATATCCAACAGATGATGGTATGTCCATAGAATGGTTAAGTTACTTGATATTTTTTCTTGCGGAAGCATCGGCGAGCCAAGTATGTCAATATTGTTGATCACACAAGTATGTCAATAACGGTCAGAAGAAGTTGTGACTTAAATGATCAAGTGGTAAGCTCAAAGTTTTGGTAGAGAAAGAGCGCAATCTAGAAGATTCCAAAGTGGGTATTAGTGTTGATGAAGACGTGCTATTGGAATCTTTTCAACTGACATTTTTTTAGAACAATTCACACAACTTAAAGACAAATTAATTTAAAAAATTGAAATAAAAATTAATACTTATAATTTTTTTATATCAAAATTAATTAAATAATTAATTATATTTAAAAAAATTATTATATAATCTTTTCTGCATTCAAATTATATATATATGAAAATTGTTTAAAATTAAAATTTCAAACCCTTTAAATATGATAATATTCTTCAGCTTTGAATGATTTGGGCGAAGATAGTTCGTTGAATACATTTAAAGAATAAGAACCAACCACTGCGTTCTCCGTCACAGGATCCATGTAGCTCCTTAGCTACAACTCAACCTCTATTAATTATAACTGAGGGGTCTGAGTATTTAAAGGCATACAAAACTTTGGAAGACGCTACTTAGAGAGTTCTCCTCGGAAGCCACACCACACAAATGATTGGCTAATTTCCAGTAATATACAAATTCAATGATAAATTATATTCGATAATCAAGCAATGAGGGATTATGTTCAATGTTTTATGTGAACATAAAATTTGATTTAAAAAAATAGATTAAGTATTCATTTTTATAGTTTGATGAGTTTTTGTAAACATTAGGAATAATATTATTTAAAACTAAAAACAATTTTACATATTAATATAGAAAGCAAGAAAGAAAATTATTTTAATGTCCACGAGACTAAAGATAGTTTATGGGACATATTACTTCTTCATTTGGTTAGTGTATTCAACCCTTGAAAGATGTGATCCTTAAGAGAGGGAGGTAATGATTGTCCAATATTAAGAGTTTGATTAATACTTTCTATGTTAGCCAAGAAGTTCACCACCTTATTGGTTGAGCATCAAACATGGGAGGTGAGAACTACTAGAATTTGTGAGAGAGAGGATTTCATTTTGATGAGATGATTTTCTAGTCATAAGATAATTGATATCTTTTTAGAGTTCCCTCCATGGAGGAGATGTTTCACTTCGCTCATAACTAGTTGAGAATCCCCTTCAATGATTAGCTTGGTGTGTGAGAGGTGGAGGCTCAATTGAGAAGAGCCCATTTACAAGGAGAAGAGTTTAGCAGTGTTGTTGGTAGTCAAGCCCATATTTCTTAGAAGTAGTAGAGAGCATGTTTGATCATCACGAAAAATTCCTCCGTAGCTAGCGTTTCCAGGTTGCCTTTGGAGGTGCCATCAAAGTTCAATTTGACAAAATAAGGCAAAGGGGACCAAGAGGAGGGGAAGAAACAAGTGAAAACTAAGGGAAGATGATGGTGGTGGGGGGAGGGCAAGGAAGAGCTTCCTTAGGAATTTAAGTTCAGAAGAAGGTGAGGTCCAAGCATTAAGAGGCTAAGGGATGAGAAAGTCCAATTCCTCCATGTATAGGAGAAGCTCGTCTTGCTTTCATTTCTTTTAAATAAAACTTTCCCTGAGGAGGTTACGACATTCTTGAAAGATGTGATCCTTAAGAGAGGAAGGCCAGGTTGTGCAATATTAAGAGCTTCATCAACACTCCTTATGTTGGCCAAGCATTTTGAACCTCTAGAGGCACATGTGTAAATAGTAGAAAACCATTGACATGTTTGGTGGACACTCCATCATTACGATTGTGCAGTATTAAGAGTTCATCAACATTCCCTATGTTAGCCAAGAAGTTTTCCACCTTATTAGTTGAGCACGAAAGATGGGTGGTGAGGACTACTAGAGTTCGCAAGTGAGAGGATTACATTCTCCTGAGATAATTCTCTAGTTGTGGGATAATTAATAACTTTTTAGAATTTCCTCCATGGAGAAGATGATTCAATTTGTTGATAACTAGTTGAGAATCCTCTTCAATCGAATAAAGTCAACTTTGTTAAACTCCACTGTAATTATTTCTAGTGATTTAATTTTTATATGTTCATTAGTTAAAAATAAATAAATGTGTAATATCATGAATAAAGTCACTTGAAGATATTTATTGATTTCATGTTCAGGGATAATTATGGTAATAGGTTAGTATGGGTTTTTTGGTATTGTTTTTTCAGCCAGAAAATTATTAGAAAATTGGATTAACTTATCATAAGTTATTTAAAAAAATAAATAAATTGAAAATTATTAGAAAATTAGATTAACTTATTATTAATTTATTTTTAAAAAATATCATTAAATTGCAAGAGAGAGATGGTGATCCATAAACTCTGAAACTTAAAATATCATTCATTCCTTTAAAATCTTCTGCAATTAATTGAATACAAAATTTGATGTTTTTTTTCCCTATGTAGAAAAGATATATATCATAACGATAATCTTATATTCTTTGGTAAGAAGATTTGAATGATTTGTGCGGATACAGATTATTGAGTGCATTTCAGAGTGCGGATACAGATTATTGAGTGCATTTCACTTAAAATCTTCATCTTCCACAGCGATGTTCAGTCGAACCGGCGATGTTTAAAAGGATTGGAGTAGTCCGTGCCATCCTCATCATCATCGTCACTTGGTGAAAGAGGAGGACGTTGCTCACGAGCTGAAGGCGACGGCGGACGTATATCATTATCATTCTCCTCTTCTTCATCATCTGACTCGTCGTCGTCGTCGTCATCATCGGTGTCGTCATCGTCGTCGTCGTCATCGTCATCGTCGTCTTCGTCATCGTCGTCATCATCATCGTCTTCGTCTTCGTCTGCTGACTCATAGTCGTTGTCCTCCTCCCGTTGCTCGGCTGGGTTGTTATGGTTGTCCTCCTGCTGCTGCTCCACTGGGTCGTTATCGTTGTCCTCTTCCTGCTGCTCGATTGGGGGGTCGTCATCGTTGTCCTCTTCCTTCTGCTCGATTGGGACGTCATCGTTGTCGTCCTCATCGTTGCCCTGAGGAATCATTATGTCACCATCACCATCCCTCTGCTCTTGGTCCTCGTCATCTGTCTCTCTATTTATATCACTTTCAACACCATGATCGGGCGAGGGGATGGAGATGGTGGTAGAGCGAGGTGGAGAATGGACATACACATATTCGGATGGGAGCTGAAGGTTAACTGTTTTTGCACGCTCTCGCTTTTCCCTGGAGCTGTTAGCGGAGTCTGCCCGTGCCCTGTCTGCCCATCCGAATTGCTGCAACATTTCTCGCACCCACGGACAGGAGCACGGGACGCCACTCCTCGCATGATATGGGAAATTGTTGTGCATCCCCTGATGGGCGTAGGTATAAAATGGAGAATTTTGCCTGGTGCGTGTGAGGCATTTGTCGAGTATGGTCCAGCACAACCCCGCCTGCAAACCAGCTTTCGCGTTTTCTGTCACGGGATCCAGGTAGCTCCTTAGCTGCAAGTCGCACTCCATTGATTATACGAACTCTATTTTCAATTTCAAATGCGAAGGGAAAACTGAGGCGTTTGAGTATTATTTATCGGCTCCTATTTAAAGCCATCCAAAGCTTTTGGAAGGACATCTCTTTTCATCTGGGAAGCGACACCACACAAATGATGAGCTTATTTCAGTGATATACAAATTTTATGAGAGATTATTTTAAATAATCCAGCAATGCCCGAAAAATTTGAGTTAAAAATTAGATTAAATATTATTTTATGGTTTTGTGACCTTTTGTAAATATTGAAAAAAAATGTTATTTAAAATTAAAAATGATTTTGCATATTAATATAGGAAAGATAATAGCAATGTTCCACCGAATTTGCAAATTTACTGGTGGGGATGTTAGGGGTTAAACCTAAATTTTAGGGAATTTTAGGAAGATAGGGGAATGTTGGGATATAAATGAAGATTTTTATAGTTGGAGATATGTTTTTAATATATTTCTTTTTGAGACCATTGTTTAGATTGTAGAAAACTATGGAATGCTTTGAGTGCAAACCATGTTAAAATTCGATAAAATTTGACTTAAATTAAAGAGATCATTTATAGATAAAATGACACTGAATTTGGTTTCAATTAGAGAAATAAGACTAGGTAAAATTTCACCAAATTTCAAAATTGGGCTTCATAATAATAATAACAAACATGGAGAGAAATTAATATAATATAATCTAATGTTAAATATATCATGTTGTTTTTTGTTGTAAGCTCATTGTTCTATGTCAATATTGAAAATATTTACAATGCATCGATTGCTTGGTGGAAAACCAAACCAAAGATAGTAGATAACAAGTCTCATAGTCCTCAAAATAGGAAGGACATGACCATGGTTAATACAAATACAAAAATTAGGCATGACATTCCATAACATAATAGTAGCAAAACAAACTCATCGCAAGCACATGCTATTACATGGATTTTCCAATAAAAATAAAACATAACCATTATCAATACCATACGCAGAGTCAAGATTGAGGAAAATTGATAAGTTCTTGTTGACTATGCTTGCACGGAAGAGGGTTATGTCAAAGAAAATAAACCTCCATGCACACCATGCAATCATTCATGACTTGATATAGTAAGTGTGATTCCTCCATGCAGAGGAGAAGCTTGTCTCTAATTTCATTTCTTTCAAATAAAACTTTCCCTAGGAGGTTCTAAGTATGCCAAGCTCAATGGTCTATAAATATTGCTTGTGGAAGCCATAAGAAATCCCCCAATCAAGGACTTAGTTTGATATCGAAACCATGAAATCCAATCAAAGACATTATCCCTTTCCTCTGTAACTTCTTGTTCAGTGTCCTCAATTTCCTGCTAAATACCCAGGTGAGTATCTCCCTAAAATCTATCAACTAAAGCATGATTTACGGCCCTCACTTGGGCATTGTTGAGAGCTCCATGACCCCCAACTCCTCATCTTGAGCATGATCTTTAATGAGGCATATTGAAAAATGAGAGCAAGTTCAATCAACACATAGTTGGAAAGAAGAGACTACTAAAACAAGCAGAAGCAATGACTCAGTTGTTGGCTTAAGACAACCAAATTAACCATTCCATGAGACAAACACAAAAATTATAAAGAAATCCAACCAAAATGAGAAACAGAACACTCATAAGTAGGTGAAGCTCCCACGAAATTAAACTGTGCAGTGTAAGCAAGAACCAAAGTAAGAAACTGAATTTATGGGGCATATACTTGAAACTTGTGTTAGTGATGGCAAGGGATAAAAAGGGGAGACCAAGTAAAGAACGAGAACCCCCCACTCTTTGGTAGAATATGATTTCCATTTTTGATAACATGATGAGAGCCAACATTCACCCTCTTGGCAAGGAACAAGATGGAGGGGGGGACCAAGCCATAGGAACCTGATCCTTCCTTTTGAATATTGTAATCATTAAAATGGAATAAATCTCAACCCCACTAAAATCTTGCAGTTTCGCTCTAGAGCTAGCTAACATCAGTCACAAAATGCAGATAATAACCTCCCAATATTCCAATTTTAGCTATAAACCTTCTCCTTATGCATTGGGACTGCTAACACCATCAATGGTTGCCTCCTAAGCTTGTTGTGAATTCATTGTGCATTAAAACCTATATGGACTTGCATTCCCCACAACATGGTTTCTGAATTGTGACTTGAAGGTTAAGTAAATTTGAATGGTGTGGGAGGGAATCCAACACCATGTTTCCACCCATATGCTCATGGGGGAGAAAGTCGCAACCATTATTTCCCTCCCTTTTCTCATCCCCAGGTACCCCCATCACGGAATGCAATCCTACAAAAGGAGGTTGTGATATTCCTAACAGATGTGATCCTTAGGAGAGGGATGCCAAAGTTGTGGAATATTAAGAGCTTCATCAATACTCCCTACATTGGACAAGCATTCCACTACCTTATTGGTTGACTGTCAAACATTGAAGGTGAGGACTACTGGAATTCACGAGAGAGGGAGAGAGAAAGGATTGAATTACCATGAGAAAATTATATAATTGCCAACTAATTGACATTTTTTAAGTATTGTCTCCATGGAAAATATGCTTTACTTTCTTGATATCTAGTTAAGAATCCCCTTCAATGATTAGTTTGGTGTATGATAGCTAGAGGGAAAATAAGAGACCCATTTCAAAGGATAAGAGTTTTATAACATTGTTGGTATGTGAGCCCATATTTTTTGAGAAGTAGAAGAAAGCATGTCTCTGATCATCATGAAAAATTCCTTCGTAGCCAACATTTCCGTGGTTGTATTTATAGGCACCATCATAGTTCAATTTGAAGAAAGGAGAAGTGGGAGGGGAGGAAGCAAAAGTTAGGGGAAGGGGGGGATAGTGGAACATGGATAGGGAAGAGATTCCTTAGCATTTTTAGTTCATAAGAAGGGGAGAACTACACATATGAAGGCCAAGGGATGAGAAATATTGTTTCCTTTACCGCACAAAGAATTTTTTACTATACCAAATGTTGAGGAAGCCTTTAATTTTTGAAGGTGTGACCATTTCATTCTTTCCATATGCAACATATAAGAAGAACATGAATTAAGGTCCATACTCTATTTAAAATGGAATTTTCAAATCTACTCGTGCTCCAATTGGAAATGGTGATCTCTAAGTATCATGATATCTATAAAAATGCTCAAAGAGAATTTCCACCTAGTCACAAATCTTGCTAGAGTAGCTACATTCATTAAATATATGGTTGGAATCTATTGAGAAATCTAGGGTAGCTAGATTAGGTAATTTCTCTTCTTTTGATAACTACTTGTGATGTATTTTTACTTAACTTAATCAGCTTCTTATTTCTCTTGATTACAATTGATGTTATTATCATCAGACAACTACCAAATCATAAGTAACAATGAGACAAGAGGAAACATGATGTAGGCAATCAACCAGGGTCAAAACCTCTCCACTTGAGAGGAGAACACACAAGAATTATTCTCTTCTTATAGAATATTCAAATGACGAATTTCAAGACCTAAGACCCTTGATAAAAACCCCTCCATGACTAATTCAACCTTTCTACTTGATGAGCCTTCTTTCTAGCAATTTCAACCCCAACAACTTCGTCAACAACTTTGACCCCAACAATTTATTCTACAACTTCAACCCAGTGGTTTTGTTTGGAGCTTCAGTGATCCAGGTGGATATTGGTGGCCATACACCAAGTCCACTTCGATCCATGCCATTGTTCCTTTCAGCTTTTCAGTTTCCTTAATTGTAGCACAATTTACTATTTTTAGCAGTTTTTCGGGTCCTGAACTTCTGAAGTCGTTTTGAGGCCCTAAACGATGTTTTTTGGAAAAACTGGGAGCAACATGAGTTTATCGTTTGACGTTGCTCTTCCCAAAGTTGTAATTCTCAGATAGATCTTTCTAACGAGATATTGTACATGTCAAACATAGATTGTATGCCAAAGTTACGACCTCGGGAAGTTGATGTACCAATTTACCCAAACAAGGCCCATAGTTTGGTGTTTCATCTTCTACGATTAGGTTTTTGGATGTTTAGGGTTTTCCATTGTTTCTAGAAAATAATTAGGCCTTTGAGCCTCATTGTAACATAGTTTAGAGGCATGTAGCTGCCACATCTCTTCTTAGAGATAAGCTACCATCACCCTAGCTGGTTTATTTCCATTGTTGTTTGTAAGCATATTTCAGTATTTTGCATTAATGAAATGAGGTATTATTTCTGCTACATCTCTATGTTTATGGTTATCTCTGTAATTTGTTGCGTTCTTGTTTAAATCCAAATCAGTGGTATCAAAGCGGTCTATTTTTTCTCTGCTTTTCTTTGCATGTCCCCAACGAGGTCAGGATATATGGAGTTAGGGCTTGGACTGGTCGAACCTTTGCAAGACCAGCCTCGGAAATCCTAACGGCCTCCCATGGTGGATGAGAAGAAAGACGAGGGGGCAGGAGATCCTATCAAAATCTTGCTCGAAGAAGCTCTCAAGCAACAAAGGAACGCGATGATGGACAACTTTACCCAGATCCTTCATCAACTACCCAGAGGCAGCGCATCGTCTTCCAGCAGCTACTCTGGAAACGCCACGCCCTGTAAGTTACAAGTTAATTTTGAAATCCCTATATTTGAGGGTCATATAGATGCAAATGTTGTAGAAAAATGGTTAAATCTGCTAGAGAGTTATATTTCTATTTATGAATTTTTGAGTCGAGAAAAGATTGTTTTCACTCTTCTCAAAACAACCCCCCACGTAAAGGACTGGTAGGAAACCTACTGCGAGCAGAAGGATGAAAATATCAGCTCACTATTTTCAGCCACACCCACCTAGAATTCATTATGGGATGCCATCAAGGAGTAGTACTACGCTGTCAGAAGCTATGAGGATTAATACATAAAGTGGACCACGCTGCAGCAAGGAAGGGACCAAGACGTGCCAGATTTTACCAATCTTTTCCATACCCTTCGCACAAAGTTGGGTATCAAGGATTCAGAGCAGCATTTGATACTCAAATACCACGGCTGCCTGCACAAGTACATCCAAGAAGAAATGGAAGACTTGAACATCTCCTCGCTCGACCCAGCATACCGATATGCTATCAAGGTCGAGCAGAAGTTTAAACAAAAGAAGCGAGACTTTGGATCTGTGAATATGAAGCAAGGGAAAGGTGCCCCCAAACCGTAGAACAAAGGACAAAGCCAAGGCATGGCAGCCCAAGAAAACCCACCAAAGCTACAAGCAAAGAACAATGTTACGAAGCCGAAAAAGGACACAGGAAAATGGTGTGAGTTCCATAAGAGCTCCACTCACAACACAAGTGAGTGTTGGGCCAAGCAGTCACTGGTGGCTGAGCTAAAGGTTTCAGAATCAGGTGCATTTTCTGACTCTGAGTCAAAACCCACCAAGGGGAATGACAAAGGGAAGCAGATTATCAATGCGGAGCCTAACACCACTGTTGCCACCATGAAGATCTAGAAGGAGGAACCCGAAGATCCAAAGGATGACGAGCATCTCTTCCACTCCCAGCTGTGGGTAAAGGGATCCCCATTACAGTTCGTTGTCAACAGTGGGAGCCAAAAGAACCTCATTTCGACAGAGGTTGTAAAGCGGCTGGGCTTACCCACCACAACACATCCACAACCATACACCATCGGGTGGCTTCACCAAGGACGGGATCTTCGCATGAGCCAGTAGTGTCGCCTTCCATACAACATCAAGCCCTTCACGAATGAGGTATTATGTGACATTTCTCCCCTTGAAGTTTATGATGTATTATTAGGAAAAACATACTTGTGGAAGCGACATGCTATGTATGAATCAAGGCCCTATGCTGTTATTATTACTTTGGAAAATAATTTGTACAGGATATCGGAGGTAGCACCGCCTACCGCCATCTCTTTGGTTACTGCAAAACAATGCATTAAGCTCATTTCCAAAATTGGGAAATTTGTTTTCGTAATGATACACCCTCAAGGAAAGAAGAATACAGTGGCCATGACCTCCAGACAAAGCCCCTCTGCACGACAACTACAAATGGACAAGGTCGTGGAGGAGTACGAGGACATATTCACCTCCCCCATAGGGGTTCCCCTACATTGTCAGATCAAGCACTCTATCGATCTGAACCCAGGTGCACTGCTGCCTAATGGACTGATCTATCAGTGCTCCATTCTAGAGAACGATGAAATCAAGAGGCAGATTCAGGAGATGCTGCAGAAAGGTCACATCCGTCCAAGCTCATCACCTTGCGGGAGCCCAATCGTGTTGGTACAGAAGAAGGATGGGACTTGGAGACTTTGTATTGACTATCGGGTGTTGAACAAGATCACTGTCTGTAATAGGTACCCGATCCCATGGATTAGTGACTCCTGGACCAACTAAAGGTGGAAAAATATTTCAGCAAGATCAATTTGAAGTTAGGATATCACCAGGTACCAATCAAACCCTCCGATGTGTGGAAGACTGCCTTAAAAGCCAAGGAAGGCCTTTTCGAATGGTTGGTTATGCCTTTCGGATCGATGAATGCTCCTATAACCCTCATGAGGCTAATGGATGACATCTTGTGGCTATTCACCAACTCATTTGTAGTGGTATACTTGGATGACATCCTAATCTTCAGCCAGAGTTGGGAAGAGCACCTCCACCACATCCGACAGGTTCTCAAAACACTGCAGAAACACAAGTTATGTGCCAATTTGGAGAAATGCACATTTTGCATGACCCAGGTTCAGTATCTGGGATACATTATTGATGAACATGGGGTGCATGTTGATCCAACCAAGATCCAAGTCATTTGGGATTGGCCCTCTCCAACCACTCTAATAGAGCTTCGCAACTTTCTAGGTCTTGCCAACTTCTACTGCAGGTTCGTCTTGGGACTTTCTCATATCACTTGGCCCTTGAGTCAAGTCACCAAGGGAGGAGCGAAAGAAAAATTATTTTTTTCTGAATCTCAATAGAAGGCATTCATATAGTTGAAATACCGCCTCTTCTCAGCACCAGTGCTCGCATTGCCAGACTTGCAACAACCATTTGAGGTCGAGACAGATGCCTCTAACTATGTTATTGGGGCAGCCCTTACTCAACACGGACATCCAGTGGCATATCATAGTGAGACACTTTTAGACACAGTCCAGAAGTATCCCACTTGTGACAAAGAGATGTATTCCATTGTGCAGGCCTGCTGACAATGGAAACATTACATTTTGGGGAAGGAAATGGTCATCCACATAGACCACTGACCCCTCCAATTCATAAAGACCCAAGGGAAATTGCAGAATGATCACCATCAGAAGTGGTCCACATACCCGCAACAGTTCCATTTGAATATCAAGTATAAGAAGGGCATCACCAATAATGTTGCAGATTTCATCAGTCGACCACCGATCATGGTATTAACCACTATGCTCAACTCTTGTGGGAATGAGACTTCTGATTGGCCACTTCTCTACAAAAGCGACATAGAATTTGGCGACACATACTAGACACTCTTAGAGGGTCGGCATGCGCCAAATTTTCACCTCTAGGATGCCCTATTATGCCACCTGGGTCACCTTTTTGTTCCTTCAAGCGAACGTGCCAAGATGACTTGGGAAGCACACTACAGTTGGACTGTTGGGTATTTCGGGGTCAATAAAATGGTTGTAGTACTATAGAAGTATTTCTATTGGCCGAATCTATGACAAGATGTTGGGAAGTACATCAGATCATGTTAGGATATTCTGCCACATAGGAAATAGTTAAGTATAACTTGGTCTAATGTAGAGTTTGGTAAAGTGTGTTTCTTTACTATGTACTTTTGTAACTTACAATCTGATGGTCATGATATGTAGTGATTTGACGGTTCATTCTCTCCTCGGTATTACCAACACTTGATCCATTTCTTAACACCTGATTGGTCCATGATCTCTATTTAAAGAGCATGGAGGGTCATTTGTAGGGTAACCTTTCATGAGAGAAGCTTATGTAAATTTTCATTCTTTTATTAATAAATTGCCTGAAGTGGTCGCGTTGGCTCAGGTTGTGGACTGTTTCCCTCTTTGTGGGTTCTAACCATGTCAATAATACTGGTGTATTGATCTGTGATCTATTTGTGAGCGGTGTCGTTTGGTGTTCTATCTGAGGAACTTACCCTGTAAATTCCTACATGGTATCGGAGCACTGCCTATGCCATTGCCAAACTGACCATCAAGAAGCAAGGCCTCTATACCCTACTACATATCCCTATTCGACCTCGGGAATCCATCTCCATGTATTACATGTCAGGCCTTCCTTCCACTAAGCATCGAAACGACTATGTTTTTATGGTCATCGACAAGTTCTCAAAGATGGCCATTATGGTGGCCTACAAGAAGAATATCATAGTAAAAGCCACTACTAAACTCTTCTTTGAACGAGTGTGAGTACACTTTGGGATCTCATAGTCTATCATCTCAGATCGGGACAATAGGCTCCTCAGTACATTTTGGTCCAGTCTCTAGTCAACGTTGGACACCAAACTCACTAAGTCCACATCCTTCCATCCTCAAACTAATGGCTAGAGAGAGTTTGTCAGCAAGATGATTGTACACATTCTGCGCATGTACAACTCAAAGCATCCACGCACAAGGGATGAGAGCCTCCCCTACATTTAGCACAGCTACAATGGGCTTTCCACAGCTCGACTGGCCACAACCCTTTTCAGGTGGGCTTGGGATTCTAGCCACTATGTCCCATTGATGTGGCCATGCCATTTGCAGCTACTCACACAGATTCATCTCATGTCCACTCTAAAATAGATAAGGCAAAAAACTTCACTGAGAAAATCAAACATATTCGCCAGCAGTTCCATGACATTCTAGAGAAATCAAATGCTAATTACAAGCAGCCACATGATCAACATCGGGTGCCACACAAGTTTCAGGTGGGCGACAAAGTCTGGTTGCATTTGCAAAAGGAACACCTTACCGGATCCTACCGGAAATTCATACCACTCCAATATGGTCCTTACACCATTACCAAGGTTGTGGGAGACAATGAATTTGAGCTTAGCATTCCCCCATTCCTTAGCCTGCACCCAGTGTTCAATGTGGACTGCCTTCAGCCGTACTTTCCACCATTATTAGACACATCCGACATTGTAGAATAGCTAACACCCATAGAGTTAAATCCGGATTGCATGGAACAAGCTGCAGTTGATTGGATCATGGACACACAGATCAAGCACTCTTGCGAGCATAATATCCAACTGTATCGAGTTGTCAAAGCAGGCCAACTCCTTCACCAAGTCAAATGGCTCACTAGGGACCAAGTTCAGCAGAAGTTTCCTCATTTCATGGAGGAACTCAATGCAATGGGGACCATTGCTTCCTAAGGGGGGAGGAATGATCTTGGTGGATATTGGTGGCCACCCACCAAGTCCACTTGGACCCCCACCATTGTTCCTTTCAGCTTTTCAATTTCCTTATTTGTAGAACAATTTACTATTTTTAGTAGTTTTTCAGGCCTTGAACTTCCGGAGCCGTTTTGAGGCCCTAAACAACATTTTTTTTGGAAAACTGCGAACAAAATGGGTCCATGGACCGATGTTGAAAAGTTGTAGTTATCAGATAGATCTTTCTAACGAGATATTGTACACGTCAAACGAAGATTGTATGCCAAAGTTACGACCCTGGGAAGTTGATGTACCAATTTACCCAAACAGGGCCCACAAGTTGACGTTTCATCTTATAGGGTTAGGTTTTTGAATGTTTAGTGTTTTCCATTGTTTCTCAACAATAAATAGGCCTTCGAGCCTCATTGTAACATAGTTCAGAGGCATGTAGCCACCACATCTATTCTCAGAGATAAGCTACCATCGCCCTAGCTAGTTTATTCCCATTGTTGTTTGTAAGCATATTTCAGTATTTTACATTAATATAATGAAGTATTATTTCTACGACATTTCTATGTTTATGGCTATATTTGTAATTTGTTGCGTTCCTATTTAAATCCTAATCATTCAACCTAGCAGTTTCTATTGGAACTTCAACCCAACAGGTTCTTCTAGAAATTTGACCCAACAATTTCTTCTGGATCTTCGACCCAATAGTTTCTTCTAGAACTTTGACCCAACAGATTCTTTTGGAACTTCGATGTTCCTTCCTAAAATTATTTCTCTAAAGTTAATTTCACAATTTTGCATTTTTGACTATTATGGGGCCCATGAAATTTAGGGGATGAGACTTTGGAGATGGGGGCTGAAATAATTTTGTTTTTGGAATGTGGGGTAACACCCACATTTAATACACAACCCTTAGAGAGAGAAGTCAATTTTCCTAAGGAAATAGGTCGAAATGGTGGATGGAGGGACCCACATGGGAAGGCAAGTCAAAATTATAAATAGAAGGGGCATAACAACTATTGGGTTATTTTCTCAACTTTATTATTCTCTTGTTGCTCAAGCTATTGGCTGGGTCATAGGTGCTACTTAGCACAAATCTTTCCAAGGGGAGAGCTCACCCTTCTTTCAATGAACCTTGAGTGACACCTTAGGGAGGTAAATTTGTCATTGCATTGGAGGGATATTTGTGGAGATTTTGGGATCATCTTTCAACTATTTTTGTCAGCTAATTCATGCTCCAGGAGGACATAGTAGAGGATCACATGCCACTCATTTCAGTTATCTTCCAGGAGGTGTTTTCTAGGAGAAATTAAGCGGAGCTGCTCTAGGGGAAGGCTAAGCCTTGTGAGGAGTTTTGGGGTGAGAGATTGATTCTTGGGGGTAGAAGCAATTTCTCTTCTCCTGGGGCATGTGCAAGAGACTAAATTTGGGTACACGTGGGGAGTTGAGGAAGGTATTTATGGAGCTGGGTTATGTAGGGAATTTGAGGAAGTCATTTGGGGGAGTGAAACATAATATTTTGGAGTAATTGGAGGGATTCTATATTGATTTCCAGGGAGGCCATATTTTTCAGCTAGTTGGGGAGGATGTGGTATTTTGGGGTTAATTTCAGAGGCTAGAACTAGACCAAACCATTTCTGGGTTTTGGTGGGGTTGTTAAGAGGAGCTCAAGGGCTAATTTTGTAGAATTTTCTGAACACGAGAGGAGGATCTTTCAACAATCTCTTTCCAGTAGACATAGAAGTTTCTCCAGTGCAGCGCAGTGCATATTTGGGGCAACTCATTTCCACATATGTGCATTGTATTTTCTGACCTGGGGCTTATCTAGCTTTCTTTTGTGGAAAGCCCGAGTCCACTCTTTTCATACCCCATCGTACTGTTGCTCCATATACATAATAAAATGGCTCCACTGGATGGTTTTTTTGGAGATTTTTTGGGTGTCTACTTATATTTCTAAATTTTGTGTGTTTATATCAGTTTTTGCTTGGTTTATCAATGTATTTCCTAAGTAGTAATATACATTCGACCCAAAAAATTCTTCTACAACTTCAACCCCAACAACTATCCAACTCTTTGACTTATCTAACAATTGTAGAAACCCTAACACAAGAGAGAGAGAGAGGCCCAAAACTTTGATCTTGCTCTTCTTATTATTTTTTGTTCTTATCCAGCTTCTATCTTGAGGACATCTAACTTTCTTGAGAGTGTTTCCAAATGAGGTCAAGTTCCTTCTTATTTATGGGCTTTTGAGGGGTACAAATTGCTATCTGTAGGTTGACTTGTCCCTTCATGTAGGAAGACTTGTTTTACTTGTTTGACAAGGCCTTGGAGGGTCTTTGACTCTATTTTTGACTCAAATATTTTTTCTTTACAATATATAACATGCCCAAAATGGATCTTCCATAAATGAAAATGACTCAATTGACTTGTAGACTCAATAACAAACCCTAGAAGCACTCAATGGGAATTTGAGCTAAAATAAATTTTCCTTAAGCATGAAACCCATGCATCAAGAATGACAAATATAAATTTATTTTATCTTTACATCAAAAACATAAAATCATGATTACATATGTCATTATGAATATGGAACCTAGTTACATATTTCAACACATCCCCTTAACTAGGGAGGTGTTCATAATCCATACAAGGTACTTGAACATTCTCAAACTGAAGAATTATCATAATAATATTTGAATTGGTAAGCCATCTCTTTGCATCATACCAACCAACATTGTTACATAACAAGGCCTTGACTAACAACTCTATCTCTCCACAAGATTAGAGCACAGTGTTGGTGAGACCAATGATTGACAGACACCATCATCATTGTCTATCAAGGCACATACCCCGCCCGGGTGTTCATAGGGTATGTCCTTCTAGGACAATTCCTATCTTGGAATAACAAATCCTCAAGGAATTTCATCTTCGACTACCATTATATTGGATGCCCTACCTCATCCTCAAAGAGTATCGGGTGTGAGATGCTTACCTAATCCTCCTTCATGAAGTGAAGACAAAAATTATGTGTATATCTCTCCCTCTTAACTAGGGAAGATATGGTTATTCCTACAAGGAAATTACCAAGCTCAGTCTTGACTAGGGACTTATTTTTAGTAAATTTATGCTCTTTGGTGAAGATCATGGTACCTTCAACTATTTGTAGAGCTCCTCCTTTTGATGTCATGAATTCCATCTTCATCATTATGGAGCCGTCATATTCTCTTTCTTCTTCATAGGGAATTGACCATACATCACATTCCTTCAACAAACTATAGGATTGAACCAATAGTAATGTCATCCTTCTTTTCATTAGAAATTGATCTTCTAGTCCACTCTAACTTTTCTTCATACTACTACCTCTTCCAAGTCATGTTTCCTTTAGGATCTTCCATCCAAACACATGAGTGCTTGTTGTAGGTGACATCTACAACTGTCTTTCGGTAGCCCTATATCAACCCATCCAGATGTTGTTCAAAAAAAAAAAATAACATCAAATCAAAGTTACCTGTTGCGATAGCCTTTCATCATGACATCTGATTTCTTGCAACATCAACAGCTTGCACATTCATAAACACATCTCCAAGATTTTCAATGTCAAGGGTCTCCTTCCTTTGTAGACCTTATTAGGGGCTTCATACCTTCTCAATGGAGATGTCATAGCCAATTATTCTAGTCATTGGATGTTAAATTCCTTTTCTTATGTGACCGTAGTTGCATCTTTCACTGTCTCTTCTGTCTTTCTTCACATATTACTCCCAAGGAACCTTTCATCCATGGTTCCTTTATCTTTGTCAACCACCTCATGTTCCATATAAGGACATAATATGTTGATTTCATCTTGTGAACATGTGATCGTTGCCTTCATGCATCTTTCTAAAGGAAGATATCCCTTTCCTTTGATCATGCTCATGGGGTAGAGAATTCACCCATGCTATCTGCAACTATATGATGACATGACTTAATCTATAAAATATATACATTCCTCTTTTCTTCTTTAGGTCATATATACTTCCTTTGACAGCAAGAAAACAATCATGAAGCAAATGTGACATGTGAGGTGTTACAAGATGCTTGATTCTTTCTTTTGAAAATATTACTCATTCCTGGGTGGTAGATTCAAGGGCCTCATTCCATGCCATACCTAAGAAGAAATATTTTCATGACTATGGTCAAGGAGATTTTGGAAAAGTCTGTTTGGGTGATGATAAACCCTGTAAAATTGTTGGAATGGGTAAGGTTCTTGTAAAACAACAAAATGGAAACCAGTTGCTACTAAAGGAGGTGAGGCATGTTCCAGATCTGAAGAAAAATTTGGTTTCAACAAGGCAGTTAGGCGGTGAAGGTTGTGAGACAAATTTCACAGATAAAGCTTGGAAGGTCACCAAAGGAGCCCTGGTAATAGAAAAAGGCGAAAAGGTTGGTACATTGTATTTATGAAATGGTATTTCTAACCTTGTTAATGCTTTAACTTCCAAAGGAGCAGACACAGCATTATGGTATCATAGGCTAGGACACATGAGTGAGAAGGGGATAAAGATTCTTCACTCAAGGAATTTGTTGCCGAGTTTGAAGAATGTTGATTTGGACTTCTGTGAGAATTGCATTTATGGAAAATAGAAGAGAGTAAGATTTCTCAGAGTTGGGAAAGAAAAGAAGAGCGAAAAATTATAGCTTGTGCATACAGATGTATGGGGACCTGCTTAGGTATCATCTCTCAGTGGCTCTCGTTATTATGTTACTTTTATCAATGATGCAACTAGAAAAACTTGGTTTTATTGTATTCCGAATAAATCTGATGTATTTGATACTTTCAAGAAATGCAAAGCTTTGGTTGAGATTGAGACAGGAAAGAAATTGAAGTGTCTCAGATCAGACAATGGAGGTGAATATTGCAGTTAAGAGTTTTATATGTATTGTTGAGAGCATGGAATTCGCAGAGAGAAGATAGTTCCAAGAACACCACAAGAAAATGGTGTGTCAGAAAGGATGAACAAAACAATAATGGAGAATGCAAGGTGCATGAGATTGCATGCAGGATTTCCCTTACAATTTTGGGTAGATGCTATAGATACTACTGTTTATCTAATAAACAGAGGGCCTTCGAGTTCCTTGGATGGTGGTATTCCAAAGGAAGAATGGACAGGTAAAAAGGTAAACTACTCCTTTTTAAAGCCTTTTGGTTGTGAGGCCTTTGTCCATATTAATAAAGAAAATAGAACAAAGCTTGAGGAAAAATCAAAGAAATGTGCCTTTATTGGATATGGTGTTAATGATTTTTGTTATTGCTTATATGAATATGAAAATCACAAAATCATTAGGAGCAGAGATGTAATATTCAATGAAAAGGTTTTGTATAAGGATCAGCTGCAGGAAAAGAAACAAGAAAAAGAAAACCGAGAATATACAGTGCTTGACGAGATCACAGAAAAAGTGATAGTGCCTGAAAATAATAATAATCAACAACCACAACAATAGCAACCACCACAAGAACAATAGGCACCCCAAACATCTGAAAGTGGTGTTAGAAGATCTACCAGGATAAGTATACCCCCTGAATGATACTCTCCTTCATTATATTATTTATTGTTGACTGATTCTGGTGAACCCGAATGTTATGAAGAAGCAATGCAGGTTGAAAGCAGGAAGAAGTGGGAGCTAGCCATGGAAGAAGAGATGGACTCCTTAATGCATAACCAGACTTGGGACTTAGTCAGGTTGCCTGCTGGTAAAACTACACTGCAGAATAAATGGGTTTATAGACTAAAGGAAGAAGATGGAGGAAAACAAAGGTACAAAGCTAGACTTGTGGTGAAGGGGTTTGCACAAAAGAAAGGTATTGGTTTTGATGAAATATTTTCTCCTGTTGTTAAAATGACTTCAATCAGAACTATTTTAAGTCTAGTAGGAGTTGAAGATTTGCATCTTGAGCAGTTAGATGTAAAGACAACCTTTCTCCATGGGGATTTGGAGGAAGAGATATATATGAAGCAGCCACAAGGATATGAAGTAAAAGGGAAGGAGAAACTAGTGTTCAAGTTGAAGAAGAGCTTGTATGGCTTAAAATAGGCTCCAAGGCAGTGGCATCTAAAATTTGACAAGTTTATGTATGAACAAGGTTATACTAGATGTTACTCTGATCGTTGTGTTTATCTGAAAAAGAAAAATGATGGCAGCTATATTATATTGTTCTTGTATGTAGATGACATGCTTGTTGTAGGGTCTAGCATGCAGGAAATAAATGTGCTCAAAAGAAAATTGGCAAATTCATTTGCAATGAAGGATTTGGGAGATGCAAAACAAATCCTTGGTATGAGAATAACTAGAGATAGGAAAAATTGCAAATTAACATTGTCTCAGAATGAGTACATACAAAAGGTGTTGAAAAGATTTAATATGCACATTGCAAACCCAGTTAGTACACCTTTTGCTAGCCATTTCAAACTTAGTAAGGAGATGTGCCCAAAGACCCAAGAAGACATGGATTATATGTCTAAAGCTCCATATGCATCAGCAGTTGGAAGATTAAGGCAATGGTTTGCACAAGGCCTGATATTGCACATGCGGTGGGAGTTGTAAGCAGGTACATGAACAATCCAAGAAAATAACATTGGATGGCAGTGAAATGGATTCTCAGATATTTGAGAAGTGCCACAAATCAAGAATTATGCTTTGGTGGTTCAAACATTTCTCTACAAGGATATGTTGATGCAGATATGGCAGGTGACAAAGATAATAGGAGGAGCACTATAGCATATGTATTTACTGTAGGTGGAACAGCTGTCAGTTTGGTTTCAAAAATCGAAAGTGTTGTTGCACTTTCAACAGCAAAAGCAGAGTATGTTTCTACTACAAAGGCTAGTAAAGAAATCATTTCGTCACAAAGGTTTATGGATGAATTGGGTAAGAAGCATGATATGGGCACATTATATAGTGACAGCCAAAGTGCCATTCATCTTGCAAAGAGCTCAATATTTCATTCCAGGACTAAACACATACAGCTCAAGTACCATTTCATACGATCAGTGTTGGAAGATGGAGAGTTGAAGCTGGAAAAGATACACACTAGCCAGAATCCTGCAGATATGCTGACAAAAGTTGTAACCAGGGAGAAACTGAGAATATGCTCAGTTTAAATTGGTCTTCAAGGATGACGATGAAGATGAGAAACAACCAGGTCCAAAGAGGAGTCATTGTCCAGCAAATGAAGCAACAGTGGAGTTGCTCCAATCATTGTCCAAGTGGGAGATTGTTGGGTGTGGAGCATGATTATCATCCTAATTTAGAGGTCTTTGTTTCAGCCGGATGTATACCCCAGGAATATTGTACACCCCTCCACGCGGGGGGGTGCGGGGGGGGACTTGTCCCCCCCATGGGGGTTCGGGGGGGGGCCATTCCCCCCGACTTGGGGGGTCTAGGGGCCAGCAATCCCCTGGCGGGGGTTTCGGGGGCAGCGCCCCTGAAGCTAAAAACATATGTAAAATTTCCTTGTAAAAGTATAGCAATTTCTAGTCAATCTGGGTCGTTCATTAGGCGGATGATCTGACGGTATAATTTATGTTTAGTTTATGGTTTTTTTCCCTAGAAGGCAACCCATCTCTTTGTATGTGGGTATTGTATTGAGGTTGTGGAATATATGTGTATTCTTAGAGTGAGAAACAGAGAGGTGAGACTATGAGAGAAAACAGAGGATATTAGAGTAGATCTATTGTAGGTTGTGTCTCTTCATTTTTGTTGGATAATAGAAAGGAAGGACTGGTTGTTCAGGGTGGACGTGGCCCAAACTAGGTGAACCATGTAGATCTATTTCTCTCTGGTTTTTTGTGTTTGTGTTTTTCCGCATATTATATGTCTTGCATTTCTCTGTCATATATAATATTTTTTTAACAATTCGAGTGCTTGTCCTTTTGAGCTTGTTTCCAATCGAAAGAATTAGAGTCATATTTGTTTCTTTCTTGACTCTTAAAACATGAAAGAGCACCAATCTATTTATGTGTCTTAAAAAAAAATTGATTGCCCACGATATTATAACATCCTGTTAGTCTTTTCTAGAACAAATAATGAGTTTTCCCTAAAGAATATTTTAAAGCCTTGAATTTTATCTCTCTCTTTTCCTATTAACTAAGACAAGGTCATCATGGCTGAACCATCTGATTCACCTAGTTCCACTTCCTCTCCTCCATCTGAAATATTTCTTGAGGAGCCTTTTCCTAAATTACCAGAGTCACTCAAGGACCAAGGTGTTGAACTCGAAATAATTCTGAGTATTCAACCTTTGTCATTGTGTCCTCTGCCTACTTCAGATACTAGGTCACCTGCTGATTTTGGCCCAGAATCTCCGGAAAATCCCATCCAAACTCTTGAGAGTTCGCTGACTATTGATGGTCAGCTTGGACTAGTCATCTATCCTCTAAATCCTTTGGTAAACATTGTTGTGATATCACCGTAGCATTCGTACAGTCCATACGATCAACCGAGTTTTCCTTTGGAACTATCCCCTCGTACCTCTTCGGTTGTTCATCGTCATTTGTTCCCAGCTATGGATCCCGAAGGCGATGCTCCAGTCACCTCTCCAGATGAGTCAGAAGTTTCTACTCCACACACTGTTGAGGAGGAAGAACATCCATTTGCTTCTAAAGGTTTCCCCTATACAAGGAGCATTCCAATTAGTGTGTATCGAGAATTTCCACCTAATTATGTGTCTTTGGCACAATTGGTTTAAGGTACACGTAGTGCCTTGTCACTTTAGCATAACCCTGTTTGGGCATCTGGCACCATACCTACTACAAGTATGTTCATTGTGAGCTTGACCTCCCAACAGGCCATCACCTTAGTTCCGATGCAACCCACCATTCTGAACCCTCTTGTATCATCCGTCATAGTCACCTATCCGGTTCAACCAGAGGTCTCGAAAAATGTTCATGTCAATTATTCAATCCCTCCAATAAGTGGCCAGGATGTGCCACTGCCTGGGGGGAAGAATCTGAGTGTTTCTATGGTTTCAGGCACCACCAGTGTGACTAGATAATAGGCTCACATGGTCGGCATGAACCAGACTTCTTCTGGCGTTATTCAAAACCCTGCTGGTCCTACTAGATCAAGCAATGTCTAGTACCAATAGGTTCAAAATCCCATTGGTCCATCTAGGTCAAGCAATTTCCAGTATCAACAATCTTATGAGGTTTAGGTTCAATACCAAACACCTTACATTCCATATGGTTCTCAAGGGACGTGTTGGCATTATGACACAAGTGTTTTCCTTGATGGCAACTCACTCAGATGATAGATGACAGTTGAATAAGTTAACAACATAGAGTTCAAATTAGACTTCACGGGATGAAGAAAGAGAGGTATGCATAGGTTCACCATTAGCCAAGCCGCGTATACACGTGGGTTCACTGTATACAAGTCGCGTATATGTACACAAACACTTTCACAGAATGAAAGGCGTGTATATCTTAGAAAACTAAGTTTTGGTCCAAGGTATTTGGTCCATGGTATTTTGATCCATGGTATTGGTCCAAGGTATCTGGTCCGAGGTATTGACCCTGGGTATTGGGTCCAAGGTATTGGTCGTAAGTGGTTTTGGTCCATGGTATTGAGTAAGGCCTAAGACTATAAAAGGAAGGGAAGATCATTAGGCCAAGGCACTCAAGTATTGAATATCTGATGAGGAGTAAGATCTAGTATATAGCTTATTGAGCATAGCTAGATCTGAACTGAGGAAGAACCTTAGCGCTTTCTTCATCAGTGCTTAATGAAGGATAAGATCTAATGATGGGCCAAGATCTTAAGGCTTGAAGTGATTATCTTTATGTGGTTTGATCATTTATCTAAATAAGTGGCGCATGTTGTAGTCTGTAAATATGATGATCTGGGTATAACTGAAGTCTGAAATTGTTGAAATGTTTAAATCATCATTTACAGATCTGTATGTAGGTTCACTTTAGCAAAGGTGCATATACATGCTGGTTCTACATATCAAAACAACGTATACATCATAAATTTGATTTATAGATCTATATGCAGGATCGCCTTGAGGAAAGTGGGTATGCACGTAGGTTCATCACATGGAAGTAGCATATACCTTATAAAATATTTTTTAGCTGATTCTATTTGTTGTTACAGTGTTTTGGGTTCTGGCTTGGGTTCTAGCTACTGTATTCTGGTTACAGTATTCTGAAAGATCAGATTGAATGGTTTTCAAAGTGATTGATTGATTCGGTTGTGGTTGGTTCAAAAGGAGATTTGTTGATGCAGATATATTTTATGATTGAATGATGTTGTTGATGGATCCAGCCTGAAAATTTATGAAACATGGTCCCTAAAAGAAAATAGAAGGTTGTAGCCTTCTGTAGGCTGGCACCTACGTACTAGTAAAAGAGCTAGGGGGTTGTAGCTCCCTTCCAGTAGAAGCTGGAGAATGAGAGAAAGTTATAGCCTTCTGTAGGTAGAAGATTGTGTACTGGTATAAGACTGCACCAGTACAAAAATTGTAAAAAGAATTTTCTTATTATTAAAAAGAAGACAAAGACAATTACAGTAGGTGGTTTTCAACCATATTGGGTTTCCACATTATATCTTGTGTTAATGTGTGAGATTGTCAATTCTATTTTTACGACACCTGGTTACTGTTTATATGGTTCCGATGCACTGATTAAAGATCAACATATGATGAACTGACTGAATCATAAGTTTGTTGGATATATGCTAGTTTCCTTAAACACAGTTGCGTATACACGCAAGTTCCATTAACTGAAGTAGCATATATGAATCTGATTATGGAAATGAAAAAAGTATTGACTTGCTAATACTGATTCACCCCCCTTCTCAGTATTATTTCCAACAATTGGTATCAGAGCAGGTCCTTAAGAAGAAGCTTGATCGCTTGAAGGAAGATCCATCATCATGAGTAATCAAGAAAGAGAGGGATCCATCACACCGCCAATCTTTGATGGAAGAAACTTCATTTATTGGAAGGTAAGAACCATAACCTATCTTCAATCTCTTGGAATAGATGTCTCAGAAATAGTGGAAGGAGGATATACATTTCCATCAGCAATCCCTACATATGCGGCAAGTAAAAAGAAATATGAAACCAATGCCAGGGTTGTCAATACATTATTGGGAAGTCTATCACAATCAGAGTTTGTCAAAGTTATGCACATCAAATTCGCCAAAGAAATATGGGACAAAATTATTCTAAGCTATGAAGGACAGTCTCAGGTAAAACGTGCAAAACTGCAAACTCTCAGAATTCAATATGAAACTATCAAGATGCACAATGATTAAAGTATAACTAGTTACTTCTTACGTATAAATGAGATTTTTAATTGCATGAAGAATATGGGTGAAGAGATAAAGGAAGTTACTTTAGTTGAAAAGGTTTTAGGATCCTTTTCTGCTAATTTTGATTCAAAAGTACCTGCCATAGAAGAAAAGCAGGATCTTTAGACTATTACTATGACACAACTGCACGAAATCTTAATTGCCTTTGAGATGAGAAAAGGAGGTCCATCAGATATGAGAGAAGTCATATTTAAAGCATCAACAAAAGGAAAATAATAACTCAATGAATCAGGACATATTTTAGAAGAAGAAGAAGAAGAATCAAACTTTGTCAAGAACCTTCAACGAGGTTCCGGAAGATTCAGAGGTAAACTACCTCTCAAATGTTTTGCTTGTTGAAGAGTCGGTCATTATTCTGCCAAATGTCCTCATAAAGATAAACTTGACAAAGGTAAGGAATTTGCAAAATGGAATAGAAAACAAAGTGTAAGTAAGAAGAGCTACTATACTCATGAAGATAGCGATGGTTTATCAATTAGCGATGAAGATGAAAATAGTAATGACTATAGACTTCTGATGGCTTATGAAGAAGATGATTTATTGGATGCTTTAGATGAAGATGATATTTATGAAGAAATATCCAAACTCAAAACTTGTTTAGAAGAAAAGAATATGATTATAGATACTTTGACATTCCAACTTGCCGAAAGAGAAAAACACAATGAAAAACTGGAGTGTGAAATTGTGGGTCTAAGAAAAGATATTGAGAAAACAAAAGCTCTCAATCTTAGATTTGCTAAAGGATCAGAAACCTTAAATCAAATTATCAAAGTACAAAGTTCTCCTCTAATAAAGATAGGTCTTAGATATACTGAAGAAGCATCTCAAGCACAAAAGTCGCCAACCTCCACTAAAAGCTATCTTGATGCAGCAAAGAGCAGTGAACAGTTTGACAATCATCAGCAAAGGCATAAAGCAGATCACCAGGTAAATCAGGCTCAAATTACTTCAAGGATGAACAGAAGCCATAACCAACCTTAGGTAAATTATACTCAAGCTACTTCAAGAATGAATATCAATAGAAACTACAATCACCAGGTCAGTAGATTTGATAATCGCAAGAACTTCTTTAATGGCAAATGTTTTGCATGTCATAACTTTGGACACAAAGCTACTTAATGTGTTGCTTACAAGACCATCATGACTAGAGAAGCACGAATTCAAAGGAATGTGATAGGGATCATGTAAAGGTCCTATAATAACTTTTCTCTTCTTGAAAATGAAATAGAATGCTCTATCTACAACAACTTCGGTCATGAAGAATATGAATGCAGTAGTAAATTTCGGCAACTATCTCAAAAGGAGCAAACTCCATTAATACCCAAAATATGGAGAAAGAAAGAACCATAGACAGAAATATGTGGCATAGACTTGTATGCAGAAGGACAATAAAATCAGTGGTACATCAACAGTGGATGCTCAAAACACATGACAGGTGACAAAGAAAAACTTCACTCATATAATGCTTTACAAAAGGAAAAGAAGGTCTCATTTGGAAATGACACTCCTATTGTTATAAAAGGTAAAGACTCTGTTTTCTTAAAAGAAAAGTTTAAAGCTAGAAATTCTATGTAAGTTGATGGTCTAAAGCATAACTTGTTGAGTGTCAGTCAAATGTGTGATCAAGGAAATGAATTAGTATTTCGATAAAACGGATGTGTTGTTCATGAGCTTGATACATGAGAAACCATGATCAAAGGTACAACAAATCCAAACAACTTATAGATACTCAAGGGAGGACAACAACAATGCTACCTAAGCAAAGATGATGAACACTGGCTATGGCACAAAAGATTGGGGCATCTAAGATTTTCTCAAATAAGAAAATCATGTAGATTCCAGGTTGTTCGTGATCTTCCTGATATCAACATTCCTAAAAATACAATATGCAAATCATGTCAATTTAGTAAGAAAACTAGATCACACTGCCCTGAAAAGGAAGGACCAACTAGTAAGCCTCTTGAACTTGTTCATACTGATTTATGTGGACCAACAAGGAAAAAGTTGCCTCGTGGAGAAGAATACTTTATATTGTTCATTAATGAATTTTCTAGAATGTGTTGGATAGGTCTTCTAAAGCATAAAGATGAAGCATTTGAAAAGTTCAAAGCCTTCAAAGCTTTGGTTGAAAATGAATCAGATTGTAGAATCAAATGCCTCAGATTTGATCGAGGAGAGGAATTTACCTCAAATGAATTCTTTGACTTTTGTGAACAACATGGAATAAAAAGGAAATTATCCACTACAAGGAATCCTTAGCAAAATGGAGTGGTAGAAAGGATGAACAAAACTGTTCAACAAATGGCTCGTGTTATGCTAGATGAGTCTGGAACTCTTGAAACCTTCTGGGGTGAAGCTGCATTCACTGCCATCACTATTCTCAACTAAGCAAATCTTCGGGTAAACAACACTCAAACTCCACATGAACTTTGGTATGGTAAAACTCCAACTGTAAAATACTTCAAAAATTTTGAAAGAAAATGTTACATTAAAAGGACAGATGAAAAACTTGGTAAGTTTGAACCTAGGGCAGATGAAGGTATTCTTCTTGGTTACTCTTCCCATAGTAAAGGATATAAATGTTATAACAAAAGACTTGGGAAAATTATTGAAAGTATTGATGTTGTGTTTGATGAAGCATGCAAAAATCCAAAACAGATAAAAATTGAAGACTATGAAGAAGATGAGGATTATCCTCCCACATCAAATCACACTAATTCTGAAGAAGAAACCAATGAAGCACCAGAAGAAGAGATAACGGTAGAAGAAAAGACTTTGTATGTATGTTTAAAAAAATCATCTAGAAACTTAAATTTTGGGACAGAAAGAGGCAGGTGTGTAGACAAGAATAACTATTATAGAAGCTTCAAGCTATCTAGCATTACTATCTTCCACTGAACCTCAAAATGTAAATGAAGCATGCAAAGATGAATGTTGGGTCAAAGAAATGAATGAAGAACTTGAGCAAACTGAAAAGAATAATACTTGGGAATTAGTTCCTAGACATCATTATAAGAATATCATAGGAACTAAATGGATATTCAAAAACAAGCTAAATGAAAATGGAGAAGTTATTAGAAACAAGGCCAAACTTGTTTGTAAAGGATATGCTCAACAAGAAGATATAGATTTTGAAGAAACTTTTGCACCTATTGCTAGACTTGAAGCCATAAGAATGTTTCTTACTCTTTCTAGTTTTCAAAAATTCAAAGTATACCAAATGGATGTAAAATATGTCTCTCTTAATGGAGACTTAGAAGAAGAATTCTATATTGAGCAACCAAACGGATTCATTCTTGGAAATGATGCAAAACTTGTATACAGATTAAGAAAGGCTCTCTATGGTCTGAAACAAGCTCCAAGGGCCTAGTATTACTGTTGAAAAATGGCAACAAGAAATGCTAAAAATAGAAGTGCTAAACATAACACTACTAAAAATAGCACTACTAAAAATAGTAGTTTGGGTACCAGCGCTAGATTGGGCAACAGGGAATGAAAAATGGAAGTGCTAAAAATAGCATTGTATTTTCAGCAGTTCAGGATGGATTCCTATTTTAGTCAGTCCTTGGACTAAAAATAGGAAGTAAAATTCGAATTTGATATTAAATGCAGTTTGAAAATTAATTAATTAATTCATCTTGAATTAATTAGTTAAGGAAAATCAAACTTGAAGTCTATCTGGGGGCATGCAACAGTTTATCTATTCATTGAGGAATTTATCCATTAGTTAAAGAGATAAGGATGAGTTGTAATATTGAGTTGTAATTAGTTGGCTCATTTAACCGAGTCAAGTCCAGTTAGATTAATTTAACAGTTTGTTAAATTAATGAGATTACAGTTAGTTAGTGCTTGCATGCATGCAACTACTGTATTTTAGATAACTGAGTATTCACTCATGGATAGCTCTTGCATGTCAGTTCAGGCAGAGACCCACTTGAGATCAGAGAAGGGACAATGTACTATTAGTTGGATGAATATTTTTCCTATAATGGAAGCTCATCCATGATGAGGATTTATCTCCTTCAAGATTGCGCAATTAGATCAAAGGTTGGTGAGTGTATGAAGAGGCAAATTCACACAGGTGGTTGCACTGGACCCCAATCAGAATTGTGCAAAGAAATAGGAGGCTTGGAGGGTAGACTAGAGGTTAGATAGAGGCCTTTGACTGTCTATGAGCAGCAGAGGTATTGGAGAGAGAGAAGGATAGCTTTTGAGCTGATTCCTTTTGTAATATTGGCTATATTTCCTCTTGTATGATAATACAGGGTTGGGTTTTTAGGCTGAAGCTTTCCCCAGGTAAATTCTTTCGTGTTATGTGTGATTGATTCCTTCTTATCAGTTATATGTGTTCTTATTGATGTTTCTCATGTTCGATTAAGCTTTCGCTAAATTTATTGTAGAAGTAGATCAAGTGTTTTGCTTTAGTAAATTGCATTACCATGTGATCTACAATGGGAATTTATACATGGTATTGGAGCATAGGTGGTCAAGGAAGAACTATATACAAGAAGGGAGAAGTTGAAGTTTGTGATTCCTAATTATAGAAATCGAGTTCTTATCACATCTCTATTTCACCTATGGCATTCTATGGTTTGAGACTCAAATATGCCCTTGATAGCAGTTCGAATTATATATCCTGGAAGGATCACATGGAAGTAGTACTAGAGGATAAAGGTCTAAAGGAATTCATTGATCAAGAAGTCCTCAAGCTAACTGGTGTTGCTGAGTTCGTTGAATGGAAGAACTGTGTGGCTAGAGCAAGGAGAATCCTTCTGGAGGGAGTTCGAGATCACATAGTCTTGAGTCTCCATGGCAAGGAGACACCATTTTCAATGTGAAAAACATTGAAAGATCTATATAAAAATAGCAGTGATCAAAGGAAGCAGGCACTGAAGGACAAACTTTGAAAGATCAAGTGTGAAAAGGGTGACACAATCTCTATGTATCTGAACAAGCTCACCACATGCAGGGATGAGCTTGGAAGTGTAGGGATCGTGACAACTAATGATGACATGGTGAGTCTTGCACTCCTTGGTCTTCCTAAGAGCTGGCATAGCTACCAAGTCTCAGTTAATGGAAGAGAGAAACTACCAGATTGGGAACAACTTTGGTTAGATTTGATGCAGGAGGAGATAAGAAGAAGCACCAGAGATGGTTCTTCATCCATGGAGGATGAAGAAAATTGTGAATTAGCGAGTAAGGTGAAGAAGGGGAAGGAGAAGGTTTCCCTTTCTGAATCTAGTTTTTCCCAGGGTGGGAAGAAGTTTGACAAATTGAAAGTGTGATGCTTTTGTTGTCATGAGGTGGGTGATTTTGCTACAAATTGTCCATAGAGGAAATCCAAGAAGGGATCTGGGGAAGGATCTGAAGGTGAGGCACTTGCTTCAAAGTTCGAGTTGGATTTCACACTCTTCACATGCATGGTTTCATCCATGGTGGGAAGTGGTTGGTTTCTTGATAGTTGAGCTTCTTTCCACATGACCGGTGACAAGAATTTGTTTAGTACTTTGGAGGTGAAAGATCTCCAAATACTCAAAGCAATGGGTAATGATGAAAAGTATTGTGTCTCAAGTGTAAGCATGGTTATTTTTTAGAGGGAGCATGGAGCTCGCCTTACCTTGAATGATTTCAAGTATGTACCAGGACTAAAGAGAAACTTGGTGTCGATCGTGATGCTGGAAGACAGAGGCTATGATGTAGTCTTCAATAAGGGAAAGGTTTTCTTCAGACACATAATTACTAAATAGGTGAACCAGATTGGTTACGAGTCAAGAACCTGTATGCTCTTGAGGTTCAAGACGCATGCAAAACCTTGAGCAGCAAGGCAGCTGATGGAGACTTGGTGGTTGAGAGGGAGAGTATATTACCTCTCAACATGTAGCGGCAAAAGAAGTCTTAGACGATTGTGCAAGAGCCATGATTGATGCAGCAGCTTCAGGAGGTTGTGGAGCAGCCACAACAGGGGAAGCTGAATGGAGATCAAGTAGAGACATCTACTCATGCAGAGACCTCTAGTAGGGGGAAACTTTAAGCCAGGTGGGCTGAGGGATCACATGCAGCCATACCTCCAGGTAGGAGGTGGGGCAATGTGGAGTGATTGTTACAAGGAGGAGGGGTAGGATCCTTGAGGTTCCCAACATCTTTGATTCGACTTTGCTACAGGAGCCCCGATGAGGAGTAGCAGGACTGGCTGATTGGGTAGAGACAGATGAGGATGGAGCGGCAGAGAGAGCTACATTGTAGGAGTCCCAGGGCTATGTAGAGCTAGTAGGTTGCAACAATGCGAGAGGCACATGAGTGTTGCACCAGTTCAGGATGGCATAGAGATGTGTGCAATAGTTCAAGATGCATGGAGTGTTGCAATAGCTCAGAGGTCAGAGTGGGAGCACTTGTTAGTAGCAGGTAGAGCTTCAACATCAGAGTATGTTTCTAGCCCAACAGAGAGGTCAGTGGGGAGTTTTTTTTTTGTTTCGAGAGTTTCTAGAGCAACCACACTTTGTAGATGTGTTGCATGTATAACATTCCAGAGGTACAAGATCACGTTCGTGCTGAAGCCTTTCTTGTTGAGAGGGAGTGTTGAAAAATGGCAACAAGAAATGCTAAAAATAGAAGTGATAGAAATAGAACTGCTAAAAATAGCAGTTTGGGTACCATTGCAGGATTGGGAAACAGGGAATGAAAAATGGAAGTGCTAAAATTAGAATTCTATTTTTAGCAGTTTAGGATGGATTCCTATTTTAGTCAGTCCTTGGACTAAAAATAGGAAGTAAAATTCGAATTTGATATTAACAGCAGTTTGAAAATTAATTGATTAATTCATCTTAAGTTAATTAGTTAAGGAAAATCAAACTTGAAGTCTATGTGGGGACATGCAACAATTTATCTATTAATTGAGGAATTTACCCATCAATTAAAGAGATAAGGATGAGTTGTAATATTGAGTTGTAATTAGTTGGCTCAGTTAACTGAGTCAAGTCTAGTTAGATTAATTTAACAGTTTGTTAAATTAATGAGAGTTCAGTTAGTTAATGCTTGCATGCATGTAACTACTGTATTTCAAATAACTGAGTATTCACTCATGGATAACTCATGCATGTCAGTTTAGGTAGAGACCCAGTTGAGATCAAAGAAGGGACAATGTATTATCAGTTGGATGAATGTTTTTCCTATAAAGGAAGCTCATCCATGATGAGGATTTATCTCCTTCAGGATTGTGCAGTTAGATCAGAGGTTGGTGAGTGTGTGAAGAGGCAAATTCACACAGGTGGTTGCACTGGACCCCAATCAGAATTGTGAAAAGAAATAGGAGGTTTGGAGGGAATACCAGAGGTTAGATAGAGGACTTTGACTATCTATGAGCAGCAGAGGTATTGCAAAGAGAGCAGGATAGCTTTTGAGCTAATTCTTTTTGTAATACTGGTTATATTTCCACTTGTATGATAATATAGAGTTGCGGTTTTAGGCTGAGGCTTTCCCTGGGTAAATTCTTCTCTGTTATGTGTGATTGATTCCTTCTTATCAGTTATATGTGGTCTTATTGATGTTGCTCATGTTTGATTAAGCTTCCGCTAAATTGTTTGTAGAAGTAGATCAAGTGTTTTTATTTAGTACATTGCATTACCAGGTGATCTACAGTGGGAATTTCTACATGGTATCGGAGCACAAGTGATCATGGAAGAATAATATAAAAGAAGGGAGAAGTTGAAGTTTATGATTCCTGAATATAGAAATCGAGTTCTTATCACATCTCTATTTCACCTATGGCGTTCTCTGGTTTGAGACTCAAATATGCCCTTGATGGCAGTTCGAATTATATAGCCTGGAAGGATCACATGGAAGCAGTACTAGAGGATAATAGTCTAAAGAACTTCATTGATCACAAAGTCCTAAAGCCGACTGGTGCTGCTGAGTTGGCTAAATGGAAGAAATGTATGGCTAGAGCAAGGAGAATCCTTCTAAAGGGAGTTTGAGATCACATAATCTTGAGTCTCCATGGTAAGGAGACACCATTTTCAATGTGGAAAACATTGAAAGATCTATATCAAAATAGCAGTGATCAGAGGAAGCTGGCACTGAAGGACAAAATTTGAAAGATCAAGTGTGAAAAGGGTGACACGATCTCTGTGTATCTGAACAAGCTCACCACATGCAGGGATGAGCTTGGAAGTGTAGGGGTCATGACAACTGATGATGACATGCTGAATCTTGCACTCCTAGGTCTTCCTAAGAGTTGGCATAGCTACTAGGACTCGGTTAATGGAGGAGAGAAACTGCCAAATTGGGAACGACTTTGGTCGGATTTGATACAGGAGGAGATAAGAAGAAGCACTGGAGATGGTTCTTCATCCATGGAGGATGAAAAAAACTATGCCTTAGTGAGTAAGGCGAAGAAGGGGAAGTAGGAGGTTTCTCTTTCTGAATCCAGTTCTTCCCATGGTGGGAAGAAGTTTGAAAATTTGAAAGTCCGATGCTTTCGTTGTCATGAGGTGGGCCATTTTGCTACAAATTGTCCACAGAGTAAATCCAAGAAGGGATCCGGGGAAGGATTTGAAGGTGAGGCACTTGCTTCACTTGAGTTGGATTTCACACTCTTCGCATGCATGATTTTATCCATGGTGGGAAGTGGTTGGTTTCTTGGTAGCAAAGCTCATTTCTACATGACTAGTGACAAGAGTTTGCTCAGTACTTTGGAGGATAAAGATCTCTAGATACTCAAAGCGATGGGTAATGATGTAAAGTATAGTGTCTCAGGTGTAGGCACAATTATTTTTTAGAGGGAGCATGCAGCTCGCCTTACCTTAACCGATGTCAAGTATGTACCAGGACTAAAGAGAAACTTGGTGTCGATCACAATGCTCGAAGACAGAGGCTATGATGTGGCCTTCAGTAAGGGAAAGGTTTTCCTTAGACAAATAATCACTAAACAGGTGAAGCGGATCGGTTCACGTGTCAAGAACCTGTATGCTCTTGAGGTTCAAGATGCATGGAAAGCATTGAGCAGCAAGGCAACTAATGGAGACTTGGTGGTTGAGAGGGAGAGTATATTACCTCTCAACATGTAGTGCTAGAAGAAGTCTCAGATGATTGTGGAAGAACCATTATTGGTGCAGCAGCTTCAGGAGGTTGTGGAGCAACCACAACAGGGGACGCTGAGTGGAGATCGAGTAGAGACATCTACTCATGTAGATACCTCTAGTAGGGGGGAATTTTGAGCTAGGTTGGCTGAGGGATCACATGCAACCATACCTCCAGGTAGGAGGTGGGGCAATGTGGAGTGATCATTGTAAGGAGGAGGGGCAGGATCCTTGAGGTTCCCAACCTCTTTGATTCGAATTTGCTACAGGAGCCCCAATGAGGAGTAGCAAGACTGGCTGATTGGGTAGAGACAGATGTGGATGGAGCGGCAGAGAGAGCTATAGTGCAGGAGTCCCAAGGCTGTGTAGAGCTATCAAGATACAACAATGCGCGAGGCACAGGAGTGTTGCACCAGTGTAGGATGGCATAGAGAGGTGTGCAATGGTGCGAGATGCATGGAGTGTTGCAGCAGCTCAGAGGTTAGAGAGGGAGCATTTGTCAGCAACAGGTAGAGCTTCAACATCAGAGTATGTTTCTAGACCAACGGAGAGGTCAGTTGGGAGTTTCTTTGTTTCGAGAATTTCTGGAGCAACCACACTTGGTACATGTGTTCCATTTAGAACATTCCAGAGGTATAGGATCAGGTTCATGTTGAAGCCTTTCTTGTTGAGAGGGAGTGTTGAAAAATGGCAACAAGAAATGATAAAAATAGAAGTGCTGAAAATAGAAGTTTGGGTACCAGTGCTGGATTCCAAACGTGGAATGAAAAATGGAAGTTCTAAAAATAGCATTCTATTTTTAGTAGTTCAAGATGGATTCCTATTTTAGTCAGTCCCTGGACTAAAAATAGGAAGTAAAATTCGAATTTGATATTAACAGAAGTTTGAAAATTAATTAATTAACTCATCTTGAGTTAATTAGTTAAGGAAAATCAAACTTGAAGTCTATGTGCTGACATGCAACAATTTATCTATTAATTGAGGAATTTATCCATCAGTTAAAGAGATAAAGATGAGTTGTAATTAGTTGGCTCAGTTAACTAAGTCAGGTCCAGTTAGATTAATTTAACAGTTTGTTAAATTATTGAGAGTTCAGTTTGTTAATGCTTGCATGCATGTAACTATTGTATTTCAGATAACTGAGTATTCACTTGTGGATAACTCATGCATGTCAGTTCAGGAAGAGACCCAGTTGAGATCAGAGAAGGTTTAATGTACTATCAGTTGGATGAATATTTTTCCTATAAAGGAAGCTCATCCATGATGAGGATTTATCTCCTTCGGGACTGTGCAGTTAGATCAGAGGTTGGTGAGTGTGTGAAAAGGCAAATTCACATGTGGTTGCACTAGAACCCAATCAGAATTGCGCAAAGAAATAGGAGGCTTGGAGGTCAGACTAGAGGTTAGATAGAGGTCTTTGACTACCTATGAGCAGCATAGGTATTGCAAAGAGAGCAGGATAACTTTATATTTCGACTTATATGATAATAGAGAGTTGGGGTTTTAGGCTGAGACTTTCCCTGGGTAAATTCTTCTGTGTTATGTGTGATTGATTCCTTCTTATCAGTTATATGTGTTCTTATTGATGTTTCTCATGTTTGATTAAGCTTATGCTAAATTGTTTGTATAAGTAGATCAAGTGTTTTGCTTTAGTACATTGCATTACCAGGTGATCTACAGTGGGAATTTCTACAATTACCGTTTTGACAAATATCTCCATCGACAAGGTTTTTTATAGGGATCAGCTAATAGCAATCTATATACAAATATTGACAATAATAAATTGCTAATACTTGTTGTTTATGTTGATGATATCATTTTTGGTAGCAATGAAGAAGCCATGACTCAGAATTTTTCTTCGGTAATGCAACAAGAATTTGAAATGTCTCTGCTTGGTGAGCTTATATATTTTCTTGGTCTACAAGTTCAACAAAATAAATATGGTGTTTTTCTATCACAAACCAAATATCTCAAACAGATATTGAAAAGGTATGTCATGGAAGATTCTAAACCACTATGTACCCCAATGGTAACAGGATGCAGTCTCAGCTCAAATGATGAATCAGCAGCAGTACATCAACCAACTTATAGCTCCATGATTGACAGTCTGCTTTATCTAATAGGTAACTGACTAGACATCATGCATGCAGTAGGGACAGTTGGAAGATTCCAAGCAAATCCAAAGGAATCACACCTTCAGGCAGTGAAAATGATTTTCACATATCTTCAAGGAACACAGAACTTTGGTTTATGGTATCCTAGAGATACAGATCTTACACTTCATGCATATACAGATGCAGATTGGGTAGGAAGTGTTGATGACAGAAAAAGCACTAGTGGTGGTGCATTCTATATGGGTTCCAGGTTAGTATCTTGGTTTAGCAAGAAGCAAAGTTCAATTGCATTATCTACAGGTGAAGCAGAATATGTGGCTATTGCATCTTGCTGCACACAACTACTTTGGATGATGCAAACCTTGAAAGACATTCAGATCACATGTACTCCACCCACCTCCATTCTTTGTGATAATACAAGTGCCATCAGTATTTCAAATAATCCAATCATGCATTCCAAGACCAAGCACATACCCATCAAATATCATTTTCTGCGTGACAAGTGCTTGAACAAAACGTCAAATTGGAGTATGTTCCCTCCAAAGAACAGGTTGCTGATATATTCACCAAACCACTGCCCAAAGAGACATTTGAATATCTCAGACAGAAGCTGGGAGTAGTTGCTACATCATCCTGCTGTTAAATCCTATCTTTTTCAGATAAAGGTTGGTATATGCGAGTTTCATGAAGCATAATCATGTAAATATGTTGGTCTCTATGGATACAGTTGCATATATGTTGGTTTGAGGAAAACAGTGTGCCAGACTCAGGACAAAAGGGGTCTGATATGGTTTAGTTAATCATCTGCTCTATTTGATGATGGTTGTAGTCTATGGATGACATGTGGAAATATTTTGGCTCTCATAAGTTGTTGATAACTTGATGTATATTTGATTGATGAAGATGCCTGGATAACTCTTCTATTTGAAATGATCATATCTGATAGTGATCATCTGGAATAGGTTCAGGGGGAGAATATGCTTCTAATAATGCATTGTTGCCATTACCTTAGAAGATCTTGGTACAGATTCACACAATTTTTTTTTATTTAGGAGGAACAGGTTCAGGGGCAGAACATGGATGCTAGTCTGGATGTTGATTGATAGATGCTATTGATGATAGTTGCTGCTTATACTATCATGGTCTTGTTTAAGATATTTGGTCTCTGTTATATATGTCATGTATATCTTTTAATGTAAAGGTCATGAGACGACCTAATTTGTTACCCCACTATGCCTGGGATGGATGATGTAATGTTTTGACATGTATAAACAATTGGTATATCCCCACTTGGTTGGGAGATGGATGTATGTATGAGTCATTGTTGAGAGGAAGGTCATTTATGATGTATGTATAGAGTCATGTTCTTCTTTTAGAACATCTTTCTGCAGAGCTTGATTATATTCAAGGGAGCATGGACTCGATCATGAAGCTCAATCATCACACTTTAGCATATCATAGAATTCAGCATGTACTCAGGGGGAGCATGACCCTTTTCCCTTAATGACAAAGGGGGAAGTGACTTGGGGTTTCCATCAAGTCCAAAGGGGGAGATTGTTGGCATTATGACACAGGTGTTGTCCTTGATGGAAACTCACTCAGATGACAGATCATGGTTCAAAAGGTTAACAACAAAGAGTTTAGATTAGACTTCACAGGATGAAGAAAGAGAGGTATACATAGGTTCACCATTGGCCAAGCTGCGTATACACGCGGGTTCACTATATACAAGTTGTGTATATGTACACACACACTTTCACAGAATGAAAGGCGCATATATCTTGGAAAACTAAGTTTTGGTCCAATGTATTTGGTCCATGGTATTTTGATCCATGGTATTGTCCAAGGTATCTAGTCTGAGGTATTGACCCTAGGTATTGGGTCCAAGGTATTGGTCGTAAGTTGTTTTGGTCCATGGTATGGAGTAAGGCGTAAGACTATAAAAGGAAGGGAAGCAAATTACGCCAAGGCACTCAAGTATTGAATATCTGATGAAGAGTAAGACCTAGTATATAGGTTATTGGGCATAGCTCGATCTGAACCGAGGAAGAACCTTAGCACTTGATGAAGGATAAGATCTAATGATGGGTCAAGATCTTAAGGCCTGAAGTGAATTATCTTTATGTGGTTTGATCATTTATCTGAAGAACTGGCAAATTTTGTAGTCTGTAAATATGATGATCTGGGTATAACTGAAGTTTGGAATTGTTGTAATGTTTAAATCATCATTTATAGATCTCTACGCAGGTTCACTTTAACAAATGTGCATATACACGTTGGTTCTGCATATCAAAATAGCGTATACATCATAAATTTGATTTGAAGATCTGTACGCAGGTTCGCCTTGAGGAAAGTGCATATGCACGCAGGTTCATCACATGGAAGTAGCGTATACATTATAAAATATGTTTTAGCTACTTCTGTTTGCTGTTGTAGTTTTCTGGGTTCTGGCTACTATATTCTGGTTACGGCATTCTAAAAGATCAGATTGAAGGGTTGTCAAAGTGATTGATTGATTCGATTATGGTTGGTTCAAAAGGAGATTGGTTGATGCAGATATATTTGATGATTGGATGATGTTTGTGATGGATCCAGTTTGAAAATTTATGAAACATGGTCCCTATAAGAAAAGAGAAGGTTGTAGCCTTATGTAGGCTGGCACCTATGTACTAGTAAAATAGCTAGGGGGTTGTAGCTCCCTTCCAGTAGAAGCTGGCGAATGAGAGAAGGTTGTAGCCTTCTGCAAGTAGAAGCCTGCATACTAGTGTAAGACTGCACCAGTATAAAAATTGTAAAAAGAAGTTTCTTATTATTAAAAAGAAGACAGAGATTATTGTAGCAGGTGGTTTTCACCCACATTGGGTTTCCACCTTATATCTTGTGTTCATGTGTGCGATTGTCTATTTTGTTTTACTGCACCTGGTTACTATTTATATGGTTCTAATGCACTGATTAAATATCAACATATGATGATTAATTAAATCATAAGTTTGTTAGATATATGCTAGTTGCCTTAAACACAGTTGTATATACACACGAGTTCCATTAACTAAAGTAGCGTATATGAATCTGATTATGGAAATGAAAAATTATTGACTTTCTAATACTAATTCAGCCCCCCTCTCAGCATTATTTCCAACAGGATGGTTAATTCGCCTTATTTCCTTCAGTATTCGCAGTACGTTCAACCTGGCTCATCCACTTTTTATGGTGGCTATGGCCAGATTCAGTTCGAAAATTTTCCGAGCATTGTTCTAGTACCCTTGCAACAACAAGGATAGACTCTACAGCAATAAGGGCAACCTTTGTTGCAGAAAGGGCCATCCACGCAATAGCAAGGGCAGATGATATCGTGGCAAGGTCAACTGCAACAACCACAGGGGAAACCCTCACAACAGTTGCAGCCAACCATGCAGCAGCAAATGCAGTATGCTCTGCAAACCTCCTAGCCTATGTCTTTGCAGGGCCAACCTCTGCAACCCTACGGACATGTTTTTCAGCCGCAAGGTCAGCGCTTGCAGCAGCAGAGCCAACCTAGGTAGCAACAACCCTTATATACATATCATCAGGGTCAACCCTTGCAAGGACAAGCCTAGGGTCAAGTCTTGCAATAGCAGGCCCAAAATCCTAATGTCCTAGGTCAACAAGTGTGCAATCCTTATGCCCAGGGGGAATAGGTCCAAAATCCCTATGTCCAAGGGAAACAAGTATACAATCCTTATGCCCAAGGGTAGTAGGTCCAAAATCCTCTTTTTCAGGGGCAACAAGTTCAAAACCCGTATGTTCAGGGACAACAGGTACAATATCCATATGCCCAAGGTCAACAAGCTCAACAACCTCTTAACTCGTATGTTGATTTTCAACAACCTATGACCGGACAGTTCCAAGGTGTTCAAGGTCAAAATCGTCCCTACGGGTAAGGTAACCCACAATGGGGGTAGAATTAAATTCCATATAGCCAAAATCCCCACTATGGGGTCAAAATCCTTACCAGTAAGAATGAGCTCCTCCGGTCAGACCCACTTATTGACCTCCAATGCCTTTTAATACTCAATTGTCATTCTTGGCCACACTAGAGTTGCCAGACGTGTCTTGCCCTACAAATGACCCAAACCTTCATTCGCCATACTAGCCTCCATTTCCGTCCAAGATCCCGAGCGATTTTCCTAAGTTTGATGGGAAAGAAAAATAAGATCCTCAAGCCCATGTGATGACATATCAGCTCTGATGCTATTCGAATTCTTATGTTGATGATTCTATTCCTCTCTGTCTTTTCCAACGAACCCTCATAGGTGTTGCATCCAAGTGGTACATTGATCTTCCTCAAAGTACTTACCATGAATTTAACTCTTTAGCCATGTCTTTCCTCACACATTTCCAGTTTCCAGTTCGCTATGAAACTGAAACCTATCTTCTCATGTTGCTTAAGCAAGATACTGTGACACACATCTCCGATCACATCCATGACTAGAGATGCAGACGTTGCCTGATCAAATTTGAGATTACTAATCAGTTGCTCACTGAATGGTTCACGAATTAATTTGTAGCTCTGATTGCTCATGATATAGCTATGGGTGGATGTGTTAATGAAGAGCAAGTAATTGCTCATGACTAGTACTTAGATCTTGTTTATTCTCAGTCTATCACTTTATATGAGTTATTACCCGATGCTCCGTGGTCATTGTCTGATCCCATGACATCGAAGTCGTAGACTACACCTCTTGTTGATGGAGTAATTGGTTCAGTGTCCGAGAACCCTACTAAATCTTCTTCTAAAGAAAAGTTGGTCTCAAACACTGCTTCCAATAGTTCCTCCCAGAATCCACCTAGCCCTGGTAAAACCTCAGAGGTCCACGTTGTCCAGCCTACCACAGTAAACAAATTGTTGAAAGGTAAGAAGAAAGTCAAAGGCAAAGGTAAAGTCAATGCCCTAAAATAGGGACCCCCTAAGTTGTCTGCTAGTGATTCTTCACAATGGAAGCCCAAGTATTCGTGCCTCGTTTATGCATAGGATCACTATACTAAGGATTGTCCTCAATGATCCAAAGTTAGTCGTTTTCTTAAAGGGTCCCCAGTTGTCCTAAAAGAGTCGTTTCCATCTCAGCAGACTCAAATGGTAGACCAAACTCAATCATCTACTTCCTCAGGATCTCAAGTGTTCATGATGAGTATGCTTATTAATGTGGCTACTAGATCAAAATATTACCAAACTCCTGCTCCGATAGTCGGGAAAGATAAAGAGGCCACCCCTTCTTCTTCTGCCCTAATTTCTGGCCCTCTTCATATCGAGCGCCCTAACCCTGATTCCGCTATATGGCCACCCTCTCAAGGTGTGCTAAGGAAATTCTCATACAATCCCAAAGCTCAAGTCACTCAGCACTATAATATTGTTAAGGATTTGGCTCAGGCACCATCTAGTATGTCTGCTCTCGAGGTGCTCCAAAGCTGTCTGTCTCAGCGGAAATATTTATTGTCAGCTATTGGAGGTATTGATCCTACCAATTCCAATTTGATATGTTTTGTTCTAGAGAACCTTGTTCTAGGCCTGCCTCATCAGATTTCCTTTCTCATTCAGGTAATCATCAACGAGAAGACCATCCACAAGACTGTCATCAATGAAGATGCTTCCACCTGCATCATGTCAATCACATGTTGGAATGCCATTGGTTCTCCTACTTTGAATGAATCCTTGAACACTTTGGAAGCTTTCAACGAGCATGATTCGCGGCCCTTCGGTGTCTTACCTAACCTTGCCATTACTTTGGAGGGAAAGATAGTACATGTTGAGGTACAGATTGTTGACGCTAATCTCAATTATACTCTTATACTCTGCTGAAGCTGGACCCATGCCATGCATGATGTAGCCTCCTCCCTATTCCACATGATTCGTTTCACCCATCAAGGGAAGATTGTCACTATCAACCAGCTGTCCTTCTTTGCCTCTTCCTCCTCAAATGGCAATGTTCTATATGTCAAGCACATTGGTGCTCCCTATGAGAGTGTGGGGGGAGGTCTTTTAAAAGATTCTGCCTTGATGGGAATTTTTCTTCTCCCACCTCCTGATGTTGCCTCTTTCAACATGATCTCAGTCAAATTTGATCCTTGGGTCATAACTTCACCAAATCTTGTTGATGCCTGGGCCGAGGTTATGCCACTTAGTCCTGCCAAAATCAATTACGTGGAGATTGTTTCAGCCTCAAGTTTCGTATCCTCTGATTCTCCTATTTTGAGGACTTATCTCGATACGTATTCTCAATCCCCATAGATTAGTGCTTTGGAATCTCCTGATCCCTTAGCCACAATTTTTCTTGCTGACGAAAGTATCATGGAAGTAATGTTTCTTGAGGAACCACCTTGGAACGATATCCATCATTGTTCCTTTTTCCTGCCTAGCCCGACAACCATGTTTATGTGTTTTGAGCAATTCTCTTCTCCACTACCTACTGATGTGTCATTTTATCCTGACATGGTCAAGATCTTTCAATTGAGGGCACCTTTATCCCTTCATGGATTAACGAATTTTCTCCCTCCCCGAGTTTTTATTGATTGCCCATTTATTGCACTTGGGTTGCCATCTGACTCGTAAAACTCCCTCTCATAGGGGGCATGGGGGCAATGCCTTATATGAGTTCTACTCTATTATTTGGTCGAGTTGATGCTTACTCATCATGTCAATGGTAAAAATTTGGTGTTCATCTATGTTGATTGATTACTCGAGTCCCAACATGGACTCTCTCAAGAAGTACTATGCTTAGGTCATCTTGCATGCATACTTGTGTACATTAGTTTGCCATCCATTTTTGTACAGTGTTGTTTGGAGCGTTAGTTTTCAAACAGTTTTCATGTTCACTATGTTTTCCCTGCTTTGCAAATGTCTATGACTCCTCACTTCGGTTTCGCTGACAGTGCTTTCTATAGTACCTGGAACCTATCATCCATGACATGGGATATTTATGACCCTCATGGTGATTTGATTGATCTGCAAAGTATTTGTTTAGGTTGCACAACTAACAACATTGCTGAATACAGTGCGGTCATTGAACTGTTGTCAGAAGCCATTGCTCTTGACATTCAAGAGTTGGTTGTCAACCTGGATTCATAGCTTGTTGTCCTTCAACTGAACAGCCAATATTCTATTATAAACCCTCAAATATTGAGAATGTATCTCCGTATTCCTCTACTGGAAAGGCATTTTGATTACATTACATATCATCATATTCCTATGCATGAATACATTGCCAGATGCATTAGCTAATTATGCGTTGGATAGACATTTATGAAACATGTGAAAAAACCAAAACAAATCATTTGTACCATAGTAAGCAATAAAATGCAACATATATATGTGGTGATAATGTTTGATACATAGAAAGCCCAAAAAATAATATGTGTGTTCAAAATAACATTGCCAGCTCGCAGGCCTCATATATCTGTGGCACGCAGGCCTCAAAAATGTAAAATGTTGGACATAGGAACTAATCAACATGGTGATCGTGGTAGCATGACATGGCTCATGCGACACGAGTTACCAATCGGTGGATCTGATTCGATACTCCCACCATGTTTCTCTGGTACTGGCGAGGAATGTCTCTCACCCGAGCATACTCTGGGACCACGAGTCAACCCCTCAAGGTTCCATGCGATATCCTCCTCGTTGTCACTCCCCTCCTAATAAGGAGAGACAATATCAAACTGACAGGTGACGCACCTGACTATTGGGAACATCCCAGCAGAATGGTCTAGTCCAAAATTTGCATTGACAAAACAAAATGTTATAAACACATATAATATCAAAAACAATTAAAAAAAGCACAAAATTAAAAATTGTTCTTTTACCTTCATCATCAAAATCCTCTCCATCTGGTAGTGGCATATCCGGATCTCCATGGAAGTTGGTGCCACTATATGTCCACTCCTTCACGACAATCAGTTGTCGTAGTAGCCATGAAAAGAAGGCAGGACTGTAAGACATATGCCAACCCCCATTGATCCTAGGCATCAAACGACTCCAGCGGGCCATCCGTGGGTTGCGTGGCATACAAGGATCTACCTTAGTCAATTGGTACTAGAACAACAATACTCGTTCCAAGAAAAAGATCACTAGTACGAATTTGAAGAAAAATTGCTTCAGATTCCCTGCCTTAGCTTTTGTCAGCTGGAATTTTATGTTGATCTTCATGGCTTCTGCCCAATTAAAGATCATCGGTGCTATACAGTCAATGGAATATAGGAATTTCAACTTGTTAGTCTCATGCATTATCTAGGACCCCCCCACTCTATTGATAGTCAATAGTAGCACTCTCAGTGTCAGTTCTCGCACGGTGTCAATCTCAATCTTGCCGCTCTTGGATTTGAGGGCTTCAAGGCAATTTTTGACAAGAAACATGGATATTCTTTCCCCAATCAGTCATGACCCACATAAGTTGACTAGTTCCCCTCTCTGGGATAGTCCTGTGATGAAATATATGATTGATGTTTCTAACTCTAGCTCCTAGTCACCAATGATGAATATTTTCCGATTTGTGTCTGAGAGACTAATCAGGTACCGAAGCAGCTCAGGTTGGGCCCGTATCCTTAGTGTGAGAAAGAACTTGAGGATCCCATAGTTCCTCAAAGCATTCAAGCAATTTGGATCATTCAGTGCCTGAGTTTCCACATCTTCGTGCTCACATTCTTTCCAGTCTACCATTTTCGATGATTCTTTCCTACAAAAACCATATATTTAATTCAATAAACATTTTTGGCCCATAAAATTCAGCTTCCAATGGTGGTTTTGAAGGGAAATTTATTTTTTCCCTATTCACGGCACCGACGCGCCTGTTTTAAAAACAGTTGTGCTGATGGTGCGATGGGTTGTTTTAATCACCCTTAGCCGACACAATTTTGTGCCTGGAAGTCGCGCTGACTAAGGGTGAAATTTTTTTCACAAAACCCCCCTAAAAAATCCAAAAAATGGATGAAAACAAGAATAAATGGTATGAAAATGGAGCTTAGGGCTTTGGCTCTTACCTGTAACTGGTGGCTCGGTGAATGACCTCTTGGATCTCCCACAATATGCTCTGGAACAATTAGGGCAAAAGTGGGTGAAAGGTCTTTCACAACAACGTAAAACAGTAAATGGTAAAAAATATTTACTTTTCCTCCCTTTTATTCAGTTTTTCATGAAATATTAGGTTTTGTAAATGTTTTGACCTATTTTTCCTCAATAATTGGATAATGCATTTTACCTTTTTGCGCAGCGACAAGTGATGGATGTTCGACGATGATGCCGAGTCACGTTTCAACTCTTTTCTCGACTCGTAAAACTCATATGAAAATATTGTTGAGTATTTTTCCCTTTTGACTCATGAAAGAGAATAAAATGGGGGGTTTTCTTTGAAGCTCTTTTCTAACCCTTTAAACATGAAAATATTGCTGAGCTCTTGTCGTTTTGAACTTGTTAACAGATGCGAAACATCATGCGCCCAGTTTAAGTTTCCCATTTTTTCGAGCTGGGATGCACTATTTACGAAAAAGGTATTCCTTGACTGAAATGGTCAAGTAGTTCTCTCAAGTATCATTTTCTACCTTTTCAGGCTCAAGAAACACAAATGTACGAAAAGGGGCCATGTGGAGTTTTCTTTTCTGTGTCTTTTTCGAACTATCTAAACATGAAAAAGATACAGAACACCGTTGTTAGACTCGTTAAAATGTTAAACGACATTTGATTTGTCACCATGACAAACATGAGTTTCTCCTTCCTAGGGATCGTTAAACTTACTAGGTTGGATTCGTCGACAGGATGAACTTATAGTGCAAGCATATGCTATCCCCTTCAAGCTTGCGATTTGGGGTACCTACCAAAAATGGTGGGGGGAAATTTGTAAATCTAATCAGTTGTGTCGGAAGCTCACTCTTGAACATGACACTTTCTGCTTCATGTCGGGATGGGATATCCTACTTTATATTGTTAACCTCACTCGGTTGGCCCATTTATTTTTTCCTTCCATCTAATCTCTACCACGTCAGCATGACCACCGATCCTATGGGTCCAAAAGTTTTCAAACTTCCAGTCGTATCGACGATATGTTCAAGAGTTTTCCTTCTGTAGTTACACTTACCTCTAATTCTTTGTATCACCCAAAATCATTTTGCATCCCTTTGTCTCGTGTCGATGATGTGGGATACATTATGGCCCTCCTTCGATGCGGTCACTTCCTATCGACTTCAAATAATTAACCAGGAAGTTAACCGAGAGATTCCATTCAAGTACCTTAGAGCTTGCATGCCCTAATGGCAAGTTCTTCGCACTCGACAACAAGTTCACATCATTGGATTTCGATCAAGTGATTTCACGGGTGTTTGACTTCTGTTCCTCTATTCACATTCCTTGGATTGTGTTGATAGTACCTTGAGGACCATTGTCATTATTGGTGGGTTCTCTCAGACTTGTTAACAATTTACATCATTGACTGGTAATCAAGCAATTTTCTAGCATGTTTGACGTGAACACATCTATTCACATGTTGGAATTTGTACTTTAATTGGGTCGTGTTGGAGTGCAAGACCCTGGGCTCAGATCACAAAAGTCCAGATTGCGAAGTGATGTGACATGGTTATGTTGATATACATGTTTCTTTCATAAGGATGGTTGTGACCATAACATGAGTTATCATATGTGATCCTTCTCAGTATTGGATGGCTGCAACCATACCTTGGTTTCAATATGATCCTCTTTATAGGATGGTTGTGCCCATGCCTAGATCCATTTACATGATCATTCTCTAGATAGCTGCATCCATGCCATGGTTCATGTATCCTTTGATAGGGTTCTCAGTTATGTATATGTATCTATACTTGCTTGTAGGTTTTCCAATGACAGATCCTAGTTCCCCATGCTGATTCATAAAGCATTTCATCCCTCACTCTAGTTCGGCCTTCACGCTTTAGGGGGCATCTGTTACACAACATTTTGTCACTATCCTTGTAGTCCCTGTTCCTTGATCCTAGAGGACCTATGTAGTGAACCCTAGATGCTTTCTCTTCATGAAGAAACTTTAATTGTGTCCCTCTTCATGAGCACAACAATTCCCTTTTGCACCATTTCCCCAAAATATTCCGTTTTTCCCAGTTTACAAGACCGGTGCTAATGACCCTTGTCCTCCTTGTGCCAATATGTAGGGATTAAAATTGTCCCTAGCACTGATCATAGCGACTAAGCTTTGTTCCAGTCATGTCGATCCTCTTATGGAAAGTTTTTTAAATAAGGAGCCGAAGCTTCCAACTTTAGAAGCTTCGTAATGGAAGTTTGGTAAATGGTTGAGCTAGATGGAGTCAAGGATGTCAGTTTGGGCTCCTTTTCCCTATAAGGATGGAACTAACTCAAGAGATAAGACCCTCTCCCATGAGAAGAGGAACCATCTCTAATCCATTCATGCTATATAAACCTCCATTTCTCCCAAGCACAAGCTAGTGTTAGGGTTGAAGTGTTAATATTGGTGTGGTGGTGCTAATTAAGTTTTGAGTAAAACATCAAGCTATTCATAGTTGTATCTCTCTAGTTGTGTGTGAGGGATAAGTGTGAATTTGGTTTAGTGTGAAACCTAAAGGGAAGAGACTTAAAACTATCATTGTTGAGGCCATCATGGAATGCTAACAGAAGTGTGTGGGAAACTGGTTTTGTCATAGGAGAACAACAACATAAAGACAATGGTTGTAATATCTTCTTGATTCAATATATATATATATATATATATATATATATATATATATATATATATATTATTGATTGGTTTCCTACATAATATGTTATCTCACATGTTTATGGATTAATGTTTATTGACTTGTAAGTAGGTTGAATTACAATTTGTTTATTATCATGGTTATTTTTTGCTATTGTTTACTTGTTTCAGGTGTTTGAAGAAGGAAACAGGAGATAGCTGGAGCGAGAAAGCAAGGTCATCACCAAACGGGATAAGCATACTAAGAGGTAGGGCCTCTTAATTGGTTCTAACCTAAGGAAATCTTCCATAGAATGTATCGGTTGTGGCTAGACCCATTATTGGGCTAGAGGAGTTGTTTGTGTCAGCACTTAGAATTTTACTTCACCACAATCTAGGGAATCCTAATGTCACTGTTTACATCAATGGCAAGCCCATAACCAATACATTGATTGATTTAGGGGCAGACTTTAATGTAATGACGAAATAAATATTCATGACCTTTGGATTACGTGGACTAAGACACGCACCTACCGTGTTGGAACTAGCAGATAGGTCCCGTGTCAAACCCAAGGGAATGATAGAAGACATAGTGATTACAATAGATTCTTGGTGATATCCTGCTGACTTCCTTATTTTACAAAATAAATCAAACCTAGGGGGAATCCTTTAATTTTAGGAAGGTCGTGGCTAGCCACTACAGATGCATTCATAGGATGCAGGTTTGGGTCCATGATGATTTATGATTTCCAAGCCACCAAAAATCTTAGCCTTTATCCCCCAGAAAAACCAAGTACGACTTTGGGAAACCTCTTGTGGGATGAATTTGAACCCGAGTCAGATCACTCACAACCACTTCTCACCGTCAAGAAGGCATAGTACTTTAAGGATGAAACAAAAGATGATATCACACGTGTTTTCATTAGTAATTCAATTTCTGTTACTTCCATTGAAAACTCGAGGGAGGAGGATGTTATAGAAAATTTGAGCCTTGAACAAATAAATACCGCTTCAAGTATTAACAACAGTCCTGTTGGAATAGAAACAGGTAAATATATTAAATTTAATCCAAACTTGACTGTTGAACAGAACATACTATTGTTACAATTGTTACAGAAGTATAAAAAGGCATTTGCATGGGACTATATAGATATGAAGGGTATCCATCCTAGCCTGTGCACTCACAACATCTATTTGAAGTAGGGTTGAAATACAGTGAGACAATCATATCGATGTATGAACCCTGCATTAAAGGAGGTAGTAAAAGAAGAATTTAGAAACTCCTAAATTCCAACTTCATTTTTCCCATTTCTGATAGTAAGTGGGCATCTATGCTTATCATTGTCCCCAAAAAGAACGACAAGTGGAAGGTTTGTGTGGATTATAGAGAAATTAACAAGGCTACCAAGAAGGACCATTTTCCCTTGCCATTTATGGACCAAGTCTTTGATACGTTGTCTGGAAAATTTATTTTCTTATTTTTAGATGGGTTTAGTGGGTACAACCAAATATAGATTTCCCCAAAAGACCAAGATAAGACGACCTTTACTTGCCCTTGGGGAAATTTCACCTATAGAGTTCTTCCTTTTGGACTCTATAACACGCCAACAACCTTCCAAAGGGCGATATTGGGAATCTTCTCAGATCTACTGAATGACTATCTGGAAATTTTCATGGATGACTTCACACCCTACGGGGATGCCTTCGAAACAACATTAGTTAATTTGGAAAATGTATTAGAATGATGTGTGCAGACTAATGTTGTTTTGATTACAGAAAAATGCCACATGATGATGAATGAAGGGATCATGTTGGGACATCTTATTTCAGATGAAGGAATTAAACTGGACCCTGCTAAGATAGAGGTAATCCTAAAAATCCCAATTCCTAAGACACAAAAAGAGGTACGTAGTTTCTTGGCTCATGTAGGGTACTATAGGAGGTTTATAGAAAAAAATTCAAGGATTGCATCTCCTTTATTTTCTTTACTTATGAAAGAGGCAGAATTTGTATGGAAAGGGGAAATGCGAGCATGCCTTTACGAAATTGAAAGAATAGATCCTATTTTGTGGGGCCCAAACTAGAATCTACCATTCCACCTAGCTACGGACACATCTGATACTATTGTGGGAGTTGTTTTCGGAAACCTATAGGACAAGAAACCATATACCATTTATTATATGAGTAAAAACTTGACTCCAACTAAACTAAATTACATGGTGACCGAGAATGAATTCCTTGCAGTAGTGCATGCCATCAATAAATTTTGGCACTACATCATAGGATATAAAGTTTTTGTACACATGGACCACTCTGCCATTTGTTTTTTGATGAACAAACTAGTCACTAATGGTAGGATTACACATTATTTATTGCTGTTATAGGAATTTGATATAACTATCTTGGATAAACCTAGGAAGGATAATGTGGTAGCTGATTTTCTTTCTAGACTGACTGTTGGTAGTGAAAGCATGCCTATTTAAGATTCTTTTCCAGATGAATATCTTACTGCTATTTTATTTCACTCACTGTGGTATGCAAACATAGCTAATTATCTTATTGAAGGAAAAATCCCCCAACACATATCCTACAAGGAAAAGAAAAGGATCGTTCAACAAAGTGTTAGATACTCATGGATAGAAGGAAATCTCTATCACACTAGGCCAGATCATTAGATCAAAAGATGTGTAAGGGAGGATGAAAATTTTTATATCCTTTGAGATTTCCATGAGGAACCTTGCGGAGGTCAATTGCAGATAAGAGAACAGGATACAAATTGCTCTCAACGGGATACTATTGGCCCACAATATTCAAGGATAATAAGGGATTTGTGAAGGGATGTGATAGCCACCAAAGAATGGGTCAACCACTTCAATCAGAAGAGATGTCATTGAGACCACAAATAGTCTTAGAACCATTCAAGAAATGGGCTCTATATTTTTTAGGACCAATTAACCCGTCATCTTAGCAAAAATCCTACATTTTAGTCTTCACTGACTGTGTCACAAAATGGGTTGAGGTGAAAGCATTAATCATAGCTACAGAGCAAGTTGTTCAGACTTCTTGTTTGAAGAAATTTTTGTCAGCTTTGGAGTACGTAGAGAAATAGTGATAGATGGAGGCCCCTAGTTCACATCTCATTTGATTCAGAACTTGGTTGAGAAATATAAAATCTATCATAAAATCACTTCGCCTTACCATCTGCAAGAAAATGGCCAAGTAGAAAGAACCAACAAGGTTATTGAGGGTATTCTTACCAAGATCGTAGCTAGCCATTGAAGGAATTGGGTCGATAAACTCCCAGAAGCATTGTGGGCATACCAAACTACAAGGAGGCACACTACAGGATTCTCACCATATGAATTAGTGTATGGTAAAAATCATCTATTTCCTATAGAGTTCAAAATTAAGACATTGAGAACAACATTGTAGGTAAATCTAGATCTAACAACAACACAAAAATAGTGGTTGAATCAACTTAATGAACTAGATGAGAAACAGTTAGCTGTTATTCAGCAAACATACATTTTCTAGTAGCAGAGAGCTAAGTGGCATGATAAATTTATTAAAAAGAAGAAATTTCAAAAAGGATATTGGGCTCTATTGTATGATTCAAGATTTAATGATTTTAAAGGGAATCCCTACACCAGGTGGCTAAGTCCTTATGAAGTTGACACAGTATTTGATAATGGGACTGTAAATTTAGTAACCATTGATAGTGCTAGGACACCATTGTTTTGTAATGGGCACTGTCTTCGGCTATATCACAAACAAACCTCAAAGGAATCGTTCATCAACATTGTCAAGGATTCTGACCTTCAAATTATGAAGGCAGGGAATAATTCCCCAGTGCTGCCAATTTCTAAATTTTCCAATATGTGTAATAGATGAAAACCAGCTTTTGTAGGTACTTGTTACACCCAGCATAAATAAATAAATAAATAAACATATTAATAAAAATCTGAATATGTTTGTAAATTCTCTTTGTAAGTATTTTTAGGAAGATTATGTAAATAAAACACGGTTGTACAAATAGCATGGAAACATGTTGTTAAATGAGTAACAACCGTCAACTTGTAAGTAGCCAAATCAACGAAATCACCAAATGAAATAAGGAAAGAGAGAGTGTTCATTAGCATTATGCCGTAGAAGCAACTCATACAACTACCACATCATGCCAGGTACATCACAAGTCATTTCCTAATCTATGATCTCAAATTTAAATCTGATAATAATTATTAAAACCTTGTCATCATTATCCCTTTTATTCTAATCATGCCAAGAATTGAAAGTGCATTTAATTCCAAATCTCCATGATTTAGACCAACAATGGACCATACTGTGTGCAGTATGATCCTCTTTAACTCAAAATCCTTCTTTTATTGCCTTTTACTTCCCCAACATCAACCTTAGCGAGCATTGCACCTTCATTCCAAATTTTTCAGAGCTAGAACAGAGTGATGGGGTAGAGATGGCAGAAGCAGCAGTCCGAGAGGAGCCCACTTCAACGTAAGCTTTGGAGAATTTCCTTGAGGCATGCCAGGCCTTTAAATACATGGGATAGTTCTATTTTTTCGAATGACTTAAGGGTTCAGAAGAGTTAGTGACGATGGAATTCACTCGGAACCTACACAGAAACTAGACAAAAGTCTGGGGGTTAAAGCTAGAAGTCACAGAGGAATTAATTTCCCATGTAATATCACTACAAATTGTCGGGAAATGGTGGTTCGATAGAAAAATCAATGACCCTTCTCTTAAGGCTGAGTTTGTTCAAGGAGAGGAACAATTGGAGAAGAAGGGTAGGGGAATTGATATATTTTCACTCCCTCTGTCATGGGGAGATGTTTCCCTGTACATTATTAAGTATATCACCTACAAGAGAAGGGAAAAAATCGTCTTTAACTACCATTTTGCATTATTGAACCACTTGCATCACGAGAAGCTGGTTAACATTCCATATTTTTTGTTAGAGAACATCAGGCACATGTTTGCAGCTGTAAACATTGTTTCAAACCACGACACTTGTGTCACCAATCATGGTCTGATCAAATTGATTGTATTGGACACCTTGGAACGACAAGGTAGAAGCTGGGAAGAATTAATGAGTAGAAAAGTAAGGACCTCCCACAAGAGGTGAACTAAAGCCCCTGATGCCCCGAAAGAAGCAGAGGAAACTGGAAGGGTCGAGAAAAGGTCATTAAAGTAGCTAGTAGGTGACAAAATACCAAAGAAAAGGGTAAAATTCAGTTCACGGCCGAAACCTTCATGTTCATCTAGCAAAGGACTGAGAAAGGACACAGGGTAGCAAAAAGAGGAGGAACAACTCCATTCAGAAGAAGACCCTCTTCTAGGTAAGAACGAGACCTAGTCTTTGCTGCTCAAAATCAAAAGCTTAAAAGAAGAAAATGACAAATTAAAGCAGTGACTAGAAGAAAGTAGAGTGGAAGTATGTGTTCTAGGTCTGGATACTCCGGTAGAACCAGTGGAAAAAATGAGGGCGGATTCTGCACAAGGTCCTGTGTGTGCAAAATGCACCATAAACCTAGAAGGAACTAGATATAAAGTCTGTGTTGCAAGCACCACCTCGATGGAGACCCAAACCAATCCTTGGGAAGTTGTTACACAAGAACCTATTGACGATGTTGCTGATACACAAGAATCAGCAGCTAAAAGAGATAATTCCATGGGTGGTGACATGGGAGCTGATACACAAGAACCTACCGATGAAACTGTTGTTACACAGAAACTAGCAGTAGAGGTAGAAGTTGATCAAGGATGAAAAGAAGAGAGTACTACACAAGAACTCATTGATGACACTGTTGTTACATAAGAACCATCAATCAAGATAGAGAAGCTCAATCCTTGGGATGCTATTACACCCCCAGGTGATAGTGCATGTAGAGGAACACAAGGTTTTGAATCAAGATGGTGTTTTAAGAGAATTTTATTGATATCTAAGTTACCGAAGTGGAAGCGGTAGGCACTCATGTTGTAGGACAAAGTGATATCGCTAACGGCACACCAGAAAGTTATAAAATTTCTCAAGGAGAAGTCGATTGAGAAGGATTTGGTAGAAAAATGGGAAAGACAAGGGAAAGAGGTAGCTATGAAGAAGCAAGAAGAGTAGTTGCAACTGTTACAGGATTACTTTTGGGATCTAACAAATTAAAAAAACAAGCTACATGAAATCACCCTAAATTTGTTAGGGTGTAGAAGGTCCTCTCCGGCCTACCCAATTTTTTCTGTGGGAATCATTTTCCTTGTTTTAGTTGAATGCGGTCTATGAAAATAGACGCTATTTGGCTAATTCTACCCAAAAAAATTTGGATGTTTTCCATGCATGCAACTTCTAGGATCAAAGCTTACTTTGTGAGCTTTTTCTTCATAGCATGATTTGTGAACATGTCAGCACACACATGGTTGCGAACATTCTTTCTTACATGGGAAATTTTCAATTGCATGCCTTCATTTCTTTCATGAACAATTAGATAGATAGGAATATGGCTATGAAGTCATTAGATGTGAATGAAGAAAAGGCAACATGGATGATCTAGATTGAACCAAGTATGGCTGCAAAATTGAGATGACTCTTTAGGAAAGTTTTGAGTGTTCCAAGTGTGAAGGAGCAAGCAGTGTTCTGGTTACAGCATTCTGAAACATCAGATTGAAGGGTTGTCAAAGTGATTGATTGATTCAGTTGTGGTTGGTTCAAAAGGAGATTGGTTGATGTAGATATATTTGATGATTAAATGATGTTGTTGATGGATCCAGTCTGAAAATTTATGAAACGTGGTCCCTGGAAGAAAAGAGAAGGTTGTAGCCTTCTGTAGGCTGACACCTACGTACTAGTCAAAGAGCTAGGGGGTTGTAGCTCCCTTCCAGTAGAAGCTAGAGAACGAGAGAAGGTTGTAGCCTTATGTAGGTAGAAGCCTGCGTACTGGTATAAGACTGCACCAGTACAAAAATTATAAAAAGAAGTTTCTTATTATTAAAAAGAAGACAGAGACAATTATAGCAGGTGGTTTTCACCCACATTGGATTTCCACCTTATATCTTGTGTTCATGTGTGATATTGTCTATTCTATTTTTAATGCACCTGGTTACTATTTATATGGTTCTGATGCGCTAATTAAAGATCAACATATGATGAATTAACTGAATCATAAGTTTGTTGGATATATGCTAGTTTCCTTAAACACAGTTGTGTATACACGCGAGTTAATTAATTGAAGTAGTGTATATGAATCTGATTATCGAAATGAAAACATTATTGACTTGCTAATACTAATTCACCCCCCCTCTTAGTATTATTTCCAACAATTGCTATCAGAGTAGGTCCTTCAGAAGAAGCTTGATCGCTTGAAGGAAGATCGATCATCATGGGTAATCAGGAAAGAGAGGGGTCCATCAAACCGCCAATCTTTGATGGAAGAAACTTTGTTTATTGGAAGATAAGAACCACAGTCTATCTTCAATCTCTTGGAACAGATGTCTGGGAAATCGTGGAAGGAGGATATACATTTCCATCAACAATTCCTACAGATGCGGTAGGTAAAAAGAAATATGAAACCAATGCCAAGGCTGTCAATACATTATTGGGAAGTCTGTCACAATAAGAGTTTGTCAAAGTTATGCAGCTCAAATCCACCAAAGAAATTTGGGACAAAATCATTCTAAGCTACGAAGGAGACTCTCAGGTAAAATGTGCAAAACTGCAAACTCTCATAATTCAATATGAAACTCTCAAGATGCACAATGATGAAAGTATAGCTAGTTACTTCTTACGTATAGATGAGATTGTTAATTGCATGAAGAATCTGGGTGAAGAGATAAAGGAAGTTACTTTAGTTGAAAAGGTTTTAAGATCCTTGTTTGATAAGTTTGAATCAAAAGTATTTGCCATAGAAGAAAAGAGGGATCTTCAGACTATTACTATGACACAACTGCATGGAACCTTAACTTCCTTTGAGATGAGAAAAGGAGGTCCATCAGATATGAGAGAAGTCGCATTTAAAGCTTCAACAAAAGGAAAAGAAGAACTCAATGAATCAGGACATATTTCAGAAGAAGAAGAAGCAAACTTTGTTAAGAACCTTCAACGAGGTTTCAGAAGATTCAGAGGTAAACTACCTTTCAAATGTTTTGCTTGTGGAAGAGTCGGTCATTATGATGCCAAATGTCCTCATAAAGATAACTTGACAAAGGTAAGGAATCTGAAAAATGGAATAGAAAACAAAGTGTAAGTAAGAAGAGCTACTATACTCGTGAAGATAGCGATGGTTTATCAATTAGTGATGAAGATGAAAATAGTAATGACTGTATACTTCTGATGGCCTATAAAGATGATGATTTCTTGGATGCTTTAGATGAATATGGTCTTTATGAAGAAACCTCTAAACTCAAAATCTGTTTATAAGAAAAGAATATTATTATAGATACTTTGACATTCCAAATTGCTGAAAGAGAAAAACGCAATGAAAAACTAGAGTGTGAAATTTTGGGTCTAAGAAAGGATATTGAGAAAACAAAAGCTCTCAATCTTAGATTTGCTAAAGGATCAAAAACCTTTAATGAAATTATCAAAGTACAAAGTTCTCCTCTAATAAATATAGGTCTTGGATATACTGAAGAAGCATCTCAAGCAAAAATGTCGTCAACCTCCACTAAAAGCTATCTTGATGCAGCAAAGAGCAGTGGATAGTTTGAAAATCGTCAGCAAAGGCATAAAGCAGATCACCAGGTAAATCAGGCTCAATTTACTTCAAGGACGAACAGAAGCTACAACCAACCTTAGGTAAATTATACTCAATATGCTTCAAGAATGAATGTCAATAGAAACTACAATCACCAGGTCAGTAGATTTGATAATTGCAGGAACTTCTTTAATGGCCAATGTTTTTCATGTCATAACTTTGGACACAAAGCTGCTCAATGTGTTGCTTACAAGACCATCATGACTAGAGAAGCATGAAATCAAAGGAATGTGACAGGGATCATGAAATGGTCCTACAATAAATTTTCTCTTCCTGAAAATGAAATAGAATGCTCTATCTGCAACAACTTCGGTCATGAAGAACCTAAATGCAGGAGTAAATTTTGGAAACTATCTCAAAAGTAGCAAACTCCATTAATACCAAAAATATGGAGAAAGAAAGAAACACAAATAGAAAGATGTGGCATAGCCTTGTATGTAGAAGGATAAGAAAATCAGTGGTACATCAACAGTGGATGCTCAAAACACATGACATGTGACAAAAGAAAACTTCTCTGATATAATGTCTTACAAAAGGAAAAGAAGGTCTCATTTGGAAATGACACTTCTGCTGTTATAAAAGGTAAAGGCTTTACTTTACCTTTTATGTTATGTATGTTGATGGTCTAAAGCATAACCTGTTGAGTGTCAGTAAAATGTGTGATCAAGGAAATGAAGTAGTATTTCGATCAAACAGATGTGTTGTTCTTGAGCTTGATATAGGAGAAATTGTGATCAAAGGTACAAGAAAACCAAACAACTTATACATACTCAAGGGAGGACAAAAACAGTGCTACCTAAGCAAAGATGATGCATACTAGCTATGGCATAGAAGATTGGGGCATCTAAGCTTTTCTCAAATAAGAAAACCATGCAGATTCCAGGCTGTTCGTGATCTTCCTGATATCAGCATTCCTGAAAATACAATATGCAAATCATGTCAATTCGATAAGAAAACCAGATCGCACTTCCCTGAAAAGAAAGGATCAGATAGTAAGCCTCTTAAACTTGTTCATACTGATTTATGTGGACCATCAAGGAAAAATTTGCCTCGTGGAGAAGAATACTTTATATTGTTCATTGATGATTGTTCCAGAATGTGTTGGATAGGTCTTCTAAAGCATAAAGATGAAGCATTTGAAAATCTCAAAGCCTTCAAAGCTTTGGTTGAAAATGAATCAGATTGCAAAATCAAATGCCTCAGATCTGATCGAGGAGGGGAATTTACCTCGGATGAATTCTTTGACTTTTGTGAACAACATGAAATAAAAATGCAGTTCTCTACTGCAAGGACTCCTCAACAAAATGGAGTGGTAGAAAGGATGAACAAAACTATTCAACAAATGGCTCGTGCTATGCTAGATGAGTCTAGAACTCCTGCAACCTTCTAGGGCAAAGCTGCATTCTCTACCGTCACTATTGTCAACCAAGAAAATGTTTGGGTAAACAACACTCAAACTCCACATGAACCTTGGTATGGTAAGACTCCTACTATAAAATACTTCAAAGTTTTTGGAAGCAAATGTTACATCAAAAGGATGGATGAAAAACTTGGTAAGTTTGAACCTAGAGTAGATGAAGGTATTATTCTTGGTTACTCTTCCCAAAGTAAAGGATATAAATGTTATAATAAAAGATTTGGGAAAATTATTGAAGGTATTGATGTTGGGGTTGATGAAGCATGCAAAAATCCAAAACAAATAAAAATTGAAGATTATGAAGAAGATGAGGATTATCCTCCCACATCAAATCACACTAATTTTGAAGAAGAAACCAATGAAGCACCAAAAGAATAGATAACAATACAACAAAAGACTCCATCCAGGTATGTTAGAAAAACCATCCAAAAACTCAAATTTTGGGACAGAAAGAGGGAGGTGTGTAGAGAAGAAGAACTATTACAGAAGCTTAAAGCTATTTAGATTTACTATCTTCCACCAAACCTCAAAATGTAAATGAAGCATGCAAAGCTGAATGTTGGGTCAAAGCCATGAATGAAGAACTTGAACAAATTGAAAAGAATAATACTTGGGAATTAGTTCCTAGACCTCATGATAAGAATATCATAGGAACTAAATGGATATTCAAAAACAAAATGAATGAAAATGGAGAAGTTATTAGAAACAAGGTTAGACTTGTTTGTAAAGGATATGATCAACAAGAAGGTATAGATTTTGAAGAAACTTTTGCACATGTTTCTAGACTTGAAGCCATAAGAATGTTTCTTGCTCTTTCTAGTTTTCATAAATTCAAAGTATACCAAATGAATGTAAAATCTGCCTTTCTTAATCGAGACTTAGAAGAAGAAGTCTATATTGAGCAACCAGATGGATTCATTCTTGGAAATGATGCAAAAATTGTATGCAGACTCAGAAAGGCTCTCTATGGTCTGAAACAAACTCCAAGGGCCTAGTATTATTATTGAAAAATGGCAACAAGAAATGCCAAAAATAGCAGTTTGGGAACCAGTGTTGGATTGAGCAACAGGGAATGAAAAATGGAAGTGCTAAAAATAGTGTTCTAGTTTTAGTAGTTTAGGATGGATTCCTATTTTAGTCAATCCTTGGACTAAAAATAGGAAGTAAAATTCGAATTTGATATTAACAACAGTTTGAAAATTAATTAATTTATTCATCTTGAGTTAATTAGTTAAGGAAAATCAAACTTGAAGTCTATGTGGGGACATGCAACAATTTATCTATTAATTGAGGAATTTATCCACAGTTAAAGAGATAAGGATGAGCTATAATTAGTTGGCTCAGTTAACTAAGTCAAGTATAGTTAGATTAATTTAATAATTTGTTAAATTAATGAGAGTTCAGTTAGTTAATGCTTGCATGCATGTAACTAATGTATTTCAGATAACTGAGTATTCACTCATGGATAACTCATGCATGTCAGTTTAGGTAAAGACCCAGTTGAGATCAGAGAAGGGATAGTGTACTATCAGTTCGATGAATATTTTTCCTATAATGGAAGCTCATCCATGATGAGGATTTATCTCCTTCAGGACTACGTAGTTAGATCAGAGGTTGGTGAGTGTGTGAAGAGGAAAATTCACACATGTGGTTGCACTGGACCCCAATTAGAATTGTTCAAAGAAATAGGAGGCTTGGAGGGCAGACCAGAGGTTATATAGAGGCCTTTGACTGTCTATGAGCAACAGAGGTATTTCAGAGAGAGCATGATAGCTTTTGAGCTGATTCTTTTTTGTAATACTAGCTATATTTCCACTTGTATGATAATACAGAGCTGGGGTTTTAGGCTGAGGCTTTCCCCGGGTAAATTATTTTGTGTTATGTGTGATTGATTCCTTCTTATTAGTTATATGTGTTCTTATTGATGTTGCTCATGTTCGATTAAGCTTCCGCTAAATGTTTTGTAGAAGTAGATCAAGTTTTTTTCTTTAGTACATTGCATTACCAGGTGATCTACAGTGGGAATTTCTACATGGTAATGGAGCACAGGTGATCAAGGAAGAAAAGTATACAAGAAGGGAGAAGTTTAACTTTTTGATTCCTAAATATAGAAATCAAGTTCTTATCAAATCTTTATTTCACGTATGGAATTCTATGGTTTGAGAGTCGAATATGCCCTTGATGGTAGTTCAAATTATATAGCCTGGAAGGATCGCATGGAAGAAGTAATAGAGGATAACAGCCTAAAGGACTTCATTGATCAAGAAGTCCTCAAGCCGATTGGTGCTGCTAAGTTGGATGAATGGAAGAAATGTGTGGCTAGAGCAAGGAGAATCCTTCGGGAGGGAGTTCGAGATCAGATAGTCTTGAGTCTCCATGGGAAGGAGACACCGTTTTCAATGTGGAAAACATTGAAAGATCTATATCAGAATAGCAGTGATCAGAGGAAGCTGGCACTGAAGGACAATCTTCGAAAGATCAAGTGTGAAAAGGGCAACACAATATCTATATATCTGAACAAGCTCACCACATGCAGGGATGAGCTTGGAAGTGTAGGGATCGTGACAGCTAATGATGACATGGTGAGTCTTGCACTCTTCCATCTTCTTAAGAGCTAACATAGCTACCACGACTCGGTTAATGGAAGAGAGAAACAGCCAAATTGGGAACAACTTTGGTCATATTTGATGCAGGGGGAGATAAGAAGAAGAACCAAAGATGGTTCTTCATCCATGGAGGATGAAGAAAACTGTGCCTTAGCGAGTAAGGCGAAGAAGGGGAAGGAGAAGGTTTCTCTTTCTGAATCCAATTGTTCCCATGGTGGGAAGAAGTTTGACAAATCAAAAGTGCGATGCTTTCATTGTCATGAGGTGGGCCATTTTTCTACAAATTGTCCATAGAGGAAATCCAAGGAGGGATCTGGGGAAGGATCTGAAAGTGAGGCACTTGCTTCACAGTTCAAGTTGGATTTCACACTCTTCGCATGCATGGTTTCATCCATGGTGGGAAGTGGTTGGTTTCTTGACAGTGGATCTTCTTTCCACATGACAAACGATAAGAGTTTGTTCAGTACTTTAGAGGAGAAATATCTCCATATACTCATAGCGATGGGTAATGATGAAAAGTATAGTGTCTCAGGTGTAGGCACGATTATTTTTTAAAGGGAGCATGGAGCTCACCTTACCTTGACCGATGTTAAGTATGTACTAGGACTGAAGAGAAACTTGGTGTCGATCACGATGCTAGAATACAGAGGCTATGATGTAGTTTTTAGTAAGGGAAAGGTTTTTCTTAGACACATCATCACTAGACAGGTGAAGCAGGTTAGCTCACGAGTCAAGAACCTGTATGATCTTGAGGTTCAATATGCATGCAAAGCCTTAAGCAGCAAGGAAACTAATGGAGACTTGGTGGTTGAGAGGGAGAGTATATTACCTCTCAACATGCAGCGCCAGAAGAATTCTCAAACGATTGTGGAGGAGCCACGATTGGTGCAACAACTTCAGGAGGTTGTGGAGTAGCCACAACAGGGGAAACTGAGTGGAGATTCAGAAGATACATCTACTCATGCAGAAAAATCTAGTAGGGGGAACTTCGAGCCAAGTGGGATGAGGGATCACATGTAGCCATACCTCCAAGTAGAAGGTGGGGCGATGTGGAGTGATCGTCCCAAGGAGGAGGGGCAGGATCCTTGAGATTCCCAACCTCTTTGTTTCGACTTTGCTACAGGAGCCCCAATGAGGAGTAGAAGGACTAGTTGATTGGGTAGAGACATATGCAGATGGAGCATTAGAGAGATCTACAGTGCAGGAGTCCCAGGGCTGTGTGGATCTTGTAGGCTGCAACAATGCGAGAGGCACAAGAGTGTTGCACCAGTGGAAAATGGCATAGAGAAGTGTGCAACGGTGCACGATGCATGGAGTGTTGCAGCAGCTCAAAGATTAGAGTGGGAGCACTTGTTAGTAGTTGGTATAGATTTAGCATAAGAGTATGTTTCTAGCCCAACAAAGAGGTCAGTGGGGGGTTTTTTTTGTTTCGAGAGTTGCTGGAGCAACCACACTTGGTAGATGTGTTGCATGCAGAATATTCCAGAGGTACAGGATCGGGTTCATGTTGAAGCCTTTCTTGTTGAGAGGGAGTTTTGAAAAATGGAAACAAGAAATGCTAAAAATAGAAGTGATAAAAATAGCAGTTTGGGTACCAGTGCTGGATTGGGAAATAGAGAATGAAAAATGGAAGTGATAATTCTATTTTTAGGAGTTCAGGACGAATTCCTATTTTAGTCAGTCCCTGGACTAAAAATAGGAAGTAAAATTCGAATTTGATATTAATAGCAGCTTGAAAATTAAATAATTAATTCATAATGAGCTAATTAGTTAAGGACAATCAAACTTGAAGTCTATGTGTGGACATGCAACAGTTTATCTATTAATTGAGGAATTTATCCATCAGTTAAAGACATAAGGATGAGTTTTAATATTGATTTGTAATTAGTTGGCTCAATTAACTGAGTCAAGTCTAGTTAGATTAATTTAATAATTTGTTAAATTAATGAGAGTTCAGTTTGTTAATGCTTGCATTCATGTAACTACTGTATTTCAGATAACTAAGTATTCACTCATGGATAACTCATGCATGTCAGTTTAGGCAGAGACCCAATTGATATCAAAGAATGGACAATGTACTATCAGTTGGATGAATATTTTTCCTATAAAGGAAGCTCATCCATGATGAGGATTTATCTCCTTTAGGACTGCGCAGTTAGATCAAAGGTTGGTGAGTGTGTGAAGAGGCAAATTCACACATGTGGTTGCACTGGACCCCAATCAAAATTGCACAAAGAAATAGGAGGCTTGGAGGGCAGACCAGAGGTTAGATAGAGGCCTTTGACTATCTATGAGCAGTAGAGGTATTGCAGAGAGAGCAGGATAGCTTTTGAGCTGATTCTTTTTGTAACATTGGCTATATTTCCACTTGTATGATAATACAGAGTTGGGGTTTTAGGATGAGGCTTTCCTCAGGTAAATTCATCTGTATTATGTATAGAAGTTTTGAATAATTTGACACTTATTCACAGAGATTATCTTGATTATACACTATTTCTGAATACATGCATAATACATAACCTCCTCTACGTTGATCATCAATTTAGCAGCATTAAAAACAATGAAACATCAATTGCATGCACACATTAACACAATATGTAACATGGGGAAAGCATACAACTGAAAACCCCACACTATCTATATATTATAATGATTGAGAACATGTAACAATACATAGTACAATACTCCTCACAAGTACTCAGTACTATCTCCACCTGTTACACACAAACTAGCTCAGATCTGATGCCTCAAATCTCCTGCACTGTTTTCCTGCCTCCACTGCGCAATCCTGCATGAGAATAATGATGAATGGATGAAGCAAACTCGTATTTCCTTGGCTGAACCACGCAATCCTCATTGGAATTACTCAATCCCACTGATTGTGCAAGATCTCATGCACAACTATAGTCACAACTGATACCAATCTATACCTCTAACACCTGTCTCCACTGAACTGTCCATGCACTGAGTGAAATGATGTATTCTTTAGTTGCTTTATGAGTTAATAATTAGTGAATTAATTTACAATTAATTCACATCACTCATCACTAGTGTATTCTGCAGTTAGACTAAATACAACTAGTTTAACCAAGTCAAATTGAACACAACTCCATCAACTCCACAATCAACTCCACCGAAACTCAACCACTTGAGTTCTAACTGAAGTCCTGCATGCAATAGCTCAACTGACCCACAAGAAAAGCGTATTTCCTTCTGACAGCTGCATGTGCCACATCTGTAGCTCACATTGAAGTGCTCCAAGAGGATAAGATAATGTTTATAGTTCAAATATTATTAAGAGCTAATAATATTCGACTATTCTATTTTTAGTCTGGCAGTCTAAAAATAGACTCCGCCCATATGTCTAAAAATAGAAGTCCATCTATTTTTACCAACATGACCAATCATCCACAAATAGCATCCTGCAACTCATAGACCATGATCCATATGTCTAAAAATAGACATTGTGCCAAAAATAGCCTATGGGCCCACTTAGTGAAGGCGACTCCTTTCCACTAAGCTCCATCATCTTGTTGCATTTTCAACACTCCCTCTCAAAAAGATATGGATTATCTACAACCCCTATCCTACAACTCCGGAATGTTCTGCATGCAACACATTTGCTCGGTCCACTTGCTCCAACAACTCTTGGAACAAAAATGCTCCCAACTGACCACTTTGTTGGGCTAGGAACATACTCTGATGTTGAAGCTCTACCTGTTGCTGACAAGTGCTCCCTCTCTGAAATTTGTGCTACTGCAACATCTCCATGTATCTTGCACCATTGCACACTTCTCTGTGCCACCTAGCACTGTGCAAAACACTTGTGCCTCTCGCATTGCTGCAGCCTGCTAGCTATGCGCTGTCCTGGGATTCCCTACACTGTCGCTCTCTTGGCTGCTCCATCCGCATATGTCTCTACCCAATCAGTCAGTTTTTGCTACTCCACATCGGGGCTCCCGTAGCAAGGTCTCATCCAAGAGGTTGGGTACCTCAAGGATCTTGCCCCTCCTCCTTGGGACAATCACTCTATATCGCCCCACCTCCTACCTGGAGGTATGGTTGCATGTGATCCCTCAGCCCACCTGGCTCGAAGTTTCCCCCTACTGGAGGTCTCTGCATGAGTAGATGTCTCTACTCAATCTCCTCTAAGGTTCCCTTGTTGTGGCTGCTCCACAACCTCCTGAAGTTGCTACACCAATTGTGGCTCCTCCACAATCATCTGAGACTTCTTCTGGCTCTACATGTTGAGAGGTAATATACGCTCCCTCTCAACCACCAAGTCTCCATCAGTTGCCTCACTGCTAAAGGCTTTGCATGCATCTTGAACCTCAAGAGCATACAAGCTCTTGACCCATGAACCAATCTGCTTCACCTGTCTAGTGATCATGTGTCTAAGGAAATCCTTTCCCCTACTGAAGACTACATCATAGCCTCTATCTTCCAACATCGTGATCAACACCAAGTTTCTCTCTAGTCCTGGTACATACTTGACATCAGTCAAGGTAAGGTGAGCTCCATGCTCCCTCTGAAAAATAACTGTGCCTACACTTGAGACACTATACTTCTCATCATTACCCATCACTATGAGTATCTGGAGATCTTTCTCCTCCAAAGTACTGAACAAACTCTTAACACCGGTCATGTGGAAAGAAGCTCCATTGTCAAGAAACCAACAACTTCCCACCATGGATGAAACCATGCATGCGAAGAGTGTGAAATCCAACTCGAACTATGAAGCAAGTGCCTCACCTTCAGATCCTTCCCCACATCCCTTCTTGGATTTATTCTTTGGGCAATTAGTAGCATAACGACCCAACTCATGACAACGAAATCATCTCACCTTTGACTTTTCAACCTTCTTCCCATTATTGGAAGAATTGGATTCGGAAAGAGAACCCTTCTCCTTCCCCTTCTTCGCTTTGTTGGAAATAATACTGAGAGGGGGGGTGAATCAGTATTATCAGATTAATCAACCTTTTTAAATGCTCAGAAACATATACGCTACTTCAGTTAAGTGAACCAGCGTGTACACGCTACTGTGACGAAGTAAAACAGCGTATAAGAAGAAAACTCACAATTTAGTTAGCTTATTCTTCAATTAAGTGCATCAGGACATTATTCACCACATTAACAGTAAACATGTGCAGTATAACAGAACAGATAAAAAGTCACACACATGAACACCAAGATATAAGGTGGAAACCCAATGTGGGTGAAAACCACCTGCTGCAAGTTGTCTCTATCTTTCTTTAATATGAAACTTCAGTTTACAATCTTTTGTACTGGTGCAGCCTTATACCAGTACGCAGGCTACAACCTGCAGAAGGCTACAACCTTCTCTCGTTCTCCAAACTTCCTTGGAAGGGAGCTCCAACCCCCTTTGCTCTTGTACTAGCCAAGATACTAGTACGTAGGTGCTGACCTCCAATCTTCCTTCTTTCAGATATCACTTTTCATACATTTTCAGACTTGGATATTCCTGAAGCACAACATTACAATCTGAAGACCACAAATCATTCAATTTCCACAACAGATCATTGAAGCATAAAACAACCAAACTTTGAATCACTGAACCACTGAACCCTATTAATCACCAGTTACCAGAACACAGAGCAGACTACAGAACTCTGCAATAACAGTCAGACCCCACTGTAAACCCAAAATCAAGCTTCAAAAGATATACGCTACTTCAATGAGCAAAACCCGCGTATACACGCGCTTTTACCGAAACCAACCTGCGTACAGATCTAAAAATAAACTTTCTCAATTTGCAGCTGTACCAGACATTAGTTAGATCCAAAACGTAACATTGCGACGATATGCAGATCTAGAAATACGCATAATCAACCATATCATGATAGTGCATTTCAAACCATTAGATCCCGATCTATCCTTAGATCTAGTCTTCCATCAACCGATGTGATCTCTCCTTGGCTTAGATCAAGCAACTCAGAACCTGCATATCAGATCTCTTTCTCTCTTAGATATTCAAGCCTTGTCGAAAGATGATATTGCCTAATGATCTTCTTCTCCTTATATAGTCTTAGGCCTAGCTCAATACCAAGAGCCAAAACCATAGTAACACAATACCATCAACTTCAAAACTAGGGATCGACACGCCCGTCGAGACACAATGGTCCGAAATCATAGGCACAACTTCCAAGGACTAACCACCATGGACCAAAGGAACCTTTCCACATACACGCGCTTTTTATGAATCGAACTAGCGTGTACACGCGACTTGGGCTTAACGAAACGACGTGTATGAGCTTCCTTGGCATGTTGTACTGAGATCTGTCTTCTGATTAAGTTGCCATCACCTGTACCAACCTCTGAGCACCTGTACCATCCTCTGAGTGAGTTGCCATCAAGGACAACACTTGAATCATAATGCCAACAATCTCCCCCTTTGGACTTGATGGCAACCATCACACCAAGTCACTCTCCCCCTTTGACATCAAGGGCAAAGGGCTGTGCTCCCCCTGAGGACATGCTGATATCTCTGTTTGGCTGTGCTGACTTGTGCTCCCCCTGACCGAAGGCCAGATCTGCAAAAGATGTTCTTCAACAAGAACCAAGACTTATACACCATAAGGGACCTTCCTATCACCAAAAGACTCAATACATACATCCATACTCCCTACCAAGAGGGGACATAACAGAAACAACCAATTATATTACAGCATTCATCCCAGGCATAGTGGGGAAACCAACAAGGGCCGTTACATGACCTTGATACCATAAAAGAGATATGACAAGAGAGATACATGACATAGAGACAACAGATCTAGACCAAGACTTAGGAAAGGTACCAGCAGCATCTGATAAACATCTTGTTAGATCAGCAACCAGAATTTCTTTCTGAGCTCCTTCTCCTGAAACCAACAACCAAAACATCTGAATGCCAACAATGCTTTATGAGACTTTTAAGCTGCTCCCCCTGAACCTGTGCCTGTTGCACTCCCTGAAACTGTGCCTGAAGAATTCTGACATTCCCATTGCTGTTCAGAACTTCAGAGTTTTCCCTTGCTGTTCAGAACTTCATATACGCGGTTTATCCTGTATAAAACAGCGTATGTACGCGGATATTCTTTCTGCAACAAGCGTCCAGCATACACGCGACTTTCCCAGCATGAATCCGCGTATATACGCGTATATCCCTTCCGTAACCTGCGTATACCAACTTTTTGTAGAACAAACAAACTTCAACAACAGGATGAAGCATCAACTACTCCCAGCTTTTGTCTGAGATATTCAAAAGTTTCCCTGGGCAGTGGCTTTGTGAGAATATCAGCAACTTGCTCCTTAGAAGGAACATACTCCAACTTGACCTTCTGCTCAAGCACTTGTTCCCGAAGAAAATGGTACTTGATTGGTATGTGCTTGGTCTTTGAGTGCATGACTGGATTCTTTGAAATGCTGATTGCACTTGTATTATCACATAAGATAGAGACAGGTGGAGTGCAAGTGATTTGAAAGTCCTGCAAGGTCTGCATCATCCAAAGAAGTTGTGTGCAACAAGATGCTGCAGCCACATATTCTGCTTCAGCTGTAGATAAGGCAATCGAACTTTGTTTCTTGCTGAACCAAGATACTAATCTGGAACCCATGAAGAAAGCACCTCCACTTGTGCTTTTCCTATCATCCACACTTCCAGCCCAATCTGCATCTGTGTAAGCATGAAGAGTGAGATCTGTATTTCTAGGATACCATAAGCCATAGTTTTGGGTCCCTTGAAGATATTTGAAGATTCTTTTGACTGCCTGAAGATGAGTTTCCTTTGGGTTGGCTTGAAATCTTCCAACCATTCCTACTGCATGTGTAATATCTGGTCGAGTACCTGTCAAATAAAGCAAACTCCCAATCATGGATCTATAAGTGGGTTGGTGGACTGCTGCTGATTCATCATTTGCACTGAGGCTGCATCCTGTAACCATGGGTGTACATACTGGCTTTGACTCTTCCATGCCATACTTCTTCAAGATCTGCTTGAGGTATTTGGTTTGAGACAAGAAGATACCTCCTTCATTTTGTTGGATTTGCAATCCAAGAAAATATGTCAATTCTCCAAGAAGTGACATTTCGAATTCTTTCTGCATAACCAAGGCAAAGTTTTGACTCATAGTCTCTTCATTGCTGCCAAAAATAATATCATCTACATAAACAACAAGAATTAGCAATTTGTTATTTTCAACTTTTATATAGAGATTGCTATCTGCTGATCCTTTTGAAAAGCCTTGTTGGTGAAGATATTTGTCCAACCGATAGTACCAAGCCCTTGGAGCTTGTTTGAGCCCATAGAGTGCCTTTTTCAATCTGCATACAAGGTTTGGATCATTTCCAAGAATGAACCCATCTGGCTGCTCAATATATACTTCTTCTTCTAAGTCTCCATTCAGGAAGGCTGATTTCACGTCCATTTGAAATACCTTGAAGTTTTGAAAGCTTGAGAGAGCAAGGAACATTCGGATGGCCTCTAGTCTTGCCACAGGAGCAAAGGTCTCTTCAAAATCTATTCCTTCTTGCTGTGCATACCCTTTACAAACAAGTCTGGCCTTGTTTCTAATTACTTCTCCATTTTCATTTAACTTATTCTTGAAGACCCATTTTGTTCCTATTACATTCTTATCTTTTGGTCTAGGAACTAATTCCCAAGTGTTGTTCTTTTCGATTTGCTCAAGTTCTTCATCCATTGCTTTGACCCAACATTCATCTTTGCATGCTTCTTTCACATTTTGTGGTTCAATGGAGGAGATTAGAGCCAAGTAGCTTGAAGCTTCTGCAAGTGTCCTTCTTGTTTGTACTCCTGCTTCTTTCTGCCCCACAATCTGAGTTTCTGGATGATTCTTTTGGACATATCTGGATGGAGTCTTCTCTTCTATTCTTGTCTGCTCCTCTGGTTCTTCTTGAGATTCTTCTTCTTCTTGAGGTTCTTCTTCTTCATCATTTCGCCTTTGAGAGTAACCTTCATCTTCTTCAATGTCTTCATGATGAACTTGCCTAGGAATATATCCCTTCTCATCAACCACTATATCAATACTGTCAACAATTCTGCCAAGTCTTTTATTGTAGCACTTGTATGCTTTGCTATGTGGAGAATAACCAAGAAGAATGCCCTCATCTGCTCTAGGTTCAAGTTTGCCAAGTTGCTCATCAGTATTTTTAATATAACATTTGCTCCCAAAGATTTTGAAATGCTTCACGGAAGGAGTTTTACCACTCCAAAGCTCATGAGGTGTTTGAGTGTTGTTTACTCGGACATTTGTTTTGTTAAGAATGATAACAGCAGCATGTGCAGCTTCACCCCAGAAGGTTGCAGGAGTACCTGATTCATCGAGCATAGCACGAGCCATTTGTTGGATAGTTCTGTTCATTCTTTCCACAACCCCATTTTGCTGAGGAGTTCTAGCTGTAGAGAATTCTCTTCTTATCCCATGTTCATCGCAGAAATCAAAAAATTCATTTGATGTGAACTCCCCACCTCTGTCAGATCTGAGGCACTTAATTTTGTGTCCTGATTCATTTTCAGCCAATGCTTTGAAGGATTTGAATTTTTCGAATGCTTCATCTTTGTGCTTCATAAGCCCTAACCAAACAAACCTTGAGAAATCATCAATGAATAATATCATATATTCTTCTCCTCGAGGTGTCCTTTTCCTAAATGGACCACATACATCTGTATGGACTAGCTCAAGAGGCAAGCTAGCTGATCCTTCCTTCTCTGGAAAGTTAGTTCTGGTTTGCTTTCCAAACTGACAAGATTTGCATATGGTGTTGTCTGGAATTTTGATATCTGGAAGATCGCGAACTGCCTGATATTTGCATGCTTTCCTTATTTGTGAGAAGCTTAGATGTCCCAACCTTCGATGCCATAACCAGTGCTCTTCATCCTTGCTAAGATAGCATTGTTGTTGTCCTTCTTCAAATATGTACAGATTATTTGGAGTTCTTTTGCCTTTGAGAACTGTTTTACCTGTATCAAGATCACGAACAAGACATCCATTCGATCTGAAAATAACCTCGGTTTTTTGATCACACATCTGGCTGACACTTAAAAGATTATGCTTCAATCCATCAACATAAAAAACATTTCCAGCCTTGACCTTTTCTTTCAAAGGAGCAATACCTTTTCCTTTTATAGTTGCAGGAGTATCATTTCCAAAAGAAACTTTCTTTCCCTTTTCTAAAGTAGAATAAGATTCAAGTTTTTCTTTATCACCTGTCATATGTTTCGAACATCCACTGTCAATGTACCATAGATTTTCCTGTCCTTCTGCATAAAACGCTATCCCACATCTTTCTGTCTGAGGTTCTTTTATTCTCCATTTTTTGGTGCTCGTGGCTTGTTCCTTTTTCTCCTGAAACCTGCTCCTGCATTCAGATTCTTTATGACCAAAATTATTGCAAATAGAACATTCAACTTCATTTTCAAGAACCGAAAAGTTGTTATAGGTCCTCTTTGTAATCCCTGTCATACTTCTTTGTTTTTGAGCTTCCCTAGTCATGATTGTTTTATATGCAACACATTGAGCTGCTTTGTGACCAAAGTTATGGCAAGAAAAGCATTGTCCATTGAAGAAGCTTCTGCGGTTATTGAATCTACCAGCCAACTGATTGTAATTTCTATTTTCATCTATTTTTGTGCCAAACTGAGAAGATTTTACCTGTGGTTGGTTGTAGCTTTTGTTCACCCTTAAGAAGGATTGTCCCTGATAGTTTCTGTTTGTAATTCGTCCCTGCTTTACCTGATTATCTTCATTGTTCTTCTGCTCATTTCTTCTTGCTGCATCAAGATAACTCTTTGAGGTGGATGCTTGAGAGGTTTCTCCATTATAGCCCAAACCTGTCTTGTTTAGAGGAGACCGCTGCACATTGATAATCTCATCCAAAGTTTCAGATCCTTTGACAAACTTAAGATTAATAGCTTTTGTTTTCTCAATTTCTTTTCTGAGACCAACAATTTCACCTTCTAGTTTTTCAAGATGTTTTTCCTTTTCATCAATTTGAAATTGCAAAGTATCAATGATCACACTCTTTTCTTCTATGCATCTCTTGAGTCTAGTAATTTCATTATAAAGATTATCCACATCTACAGCATCCTCATAATCATCATCTTCAAATGCCATTAATAGCTTATATTTATTACCTTGTTCATCTTCATCACTGTTTGATAAGCCATCACTATCTTCATGGGTGTAGTAGCTTTTCTTATTTGCACTTTGTTTCTTATTCCATCTAGCAGGTTCTTTTCCTTTATCCTTATTAGGACATTTTGCAGCATAATGACCTACTCTTCCACAAGCAAAGCATTTGAAAGGTAGCTTACCTCTGAACCTTCCAGCACCCCTTTGAAGATTTCTGACAAAATTTGATTCTTCTTCCTCTTCTTCTGGAACATGGCTTGCTTCATAGTAATCTTCTTTTCTTGATGCCTTAAAAGCAGCTTCCCTTCTGTCTGATGGACCTCCCTTTCTCATTTCATAAGCAGTTAGAATTCCATGTAGCTGAGACATAGTGAGAACTTTGAGATTTTCCTTTTCTTCTATTGCAGATACTTTAGATTCAAACTTGGGGGATAATGATCTTAGAATCTTTTGAACTACTATAGTCTCTTTTATTTCTTCACCCAAATTTTTCATACAATTAACAATCTCATCTACCCGAAGAAAATAATTAGCCACACTTTCATCATTATACATCTTGAGGGTCTCATATTGAATCCTGAGAGTTTGAAGTTTAGCTTGCTTTACCTGTTCATCTCCTTCATAGCTAGTGATCATTTTGTCCCATATCTCTTTTGCTGATTTGAAGTGCATGACCTTCATGAATTCTGTTTGAGATATACTTCCTAATAGAGTAATGACTGCTTTTGCATTTGTTTCATATGCCTTTTTCTCAGCTGGATCTGTAGGAGTAGCTGAAGGAAAAGCATAGCCTGTTTCTACAATGTCCCAAACTTCTGTACCAAGAGATTGAAGATATGCAGTAACTCTTACCTTCCAATAATTGAAATTTGTTCCATCAAAAACCGGTGGCCTGATTGATGCTTCTTTCTCGTAATTGCTCATGATGAATGATCTTCCTTCAAGCGATCAAGCTTCTCTGAAGGACCTGCTCTGATACCAATTGTTGGAAATAATACTGAGAGGGGGGGTGAATCAGTATTATCAGATTAATCAACCTTTTTAAATGCTCAGAAACATATACGCTACTTCAGTTAAGTGAACCAGCGTGTACACGCTACTGTGACGAAGTAAAACAGCGTATAAGAAGAAAACTCACAATTTAGTTAGCTTATTCTTCAATTAAGTGCATCAGGACATTATTCACCACATTAACAGTAAACATGTGCAGTATAACAGAACAGATAAAAAGTCACACACATGAACACCAAGATATAAGGTGGAAACCCAATGTGGGTGAAAACCACCTGCTGCAAGTTGTCTCTATCTTTCTTTAATATGAAACTTCAGTTTACAATCTTTTGTACTGGTGCAGCCTTATACCAGTACGCAGGCTACAACCTGCAGAAGGCTACAACCTTCTCTCGTTCTCCAAACTTCCTTGGAAGGGAGCTCCAACCCCCTTTGCTCGTGTACTAGCCAAGATACTAGTACGTAGGTGCTGACCTACAATCTTCCTTCTTTCAGATATCACTTTTCATACATTTTCAGACTTGGATATTCCTGAAGCACAACATTACAATCTGAAGACCACAAATCATTCAATTTCCACAACAGATCATTGAAGCATAAAACAACCAAACTTTGAATCACTGAACCACTGAACCCTGTTAATCACCAGTTACCAGAACACAGAGCAGACTACAGAACTCTGCAATAACAGTCAGACCCCACTGTAAACCCAAAATCAAGCTTCAAAAGATATACGCTACTTCAATGAGCAAAACCCGCGTATACACGCGCTTTTACCGAAACCAACCTGCGTACAGATCTAAAAATAAACTTTCTCAATTTGCAGCTGTACCAGACATTAGTTAGATCCAAAACGTAACATTGCGACCATATGCAGATCTAGAAATACGCATAATCAACCATATCATGATAGTGCATTTCAAACCATTAGATCCCGATCTATCCTTAGATCTAGTCTTCCATCAACCGATGTGATCTCTCCTTGGCTTAGATCAAGCAACTCAGAACCTGCATATCAGATCTCTTTCTCTCTTAGATATTCAAGCCTTGTCGAAAGATGATATTGCCTAATGATCTTCTTCTCCTTATATAGTCTTAGGCCTAGCTCAATACCAAGAGCCAAAACCATAGTAACACAATACCATCAACTTCAAAACTAGGGATCGACACGCCCGTCGAGACACAATGGTCCGAAATCATAGGCACAACTTCCAAGGACTAACCACCATGGACCAAAGGAACCTTTCCACATACACGCGCTTTTTATGAATCGAACTAGCGTGTACACGCGACTTGGGCTTAACGAAACGGCGTGTATGAGCTTCCTTGGCATGCTGTACTGAGATCTGTCTTCTGATTAAGTTGCCATCACCTGTACCAACCTCTGAGCACCTGTACCATCCTCTGAGTGAGTTGCCATCAAGGACAACACTTGAATCATAATGCCAACACTGTTGCTGACAAGTGCTCCCTCTCTGACATCTGTGCTACTGCAACATCTCCATGTATCTTGCACCATTGCACACTTCTCTGTGCCACCTAGCACTGTGCAAAACACTTGTGCCTCTCGCATTGCTGCAGCCTGCTAGCTATGCGCTGTCCTGGGATTCCCTACACTGTCGCTCTCTTGGCTGCTCCATCCGCATATGTCTCTACCCAATCAGTCAGTTTTTGCTACTCCACATCGGGGCTCCCGTAGCAAGGTCTCATCCAAGAGGTTGGGTACCTCAAGGATCTTGCCCCTCCTCCTTGGGACAATCACTCTATATCGCCCCACCTCCTACCTGGAGGTATGGTTGCATGTGATCCCTCAGCCCACCTGGCTCGAAGTTTCCCCCTACTGGAGGTCTCTGCATGAGTAGATGTCTCTACTCAATCTCCTCTAAGGTTCCCTTGTTGTGGCTGCTCCACAACCTCCTGAAGTTGCTACACCAATTGTGGCTCCTCCACAATCATCTGAGACTTCTTCTGGCTCTACATGTTGAGAGGTAATATACGCTCCCTCTCAACCACCAAGTCTCCATCAGTTGCCTCACTGCTAAAGGCTTTGCATGCATCTTGAACCTCAAGAGCATACAAGTTCTTGACCCATGAACCAATCTGCTTCACCTGTCTAGTGATCATGTGTCTAAGGAAATCCTTTCCCCTACTGAAGACTACATCATAGCCTCTATCTTCCAACATCGTGATCAACACCAAGTTTCTCTCTAGTCCTGGTACATACTTGACATCAGTCAAGGTAAGGTGAGCTCCATGCTCCCTCTGAAAAATAACTGTGCCTACACTTGAGACACTATACTTCTCATCATTACCCATCGCTATGAGTATCTGGAGATCTTTCTCCTCCAAAGTACTGAACAAACTCTTAACACCGGTCATGTGGAAAGAAGCTCCATTGTCAAGAAACCAACAACTTCCCACCATGGATGAAACCATGCATGCGAAGAGTGTGAAATCCAACTCGAACTATGAAGCAAGTGCCTCACCTTCAGATCCTTCCCCACATCCCTTCTTGGATCTATTCTTTGGGCAATTAGTAGCATAACGACCCAACTCATGACAACGAAATCATCTCACCTTTGACTTTTCAACCTTCTTCCCATTATTGGAAGAATTGGATTCGGAAAGAGAACCCTTCTCCTTCCCCTTCTTCGCTTTGGTAGCCAAATCACAATTTTCTTCATCAGATGCCTTTGATGAAGATCTGTCCCTGGTATTCCACCTGATCTCCTCTTGCACAAGATCAGACCAAAGTCTCTCCCATCCTGGCAATTTCTCCCAACCATTGACAGAGTCTGATAGGAATTCCAACTCTTCGGAAGACCAAGGAGAGCCAAACTCACCAAGTCCTCATCATCGAAAGTCACCCCCAAACTTCCCAGCTCATCCCGCCATTGGGTGAACTTCGTGAGATACCTAGACATACTGTCTCCATTCTCACACTTAATGTTTCTGAGTTCATCCTTGAGTGCCAACTTCCTCTGGTCGCTCTTTCTTTGGAATAAGTCTGTCAATTCTTTCCACAACAAGTATGGAGAAGCCTTTCCATGCAGGCTGGACACAATGTGATCCTTCACGCCCTCCAACAGAATCCTTTGACACTTTGCTGTCTTCTTTTGCCAAGCCTCAACTTGAGCAGTATCAGTAGGTTTTGGGACTTTAGCCTCTATGAACTCCTTCAACCCATTGTCATCTAACACCACCTCCATCCTGTCTTTCCATGCAATATAATTTGAGCTGCCCTCAAGAGCATACTCCAATCACAATCCGTTGAGAGACATTTCAACTTTGACACCAAGAAAACACTGCTGCAAATTTGAATTCCACCAGCTCAAAACTCAACCGCTTCTGATCTAAAATTCATGAGAACAAAGTATTTCGCGTATAGAGATTGACTGTATGGGCTTTTACCAGATATCTCACCTTCCAAAGGAAGGATGAATCCAGAGGCTACCTGGCCTGATTACAGACTCTGCCAGAAGAAATAAAATGTAAACACTTTCTGAATAATAGATCTGATGATCAACTCTGCTCTGATACCATATAGAAATTTTGAATAATTTGACACTTATTCATAGAGATTATCACGATTATACACTATTGCGGAATACAGGCATAATACATAACTTCCTCTATGTTGATCATCAATTTAGCAACATTAAAAACAATGAAACATCAATTGCATGCACACATTAACACAGTATGTAACCCGGGGAAAGCATACAGCTGAAAACCCCAAACTATCTATATATTATGATGATTGAGAACATGTAACAATACATAGTACAATACTCCTCACAAGTACTCAGTACTATCTCCACCTATTACACACAAACTAGCTCAGATCTGATGCCTCAAATCTCCTCCACTGTTTGCCTGCCTCCACTACGCAATCTTGCGTGAGAATAATGATGAATGGATGAAGAAAACTCGTATTTCCTTGGCTGAACCACGCAATCCTCATTGGCATTACTCAATCCCACTTATTGTGCAAGATCTCATGCACAACTATAGTCACAACTGATAGCAATATCAACCTCTAACACCTGTCTCCACTGAACTGTCCATGCACTGAGTTAACTGATGTATTCTTTAGTTGCTTTATGAGTTAATAGTTAGTGAATTAATTTACAATTAATTCACATCACTCATCACTAGTGTATTCTGCAGTTAGACTAAATATAACTAGTTTAACCAAGTCAAACTGAACACAACTCCATCAACTCCACAATCAACTCCACCGAAACTCAACCACTTGAGTTCTAACTGAAGTCCTGCATGCAATAGCTCAACTAACCCACAAGAAAAGTGTATTTCCTTCTGACAGCTGCATGTGCCACATCTGTAGCTCAAACTGAAGTGCTCCAAGAGGATAAGATAATGTTTATAGTCCAAATATTATTAAGAGCTAATAATATTCAACTTTTCTATTTTTAGCCTGGCAGTCTAAAAATAGGCTCTGCCCATATGTCTAAAAATAGAAGTCCGTCTATTTTTACCAACATGACCAATCATCCACAAATAGAATCCTACAACTCATAGACCATGATCCATATGTCCAAAAATAGACATAGTCTAAAAATAGACTTTGCACCAAAAATAGCCTGCGGGCCCACTTAGTGAAGGCGACTCCTTTCCACTAAGCTCCATCATCTTGTTGCATTTTCAACATTATGTGTGATTGATTCCTTCTTATCAATTATATGTGTTCTTATTGATTTTGCTCATGTTCAATTAAGCTTCCGATAAATTGTTTGTAGAAGTAGATCAAGTGTTTTGCTTTAGTACATTGCATTACCAGGTGATCTACAGTGGAAATTTCTACAATTATCGTCTTGACAAATATCTCCATCAACAAGGTTTTTTAAAGGGATCAGCTAATAGCAATCTATATACAAAGATTGAAAATAATAAATTGCTAATACTTGTTGTTTATATCAATGATATCAGTTTTGGTAGCAATGAAGAAGCCATGAGTCGGAATTTTGCTTCGGTAATGCAACAAGAATTTGAAAGGTCTCTGCTTGATGGGCTTACATATTTTCTTGGTCTACAAGTTAAACAAAATAAAGATGGCATTTTTGTGTCGCAAAATAAATATATCAAATAGATCTTGAAAAAGTATGGCATGGAAGATTCTAAACCAGTATGTACCCCAATGGTAACAGGATGCAGTCTCAGCTCAAATGATGAATCAACAACAGTACATCAACCAAATTACAGATCCATGATTGGCAGTCTGCTTTATCTAATAGGTACCCGACCAGACATCATGCATGCAGTAGGAATAGTTGGAAGATTCCAAGAAAATCCAAAGGAATCACACCTTCAAGCAGTCAAAATGATTTTCAAATATCTTCAAGGAACATAAAAATTTGGTTTATGGTATCCTAGAGATACATATCTTACACTTCTACATATACAGATGCACATTGGGTAGGAAGTGTTGATGACAGAAAAAGAACTAGTGGTGGTGCATTCTATATGGGTTCTAGGTTAATATCTTGGTTCAGCAAGAAACAAAGTTCAATTTCATTATCTACAGTTGAAGCAGAATATGTGGCTGCTGCATCTTGCTGCACACAACTACTTTGGATGATGCAAACCTTACAAAACATTCAAATCACATGTACTCCACCCATATCCATTCTATGTGATAATGGAAGTGCCATCAATAATTCAAAGAATCCAATCATGCATTCTAAGACCAAGCACATACCCATCAAATATAATTTTCTACGTGAACAAGTGCTTGAACAAAAGGTCAAATTGGAGTATGTTCCCTCCAAAGAATAGGTTGCTAATATATTCACCAAACCACTGCCCAGAGAGACATTTGAATATCTTAGACAGAAGCTGGGAGTAGTTGCTGCATCATTTTGCTGTTAAATCCTATCCGTTTCAGAGAAAGGTTGGTATATGCGAGTTTCATGAAGCGTAATCGTGTACATATGCTGGTCTCTATGGATATAGTCATGTATATGTTGGTTTGAGGAAAACAATGAGCCAGACTCAGGAAGAAAGGGGTACGATATGGTTCAGTGAATCATCTGCTTCGTTTGATGATGGTTAAAGTTTGTGGATGACATGTGGAATTATGTTGGCTCTCATAAGTTGTTGATAACTTGATGTATATCTGATTGATGATGATGCCTTGATAACTCTTCTATTTGAAATGATCAGATCTGACAGTGATCATCTAGCACAAGTTCAGGGGGATTATATGCTTCTAATAATGCAATGTTGGCATTACCTTAGAAGATCTTGGTACAGATTCACACAGTTGTTTTTTATTCAGGAGGAACAAGTTCAGGGGGAGAACATGGTTGCTAGTTTGGATGTTGATTGCTAGATGCTCCTGATGATAGTTGTTGATGACTATCATGGTCTTGTTTAAGATATTTTGTCTCTATTATATATGTCATGTATATCTTTTAATGTAAAGGTCACGAAACGACCTAATTTGTTACCTCACTATGCCTGGGATGGATGATGTAATGTTTCGACATGTATAAACAATTGGTATATCCCCACTTGGTTAGGTGGATGAGTCTAACTTGGTATATTCCCACTTGGTTGGGAGATGGATGTATGTATGAGTCATTGGTGAGAGGGAGGTCATTTATGATGTATGTATAGAGTCATCTTATTCTTTTAGAACATTTTTTTACAGACCTTACTTATATTTAGGGGGAGCATGGACTCAATCATGAAACTCAATCAACACACTTCAGCATATCAAAGAATTAACCATGTACTCAGGGGAGCATGACCCTTTGCCCTTGATGACAAAGTGGGGGAGTGACTTGGGGTTTCCATCAAGTTCAAAGGGGGAGATTGTTGGGATTATGACACAGGTGTTGTCCTTGATGGAAACTCACTCAGATGACAGATCACAGTTTAGTAGGTTAACAGCATAGAGTTCAGATCAGACTTCACAGGATGAAGAAAGAGGTATACACAAGTTCACCATTGCCCAAGCCGTGTATACACGCGGGTTCGCTATATACAAGTTGCATAAACGTACACACGAACTTTCACAAAATGAAAGGCGTGTATATATTGGAAAAATAAGTTTTGGTCCAGGGTATTTGGTCCATGGTATTTTGATCCATGGTATTGGTCCAAGGTATTTTGTCCAAGGTATTGACCCCGGGTATTAGGTCCAAGGTATTGGTCCTAAGTGGTTTTGGTCCATGGTATTGAGTAAGGCCTAAGACTATAAAAGGAAGGGAAGATCATTAGGCAAAGGCACTCAAGTATTAAATATCTGATCAAGAGTAAGATATAGTATACAGGTTATTGGGCATAGCTGGATCTGAACGGAGGAAGAACCTTAGTGCTTGATGAAGGATAAGATCTAATGATGGGTCAAGATCTTAAGGCTTGAAGTGAATTATCTTTATGTGTTTTGATCATTTACCTGAATAACTGGTGCATGTTGTAGTCTGTAAATCTGATGATCTGGGTATAACTGAAGTATGGAATTGTTGTAATGTTTAAATCATCATTTACAGATATGTACATAGGTTCACTTTAGCAAAGGCATGTATACACGCTAATTCTGCATATCAAAACAGCATATACACCATAAATTTGATTTGCAGATCTGTACGCAGGTTTGCCTTGAGGAAAGCGCGTATGCATGCAAGTTCATCACATGGAAGTAGCGTATACCTTATAAAATATGTTTTAGCTACTTTTGTTTGTTGTTGCAGTGTTCTAGATTTTGGCTATTGTATTCTGGTTACCGCATTCTTAAAGATCAGATTGAAGGGTTGTCAAAGTGATTGATTGATTTAGTTGTGGTTGGTTCAAAAGGAGATTGGTTGATGCAGATATATTTGATGATTGAATGATGTTGTTGATGGATCCAGTCTGAAAATTTATGAAAATTAGTCCTTGGAAGAAAAGAGAAGGTTGTAGCCTTATGTAGGCCGACACCTACGTACTAGTAAAATAGCTAGGGGGTTGTAGCTCCCTTCCAGTAGAAGCTAGAGAAGGAGAGAAGGTTGTAGCCTTCTAAAGGTAGAAGCCTGCGTATTGGTATAAGACTGCACCCGTACAAAAATTGTAAAAAGAAGTTTCTTATTATTAAAAAGTGGACAGAGATGATTGTAGCAGGTGGTTTTCACCCACATTGGGTTTCCACCTTATATCTTGTGTTCATGTGTGAGATTGTCTGTTGTGTTTTTACTGCACCTGGTTACTGTTTATATGGTTATGATGCACTGATTAAATACCAACATATGATGAATAAAGTTAATCATAAGCTTTCTAGATAAACGCTATTTGCCTTTAACACAGGTGTGTATACATGGGAATTCCATTAACTAAAGTAGTGTATATGAATCTGATTATGGAAATGAAAAAATTATTGACTTGCTAATACTGATTCAGCCCCCCTCTCAGTATTATTTCCAACAGGATGGTCAATATACCTTATGTCCTTCAGTCTGGGTAGTATATTTAGCCTGGCTCATCTGCTTTTCGGGGTGGCTATGGGTAGATTCATTTCAAAAATTTTCCAGGCACTGTTCAAGTACCCTTGCAACAACAAGGACAACCTCTACAGCAACAAGGGAAACCTTTGTTGTAGAAAGGGCCATCCATGCAATAGTAAGGGAAAATGATATCGTGACAAGGTCAAATGCAACAACCGCAAGGGAAACCCTCGTAACAGTTACAACCAACCATGCAGCAGTAGATGCAGTATGCTCCGCAAACCTCCTAGCCTATGTCTTTGCAGGGCCAACCTCGGCAACCCTAGGGACATCTTTTGTAGCCACAAGGTCATCCCTTGCAGTAGAAGAGCTAACCCAGGCAGCAGCAACCCTTATATACATATCAACAGGGTCAACCCTTACAAGGACAAGGCTAGGGTCAAGTCTTGCAACAGCAGGCCCAAAATCCTAATGTCCTAGGTCAAAAAGTGTACAATCCTTATGCCCAAGGGAAACAAGTCCAAAATCCCTATGTCCAAGGGCAACAAGTATACAATCCTTATGCCCAAGGGCAGCAGGTCCAAAATCCTCTTGATTAGGGGAAATAGGTTCAAAACCCATATGTTCAGGGACAACATGTACAATATCCATATGTCCAAGGTCAATAGGTTCAACAGCCTCTTAACCCGTATGTTGGTTATCAAAAACCTATGACCAGATAGTTCCAAGGTGTTCAAGGTCAAAATCCTCCCTATGGCCAAGGCAACCCACAATGGGGGTAGAATCAAATGCCATATGGCCAAAATCCCGCACTATGGGGCCAAAATCCTTACCAGCAGGGATGGGCTCCTCCGGTCAAACCCGCTTATCGACCTCCAATGCCTTTTAATACTCAATTGTCATTCTTGGCCACACTAGAGTTGCTAGACGTGTCTTGCCCTACGAATGATCCAATCCTTCATTCACCATACTAGCCTCTGTTTCCATCCAAGATCCTGAGTGATTGTCCTAAGTTCAATGAGAAAGAAAAAGAAGATCCTCAAGCCCACGTGATGACATATAACCTCTGGTGCTGTTCGAATTCTTACATTGATGATTATATTCGTCTCTGTCTTTTCCAATGAACCCTCATAGCTTCCTTGAAGTACTTACCATGACTTTAACTCTTTAACCATGTCTTTCCTCACGCATTTCCAGTTGTCGGTTCGCTATGAAACTAGAACCTATCTACTCACGTTGCTTAAGCAAGATACTGCTACACACATCTCTGATCACATCCATGAATGGATATGTAGATGTCACCTGATCAAATTCGAGATTGTTGATCAGTTGCTCACCAAATGGTTCACGAATTCATTCATAGCTCCAATTGCTCGTGATATAGCTATGGGTGGATGTGTTACTAAAGAACTAGCCATTGCTCATGCCCAGTACTTAGATCTTGTTTATTCTCAGTCTAGCACTTTATATGTGTTATTACCCGATGCTCCGCGGCCATTGTTAGATCCCATGGCATAGAAGTCGCAGACTGCACCTCCTGTTGATGGAGTAATTGGTTCAGTTTCACAGACCCTTGCTAAATATTCTTCTAAACAGAAGTCAATCTCAAACACTACTTCCAATAGTTCCTCCTAGAATCCACCTAGCCCTGGTAAAACCTCAGAGGTCCACATTGTCCAGCCTACCAAAGCGGACAAATCATTGAAAGGTAAGAAGAAAGTCAAAGGCAAAGGTAAAGTCGATGCCCCAAAACAGGGTCCTCCTAAGTCGTCTGCTGGTGATTCTTCACAATGGAAGCCCATGTATCCGTGCCTCATTTGTGAGTAGGATCACTATATTAAGGATTGTCCTCGATGATCCAAAGTTAGTTGTTTTCTTAAAGGGACCCCAGTTGTCCTAAAAGAGCCATTTCTCAGAAAACTCAAATGGTAGACCAACCTCAATCATTTTCTTCCTTAGGATCTCAAGTGTTCATGATGAGTACGCATATTAATGTGGCTACTAGATCAAAATATTAGTAAAATCCTACTCTGACAGCCGGGAAAGAGAAAGAGGCAACCCCTTCTTCTTCTGCCATGAGTTCCATCCCTCTTCATATCGAGTGCCCTAACCCTGATTCCGCTATATGGCCACCCTCTCGAGGTGTGCTAAGGAAATCCTCGTACAATCCCAATGCTCGAGCCACTCAGCACTATAATATTGCCAAGGATTTGGCTCAGGCACCATCTAGTATGTCAGCTCTCGAGGTGCTCCAAAGCTGTCCATCTTAGTGGAAATATTTGTTGTCAGCTATTGGGGGTATTGATCCTACCAATCCCAATTTGATATGTTTTGATCTAGAGAACCATGTTCCACGCCCGCCTCATCATATTGCCTTTCTCATTCAGGTAATCATCAATGAGAAGACCATCCACGGGACTATCTTCGATGAATATGCTTCCACCTGCATCATTTCAATCACATGCTGGAAGGCCATTGGTTCTCCTACTTTGAACCAATCCCTGAACACTTTGGAAGCTTTTGACGGGCACGATTCGCAACCCTTCGGTGTCTTACCTAACCTTGCCATTACTTTGGAGGGAAAGATAGTACACGTTGAGGTACATATTGCTGATGCTAATCTCAATTATAATCTTCTACTCGGCCAGAGCTGGACCCATGCCATGCATGATGTAGCCTCCTCCCTGTTTCGCATGATTCATTTTCCCCATCAAGGGAATATTGTCACTATCAATCAGCTGTCCTTCTTTGCCTCTTCCTCCCCAGATGGAAATATTTTATATGTCAAGCACACTGGTGCTCCCTTTGAGAGTGTGGGGGTAGGTCTTTTCAAAGATTCTGACTTGATGGGAATTTTTCTACTCCCACCTCCTCATGTTGCCTTTTTAAACATGATCTGGGTCAAATCTGATCCTTGGGTCATACCTTCACCAGATCTTGTTGATACCTAGGGTGAGATTATGCCACTTAGTCCTGCCAAAATCAATTACGTGGAGATTGTTTTATCCTCAAGTTTCATATCCTCTGATTATCTTGTTTTGAGGACTTATCTCGAGATGTATTCTCAATCCCCATGGCTTGGTGCTTCGGAATTTCCTGATCCCTTAGCCGTGATTTTTCTTGTTGACAAAAGTATCATGGAAGTAATGTCTCTCAAGGAACCACCTTGTAACGATACCCATCATCGTTCCTCATTCCTGCCTAGCCTGGAAACCATGTTTATGTGGTTTGATTAGTTCTCTTCTCCACTACCTACTGACATGTGAGTTTATCCTGACATGGTCAAGATCTTTCAACTGATGGCACCTTTATCCCTTCATATATTAAAGATTTTTCTCCCTCCCTGAGTTTTTACCCATTGCCCATTATTGCACTGGGGTTGCCATCTTACTCATAAACCTCCCTCACGTAGGGGGCATGGGGGCAACGCCTTATAAGAGTTCTACTCTATTATTTGGTCAAGTCGATGCTTACTTGTCATGTCAATGATAAAACTTTGGTGTTCATCTGTGTTGATCAATTACCCGAGTCCCAGCATGGACTCTCTCAAAAAGTACTATGCTTAGGTCATATTTCATGGTTACTTGTGTACATTATTGTGTCATTCATTTTTGTACAGTGTGGTTTGGAGTGTTAGCTTTCAAACAACTTTCTTGTTTACTACGTTTTCCCTGCTTTGCAAATGTTTATGACTCCTCACATCAGTTTCGCTGATGGCGCTTTCCGTAGTTCCCAGAACCTATCATCCGTGACATGGGATATTTATGACCCTCAAGGTGAGTTGATTGATCTTCAAAGTACTTTTTTAGGTCGCACAACTAAAAACATTGTTGAATGCAGTGCAGTCATCAAACTGTTGTCAGAAGCCATTTCTCTTGACATTTGAGAGTTGGTTGTCAACCTGGATTCACAGCTTGTTGTCCTTCAACTCAACGGCCAATATTACATTAGAAACCCTCATATATTGAGAATCTATCTCCGTATTCATCTAATGAAAAGGAATTTTGATTACATTGTTGGAAATAATACTGAGAGGGGGGGTGAATCAGTATTATCAAGTCACTTATTTTCTTTTTCAAACCCAGATCATATACGCTACTTCAGTTAGATAAAACCGCGTATATACGCAACTACAGAGAAGGAAACCCGCGTATGCAATGCAAACTTATAATTTAATTTATCTTACTGATGTTGATCATTAATCTGTGTATTAGGATCAAATAAACAGTAACTAGAAACAATAAAACAAATCTGAAGACAATCACACACACAAGAACACAAGATATAAGGTGGAAACCCAATGTGGGTGAAAACCACCTGCTGCAATTCGTCTCTATCTTCTTTTAATTAGAAACTTCTTTTTACAATGTACTGGTGCAGTCCTTTACCAGTACATAGGCTGCAACCTGCAGAGAGCTACAACCCTCTCTCTCGTTCTCCATCTTCTCCTGGAAGGGAGCTACAACCCCCTTAGTTCTTGCACTAGCCAAGATACTAGTACGTAGGTTCTAGCCTATAGAAGGCTACAACCTTCTCTTTCTTCCAGGGACCATGTTTCATAAATTTTTAGATTGGATCCATGAACATCAATCAATCATCAAGAATTTTTGCATCAAACAATCTCCTTTTCACCAATTAGAACTGAATCAAGTAGATACTTCTCTGACAGCTACACCCAAAACACAGTAACAGTAACCACACACCAAATTCTGAACCTAGAACACTGCAACAATAAACAGAAGCAGCTAGATAACAACTCAAAAGATATACGCTACTTCAATAACCTGAAACCTGCGTGCATACGCTTCTGTTTTTGGAGAAACCTACGTATACACTGTTTTTATTCACTGAACCAGCATGTATATGCGCCTTCGCTTTACTGAACCTACGTACAGATCTATAAAGGATAATTCACTCTTTCAAATATTCAGACCCAGATTATCAGATTTATGGATCAAGCATGCGCCACATATAACAGATCAAAATCATACAAAGATACTACCATTCAAGGCTAAAGATTATGACCCATCAATAGAACTTATCCTTCTCTTTGTGCTAAGGTTCCTCCTTCATTTAGATCTAGATCTGTACCATAACTTCAATCACCAATTTCAGATCTAGCACTTATTAGATATTCAATTAATTCAGATGGTCCTTTGCCAAATGATCTCCTTCCTCTTTTATAGTCTTAGGTCTTTCACAATACCACGGTCCAAAACCACAATAAAACAATACCATGGACCCAATACTTGGGATCAACACTTCTGATGAGATACCATGGTCCAAAACCATAGGTTCAAATACCAAGGACTAACTACCACGGACCAAAAGTAAGTTCTCCAACATATACACACTTTTCCTTGCGTGAAAGTGCATGTATACGCACACACGCTTTTGTAACATCTAACCCGTGTGTATATGCAGTTTAGCCTAGATGAACCTGCGTATATGTCTTTTCCTTCATTCTGAAAGCCTGTACTGAGGTCTGTCACAAAAGAGAGTTGCCATCAAGGACAACGCTTGTGCCATAGCTCCAAACCTATGCCATAATTCCAACAATCTCCCCCTTTGGACTTGATGGCAACCCCAATATCCTCAAAGTCATTCTCCCCCTTTGTCATCAAGGACAAAGGGTTGTGCTCCCCCTGAGTACATGCTGAAATCTCTGCCCTGTTGTGCTAACCATGCTCCCTCTGACTATAGGCAAGCTCTGCAAAAAGATGTTCTTCAAGAAGAACCATGACTTATACATCATAAAAGACCTTCCTATCATAAAAAGACTTAATACATACATCCATCACCCAACCAAGTGGGGATCATCCACCCAACCAAGTGGGGATACATCAGAAATTTACATATGACAACCAAGTACATTACATCTTCATCCCAGGCATAGTGGGGAAACCAAAATAGGCCGTTACATGACCTTGACACCATAAAAGAGATGCATGACATAGAGACGGAATATCTAGAGCAAGGCTTATGAGAGTCACCAATAACTGATATCAGCAGCATCTGTTAATCACCATTCAAATCAGCAACCATGATTTCCTTCTGTTCTCCCTCTGCCTTTGTTCCACCTGAAACCAACAATAGCTGTGAACTAGAACCAAAAGCTTCTAAGGTAATGCCAACAATGCATCATTAGAAGTTTATCCGCTCCCCCTGAACCTGTTCCAGATGGTCTCTGTCAGACCCATATCAGACTATCTTCAACCAGAGCCTGTCCCTATTGATATCCATTAAGCTTCCATATATGCGACTGTATCTGCACAAACCGGCGTATGTATGCGGACCCTCCTTAGGAAACTCGCGTACACCCATTTTTCTCTAAAACAGACAAGTTTTAACAGCAAGATGATGCATCAACTACTCCCAACTTTTGTCTGAGGTATTCAAAAGTTTCCCTGGGCAATGGTTTGGTGAGTATATCATCAACTTGTTCCTTAGAGGGAACATACTCCAGCTTGACCTTTTGTTCCAGCACTTGTTCCCGGAGAAAATGATATTTGATAGGTATGTGCTTGGTCTTTGAATGCATGACTGGGTTCTTTGAAATGCTGATTGCACTTGTCTTATCACATAAGATGGAGATAGTTGGAGTACAGGTGATTTGAAAATCCTGCAAGATTTGCATCATCCAAAGGAGTTGAGTGCAGCAAGATGCAGCAGCCACATATTCCGCTTTAGCTGTAGATAAAGCAATCAAACTCTGTTTCTTGCAGAACCAAGATACTAATCTAGAACCCATAGAGAATGCACCACCACTTGTGCTCTTTCTGTCATCCACGCTTCCAGCCCAATCTGCATATGTATAAGCATGAAGAGTGAGATCTGTATCTCTAGGATACCATAAGCCATAGTTTTGAGTTCCTTGAAGATACTTGAAAATTCTCTTCACTGCCTGAAGATGAGTTTCCTTTGGATTTTCCTGAAATCTTCCAACTATTCCCACTGCATGCATGATGTCTAGTCGGGTACCTGTCAAATAAAGTAGACTTCCAATCATGGATCTATAGGTTGGTTGATGCACTGCTGTTGATTCATCATTTGCACTGAGGCTGCATCTTGTAACCATAGGGGTACATACTGGTTTTGCATCTTCCATGCCATATTTCTTCAATATCTGCTTGAGATACTTGGTTTGAGACAAAAAGATACCGCCTTCATTTTGTTGGATTTGCAATCCAAGAAAATATGTCAGTTCTCCAAGAAAATACATTTCGAATTCTTTCTGCATCACCAAGGCAAAGCTTTGACTCATAGCTTCTTCATTGCTGCCAAAGATAATATCATGTACATACACAACAAGTATTAGCAATTTGTCATTTTCAGTTTTTATATAAAGATTGATATCTACTGATCCTTTTGAAAAACCTTGTTGATGAAGATATTTGTCCAAACGGTAGTACCAAGCCATTGGATCCTGTTTAAGACCATAGAGAGCCTTTTGTAGTCTGCATACAAGATTTGGATCATTACCAAGAATGAAACCATCTGGTTACCCAATGTACACTTCTTCTTCGAAGTCTCCATTCAGAAAGGTTGATTTCATGTCCATTTGAAATACTTTGAACTTCTGAAAGCTAGAGAGAGCAAGGAACATTCTGATGGCCTCAAGTCTAGCAACGAAGTCTATTCCTTCTTGTTGAGCATACCCTTTACAGACAAGTCTGGGCTTGTTTCTAATCACTTTCCCCTTTTCATTCAACTTGTTTTTAAAGATCCATTTTGTCCCTATGACATTCTTATCTTTTGGTCTAGGAACCAACTCCCAAGTGTTATTCTTTTCGATCTGCTCAAGTTCTTCATCCATTGCCTTGACCCAGCATTCATCTTTGCATGCCTCTTTTACATTTTGTGGTTCAGTGGATGAGAGAAAAGCCAAATAGCTTGAGGCTTCTGCAATTGTTCTTCTTGTTTGTATACCTGCCTCTTTTTGCCCCAAAATTTGAGATTCTGGATGATTCTTATGAACGTACCTGGATGGAGTCTTATCTTCTATCCTTATCTATTCTTCTGGTGCCCCTTGAGCTTCTTCTTCATCATAGTTCTAATTTGATGTTGAAGGATAGTCCTCATCATCTTCGAGATCTTCGGAATTCACTTTCCTAGGAATGCTTCCTTCTTCATCAACCACTACATCAATTTTGTCAGCAATTCTTCCAAGTCTTTTGTTGTAACACTTATATGCTTTGTTGTGGGGAGAATAACCAAGGAGAATGCCTTCATCTGCTCTAGGTTCAAACTTGCCAAGATTTTCATCATTATTTTTAATATAGCATTTGCTTCCAAAAATTTTGAAATGTTTTACTGAAGGAGTCTCACCATACCAGAGCTCATGAGGAGTTTGAGTGCTATTCACCCGGACATTTGTATTGTTGAGAATAACAAATACATCAAATGCGGCTTCACCCCAAAAATTTGCGGGAGTTCCAGACTCATCAAGCATTGCACGAGCCATTTGTTGAACCGTTCTGTTCATCCTTTCCACTACTCCTTTTTGCTGAGGAGTCCTAGCTGTAGAGAATTCCCTTCTTATTCCATTTTCTTCACAAAAATCAAAAAATTCATTCGAGGTAAATTCTCCTCCTCGATCCGACCTGAGGCATTTGATTCTGAGATCTGATTTGTTCTCCACCAAGGCTTTGAATGATTTTAATTTTTCAAAGGCTTCATCTTTGTGCTTCATAAGTCCTATCCAACACATCCTGGAATAGTCATCAATGAATAATATAAAGTATTCTTCTCCTCGAGGTGACCTTTTCCTAGTTGGTCCACATACATCAGTATGGACAAGTTCAAGCAGCCTGCTGGCTGATCCTTCCTTCTCAGGGAAGTTAGTTCTGGTTTTCTTACCAAACTGACATGATTTGCATATTGTATTGTCTGGGATTCTGATGTCTGGAAAACCACGAACTGCCTGGTATTTGCATGCTTTCCTTATCTGTGAGAAACTAAGATGCCCCAATCTTCTATGCCATAGCCAATGTTCATCATTCTTGCTTAGATAGCATTGATGATGTCCTTCTTTGAATATGTATAAATTATTTGGAGTCCTTACGCCTTTGATCACTGTTTTTCCTGTATCAAGATCACGAACACTACATCCACTTGATCAAAATATTACCTCAGTTCCTTGATCACACATCTGGCTGACACTTAATAGATTATGCTTTAAGCCATCAACATACATGACATTTCCAGCTTTGACCCTTTCTTTCAACTGAATAGAACCTTTACCTTTTATGAGAGTAGGGGTGTCATTTCCAAACGAAACCTTCTTCTCCTTCTCTAAGGCACTATTTGACTGAAGTTTTTATTTATCACCTGTCATATGTTTCTAACATCCACTGTCGATGTACCATTTATTTTCTTTCCCTTCCGCATATAAGGCTATACCACATCTTTTTGGTTGAGTTTCTTTGATTCTCCATGATTTGGCACTTGAGGCTTGCTCCTTCTGAGTTGTCTGCCGAAACCTGCTCCTGCATTCAGAATCTTCATGACCAAAATTGTTACAAATAGAACATTCTATTTCATTTTCAAGAGCAGAGAAGTTGTTGTAGGTCCTTTTCATGATCCAGTCATACTCCTCTGTTTATGAGCTTCTCTAGTCATGATTGTCTTATAGGCAACACATTGAGCTGCTTTGTGACCAAAGTTATGACATGAAAAACATTGGCCATTGAAGAAACTCTTGTGATTATCAAATCTACTAGCCAAATGATTTTAGTTCCTATTGACATCCATTCTTGAGGAAAATTGAGAAGGTTTTACCTGTGGCTGGTTGTAGCTTCTGTTTTTCCTTAAAGTATATTTCCCTCGATTTACCTGGTAGTCTTTGTTCATTCTTGAGGTAAATTGTCCTTGATTTACCTGGTGATTTCCATTGGGTCTTTATTCACTTCTCCTTGCAGCATCAAGATAACTCTTGGAGGTAGATGGTTTCTGTGCTTGAGTTGTTTCTTCATTATATCCCAGACCTGTCTTGATTAGTGGAGGGAGTTGCACTTTGATAATCTCATCTAACGTGTCAGATCCTTTAACAAATCTAAGATTAAGAGCTTTTGTTTTCTCAATCTTTTTTCTCAGTCCCACAATTTCACATTCTAACTTTTCATGATGTTTTTCCTTTTCAGCAAGTTGGAATTGTAGAGTATCTATGATCACATTTTTCTCTTCTAAACTAATTTTGAGTCTAGAAATCTCTTCGTAAAGACTTTCTTCATCTATAGCATCCACAAAATCATCATCTTCAAAAGCCATTAAAAGTTTATATTTGTTACCTTGTTCATCTTCATCACTATTTGTAAGTCCATCACTATCTTCATGAGTGTAATAGGTTTTCTTATTTACATTCTGTTTCTTGTTCCATCTAACAGGTTCCTTCCCCTTGTCAATCTTATCCTTGTGAGGACATTTGGCAACATAGTGACAGACTCTTCCACAAGCAAAGCATTTAAAAGGTAACTTACCTTTGAATCTTCCAGTACCCCGTTGAAGGTTCTTGACAAAATTGGATTCCTCCTCTTCTTCTGACAAGTGTCCTGACTCATAGTAACTCCTTTGCCTGATGCCTTGAAAGCAGCTTCTCTTCTGTCTGATGGTCCTCCTTTCCTCATTTCATAAGTAGTCAGAATTCCGTGCAGCTGTGACATGGTAAGGTTTAGTAGATTCTCTTTTTCTTCTATTGCAGAAACTTTAGATTCAAACCTAGGGGACAAAGATCTTAGAACTTTTTCAACCACAACAGCCTCTTTTTTTTCTTCACCCAAGTTTTTCATACAATTAACAATCTCATCTACATGAAGGAAATAGTTAGCCACACTTTCATCATTGTGAATTTTGAGATTTTCATATTGAATTCTGAGGGTTTGAAGTTTTGCTCGCTTTACCTGGTCATCTCCTTCATAGCTCAGAACAATCTTGTCCCATATTTCTTTTGCGGATTTATACTGCATAACCTTGACAAATTTTGATTGAGATAGACATCCTAATAGAGTATTGACATCCTTTGCATTTGTTTCATATTGCTTCTTACTAGTCGTATTTGTAGGAGTTGCTGAAGGAAAAGTGTACCCTGTATCTATGATATCCCAGACTTCAGTACCAAGAGATTGAAGATAGGCTGTAACTCTTACCTTCCAATAGACGAAGTTGGTCCCACCAAAAATTGGTGGCCTGATTGATTCTTCTCTCTCGTAGTTGCTCATGATGATGGATCTTCCTTCAAGCGATCAAGCTTCTTCAGAAGGACCTGCTCTGATTCCAATTGTTGGGAATAATAGTAAGAGGGGGGGTGAATCAGTATTATCATGTCACTTATTTTCTTTTTCAAACCGAGATCATATATGCTACTTTAGTTAGATAAAACTTGTATATACGCAACTACAGAGAAGGAAACCCACGTATGCAATGCAAACTTATAATTTAATTTATCTTACTGATTTTGATCATTAATCTGTGTATTAGGATAAAATAAATAGTAACCAGAAACAGTAAAACAGATCTGAAGACAATCACACACACAAGAACACAAGATATAAGGTGGAAACCCAATGTGGGTGAAAACCACCTGCTGCAATTCGTCTCTATATTCTTTTAATTAGAAACTTCTTTTTACAATGTACTGGTGTAGTCCTTTACCACTACGCAGGCTGCAACCTGCAGAGAGCTACAACAGTCTCTCTCGTTCTCCAGCTTCTCCTGGAAGGGAGCTACAACCCCCTTAGCTCTTGCACTAGCCAAGATACTAGTACGTAGGTGCTGGCCTACAAAAGGCTACAACCTTCTCTTTCTTCCAAGGAACACGTTTCATAAATTTTCAGACTAGATCCATGAACATCAATCAATCATCAAGAATTTATGCACCAAACAATCTCCTTTTCACTAATTAGAACTGAATCAAGTAGATACTTCTCTAACAGTTGTACCCAAAACACGGTAACAGTAACCACACACCAAATTCTGAACCCAGAACACTGTAGCAATAAACAGAGGCGGCTAGATCACAAATCAAAAGATACACGCTACTTCAATAACCTAAAACCTGCGTGCATACACTTTTGTGTTTGGAGAAACCTGCGTATACGCTGTTTTTATTCACTAAACCAGCGTGTATACGTGCCTTCTCTTTACTGAACCTGTGTACAGATCTATAAAGGATAATTCACTCTTTCAAATATTCAGACCCAGATTATCAGATTTATAGATCAAGCATGCGCCACATATAACAGATCAAAATCATACAAAGATACTACCATTTAAGGCTAAAGATTATGACCCATCAATAGAACTTATCCTTCTCTTTTTGCTAAGGTTTCTCCTTCATTCAGGTCCAGATTTGCACCATAACCTCAATCACCAATTTCAGATCTAGCACTTATTAGATATTCAATTAATTCAGATGGTCCTTTGCCGAATGATCTCCTTCCTCTTTTATAGTCTTAGGCCTTTCACAATATCACGGTCCAAAACCATAATAAAACAATACCACGGACCCAATACTTGGGATCAACACTTCTGACGAGATACCATGGTCCAAAACCATAGGTTCAAATACCAAGGACTAACTACCACGGACCAAAAGTAAGTTCTCCAACATATACGTGCTTTTCCTTGTGTGAAAATGTGTGTATATGCACACGCGCCTTTGTAACGTCTAACCCGCGTGTATACACGGTTTAGTCTAGATGAACCTGTGTATATGTCTTTTCCTTCATTCTGAAAGCCTGTACTGAGATCTGTCACCAAAGAGAGTTGCCATCAAGGACAACACTTGTGCCATAGCTCCAAACCTGTGCCATAATGCCAACATACATTACATATCATCATATTCCTATACGCATGAATACATTGACAGATGCATTAGTTAATTATGTGTTGGATAGACATTTATGAAACATGTGGAAAAACCAAAACAAATAATTTGTACCATAGTGAGCAAGAAAATACAACATATATATATGTGATGGTAATGTTTGATAAACAAAAACCCCAAAAAATAATGTGTATTCAAAATAACATTGTCGGCTCGCATGCCTCATATATCTGTGGCATGTAGGCCTCAAAAATGTAAAATTCTAGACCTAGAAACTAATCAGCATGGTGATCATGGTATCATGACATGGCTCGTGTGACACGAGTCAATAATCGGTGGATCTAATCCAATAATCCCACCGTGTGTCTTTGGTACTGGCGAGGAATTTCTCCCACTTGAGCATACACTAGGATAACACGAGTCAACCCCTCAAGGTTCCTCGCGATCTCCTCCTCGTTGTAACTCCCCTCTTGATAAGGAGCGACAACATCAAACTGGTGGCTGACGCGCCTGGCTATTGCGGACATCCCAGCAAAATGCTCTGGTCCAACATCTGCATTAACAAAACAAAATGTTATAAACACATATATATATATAAAACAATTAAAAAAATCACAAAATTAAAAATTGGTATTTTTTAACTTCTTCATCAAAATCCTCTCCATCTGGTAGCGGCATGTCCGGATCTCCATGGAATTTGGTGCCACTATATGTCCAGTCCTCCATGACGATTAGTTGTCATCGTAGCCATGAAAAGAAGGCAGGCCTATAAGACATATGTCGACCCCCATTGATCCTAGGCATCAAACGACTCCAGCAGGCCATCTGTGGGTCGCGTGGTATTGGAGGATCTACATTAGTCAACTGGTGCTAGAACAGCTTCACCCGTTCCAAGGAAAATGTCACTAGTATGGATCTAAAGAAAAATTGCTTCAATTTCCCCGCCTTAGCTTTTGTCAGCTGGAATTTTATGTTGATCTTCATGGATTCCGCCCAATTAAATATCGTCGGTGTTGTACAGTCAATGGAATATAGGAATTTTGACTTGTTAGTCTCATGCATTGTCTAGGACCCCGCCACTCTATTGATAGTCAATATTAGCACTCTCAGTGTCATATCCCGCATGGTGTCAATCTTAATCTTGCAACTCTTGGATTTGAGGGCTTCAAGGCAATGTTTGGCAAGAAACATGGATATGATTGCCCCAATTGGTCATGACCCATGTAAGTTGACTAGTTCCCCTCTCCGGGATAGTCTTGTGATGAAATATATGTTTGAAGTTTCTAACTCCAACTCCTGGTCACCAATGATGAATATTTTCTAATTTATGTTTGAGAGACTAATTAGGTACCAAAGCAGCTTAGGTTGGGCCCATATCCCTGGTGTGAGAAAAAATTTGAGGAGCCCACAGTTCCTCAAAGCATTCAGGCGATTTGGATCATTCAGTGCTTGATTTTCCACATCTTCGTGCTCACGTTCTTTCCAGTCTACCATTATTGATGATTCTTTCCTACAAAAACCATATATTTAAGTCAATAATCATTTTTGGCCCATAAAATTTAGATTCCAACAATGGTTTTGAAGGGAAATTGATTTTTTCCCTATTCACGGCACCGATGCGCCCGTTTCAAAAATATTTGTACCGATGGTGTAATACGTTGTTTTAATCACCCTTGGCTGGCGCGATTTCATGCCTGGAAGTTGCGTTGACCAGGGGTGAATTTTTTTTGACAAAACCTCCCTCAAAATTCCAAAAAAAGGATGAAAACAGGAATAAATGGTATGAAAATGGAGCTTAGGGCTTTGGATCTTACCTGTAACTAGTGGCTCGGCAAATGACCTCCCAGATCTCCTGCAATATGCTCTGGAACGATTAGGGCAAAAGTGGCTGAAAAGTCTTTCACAACAAGGTAAAATATTAAATGGTAAAAAATATTTACTTTTCCTCCCTTTTATTTAGTTTTTCATGAAATATTAGGTTTTGTAAATGTTTTGACCTATTTTGCCTCAAGAATTGGATAATTCATTTTACCTTTTTGTGCAACGACAAGTGATGGATGTTCGATGATGATGTCGAGTCACGTTTCAGCTCTTTTCTTGACTTGTAAAACTCATATGAAAAGATTGTCAAGTATTTTCCATTTTGACTCGTGAAAGAGAATAAAATGGGGGGATTGCTTTGAAGCTCTTTTCTGACCCTTTAAACACAAAAGTATTGTCGAGCTTTTGTTGTTTTGAACTCATTAATGGATGCGAAACATCATGCACCAAATTCAAGTTTACCCCTTTTTCGAGCTGGGATGCACTATTTATGAAAAAGGTATTCCTTGACTGCAATGGTCAAGCGGTTCTCTCAAGTATCATTTTCTACCTTTTCGGGCTCGAGAGACAAAAATGTATGAAAATGGGTGATGTGGAGTTTTCTTTTCCATGTCTTGTTCAAACTCTCTAAACATGAAAAAGATATCGAGTTACACCTTTGTCAGACTCGTTAAAATTTTAAACGACATCGGATTCATCACCATGACAAACATGAGCTTCTCCTTCCTAGGGCTCGTTAAACTTAGTAGGTTGGATTCATCCAAAGCATGAACTTATAGTACAAGCATATGATATCCCCTTCAAGCTTGCGATTAAAAATAATTTGGGTACCTGCTAGAAATGGTGGGGGGAAATTTGGAAATCTAATCAGTTGTGTCAGCAGCTCACTCTTGAACATGACACTTTCTGCTTCATGTCGGGATGGGATATCCTCCTTTATATCATTGACCTCACTGGGTTGGCTCCTTTATTTTTTCCTTCCATTTGATCTCTACAACATCATGATGACCACCGATCCTATGGATCCAAAAGCTACCAAACTTCCAATCGTGTCACTGATATGTTCAAGATTTGTCCTTCGGCAGTTACACTTACCTCTGATTCTCTGTATCACCCAAAATAATTTTACATCCCTTTGTCTCATGTTGATGATGTGGGATACATTATGGCCCTCCTCTGACGTGGTCACTTCCTATCGACTTCAACTCATTATCCGAGAAGTTGACCGAGAGACTCCCTTCAAGTACCTTAGAGCTTGTATGCCCTGGTGGCAAGTTCTTTGCTCTCGACGACAAGTTCACATCATTGGCTTTTGATCGAGTGATTTCACCGGTGTTTGAATTGAGTTCCTCTATTCACATTCCTTGGATTGTGCTGATAGTACCTTGAGGACCATTGTCATTATTGGTGGGTTCTCTCGCACTTGTTAATAATTTACAGCATTGACTGGTAATCAAGTAATTTTCTAGCATGTTCGACATCAACACATCTGTTCACATGTTGGAATTTGTACTTTGATCGGGTCGTGTTGGAGCGCAAGACCCCAGGCTCAGATCACAAAAGTCTAGATTGTGAAGTGATGTGGCATGGTTATGTTGATATACTTGTTTCTTTCATATGGATGGCTGCGACCATACCATGAGTTATCATATGTGATCCTTCTCATTATTGGATGGTTGCGACCATACCTTGGTTTCGATATGATCCTCTTTATAGGATGGTTGCGCCCATGCCTAGATCCGTTTACATGATCATTCTCTAAATGGATGCATCCATGCCACGGTTCATGTATCCTTGGACAGGGCTTTCAGTTATGTATATGTATATGTACTTGCTTGCAGGTTTTCTGACAACATATCCTAGTTCCCCACAATGATTCATAAAGAATTTCATCTCTCACTTTAGTTCAGCCTTCACGCTTTAGAGGGCATCTGTTACACAACATTTTGTCACTGTCCTTATACTCCCTATTCCTTGATCCTAGAGGCCCTCTACAATGAACCCTACATGCTTTCCCTTCATGAAGAAACTCCCATTGTGTCCCTCTTCATTAGCATAACAATTCGCTTTTGCACCATTTCCCCAAAATCTTCTATTTTTCCCAGTTTAGAAGACTGGTGCTAATGATCCTTGTCCTCCTCATGCCAATATGTAGAGATTAAAATTGTGCCTAGTGCTGACCAGAGCGACTGAGTTTTGTTCCATTCATGCCGATCCTCTTATGGAAAGATTTTAAATAAGGAGCCGAAGCTTCCAGCTTTAGAAGCTTTGTAACGGAAGTCTAGTAAATGGTTGAGCCGGATGGAGTCAAGGATGTCAGTTTGGGCTCCTTTCCCCTATAAGGATGGAACTACCTCAAGAGATAAGACCTTCTCCCATGAGAAGAGGAACCATCTCTCATCCATTCATGCTATATAAATGTCCATTTTTCCCAAGCACAAGCTAGTGTTAGGGTTGAAGTGTTAATGTTGGTGTGCTAGTGCTAATTAAGTTTGGAGTAAAACATCAAGCTATTCATAGTTGTATCTCTCTAGTTGTGTGTGAGGGATAAGTGTGAATTTGGTTTGGTGTGAAACCTAAAGGGAAGAGACTTTAAAATATCATTGTTGAGGCCATCATGGAATGCTAACAGAAGTGTGTGGGAACCTGGTTTTGTCAGAGGAGAACAACAACATCAAGACAATGGTTATAATCTCTTCCTGATTCAATATATATGCAATTATCGATTGGTTTCATACATAATGTGTTATCTCACATGTTTATGTCTTAATGTTTCTTGACTTGTTAAGTAAGTTGAATTACAATTTGCCTATTATCATGGTTGTTGTTTGCTATTGTTTACTTGTTTCAGGTGTTCGAAGAAGGAAACGGGAGATAGATGGAGAGAGCAAGAAAGGTCATCACCAAACGGGATAATCGTACTAAGAGGTAGGCCCCCTTAATTGGTTCTAACCTAAGGAAATCTTCCATAGAATGTATCAGTTGTGGCTAGACCCATTATCAGGCTATAGGAATTTTTGTTTCCGCACTTAGAATTTTACTTCACCACAATCTAGGGAATCCTACTGTCACTGTTTACATTGATGGCAAGCCCATAACCAATACATTGATTGATTTAGGGGCATACATTAATGTAATGATGAAAGAAATCTTCATCACCTTTTGATTACATGGACTAAGACACCTACGGTATTGGAACTAGCACATAGGTTCTGTGTCAAACCCGAGGGAATGATAGAAGATGTAGTGATTACAATAGATTCTTGGTGATATCCTGCTGACTTCCTTATTTTGAAAAATAAATCAAACCTTGGGGGCATCCTTTAAATTTAGGAAGGTTGTGGCTAGCCACTGCAGATGCATTCATATGATGCAAGTTTGGCTCCATGATGATTTATGATGTCCAAGCCACCAAAAATCTTAGCCTTTATCCCCCAGCAAAACCAAATACGACTTTGGGAAACCTCTTGTGGGATGAATTTGAACCCGAGTCAGATCACTCACAACCACTTATCACCCTCAGGACGGCATAGTAATTTAAGGATGAAACAGAAGATGATATCATAAGTGGTTTCAATAGTAATTCAATTTTTGTTACTTCCATTGAAAAATTGAGAGATGAGGAAGTTGTAGAAGATTTGAGCCTTGAACAGATGAAGACCACTTCAAGTATTAACAACAGTCCTGTTGAAATAGAACCAGGTAAATATCTTAAATTTAATCCAAACTTGACTGTTGAACAGAACAAACTGTTGTTACAACTGTTACAGAAGTACAAAAAGGCATTTGCATGGGACTATATAGATATGAAGGGAATCCATCCAACTTGTGCACTCACAACATCTATTTGAAGGAGGGTTGAAATACAGTGAGACAATCACATCAACATATGAACCCTACATTAAAGGAGTTAGTAAAAGAATAATTCTAGAAACTCCTAAATTCCAACTTCATTTTTCCCATTTCTGACAGTAAGTGGGCATCTATGCTTGTCATTGTCCCCAAAAAGAACAACAAGTGGAGGGTTTGTGTGATTATAGAGAACTTAACAAGGCTACCTAGAAGGACCATTTTCCCTTGCCATTTATGGACCAAGTCTTTGATACCCTGTCTGGCAAATTTATTTTCTTATTTTTAGATGAGTTTAGTGGGTAAGACCAAATACAGATTTCCACGAAAGACCAAGATAAGATGACCTTTACCTGCCCTTGGGGAAATTCCACCTATAGATTTCTTCCTTTTTGACTCTATAATATGCCAACAACCTTCCAAAGGGTGATATTGGGAATCTTCTCAGATTTGTTGAATGACTATCTAGAAATTTTCATGGATGACTTCACACCCTACGGGGATGCCTTCGAAACAACATTAGTTAATTTCGAAAAAGTATTAGAATGATGTGTGCAGACTAATGTCGCTTTGATTACAGAAAAATGTCACATGATGATGAATGAAGGGATCATGCTGGGACATCTTATTTCATATGATGGAATTAAACTGGACCTTGCTAAGATAGAGGTAATCCTAAAAATCCCAATTCCCAAGACACAAATTGAGGTACATAGTTTCTTGGGTCATGCAGGGTACTATAGGAGGTTTATAGAAAAAATTTCAAGGATTGCATCTTCTTTATTTCCTTTGCTTATGAAAGAGGAAGAATTTGTATGGAATGGGAAATGCGAGCATGCCTTTATGAAATTGAAAGAATGTGTATCAACAGATCCTATTTTGTGGGGCCCAAATTGGAATTTACCATTCCGCATAGCTATGGACACATCTGATACTATAGTGGGAGATGTTTTGGGAAACCTATAGGACAATAAACCGTATGCCATTTATTATATAAGTAAAAACTTGACTCCAACTAAACTCAATTACACGGTGATCGAGAAGGAATTCATTGTAGTAGTGCATGCCATCAATAAATTTTGGAACTACATCACAAGATATAAATTGTTTGTATAGATGGACCACTCTGCCATTTGTTTTTTGATGAAAAAATCAATCACTAATGGTAGGATTACACAGTTGTTATTGATGTTACAGGAATTTGATATAACTATCTTGGATAAACCTAGGAAGGATAATGTGGTAGATGATTTTATTTCTAGATTGACTGTTGGTAGTGAAAGTATGCCTATTTAAGATTATTTTCCGAATGAATATCTTTTTTCTATTTCAGTTCACTCACTGTGGTATGCAAACATAGCTAATTATCGATTTGTAGGAAAAATCCCCCAACACATATTCTACAGGGAAAAGAAAAGGATCATTAACAAAGTGTTAGATACTGATGGATAGAAGGAAATATCTATCACACTAGGCCAGATCATCAAATCAGAAGATGTGTAAGGGAGGATGCAATTTTTTATATATTTTGAGATTTCCATGAGGAACATTGCGGGTGTTAATTAAAAATAAGAGAACAGGATACAAAGTGCTCTCAACAGGATACTATTGGCCCACAATATTCAAGGATGATAAGAGATTTGTGAAGGGATGTGACAGCCACCAAAGAATGGTTCAACCACTTCAATCAAAAGAGATGTCGTTGAGACCACAAATAGTCTTAGAACCATTCGAGAAATGGGCTCTATATTTTTTAGGACCAATTAACCCGTCATCTGAGCAAAAATCCTACATTCTAGTCTGCACTGACTATGTCACAAAATGGGATGAGGCGAAAGCATTAATCATAGCTACAGAGCAAGTTATTTCAGACTTCTTGTTTGAATAAATTTTTGTCCGCTTTGGAGTACGTAGAGAAATAGTGATAGATGGAGGCCCCTAGTTCACATCTCATTTGATTCAGAACTTGGTTGAGAAATATAAAATCTGTCATAGAATCACTTCGCCTTACCATCTGCAAGAAAATGGCCAAGTAGAATGAACCAACAAGATTATTGAGGGTATTCTTACCAAGATCGTAGCTAGCCATCGAAGGAATTGGGTTGATACACTCCCATAAGTGTTGTGGGCATACAAGACTACAAGGAGTCACACTACAAGAATATCAACATATGAATTAGTGTATGGTAAAAATCTATAGAGTTCAAAATTAAGACATTGAGAACAACACTGTAGGTAAATCTAGATCTGACAACAACACAAAAATAATGGTTGAATCAACTTAATGAACTAGATGAGAAATAGTTAGCTGTTATTCAGCAAACATACATTTTCTAGCAGTAGAGAGCTAAGTGGCATGATAAATTTATTAAAAAGAAGAAATTTCAAAAAGGATATTGGGCTCTATTGTATGATTCAAGATTTAAGGATTTTAAAGGGAAGCTCTACACCAGGTGGCTAAGTCCTTATGAAGTTGACGTAGAATTTGATAATGGGACTATAAATTTAGTAACCATTAATAGTGCTAGGACACCATTGTTTTGTAATGGGCACTGTCTTCGGCTATATCACAAACCCACCTCAAAGGAATCATTCATCAACATTGTCAAGGATTTTTATCTTCAGATTACGAAGGCAAGGGATAATTCCCCAGTGCTGCCAATTTCTAAATTTTCCAATATGTGTAACTGCTGAAAACCAGCTTCTGTTCATAGTTGTTACACCCAGCATAAATAAATAAATAAATAAAAATATGAATATGTTTGTAAATTCTCTTTGTAAATATTTTTAGGAACATTATGTAAATAAAAAACAGTTGTACAAATAGCATGGAAACATGTTGTTGTTAGACGAGTAACAACCATCAACTTGTAAGCAACCACATCAACGAAATCGTCAAATGAAATAAGGAAAGAGAGAGTGATCATTAGCATTATGCTGTGGAAGCAACTCATACAACTAGCACATCGGACCAGGTATGTCACATAAAGGTATGTCACTTATTTCCTCTATTTAACAATTATGGCAATTAAATATGGCACCTCTTTAGACGACTGAGGATTGACACGAGGTAGCAGAAAGAGGAGGAACAACTCCATTCGAAAGAAGACCCTCTTCCAGGTATGAACGAGACCCAGTCTTTATTGCTTAAAATAAAAAGCTTAGAAGAAGAAAATGAGAAATTAAAGCAGAAATTAGAAGAAAGTAGAGCGGAAGTAAGCATTCTAGTTCTGGATACTTTGGCAGAAGCAGTGGAAAAAATGAGGGCAGATTCCGCACAAGGTCCTATGTGTGTGGCATGCACCATAAACCTAGAAGGAACTGGATATAAAGTCTGTGTTGCCAACACCACCTCAATGGAGACCCAAACTGATCCCTGGGAAGTTGTTACACAAGAACCTATTGACGATGTTGTTGATACACAAGAGCCAGCAGCTAAAAGATAGCATTCCATGGGTGGCAACCTGGGAGTTGATACACAAGAACCTACCGACGAAACTATTGTTACACAAAAAATAGCATTAGAGGGAGAAGCTGATCAGGGATGAAAAGAAGAGACTACTACACAAGAACTCATTGATGACACTGTTGCTACATAAGAACCATCAATCAAGATAGAGAAGTTTAATCCTCGGGATGTTATCACACCCCCAAGTGATAGTGCATGTAGAGGAACATAGGGTTCTGAATCAGGATGGTGTTCTGAGAGAATTTTATTGATATCTGAGTTACCGAAGTGGAAGCGGCAAGCACTCCTGTTGCAGGACAAAGTGATCTCTCTGATGGCACACCAAAAAGTTATAAAATTTCTCAAGGAGAAATAGGTTGAGAAGGATTTGGTAGAGAAATGGGAAAGAGAAGGGAAAGAGGTAGCTATGAATAAGCAAGAAGAGTAGTTGCAATTGTTACAGGATTAGCTTTGGGATCTGACAAATTAAAAAAACAAGTTTCATGAAATCTCCCTAAATTTGTTAGGGTGTAGAAGGCCCTCTCTGGCCTATCCAATTTTTTTTTCTGTGGGAATGATTTTCCTTGTTTCAGTTGAATGCGGTCTATGAAAATAGACCCTATTTGGCTAATTCTACCCAAAAAAATTTGGAAGTTTTCCATGCATGCAACTTCCAAGATCAAACCTTGCTTTGTGAGATTTTTATTCATAACATGATTTGTGAACATGTCAGCACGCACATGGTTGCGAACATTCTTTCTTACAAGGGCGATTTTCAGTTGTGCACCTTCATTTCTTTCATGAACAATTAGATAGATGGGAATATGGCTATGAAGTCATTGGATGTGAATGAAGAAAAGGAAACATGGATGATCCAAGTTGAACCAAGTATGGCTACAAAATTTAGATGACTCTTTAGGAAATTTTTGAGTGTTCTGAGTGTCAAGGAGCAGGAAGCCATCTACAAGAGGAGGATTGTGAAGATCTACCTCAACCTTTTTGTGCAGATGAAAAGTCATGCTCTAACAAGGTGTTATAAGCGCACAAAGGTTAGTAGTGCAGGATTACCAGAGAGTGACCCATTTTGTTTTGAAAATTTTATGATTGTTGTTTCACGGGTCCTAGAATATGCTTGGATTGTAGACTTATTGGCCGCATTTTGGATAGGACTCAGATTAAAATATCCTATAATTTGGTTACTAGTGGAGGAATACCAGCCTTAGTATTAACTGTGTGAATACGAGGAGGAATCTTGGCTACATCAGCTGATGGCTAGTCAAGGATATAGGGTCTCTGAGGAGGATACTGATAATGCTTATAATTTGACAGAATTGCATATGAACCATAACGACAGGCCCTGAGGTATTTTTCATGAGGAAATGCAATTACTTCAGCTTGGGGGCGATGTTGGGTGCATGATTTGTGCATATTTTGGATATTTTGTCAGAGGAGAACAACAATGTCAAGACAATGGTTGTAATATCTTCTTGATTCAATATATATGAAATTATCGATTGGTTTCCTACATAATGTGTTATCTCACATATTTATGGCTTAATGTTTCTTGACTTGTTAAGTAGGTGGAATTACAATTTGTCTATTATCATGGTTGTTGTTTTCTATTGTTTACTTGTTTCAAGTGTTCAAAGAAGGAAACGGGAGATAGCTGGAGCGAGAAAGAAAGGTCATCACCAAACGGGATAAGCGTACTAAGAGGTAGGCCCTCTTAATTAGTTCTAACCTAAGGAAATCTTCCATAGAATGTATCGGTTGTGGCTAGACCCATTATCAGGCTAGAGGAATTTTTTATGTCCGCACTTAGAATTTTACTTCACCACAATCCAAGGAATCCTACTATCACTATTTACATTGATGGCAAGCCCATAACAAATACATTGATTGATTTAGGGGTAGACATTAATATAATGATGAAAGAAATCTTCATCACCTTTGGATTACATGGACTAAGACATGCACCTATGGTATTGGAACTAGCAGATAGGACCTCTGTCAAACCCGAGGGAATGATAGAAGACATAGTGATTACAATAGATTCTTGGCGATATCCTACTGACTTCCTTATTTTACAAACTAAATCAAACCTGGGGGGCATTCTTTAATTTTAGGAAGGTCATGGCTAGCCACTGCAGATGCATTTATAGGATGCAGGTTTGGGTCCATGATGATTTCTGATGTCCAAGCCACCAAGAATCTTAGCCTTTATCCCCCAGCAAAACCAAATACAACTTTGGGCAACCTCTTGTGCGATGAATTTGAACTTGAGTTAGATCACTCACAGCCACTTCTCGCCCTCGGGAAGGCATAATACTTTAAGGATGAAACAAAAGATGATATCATAGGTGGTTTCATTAGTAATTCACTTTCTATTACTTCCATTGAAAACTCAAGGGAGGAGGATGTTGTAGAAGATTTGAGCCTTGAACAGATGAAGACCTCTTCAAGTATTAACAACAATCTTGTTGAAATAGAACCAGGTAAATATCTTAAATTTAATCCAAACTTGACTGTTGAATAGAACAGACTGTTGTTCCAACTGTTATAGAAGTACAAAAAGGCATTTGCATGGGACTATACAAATATGAAGGGAATCCATCCTAGCCTGTGCACTCACAACATCTATTTGAAGGAGGGTTGAAATACAATGGGACAATCGCATCAATGTATGAACCTTGCATTAAAGGAGGTAGTAAAAGAAGAATTGTAGAAACTCCTAAATTCCAACTTCATTTTTCCCATTTCTGACAGTAAGTGGGCATCTATGCTTATCATTGTCCCCAAAAAGAATGACAAGTGGAGGGTCTGTGTGGATTACAGAGAAATTAACAAGGCTACCCAAAAGGACCATTTTCCCTTGCCATTTATGGACCAGGTCCTTGATACCCTATTCGACTAGAAATTTTTCTTATTTTTAGATGGGTTTAGTGGGTACAACCAAATACAGACTTCCCCGGAAGACCAAGATAAGATGACCTTTACCTACCCTTGGGGAACTTTCACCTATAGAGTTCTTCCTTTTGGACTCTATAACACGCCAACAACCTTCCAAAGGGAGATATTGGGAATCTTCTCAGATCTGTTGAATGACTATCTGGAAATTTTCATGGATGACTTCACACCCTACAAGGATGCCTTCGAAACAACATTAGCTAATTTGGAAAAAGTATTAGAATGATGTGTGTAGAATAATGTTGCTTTGATTACAGAAAAATGTCACATGATGATGAATGAAGGGATTATTCTGGGACATCTTATTTCAGATGACGAAATTAAACTGGACCGTGCTAAGATAGAGGTAATCCTGAAAATCCCAATTCCCAAGACACAAAAGGAGGTATGTAGTTTCTTAGGTCATGCAGGGTACTATAGGAGGTTTATAGAAAACAATTCAAGGATTGCATCTCATTTATTTTATTTACTTATGAAAGAGGCAGAATTTGTATGGAAAGGGAAATGTGAGCATGCCTTTACGAAATTAAAAGAATGTGTATCAGCAGATCCTATCTTGCGGGGACCGAACTAGAATCTACCATTCCACCTAGCTACGGGTATCTAATACTATTGTGGGAGCTGTTTTAGACAACCTAGAGGACAAGAAACCATATGCCATTTATTATATAAGTAAAAACTTGACTCCAACTGAACTCAATTACACAGTGACTGAGAAGGAATTCCTTGCAGTAGTGCATGCCATCAATAAATTTTGGCACTACATCATAGGATATAAAGTGTTTGTACACATGGACCACTCTGCCATTTGTTTTTTTATCAATAAACCAGTCACTAATGGTAGGATTACACAGTGGTTATTGCTATTACAGGAATTTGATATAACTATCCTGGATAAACCTGGGAAGGATAATGTGGTAGCTAATTTTCTTTCTAGACTGACTATTGCTAGTGAAAGCAAGCTTATTTAAGATTATTTTCTGGATTAATATCTTTTTTCTATTTCAGTTCACTCACTATGGTATGCAGACATAGCTAATTATCTTATTGTAGGAAAAATTCCTCAACACATATCCTACAGGGAAAAGAAAAGGATCATTCAACAAAGTGTTAGATACTCATGGATAAAAGGAAATCTCTATCACACTAGGCCAGATCATCAGATTAGAAGATGTGTAAGGGAGGATGAAATTTTTTATATCCTTTGAGATTTCCATGAGGAACCTTGCGGAGGTCAATTGCAGATAAGAGAACAGGATAGAAAGTGCTCTCAACAGGATACTATTGGCCCACAATATTCCAGGATTCTAAGAAATTTGTGATGGGATGTGACAGCTACCAAAGAATGGGTCAACCACTTCAATCAGAGGAGATGTCGTTGCGACCACAAATAGTCTTAGACCCATTTGAGAAATGGGCTCTATATTTTGTAGGACCAATTAACCCATCATCTCAACAAAAATTCTACATTCTTTTCTACACAGACTATGTCACAAAATGGGTCGAGGCGAAAGCATTAACCAGAGCTACAAAGCGAGTTGTTTCAGACTTCTTGTTTGAAGAAATTTTTGTCCGCTTTGGAGTACGTAGAGAAATAGTGATAGATGGAGCCCCCTAGTTCACATCTCATTTGATTCAGAACTTGGTTGAGAAATATAAAATCTGTCATAGAATCACTTCGCCTTACCATTTGCAAGAAAATGGCCAAGTAGAAAGAACCAACAACATTATTGAGGGTATTCTTACCAAGATCGTAGCTAGCCATCGAAGGAATTGGGCTGATAAACTCCCAGAAGTGTTGTGGGAATACCAGACTACAAGGAGGCACACTACAGGATTCTCACCATATGAATTAGTGTATGGTATAAATCCTCTATTTCCTATAGAGTTCGATATTAAGACATTGAGAACAACACTGTAAGTAAATCTAGATTTGACAACAACACAAAAACAATGGTTGAATCAACTTAATGAACTAGATGAGAAACGATTATCTATTATTCAACAAACATACATTGTCCAACAGTAGAGAGCTAAGTGGCATGATAAATTTATTAAAAAGAAGAAATTTTAAAAAGGAGATTGGGCTCTATTGTATGATTCAATATTTAAGGATTTTAAAGGGAAGCTCTGCACCAGGTGGCTAAGTCCTTATGAATTTGATGCATTATTTGATAATGGGACTGTAAATTTAGTAACCATTGACAGTTCTAGGACACCATTGTTTTCTAATGGGAACTATCTTTGGCTATATCATAAACCCACCTCAAAGGAATCATTCATCAACATTTTCAAGGATTCTGACCTTCAGATTACAAAGGCAGGGGATAATTCCCTTGTGCCGCCAATTTCTAAATTATCCAATATGTGTAACAGCTGAAAACCAACTTCTGTTGGTAGTTGTTACACCTAGCATAAATAAATAAATAAATAAACATATAAATAAAAATCTAACTATGAAAACCTCTTCTGGGGCACAGGAAGACCGATTGTGAAAGTTGAAAACCAGCTTCTATTGGCGGCTGTTAAATATTTCTTTTCTCTCTGTAACAACATTTTGTAACTCATGTATATTCTATTTTTTATGTTTCTACAAGTTCTATTAGAATATGTTTGTAAATTCTCTTTGTAAGTATTTTTAGGAAGATTATGTAAATAAAACATGGTTGTACAAATAGCATGGAAACATGTTATTGTTACACGAGTAACAACCATCAACTTGTAAGCAGCCACGTCAACGAAATCATCAACTAAAATAAGGAAAGGGAGAGTGTTCATTAGAATTATGCCGCAGAAGCAACTCATACGACTACCACATCGTGCCAGGTACAACACATAAAGGTATGTCACTTCTTTCCTCTATTTAACAATTATGGCAATTAAATATGGCATCTCTTTAGACGGCTGAGGATTGATGTCACATTAAACTCAGGGGAGAGGACGAGTCATTTCGTAATCTATGATCTCGAATTTAAAACTGATAATCATTATTAAAATCTTATCATCATTATCCCTTTTATTCCAATCATGCCAAGAATTGAAAGTGCATTTAATGCCAGATATCCATGATTTAGACCAACAATGGACCATACCGTCTATAGTACGATCCTCTTTAACTCAAAATCTTCATTTTATTGCCTTTTACTTCCCCAACATCAACCTCAGCGAGCATTGCATCTTCATTCCAAAATTTTCAGAGCTAGAATAGAGTACAGAGTGCTGGGGTAGAGATGGGAGGAGGAGCAGTCCGAGAGGAGCCCACTTCGACGTAAGCTTTGGAGAATTTCCCTGGGGCATGCTAGGTATTTAAAGACATGGGCTGGTTCTATTTTTCGAATGACTTAAGGGGTTAGAAGAGTCAGCCTCAATGGAATTCACTCAAAACCTACACAAAAAACAGACAGAAGTCTGGGGGTTAAAGCTTGAAGTCATATAGGAAGTAATTTCCCATGTAACATCACTACAAACTATGGGGAAATGGTGGTTCAATAGAAAAATCAATGACCCTTCTCTTAAGGTTGAGTTCCTTCAAGGAGAGGAACAATTGGAGAAGAAGGGTAGGGGAACTGATACATTGTCACTCCCTCAGCCATGGGGAGATGTTTCCCTGTACATTATTGAGTATGTCACCTGTGAGGGAAGGGAAACAATTTTATTTAACTATAATTTTGCATTATTGAACCACTTGCATCACGGGAAGCTGGTTAACATTCCATATTTTTTGTTAGAGAACATGAGGCACATGTCTGCAGCTATAAACCTTGCTTCACACCAAGAGACTTCTGTCACCAATCATGGTGTGATCAAATTAATTGTATTGGACACCTTGGAATGACAAGGCAGAAACTAGGAAGAATTTATGAGTAGAAAAGTAAGGACCTCCGGCAAGAGGTGAACTAAAGCCCCTGATGCCCCGAAAGAAGCAGAGGAAACTGGAAGGATTGAGAAAAGGTCATTAAAGAAGCCAGTAGGAGAAAAAATACCGAAGAAAAGGGTAAAAGTCAGTTCGTGGCCAAAACCTTCACATTCATCCAGCAAAGGACCAAGCAAGGACATGGGGAAGCAAAAAGAGAAGGAACAACTCCATTTGGAGGAAGACCCTCTTCCAGTTAAGAATGAAACCCAGTCTTTTCTGCTTAAAATCAAAAGCTTAGAAGAAGAAAATGACAAATTAAAGCAGCGATTAGAAGAAAGTATAGCATAAGTAAGGGTTCCAGGTTTAGATACTCTGGGAGAAGCAATGGACAAAATGAGGGCAGATTCTGCACAAGGTCGTGTGTGTGCGGCATGCAACATAAATCTAGCAGGAACTGGATATAAAGTCTTTGTTGCAAGCACCACCTTGATGGAGACCCAAACTGATCCTTGGGAAGTTGTTACATAAGAACCTATTGATGATGTTGCTAATACACAAGAGCCAATAGCTTAAACAGAGCATTCCATGGGTGGCAACCTAGGAGCTGATACACAAGAACCTACCAACAAAACTATTGTTACACAAAAACTAGCAGTAGAGGCAGAAGCTGATCAGGGATGAAAAGAAGAGACTACTACACAAGAACTCATTGATGACACTGTTGTTACATAAGAATCATCAATCGAGATAGAGAAGCTCAATCCTCAGGATGTTATTACACCCCCAAGTGATAGTGCTTGTAGAGGAACACAGGGTTTTGAATCAGGATGGCGTTCAGAAAGAATTTTATTGATATCTGAGTTATCGAAGTGGAAGCGGCAGGCACTCCTATTGCAGGATGAAGTGATCTTGCTGACGACATACCAGAAGGTTATAAACTTTCTCAAGGAGAAATGGGTTGAGAAGGATTTGGTAGAAAAATGGGAAAGACAAGGGAAAGAGGTAGCTATGAAGAAGCAAGAAGAGTAGTTGCAGCTATTACAGGATTAGCTTTGGGATCTGACAATTGAAAAAAACAAGTTTCATGAAATCACCCTAAATTTGTTAGGGTGTAGAAGGCCCTCTCCGGCCTACCCAATTTTTTCTGTGGGAACGATTTTTCTTGTTTCAGTTGAATGCGGTCTATGAAAGTAGACCCTATTTGGCTAATTCTACCCAAAAATTTTTGGATGTTTTCCATGCGTGCAACTTCCAGGATCAAAGCTTGCTTTGTGAGCTTTTTCTTCATCACATGATTTGTGAACATGTCAGCACGTACATGGTTGCGAACATTCTTTCTTACATGGGCAATTTTCAGTTATGCGCCTTCATTTCTTTCATGAACAATTAGATAGATGGGAATATATTATGAAACCAGCTCAAGAAAAGATAGAGAAGATAGATCCACGCCTTAGAATTCAGCCTCTTTGAGGGGGAAACCTCCTTTACATTACATAAATGAACAATTCTTTGATGATTCAAATGACAAAACCTCCTTTCTAGATATAGGAGTCTATGGAGTCACAATATAACCTAGCCAACCTAACAATAATAATATAAAGCCACAAAAATAACAATAGAGGGATTCTATGGGAAACAGTAATAAAAATATGGGGACAATAGGGGCTCAACAATATTAATAAGGGATACAACTACAATAGTAATAGGGTAATCACTAGTATTATAGGGACCTAACATGCCCCTCTCCTTCAAAAAAGTGTTGTCCTCAACGCTTGAGTAGTTCTGGATGCTTCTGTATAAAATTCTCATCCTCCCATGTGGAATCTTCAGCGGATAAGTTCTTCCACTTGATGAGATACTCCGAAATTGATCGATTTCGTAGCTGTCAAGTTCTTCTTTCTGTGACTGCTTCCGGTTCCAATATATTTTTTCCTTCCTCGTCAAATTCTAGCAATATTAGTTAAACTGGGAGCTTCTCGCCTATAACCTTCTTTAAACATGAAACATGGAAAAGTGGGTGCACTCGAGATGCTGCAGGGAGCTCCAATTTGTATGCCATAGTACCAATCTTTTGCAACACCTTGTACGGACCATAATACTTTGTGATAATTTATTATCCTTCTTAGCTTGCTTGAGGGACATTTGTTTATATGGTTGTAGCTATAAGAATACGCAATCACCTACATCAAAACTTCTTTCGCTGCGATGTTGATTTTCCTGTTGTTTCATTCTATTCTATGCCAAAATGAGGTTATCCTTTAAGAGTTGGAGGACTTGTTGTTGATGTTCGATGTGATGTTCCACTGCTTGAACCTTAGAATTTTCTCTTAAATATGATGTGATGGATGGTAGCTAATATCCACAAAGTGCCATAAATGGGGTCATTTTTGTTGATGTATGGAAGGAAGTGTTATACCACCATTCATCTAGAGGCAACCATTTGACCCATTGTGTCTGTTTATCAGATATAAAGCAACGAAGATATCCTTCCAAACATTTGTTTACTATCTCAATTTTCCCATCAGATTGAGGATGATAAGATGAGCTATGAGCTAACTGAGTACCAAGACAAGAAAATAATTATGTCCAAAAATTTCCAGTGAAAATGGGATCTTTGTCACTTATAATAATCTTTGGGTTTCCATGCAGCTTTTGAATTGTTTCCATAAATGCAGTAGAAATTGTACTGGCTTTAAATGGATGTGATAATGCACAAAAGTGTGCATACTTGGTAAGTTTGTCAACTACCACCATGATGACACTCTTTCCCTCAGACTTGGGTAAAACTGTGATAAAATCCATTGAAACCTCCTCCCAACGTTGGTTTGGAATGGATAAAGGTTGTAATAGACCCAAGGTCTTAATTGTTTCAACTTTATTTTGTTGGCAAACTAAACATTCTGCCACAAACTTTTGAATATCTGATTTAAGGCCATCCCAAAAAAATTCCTTCTTAACCCTGTGGTAAATTTTTAAAAATCCTGAGTGCCCTCCTAAGGGAGAAGTGTGCAATTCCATAAGAATTTTTTGTTTGAGTTGCGAATTCTTACAGAGGTATAAGCGATCTTTGTACCATAACGAATAATTTTTCTAGATAAATGTATTAGATGTAATGGAATCTTGTTGTAACTTTCGAATAAGTGCCCATACTTCTTCATCATTCTTCCATTCCTCCCTTGCTTCGTTTATCCAATCTGGTTGGATAATAGAAATGGCGCACAACAATGCTTCCACATCCTCATCCTTTCTTGAGAGTGCATCTGCCACCACATTTTTCTTCCCTTTTTTATAGATGATTTTAAAGTCATAACCCAACATCTTTGTGACCCACTTTTGTTGCTCTCTAGAGGATAATCTTTGTTCTAAAAAGTATTTAAGGCTATCATGATCCGTTTTTACCTTGAAGTGTCTTCCCATTAGGTAGGGTCTCTATTTCTTAAGTTCATGTAGTATTGCCAACATTTCCTTCTCAAAAATAGCTTTGTGTAAAAACTTTCCATTGATTGGATGACTTTCAAAAGCAATGGCTCTTTCATCTTGCATTAAAACAGCACCAATTCCATTCCATGAAGCATCACATTCCACAATAAGGGTTTTTGTGAATTTTGGTGTAGCTAAGACCGGTGCTTGGCACATTGCCTCTTTAAGATGTTCGAAGGCCTTTGTTTCTTCTGAAGTCCATGAAAAAGCATCTTTCTTCAATAATGTTGTTAGAGGTGCTGCTATTCTCCCATAATTCTTAAAAAACTTGCAATAATACCCTGTCAACCTGAGAAATTCTTGCAGATGCTTTATGGATGTGGGGATTTTCCATTCCTTAATGGCTTTAATTTTGCTTGGGTCTACCTTAACTCCTTCATGAGATACAATACTACCCAGATATTCCACCTCTTGTACTCCAAAGAAACATTTGGATCTTTTTTCATATAATTGTTTTTCCTCCAATATTTGTAGCACCTTGTCAACATGTTCAACATGATCCTTCCAAGACTTACTGTAGATTAGTGTATCATCAAAAAATACTAACACAAATTTTCTATGAAGGGTTTGAAAATGGAATTCATCAAACCTTGAAATGTAGAAGGTGCATTGGTAAGGCCAAAAGGCATGACCAAAAATTCATAATGACCCTCATGATTTCTAAATGTTGTTTTCAAAATGTCTTCAGTCTTCATTCTGATTTGATGATATCCTGAAGGAAGATCCAACTTGGCGAAGTAAATTAATCCATGCAATTCATCTATTAATTCATCAATGATAGGAATGGGAAACTTATCTTTAATAGTGAGCTTGTTGAGCTCCCTATAATCCGGACACATGCGCCATGATCCATCCTTCTTGTGCACCAATACTGCTGGAGCAGAGAAAGAACTTTGACTAGGTTGAATTATACCAACCTCTAGCATTTCTGCAACCATACGTTCAATTTCACTCTTTTGGGCATATGGATATCTGTACGACCTGATGTTTGGAGGAACATTTCCTAGAATCAGATGAATAGCATGATCATGATCACGAATAGGTGGGAGACCTTTGGGAGTCTCAAAAACCTTGGAATGATTGTCCAAGACTTTTTGGAGATCTGAAGAAATAGATGATTCCAATGTGGAAACATCTAGCGAATATAATTGAGCAATTACACCTCTTTGTTCCCTTTTTAGAAGCTTTGTCATACCGTTAGAGCTGATTATCTTTCCCAGTTTCCCTGCAATACCCCTTAATTCAACTTCCTTTCCTTCAGCAGAAAATTTCATGAAAAGTTCTTGAAAATTAAAAGCTATTATACCCAACAATTGTATCCATTGGACTCCTAGTACAACATCAACACCTCCCATTGGAATGGAAAGCATTGGGCTAGTCAATACATATTCTCCCATGGATAGCTTGATATTATGGCACTTTCTAGAGCAATTTATCGTTCCTCCATTTGCAATCATCACTTGACACTCTGGTGCTGGATATAGGAAGCAATTCACTTCTTTTGCTACCTTACAATGAATAAAATTGTGGGTACTTCTTGAATCAATCAACACTATTACCTTTTTCTTCTTGATTTGTCCTTCTATCTTGATGGTTTGAGGAGTGGTAATTCCAACCAATGCATTACAAGATATGGTTGGATTCATTTCTTCTTTATCTAGGCTTTGTTCCTGGAGTATATCCTCTTCCTTTGACCTTTCTTTCTCCTTTTCTTCTTCCTCTTCACAATCTATGTAGAATAATTTCTTCTCAGCACACTTATGACCTTTAGTGTATTTGCTATCACAACTGTAACAAAGCCCTTTCGATCTTTTTTCTTCCAATTTTTGTGGTGTCAACCTTATAGGTTGTGGAAGGCTAGGGGTAACAACACTTCCATCTTTATAGTTGTGACTAGTATGCTTCCTGGTTACCATAATTTTTCTTTCCCTTTTTCTTGCTAATCTGAATGCCTTCTCTAATGAATCAGGTTCCCAAAGGCGAACATCATGTTGGATATTATTATTTAAAGTCCCTATGAACACATCAATCCTATGTTCCTCTGGAATATTTTTTACCCTTATGTTCAATTTTTGGAACTCCTCAATATGCTCCATTATTGAACCCTTTTGTTTGAGACTTATCAATTGGCTAAAAAAAGTGTTGCTTTTTGTATCCTCATAATGTGCTGTCAATTCTTCCATAAAAATTGCCCCAAGTGATAATTTGTTTACGAGAGCAAAGCCATTGATACCATACAAACTGATTTGGTTGCAAATATAAAATTGCAATACGTACCTTTTGTGTGTTTTTCACATTATTGAGATCGAAAAATTGCTCCATCTGTAATATCCATGTTGCGGGATCCTTGCCATTAAACTTCCTCATATCGATTTTTGGAATATGGTGGGTCTTCGATCCAACATTAGAGTCTATGGAATCATGATTAACATTTTTTTTGTTCTCATCATGAGTTTCCTTTACTACCCTTTCACCATTAGTGACCATTTCTTGTAGCAACTTATTCATATTTATCTTCAATTCTTCCATCTTATCATAGCCATACACACCTTTTTTCACTTTGAATTTGATGTATCTCTGTAATTTCGGATCATCCAGTTCTAAAATTGCGACTTGTAGTAGCCTCTGCGTCCTCTTTCCAATGCCACCAATCTGATCCAAATTGGATTCTCCAAGAAAGAGTTATGCACAATCTCCCAAGATGACCTAATTATAAACCTTTCCAGAAGAGCGAAATTGTATGAAGTGCCACGTGTCACTGTTTCAACTTATGGCACTGAAAAATATATACAAGAAACTACAGTCCGTCCTCTTTCTATAACTTCTTACAAAATTTCAATCTCATGCTCAAAGAGAAAGTTATGACGATTTTCCCCAGGTCACCTGTTTGGAATGTAATTCAAGATTTTACAAAAAGACCAACTTCCTCAGAACATATTTCCGCAAATATAGTGCGAAAGGTTCTGAAATTCGACCCCGAGGTTCAGTGTCATTTCGTCTCAAATGGATTTTCTTTTCTGCTTCTGAAACGTCGCAGAAAAAAAATTATAGTGAAAACGATGACCTATTTGGAGTAGCGAAACCCTAGAATCCAAAGCTCTGATACAAAATGTTATGAAACCAATTCAAGAAAAGATAGAGAAGATAGATCCATGCCTTAGAATTCAGCCTCTTCGAGGGGGCAACCTCCTTTACATTACATAAATGAAAAATTCTTTGATGATTCAAATGACAAAACCTCCTTTCTATATATAGGAGTCTATGGAGTCACAATACAACCCAGCCGACCTAACAATAATAATATAAAGCCACAAAAATAACAATAGAGGGATTCTATGGGGCACAGTAATAAAAATATGGGGACAATTGGGGCTCAACAATATTAATAAGGGATACAACTAAAATAGTAATGGGGTAATCACTAGTATTATAGGGACCAAACAGAATATGGCTATGAATTCGCTGGACGTGAATGAAGAAAAGGCAACACGCATGATCCAAGTTGAACCAAGTATGGCTGCAAAACTGAGATGACTCTTTAGGAAATTTTTTAGTGTTCCAAGTGTCAAGGAGTAGGCAGTTGTCTACAGGAGGAGGATTGTGAAGATCTACCTCAACCTTTTTGTGTAGATGAAGAGTCATGCACTAACAGGGTGCTATAAGTGCACAGAGGTTAGTAGTGCAGGATTACCAGAGAGTGACCAGTTTTGTTTTCAAAATTTTATGGTTGTGGTTTCACGGGTCCCAGAGTATGCTCGGATTGTAGACTTATTGGGTGCCTTTTGGATAGGACTCAGATTCAAATATCCTCTAATTTGGTTACTAGTGGAGGAATACCAACTGATGAGCCCCAATTTTTGGTACAATTTGGGCTCATATTGGCCTACTTACCTTGCTCAACCATTCACATTTTACCACTTATGCATTCATTTCTTAGTATATTCGTGTTGTTTGTAGGAAGAAGGGCAGGCATTATATCTATGTGACTAATACATGATGATTTCAGGTTCTTGGCATTAAAGAGAGCAAAAGACCACGCAAAAGGAGACAAGGAGACAGCAAAGGTGACATTGCGGGTTCATAGGGAGGTTGTCCACAGTCTTGATGACCCTCCTCGTGATTATCACCTTCACTCCGAGCTCTAACAGCTCTCCCCACCGAGCTTAAAGGCAGCCAACATGTTCTACAGGATCAGCAGTTTTACAGCAGTTTGACTTTCAGTTGGACAGCCAAGCTCCACGAATGGAGGAAGCCAGCTTGATCTTCATTTTGTATAAATATGAAGGCTGTAGCCTTTGTTAGAAGCTTTTTGAACTTTTGGACTGATATTGTAATTTTTGGAGCATAGCTCGGTGTTTGTTTTTGTAAGCCAGTTTTGGCATGACATTAGACTTTTGATTATGAATAAAGGCAAGCAGATTTGGATCTAATTTTGAGCTTTTAAGGGAGCTATAGCTCTCAGGTTAGGGCCCAACCTGAGAGCAATAGATCTCCTCTTCTTGTAGTGTTATTTACCTTTCTTTCCAGCACTTTGTTTACTTGTTTTGATATACATTTCAAGAACACAGTTTGCTGATTTGATTTCTTTAATAGGATTGAGTAGGATTGGTTTATGGTTAAATTACTTTCAGCTGCTTAGATTCGATAGGAGGTTTGTAATACAAAGGAGCTCCAAGAAAAGGTTGTTAGAGATCACTGCCATCTCTGTTTAGGGATTGGGGTGCAGTCTATACCAACCACCAAAAAAACGCAGTCTTTTCTACTTTGATGCAAGCTGCAACACAGTCGGTTTAACCGTGGATCCTCCCATGCACTTTCGCTCTTGAGCCATACCTCGTCATTGCAATTCCATGCACGACTTTTCTTCATGATTTACAGCACTGTTTATTGATTTAATAGCACAGGTAGCACTGGTGAATGAAATCTCGTTTTTGGTGCAAGACATAAATCATTTGTTTTATTTACATTGCTCCATAACATTCTACTTCCTTCTTCTTCTTCTTCACCTCTCCTCAAGCCACCTACTCGACCTCTGTTCAGCTCGTTTACCTTCCAACTCTTCCATTGCCCACGTAGCTTCATCTTTTTGACCTTTCATTGATCCCATCCTTCTATCCACCAATCAACCCCATGCACTCTCTCTCCATCTTATTCCTCTGCCCCTGAGTCATCAAAAGCTCCATCTCCACCTTACCTATCCACCCATACTGTTCCATCACTTCACCATCACCCAAAACTTCCACTTACAGCACATCCTGTAGAAGTTAGCAGACTTCTTGTAGAATTCCTTAGTTTCCTGTAGGATCCCCTACAGACATCCTGTAGAAGCCTGCAAACTTGGTTGCCGAGCATCTGAACGTTGTAGACTTCTGTGGACTGATGCTAGGGACCCTCTGGGACCTCTCCTAGCCCTCCTGACCTTTCCCAAGCTTTCTCTCCTTTCGCACCACCTCTGCACAGCCAAACCCTAATAAGGAACAAATTCATAATCACTCCATCCACTTAAGCAAAAATACAAAAACAATGTTCTTTTTTATAGGAGTAGTTTGAGTTCATGCATTTCACATCATTAGAAGTAATGGCATAAGTTGTAGACATTTGCACTCTCACTATTGCACCATAGAGATTAAACTAGTCATATTAGGGTTTACTAGGGTTTCCATGCTTTGGTTGGCTTTCAGTTCATTGTTGCAAAGTAGATCAATTTCCCTTGAGATAGCCTTCGTCCATCATTTAGAAAGCTTATTCTGAGAGCATATAGAAGTTGGCTTGAGCCCTAGCGGACTTGTGCCAGCTGACCAAGTGACAGCTGCGACAAGAGCTAGTACTTGTGCATACAGCACCGTCGCTTCCAAGTTTGTACGAACTACCGGGTTGATAAAATTAGAGATAGGGAGCCCCAGGAGTTGTAGCATTATTGCTACATTACTGGAGCCCACCACCAACCATAGTGTGTGATTACGAGGAGGAATCTTGGCTACATCAGTTGATGGCTAGTCAAGGATCCAGGGTTGTTGAGGAGGATACTGATAATGCTTATAATTTGACAGAATTGCATATGAACCATAACAATAGGCCCTGAGGTATTTTGCATGAGGACACGCAATTGCTTCAGCTTGGGGGAGATTTTGGGTGCAGATTTTTGGATATTTTGGATACCTTTCCCCCCTATCCTTGACCATTTCACCTTTGAACCTGTGGATACCTTTTTCCTGGTTGTAAGAATTCATTTTTGGCATAACATATTATTTTTCCATTTTTGTTAGATATGAATGAGGTGATATCCTTTTTTATGGCTAACCATGGAAATTGTGGACAAAGGATCTATGGTTATGTTTCTTTTAGGTGATGCTTCCAAGACCATAGCCAAAGGATGAACATCAGATTCTAAGTTCTTGTTGTTACACCCCAAACATTGTTGTTACACTCCAAACTGCTATTACACCTCAGGTGTTGTTGTTACACCTTAAGCATTATTGTTACACTGTGGGACAATAAATACTTTGCAACTGTCTAAGGACTATGGGTACTATTCCACAGGACAGTTGTCGTGAAGATTGTATTATCCATAAGTAGCTAGGGAATCAAGATAGTTGTGATTTTGAGGAATGATGTAACAACAATAAGCCTTGTATTTAGAACTTTTTGTAACAATTTCTATTTTCTGTCTATATTGATCAACGTGAGAATCGTGAGATTCTCATTATTGATACATTTCTTATTTTGGAAATGTCAATATTATAAATGGAACTCAGTTCCATGTAACAAAGGACAAGTATCATTATTTTTCTCCTATAATTCATAATCTTTTCTTAATACAAAGAGTAGCGTTGTTGATGCTTTCACAACTGTGGTGTTGAAGTTTTATTAATTTGTAATTCATCCTTGCACCATGCCAGGGAGGAAGGGCCCTCCTCTTTAGTAGGAATTGTAGTAGAAGCAGTAGCATAGTGGTAGATTTATTATTGTTCCTTTATGTAAGTGTGAAATTATTCCAGTCGCTATGTAATTTATAGAATGGGTTTATTTCTATTTCTAGATTTATGATATGATGTCACACAGGATTTGGTTGAACATAATATTTAGTTAACCGACTTAGTTATTGGTGTGGTGTGTGGTGCCCCTTCCCTTTGGTAACATGAAGTGTCGTTTCGTCTCTGTAGAATGCTTTTTATTTCTGCACTGCAATTAGATTCAGTGACACTATTTTATCTTTTAATTTTACTCTTGGCTGAAGTGTATTAGCATAGATAGTGCATACTCCTTTGAAATAAACAGACCTACCATGGGTTGACAATTAATGGTTGTGATTCAGTCATATTTATAGTGATTAAATTGGCTCAATGACATCCAACACCAAATTTCCTCCCATATCATCAAGGGGGAGCATTTGGAAACTGACGACACCCTCACTTTGCTCATCCCCAGACACCCCCATTGGGGAGTTGCAACCATGAAGAAGGAGGTTATGGAATTCTTGAAAGATGTGATCCTTAAGTGAGGGAGTCCATGGTTGTGCAATATTAAGAGCTTCATCAATGCTCCCTACATTATCCAAGAAGTTCGCCACCTTATTGGTTGAGCACAAAACTAGACTTTGTGAGAGAGGGGATTTCATTCTCATGAGATAATTCTTTAGTCGCTAGCTAATTGATACCTTTTTAGAGTTGCATCCATGGAGAATATGCTTCACATCGTTGATAACTAGTTGAGAATCCACTTCAATGATTAGCTTGGTGTATGAGAGGTGGAGAGGAAATTAGGAGCCCATTTCCAAGGAGAAGATTTTCAGTGTTTTTGCTATTCGAGCCTATATTTTTTGAGAAGTAGAAGAGAGCATGTATAATAATCATGAAAAATGCCTCAGCTAAAATTTCCCAAGTTGCCTTTCGAGGTATCGTCAAAGTTGATTTTGACCAAATAATAAGGAGAAGGGGACCACGAGGAGAGGAAGAAACAAGAAAAAGTCGAGGGAAGAGGAATGTGGGGAGATGGGGAATAGGGGAAGGGAAGATCTTCCTTAGGATTTTTAATTCAAAAGAAGGTGAGGTCCAAGCATCCAGAGGCAAATGGATGATAAAGTTGGTTTCTTTTACTACACAAAGGATTTTTCACCAGATCAAATGTTTAGGAAGGCTTTGACTTTTGAAGGTGTGTCCCTTTCATTCTTTCTAGATACACCATAGAAGATGATTGAGAATTAAAGTCCACGTTTATTTAAAATGGAATTTTCAAATTGATTTATAGTCCAATTGGAAATGGTGTTCTCTAAGCTATCAGATCTCTAAAAGAATACTCAAAGAGAATTTCCACCTATCTTGCTAGAGTAGTTTCATTTATTAAACAAATAGTTGACATCTTTGTGGCTATTGTGGCATTGCTAACAGAATGATGGCCCTTTGTAGCCATATTTGATTAATCAAAGACCTTGGGGATGGGCCATGGAAACCCTTTCTTCCCATTTTTCTTTGTGAGGAGATCTTCAGGGATGGGCGATGTGAATCTTTTCAACTCATTATTCTTCATGATAACATGCCTTACAGCATAATTTTTTTTTATATAAGGTTACGTTTTAAATGAAGACAACTCATCTTTTCTTTTTTAATCACTTAATTTAAGAGATTCACATAAGAGATTAAACTCAATTAGTGATTCTCACAAGGAAGTGTTATAAATAATGTTTATTTTAGCTACTATTCTAAGGATTGTTGGAGTTTGTTGAGAGGTTTTCTCAATACTATTCTCTAGCTTAGAATCTGTTGGATCTCATATGCACTATATATGTGTGATTCATTTTGGTTTTGAAATGTAAAATAAAAATATTATTGTGTGTAATCTCTATGCTATGTCTACTCCTCAAATATCTAATATGGTATCATAGCCTAGACTCTAGGCTTAACTCCCTCACGAGAGGGCCCAAGAGACTATTAGAATTAAATTGAGAATGAATTTATTGCATGGTAGGAGTAGAATAGTGTATATTATTGTTTTTTGCATGATTTTTGATGTGAGATTTTAGTATTGAGACTAGTGTGTTTCTCAGTAGTAAATTATTATGTTGTACTTTACTAAAATTCAACATGACACCCTTAGCAATATCACTAAATTTAGGCTTTTTTATCAAGCAAGAAATGTGATTTTTTCATTCTATAGCTGCTACATAAACAATTTTGTTGTGGATTTGTTTAAGATCTCAGTCAGATTATTCTTGGAAGTTTTTCCAATTGATCTCTCATTACAAGCTTCAAATTTTGTTTCTACACAAGAATTGAACGGATTTCATATAGTCATGGAGTGTCACATTACATGTTGCATGGAATTTTGATTGTTTGATTGTTGCGGATTGGACATGGTTTTCAAAGAAACCTGTGGACACATGGGCACAATTCTAAACTTAGAGCCAATGAATACATTTCTATAGATAGAGCAGGCATCAGATTCATTCCACCAAGCATCTTAAGGAAATTTTTTGTCGGTAACTCTATGCGTAATAGGCATTTTTCTTGGATTTCCAATTTTGTTGTTCATTTTTGGCAATAAATCACAGGCAAGGAGATTTGGGACTGAAAGCTCGACCTACCAGGGTAAGAAATTTCGTGAAACTCAACAACAAATCAGATCAAAGAGGGATTCTAGCATTGATATTTTGAATGAAATGATGACTACCCATGTTGGGGATTTCAGTACTTCATCGTTGATGATACAATATTATGACTAGATCTATTTGTTGCACTGCAATTGAATATTGCAAAAAAGGAGCACCTATCTATTAAAAAGGGGACAAATACAAATATGACATCTTTATGTTGGAAACAAGGTGGTCAAAGGTGGATTTAGGAGCCTTTTGTGGTGGTCAAAGGAAGCAATCCAATCTTATGCATCTCAAAGTTGGCTCTCCATTATGAATTTATTTTAGTAGTACAATGGCTATATTTTTTAGAAAAAGCGTGGCTATATCATTTTATTTAAAAAATTACACATTATATTTATTTATTTTGGTTTTTAAATTGAAGGTGCATAACCAATTATGGAACAGTGTAGCATAATTCAAATTTCTGCTTCTTGGTGCTCAAAAACTCTTGAACACACCATTAGTTTGATTGTGTTTACACATTGTTATAGTTTGTTGTTCTTGATGCTCAGAAACCCTTGAACAATGAATATTGGTTATAGTACGAGATCCTTGTATGTTAGCCAGGCCAAGTTGTATGATTAACTTCTGAATACATTCAGTATTCTAACTACCTTCCTAGAAACTGATAGATAGTCGAAAACAAAATATCCAACAGATGATGGTATGTCCATAGAATGGTTAAGTTACTTGATATTTTTTCTTGCGGAAGCATCGGCGAGCCAAGTATGTCAATATTGTTGATCACACAAGTATGTCAATAACGGTCAGAAGAAGTTGTGACTTAAATGATCAAGTGGTAAGCTCAAAGTTTTGGTAGAGAAAGAGCGCAATCTAGAAGATTCCAAAGTGGGTATTAGTGTTGATGAAGACGTGCTATTGGAATCTTTTCAACTGACATTTTTTTAGAACAATTCACACAACTTAAAGACAAATTAATTTAAAAAATTGAAATAAAAATTAATACTTATAATTTTTTTATATCAAAATTAATTAAATAATTAATTATATTTAAAAAAATTATTATATAATCTTTTCTGCATTCAAATTATATATATATGAAAATTGTTTAAAATTAAAATTTCAAACCCTTTAAATATGATAATATTCTTCAGCTTTGAATGATTTGGGCGAAGATAGTTCGTTGAATACATTTAAAGAATAAGAACCAACCACTGCGTTCTCCGTCACAGGATCCATGTAGCTCCTTAGCTACAACTCAACCTCTATTAATTATAACTGAGGGGTCTGAGTATTTAAAGGCATACAAAACTTTGGAAGACGCTACTTAGAGAGTTCTCCTCGGAAGCCACACCACACAAATGATTGGCTAATTTCCAGTAATATACAAATTCAATGATAAATTATATTCGATAATCAAGCAATGAGGGATTATGTTCAATGTTTTATGTGAACATAAAATTTGATTTAAAAAAATAGATTAAGTATTCATTTTTATAGTTTGATGAGTTTTTGTAAACATTAGGAATAATATTATTTAAAACTAAAAACAATTTTACATATTAATATAGAAAGCAAGAAAGAAAATTATTTTAATGTCCACGAGACTAAAGATAGTTTATGGGACATATTACTTCTTCATTTGGTTAGTGTATTCAACCCTTGAAAGATGTGATCCTTAAGAGAGGGAGGTAATGATTGTCCAATATTAAGAGTTTGATTAATACTTTCTATGTTAGCCAAGAAGTTCACCACCTTATTGGTTGAGCATCAAACATGGGAGGTGAGAACTACTAGAATTTGTGAGAGAGAGGATTTCATTTTGATGAGATGATTTTCTAGTCATAAGATAATTGATATCTTTTTAGAGTTCCCTCCATGGAGGAGATGTTTCACTTCGCTCATAACTAGTTGAGAATCCCCTTCAATGATTAGCTTGGTGTGTGAGAGGTGGAGGCTCAATTGAGAAGAGCCCATTTACAAGGAGAAGAGTTTAGCAGTGTTGTTGGTAGTCAAGCCCATATTTCTTAGAAGTAGTAGAGAGCATGTTTGATCATCACGAAAAATTCCTCCGTAGCTAGCGTTTCCAGGTTGCCTTTGGAGGTGCCATCAAAGTTCAATTTGACAAAATAAGGCAAAGGGGACCAAGAGGAGGGGAAGAAACAAGTGAAAACTAAGGGAAGATGATGGTGGTGGGGGGAGGGCAAGGAAGAGCTTCCTTAGGAATTTAAGTTCAGAAGAAGGTGAGGTCCAAGCATTAAGAGGCTAAGGGATGAGAAAGTCCAATTCCTCCATGTATAGGAGAAGCTCGTCTTGCTTTCATTTCTTTTAAATAAAACTTTCCCTGAGGAGGTTACGACATTCTTGAAAGATGTGATCCTTAAGAGAGGAAGGCCAGGTTGTGCAATATTAAGAGCTTCATCAACACTCCTTATGTTGGCCAAGCATTTTGAACCTCTAGAGGCACATGTGTAAATAGTAGAAAACCATTGACATGTTTGGTGGACACTCCATCATTACGATTGTGCAGTATTAAGAGTTCATCAACATTCCCTATGTTAGCCAAGAAGTTTTCCACCTTATTAGTTGAGCACGAAAGATGGGTGGTGAGGACTACTAGAGTTCGCAAGTGAGAGGATTACATTCTCCTGAGATAATTCTCTAGTTGTGGGATAATTAATAACTTTTTAGAATTTCCTCCATGGAGAAGATGATTCAATTTGTTGATAACTAGTTGAGAATCCTCTTCAATCGAATAAAGTCAACTTTGTTAAACTCCACTGTAATTATTTCTAGTGATTTAATTTTTATATGTTCATTAGTTAAAAATAAATAAATGTGTAATATCATGAATAAAGTCACTTGAAGATATTTATTGATTTCATGTTCAGGGATAATTATGGTAATAGGTTAGTATGGGTTTTTTGGTATTGTTTTTTCAGCCAGAAAATTATTAGAAAATTGGATTAACTTATCATAAGTTATTTAAAAAAATAAATAAATTGAAAATTATTAGAAAATTAGATTAACTTATTATTAATTTATTTTTAAAAAATATCATTAAATTGCAAGAGAGAGATGGTGATCCATAAACTCTGAAACTTAAAATATCATTCATTCCTTTAAAATCTTCTGCAATTAATTGAATACAAAATTTGATGTTTTTTTTCCCTATGTAGAAAAGATATATATCATAACGATAATCTTATATTCTTTGGTAAGAAGATTTGAATGATTTGTGCGGATACAGATTATTGAGTGCATTTCAGAGTGCGGATACAGATTATTGAGTGCATTTCACTTAAAATCTTCATCTTCCACAGCGATGTTCAGTCGAACCGGCGATGTTTAAAAGGATTGGAGTAGTCCGTGCCATCCTCATCATCATCGTCACTTGGTGAAAGAGGAGGACGTTGCTCACGAGCTGAAGGCGACGGCGGACGTATATCATTATCATTCTCCTCTTCTTCATCATCTGACTCGTCGTCGTCGTCGTCATCATCGGTGTCGTCATCGTCGTCGTCGTCATCGTCATCGTCGTCTTCGTCATCGTCGTCATCATCATCGTCTTCGTCTTCGTCTGCTGACTCATAGTCGTTGTCCTCCTCCCGTTGCTCGGCTGGGTTGTTATGGTTGTCCTCCTGCTGCTGCTCCACTGGGTCGTTATCGTTGTCCTCTTCCTGCTGCTCGATTGGGGGGTCGTCATCGTTGTCCTCTTCCTTCTGCTCGATTGGGACGTCATCGTTGTCGTCCTCATCGTTGCCCTGAGGAATCATTATGTCACCATCACCATCCCTCTGCTCTTGGTCCTCGTCATCTGTCTCTCTATTTATATCACTTTCAACACCATGATCGGGCGAGGGGATGGAGATGGTGGTAGAGCGAGGTGGAGAATGGACATACACATATTCGGATGGGAGCTGAAGGTTAACTGTTTTTGCACGCTCTCGCTTTTCCCTGGAGCTGTTAGCGGAGTCTGCCCGTGCCCTGTCTGCCCATCCGAATTGCTGCAACATTTCTCGCACCCACGGACAGGAGCACGGGACGCCACTCCTCGCATGATATGGGAAATTGTTGTGCATCCCCTGATGGGCGTAGGTATAAAATGGAGAATTTTGCCTGGTGCGTGTGAGGCATTTGTCGAGTATGGTCCAGCACAACCCCGCCTGCAAACCAGCTTTCGCGTTTTCTGTCACGGGATCCAGGTAGCTCCTTAGCTGCAAGTCGCACTCCATTGATTATACGAACTCTATTTTCAATTTCAAATGCGAAGGGAAAACTGAGGCGTTTGAGTATTATTTATCGGCTCCTATTTAAAGCCATCCAAAGCTTTTGGAAGGACATCTCTTTTCATCTGGGAAGCGACACCACACAAATGATGAGCTTATTTCAGTGATATACAAATTTTATGAGAGATTATTTTAAATAATCCAGCAATGCCCGAAAAATTTGAGTTAAAAATTAGATTAAATATTATTTTATGGTTTTGTGACCTTTTGTAAATATTGAAAAAAAATGTTATTTAAAATTAAAAATGATTTTGCATATTAATATAGGAAAGATAATAGCAATGTTCCACCGAATTTGCAAATTTACTGGTGGGGATGTTAGGGGTTAAACCTAAATTTTAGGGAATTTTAGGAAGATAGGGGAATGTTGGGATATAAATGAAGATTTTTATAGTTGGAGATATGTTTTTAATATATTTCTTTTTGAGACCATTGTTTAGATTGTAGAAAACTATGGAATGCTTTGAGTGCAAACCATGTTAAAATTCGATAAAATTTGACTTAAATTAAAGAGATCATTTATAGATAAAATGACACTGAATTTGGTTTCAATTAGAGAAATAAGACTAGGTAAAATTTCACCAAATTTCAAAATTGGGCTTCATAATAATAATAACAAACATGGAGAGAAATTAATATAATATAATCTAATGTTAAATATATCATGTTGTTTTTTGTTGTAAGCTCATTGTTCTATGTCAATATTGAAAATATTTACAATGCATCGATTGCTTGGTGGAAAACCAAACCAAAGATAGTAGATAACAAGTCTCATAGTCCTCAAAATAGGAAGGACATGACCATGGTTAATACAAATACAAAAATTAGGCATGACATTCCATAACATAATAGTAGCAAAACAAACTCATCGCAAGCACATGCTATTACATGGATTTTCCAATAAAAATAAAACATAACCATTATCAATACCATACGCAGAGTCAAGATTGAGGAAAATTGATAAGTTCTTGTTGACTATGCTTGCACGGAAGAGGGTTATGTCAAAGAAAATAAACCTCCATGCACACCATGCAATCATTCATGACTTGATATAGTAAGTGTGATTCCTCCATGCAGAGGAGAAGCTTGTCTCTAATTTCATTTCTTTCAAATAAAACTTTCCCTAGGAGGTTCTAAGTATGCCAAGCTCAATGGTCTATAAATATTGCTTGTGGAAGCCATAAGAAATCCCCCAATCAAGGACTTAGTTTGATATCGAAACCATGAAATCCAATCAAAGACATTATCCCTTTCCTCTGTAACTTCTTGTTCAGTGTCCTCAATTTCCTGCTAAATACCCAGGTGAGTATCTCCCTAAAATCTATCAACTAAAGCATGATTTACGGCCCTCACTTGGGCATTGTTGAGAGCTCCATGACCCCCAACTCCTCATCTTGAGCATGATCTTTAATGAGGCATATTGAAAAATGAGAGCAAGTTCAATCAACACATAGTTGGAAAGAAGAGACTACTAAAACAAGCAGAAGCAATGACTCAGTTGTTGGCTTAAGACAACCAAATTAACCATTCCATGAGACAAACACAAAAATTATAAAGAAATCCAACCAAAATGAGAAACAGAACACTCATAAGTAGGTGAAGCTCCCACGAAATTAAACTGTGCAGTGTAAGCAAGAACCAAAGTAAGAAACTGAATTTATGGGGCATATACTTGAAACTTGTGTTAGTGATGGCAAGGGATAAAAAGGGGAGACCAAGTAAAGAACGAGAACCCCCCACTCTTTGGTAGAATATGATTTCCATTTTTGATAACATGATGAGAGCCAACATTCACCCTCTTGGCAAGGAACAAGATGGAGGGGGGGACCAAGCCATAGGAACCTGATCCTTCCTTTTGAATATTGTAATCATTAAAATGGAATAAATCTCAACCCCACTAAAATCTTGCAGTTTCGCTCTAGAGCTAGCTAACATCAGTCACAAAATGCAGATAATAACCTCCCAATATTCCAATTTTAGCTATAAACCTTCTCCTTATGCATTGGGACTGCTAACACCATCAATGGTTGCCTCCTAAGCTTGTTGTGAATTCATTGTGCATTAAAACCTATATGGACTTGCATTCCCCACAACATGGTTTCTGAATTGTGACTTGAAGGTTAAGTAAATTTGAATGGTGTGGGAGGGAATCCAACACCATGTTTCCACCCATATGCTCATGGGGGAGAAAGTCGCAACCATTATTTCCCTCCCTTTTCTCATCCCCAGGTACCCCCATCACGGAATGCAATCCTACAAAAGGAGGTTGTGATATTCCTAACAGATGTGATCCTTAGGAGAGGGATGCCAAAGTTGTGGAATATTAAGAGCTTCATCAATACTCCCTACATTGGACAAGCATTCCACTACCTTATTGGTTGACTGTCAAACATTGAAGGTGAGGACTACTGGAATTCACGAGAGAGGGAGAGAGAGAGGATTGAATTACCATGAGAAAATTATATAATTGCCAACTAATTGACATTTTTTAAGTATTGTCTCCATGGAAAATATGCTTTACTTTCTTGATATCTAGTTAAGAATCCCCTTCAATGATTAGTTTGGTGTATGATAGCTAGAGGGAAAATAAGAGACCCATTTCAAAGGATAAGAGTTTTATAGCATTGTTGGTATGTGAGCCCATATTTTTTGAGAAGTAGAAGAAAGCATGTCTCTGATCATCATGAAAAATTCCTTCGTAGCCAACATTTCCGTGGTTGTATTTATAGGCACCATCATAGTTCAATTTGAAGAAAGGAGAAGTGGGAGGGGAGGAAGCAAAAGTTAGGGGAAGGGGGGATAGTGGAACATGGATAGGGAAGAGATTCCTTAGCATTTTTAGTTCATAAGAAGGGGAGAACTACACATATGAAGGCCAAGGGATGAGAAATATTGTTTCCTTTACCACACAAAGAATTTTTTACTATACCAAATGTTGAGGAAGCCTTTAATTTTTGAAGGTGTGACCATTTCATTCTTTCCATATGCAACATATAAGAAGAACATGAATTAAGGTCCATACTCTATTTAAAATGGAATTTTCAAATCTACTCGTGCTCCAATTGGAAATGGTGATCTCTAAGTATCATGATATCTATAAAAATGCTCAAAGAGAATTTCCACCTAGTCACAAATCTTGCTAGAGTAGCTACATTCATTAAATATATGGTTGGAATCTATTGAGAAATCTAGGGTAGCTAGATTAGGTAATTTCTCTTCTTTTGATAACTACTTGTGATGTATTTTTACTTAACTTAATCAGCTTCTTATTTCTCTTGATTACAATTGATGTTATTATCATCAGACAACTACCAAATCATAAGTAACAATGAGACAAGAGGAAACATGATGTAGGCAATCAACCAGGGTCAAAACCTCTCCACTTGAGAGGAGAACACACAAGAATTATTCTCTTCTTATAGAATATTCAAATGACGAATTTCAAGACCTAAGACCCTTGATAAAAACCCCTCCATGACTAATTCAACCTTTCTACTTGATGAGCCTTCTTTCTAGCAATTTCAACCCCAACAACTTCGTCAACAACTTTGACCCCAACAATTTATTCTACAACTTCAACCCAGTGGTTTTGTTTGGAGCTTCAGTGATCCAGGTGGATATTGGTGGCCATACACCAAGTCCACTTCGATCCATGCCATTGTTCCTTTCAGCTTTTCAGTTTCCTTAATTGTAGCACAATTTACTATTTTTAGCAGTTTTTCGGGTCCTGAACTTCTGAAGTCGTTTTGAGGCCCTAAACGATGTTTTTTGGAAAAACTGGGAGCAACATGAGTTTATCGTTTGACGTTGCTCTTCCCAAAGTTGTAATTCTCAGATAGATCTTTCTAACGAGATATTGTACATGTCAAACATAGATTGTATGCCAAAGTTACGACCTCGGGAAGTTGATGTACCAATTTACCCAAACAAGGCCCATAGTTTGGTGTTTCATCTTCTACGATTAGGTTTTTGGATGTTTAGGGTTTTCCATTGTTTCTAGAAAATAATTAGGCCTTTGAGCCTCATTGTAACATAGTTTAGAGGCATGTAGCTGCCACATCTCTTCTTAGAGATAAGCTACCATCACCCTAGCTGGTTTATTTCCATTGTTGTTTGTAAGCATATTTCAGTATTTTGCATTAATGAAATGAGGTATTATTTCTGCTACATCTCTATGTTTATGGTTATCTCTGTAATTTGTTGCGTTCTTGTTTAAATCCAAATCAGTGGTATCAAAGCGGTCTATTTTTTCTCTGCTTTTCTTTGCATGTCCCCAACGAGGTCAGGATATATGGAGTTAGGGCTTGGACTGGTCGAACCTTTGCAAGACCAGCCTCGGAAATCCTAACGGCCTCCCATGGTGGATGAGAAGAAAGACGAGGGGGCAGGAGATCCTATCAAAATCTTGCTCGAAGAAGCTCTCAAGCAACAAAGGAACGCGATGATGGACAACTTTACCCAGATCCTTCATCAACTACCCAGAGGCAGCGCATCGTCTTCCAGCAGCTACTCTGGAAACGCCACGCCCTGTAAGTTACAAGTTAATTTTGAAATCCCTATATTCGAGGGTCATATAGATGCAAATGTTGTAGAAAAATGGTTAAATCTGCTAGAGAGTTATATTTCTATTTATGAATTTTCGAGTCGAGAAAAGATTGTTTTCACTCTTCTCAAAACAAACCCCCACGTAAAGGACTGGTAGGAAACCTACTGCGAGCAGAAGGATGAAAATATCAGCTCACTATTTTCAGCCACACCCACCTAGAATTCATTATGGGATGCCATCAAGGAGTAGTACTACGCTGTCAGAAGCTATGAGGATTAATACATAAAGTGGACCACGTTGCAGCAAGGAAGGGACCAAGACGTGCCAGATTTTACCAATATTTTCCATACCCTTCGCACAAAGTTGGGTATCAAGGATTCAGAGCAGCATTTGATACTCAAATACCACGGCTGCCTGCACAAGTACATCCAAGAAGAAATGGAAGACTTGAACATCTCCTCGCTCGACCCAGCATACCGATATGCTATCAAGGTCGAGCAGAAGTTTAAACAGAAGAAGCGAGACTTTGGATCTGTGAATATGAAGCAAGGGAAAGGTGCCCCCAAACCGTAGAACAAAGGACAAAGCCAAGGCATGGCAGCCCAAGACAACCCACCAAAGCTACAAGCAAAGAACAATGTTGCGAAGCCGAAAAAGGACACAAGAAAATGGTGTGAGTTCCATAAGAGCTCCACTCACAACACAAGTGAGTGTTGGGCCAAGCAGTCACTGGTGGCTGAGCTAAAGGTTTCAGAATCAGGTGCATTTTCTGACTCTGAGTCAAAACCCACCAAGGGGAATGACAAAGGGAAGCAGATTATCAATGCGGAGCCTAACACCACTGTTGCCACCATGAAGATCTAGAAGGAGGAACCTGAAGATCCAAAGGATGACGAGCATCTCTTCCACTCCCAGCTGTGGGTAAAGGGATCCCCATTACAGTTCGTTGTCAACAGTGGGAGCCAAAAGAACCTCATTTCGACAGAGGTTGTAAAGCGGCTGGGCTTACCCACCACAACACATCCACAACCATACACCATCGGGTGGCTTCACCAAGGACGGGATCTTCGCATGAGCCAGTAGTGTCGCCTTCCATACAACATCAAGCCCTTCACGAATGAGGTATTATGTGACATTTCTCCCCTTGAAGTTTATGATGTATTATTAGGAAAAACATACTTGTGGAAGCGACATGCTATGTATGAATCAAGGCCCTATGCTGTTATTATTACTTTGGGAAATAATTTGTACAGGATATCGGAGGTAGCACCGCCTACCGCCATCTCTTTGGTTACTGCAAAACAATGCATTAAGCTCATTTCCAAAATTGGGAAATTTGTTTTCGTAATGATACACCCTCAAGGAAAGAAGAATACAGTGGCCATGATCTCCAGACAAAGCCCCTCTACATGACAACTACAGATGGACAAGGTCGTGGAGGAGTACGAGGACATATTCACCTCCCCCATAGGGGTTCCCCTACATTGTCAGATCAAGCACTCTATCGATCTGACCCCAGGTGCACTGCTGCCTAATGGACTGATCTATCAGTGCTCCATTCTAGAGAACGATGAAATCAAGAGGCAGATTCAGGAGATGCTGCAGAAAGGTCACATCCGTCCAAGCTCATCACCTTGCGGGAGCCCGATCGTGTTGGTACAGAAGAAGGATGGGACTTGGAGACTTTGTATTGACTATCGGGTGTTGAACAAGATCACTGTCTGTAATAGGTACCCGATCCCATGGATTAGTGACTCCTGGACCAACTAAAGGTGGAAAAATATTTCAGCAAGATCAATTTGAAGTTAGGATATCACCAGGTACCAATCAAACCCTCCGATGTGTGGAAGACTGCCTTAAAAGCCAAGGAAGGCCTTTTCGAATGGTTGGTTATGCCTTTCGGATCGATGAATGCTCCTATAACCCTCATGAGGCTAATGGATGACATCTTGTGGCTATTCACCAACTCATTTGTAGTGGTATACTTGGATGACATCCTAATCTTCAGCCAGAGTTGGGAATAGCACCTCCACCACATCCGACAGGTTCTCAAAACACTGCAGAAACACAAGTTATGTGCCAATTTGGAGAAATGCACATTTTGCATGACCCAGGTTCAGTATCTGGGATACATTATTGATGAACATGGGGTGCATGTTGATCCAACCAAGATCCAAGTCATTTGGGATTGGCCCTCTCCAACCACTCTAATAGAGCTTCGCAACTTTCTAGGTCTTGCCAACTTCTACTGCAGGTTCGTCTTGGGACTTTCTCATATCACTTGGCCCTTTTCTTTTTGAGACCATTGTTTAGATTGTAGAAAACTATGGAATGCTTTGAGTGCAAACCATGTTAAAATTCGATAAAATTTGACTTAAATTAAAGAGATCATTTATAGATAAAATGATATTGAATTTGGTTTCAATTAGAGAAATAAGACTAGGTAAAATTTCACCAAATTTCAAAATTGGGCTTCATAATAATAATAACAAACATGGAGAGAAATTAATATAATATAATCTAATGTTAAATATATCATGTTGTTTTTTGTTGTAAGCTCACTGTTCTATGTCAATATTGAAAATATTTACAATGCATCGATTGCTTGGTGGAAAACCAAACCAAAGATAGTAGATAACAAGTCTCATAGTCCTCAAAATAGGAAGGACATGACCATGGTTAATACAAATACAAAAATTAGGCATGACATTCCATAACATAATAGTAGCAAAACAAACTCATCGCAAGCACATGCTATTACATGGATTTTCCAATAAAAATAAAACATAACCATTATCAATACCATATGCAGAGTCAACATTGAGGAAAATTGATAAGTTCTTGTTGACTATGCTTGCACGGAAGAGGGTTATGTCAAAGAAAATAATCCTCCATGCACACCATGCAATCATTCATGACTTGATATAGTAAGTGTGATTCCTCCATGCAGAGGAGAAGCTTGTCTCTAATTTCATTTCTTTCAAATAAAACTTTCCCTAGGAGGTTCTTAGTATGCCAAGCTCAATGGTCTGTAAATATTGCTTGTGGAAGCCATAAGAAATCCCCCAATCAAGGACTTAGTTTGATATCGAAACCATGAAATCCAATCAAAGACATTATCCCTTTCCTCTGTAACTTCTTGTTCAGTGTCCTCAATTTCCTGCTAAATACCCAGGTGAGTATCTCCCTAAAATCTATCAACTAAAGCATGATTTACGGCCCTCACTTGGGCATTGTTGAGAGCTCCATGACCCCCAACTCCTCATCTTGAGCATGATCTTTAATGAGGCATATTGAAAAATGAGAGCAAGTTCAATCAACACATAGTTGGAAAGAAGAGACTACTAAAACAAGCAGAAGCAATGACTCAGTTGTTGGCTTAAGACAACCAAATTAACCATTCCATGAGACAAACACAAAAAGTATAAAGAAATCCAACCAAAATGAGAAACAGAACACTCATAAGTAGGTGAAGCTCCCACGAAATTAAACTGTGCAGTGTAAGCAAGAACCACAGTAAGAAACTGAATTTATGGGGCATATACTTGAAACTTGTGTTAGTGATGGCAAGGGATAAAAAGGGGAGACCAAGTAAAGAACGAGAACCCCCCACTCTTTGGTAGAATATGATTTCCATTTTTGATAACATGATGAGAGCCAACATTCACCCTCTTGGCAAGGAACAAGATGGAGGGGGGGACCAAGCCATAGGAACCTGATCCTTCCTTTTGAATATTGTAATCATTAAAATGGAATAAATCTCAACCCCACTAAAATCTTGCAGTTTCGCTCTAGAGCTAGCTAACATCAGTCACAAAATGCAGATAATAACCTCCCAATATTCCAATTTTAGCTATAAACCTTCTCCCTATGCATTGGGACTGCTAACACCATCAATGGTTGCCTCCTAAGCTTGTTGTGAATTCATTGTGCATTAAAACCTATATGGACTTGCATTCCCCACAACATGGTTTTTGAATTGTAACTTGAAGGTTAAGTAAATTTGAATGGTGTGGGAGGGAATCCAACACCATTTTTCCACCCATATGCTCATGGGGGAGAAAGTCGCAACCATTATTTCCCTCCCTTTTCTCATCCCCAGGTACCCCCATCACGGAATGCAATCCTACAAAAGGAGGTTGTGATATTCCTAACAGATGTGATCCTTAGGAGAGGGATGCCATAGTTGTGGAATATTAAGAGCTTCGTCAATACTCCCTACATTGGACAAGCATTCCACTACCTTATTGGTTGACTGTCAAACATTGAAGGTGAGGACTACTGGAATTCACGAGAGAGAGAGAGATAGGATTGAATTACCATGAGATAATTATATAATTGCCAACCAATTGACATTTTTTAAGAATTGTCTCCATGGAGAATATGCTTTACTTTCTTGATATCTAGTTAAGGATCCCCTTCAATGATTAGTTTGGTGTATGATAGCTAGAGGGAAAATAAGAGAACCATTTCAAAGGATAAGAGTTTTATAGCATTGTTGGTATTTGAGCCCATATTTTTTGAGAAGTAGAAGAAAGCATGTCTCTAATCATCATGAAAAATTCCTTCGTAGCCAACATTTCCGTGGTTGTATTTAGAGGCACCATCATAGTTCAATTTGAAGAAAGGAGAAGTGGGAGGGGAGGAAGCAAAAGTTAGGGAAGGGGGGGGATAGTGGAACATGGATAGGGAAGAGATTCCTTAGGATTTCTAGTTCATAAGAAGGGGAGAACTGCACATATGAAGGCCAAGGGATGAGAAATATTGTTTCCTTTACCGCAAAAAGAATTTTTTACTATACCAAATGTTGAGGAAGGCTTTAATTTTTGAAGGTGTGACCATTTCATTCTTTCCATATGCAACATATAAGAAGAACATGAATTAAGGTCCATACTCTATTTAAAATGGAATTTTCAAACCAACTCGTGCTCCAACTAGAAATGGTGATCTCTAAGTATCATGATATCTATCAAAGTGCTCAAATAGAATTTCCACCTAGTCACAAACCTTGCTAGAGTAGCTACATTCATTAAATATATGGTTGGAATCTATTGAGAAATCTAGGGTAGCTAGATTAGGTAATTTCTCTTCTTTTGATAACTGCTTGTGATGTATTTTTACTTAACTTAATCAACTTCTTCTTTCTCTTGATTACAATTTATGTTATTATCATCGGACAACTACCAAATAATAAGTAACAATGAGACACGAGGAAACATGATGTAGGCAATCAACCAGGGTCAAAACCTCTCCACTTGAGAGGAAAACACACAAGAATTATTCTCTTCTTATAGAATATTCAAATGAAGAATTTCAAGACCTAAGACCCTTGATAAAAACCCCTCCATGACTAATTCAACCTTTCTCCTTGATGAGCCTTCTTTCGAGCAATTTCAACCCCAACAACTTCTTCAACAACTTTGGCCCCAACAATTTATTCTACAACTTCGACCCAATGGTTTCATTTGGAGCTTCAATGATCCAGGTGGATATTTGTGGCCACCCACCAAGTCCACTTAGATCCATGCCATTGTTCCTTTCAGCTTTTCAGTTTCCTTAATCGTAGCACAATTTACTATTTTTAGCAGTTTTTCTGGTCCTGAACTTCTGAAGTCGTTTTGAGGCCCTAAACGACGTTTTTTTGGAAAAACTGGGAGCAATTATCGATTGACGTTGCTCTTCCCAGAGTTGTAATTCTCAGATAGATATTTCTAACGAGATATTGTACATGTCAAACATAGATTGTATGCCAAAGTTACGACCTCGGGAAGTTGATGTACCAATTTACCCAAACAAGGCCCATAGTTTGGTGTTTCATCTTCTACGATTAGGTTTTTGGATGTTTAGGGTTTTCCATTGTTTCTAAAAAATAAATAGGCCTTTGAGCCTCATTGTAACATAGTTTAGAGGCATGTAGCTACCACATCTCTTCTTAGAGATAAGCTACCATCACCCTAGCTGGTTTATTTCCATTGTTGTTTGTAAGCATATTTCAGTATTTTGCATTAATGAAATGAGGTATTATTTTTGCTACATCTCTATGTTTATGGTTATCTCTGTAATTTGTTGTGTTCTTGTTTAAATCCAAATCAGTGGTATCAAAGCGGTCTATTTTTTCTCTGCTTTTCTTTGCATGTCCCCAATGAGGTCAGGATATATGGAGTTAGGGCTTGGACTGGTCGAACCTTTGCAAGACCAGCCTCGGAAATCCTGACGGCCTCCCATGGTGGATGAGAAGAAAGACGAGGGGGCAGGAGATCCTATCAAAATCTTGCTCGAAGAAGCTCTCAAGTGACAAAGGAACGTGATGATGGACAACTTTACCCAGATCCTTCATCAACTACCCAGAGGCAGCGCATTGTCTTCCGGCAGCTACTCTGGAAACGCCATGCCCTGTAAGTTACAAGTTAATTTTGAAATCCCTATATTCGAGGGTCATATAGATGCAAATGTTGTAAAAAAATGGTTAAATCTGCTAGAGAGTTATTTTTCTATTTATGAATTTTCGAGTCGAGAAAAGATTGTTTTCACTCTTCTCAAAACAACCCCCCACGTAAAGGACTGGTAGGAAACCTACTGCGAGCAGAAGGATGAAAATATCAGCTCACTATTTTCAGCCACACCCACCTAGAATTCATTATGGGATGCCATCAAGGAGTAGTACTATGTTGTCAGAAGCTATGAGGATTAATACATAAAGTGGACCACGCTGCAGCAAGGAAGGGAGCAAGACGTGCCAGAGTTTACCAATCTTTTCCATACCCTTCGCACAAAGTTGGGTATCAAGGATTCAGAGTAGCATTTGATACTCAAATACCACGGCTGCCTGCACAAGTACATCCAAGAAGAAATGGAAGACTTGAACATCTCCTCGCTCGACCCAGCGTACCGATATGCTATCAAGGTCGAGCAGAAGTTTAAACAGAAGAAGCGAGACTTTGGATCTGTGAATATGAAGCAAGGGAAAGGTGCCCCCAAACCGTAGAACAAAGGACAAAGCCAAGGCATGGCAGCCCAAGACAACCCACCAAAGCTACAAGCAAAGAACAATGCTGCGAAGCCGAAAAAGGACACAGGAAAATAGTGTGAGTTCCATAAGAGCTCCACTCACAACACAAGTGAGTGTTGGGCCAAGCAGTCACTGGTGGCTGAGCTAAAGGTTTCAGAATCAGGTGCATTTTCTGACTCTGAGTCAAAACCCACCAAGGGGAATGACAAAGGAAAGCAGATTATCAATGCGGACCCTAACACCACTGTTGCCACCATGAAGATCTAGAAGGAGGAACCCGAAGATCCAAAGGATGAGGAGCATCTCTTCCACTCCCAAATGTGGGTAAAGGGATCTCCATTACAGTTCGTTGTCAACAGTGGGAGCCAAAAGAACCTCATTTCGACAGAGGTCGTGAAGCGACTGGGCTTACCCACCACAACACATCCACAACCATACACCATCGGGTGGCTTCACCAAGGACGAGATCTTCGCATGAGCCAGTAGTGTCGCCTTCCATACAACATCAAGCCCTTCACGAATGAGGTATTATGTGACATTGCTCCCCTTGAAGTTTATGATGTATTATTAGGAAAAACATACTTGTGGAAGGGACATGCTATGTATGAATCAAGGCCCCGTGCTGTTATTATTACTTTGGGAAATAAGTTGTACAGGATATCGGAGGTAGCACCGCCTACTGCCATCTCTTTAGTTACTGCAAAACAATGCATTAAGCTCATTTCCAAAATTGGGAAATTTGTTTTCGTAATGATACACCCTCAAGGAAAGAAGAATACAGTGGCCACGACCTCCAGACAAAGCCCCTCTGCACGACAACTACAGATGGACAAGGTCGTGGAGGAGTACGAGGACATCTTCACCTCCCCCATAGGGGTTCCCCTACATTGTCAGATCAAGCACTCTATCGATCTGACCCCAAGTGCACTGCTGCCTAATGGACCAATCTATCAGCGCTCCATTCTAGAGAACGATGAAATCAAGAGGCAGATTGAGGAGATGCTGCAGAAAGGTCACATCCGTCCAAGCTCATCACCTTGCGGGAGCCCGATCGTGTTGGTACAGAAGAAGGATGGGACTTGGAGACTTTGTATTGACTATCGGGTGTTGAACAAGATCACTGTCTGTAATAGGTACCCGATCCCACGGATTAGTGACTCCTGGACCAACTGAAGGTGGCAAAATATTTCAGCAAGATCAATTTGAAGTTAGGATATCACCAGGTACCAATCAAACCCTCTGATGTGTGGAAGACTGCCTTAAAAGCCAAGGAGGGCCTTTTCGAATGGTTGGTTATGCCTTTCGGATCGATGAATGCTCCTATAACCCTCATGAGGCTAATGGATGACATCTTGTGGCTATTCACCAACTCATTTGTAGTGGTATACTTGGATGACATCCTAATCTTCAGCCAGAGTTGGGAAGAGCACCTCCACCACATCCGACAGGTTCTCCAAACACTGCAGAAACACAAGTTATGTGCCAATTTGGAGAAATGCACATTTTGCATGACCCAGGTTCAGTATCTAGGATACATTATTGATGAACATGGGGTGCATGTTGATCCAACCAAGATCCAAGTCATTTGGGATTGGCCCTCTCCAACCACTCTAATAGAGCTTCGCAACTTTCTAGGTCTTGCCAACTTCTACTGCAGGTTCGTCTTGGGACTTTCTCATATCACTTGGCCCTTGAGTCAAGTCACCAAGGGAGGAGCGAAAGAAAAATTATTTTTTTCTGAATCTCAATAGAAGGCATTCATATAGTTGAAAGACCGCCTCTTCTCAGCACCAGTGCTCGCATTGCCAGACTTGCAACAACCATTTGAGGTCGAGACAGATGCCTCTAACTATGTTATTGGGGCAGCCCTTACTCAACACGGACATCCAGTGGCATATCATAGTGAGACACTTTTAGACACAGTCCAGAAGTATCCCACTTGTGACAAAGAGATGTATTCCATTGTGCAGGCCTGCTGACAATGGAAACATTACATTTTGGGGAAGGAAATGGTCATCCACATAGACCACTGACCCCTCCAGTTCATAAAGACCCAAGGGAAATTGCAGAATGATCACCATCAGAAGTGGTCCACATACCCACAACAGTTCCATTTGAATATCAAGTATAAGAAGGGCATCACCAATAATGTTGCAGATTTCCTCAGTCGACCACCGATCATGGTATTAACCACTATGCTCAACTCTTGTGGGAATGAGACTTCTGATTGGCCACTTCTCTACAAAAGCGACATAGAATTCGGCGACACATACTAGACACTCTTATAGGGTCGGCATGCGCCAAATTTTCACCTCTAGGATGCCCTATTATGCCACATGGGTCACCTTTTTGTTCCTTCAAGCGAACATGCCAAGATGACTTGGGAAGCACACTACAGTCGGACTGTTGGGTATTTCGGGGTCGATAAAATGGTTGTAGTACTATAGAAGTATTTCTATTGGCCGAATCTGTGACAAGATGTTGGGAAGTACATCAGATCTTGTTAGGATATTCTGCCACATAGGAAATAGTTAAGTATAACTTGGTCTAGTGTAGAGTTTGGTAAAGTGTGTTTCTTTACTATGTACTTTTGTAACTTACAATCTGATGGTCACGATATGTAGTGATTTGACGATTCATTCTCTCCTCGGTATTACCAACACTTGATCCATTGCTTAACACCCGATTGGTCCATGATCTCTATTTAAAGAGCATGGAGGGTCATTTGTAGGGTAACCTTTCATGAGAGAAGCTTATGTAAATTTTCATTCTTTTATTAATAAATTGCCTGAAGTGCTCGCGTTGGCTCAGGTTGTGGACTGTTTCCCTCTTTGAGGGTTCTAACCACGTCAATAATACTGGTGTATTGATCTGTGATCTGTTTGTGAGCGGTGTCGTTTGGTGTTCTATCTGAGGAACTTACCCTGTAAATTCCTACATGGTATCGGAGCACTGCCTGTGCCATTGCCAAACTGACCATCAAGAAGCAAGGCCTCTATACCCTACTACATATCCCTATTAGACCTCGGGAATCCATCTCCATGTATTACATGTCAGGCCTTCCTTCCACTAAGCATCAAAATGACTATGTTTTTATGGTCGTCGACAAGTTCTCAAAGATGGCCATTATGGTGGCCTACAAGAAGAATATCATAGTAAAAGCCACTGCTAAACTCTTCTTTGAACGAGTGTGAGTACACTTTGGGATCCCATAGTCTATCATCTCAGATCGGGACAATAGGCTCCTCAGTACATTTTGATCCAGTCTCTAGTCAACGTTGGACACCAAACTCACTAAGTCCACATCCTTCCATCCTCAAATAATGGCTAGATAGAGTTTGTCAGCAAGATGATTGTACACATTCTGCGCATGTACAACTCAAAGCATCCACGCACAAGGGATGAGAGCCTCCCCTACATTTAGCACAGCTACAATGGGCTTTCCACAGCTCGACTGGCCACAACCCTTTTCAGGTGGGCTTGGGATTCTAGCCACTATGTCCCATTGATGTGGCCATGCCATTTGCAGCTACTCACACAGATTCATCTCATGTCCACTCTAAAATAGATAAGGCAAAAAACTTCATTGAGCAAATCAAACATATTCGCCAGCAGTTCCATGACATTCTAGAGAAATCAAATGCTAATTACAAGCAGCCACATGATCAACATCGGGTGCCACACAAGTTTCAAGTGGGCGACAAAGTCTGGTTGCATTTGCAAAAGGAACACCTTACCGGAGCCTACCGGAAATTCAGACCACTCCAATATGGTCCTTACACCATTACCAAGGTTGTGGGAGACAATGTATTTGAGCTTAGCATTCCCCCATTCCTTAGCCTGCACCCAGTGTTCAATGTGGACTGCCTTCAGCCGTACTTTCCACCATTATTAGACACATCCGACATTGTAGAATAGCTAACACCCATAGAGTTAAATCTGGATTGCATGGAACAAGCTGTAGTTGATTGGATCATGGACACACAGATCAAGCACTCTTGCGAGCAGAATATCCAACTGTATCGAGTTGTCAAAGCAGGCCAACTCCTTCACCAAGTCAAATGGCTCACTAGGGACCAAGTTCAGCAGAAGTTTTCTCATTTCATGGAGGAACTCAATGCAATGGGGACCATTGCTTCCTAATGGGGACCGGCGATGTTTAAAAGGATTGGAGTAGTCCGTGCCATCCTCATCATCATCGTCACTTGGTGAAAGAGGAGGACGTTGCTCACGAGCTGAAGGCGACGGCGGACGTATATCATTATCATTCTCCTCTTCTTCATCATCTGACTCTCGTCGTCGTCGTCGTCGTCGTCGTCGTCATCGTCCTCGTCGTCTTCGTCATCGTCATCGTCATCATCGTCTTCGTCTGCTGACTCATAGTCGTTGTCCTCCTCCAGTTGCTCGGCTGGGTTGTTATGGTTGTCCTCGTGCTGCTGCTCCACTGGGTCGTTATCGTTGTCCTCTTCCTGCTGCTCGATTGGGGGGTCGCCATCGTTGTCCTCTTCCTTCTGCTCGATTGGGACGTCATCGTTGTCGTCCTCATCGTTGCCCTGAGGAATCATTATGTCACCATCACCATCCCTCTGCTCTTGGTCCTCGTCATCTGTCTCTCTATTTATATCACTTTCAACACCATGATCGGGCGAGGGGATGGAGATGGTGGTAGAGCGAGGTGGAGAATGGACATACACATATTCGGATGGGAGCTGAAGGTTAACTGTTTTTGCACGCTCTCGCTTTTCCCTGGAGCTGTTAGCGGAGTCTGCCCGTGCCTTGTCTGCCCATCCGAATTGCTGCAACATTTCTCGCACCCACGGACAGGAGCACGGGACGCCACTCCTCGCATGATATGGGAAATTGTTGTGCATCCCCTGATGGGCGTAGGTATAAAATGGAGAATTTTGCCTGGTGCGTGTGAGGCATTTGTCGAGTATGGTCAGCACAACCCCGCCTGCAAACCAGCTATCGCGTTTTCTGTCACGGGATCCAGGTAGCTCCTTAGCTGCAACTCGCACTCCATTGATTATACGAACTCTATTTTTAATTTCAAATGCGAAGGGAAAACTGAGGCGTTTGAGTATTATTTATCGGCTCCTATTTAAAGCCATCCAAAGCTTTTGGAAGGACATCTCTTTTCATCTGGGAAGCGACACCACACAAATGATGAGCTTATTTTCAGTGATATACAAATTTTATGAGAGATTATTTTAAATAATCCAGCAATGCCCGAAAAATTTGAGTTAAAAATGAGATTAAATATTATTTTATGGTTTTGTGACCTTTTGTAAATATTGAAAAAAAATGTTATTTAAAATTAAAAATGATTTTGCATATTAATATAGGAAAGATAATAGCAATGTTCCACCAAATTTGCAAATTTACTGGTGGGGATGTTAGGGGTTAAACCTAAATTTTAGGGAATTTTAGGAAGATAGGGGAATGTTGGGATATAAATGAAGATTTTTATAGTTGGAGATATGTTTTTAATATATTTCTTTTTGAGACAATTGTTCAGATTGTAGAAAACTATGGAATGCTTTGAGTGCAAACCATGCTAAAATTCGATAAAATTTGACTTAAATTAAAGAGATCATTTAGAGATAAAATGATATTGAATTTGGTTTCAATTAGAGAAATAAGACTAGGTAAAATTTGACCAAATTTCAAAATTGGGCTTCATAATAATAATAACAAACATGGATAGAAATTAATATAATATAATCTAATGTTAAATATATCATGTTGTTTTTTGTTGTAAGCTCACTGTTCTATGTCAATATTGAAAATATTTACAATGCATCGATTGCTTGGTGGAAAACCAAACCAAAGATAGTAGATAACAAGTCTCATAGTCCTCAAAATAGGAAGGACATGACCATGGTTAATACAAATACAAAAATTAGGCATGACATTCCATAACATAATAGTAGCAAAACAAACTGATCACAAGCACATGCTATTACATGGATTTTCCAATAAAAATAAAACATAACCATTATCAATACCATACGCAGAGTCAACATTGAGGAAAATTGATAAGTTCTTGTTGACTATGCTTGCACGGAAGAGGGTTATGTCAAAGAAAATAAACCTCCATGCACACCATGCAATCATTCATGACTTGATATAGTAAGTGTGATTCCTCCATGCAGAGGAGAAGCTTGTCTCTAATTTCATTTCTTTCAAATAAAACTTTCCCTAGGAGGTTCTTAGTATGCCAAGCTCAATGCTGTCTAAATATTGCTTGTGGAAGCCATAAGAAATCCCCCAATCAAGGACTTAGTTTGATATCGAAACCATGAAATCCAATCAAAGACATTATCCCTTTCCTCTGTAACTTCTTGTTCAGTGTCCTCAATTTCCTGCTAAATACCCAGGTGAGTATCTCCCTAAAATCTATCAACTAAAGCATGATTTATGGCCCTCACTTGGGCATTGTTGAGAGCTCCATGACCCACAACTCCTCATCTTGAGCATGATCTTTAATGAGGCATATTGAAAAATGAGAGCAAGTTCAATCAACACATAGTTGGAAAGAAGAGACTACTAAAACAAGCAGAAGCAATGACTCAGTTGTTGGCTTAAGACAACCAAATTAACCATTCCATGAGACAAACACAAAAAGTATAAAGAAATCCAACCAAAATGAGAAACAGAACACTCATAAGTAGGTGAAGCTCCCACGAAATTAAACTGTGCAGTGTAAGCAAGAACCACAGTAAGAAATTGAATTTATGGGGCATATACTTGAAACTTGTGTTAGTGATGGCAAGGGATAAAAAGGGGAGACCAAGTAAAGAACGAGAACCCCCCACTCTTTGGTAGAATATGATTTCCATTTTTGATAACATGATGAGAGCCAACATTCACCCTCTTGGCAAGGAACAAGATGGAGGGGGGGACCAAGCCATAAGAACCTGATCCTTCCTTTTGAATATTGTAATCATTAAAATGGAATAAATCTCAACCCCACTAAAATCTTGCAGTTTGGATCTAGAGCTAGCTAACATCAGTCACAAAATGCAGATAATAACCTCCCAATATTCCAATTTTAGCTATAAACCTTCTCCCTATGCGTTGGGACTGCTAACACCATCAATGGTTGCCTCCTAAGCTTGTTGTGAATTCATTGTGCATTAAAACCTATATGGACTTGCATTCCCCACAACATGGTTTCTGAATTGTGACTTGAAGGTTTAGTAAATTTGAATGGTGTGGGAGGGAATCCAACACCATGTTTCCACCCATATGCTCATGGGGGAGAAAGTCGCAACCATTATTTCCCTCCCTTTTCTCATCCCCAGGTACCCCCATCACGGAATGCAATTCTACAAAAGGAGGTTGTGATATTCCTAACAGATGTGATCCTTAGGAGAGGGATGCCAAAGTTGTGGAATTTTAAGAGCTTCATCAATACTCCCTACATTGGACAAGCATTCCACTACCTTATTGGTTGACTGTCAAACATTGAAGGTGAGGACTACTGGAATTCACGAGAGAGGGAGAGAGAGAGGATTGAATTACCATGAGATAATTATATAATTGCCAACTAATTGACATTTTTTAAGAATTGTCTCCATGGAGAATATGCTTTACTTTCTTGATATCTAGTTAAGAATCCCCTTCAATGATTAGTTTGGTGTATGATAGCTAGAGGGAAAATAAGAGACCCATTTCAAAGGATGAGAGTTTTATAGCATTGTTGGTATTTGAGCCCATATTTTTTGAGAAGTAGAAGAAAGCATGTCTCTGATCATCATGAAAAATTCCTTCGTAGCCAACATTTCCGTGGTTGTATTTAGAGGAACCATCATAGTTCAATTTGAAGAAAGGAGAAGTGGGAGGGGAGGAAGCAAAAGTTAGGGGAAGGGGGGGGATAGTGGAACGTGGATAGGGAAGAGATTCCTTAGGATTTTTAGTTCATAAGAAGGGGAGAACTACACATATGAAGGCCAAGGGATGAGAAATATTGTTTCCTTTACCGCACAAAGAATTTTTTACTATACCAAATGTTGAGGAAGCCTTTAATTTTTGAAGGTGTGACCATTTCATTCTTTCCATATGCAACATATAAGAAGAACATGAATTAAGGTCCATACTCTATTTAAAATGGAATTTTCAAATCTACTCGTGCTCCAATTGGAAATGGTGATCTCTAAGTATCATGATATCTATCAAAATGCTCAAAGAGAATTTCCACCTAGTCACAAATCTTGCTAGAGTAGCTACATTCATTAAATATATGGTTGGAATCTATTGAGGTATCTAGGGTATATAGATTAGGTAATTTCTCTTCTTTTGATAACTGCTTGTGATGTATTTTTACTTAACTTAATCAGCTTCTTCTTTCTCTTGATTACAATTGATGTTATTATCATTAGACAACTACCAAATCATAAGTAACAATGAGACAAGAGGAAACATGATATAGGCAATCAACCAGGCTCAAAACCTCTCCACTTGAGAGGAGAACACACTCGAACCTTTGCAAGACCAGCCTTGGAAATCCTGACGGCCTCCCATGGTGGATGAGAAGAAAGACGAGGAGGTAGGAGATCCTATCAAAATCTTGCTCGAAGAAGCCCTCAAGCGACAAAGGAACGCGCTGATGGACAACTTTACCCAGATCCTTCATCAACTACCCAGAGGCAGTGCATCATCTTCCAGCAGCTACTCTGGAAACGCCACGCCCTGTAAGTTACAAGTTAATTTTGAAATCCCTATATTCGAGGGCCATATAGATGCAAATGTTGTAGAAAAATGGTTAAATCTGCTAGAGAGTTATTTTTCTATTTATGAATTTTCGAGTCGAGAAAAGATTGTTTTCACTCTTCTCGAAACAACCCCCCACGTAAAGGACTGGTAGGAAACCTACTGCGAGCAGAAGGATGAAAATATCAGCTCACTATTTTCAGCCACACCCACCTAGAATTCATTCTGGGATGCCATCAAGGAGTAGTACTACGCTGTCAGAAGCTATGAGGATTAATACATAAAGTGGACCACGCTGCAGCAAGGAAGGGACCAAGACGTGCCAGAGTTTACCAATCTTTTCCATACCCTTCGCACAAAGTTGGGTATCAAGGATTCAACATTTGATACTCAAATACCATGGCTGCCTGCACAAGTACATCCAGGAAGAAATGGAAGACTTGAACATCTCCTCGCTCGACCCACATACCGATATGCTATCAAGGTCGAGGAGAAGTTTAAATAGAAGAAGCGAGACTTTGGATCTGTGAATATGAAGCAAGGGAAAGGTGCCCCCAAACCATAGAACAAAGGAAAAAGCCAAGGCATGGTAGCCCAAGACAACCCACCAAAGCTACAAGCAAAGAACAATGTTGCGAAGCCGAAAAAAGACACAGGAAAATGGTGTGAGTTCCATAAGAGCTCCACTCACAACACAAGTGAGTGTTGGGCCAAGCAGTCACTGGTGGCTGAGCTAAAGGTTTCAGAATCAGGTGCATTTTCTGACTCTGAGTCAAAAACCACCAAGGGGAATGACAAAGGGAAGCAGATTATCGATGTGGAGCCTAACACCACTGTTTCCACCATGAAGATCTAGAAGGAGGAACTCGAAGATCCAAAGGATGAGGAGCATCTCTTCCACTCCCAGATGTGGGTAAAGGGATCCCCATTACAGTTCGTTGTCAACAGTGGGAGCCAAAAGAACCTCATTTCGATAGAGGTCGTGAAGCGGCTGGGCTTACCCACCACAACACATCCACAACCGTACACCATCCGGTGGCTTCACCAAGGACGAGATCTTCGCATGAGCCAGTAGTGTCGCCTTCCATACAACATCAAGCCCTTCACGAATGAGGTATTATGTGACATTGCTCCCCTTGAGGTTTATGATGTATTATTAGGAAAAACATACTTGTGGAAGCGACATGCTATGTATGAATCAAGGCCCCGTGCTGTTATTATTACTTTTGGAAATAAGTTGTACAGGATATCGGAGGTAGCACCGCCTACCGCCATCTCTTTGGTTACTACAAAACAATGCATTAAGCTCATTTCCAAAATTGGGAAATTTGTTTTCCTAATGATATGCCCTCAAGGAAAGAAGAATACGGTGGCCACGACCTCCAAACAAAGCCCCTCTACACGACAACTACAGATGGACAAGGTTGTGGAGGAGTACGAGGACATCTTCACCTCCCCCACAGGGGTTCCTCTACAAATTCAGATCAAGCACTCTATCGATCTGACCCCAGGTGCACTACTGCCTAATGGACCAATCTATCAATGCTCCATTATGGAGAACGATAAAATCAAGAGGCAGATTCAGGAGCTGCTACAGAAAGGTCACATCCGTCCAAGCCCATCACCTTGTGGGAGCCCGATCGTGTTGGTACAGAAGAAGGATGGGACTTGGAGACTCTGTATTGACTATCGGGTGTTGAAAAATATCACTGTCCGTAATAGGTACCCGATCCCACGGATTAATGACCTCTAGACCAAATGAAGGGGGAAAAATATTTCAGCAAGATCAATTTGAAGTTAGGATATCACCAAGTACCAATCAAACCCTCCGATGTGTGGAAGACTACCTTAAAAGCCAAGGAGGGCCTTTTCGAATGGTTGGTTATGCCTTTCGAATTGACGAATGCTCCTATAACCCTCATGAGGCTAATGGATGACATCTTGCGGCTATTCACCAACTCATTTGTAGTGGTATACTTGGATGACATCCTAATCTTCAGCCAGAGTTGGAAAGAGCACCTCCACCACATTCGACAGGTTCTCCAAACACTATAGAAACACAAGTTATGTGCCAATTTGGAGAAATGCACTTTTCGCATGACCCAGGTTCAGTATCTAGGATACATTATTGATGAACATGGGGTGCATGTTGATCCAACCGAGATCCAAGTCATTTGGGATTGGCCCTCTCCAACCACTCTAATAGAGCTTCACAACTTTCTAGGTCTTGCCAACTTCTACTGTAGGTTCGTCTTGGGACTTTCTCATATCACTTGGCCCTTGAGTCAAGTCACCAAGGGAGGAGCGAAAGAAAAATTATTTTTGTCTGAATCTCAATAGAAGGCATTCATAGAGTTGAAATACCGCCTCTGCTCAGCACCAGTGCTCGCATTGCCAGACTTGCAACAACCATTTGAGGTCGAGACAGATGCCTCTGACTATGCTATTGGGGCAGCCCTTACTCAACACGGACATCCAGTGGCATATCATAGTGAGACACTTTTAGACACAGTCCAGAAGTATCCCACTTGTGACAAAGAGATGTTCCATTGTGCAGGCCTGCTGACCAATGGAAACATTACATTTTGGGGAAGCAAATGGTCATCCACACAGACCACTGACCCCTCCAATTCATAAAGACCCAAGGGAAATTGCAGAATGATCACCATCAGAAGTGGTCCACATACCCGCAACAGTTCCATTTGAATATCAAGTATAAGAAGGGCATCACCAATAATGTTGCAGATTGCCTCAGTCGACCACCGATGATGGTATTAACCACTATGCTCAACTCTCGTGGGAACGAGACTTTTGATTGGCCACTTCTCTACAAAAGTGACATAGAATTCGGCGACACATACTAGACACTCTTAGAGGGTCGGCATGCACCAGATTTTCACCTCTAGGATGCCCTATTATGCCACCTGGGTCACCTTTTTGTTCCTTCAAGCGAACATGCCAAGATGATTTGGGAAGCACACTACAGTCAAACTGTTGGGTATTTCGGGGTCGAGAAAATAGTTGTAGTACTATAGAGGTATTTCTATTGGCCGAATCTGTGACAAGATGTCGTGAAGTACATCAAATCATGTTAGGATATTCTGACACATAGGAAATAGTTAAGTATAACTTGGTCTAGTGTAGAGTTAGGTAAAGTGTGTTTCTTTACTATGTACTTTTGTAACTTACAATCTAATGGTCACGATATGTGGTGATTTGACGATTCATTCTCTCCTCGGTATTACCAACACTTGATCCATAGCTTAACACCTGATTGGTCCATGTTCTCTATTTAAAGAGCATGGAGGGTAATTTGTAGGGTAACCGTTCATGAGAGAAGCTTATGTAAATTTTCATTCTTTTATTAATAAATTGCCTGAAGTGGTCGCGTTGGCTCAGGCTGTGGACTGTTTCCCTCTTTGAGGGTTCTAACCATGTCAATAATACTGGTGTATTGATCTGTGATCTATTTGTCAGCGGTGTCGTTTGGTGTTCTGTCTGAGGAACTTACCCTGTAAATTCCTACATGGTATCGGAGCACTGCCTGTGCCATTGCCAAACTGACCATCAAGAAGCAAGGCCTCTATACCCTGCTACATACCCCTATTCGACCTTGGGAATCCATCTCCATGGATTACATGTCAGGCCTTCCTTCCACTAAGCATCGAAACGACTATGTTTTTATGGTCGTCGACAAGTTCTCAAAGATGGCCATTATGGTGGCCTACAAGAAGAATATCATAGTAAAAGCCACTGCTAAACTCTTCTTTGAACGAGTGCGAGTACACTTTGGGATCCCATAGTCTATCATCTCAGATCGGGACAATAGGCTCCTCAGTACATTTTGGTCCAGTCTCTAGTCAATGTTGGACACCAAACTCACTAAGTCCACATCCTTCCATCCTCAAACTAATGGCTAGATAGAGTTTGTCAGCAAGATGATTGTACACATTCTGTGCATGTACAACTCAAAGCATTGACGCACAAGGGATGAGAGCCTCCCCTACATTTAGCACAGCTACAATGGGCTTTCCACAGCTCGACTGGCCACAACCCTTTTCAGGTGGGCTTGGGATTCCAGCCACTATGTCCCATTGATGTGGCCATGCCATTTGCAGCTACTCACACAGATTCAGCTCATGTCCATTCTGAAACAGATAAGGCAAAAAACTTCATTGATCACAACAAACATATTCGCCAGCAGTTCCATGACATTCTGGAGAAATCAAATGCTAAGTACAAGCAGCCACATGATCAACATCGGGTGCCACACAAGTTTCAGGTGGGCGACAAAGTTTGGTTGCATTTGCAAAAGGAACACCTTACCGGAGCCTATCGGAAATTCAGACCACTCCAATATGGTCCTTACACCATTACCAAGGTTGTGGGAGACAATGCATTTGAGCTTAGCATTCCCCCATTCCTTAGCCTGCACCCAGTGTTCAATGTGGACTGCCTTCAGCCGTACTTTCCACCATTATTAGACACATCCGACATTGCAGAATAGCTAACACCCATAGAGTTAAATCCAGATTGCATGGAACAAGCTGCAGTTGATCGGATCATGGACACACAGATCAAGCACTCTTGCCAGCAGAATATCCAACTGTATCGAGTTGTCAAAGCAGGCCAACTACTTCACCAAGGCAAATGGCTCACTAGGGACCAAGTTCAGTAGAAGTTTCCTCATCTCATGGAGGAACTCAATGAAATGGGGACCATTGCTTCCTAAGGGGGGAGGAATGATCTCGGTGGATATTGGTGGCCACCCACCAAGTCCACTTGGACCCCCACCATTGTTCCTTTCAACTTTTCAGTTTCCTTAATTGTAGAACAATTTACTATTTTTACCAGTTTTTCAGGCCTTGAACTTCGAGAGCCGTTTTGAGGCCCTAAACAACATTTTTTGGGAAAACTGGGAACAACATGCGTCCATGGACCAATGTTGCAAAGTTGTAGTTATCAGATAGATCTTTCTAACGAGATATTGTACACGTCAAACGAAGATTGTATGCCAAAGTTACGACCCTGGGAAGTTGATGTACCAATTTACCCAAATAGGGCCCACAATTTGGCGTTTCATCTTCTAGGGTTAGGTTTTTGGATGTATAGGGTTTTCCATTGTTTCTCAACAATAAATAGGCCTTTGAGCCTCATTGTAACATAGTTCAGAGGCATGTAGCCACCACATCTGTTCTCAGAGATAAGCTACCATCGCCCTAGCTGGTTTATTTCAATTGTTGTTTGTAAGCATATTTCAGTATTTTACATTAATGAAATGAAGTATTATTTCTACTGCATTTCTATGTTTATGGCTATATTTGTAATTTTTTGTGTTCCTGTTTAAATCCTGATCATTCAACCTAGTAGTTTCTATTGGAACTTCAACCCAATAGATTCTTCTAGAAATTTGACCCAACAATTTCTTCTGGAGCTTCGACCCAATAGTTTCTTCTATAACTTTGACTCAACAGATTCTTTTGGAACTTCGATGTTCCTTCCTAAAATTATTGCTCTCAAGTTAATTTCACAATTTTGCATTTTTGACTATTATGGGGCCCATGAAATTTTAGGGGATGAGACTTTGGAGATGGGGGCCGAAATAATTTTGTTTTTGGAATGTGGGGGAACACCCACATTTAATACACAACCCTTAGAGAGAGAAGTCAAATTTCCTAAGGAAATAGGTCAAAATGGTGGATGGAGGGACCCACATGGGAAGGCAAGTCAAAATTATAAATAGAAGGGGCATAACAATTATTGGGTTATTTTCTCAGCTTTATTATTCTCTTGTTGCTCAGGCTATTTAGCTGGGTCATAGGTGCTACTTAGCACAAATATTCTAGGGGGGAGCTCACCCTTCTTTCAATGAACCTTGAGTGACACCTTAGGGAGGTAAATTTGTCATTGCATTGGAGGGATATTTGTGGAGATTATGGGATCATCTTTCAACTATTTTTGTCAGCTAATTCATGCTCCAGGAGGAAATAGTAGAGGATCACATGCCACTGATTTCAGCTATCTTCCAGGAGGTGTTTTCTAGGAGAAATTAAGTGGAGCTGCTCTAGGGGAAGGCTAAGACTTGTGAGGAGTTTTGGGGTGAGAGATTGATTCTTGGGGATAGAAGGAATTTCTCTTCTCCTGGGGCATGTGCAAGAGACTAAATTTGGGTACACGTGGGGAGTTGAGGAAGGTATTTATGGAGCTGGGTTATGTAGGGAATTTTGGGAAGTCATTTGGGGGAGTGAAACATAAGATTTTGGAGTAATTGGAGGGATTCTATAGTGATTTTCCAGGGAGGTCATATTTTTCAGCTAGTTGGGGAGGATGTGGTATTTTGGGGTCAATTTCAGAGGCTAGAACTAGACCAAACCATTTCTGGGTTTTGGTGGGGTTGTTAAGAGGAGCTCAAGGGCTAATTTTTTAGAATTTTCTGAACATGAGAGGAGGATCTTTCAACAATCTCTTTCCAGTAGACATAGAAGTTTCTCCAGGGCAGCGCAGGGCATATTTGGGGCAACTCATTTCCACATATGGGAATTGTATTTTCCGACCTTGGGCTTATCTAGCTTTCTTTTGTGGAAAGCCCAGGTCCACTCTTTTCATACCCCATCGTACTGTTGCTCCATATACATAATAAAATGGCTCCACTGGATGGTTTTTTTGGAGATTTTTTGGGTGTCTACTTATATTTCTAAATTTTGTGTGTTTATATTAGTTTTTGCTTGGTTTATCAATGTATTTCCTAAGTAGTAATATTACATTCGACCCAAAAAATTATTCTACAACTTCAACCCCAACAACTATCCAACTCTTTGACTTATCTAAGAATTGTAGAAACCCTAACACAAGAGAGAGAGAGAGGCCCAAAACTTTGATCTTGCTCTTCTTATTCTTTTTTGTTCTTATCCAACTTCTATCTTGAGGACATCTAACTTTCTTGAGAGTGTGTCCAAATGAGGTCAAGTTCCTTCTTATTTATGGGCTTTTGAGGGGTACAAATTGCTATTTGTAGGTTGACTTGTCCCTTCATGTAGGACGACTTGTTTTACTTGTTTGAAAAGGCCTTGGAGGGTCTTTGACTCTATTTTTGACTCAAATATTTTTCTTTACAATATATAACATGCCCAAAATGGGTCTTCCATAAATGAAAATGACTCAATTGACTTGTAGACTCAATAACAAACCCTAGAAGCACTCAATGGGAATTTGAGCTAAAATAAATTTTCCTTAAGCATGAAACCCATGCATCAAGAATGACAAATATAAATTTATTTTATCTTTACATCAAATACATAAAATCATGATTACATATGTCATTATGAATATGGAACCTAGTTACATATTTCAACACATCCCCTTATCTAGGGAGGTGTTCATAATCCATACAAGGTACTTGAACATTCTCAAACTGAAGAATTATCGTAATAATATTTGAATTCGTAAGCCATCTCTTTGCATCATACCAACCAACATTGTTACATAGCAAGGCCTTGAATAACAACTCTATCTCTCCACAAGATTAGAGCACAATGTTGGTGAGACCAATGATTGACAGACACCATCATCATTGTCTGTCAAGGCACATACCCCGCCCGGGTGTTCATAGGGTATGTCCTTCTAGGACAATTCCTATCTTGGAATAACACATCCTCAAGGAATTTCATCTTTGACTACCATTATATTGGATGCCCTACCTCATCCTCAAAGACTATCAGATGTGAGATGCTTACCTAATCCTCCTTCATGAAGTGAAGACAAAAATTATGTGTATATCTCTCCCTCTTAACTAGGGAAGATATGGTTATTCCTATAAGGAAATTACCAAGCTCCCTCTTGACTAGGGACTTATTTTTAGTAGATTTATGCTCTTTGGTGAAGATCATGGTACCTTCAACTATTTGTAGAGCTCCTCCTTTTGATGTCATGAATTCCATCTTCATCATTATGGAGCTGTCATATTCTATTTCTTCTTCATAGGGAATTGACCATACATCACTTTCCTTCAACGAACTATAGGATTGAACTAATAGTAATGTCATCCTTCTTTTCATTAGAAATTGATCTTCTTGTCCACTCTAACTTTTCTTCATACTACTACCTCTTCCAAGTCATGTTTCCTTTAGGATCTTCCATCCAAACACATGAGTGCTTGTTGTAGGTGACATCTACAACTGTCTTTTGGTAGCCCTATATCAACCCATCCAGATGTTGTTCAAAAAAAATAAATTAACATCAAATCAAAGTTACCTGTTGTGATAGCCTTTCATCATGACATCTAATTTCTTGAAACATCAACATCTTGCACATTCATAAACACATCTCCATGATTTTCAATGTCAAGGGTCTCCTTCCTTTGTAGACCTTATTAGGGGCTTCATACCTTCTCAATGGAGATGTCATAGCCAATTCTTCTAGTCATTGGATGTTAAATTCCTTTTCTTATGTGACTGTAGTTGCATCTTTCACTGTCTCTTCTTTCTTTCTTCACATATTAATCCCAAGGAACCTTTCATCCATGGTTCCTTTATCTTTGTCAACCACCTCAGATTCCATATAAGGACATATTATGTTGATTTCATCTTGTCAACATGTGAACTCTGCCTTCATGCATCTTTCTAAAGGAAGATATCCCTTTCCTTTGATCATACTCATGGGGTAGAGAATTCACCCATGCTATCTGCAACTATATGATGACATGACTTAATCTATAAAATATATACATGCCTCTTTTCTTCTTTAGGTCATATATACTTCCTTTAACATCTTCTTTTCCTTGATTTAAATCACTTCAACCATCTTGATATGTTTCTCTCCTTTTTCACCATACCTTCATCCTTCTAAACAATGGATCCAGACAAGGTGGAATGGTCACTGAGACACTTGCTTCTTCTAAGAGAGGAGAACCTTCTAATGAATATTCCAACAAAGGACCTTAATTATCCTCATTTGCAAATGATCCTTCCAACTAATGATGATGTGTGATGATTTATCTTTGCCATTCTAGATGAATTTATTCCAACCATGTATGCTACTCATACTTTTAGTGCGGTTACCAAGAGCTACTTAATTTCTATGATGACTACACATTCATGTAGAATTATACTTCTGTCAAGAGCTCTTGCCTCAATTGTATGCTTCCAATTTGATGCCATCTCCTATATGATGCATCATATCATAATTACAATGCTTCCTACCTGATAAATATTATTTATAAAACTGGAAAGAACTAAGTGAAGGAGATTATCTCAGTCATAGTAGATATATTTCACTTCCTCCTCTTTGATTTCTTCTTCTCAGGTTCTTATACTTCTCCGGTGATGTGAGCTTCATTCCTTTTCTTATTCTCCTTCTTAAGTTTATGAAAAATTTTCTTATAGTGCCCATATTCCTAATAGCCATAGCATTGGATCTTTGACATATTGATTTTCTTCTTTCTCCCAAACTTTCATTTTCTCTTAGCCATGGCAGAAAATGCTTGAACTTGTTCATTTTCTCCCACATCACTTATTGCCTTCAACATGGCTTCTTAAATCTTACATAATAACCAAACTTCACTGAATGGGGTGGATTCCTTCTTTCTATAGATGCTTAATATGAAGTTGACCCATTCATCAGGTAGTGCATTGATGACCATGTGGCCATTTCTTTATCAGACATTATTTTCCCCAAATCTTACAGTTAGTCTCTTATTCATGACACCGTCATAAGATATGAGGCTATCACTACTTCCTTTGATACCTTCAATTATATAGCTCAGTTCTCAAAGATATGACTTGTCTAGCAGTGCTTACAGAGAAAAATTCTATTAACGTTTCATAGATTTCTTTTGATGTCTCTAGCTTTGATACATAGGATATGAGGGGATCCTTGATGGATTCTATAAGGATCCTTTGAGACCTTATTTCCCCTTTCATATAATTTTATAGAGCTTGAACTTATTCCTTTGGAGGTTTAGTGATTGGACCCTTAACATGTCCAACAATTTCATTTTCTATGAGGACCAAATATGTTATCTTCTTCCATGCAAGAAAGTTTGATGACCCAACCAATTTGTTTCTTTCCTTGCAGAATGAATTCGTTTTGATAGATTTCAACATAGATATAAAAAAACTTACTTTTAAAGTGAAGATACTCCTTCATGATGAAATCTATCACTTGATGCCTTTCTTGATGATGTTGACAATAGAAGATGTCTTCCTTAGAATATCCTTTGTTAGTGATCCTTGACTTAAGAGGAGGGATATCACCTTGATTCCTTGATGATGATAGTAGTGCTTCTTCCTTCTTACCTTGGATATAGATACTTCAAGATTCTTCAATGTGTAGTTATTCTTTGAATCAAGGTAGGGTCCTTGATATCCTTTCTTTGTGATGATGATGTGAGCTTCTCAAGAATGCTTAAAGTGTAGAATGCTTATTTGGATGAGCTAGGGTTTTGAGGTCTTCTTTTCTTTGAGATGTGACAATCCTTGAAATGAGTTGTCCTTCTTGATGCTCCTTTGTTTGGCCCTTATGTATCCCTTCTTGATGATTCGATGTCCTCTTTGATTCCTTGAACTTTCTTGATACTCCTTTTGATGGTCCTTATTCAAGCTACCTTTACTTGATGTAATCACCTTAGCTCTAATACCATGTTGAGAAATATAGGGAAACTAGATTAGGTGATTGCTCTTATTTTGATAATTGCTTGTGATTTATTTTTACTTAACTTGATTAGCTTATTATTTATCTTGATTAAATTTAATTTTCTTATCATAAAAAAAACAACAAATTATAAATAACAAGGAGACAACAAGACACAATATGTAGGCAATCATCCAGAGCTAAAACCTCTCCAGTTGAGAGGAAAAACCACAATAATTCTTCTCTTCTTATAGAATCTTCAAATGATGAATTCCAAGACCTAGGACCGTTGATAAAGACCCCTCCAAGACTATGTCAACTTTTCTCCTAGATGAGTTTTCTTTCTAGCAATTTTGACCCCAACAACTTCTTCAGCAACTTCGAGTAGTTTCTTGTGCAACTTTGACCCAATGGTTTCTTCTAGAGCTTCAACCCAAAATTTTCCATTGAAGTGTTTTATGAGAAAATTCATTTCGTCATTTCATGAAAAGTATAAAATTCTAGTTTGCTGCATCAGTATGCTACGGTAGTTAGCATCATTGAAGACTAGGATTGCATTGGCATTTGAAAAGAAAAATAGCTCTCTTTGCTTTTGAAAGGACTGTTAGGAATGTACTTGTCAAGAAATTAGGAATTGGAATGTATTTTTCATTAGTTTATTTTCTCAAGAAGTGAAGTAGTGAAAAATAATTTTTATTTCAGTTTCTTGGTTATTTGCATCTGATTGTGTGTTTTCTACCCTCTCTAGTGTAGACAATTTATCGAATTGAAAGGGCCTTGTCCCATTTAGTTGCATTTATGGTTTTTTTTAGTCACATCGCTAAGGCCTAAAAACCAAGAAATAACTCAAGATAAACTTTAAAATGAACTCAATTAACCTAAGGCGCATTTGAAATCTAACGATCATATCCAGAAGGTCTAGGCTAGAGACTTGTTCTGGCATCTTTAAACCTAGCAGTTGTCATTAGCTTCAGCACCGGATATAGATAGTATGGATTTGTGCTCCTCATACTGTCAAGTATATAACGGGAGACCCCTCTAGGTTGCAATCCTTTATCCATAGGAAGTTGATTCGACCACCTTGCAAACGTGATACACCGAACACACCATTCGGGGAGATTGCCTGCTCGTACTTCTCGGTTTGCCAGGAGGTATTCTACAGTTCACAGTTGCCTGGTAAGCCTTTTTACCTAGATCATCCAGAGCATTCATTTGATATTTTTGACTCATTAAACTTAAAATATCATTCATGTTGGGTGTGGAGCATGATTATCATCATAATTTAGAGGTCTTTGTTTCAGCTAGATGTATACCCCAGGAATATTGTACACCCCTCCACATGGGGGGGTGCGGGGGGGACTTGTCCCCCCCATGGGAGTTTTTTTTGGGGGGGGCATCCCCCCCGGCTAGGGGGGTCGGGGGGCCAGTAGTCCCCTGGTAGGGGTTTCGGGGGCAGCGCCCTTGAAGCTAAAAACAGATGTAAAATTTCCTTGTAAAAGTATAGTAATTTCTAGTCAATCTGGGTCATTCATTAGGTGGATGATCTGATGGTAGAATTTATGTTTAATATAGGGTTCTTTTCCCTAGAAGGAAACCCCTATCTTTGTATGACAGTATTGTATTGAGGCTATGGGATATATGTGTATTTTTAGAGCGAGAAATAGAGAGGTGAGACTGTGAGAGAAAACAGAGGATATTACAACAGATTTGTTGTAGGTTGTGTCTCTTCATTTATGCTAGATAATAGAAAGGAAGGACTGGTTGTTCGGGTGGACGCAGCCCAAACTAGGTGAACCATGTATATCTGTGTCTCTCTAGTTTTATGTGTTTGTGTTTTTCCACATATTATATGTCTTGCATTTCTCTGTCATATATAATATTTTTCTAACAACTAGTATGAGAGATGAAGGTCTATTTGGCTGATAAACTCACAGGAAAGAAGGGTTTCTCATTCGAGTGGGAGTAATGGTAGAAGATGGTAAGTTTAGGGTCGAGAAATTTAACGGCCAAAACTTCCCAGTGTGGAATATGCAGATGGAATATTATCTGTATCAGAAAGATCTGTACCTACCATTGAGCAGAAAAACAAAGAAGCCAACGACTATGACAGATGCAGAATGGAACATTCTCGATAGAAAGGCACTCGAAATAGTACAGTTGTGCCTCACAACATTGGTCACCTTCAACATTTTGAAGGAGACAATGATAGAGGGTTTGATTCAAGCATTGGCAAAACTATATGAAAAACCATTGGCCTCAAACAAGGTATTTCTTATGAAACGGTTATTTAATATGAAGATGTCGGAAGGTGGATCTATTTCAAACCATTTAAATGATTTTAATATAGTTACAAGTCAGTTAAGTTCTATAGGGTAAATTTTGATGATGAAGTTAGAGCTCTATTATTCTTGTGCTCATTGCTAGAAAGTTGGAATGGTTTAGTAATGGTCATTAGTAACTCTGTTTCTAGATCTAGTACTTTAAAGTTTGATGATGTTATCGGTGCTATCCTTAGCAAGGAAATGCGACAGAAAAGCTTCGGTCAGACATCGGGTAATTCTTTGAGTGCAGAGTCTAGGGGAAGAAGAGTGGAAAGAAGAAAGAGTTCGGGATATCGCAGTAAATCAAGGAAAGGTAGACTAAAGTCCAGATCGGGGATACTATGATAGAAATGTGGAATGAAAGGACACCTAAAGAAAGACTGTAGATCTCGAAAGGGAAAAGAAGGAGATGCACAACAAGAAAAAAATCATGAAGCAAATGTGATAGGTGAGGTGTTACAAGATGCTTTGATTCTTTCTTTCAAAAATATTACTCATTCCTGGGTGGTAGATTCAAGGGCCTCATTCCATGCCATACCTAATAAGAAATATTTTCATGACTATGGTCAAGGAGATTTTGGAAAAGTCTGTTTGGGTGATGATAAACCCTATAAAATTGTTGGAATGGGTAAAGTTCTTGTAAAACAGCAAAATGGAAACCAGTTGCTACTAAAGGAGGTAAGGCCTATTCCAGATCTGAAGAAAAATCTGATTTCAATAGTGCAGTTAGGCGGTGAAGGTTGTGTGACAACTTTCACAGATAAAGCTTGGAAGGTCACCAAAGGAGCCCTGGTAATAGCAAAAGGCGAAAAGGTTGGTACATTGTATTTATGCAATGGTATTTCTAACCTTGTTAATGCTTTAACTTCCAAAGGAGTAGACGCAGCATTATGGTATCATAGGCTTGGACACATGAGTGAGAAGGGGATAAAGATTCTTCACTCAAGGAATTTGTTGTTGAGTTTGAAGAATGTTGATTTGGACTTCTGTGAGAATTGCATTTATGGAAAATAGAAGAGAGTAAGATTTCTCAGAGTTGGGAAAGAAAAGAAGAGTGAAAAATTAGAGCTTGTGCATACAGATGTATGGGGACCTGCTTAGGTATCATCTCTCAGTGGCTCTCATTATTATGTCACTTTTATTGATGATGCAACTAGAAATATTGGCTTTATTGTATTCCGAATAAATCTGATGTATTTGATACTTTCAAGAAATGCAAAGCTTTGGTTGAGATTGAGACAGGAAAGAAATTGAAGTGTCTTAGATCAGACAATGGAGGTGAATATTGCAGTAAAGAGTTTGATATGTATTGTTGAGAGCATGGAATTTGCAGAGAGAAGATAGTTCCAAGAACACCACAATAAAATGGTGTGTCATAAAGGATGAATAGAACAATCACGGAGCATGCAAGGTGCATGAGATTGCATGCAGGATTTCCCTTACAATTTTGGGTAGATGCTATAGATACTACTGTTTATCTAATAAACAGAGGGCCTTCAAGTTCCTTGGATGGTGGTATTCCAAAGGAAGCATGGACAGGTAAAAAGGTAAACTACTCCTTTTTAAAGCCTTTTGGTTGTGAGGCCTTTGTCCATATTAATAAAGAAAATAGAACAAAGCTTGAGGAAAAATCAAAGAAATGTACCTTTATTGGATATGGTGTTAATGATTTTTGTTATTGCTTATATGATTATGAAAATCACAAAATCATTAGGAGCAGAGATGTAATATTCAATGAAAAGGTTTTGTATAAGGATCAGCTATAAGAAAAGAAACAAGAAAAAGAAAACAGAGAATATACAGTGCTTGACAAGATCATAGAAAAAGTGATAGTTCCTGAAAATAATAATAATCAACAACCACAACAACAACAACCACCACAACAACAATAGGCACCCCAAACATCTGAAAGTGGTGTTATAAGATCTACCAGGATAAGTATACCCCCTGAACGATACTCTCCTTCATTATATTATTTATTGTTGACTGATTCTGGTGAACCCGAATGTTATGAAGAAGCAATGCAGGTTGAAAGCAGGAAGAAGTGGGAGCTAGCCATGGAAGAAGAGATGGACTCCTTAATGCATAACCAGACCTGGGACTTAGTCAGGTTGCCTGCTGGTAAAACTACATTGCAGAATAAATGGGTTTACAGACTGAAGGAAGAAGATGGAGGAAAATAAAGGTACAAAGCTATACTTGTGGTGAAGGGGTTTGCACAAAATAAAGGTATTGATTTTGATGAAATATTTTCTCCTGTTGTTAAAATGACTTCAATCATAACTATTTTAAGTCTAGCAGCAGTTGAAGATTTGCATCTTGAGCAGTTAGATGTAAAGACAACCTTTCTCCATGGGGATTTGGAGGAAGAGATATATATGAAGCAGCCACAAGGATATGAAGTAAAAGGGAAGTAGAAACTAGTGTGCAAGTTGAAGAAGAGCTTGTATGGCTTAAAATAGGCTCCATGGTAGTGGCATCTAAAATTTGACAAGTTTATGTCTGAACAAGGTTATACTAGATGTCACTCCGATCGTTGTGTTTATCTGAAAAAGCAAAATGATGGCAGTTATATTATATTATTCTTGTATGTAGATGACATGCTTGTTGTAGGGTCTAGCATGCAGGAAATAAATGTGCTCAAAAGAAAACTTTCAAATTCATTTACAATGAAGGATTTGGGAGCTGCAAAACGAATCCTTGGTATGAGAATAACTAGAGATAGGAAAAATCGCAAATTAACATTGTCTCAGAATGAGTACATACAAAAGGTGTTGAAAAGATTTAATATGCACAATGCAAAACCAGTTAGTACACCTTTTGCTAGCGATTTCAAACTTAGTAAGGAGATGTGCCCAAAGACCCAAGAAGACATGGATTATATGTCTAAAGCTCCATATGCAGCAGCAGTTGGAAGCTTAATGTATGCAATGGTCTGCACAAGGCCTGATATTGCACATGCGGTGGGAGTTGTAAGCAGGTACATGAACAATCCAAGAAAATAACATTGGATGGCAGTGAAATGGATTCTCAGATATTTGAGAGGTGCCACAAATCAAGAATTATGCTTTGGTGGTTCAAACATTTCTCTACAGGGATATGTTGATGCAGATATGGTAGGTGACAAAGATAATAGGAGGAGCACTACAGGATTTGTATTTACTGTAGGTGGAACAGCTGTCAGTTTGGTTTCAAAAATCCAAAGTGTTGTTGCACTTTCAACAACAAAAGCAGAGTATGTTTCTGCTACAGAGGCTAGTAAAGAAATCATTTGGTTACAAAGGTTTATGGATGAATTGGGTAAGAAGCATGATATGGGCACCTTATATAGTGACAGCCAAAGTGCCATTCATCTTGCAAAGAGCTCAATATTTCATTCTAGGACTAAACACATACAGCTCAAGTACCATTTCATATGATCAGTGTTGGAAGATGGAGAGTTGAAGCTGGAAAAGATACACACTAGCTAGAATCCTGCAGATATGCTGACAAAAGTTGTAACTAGGGAGAAACTAAGAATATGCTTAGTTTAAATTGGTCTTCAAGGATGACGATGAAGATGAGAAACAGCTAGGTCCAAAGAGGAGTCATTGTCCAGCAAATGAAACAATAGTGGAGTTGCTCCAATCATTGTCCAAGTGGGAGATTGTTGGGTGTGGAGCATGATTATCATCCTAATTTAGAGGTCTTTGTTTCAGCTGGATGTATACCCCAGGAATATTGTACACACCTCCACCGGGGGGGGACTTGTCCCCCCCATGGGGGTTGGGGGGGGGGCCCGCCCCCCCTGGCTTGGGGGGTCCAGGGGCCAGCAATCCCCCAACGGGGATTTCAGGGGCAGTGCCCCTGAAGCTAAAAACATATGTAAAATTTCCTTGTAAAAGTATAGCAATTTCTAGTCAATCTGGGTTGTTCATTAGGCGGATGATCTGACGGTAGAATTTATGTTTAGTTTATGGTTTTTTTCCCTAGAAGGCAACCCCTCTCTTTGTATGAGGGTATTGTATTGAGGTTGTGGAATATATGTGTATTCTTAGAGTGAGAAACAGAGAGGTGAGACTATGAGAGAAAAGAGAGGATATTACAGTAGATCTGTTGTAGGTTGTGTCTCTTCATTTTTGTTGGATAATAGAAAGGAAGGACTGGCTGTTTAGGGTGGACGTGGCCCAAACTAGGTGAACCACGTATATCTGTGTCTCTCTGGTTTTTTGTTTTTGTGTTTTTCCGCATATTATATGTCTTGCATTTCTCTATAATATATAATATTTTTTTAACAATTCGAGTGCTTGTCCTTTCGAGCTTTTTTCCAATCGAAAGCAATAGAGTCATATTTTTTTTTTCTCGACTCTTAAAACATGAAAGAGCACCAATCTATTTATGCGTCTTAAAAAAAAATTTGATTGCCCACGATATTATAACATCCTGTTAGTCTTTTCTAGACCAAATAATGAGTTTCCCTAAAGAACATTTTAAAGCCTTGAATTTTATCTCTCTCTTTTCCTATTAACTAAGACAAGGTCATCGTGGCTGAACCATCTGATTCACCTAGTTCCACTTCCTCTCCTCCATTTGAAATATTTCTTGAGGAGCCTTTTCCTAAATTACCAGAGTCACTCAAGGACCAAGGTGTTGAACTCGAAATCATTCTGAGTATTCAACCTTTGTCATTGCATCCTCTGCCTACTTCAGAGACTAGGTCACCTGGTGATTTTGGCCCAGAATCTCCAGACAATCCCATCCAAACTCTTGAGAATTCGATAACTATTGACGGTCAGCTTGGACTAGTCATCTATCCTCTAAATCCTTTGGTAAACACTATTGTGATATCACCGTAGCATCCGTACCGTCCACACGATCAACCGAGTTTTCCTTTGGAACTATCCCCTGGTACCTCTTCGGTTGTTCATTGTCATTTGTTCCCAGCTATGGATCCCGAAGGTGATGCTCCAGTCACCTCTCCAGATGAGTCAGAAGTTTCTACTCCACACACTGTTGAGGAGGAAGAACATCCATTTGCTTCTAAAGGTTTCCCCTATACAAGGAGCATTCCCATTAGTGTGTATCGAGAATTGCCACCTAATTATGTGTCTTTGGCACAATTGGTTTTAGGTACACCTAGTGCCTTGTCACTTTAGCATAACCCTGTTTGGGCATCTGGCACCATACCTACTGGTGAGCTCCAGTATGTAGCAATAATGCTACAACTCCTAGGGCTTCCTGTCTCTTAATTTTATCAACCCGGTAGTTCGTACAAACTTGGAAGCGACGGTGCTGTATGCACAAGTACTAGCCCTTGTCGCAGCTGTCACTTGGTCAGCTGGCACAAGTCCACTAGGGCTTAAGCCAACTTCTATAGGCTCACAGAAGAATCTTTATCAATGATGGACGAAAGCTAACTCAAAGGAAGGCTACGCTGCTTGACAAACTGAATCAAAAGCAATTTAAAGCATGTAAATCCATGAAACCCTAATTTAACTAGTCTATCTTCTATAATGCAAAGAATGTGGATGCAACTCCTATGAATGCTGTCATTACCTCTAACAAGTGTAAATGCATGGGTCTAAGCTACTTGCATCATGAGAAATGTGTTTTTGTGTTTTTCCTTTAGGTGTGTGGAATGAGTGTGAACTTGGCCTAATTAGGGTTTGATTGTGCAGGTGGGATGGAGAGGGAAGGAAAGTGTGGGACAGGTTGGGGAGGCTAGGAGAGGTTCCTAAGGATCCTTAGTACCCATCCACAGAGGTCCCTCACGTTCAGAAGCTCGGCAACGAAGTGAATGGCCTCCTACAGGAAGGCTGCAGGGGATCCTACAGGATACTCTGTTTTCTACAGGATGGCTGTGCACGTCTACAGGATGGTTGGCCGTGGAGGTTTTTAGGAGTTGATGGAGTGTTGGAGTGGTGTGGGAGGCTAAGGGAGATGGAGATGGACCTAATGATGTCTTAGGAAATGGCAAGTCAGACGAAGGAAGGGTGCATGCAATGGGTTGATGTTTTGGAAGGGTGGAATCAACGAGAGTGAAGGAGATGGAGCTGTACGTGAAATGAGAGAGTTGGAGGGCACGTGAGTGAGATAGAGGGTGAATAGAACTTGCAGGTGGATGAAGAAAACGACGAAGGAAATCGCTTGAGCAAAAGCAGTGTAAATAAAACAAATGACCTGTGCATGAAAACAAGGAATTCATTAACCTATTATGCCATGAAACCTATAAATCCAAAATGGAAACCAAGCAATAAAACTAATGCGTGAGAGTGCAGTATGGATCAATGTCGAGAATGTATGAATAAATCCTTAATGAAAAACGTTCATGTTGCAACTTTCTTGGAGATGAAACGACTGCTGTTCTTTTTGGTGGCTGATCATGGTCTACACCCCAATCCCAAACAGTGAGATGGCAGTGAGCCTTTACAACCTGTTTTTGTTGGAGCTCCAAGAGATTTATTCTACCAACCTATCAAACTTGAATACTGGAAGCAAAGCATCATACCAGTCCTATCTATGCTAATGAAAACAATTAAACTAACAAGCTGGAAATCCGAATTGCATAGGAAACTAAACAAACTCAAGTGTTGGACCTAATTGTAAATGCATTACAACACTGAGGAGGTCTATGGCTCTCAGGTTGGGCCCTAACCTGAGAGCTATAGCTCCTTGAGAAAACTCAGAACTAACTCAAAAGTGGCCTTCTTTATTCATAATCTGATAACATGCCAAATTGGCTTACAAAAGAGAACGAAACTTGAGCTGTGCTCCAAAATTACAATAGTAATACGAGAGTTTCAACAACCTAACCAAGGCTAAGGCCTCTATACTTATACAAAACGATGATCCAACAAGTATCCATGATTCTAGGAGCTCGGCTGCTTAATCTAGAGTTTAACTGCTGATCCTGTAGGATGGTCATAAATGTTGTTTCCTGTAGAGCAGTTTTGAACTGCTGTTCCTGTAGAACAGCTGGCCGGGTATTAAGCTCGGAGGGAGGATGGAGTGGGGCTCGGAGTTCTTGGTGAGGATCACGAGGAATGTCCCCCAAGACCGTGGACAACCTCTCCTTACGTCAGCAGTTCCAACTCGTTGTCTCCTTGCCACCTTTTCGTTGTCTTTTGCTCCCTTTTAATGCCAAAACCTGGAATCACAATGCATTAGCTACGTAGATAAAGTGCCTATCCTTTCTCCTACAAACAACATGAATAAACTAAGAAGTGTATGCATAAACAATAAAAATGAATGGTTTGAGCAAGCAAAATAGGCCAAAAATGAGCCCAAATTGTACCAAAATTGGGGCTCATCATCACCCCCAGCTGAACCATTTGCTCATCCTTGAGCAACTTAGTCAAGATCCTCATCCTTCATGGCCTTTACTGCTCCCCTTACATCCCAAGCTTCTGTGGTGATGTCTTCATGGTTGATATGAAACCCTGCTGTATTTTCCACTTTTTCCCATTGTGCCCTTTCTTCCTTTCCTGTACCTCCTTCAGCCAATCCTAGCAACAATGGAGGGCTGAGTTTGAGGCCAATCCAGCTGGCCTGAAGTCTTTGCACTGATTTCTTGTACAGGTCCACCCTTGCAAATGCTTCCCTCATTCTGGTCGGGGTATGGTATTCCCTGATTTTCAAGCTATGTGCCAAAGCATGCCATCTACGTGCACAAGCATGGCCAGCAGTTTCTCCCAAGAGTCTGTCCATGTCTTCAAAATGGGCTATTGCTTGGGCTTGATGGTCTATAAATCTCAAGGAAGCTGCAGGATCATTGGATAACTGTTGGCGGGCTGAGGTGAGGGCAACCGGATCTTCTAGTTCTGCCCGAATATACAGTGGTTCACTCACTTCCCGGTTCATGACCGATTTCTCTTCAGTGGCTCTCTGATCCTCATGATTCAGCCATGATGCAAAAGCCATTAGTTGCATATCGCCCAAGGCGATATTGGGATCCCAAGAGACCTCATTGGGCAGAATTAGATTGTGGATATAAAATTCTGCTAGCTTAGCTTTATCCTCTGCTGAGCTAGTGTTGCATACTTCAGTAAACTGCTGTGGGTCATGAATTTGCTCAATACCTCTTTGTGCTAGGGTGTTGATCTAGAATTGTAGCCACTGATCCTTTAAGTACAGCCCATAGGACTTTGCAGGATGTTTGCACTGCAAGGCTTCCATGGCCCAACTAGCCATGCAAGCCAATTGCGTCCCCTTTTGTTGTAGCTGCTCCTTTAAGGCTTGCACCTCAATTCTTAGCTGCTGTTCTTCTTCCTGTAGAACTGTTTTTGGTCCTTCAATATTGGTGGTCAGCTCCTTCTTGCCTTCTTGTTCAGATGTGATGCCCTTGGAGGATAGTCCTGCCTTTGCCTGGAGTTCTTGCAGCTGCAACCGTAGCTTTTGGTTTTCTTCCTATAGAAGTGCCTGCTGGCAGCTAGCCACATGTTTAGCCATAGTGAACTCACTTTTGACCTCCCTGAGCTGATCTTGTATAGGGCCTATGTCCCCCACCCCCTTTGATTTGGCAATTTGCATCCAGGTATGGGAGCGGACTCTTTCTTTCTCCAATTCGAAGAATAGAGGTACGGTGAATTTTTGTGGGATGATCTTGCCTGCCTCCAAGAAAGTGTAATATGAATTCAGATTGGGTGAAGGACTGGGTTCAGGTATATGCTCTCTTGCTGTTTCTTGAGGGGGTTCTGCCTCATCCGCCCTGGGTGATGAAGGTCCTCCTTCTTCTTTCTGTTCGGTTTCCTGTAGTCGAGCTAAGGTATCCTGTAGGACGTTCGCAGCTTCCTGTAGCCTGGTTTTCTCGTCCAACAGGTCCACTCGGTCTTGCCATGTGCTCTTCTTCGAGCTGCCCTTTTCATAGGTAACTGTGAATTGTGAGGGAGATTTGTCTTTGGGAGAAACAGGGGTGTCCTCAATGACAATTGGGCTGCTGGACTGCTGCTGTGGTTTTCCTGTTTTTATCCGAACACTCCTCCGTGCTTTGAAGTAGAGAGGAGGGTCCCTCTTCCTTTTTCCCTTTGGCTTAGGTGGCGTACTGAGGCCAGCTAATACAGCCGCTGCCTCTCTGGCTAAAACATCCACCTTCTGCTTCTCAGATTTTGGTTGTGCATGGCTTCCTGTAGAAGCCTGTTCTTGCACCCTTGTGCTTCCTGTAGACGCTGGTGTCGGGCTTCCTGTAGAAGCCTTGGTCTTTGCTTTTGGGCTTCCTGTAGAAGCCTGCTTTTCCTTTCCTGTAGCGGTAGGTGTCTTCCCTTTTTCTCTTTTTTCTACGGGGGTTTGATCCTTATGTTTGCTTGCGAGTGCTGGAGAGGTAATTGGGCTGACGTGGCTTTCCCCGACTCTGTCTCTTCTGCTTTTTGACCTTATTTCTCTTGCTGACAGGATGGGGGAGTCAGCTTTTTCTTTAGCCTCTTCTTCCTCAGCCACCTCTTCCTTGTCTTCAGTGCTGGAGGAGCCACTCTCTTCGATCAGCATTTTAATGTCTCCATCTCGTGTCAGATTCCTAAATGACTCCCAGGAGAGGGGAACTTTATATGAGTGCAAGGCATCTTCCACAAGCAATTTTATTAACCCATGATGGGCTATCTGATCAGGGATGCCCTGTCTTAGTTTGGTAGCACACTCCATGAGGGACTGTAGAAGATAATAAGGGATGCTTAGTTTTTGGTCTACAGGATCGTCAATTCCGTGCCTTAACTCAGTGAGGAGCCGGAAATGATATGCATATACTATACTGAACCGGCCTTCACACGTAATATACTTCATTATTTGCAAACTGACTTCATTCCACGGTGGTGTTAGGCTCGTCCTTCTTACCCCATTTTTATCCTCTGAGAATTCTTCCTCAGGTGGGAAGAAATCCTTCTTTGCTTGCTGGCTCATCTTCCGCTCTTCTTTGTCCCACGACAGACCCATGGGCAGCTCTGTAATCCGACTGATATGCTCTGGGGTGAGTTTGAGGCTGAGACCTCTGAAGGTTACCGTGGCCAATGTCTGTGATTTAGGCTGCAGAGCCCGCAAAAATTCCTCGGCTACTTCATCATCGTAGCCCTGTAGTTTATCACAGAAAGGCATCCATTGTGCTCTAGTGAAGAGCTCAACCACTGCCGGGTTTCTCCTTAATGCATTTGAATTAGTGGGCTCTCGCCTGATAAACCCGCCAAGCATGATGAACACAGTGGTTTATACCAGAGGTGGTGGATACACAGGAAATTCGGTCTTAAAGATAGAACATGCAATGAATTTTCAGACCACAGTTTGATTATACAGCTATCCTGTAGGAGCGATAGTATAGGCACGACAATCCAATTCTTTATGACCACACTGTGACTAATGGCCTTGCCACCTTTAAAAAAACCAATTGCGGAAGGAGTTACAGGGTTACCTCTTTTCTGCCACCTTTTTTTACGTGAAGACTTCACCTTCAGGTAGAGCCGCGTTCCTGTAGAAACTGCTTCCTGTAGGATGGCGTTCCTGTAGAAACTGTTCCTGTAGGAGCAGTGCGCAGGCTTCGGGAAGAGCTTTAGTTGGCTGGCGGTCGAGAGGTGCTTTACCAGCGTTCAGGTAGCCGAGAGCTCGGCGTATCAACATGCAGAGGTAAGCAGAGGATCTACTCGAGTTTTGAAGTGAGGTTGATGGAGATACACGCTTAATCGAGCCGATTAGATTTTGAATCAGCGCAGCTCGTGGCGCGGGGGTGAGCTGTCCCCGCCGGACCGTTGGGTGACGTCACCCATCATCCGCTTGCACATTCGTTTGTTGCCGCATTCATTCCCACAGATCTGCCGCCCCCCTTTTCGGTTAAACTTCACTTCTCGGTTGACGGGACTGATCTTCACGTGCTTGCTGCGTGTTTCTTTCGTCGTGGCTGCCACCTCGTCCTCTTACTAACCCTTTACTAACCGACGTGGCCAATCACTGGCCTTTAGGCCGCTCAACCATTCACCTTTATGCCATGCAAAACAAATCGAAGTAATAATCATGCAGTTTGATGGAGAGAAGGATTAGAACACTTACCTGTGCACGGATGCACATGATTTCCAGTTTTTTTGAGCGATGGATCTACCTGCCGCCTGTGGCTGCACATTCCTGCAGGCTCGTGGTTACAGGATGCTGGCGATGGAGTGAATGGTTCTGCTTTCATGCACCCGTGTTTGATCTCAGATGGCGGTGCTGTGAACGGTCTTCACTTGAGCAGGTTGAACTGTTACAGGATCCCCGCGAGGGGTCTTGTCACCGTTCTTTCTCCTCGGGTGTATGCTGCATGCTGGCGGTTCTGGCTTCTCGATCACGATCCCAGCGCTTCTGATGTATCAGCGTGGATGTGGTATGGTTCTCGGTGCTTAGTTTTTCTTTGACAGATGCTTCCTCACGAGAACTGATTACTTCGTTGTGCTGTTGCAGGGATCTTGGTTGCATGGCGACGAGGATGGTGGAGGACGATAATGGCAATGTTCAGGGGTGCCATCATTGGCATGCATGCATTCAATCCACTCCTCAGTCGCTAGATCTTCATTTGAAACACATTTCGGCCATCGTAACCTTCTACAGGAAGTTTCCTGTAGAACACCGAGTTTCCTGTAGAAATTTGGCATTTTCCTGTAGAAGATCCGCGTCTTCCTGTAGGAAGACTGTCTGTTCCTGTAGAAAAACTGTATCCTCCTGTAGAAGATCCAAAGCATGATAATAATTGCACATACCTTAAAAAACATTGCTGTTCTTGGAGGAGGTGCTGATGACATCCTTTGCTAGCATGATGAAGGCCCCTGGCTTGGAGTGGAGAGGCTTCTTCTCCTCCATAGAACATCTGCATGCAAACCTTTTATTGTGCTGATTGCTTTTTCTTGTTTTCTTTTTTTTTTTCTTTTTTTTTTTTTAGAAAGACAATAGGAGCGCCTCAATGAGGTTTTCACCCCTACTACCTGCCTTGGGCGCCTCAGAGAGGTTTTCACCCAAGGATCTTTATTTTTCTCTCTTTTCTTTTTCGAAAGACAATAGGAGCGCCTCAATGAGGTTTTCACCCCTACTGCCTGCCTTGGGCGCCTCAGAGAGGTTTTCACCCAAGGATATTTATTTTTCTCTTTTTTTTTTTTTTTTTTTTTTTTTGTGTTTTAGATCCTTCAGGGTATGCCCAAAGCGGAGGCAGAACCCTTCTCTATGACCAAAACAGATTTCTCCATAGTGCTGATAAACTCTTGTCTTGAGAGAGGTCTTCCATAGATCTTCAATCGGTGCCCATTGACAAGCATGGGAATGGATTCCTCATCAATGGTTCGAATGAGGACAGATCCATTGTCATGGCACTGTTCCACCACATATGGTCCTAGCCATCTGGTTCTCAACTTCCCCTTGAAATCTTTGAATCTGGAATCATACAACAAAGCCCAATCTCCCGGCTGAAACTACTTGTCATGGAGATGTTGGTCATGCCACACCTTCCTCTGAAGTTGAACCACTTCTGAGTGAAGGAGGGCCTGCATGCGGTGTTCATCCAGTCCATTCAGCTGTAATAACCTTTCTTGCTGTGCATGGCTGAGATCTAGGTCCAGCTGAGCTGCCAACCTCAAAGTGTTATACTCAAACTTAATGGACAGTAAAGCTTTCTTCCCATAGACCAGCTCATAAGGTGTGAAACCGGTGGTGGTCTTCCAAGTGGTGTTGTAAGCCCATGTGGCTTCAACTAGGCGATCTGCCCAGTCCTTTCTGCTGCTGTTCACCACTTTGGTCAAGATCCCTTCTAGAGCTCTATTGGTGACTTCCACCTGCCCATTTGCTTGAGGATGATAGGGGGTGGAAGTCCTATGCTTGATCTTGTGATGAGCTAATAGATCTTCAACCAAGTTGGAGGTGAACTGGCTCCCTTGATCGGTCACCAGCTCTCTTGGGTAGCCAAACTTGTAGAAGATGTTCTCTCTTAAGAACTCGACCACCTTTTCTTCTGTTGCTGCTTTGATTGCTTTAGTCTCTGCCCACTTTGTCAAGTAGTCAGTACACACAATGATGTAGGATCTCTGCCTCGAAGAGGGATTGATTGGGCCCACAAAGTCCATGCCCCACTTCTCAAATGGCTCGAGAGTCACTTGAGGTTGGAGAGGCATCTCATCCCTTTGGGTCGGTTTCCCCATTCTTTGGCATTGGTCACACTGGCTAACATATCTTCTGACATCTTGATGAAGTGTGGGCCAATAGTAGCCTGCCTGCAGGATCTTGAAGGCAGTTCTCTTTGATGCAAAATGTCCTCCACAAGGCCCATCATGACAGGTGAGGAGAATGTCAAAGACTTCCTCCTCCCTTACACAACGCCTTAAGATCTGATCGGGGCCAAGCTTGAACAGGTTGCCCCCAATCCATGTAAATGAGGCACTCTTTCTGATGATTTTGCTCTTCTCTTTTGAAGAGAGGTGCGGAGGGAACTGAGCTGAAACAAGGTAGTTTGCTATATCAGCAAACCATGGAGAGAGTACTGGGATAGCAAACAGATGCTCATCAGGCATCTGGTCATCCACTGTCCCATCTTCATCTGCAGACAAATCCAATCTAGACAAGAAGTCAGCAACAACATTTTCTTTTCCTGGTTTATCAACAATGGTTAGATCAAACTGCTGCAATAAAAGTAACCATCTAATAATACGAGCATTCACATCTGGTTTATTCATCAAGTATCTAATAGCAGCATGGTCAGTATGTACAAAAGTCTGGTAACCAGTAATGCAATGTCGGAACTTGTTCAGTGCATGAACCACAGCTAAGAATTCCTTCTCGGTTACAGTGTAATTCAGCTCTGCTTTGGACAAGTTTTTGCTAACGAAGTAAATGGCATATGGAATTTTTTGCTCAACTTGTCCTAAGGCTGCACCTATGGCTTTGTTCGAGGCATCAGTGTGGATGTGGAAAGGTAGGGCCCAGTTTGGACCCCTTAGGATTGGAGCTGACACTAACTTGTCTTTTAATTCATTCAAACTCTTCTGACAATCGTCAGTCCAATTAAACTCCACATCTTTTGCCAACAAACCAAACAATGGTGAGGCTAACTTGCTGAAGTCTTTAATGAACCTCCGGTAGTATCCTGCTAATCCCAAGAAACTCCGGACATCCCTTACTTTTTGAGGAGGTGGAACCCTCTTGATGAGAGCAATTTTGTTAGGATCCACCTGCAATCCTTGGGAAGAAATAGTATGGCCTAGCACGGTCCCTTCAGTCATTAGGAATTCACATTTCTCAGGGCTAAGGGACAAGTTCATCTCGATGCACTTGGTTAGGACCTTTCCCAAGTTGGACAATGCTTCCTGGAAGTTGGCCCCATAAGGGGTAAAGTCATCCATGTAGATTTCCACTGCATCATGGACCAACTCCAAGAAGATGCTCAAGACAGCTCTCTGAAAAGTAGCAGGAGCATTGCATAGCCCAAAGGGAAGGACTCGGTAGGCAAAGGTACCCCAAGGACAAGTGAAGGTGGTCTTATCTTGGTCTTCCGGGCTGATTTGGATTTGATTGTACCCGCTGAACCCATCCAGGAAAGAGAAGAACTTCTTTCCTGCCAGTCCATCCAACACTTGATCTATGAAAGGTAGAGGGAAATGGTCCTTCTTGGTAGCTTTGTTCAGCTCCCGGTAATCTACACAGATCCTCCACTTCCCATTCTTCTTGGGAACCAACACTAGAGGGGACACCCATTCACTATCTGAGATGGGGTAAATGAATCCGGCATCCAACAGTTTTTGCAATTCTTCCTTGACAATGTCCTTAAGGGCTGGATTCATTCTCCTCTGGGGTTACCTAACTGGTTTACAATCCTCTTTGATGTATATATGATGGGTACAGACCGAGGGGTGGACTCCTTTCATCTCCTTATAGCTCCAAGCAAAAGCATCTAAGTGGCTGGCCAATAGGCTACACAACTCCTTCTCCTGGGAAGGAGATAGAGAGGAGCTGATCTTTAACGCTCTCTCAGGGCCGAACTCCACACTTTTGACTCTGGGAGTGACAGGGCTGGTTGTACAAAGGTCCACTAAGGTGCTAGCTTGGGCATCCTCCACCAACTTCTCTAAAGATAGTGCACTGGAAGGTGGATTCTGGATCAGGGTCTCAATTAAATCATCCTTGGTAGGAGAACTTCTTCTAGCGGTATCTAGGGTGCACAGAGGTGCAGAGTACACCTCGTCTTCCTCTCCGTCCTCCAACCAGAGTGGTAAATCATGCTCTAAAGAGGGTTGGGCAGGAGGGTATAGGACTAGCTGCTTGGACATGGGACCATTCTTGATGGTCATGTTTCCTGCCCGACAACTTATGTAAGCATCTGCAGTAGCTAACCAAGGCCTTTCCAAGATGAGAGGATATCTAGTAAGCTTGGCCTTTGGTTGCAGGACCAGGAAATCCGCAGGGTATTCCCAAGAATCAATTGAGACCAAGACATCCTCCACAATCCCTTCGGGAGTCACGGTGGAGCGATCTGCTAACTGCAGTACTGTCGAGGTCTTTCTCAAGGAACCCTGAAGATTGAGTTTAAGCATGGTATCCCTGGTCATCACATTGATGGCTGCCCCCAGATCAATCAAGGTGTGGGGGATAATGGTGCCATTGATGTGTACATCTACTACAGGACTTCCAGGATCTAGGTACTTTGGGCAGATGACTTGTCCTAGCATAAGGTCAGACAGTTGTCCTATGACATTGATAGTTGAGGCATCTTTCTTCCGTCTGCCTGGGTGTTTGAAACACTTCTCCTTAATCAGCTTGTTATATATTGGCACATCCTTGATGGCTTGGAGAAGTGGGATTTTTACACACAACTGTTTGAGCTCACCCAAAAGCTCATCTTCTTCTGGGTTTGGTTGTGTGGTGGCTGTTAGTCTCTCAGGAAAGGGTGGAGTAGGCTTTGGTTCACTCTCCTGATGGGTTTCCTCATCCTCTGGGGGAGGAGGTTGGCGATCTGGAAGAGTCTTTCCAGATCTAAGATTGATCTCCTGGATCTCCACAGCATAGGTAGGGCATGAGGTCTCCCCAGTATATACCTGCTGAGCCTGTCTATTGTTGGGGTTCGGGTTCGGTTGAGCAGGCATCTGAGGTTGCCTTGGAGGAGCAGGAGGTAAAGGCTGAGGTTGAACTGGTGGTGGAGGCAAAATGGCAGGAGGAGTGTTGTATTGGGGCCTCCACCCCGACTGATGAGCACTCCATTGAGGCTGCGACTGGGTATGTGAGTGATATGGGTGAGAAGTAGGTTGAGTAGGGTACTGAGGTGGATAAGACCATGGAGGAGGCATGGACCAGGAAGGATGAGCAGGGGGACCCCAGGAAGGCATGGGAGTCAAGTGGTTGGGGTTGTAATAAGCTTGAGATGCCCCTTGCATCCCCTGCTGATAAGGTCTAGATCCTTGAGGCCTCCTTTGGTTGATGAAGTAGAGAGGTTCAGTGGGGGCTTCAGTTCCTTGGTACATGGCTTTAAACCCAGGCAAGGTTGGACACTGATTTGTTGGGTGGTCTTCCTCACAAACGAAACACACTTCGACCGAATGCAATGGACATTCGTTCTTAGGGTGTCTTCTGGTGCACCTAGGACAGAAGACAGCCAAGGCTCTCTCAGCTTCCTCTTTCTTTTGCTGGATCCTGAATGTGTCCAGCTGCATGGCAATGGTATGTCTCACCTCACTCTTAAGATCTTCTAATTGGTTTGTAAGCTCATGTTTGGAGAAAGGGACACCGGTGGAGAGGAGGTTTCCTCTACCTCGTTTTCTAGCTGCCCTGGAATGATTTCGAAACACAGTCTTGATGTCCTCATAAGGCAGTTGGTAAATGTCCCCCCCAGTTAACATGTGAAGGGTGTCTAGGAGATCTTCAGGGACTCCTCGGAGTAGAACCAACTTGAGGGATTCAGGGTCAAGTGTGCATCTGGCCCATTTATAGCTAAGTTGGAACCTCTCCTCATAGTCCTCTAAAGACTCATCATTCCCCATGGTCATTCGAAAGATCTCTCCCTTGGTTTCCTTGGACCTACAATAATCCCTATACTTGGTATTGAAGGCTTGCTGCATCTGAGCCCAAGTGGTGATGCTATTCCTAGGTAATCCCATGAACCAGCGTAGTGCTGCATCCTTAAGAGTGGAAGGGAAAAGCTTCAACTTTTGCTCATCCTCAGTATAGTCATAGGTTCGACAAAGGACAGCAAACTCAAACAAGAAGGTATCAGGATCCTCAGTGGTCAGTCCATGGAAGTGAGGCAAGGCAGAGGGGCTAATGTTTTTCATTTTCATATCCCCATTGGTCTCTCGGATGGGGAAAGCTCCTTCTATTCTCTCATCTTCTCTCCTGTTATCAGCCATGGCTTCAGATGGAGTGGTTTCTAACTCTTCTTCTTCTATAGGGTCTTGGTATATCTCGGGATGTTCACCTATAGGTTCCTCTGGGTCACTGTCACCAAAGAAGAGAGAAGGGTGACTTAGTGATGTGGTGGGGGTGTTTGGTAGGAATTTGCCTGATCTATCTCGGTTCCTACGAGGCATGAAAGGGAAAGGACTCTTCTATGTTTTTAGTGCTTTTGTTTTTTCCTTGTACCTGCAAAACTGAAACAAAGTGATCTACAACTAACTAGATTACTCAAATGAAATTTGCGGAATTGGAAATATTAATCTAGGAAAGCAGGAAATATTAATCTAGGAAAGCAGGAAATATTAATCTAGGAAAGCAGGAAATACTAATCTAAGAAAGCGGGAAAGATTAATCTAGGAAAGCAGGAAATACTAATCTAAGAAAGCAGGAAAGATTAGTCTAGGAAAGCAGGAAAGTCTATGCTACTTTTGCAGAATGGAAATGAAGCAAACTACTTAGCAGAAGGTAAGAGTAGGAAAGTAGAGGAAAAGCAACAGGTGCTAATACTCTGACTCTTCCCCGGCAACGGCGCCAAAAAGATGGTGAGCTCCAGTATTGTAGCAATAATGCTACAACTCCTAGGGCTTCCTGTCTCTTAATTTTATCAACCCGGTAGTTCGTACAAACTTGGAAGCGACGGTGCTGTATGCACAAGTACTAGCCCTTGTCGCAGTTGTCACTTGGTCAGCTGGCACAAGTCCGCTAGGGCTTAAGCCAACTTCTATAGGCTCACAGAAGAAGCTTTATCAATGATGGACGAAAGCTAACTCAAAGGAAGGCTACGCTACTTGACAAACTGAATCAAAAGCAATTTAAAGCATGTAAATCCATGAAACCCTAATTTAACTAGTCTATCTTCTATAATGCAAAGAATGTGGATGCAACTCCTATGAATGCTGTCATTACCTCTAACAAGTGTAAATGCATGGGTCTAAGCTACTTGCATCATGAGAAATGTGTTTTTGTGTTTTTCCTTTAGGTGTGTGGAATGAGTGTGAACTTGGCCTAATTAGGGTTTGATTGTGCAGGTGGGATGGAGAAGGAAGGAAAGTGTGGGACAGGTTGGGGAGGCTAGGAGAGGTTCCTAAGGATCCTTAGTACCCATCCACAGAGGTCCCTCACGTTCAGAAGCTCGGCAACGAAGTGAATGGCCTCCTACAGGAAGGCTGCAGGGGATCCTACAGGATACTCTGTTTTCTACAGGATGGCTGTGCACGTCTACAGGATGGTTGGCCGTGGAGGTTTTTAGGAGTTGATGGAGTGTTGGAGTGGTGTGGGAGGCTAAGGGAGATGGAGATGGACCTAATGATGTCTTAGGAAATGGCAAGTCAGACGAAGGAAGGGTGCATGCAATGGGTTGATGTTTTGGAAGGGTGGAATCAACGAGAGTGAAGGAGATGGAGCTGTACGTGAAATGAGAGAGTTGGAGGGCACATGAGTGAGATAGAGGGTGAATAGAACTTGCAGGTGGATGAAGAAAACGACGAAGGAAATCGCTTGAGCAAAAGCAGTGTAAATAAAACAAATGACCTGTGCATGAAAACAAGGAATTCATTAACCTATTATGCCATGAAACCTATAAATCCAAAATGGAAACCAAGCAATAAAACTAATGCGTGAGAGTGCAGTATGGATCAATGTCGAGAATGTATGAATAAATCCTTAATGAAAAACGTTCATGTGGCAACTTGCGTGGAGATGAAACGACTGCTGTTCTTTTTGGTGGCTGATCATGGTCTACACCCCAATCCCAAACAGTGAGATGGCTGTGAGCCTTTACAACCTGTTTTTGTTGGAGCTCCAAGAGATTTATTCTACCAACCTATCAAACTTGAATACTGAAAGCAAAGCATCATACCAGTCCTATCTATGCTAATGAAAACAATTAAACTAACAAGCTGGAAATCCGAATTGCATAGGAAACTAAACAAACTCAAGTGCTGGACCTAATTGTAAATGCATTACAACACTGAGGAGGTCTATGGCTCTCAGGTTGGGCCCTAACCTGAGAGCTATAGCTCCTTGAGAAAACTCAGAACTAACTCAAAAGTGGCCTTCTTTATTCATAATCTGATAACATGCCAAATTGGCTTACAAAAGAGAACGAAACTTGAGTTGTGCTCCAAAATTACAATAGTAATACGAGAGTTTCAACAACCTAACCAAGGCTAAGGCCTCTATACTTATACAAAACGATGATCCAACAAGTATCCATGATTCTAGGAGCTCGGCTGCTTAATCTAGAGTTTAACTGCTGATCCTGTAGGATGGTCATAAATGTTGTTTCCTGTAGAGCAGTTTTGAACTGTTGTTCCTGTAGAACAGCTGGCCGGGTATTAAGCTCGGAGGGAGGATGGAGTGGGGCTCGGAGTTCTTGGTGAGGATCACGAGGAATGTCCCCCAAGACCGTGGACAACCTCTCCTTACGTCAGCAGTGCCAACTCGTTGTCTCCTTGCCACCTTTTCGTTGTCTTTTGCTCCCTTTTAATGCCAAAACCTGGAATCACAATGAATTAGCTACGTAGATAAAGTGCCTATCCTTTCTCCTACAAACAACATGAATAAACTAAGAAGTGTATGCATAAACAATAAAAATGAATGGTTTGAGCAAGCAAAATAGGCCAAAAATGAGCCCAAATTGTACCAAAATTGGGGCTCATCACCTACTACAAGTATGTTCATTGCGAGCTTGACCTCCCAACAGGCCGTCACCTTAGTCCCGGTGCAACCCACAATTCTGAACCCTCTTGTATCATCCATCATAGTCACCTATCTGGTTCAACTAGAGGTCTTGAAAAATTTTCATGTCAATTATTCAATCCCTCCAATAAGTGGCCAGGATGTGCCACTTCCTAGGGGGAAGAATCTGAGTGTTTTTATGGTTTCAAGCACCACCAATGTGAGTAGATAACAGGCTCACATGGTCGGCATGAACCAGACTTCTTCTGGAGTTATTCAAAACCCTGCCAGTCCTACTAGATCAAGCAATGTCTAGTACCAATAGGTTCAAAATCCCATTGGTCCATCTGGGTCAAGCAATTTCCAGTATCAACAACCTTATGAGGTTTAGGTTCAGTACCAAACACCTTACATTCCATATGGTTCTCAAGGGACATGTTGGCATTATGACACAGGTGTTTTCCTTGATGGAAACTCACTCAGATGATAGATGACAGTTCAGCAGGTTAACAACACAGAGTTCAGATCAGACTTCACAGGATGAAGAAAGAGAGGTATGCATAGGTTCACCATTGGCCAAGCCGCGTATACACGTGGGTTCACTGTATACAAGTCTCGTATATGTAGACAAACAATTTCACAGAATGAAATGCGCGTATATCTTAGAAAACTAATTTTTGGTCCAAGGTATTTGGTCCATGGTATTTTGATCCATGGTATTGGTCCAAGGTATCTGGTCCGAGGTATTGACCCCAGGTATTGGGTCCAAGGTATTGGTTGTAAGTGGTTTTGGTCCATGGTATTGAGTAAGGCCTAAGACTATAAAAGGAAGGGAAGATCATTAGGTCAAGGCACTCAAGTATTGAATATCTGATGAAGAGTAAGATCTAGTATATAGCTTATTGAGCATAGCTAGATCTGAACTGAGGAAGAACCTTAGCGCTTTCTTCCTTAGTGCTTAATGAAGGATAAGATCTAATGATGGGTCAAGATCTTAAGGCTTGAAGTGAATTATCTTTATGTGGTTTGATCATTTATCTAAATAAGTGGCGCATGTTGTAGTCTTTAAATATGATGATCTAGGTATAACTGAAGTCTGAAATTGTTGTAATGTTTAAATCATCATTTATAGATCTGTATGTAGGTTCACTTTAGCAAAGGTGCATATACACGTTGGTTCTACATATCAAAACAACGTATACATCATAAATTTGATTCATAGATCTATACGCAGGTTCGCCTTGAGGAAAGCGGGTATGCACGTAGGTTCATCACATGGAAGTAGCATATACCTTATAAAATATTTTTTAGCTGATTCTATTTGCTGTTACAGTGTTTTGGGTTCTGGCTTGGGTTCTAGCTATTGTATTCTAGTTACAGTATTCTGAAAGATCAGATTGAATGGTTGTCAAAGTGATTGATTGATTTGGTTGTGGTTGGTTCAAAAGGAGATTTGTTGATGCAGATATATTTTATGATTGAATGATGTTGTTGATGGATCCAGCCTGAAAATTTATGAAACATGGTCCCTAAAAGAACATAGAAGGTTGTAGCCTTCTGTAGGCTGGCACCTATGTACTAGTAAAAGAGATAGGGGGTTGTAGCTCCCTTCCAGTAGAAGCTGGAGAACGAGAGAAAGTTATAGCCTTCTGCAGGTAGAAGATTGCGTACTGGTATAAGACTGCACCAGTACAAAAATTGTAAAAACAAGTTTCTTATTATTAAAAAGAAGACAAAGACAATTACAACAGGTGGTTTTCAATCATGTTGGGTTTCCACCTTATATCTTGTGTTCATGTGTGAGATTGTCTGTTCTATTTCTACTACACCTGGTTACTGTTTATATGGTTTTGATGCACTGATTAAAAATCAACATATGATGAATTGGCTGAATCATAAGTTTGCTGGATATATGCTAGTTTCCTTAAACACAGTTGCGTATACACGCAAGTTCCATTAACTGAAGTAGCATTTATGAATCTGATTATGGAAATGAAAAAATTATTGACTTGCTAATACTGATTCACCCCCCCTCTCAGTATTATTTCCAACAATTGGTATCAGAGCAGGTCCTTTAGAAGAAGCTTAATCGCTTGAAGGAAGATCCATCATCATGAGTAATCAAGAAAGAGAGGGATCCTGTTGTGGGGAAAAATGCCTATGCAGGACGATCCTATCCACCTAAGATGTGACAGCGCCTTAGCAACAAACGAATACAGCTATTATGATTTCTTCCTTTATGAAATGTGAAAGAGGGGAGATCGGCAGACTTACCTTTGTCTTCCGGTTGTCCCTCGATCTAGATCCTCTTCTCTTTGTGTGTCCACAACTACTTGTCTCCTCGCTTGCTCAAGAGAATAGCTACTTGAATCCAACGAGATCACAAGAGAACAACTACCTGTGACAAGAGAACAGCTACTTGCGACAAGAGAGGAACACAATGCAAAGGCAAATATACATATTCATAAATGATTCATGATTAGAAGTAAATCAAATACACTAATGCAATCATACAAAATACACCAGCATATAGGAAAGAATCAAGATAGCTTTATTGATAAGTAACAGGGTTCAGGAAGAGATACAACCCATAGGGCTCCAATCTAGCATCTCCTTCCCAGCAGAATAGAATTCCTTCTTCAGCTCCCTTCAAAGCATTAAGCACCCAATGATCCAATCTCAAACTAACAACAATTCTTTGCAATAACAAGATTCCAGCCTCTAGATCTCATGGAGGAGAGATCCATATATAGATGTTTGGAGAGAGGATGAGTCAACTTGAGATCTGACTAGTGTCCTCTCCCTCTATCAATTCTTGAGTCCACTTGGAGGTTCTTGCTTCCACTTGGAGATTTGGAACCTCTTACTCATCACCAGTCGAATTCCTTGATGCAAGTGTCATTTTGGAAGCTTCTTGGGCATTGACACCTTGAGGAATGACTCTGCCACATGTCCAAACTCGCTCAGCACAGGTAGCCTTTGTTGGAGTTGACATTCAACGCAGGTAGACAGTGGAGCAGTTGACATTCAGCGCAGATGCTTAGTGGAGCAGTTGACATGATCCAGAATTGGCTTGTTTTTGAGTGTTTTCAGGTGGAGAACTTCTGTGAATTGGTGTGGTTGGTTTGCCTTGTTCCTCTAGGGGTAGGAACAACATGTTTAGGAACTTTGGATCCCTTAGATTATGGACATTTCATGCTCGAGGCTGTAAGGCACAAAAATGTCTATAACAATTGCCCCCTAAAGTATGAGGCCGTTTATCGGGTGAAATGCTTTATCGAGGAGGGTCCGAAGTTCATCCATCTGCTGGGAGGAGACCTGTAATAAAATACAATACAATACATTATGATTCATACTGCTTTCATGATCTATCTGAGGCGGGCATTCCCATGCTCAGCTTTATAAATTCATTTTTGTACATAGAACAGGCGATCGTCTGATGGTAGACTGATAATTTTTGCGAAATTATCATCCTTTGAGTAGGATGATCATCTGCTGCAATGATGTACATGTCAAATGTCTTTATTTTTCTTGAATATATATCGCAGCCCGGATGGATGAAACTAGATCCGGGGTCTTCAAACTCGTTCGATCTTCACTCTAAGTACAAGTCGATCCATGTGAGAATTGCGCTGAAGTCGAACATGGAAAGACATCGCTTGATTACCGGTCAATGATGTAAACCGTTAACAAGCGCGAGAGGAATCACCGATAATGATAATGACCCTCAAGGTACTGCAGTACAATTCACGTGGTGTGAATAAAGGACTTGGCGTTGAACACCACGCAAAATCTTCTGGTCGAAGGTCATTGATGTATACCTGTCGCCGGAAGTGAGAAACTTGCCATTGAGGCATGCAAGCTTCAAAGTACTGAAGGGGTTGTTCCTAGATCGACTTCTTGGATAATGAGCTGATGTCGACAAGAAGCGATCCGTCAAAGGAGGGCCTTGATGAATCCCACATCGGTGACACGGAACGGAGCTAATGATTTTAATGGAGGTGAAAACGATCTGTGACATATGATTCAGGGTGGCAGTCATGAATGGATGAAGGATAATGTATGGCAGTGGATGGGACCCGGTTGACTCTTTCTGAATGACTTCTCTTGAACATATGGCGACACTGATGCGATGGATCGGTAGCATTACCCCAAATATGGATGGTATGGCGAGACCATGGTGATGTGACCAGTGAATGAAACAACCCAACCTGATTGTGGTACGGAGGAAAAGTGTCATGTTCAAGAGCGACCTGCTACCATCAAAGTTTTCTTGATTCTTTCCCAATTTTTCCCCAGTCATTGCTGACCAATACCTCTTTATTTTTGTCAAGCTTGAGGAGGATAACATATGCTTGTTCTATAACCTGCCCTTCGGGCAAGCCCATCGCTATGTTTTAACGAGCCTAGCGATAGTGAAACTCGTTCTCGTCTAAAGACAAGTTTGTCGCTATTTAATAATTTTAACGAGTCTAACGACAAGGATAACTCGGTCCTTTTCATTTTTAGAGAGTCTGAAAAGGTACATAAAGTTAACTCCAAAATTCCTTTTTCGTCATCTAATCCCTTAAGTCTGAAAAAGTATAAAACAATACAGAAGGGATGAGTTTTCGATAACTTTAACGAGCCGAATAAAACAAGCGCTCGACCTTTTTGTGCAATAATCCCTCAGGTCCAAAAAGATTAAAATCTAGAGGAGGGATAGCTCTTCCTGTCCTTTAACGAGCTGGAAGGCCAAAACTCGGCAATCTTTTCATATTTTACGAGTCAATTGAAAAGAGCTTAAAGAAGACTCGTCTTTTGAGGAACGAGTGATAAACAGGGATAGCAACTGATTCCAGGTACAGGTTGGAATTTTCCAATCACGGCAGTGTCACAAGGATGGCTAGGTGAAATCACTCTTCGCAGCTGTTCCTCAAAATGGGTAAACAATCATATGGAGGTGAACGATCGGCCAAATGAAGAGTGGAGGTGGCAAGTGCAAACACGACCAGGGCTTTAACGGCTGATAAATTTACGATCACAGTGGTTATTTACCAGGATAGGTTCATTTTTTAGTTAAAAATGAGCTTAAACACTGGAGGAAACTTTGCTCACTGCTTATATTTATTTTTTAACGAGCATGAAGACCGCGTTAAAACTGCTCGGATCTTGCGTTTATTTTTTAACGAGCATGAACTTTATGCTAAAACTGCTCGATTACCAAGTCATTTGATAAGAGTGTCTCATCAAGATTCTATTTTTTATGGAGCTTCATCTCACTAAGCTTTGCTCCCCATCCTTTCTTTATGCAAGTTCGGAAACGGCTAATCCTACGAGTTTAAAGGGTTAGACCTACAGGTTTAAAGGGAGGACATAAAAATTTAAAAAATAAATAGTCGCCCCTTGCTTGCACTCCAAAAGGTTTGCATGCCCCCAGGTATAAAGTATGATTTCAAGGTTACCTCTACTTTTCTGCCATCGAAACTTTCATTTCACCGGGAGAGGTCTACCTCTTTCAGGTTACCCAAATATTGTCTTGTTAATCTTTCAAACAAAACACTTCATCGGCAATGTCTACCGAAATAGACAGAGGTGAGTGACGACCCCCGCCTCCTCACATAACTTTGACAAAAGAATCTTATTCCAAAACAACCCCTCTTCCAAATAACGGACGGGGTACGGACTGGTCATATTCTCCCGCGGAAACCTACCCTATACCCAAAGTTTTCCTGCCGAAGCAGGCCAGGACGCATGCCCCCTGGGTTCCAGTCATATCCTCCCGGATTACTCGCGCTCATCAGGAGGACAGACCGTGGGTTGAGACACTTCTTGCATGAATAGACCATTTAGGTATGGCACATGACTATTTTCAATGTGCGATCCGGGAAACAAAAGTTGGTCTACGAGCTTGACCATTCTTCCTTCATGCGGAAAACACATTACTCTAAAGAGTGAGGAGACTACAGCTCCCATGCAATATATATAGTCTCATCCAAGGAGTAGGTTATAATCCAAGGGTCCTTGAACGACCATCACGTTCATTTGAACGATCTTCCCTTTCAATGTTATAGGCACATTGGGGAGGATCCCTAAAGGTCGACTGGTTCCTTTATCGAAACCTGATAGATTCCTCATCTCAGGTAAAAGCACTGGCGAACCAAGTGCTTTCCAAGCAATAGAGGAAAGGATACTCACAGATGCCCCCTCATCAATGATAGTGCCAGCCATTACCATTCTGTATATTTGACAAATAATTCTGAATGGTATACTGGCTGGCAACCGGGGTCTGCCTAGTTGGTTCCAATCAAAGGACACAACCAGGTTGCTTGGTGGTGGGACCGAATATACGGCCGGATATCGCTCCGATGAACTTCCTTCCTACGATAAAGGAATGGTGGCATTGCCCCCTTGATCATCAGAGTCAGTGCTGATGAAGAGAATCTGGACGGTGTCGTCTTTATTCTCCTCTGTGATGGTGTCATTCGAAGATGGAGCCTCTGAAGGCAAAACCGGGTCAACTGTCGTATCAACCTTTCGACTTTCGTCAGGCATGGATCTAGATGGTTCTTCTTCAATGACGGGTGCTTCGGCTGACCACTTAAGTGGCTCAGCCGGATTCTCAACTAGTGAGGGACTTGGCAGGAGTCTTTGATATCCAGGAGGGAGATGCGCTCGTAAAATCGGGCGATCTTCCAGAACTCTTTTTGCCTCGTCTAAGAAGGGACAACGGTGGATGGCGTGATCGCCTTCACACAGTCTGCAGGGAAATTTAGCTTTCCCGCTCTGTCCTGGGGCTTCACTCCCACTAGTTGACGGTGAGCAATCGGCATGGCTATCAGAGGTCGATGCTACCGAATTGTGCAAACGGGGGGACCAGTCTCTTAGTATCCAGGGGATACAGGGACAATCTCTATGGAAGTGGTCTCCCTTGCATATGACGCATGGCGATTTAGGCCTTACGAGTGCGGTGTGTGGATTTTTGTTAGATGACACTTGTTTGCCCCCAGTCGCCTTAGGCTCCTTCTTCTTCTTCTCTTTCTTCTTCTTCTCCTTCTTCTCCTTAGGAACCTGGTTTTTAATTCGACCAGTCCCTTCAAGCGAAGAGGAAGGAGGGGAGGAAGATGAAGTTGAAGGCTGGGAGGCAACTCTTGTCTGATCTAACTGTTGACTCGACTGTTCAGGAATGGTGGTGTTCTGAACGACACTGGTTGAAAAGAGCCAAACTGGTAGGCCAATTGTCAGTCCTGGAAGCGACAATGTGGCCATGTGGGGCGCACCAACATCTCCCCAAGAGGAGAAGGGACTAGGATTTCCACCAAGAGGAATTCCTTGGTTGGTGTGCTCCATCTTTTCAACCTAAAGATCAACGCAGGATTAAAGGGTGATTGTTCCGTTTAAAATAAATTGTTAACGACGCTTTAGACACAACTTGCTTTTTCAGTTTTAAAGAGTCGAGAAAAAGCTAAAGATGACTCTAGTCTCCTTCGATGTTTTAACGAGCCCGAAGTGACAAATGCTCGGATGGACTTTTTCTGTTATAGAGTCTGAAAAAGGCCAAAAGAAACTGCTCTGGAGTTCTAGGCAGAGGGTGTGCCAAACTTTTCGCAAAACCGCAGAATACTTTTTAGGGTACGGGCGGTCAATCTTCGTGAATGTTGTGTTCACTGCATTGCGATCAGTAGGGTGGCCGACACGGCTTCCTAAGGATAAAATATATATGCCTATAGGGGTCTCCCAATATATACGCGACGGTACGTGGGAGCACAATCCGTACTAGTGCTATCGTCCCTAAGGAGGAATCACCCACCTTCCACGAGATCGACAGTCACTAGGCTTAACGACGCTGGAACACGTCTCTAGCCTAGACTTCTATGTTGTGCATTATGTTACAAAGCGTTGTTAGGTTCATTCAGTTTATTTTAGGTTGATCTTTTTAAAGTTTGCCTTTCAAGGTTCACCACGAGATGTATGATACAACTTCCTAAATGCAGTCTAAGATGATAAGCAAGCTTTATTATCTTTTCAACTTTGAAAATCCTAACTACTAAGGGAAAAGAATAACACTATCTTTTCTCAAAGAGCAATCAGCACACTCTAATGCACTTTCCCTAAATCCAACATGCAAACTATCAAATGCAAAATGCACAATGCAGGTGTTTGTTTTCCACTTTCTTAGTATAAATGCCTACAAAGAAAGCTTTTTGCACAACTTTGAATTTGCTTTTAAGATGATCAATACAAACAAGTTCACTTTCTTCGAAATCAACAAGGGTAGAAGAGATTACAATCACTTTGGGATTTTCGAAATAAAGACTTGTTTTGACACTTTGAAAGAGACAAATTCAAACCAATAAGCAAAAGTAAATCTATAATCAATCTCAAAAAGCCAATGAACTCTCTTCTAAGATCACTATCAATCAGATCTGAATCAAAGGCTACAGGATGACTACTTTACTCATGCAAAGGAAAACTGTAAATGACGCCACAAACACATAAAAACATTCACAGTCTTTTTGTACAAAAGAGAGGCGGAATCTAAGCAAAGAAAAGGAGTTATCAGACTGGTACCTATGCTGGTTAAAGGCTACAAAAAACAGAGATCAAAACAGGGCAATAGACAGCAAAGAACCCCAATGGCACAAAGCCACACTGGATCAGCGCAAGTCTAACACTGTGGAGTTGAAATTCAGCGCAGGTAGCCTTCACGGGACCTGCGTTGAAATGCAGACTGCCTTCACAGTGCCTGCGCTGAAAGAGAAACTCTCGTTTCCCTTGGTTTCTGGGTCACAAAATGCTCAAAAATCAACTGTTTCAGGCCAAATCAGAAACAAAAGCAAGGTATAAACAGAGGGATGCTTTGAGAGGGTACTAAAAGACTATCACAAGGATCATCAAATCATTTGTGGATCTAGTTTAGATCATAGACAAGTCCAGCAAACTGGATCAAAGCAGCAACTTTCTACTTTGCATCCGGGAAAGATGTAGTTCGATAGTTGCTGTCAAGTCTATGAAGTAAACAAATGACAGAAACACAAATGAAATGAATAAACAAGTTATCCCCAGTGGAGTCGCCAATTTTTTGTGGGGAAAAATGCCTATGCAGGATGATCCTATCCACCTAAGGTGTGATAGCACCTTAGCAACAAACGAATACAACTATTATGATTTATTCCTTTATGAAATGTGAAAGAGGGGAGATTGGCAGACTTACCTTTGTCTTCCGGTTGTCCCTCGATCTAGATCCTCTTCTCTTTGTGTGTCCACAGCTACTTGTCTCCTCGCTTGCTCAAGAGAACAACTACTTGAATCCAACGAGATCACAAGAGAACAGCTACCTGTGACAAGAGAACAGCTACTTGCGACAAGAGAAGAACACAATGCAAAGGCAAATATAAATATTCATAAATGATTCAGGATTAGAAGTAAATCAAATACACTAATGCAATTATACAAAATACACCAGCATATAGGAAAGAATCAAGATAGCTTTATTGATAAGTAACAGGGTTCAGGAAGAGATACAACCCATAGGGCTCCAATCCAGCATCTCCTTCCCAGCAGAATAGAATTCCTTCTTCAGCTCCCTTCAAAGCATTAAGCACCCAATGATCCAATCTCAAACCAACAACAATTCTTTGCAATAACAAGATTCCAGCCTCTAGATCTCATGGAGGAGAGATCCATATATAGATGTTTGGAGAGAGGATGAGTCAGCTTGAGATCTGACTAGTGTCCTCTCCCTCTATCAGTTCTTGAGTCCACTTGGAGGTTCTTGCTTCCACTTGGAGATTTGGAACCTCTTACTCATCACCAGTCGAATTCCTTGATGCAAGTGTCATTTTGGAAGCTTCCTGGGCATTGACACCTTGAGGAATGACTCTGCCACATGTCCAAAATCGCTCAGCGCAGGTGGCCTTTGTTGGAGTTGACATTCAACGCAGGTAGACAGTGGAGCAGTTGACATTCAGCGCAGATGCTCAGTGGAGCAGTTGACATGATCCAGAATTGGCTTGTTTTTGAGTGTTTTCAGGTGGAGAACTTCTGTGAATTGCTATGGTTGGTTTGCCTTGTTCCTCTAGGGGTAGGAACAACATGTTTAGGGACTTTGGATCCCTTAGATTATGGACATTTCATGCTCGAGGCTGTAAGGCACAAAAATGTCTATAACAGATCCATCACACTGCCAATCTTTGATGGAAGAAACTTCATTTATTGGAAGGTAAGAACCACAACCTATCTTCAATCTCTTGGAATAGATGTCTCAGAAACAATGGAAGGAGGATATACATTTCCATCAGCAATCCCTACAGATGCGGCAGGTAAAAATAAATATGAAACCAATGCCAGGGCTGTCAATACATTATTGGGAAGTCTGTCACAATTAGAGTTTGTCAAAGTTATGTAGCTCAAATTCACCAAAGAAATATGGGACAAAATTATTCTAAGCTATGAAGGAGACTCTCAGGTAAAACGTGCAAAACTGCAAACTCTCAGAATTCAATATGAAACTCTCAAGATGCACAATGATTAAAGTATAACTAGTTACTTCTTACGTATAGATGAGATTTTTAATTGCATGAAGAATCTGGGTGAAGAGATAAAGGAAGTTACTTTATTTGAAAAGGTTTTAGGATCCTTTTCTGCTAATTTTGAATCAAAAGTACCTGCCAGAGAAGAAAAGCAGGATCTTTAGACTATTACTATGACACAACTGCACGGAATCTTAATTGCCTTTGAGATGAGAAAAGGACATCCATCAGATATGAGAGAAGTCATATTTAAAGCATCAAAAAAAGGAAAATAATAACTCAATGAATCAGGACATATTTCAGAAGAAGAAGAAGAAGAATCAAACTTTGTCAAGAACCTTCAACGAGGTTCCGGAAGATTCAGAGGTAAACTACCTCTCAAATTTTTTTCTTGTTGAAGAGTCGGTCATTATGCTGCCAAATGTCCTCATAAAGATAAACTTGACAAAGGTAAGGAATTTGCAAAATGGAATAGAAAACAAAGTGTAAGTAAGAAGAGCTACTATACTCATGAAGATAGCGATGGTTTATCAATTAGTGATGAAGATGAATATAGTAATGACTATAGACTTCTGATGGCTTATGAAGATGATGATTTCTTGGATGCTTTAGATGAAGATGATATTTATGAAGAAATATCCAAACTCAAAATCTGTTTAGAAGAAAAGAATATGATTATAGATACTTTGACATTCCAACTTGCTGAAAGAGAAAAACACAATGAAAAGGTCAAAGTACAAAGTTATCCTCTAATAATGATAGGTCTTAGATATACTGAAGAAGCATCTCAAGCACAAAAGTCGTCAACCTCCACTAAAAGCTATCTTGATGCAGCAAAGAGCAGTGAACAGTTTGACAATCATCAGCAAAGGCATAAAGTAGATCACCAGGTAAATCAGGCTCAAATTACTTCAAGGATGAACAGAAGCCACAACCAACCTTAGGTAAATTATACTCAAGCTTCTTCAAGAATGAATATCAATAGAAACTACAATCACCAGGTCAGTAGATTTGATAATCGCAGGAACTTCTTTAATGGAAAATGTTTTTCATGTCATAACTTTGGACACAAAGCTACTCAATGTGTTGCTCACAAGACCATCATGACTAGAGAAGCACAAATTCAAAGGAATGTGACAGGGATCATGAAAAGGTCCTACAATAACTTTTCTCTTCTTGAAAATGAAATAGAATGCTATATCTACAACAACTTCGGTCATGAAGAATATGAATGCAGTAGTAAATTTCGGCAACTATCTCAAAAGGAGAAAAATCCATTAATACTCAAAATATGGAGAAAGAAAGAACCATAGACAGAAAGATGTGGCATAGAATTGTATGCAGAAGGACAATAAAATCAGTGGTACATCAACAATGGATGCTCAAAACACATGACAGGTGACAAAGAAAAACTTCACTCATATAATTCCTTACAAAAGGAAAAGAAGGTCTCATTTGGAAATGGCACTCCTACTGTTATAAAAGGTAAAGACTCTGTTTTCTTAAAAGAAAAGTTTTAAGCTAGAAATTCTATGTATGTTGATGGTCTAAAGCATAACTTGTTGAGTGTCAGTCAAATGTGTGATCAAGGAAATGAAATAGTATTTGGATCAAACGGATGTGTTGTTCATGAGCTTGATACATGAGAAACCATGATCAAAGGTACAAGAAATCCAAACAACTTATAGATACTCAAGGGAGGACAACAACAATGCTACCTAAGCAAAGATGATGAACACTGGCTATGGCACAAAAGATTGGGGCATCCAAGATTTTCTCAAATAAGAAAAGCATGCAGAATCCAGGTTGTTCGTGATCTTCCTGATATCAAGATTCCTAAAAATACAATATGCAAATCATGTCAACTTAGTAAGAAAACCAGATCACACTGCCCTGAAAAGGAAGGATCAGCTAGTAAGCCTCTTGAACTTGTTCATACTGATTTATGTGGACCAACAAGGAAAAAGTCACCTCGTGGAGAAGAATACATTATATTGTTCATTAATGAATTTTCTAGAATGTGTTGGATAGGTCTTCTAAAGCATAAAGATGAAGCATTTGAAAAGTTCAAAGCCTTCAAAGCTTTGGTTGAAAATGAATCAAATTATCAAATGCCTCAGATTTGATCGAGGAGAGGAATTTACCTCAAATGAATTCTTTGGCTTTTGTGAACAACATGGAATAAAAATGCAATTCTCCACTACAAGGAATCCTCAGCAAAATGGAGTGGTAGAAAGGATGAACAAAAATGTTCAACAAATGGCTCGTGCTATGCTAGATGAGTCTGGAACTCCTGAAACCTTCTGGGGTGAAGCTGCATTCGCTGCCATCACTATTCTCAACCAAGAAAATGTTCAGGTAAACAACACTCAAACTCCACATGAACTTTGGTATGGTAAAACTCCAACTGTAAAATACTTCAAAGTTTTTGAAAGAAAATGTTACATTAAAAGGATGGATGAAAAACTTGGTAAGTTTGAACCTAGGGCAGATGAAGGTATTCTTCTTGGTGACTCTTCCCAGAGTAAAGGATAGAAATGTTATAATAAAAGACTTGGGAAAATTATTGAAAGTATTGATGTTGTGTTTGATGAAGCATGCAAAAATTCAAAACAGATAAAAATTGAAGATTATGAAGAAGATGAGGATTATCCTCCCACATCAAATCACACTAATTCTGAAGAAGAAATCAATGAAGCACCAGAAGAAGAGATAACGGTAGAAGAAAAGACTCCGTATGTATGTTTAAAAAAATCATCCAGAAACTTAAATTTTGGGACAGAAAGAGGCAGGTGTGTAGACAAGAATAACTATTATAGAAGCTTCAAGCTATCTAGCATTACTATCTTCCACTGAACCTCAAAATGTAAATGAAGCATGCAAAGATGAATGTTGGGTCAAAGCAATGAATGAAGAACTTGAGCAAATTGAAAAGAATAATTCTTGGGAATTAGTTCCTAGACCTCATGATAAGAATATCATAGGAACTAAATGGATATTCAAAATCAAGCTAAATGAAAATGGAGAAGTTATTAGAAACAAGGCCAAACTTGTTTGTAAAGGATATGCTCAACAAGAAGATATAGATTTTGAGGAAACTTTTGCACCTGTTGCTAGACTTGAAGCCATAAGAATGTTTCTTACTCTTTCTAGTTTTCAAAAATTCAAAGTATACCAAATGGACGTAAAATATGTCTCTCTTAATGGAGACTTAGAAGAAGAATTCTATATTGAGCAACCAGACGGATTCATTCTTGGAAATGATACAAAACTTGTATGCAGACTAAGAAAGGCTCTCTATGGTCTGAAACAAGCTCCAAGGGCCTAGTATTACTGTTGAAAAATGGCAACAATAAATGCTAAAAATAGAAGTGCTAAAAATAACACTACTAAAAATAGCAGTTTGGGTACCAGTGCTGGATTGGGAAACAGGGAATGAAAAATGGAAGTGCTAAAAATAGCATTTTTAGTAGTTTAGGATGGATTCCTATTTTAGTCAGTCCTTGGACTAAAAATAGGAAGTAAAATTCGAATTTGATATTAAATGCAATTTGTAAATTAATTAATTAATTAATTCATCTTAAGTTAATTAGTTAAGGAAAATCAAACTTGAAGTCTATCTGGGGACATGCAACAGTTTATCTATTCATTGAGGAATTTATCCATTAGTTAAAGAGATAAGGATGAGTTGTAATATTGAGTTGTAATTAGTTGGCTCAGTTAACTGAGTCAAGTCCAGTTAGATTAATTTAACAGTTTGTTAAATTAATGAGATTTCAGTTAGTTAATGCTTGCATGCATGCAACTACTGTATTTTAGATAACTGAGTATTCACTCATGGATAGCTCATGCATGTCAGTTCAGGCAGAGACCCACTTGAGATCAGAGAAGGGACAATGTACTATTAGTTGGATGAATATTTTTCCTATAAAGGAAGCTCGTCCATGATGAGGATTTATCTCCTGCAAGATTGCGCAATTAGATCAAAGGTTGGTGAGTGTATGAAGAGGCAAATTCACACAGGTGGTTGCACTGGACCCCAATCAGAATTGTGCAAAGAAATAGGAGGCTTGTAGGGTAGACCAAAGGTTAGATAGAGGCCTTTGACTGTCTATGAGCAGCAGAGGTATTGGAGAGAGAGCAGGATAGCTTTTGAGCTGATTCTTTTTGTAATATTGGCTATATTTCCTCTTGTATGATAATACAGGGTTGGGTTTTTAGGCTGAGGCTTTCCCCGGGTAAATTCCTCCATGTTATGTGTGATTGATTCCTTCCTATCAGTTATATGTGTTCTTATTGATGTTGCTCATGTTCGATTAAGCTTTCGCTAAATTTTTTGTAGAAGTAGATCAAGTGTTTTGCTTTAGTAAATTGCATTACCATGTGATCTACAATGGGAATTTATACATGGTATTGGAGCACAGGTGGTCAAGGAAGAACTATATACAAGAAGGGAGAAGTTGAAGTTTGTGATTCCTAAATATAGAAATCGAGTTCCTATCACATCTCTATTTCACCTATGGCATTCTATGGTTTGAGACTCAAATATGCCCTTGATAGTAGTTCGAATTATATAGCCTGGAAGGATCGCATGGAAGGAGTACTAGAGGATAACGGTCTAAAGGAATTCATTGATCAAGAAGTCCTCAAGCTGACTGGTGTTGCTGAGTTCGTTGAATGGAAGAAATGTGTGGCTAGAGCAAGGAGAATCCTTCTGGAGGGAGTTCGAGATCACATAGTCTTGAGTCTCCATGGCAAGGAGACACCATTTTCAATGTGAAAAACATTGAAAGATCTATATCAAAATAGCAGTGATCAAAGGAAGCTGGCACTGAAGGAAAACCTTTGAAAGATCAAGTGTGAAAAGGGTGACACAATCTCTATGTATCTGAACAAGCTCAGCACATGCAAGGATGAGCTTGGAAGTGTAGGGATCGTGACAACTAATGATGACATGGTGAGTCTTGCACTCCTTGGTCTTCCTAAGAGATGGCATAGCTACCAGGACTCAGTTAATGGAAGAGAGAAACTACCAGACTGGGAACAACTTTGGTTAGATTTGATGCAAGAGGAGATAAGAAGAAGCACCAGAGATGGTTCTTCATCCATGGAGGATGAAGAAAATTGTGCCTTAGCGAGTAAGGTGAAGAAGGGGAAGGAGAAGGTTTCCCTTTCTGAATCTAGTTTTTCCCATGGTGGGAAGAAGTTTGACAAATTGAAAGTGTGATGCTTTTGTTGTCATGAGGTGGGTGATTTTGCTACAAATTGTCCATAGAGGAAATCCAAGAAGGGATCTGGGGAAGGATCTGAAGGTGAGGCACTTGCTTCAAAGTTCAAGTTGGATTTCACACTCTTCGCATGCATGGTTTCATCCATGGTGGGAAGTGGTTGGTTTCTTGATAGTTGAGCTTCTTTCCACATGACCGGTGACAAGAATTTGTTTAGTACTTTGGAGGAGAAAGATCTCCAAATACTCATAGCAATGGGTAATGATGAAAAGTATTGTGTCTCAGGTGTAAGCACGGTTATTTTTTAGAGGGAGCATGGAGCTCGCCTTACCTTGACTGATGTCAAGTATGTACCGGGACTAAAGAGAAACTTGGTGTCGATTGTGATGCTGGAAGACAGAGGCTATGATGTAGTCTTCAATATGGGAAAGGTTTTCCTTAGACACATAATTACTAAATAGGTGAACCAGATTGGTTACGAGTCAAAAACCTGTATGCTCTTGAGGTTCAAGACGCATGCAAAGCCTTGAGTAGCAAGGCAACTGATGGAGACTTGGTGGTTGAGAGGGAGAGTATATTACCTCTCAACATGTAGTGGAAAAAGAAGTCTTAGACGATTGTGCAAGAGCCATGATTGATGCAGCAGCTTCAGGAGGTTATGGAGCAGCCACAACAGGGGAAGCTGAATGGAGATCAAGTAGAGACATCTACTCATGCAGAGACCTCTAGTAGGGGGAAACTTTAAGCCAGGTGGGCTGAGGGATCACATGCAGCCATACCTTCAGGTAGGAGGTGGGGCAATGTGGAGTGATTGTTACAAGGAGGAGGGGCAAGATCCTTGAGGTTCCCAAACTCTTTGATTCAACTTAGCTACAGGAGCCCCGATGAGGAGTAGCAGGACTGGCTGATTGGGTAGAGACAAATGAGGATGGAGCGGCAAAGAGAGCTACATTGTAGGATTCCCAGGGCTATGTAGAGCTAGTAGGTTGGAACAATGCGAGAGGCACAAGAGTGTTGCACCAGTTCAAGATGGCATAGAGAGGTGTGCAACAGTGCAAGATGCATGGAGTGTTGCAATAGCTCAGAGGTCAAAGTGGGAGCACTTTTCAGCAGCAGGTAGAGCTTCAGCATCAGAGTATGTTTCTAGCCCAACAGAGAGGTCAGTGGGGAGTTTTTTTTGTTCTGAGAGTTTCTGGAGCAACCACACATTGTAGATGTGTTGCATGTAGAACATTCCAGAGGTACAAGATCACGTTCGTGTTGAAGCCTTTCTTGTTGAGAGGGAGTGTTGAAAAAAGGCAACAAGAAATGCTAAAAATAGAAGTGATAGAAATAGAACTGCTAAAAATAGCAGTTTGGGTACCAGTGCAGGATTGGGAAACAGGGAATGAAAAATGGAAGTGCTAAAAATAGAATTCTATTTTTAGCAGTTTAGGATGGATTCCTATTTTAGTCAGTCCTTGGACTAAAAATAGGAAGTAAAATTCGAATTTGATATTAACAGCAGTTTGAAATTAATTGATTAATTCATCTTGAGTTAATTAGTTAAGGAAAATCAAACTTGAAGTCTATGTGGGGACATGCAACAATTTATCTATTAATTGAGGAATTTATCCATCAATTAAAGAGATAAGGATGAATTTTAATATTGAGTTGTAATTAGTTGGCTCAGTTAACTGAGTCAAGTCTAGTTAGATTAATTTAACAGTTTGTTAAATTAATGAGAGTTCAGTTAGTTAATGCTTGCATGCATGTAAATACTGTATTTCAAATAACCGAGTATTCACTCATTGATAACTCATGCATGTCAGTTCAGGTAGAGACCCAGTTGAGATCAAAGAAGGGACAGTGTATTATCAGTTGCATGAATATTTTTCCTATAAAGGAAGCTCATCCATGATGAGGATTTATCTCCTTCAGGATTGCACAGTTAGATCAGAGGTTGGTGAGTGTGTGAAGAGGCAAATTCACACAGGTGGTTGCACTGGACCCCAATCAGAACTGTGAAAAGAAATAGGAGGCTTGGAGGGAATACCAGAGGTTAGATAGAGGACTTTGACTATCTATGAGTAGCAGAGGTATTTCAAAGAGAGCATGATAGCTTTTGAGCTGATTCCTTTTGTAATACTGGTTATATTTCCACTTGTATGATAATATAGAGTTGCGGTTTTAGGCTGAGGCTTTCCTTGGGTAAATTCTTTAGTGTTATGTGTGATTGATTCCTTCTTATCAGTTATATGTGGTCTTATTGATGTTGCTCATGTTCGATTAAGCTTCCGCTAAATTGTTTGTAGAAGTAGATCAAGTGTTTTGCTTTAGTACATTGCATTAACAGATGATCTATAGTGGGAATTTCCACACGGTATCGGAGCATAGGTGATCATGGAAGAACAATATAAAAGAAGGGAGAAGTTGAAGTTTGTGATTCCTGAATATAGAAATCGAGTTCTTATCACATCTCTATTTCACCTATGGCGTTCTCTGGTTTGAGACTTGAATATGCCCTTGATGGCAGTTCGAATTATATAGCCTGGAAGGATCACATGGAAGCAGTACTAGAGGATAATAGTCTAAAGAACTTCATTGATCACGAAGTCCTAAAGCCAACTGGTGCTGCTGAGTTGGCTAAATGGAAGGAATATGTGGCTAGAGCAAGGAGAATCCTTCTAAAGGGAGTTTGAGATCACATAATCTCGAGTCTCCATGGCAAGGAGACACCATTTTCAATGTGGAAAACATTGAAAGATCTATATCAAAATAGCAGTGATCAAAGGAAGCTGGCACTGAAGGACAAACTTTGAAATATCAAGTGTGAAAAGGGTGACATGATCTCTATGTATCTGAACAAGCTCACCACATGCAAGGATGAGCTTGGAAGTGTAGGGATCATGACAATTGATGATGACATGGTGAGTCTTGCACTCCTTGGTCTTCCTAAGAGTTGGCATAGCTACCAGGACTCAGTTAATGGAGGAGAGAAACTGCCAAATTGGGAATGACTTTGGTCAGATTTGATACAGGAGGAGATAAGAAGAAGCACCAGAGATGGTTCTTCATCCATGGAGGATGAAGAAAACTATGCCTTAGTGAGTAAGGCGAAGAAGGGGAAGTAGAAGGTTTCTCTTTCTGAATCTAGTTCTTCCCATGGTGGGAAGAAGTATGAAAAATCGAAAGTGCGATGCTTTCGTTGTCATGAGGTGGGCCATTTTGCTACAAATTGTCCACAGAGGAAATCCAAGAAGGGATCCGGGGAAGGATTTGAAGGTGAGGCACTTGCTTCATTTGAGTTTTATTTCACACTCTTCGCATGCATGGTTTCATCCATGGTGGGAATTGGTTGGTTTCTTGGCAGCAGAGCTCATTTCCACATGACTGGTGACAAGAGTTTGCTCAGTACTTTGGAGGATAAAGATCTCCAGATACTCAAAGTGATGGGTAATGATGTAAAGTATAGTGTCTCAGGTGTAGGCATAGTTATTTTTTAGAGGGAGCATGCAGCTCGCCTTACCTTGACCGATGTCAAGTATGTACCAGGACTAAAGAGAAACTTGGTGTCGATCACAATGCTCGAAGACAAAGGCTATGATGTGATCTTCAGTAAGGGAAAGGTTTTCCTTAGACAAATCATCACTAAACAGGTGAAGCAGATCGGTTCACGTGTCAAGAACCTATATGCTCTTGAGGTTCAAGATGCATGGAAAGCCTTGAGCAGCAAGGCAACTAATGGAGACTTGGTGGTTGAGAGGGAGAGTATATTACCTCTCAACATGTAGTGCTAGAAGAAGTCTCAGATGATTGTGGAGGAACCATGATTGGTGCAGCAGCTTCAGGAGGTTGTGGAGCAACCACAACAGGGGAAGCTGAGTGGAGATCGAGTAGAGACATCTACTCATGTAGATACCAATAGTAGGGGGAAATTTCGAGCTAGGTTGGCTGAGGGATCACATGCAACCATACCTCCAGGTAGGAGGTGGGGTGATGTGGAGTGATCATTGTAAGGAGGAGGGGCAGGATCCTTGAGGTTCCCAACCTATTTTATTCGAATTTGCTACAGGAGCCCCAATGAGGAGTAGCAAGACTGGATGATTGGGTAGAGACAGATGTGGATGGAGCGGCAGAGAGAGCTATAGTGCAGAAGTCCCAAGGCTGTATAGAGCTATCAAGCTACAAAAATGCGCGAGGCACAGGAGTGTTGCACCAGTGCAGGATGGCACAGAGAGGTGTGCAACGGTGCGAGATGCATGGAGTGTTACAGTAGCTCAAAGGTTAGAGAGGGAGCACTTGTCAGCAACAGGTAGAGCTTCAACATCAGAGTATGCTTCTAGCCCAAGGGAGAGGTCAGTGGGGAGTTTTTTTGTTCCGAGAATTTCTGGAGCAACCACACTTGGTACATGTGTTCCATGTAGAACATTCCAAAGGTATAGGATCAGGTTCGTGTTGAAGCCTTTCTTGTTGAGAGGGAGTGTTGAAAAATGGCAACAAGAAATGATAAAAATAGAAGTGCTAAAAATAGAAGTGTTGAAAATAGAAGTTTGGGTACCAGTGTTGGATTCCAAACATGGAATGAAAAATGGAAGTGCTAAAAATAGCATTCTATTTTTAGCAGTTCAAGATGGATTCCTATTTTAGTCAGTCCCTGGACTAAAAATAGGAAGTAAAATTCGAATTTGATATTAAAAGCAGTTTGAAAATTAATTAATTAATTCATCTTGAGTTAATTAGTTAAGGAAAATAAAACTTGAAGTCTATGTGCTGACATGCAACAGTTTATCTATTAATTGAGGAATTTATCCATTAGTTAAAGAGATAAAGATGAGTTGTAATTAGTTGGCTCAGTTAACTAAGTCAGGTCCAGTTAGATTAGTTTAACAGTTTGTTAAATTAATGAGAGTTCAGTTTGTTAATGCTTGCATGCATGTAACTACTATATTTCAGATAACTGAGTATTCACTTATGGATACTCATGCATGTCAGTTCAGGAAGAGACCCGGTTGAGATCAGAGAAGGGATAATGTACTATCAGTTGGATGAATATTTTTCCTATAAAGGAAGCTCATCCATGATGAGGATTTATCTCCTTCGGGACTGTGCAGTTAGATCAGAGGTTGGTGAGTGTGTGAAGAGGCAAAGTCACACGTGGTTGCACTGGAACCCAATCAGAATTGCGCAAAGAAATAGGGGGCTTGGAGGGCAGACCAGAGGTTAGATAGAGGCCTTTGACTATCTATGAGCAGCATAGGTATTGCAAAGAGAGCAGGATAGCTTTATATTTCCACTTATATGATAATAGAGAGTTGGGGTTTTAGGCTGAGACTTTCCCCAGGTAAATTCTTCTGCGTTATGTGTGATTGATTCCTTCTTATAAGTTATATGTGTTCTTATTGATGTTTCTCATGTTTGATTAAGCTTATGCTAAATTGTTTGTATAAGTAGATCAAGTGTTTTGCTTTAGTACATTGCATTACCAGGTGATCTACAGTGGGAATTTCTACAATTACCGTTTTGACAAATATCTCCATCGACAAGGTTTTTTAGAGGGATCAGCTAATAGCAATCTATATAAAAATATTGACAATAATAAATTGCTAATACTTATTGTTTATGTTGATGATATCATTTTTGGTAGCAATGAAGAAGCCATGAGTCAGAATTTTGCTTCGATAATGCAACAAGAATTTGAAATGTCTCTGCTTGGTGAGCTTATATATTTTCTTGGTCTACAAGTTCAACAAAATAAAGATGGTGTTTTTCTATCACAAACCAAATATCTCAAACAGAAGTTCATGGAAGATTCTAAACCACTATGTACCCCAATGGTAACAGGATGCAGTCTCAGCTCAAATGATGAATCAGCAGCAGTACATCAACCAACTTATAGCTCCATGATTGGCAATCTGCTTTATCTAACAGGTAACTGACCGGACATCATGCATGCAGTAGGGACAATTGGAAGATTCCAAGCAAATCCAAAGGAATCACACCTTCAGGAAGTGAAAAGGATTTTCACATATCTTCAAGGAAAACAGAACTTTGGTTTATGGTATCCTAGAGATACAGATCTTACACTTCATGCATATACAGATGCAGATTGGATAGGAAGTGTTAATGACAGAAAAAGCACTAGTGGTGGTGCATTCTATATGGGTTCCAGGTTAGTATCTTGGTTTAGCAAGAAACAAAGTTCAATTGCATTATCTACAGGTGAAGCAGAATATGTGGCTATTGCATCTTGTTGCACACAACTACTTTGGATGATGCAAACCTTGAAAGACATTCAGATCACATGTACTCCACCCACCTCCATTCTTTGTGATAATAAAAGTGCCATCAGTATTTCAAAGAATCCAATCATGCATTCCAAGACCAAGCACATACCCATCAAATATCATTTTCTGCGTGACAAGTGCTTGAACACAACGTCCAATTGGAGTATGCTCCCTCCAAAGAATAGGTTGCTGATATATTCACCAAACCACTGCCCAAAGAGACATTTGAATATCTCAGACAGAAGCTGGGAGTAGTTGCTACATCATCCTGCTGTTAAATCCTATTTGTTTCATAGAAAGGTTGGTATATGCAAGTTTCATGAAGCGTAATCGCATAAATATGCTGGTCTCTATGGATACAGTCGCATATATGTTGGTTTGAGGAAAACAGTGGGCCAGACTCAGGAAGAAAGGGGTCTGATATGGTTTAGTTAATCATCTGCTCTATTTGATGATGGTTGTAGTCTGTGGATGACATGTGGAAATATGTTGGCTCGCATAAGTTGTTGATAACTTGATGTATATTTGATTGATGAAGATGCCTGGATAACTCTTCTATTTGAAATGATCAGATCTGATAGTGATCATTTGGCATAGGTTCAGGGGGAGCATATGCTTCTAATAATGCATTGTTGACATTACCTTAGAAGATCTTGGTACAGATTCACACAATTGTTTTTTATTTGGGAGGAACAGGTTCAGGGGCAGAACATGGTTGCTAGTCTAGATGTTGATTGATAGATGCTATTGATGATAGTTGCTGCTTATACTATCATGGTCTTGTTTAAGATATTTGGTCTCTGTTATATATGTCATGTATATCTTTTAATGTAAAGGTCATGAAACGACCTAATTTGTTACCCCACTATGCCTGGGATGGATGATGTAATGTTTCGACATGTATAAACAATTGGTATATCCCCACTTAGTTGGGTGGATGAGTCAAACTTGGTATATACCCACTTGGTTGGGAGATGGATGTATGTATGAGTCATTGTTGATAGGAAGGTCATTTATGATGTATGTATAGAGTCATGTTCTTCTTTTAGAACATCTTTTTGCAGAGCTTGCTTATATTCAAGGGAGCATGGACTCGATCATGAAGCTCAATCAGCAACACTTCAACATATCATAAAATTCAGCATGTACTCAGGGGGAGCATGACCCTTTTCCCTTAATGACAAAGGGGGAAAGTGACTTGGGGTTTCCATCAAGTCCAAAGGGGGAGATTGTTGGCATTATGACACAGGTGTTGTCCTTGATGGAAACTCACTCAGATGACAGATCATGGTTCAATAGGTTAACAACAAAGAGTTTAGATTAGACTTCACAGGATGAAGAAAGAGAGGTATACATAGGTTCACCATTGTCCAAGCTGCGTATACACACGGGTTCACTATATACAAGTCGCGTATACGTACACACACACTTTCACAGAATGAAAGGCACATATATCTTGGAAAACTAAGTTTTGGTCCAATGTATTTGGTCCATGGTATTTTGATCCATGGTATTGGTCCAAGGTATCTAGTCTGAGGTATTGACCCTAGGTATTGGGTCCAAGGTATTGGTTTTAAGTTGTTTTGGTCCATGGTATTGAGTAAGGCGTAAGACTATAAAAGGAAGGGAAGCAAATTACGCCAAGGCACTCAAGTATGGAATATCTGATGAAGAGTAAGACCTAGTTGTTACAGGGAAAAGTGTCTATTTAGAACTGCTCTATCCCACTAAGGTGTGACAGCTGCCTTAGAAACAAACAGAGAAAAACTACTTTTGTTTTTCCTTTATGAATTATAGATAGAGAGGAACAGAAAGACCAACCTCTGTCTTGCGCTAATCCTTCAATTCAATCCCTCTCTTCTTTGATAGTCCTCAGCTACCTACTCCCTTTCACACCCAGCTTCACAAAGTACCTGTAAGATCACAGAAGCATAGCATTATACAAAGACATGGATCTATAATCATAAACAATCTAGGATTAGATGTAAATTGACCATACAAATGTAACAAGCATCAATGATACAAAAGCATGGAGGAAAACTCAAATAGTTTTTATTGATAAACAAGAAAAGATCCAGGAGGAGTTACAACTAGTTGTTCCGACCCAGCATCAACCTCCCAGCAAAGAAGCCCCTCTTCACCTCAAACAAAGCTTAGATCACCCAACAATATGATGTTTGTCTCTAGAAACCAGCAGAAATTCCTTACAATATGCAAAATTCCAGCCTCTGGATCTCTGGGATGAGGGATCCATATATAGATATCTGTAAGGGGGATGAGTTAGCTTGTGATTTGATTAGTGTCTTCTCTCTGATAGTTCTTGCTTCCACTTGGAGACTGAAGGCCTCTTACTCATCCTTGGTCGAATTCAGTGAGGCAAGTGTCACAGGAGAAGATTCCGGAAGCTTCCATTGCCTCTCCACCTCGCGGAATGACACTGCCATTTGTCATTTCTCACCCATCGCACCTGACAGAAGGGACTTTTGAAATGCAACGCACCCTCACAGTGTATTTAGGTGATATGCATCGCACTTAGCCAGTGGAGCAGCTGCAATGATCCTGTTTTGACCAATTCTGAGCAGTTTCTCATGGAGAACTTCTGGGAGAAGCTGTAATCTGTTGACCATGTTCCTTTAGGGGTTAGAACAACACTTTTAGGGACTTAGGAGCCCTTGATTTATGGACATTTCATGCTTGGGATTGCAGGGCCCAAAAATGTCTATAACAGTTTCCCCCAAAAATGTCTATAACAGTTTCCCCCTAAAGTATGAGACCGTTAACCTTTTGGTGTCGGGTGAAATGCTTTATTATGAGGATCTGAAGTTCTTTCAATGCTGGGAGGAGACCTATAATAAGATACAATACAATACATTATCTTCATACTATTTTCATGATCTAGCTGAAGCGGGCATTCCCATTGATCCGAATGGAAAATGGCATCAACCCATGGTACTCATCCACCCATATTATTCATCGACCCATGGAATTTACCATGGTATTGTAAATGGCATCCGCCCATGGTATTGTAAAATCCACCCATGGTATTCATTCACCCATGGAATTTACCCATGGTATTGTAAATGGCATCTGCCCGTGGTATTGTAAAATCCACCCATGGTATCCATTCACCCATGGAATTGACCCGTGGTATTGTAACTGAAAAATACTATAAGTAACAAGTCACATTTTGTAAAAGGACAGATTGTCCACCACAATGTAGCCTTTACAGTTCAGAGGCATGTAGCCACCACATCTCTTCTCAAAGATAAGCTATCATCGCCCTAGCTGGTTTATTTCTATTATTATTTTAAATAAAAGTTTCTTTGTGGTTTTGTTTATTGGGCATTCTCCGAATTTCCTCTCTTATTTTTCTTCTGTCAATTCAAGTTTTCAGATCTTGGGGTTCTCTCCTCCCAAGATCCATTTCAATCTTTCAGATCTTGGGGGCATCCTCCCAAGATCCGGATCAGTGGTATCAGAGCAGGTTATGATTCCATGGGAACGAGGGTTTGATGCATGTTTCAGTTTCAAATTTTGCAGCAATATTCAACAAACTTCAGGCATGTGCTACAACCTCCCAGAGCACTTTCTTGGGTCAAGCAGGAAGAATTTTTCTTTTCTTATTTTTTTGCAGGATTTTTTTTGGGCGGCAACTTTGAAGATCAGATCTGAAACATTTGGTACAAAATTTACAAAATCAAATACCAGATCTGGATTCCTCTCGAAAAATCACCCAATTTCAAAAAAAAAAAGGGTCAAATCGGAGTCCGGATGTGGGAGATATCGCTGATTTAAAATCAGCTATTTTATGAGAATTTTTGTGACGACGGAACTGTTGCAGCACGAATCTGAGATCTCAGAGTGTCCAGATAAGGATTTCCATCACATGGGAAGATGAAAAATGGTCCTTCTGCTTCCAAAAACAGGTTATAATAAATATTCTGAGTTATATTGGCCGAGTTATGTCCATTTTAATTCTGGAGCAGCATTCAGAGTGGGTTTCCATTGGAGATGTGCCCTCCCACCCCACTTTAGTAGGCACCTGCTTCACATTCATCAGTTTCAACATAGAAGCAATCGGCTTGGGTTATTTGGAGATGTGCCCTCCCACCCCAGGCTATGTAGGCACCTACTACTTCATCAGCAACCAACATCACGGTTGTGGGTCATCCACAAACCCACACTTCATCGAAGTCCATTTGCTAGGCCGTACACTGTTAGTATCACAGTTGGTCACAAGCATTACAGGGTATCTCTATCCTCTGATCTTCGTTCTTCATGGTTATGGGTCATCCACAAACCCACAGTTCATGGAAGTCCATTTGCTAGGCCACACACTGTCAGAATCACAGTTGGTCACAAGCATTACAGGGTATCTCTATCCTCGGATCTTCATTTATCAGGGTTTTGGGTTAACCACGTAAAACCCTTATTTTCAGTGGATCTTCATATTCAACAAAGGCTTTGCAGGAGGGAACTTTATGCAATGGGGACCATTGCTTCTTAAGGAGGGAGGAATGATCCGAATGGAAAATGGCATCAACCCATGGTACTCATCCACCCATATTATTCATCGACCCATGGAATTTACCATGGTATTGTAAATGGCATCCGCCCATGGTATTGTAAAATCCACCCATGGTATTCATTCACCCATGGAATTTACCCATGGTATTGTAAATGGCATCTGCCCGTGGTATTGTAAAATCCACCCATGGTATCCATTCACCCATGGAATTGACCCGTGGTATTGTAACTGAAAAATACTATAAGTAACAAGTCACATTTTGTAAAAGGACAGATTGTCCACCACAATGTAGCTTTTACAGTTCAGAGGCATGTAGCCACCACATCTCTTCTCAAAGATAAGCTATCATCGCCCTAGCTGGTTTATTTCTATTATTATTTTAAATAAAAGTTTCTTTGTGGTTTTGTTTATTGGGCATTCTCCGAATTTCCTCTCTTATTTTTCTTCTGTCAATTCAAGTTTTCAGATCTTGGGGTTCTCTCCTCCCAAGATCCATTTCAATCTTTCAGATCTTGGGGGCATCCTCCCAAGATCCGGATCACCCATGCTCATCTTTATAAATTCATTTTCATGTACATAGGACAGACAATAGTTCGAGTGTAGACTGATGATTCTGGTAGAGCCATCATCCTTTTGAGTGGATGATTATCTGTGCAGCAATGATGTACATTTAATGTCTTTATTTTCCCTGAATATATATCGCAGCCCAGATCGATGAAACTAGATCCAGGGTCTTCAATCTCGTTCGATCTTCACTCGAAGTACAAGTCGATCCATGTGAGAAATGTTCTGAAGTCAAACATGGAATGACATCGCTTGATTACCAGTCAATGGTGTAAATTGTTAACAAGCGCGAGAGGAATCACCGATAATGATAATGACCCTCAAGGTACTGCAATACAATTCACGTGGTGTGAATAAAGGACTTGGAATCGAACACCACGCACAATCTTTCGGTCGAAGGCCATTGATGTAAACCTATCGCCGGAAGTGAGAAACTTGCCATTGAGGTATGCAAGCTTCAAAGTATTGAATGGGGTGTTCCTAGATCAACTTCTTGGATAATGAGCTGATGTTGACAAGAAGTGATCCGTCACAGGAGGGCCTTAATGAATCCCACATCAATGACACGAAACAGAGCAAATGATTTTAATGGAGGTGAAAACGATCTGGTGATATAAGGTTCAGGGTGGAGGTCATGAAAGAATGGAGTATAATGTATGGTAGTGGGTGAGACACAGGTGAATTCACTGAATGACTTCTCTTGAACATATCGGCGACACTAATGTGATGGATTGGTAGCATTAACCCCAAATGTGGATGGTATGGCGTGACCATGGTGATGTGATCGGTGAATGAAACAACCCAACCCGACTTGGACACGGAGTGGAAGTGTCATGTTCAAGAGCGACTTGCTACCAACAAAGTTTCTTTGAGTTTTCTTCCCAATTTTTCCCAGTCATTTCTGACCAGTACCTCTTTATTTTTGTCAAGCTTGAGGAGGATAACATATGCTTGTTCTATAATTTTCCCTTTGGGAAAACCCATCGCTATGTTTTAACGAGCCTAGCGATAGTGAAACTCGTTCTGGTCTATAGACAAGTTTGTCGCTATTAATATTTTTAACGAGTTTAACGACAAAGATAACTCGGTCCTTTTCAATTTTAGAGGGTCTGAAAAGGAACATAAAGGTAACTCCAAAATTCATTTTTCGTCATCTGATCCCTTAAGTCCGAAAAGGTATAAAACAATACAGAAGGGATGAATTTTCGATACTTTTAACGAGCCAAACAAAACAAGCGCTTGATCTTTTTGTATAATAATCCCTCAGGTCAAAAAAGATTAAAATCTAGAGGAGGGATAGAACTTCTTGTCCCTTTAACGAGCTGGAGAGGCCAATGGCTCGGCAATCTTTTCATATTTTACGAGTCAGTTGAAAAGAGCTTAAAGGAGACTCGTCTTTTGAGGAACGAATGATAAAACGGGTAGCAGCTAATTCTAGGTAAGGTTTGGAATTTTCCAATCACGGCAGTGTCACAAGGATGGCTAGTGAAATCACTCTTCACAGTTGTTCCTCAAAATGGGTAAACAATCAAATGGAGGTGAATGATCAGCCAATGAAAAAGTGGAGGTGACGGTGCAAACACGACCAAGGCTTTAATGGCTGAAGTACTACATTCACGATGGTTATTTATCGGGGAATAGTTCATTTTTTAACGAGCTTAAATGCGGGTGGAAACATTTGCTCATGTATTATGTTTATTTTTTAACGAGCTTGAACTATGTGCTAAAACTGCTCGATTAATCCAGTCGTATGATAAGAATGTCTCATATAAAACAACAACTTTTAGAGATTTGCCCCACATCCTTTCTTTATGCAAGTTAGGAAACGACTAATCCTACGAGTTTAAAGGGTTAGAGGACCTACAAATTTAAAAAATAAATAGTCGTTCTTTGCTTGCACTCCAAAAGGCTTGCATGCCCCCAGGTATAAAATAGAGTTTCAAGGTCACCTTCTATTCGAGCTGACAAAACATTTGTTTTATCAGGAAAGGTATACCTCTTTTAGGTTACCCAAAGATTGTTCTATCTAGCGCGTAAACAGAACATTTCTTCGGCAATGTCTACTGAAATAAACAAAGGTGAGCGACGATGCCTGCCAACCCACATAAATTTGACAAGAGGATCTTATTCCAGTCCAACTCCCTCTCCCAATCACGGACGGGAGTACGAAGGTCATATTCTCTCACAGAAACCTACCCTATACCCGAAGTTTTCTTGCTGAACCAAACCAGGGTGCATGCCCCCTGGGTTTCAGTCATGTCCCCCCGAATCACTCGTGCTCATCGGGTGGACAGACTGGGGATTGAGACATTTCTTGCGTGAAAAGACCATTCAGGGATGGTATATGACTATTTGCTCTGTATGATCCGGGAAATGAAAGCTGGTCCACGAGCTTGACCACTCTTCCTTCGTGCGGAAAACACATTACTCTAAAGAGTGAGGAGACAATTGCTCCCATGCAATAAATATAGTCTCGTCCAAGGAGTAGATTGTAATCTAGGGGTCCCTGAACTACCATTACTTCATGTGAACAATTTTCCCTCTCAATGTTATGGGCACATTGGGAAGGATCCCTAACGGTCGACTGGTTCCTTTATCAAAGCCTGTCAGATTTCTCATCTCAGGCAAAAGCGATGGCAAACCAAGCGCTTTCCAAGCAATTGAGGAAAGGATACTCACAGAAGCCCCCTCATCTATGATGGTACCAGCCATAACCATTCTATATATTTGAACAATAATTCGGAATGGTATACTAGCTGGTAAACGGGGTCTGCCTAGTTGATTCCATTCGAAGGAGACAACTAGGTTGCTTGGAGGTGGGACCGAATAGACGGCCAGGTACGACTCTGACGAACTTCCTTCCTGCGGTAAAGGAACGGGTAAATTTCCCCCATGTTCGTTGGAGTCTGTGCTTATGAAAAGAATTTGGACGATGTCATCCTTGTTCTCTTTAGTGACTGTATCATCTAAAGATGGAACCTTTGAAGGCAAGACCGGGTCAACTGCCGCCTCAACCTTTTGACTTTCGTCTGGTATGGATTCAGATGGTTCATCTTCAATCATAGATGCTTCAGCCGACCACCTGAGCGGGCGAGCCGGATTTTCAACTGGTGATGGACTCAGCAAGAGTTTTTTATATCCAGGAGGAAGTCGTAACGGTGAAACCGGATGATCGTCCAAAACTCTTTTAGCCTCGTCTAAGAAGGGACAATGGTGGACGGCGTGATTGCCTTCGCACAGTTTACAAGGAAATCTATATTTTCCTTTTTGTCCTGGGGCTTCACTTTCACTAGTTGACGGTGTGTTTTCAACATGATCATCAGAGGTTGACGACACTGGGTTGTGCAAATGGGGAGACCAGTCCCTTAAGATCTGAGGGATGCAAGGACAATCTCTGTGATAGTGGTCTCCCTTGCAAATGACACATGGCAATTTAGGCCTGGTCAGTGCAGTGTGTGGATTTTCGTTAGACGACACTTGTTTGCCCCCATTCGCTTTTGGCTCCTTCTTCTTCTTCTCTTTCTTATTCTTTTCCTTCTTCTCCTTAGGTACTTGAATTTTGGCTTTACCAACCCCATCAAGCAAAGAGGAAGGAGGAGAGGAATAATTAGAGGAAGTAGAAGGTTGGTGGGTAACTCTGGACTCGTCTATTTGCTGATTCGATTGTTCAAGAATAGTGGTGTTCTGAACGACAGAGGTTGAGAAGAACCATACAGGAAAACCAATTGTCAGTCCTGGAAGCGACAATGTGGCCATATGGGGTGCACCAACGTCTCCCCAAGAGGAGAAGGGACTAGGATTTCCTCCAAGGGGAATTCCTTGGTTGGTGGACTCCATTTTCTCAACCCAAGATCAACGTAGGAAAGGAGTAATGAATATTCCGTTTAAAATAAATTTTAGACGCTTTGACACAACTTGTTTTTTCAGTTTTTAAGAGTCGAGAAAAAACAAAAGATGACTCTAGTCTCCTTTGAATTTTAATGAGCCTGAAGTGACAAGTTCTCAGATGGACCTTTTCCGTTAAGGAGTCTGAAGGGAACGAAAGGGACTGCTCTGGAAATCTAGGTAGAGGGAGTACCAAACCAATCGCAAAACTGCAGAATACTTTTTACGGTACGGCAGTCAATCTTCCCGAATGCTGTGTTCAATCCATTGCGATCGATAGGGCGGCAGACATGGCTTCCTATGGATAAAGGATTAAGCCTATTGGGGTCTCCCAAAATATACTCGACGGTACGTGGGAGCACAAGTCCGTACTGGCACTTATCGTCTCAAAGTGGAGGAATCACCCAACCATCAGTGAGAACAACAGTTACCAGGCTTTACGACGCCGGAATACGTCTCTAGCCTAGACTTCTAAATTTTGTGTGTTAAGTTCCAAAGCTTTGTTAGATTCATTGAATTTATTTTAAGTTGATCTTGTTTATGAATATTGCCTTTCAGTTTCACCACGAGATGTAGATGTAATTCCTAAAATGCAATCTAAGATGATAAACAAACTTTTTATCTCTTTTATGCAATGAAAATTCTAGCTACTAGGGAAAAGAAAGACAAAATCTTTTTACAAAGAGCAAAGAGCACACTCTAAATGCACTTTCCTAAATCAAGCCAATCAGACTGTCTATATGCAAATGCACATGCATGTATTTGTTTTTCGACTTTCTTAGTATATAGATGCTAAAAAGAAAGTTGACGCACAAATCTGAATTTCTTTTCAAGCGACAAATATCAACAAGCTTCTTTTCGAAATCAAAAAAATGGAGACGATCACCACACTTCACGATTTTGAACTGAATACTTGTTCTTGACACTAGAAAATTACAAATTCAGACCAAAAGCAATAGTAACAGGATAATCGACCATCAACAGAAATCAAACTTTTTCCTATGATCGAAATCGACACTTGCGACAGATTCAAATCAAAAGACGACAGTACGACTATGCTACTTTTGCAAAGGAGAACTGTAAATGACTCAACAAACACACAAAAACATCTATAGTTCTTTTGTACAAAGGAGGCATAATAACAGCAAGGAAAAGGAGTTTCAAACAGACATATACTGATCACAGGCAGCAAAATTCAGGAATAGAACTGGAAAGAAGGAACCACAAAAGTCACAACTACACAGAGCTAGTCTGATCAGCGCACCTGTAACACAGAGGATCTGAAATGCAGCGCAGGTTGTCCACTCGAGAAGTGCGCTGAAATTTAGAATCTCTGAACAGTACCTGCGCTGGGCCAGAAACGAGACTCTGTTCAGGTTCTGGGTCATAGTTTGCAGTTCAGTTCTTGGGTTTTTGCCGAGTAAAAAGCAATCAGTAATGCAACTATCAGGGGTAGATCTAAGGAGGATCTAAGAGATATCACAAGGGCAATCAGATAGTTTGTGAATCAGTTGTTTAAATAATAAACAGATCCAGTGGATGGATTGAAGCAGCAATTATCTACTTTGCATTTGTTATGACAAATGCAGTTCGAATGCTACTTGTAAGTTTATGAAATAGACAACAAGGAATGATAAACAAACAAACTAATTAGCTCCCCAGCGGAGTCACCATTTTGTTACAGGGAAAAGTGTCTATTTAGAACTGCTCTATCCCAATAAGGTGTGACAGCTGCCTGTTGAAGCCCCAAAAGTCGGGTCGACAACAAGGGGGATACCCACCCGGTCCGGACCTTGGTTGGCAGCTCCTTATCCATTTGGTATAGCGGGTCCGACTGGGGATAATGGGACCAATTTCCCATTCTAAGGGTGTGTGTGTGTGCAGAGTTGGATGATGTTGATCTAAGAGTACTTAAAGCTAATTTAATTCAAATTTTTAAACTAACTCTATGTTATTGTAATCTAATGAGAAACAACACATCTAATCTACGCTAACTCGGGGTGTATTTCTTCTATTATGCGATCTAAAGAGATTTCAAACAATAACTGGTAATAAAGATCATTCAGCTATCATAAGAATAGAAATCAATTAAGATAAACCACTTTGCATAAAAAGTTAGGCAAAACAGTTGTGAACAGCATATCGCATAATAAGTTATTCATATATCAGACATAAATAAATGGCTCCACCGTACAGAAGTGATAAATGGTAACTCATACATTCATGCAGTAACATATAAACAACTGAAAACTGTATATCACTTTAAGAATATAAGCAGAAATGGCCAAGAGATAAAAGTACCATTTATGACTAATCCTACTCATAAGCTTCAAGTAAAAACAATTTATCTCTACTTGTTCTAACATCTACTAAGAGTACAAAAGTGCAACATCAGTAGCAGACATTAAAATGCAAACATTAATAAATCTCGATCCATCCATTCATCAAAACCTCCTTTGAGGGTGCAGAAGTGCATGTTCCGAGGACAAGTTTTTGACAAATTTCTGGACCCTTCTCTAAATGCATGAGAAGGGTTAAAATACTACTTCCTAATTCTAATAATAGTGTTTTTACAAAATTTAGGATGCGGTTTTCAAATGACCGTCCTTTTTCTAATCTAATTTAAAAGAAAAAACAACATTCTAAAATAAGGATACTTTTGAATTTGGTCTTTAAAGCTGCAAGTGTTCATCATGGGCTTGAGGAGAGTCGGCTGGCTGACTTCTGCGCTGAGCTGGGCTGCGAAAACAGAATCTATGAGAGCTGGCACTACCTTTTCGGCCGCGTTTATGATGCATTTCATAGTCATCCATTGACTATGCGTCTTGACCAAGTATGCCCAGTAACACTCCCAATTTAAGCTATTTAATGCTTGGATCACTTTTCCCTTTTCTTGCACCTTCTGCTTCCATTATGCTTCCAGTCGTAGTTTATTTGGTAGGTACCCCGGGGTGGTCTCTTCGATTAAGTTGGCTCTGTGTAAATTCTCATTTACACAGTCGATAAGAATGTTTGCTTGCGTGGACGCTGTTGTTAGCTACCTATACCAATAGGTTTCATGTTTCATGATTGGCAGGGGAAGTGCCAATATGATCTACTTTGGTGATGCAAAGATCTCATATTTTGGTGAAAGACACATGTTTACAGTTGGTTGATGCTGCCCCACTTCTGAATGGGTGATCCAACAGTCTAAGCTGGGTCATCCCATGTTTCAATTTTCTGTTGTAGATTAGAGAAAGAAATCTGTCCAAACAGTTCAATCTTGGCAGATAAAGTAGTTAGGTAGAGAATGAAGGTTCCCAACTGTTTAATCTGGGGCCTTGGAAGCAATAAGGCTAGCTTTAGATAGAAAATCAAAAGAAAATAGCCAAAGGAAAAGAAAAGGCACATAAGGGTTTGCAAGTCTAAGTGCACCCTCCTTGAAGTAACAAAAAATGCTAGGCAATAGAGTGGGTAGGTAGATGGGGTTGCAGAAGCATGATTTCTTCTATGTCACTGGCCCAAGCAAAGGAAAAACATGGTGCCAGTGCAGGGCTCTTATTCAACAGTTTTGCAGCAATACAATGAAGCATGTCTAACTCCCTGATTATCCCCCATTACATTCATTACTAACATCCTAATACTACCTATGTTCATGGAAGAAATCAAAGTCTTTTGTTGGTTCTTGTTTCTTTAAGAGCCACATTTCTTATGTAAAATTCTTTTCATTTTGATCTACTTCCTAAACTAAACTAAGTTGATTTCATATAAAACTTAGTGTTTTTCCCCCCTCATCCACCTCTTCCACTCATATTAACTCCTAATTTCTTATTATTTAACTCCCTATACTCCCTTTCCCCTATTATTAGGTTAATCCTATAGAAAAATCCCAAATATATACATATCCCCTTTCCCAAGCGTTATAGCTTTATATATGCTCTAAAAGGTTTGAGCGCTAAAACATTAGAGCGCAATGCAAAAAGGCGCCGAGAGCTTAATTTTTGGGATTAAACCAAGACCCGCTTGGTTTAATAGCCTAACCCTGTCTTTGTAAATAAACCCCTTATAACCCATTTTGCCCAAAAACATTGAAAAAACCCGCAAAACCGCCAAAGCTTAAAGTTCCGCCCGGGCGCGCATTTCAAGGAATACATTAAAATATTCCCCGCCCGCTGCCGTATCGTCCTGCTACCTTATCGACCCGTCGACCGTCGGATCTGGGATTTCCCATCCGACGGCCCACATCCATATCGGGTCAGCCCCGATGACCGGACGTTCCCTCCCGAGAAATGGCAGAGGGTGATGTCAGGCCTCTGCCACGCATCGCTCCCAAATCTCATTGGGAGGCAGCCTGCCAATACCACCACCATACCATAAGCGGTCTGATGGAACCGCTTACCACCCTTTGTATACCACCTGCCCACGTCACCGCTACGTCATCCCCACGTCATGCCACTCAGCGCCGCGTCAGCGCCCGGCCCGCCACTGCTCCAACCTGTCTGCCACCTTGCCTGTCCCCGTGGACCACTCACAGACCGCCATGTCACCCTTTCGTACCCGACCCCACCTGATGACATCATGCTGACGTCATCCAAAAAAAGCGCCAATAACCCAAAAAGTCCATATTTTCGCCAAAATTCGTGTTTTTGTCACTTTTGCCTAAAGAACTATTGCTCCCCTCTACATGCGAATTACGACCATTCCATCGCCAACCTGCAGAAATCGATCCAAAGGCCGTGGGTGCTTCCAATCCACCTGCATTTGTAACCATTGCCAGCAATTCACCAGGTATTTATCCAAAACATTCCCTCCGCGCCTGGTTTTGTCCATAATTCTCCAAAGCTAGCTTAAAAAGAGTGAAGAACAGTGTATTTACCAGCAAATCCCCGGTGACCAGCATCCATTTTCAGTTGTAGGGTCGAAATTCACCTGCACAGTCCATATTTAGCCAAGTTTTCATAAAACTCACAGTCAATCCGTGCATTCATGGACTTAAAACGTGAGCTGCACTAATTCACCAGGAAAACAGTGTTACTAGTCCCAGCATTTGCTCATTTAACTCTCTTTTGAGCATTTCAATTGTTCTCGCCACAATTTACCCCGTTTTTCCCTGCAATTTGCCTCACTCTTGCAAAAATACCCCTCTGTGTTGCTCAGTCCAGTAAAACAAGTCCGAATACAATTCAGAGTACTAGTCAGCCATGCAAACACCAGTAGCACTGAACATTCCACCTTTGAATGCCCCACACAGAGAGTTAGAGTAGAAGGCCCTGCGTGATAAAGATTATCAGATGACTGAGACATTCTCAATGAATTCCAAGTTTAATATTCATATGCTAAATGAGTTAAAGGCTCAACACCTCAGTGGAGCTGATATTTTAGGGATTTGGGACTCCAATTTGCCCATTTTCAACCTTCCCCAAGTCAATATCCTTCCAGACCTGATCCATCGATGCTGCTCTAGCTATGATCCATGTCAAAGAGCTGTTCTCAGTCCCTCAGGATCAATCTTGTTCCATATCCCCCTGAGGCCATAAATGAGATGCTGCACTTTCACACTGCAAAGCCTTTAACTCCTCTTTCCATGATGGACTTGTTAAAGAAGGGGGGCAAGCTGTCCAGTGCCCTGATCATCAAGATTAATCAATTATTTGTTCAGCCAAGCTCTGAAGCTATGAGAACACCTCCTATTGGAAATCCATATCTAAATGACTTGGGCAAAATGTTGGTGGACTTGATCAGTTATGTCCTGGGATACAGGTCATGTGAGGATGTTGATGACACCATTATGGCCATGCTGTCCATTTTTTCCCCTGGAAAGCTTCCTGCTGTGCACTATGATTATGCTACATACATTGCCAATAAGATTCATGAGCAACTGATGAATCTAGAAAGGGAAAAGGTGTTTAGATACACCTCATACATCTATCACTTGTTCTTATTTTATCAGCCTGATAGTTTCCCTATTCCTCTCAAGAAGCTAGATGCTCAGGGAAACCCAAGGTTTGTGGTATTTTGGACTTCAGTTTTTCATCACACCTCCTATTCACCATACACCTACTGTGAATTCATAGACCTTTTTATCCATCCAGCTATGACCTTGTTATTTGGTGTCCCTCCTCCAAGATTGACCGATGAGATGCAAAGAATACTCCAGCTCTCAAAGGCCTACAACATTGGTGATTGGTACTTTTACCAACACCATACAGTAATCAGAATATATGGCTGTGAGTTGAACCCTTATAGGCTGCCAAGATATGTCCCTATGAGACTCTTTGCCTTAGAGTATTTTAGGCAGTTTGGAAATGCAGACCAGGTCCATTTCCACAGTAAAAACAAGAAGGTGCAACTAAAAGTCAGGAACCAGCTAGGCCCATTTCTTTACAACAAAAGGGAGGAGGGATGGAAGGAAGCAGATAGGATCCTAGAGACCCTCCAATTGCAAACCAGTTTCCGCTGGGTACCTTATGACCCTAATCATTTCATTTCTCTCAGGAGGGTAAAATATAAATTGGGTAGCTATGATCACATCAGATTGCCTCATATTGAGAAATATGCCAATCTATTAAGTTGGAAAGAGGGCACTCTAGAAGAGGCAATCACTAGAGAGAAAATGCTACAAAGAGAGGCAAAGAATATTGAGAAAGAGGCTAACTTGGAAACTTGTGGGCAGGTTTCCTCTTCCTATCAAAGGCAACTTGGAGCAGCTGCTTCATCCTCTACAGCCCACCAGCAAGTAGCTAGAACTGTTCATCAGGTATCGAGCAAGGGTAAAGAAAAGAAGATGGAGCAGGAGCAACCACCCCCTACAGCAGAACAGCGCAGCCAATGCAGCAAGAAGAAACAGCTGAGGCCCCAAAATCTAAAGAGCAGCAGGCTCAAGAAACTGTGCCTCCTAGGCAGGAAACGACAGTGGAGGAGAGATAGAGAGCAGGAGACTACCTTCACCACATCCACAACTCAAGGGGAGAAAATACAGAGACTAAATACCCTTTCAGAAGAAGAAATGCCTATTGGAAAATCATTGGGCATGGGCCCACCAAGCATGGAAGCATTTGCCAGTTCCTTTCAGCAGGAACAAGAAAGAACCCTAGGAGGAGAGGTCAGCTCCTCAAGTCAGCAAAGGAGAGCTGAAACAGGCATCAAGAAACAATTCATTGACATAAAAAAGAGAAATGAGCCACTCAGGCTCCAACTCTATAATCAATTGCTTAAAATGGCCCCTACAAACCAGCAGAGGCTTATGTCAGCTTATGACATAACAGAGGGGAAAATGACCATGAGTCATTTCATGCCAACCATGCTGCAGGCACAGTCAGCTGCAGACTATATAAGAACCAACCTTGATGTTCTTGCAAAAGACATCCACCCTATGGACCAGATAGAACTTCACAAGCAAATGGGTGAGATGGTCTATTCGACACTGGCAGACAAGACCTTCTTGGCACATAGGTTGGAAAATAGCCTGAACAATACAACTGCCCAACTTGAGTTGGAGAAGGCATCCTCTCAGGCCAAAGACAACAGGATCAGGTCTTTGGAGGATATAATCATAGAGCTTGGGCATGACCCAAAGGATCCTAAAGCTATAAAGGAGTTTCTAAAGATAAGAGATTCAGACATTGCAGCTTTAAGAAAGACGATAAAGATCCCAGCAACCCTTCACCCTCAAACAAAAGAGGTTGCGCAGCGAAGGCAGGACCAAGATGTAGCAGCCATGTTGATATCGCTCCATAAGCAACTTGTCCAGACAAAGGGAAAACTGGTACAGACAGAGGGAAAATTGGTAGAAACAGAGGCTGCATTGCAGATAGCCCTACAACAGAAAGAAGGAGGCCAAACATCTCAGCCCCCTCAGCAAGTAATCAACCTTGAGGACCCCCCTCAAATTTTCACTCCTCCTACAGTACAGACAGTTGAGACAACTCCATCAACATCAGCACCAGCACCAACATCAGAGCAGGTTCCAAGCCTGGACATGCAGAAGTTGATGAATGAAATTCAAGTCCTAGAAGCCCAGATGGCAGAGCTGAATGAAGCCAAGGAAAAGCTAGCTACTCTTAATGAAAAATATGACAAATCCAAACAGAGTGTAGCTAAAAAAGGAAGAGAAATAAAAGCTCTTAAGGAGAAGATAAAGGAGCTGGAAAAAGAGCTCACTCTTGACAAGGTGGTGGCTGAGGTCAAGAAAGTTTTATGGGCCAACATTGGCCAATCAATAACAGATCAATGGCAGTATATAGAGACTATTCATGAGCAGATGGATCTCATCAGCAGGGCTCACAAGGAAATTCAAAAGGCAAGGGAATCTCTTGGAAACATGCCTGAGATAGCCAACAGGATGATCAACATCCTCAACAACCGTACAGGCTCTCAACTGACAGCCATGGGTATCTTTGGCAGAACTGAAACCATATTACTGATAAAAAGAGTGCTCACTTTGAGAAGCCTGGTGCAGACCTTGGATAGAAGGTGCCAGGAGATGCAAACAGAAGTAAATAAGTTTGTGTAAAAAATCACAGTATTTCATAACAGAGGCCTTCCCAGCTTACTGAACAGCGCAGGAAGGCTACTATCACATGAGAACTATGCAAAAAGGGTAAATGCATTTGCCACTAATCAGATCACTGCAGGATCAAGCACTCCAGAGGAAGCAGGGCCTGCATCTGGGCAGAGCCTTTATGGAAAAGTGGAGAATTTGTATTTTATTATGAATGAAATCAGCCATTTGTTCGAGGTGCCTCCAAATTTCTACAAATATACAGAGGCAGATGAAACCTTAGGTGCAATTTTGAGGCATCAATTGCCTACACAGGAATGGTGGACCAGCATGATACAGTTATTACTGTAAACAACAGGCTTTCATCAAGTTTTTTTCATTAAAATATAAGTCATCTTGTTCAGAAAATTTAATATGATTGGAAAAGACTGTGCTGAGCCAACTCAGCAGACAGATTCGGCCACCACAGCAACACTGAAAGCTACAGGTGACAAGGCTGAGAACTCTACAATATGACAGAGCCATAAAGACACATCATTCAACATTAATGCAGAACGCTCAACCGACTCAGTGACCTCCAAAGGTCAAAAAGACTTCTGACAGAATTAAAGAACATTCATTTTGTATTTAGAGCAGCAATAACTTCCTTATCTGCTATTTTGAAAGTTGGTGAATGTATTTATTAATCAAATGACTCAGCGGTTTAGATATTTTTGTAAAACCGATTGTATATATTCCCCCTCGCATAAGCTTGCAAGGGGTTGTTGATTTTCTCTTCAAGAGATCCTATGTTGTAAATCTTCAGAGTTTTAATACAAAAGCTGATGGAATTTCCAAAGTTCTGTGTTGTCTGACGCGTTATGTTGTGTTTGCTGAATGCTACAGGATTCCTGCGTATTTCATGGAACAATAAGTTTCTTTAACCTCTTCTTTATGTTTGTTATTTCCTTCATAATCCATTTCATGTTCTATGTTTCACAGTTTAATGGCAAAGAAAAAGAATAGTTTCAGGATTTATACATAGAATACCCTGGACTCAATCTATGATGTTATGAATGTTCTCCTCAGTTATAGTTATAAGAGTGTGATTCTTAATTACTGCACCTTCAGACTGTACCTGTCACAGTGATTATTGTTCAGTAATTCAAACCTGCTCCTGGGCAATACATCTCTTTCTCACACCACCAGCTTAGTGGAAAATTCTTAAATGCCTTCCACTGGTTAAACATACTTCATCACCTCAATTTCAAGTTTGTTTCATGAAATATTTAAATGGCCCTGCAGTTTCAACAATCCCACTTAAACATCTCAAACAGCCTGTAACCACAGACTCCATTGCCCAATGGAATAAAACTATATGAAGATATCATCTTAGGTACTGAAAGACATCATTCAACCAAAAATATAAAACCAAAACCCTTACCTCATAGCTAGCCTAAGATCCCCTAGAACATAGTGAAAAATCATAAGAGAGAGCCCTCTTTGATTACAGGTTGGCTAGAACCTGTAATCCAAAGCTTGGTTAGTGGTTACCCCGGCCGTATTCCCTCAGGAGTCAAAGGGAACAACCTGGGTGTTAACATAAATGGCGACTCCACTGGGGACCTGAATAAACTTTATAACCCCCTGTCTGATTCTTAATACTGTAGATAAAGCCTGAGTGACAGCCAGATAGCCTTAGAAACTGCCTCTACTTTGGATTTGTAGGAGTACATAAAAGCTGCCTCAGTCAATCTTTATTCAGTCTTAAGTTCCATACAGTTGCGCTATATCTGATCAGTCCTTATCAAATATCATTAGCCTCCTTGAAAATTCTCCTAAATAAAAATCACAGAAGCTGGCTCCTAAGAAGAAAACTCGCTATACAAGATCTAACCCAGATCCTGACCCATCACCTGAGTTTCAAAACCCAAACTTGATTTCAAGAATCCTCAAGAGACACAAATCAGAAGGGACTCTTTCAGAATCTAGCTCAGAAGCGGGTATTCAAACTGACATTCCAACCCCTGCTAAGGCTTCTCTTCATCCTCATACCACTGGTCCACAATCTACTAGTCCATCATCCACTTCACAAAGCCTTCTTCCAACTCCTCCATCAACTACACATACCCCCTTCATCCCCTTTCCCCCACTTGTCCCATTCATCCCTGTTATTCATATTGTCCCTCCAAACATGGCTAATAGATATGCTCCACTGCAGTTACCGGCCAATCCAGCTCCTATGCCTCAAGAGTACCAAAGCAAGATCTCATACTTTGATGGTACTGGCTCTTATCCAGCCCTTCAACATACTAAGAAAATGCAGGACTTCTTTGAAAACTACGAAATAGATGATGATGGGGTTAGAATGAAAATTTTTGTGCAAAGCCTAACAGAAGATGTAAGAACATGGTTTAGGTCACTTACAGCAAACTCAATAGCTGACCCTGAAGCCCTGTATCAAAAATTTATCAACAGATGGGAGAAGAAGAAGGATCCACTTCATATTTTATCTGAATACAATACAATCAAAAGAGGTCCACAAGAAACTGTCATGGACTATTGTGCTCGGTTCAACAATGTCTACAATGCTATTCCCCAAAATCTTAGACCCCCTCCAGATCTGGCCCTATATACCTTTCCTGATGGGTTTGATTCAGATATGGCATATCAATTAAGGGAAAGGGCTCCCCGAACTTTAGTTGAAATGCAGGATATAGCAGTGAGTGTAGAATCCAACCTGATAGCCAAGAGAAATAGGACAAGAACTGAGATAAAGACTACCTTTAAAGAAGAGCCTTCGGGCTGGGATCAAAAACTGGATGCAATAATCACTGGTATGCAGAGATTAGGTGACAGAGTAGAATCAGTTGAGAGGAAGTCATCATGGGAAGCACCACAAAATAACCCAATCAGGAATCCCAATTTTAGAAGAAATCAAAATCCTAATGTTGGTAGAGCAAGCCCTGAACCAGAAATTAGACCACCATTCCAGGAAAACTATGCTGAAACATCCACTTCAAATGAGCAGATAGATGACACCCACATTAACCTAATGGGCCTGAACGATGATCAGCAAATTTTTCTAAGTCAAGAAGATCATAAGGATGATGACATTAAGCAGTTCCAAACCAAATCAGGTGAGTCATTTGATTTTAAACAAGGCTATGACACAGTTGTTTATGAAGTTCATAAGCAATACAAGCTAAGGAGCAGAACTATAAATGTGACACAGCCTGAGAAAACAAAGGATAGCTTACTACCCAAGAAAACCATTGTCACAGAGCCAATTGACAAAACTGATTCAATTACAAATGAAGTAACAGTTGAAGAAATAACTGAAGCATCTCCCTTTAAACAGCAACCAATGGCTACTTCACCCTTGCAGCATAGTCCAAGCAACACTTTTCAAATAGTAAACAAGAAGGACAAGCCTCGAGATCAAAGTGTGAGTCAAGAAGAAAACTTAATTAGCAAAGAAAAGGTTGTTAAGCAAGACACCAAGACCCAATCTGAAAGAACTTTTGATTTAGAAGCTGAAATTGGAAAATTGAAGATAGCCATCCCTCTTTCAGAGCTAGCTAAGCATAACATTTACAAACAAAAAATCAAGAAATCCCTTCAACTCACTCACAATAAAGATGATGTCAATGTGTTAGATGACACCCCAGAGCTACTTTTCGGCCCAGAGGTTGATGGAAAGACAGCAGTTACTGGAGTCTTACCTTTTTATGTTAGCTTACATGTTCATGATAAGGTATTACATAATGCAATGTTTGACTCAGGCGCCTCTCACAACCTGATGCCCAAATCAGTCATGGAAAAGCTAAATCTGGATATTACCAGACCATATAAGGACCTCTTTTCATTTGGCTCCAGCCAAGTTAAGTGTTTAGGCGTCATAAAGGATCTCTGTGTGTCACTTGCTCAATACCCAAATAAGACAATCTTGATGGATGTTGTAGTTGCTGATATCCCACCCAAGTATGGAATGTTGTTATCAAGATCATGGGGGGCTAAAATCCAAGGTTCCCTGCAATTAGACATGTCATATGCCACTATCTCTGTCTTTGGGCAACCCAAGAGGCTATACAGAGAGTCACTCATGAAATACATGGTGAGCAGTGAAGAAAAACCTCAAAATTTCCCCATTTATGCAGTCCATTCAGATATGGACTCCTTTATTCTGTTCAAAAATGATGTAAGTCCAATGGGCAATAACAAATCTATCATGCTTGAACAAGACCTGCATATAAGTGAGGAATCAAGTTCCCAAGAAAACAAGGGTGTGCGATCTAGTAATGAAACTGTTCTAGAAGGCAAACCAGGTGAAAGACAAGAACTCCAACTTATAGTCCCAAGCCATAGAGAAAATGTTGAAAATCCCTTAAATCAAGAGATCCTATGGTTCCTTGAGTTTGATGGATCAGTCAACAAATTAGGGGCAGGAGCTGGAGTGTGGATTCATAACAAACAAAGCAATCATGCAGAAGGCCGAGCTTTTAGGCTTAATTTCAGATGTACTAACAATATGGCAGAATATGAGGCTTTACTGTTAGGCCTCAAAATGGTAAAAGCATTGCAGGCCACAAAAGTTTCGATCATGGGAGATTCAGACCTTATTATCCAACAAGTGAAAGGCAATTTTGTCACCAATGACAAAAGACTAAGGTCATACAGGTATGCTGCTATTGAAATGCTCAAAACTTTTAGTGAATTTCAAATAACCAAAATAGCTAGAACCCACAACCTTCATGCACATAGTTTAGCCACATTTTCTAGTACATGCAAATTGCCTTTTGAACCTAACCATTGTTTTACAGCTGAGATAAAACACAGACCTTCTGTCCCAAACAATGTTAAATACTGGCAACTATTTGAGGATGACACACAGATAAATAATTTCTTAACCTTGCAGCATGAATTTTCAAGCTTAAACATTGATGTTGACACTATGAAAGACACACAACCATTGAGTGAACAGGACCGAACAATAATATCACCCAAAACAGAAAATCAAGTGCTTTGTCCAACAAACTTTGACAAGGAGAAATTACAAGAACTTGAACAATTCCATTTTGATGAAGCAGCTGGAACAGAGGCTGAAATCATAGAGCTAAAGGATAACTTTCTACCAACAGGCCTAACTCCATTGGAGGACATTTTTGACTCAAATGATGTCCCTAGGAAACCGAAAATGCAGCCCCTCAATGCTGCCATTGAAGAATGTAACATTGGGACTCCTGAAAAACCCAAAATAATAAAATTATCTGTATCTTTACCTCCTGACCAGAAACCTAAATACGTTGACCTATTTAAAGAGTTCCAAGATGTCTTTGCATGGAGTTATGAGGATTTAAAATCCTATGACACCTCTGTTATCCAACACACCATCCCTCTCAAGCCTAATCAAAAGCCATTCAAGCAAAAATTGAGAAGGATCAATCCTATGCTTCTCCCTTCAATTGAGAAAGAGGTACAAAAAATGTTTAAAGCAGGTATCATAGCGCCAATCGGGTTCTCAGACTGGATTTCAAGTTTGGTGCCCACAAGAAAGAAAACTGGTGAGATTAGGCTTTGCGTTGATCTAAGGAATTTGAACCAAGTATCCCTCAAAGATAATTATCCCTTACCTAAGATGGATCACATTCTCCAAAGAGTGGTAGGGGCTTCAAGAATATCATTACTTGATGGATTCTCAGGCTTTAATCAGATCCTAGTCCACCCTGATGATCAAGATAAAACAACATTCACAACCCCATGGGGAACTTTCAAATATGTTAAAATTCCTTTTGGATTGAAAAATGCAGGAGCTACATTTCAGAGAGCAATGGATATTGCTTTTGCTAAAGAGATTCATGACTTCCTTGTTATTTACTTAGATGACCTCACACCTTTCTCAAAATCTGACCAAGAACATCTAAAACACTTGAGACAGATATTCATAACATGTAGGAAGTATGGAATTTCATTAAATCCCAAAAAGTCTCTATTCGGTTTGGAAGAAGGTAAGTTGTTGGGTCATATCATTTCAAAGGATGGCATTAGAATTGACCCAGACAGAATACAGGCCATCTTGCAAATGCCCCATCCAAGAAACATCAAAGAATTACAAGCCTTCTTGGGAAAGATCAACTTCTTAAGGAGGTTTATCCCAAATTTAGCAGAATTGATCAGATTACTAAACAACATGCTAAAGAAGGATTCAAAGGTAAAATGGTCAGTAGAAGCAAATCAAGCTTTTGAAAGTATAAAATTGGCCCTTACCCAAACCCCAGTCCTAACAAATCCTCAATTTGACAGAGTGTTTATCATTTTCTCTTTTGCCTCCCAGCATACCATTGCTGCTATCTTATTGCAGAGAGATGACCAAGGAAATGAAAAACCTATTGCTTTCTTTAGTAGAGCCCTTAGAGATGCACCTATGAAATATCAGATCATGGAGAAGCAAGCTTATGCCTTGGTCAAAGCCATCAAAGACTTTAGGATCTACATGTTATACTCCCATGTTATAGCTTATGTACCAAGTCCCATTGTGAAAGACATACTCACTCAAGAAAACTTAGAGGGTAGGAGAGGAAAATGGATTGCCAACATTTTAGAATTTGACATTGAAATAAAACTCACAAAACTGATAAAAGGGCAAGGTTTGGCCAAACTAATGTCTGAAGCAAATTTTCAAGCCTTGGACATTAACCAACTAGACAATGAAACAGAGCTGGCGACTCCAAAGATCAATGTAGCCTTTGAACAATCCCTGTGGTATTCTGATATTTGTTATATATTGCAAAACCTGTGTGCCCCCCCAGGATTGTCCAGAACCAAATCTAGATTTCTAAAAATGAAAGCTTCAAAATTTTGTGTTATAGATGGTAATTTACTATGGAAAAATCATGAAGGTATACTGCTGAACTGTTTGAATATGGATGAGACTAACAATGTTATGAAAGAATTTCATGCAGGAGATTGTGGTGGACATTTGTACTGGAAATCCACTGTGGACAAGATATTAAGAGCTGGTTACTATTGGCCTACTCTGTTCTCTGATGTTAAAATATTTACCACTTCATGTCACAAATGTCAAGTGTTTGAGGGAAAAAGAAAGTTACTACCACTTCCTTTAAAGCCTATTGCAACATAAAAACCCTTTCAGCAATGGGGCTTGGACTTCATTGGGGAAATTCATCCTTCATCCTCAGGCCAACATAGATGGATTCTAACAACCACAGATTACTTTACTAAATGGATTGAAGCTGTTCCATGTAGGCAGGCAAATGATTCAACTATCATTCAGTTCCTTGAGACCAATATCCTTTCTAGATTTGGCTGTCCTGACAAGATTATAACAGACAATGCTGCTGCTTTCAGATCCAAGAAGATGGTGAACTTTTGTCACAAATTCCATATCACTTTGGGTCACTCCACAGCATACTACCCTCAAGGCAATGGTTTAGCTGAATCTTCTAACAAAAGTATTATCAACATCATCAAGAAAGTATTGGAAGAGAATAAGAAAATTGGCATAAGAATCTTGTAAATGCCTTATGGGCAGACAGTCTAACAACCAAGAGATCTATAGGGGTCAGCCCATATGAATTGGTTTATGGAATGGAAGCCAAATTCCCTTCATCCTTAGGGATCCCTGTCATGAAACTTCTTCAAGAAAGTCAAGCTGAACCAAATGACATGCAAAGAAGAGTAAACCAAATTATATGCTTACAGCAAACCAGAGATCAAGTGTTTAACAGAGTTCAAGTCCTACAAGAGAAACTGAAGAAAGCCTTTGATAGAAGAACCAAGGCTGAAGAATTCTTTATTGGTGACAAAGTGCTTAAATGGGATTCAAGAAGAGAAGACAAGGGTAAGCATGGCAATTTTGACTCACTTTGGAGAGGACCTTTTGTGATTCAAGCAGTACAAGGAAATAATACTTATTTCTTGGAAGGTCTGGATGGCACTGAAGCTGAAGAGGGCCCTGTAAATGGCCGGATGTTAAAGCACTTCTTTGATTACTTTCCATGTATATAGCATGGCTGCTCCCCTGTACATAATCAGTTGTATATACTATTTTCTTTCAGCATGTAAATAGCTCAGTGTAAGAAGTGTTGTATATAAGTAGGAAAAGGCTTTTAGTTCAGCAAGTTCCACAGCTGTGGCAGATTCCAGTTTTGAAGTCCAAAGAGAAAGTTTTCAAGTTTTAAAGAATAGACACACAGTCAAGGCAGTCTGACTTGTTGTTCTTGGTCTTTCAAGAAGAAAAACCATCCCCAAGTGGAGCCACTGTTAGCTACCTATACCAATAGGTTTCATGTTTCATGATTGGCAGGGGAAGTGCCAATATGATCTACTTTGGTGATGCAAAGATCTCATATTTTGGTGAAAGACACATGTTTACAGTTGGTTGATGCTGCCCCACTTCTGAATGGGTGATCCAACAGTCTAAGCTGGGTCATCCCATGTTTCAATTTTCTGTTGTAGATTAGAGAAAGAAATCTGTCCAAACAGTTCAATCTTGGCAGATAAAGTAGTTAGGTAGAGAATGAAGGTTCCCAACTGTTTAATCTGGGGCCTTGGAAGCAATAAGGCTAGCTTTAGATAGAAAATCAAAAGAAAAAAGCCAAAGGAAAAGAAAAGGCACATAAGGGTTTGTAAGTCTAAGTGCACCCTCCTTGAAGTAACAAAAAATGCTAGGCAATAGAGTGGGTAGGTAGATGGGGTTGCAGAAGCATGATTTCTTCTATGTCACTGGCCCAAGCAAAGGAAAAACATGGTGCCAGTGCAGGGCTCTTATTCAACAGTTTTGCAGCAATACAATGAAGCATGTCTAACTCCCTGATTATCCCCCATTACATTCATTACTAACATCCCAATACTACCTATGTTCATGGAAGAAATCAAAGTCTTTTGTTGGTTCTTGTTTCTTTAAGAGCCACATTTCTTATGTAAAATTCTTTTCATTTTGATCTACTTCCTAAACTAAGTTGATTTCATATAAAACTTAGTGTTTTTCCCCCCTCATCCACCTCTTCCACTCATATTAACTCCTAATTTCTTATTATTTAACTCCCTATACTCCCTTTCCCCTATTATTAGGTTAATCCTATAGAAAAATCCCAAATATGTACATATCCCCTTTCCCAAGCGTTATAGCTTTATATATGCTCTAAAAGGTTTGAGCGCTAAAACATTAGAGCGCAATGCAAAAAGGCGCCGAGAGCTTAATTTTTGGGATTAAACCAAGACCCGCTTGGTTTAATAGCCTAACCCTGTCTTTGTAAATAAACCCCTTATAACCCATTTTGCCCAAAAACATTGAAAAAACCCGCAAAACCGCCAAAGCTTAAAGTTCCGCCCGAGCGCTCATTTCAAGGAATACATTAAAATATTCCCCGCCCGCTGCCGTATCGTCCTGCTATCTTATCGACCCGTCAACCGTCGGATCTGGGCTTTCCCATCTGACGGCCCACATCCATATCGGGTCAGCCCCGATGACCGGACGTTACCTCCCGAGAAATGGAAGAGGGTGACGTCAGGCCTCTGCCACGCGTCGCTCCCAAATCTCATCGGGAGGCCGCCTGCCAATACCACCACCGTACCATAAGCGGTCCGATGGAACCGCTTACCACCCTTTGTATACCACCTGCCCACGTCACCGCTACGTCATCCCCACGTCATGCCACTCAGCGCCCGGCCCGCCACTGCTCCAACCTTTCCGCCACCTCGCCTATCCCCATGGACCACTCACAGACCGCCACGTCACCCTTCCGTACCCGACCCCACCCGATGACGTCATGCTGACGTCATCCAAAAAAAGCGCCAATAACCCAAAAAGTCCATATTTTCGCCAAAATTCGTGTTTTTGTCACTTTTGCCTAAAGAACTATTGCTCCCCTCTGCATGCGAATTACGACCATTCCGTCGCCAACCTGCAGAAATCGATCCAAAGGCCGTGGGTGCTTCCAATCCACCTACATTTGTAACCATTGCCGGCAATTCACCAGGTATTTATCCAAATCATTCCCTCCGCGCCTGGTTTTGTCCATAATTCTCCAAAGCTGGCTTAAAAAGAGTGAAGAACAGTGTATTTACCAGCAAATCCCCAGTGACCAGCATCCATTTTCAGTTGTAGGGTCGAAATTCACCTGCACAGTCCATATTTAGCCAAGTTTTCAATAAAACTCACAGTCAATCCACGCATTCGTGGACTTAAAACTTGAGCTGCACTAATTCACCGGGAAAACAGTGTTACTAGTCCCAACATTTGCTCATTTAACTCTCTTTTGAGCATTTCAATTGTTCTCGCCACAGTTTACCCCGTTTTTCCCTGCAATTTGCCTCACTCTTGCAAAAATACCCCTCTGTGTTGCTCAGTCCAGTAACACAAGTCCGAATACAATTCAGAGTACTAGTCAGCTATGGAAACACCAGTAGCACTAAACATTCCACCTTTGAATGCCCCACATAGAGAGTTAGAGTGGAAGGCCCTAGGTGATAAAGATTATGAGATGACTGAGACATTCTCAATGAATTCCAAGTTTAATATTCATATGCTAAATGAGTTAAAGGCTCAACACCTCAGTGGAGCTGATATTTTAGGGATTTGGGACTCCAATTTGCCCATTTTCAACCTTCCCCAAGACAATGTCCTTCCAGACCTGATCCATCGATGCTGCTCTAGCTATGATCCATGTCAAAGAGCTGTTCTCAGTCCCTTAGGATCAGTCTTGTTCCATATCACCCCTGAGGCCATAAATGAGATGCTGCACTTTCACACTACAAAGCCTCTAACTCCTCTTTCCATGATGGACTTGTTAAAGAAGGGGGGCAAGCTGTCCAGTGCCTAGATCATCAAGATTAATCAATTATTTGTTCAACCAAGCTCTGAAGCTATGAGAACACCTCCTATTGGAAATCCATATCTAAATGACTTGGACAAAATGCTGGTGGACTTGATCAGTTATGTCCTGGGATACAGGTCATGTGAGGATGTTGATGACACCATTATGGCCATGCTGTCCATTTTTTCCCCTGGAAAGCCTCCTGTTGTGCACTATGATTATGCTACATACATTGCCAATAAGATTCATGAGAAACTGATGAATCTAGAAAGGGAAAAGGTGTTTAGATACACCTCATACATCTATCACTTGTTCTTATTTTAGCAGCCTAACAGTTTCCCTATTCCTCGCTTGATGCTCAGGGAAACCCAAGGTCTGTGGTATTTTGGACTTCAGTTTTTCATCACACCTCCTGTTCACCATACACCTACTGTGAATTCATAGACCTTTTTATCCATCCAGCTATGACCTTGTTATTTGGTGTCCCTCCTCCAAGATTGACCGATGAGATGGAAAGAATACTCCAGCTCTCAAAGGCCTACAACATTGGTGATTGGTACTTTTACCAACACCATACAGTAATCAGAATATATGGCTGTGAGTTGAACCCTTATAGGCTGCCAAGATATGTCCCTATGAGACTCTTTGCCTTAGAGTATTTCAGGCAGTTTGGAAATGCAGACCAGGTCCATTTCCACAGTAAAAACAAGAAGGTGCAACTAAAAGTCAGGAACCAGCTAGGCCCATTTCTTTACAACAAAAGGGAGGAGGGATGGAAGGAAGCAGATAGGATCCTAGAGACCCTCCAATTGCAAACCAGTTTCCGCTGGGTACCTTATGACCCTAATCATTTCATTTCTCTCAGGAGGGTAAAATATAAACTGGGTAGCTATGATCACATCAGATTGCCTCATATTGAGAAATATGCCAATTTATTAAGTTGGAAAGAGGGCACTCTAGAAGAGGCAATCACTAGAGAGAAAATGCTACAAAGAGAGGCAAAGAATATTGAGAAAGAGGCTGACTTGGAAACTTGTGGGCAGGTTTCCTCTTCCTATCAAAGGCAACTTGGAGCAGCTGCTTCATCCTCTACAGCCCACCAGCAAGCAGCTAGAACTGTTCATCAGGTATCGAGCAAGGGTAAAGAAAAGCAGATGGAGCAGGAGAAACCACCCCCTACAGCAGAACAACAACAAGAGCAGCCAATGCAGCAAGAAGAAACAGCTGAGGCCCCAAAATCCAAAGAGCAGTGGGCTCAAGAAACTGTTCCTCCTAGGCAGGAAACGATAGTGGAGACCTCGGTGCTCCAAACTCCACAGAATGAAAAAAGAAACCGAAAGAGGGATAGAGAGCAGGAGACTCCCCTCACCACATCCACAACTGAAGGGGAGAAAAGACAGAGACTAAATCCCCTTTCAGAAGAAGAAATGCCTATTGGACAATCATTGGGCATGGCCCCACCAAGCATGGAAGCATCTGCCAGTTCCTTTCAGCAGGAACAAGAAAGAACCCTAGGAGGAGAGGTCAGCTCCTCAATTCAGCAAAGGAGAGCTGAAACAGGCATCAAGCAACAATTCATTGACATAAAAAAGAGAAATGAGCCACTCAGGCTCCAGCTCTATAATCAATTGCTTAAAATGGCCCCTACAAACCAGCAGAGGCTTATGTCAGCTTATGACATAACAGAGGGGAAAATGACCATGAGTCATTTCATGCCAACCATGCTGCAGCCACAGTCAGCTGCAGACTATATAAGAACCAACCTTGAGGTTCTTGCAAAAGACATCCACCCTATGGACCAGATAGAACTTCACAAGCAAACGGGTGAGATGGTCTATTCGACACTGGCAGACAAGACCTTCTTGGCACATAGGTTGGAAAATAGCCTGAACAATACAACTGCCCAACTTGAGTTGGAGAAGGCATCCTCTCAGTCCAAAGACAACAGGATCAGGTCTTTGGAGGATATAATCATAGAGCTTGGGCATGACCCAAAGAATCCCAAAGCTATAAAGGAGCTGCTAGAAGATAAGAGATTCAGACATTGCAGCTTTAAGAAAGATGATAAAGATCCCAGCAACCCTTCACCCTCAAACAAAATAGGTTGCCCAGCGAAGGCAGGACCAAGATGTAGCAGCCATGCTGATATCGCTCCATAAGCAACTTGTCCAGACAGAGGAAAACATGGTACAGACAGAGGGAAAATTGGTAGAAACAGAGGCTGCATTGCAGACAGCCCTACAACAGAAAGAAGGAGGCCAAACATCTCAGCCCCCTCAGCAAGTAATCAACCTTGAGGACCCCCCTCAAATTGTCACTCCTCCTACAGTACAGACAGTTGAGACAGCTCCATCAACATCAGCACCAGCACCAACATCAGAGCAGGCTCCAAGCCTGGACATGCAGAAGTTGATGAATGAAATTGAATTCCTAGAAGCCCAGATGGCAGAGCTGAATGAAGCCAAGGAAAAGCTAGCTACTCTTAATGAAAAATATGACAAATCCAAACAGAGTGTAGCTGTAAAAGGAAGAGAAATAAAAGCTCTTAAGGAGAAGATAAAGGAGCTGGAAAAAGAGCTCACTCTTGACAAGGTGGTGGCTGAGGTCAAGAAAGTTTTATGGGCCAACATTGGCCAATCAATAACAGATCAATGGCAGTATATAGAGACTATTCATGAGCAGATGGATCTCATCAGCAGGGCTCACAAGGAAATTCAAAAGGCAAGGGCATCTCTTGGAAACATGCCTGAGATAGCCAATGGGATGATCAACATCCTCAACAACCGTACAGGCTCTCAGCTGACAGCCATGGGTATCTCTGGCAGAACTGACACCATATTACTGATAAAAAGAGTGCTCACTTTGAGAAGCCTGGTGCAGACCTTGGATAGAAGGTTCCAGGAGATGCAAACAAAAGTAAATAAGTTTGTGGAAAAATTCACAGTATTGCATAACAGAGGCCTTCCCAGCTTACTGAACAGCGCAGGAAGGCTATTATCACATGATAACTATGCAAAAAGGGTAAATGCATTTGCCACTAATCAGATCACTGCAGGATCAAGCACTCCAGAGGAAGCAGGGCCTGCATCTGGGTAGAGCCTTTATGAAAAAGTGGAGAATTTGTTTTTTATTATGAATGAAATCAGCCATTTGTTCGAGGTGCCTCCAAATTTCTACAAATATACAGAGGCAGATGAAACCTTAGGTGCAATTTTGAGGCATCAATTGCCTACACAGGAATGGTGGACCAGCATGATACAGTTATTACTGTAAACAACAGGCTTTCATCAAGTTTTTTTCATTAAAATATAAGTCATCTTGTTCAGAAAATTTAATATGATTGGAAAAGACTGTGCTGAGCCAACTCAGCAGACAGATTCGGCCACCACAGCAACACTGACAGCTATAGGTGACAAGGCCGAGAACTCTACAATATGACAGAGCCATAAAGACACATCATTCAGCATTAATTCAGAACGCTCAACCAACTCAGTGACATCCAAAGGTCAAAAAGACTTCTGACAGAATTAAAGAACATCCATTTTGTATTTAGAGCAGCAATAACTTCCTTATCTGCTATTTTGAAAGTTGGTGAATGTATTTATTAATCAAATGACTCAGCGGTTTAGATATTTTTGTAAAACTGATTGTATATATTCCCCCTCGCATAAGCTTGCAAGGGTTGTTGATTTTCTCTTCAAGAGATCCTATGCTGTAAATCTTCATAGTTTTAATACAAAAGCTGATGGAATTTCCAAAGTTCTGTGTTGTCTGACGCGTTATGGTGTGTTTGCTGAATGTTACAGGATTCGTGCGTATTTCATGGAACAATAAGTTTCTTTAACCTCTTCGTTATGTTTGTTATTTCCTTCATAATCCATTTCATGTTCTATGTTTCACAGTTTAATGGCAAAGAAAAAGAATAGTTTCAGGATTTATTCATAGAATACCCTGGACTCAATCTATGCTGTTATGAATGTTCTCCTCAGTTATAGTTATAAGAGTGTGATTCTTAATTGCTGCACCTTCAGACTGTACCTGTCACAGTGATTATTGTTCAGTAATTCAAACCTGCTCCTAGGCAATACATCTCTTTCTCACACCACCAGCTTAGTGGAAAATTCTTAAATGCCTTCCACTGGTTAAACATACTTCATCACCTCAATTTCAAGTTTGTTTCATGAAATATTTAAATGGCCCTATAGTTTCAACAATCCCACTTAAACATCTCAAACAGCCTGTAACCACAGACTCCATTGCCCAATGGACTAAAACTATCTGAAGATATCATCTTAGGTATTGAAAGACATCATTCAACCAAAAATATAAAACCAAAACCCTTACCTCATAGCTAGCCTAAGATCCCCTAGAACATAGTGAAAAATCATAAGAGAGAGCCCTCTCTGATTACAGGTTGGCTAGAACCTGTAATCCAAAGCTTGGTTAGTGGTTACCCTGGTTGTATTCCCTCAGGAGTCAAAGGGAACAACCTGGGTGTTAACAGCTGTCTCTGTTGCTTGTTCCGCCTGCCTGATTTGATCGTCCCATTTATTAAAGAGCAATTCTTTATGATTCTCATTTATTCTGGGTGCACTTGCTCTTTTCCCTTCATCTTCATCCTGTCAAGCTAAGTATTCTGTCACTCGTCTGTCACTTTGATCATAGTCACTCCGCAAGTATACCACTTAATTGGTGATTTTATCACTCAGCTCGCAATAGTGACTCCACTGTGATATCTTACGTACCAACTCTTCCTGTGTTTAGCTTTGAATTGTCTTAGCTCTTCGTTCTTGCAGATTACGAGTGAAATGGAAATGACTAATCAAGAAAGGTGATGGGAGAGTTTTAAATGCAACAGATATATCAAATATGCCACCTTACGTGAAGTAATTCTTTACAAAAGCACGCGTCTTCATTTCATTTAATAGCTGACAACTAATTCATTTACTATCATTAAAAGCGCATGATCTTGAGTCAGATTATGATAAGTGGCTTTTCTTTGAATGGCGTGCCCGAAGGATTCGTGATGAAGTGATTTATGATTTGCTTATGTAACATCGCAGATCGCGCCATCGCAAATCGCACCATCGCAGATGGCGCGATCGCAAATCGCACCATCGCAGATCGCGTGAATATAATATCGCAGCGATCGCAACATCGCAGGTCACAGAAGTTTAATGTTTGCCGAATCTTGCTAGCTCATTTCTGCGATATGCGATCTTGCGATCGGTGTTATCGCAGATCGGTAAATCTTGAAGTTTTTTCCTTATGAGTATTACTTTATTGCGATGTGATATTATGCTTAACACGAGAGTCTTGTGCATAACGATATTATAGAGAAATGGAGGCATTTCCTATCTTTTTTGCAACGCGGTTTTAAAGATATTTCCCTTATCGTAGACTTAGGTTAAAAATATTCAAAAGACCTTTCTAAGCTTACGATGGTAACCTTATTTTGAAGAAAGGAAACTCTTGCTTTTTTCTTTAAAATTTAACTAAGGGTCCCCATTCATTTAATATTTTGGACAACACTTAAATGAACAAGGGGCGGGGGGGTGTTGCTGGCCACAACAATTCGCGATTCACTTGTGAGAACCAGTTATCTCTGATCTTCTATTGACGTTTTCAAACTTCAAAAAATTTTCTCAGAAAACTTAAACTTTATTATAAAAAGACAAAGCATATTATACTTCAAACTGTCAATGATATTTTTTTTCAACCTCTTTCTATTTTAATTACTTGTATCCTCAGCTTGTCCTTGCATTTACATCAGCCATTACTTGGTTTTGTAAAAATTAAAATAAAGTCTTCCCTGTGTAGAAGCCTTTTAAATATGCTCCTTTGTCGCAGGTAGAGCCTCTGCTGCCAGCAGGCATCCATAGCCTCGACAGGGTTACCTATTACCCAGTAATGATCCTTTATCCTGCTTAAGGCTATTTACAACTTTTCAGAGAAAAACCCATTTTGACGCTTTTTTCCTTTTTTATTCTCTAAAGCACAATGTCTTGGTTTGGTGGCCAAATTATGACACAGTAATTCACTTGATTTACACTTTTGCTGAACAAGCTGGCTCGTGATGAGACCCCTTGTCTTTTGATTGCAACAATCTTGAGTCGTTGCCCTGTTTTGGTGGACAGTATTGGCAAAGTCAGCAAGTTATAATATCTGTGATCATGATAAGTCGGCTCATGATGAGACCTCTTATTCTTTGAGATATAGTGTTTTTTCGGATTGTTCCTCTGAATGCTGCGATTTCCTTTAGCAGGGAGGAAGTCAAATTTTCTTTCCTTAAGAAAGTTCTGGACGAGAATAATAGAGTTTTTTGGAAATGGCTGTTTCTACAGAGAATCTTTATTTCATTATTGATACCTTTCATTGTACTGACATAAAACAATTTCTTCACTAAGATAGCTTTCTTCAAATTTCTTGGAGTTGAAACTAGTATCATATATGGGTTAAAGTTCTATTGATAATAAAGATCAAGTTTCCAAAAGATTTGTTGTTCATAGAAGCAGAATTTCAAAATATTGATAGAGAAAAGGTGTCTTTAGTAAATGTCAAATGATGTTAACCATAGAAAATTTTATTATGGAGAAAAATATTTAACGAAATGAGAGGTAGACATTCCCTAGGGTTATGTACATAATAGGGATAATCTCTTCTCTTATTTTTCCTACCAACTATTAAAAGTAAACCTAATAACTTAGCTAAATTACTCCTACTCCTATTCTAACTATATACAAAAAATTAACTAGGTGAAATGATATTTCCAGTGGAACCATCTCTTCATTTTTATTCCTACATGTATGTAAATTTCAAACATCAGTGTTAAGAACAAAATTTTTCTTGGACTGTTAATGTTGGATGTGGAATAAGAATGTGGACTTCAGTTGGAATTCTGTCTGAAATCTATTTCTCATGAAAACTTCTTTCCAACTGGATACCTATTGGATCATAAAAATCAGGATGAATTTCTGTTATGGATTGATGATCTCGTAATAGGAAAGATGACAAGCCAGGTTGCGAATATGATTTTTTAGTTTTAATGGCCTGTAACCTACTGTGCGTTGAAGTTGAGATTTTAGAAATTTCTTGTAAAAGGAAAGTTTCCATATATGAATCACTAAATAAATCAATGAAGAATAGATGGAAATTTCTGGAAAGAGATTTATCAATTGGCGCGAATTGCCGACAAGTTTCGAAAGGTACTTTCCTTCGTTGATGGTGTTTCGGATGCCAAATAAGTTTTCTAAGGAAATCTGATATTGATTGATCTTGGAATTGAAAAGGTTCTATACTTCCTTGACACAGTTTAGCTTCCCAAAATGGTAGCACATCTTTCGTATGTTCTTTGATAAGGTGCTCAACATACCACAATAATCTATCAAAAGTCTGAAAATTTAAAACACAATCCGATTTTGTACAAAATGAGTGCAAGTGAGAAAGAAAGAAATGATTATTTGTACAAATAGTGTTACAGCACAACTGGGATTGACTTGGAATATGTTGTTTTTCACAAGAACTGGCCAGAATTATGGGATCTGAGCAATTTCGAATTCCGTCTTGTGAATCAGAAGACAAGTTATGATTGTGAACAGGCATGGGGGTTTCCTCATGATATGAATCATAGATCGGGGTATTGTCTTGGATAGTAAAATCATGCAAATGATATTTTACTTTGAAATGAGGATTGACTGATATGATTTCTGAATTAGAATATCTCTCATTATCTGAGCTTTTTTGAGTTACTTGGGATAAATCAACAACATCATCGTTGTCAAAGTAGCTATAATAAATGATTTTACAGGTTTCCCTAGATTTCTCTTTTTCGTCATATATTTTCAGACAAGGAAGGTCAAGTGGTTCTTGTTTGAAAATGATCAAAGGATGTTCTATAGCTGTCTTTTTATCTTGAAAACCTAATGATGACTCATTTTAATAATCCTCTGTACTTTTTGAGATATCTTTAATATTGAGAGCGGAAAAATTATCATCAGTAAAAACATCAGGATAAAGAGAAAAATGCGATTCTGGAACAATGCATTTGAAAATATCATCATGGAAAAATCTTTGTTCATCAGATTCATCATAGACATCGGGCTTTAGATCATACCTTTGTGTACTGATACTTTTTGAAAGAGAAATAGTTTGTTGTTCTAACCTTGGCATCTGCATTTGTTGATTTGCAACGATATTATCTGACCTTGTATCGAAGTCATCTCCTGGTTCCAAGGCAGGCTTTCCTCCAGCATTCTCGCTTTTGTCTTCTTGCATTAGAGCATGCATGTCTCCTAGGCTTTGGGAACTTTCTTCATCATGGGTGATTTGTATATTCAAATTGGAATCCTCATTCACATTAGAAGAAAATGAGACAAAGCTTGAACTAATTTCTGCTTGATCAGACATAGGAGGCAGGGAATACTCAGCATAATCCGAAGATTCTTCATCCATGAGTTCACTTTCAAGATCATACTTTAGACAATTAAGATGAAATCGCATATTAAAATCCCTAACAGATTCATCTTGTTTCCGTAGATAATCAATTTCATCATATACCTGGTCATAGTCATAACAATCAAATTCAAAAATGAAAATCTTGACGAATTGGTCCCAGCTGTGAATTGATGCAACTGGGAGGGTTCTGCACCATTTTCTAGCTTCCGCCGTGAATGTAAGAGTAAAATTTTTGCATAAAATGCCTTCATCAATTCTTTGAATATCCAAACTTGAAACTCTTTGAATAAATTGAAGAGCATGATTAAAAGCAGAAGAATTATTCTTACCATTGAATTTTACCTGAGACAAGAGTCTTACCACTTCAGGTGGAGTGTTGTAAGAGATAGGAACATGGATGCAACTCCAAATGGGAAGTTTGTGAGCAGCCATCCTGATTCAGATGTTACAATTGAAAATCATTCCAACAGACACTATGTTCAGGCCCTCCTTCTAGCGCCAAATATGTTGAAGCCCCGAAAATCGGGTCGACAACAAGGGGGATACCCACCCGGTCTGGACCTTGGTTGGCAACTCCTTATCTGTTTGGTATAGTGGGTCCGACTGGGGATAATGGGACCAGTTTCCCAATCTAAGGGTGTGTGTGTGTGCAGAGTTGGATGATGCTGATCTAAGAGTACTTAAAGCTAATTTAATTCAAACTTTTAAACTAACTCTATGCTATTGTAATCTAATGAGAAACAACACATCTAATCTACGCTAACCCGGGGTGTATTTCTTCTATTATGCGATCTAAAGAGATTTCAAACAATAACTGGTAATAAAGATCATTCAGCTATCATAAGAATAGAAATCAATTAAGATAAACCACTTTGCATAAAAAGTTAGGCAAAACAGTTGTGAACAACATATCGCATAATAATTTATTCATATATCAAACATAAATAAATGGCTCCACCGTACAAAAGTGCCAAATGGTAACTCGTACATTCATGCAGTAACATATAAACAACTGAAAACTGTATATCACTTTAAGAATATAAGCAGAAATGGCCAAGAGATAAAAGTACCATTTATGACTAATCCTACTCATAAGCTTCAAGCAAAAATGATTTATCTCTACTTTTTCTAACATCTACTAAGAGTACAAAAGTGCAACATCAGTAGCAGACATTAAAATGCAAACATTAATAAATTTCGATCCATCCATTCATCAAAACCTCCTCTGAGGGTGCAGAAGTGCATGTTCCGAGGACAAGTTTTTGACAAATTTCTGGACCCTTCTATAAATGCATGAGAAGGGTTAAAATACTACTTCCTAATTCTAATAATAGTGTTTTTACAAAATTTAGGATGCGGTTTTCAAATGACCGTCCTTTTTCTAATTTAATTTAAAAGAAAAAACAACATTCTAAAATAAGGCTACTTCTGAATTTGGTCTTTAAAGCTGCAAGCGTTCATCATGGGCTTGAGGAGAGTCGGCTGGCTGACTTCTGCGCTGAGATGGGCTGCGAAAACAGAATCTATGAGAGCTGGCACTACTTTTTCGGCCGCGTTTATGATGCATTTCACAGTCATCCATTGACTATGCGTCTTGACCAAGTATGCCCAGTAACACTCCCAATTTAAGCTGTTTAATGCTTGGATCGCTTTTCCCTTTTCTTGCGCCTTCTGCTTCCATTCTGCTTCTAGTCGTAGTTTATTTGGTAGGTACCCCGGGGTGGTCTCTTCGATTAAGTTGGCTCTGTGTAAATTCTCATTTACACAGTCGATAAGAATGTTTGCTTGCGTGGACGCTGTCTCCACTGCTTGTTCCGCCTGCCTGATTTGATCGTCCGATTTATTAAAGAGCAATTATTTATGATTCTCGTTTATTCTGGGTGCACTTGCTCTTTTCCCTTCATCTTCATCCTGTCAAGCTAAGTATTCTGTCACTCCTCTGTCACTCTTATCATAGTCACTCCGCAATTCTACCACTTGATTGGTGATTTTATCGCTTAGCTCACAATAGTGACTCCACTGTGATATCTTACGTCCCAACTCTTCCTGTGTTTGGCTTTCAATCGTCTTAGTTCTTCGTTCCTGCAGATTACGAGTGAAATGGAAATGATTGATCAAGAAAGGTGATGGGAGAGTTTTAAATGCAACAGATATATCAAATATGCCACCTTACGTGAAGTAATTCTTTACAAAAGCACACGTCTTCATTTCATTTAATAGCTGACAACTAATTCATTTACTATCATTAAAAGCGCATGATCTTGAGTCAGATTATGATAAGTGGATTTTCTTTGAATGGCGTGCCCGAAGGATTCGTGATGAAGTGATTTATGATTTGCTTATGTAACATCGCAGATCGCGCCATCGCAAATCGCACCATCGCAGATCGCGCGATCGCAAATCGCACCATCGCAGATCGCGCGAATATAATATCGCAGCGATCGCAACATCGCAGGTCGCAGAAGTTTAATGTTTGCCGAATCTTGCTAGCTCATTTCTGCGATATGCGATCTTGCGATCGGTGTTATCGCAGATCGGTAAATCTTGAAGTTTTTTCCTTATGAGTATTACTTTATTGCGATGCGATATTATGCTTAACACGAGAGTCTTGCGCATACCGATATTATAGAGAAATGGAGGCATTTCCTATCTTTTTTGCAACGCGGTTTTAAAGATATTTCCCTTATCGTAGACTTAGGTTAAAAATATTCAAAAGACCTTTCTAAGCTTACGATGGTAACCATATTTTGAAGAAAGGAAACTCTTGCTTTTTTCTTTAAAACTTAACTAAGGGTCCCCATTCATTTAGTATTTTGGACAAAACTTAAATGAACAAGGGGGGGTGTTGCTGGCCACAACACTGCCTTAGAAACAAACAGAGAAAAACTACTTTTGTTTTTCCTTTATGAATTATAGATAGAGATGAACAGAAAGACCAACCTCTGTCTTGCGCTAATCCTTCAATTCGATCCCTCTCTTCTTTGATAGTCCTTAGCTACCTGCTCCCTTGCACGCCCAGCTTAACAAAGTACTTGTAAGATCACAAAAGCATAGCACTATACAAAGACATGGATCTATAATCATAAACAATCTAGGATTAGATGTAAATTGACCATACAAATGTAACAAGCATCAATGATACAAAAGCATGGAGGAAAACTCAAATAGTTTTTATTGATAAACAAGAAAAGATCCAGGAGGAGTTACAACCAGTTGTTTCGACCCAGCATCAACCTCCCAGCAAATAAGCCCCTCTTCACCTCAAACAAAGCTTAGATCACCCAACAATCTGATGTTTGTCTCTAGAAACCAACAGCAATTCCTTACAATATGCAAAATTCCAGCCTCTGGATCTCTGGGATGAGGGATCCATATATAGATATCTGTACGGGGGATGAGTCAGCTTGTGATTTGATTAGTGTCTTCTCTCTGATAGTTCTTGCTTTCACTTGGAGACTGAAGGCCTCTTACTCATCCTTGGTCGAATTCAGTGAGGCAAGTGTCACAAGAGAAGATTCTGAAAGCTTCCATTGCCTCTCCACCTCGCGGAATGACACTGCCATTTGTCATTTCTCGCCCATCGCACCCCACAGAAGGGACTTTTGAAATGCAACGCACCCTCACAGTGTATTTAGGTGAAATGCAGCGCACTTAGCCAGTGGAGCAGCTGCAATGATCCTGTTTTGACCAATTTTGAGCAGTTTCTCATGGAGAACTTCTGGGAGAAGCTGTAATATGTTGAACTTGTTCCTTTAGGGGTTAGAACAACACTTTTAGGGACTTAGGAGCCCTTGATTTATTGACATTTCATGCTTGGGGTTGCAGGGCCCAAAAATGTCTATAACACTAGTATACAGGTTATTGGGAATAGCTAGATCTGAACCGAGGAAGAACCTTAGCACTTGATGAAGGATAAGATCTAATGATGAGTCAAGATCTTAAGGCTTGAAGTGAATTATCTTTATGTGGTTTGATCATTTATCTGAATAACTGGCAAATGTTGTAGTCTGTAAATATGATGATCTGGGTATACTGAAGTTTGGAATTGTTGTGATGTTTAAATCATCATTTATAGATTTGTACGCAGGTTCGCTTTAAAAAAGGTGCATATACACGCTGGTTCTGCATATCAAAATAGCGTATACATCATAAATTTGATTTGAAGATATATACGCAGGTTCGCCTTGAGGAAAGTGCATATGCACGTAGGTTCATCACATGGAAGTAGCATATACCTTATAAAATATGTTTTAGCTACTTCTGTTTGCTGTTGTAGTTTTCTGGGTTCTGGCTACTATATTCTGGTTACAGCATTCTAAAAGATCATATTGAAGGGTTGTCAAAGTGATTGATTGATTCGATTATGGTTGGTTCAAAAGGAGATTGGTTGATGCAGATATATTTGATGATTGAATGATGTTTTTGATGGATCCAGTTTGAAAATTTATGAAACATGGTCCCTGTAAGAAAAGAGAAGGTTGTAGCCTTATGTAGGCTGGCACCTGCGTACTAGTAAAAGAGCTAGGGTGTTGTAGCTCCCTTCCAGTAGAAGCTGGCGAATGAGAGAAGGTTGTAGCCTTCTGCAAGTAGAAGCCCACGTACTAGTGTAAGACTGCACCAGTACAAGAATTGTAAAAAGAAGTTTCTTATTATTAAAAATAAGACAGAGATGATTGTAGCAGGTGGTTTTCACCCACATTGGATTTCCACCTTATATCTTGTGTTCATGTGTGAGATTGTCTATTTTGTTTTTACTACATCTGGTTACTATTTATATGGTTCTAATGCACTGATTAAATATCAACATATGATGAATTAATTGAATCATAAGTTTGCTAGATATATGCTAGTTGCCTTAAACACATTTGCATATACACGCGAGTTCCATTAACTAAAGTAGCGTATATGAATTTGATTATGGAAATGAAAAAATTATTGACTTTCTAATACTAATTCAGCCCCCCCCAGTATTATTTCCAATAGGATGGTTAATCCGCCTTATGTCCTTTAGTCTTCGTAGTACGTTCAACCTGGCTCATCAACTTTTTAGGGTAGCTATGGCTAGATTCAGTTCGAAAATTTTCCGAGCATTGTTTTAGTACCCTTGCAACAACAAGGATAGACTCTACAGAAATAAGGGCAACCTTTGTTGCAGAAAGGGCCATCCACGCAATAGCAAGGGCAGATGATATCGTGGCAAGGTCAACTGCAACAACCACAGGGGAAACCCTCGCAACAGTTGCAGCCAACCATGCAGCAGCAAATGCAGTATGCTCTGCAAACCTCCTAGCCTATGTCTTTGCAGGGCCAACCTCTGCAACCCTACGGACATGTTTTTCAGCTGCAAGGTCAGCCCTTGCAGTAGCAGAGCCAGCCCAAGCAGCAACAACCCTTATATACATATCATCAGGGTCAACCCTTGCAAGGACAAGCCTAGGGTCAAGTCTTGCAATAGCAGGCCCAAAATCCTAATGTCCTAGGTCAACAAGTGTGTAATCCTTATGCCCAAGGGAAATAGGTCCAAAATCCCTATGTCCAAGGGAAACAATTATACAATCCTTATGCCCAAGGGTAGTAGGTCTAAAATCCTCTTGTTTAGGGGCAACAAGTTCAAAACCTGTATGTTCAGGGACAATAGGTACAATATCCATATGCCCAAGGTCAACAAGCTCAACAACCTCTTAACCCGTATGTTGCTTTTCAACAATCTATGACCGGACAGTTCCAAGGTGTTCAAGGTCAAAATCCTCCCTACGGCTAAGGTAACCCACAATGGGGGTAGAATCAAATTCCATATAGCCAAAATCCCCCACTATGGAGCCAAAATCCTTACCAGCAAGGATGAGCTCCTCCAGTCAGACCCCCTTATTGACCTCCAATGCCTTTTAATACTCAATTGTCATTCTTGGCCACACTAGAGTTGCCAGACATGTCTTGCCCTACGAATGACCCAAACCTTCATTCGCCATACTAGCCTCCATTTCCGTCCAAGATCCCAAGCGATTGTCCTAAGTTCGATGGGAAAGGAAAATAAGATCCTCAAGCCCATGTGATGACATATCAGCTCTGGTGCTATTCGAATTCTTACGTTGATGATTCTATTAGTAACTGTCCTTTCCAACGAACCCTCATAGGTGTTGCATCCAAGTGGTACATTGAGCTTCCTCAAAGTGCTTACCATGAATTTAACTCTTTAGCCATGTCTTTCCTCACACATTTCCAGTTGCCAATTCGCTATGAAACTGACACCTATCTACTCATGTTGCTTAAGCAAGATACTGTGACACACATCTCCGATCACATCCATGAATGGAGATGTAGACATCGCCTGATCAAATTTGAGATTACTAATCAGTTGCTCACCGAATGGTTCACAAATTAATTTGTAGCTCTGATTTCTCATGATATAGCTATGGATGGATGTGTTAATGAAGAGCAAGTGATTGCTCATGACTAGTACTTAGATCTTGTTTATTCTCAGTCTATCACTTTATATGAGTTATTACCCGATGCTCCATGGTCATTGTCTGATCCCATGACATCGAAGTCGTAGACTACACCTCTTGTTGATGGAGTAATTGGTTCAGTGTTCGAGAACCCTACTAAATCTTCTTCTAAACAAAAGTTGGTCTCAAACACTGTTTCCAATAGTTCCTCCCAGAATCCACTTAGCCCTGGTAAAACCTCAGAGGTCCATGTTGTCCAGCCTACCACAGCAGAAAAATCACTGAAAGGCAAGAAGAAAGTCAAAGGCAAAGGTAAAGTCAATGCCCTAAAATAGGGACCCCCTAAGTTGTCTACTGGTGATTCTTCACAATGGAAGCCCAAGTATTCGTGCCTCATTTGTGAGTAGGATCACTATACTAAGGATTTTCCTCAACGATCCAAAGTTAGTCGTTTTCTTAAAGGGACCCCAGTTGTCCTAAAAGAGTCGTTTCCATCTCAGCAGACTCAAATGGTAGACCAACCTCAATCATCTACTTCCTCAGGATCTCAAGTGTTCATGATGAGTATGCTTATTAATGTGGCTACTAGATCAAAATATTACCAAACTCCTACTCTGATAGTCGGGAAAGATAAAGAGTCCACCCCTTCTTCTTCTGCCCTAATTTCTATCCCTCTTCATATCGAGTGCCCTAACCCTGATTCCACTATATGGCCACCCTCTCAAGGTGTGCTAAGGAAATCCTCATACAATCCTAATGCTCAAGTCACTCAGCACTATAATATTGTTAAGGATTTGGCTCAGGCACCATCTAGTATGTCCGCTCTCGAGGTGCTCCAAAGATGTCTATCTCAGTGGAAATATTTGTTGTCATCTATTGGAGGTATTGATCCTACCAATTCCAATTTGATATGTTTTGATCTAGAGAACCATGTTCTAGGCTTGCCTCATCAGATTGCCTTTCTCATTCAGGTAATCATCAATGAGAAGACCATCCACAACACTGTCATCGATGAAGATGCTTCCACCTGCATCATGTCAATCACATGTTGTAATGCCATTGGTTCTCCTACTTTGAATGAATCCTTGAACACTTTGGAAGCTTTCAACGAGCATGATTCGCGGCCCTTCGGTGTCTTACCTAACCTTGCCATTACTTTGGAGGGAAAGATAGTACATGTTGAGGTACAGATTGTTGATGCTAATCTCAATTATAATATTATACTCTTCCAAAGCTAGACCCATGCCATGCATGATGTAGCCTCCTCCCTATTCCACGTGATTCGTTTCACCCATCAAGGGAATATTGTCACTATCAACCAGCTGTCCTTCTTTGCCTCTTCCTCCTCAGATGACAATGTTCTATATGTCAAGCACATTGGTGCTCCCTATGAGAGTGTGGGGGGAGGTATTTTAAAATATTCTGCCTTGATGGGAATTTTTCTTCTCCCACCTCCTGATGTTGCCTCTTTCAACATGATCTCAGTCAAATTTGATCCTTGGGTCATACCTTCACCAGATCTTGTTGATGCCTGGCCCGAGGTTATGCCACTTAGTCCTGCCAAAATCAGTTACGTGGAGATTGTTTCAGCCTCAAGTTTCGTATCCTCTGATTCTCCTATTTTGAGGACTTATCTCAATACGTATTCTCAATTCCATAGGTTGGTGCTTTGGAATCTCCTAATCCCTTAGCCACAATTTTTCTTGCTGACGAAAGTATCATGGAAGTAATGTTTCTTAAGGAACCACCTTGGAACGATATCCATCATTGTTCCTTTTTCCTGCCTAGCCTGACAACCATGTTTATGTGTTTTGAGCAATTCTATTCTCCACTACCTACTGATGTGTCAAGGTATCCTGACATGGTCAAGATCTTTCAATTGAGGGCACCTTTATCCCTTCATGGATTAACGAATTTTCTCCCTCCCCGAGTTTTTACTGATTGCCCATTTATTGCACTTGGGTTTCCATCTGACTCGTAAAATTCCCTCTCGTAGGGGCATGGGGGCAATGCCTTATATGAGTTCTACTCTATTATTTGGTCAATTCGATGCTTACTCATCATGTCAACGGTAAAAATTTGGTGTTCATCTATGTTGATTGATTACTCGAGTCCCAACATGGACTCTCTCAAGAAGTACTATTCTTAGGTCATCTTGCATGCATACTTGTGTACATTAGTGTGTCATCCATTTTTGTACAGTGTTGTTTGGAGCAGGGAAAATTTTAAGAACCCCCCCTAAATTTAGAAATATAATAAATGGGCGAATATCCATGGTATATAGGAAAAATGAAAGGCGATTTTATCAATAATATAATATGTATATATAATTTTTTGGCGAATCTCTCACCAGGCATGGCGAATATTTTACTCGATTATAAAATCTTGTAAGATCTTGGCGAGTCTTTCACTAAATAATAAAACTTTGTAAAAGTCCTAGTGAATCTTAGCATAGGCTACATGCTGGTTTAATTCCCCCATTTAAATAGGCTACACTCCAGGTCAATACCATGGGTCAATACCATGTGCCATTTTGGTGAATACCATGGGTCAATACCATGTGTCATTTTTATTTTTATTAATTCTAATATTAGGGTTAATAATGGTTTTTTGCATGGTATTACTAACAATCTAGTCCATGGTATTTGTCCCATAGTATTTTGGCCATAGGTTTCACCTAAATATAACCCATTTTTTGAGTGTTCGTAAATATAAGGTGACTTATGGAGTAAATATAAAAAATGTTTTATTTGTTTACCTTAAGAAATTTACTGCATAACATAAATAAATACTGAGAGGAATAAATATAAAATTAACCAGCAATAACCATAAACACATAAATACACATGTTTATCCAAGAAAACCCAAATCCGGGGTAAAACCCAACCTAATAAGATTTCATTAGCATTGGCCAAAACCGTGGCCAATCCGAGCAAGTGAACCTACACCACTCACCTCCAGGTCTTGCATTACAATGAAGTCCTTCCAGCCTTTTATAAGCTCCATTACATATAATATCATGGGCAAAATACCATGGGTGCACAATACCATGTGCCCCAAAACCATCACTGTTTAACCTGGTCAACTTTGACTCTATCCTGAGTCAAGTTTACCTAACAATATTCCCCCCTTAAATTTGACTTGGGGTTCCTTGACTAACTCCATGGGTGCACAATACCATGTGCCCCAAAACCATCACTGTTTAACTTGATCAACTTTGACTCTATCGTGAGTCAAGTTTACCTAACAATATTCCCCTATTAAACTTGACTTGGGGTTCCTTGACTAACTCCAGCCAAACCTGCTAAGTGAGACAGTCCCGCTCACTCTAGCTCTTACCCCCCTCAGAGTTTACCCCCCTCAGAGTTTTTACCTCGGGTATTGTTAACCCGACATCCCCTCTATCACCTAGGTTTAACCCAGACTTTACCGGTGATCACCGAGGGGTACACATGCATTATCAGGTCTTACAGTAGTATGCCCATTTACATGCAATAATTTTGACTTCATTAATTTATTTTTTTTGTTTATTGATGCTGCGATCCATCCTCTTTCAATTTGATTTGCTCAAAAACTTCTATCAAACCACTCCAACTGGGAGAACGTCATAGATTCCAGCACTGGTGGCGCCTCACATAGCAGAAAACGAACAGTTTTCGAAGTTGCGTGAACAATTTTCTTCTGATGACCTGCATGCAGCCCACGCCTACTCCATCTTTCAACACGGCATAGAACACATAGGGAATATCCCTTATCGATTCTCTACGAAAAAACTCCCAACAAAATCAGCCTTGAATTTTAATATTACCAAAGGTATTTCTCTACCTTCTTTAAATAGCAGCATGAATCCTGAACAATTCGTCAGCATGTTCCAAACCAGTAAATATAGCAAATTCTCCTCGAGGTTCTTCCGTGTACGATTGTTCCACCATTATTTTCTAGACCTAGATTTGTAAAATGGCTGCATTGATCTCATCAGCCACTATAAACCCCTGGCATCAAAATATCCCTTTGAAGCCAATATCTGGGTCCGATACCAGTTGTTAAGAAATTTACTGCATGACATAAATAATTACTGAGAGGAATAAATATAAGAAAAAACTAGCAACAACCATAAACACATAAACACGCATTTTTATTCGGGAAAACCCCAAATCCAGGGAAAAACCCAACCTAATAAGATCTCATTAGCAGTGGCCAAAACCCTGGCCAATCTGACCAAGTGAGCCTTCACCACTCACCTCCAGGCCTTTTCTTACAATGAAGTCCTTCCAGCTTTTTATAAGCTCCATTACATATAATACCACGACAGAATACCATGGGTGCACAATACCATGTGCCCCAAAGCCATCACTATTCAACCTGGTCAACTTTGACTCTATCTCAAGTCAAGTTTACCTAACAATTTATATTTTTATTAATTTATTATACCTCTTTTACAAATATGGTATTTGGCCCATAGGATTCACTTCAATAAAACCTCTTTCTTGAGCCTTCATAAATAGAACGAGGGTTATGGACTAAATATAAAAAGAGGTTTTATTTATTTACGATACGTCTAGTTTATTTATATTTTTATTTATATACCATACCTTTTGAGTAAGTATAAAAAGACGTTTTATTTATTTACCATACCTCCACTTTACTTATATTTTTATTTGTTTACACCCTTACATGTATATAAGGTGACTTATGGAGTAAATATAAAAAATGTTTTATTTATTTACCATACCTCTCATTTATTTATATTTTTATTAATTTACCATACCTCTTTTATAAATATGGTATTTGGCCCATAGGATTCACTTAAATAAAACCTATTCTTGAAAATGGGCGAATGGATTCACTTAAATAAAACTTATTCTTGAAAATGGGCGAATGGAAGGTTGTAAGTCCTAATTTCAAGGGCTAAATTTACCTTTTTTACCCTCTCCCTTAAAATAAGGTGGGCTATTTGAGGTGATTTGTAAAAATGTACTATGATACAAAATATTCGCCCACTAAAAATTTAAAACCCCTTAATTTCGCCAAAGGGCGAACATTCGCCCCTAAAATTATCCTTGGTTTGGAGCGTTAGTTTTCAAACAGTTTTCATGTTCACTATGTTTTCCCTGCTTTGCAAATGTCTGTGACTCCTCACATCGGTTTCACTGACGGTGCTTTCTGTAGTACCCAGAACCTATCATCCATGACATGGGATATTTATGACCCTCATGGTGATTTGATTGATCTTCAAAGTATTTGTTTAGGTTGCACAACTAACAACATTGCTGAATACAGTGCGATCATCAAACTATTGTCAGAAGCCATTGCTCTTGACATTTAAGAGTTGGTTGTCAACCTGGATTCATAGCTTGTTGTCCTTCAACTGAACGGCCAATATTCTATCAGAAACCCTCAGATATTGAGAATGTATCTCCGTATTCGTCTACTGGAAAGGCATTTTGATTACATTACATATCATCATATTCCTACGCATGAATACATTGACAGATGCATTAGTTAATTAGGTGTTGGATAGACATTTACGAAACATGTGAAAAAACCAAAACAAATCATGTGTACCATAGTAAGCAATAAAATACAACATATATATGCGGTGATAATGTTTGATACATAAAAAGCCCAAAAAATAATATGTGTGTTCAAAATAACATTGCCAGCTCGCAGGCCTCTTATATATGTGGCACGCATGCCTCAAAAATGTAAAATGTTGGACATAGGAACTAATCAACATGGTGATCGTGGTAGCATGACATGGCTCATGCAACACGAGTTACCAATCGGCGGATCTGATTCGATACTCCCACCATGTTTCTCTGGTACTGGAGAGGAATGTCTCTCACCCGAGCATACTCTGGGACCACGAGTCAACCCCTCAAGGTTCCATGCGATCTCCTCCTCGTTGTCACTCCCCTCCTAATAAGGAGAGACAATATCAAACTGGTGGGTGATGCGCCTGACTATTGGGAACATCCCAGCAGAATGGTCTAGTCCAACATTTGCATTGACAAAACAAAATGTTATAAACACATATAATATCAAAAACAATTAAAAAAATCACAAAATTAAAAACTGTTCTTTTACCTTCATCATCAAAATCCTCTCCATCTGGCAACGGCATATCCGGATCTCCATGGAAGTTGGTGCCACTATATGTCCACTCCTCCACGAAAATCAGTTGTCGTAGTAGCCATGAAAAGAAGGTAGGACTGTAAGACATATGCCAACCCCCATTGATCCTAGGCATCAAACGACTCCAGCGGGCCATCCGTGGGTTGCATGGCATCAAAGGATCTACCTTAGTCAATTGGTACTAGAACAGCGGTACTCGTTCCAAGAAAAATATCACTAGTACGGATTTGAAGAAAAATTGCTTCAAATTCCCCGCCTTAGCTTTTGTCAGTTGGAATTTTATGTTGATCTTCATGGCTTCTGCCCAATTAAAGATCATCGGTGCTATACAGTCAATGGAATATAGGAATTTCAACTTGTTAGTCTCATGGATTGTTTGGGACCCCCCCACTCTATTGATAGTCAATAGCAGCACTCTCAGTGTCAGATCTCACACGGTATCAATCTCAATCTTGCCGCTCTTGGATTTGAGGGCTTCAAGGAAATTTTCGGAAAGAAACATGGATATTCTTGCCCCAATCAGTCATGACACACATAAGTTGACTAGTTCCCCTCTCTAGGACAGTCCTGTGATGAAATATATGATTGATGTTTCTAACTCTAGCTCCTAGTCACCAATGATGAATATTTTCCGATTTGTGTCTGAGAGACTAATCAGGTACCGAAGCAGCTCAGGTTGGGCCCGTATCCTCAGTGTGAGAAAGAACTTGAGGAGCCCACAGTTCCTCAAAGCATTCAAGAAATTTGGATCATTCAGTGCCTGAGTTTCCACATCTTCGTGCTCACATTCTTTCATGTCTACCATTTTCCATGATTGTTTCCTGCAAAAAACATATATTTAATTCAATAATCATTTTTGGCCCATAAAATTCAGCTTCCAATGGTGGTTTTGAAGGGAAATTTATTTTTTCCCTATTCATGGCACCGGCGTGCCTGTTTTAAAAACAATTGTGCTGATGGCACGATAGGTTGTTTTAATCACCCTTAGCCAGCACAATTTTGTGCCTGGAAGTCACGCTGACTAAGGGTGAAAAACTTTTGACAAAACCCCCCTAAAAAATCCAAAAAATGGATGAAAACAAGAATAAATGGTATGAAAATGGGGCTTAGGGATTTGGCTCTTACCTGTAACTGGTGGCTCAGTGAATGACCTCTCGGATCTCCCACAATATGCTCTAGAACAATTAGGGCAAAAGTGGGTGAAAGGTCTTTCACAGCAACGTAAAATAGTAAATGGTAAAAAATATTTACTTTTCCTCCCTTTTATTCAATTTTTCATGAAATATTAGGTTTTGTAAATGTTTTGACCTATTTTGCCTCAAGAATTGGATAATGCATTTTACCTTTTTGCGTAGCGACAAGTGATGGATGTTCAACGATGATGCCGAGTCACGTTTCAACTCTTTTCTCGACTCGTAAAACTCATATGAAAAGACTGTTGAGTATTTTTCCATTTTGACTCATGAAAGAGAATAAAATGGGGGGTTTTCTTTGAAGCTCTTTTTCGACCCTTTAAACATGAAAAGATTGTTGAGCTCTTGTTGTTTTGAACTCGTTAACAGATGCGAAACATCATGCGCCCAGTTTAAGTTTCCCCTTTTTTCGAGCTGGGATGTACTATTTACGAAAAAGGTATTCCTTGACTGAAATGGTCAAGTAGTTCTCTCAAGTATCGTTTTCTACCTTTTCAGGCTCGAGAGACACAAATGTACGAAAAGGGGCCATGTGGAGTTTTCTTTTCTGTGTATTTTTCGAACTCTCTAAACATGAAAAAGATATTGAGTTACACCTTTGTCAGACTCGTTAAAATGTTAAACGACATTCGATTTGTCACCATGATAAACATGAGTTTCTTCTTCCTAGGGCTCGTTAAACTTACTAGATTGGATTCGTCCACAGGATGAACTTATAGTGCAAGCATATGTTATCCCCTTCAAGCTTGCGATTTGGGGTACCTACCAAAAATGGTGGGGGGGAATTTGTAAATCTAATCAGTTGTGTCGGAAGCTCACTCTTGAACATGACACTTTCTGCTTCATGTCAGGATGGGATATCTTGCTTTATATTGTTAACCTCACTCGGTTGGCCCATTTATTTTTTCCTTCCATTTGATCTCTACCACGTCAGCATGACCACTGATCCTATGGGTCAAAAAGCTGTCAAACTTCCAGTCGTATCGCCAATATGTTCAAGAGTTGTCCTTCTGTAGTTACACTTACCTCTAATTCTTTGTATCACCCAAAATCATTTTGCATCCCTTTGTCTCGTGTCAATGATGTGGGATACATTATGGCCCTCCTTCGATGTGGTCACTTCCTATTGACTTCAAATCATTATCCAGGAAGTTAACCAAGAGATTCCATTCAAGTACCTTAGAGCTTGCATGCCCTAATGGCAAGTTCTTCGCACTCGAAAACAAGTTCACATCATTGGATTTCGATCAAGTGATTTCATGGGTGTTTGACTTCAGTTCCTCTATTCACATTCCTTGGATTGTGTTGATAGTACCTTGAGGACCATTGTCATTATTGGTGGGTTCTCTCAGACTTGTTAACAATTTACATCATTGACTGGTAATCAAGCAATTTTCTAGCATGTTCGACGTGAACACATCTATTCACATGTTGGAATTTGTACTTTGATTGGGTCGTGTTGGAGTACAAGACCCTGGGCTCAGATCACAAAATTCCAGATTACGAAGTGATGTGACATGGTTATGTTGATATACAAGTTTCTTTCATAAGGATGGTTGCGACCATAACATGAGTTATCATATGTGATCTTTCTCAGTATTGGATGGCTGCAACCATACCTTGGTTCCAATATGATCCTCTTTATAGGATGGTTGTGCCCATGCCTAGATCCATTTACATGATCATTCTCTAGATAGCTGCATCCATGCCATGGTTCATGTATCCTTTGACAGGGTTTTCAGTTATGTATATGTATCTGTACTTTTTTGTAGGTTTTCTAATGACATATCCTAGTTCCCCATGTTGATTCATAAAGCATTTCATCCCTCACTCTAGTTCCACCTTCACGCTTTAGGGGGCATCTGTTACACAACATTTTGTCACTATCCTTGTAGTCCCTGTTCCTTGGTCCTAGAGGACCTCTATAGTGAACCCTAGATTCTTACTCTTCACGAAGAAACTTTAATTGTGTCCCTCTTCATGAGCACAACAATTCCCTTTTGCACCATTTCCCCAAAATATTCTGTTTTTCCCAGTTTACAAGACCGGTGCTAATGACCCTTTTCCTCCTCGTGCCAATATGTAGGAATTAACATTGTCCCTAGAACTGATCAGAGCGACTAAGCTTTGTTCCAGTCATGCCGATCCTCTTTTAAATAAGGAGCCGAAGCTTCCAGCTTTAGAAGCTTCGTAATGGAAGTCTGGTAAATGGTTGAGCTAGATGGAGTCAAGGATGTCAGTTTGGGCTCCTTTTCCCTATAAGGATGGAACTACCTCAAGATATAAGACCCTCTCCCATGAGAAGAGGAACCATCTCTAATCCATTCATGCTATATAAACCTCCATTTCTCCCAAGCACAAGCTAGTGTTAGGGTTGAAGTGTTAATGTTGGTGTGGTAGTGATAATTAAGTTTGGAGTAAAACATCAAGCTATTCATAGTTGTATCTCTCTAGTTGTGTGTGAGGGATAACTGTGAATTTGGTTTAATGTGAAACCTAAAGGGAAGAGACTTAAAAATATCATTGTTGAGGCCATCATGGAATGCTAACAGAAGTGTGTGGGAAACTGGTTTTATCATAGGAGAACAACAACATCAAGACAATGGTTGTAATATCTTCTTGATTCAATATATATATAATTATTTATTGGTTTCCTACATAATACGTTATCTCACATGTTTATGGATTAATGTTTCTTGACTTGTAAGTAGGTTGAATTACAATTTTTTTATTATCATGGTTGTTGTTTGCTATTGTTTACTTGTTTCAGGTGTTTGAAGAAGGAAACAGGAGATAGCTAGAGCGAGAAAGCAAGGTCATCACCAAATGGGATAAGCGTACTAAGGGGTAGGCCCTATTAATTGGTTCTAACCTAAGGAAATCTTCCATAGAATGTATCGGTTGTGGCTAGACCCATTATTGGGCTAGAGGAGTTGTTTGTGTCAGCGCTTAGAATTTTACTTCACCACAATCTAGGGAATCCTAATGTCACTGTTTACATCAATGGCAAGCCCATAACCAATACATTGATTGATTTAGGGGCAGACATTAATGTAATGACGAAATAAATGTTCATGACCTTTGGATTACGTGGACTAAGACACGCACCTACGGTGTTGGAACTAGCATATAGGTCCCGTGTCAAACCCGAGGGAATGATAGAAGACATAGTGCTTACAATAGATTCTTGGTGATATCCTATTGACTTCCTTATTTTACAAACTAAATCAAACCTAGGGGGAATCCTTTAATTTTAGGAAGGTCGTGGCTAGCCACTGCAGATGCATTCATAGGATGCAGGTTTGGGTCCCTGATGACTTATGATTTCCAAGCCACCGAAAATCTTAGCCTTTATCCCCCAGAAAAACCAAGTACGACTTTGGGAAACCTCTTGTGGGATGAATTTGAACCCGAGTCAGATCACTCACAGCCACTTCTCACCGTCGAGAAGATATAGTACTTTAAGGATGAAACAGAAGATGATATCACAAGTGTTTTCATTAGTAATTCAATTTCTGTTACTTCCATTGAAAACTTGAGGGAGGAGGATGTTATAGAACATTTGAGCCTTGAACAAATGAAGACTGCTTCAAGTATTAGCAACAGTCCTGTTGGAATAGAAATAGGTAAATATCTTAAATTTAATCCAAACTTGACTATTGAACAGAACATACTATTGTTACAATTGTTACAAAAGTATAAAAAGGCATTTGCATGGGACTATATAGATATGAAGGGTATCCATCCTAGCCTGTGAACTCACAACATCTATTTGAAGTAGGGTTGAAATACAGTGAGACAATCATATCTATGTATGAACCCAGCATTAAAGGAGGTAGTAAAAGAAGAATTGTAGAAACTCCTAAATTCCAACTTCATTTTTCCCATTTCTGATAGTAAGTGGGCATCTATGCTTATCATTGTCCCCAAAAAGAATGACAAGTGGAGGGTTTGTGTGGATTATAGAGAAATTAACAAGGCTACCCAGAAGGACCATTTTCCCTTGCCATTTATGGACCAAGTCTTTGATACGCTGTCTGGCAAATTTATTTTCTTATTTTAAGATGGGTTTAGTGGGTACAAACAAATACAGATTTCCCCAAAAGACCAAGATAAGACGACCTTTACTTGCCGTTGGGGAAATTTCACCTATAGAGTTCTTCCTTTTGGACTCTATAACATGCCAACAACCTTCCAAAGGGAGATATTGGGAATCTTCTCAGATCTACTGAATGACTATCTGGAAATTTTCATGGATGACTTCACACCCTACGGGGATGCCTTCGAAACAACATTAGTTAATTTGGAAAAGGTATTAGAATGATGTGTGCAGACTAATGTTGTTTTGATTACAGAAAAATGCCACATGATGATGAATGAAGGGATCATGTTGGGACATCTTATTTCAGACGAAGGAATTAAACTGGACCCTGCTAAGATAGAGGTAATCTTGATAATCCCAATTCCTAAGACACAAAAAGAGGTACGTAGTTTCTTGGCTCATGTAGGGTACTATAGGAGGTTTATAAAAAAAAATTCAAGGATTGCATCTCCTTTATTTTCTTTACTTATGAAAGAGGCAGAATTTGTATGGAAAGGGGAAATGCGAGCATGCCTTTACGAAATTGAAACAATGTGTATTAATAGATCCTATTTTGTGGGGCCCAAACTAGAATCTACCATTCCACCTAGCTACGGACGCATTTGATACTATTGGGGGAGCTGTTTTCAGAAACCTATAGGACAAGAAACCATATGCCATTTATTATATAAGTAAAAACTTGACTCCAACTAAACTAAATTACATGGTGACGGAGAATGAATTCCTTGCAGTAGTGCATGCCATCAATAAATTTTGGCACTACATCATAGGATATAAAGTGTTTGTACACATGGACCACTCTGCCATTTGTTTTTTGATGAACAAACTAGTCACTAATGGTAGGATTACACAGTAGGTATTGCTGTTATAGGAATTTGATATAACTATCTTGGATAAACCTAGGAAGGATAATGTGGTAGCTGATTTTCTTTCTAGACTGACTGTTGGTAGTGAAAGCATGCCTATTTAAGATTCTTTTTCGGATGAATATCTTATTGCTATTTTATTTCACTCACTGTGGTATGAAAACATAGCTAATTATCTTATTGTAGGAAAAATCCCCCAACACATATCCTACAAGGAAAAGAAAAGGATCGTTCAACAAAGTGTTAGATACTCATGGATAGAAGGAAATCTCTATCACACTAGGCCAGATCATTAGATCAAAAGATGTGTAAGGGAGGATGAAATTTTTTATATCCTTTGAGATTTCCATGAGGAACCTTGCAGAGGTCAATTGCAGATAAGAGAACAGGATACAAAGTGCTCTCAACAGGATACTATTGGCCCACAATATTCAAGGATGATAAGAGATTTGTGAAGGGATGTGACAGCCACCAAAGAATGGGTCAACCACTTCAATCAGAAGAGATGTCGTTGAGACCACAAATAGTCTTAGAACCATTCGAGAAATGGGCTCTATATTTTTTAGGACCAATTAACCTGTCATCTCAGCAAAAATCCAACATTCTAGTCTTCACTGACTATGTCACAAAAAGGGTTGAGGCGAAAGCATTAATCATAGCTACAGAGCAAGTTGTTTCAGACTTCTTGTTTGAAGAAATTTTTGTCTGCTTTGGAGTACGTAGAGAAATAGTGATAGATGGAGGCCCCTAGTTCACATCTCATTTGATTCAGAACTTGGTTGAGAAATATAAAATCTCTCATAGAATCACTTCGCCTTACCATCTGCAAGAAAATGGCCAAGTGGAAACAACCAACAAGGTTATTGAGGGTATTCTTACCAAGATCGTAGCTAGCCATTGAATGAATTGGGTCAATAAACTCCAAGAAGCATTGTGGGCATACCAAACTACAAGGAGGCACACTATAGGATTCTCACCATATGAATTAGTGTATGGTAAAAATCATCTATTTCCTATAGAGTTCAAAATTAATACATTGAGAACAACACTGTAGGTAAATCTAGATCTGACAACAACACAAAAATAGTGGTTGAATCAACTTAATGAACTAGATGAGAAACAGTTAGCTGTTATTCAGCAAACATACATTTTCTAGTAGCAGAGAGCTAAGTGGCACGACAAATTTATTAAAAAGAAGAAATTTCAAAAAGGATATTGGGCTCTATTGTATGATTCAAGATTTAATGATTTTAAAGGGAAGCTCTACACCAGGTGGCTAAGTCCTTATGAAGTTGACGCAGTATTTGATAATGGGACTGTAAATTTAGTAACCATTGACAGTGCTAGGACACCATTGTTTTGTAATGGGAACTGTCTTCGGCTATATCACAAAAAACCTCAAAGGAATCGTTCATCAACATTGTCAAGGATTCTGACGTTCAAATTATGAAGGCAGGGAATAATTCCCCAGTGCTGCCAATTTATAAATTTTCCAATATGTCTAATAGATGAAAACCAAGTTTTGTAGGTACTTGTTACACCCAGCATAAATAAATAAATAAATAAACATATAAATAAAAATCTGAATATGTTTGTAAATTCTCTTTGTAAGTATTTTTAGGAAGATTATGTAAATAAGACACGGTTGTACAAATAGCATGGAAACATGTTGTTAAATGAGTAACAACCGTCAACTTGTAAGTAGCCAAATCAACGAAATCACCAAATGAAATAAGGAAAGAGAGAGTGTTCATTAGCATTATGCCGCAGAAGCAACTCATACAACTACCACATCATGCCAGGTACATCACAATTCATTTCCTAATCTATGATCTCAAATTTAAAATTGATAATAATTATTAAAACCTTGTCATCATTATCCCTTTTATTCTAATCATGCCAAGAATTGAAAGTGCATTTAATTCCAAATCTCCATGATTTAGACCAATAATGGACCATACTGTGTGCAGTATGATCCTCTTTAACTCAAAATCCTTGTTTTATTGCCTTTTACTTCCCCAACATCAACCTTAGCGAGCATTGCACCTTCATTCCAAATTTTTCAGAGCTAGAACAGAGTGCTGGGGTAGAGATGGCAGAAGCAGCAGTCCGAGAGGAGCCCACTTCAACGTAAGCTTTGGAGAATTTCCCTGAGGCATGCCAGGTCTTTAAAGTCATGGGCTGGTTCTATTTTTTCGAATGACTTAAGAGTTCAGAAGAGTTAGTGACGATGGAATTCACTCGAAACCTACACAGAAACTAGACAGAAGTCTGGGGGTTAAAGCTCGAAGTCACAGAGGAATTAATTTCCCATGTAATATCACTACAAATTGTGGGGAAATGGTGGTTCGATAGAAAAATCAATGACCCTTCTCTTAAGGCTGAGTTTGTTCAAGGAGAGGAACAATTGGAGAAGAAGGGTAGGGGAATTGATATATTTTCACTCCCTCAGTCATGGGGAGATGTTTCCCTGTACATTATTAAGTATATCACCTACAAGGGAAGGGAAAAAATCGTCTTTAACTACCATTTTGCATTATTGAACCACTTGCATCACGAGAAGCTGGTTAACATTCCATATTTTTTGTTAGAGAACATCAGGCACATGTCTGCAGCTGTAAACCTTGTTTCACACCATGAGACTTGTGTCACCAATCATGGTCTGATCAAATTGATTGTATTGGACACCTTGGAACAACAAGGTAGAAGCTGGGAAGAATTCATGAGTAGAAAAGTAAGGACCTCCCACAAGAGGTGAACTAAAGCCTTTGATGCCCCGAAAGAAGCAAAGGAAACTGGAAGGGTCAAGAAAAGGTCATTAAAGTAGTCAGTAGGTGAAAAAATACCAAAGAAAAGGGTAAAATTCAGTTCACGGTCAAAACCTTCATGTTCATCTAGCAAAGGACCGAGAAAGGACACAGGGTAGCAAAAAGAGGAGGAACAACTCCATTCAGAAGAAGACCCTCTTCTAGGTAAGAACGAGACCTAGTCTTTGCTGCTCAAAATAAAAAGCTTAGAAGAAGAAAATGACAAATTAAAGCAGTGACTAGAAGAAACTAGAGTGGAAGTATGTGTTCCAGGTCTAGATACTTCGGTAGAACCAGTGGAAAAAATGAGGGCAGATTCTGCACAAGGTCCTGTGTGTGCAGAATGCACCATAAACCTAGAAGGAACTGGATATAAAGTCTGTGTTGCAAGCACCACCTTGATGGAGACCCAAACCAATCCTTGGGAAGTTGTTACACAAGAACCTATTGACGATGTTGCTGATACACAAGAATCAGCAGCTAAAAGAGATCATTCCATGGGTGGTGACATGGGAGCTGATACACAAGAACCTACCGATGAATTTGTTCTTACATAGAAACTAGCAATAGAGGTAGAAGTTGATCAGGGATGAAAAGAAGAGAGTACTACACAAGAACTCATTGATGACACTGTTGTTACATAAGAACCATCAATCAAGATAGAGAAGCTCAATCCTCGGGATGCTATTACACCCCCAGGTGATAGTGCATGTAGAGGAACACAGGGTTTTGAATCAAGATGGTGTTTTAAGAGAATTTTATTGATATCTAAGTTACCGAAGTGGAAGCGGTAGGCACTCCTGTTGTAGGACGAAGTGATATCGCTAACGGCACACCAGAAAGTTATAAAATTTCTTAAGGAGAAGTCGGTTGAGAAGGATTTGGTAGAAAAATGGGAAAGACAAGGGAAAGAGGTAGCTATGAAGAAGCAAGAAGAGTAGTTGCAACTGTTACAAGATTACTTTTGGGATCTAACAAAATAAAAAAACAAGCTGCATGAAATCACCCTAAATTTGTTAGGGTGTAGAAGGCCCTCTCCGGCCTACCCAATTTTTTTTGTGGGAATGATTTTCCTTGTTTTAGTTCAGTGCGGTCTATGAAAATAGACGCTATTTGGCTAATTCTACCCAAAAAAATTTGGATGTTTTCCATGCATGCAACTTCCAGGATCAAAGCTTGCTTTGTGAGCTTTTTCTTCATAACATGATTTGTGAACATGTCAGCACACACATGGTTGCGAACATTCTTTCTTACATGGGCGATTTTCAATTGCGTGCCTTCATTTATTTCATGAACAGTTAGATATATAGGAATATGGCTATGAAGTCATTGGATGTGAATGAAGAAAAGGCAACATGGATGATCTAGATTGAACCAGGTATGGCTGCAAAATTGAGATGACTCTTTAGGAAAGTTTTGAGTGTTCCGAGTGTCAAGGAGCAAGCAGTATTCTGGTTACATCATTCTGAAAGATCAGATTGAAGGGTTGTCAAAGTGATTGATTGATTCAGCTGTGGTTGGTTCAAAAGGAGATTGGTTGATGCAGATATATTTGATGATTAAATGATGTTGTTGATGGATCCATTCTGAAAATTTATGAAACGTGGTCCCTGGAAGAAAAGAGAAGGTTGTAGCCTTCTGTAGGCTGACACCTACATACTAGTAAAAGAGCTAGGGGGTTGTAGCTCCCTTCCAGTAGAAGCTAGAGAACGAGAGAAGGTTGTAGCCTTCTGTAGGTAGAAGCCTGCGTACTGGTATAAGACTGCACCAGTACAAAAATTGTAAAAAGAAGTTTCTTATTATTAAAAAGAAGACATAGACGATTATAGCAGGTGGTTTTCACCCACATTGGTTTCCACCTTATATCTTGTGTTCATGTGTGATATTGTTTGTTGTATTTTTACTGGAACTGGTTACTATTTATATGGTTTTGATGCACTAATTAAAGATCAACATATGATGAATTAATTGAATCATAAGTTTGCTGGATATATGCTAGTTTCCTTAAACACAGTTGTGTATACATGCGAGTTCCATTAATTGAAGTAGTGTATATGAATCTGATTATCGAAATGAAAAAATTATTGACTTGTTAATACTGATTCACCCCCCCTCTTAGTATTATTTCCAACAATTGCTATCAGAGCGGGTCCTTCAGAAGAAGCTTGATCGCTTGAAGGAAGATCCATCATCATGGGTAATCAAGAAAGAGAAGGGTCCATCAAAGCGCCAATATTTGATGGAAGAAACTTTTTTTATTGGAAGATAAGAACCACAGCCTATCTTCAATCGCTTGGAACAGATGTGTGGGAAATCGTGGAAGGAGGATATGCATTTCCATCAACAATTCCTACAGATGCGGTAGGTAAAAAGGAATATGAAACCAATGCCAAGGCTGTCAATACATTATTGGGAAGTCTGTCACAATCAAAGTTTGTCAAAGTTATGCAGCTCAAATCCGCCAAAGAAATTTGGGACAAAATCGTTCTAAGCTACGAAGGAGACTCTCAGGTAAAATGTGCAAAACTGCAAACTCTCATAATTCAATATGAAACTCTCAAGATGCACAATGATGAAAGTATAGCTAGTTACTTCTTACGTATAGATGAGATTGTTAATTGCATGAAGAATTTGGGTGAAGAGATAAAGGAAGTTACTTTAGTTGAAAGGGTTTTAAGATCCTTGTTTGCTATGTTTGAATCAAAAGTATTTGCCATAGAAGAAAAGAGGGATCTTCAGACTATTACTATGACACAACTGCACAGAACCTTAACTTCCTTTGAGATGAGAAAAGGAGGTCCATCAGATATGAGAGAAGTCACATTTAAAGCTTCAACAAAAGGAAAAGAATAACTCAATGAATCAGGACATATTTAAGAAGAAGAAGAAGAAGCAAACTTTGTCAAGAACCTTCAATGAGGTTTCAGAAGATTCAGAGGTAAACTACATTTCAAATGTTTTGCTTGTGGAAGAGTCAGTCATTATGATGCCAAATGTCCTCATAAAGATAAACTTGAAAAAGGTAAGGAATCTGAAAAATGGAATAGAAAACAAAGTGTAAGTAAGAAGAGCTACTATACTCGTGAAGATAGCGATGGTTTATCAATTAGTGATGAAGATGAAAATAGTAATGACTATAGACTTCTGATGGCCTATAAAGATGATGATTTCTTGGATGCTTTAGATGAAGATGGTCTTTATGAAGAAATCTCTAAACTCAAAATCTGTTTATAAGAAAAGAATATGATTATAGACACTTTGACATTCCAACTTGCTGAAAGAGAAAAACACAATGAAAAACTAGAGTGTGAAATTGTGGGTCTAAGAAAGGATATTGAGAGAACAAAAGTTCTCAATATTAGATTTGCTAAAGGATCAGAAACCTTAAATGAAATTATCAAAGTACAAAGCTCTCCTCTAATAAAGATAGGTCTTGGATATACTGAAGAAGCATCTCAAGCACAAAAGTCGTCAACCTCCACTAAAAGCTATCTTGATGCAGCGAAGAGCAGTGGATAGTTTGACAATCGTCAGCAAAGGCATAAAGCAGATCACCAGGTAAATAAGGCTCAGTTTACTTTGAGGATGAACAGAAGCCACAACCAACCTTAGGTAAATTATACTCAATATGCTTCAAGAATGAATATCAATAGAAACTACAATCACCCGGTCAGTAGATTTGATAATCGCGGGAACTTCTTTAATGGCCAATGTTTTTCATGTCATAACTTTGGACACAAAGCTGCTCAATGTGTTGCTTACAAGACCATCATGACTAGAGAAGCATGAAATCAAAGGAATGTGGCAGGGATCATGAAAAGGTCCTACAATTAATTTTCTCTTCTTGAAAATGAAATAGAATGCTCTATCTGCAACAACTTCGGTCATGAAGAATCTAAATGCAGGAGTAAATTTTGGAAACTATCTCAAAAGGAGCAAACTCCATTAATAACCAAAATATGGAGAAACAAAGAAACACAAACAGAAAGATGTGGCATAGCCTTGTATGTAGAAGGACAAGAAAATTAGTGTTACATCAACAATGTATGCTCAAAACACATGACATGTGACAAAAAAAAACATCACTGATATAATGTCTTACAAAAGGAAAAGAAGGTCTCATTTGGAAATGACACTTCTGCTGTTATAAAAGGTAAAGGCTTTACTTTCTTAAAAGAAAAGGTTAAAGCTGGAAATGTTATGTATGTTGATGGTCTAAAGCATAACCTGCTAAGTGTTAGTCAAATGTGTGATCAAGGAAATGAATTAGTATTTTGATCAAACGGATGTGTTGTTTGTGAGCTTGATATAGGAGAAACTATGATCAAAGGTACAAGAAAACCAAACAACTTATACATACTCAAGGGAGGACAAAAACAGTGCTACCTAAGCAAAGATGATGAATAATGACTATGGCATAGAAGATTGGGGCATCTAAGCTTTTCTAAAATAAGAAAAGCATGCAGATTCCAGGTTGTTCGTGATCTTCCTGATATTAGCATTCTTGAAAATACAATATGCAAATCATGTCAATTCTATAAGAAAACCAGATCGCACTTCCCTGAAAAGGAAGGATCAGATAGTAAGCCTCTTGAACTTGTTTATACTGATTTATGTGGACCAACAAGGAAAAATTTTCCTCGTGGAGAAGAATACTTTATATTGTTCATTGATGATTTTTCCAGAATGTGTTGGATAGGTCTTCTAAAGCATAAAGATGAAGCATTTGAAAATCTCAAAGCCTTCAAATCTTTGGTTGAAAATGAATCAGATTGCAAAATCAAATGCCTCAGATCTGATCAAGGAGGGGAATTTACCTCGGATGAATTCTTTGACTTTTGTGAACAACATGAAATAAAAATGCAGTTCTCCACTGCAAGGACTCCTCAGCAAAATGAAGTGGTAGAAAGGATGAACAAAACTATTCAATAAATGGCTCGTGCTATGCTAGATGAGTCTGGAACTCCTGCAACCTTCTAGGGAAAAGCTGCATTCGCTGCCGTCACTATTGTCAACCAAGAAAATGTTTGGGTAAACAACACTCAAACTCCACATGAACCCTGGTATGGTAAGACTCCTACTATAAAATACTTCAAAGTTTTTGGAAGCAAATGTTACATCAAAAGGATGGATGAAAAACTTGGTAAGTTTGAACCTAGAGTAGATGAAGGTATTATTCTTGGTTACTCTTCCCGAAGTAAAGGATATAAATGTTATAATAAAAGATTTGGGAAAATTATTGAAAGTATTGATGTTGGGTTGATGAAGCATGCAAAAATCCAAAACAGATAAAAATTGAAGATTATGAAGAAGATGAGGATTATCCTCCCACATCAAATCACACTAATTCTGAAGAAGAAACCAATGAAGCACCCAAAGAAGAGATAACGATACATCAAAAGCCTCCATCCAGGTATGTTAGAAAAATCATCCAAAAACTCAAATTTTGGGACAGAAAGAGGGAGGTGTGCAGAGAAGAAGAACTATTACAGAAGCTTCAAGCTATCTAGCTTTACTATCTTCCACCAAACCTCAAAATGTAAATGAAGCATGCAAAGATGAATGTTGGATCAAAGCCATGAATGAAGAACTTGAGCAAATTGAAAAGAATAATACTTGGGAATTAGTTCCTAGACCTCATGATAAGAATATCATAGGAATTAAATGGATATTCAAAAACAAAATGAATGAAAATGGAGAAGTTATTAGAAACAAGGTTAGACTTGTTTGTAAAGGATATGATTGACAACAAGAAGGTATAGATTTTGAAGAAACTTTTGCACCTGTTTCTAGACTTGAAGCCATAAGAATGTTTCTTGTTCTTTCTAGTTTTCGGAAATTCAAAGTATACCAAATGAATGTAAAACCTGCCTTTCTTAATGGAGACTTAGAAGAAGAAGTCTATATTGAGCAACCAGATGGATTCATTTTTGGAAATGATGAAAAACTTGTATGCAGACTCAGAAAGGCTCTCTATGGTCTGAAACAAACTCCAAGGGCCTAGTATTACTATTGAAAAATGGCAACAAGAAATGCTAAAAAAAGAACTGCTAAAAATAACAGTTTGGGTACCAGTGTTGGATTGAGAAACAGGGAATGAAAAATGGAAGTGCTAAAAATAACGTTCTATTTTTAGTAGTTCAGGATGGATTCCTATTTTAGTCAATCCTTGGACTAAAAATAGGAAGTAAAATTCGAATTTGATATTAACAACAGTTTGAAAATTAATTAATTTATTCATCTTGAGTTAATTAGTTAAGGAAAATCAAACTTGAAGTCTATGTGGGGACATGCAACAATTTATCTATTAATTGAGGAATTTATCCATAGTTAAAGAGATAAGGATGAGTTGTAATTAGTTGGCTTAGTTAACTGAGTCAAGTATAGTTAGATTAATTCAATAATTTGTTAAATTAATGAGAGTTCAGTTAGTTAATGCTTGCATGCATGTAACTAATGTATTTCAGATAACTGAGTATTCACTCATGGATAACTCATGCATGTCAGTTCACGCAAATATCCAGTTGAGATCAGAGAAGGGATAGTGTACTATCAGTTCGATGAATATTTTTCCTATAATGGAAGCTCATCCATGATGAGGATTTATCTCCTTCAGGACTGCGTAGTTAGATCAGAGGTTGGTGAGTGTGTGAAGAGGAAAATTCACACATGTGGTTGCACAGGACCCCAATCAGAATTGTGCAAAGAAATAGGAGGCTTGGAGGGCAGACCAGAGGTTATATAGAGGCCTTTGACTGTCTATGAGCAGCAGAGGTATTTCAGAGAGAGCACGATAGCTTTTGAGCAGATTCTTTTTGTAATACTAGTTATATTTCCACTTGTATGATAATACAAAGCTGGGGTTTTAGGCTGAGGCTTTCCCTGGGTAAATTATTTTGTGTTATGTGTCAGGCGGAAAGAGTCAATTTTGCGGACAAAACCGACCTCCCTAGAAGCTAAGGCTTTCTAGTGACAAACAAGACAATTAAGCACTATCTTTCCCTAAATATGCATTTAGAATACAAGCAATCAGGTGTTTAAAACATACCTTTAATCCAATGCTGTTTGTAGCAGTCCAGCCTCTCCGATCCGGATGAGCTCCTCCTTCTCTTTGAAACCTGCATTCACTAACAAGAAAACGATTACATAGCACCTGAATAACTCATAAAATAAAACATATTCATCATACAGACCAAGGAGTATATGAAACAAATCATGTATAACAACCTGTTGAGAAAAATGAGCTTAATTGTATTAAGTGGAAACAAAAGAAACCATTACAACCTGTGCCTTGGTGTTGTGCAGGTCCCTCCCAGGGTCCAGCAAGAGTTCTCCTTTACTTTGATCAGCTCACCCACTTCCAAATGAAGCTAAGAAAGGATGGGAATCTCTCCTCTCAAGTTCTATAAGGGAGTCCTAATTCCAACAGCATCTACCCTTAGGAATGTTCAGCTTTTAGCCTCCCCTCCCTCTGGCCCAATGCCTGTATTTATAGTGCTTTAGAGGAAGTTAATCAGGTCCACCATCAATGGGATAAGCCCCTCTTTGAATGGGATAGCTCCCCTCTTGATGGGATAAGTTCCTCTTTCATAGGGATACATGAACCATTTGGAGGCGCTCAATACACGTCAAACAAGCTTCTAGAATGCTCTAGAAATGACCACAAGTAAATTTTTTGAAGTGAAACTTGCGCCTTTTGACTTTTACAGGAGTACGCACCCACCCCTTTACAGACAGAGCTTACAAGTACGCAGGTATTGTGAACTTGAGGTGCGTACACGCAGGTAAGGCTAAGAGAAACTACGTACCCAGAGTTATTTGACTTTTTAAGGACTTTCTCTCTTTCTTGGAGTTTGACATGAAGAGCAGAGGTATAAGACTTGCCAAGGAGGATAGTATGACAGTTGATGGAGCCATACTAACTGCAAATAGTCATGGTGACAAATTTTAGTGTAACAGATTGCCCCCTAAAGTGCGAAGCCTGTAGTAGATTAGGGTTTCATATCATCTAGGAAGGGTGAAGTACTTTATCATTTCAAGGATTATCTTGTGGAGAGCCCAGTCGGAACCTGCAAATATTCAACACAAAATACATATATAAGATCATATCATCGCTGAGGTAGGCATTCCCATACTCAGATTGAAAACTTTAACTAACAAACTAACTACTGCTCTAATACAGGAATGATTTCGCAGTACATCATAATCGTAGACTCTTGTAGACACAGTATGGACGCAGCCATCTGTTTATGATTAGTCTACTGTATAATGAATACAAAACTCCTCGCAGCCTGGATGGTGGAAACTAGATCCAGGGTCTTCATTTCTGCTTCCCGAAAAGGTACGATTCTATCCATGCGAATAAATGAGTTGATGTCGAACATGGTAGAAACCACTTGATTACCAGTCGATGATGTGAACTGTTAACAAGTGTGAGAGAGACCACCACTGATGTCAATGGTTCTCAAAGTACCCAGTACAATCCATGAGATGTGAATGAATGAGTTGATGTCGAACATTTCACGGAGTCCTTCGATCAAAAGTCAATGATGTAAACCGTCGTCAAAGGCGAGAAACCTACCATTGATGCATGCAGATTTCAAGGTACTGACGATTTCTATGTCATCTCTCTAGATAATGTGCTGATGTCGATAGAAAGCGACCCATTGCAGGCAAGCCCACAACAAAAAATCATAGATCAAGCTGAAGAAATGTAGTTGTAAGGACTGACTCAGGGATGGTCGAGATGGATGACGGGTATTTTGCAGATGAATGGTTTATTTGCAGTGACCTCTTGAACACGACTCTTTTCATTCACCTGGGTTGGGAAATCCTTTGCCTAACAGTTGATCAAACCACATTGAAAGTCTTCAAAACTGACCTCCCTAGAAGCTAAGGCTTTCTAGTGACAAACAAGACAATTAAGCACTATCTTTCCCTAAATATGCATTTAGAATACAAGCAATCAGGTGTTTAAAACATACCTTTAATCCAACGCTGTTTGTAGCAGTCCAGCCTCTCTGATCCGGATGAGCTCCTCCTTCTCTTTGAAACCTGCATTCACTAACAAGCAAACGATTACATAGCACCTGAATAACTCATAAAATAAAACATATTCATCATAAAGACCAAGGAGTATATGAAATCATGTATAACAACCTGTTGAGAAAAATGAGCTTAATTGTATTAAGTGGAAACAAAAGAAACCATTACAACCTGTGCCTTGGTGTTGTGCAGGTCCCTCCCAGGGTCCAGCAAGAGTTCTCCTTTACTTTGATCAGCTCACCCACTTCCAAATGAAGCTAAGAAAGGATGGGAATCTCTCCTCTCAAGCTCTATAAGGGAGTCCTAATTCTAGCAGCATCTACCCTTAGGAATGTTCAGCTTTCAACCTCCCCTCCTCTGGCCCAATGCCTGTATTTATAGTACTTTAGAGGAATTTAATAAGGTCCACCATCAATGGGATAAGCCCCTCTTTGAATGGGATAGCTCCCCTCTTGATGGGATAAGTTCCTCTTTCATAAGGATACATGAACCATCTGGAGGCGCTCAATACACGTCAAACAAGATTCTAGAATGCTCTAGAAATGACCACAAGTAACTTTTTTGAAGTGAAACTTGCACCTTTTGACCTTTACAGGAGTACGCACCCACCCCTTTACAGACAGAGTGTACAAGTACGCAGGGAATGTGAACTTGAGGTGCGTACACGCAGGTAAGGCTAAGAGAAACTGCGTACCCAGAGTTATATAGATTTTTAAAGACTTTCTCTCTTTTTTGGAGTTTGACATGAAGAGCAGAGGTATAAGACTTGCCAAGGAGGATAGTATGACAGTTGATGGAGCCATACTAACTGCAAATAGTCATGGTGACAAATTTTAGTGTAAGAGATTGCCCCCTAAAGTGCAAAGCCTGTAGTAGATTAGGGTTTCATATCATCTAGGAAGGGTGAAGTACTTTATCATTTCAAGGATTATCTTGTGGAGAGCCCAGTTAGAACCTGCAAATATTCAACACAAAATACATGTATGAGATCATATCATCGTTGAGGTAGGCATTCCCATACTCAGATCAAAAACATTAACTAACAAACTAACTACTGTTCTGATACAGGAATGATTTCGCAGTACATCATAATCATAGACTTGTGTAGACACAGTATGGACGCAACCATCTGTTTATAGTTGGTCTACTATACAATGAATACAAAACTCCTCGCAGCCTGGATGGTGGAAACTAGATCCAAGGTCTTCATTTCTACTTCCCGAAATAGTACGATTCTATCCATGCGAATAAATGAGTTGATGTCGAACATGGTTGAAACCACTTGATTACCAGTCGATGATGTAAACTGTTAACAAGTGTGAGAGAGACCACCAGTGATGTGAATGGTTCTCAAAGTACCCAGTACAATCCATGAGATGTGAATGAATGAGTTGATGTCGAACATTTCACGGAGTCCTTCGATCAAAAGTCAATGATGTAAACCGTCGTCAAAGGCGAGAAGCCTGCCATTGATGCATGCAGATTTCAAGGTACTGACGATTTCTAGGTCATCTCTCTAGATAATGTATTGATGTCGATAGAAAGCGACCCGTTGCAGTCAAGCCCACAACACGAAATCATAGATCAAGTTGAAGAAATGTAGCTGTAAGGACTGACTCAGGGATGGTCGAGATGGATGACGGGTATTTTGCAGATGAATGGTTTATTTGCAGTGACTTCTTGAACACATAACGACACGACAGATGGCTTGGTGACAATTGACCCAAAGTTAATACCCGGCACCGGTTGAAGATTTTCAATGTGGTTTGATCAACTGTTAGGCAAAGGATTTCCCAACCCAGGTGAATGAAAAGTGTCGTGTTCAAGAGTGGTGATAAGGCTTCTTCTGAGACAAAGGATAACAAATAGGCTCATTTTCCTCTCTTTTCCCCCACCATTGCTGGCAAGTACCTCTTTATTTTTTACAAGCTTGAGGAGGATAACATATGCTTGATTATAAGCTCATCCTTCGAATGAGTCCAACTTAGTTTTGATTCGAACCCTAAGAAGGAGTGGTCCGTTCCTGTTTGTAATCGAACAGGTCCTTTACTGTGAAATTTTAGCGAGTCCAGTATAGGAGAAACTCGGCGTTTTTCATTTTTAGAGAGTCTGAAAAAACTTAAGAAGACTCCAGGGTTGAACTTTTTCATAAATTTGTGTCTCCCAAGCCCGAAAAAGTATAAAATAATACTTGAGAGAACCGCTTGATCTTGGGACCAAGGAGTACTTTCATGATTAGTGTCTTTGACCTGAAAAGTAAAAAGTGATCAAGGACACGTCGTTTTATTTCCAATATCGAATTTGAAACGACAAAAATCTGGAAATCTTTTCATGTTTTTACGGTCAAAAAAGAGCTATAAGAGGACCGTCTTTTAATTCCGTTTTAACGAGTGTAAAAGAAATGCTCAGCAATCTTTTCATGTTTTAGGAGTCAGAAAAGGTCTTAAAAGATGACTCTGAGGTTTCACTTTTTCGTAAGTTTTAACGAGTTCGAAAAAATGATAAAAATGTACTCATATGGCCGACTTTCAATTTAATTTACGAGCAGGAAAAGACGGAAAGAACTCGGTATTTTCATTTGTTTTACAAAAATGAAAGATAGAAAAATAATCTCAGGATTTTCATGAGCTTAACGAGTCTTGAAAATAACTGAAATTGACTCGAAATAGGTTTCATTTTTACAAAAGCTTGAAACAGAGAAAAACTATGCTTCAAAGTAGTTTCATTTTTTACACAAGCTTGAAACAGAGAGAAAACTGTGCTTGATCCCCCCTAAGCGTAACTGCTAGAGCGCATGCCCCCCCAGCTTCATTTCATTCAACTAAGTATGCCCCCCCAGTGGAGTCGCCATTTTGTCATGCGGAAAGAGTCAATTTTGCGGACAAAACCGACCTCCCTAGAAGCTAAGGCTTTCTAGTGATAAACAAGACAAGTAAACACTACCTTTCTCTAAATATGCATTTAGAATACAAGTAATAAGGTGTTTATAACATACCTTTAGTCCAATGCTTTGTAGTAGTCCAGCCTCGCCGATCCGGATGAGCTCCTCCTTCTCTTCGAAACCTGCATTCACTAACAAGCCAAAAGATTACATAGCACCTGAAAAACTTATAAAATAAAACATATTCATCATACAGACCAAGGAGTATATGAAACAAATCATTTATTACAATATGTTGAGAAAAGTGAGCTTAATTGTATTAAGTGGAAACAAAAGAAACCATTACAACCTAAGCCTTGGTGTTGTGCAGGTCCCTCCTAGGGTCCAGCAAGAGTTCTCTTTTACTTTGATCAGCTCACCCACTTCCAAATAAGGCTAGGAAAGGATGGGAATCTCTCCTCTCAAGCTCTATAAGGAAGTCCTAATTCCAGCAGGATCTACCCTTAGGAAACTTCAGCTTTCAACCTCCCCTCCCTCTGGCCCAATGCCTGTATTTATAGTGCTTTAGAGGAAGTTAATCAGGTCCACCATCAATGGGATAAGCCCCTCTTTGAATGGGATAGCTCCCCTCTTGATGGGATAAGTTCCTCTTTCATAGGGATACATGAACCATCTGGAGGCGCTCAATACACGTCAAACAAGCTTCTAGAATGCTCTAGAAATGACCACAAGTAACTTTTTTGAAGTGAAACTTGCGCCTTTTGACCTTTACAGGAGTACACACCCACCCCTTTACAGACAGAGCGTACAAGTACGCAGGTATTGTGAACTTGAGGTGCGTACACGCAGGTAAGGCTAAGAGAAACTGCGTACCCAGAGATATATAGATTTTTAAGGACTTTCTCTCTTTCTTGGAGTTTGACATGAAGAGTAGAGGTATGAGACTAGCCAAGGAGGATAGTATGACAGTTGATGGAGCCATACTAACTGCAAATAGTCATGGTGACAAATTTTAGTGTAACAGATTGCCCCCTAAAGTGTGAAGCCTGTAGTAGATTAGGGTTTCATATCATCTAGGAAGGGTGAAGTACTTTATCATTTCAAGGATTATCTTGTGAAGAGCCCAGTCGGAACCTGCAAATATTCAACACAAAATACATGTATGAGATCATATCATCACTGAGGTAGGCATTCCCATACTCAGATCAAAAACTTTAACTAACAAAATAACTACTGCTCTGATACAGGAATGATTTCGCAGTACATCATAATCATAGACTTGTGTAGACACAGTATGGACGCAACCATCTGTTTATAGTTGGTCTACTATACAATGAATACAAAACTCCTCGCAGCCTGGATGGTGGAAACTAGATCCAGGGTCTTCATTTCTACTTCCTGAAAAGGTACGATTCTATCCATGCGAATAAATGAGTTGATGTCGAACATGGTAGAAACCACTTGATTACCAGTTGATGATGTAAACTATTAACAAGTGTGAGAGAGACCACCAGTGATATCAATGGTTCTCAAAGTACCCAGTACAATCCATGAGATGTGAATGAATGAGTTGATGTTGAAAATTTCACAGAATCCTTCGATTGAAAGTCAATGATGTAAACCGTCGTCAAAGGCGAGAAACCTGCCATTGATGCATGCAGACTTCAAGGTACTGACGATTTCTAGATCATCTTTCTAGATAATGTGCTGATGTCGATAGAAAGCGACCCGTTGCAGGCAAGCCCACAACACGAAATCATAGATCAAGTTGAAGAAATGTAGCTGTAAGGACTGACTCAGGGATGGTCGAGATGGATGACGGGTATTTTGCAGATGAATGGTTTATTTGCAGTGACCTCTTGAACACATAACGACATGACAGATGGCTTGGTGACAATTGACCCAAAGTTAATACCCGGAACCGGTTGAAGATTTTCAAAGTGGTTTGATCAAATGTTAGGCAAAGGATTTCCCAACCCAGGTGAATGAAAAGTGTCATGTTCAAGAGTGGTGATAAGGCTTCTTCTGAGACAAAGGATAACAAATAGGCTCATTTTTCTCTCTTTTCCCCCACCATTGCTGGCAAGTACCTCTTTATTTTTTACAAGCTTGAGGAGGATAACATATGCTTGATTATAAGCTCATCCTTCGGATGAGTCCAACTTAGTTTTAGATTCGAACCCTAAGAAGGAGTGGTCCATTCCTGTTTGTCATCGAACATGTCCTTTACTGTGAAATTTTAACGAGTCTAGTATAGGAGAAACTCGGCATTTTTCAATTTTAGAGAGTCTGAAAAAACTTAAGAAAACTCCAGGTTTGAACTTTTTCGTAAATTTGTGTCTCCCAAGTCCGAAAAAGTATAAAATAATACTTGAGAGAACCTCTTGATCTTGCGACCAAGGAGTACTTTCATGATTAGTGTCTTTGACCCGAAAAGTAAAAAGCGATCAAGGACACGTCGTTTTATTTCCAGTATCGAATTTGAAATGACAAAAACCCGGCAATCTTTTCCTGTTTTTACGGTCAGAAAAGGGCTATAAGGGGACCGTCTTTTAATTCCGTTTTAACGAGTGTAAAAGAAATGCTCGGCAATCTTTTCATGTTTTAGGAGTCAGAAAAGGGCTTAAAAGATGACTCTGATGTTTTTGTTTGTGAAAAATGACAATTTTCCTTGAAAATCCTTTTATCCTGCACAAAAACCAACACATTGCTCATACCTGTTTAAAGATAGATAAAAATACTTTGAAAAATACCTTTTCATGGTGGAAAATAAACAAATTTGACATTTATTACTCAAAAAACCTATAAAAAGGGGCTTTTACCATTTCATTTTTACCATTTTACTGTTGAGGAGAGAAAAAGGGCTTTTGGCAAGAAACTTCCCGTGGACATTGCGGAGAATCCGACCGTCGAAACCGAACGCCGTCTCATCAGGTATTCTACAACATCCTCCCTTGCATTTCCATCCATTTAGAATTTGTTTTTAAGCTTTAGTTTCATTTTTTGGAGGCCTTGGGGTTTCAAGGTCCGCTTTTCGGGGTACGCAGGTGCCCCATTGGTGACCTGCGTACCCCGACATTTTCTCAGTTGGGAAAATGTCGGGCGTACGCAGCTTGCCTTAAGAGAACCTGCGTACATACACCCTGTCTCTAAAGGCGAGCTGCGTACACCGCGGAGAGGATTTTCAAACTCCCATTTCTCCAAAATGAACCAAAAAATTTTAAATTTATGGACTCTAACAGATGTTTTATGGTGTGTAGATTGCCCACCATGCTTGATTGGTGCGAGAGAGAACACGAAGATGTTGATTTGGCCGCGATTAATCACCAACCTTCCATTGATGCTTTGAAGGCATGCGGTCTTTACAAATACTGGGCCATACCTGGCATGAGGGCCCAGGTACGCTTTCTAGTGTGGCTGGTTGAAAGGTGGAACATTCAGGATCAGTGCTTTTATATTGGAGGGCACCAGCTCGAGATAGAGCCCTCAGATATTTATTTTCTCACTGGTTTGCCCAAGAGGGGCAAACAATTGACTCTGTCCGGGACTAGGCCGGGTGGCCAGTCCATTGCTAGTCTCCGACTAGAGTGGTGTAATAATCAAAACTAGGATAAGGGGATAGAAATCAAAAAGATATCCTGACCTGAACTTATGGTAATTGCCTTTACAGTTACCACACTTTGCGGGGCTGCCGCTTTGCACATTGCCACTGGATCCTAGATGCGGATGGCGATTGACTGCTATCGGGGCACCATTTTCAACTGGTGCGATGCTGTGTTGGCCCTTGCGACTCCACTGGAGCCATACTAACTGCAAATAGTCATGGTGACAAATTTTAGTGTAACATTATGTGTCATTTATTCCTTCTTATCAGTTATATGTGTTCTTATTGATGTTGCTCATGTTCGATTAAGCTTCCGCTAAATTTTTTGTAGAAGTAGATCAAGTTTTTTTCTTTAGTACATTGCATTACCAGGTGATCTACAGTGGGAATTTCTACATGGTATCGGAGCACAGGTGATCAAGGAAGAAAAGTACACAAGAAGGGAGAAGTTTAATTTTTTGATTCCTGAATATAGAAATCAAGTTCTTATCAAATCTCTATTTCACGTATGGCATTCTATGGCTTGAGAGTCGAATATGCCCTTGACGGCAGTTCGAATTATATAGCCTAGAAGGATTGCATGGAAGCAGTATTAGAGGATAACAACCTAAAGGAAATCATTGATCAAGAAGTCCTCAAGCCGACTGGTGCTGCTAAGTTGGCTGAATGGAAGAAATGTGTGGCTAGAGCAAGGAGAATCCTTCTGGAGGGAGTTCGAGATTAGATAGTCTTGAGTCTCCATGGGAAGGAGACACCGTTTTCAATGTGGAAAACATTGAAAGATCTATATCAGAATAGCAGTGATCAGAGGAAGTTGGCACTGAAGGACAAACTTCGAAAGATCAAGTGTGAAAAGGGCGACATGATCTCTATATATTTGAACAAGCTCACCACCTGTAGGGATGAGCTTGGAAGCGTAGGGATCGTGACAGCTGATGATGACATGGTGAGTCTTGCACTCCTCCATCTTCTTAAGAGCTAACATAGCTACCACGACTCGGTTAATGGAAGAGAGAAACTGCCAAATTGGGAACAACTTTGGTCATATTTGATGCAGGGGGAGATAAGAAGAAGCACCAAAGATGGTTCTTCATCCATGGAGGATGAAGAAAAATGTGCCTTAGAGAGTAAAGCGAAGAAGGGGAAGGGGAAGGTTTCTCTTTCTGAATCTAATTGTTCCCATGGTGGGAAGAAGTTTGACAAATCGAAAGTGCGATGCTTTCATTGTCATGAGGTGGGCCATTTTGCTACAAATTGTCCATAGAGGAAATCCAAGGAGGGATCTGGGGAAGGATCTGAAAGTGAGGCACTTGCTTCATAGTTCAAGTTGGATTTCACACTCTTCACATGCATGGTTTCATCCATGGTGGGAAGTGGTTTGTTTCTTGACAGTGGATCTTCTTTCCACATGACCGACAATAAGAGTTTGTTCCGTACTTTAGAGGAGAAAGATCTCCAGATACTCATAGCGATGGGTAATGATGAAAAGTATAGCGTCTCAGGTGTAGGCATGGTTATTTTTCAGAGGGAGAATGGAGCTCGCCTTACCTTGACCGATGTCAAGTATGTACTAGGACTGAAGAGAAACTTGGTTTCGATCACGAAGCTAGAATACAGAGGCTATGATGTAGTGTTTAGTAAGGGAAAGTTTTTTCTTAGACACATCATCACTAGACAGGTGAAGCAGGTCAGTTCACGAGTCAAGAACCTGTATGCTCTTGAGGTTCAATATGCATGCAAATCATTGAGCAGCAAGGAAACTGATGGAGACTCGGTGGTTGAGAGGGAGAGTATATTACCTCTCAACATGTAGCGCCAGAAGAATTCTCAAATGATTGTGGAGGAGCCACGATTGGTGCAAGAACTTCAGGAGGTTGTGGAGCAGCCACAATAGGGGAAACTGAGTGGAGATTGAGAAGATACATCTACTCATGCAGAAACATCTAGTAGGGGGAACTTTGAGCCAGGTGGGATGAGGGATCACATGTAGCCATACCTCGAGGTAGAAGGTGGGGCGATGTGGAGTGATCGTCCCAAGGAGGAGGGGTGGGATCCTTGAGATTCCCAACCTCTTTGTTTCGACTTTACTACAGGAGCCCCGATGAGGAGTAGCAGGACTGGTTGATTGGGTAGAGACATATGCGGATGGAGCAGTAGATGTTGGAAATAATACTAAGGGGGGGGGGGGGGTGAATCAGTATTATCAAGTTCTTTTAATAAATCTTCCTTATTTATTACTTTGAATTATTTTTGCATGTCAATACCATAAAATAATGAGCATGAACAAGAAAAACAGATAGTCACACCAAAGAACACCAGATATAAGGTGGAAACCCAATGTGGGTGAAAAGCACCTGCTGTAATATGTCTCTATCTTCTTTCAAATTAGAAACTCCTTTTACAATGGTTGTGTACTGGTGCAGTCCTTTACTAGTACGCAGGCTGCAACCTGCAGAGAGCTACAACTCTCTCTCGTTTTCTAGTCTCTCCTGGAAAGGAGCTACAACCCCCTACTTCCTTTCTTTCAAGGACGACTTTTCATAAATTTTCAAACTGGATCCATAAACATCAAGAGATCATCAAGTACAAGTAAATCACTCAATCAACTGCAGTAACCAGATCAATAGTAACAGTAAACTAAACCCAGAACACCTTATCAATAGAGAAAAGTCAGTCAAATAAATGCCTTAATACAGATCCGCAGTTTTCCTTTATCTAGCATGCGTTGCTACGCACTTCACCTTCTGCACCTCTGCGTATCCCCGCAGAGAGACTTGAACTGCACTGCGTATCCACGCATTGTTCCTTTAAATGCGCCGAGTACCTTCACTGTACCCCCGCACCCACTGCTTCTATCGCGCTGCGTACTTTCACTGTGTCTCCGCACCTGCGGCTTCTGTCGCACAGCATACCTCTGCGCTTCTCCTTTCTATTCACTACAAACCACCGCACCTGGACTTCTGTCGTGCTGCGTACCCACGCACTGCTCCTTCTTTTGGGATGCGTACCCCCGCACTTGCACCGTTAATCGCTTGCGTACCTCTGATTAGGGCCAAATTGGCAGTCCACCAGTGTGCCACAGATAGTCAGATCCTAGATTTGATCATGCGCCCGAGAGATCACACTTCATAGATTCACTTTCAACTTCACTTTTATATAGATCAAGCTTTTAAACCGATAACCCAATATTTCAGATCTTAAGATATTCAATTGCTAAAGATACCTTAGCCAAGTGATCTCCTTCCCTATTTATAGTCAAGCCCTTATTCACACCATGGGACAAAACCATCAATAACAAATACAAGGGATCCAAACCGGGGCTAAATTAGATCCTATACAACGGGCCAAAACCATAGAATCAAGAACGGCGGGCTAAATACCACGGGCCAAACATAAGAAACCCCACGTGAGCGCGCTTCTCTGCCTTGAAGTGAGTGAACTGGGGTCCGCACCTCATGAACGGGTAACCTGCGGGTATGTACGCACTTTATCTATGATATTCCTACGGGTCCACAGCTTTTGTACGGTGTACCTGCGTACCTCTTATTTTCCAACATTTTGAGAGCCTGAACAGAGCATTGCCACTTGAGAGTGTTTCCATCAAGTACAACATCTGTAACATAGAGCCATACCAGAATCATAATGCCAACAATCTCCCCCTTTGGACTTGATGGCAACCTCAAGATCCTCAACGTCATTCTCCCCCTTTGACATCAAGGGAAAAGGGTCATGCTCCCCCTGGCTATAAACTAGATCCACCAAACACCATAAATGACCATGAAAGAGATAAAGACATATTGCAGCAATATTCATACCAGCATCCATGATTTCCTCCTGTACTTCCTCCATAATGCCAACAATGCATTATATGCTCCCCCTGAACCTGTGCCATTCGATCTTCGACCAATCCGCAACCCAGCAAATGTACGCATATACCCCAGATGAACCTTGCGTACAACCATCAATCAGAAGAGATTCAACAACATGATGATGCATCAACAACCCCCAGCTTTTGCCTGAGGTATTCAAAGGTCTCCCTGGGCAATGGTTTGGTGAGTATATCAGCAACTTGTTCCTTAGAAGGAACATACTCCAACTTGACCTTTTGTTCAAGTACTTGTTCCCGGAGAAAATGATACTTGATCGGTATGTGCTTGGTCTTTGAATGCATGACTGGGTTCTTTGAAATGCTGATTGCACTTGTGTTATCACATAAGATGGAGATAGGTGTTGTACAAGTGATTTGAAAATCCTGCAAGGTCTACATCATCCAAAGGAGTTGAGTGCAACAAGATGCAGCAGCAACATATTCTGCTTCAGCTGTAGACAAGGCAATCGAACTCTGTTTCTTGTTGAACCAAGATACTAATCTGGAACCCATAAAGAACGCACCTCCATTTGTGCTCTTCCTGTCATCCATGCTTCCTGCCCAATCTGCATCTGTATAAGCATGAAGTGTGAGATCTGTATCTCTAGGATACCATAAGCCATAATTTTGAGTCCCTTGAAGATATTTAATGATTCTCTTCACTGCCTGAAGATGAGTTTCCTTTGGATTTGCTTGAAATCTTCCAACTATTCCCACTGCATGCATGATGTCTGGTCGGGTACCTGTCAAATAAAGTAGACTTCCAATCATAGATCTGTAGGTTGGTTGATGCACTACTGCTGATTCATCATCTGCACTGAGACTACATCCTATGACCATGGGTGTACATACTGGTTTTGCATCTTCCATGCCATATTTCTTCAAAATCTGCTTGAGATACTTGGTTTGAGAAAAAAATATCCCTCCTTTTTGTTGGATTTGCAAACCAAGAAAATATGTCAGTTCCCCCAGCAAGGACATTTCGAATTCTTTCTGCATTACCAAGGCAAAGCTTTGACTCATAGCTTCTTCATTGCTGCCAAAGATAATGTCATCTACATACACAACAAGTATTAGCAATTTGTCTTTTTCAATTTTTATATAAAGATTGCTATCTGCTGATCCTTTTGAAAAGCCTTGTTGATGAAGATATTTGTCCAAACGATAGTACCAAACCCTTGGAGCTTGTTTGAGACCATAGAGAGCATTTTTCAATCTGCATACAAGATTTGGATCATTTCCAAGAATGAAACCATCTGGTTGCTCAATGTATACTTCTTCTTCGAAGTCTCCATTCAGAAAGGCTGATTTCACGTCCATTTGAAATACTTTGATGTTTTGAAAGCTTGAGAGAGCAAGGAACATTTGGATGGCCTCAAGTCTTGCAACAGGAGCAAAAGTTTCTTCAAAATCTATTCCTTCTTGCTGCGCATACCCTTTACAAACAAGTCTGGCCTTGTTTCTAATTACTTCTCCATTTTCATTCAATTTATTTTTGAAGACCCATTTTGTCCCTATAATATTCTTATCCTTTGGTCTAGGAACCAACTCCCAAGTGTTGTTCTTTTCGATCTGCTCAAGTTCTTCATCCATTTCTTTGACCCAACATTCATCTTTGCATGCCTCTTTTACGTTTTGTGGTTCAGTGGAGGAGAGTAATGCCAAATAGCTTGAAGCTTCTGCAATTGTTCTTCTTGTTTGTACACCGGCTTCTTTCTGCCCCAAAATCTGAGATTCTGGATGATTCTTCTGAACATACCTGGATGGAGTCTTCTCTTCTATCCTTATCTGTTCCTCTGGTTCTTCTTGAGGTTCTTCTTCTTCATCATTCTGTCTTTGAGGGTAGTCTTCATCTTCTTCGATATTTTCATGATTTACTTGCCTAGGAATGTATCCCTTCTCATCAACCACTACATCAATGCTGTCAACAATTCTTCCAAGTCTTTTATTGTAGCACTTGTATGCTTTGCTGTATGGAGAATAACCAAGAAGAATGCCTTCATCTGCTCTAGGTTCAAGTTTGCCAAGTTGCTCATCAGTATTCTTAATATAGCATTTGCTCCCAAAGATTTTGAAGTGCTTTACCGAAGGAGTCTCACCATACCAGAGCTCATGAGGAGTTTGAGTGCTGTTCACCCGAACATTTGTTTTGTTGAGAATAACAACTGCAGCATATGCAGCTTCACCCCAGAAAGTTGCGGGAGTTCCAGACTCATCAAGCATAGCACGAGCCATTTGTTGGACTGTTCTGTTCATTCTTTCCACCACTCCATTTTGCTGAGGAGTTCTAGCTGTAGAGAATTCTCTTCTTATCCAATTTTCTTCACAGAAATCGAAAAATTCATTTGAGGTAAACTCCCCACCTCTGTCGGACCTGAGGCACTTAATTTTGTATCCTGATTCATTTTCAACCAAGGCTTTAAAGGATTTGAATTTTTCGAATGCTTCATCTTTGTGCTTCATAAGTCATAACCAGACAAACCTGGAGAAATCGTCAATGAATAATATCAAGTATTCTTGTCCTCGAGGTGTCCTTTTCCTGAATGGACCACATACATCTGTATGTACTAGCTCAAGAGGCATGCTAGCTGATCCTTCCTTCTCCGGAAAGTTAGTTCTGGTTTTCTTTCCAAACTGACATGATTTGCATATGGTGTTGTCTGGAATTTTGATATCTGGAAGACCACGAACTGCCTGATATTTTCATGCTTTCCTTATTTGTGAAAAGCTTAGATGTCCCAATCCCGGTGCCATAACCAATTTTCATCATCCTTGCTCAGATAGCATTGTTGTTGTCCTTCTTCAAATATGTATAGATTATTTGGAGTTCTTTTACCTTTGATCACTGTTTCACCTGTATCAAGATCACGAACAAGACATACATTTGATCTAAATATCACCTCGGTTCCTTGATCACACATCTGGCTGACACTTAGAAGATTATGCTTCAATCCATCAACATACAAAACATTTCCAGCTTTGACCTTTTCTTTTAACTGAGTAGTGCCTTTTCCTTTTATAGTTGCAGGAGTATCATTTGCAAAAGAAACTTTCTTTCCCTTTTCTAAAGCAGAATATGATTCAAGTTTTTCTTTATCACCTGTCATATGCTTCGAACATCCACTGTCAATGTACCATAGATTTTCCTGTCCCTCTGCATAAAATGCTATCCCACATCTTTCTGTTTCTGGTTCCTTTATTCTCCATGTTTTGGTGCTTGAGGCTTGTTCCTTTGTCTGCTGAAACCTGCTCTTGCATTCAGAATCTTCATGACCAAAGTTATTTCAAATATAACATTCAACTTCATTTTCAAGAGCTGAAAAGTTGTTATAGGTCCTTTTTGTAATCCTGGTCATACTTCTTTGTCTTTTATCTTCTCTAGTCATGATTGTTTTATATGCAACACATTGAGCTGCTTTGTGACCAAAGTTATGGCAAGAGAAGCATTGTCCATTGAAGAAACTTCTGCAGTTATCAAATCTTCTGGCAAAATGATTGTAATTTCTATTTTCATTCATTCTTGAAGCAAATTGAGAGGATTTTACTGTGGCTGGTTGTAGCTTTTGTTCATTCTTAAGACGGATTTCCCCTGGTTTACCTAATAGTCCTTGTTTGTTCTTAATGTAATTCGTCCCTGTTTTACCTGGTGATCTTCATTGTGCTTTTGCTCATTCCTTCTTGCTGCATCAAGATAACTCCTTGAGGTGGATGGTTGAGAAGTTTCTCCATTATACCCCAGACCTGTCTTGTTTAGGGGAGAACGTTGTACACTGATGATCTCATCCAGAGTTTCAGATCCTTTGACAAACTTAAGATTAATAGCCTTTGTTTTCTCAATCTCTTTTCTAAGACCAACAATTTCACCTTCTAACTTTTCAAGATATTTTTCTTTTTCATCAATTTGAGATTGTAGAGTATCAATGATCCTATTCTTTTCTTCTATACATGTCTTGAGTCTAGAAATTTCTTCATAAAAGCTATCCACATCTATAGCATCCATGTAATCATCATCTTCAAATGCCATTAAAAGTTTATAGTCATTACCTCGTTCATCTTCATCACTATTTGATAGACCATCACTATCTTCATGAGTGTAGTAGTTTTTTGCATTCTGTTTCTTGTTCCATCTAGCAGGTTCCTTTCCTTTGTCAATCTTATCCTTATGAGGGCATTTCGCAGCATAATGACCTACTCTTCCACAAGCAAAACATTTAAAAGGTAACTTACCTCTGAACCTTCCAGTACCCCGTTGAAGATTTCTGACAAAGTTTGATTCTTCTTCTTCTTCTGGCACGTGACTTGCTTCATAGTAGTCTCCTTTGCCTGAAGCCTTGAAAGCAGCTTCTCTCCTGTCTGATGGACCTCCCTTTCTCATTTCATAAGAAGTTAGAATTCCGTGTAGCTGAGACATAGTAAGAGTTCGTAGATTTTCCTTTTCTTCTATTGTAGACACTTTAAATTCAAACTTGGGGGACAATGATCTTAGAAATTTTTTAAACACAATAACCTCTTTTATTTCTTCACCTAAGTTTTTCATGCAATTAACAATCTCGTCTACCCGAAGGAAATAGTTAGCCACAATTTCATCATTATACATTCTGAGATTCTCATACTGAATCCTGAGGGTTTGAAGTTTAGCACGCTTTACCTGTTCATCTCCTTCATAGCTCAAGACAATCTTGTCCCATATTTATTTTGCGGATTTATATTGCATAACCTTCACGAATTCTGTTTGAGATAAGCATCCCAGCAGAGTATTGACTGCTTTAGCATTTGTTTCATATTTCTTCTTTTCGGCCATATCTGTAGGAGTAGCTGAAGGAAAAGTGTAGCCTGTATCTATGATATCCCAAACTTCTGTACCAAGAGATTGAAGATAGGCAGTAACTCTTACCTTCCAATAATTGAAGTTTGTCCATCAAAAATTGGTGGCCTGATTGATGCTTCCCTCTCGTAGTTGCTCATGATGAATGATCTTCCTTCAAGCGATCAAGCTTCTCTGAAAGACCCGCTCTGATACCAATTGTTGGAAATAATACTGAGAGGGGGGGGGGGTGAATCAGTATTATCAAGTTCTTTTAATAAATCTTCCTTATTTATTACTTTGAATTATTTTTGCATGTCACTACCATAAAATAATGAGCATGAACAAGAAAAACAGATAGTCACACCAAAGAACACCAGATATAAGGTGGAAACACAATGTGGGTGAAAACCACCTGCTGTAATATGTCTCTATCTTCTTTCAAATTAGAAACTCCTTTTACAATGGTTTTGTACTGGTGCAGTCCTTTACCAGTACGCAGGTTGCAACCTGCAGAGAGCTACAACTCTCTCTCGTTTTCCAGTCTCTCCTGGAAGGGAGCTACAACCCCCTACTTCTTTTCTTTCAAGGACCACTTTTCATAAATTTTCAAACTGGATCCATAAACATCAAGAGATCATCAAGTACAAGTAAATCACTCAGTCAACTGCAGTAACCAGATCAATAGTAACAGTAAACTAAACCCATAACACCTTATCAACAGAAAAAGTTAGTCAAATAAATGCCTTAATACAGATCCGCAGTTTTCCTTTATCTGGCATGCGTTGCTACGCACTTCACCTTTTGCACCTCTGCGTATCCCCGCAGAGAGCCTTGAACTGCACTGCATATCCACGCACTGTTCCTTTAAATGCGCCGCGTACCTTCACTGTACCCCCACACCCACTGCTTCTATCGTGCCGCGTACTTTCACTGTGTCTCCGCACCTGCGGCTTCTGTCGCACAGCGTACCTCCGCGCTTCTCCTTTCTCTTCATTGCAAACCACCGCACCTGGAATTCTGTCGCGCTGCATACCCACGCACTGCTCCTTCTTCTGGGATGCGTACCCCACACTTGCACCGTTAATCGCCTGCGTACCTCTGATTAGGGCCAAATTGGCAGTCCACCAGTGTGCCACAGATAGTCAGATGCCCAGATCTGATCATGCACCCGAGAGATCACACTTCATAGATTCACTTTCAACTTCACTTTTATATAGATCAAGCTTTTAAACCGATAACCCAATATTTCAGATCTTAAGATATTCAATTGCTAAAGATACCTTAGCCAAGTGATCTCCTTCCCTATTCATAGTCAAGCCCTTATTCACACCATGGGACAAAACCATCAATAATCAATACAAGGGATCCAAACCAGGGCTAAATTAGATCCTATACCACGGGCCAAAACCATAGAATCAAGAACGGCGGGCTAAATACCACGGGCCAAACATAAGAAACCCCACGTGAGCACGCTTCTCTGCCTTGAAGTGAGTGAACTAGGGATCCGCACCTCATGAACGGGTAACCTGCGGGTATGTACGCACTTTATCTATGATATTCCTGCGGGTCCGCAGCTTTTGTACGGTGTACCTGCGTACCTCTTATTTTCCAACATTTTGAGAGCCTGAACAGAGCATTGCCACTTGAAAGTGTTGCCATCAAGTACAACATCTGTAACATAGAGCCATACCAGAATCATAATGCCAACAGTAGAGAGATCTACAGTGCAGGAGTCCCAGGGCTGTGTGGAGCTTGTAGGCTGCAACAATGCGAGAGGCACAGGAGTGTTGCACCAGTGGAAAATGGCACAGAGAGGTGTGCAACGGTGCAAGATGCATGCAGTTTTGCAGCAGCTCAAAAGTTAGAGTGGGAGCACTTGTTAGCAGTTGGTAGAGATTTAGCATAAGAGTATGTTTCTAACCCAACAAAGAGGTCAATGGGGAGTTTTTTTTGTTCCGAGAGTTGCTCGAGCAACCACACTTGGTAGATGTGTTGCATGCAGAATATTCTAGAGGTACGGGATCGGGTTCATGTTGAAGCCTTTCCTGTTGAGAGGGAGTGTTGAAAAATGGGAACAAGAAATGCTAAAAATAGAAGTGATAAAAATAACATTGCTAAAAATAGCAGTTTGGGTACCAGTGCTAGATTGGGCAACAGGGAATGAAAAATGGAAGTGATAATTCTATTTTTAGTAGTTCAGGACGGATCCTATTTTAGTCAGTCCCTGGACTAAAAATAGGAAGTAAAATTCGAATTTGATAATAGCAGTTTGAAAATTAAATAATTTATTCATAATGAGCTAATTAGTTAAGGACAATCAAACTTGAAGTCTATGTGTGGACATGCAACAGTTTATCTATTAATTGAGGAATTTATCCATCAGTTAAAGACATAAGGATCAGTTTTAATATTGAGTTGTAATTAGTTGGCTCAGTTAACTGAGTCAAGTCTAGTTAGATTAATTTAATAATTTGTTAAATTAATGAGAGTTCAGTTTGTTAATGCTTACATTCATGTAACTACTGTATTTCACATAACTGAGTATTCACTCATGGATAACTCATGCATGTCAGTTTAGGCAGAGACCCAATTGATATCAAAGAAGGGACAGTGTACTATCATTTGGATGAATATTTTTCCTATAAAGGAAGATCATCCATGATGAGGATTTATCTCCTTTAGGATTGTGCAGTTAGATCAGAGGTTGGTGAGTGTGTGAAGAGGCAAATTCACACATGTGGTTGCACTGGACCCCAATCAAAATTGCACAAAGAAATAGGAGGCTTGGAGGGTAGACCAGAGGTTAGATGGAGGCCTTTGACTGTCTATGACCAGTAGAGGTATTGCAGAGAGAGCAGGATAGCTTTTGAGCTAATTCTTTTTGTAACACTAGCTATATGTCCACTTGTATGATAATACAGAGTTGGGGTTTTAGGATGAGGCTTTCCTCGGGTAAATTCGTCTGTATTATGTATAGAATTTTTGAATAATTTGACACTTATTCACAGAGATTATCCCGATTATACACTATTTCAGAATACATGCATAATACATAACCTCCTCTACGTTGATCATCAATTTAGCAACATTAAAAACAATGAACCATCAATTGCATGCACACATTAACACAGTATGTAACATGGGGAAAGCATACAGTTGAAAACCCCACACTATCTATATATTATAATGATTGAGAACATGTAACAATACATAGTACAATACTCCTCACAAGTACTCAGTACTATCTCCACCTGTTACACACAAACTAGCTTAGATCTGATGCCTCAAATATCCTCCACTGTTTGCCTGCCTCCACTGCACAATCCTGCATGAGAATAATGATGAATGGATGAATCAAACTTGTATTTCCTTGGCTGAACCACGCAATTCTCATTGGAATTACTCAATCCCACTGATTGTGCAAGATCTCTTGCACAACTATAGTCACAACTGATAGCAATCTATATCTCTAACACCTGTCTCCACTGAACTGTCCATGCACTAAGTTAACTGATGTATCCTTTAGTTTCTTTATGAGTTAATAATTAGTGAATTAATTTACAATTAATTCACATCACTCATCACTAGTGTATTCTTCAGTTAGACTAAATACAACTAGTTTAACCAAGTCAAACTGAACACAAATCCATCAACTCCACAATCAACTCCACTGAAACTCAACCACTTGAGTTCTAACTGAAGTCTTGCATGCAATAGCTCAACTGACCCACAAGAAAAGCATATTTCCTTATGACAGCTGCATGTGCCACATCTGTATCTCAAACTGAAGTGCTCCAAGAGGATAAGATAATGTTTATAGTCCAAATATTATTAAGAGCTAATAATATTCAACTATTCTATTTTTAGTATGGCAGTCTAAAAATAGACTCCACCCATATGTCTAAAAATAGAAGTCCATCTATTTTTACCAACATGACCAATCATCCACAAATAGCATCCTGCAACTTATAGACCATGATCCATATGTCTAAAAATAGACATAGTCTAAAAATAGACTTTGCTCCAAAAATAGCCTATGGGCCCACTTAGTGAAGGCGACTCCTTTCCACTAAGCTCCATCATCTTGTTGCATTTTCAACACTCCATCTCAAAAAGATATGGATTATCTGCAACCCCTATCCTGCAACTCTGGAATGTTCTGCATGCAACGCATTTTCCCGGTCCACTTGCTCCAACAACACTTGGAACAAAAATGCTCCCAACTGACCACTTTGTTGGGCTAGGAACATACTCTAATGCTGAAGCTCTACCTGTTGTTCACAAGTGCTCCCTCTCTGACATCTGTGCTACTGCAACATCTCCATGCATCTTGCACCATTGCACACTTCTCTGTGCCACCTAGCACTATGCAAAACACTTGTGCCTCTTGCATTGCTGCAGCCTGCTAGCTATGCGCTGTCCTGGGATTCCATACACTGTCACTCTCTCGGCCGCTCCATCCGCATCTGTCTCTACCCAATCAGTCAGTTCCTGCTACTCCAAATCGGGGCTCCCGTAGCAAGGTCTCATCCAAGAGGTTGGGTACCTCAAGGATCTTGCCCCTCCTCCTTGGGACAATCACTCTATATCGCCCCACCTCCTACCTGGAGGTATGGTTGCATGTGATCCCTCAGCCCACCTGGCTCGAAGTTTCCCCCTACTGGAGGTCTCTACATGAGTAGATGTCTCTACTCGATCTCCTCTCAGGTTCCCTTGTTGTGGCTGCTCCACAACCTCCTGAAGTTGCTACACCAATCGTGGCTCCTCCAAAATCGTCTAAGACTTCTTCTGGCTCTGCATGTTGAGAGGTAATATGCGCTCCCTCTCAACCACCAAGTCTGCATTAGTTGCCTCACTGCTAAAGGCTTTGCATGCATCTTGAACCTCAAGATCATACAGGTTCTTGACCCATGAACCAATCTGCTTCACCTATCTAGTGATGATGTGTCTAAGGAAATCCTTTCCCCTACTGAAGACTACATCATAGCCTCTATCTTCCAGCATCGTGATAGACACCAAGTTTCTCTCTAGTCCTGGTACATACTTGACATCGGTCAAGGTAAGGTGAGCTCCATGCTCCCTCTGAAAAATAACTGTGCCTACACCTGAGACACTATACTTCTCATCATTACCCATCGCTATGAGTATCTGGAGATCTTTCTCCTCCAAAGTACTGAACAAACTCTTATCACCGGTCATGTGGAAAGAAGCTCCACTATCAAGAAACCAACAACTTCCCACCATGGATGAAACCATGCATGCGAAGAGTGTGAAATCCAACTCGAACTATGAAGCAAGTGCCTCACCTTCAGATCCTTCCCCAAATCCCTTCTTGGATTTATTCTTTGGGCAATTAGTTGCATAACGTCCCAACTCATGACAACGAAAGCATCTCACCTTTGACTTGTCAACCTTCTTCCCATCATTGGAAGAACTCGATTCAAAAAGAGAACCCTTCTCCTTCCCCTTCTTCGCTTTGGCAGCCAAAGCGCAATTTTCTTCATCAGATTCCTTTGATGAAGATCCATCCCTGGTATTCCACCTGATCTCCTCTTGCACAAGATCAGACCAAAGTCTCTCCCATCCTGGCAATTTCTCCCAACCATTGACATAGTCCTGATAGGAATGCCAAATCTTTAGAAGACCAAGGAGAGCCAAGCTCACCAAGTCCTCATTATCGACAGTCACCCCCACACTTTCCAGCTCATCCGGCACTAGGTGAACTTCGTGAGATACCTGGGCATACTATCTCCATTCTCACACTTAATGTTTCTGAGTTTATCCTTGAGCGCCAACTTCCTCTGGTCACTCTTTCTTTGGAATAAGTCTGTCAATGCTTTCCACAACAAGTATGGAGAAGCCTTTCCATGCAGGCTGGACACAATGTGATCCTTCATGCCCTCCAACAGAATCCTTTGACACTTTGCTGTCTTCTTTTGCCAAGCCTCAACTTGAGTAGTATTAGTAGGTTTTGGGACTTTAGCCTCTATGAAATCCTTCAACCCATTGTCATCTAACACCACCTCCATCCTGTCTTTCCATGCAATATAATTTGAGCTGCCCTCAAGAGCATACTCCAATCGCAATCCGTTGAAAGACATTTCAACTTTGACACCAAGAAAACACTGCTGCAAATTTGAATTCCACCAGCTCAAAACTCAACCGCTTCTGATCTAAAATTCATGAGAACAAAGTATTTCTCGTATAGAGATTGACTGTATGGGCTTTTACCGGATATCTCACCTTCCAAAGGAAGGATGAATCCAAAGGCTACCTTGCCTGATTACAGACTCTGCCTGAAGAAATAAAATGTAAACACTTTCTGAATAATAGATCTGATGATCAACTTTGCTCTGATACCATATAGAAATTTTGAATAATTTGACACTTATTCACAGAGATTATCCTGATTATACACTATTGCAGAATACAGGAATAATACATAACCTCCTCTATGTTGATCATCAATTTAGCAACATTAAAAACAATGAAACATCAATTGCATGTACACATTAACACAGTATGTAACCCAGGGAAATCATACAGCTGAAAACCCCACACTATCTGTATATTATAATGATTGAGAACATGTAACTCCACATAGTACAATACTCCTCACAAGTACTCAGTACTATCTCCACCTGTTACACACAGACTAGCTCAGATCTGATGCCTCAAATCTCCTCCACTGTTTGCCTACCTCCACTGCCCAATCCTGCATGAGAATAATGATGAATGGATGAAGCAAACTCGTATTTCCTTGGTTGAACCACACAATCCTCATTGGCATTACTCAATCCCACTGATTGTGCAAGATCTCATGCACAACTATAGTCACAACTGATAGCAATCTCAACCTCTAACACCTGTCTCCACTGAATTGTCAATGCACTGAGTTAACTGATGTATTCTTTAGTTGCTTTATGAGTTAATAATTAGTGAATTAATTTACAATCAATTCACACCACTCATCACTAGTGTATTCTTCAGTTAGACTAAATACAACTAGTTTAACCAAGTCAAACTGAACACAACTCCATCAACTCCACAATCAACTCCACCGAAACTCAACCACTTGAGTTCTAATTGAAGTCCTGCATGCAATAGCTCAACTGACCCACAAGAAAAGCGTATTTCCTTCTAACAGTTGCATGTTCCACATATATAGCTCAAACTAAAGTGCTCTAGGAGGATAAGATAATGTTTATAGTCCAAATATTATTAAGAGCTAATAATATTCAACTGTTCTATTTTTAGCCTGGCAGTCTAAAAATAGACTCCGCCTATATGTCTAAAAATAGAAGTCCATCTATTTTTACCAACATGACCAATCATCCACAAATAGCATCCTGCAACTCATAGACCATGATCCATATGTCCAAAAATAGACATAGTCTAAAAATAGACTTTGCGCCAAAAATAGCCTGCGGGCCCACTTAGTGAAGGCGACTCCTTTCCACTAAGCTCCATCATCTTGTTGCATTTTCAACATTATGTGTGACTGATTCCTTCTTATCAATTATATGTGTTCTTATTGATGTTGCTAGTGTTCGATTAAGCTTCCGCTAAATTGTTTGTAGAAGTAGATCAAGTGTTTTGCTTTAGTACATTGCATTACCAGGTGATCTACAGTGGAAATTTCTATAATTACCGTCTTGAAAAATATCTCCATCAACAAGGTTTTTTAAAGGGATCAGCTAATAGCAATCTATATAAAAAGATTGAAAATAATAAATTGCTAATTCTTGTTGTTTATATCAATGATATCATTTTTGGTAGTAATGAAGAAGCCATGAGTCGGAATTTTGCTTCGGTAATGCAACAAGAATCTGAAATGTCTCTACTTGGTGGGCTTACATATTTTCTTGGTCTACAAGTTAAACAAAATAAAGATGGTATTTTTGTGTCACAAAATAAATATCTCAAATAGATCTTGAAAAATTATGGCATGGAAGATTCTAAACCAGTATGTACCCCAATGGTAACAGGATGCAGTCTCAGCTCAAATGATGAATCAGCAATAGTACATCAACCAAATTACAGATCCATGATTGGCAGTCTGCTTTATCTAACAGGTACCCAACCAAACATCATGCATGCAGTAGGAATAGTTGGAAGATTCCAAGCAAATCCAAAGGAATCACACCTTCAAGCAGTCAAAAGGATTTTCAAATATCTTCAAGGAACATAAAAATTGGTTTATGGTATCCTAGAGATACATATCTTACACTTCAGCATATACAAATGCACATTAGGTAGGAAGTGTTGATGACAGAAAAGGAACTAGTGGTTGTGCATTCTATATGGGTTCTAGGTTAGTATCTTGGTTCAGCAAGAAACAAAGTTCAATTTCATTATCTACAGTTGAAGCTGAATATGTGGCTGCTACATCTTGCTGGACACAACTACTTTGGATGATGCAAACCTTACAAAACATTCAGATCACATGTACTCCACCCATATCCATTCTATGTGATAATAAAAGTGCCATCAGTATTTCAAAGAATCCAATCATGTATTCTAAGACCAAGCACATACCCATCAAATATAATTTTCTACGTGAACAAGTGCTTGAACAAAAGGTCAAATTGGAGTATGTTCCCTCCAAAGAATAGGTTGCTGATATATTCACCAAACCACTGCCCAAAGAGAAATTTGAATATCTTAGACAGAAGTTGGGAGTAGTTGCTACATCATTTTGCTGTTAAATCCTATCCGTTTCAGAGAAAGGTTGGTATATGCGAGTTTCATGAAGCGTAATCGCGTACATATGCTGGTCTCTATGGATATAGTCATGTATATGTTGGTTTGAGGAAAACAATGAGCCGAACTCAGGAAGAAAGGGGTATGATATGGTTCAGTGAATCATCTGCTCTGTTTGATGATGGTTAGAGTTTGTGGATGACATGTGGAAATATGTTGGCTCTCATAAGTTGTTGATAACTTGATGTATATCTGATTGATGATGATGCCTTGATAACTCTTCTATTTGAAATGATCAGATCTAACACTGATCATCTAACACCAGTTCAGGGGGAGTATATGCTTCTAATAATGCATTGTTGGCATTACCTTAGAAGATCTTGGTACAGATTCACACAGTTGTTTTTTATTCAGGAGGAACAAGTTCAGGGGGAGAACATGGTTGCTAGTCTGGATGTTGATTGCTAGATGCTCCTGATGATAGTTGTTGATGACTATCATCGTCTTGTTTAAGATATTTGGTCTCTATTATATATGTCATGTATATCTTTTAATGTAAAGGTCATGAAATGACCTAATTTGTTACCCCACTATGCCTGGGATGGATGATGTAATGTTTCGACGTGTATAAACAATTGGTATATCCCCACTTGGTTTGGTGGATGAGTCAAACTTGGTATATCCCCACTTGGTTGGGAGATGGATGTATGTATGAGTCATTGGTGAGAGGAAGGTCATTTATGATGTATGTATAGAGTCATCTTATTCTTTTAGAACATTTTTTTACAGACCTTACTTATATTTAGGGGGAGCATGGACTCAATCATGAAACTCAATCAACACACTTCAGCATATCAGAGAATTAACCATGTACTCAGGGGGAGCATATGCTTCTAACACCAGTTCAGGGGGAGTATATGCTTCTAATAATGCATTGTTGGCATTACCTTAGAAGATCTTGGTACAGATTCACACAATTGTTTTTTATTCAGGAGGAACAAGTTCAGGGGGAGAACATGGTTGCTAGTCTGGATGTTGATTGCTAGATGCTCCTGATGATAGTTGTTGATCCCCCATGTTGGGTCCCTATAATACTAGTGATTACCCCATTACTATTGTAGTTATACCCCTTATTTATATTGTTGTGCCCCTATTACCCACATATTGTTATTTCTGTGCCCCATAGAATCCCTCTATTATTATTTTTGTGGCTTTATATTATTATTGTTAGGTCGGCTGGATTATATTGTGACTCCTTAGACTCCTATATATAGAAAGGAGGTTTTGTCATTTGTATCATCCAAGAATTGTTCATTTATGTAATGTAAAGGAGGTTGCCCCCTCGAAGAGGCTGAATTCTAAGGCGTTGATCTTTCTTTTCTATCTTTTCTTGAGCTAGTTTCATAACATTTGGTATCAGAGCTTTGGATTCTAGGGTTTCGCTGCTCCAAACAGGTCATCGTGGAATTTTCGCTATACCTTTTTTTCTGTGACGTTTCAGAAGTCGCAAAAAAAAACCCATTTGAGAAGAAATCACGCTGAACCTTGGGTCCGAATTTCAGAGTTTTTCGCGCGATATTTTCGGAGATATGATCTGAGGAAGTTGGTCTTTTTGCAGACTCCTGAATTACACTCAAAACAGGTGACCTGGGGAAAATCGTCATAACTTTCTTTCTGAGCATCGGATTGAAATTTCGTAAGAAGGTATAGAAAGAGGACGGAATGTAGTTTTCTTTTATATATTTTTCAGAGTCAAAGGTTGAAACAGTGACACGTGTCATGTCGTACAAGTTCACTCTACTGAACTAGTCTATAATCAAGTCACTGTGGGAGATTTTGAATAACTCTTCCTTGGAGAATCCAATTTGGGTCAGACTTGTGGCATTGGAAAGATGACATAGAGGGCTACTACAGGTCACAAATTCAGAACTAGATAATCAGAAAGTACAGAGATACATCGGAGGCAATATCAAGCTCCTACAAAGTGAAAAAAGGTGTGTAGATTTTCTTTAATTTTTGCTTAAGCTTGGTTTGAAATTTTTTTTTGAAGGAATTCAAAGGGCATATTAGAGAATTATTATCGGTAACTGATGCCCCGAGGAAAGAAAATGCAAACACCTAGTAAGGAGCCTGAAAGCTCTAGCATGACTCATGAAGAAGAAGAAGAAATGCTATATGATATATCAAAATTACAAGAACAAGTGCAACGAGTGTCACTTGCACAAAAAGCAACAGAATCTAAAATGGATGGTTTAAGGAAAGATGTAGAAGCTAAGATGTATGGTTTAAAGAAAGGTGTAGAAGCTAATATGGATGGCATGGAAGCTAAGGTGAATGGCATGGACGCTAAAATTGATGGCATGGATGATAAGATGGATAAGTTGCTACAAGAAATAGTCACTAAGGGTGAAAGGGTACTAAAGGAAACTCATGATGAGAACAAAAGAAATGTTAATCATGATTCCATAGACTCTAATGTTGGATCGAAGACTCACCATGTTCCAAAAATCGATATGAGGATGTTTGATGGCAAGGATCCCGCCACATGGATATTATAGATGGAGCAATTCTTCGATCTCAATAATGTGCAAAACACACAAAAGGTATGTATGGCAACTTTATATTTGGAACCAAATCAGTTTGTATGGTATCAATGGCTTTGTTCTCATAAACAGTTTATCACTTGGGCAATTTTTACAGAAGAATTGATAGCACATTATGAGGATACAAAAAGCAACACTTTTTTTAGCCAATTGATAAGTCTCAAACAAAAGGGTTCAATAATGGAGCACATTGAGGAGTTCCAAAAATTGAACATAAGGGTAAAAGATATTCCAGAGGAGCATAGGATTGATGTGTTCATAGGGTCTTTAAAGGATAATATCCAACATGATGTGCGCCTTTGGGAACCTGATTCATTAGAGAAGGCATTCAGGTTAGCAAGAAAAATGGAAAGCAAAATTATGGCAACTAGGAAGCATACCATTCACAACTATAAAGACGGAAGTGTTGTTGCCCATAGTCTTCCACAACCTACAAGGTTGACACCACAACAATTGGAAGAAAAAAGAGCAAAAGGGCTTTGTTACAATTGTGATAGCAAATACACAAAAGGTCATAAGTGTGCTGAGAAGAAATTATTCTACATAGATTGTGAAGAGGAAGAAGAAAAGGAGCAAGAAAGGTCAAAAGAAGAGGATATATTCCAGGAACAAAGCCTAGATGAAGAACAAATAAATCCGACCATATCTTGTAATGCATTGGTGGGAATTACCACTCCTCAAACCATCAAGATAGAAGGACAAATCAAGAAGAAAAAGGTAATAGTGTTGATTGATTCAGGAAGCACCCACAATTTTATTCATTGTAGGGTAGCAAAAGAATTGAATTTCTTCCTATATCCAGCACCAGAGTGTCAAGTGATGATTGCAAATGGAGGAACAATAAATTGTTCTGGAAAGTGCCATAATATCAAGCTATCCATGGGAGAATATGTATTGACTAGCCCAATGCTTTCCATTCCAATGGGAGGTGCTGATGTTGTACTAGGAGTCCAATGGCTACAATCCTTGGGTACAATAGCTTTTAATTTTCAAGAACTTTTCATGAAATTTTCTGTGGAAGGAAAGGAAGTTGAATTAAGGGGTATTGCAGGGAAACCAGGAAAGATAATCAGCTCTAATGGCATGACAAAGCTTCTAAAAAAGGAGCAAAGAGGTGTAATTGCACAATTATGTTCGCTAGATGTTTCCACATTGGAATCATCTATTTCTCCAGATCTCCAAAAAGTCCTGGACAATCATTCCAAGGTATTTGAGACTCCCAAAGGTCTCCCACCTATGCGTGATCATGATCATGCTATTCATCTGATTCCAGGAAGTGTTCCTCCAAACATCAGGCCGTACAGATATCCATATGTCCAAAAAAGTGAAATTGAACGTATGGTTGCAGAAATGCTAGAGGCTGGTATAATTCAACCGAGTCAAAGTTCTTTCTCAGCTCCAGTAGTATTGGTGCACAAGAAGGATGGATCATGGCGCATGTGTCCAGATTATAGGGAGCTCAACAAGCTCACTATTAAAGATAAGTTCCCCATTCCTGTCATTGATGAATTACTGGATGAATTGCATGGATCAATTTACTTCACCAAGTTGGATCTTCGTTCGGGATATCATCAAATCAGAATGAAGATTGAAGACATTCCGAAAACGGCATTTAGAACTCATGAGGGTCATTATGAATTTTTGGTCATGCCTTTTGGCCTTACCAATGCACCTTCAACATTTCAAGGTTTGATGAATTCAATTTTCAAACCATTCCTTAGAAAATTTGTGTTAGTATTTTTTGATGATATACTAATCTACAGCAAGTCTTGGAAGGATCATGTTGAACATGTTGACAAGGTGCTACAACTATTGGAGGAGAAACAATTATATGCAAAAAGATCCAAATGTTTCTTTGGAGTCCAGGAGGTGGAATATTTGGGTCATATTGTATCTCATGAAGGAGTTAAGGTAGACCCTAGCAAAATTAAAGCCATTAAGGAATGGAAAATCCCCACATCCATAAAGCATCTGCGAGGATTTCTTGGGTTGACAGGGTATTATCGCAAGTTTGTTAAGAATTATGGGAGAATAGCAGCACCTCTAACAACATTATTGAAGAAAGATTAATTTTCATGGACTCCGGAAGCAACAAAGGTCTTTAAACATCTTAAAGAGGCAATGTGCCAAGCACCAGTCTTAGCTACACCGGACTTCACAAAAACCTTTATTGTGGAATGTGATGCTTCAGGAAATGGAATTGGTGTTGTTCTAATGCAAGATGAAAGACCCATTGCTTTTGAAAGTCGTCCAATCAAGGGAAAGTTTTTAAGCAAAGCTATTTATGAGAAGGAAATGTTGGAAATACTCCATGCACTTAAGAAATGGCGACCCTACCTAATGGGAAGACACTTCAAGGTAAAAACGGATCATGATAGCCTTAAATAATTTTTAGAACAAAGATTATCCTCTGAAGAGCAACAAAAGTGGGTCACAAAGATGTTGGGTTATGACTTTGAAATCATCTACAAAAAAGGGAAGAAAAATGTGGTGGCAGATGCACTCTCAAGAAAGGATGAGGATATGGAAGCATTGTTGTGTGCCATTTCTATTATCCAACCAGATTGGATAAATGAAGCAAAGGAGGAATGGAAGAATGACGAAGAAGTGTGGGCACTTATTCGAAAGCTACAACAAGATTCAAGTACTTCTGATACATTTAGCTGGAAAAATGATTCGTTATGGTACAAAGATCGCTTATACCTCTGTAAGAATTCCCAGCTAAAACAAAAGATTCTTGTGGAATTGCACACTTCTCCCTTAGGAGGGCACTCAGGATTTTTAAAAACTTACCACAGGGTTAAGAAGGAATTTTTTTGGGATGGCCTTAAATCATATATTCAAAAGTTTGTAGCGGAATGTTTGGTTTGCCAACAAAATAAAGTTGAAACAATTAAGACACCAGGTCTATTACAACCTTTATCCATTCCAAGCCAACGTTGGGAGGAGGTTTCAATGGATTTTATCACAGGTTTACCCAAGTCTGAGGGAAAGAGTGTCATCATGGTGGTAGTTGACAGACTTACCAAGTATGCACACTTTTTTGCATTATCACATCCATTTAAAGCTAGTACAGTTTCTACTGCATTTATGGAAACAGTTCAAAAGCTACATGGAAACCCAAAGATTATTGTAAGTGACAGAGATCCCATTTTCACTGGAAATTTTTGGACAAAATTATTTTCTTGTCTTGGTACTCAGTTAGCTCATAGCTCATCTTATCATCCTCAATCTGATGGGCAAACTGAGATAGTAAACAAATGTTTGGAAGGATATCTTCGTTGCTTTGTATCTGATAAACAGACACAATGGGTCAAATGGTTGCCTCTGGCTGAATGGTGGTATAACACTTCCTTCCATACAGCAACAAAAATGACCCCATTTATGGCACTTTATGGGTACCAACCACCATCAATCACATCATATTTAAGAGAAAATTATAAGGTTCAGGCAGTGGAACATCACATCGAACATCAACAACAAGTCCTCCAACTCTTAAAGGATAACCTCGTGTTGGCACAAAATAGAATGAAACAACAGGCAGATCAACATCGCAGTGAAAGAAGTTTTGATGTAGGTGATTGGGTATTCCTACGGCTACAACCATATAAGCAAATGTCCCTAAAGCAAGCTAAGAAGGATAATAAATTATCACCAAAGTATTATGGTCCGTACAAGGTGTTGGAAAAGATTGGTACTATGGCATACAAATTGGAGCTTCCTGCAGCTTCTCGATTGCACCTAGTTTTCCATGTTTCATGTTTAAAGAAGGTTATAGGCGACAAGCTCCCAGTTCAAACAATATTGCCAGAACTTGACGAGGAAGGAAAAATTATATTGGAACCGGAAGCAGTCACAGAAACAAGAACTCGACAGCTACGAAATCGATCAATTTCAGAGTATCTTATCAAGTGGAAGAACTTATCCGCTGAAGATTCCACATGGGAGGATGAGAATTTTATGCAGAAGTATCCAGAACTGCTCAAGCGTTGAGGACAACACTTTTTTGAAGGAGAGGGGCATGTTGGGTCCCTATAATACTAGTGATTACCCCATTACTATTGTAGTTATACCCCTTATTTATATTGTTGTGCCCCTATTACCCACATATTGTTATTTCTGTGCCCCATAGAATCCCTCTATTATTATTTTTGTGGCTTTATATTATTATTGTTAGGTCGGCTGGATTATATTGTGACTCCTTAGACTCCTATATATAGCAAGGAGGTTTTGTCATTTGTATCATCCAAGAATTGTTCATTTATGTAATGTAAAGGAGGTTGCCCCCTCGAAGAGGCTGAATTCTAAGGCGTTGATCTTTCTTTTCTATCTTTTCTTGAGCTGGTTTCATAACAGTATATGCTTCTAATAATGCATTGTTGGCATTACCTTAGAAGATCTTGGTACAGATTCACACAGTTGTTTTTTATTCAGGAGGAACAAGTTTAGGGGGAGAACATGGTTGCTAGTCTGGATGTTGATTGCTAGATGCTCCTGATGATAGTTGTTGATGACTATCATCATCTTGTTTAAGATATTTGGTCTCTATTATATATGTCATGTATATCTTTTAATGTAAAGGTCATGAAATGACCTAATTTGTTACCCCACTATACCTGGGATGGATGATGTAATGTTTCGACGTGTATAAACAATTGGTATATCCCCACTTGGTTTGGTGGATGAGTCAAACTTGGTATATCCCCACTTGGTTGGGAGATGGATGTATGTATGAGTCATTGGTGAGAGGAAGGTCATTTATGATGTATGTATAGAGTCATCTTCTTCTTTTAGAACATTTTTTTACAGACCTTACTTATATTTAGGGGGAGCATGGACTCAATAATGAAACTCAATCAACACACTTCAGCATATCAAAGAATTAACCATGTACTCAGGGGGAGCATGACCCTTTGCCCTTGATGACAAAGTGGGAGAGTGACTTGGGGTTTCCATCAAGTCCAAAGGGGGAGATTGTTGGCATTATGACACAGGTTTTTTCCTTGATGGAAACTCACTCAGATGACAGATCATAGTTTAGTAGGTTAACAACATAGAGTTCATATCAGACTTCACAAGATGAAGAAAGAGGTATACACAGGTTCACCATTGGCCAAGTCATGTATACACGTGGGTTCGCTATATACAAGTTGCATATACGTACACATGCACTTTCACAAAATGAAAGGTGTGTATATATTGGAAAACTAAGTTTTGGTCCAAGGTATTTGGTCCATGGTATTGAGTAAGGCCTAAGACTATAAAAGGAAGGGAAGATCATTAGGCCAAGGCACTCAAGTATTAAATATCTGATCAAGAGTAAGATATAGTATACAGGTTATTGGGCATAGCTAGATCTGAATGGAGGAAGAACCTTAGTGCTTGATGAAGGATAAGATCTAATGATGGGTCAAGATCTTAAGGCTTGAAGTGAATTATCTTTATGTGTTTTGATCATTTATCTGAATAACTGGTGCATGTTGTAGTCTGTAAATCTGATGATCTGGGTATAACTGAAGTATGGAATTTTTGTAATATTTAAATCATCATTTACAGATCTGTACGTAGGTTCACTTTAGCAAAGGCATGTATACACACTAGTTCTGCATATCAAAACAGTGTATACACCATAAATTTGATTTGCAGATCTGTACGCAGGTTCACCTTGAGGAAAGCACGTATGCATGCAAGTTCATCACATGGAAGTAGCGTATACCTTATAAAATATGTTTTAGCTACTTTTGTTTGTTGTTGCAGTGTTCTAGATTTTGGCTATTGTATTCTGGTTACCGCATTCTGAAAGATCAGATTGAAGGGTTGTCAAAGTGATTGATTGATTTAGGTGTGGTTGGTTTAAAAGGAGATTGGTTGATGTAGATATATTTGATGATTGAATGATGTTGTTGATGGATCCAGTCTGAAAATTTATGAAACATGGTCCTTGGAAGAAAAGAGAAGGCACGTATGCATGCAAGTTCATCACATGGAAGTAGCGTATACCTTATAAAATATGTTTTAGCTACTTTTGTTTGTTGCTGCAGTGTTCTAGATTTTGGCTATTGTATTCTGGTTACCACATTCTGAAAGATCAGATTGAAGGGTTTTCAAAGTGATTGATTGATTTAGTTGTGGTTGGTTCAAAAGGAGATTGGTTGATGTAGATATATTTGATGATTTAATGATGTTGTTGATGGATCCAGTCTGAAAATTTATGAAACATGGTCCTTGGAAGAAAAGATAAGGTTGTAGCCTTATGTAGGCCGGCACCTACGTACAAGTAAAAGAGCTAGGGGGTTGTAGCTCCCTTCCAGTAGAAGCTAGAGAACGAGAGAAGGTTGTAGCCTTCTGTTGTGGCCAGCAACAACCCCCCTCGTTCAAACTAGTATCGGCCACGACGCTAGAATGAATGGGGACCCTTAGTTAATTTTCGAAAAAACAAAGATTTCTTTTGAAATTACAAGCATAAGCTTAGGAAAGGTTTCTTGGACGACTTAAGCCTAAACCTGTGTTCATAAAAGCAAATCTTTAAGGTTGCATCACGAAAAGATAAGAAATGCCTTTGTTTCCCCTCTAAAGGCCAATATGTACATCACCTCGGTGTTAGTGGACAACATCGCATCGCAATACGCTGGCATCCATGAACAAAAGCTTACAAGTCCGCCGATCTGCGATGTTGCGATCGTGCGATCGCATATCGCAGAAATGAGGCAGGGTACGTTGGCAAACATTGAATTATTGCAATCTGCGATATGGCGATCTGCGATGTTGTGATCACTAACACTTACGATCGCGCAACATGCAAGGGTATGTTGGCGAGTCATAAAGCACCATAGTACGACTCCTTCGGGCGCGCCACCCAAAGAAAATCCACTTACTATAACCTGACTTGGAAATTATGTGCTTTTAATGATAGTAATAAATTTGGTTGTCAGTTATTAAGTGGAATAAAGACGCGTGCCTTAATGAGGATTTGCTTCATGTAAGGTGGCATATCTGATTTATTTCTTGCATTTAAAACTCTCCCATCACCTTTCTGATCAATCTTTGCATTTCACTCATAACCTGCAGGAGCAAAGTGCGAAGGCAAAATCAAACAGAAACGCTAAAGCGAGATGGGGAAGAAGAACAAAGATCAAAGCTCAGAGACAAGAGAAAAGACCAAGGAGATGGCACCCCTCTACACAGATACTGCATGCAATAAAGACGCAGGCATCTCAACATGGGAAGGCATGTATAGGCTATTAGAAGAAGAGAACCCTAGAATAATCAAGGTAACTGCTGCCGTCGCAGGTGCATCACGTCCTTCAGAGGCATCCCTGGAAGACCTAGCGTGCTCTTTCCTCCACAGAATAGCAGCAAGGCCGAAGATCCTACCGTATACAGACATGATCAAGTGGATTTTAGATGATGCGGAGTTGCATCATAGGCAGTTCAAAGTCCAGGGACATGGGCTCGTGGGATCGTTTGCGGCTCAAGACCTGAAGCTCATGTATCATCTTCTTGAACCACAAGCGACCTACAATGCAGAGTTTGTTAGGAAGTTCGTAGCAGAGAATCCAGACCTATCAGACACCACTAAGGAATGGTCAAGAAGAGATGAACCATTGAAAAAAGATAAGAACGGTATGTATAGCACTGGTTCTCTTACCTCTCCGTATTGTTTTGCTGAAGCCATGTTATGTAGGCTATTTGGTAAGCCCGATATCAATAAATTTTCATCTGAATGGCTACCGTTAATTGATGCCGCGACTAACTCTGAGATAGTGGATTGGGCCAAAATCCTTTCTGACACTCTATACACGGCGGTTCTCCACTACCGTTCTAAGAGATCCTTCTCCCAAAGGGTCTATCCCCCTTTTTATTTGTCTGCCTATATAATGGACTCTGTCTGTCTTGTATCGAAATTCCCTACTATGGGCTGGGAATGGACTACCCAGGACCCATTGGCCATTCATGTCTATCATAAAGTCTCGTGGGATTCCCAGTTTGCCCCCCATTTTTACCAGATTTGCCATGGACTAATATTGCCCATGCATAGAATGATATATGATAAGGACCCCCCAAGGTGCTCTCCCGAGGCACAAAACGATATCATCCCCATCACAAGATGGTTTGGGGAAGAATGGTTTACCTATATTCGAGTTTTTGGAAGCACTGCACCTCCGCATGTCCTACCCTTGTATATCCCGGATAAACTGTTGGCCCGAGAGATCGCTTATCAGACTTGCTCTGAAGGCGGTTTGACTAAGGACCTAAAGAACAAAAAGAAGGCCATTTGGCCTCAATTCCCCGTCACATGTGGGGCCTTCTCTTTGTTCGATGTGGGACACGCTTTTGGTGAGGTGGAGAATGTGACGTGTCTCCAACTATTTAAGTTCTCACCAAGACCATTCGACCCAAATAAAGTGGCCCAGGAATTTACAACCAACGTCAAGATAAGTGTGTTCTCTGGGAAGAAAGATCCGTTTGATGATCTCTTTCAGAGCAAGAACTCGCTTAAAGAAGTTTTGCAAGAAGCTCAGTCGAGGTTGTCCCCAGACGACCTCCGGAAATTCACGTTGTATAGAGAAAGAAGGCTGGCTAACATTCCACTGGAAAGACTGCGAGTAGCTACCAGAGAACTGACTCCGATCATTAGCCTCAGCGAACACTCCAGCGCTTCCAGATCTAATTCCAGCGCCATAAAATAAATATCCGAAAATCCTGAAGAGTCTGTGCACAAAGAAGAGAAGAACGAAGAAGCAATCAAAGACACGGCTCAGTCAAGTACGATGGCTCAGCAGCAAGTTATCCCCTCGCCACCAAGAGAAGTTCCCCCTCCCGTCGCCGAAACACCTCTTGTCACTGAAGAATTGGATAAAGAATGGGAGACCTTCAATGAACTAATAAATCTTGAAGGTCAAGTCCTGAAGACACCTGTGAGCAATACACAGGTGGTACAAGAAGTCGTCTCGACCATAGTCAGTAGTGCCGCAGAAACGGAGCATCTTCCTATCGCTCTATCCTCAGAACTTCTACTCAGCATAGAAGAAATTCCTCCACTGGACGTATTCTACAGTCCACAGCACAGGGCAGTTGTAAGGAGACAAAGAAAGAAAAGGAAGCTTGAAGATGCATTGTCTCAAGATGCTAAACACTTAGATGTCTTGTGCAAAGACCCGAATAACAATCCAACCGAGAATCTCACGAAATTGTCTCAGATTGCAGCAGCATATGCTTCTGCAACTATCGACAAAGCCTCTGAAGTTCAGCAACTTCTAAAAGAATGTGAAAGTCAAATACAACTGCTACAACAACAGTTGCGACAAGCCAATGAGAACGCTGAAGCTTCCAAGCAGCTCGAAATGCTACAGGAAGACTTTCGCTAGATGCAGGTGAACCATCAAAGAAGTATTGAAGAAAAGGAAAAGCAGCTGCTGACGGTGCAAGAAATGCATAAAGATGAACCTAAGCTGACAGAGTTTATTTCATAGTCCATCGGCTTGAACGAACAACTGTCACAGCAACAGGAAGATATGGTGCGCAGAATATCACAGTGGAGGCATTTTTGTGAAATAAGCGACAAGATCACCAACCAGGTGGTGGAATTGCGGAACGACTATGACCAGACCAACAAAAGAGTAACAGAATATCTGGCTTGGCAAAATGACGAGGAAGGGAAAAGAGCAGGGGCACCCAAGATTAATGAAAATCATAAGGAACTGCTCTTTAAGAAGTGGGACGAACAAATCACACAGGGGAGAAAGCAGCAGAGTCAGCGGCGACACAGGCGAGCATACTTATCGACTGTGTAAATGAAAATTTACACAGGACCAATTTGATTTCAGAGTCCACTCCGGGGTACCTACCAATCGCGTCGCAACTGGAGGCAGAATGGAAGCAGAAAGCACAGGCAAACGGAAAGACAATCCAGGCATTGGCTAGACTAAACTGGGAAAGTTACTGGACTTACTTAGTTAAGCCTCACAGCCAATGCATGACAGTAAGATGCATCATGAACGCAGCTGAGAAAGTAGCGCTAGCTCTTATGGATGCTGTTTTCGCAGCCCAGCTAAAGCACAGAAATCAGCCAGCCTGCTCTTCTCAAGCCTATGCTTGACAGTTGCAACTTCAGAGACCAAATTAAGAAGTAATTTCATTTAGAATGTTGTTTTTTCCTTTTTACTGAATTAGAAAAAGGGAGGTCATTTGAGAACCGTATCCTCAATTTTCTAATAAGACTATTATTAAGATTAGGTAGTAGTATTTTAACCCTTCTCATTGCATTGGAGGAGGGTCCAGAAATTTGTCAAAAACTTGTCCTCGGAACATGCACTTCTGCACCCTCAGAGGAGGTTTTGATGAATGGAAGGATCGAGATTTATTTATGTTTGTATCTTAATGTCTGCTACTGATGTTGCACTTCTGTACTCTTGGTAGATATTAGAGCAAGTAGAGATAGATCGTTATTGCTTGAAGTCTGTGAGCAGAAGTTAGTCATAAATGGTACTTTTATCTCTTGACGAATTTCTGCTTATACTCTTAGAGTGATATACAGCTGATATTATTTGTATGTTAATGTGTGAGCATATGGGATATCATTTGGCACTTCTGTACGGTGGACTCATGTATTTATGCTTGACATATGAATGATTTGATTATGCGATATGTTGTTCACAATTGTTTTGTGTAACTTCTTATGCAGAACAATTTATCTCAAATGATTTATATTCTTATGATAGCTGAATAATCTTTATTACCAGTTATTGTATGAAATCTTTCTAGATTGCATAATGGAAAAGATACATCCCGGGTTAGTGTAGATTCTATATGTTGTTTCCACTAGATTTCAGTAGCTTAGAGTCAGTTTTCAAGTTAGATTTACAGTAGTTTTAGAATGCTTCCAGAATCAACATAAACAAACTCTACACACACTCACACATCCCATGCATCGGGAAGCTGGTCCCGTTATCCCCAATCGGACCCGCTACTCCAAACGGGCAAGGAGCCGCCAACCAGGTTCCCGACCGGGTGGGTATCCCCATTGTTTTCGACCCGATCTCGGGGCCCACAACATTTCTGGCGCAAGAAGGAGGGCCTGAGCATATTGTCTGTTGGAATGTTTTTAAACTAGAAATCCTGGAAAAGGATGTCTGCTCACAAAATTCCCATCTGGAGTTGCATCCACGTTCCTGCCTCCTCCAACACTCCACCAGATGTGGTAAGGCTATTATCTCAGGTAAAATTCAATGGTGAGAATAATTCTTCTGCATTTCATCACACCCTGCAGTTCATTCAAAGAGTTTCGAGTGCTGATATTCAAAAAATTGACGAAGGCGTTTTGTGCAGGATTTTTACTCTTACATTCACAGCGGAAGCTAGAAGATGGTGCAGAAACCTCCCGTTGCATCAGTCCACAGCTGGGACCAATTCGTTAGAGCTTTCATCTTGGAATTTGATTGCTATGAATACGACCAGGTATATGATGAAATCGACTATCTGCGGAAACAAGACGAACCCGTAAGGGATTTCAATATGCGATTTCACCTTAAATGTCTACAATATGATCTCGCGAATGAGCTCACAGATGAAGAATCTTCAGATTATGATGAGTATTTCCTACCTCCTGTACCTGATCGGACAGAATTCAGCCTAGGAGTTTTGCATGCTCTAACACCAGAAAACAAAGGCGAAAGTACTGAAAGAGAAAATACCCTGGCACCAGAAGATGACTTTGACATAAAGTCAGACAATATCATTTCAAATCAACAAATGCTGATGCCAAGGTTAGATCTACCTACTGTTTCTCTTTCAAAAAGTATCGGCACAAAAAGGTATGATCTAAAGCCCGATACTTGTAGTAAATCTGATGAACGAGATTTGTTTGATGTTCTTAAATGTATTGTTCCAGATTCACATTTTTCTCTTTATCCCGATGTTTTTAGTAATGACAATTCTTCCCCTCATGATATCAAGCATATTTCAACAGAGGGTTATTCAAACGAAACATCACTGGTTTTCCAAAATAAAGAGACCACTTTAACACAACATACGATTCATATCAAACGAGAGCTGCCTCATCTCCCTTGTCTGAAAACACATAATGAAAAAGAGGAACCTAGGGAAAACTGTAAAGTCTTTCGTGATAATTGCTTTGACGATTATGATAATGTTGAGTTGTCACAAGTAACTCAACCAGGGTCAGATAATAAGAAACGTCTTAGATCAGAAACTGTTCCATCTAACCCTCATCTCAAAGCAAAATCTCATTTGAATAATTTTACTATCCAAGACGATGCTCCTATCTACGATTCATATCAAGAAGAAAGCTCCATCCCTGTTCGCAATCATGATTTAGTTCCTGATTCACAAAAAACGGCCAGTTCTTGTGAAAAGGAAAAAGTTACAAGTAAATCCCAGATGTGCGACACCACTATGTGTATACATACCCAATCATTTCTTTCTCACTCGCGTTCATCTTGTACAAAATTGAATTTCTGTTTAAATTTTCAAATTTTTGATAGATTAGATTTCAGCGATTTATATATAAACACTTTCATTTCAAACGAAATCGCTGAAGACTTAACGTCAACAAACTACGGGTTACAAGCCGTCGAGATTAAGAAACCCATTTCACAATTTGGCTTGTTATCCCTCCTATTGAAAGATCACCAATCTACAAAAGAGACCCTTCTCAATTTCTATGATCCAATAGGTACCCAGTTGGAAAGAACCTATCATGAGAAAATAAAACCAGGCAGAATTCCAATTGAGTTTATAGGTTCTTGTTCCCTAGCCAACAATTTTGATCCAAGGGAAATTCAATTCTTTTTAACGCTTAGAAGATTCATACGGCTAGGAATAATAATGAATCGTTGGTTCCATTGGAAATATCATTTTACTTAGTTATTTCCTGTATATAATTAGAATAGGAGTAGGAGTAATTTAGCTAGGTTATTAGTTTTGCTTCCAATAATTGATAGGCAAAGTTAGTTATATTCTCTACATGACCCTAGAGAATAGTTGCCTCTCCCAAATAAAAGTCCGTTCTGGCTAAACAATATTTGACGTTTGCTAAAGAAACCGTGTCTCTGTTAAAGATTTTGAAATTCGACTCTTTTGAACGACAAATCTTTTGGGAATTTAATCTTTATTATCGATAGATCTTTAACCCAGAAATGATGATAAGTTCAAACCCCAGAGAATTTTAAAGGAAGCTATCTTAGTGGAGAATTCGTTTTAGATCAGCACAATAAAAGGTATCAATATTAGAATAAAGATTCTCTGTGAAAACAGCCATTATCAAAAGCATCACTATCATTGTCGTCCAGAACTTTCTTAAGGAAAGAGAATTTGACTTCCTCCCTGCTAAAGGAAAATTCAACGTTCAGGAGAATATCCTAAAAAAAAATGCTATATCTCAAAGAATAAGAGGTCTCATCACAAGCCGACTTATCATGATCACAGATATTATAACTTGCTGACTTTGCCAAAACTGTCTACCAAAACAGGGCAACGACTCAAGATTGTTGCGATCAAAAGACAAGGGGTCTCATCACGAGCCAACTTGTTCAGCAAAAGTGTAAATCAAGTGAATGACTGTGTCATAATTTTGCCACCAAACCAAGACATTGTTCTTTAGAGAATAAAAAAGAAAAAGCATCAAGAAAGGGATAATTCTTCTGAAAAGTTGTAAGAAAAAACTGAGGCAGGACAAAGGATCATTCCTGGATAATAGGTAACCCTGTCGAGGCTATGGACGCCTGCTGGCAGCAGTGGCTCTACCTGCGACAAAGGGGCATTCTTAAAAAGGGTTGATACATAGAGAACACTTTATTTTTATGTTTTACAAGACCAAGTAATAACTGATCTAAACTTGAAAACAACCTGGTAATGCAAGTAATTAGAATAGAATGGGGCTAAAAAAAAACATCATTGACGCTTTGAAGTATTGTTTGTTTTTATCTTTTTATAATAAAGTTCGAATTCCCTGATAAAATTTAAAAAAAGTCTGAAAACGTCAATAGAAAAAGAGCAGAGATAACTGGTTCTCCCAAGTGAATCACCAATTTTTGTGGCCAGCAACAACCCCCCTCGTTCAAACTAGTATCGGCCACGACGCTAGAATGAATGGGGACCCTTAGTTAATTTTCGAAAAAACAAAGATTTCTTTTGAAATTACAAGCATAAGCTTAGGAAAGGTTTCTTGGACGACTTAAGCCTAAACCTGTGTTCATAAAAGCAAATCTTTAAGGTTGCATCACGAAAAGATAAGAAACGCCTTTGTTTCCCCTCTAAAGGCCAATATGTACATCGCCTCGGTGTTAGTGGACAACATCACATTGCAATACGCTGGCATCCATGAACAAAAGCTTACAAGTCCGCCGATCTACGATGTTGCGATCGTGCAATCGCATATCGCAGAAATGAGGCAGGGTACGTTGGCAAACATTGAATTATTGCAATCTACGATATGGCGATCTGCGATTTTGCGATCACTAACACTTACGATCGCGCGACATGCAATGGTACGTTGGCGAGTCATAAAAGCACCATAGTACGACTCCTTCGGGCGCGCCACCCAAAGAAAATCCACTTACTATAACCTGACTTGGAAATTATGCGCTTTTAATGATAGTAATAAATTTGGTTGTCAGTTATTAAGTGGAATAAAGACGCGTGCCTTAATGCGGATTTGCTTCACGTAAGGGGGCATATCTGATTTATCTCTTGCATTTAAAACTCTCCCATCACCTTTCTGATCAATCTTTCCATTTCACTCATAACCTGCAGGAGCAAAGTGCGAAGGCAAAATCAAACAGAAATGCTAAAGCGAGATGGGGAAGAAGAACAAAGCTCAGAGCTCAGAGACAAGAGAAAAGACCAAGGAGATGGCACCCCTCTACACAGATACTGCATGCAATAAAGACGCAGGCATCTCAACATGGGAAGGCATGTATAGGCTGTTAGAAGAAGAGAACCCTAGAATAATCAAGGTAACTGCTGCCGTCGCAGGTGCATCACGTCCTTAAGAGGCATCCCTGGAAGACCTAGTGTGCTCTTTCCTCCACAGAATAGCAGCAAGGCCGAAGATCCTACCGTATACAGACATGATCAAGTGGATTTTAGATGATGCGGAGTTGCATCATAGGCAGTTCAAAGTCCAGGGACATGGGCTCGTGGGATCGTTTGCGGCTCAAGACTTGAAGCTCATGTATCATCTTCCTGAACCACAAGCGACCTACAATGCAGAGTTTGTTAGGAAGTTCATAGCAGAGAATCCGGACCTATCAGACACCACTAAGGAATGGTCAAGAAGAGATGAACCATTGAAAAAAGATAAGAACGGTATGTATAGCACTGGTTCTCTTACCTCTCCGTATTGTTTTGCTGCAGCCATGCTATGTAGGCTATTTGGTAAGCCCGATATCAATAAATTTTCATCTGAATGGCTAACGTTAATTGATGCCGCGACTAACTCTGAGATAGTGGATTGGGCCAAAATCCTTTCTGACACTCTATACACGGCGGTTCTCCACTACCATTCTAAGAGATCCTTCTCCCAAAGGGTCTATCCCCCTTTTTATTTGTCTGCCTATATAATGGACTCTGTCTGTCTTGTATCGAAATTCCCTACTATGGGCTGGAAATGGACTACCCAAGACCCATTGCCCATTCATGTCTATCATAAAGTCTTGTGGGATTCCCAGTTTGCCCCCCATTTTTACCAGATTTGCCATGGACCCATATTGCCCATGCATAGAATGATATATGATAAGGACCCCCCAAGGTGCTCTCCCGAGGCACAAAACGATATCATCCCCATCGCAAGATGGTTTGGGGAAGAATGGTTTACCTATATTCGAGTTTTTGGAAGCACTGCACCTCCGCATGTCCTACCCTTGTATATCCCGGATAAACTGTTGGCCCGAGAGATCGCTTATCAGACTTGCTCTGAAGGTGGTTTGACTAAGGACCTAAAGAACAAAAAGAAGGCCATTTGGCCTCAATTCCCTGTCACATGTGGGGCCTTCTCTTTGTTCGATGTGGGACACGCTTTTGGCGAGGTGGAGAATGTGACGTGTGTCCAACTATTTAAGTTCTCACCAAGACCATTCGACCCAAATAAAGTGGCCCAGGAATTTACAACCAACGTCAAGATAAGTTTGTTCTCTGGGAAGAAAGATCCGTTTGATGATCTCTTTCAGAGCAAGAACTTGCTTAAAGAAGTTTTGCAAGAAGCTCAGTCGAGGTTGTCCCCAGACGACCTCCGGAAATTCACGTTGTATAGAGAAAGAAGGCTGGCTAACATTCCACTGGAAAGACTGCGAGTAGCTACCAGAGAACTGACTCCGATCATTAGCCTCAGCGAACACTCCAGCGCTTCCAGATCTAATTCCAGCGCAATAAAATAAATATCCGAAAATCCTGAAGAGTCTGTGCACAAAGAAGAGAAGAACGAAGAAACAATCAAAGACACGGCTCAGTCAAGTACGATGGCTCAGCAGCAAGTTATCCCCTCGCCACCAAGAGAAGTTCCCCCTCCCGTCGCCGAAACACCTCTTGTCACTGAAGAATTGGATAAAGAATGGGAGACCTTCAATGAACTAATAAATCTTGAAGGTCAAGTCCCGAAGACACCTGTGAGAAATACACAGGTGGTGCAAGAAGTCGTCTCGACCATAGTCAGTAGTGCCGCAGAAACGGAGCATCTTCCTATCGCTCCATCCTCAGAACTTCTACTCAGCGTAGAAGAAATTCCTCCCCTGGACGTATTCTACAGTCCACATCATAGGGTAGTTGTAAGGAGACAAAGAAAGAAAAGGAAGCTTGAAGATGCACTGTCTCAAGATGTTGAACACCTAGATGTCTTGTGGAAAGACCCGAATAACAATCTAACCGAGAATCTCACGAAATTGTCTCAGATTGCAGGAGCATATGCTTCTGCAACTATTGACAAGGCCTCTGAAGTTCAGCAACTTCTAAAAGAATGTGAAAGTCAAATAAAACTGCTACAACAACAGTTGCGACAAGCCAATGAGAATGCTGAAGCTTCCAAGCAGCTCGAAAAGCTATAGGAAGACTTTCGCCAGATGCATGTGAACCATCAAAGAAGTATTAAAGAAAAGGAAAAGCAGCTGCTGACGGTGCAAGAAATGCATAAAGATGAACCTAAGCTGACAGAGTTTATTTCAGAGTCCATCGGCTTGAACGACCAACTGTCACAGCAACAGGAAGATATGGTGCACAGAATATCACAGTGGAGGCATTTTTGTGAAATAAGCGACAAGATCACCAACCAGGTGGTGGAATTGCGGAACGACTATGACCAGACCAACAAAAGAGTAACAGAATATCTGGCTTGGCAAAATGACGAGGAAGGGAAAAGAGCAGGGGCACCCAAGATTAATGAAAATCATATTGCAACTGCTCTTTAATAAGTGGGACGAACAAATCACACAGGCGGAGAAAGCAGCAGAGTCAGCGGCGACACAGGTGAGCATACTTATCGACTGTGTAAATGAAAATTTACACAGGGCCAATTTGATTTCAGAGTCCACTCCGGGGTACCTACCAATCGCGTCGCAACTGGAGGTAGAATGGAAGCAGAAAGCACAGGCAAACGGAAAGACAATCCAGGCATTGGCTAGACTAAACTGGGAAAGTTACTGGACTTACTTAGTTAAGCCTCACAGCCAATGCATGACAGTAAGATGCATCATGAACGCAGCCGAGAAAGTAGCGCCAGCTCTTATGGATGTTGTTTTCGCAGCCCAGCTAAAGCACAGAAATCAGCCAGCCTGCTCTTCTCAAGCCTATGCTTGACAGCTGCAACTTCAGAGACCAAATTAAGAAGTAATTTCATTTAGAATGTTGTTTTTTCCTTTTTACTGAATTAGAAAAAGGGTGGTCATTTGAGAACCGTATCCTCAATTTTGTAATAATACTATTATTAAGATTAGGTAGTAGTATTTTAACCCTTCTCATTGCATTGGAGAAGGGTCCAGAAATTTGTCAAAAACATTCCTCGGAACATGCACTTCTGCACCCTCAGAGGAGGTTTTGATGAATGGAAGGATCGAGATTTATTTATGTTTGTATCTTAATGTCTGCTACTGATGTTGCACTTCTGTACTCTTGGTAGATATTAGAGCAAGTAGAGATAGATCGTTATTGCTTGAAGTCTGTGAGTAGAAGTTAGTCATAAATGGTACTTTTATCTCTTGACGAATTTCTGCTTATACTCTTAGAGTGATATACAGCTGATATTGTTTGTATGTTAATGTGTGAGCATATGGGATATCATTTGGCACTTCTGTACGGTGGACTCATGTATTTATGCTTGACATATGAATGATTTGATTATGCGATATGTTGTTCACAATTGTTTTGTGTAACTTCTTATGCAGAACAATTTATCTCAAATGATTTATATTCTTATGATAGCTGAATAATCTTTATTACCAGTTATTGTATGAAATCTTTCTAGATTGCATAATGGAAAAGATACATCCCGGGTTAGTGTAGATTCTATATGTTGTTTCCACTAGATTTCAGTAGCTTAGAGTCAGTTTGCAAGTTAGATTTACAGTAGTTTTAGAATGCTTCAAGAATCAACATAAACAAACTCTACACACACTCCCACATCCCATGCATCGGGAAGCTGGTCCCGTTATCCCCAGTCGGATCCGCTACTCCAAACGGGCAAGGAGCCGCCAACCAGGTTCCCGACCGGGTGGGTATCCCCCTTGTTGTCGACCCGATCTCGGGGCCCTCAACACCTTCTAAAGGTAGAAGCCTACATTTTGGTATAAGACTGCACTAGTACAAAAATTGTGAAAAGAAGTTTGTTATTATTAAAAAGTGGACAGAGATGATTGTAGCAGGTGGTTTTCACCCACATTGGGTTTCCACCTTATATCTTATGTTCATGTGTGAGATTGTCTGTTGTGTTTTTACTGCACCTGGTTACTGTTTATATGGTTATGATGCACTGATTAAATATCAACATATGATGAATTAACTTAATCATAAGTTTTCTAGATAAATGCTAGTTGCCTTTAACACAGGTGCGTATACATGGGAATTCCATTAACCAAATTAGTGTATATGAATCTGATTATGGAAATGAAAAAATTATTGACTTTCTAATACTGATTTAGCCCCCCTCTCAGTATTATTTCCAATAGGATGGTCAATCTGCCTTATGTCCTTCAGTCTGGGTAGTATATTTAGCCTGGCTCATCCACTTTTTAGGGTGGCTATGGGTAGATTCAGTTCAGAAATTTTCGAGGCACTATTCAAGTACCCTTGCAACAACAAGGACAACCTCTATAGCAACAAGGGCAACCTTTGTTGCAGAAAGGGCCATCCATGCAATAGCAAGGGCAGATGATATCGCGGCAAGGTCAACTGCAACAACCACAGGGGAAACCCTCGTAACAGTTACAGCCAACCATGCAGCAGTAGATGCAGTATGCTCTGCAAACCTCCTAGCCTATGTCTTTGTAGGGCCAACCTTTGCAACCCTAGGGACATCTTTTGCAGCCACAAGGTCAACTCTTGCAGTAGAAGAGCCAACCCAGGCAGTAGCAACCCTTATATACATATCAGCAAGGTCAACCCTTACAAGGACAAGGCTAGGGTCAAGTCTTGCAACAGCAGGGCCAAAATCCTAATGTCCTAAGTCAACAAGTGTACAATCCTTATGCCCAAGGGAAACAAGTCCAAAATCCCTATGTCAAAGGGCAACAAGTATAAAATCCTTATGCCCAAGGGCAGCAGGTCCAAAATCCTCTTGTTTAGGGGCAATAGGTTCAAAACCCATATGTTCAGGGACAACATGTACAATATCCATATGTCCAAGGTCAACAAGTTCAACAACCTCTTAACCCGTATGTTGGTTATCAAAAACCTATGACCAGACAGTTCTAAGGTGTTCAAGATCAAAATCCTCCCTATGGCCAAGGTAACCCACAGTGGGGGCAGAACCAAATGCCATATGGCCAAAATCCCACACTATGGGGCCAAAATCCTTACCAGTAGGGATGGGCTCCTCCGGTCAAACCCGCTTATCTACCTCCAATGCCTTTTAATACTCAATTGTCGTTCTTGGCCACACTAGAGTTGCTAGAAGTGTCTTGCCCTATGAATGATCCAATCCTTCATTGGCCATACTCGCCTCCGTTTCCATCCAAGATCTCGAGCAATTGTCCTAAGTTCGATGAGAAAGAAAAAGAAGATCCTAAAGCCCACGTGATGACATATAACCTCTAGTGCTCTTCGAATTCTTACATTGATGATTCTATTCATCTCTTTCTTTTCCAATGAACCCTCATAGGTGTTGCAGACAAGTGGTACATTGAGCTTCCTTGAAGTACTTACCATGACTTTAACTCTTTAACCATGTCTTTCCTCACGCATTTCGAGTTTCCGGTTCGCTATGAAACTGGAACCTATCTACTCACGTTGCTTAAGCAAGATACTGCTACACACATCTCTGATCACATCCATGAATGGATATGTAGATGTCGCCTGATTGAATTCGAGATTGCTGATCAGTTGCTCACCAAATGGTTCACGAATTCATTCATAGCTCCAATTGCTTGTGATATAGCTATGGGTGGATGTGTTACTAAAGAACTAGCCATTGCTTGTGCCCAGTACTTAGATCTTGTTTATTCTCAGTCTAGCACTTTATATGAGTTATTACCCGATGCTCCACGGCCATTGTTAGATCCCATGGCATAGAAGTCGCAGACTACACCTCCTGTTGATGGAGTAATTGGTTCAGTGTCACAGACCCTTGCTAAATATTCTTCTAAACAGAAGTCAGTGTCAAACACTACTTCCAATAGTTCCTCCCAGAATCCACCTAGCCCTGGTAAAACCTCAAAGGTCCACATTGTCCAGCCTACCAAAGCGGACAAATCGTTGAAAGGTAAGAAGAAAGGCAAAGGCACAGGTAAAGTCGATGCCCCAAAACAGGGTCCTCCTAAGTCGTCTGCTGGTGATTCTTCACAATGGAAGCCCAAGTATCCGTGCCTCATTTGTGAGTAGGATCACTATACCAACGATTGTCCTTGATGATCCAAAGTTAGTTGTTTTCTTAAAGGGACCCTAGTTGTCCTAAAAGAGCCATTTCTGTCTTAGAAAACTCAAATGGTAGACCAACCTCAATCATTTTCTTCCTTAGGATCTCAAGTGTTCATGATGACTATGCATTTAATGTGGCTACTAGATCAAAATATTAGTAAAATCCTACTTTGACAGCCGGGAAAGAGAAAGAGGCAACCCCTTCTTCTTCTGCCATGAGTTCCATCCCTCTTCATATCGAGTGCCCTAACCCTGATTCCGCTATATGGCCACCCTCTCGAGGTGTGCTAAGGAAATCCTCGTACAATCCCAATGCTCGAGCCGCTCAACACTATAATATTGCCAAGGATTTGGCTCAAGCACCATCTAGTATGTCAGCTCTCGAGGTGCTCCAAAGCTGTCCATCTTAGTGGAAATATTTGTTGTCAGCTATTGGGGTTATTGATTCTACCAATTCCAATTTGATATGTTTTGATCTAGAGAACCATGTTCCATGCCTGCCTCATAAGATTACCTTTCTCATTCAGGTAATCATCAATGAGAAGACCATCCACGGGACTATCTTCGATGAATATGCTTCCACCTGCATCATTTCAATCACATGCTTGAAGGCCATTGGTTCTCCTACTTTGAACCAATCCCTGAACACTTTGGAAGCTTTTGACGGGCATGATTCATGACCCTTCGGTGTCTTACCTAACCTTGCCATTACTTTGGAGGGAAAGATAGTACACGTTGAGGTACATAATGCTGATGCTAATCTCAATTATAATCTTCTACTCGGTCGGAGCTAGAACCATGCCATGCATGATGTAGCCTCCTCCCTATTCCGCATGATTCGTTTTCCCCATCAAGGGAATATTGTCATTATCAATCAATTGTCCTTCTTTGCCTCTTCCTCCCCAGATGGAAATATTTTGTATGTCAAGCACACTAGTGCTCCCTATGAGAGTGTGGGGGTAGGTCTTTTCAAAGATTCTGAATTGATGGGAATTTTTCTACTCCCACCTCCTCATGCTGCCTTTTTCAACATGAACTGGGTCAAATCTGATCCTTGGGTCATACCTTCACCAGATCTTGTTGATACCTAGGGTGAGATTATGCCACTTAGTCCAGCCAAAATCAATTACGTGGAGATTGTCTTAGCCTCAAGTTTCATATCCTTTGATTATCCTGTTTTGAGGACTTATCTCGAGATGTATCCTCAATCCCCATGGCTTGGTGCTTCGGAATATACTAATCCCTTAGCCGTGATTTTTCTTGTTGACGAAAGTATCATGGAAGTAATGTCTCTCAAAGAACCACCTTGTAACGATACCCATCATCGTTCCTCATTCCTGCCTAGCCTGGAAACCATGTTTATGTGGTTTGATTAGTTCTCTTCTCCACTACCTACTGACATGTCAGTTTATCCTGACATGGTCAAGATCTTTCAACTTATGGCACCTTTATCCCTTCATGGATTCAAGATTTTTCTCCCTCCCTGAGTTTTTACCCATTGCCCATTATTGCACTGGGGTTGCCATCTTACTCATAAACCTCCCTCACGTAGGGGGCATGGGGGCAATGCCTTATATGAGTTCTACTCTATTATTTGGTCGAGTCGATGCTTACTTGTCATGTCAATGATAAAACTTCGGTGTTCATCTGTCTTGATCGATTACCCACGTCCCAAGATGGACTCTCTCAAAAAGTACTATGGTTAGGTCATCTTGCATGGTTACTTGTGTACATTATTGTGTCATTCATTTTTGTACAGTGTGGTTTGGAGTGTTAGTTTTCAAACAACTTTCTTGTTTACTATGTTTTCCCTGCTTTGCAAATGTTTATGACTCCTCACATTGGTTTCACTGATGGCGCTTTCCGTAGTTCCCGGAACCTATGATCCGTGACATGGGATATTTATGACCCTCAGGGTGAGTTGATTGATCTTCAAAGTATTTTTTTAGGTCGCACAACTAAAAAAATTGTTGAATACAGTGCAGTCATCAAACTGTTGTCAGAAGCCATTTCTCTTGACATTTGAGAGTTGGTTGTCAACTTGGATTCACAGCTTGTTGTCCTTCAACTCAACGGCCAATATTACATTAGAAACCCTCATATATTGAGAATCTATCTCCGTATTCATCTACTGGAAAGGAATTTTGATTACAGTGTTGGAAATAATACTGAGAGGGGGGGTGAATCAGTATTATCAAGTCACTTATATTCTTTTTCAAACCCAGATCATATATGCTACTTCAGTTAGATAAAACCGCATATATACGCAACTACAGAGAAGGAAGCCCTCATATGCAATGCAGACTTATAATTTAAATTATCTTACTGATGTTGATCATTAATCTGTGTATTAGGATCAAATAAACAGTAACTAGAAACAGTAAAACAAATCTGAAGACAATGACACACACAAGAACACAAGATATAAGGTGGAAACCTAATGTGCGTGAAAACCACCTGCTGCAATTCGTCTCTATCTTCTTTTAACTAGAAACTTCTTTTTACAATGTACTGGTGCAGTCCTTTACCAGTACGCAGGCTGCAACCTGCAGAGAGCTACAACCCTCTCTCTCGTTCTCCATCTTTTCCTGGAAGGGAGCTACAACCCCCTTAGCTCTTGCACTAGCCAAGATACTAGTACGTAGGTGCCAGCCTACAGAAGGCTACAACCTTCTATTTCTTCCAGGGACCACGTTTCATAAATTTTCAGATTGGATCCATGAACATCAATCAATCATCAAGAATTTCTGCATCAAACAATCTCCTTTTCACCAATTAGAACTGAATCAAGTAGATACTTCTCTGACAGATGTACCCAAAACACAGTAATAGTAACCACACACCAAATTCTGAACCCAGAACACTGCAACAATAAACAGAAGTAGCTAGATAACAACTCAAAAGATATACGCTACTTCAATAACCTGAAACCTGTGCGCATACGCTTCTGCTTTTGGAGAAACCTACGTATACGCTGTTTTTATTCACTGAACCAGCGTGTATACGCGCCTTCGCTTTACTGAACCTGCGTACAGATCTATAAAGGGTAATTCACTCTTTCAAATATTCAGACCTAGATTATCAGATTTATAGATCAAGCATGTGCCACATATAACAGATCAAAATCATACAAAGATACTACCATTCAAGGCTAAAGATTATGACCCATCAATAGAACTTATCCTTCTCTTTGTGCTAAGGTTCCTCCTTCATTCAGATCTAGATCTGTACCATAACCTCAATCACAAATTTTAGATCTAGCACTTACTAGATATTCAATTATTTCATATGGTCCTTTGCCAAATGATCTCCTTCCTCTTTTATAGTCTTAGGCCTTTCACAATACCACGGTCCAAAACCACAATAAAACAATACCATGGACCCAATACTTGGGATCAACACTTCTGATGAGATACCATGGTCCAAAACCATAGGTTCAAATACCAAGGACAAACTACCACGGACCAAAAGTAAGTTCTCCAACATATACGCGCTTTTCCTTGCGTGAAAGTGCATTTATATGCACACACGCCTTTGTAACGTCTAACCCGTGTGTATATGCAGTTTAGTCTAGATGAACCTATGTATATGTCTTTTCCTTCATTCTGAAAGCCTGTACTGAGATCTGTCACAAAAGAGAGTTGCCATCAAGGACAACACTTGTGCCATAGCTCCAAACCTGTGCCATAATTCCAACAATCTCCCACTTTGGACATGATGGCAACCCCAAGATCCTCAAAGTCATTCTCCCCCTTTGTCATCAAGGGCAAAGGGTTGTGCTCCCCCTGAGTACATGCTGAAATCTCTGCCCTGCTGTGCTAACCATGCTCCCCCTGACTGTAGGCAAGCTCTGCAAAAAGATGTTCTTCAAGAAGAACCATGACTTATACATCATAAAAGACCTTCCTATCATCAAAAGACTTAATACATACATCCATCACCCAACCAAGTGGGGATCATTCACCCAACCAAGTGGGGATACATCAGAAATTTACATATGACAACCAAGTACATTACCTCTTCATCCTAGGCATAGTGGGGAAACCAAAATAGGCTGTTACATGACCTTGACACCATAAAAGACATACATGACATAGAGACGAAATATCTAGAGCAAGACTTATGAGAGTCACCAATAATTGATATCAGCAGCATCTGTCAATCACCATTCAGATCAGCAACCATGATTTCCTTCTGTTCTCCCTCTACCTTTGTTCCACCTGAAACCAACAACATCTATGAACTAGAACCAAAAGCTTCTAAGATAATGCCAAGAATGCATTATTAGAAGTTTATCCGCTCCCCCTGAACCTGTGCCAGATGGTCTTTGTCAAACCCATATCAGACTATCTTCAACCAGAGCCTGTCCCTACTGATACCCATCAAGCTTCCATATACGCGACTGTCTTTGCACAAACCGGCGTATGTATGCAGACCCTCCTTAGGAAACTCGCGTACACCCATTTTTCTCTAAAACAGACAAGTTTTGACAGCAAGATGATGCATCAACTACTCCCAGCTTCTGTCTGAGGTATTCAAAAGTTTCCCTGGTTAGTGGTTTGGTGAGTATATCAGCAACTTGTTCCTTAGAGGGAACATACTCCAGCTTGACCTTTTGTTCCAGCACTTGTTCTCGGAGAAAATGATATTTGATAGGTATGTGCTTGGTCTTTGAATGCATGACTGGGTTCTTTGAAATGCTGATTGCACTTGTATTATCACATAAGATGGAGATAGGTGGAGTACAAGTGATTTGAAAATCGTGCAAAGTTTGCATCACCCAAAGGAGTTGAGTGCAGCAAGATGCAGCAGCCACATATTCCGCTTCAGCTGTAGATAAAGCAATCGAACTCTATTTCTTGCTGAACCAAGATACTAATCTGAAACCCATAAAGAATGCACCACCACTTGTGCTCTTTCTGTCATCCACGCTTCCAGCCCAATCTGCATCTGTATAAGCATGAAGAGTGAGATCTGTATCTCTAGGATACCATAAGCCATAGTTTTGAGTTCCTTGAAGATACTTGAAAATTCTCTTCACTGCCTGAAGATGAGTTTCCTTTGGATTTGCCTGAAATCTTCCAACTATTCCCACTGCATGCATGATGTCTGGTCGGGTACCTGTCAAATAAAGCAGACTTCCAATCATGGATCTATATGTTGGTTGATGCACTGTTGTTGATTCATCATTTGCACTGAGGCTGCATCTTGTAACCATAGGGGTACATACTGGTTTTGCATCTTCCATGCCATATTTCTTCAAGATCTGCTTGAGATACTTGGTTTGAGACAAAAAGATACCGCCTTCATTTTGTTGGATTTGCAATCCAAGAAAATATGTCAGTTCTCCAAGAAAATACATTTCGAATTCTTTCTGCATCACCAAGGCAAAGCTTTGACTCATAGCTTCTTCATTGCTGCCAAAGATAATATCATCTACATACACAACAAGTATTAGAAATTTGTCATTTTCAATTTTTATATAAATATTGATATCTGTTGATCCTTTTGAAAAACCTTGTTGATGAATATATTTGTCCAAACTGTAGTACCAAGCCCTTGGAGCCTGTTTAAGACCTTAGAGAGCCTTTTTTAGTCTGCATACAAGATTTGGATCATTCCCAAGAATGAAACCATCTAGTTGCTCAATGTACACTTCTTCTTCTAAGTCTCCATTCAGAAAGGTTGATTTCACGTCCATTTGAAATACTTTGAACTTCTGAAAGCTAGAGAGAGCAAGGAACATTCTTATGGCCTCAAGTCTAGCAATGGGAGCAAAAGTTTCTTCAAAGTCTATTCCTTCTTGTTGAGCATACGCTTTACAGACAAGTCTGGCCTCGTTTCTAATCACTTCCCCATTTTCATTCAACTTGTTTTTAAAGATCCATTTTGTCCCTATGACATTCTTATATTTTGGTCTAGGAACCAACTCCCAAGTGTTATTCTTTTTGATCTGCTCAAGTTCTTCATCCATTGCCTTGACCCAGCATTCATCTTTGCATGCCTCTTTTACATTTTGTGGTTCAGTGGAGGAGAGCAAAGCCAAATAGCTTCAGGCTTCTGCAATTGTTCTTCTTGTTTGTATACCTTCCTCTTTTTGCCCCAAAATTTGAGATTCTGGATGATTCTTATGAACGTACCTGGATGGAGTCTTATCTTCTATCCTTATCTGTTCTTTTGGTGCCCCTTGAGCTTCTTCTTCATCATAGTTCTGATTTAATTTTGAAGGATAGTCCTCATCATCTTCGTGATCTTCGGAATTCACTTTCCTAGGAATGTTTCCTTCTTCATCAACCACTACATCAATGTTGTCAGCAATTCTTCCAAGTCTTTTGTTGTAACACTTATATGCTTTGTTGTGGGGAGAATAACCAAGGATAATGCCTTCATCTGCTCTAGGTTCAAACTTGCCAAGATTTTCATCATTATTTTTAATATAGCATTTGCTTCCAAAATTTTTGAAATGTTTTACTGAAGGAGTCTCACCATACCAGAACTCATGAGGAGTTTGAGTGTTGTTCACCCGGACATTTGTCTTGTTGAGAATAACAACTACAGCAAATGCGGCTTCACCCCAGAAAGTTGCGGGAGTTCCAGACTCATCAAGCATTGCACGAGCCATTTGTTGAATTGTTCTGTTCATCCTTTCCACTACTCCATTTTGCTGAGGAGTCCTAGCTGTAGAGAATTCCCTTCTTATTCCATGTTCTTCACAAAAATCAAAAAATTCATTTGAGGTAAATTCTCCTCCTCGATTCGACCTGAGGCATTTGATTCTGAGATCTGATTCGTTCTCCACCAAGGCTTTGAATGATTTTAATTTTTCAAAGGCTTCGTCTTTGTGCTTCATAAGTCCTATCCAACACATCCTGGAATAGTCATCAATGAATAATATAAAGTATTCTTCTCCTCGAGGTGACCTTTTCCTAGTTGGTCCACATACATCAGTATGGACAAGTTCAAGCGGCCTGCTGGCTGATCCTTCCTTCTCAGGGAAGTTAGTTCTTGTTTGCTTACCAAACTGACATGATTTGCATATTGTATTGTCTGGGATTCTGATGTCTGGAAGACCACGAACTGCCTGGTATTTTCATGATTTCCTTATCTGTGAGAAACTAAGATGCCCCAATCTTCTGTGCCATAGCCAATGTTCATCATTCTTGCTTAGATAGCATTGATGATGTCCTTCTATGAATATGTATAAATTATTTGGATTCCTTACGCCTTTGATCACTTTTTTTCCTATATCAAGATCACGAACACTACATCCATTTGATCAAAATATTACCTCAGTTCCTTGATCGCACATCTGGCTGGCACTTAATATATTATGCTTTAAGCCATCAACATACATGACATTTCTAGCTTTGACCCTTTATTTCAACTGAATAGAACCTTTACCTTTTATGAGAGCAGGGGTGTCATTTCCAAACAAAACCTTCTTCTCCTTCTCTAAGGCACTATTTGACTGAAGTTTTTATTTATCACCTGTCATATGTTTCGAACATCCATTGTCGATGTACCATTGATTTTCTTGCACTTCCGCATATAAGGCTATACCACATCTTTCTGGTTGTGTTTCTTTGATTCTCCATGATTTGGCACTTGAGGCTTGCTCCTTCTGAGTTGTTTTCCGAAACCTGCTCCTGCATTCATAATCTTCATGACCGAAATTGTTACAAATAGAACATTCTATTTCATTTTCAAGAGCAGAGAAGTTGTTGTAGGTCCTTTTCATGATCCCAGTCACACTCCTCTGTTTATGAGCTTCTCTAGTCATGATTGTCTTATAGGCAACACATTGAGCTGCTTTGTGACCAAAGTTATGACATGAAAAACATTGTCCATTGAAGAAACTCTTGTGATTATCAAATCTACTAGCCAAATGATTTTAGTACCTATTGACATCCATTCTTGAGGAAAATTGAGAAGGTTTTACCTGTGGCTGGTTGTATCTTCTGTTCTTCCTTAAAGTAGATTGCCCTCGATTTACCTAGTAGTCTTTGTTCATTCTTGAGGTAAATTGTCCTTGATTTACCTGGTGATTTCCATTGGGTCTTTGTTCACTTCTCCTTGCAGCATCAAGATAACTCTTGGAGGTAGATGGTTTCTACGCTTGAGTTGTTTCTTCATTATATCCCAGACCTGTCTTGATTAGTGGAGAGCGCCGCACTTTGATAATCTCATCTAACGTGTCATATCCTTTAACAAATCTAAGATTAAGAGCTTTTGTTTTCTCAATCTCTTTTCTCAGTCCCACAATTTCACATTCTAACTTTTCATGATGTTTTTCCTTTTCAGCAAGTTGGAATTGTAGAGTATCTATGATCACATTCTTCTCTTCTAAACCAATTTTGAGTCTAGAAATTTCTTCATAAAGACTTTCTTCATCTATAGCATCCACAAAATCATCATCTTCAAAATCCATTAAAAGTTTATATTTGTTACCTTGTTCATCTTCATCACTATTTGAAAGTCCATCACTATCTTCATGAGTGTAATAGCTTTTCTTATTTACATTCTGTTTCTTGTTCCATCTAACAGGTTCCTTCCCCTTGTCAATCTTATCCTTATGAGGAAATTTGGCAGCATAGTGACCGACTCTTCCACAAGCAAAGCATTTGAAAGGTAACTTACCTCTGAATCTTCCAGCACCCCGTTGAAGGTTCTTGACAAAATTTGATTCCTCCTCTTCTTCTGACACGTGTCCTGACTCATAGTAATCTCCTTTGTCTGATGGTCCTCCTTTCCTCATTTCATAAGCAGTCAGAATTCTGTGTAGCTGTGACATGGTAAGGTTTCGTAGATTCTCTTTTTCTTCTATTGCAGAAACTTTAGATTCAAACCTAGGGGACAAATATCTTAGAACTTTTTCAACCACAACAGCCTCTTTTATTTCTTCACCCAAGTTTTTCATACAATTAACAATCTCATCTACATGAAGGAAATAGTTAGCCACACTTTCATCATTATCCATTTTGAGATTTTCATATTGAATTCTGAGGGTTTGAAGTTTTGCTCGCTTTACCTGGTCATCTCCTTCATAGCTCAGAACAATCTTGTCCTATATTTCTTTTGCGGATTTATACTGCATAACCTTGACAAATTCTGATTGAGATAGACATCCTAATAGAGTATTGACAGCCTTTGCATTTGTTTCATATTGCTTCTTACTAGCCGGATCTATAGGAGTTGCCGAAGGAAAAGTGTACCCTGTATCTATGATATCCCAGACTTCGGTACCAAGAGATTGAATATAGGTTGTAACTCTTACCTTCCAATAGACGAAGTTGGTCCCATCAAAAATTGGTGGCCTGATTGATGCTTCTCTCTCGTAGTTGCTCATGATGATGGATCTTCCTTCAAGTGATCAAGCTTCTTTAGAAGGACCTGCTCTGATTCCAATTGTTGGAAATAATACTGAGAGGGGGCGTGAATCAGTATTATCATGTCACTTATTTTCTTTTTCAAACCCAGATCATATATGCTACTTCAGTTAGATAAAACTGTGTATATACGCAACTACAGAGAAGGAAACCCGCGTATGCAATGCAAACTTATAATTTAATTTATCTTACAGATGTTGATCATTAATTTGTGTATAAGGATCAAATAAACAGTAACCAGAAATAGTAAAACAGATCTGAAGACAATCACACACACAAGAACACAAGATATAAGGTGGAAACCCAATGTGGGTGAAAACCACCTGCTACAATTCGTCTCTATCTTCTTGTAATTAGAAACTTCTTTTTACAATGTACTGGTGCAGTCCTTTACTAGTACGCAGGCTGCAACCTGCAGAGAGCTACAACACTCTCTCTCGTTCTCTAGCTTCTCCTGGAAAGGAGCTACAACCCCCTTAGCTCTTGCACTAGCCAAGATACTAGTACGTAGGTGCTGGCCTACAGAAGGCTATAACCTTATCTTTCTTCCAGGGACCACGTTTCATAAATTTTCAGACTGGATCCATGAACATCAATCAATCATCAAGAATTTCTGCATCAAACAATCTCCTTTTCACCAATTAGAACTGAATCAAGTAGATACTTCTCTGACAGTTGTACCCAAAACACAGTAACAGTAACCACACACCAAATTCTAAACCCAGAACAATGCAGCAATAAACAGAAGCAGCTAGATCACAACTCAAAAGATATGCCCTGCTTCAATAACCTGAAACCTGTGTGCATACACTTCTGTGTTTGTTGACACCTGCGTATACATTGTTTTTATTCACTAAACCAGCGTGTATATGCGCCTTCTCTTTACTGAACCTGTGTACAGATCTATAAAGGATAATTCACTCTTTCAAATATTCAGACATAGATTATCAGATTTATAGATCAAGCATACGCCACATATAACAGATCAAAATCATACAAAGATACTACCATTCAAGGCCAAAGATTATGACCCATCAATAGAACTTATCCTTCTCTTTGTGCTAAGGTTCCTCCTTCATTCAGATCTAGATTTGCACCATAACCTCAATCACCAATTTCAGATCTAGCACTTATTAGATATTCAATTAATTCAGATGGTCCTTTGTCGAATGATCTCCTTCCTCTTTTATAGTCTTAGGCCTTTCACAATACCACAGTCCAAAACCATAATAAAACAATACCATGGACCCAATACTTGGGATCAACACTTCTGACGAGATACCATGGTCCAAAAGCATAGGTTCAAATACCAAGGACTAACTACCACAGACCAAAAGTAAGTTCTCCAACATATACGTGCTTTTCCTTGTATGAAAGTGCGTGTATATGCACATGCGCCTTTGTAACCTCTAACCCGTTTGTATACACGGTTTAGTGTTGATGAACCTGTGTATATGTCTTTTCCTTCATTTTGAAAGCTTGTACTGAGATCTGTCACCAAAGAGAGTTTCCATCAAGGACAACACTTGTGCCATAGCTCCAACATGCCATAATGCCAACATACATTACATATCATCATATTCCTATACGCATGAATACATTGACAGATGCATTAGTTAATTATGTGTTGGATAGACATTTACAAAACATGTGAAAAAACCAAAACAAATAATTTGTACCATAGTAAGCAAGAAAATACAGCATATATGTATGTGATGGTAATGTTTGATAAATAAAAACCCCAAAAAATAATATGTGTGTTTAAAATAACATTGTCAGCTCGCAGACCTCATATATATGTGGCATGTAGGCCTCAAAAATGTAAAGTTCTAGACATAGGAACTAATCAGCATGGTGATCATGGTAGCATGACATGGCTCGTGTGACACGAGTCAACAATCGGTGAATCTAATCCAATAATCCCACCATGTGTCTCTGGTACTGGCAAGGAATTTCTCCCACCTGAGCATACACTACGATAACACGAGTCAACCCCTCAAGGTTCCTCGTGATCTCCTCCTCGTTGTCACTCCCCTCTTGATAAGGAGCGACAACATCAAACTGGTGGGTGACGCGCTTGGCTATTGTAGACATCCCAACGAAATGCTCTGGTCCAACATCTACATTAACAAAACAAAATGTTATAAACATATATATATAAAAAACAATTAAAAAAATCACAAAATTTAAATTTTTTTTTTTTTTGTTTTTAACTTCTTCGTCAAAATCCTCTCCATCTGGTAGCGGCATGTCTGGATCTCCATGGAATTTGGTGCCACTATATGTCCAGTCCTCCATGACAATCAGTTGTCGTCGTAGCCATGAAAAGAAGTCAGGCTTGTAAGACATATGCCGACCCCCATTGATCCTAGGAATCAACGACTCCAGCAGGCCATCTGTGGGTCACGTGGTATTGGAGGATCTACCTTAGTCAACTAGTACTAGAATAGCTTTACCCATTCCAGGGAAAAGGTCATTAGTATGGATCTAAAGAAAAATTGCTTCAATTTCCCTACCTTAACTTTTGTCAGCTGGAATTTTATGTTGATCTTCATGGCTTCCACCCAATTAAAGATCGTCGGTGTTGTACAGTCAATGGAATATAGGAATTTCGACTTGTTAGTCTCATGCACTATCTAGGACCCCGCCACTCTATTGATAGTCAATAGTAGCACTCTCAGTGTCATATCTCGCACGGTGTCAATCTTAATCTTGCAACTCTTGGATTTGAGGGCTTCAAGGCAATGTTTGGCAAGAAACATGGATATGCTTGCCCCAATTGGTCATGACCCATGTAAGTTGACTAGTTCCCCTCTCTGGGATAGTCTTATGATGAAATATATGTTTGAAGTTTCTAACTCCAACTCCTGGTCACCAATGATGAATATTTTGTGATTTATGTCTGAGAGACTAATTAGGTACAAAAGCAGCTCAGGTTGGGCCTGTATCCCTGGTGTGACAAAAAATTTGAGGAGCCCATAGTTCCTCAAAGCATTCAGGCAATTTGGATCATTCAGTGCTTGATTTTCCACATCTTCGTGCTCATGTTCTTTCCAGTCTACCATTATTGATGATTCTTTCCTACAAAAACCATATATTTAAGTCAATAATCATTTTTGGCCCATAAAATTTAGATTCCAACAATGGTTTTGAAGGGAAATTGATTTTTTCCCTATTCACAGCACCAACGCGCATGTTTTAAAAATAGTTGTACCGATGGTGTAATACGTTTTTTTAATCACCCTTGGCTGGCGCGATTTCGTGCCTGGAAGTTGCGCTGACCAAGGGAGAATTTTTTTTGACAAAACCTCCCTCAAAATTCCAAAAAAAGGATGAAAACAGGAATAAATGGTATGAAAATGGAGCTTAGGGCTTTGGCTCTTACCTGTAACTAGTGGCTCGGCAAATGACCTCCCAGATCTCCTGCAATATGCTCTGGAACAATTAGGGAAAAAGTGGGTGAAAAGTCTTTCACAACAAGGTAAAATAGTAAATGGTAAAAAATATTTACTTTTCCTCCCTTTTATTTGGTTTTTCATGAAATATTAGGTTTTGTAGATGTTTTGACCTATTTTTCCTCAAGAATTGGATAATTCACTTTACCTTTTTGTGCAGTGACAAGTGATGGATATTCGACGATGATGCCGAGTCACGTTTCAGCTCTTTTCTTGACTCGTAAAACTCATATGAAAAGATTGTCAAGTATTTTTCCATTTTGACTCGTGAAAGAGAATAAAATGGGGGGATTGCTTTGAAGAACTTTTCCAACCCTTTAAACACGCAAATATTGTCGAGATTTTGTTGTTTTGAACTCATTAATGGATGCGAAACATCATGCGCCAAATTCAAGTTTACCCCTTTTTCGAGCTGGGATGCACTATTTATGAAAAAGGTATTCCTTGACTACAATGGTCAAGTGGTTCTCTCAAGTGTCATTTTCTACCTTTTCGGGCTCGAGAGACACAAATGAATGAAAATGGGCCATGTGGAGTTTTCTTTTCCATGTCTTGTTCAAACTCTCTAAACATGAAAAAGATATCGAGTTACACCTTTGTCAGACTCATTAATATTTTAAACGACATCGGATTCATCACCATGACAAATATGAGCTTCTCCCTCCTAGGGCTCGTTAAACTTAGTAGGTTGGATTCATCCAAAGCATGAACTTATAGTAAAAGCATATGCTATCCCCTTCAAGCTTGCGATTAAAAATAATTGGGGTACCTGCTAGAAATGGTGGGGGGAAATTTGGAAATCTAATCAGTTGTGTCAGCAGCTCACTCTTGAACATGACACTTTCTGCTTCATGTCGGGATGGGATATCCTCCTTTATATCATTGACCTCACTGGGTTGGCTCATTTATTTTTTCCTTCCATTTGATCTCTACCACATCATGATGACCACTGATCCTATGGATCCAAAAGCTACCAAACTTCCAATCGTGTCACCGATATGTTCAAGATTTGTCCTTCGGCAGTTACACTTACCTCTAATTCTCTGTATCACCCAAAATCATTTTGCATCCATTTGTCTCATGTTGATGATGTGGGATACATTATGGCCCTCCTTTGACATGGTCACTTCCTATCGACGTCAACTCATTATCTGAGAAGTTGACCGAGAGACTCCCTTCAAGTACCTTAGAGCTTGCATGCCCTAGTGGCAAGTTCTTTGGACTCGACGACAAGTTCACATCATTGGCTTTTGATCGAGTGATTTCACCGGTGTTTGAATTGAGTTCCTCTATTCACATTCCTTGGATTGTGCTGATAGTACCTTGAGGACCATTGTCATTATTGGTGGGTTGTCTCGCACTTGTTAATAATTTACATCATTGACTGGTAATCAAGAAATTTTCTAGCATGTTCGACATCAACACATCTATTCACATGTTGGAATTTGTACTTTGATCGGGTCGTGTTGGAGCGCAAGACCCTGGGCTTAGATCACAAAAGTCCAGATTGTGATGTGATGTGGCATGGTTATGTTGATATACTTGTTTCTTTCATATGGATGGCTGCGACCATACCATGAGTTATCATATGTGATCCTTCTCATTATTGGATGGTTGCGACCATACCTTGGTTTTGATATGATCCTCTTTATAGGATGGTTGTGCCCATGCCTAGATCCGTTTACATGATCATTCTCTAAATAGATGCATCCATGCCACAGTTCATGTATCCTTTGACAGGGCTTTCAGTTATGTATATGTATATGTACTTGCTTGCAGGTTTTCTGACAACAGATCCTAGTTCCCCACAATGATTCATAAAGAATTTCATCTCTCACTCTAGTTCAACCTTCACGATTTAGAGGGCATCTGTTACACAACATTTTGTCACTGTCCTTGTACTCCCTATTCCTTGATCCTAGAGGCCCTCTACAATGAACCCTACATGCTTTCCCTTCATGAAGAAACTCCCATTGTGTCCCTCTTCATTAGCATAACAATTCGATTTTGCACCATTTCCCCAAAATCTTCTGTTTTTCCCAGTTTAGAAGACTGGTGCTAATGATCCTTGTCCTCCTCATGCCAATATGTAGAGATTAAAATTGTGCCTAGTGCTGAACAGAGCGATTGAGCTTTGTTCCATTCATGTCGATCCTCTTATGGAAAGCTTTTAAATAAGGAGCCGAAGCTTCCAGCTTTAGAAGCTTCGTAACGGAAGTCTAGTAAATGGTTGAGCCAGATGGAGACAAGGATGTCAGTTTGGGCTCCTTTCCCCTATAAGGATGGAACTACCTCAAGAGATAAGACCTTCTCCCCTGAGAAGAGGAACCATCTCTCATCCATTCATGCTATATAAATGTCCATTTTTCCCAAGCACAAGCTAGTGTTAGGGTTGAAGTGTTAATGTTGGTGTGCTAGTGCTAATTAAGTTTGGAGTAAAACATCAAGCTATTCATAGTTGTATCTCTCTATTTGTGTGTGAGGGATAAGTGTGAATTTGGTTTGGTGTGAAACCTAAAGGGAAGAGACTTAAAAATATCATTGTTGATGCCATCATGGAATGCTAACATAAGTGTGTGGGAACCTGGTTTTGTCAGAGGAGAACAACAACATCAAGACAATGGTTGTAATCTCTTCCTGATTCAATATATATGCAATTATTGATTGGTTTCATACATAATGTGTTATCTCACATGTTTATGTCTTAATGTTTCTTGACTTGTTAAGTAAGTTGAGTTACAATTCGCCTATTATCATGGTTGTTGTTTGCTATTGTTTACTTGTTTCAGGTGTTCGAAGAAGGAAACGGGAGATAGCTGGAGAGAGCAAGAAAGGTCATCACCAAATGGGATAATCGTACTAAGAGGTAGGCCCTCTTAATTGGTTCTAACCTAAGGAAATCTTCCATAGAATGTATTAGTTATGGCTAGACCCATTATCAGGCTATAGGAATTTTTGTGTCCGCACTTAGAATTTTACTTCATGACAATCTAGGGAATCCTACTGTCATTGTTTACATCGATGGCAAGCCCATAGCCAATACATTGATTGATTTAGGCGCAGAAATTAATGTAATGATGAAAGAAATCTTCATCACCTTTTGATTACATGGACTAAGACGCCTACGGTATTGGAACTAGCACATAGGTTCCGTGTCAAACCCGAGGGAATGATAGAAGACGTAGTGATTACAATAGATTCTTGGTGATATCCTGCTGACTTCCTTATTTTGCAAAATAAATCAAACCTTGGGAGCATCCTTTAAATTTAGGAAGGTTGTGGCTAGCCACTGCAGATGCATTCATAGGATGCAAGTTTGGCTCCATGATGATTTATGATGTCCAAGCCACCAAAAATCTTAGCCTTTATCCCCCAGCAAAACCAAATACGACTTTGGGAAACCTCTTGTGGGATGAATTTGAACTTGATTCAGATCACTCACAACCACTTATCACCCTCAGGAAGGCATAGTAATTTAAGGATGAAACAGAAGATGATATCATAAGTGGTTTCAATAGTAATTCAATTTTTGTTACTTCCATTGAAAAATTGAGAGAGGAGGAAGTTGTAGAAGATTTGAGCCTTCAACAGATGAAGACCGCTTCAAGTATTAACAACATTCCTGTTGAAATAGAACTAGGTAAATATCTTAAATTTAATCCAAACTTGACTGTTGAACAGAACAGGCTGTTGTTACAACTATTACAGAAGTACAAAAAGTCATTTGCATCGGACTATACAGATATGAAGGGAATCCATCCCAGCTTGTGCACTCACAACATCTATTTGAAGGAGGGTTGAAATACAGTGAGACAATCACATCAACGTATGAACCCTACATTAAAGGAGTTAGTAAAAGAAGAATTGTAGAAACTCCTAAATTCCAACTTCATTTTTCCCATTTCTGACAGTAAGTGGGCATCTATGCTTGTCGTTGTCCCCAATAAGAACAACAACTGGAGGGTTTGTGTGATTATAGAGAACTTAACAAGGCTACCTAGAAGGACCATTTTCCCTTGCCATTTATGGACCAGGTCTTTGATACCCTGTTTGGCAAATTTATTTTCTTATTTTTAGATGAGTTTAGTGGGTAAGACCAAATACAGATTTCCACAAAAGACCAAGATAAGATGACCTTTACCTGCCCTTGGGGAAATTCGACCTATAGATTTCTTCCTTTCTGACTCTATAATATGCCAACAACCTTCCAAAGGGTGATATTGGGAATCTTCTTAGATATGTTGAATGACTATCTAGAAATTTTCATGGATGACTTCACACCCTACGGGGATGCCTTCGAAACAACATTAGTTAATTTCGAAAAAGTATTAGAATGATGTGTGCAGACTAATGTCGCTTTGATTACAAAAAAATGTCACATGATGATGAATGAAGGGATCATGCTGGGACATATTATTTCATATGATGAAATTAAACTGGACCTTGCTAAGATAGAGGTAATCCTAAAAATCCCAATTCCCAAGACACAAAAAGAGGTACATAATTTCTTGGGTCATGCAGGGTACTATAGGAGGTTTATAGAAAAAATTTCAAGGATTGCATCTTCTTTATTTCCTTTACTAATGAAAGAGGAAGAATTTGTATGGAATGGGAAACGTGAGCATGCCTTCACGAAATTGAAAGAATGTGTATCAACAGATCCTATTTTGTGGGGCCCGAATTGGAATTTACCATTCCACCTAGCTATGGACGCATCTGATACTGTTGTGGGAGATGTTTTGGGAAACCTATAGGACAATAAGCCGTATGCCATTTATTATATAAGTAAAAAATTGACTCCAACTAAACTCAATTACACAGTGATCGAGAAGGAATTCATTGCAGTAGTGCATGCCATCAATAAATTTTGGCACTACATCACAAGATATAAATTGTTTATACAGATGGACCACTCTGCCATTTGTTTTTTGACGAAAAAATCAATCACTAATGGTAGGATTACACGGTTGTTATTGTTGTTACATGAATTTGATATAACTATCTTAGATAAACCTAGGAAGGATAATGTGGTAGCTGATTTTATTTCTAGATTGACTGTTGGTAGTAAAAGTATGCCTATTTAAGATTCTTTTCCGAATGAATATCTTTTTTCTATTTCGGTTCAGTCATTGTGGTATGCAGACATAGCTAATTATCGTTTTGTAGGAAAAATCCCCCAACACATATCCTACAAGGAAAATAAAAGGATCATTAACAAAGTGTTAGATACTGATAGATAGAAGGAAATCTCTATCACACTAGGCCAGATCATCAAATCAGAAGATGTGTAAGGGAGGATGAAATTTTTTATATCTTTTGAGATTTCCATGAGGAACCTTGCAGGTGTTAATTGTAGATAAGAGAACAGGATACAAAGTGCTCTCAACGGGATACTATTGGCCCACAATATTCAAGGATGATAAGAGATTTGTGAAGGGATGTGACAACACCAAAGAATGGGTCAACCACTTCAATCAAAAGAGATGTCGTTGAGACCACAAATAGTCTTAGAACCATTCGAGAAGTGGGCTTTATATTTTTTAGGACCAATTAACCTGTCATCTCAGCAAAAATCCTACATTCTAGTTTGCACTGACTATGTCACAAAATGGGATGAGGCGAAAGCATTAATCATAGCTACAGAGCAAGTTGTTTCAGACTTCTTGTTTGAAGAAATTTTTGTCCGCTTTGGAGTACGTAGAGAAATAGTGATAGATGGAGGCCCCTAGTTCACATCTCATTTGATTCAGAACTTGGTTGAGAAATATAAAATTTGTCATAGAATCACTTCGCCTTACCATCTGCAAGAAAATGGCCAAGTAGAAAGAACCAACAAGGTTATTGAGGGTATTCTCACCAAGATCGTAGCTAGCCATCGAAAGAATTGGGTTGATAAACTCCCAGATGTGTTGTGGGCATACCAGACTACAAGGAGTCACACTACAAGAATATCACCATATGAATTAGTGTATGGTAAAAATCCTCTATTTCCTATAGAGTTCAAAATTAAGACATTGAGAACAACATTGTAGGTAAATCTAGATCTGACAACAACACAAAAATAATGGTTGAATCAACTTAATGAACTAGATGAGAAACAATTAGCTGTTACTCAGCAAACATACATTTTCTAGCAGTAGAGAGCTAAGTGGCATGATAAATTTATTAAAAAGAAGAAATTTCAAAAAGGATATTGCGCTCTATTGTATGATTCAAGATTTAAGGATTTTAAAGGGAATCTCTACACCAGGTGGCTAAATCCTTATGAAGTTGACGTAGTATTTGATAATGGGACTATAAATTTAGTAACCATTGATAGTGCTAGGACACCATTGTTTTGTAATGGGCACTGTCTTTGGCTATATCACAAACCCACCTCAAAGGAATCGTTCATCAACATTATCAAGGATTTTGAACTTCAGATTACGAAGGCAAGGGATAATTCCCTAGTGCTGCCAATTTCTAAATTTTCCAATATGTCTAACTGCTGAAAACCAGCTTCTGTTGGTAGTTGTTACACCCAGCATAAATAAATAAATAAATAAACATATAAATAAAAATATGAATATGTTTGTGAATTCTCTTTGTAAATATTTTTAGGAACATTATGTAAATAAAAAACGGTTGTACAAATAGCATGGAAACATGTTGTTGTTACACGAGTAACAACCATCAACTTGTAAGCAACCACATCAATGAAATCGTCAAATGAAATAAGGAAAGAGAGAGTGTTCATTAGCATTATGCTGTGGAAGCAACTCATACAACTACCACATCGCACCAGGTATGCCACATAAAGGTATGTCACTTCTTTCCTCTATTTAACAATTATGGCAATTAAATATGGCATCTCTTTAGACGACTGAGGATTGACGTCCCATTAAACTCAGGGGAGAGGACAAGTCATTTCCTAATCTATGATATTGAATTTAAAACCGATTATAATTATTAAAAGATTTTCATCATTATCCCTTTTTCCAAGAATTGAAAGTGCATTTAATGCCATATCTCCATGATTTAGACCAATAATGGACCATATCGTGTGCAGTACGATCCTCTTTAACTCAAAATCCTTGTTTTATTGCCTTTTACTAACCCAACATCAATCTCAGCGAGCATTGCACCTTCATTCCAAATTTTTCAGAGCTAGAACAGAGTATAGAGTGCTAGGGTAGAGATGGGAGGAGCAGCAATCTAAGAGGAGCCCACTTCGATGTAAGCTTTGGAGAATTGCCCTGAGTTAGGACAATTCTTTAAATACCTGGGCTGGTTCGATTTTTTCGAACAACTTAAGGGTTCAGAAGAGTTAGTGGCGATGGAATTTTCTCGGAACCTACACAGAACCAGACAGAAGTCTGGGGGTTAAAGGTCGAAGTCACATTGGAAGTAATTTCCCATGTAATATCACTACAAACTATGGGGAAATGGTGGTTCAACAGAAAAATCAATGACCCTTCTCTTAAGGCTAAGTTCCTTCAAGGAGAGGAACAATTGGAGAAGAAGGGTAGGGGAATTGATATATTTTCACCCCCTCAGCCATGGCGAGATGTTTCCCTATACATTATTCAGTATATCACCTGCGAGGGAAGGGAAACAATCGTCTTTAACTACCATTTTGCATTATTGAACCGCTTGCATCATGGGAAGCTGGTTAACATTCCATATTTTTTGTTAGAAAAGTAAGGACCTCTCGCAAGAGGTGAACTAAAGCCCCTGATGCCTCGAAAGAAGCAAAGGAAACTGGAAGGGTCGAGAAAAGGTCATTAAAGAAGCTGGTAGGTGATAAAATACCAAAGAAAAGGGTAGAAGTCAGTTCGCAGCTGAAACCTTCACATTCATCTAGCAAAGGACCGAGCAAGGAAACGGGGTAGCAAAAAGAGGAGGAACAACTCCATTCGAAAGAAGACCCTCTTCCAGGTATGAACGAGACCCTGTCTTTGTTGCTTAAAATAAAAAGCTTAGAAGAAGAAAATGAGAAATTAAAGCAGCAATTAGAAGAAAGTAGAGCGGAAGTAAGCATTCTAGTTCTGGATACTCTGGCAGAAGCAGTAGAAAAAATGAGGGCAGATTCCGCACAAGGTCCTATGTGTGCGGCATGCACCATAAACCTAGAAGGAACTGGATATAAAGTCTGTGTTGCAAGCACCACCTCAATGGAGACCCAAACTGATCCCTGGGAAGTTGTTACACAAGAACCTATTGACGATGTTGTTGATACACAAGAGCCAGCAGCTAAAAGAGAGCATTCCATGGGTGGCGACCTGGGAGCTGATACACAAGAACCTACCGAAAAAACTATTGTTACACAAAAACTAGCAGTAGAGGGAGAAGTTGATCAGGGATGAAAAGAAGAGACTACACAAGAACTCATTGATGACACTGTTGTTACATAAGAACCATCAATCAAGATAGAGAAGCTTAATCGTCGGGATGCTATTACACCCCCAAGTGATAGTGCATGTAGAGGAACATAGGGTTCTGAATCAGGATGGTGTTCTGAGAGAATTTTATTGATATTTGAGTTACCGAAGTGGAAGCGGCAAGCACTCCTGTTGCAGGGCAAAGTGATCTCGCTGACGGCACACCAAAATGTTATAAAATTTCTCAAGGAGAAATAGGTTGAGAAGGATTTGGTAGAAAAATGGGAAAGAGAAGGGAAGGAGGTAGCTATGAAGAAGCAAGAAGAGTAGTTGCAATTGTTACAGGATTAGCTTTGGGATCTGACAAATTAAAAAAACAAGTTTCATGAAATCGCCCTAAATTTGTTAGGGTCTAGAAGGCCCTCCTAGCCTACCCAATTTTTTCTGTGGGAATGATTTTCCTTGTTTCATTTGAATGCAATCTATGAAAATAGACCCTATTTGGCTAATTCTACCCAAAAAAATTTGGATGCTTTCCACACATGCAACTTCCAAGATCAAAGCTTGCTTTGTGAGATTTTTATTCATAACATGATTTGTGAACATGTCAGCATGCACATGGTTGCGAACATTCTTTCTTACATGGGCGATTTTTAGTTGTGCACCTTCATTTCTTTCATGAACAATTAGATAGATGGGAATATGGTTATGAAGTCATTGGATGTGAATGAAGAAAAGGAAACATGGATGATCCAAGTTGAACCAGGTATGGCTACAAAATTTAGATGACTCTTTAGGAAATTTTTGAGTGTTCTGAGTGTCAAGGAGCAGGAAGTCGTCTACAGGAGGAGGATTGTGGAGATCTACCTCAACCTTTTTGTGCAGATGAAGAGTCATGCTCTAACAAGGTGCTATAAGTGCACAAAGGTTAGTAGTGCAGGATTACCAGAGAGTGACCCATTTTGTTTTGAAAATTTTATGATTGTTGTTTCACGGGTCCCAGAATATGCTTGGATTGTAGACTTATTGGCCGCATTTTGGATATGACTTAGATTAAAATATCCTATAATTTGGTTACTAGTGGAGGAATACCAGCCTTAGTATTAACTGTGTGATTACGAGGAGGAATCTTGGCTACATCAGCTGATGGCTAGTCAAGGATATAGGGTCACTGAGGAGGATACTGATAATGCTTATAATTTGACAGAATTGCATATGAACCATAACAGTAAGCCCTGAGGTATTTTTCATGAGAAAATGCAATTGATTCAGCTTGGGGGCGATGTTGGGTGCATGATTTGTGCATATTTTGGATACCTTTTCCCCCCTATCCTTGAATATGTCACCTTTGAACCCGTGGATACCTTTTTCCTAGTTGTAAGAATTCATTTTTGTCAAAACATATTATTTTACCATTTTTGTTAGATATGAATGAGGTGATATCCTTTTTTATGGCTAACCATGGAAATTGTGGACAAAAGGCTCTATGATTATGTTTCTTTTAGGTGATGCTTCCAAGACGATAGCCAAAGGATGAACATCGGATTTTGAGTACTTGTTGTTACACCCCAAACATTGTTGTTACACTCCAAATTGTTGTTACACCTCAGGTGTTGTTGTTACACCTTAAGCATTATTGTTACACCATGGGACATTAAATACTTTGTAACCATCTAAGGATTGTGGGTACTATTCCACAGGATAGTTGTCACGAAGATGGTATTATCCATAGGTAGCTAGGGAATCAAGATAGTTTTGATTTTGAAGAATGATGTAACAACAATAGGCCTTGTATTTAGAACTTTTTGTAACAATTTCTATTTTCTCTCTATATTGATTAGCATGAGAATCGTGAGATTCTCATGACTGATCCATTCCTTATTTTGGACATGTCAATATTATAAAGGGAACTCAGTTCCATGTAACAGAGGACAAGTATCATTATTTTTCTCCTATAATTCGTAATCATTTATTAATACAAAGAGTAGCATTGTTGATGCTTTCACAATTGTGGTGTTAAAGTTTTATTAATTCGTAATTCATCCATACGCCCTGTTAGGGAGGAAGGGACCTCCTCTTTAGCAGGGATTGCAGTAGAAGTAGTAGCATAGTGGTAGATCAATTGTTTTTCCTTTATGTAGTGTGAAATTATTCCTGTCTCTATGTAATTTATAGAATGGGTTTATTTCTATTTCCAAATTATGATATGATGTCACACAGGACTGGATTGAACATAATATTCAGTTAATCGGCTTAGTTATTAGTGTGGTGTGTGGCGCCCCTTTCCTTTGGTAACATGAAGTGTGGTTTTGTCTCTGTAGAATGTTTTTGTTTTCTACATGAGTGTTATTTTCTACAATTATATTCAGCAACATTGTTTTATCTTTTAATTTTACTCTTGGCTGAAGTGTATCGGCACAGATAGTGCATACTCCTTTGAAATAAACAGACCTACCATGGGTTGACAATTAATGGTTGCGATTCAGTCATATTTACAGTGATTAAATCAGCTCAATGACATCCAACACCAAATTTCCTCCCACATCATCAGGGGGAGCATTTGGAAACTGACGACACCCTCACTTTGCTCATCCCCAAACACCCCCATTGGGGAGTTGCAACCATGAAGAAGGAGGTTATGGAATTCTTGAAAGATGTGATCCTTAAGAGAGAGAGTCCATGGTTGTGTAATATTAAGAGCTTCATCAACACTCCCTACATTATCCAAGACGTTCGCCACCTTATTGGTTTAGCACCGAACTAGAATTTGTGAGAGAGGGGATTTCATTCTCATGAGACAATTCTTTAGTCGCTAGCTAATTGATACCTTTTTAGAGTTGCATCCATGGAGAATATGCTTCAGATTGTTGATGACTAGTTGAGAATCCACTTCAATGATTAGCTTGGTGTATGAGAGGTGGAGAGGAAATGAGGAGCCCATTTCCAAGGAGAAGAGTTTCAGTGTTTTTGGTATTCGAGCCTATATTTTCTGAGAAGTAGAAGAAGAATGTATAATAATCATGAAAAATGCCTCCTTAGCAAAATTTCCCAAGTTTCCTTTCGAGGTATCGTCAAAGTTGAGTTTGAGCAAATAATAAGGAGAAGGGGACCACGATGAGAGGAAGAAACAAGAAAAAGCCGATGGAAGAGGAATGGGGGGAAGAGGGGGAATAGGGGAAGGGAAGATCTTCCTTAGGATTTTTAATTCAAAAGAAGGTGAGGTCCAAGCATGAGGCAAATAGATGATAAAGTTGGTTTCTTTTACTGCGTAAAGGATTTTACACCAGATCAAATGTTTAGGAAGGCTTTGACTTTTGAAGGTGTGTCCCTTTCATTCTTTCAAGATACACCATAAAAGATGATTGAGAATTAGAATCCACGGTTTATTTAAAATGGAATTTTCAAATTGATTTATACTCCAATTGGAAATGGTGTTCTCTAAGCTATTAGATATCTAAAAGAATACTCAAAGAGAATTTCCACCTATATTGCTAGAGTAGTTGCATTTATTAAACAAATAGTTGACATCTTTGTGGCTATTGTGGCATTGCTGATAGAATGACGGCCCTTTGAAGCCATATTTGATTAATCAAAGACCTTAGGGATGGGTAGTGGAAACCCTTTCTTCCCATTTTTCTTTATGAGGAGATCTTGAGAGATGGGCAATGTGAATCTTTCAAACTCATTATTCTTCACGATAACATGCCTTACAACATAAAAGAATTTATATAAGGTTACCCTTTCCCTACATTCCTTTATGTTTTAAATGAAGGCGACTCATATTTTCTTTTTTACTATCTTAATTTAAGAGATTCACATAAGAGATTAAACTCAATAGTGATTATCACAAGGAAGTGTTAGAAATAATGTTTATTTTAGCTATTATTCTAAGGATTGTTGGATTTTGTTGAGAGGTTTTCTCAATACTACTCTCCTAGCTTAGAATCTATTGGATCTCATATGCACTATATATGTGTGATGCATTTTGGTTTTGAAATGTTAGATAAAAATATTATTGTGTGATGTATTTTGGTTTTGAAATGTTAGATAAAAATATTATTGTGTGTAATCTCTATGCTATGTCTACTCAAATATCTATATGGTAGCATAGCCTAGACTCTAGGCTTAACTCCCTCATGAGATGGCCCAAGAGATTGTGAAAATTAAATTGAGAATTAACTTGTTGCATGGTAGGAGTAGAATAGTGTATATTATTGTTTTTTGTGTGATTTCTGATGTGAGATTTTAGTATTGAGGCCAGTGTGTTTCTCAACAGTAAATTATTATGTTGTACTTTACTAGAATTCAACATGACACGCTTAGTAATATTCCCTAGATTTTGGTTTTTTTATCAAGCAAGAAATGTGATTTTTTCATTCTATGGCTGCTACGTAAACAATTTTGTTATGGATTTGTTTAAGATCTTGGTCAGATTATTCTTGGAAGTTTTTCCAATTGATCTCTCATTGCAGGCTTCAAATTTTGTGTCTACACAAGAATTGAACAAATTTCATATAGTCATGGAGTGTCACAGTACATGTTGCATGGAATTTTGATTGTTTGATTGTTGAGGATTGGACATGGTTTTCGAAGCAATGTGTGGACACATGGGCAAGGAGATTTGGGACAGAAAGCTCGACCTACCAGGGTAAGCAATTTCGTGAAACTCAACAACAAATCAAATCAAAGAGGGATTCTAGAATTGATATTTTGAATGCAACGATGACTGCCCATGTTGGGGATTTCAGTACTTCATCATTGATGATACAATATTATGACTACATCTATTTGTTGCACTGCACCTAAATATTGCAAAAAAGGAGCACCTATCTATCAAAAAGGGAACAAATACAAATATGACATCTTTATGTTGGAAACAATGTGATCAAAGGTGGATGTAGGAGCCTTTTGTGGTGGTTAAAGGAAGCAATCAAATCTTATGCATCTCAAAGTTGGCTCTCCATTATGAATTTATTTTAATAGTAGAATGGCTATATCTTTTAGAACAAGCATAGCTATATTATTTTATTAAAAAAATTCCACATTATATTTATTTATTTTGGTTTTTAAATTGAAAGTGCAAAAACAATTATTGAACAGTGTAGCATAATTCAAATTTCTGCTTCTTGGTGCTCAGAAACTCTTGAACACATCATTAGTTTGATTGTGTTTACATATTGTTATAGTTTGTTGTTCCTGATGCCTAGAAACCCTTGAACAACGAATATTGGTTATAGTACGAGATCCTTGTATGTTAGCCAGGCCAGGTTGTATGTTTAACTTCTGAATACATTGAGTATTCTAACTACCTTCCTAGAAACTGACAGGTAGTCGAAAACAAAATATCCAACAGATGATGGTATGTCCATAGAATGGTTAAGCTACTTGATATTTTTTCTTGCGGAAGCATCAACAAGCCAAGTATGTCAATATTATTGATCACAAAAGTATGTCAATGATAGTCAGAAGAAGTTGTGACTTAAATGATCAAGTGGTAAGCTCAAAGTTTTGGTAGAGAAATAGCACAATCTAGAAGATTCCAAAGTGGGTATTAGTGTTGATGAAGACCATCCGAGAGTACCAGACAAATGTGACTTGAATGTGCATTATAAGTGTTTTCTATATGGTTATTTATAAAATAGTCATTATGGGAAGGTGTTAGAAATAATATTTATTTTAGTTATTACTTTGAGGATTGTTGGAGTTTGTTGAGAAATTTTCTCAACAATATTCTCCCAACTTAAAATATTTTGAATCTCATATTCACTATATATGTGTGTGTGTGTGTGTGATGTATTTTGGTTTTGAAATATAAAACAAAAATATTATTGTGTAATCTTTGTATTATGTCTTCTCATCAAATCTCTATTAAGAAGAGTTTGTATTCGAGTGATGCAATTATTGGAAAATAATTTTATTAGAATTTGATAAATTCTAGTTTAAATTTAATTGGATTTTAATATAATTTGAAATTTAATTTAATTGAATATAATATTACATATGGTCACAAGAAATCTAAGGAGTGGTCGAAACCCTTTCTAGCATTTTCACAGAGTAACGAGATCTTGAGACGTGCTATTGGAATCTTTTCAACTGACATTTTTTTAGAACAATTCGCACAACTTAAAGACAAATTAATTTAAAAAATTGAAATAAAAATTAATACTTATAATTTTTTTTATATCAAAATTAATTAAATAATTAACTATATTTAAAAGAATTATTATATAATCTTTTCTGCATTCAAATTATATATATATATATATATATATATATATATGAAAATTGTTTAAAATTAAAATTTCAAACCCTTTAAATATGATAATATTCTTCAGCTATGAATGATTTGGGCGAAGATAGTTCGTTGAATGCATTTAAAGAATAAGAACCAACCACTGCGTTCTCCGTCACAGGATCCATGTATGTAAGGACCTCCGGTTGCGGGTGCGACGGGCGCCGGGCAAAGGCGTGCACGAGGGCGCGGACGGGCACGCGGGCAGGCGCGCGGGCGTGCGGACGGGCGCGCGGGCGCCAGCTGAACGACGAATGCGACGATACCGTAAACAGAAATGCGACGAAACCAACAACACTTATGAATGCAACTAGGTGTTGGGAGTTTGTATAGTGACTTGGAAGGAGGCTTGCGTGGGGCAAGGCCGACTTGAAGAAGAACGTTTTATGGGTGTGTGAGTGCAGTTTGGGGGTCGGCCAAGAGGCTAACGCCCACATGGAGGACCACACATAAAACTAGTTAAAGAGCATATATATATGATATGCGTTGATTCATTTTGGAACACACACTTCGCACTTGGAGAAGTACGCATAAGGTAGAGGGTAAAGTAGTGCGCAGAAAAGAAGTAGTGCGCATACCTCATATGCAGATCTTAGAAGGTGCACTCAAGGTCTCTCTTGTAACCGATTATGGATTGGGCAAGGTGTGCCCGGGTGAATTTCTATGGTGCGGTTCTTGGTGTAAGACTTGGCAAGGATTCTTGGTGGCTCCGCTGAGCACCGTCCTTTGTGCAAGAGATGCACAAGATGTTGTAAAGGCAGGTTGCCTATCTATTGTAAAATTTGGTTAAGTGTGAGACTTGGTTTGGCCAAGACACGCTTTTATTGTAATCTGATATTCTTAATAAAATTGATGGGCAGACTCACATTACGGGGAGTTGCCCCTCCCCTTTATACTTGTTGCAATTGTTGTTCTCGGTTTAATTGCATGATGATAATGAATGAGTATGGGCTTCATTAAGTATAAAGGATAATTGCTTTACTTAGTTGCGAAACACAAGCTAAGTATGTTAATGTGGAAGTAGGCGTAGTCCACGAATGTTAGTATTGGTGAAAAGAACGCGTTCGGTGGTGCCGCACCTTGCTACAAGCGGTTGGGAGACTATCACAGGTGTAGGGGCGTGACAGTTGGTATCGGAGCAAGGTTTTCTTGTGAAGGATTGAAGCTGATACACAACTTGACAGTTGGTATCAGAGCTCGGTTGGTGCTGGTGTTAGAGCAGGGTTGCTCGTGACGAAGTGCAAGTGCGGGTACACTTGGAAACTTGACAGTTGATGACAGTGGAAGCAGGTTTAGCAAAGGTGAAGCCTAGTGCTTGGACCAAGCTGAACGACAAGGCATGGCAAGTTTGGAAGAAGGTGAAGGGAAGCTCTTGCTTACCTTATAGAGGTTGAAGAGTTTGAAGGAAGAGAAGCCCCGAATTCGAAAGGAACTTGAAGTCTTGGAAAAGAATTTTGAAGACGAGCTCCTTCAACTTGGATGGACAGTGGAGCAAGGTGAAGTTGCAGATTGTGCCAACAAGGAAGAAGAAGCCGTGACAATTGAAGATGTTGCAGACATGACCATGATGGAGGATGAACTTGAGGATGATCAAGTTGCAACAGGATCGTGTAGTTTGTGGACATGGATGAATGAGGAAGAGCCTCATGATGATGAAGTATTGATACTTGTGTTTCATTTGGGCATTTGGTGGATGAACCGTATGCAGGGAAGGGCAAAGCCAGTTTTCCTATGCTAGGGAGGACCTTGCCATGGATGACTATGATGGAACCTTGTATGGAGGAACAAGGGTTGTCGATTGTTGCAGGACTTGTTGGGGTTGTTTGTATGGTAGAAGGTACAAAGGCCCTTGACAAGGGTGGAACTTGATGATCATTGTGGAGGATTGGGTCATGCTTTAGCCACATGGCTAAGTGCCCAGCATGACTCATGGACAGATTAGAGGGCACACTCTTGGGTGGACTTCTCATGGCCGAGACCAAGAGATAGTCTTGGTGGACACTTTGGTGGAGGAGCTATGATGGAAGGGACTCATGATGATGATGATATGGTTGGGTGACCGAGTTCACTAAACCGAAGATTGAAGACTTGGGTGAGGATGACCGATGGTTGTTATGAGTCTACTTGGTTGGACTACATGGACAACTTAGTCATGGACATCAGGTTGAAAGCATGGAGCATGGCAGTCTTATGCAAGGACATTATGTGGGAGCACTTGAAGAGGTGTCATGGACATCCAAAGAGGAGTGCCAAGGCAGGGATGTTGTGCAGATGGATTTGCTAATGTGACATGGAGACTTGTTACTTATGAGTTGATGGAGAGGTTTTGCACTCTTGTACAACAAGACCATGGACTCTAATGGAGTTGTGAGCAGATTGTGGAGCATTCCTACTACAGGGAGATGATGGTTGGAGATGACTCATGGAGCTCATGATGACATGAGATTGTTGTGACTTTTAGGGACTTCATACATGGTGGACTTAGAGGATTTGCTGCATTGAGGAGCTGAGGTCAAGAGACTTTGATGCAGTATGGGATGCGTACTTTCAAAGCACATGTATGGGCATGGCTTGGAAGAGTGACTTGATGTAGACGATCGATATGAGACACTTTGGAGTGATGGAGTTACAATGATCATGATGATGCCTTGGTGGCTGCACTTGGGCATGGGTTGAGCCGAGACTCAACTACTTTTGGCACATGGGAGCTGATTGAGCAGCACATGGATGGATGAGACAAGTGCATACTTGTTTCTATGGCAAAATTGAGGGATGACACATTGTAGATATGATGGAGATTGCTTCATGGACCTAGATGTGGCACATCGAGAGTCGGTTTGAGGAGATGATCTCTTCATATGGAGGAGACACACACACACATGATGATGTTGGGATAGATGTGGCTGATTTCTTCTAGCACATTAACACCAAACATCATGGACAACATGTTGCAGATGAGGTGGATGGAGTTCCATGGACCTGAGCATGGATTATGGAGATAGATTCTTGATGAGTCAAGGATGTGACAAGATGTTTTGAGAAACAACTGATGGTGGCATAAGGATGTTCACTCTCATGGTTTGAGCGTGGCAGTTGAACTGGCCATCCGACTAGTTCAGACATGGGGTCGCAAAGTGTACAGAGATGTGTTAGCAACGTGTTGGAGTATCATGGCAGTAGTTAACATGAGGACACATGATGAAGACAAGAGGTCAGTAATCATGGATCGAGATGACATCTGATGGAGAGCATACCATTGAGTTGCATACCTTGGTATGGTGAGCTTGGTGGCAGTTGGTCACTAAGTCGAAGCATGATGGAGACGAGGCTCTACATATGTTCCAAGGATGTTTGCTTTGTGTAGAGGAGTCAACATCATGCATGAAGATGATATTGGTAGATGGCTACCGAGATGGTATGTTGTCGAGGACGACAACGATTTCAGGTGGAGGAGGATGTAAGGACCTCCAGTTGCAGGTGCGACGGGCGCCGAGCAAAGGTGTGCACGAGGGCGTGGACGGGCGCGCGGGCGGGCGTGCGGACGGGTGCGTGGGCGCCGGCTGAACGACGAATGCGACGATACCATAAACAGAAATGCGACGAAACCAGAAACACTTATGAATGCGACTAAGTGTTGGGAGTTTTTATAGCGACTTGGAAGGAGGCTTGCGTGGGGCAAGGCCGACTTGAAGAAGAACGTTTTATGGGTGTGTGAGTGCAGTTTGGGGGTTGGCCAAGAGGCTAACGCCCACATGGAGGACCACACATAAAACTAGTTAAAGAGCATATATATATGATATGCGTTGATTCATTTTGGAACACACACTTCGCACTTGGAGAAGTGTGCATAAGGTAGAGGGTAAAGTATTGTGCAGAAAAGAGGTAGTGCGCATACCTCATGCGCAGATCTTAGAAGGTGCACTCAAGGTCTCTCTTGTAACCGGTTGTGGATTGGGCAAGGTGTGCCCGGGTGAATTTCTATGGTGCGGTTCTTGGTGTAAGACTTGGCAAGGATTCTTGGTGGCTATGGTGAGCACTGTCCTTTGTGCAAGAGATGCACAAGATGTTGTAAAGGCAGGTTGCCTATCTATTGTAAAATTTGGTGAAGTGTGAGACTTGGTTCAGCCAAGACACGCTTGTATTGTAATCTGATATTCTTAATAAAATTGATGGGCAGACTCACATTACGGGGAGTTGCCCCTCCCCTTTATACTTGTTGCAATTGTTGTTCTCGGTTTAATTGCATGATGATAATGAATGAGTATGGGCTTCATTAAGTATAAAGGATAATTGCTTTACTTAGTTGCGAAACACAAGCTAAGTATGTTAATGTGGAAGTAGGCGTAGTCCACGAATGTTAGTATTGGTGAAAAGAACGCGTTCGGTGGTGCCGCACCTTGCTACAAGCGGTTGGAAGACTACCGTAGGTGTAGGGCCGTGACAATGTAGCTCCTTAGCTACAACTCAACCTCTATTAATTATAACTGAGGGGTCTGAGTATTTAAAGGCATGCAAAACTTTGGAAGACACTACTTAGAGAGTTCTCCTCGGAAGCCACACCACACAAATGATTGGCTAATTTCCAGTAATATACAAATTCAATGATAAATTATATTCGATAATCAAGCAATGAGGGATTATGTTCAATGTTTTATGTGAACATAAAATTTGATTTAAAAAAATAGATTAAGTCTTCATTTTTATAGTTTGATGAGTTTTTTAAACATTAGGAATAATATTATTTAAAATTAAAAACAATTTTACATATTAATATAGAAAGCAAGAAAGAAAATTATTTTAATGTCCACGAGACTAAAGATAGTTTATGGGACATATTACTTCTTCATTTGGTTAGTGTATTCAACCCTTTTCATGTGAAGCCTCACAATAGATGCTCTCATCTTCTCGACAAACCCCTCGCTAATTAGATTATCCCAAGAGCTAGCTTCTAGAATATCTGCATAATTTTCTTTGTTCTCTTTGAAGGCATCACATTCTAAATGAAATGCTTTTCTGTTTCTGCTTTTCCAGAAGAACAAAAAAATACATACCCTTTCCTCTCACACTTCCTTTGGCCTTTTCCAATGCCCTGTTTTACAAAGGAGTTTATGAGAATTAGCCCTTAACTGAGCAATACGAATTTTGGCTCTCCCGAAAATATTGGCCTCTATGTACGGTTTTTGTTGATGATGATGAGTGGGATTAAACACTTCAATATAGTGCTTTTTCTTTCTCCCTAGTCGCCTAGTTTATGACAAAATATGATTTCTTTCATTAAAAACCTGATCAAAGTCAATGTTCACTCGCTTAGATAGGAACAAGATGAAGAGGGGGACTAGGTCAGGAGGGTATGGTCCTTCCTTCTGAATATTTCTATCACAAAAATGGAATAAATGGTTTGAGCCCACATAATGATTCCATATTGGCTCTAGAGCTAGCTAAAATTAGTCACAAAAAGTAGGGAATGACCTCTTAACATTCCAATTTGAGCTAGAAAACGCTCTCCGTATGCATTGGGACTACCAACACCACCAATGGTGGCCTCTGAAGCTTGCTATGAATCCATTGCACATTAAAACCTAAATGGACATGCATCCCCTTCGACATGATTTCCAAATCATTGATTTGAAAGCTGAAGTAAAATTCAAATGGTGTGGTGTGGGATGGAATCCAACACCACATTTCCTCCCATATCCTCATGGGGGAGAAACTAGAAACTATCGACACGGTCCCTTTAATCATCCCCAAACACCCCCATTGGGGAGTTGTAGTCCTGCAGAATCAGGTTGTGAAATCCTTGAAAGATGTGATCCTTAAGAGAGGGAGGTAATGGTTGTCCAATATTAAGAGTTTGATTAATACTTTCTATGTCAGCCAAGAAGCTCACCACCTTATTGGTTGAGCATCAAACATGGGAGGTGAGAACTACTAGAATTTGTGAGAGAGAGGATTTCATTTTCATGAGATGATTTTCTAGTCATAAGATAATTGATATCTTTTTAGAGTTCCCTCCATGGAGGAGATGTTTCACTTCGCTGATAACTAGTTGAGAATCCCCTTCAATGATTAGCTTGGTGTATGAGAGGTGGAGGCTCAATTGAGAAGAGCCCATTTACAAGGAGAAGAGTTTAGCAGTGTTGTTGGTAGTCAAGCCCATATTTCTTAGAAGTAGTAGAGAGCATGTTTGATCATCACGAAAAATTCCTCCGTAGCTAGCGTTTCCAGGTTGCCTTTGGAGGTGCCATCAAAGTTCAATTTGACAAAATAAGGCAAAGGGGACCAAGAGGAGGGGAAGAAACAAGTGAAAACTAAGGGAAGAGGATGGTGGTGGGGGGCGGGCAAGGAAGAGCTTCCTTAGGAATTTAAGTTCAGAAGAAGGTGAGGTCCAAGCATTAAGAGGCTAAGGGATGAGAAAGTCCAATTCCTCCATGTATAGGAGAAGCTCGTCTTGCTTTCATTTCTTTTAAATAAAACTTTCCCTGAGGAGGTTACGACATTCTTGAAAGATGTGATCCTTAAGAGAGGAAGGCCAGGTTGTGCAATATTAAGAGCTTCATCAACACTCCTTATGTTGGCCAAGCATTTTGAACCTCTAGAGGCACATGTGTAAATAGTAGAAAACCATTGACATGTTTGGTGGACACTCCATCATTACGATTGTGCAGTATTAAGAGTTCATCAACATTCCCTATGTTAGCCAAGAAGTTTTCCACCTTATTAGTTGAGCACGAAAGATGGGTGGTGAGGACTACTAGAGTTCGCAAGTGAGAGGATTACATTCTCCTGAGATAATTCTCTAGTTGTGGGATAATTAATAACTTTTTAGAATTTCCTCCATGGAGAAGATGATTCAATTTGTTGATAACTAGTTGAGAATCCTCTTCAATCGAATAAAGTCAACTTTGTTAAACTCCACTGTAATTATTTCTAGTGATTTAATTTTTATATGTTCATTAGTTAAAAATAAATAAATGTGTAATATCATGAATAAAGTCACTTGAAGATATTTATTGACTTCATGTTCAGGGATAATTATGGTAATAGGTTAGTATGGGTTTTTTGGTATTGTTTTTTCAGCCAGAAAATTATTAGAAAATTGGATTAACTTATCATAAGTTATTTAAAAAAATAAATAAATTGAAAATTATTAGAAAATTAGATTAACTTATTATTAATTTATTTTTAAAAAATATCATTAAATTGCAAGAGAGAGATGGTGATCCATAAACTCTGAAACTTAAAATATCATTCATTCCTTTAAAATCTTCTGCAATTAATTGAATACAAAATTTGATGTTTTTTTTCCCTATGTAGAAAAGATATATATCATAACGATAATCTTATATTCTTTGGTAAGAAGATTTGAATGATTTGTGCGGATACAGATTATTGAGTGCATTTCAGAGTGCGGATACAGATTATTGAGTGCATTTCACTTAAAATCTTCATCTTCCACAGCGATGTTCAGTCGAACCGGCGATGTTTAAAAGGATTGGAGTAGTCCGTGCCATCCTCATCATCATCGTCACTTGGTGAAAGAGGAGGACGTTGCTCACGAGCTGAAGGCGACCGCGGACGTATATCATTATCATTCTCCTCTTCTTCATCATCTGACTCATCGTCGTCGTCGTCGTCATCATCGGTGTCGTCGTCGTCGTCGTCGTCGTCGTCATCGTCGTCATCGTCATCGTCTTCGTCTTCGTCTTCGTCTGCTGACTCATAGTCGTTGTCCTCCTCCCGTTGCTCGGCTGGGTTGTTATGGTTGTCCTCCTGCTGCTGCTCCACTGGGTCGTTATCGTTGTCCTCTTCCTGCTGCTCGATTGGGGGGTCGTCATCGTTGTCCTCTTCCTTCTGCTCGATTGGGACGTCATCGTTGTCGTCCTCATCGTTGCCCTGAGGAATCATTATGTCACCATCACCATCCCTCTGCTCTTGGTCCTCGTCATCTGTCTCTCTATTTATATCACTTTCAACACCATGATCGGGCGAGGGGATGGAGATGGTGGTAGAGCGAGGTGGAGAATGGACATACACATATTCGGATGGGAGCTGAAGGTTAACTGTTTTTGCACGCTCTCGCTTTTCCCTGGAGCTGTTAGCGGAGTCTGCCCGTGCCCTGTCTGCCCATCCGAATTGCTGCAACATTTCTCGCACCCACGGACAGGAGCACGGGACGCCACTCCTCGCATGATATGGGAAATTGTTGTGCATCCCCTGATGGGCGTAGGTATAAAATGGAGAATTTTGCCTGGTGCGTGTGAGGCATTTGTCGAGTATGGTCCAGCACAACCCCGCCTGCAAACCAGCTTTCGCGTTTTCTGTCACGGGATCCAGGTAGCTCCTTAGCTGCAACTCGCACTCCATTGATTATACGAACTCTATTTTCAATTTCAAATGCGAAGGGAAAACTGAGGCGTTTGAGTATTATTTATCGGCTCCTATTTAAAGCCATCCAAAGCTTTTGGAAGGACATCTCTTTTCATCTGGGAAGCGACACCACACAAATGATGAGCTTATTTCAGTGAGTTACAAATTTTATGAGAGATTATTTTAAATAATCCAGCAATGCCCGAAAAATTTGAGTTAAAAATTAGATTAAATATTATTTTATGGTTTTGTGACCTTTTGTAAATATTGAAAAAAAATGTTATTTAAAATTAAAAATGATTTTGCATATTAATATAGGAAAGATAATAGCAATGTTCCACCGAATTTGCAAATTTACTGGTGGGGATGTTAGGGGTTAAACCTAAATTTTAGGGAATTTTAGGAAGATAGGGGAATGTTGGGATATAAATGAAGATTTTTATAGTTGGAGATATGTTTTTAATATATTTCTTTTTGAGACCATTGTTTAGATTGTAGAAAACTATGGAATGCTTTGAGTGCAAACCATGTTAAAATTCGATAAAATTTGACTTAAATTAAAGAGATCATTTATAGATAAAATGACACTGAATTTGGTTTCAATTAGAGAAATAAGACTAGGTAAAATTTCACCAAATTTCAAAATTGGGCTTCATAATAATAATAACAAACATGGAGAGAAATTAATATAATATAATCTAATGTTAAATATATCATGTTGTTTTTTGTTGTAAGCTCACTGTTCTATGTCAATATTGAAAATATTTACAATGCATCGATTGCTTGGTGGAAAACCAAACCAAAGATAGTAGATAACAAGTCTCATAGTCCTCAAAATAGGAAGGACATGACCATGGTTAATACAAATACAAAAATTAGGCATGACATTCCATAACATAATAGTAGCAAAACAAACTCATCGCAAGCACATGCTATTACATGGATTTTCCAATAAAAATAAAACATAACCATTATCAATACCATACGCAGAGTCAAGATTGAGGAAAATTGATAAGTTCTTGTTGACTATGCTTGCACGGAAGAGGGTTATGTCAAAGAAAATAAACCTCCATGCACACCATGCAATCATTCATGACTTGATATAGTAAGTGTGATTCCTCCATGCAGAGGAGAAGCTTGTCTCTAATTTCATTTCTTTCAAATAAAACTTTCCCTAGGAGGTTCTTAGTATGCCAAGCTCAATGGTCTGTAAATATTGCTTGTGGAAGCCATAAGAAATCCCCCAATCAAGGACTTAGTTTGATATCGAAACCATGAAATCCAATCAAAGACATTATCCCTTTCCTCTGTAACTTCTTGTTCAGTGTCCTCAATTTCCTGCTAAATACCCAGGTGAGTATCTCCCTAAAATCTATCAACTAAAGCATGATTTACGGCCCTCACTTGGGCATTGTTGAGAGCTCCATGACCCCCAACTCCTCATCTTGAGCATGATCTTTAATGAGGCATATTGAAAAATGAGAGCAAGTTCAATCAACACATAGTTGGAAAGAAGAGACTACTAAAACAAGCAGAAGCAATGACTCAGTTGTTGGCTTAAGACAACCAAATTAACCATTCCATGAGACAAACACAAAAAGTATAAAGAAATCCAACCAAAATGAGAAACAGAACACTCATAAGTAGGTGAAGCTCCCACGAAATTAAACTGTGCAGTGTAAGCAAGAACCAAAGTAAGAAACTGAATTTATGGGGCATATACTTGAAACTTGTGTTAGTGATGGCAAGGGATAAAAAGGGGAGACCAAGTAAAGAACGAGAACCCCCCACTCTTTGGTAGAATATGATTTCCATTTTTGATAACATGATGAGAGCCAACATTCACCCTCTTGGCAAGGAACAAGATGGAGGGGGGGACCAAGCCATAGGAACCTGATCCTTCCTTTTGAATATTGTAATCATTAAAATGGAATAAATCTCAACCCCACTAAAATCTTGCAGTTTCGCTCTAGAGCTAGCTAACATCAGTCACAAAATGCAGATAATAACCTCCCAATATTCCAATTTTAGCTATAAACCTTCTCCTTATGCATTGGGACTGCTAACACCATCAATGGTTGCCTCCTAAGCTTGTTGTGAATTCATTGTGCATTAAAACCTATATGGACTTACATTCCCCACAACATGGTTTCTGAATTGTGACTTGAAGGTTAAGTAAATTTGAATGGTGTGGGAGGGAATCCAACACCATGTTTCCACCCATATGCTCATGGGGGAGAAAGTCGCAACCATTATTTCCCTCCCTTTTCTCATCCCCAGGTACCCCCATCACGGAATGCAATCCTACAAAAGGAGGTTGTGATATTCCTAACAGATGTGATCCTTAGGAGAGGGATGCCAAAGTTGTGGAATATTAAGAGCTTCATCAATACTCCCTACATTGGACAAGCATTCCACTACCTTATTGGTTGACTGTCAAACATTGAAGGTGAGGACTACTGGAATTCACGAGAGAGGGAGAGAGAGAGGATTGAATTACCATGAGAAAATTATATAATTGCCAACTAATTGACATTTTTTAAGTAATGTCTCCATGGAAAATATGCTTTACTTTCTTGATATCTAGTTAAGAATCCCCTTCAATGATTAGTTTGGTGTATGATAGCTAGAGGGAAAATAAGAGACCCATTTCAAAGGATAAGAGTTTTATAGCATTGTTGGTATGTGAGCCCATATTTTTTGAGAAGTAGAAGAAAGCATGTCTCTGATCATCATGAAAAATTCCTTCGTAGCCAACATTTCCGTGGTTGTATTTATAGGCACCATCATAGTTCAATTTGAAGAAAGGAGAAGTGGGAGGGGAGGAAGCAAAAGTTAGGGGAAGGGGGGGGATAGTGGAACATGGATAGGGAAGAGATTCCTTAGGATTTTTAGTTCATAAGAAGGGGAGAACTACACATATGAAGGCCAAGGGATGAGAAATATTGTTTCCTTTACCGCACAAAGAATTTTTTACTATACCAAATGTTGAGGAAGGCTTTAATTTTTGAAGGTGTGACCATTTCATTCTTTCCATATGCAACATATAAGAAGAACATGAATTAAGGTCCATACTCTATTTAAAATGGAATTTTCAAATCTACTCGTGCTCCAATTGGAAATGGTGATCTCTAAGTATCATGATATCTATCAAAATGATCAAAGAGAATTTCCACCTAGTCACAAATCTTGCTAGAGTAGCTACATTCATTAAATATATGGTTGGAATCTATTGAGAAATCTAGGGTAGCTAGATTAGGTAATTTCTCTTCTTTTGATAACTGCTTGTGATGTATTTTTACTTAACTTAATCAGCTTCTTATTTCTCTTGATTACAATTGATGTTATTATCATCAGACAACTACCAAATCATAAGTAACAATGAGACAAGAGGAAACATGATGTAGGAAATCAACCAGGGTCAAAACCTCTCCACTTGAGAGGAGAACACACAAGAATTATTCTCTTCTTATAGAATATTTAAATGACAAATTTCAAGACCTATGACCCTTGATAAAAACCCCTCCATGACTAATTCCACCTTTCTACTTGATGAGCCTTCTTTTTAGCAATTTCAACCCCAACAATTTATTCTACAACTTCGACCCAGTGGTTTCGTTTGGAGCTTCAGTGATCCAGGTGGATATTGGTGGCCACCCACCAAGTCCACTTCGATCCATGCCATTGTTCCTTTCAGCTTTTTAGTTTCCTTAATTGTAGAACAATTTACTATTTTTAGCAGTTTTTTGGGTCCTGAACTTCTGAAGTCGTTTTGAGGCCCTAAATGATGTTTTTTGGAAAAACTGGGAGCAACATGAGTTTATCGATTGACGTTGCTCTTCCCAAAGTTGTAATTCTCAGATAGATATTTCTAACGAGATATTGTACATGTCAAACATAGATTGTATGCCAAAGTTACGACCTCGGGAAGTTGATGTACCAATTTACCCAAACAAGGCCCATAGTTTGGTGTTTCATCTTCTACGATTAGGTTTTTGGATGTTTAGGGTTTTCCATTGTTTCTAAAAAATAAATAGGCCTTTGAGCCTCATTGTAACATAGTTTAGAGGCATGTAGCTGCCACATCTCTTCTTAGAGATAAGCTACCATCACCCTAGCTGGTTTATTTCCATTGTTGTTTTAAGCATATTTCAGTATTTTGCATTAATGAAATGAGGTATTATTTCTACTACATCTCTATGTTTATGGTTATCTCTGTAATTTGTTGCATCCTTGTTTAAATCCAAATCAGTGGTATCAAAGCAGTCTATTTTTTCTCTGCTTTTCTTTGCATGTCCCCAACGAGGTCAAGATATATGGAGTTAGGGCTTGGACTGGTCGAACCTTTGCAAGACCAGCCTCGGAAATCCTGACGACCTCCCATGGTGGATGAGAAGAAAGATGAGGGGGCAGGAGATCCTATCAAAATCTTGCTCGAAGAAGCCCTCAAGTGACAAAGGAACGCGGTGATGGACAACTTTACCCAGATCCTTCATCAACTACCCAGAGGCAGCACATCGTCTTCCAGCAGCTACTCTGGAAATGCCACGCCCTTTAAGGTACAAGTTAATTTTGAAATCCCTATATTTGAGGGTCATATAGATGCAAATGTTGTAGAAAAATGGTTAAATCTGCTAGAGAGTTATTTTTCTATTTATGAATTTTCGAGTCGAGAAAAGATTGTTTTCACTCTTCTCAAAACAACCCCCCACGTAAAGGACTGGTAGGAAACCTATTGCGAGCAGAAGGATGAAAATATCAGCGCACTATTTTCAGCCACACCCACCTAGAATTCATTATGGGATGCCATAAAGGAGTAGTACTACGCTGTCAGAAGCTATGAGGATTAATACATAAAGTGGACCACGCTGTAGCAAGGAAGGGACCAAGACGTGCCGGAGTTTACCAATCCTTTCCATACCCTTCGCACAAAGTTGGGTATCAAGGATTCAGAGCAACATTTGATACTCAAATACCGTGGCTACCTGCACAAATACATCCAGGAAGAAATGGAAGTCTTGAACATCTCCTCGCTCGACCCAGCATACTGATATGCTATCAAGGTCGAGAAGAAGTTTAAACAGAAGAAGCGAGACTTTGGATATGCGAATATGAAGCAAGGGAAAGGTGCCCCCAAACCGTAGAACAAAGGACAAAGCCAAGGCATGGCAGCCCAAGACAACCCACCAAAGCTACAAGCAAAGAACAACGCTGCGAAGCTGAAAAAGGACACAGGAAAATGGTGTGAGTTTCATAAGAGCTCCACTCACAACACAAGTGAGTGTTGGGCCAAGCAGTCACTGGTGGCTGAGCTAAAGGTTTCAGAATCAGGTGCATTTTCTAACTCTAAGTCAAAACCCACCAAGGGGAATGACAAAGGGAAGCAGATTATCGATGCGGAGCCTAACACCACTATTGCCACCATGAAGATCTAGAAGGAGGAACCCAAAGATCCAAAGGATGATGAGCATCTCTTCCACTCCCAGATGTGGGTAAAGGGATCCCCATTACAGTTCTTTGTCAACAGCGGGAGCCAAAAGAACCTCATTTCGACAGAGGTCGTGAAGCGGCTGGGCTTACCCACCACAACACATCCACAACCGTACACCATCGGGTGGCTTCACCAAGGACGAGATCTTCGCATGAGCCAGTAGTGTCGCCTTCCATACAACATCAAGCCCTTCACATATGAGGTATTACGTGACATTGCTCCCCTTGAATTTTATGATGTATTATTAGGAAAAACATACTTGTGGAAGCAACATGCTATGTATGAATCAAGGCCCCGTGCTGTTATTATTACTTTGGGAAATAAGTTGTAGAGGATATCGGAGGTAGCACCGCCTACCACCATCTCTTTGGTTACTGCAAAACAATGCATTAAGCTCATTTCCAAAATTAGGAAATTTGTTTTCCTAATGATACGCCCTCAAGGAAAGAAGAATACGGTGGCCATGGCCTCCAGACAAAGCCCCTCTACACGAAAACTATAGATGGAGAAGGTCGTGGAGGAGTACGAGGACATCTTCACCTCCCCCATAGGGGTTCCTCTACATTGTCAGATCAAGCACTCTATCGATCTGACCCCAGGTGCACTGCTGCCTAATGGACCAATCTATCAGTGCTCCATTATGGAGAATGATGAAATCAAGAGGCAGATTCAGGAGTTGCTACAGAAAGGTCACATCCATCCAAGCTCATCACCTTGTGGGAGCCCGATCGTGTTGGTACAAAAGAAGGATGGGACTTGGAGACTCTTACTGACTATCGGGTGTTGAACAAGATCACTGTCCGTAAAAGGTACCCGATCCCATGGATTAATGACCTCTGGACCAACTGAAGGGGGAAAAATATTTCAGCAAGATCAATTTGAAATTAGGATATCACCAGGTACCAATCAAACCCTCCGATGTGTGGAAGACTACCTTAAAAGCCAAGGAGGGCCTTTTCGAATGGTTGGTTATGCCTTTCGAATTGACGAATGCTCCTATAACCCTCATGAGGCTAATGGATGACATCTTGCGGCTATTCACCAACTCATTTGTAGTGGTATACTTGGATGACATCCTAATCTTCAGCCAGAGTTGGGAAGAGCACCTCCACCACATTCGACAGGTTCTCCAAACACTGCAGAAGCACAAGTTATGTGCCAATTTGGAGAAATGTACTTTTCGCATGACCCAGGTTCAGTATCTGGGATACATTATTGATGAACATGGGGTGCATGTTGATCCAACCAAGATCCAAGTCATTTGGGATTGGCCCTCTCCAACCACTCTAATAGAGCTTCGCAACTTTCTAGGTCTTGCCAACTTCTACTGCAGGTTCGTCTTGGGACTTTCTCATATCACTTGGCCCTTGAGTCAAGTCACCAAGGGAGGAGCCAAAGAAAAATTATTTTTGTCTGAATCTCAATAGAAGGAATTCATAGAGTTGAAAGACTGCCTCTGATCAGCACTAGTGCTCGCATTGCTAGACTTGCAACAACCATTTGAGGTCGAGACAAATGCCTCTAACTATGCTATTGGGGTAGCCCTTACTCATCATGGACATCCAGTGGCATATCATAGTGAGACACTTTTAGACACAGTCCAGAAGTATCCCACTTGTGACAAAGAGATGTATTCCATTGTGCAGGCTTTCTGACAATGGAAACATTACATTTTGGGGAAGGAAATGGTCATCCACACAGACCACTGACCCCTCCAATTCATAAAGACCTAAGGGAAATTGTAGAATGATCACCATCAGAAGTGGTCCACATACCCGCAACAGTTCCATTTGAATATCAAGTATAAGAAGGGCAGCACCAATAATGTTGCAGATTGCCTCAGTTGACCACCGATCATGGTATTAAGCACTATGCTCAACTCTTGTGGGAACGAGACTTCTGATTGGCCACTTATCTACAAAAGCGACATAGAATTCGGCCACACATACTAAACACTTTTAGAGGGTCGGCATGCTCCAGATTTTCACCTCTAGGATGCCCTATTATGCCACCTGGGTCACCTTTTTGTTCCTTCAAGCGAACGTGCCAAGATGATTTGGGAAGCACACTACAGTCGGACTGTTGGGTATTTCGGGGTCGAGAAAATGGTTGTAGTACTATAGAAGTATTTCTATTGGCCTAATTTGTGACAAGATGTTGGGAAGTACATCAGATCATGTTAGGATATTCTGACACATAGGAAATAGTTAAGTATAACTTGGTCTAGTGTAGAGTTAGGTAAAGTGTGTTTCTTTACTATGTACTTTTGTAACTTACAATCTGATGGTAATGATATGTAGTGATTTGACGGTTCATTCTCTCCTCGATATTACCAACACTTGATCCATGGCTTAACACCCTATTGGTCCATGATCTCTATTTAAAGAGCATGGAGGGTCATTTGTAGGGTAACCGTTCATGAGAGAAACTTATGTAAATTTTCATTCTTTTATTAATAAATTGCCTGAAGTGGTCGCGTTGGCTTAGGTTGTGGGCTGTTTCCCTCTTTGAGGGTTCTAACCACGTCAATAATACTGGTGTATTGATCTGTGATATATTTGTGAGCGGTGTCATTTGGTGTTCTGTCTGAGGAACTTACCCTGTAAATTCCTACATGGTATCTAAGCACTGCCTGTGCGATTGCCAAACTAACCATTAAGAAGCAAGGCCTCTATACCCTGCTACATACCCCTATTCAACCTTCGGAATCCATCTCCATGGATTACATGTCAGGCCTTCCTTCCACTAAGCATTGAAACGACTATGTTTTTATGGTCGTTGACAAGTTCTCAAAGATGGCCATTATGGTGGCCTACAAGAAGAATTTCATAGTAAAAGCCACTGCTAAACTCTTCTTTGAACGAGTGTGAGTACACTTTGGGATCCCATAGTCTATCATCTCAGATCGGGACAATAGGCTCCTCAGTACATTTTGGTCTAGTCTCTAGTCAATGTTGGACACCAAACTCACTAAGTCCACATCCTTCCATCCTCAAACTAATGGCTAGATAGAGTTTGTCAACAAGATGATTGTACACATTCTGCGCATGTACAACTCAAAGCATCCATGCACAAGGGATGAGAGCCTCCCCTACGTTTAACACAGCTACAATGGGATTTCCACACCTCGACTGGCCACAACCCTTTTCAGGTGGGCTTGGTATTCCAGCCACTATGTCCCATTGATGTGGCCATGCCATTTGCAGCTACTCACACAGATTCATCTCATATCCACTCTGAAATAGATAAGGCAAAAAACTTCATTGAGCACATCAAACAAATTCACCAGCAGTTCCATGACATTCTGGAGAAATCAAATGCTAAGTACAAGCAGCCACATGATCAACATCGGGTGCCACACAAGTTTCAAGTGGGCGACAAAGTCTGGTTGCATTTGCAAAAGGAACACCTTACCGGAGCCTATCGGAAATTCAGACCACTCCAATATGGTCCTTACACCATTACCAAGGTTGTGGGAGACAATGCATTTGAGCTTAGAATTCCCCCATTCCTTAGCCTGCACCCAGTGTTCAATGTGGACTGCCTTCGGCCGTACTTTCCACCATTATTAGACACATCCGACATTGCAGAATAGCTAACACCCATAGAGTTAAATCCAGATTGCATGGAACAAGCTGCGGCTGATCGGATCATGGACACACAGATCAAGCACTCTTGCCAGCAGAATATCCAACTGTATCGAGTTGTCAAAGCAGGCCAACTCCTTCACCAGGGCAACTGGCTCACTAGGGACCATGTTCAGCAGAAGTTTCCTCATCTCATGGAGGAACTCAATGCAATGGGGACCATTGCTTCCTAAGGGGGGGAGGAATGATCTCAGTGGATATTGGTGGCCACCCACCAAGTCCACTTCGACCCCCACCATTGTACCTTTCAGCTTTTCAGTTTCCTTAATTGTAGAACAATTTACTATTTTTAGCAGTTTTTCAGGCCTTGAACTTCCAGAGCCATTTTGAGGCCCTAAACAACATATTTTTTGGGAAAACTGGGAACAACATGGGTCCATGGACCAATGTTGCAAAGTTGTAGTTATCATATAGATCTTTCTAACGAGATATTGTACACGCCAAACGAAAATTGTATGCCAAAGTTACGACCCTGGGAAGTTTATGTACCAATTTACCCAAACAGGGCCCACAATTTGGCGTTTCATCTTCTAGGGTTATGTTTTCTGGATGTTTAGGGTTTTCCATTGTTTCTCAACAATAAATAGGCCAACGTTTCGAATCCCAAATGGGATCCATCATCAGGGAAAAGAGAAAGATGATCAGAGAAAGATCATCTTTCTCTTTTCCCTGATGATGGATCCCATTTGGGATTCGAAACGTTGGTGTAAAAACTCTATTATTGTGGGTTCTCCGATCAAAAATTCAAATAACACAAACCACAGATCTCTGAAATCTAATAAATAGGCCTTCGAGCCTCATTGTAACATAGTTTAGAGGCATGTAGCCACCACATCTCTTCTCAGAGATAAGCTACCATCGCCCTAGATGGTTTATTTCCATTGTTGTTTTTAAGCATATTTCAATATTTTACATTAATGAAATGAAGTATTATTTCTACTGCATTTCTATGTTTATGGCTATATTTGTAATTTGTTGCGTTCCTGTTTAAATCCTGATCATTCAACCTAGCAGTTTCTATTGGAACTTCAACCCAACAGATTCTTCTAGAAATTTGACCCAACAATTTCTTCTGGAGCTTCGACCCAATAGTTTCTTCTAGAACTTTGACCCAACAGATTCTTTTGGAACTTCGATGTTCCTTCCTAAAATTATTGCTCTAAAGTTAATTTCACAATTTTTCATTTTTGACTATTATGGGGCCCATGAAATTTTAGGGGATGAGACTTTGGAGATGGGGGCTGAAATAATTTTGTTTTTGGAATGTGGGGGAACACCCACATTTAATACACAACCCTTGGAGAGAGAAGTCAAATTTCCTAAGGAAATAGGTCGAAATGGTGGATGGAGGGACCCACATGGGAAGGCAAGTCAAAATTATAAATAGAAGGGGCATAACAACTATTGGGTTATTTTCTCAACTTTATTATTCTCTTGTTGCTCAAGCTATTTAGCTGGGTCATAGGTGCTACTTAGCACAAATATTTCCAAGGGGAGAGCTCACCCTTCCTTCAATGAACCTTGAGTGACACCTTAGGGAGGTAAATTTGTCATTGCATTGGAGGGATATTTGTGGAGACTATGGGATCATCTTTCAACTATTTTTGTCAGCTAATTCATGCTCCAGAGAACATAGTAGAGGATCACATGCCGCTCATTTCAACTATCTTCCAAGAGGTGTTTTCTAGGAGAAATTAAGTGGAGCTGCTCTAGGGGAAGGCTAAGCCTTGTGAGGAGTTTTGGGGTGAGAGATTGATTCTTGGGGGTAGAAGGAATTTCTCTTCTCCTGGGGCATGCGCAAGAGACTAAATTTGGGTACACGTGGGGAGTTGAGGAAGGTATTTATGGAGCTTGGTTATGTATGGAATTTGAGGAAGTCATTTGGGGGAGTGAAACATAAGATTTTGGAGTAATTAGAGGGATTCTATAGTGATTTTCCAGGGAGGCCATATTTTTCAGCTAGTTGGGGAGGATGTGGTATTTTGGGGTCAATTTCAGAGGCTAGAACTACACCAAACCATTTTTGGGTTTTGGTGGGGTTGATAAGAGGAGCTCAAGGGCTACTTTTGTAGAATTTTCTGAACATGAGAGGAGGATCTTTCAACAATCTCTTTCCAGTAGACATAGAAGTTTCTCCAGGGCAGCGCAGGGCATATTTGGGGCAACTCATTTCCACATATGGGCATTGTATTTTCCGACCTCGGGCTTATCTAGCTTTCTTTTGTGGAAAGCCTGGGTCCACTCTTTTCATACCCCATTGTATTGTTGCTCCATATACATAATAAAATGGCTCCACTGGATGGTTTTTTTGGAGATTTTTTGGGTGTCTACTTATATTTCTAAATTCTGTGTGTTTATATCAGTTTTTGCTTGGTTTATCAATGTATTTCCTAAGTAGTAATATTACATTCAACCCAAAAAAATCTTCTACAACTTCAACCCCAACAACTATCCAACTCTTTGACTTATCTAACAATTGTAGAAACCCTAACACAAGAGAGAGAGAGGCCCAAAACTTTGATCTTGCTCTTCTTATTCTTTTTTGTTCTTATCCATCTTCTATCTTGAGGACATCTAACTTTCTTGAGAGTGTGTCCAAATGAGGTCAAGTTCCTTCTTATTTATGGGCTTTTAAGGGGTACAAATTTCTATCTGTAGGTTGACTTGTCCCTTCATGTAGGACGACTTGTTTTACTTGTTTGACAAGGCCTTGGAGGGTCTTTGACTCTATTTTTGACTCAAATATTTTTTCTTTACAATATATAACATGCCCAAAATGGGTCTTCCATAAATGAAAATACTCAATTGACTTGTAGACTCAATAACAAACCCTAGAAGAACTCAATGGGCATTTGAGCTAAAATAAATTTTCCTTAAGCATGAAACCCATGCATCAAGAATGACAAATATAAATTTATTTTATCTTTACATCAAATACATAAAATCATGATTACATATGTCATTATGAATATGGAACCTAGTTACATATTTCAACACATCCCCTTAACTAGGGAGGTGTTCATAATCCATACAAGGTACTTGAACATTCTCAAACTGAAGAATTATCATAATAAGATTTGAATTGGTAAGCCATCTCTTTGCATCATACCAACCAACATTGTTACATAGCAAGGCCTTGACTAACAACTCTATCTCTCCACAAGATTATAGCACAATGTTGGTGAGACCAATGATTGACAGACACCATCATCATTGTCTGTCAAGGCACATACCCCGCCCGGGTGTTCATAGGGTATGTCCTTCTAGGACAATTCCTATCTTGGAATAACACATCCTCAAGGAATTTCCTCTTCGACTACCATTATCTTGGATGCCCTACCTCATCCTCAAAGAGTATCGGATGTGAGATGCTTACCTAATCCTCCTTCATGAAGTGAAGACAAAAATTATGTGTATATCTCTCCCTCTTAACTAGGGAAGATATGGTTATTCCTATAACGAAATTACCAAGCTCCCTCTTGAATAGTGACTTATTTTTAGTAGATTTATGCTCTTTGGTGAAAATCATGGTACCTTCAACTATTTGTAGAGCTCCTCCTTTTGATGTCATGAATTCCATCTTCATCATTATGGAGTCGTCATATTCTATTTCTTCTTCATAGGGAATTGACCATACATCACTTTCCTTCAACGAACTATAGGATTGAACCAATAGTAATGTCATCCTTCTTTTCATTAGAAATTGATCTTCTAGTCCACTCTAACTTTTCTTCATACTACTACCTCTTCCAAGTCATGTTTCCTTTAGGATCTTCCATCCAAACACATGAGTGCTTATTGTAGGTGACATCTACAACTGTCTTGCGGTAGCCCTATATCAACCCATCCAAATGTTGTTCAAAAAAAAAAATTAACATCAAATCAAAGTTACCTTTTGTGATAGCCTTTCATCATGACATCTGATTTCTTGCAACATCAACATCTTGCACATTCATAAACACATCTCCAAGATTTTCAATGTCAAGGGTCTCCTTCCTTTGTAGACCTTATTAGCGGCTTCATACCTTCTCAATGGAGATGTCATAGCCAATTCTTCTAGTCATTGGATGTTAAATTCCTTTTCTTATGTGACCGTAGTTGCATCTTTCACTGTCTCTTCTTTCTTTCTTCACATATTACTCCCAAGGAACCTTTCATCCATGGTTCCTTTATCTTTGTCAACCACCTCATATTCCATAAGGACATATTATGTTGATTTCATCTTGTCAACATGTGATCTCTGCCTTCATGCATCTTTCTAAAGGAAGATATCTCTTTCCTTTGATCATGCTCATGGGGTAGAGAATTGACCCATGCTATCTGCAACTATATGATGACATGACTTAATCTATAAAATATATACATGCCTCTTTTCTTCTTTAGGTCATATATACTTCCTTTGACATCTTATTTTCCTTGATTTAAATCACTTCAACCATATTGATATGTTTCTCTCCTTTGTCACCATACCTTCATCCTTCTAAACAATGGATTCAGACAAGGTGGAATGGTCACTAAGACACTTGCTTCTTCTAAGAGAGGTGAATCTTCTAATGAATATTCCAACAAAGGACCTTAATTATCCTCATTTTGCAAATGATCCTTCCAACTAATGATGATGTGTGATGATTTATCTTTGCCATTCTAGATGAATTTCTTCCAACCATGTATGCTACTCATTCTTTCAGTGTGGTTACCAAGAGCTACTTCATTTCTGTGATGAATACACACTCATGTAGAATTATACTTCTGTCAAGAGCTCTTGCCTCAATTGTATGCTTCCAATTTGATGCCATCTCCTATATGATGCATCATATCATAATTACAATGCTTCCTACCTGATAAATATTATTTATAAAAATAGAAAGAACTAAGTGAAGGAGATTATCTCAGTCATAGTAGATATATTTCACTTCCTCCTCTTTGATTTCTTCTTCTCAGGTTCTTATACTTCTCCGATGATGTGAGCTTCATTCCTTTTCTTATTCTCCTTCTTAAGTTTATGAAATTTTTTCTTGTAGTGCCCATATTCCTAATAGCCATAGCATTGGATCTTTGACATATTGATTTTCTTCTTTCTCCAAAACTTTCCTTTTCTCTTAGCCATGGCAGAAAATGCTTGAACTTGTTCATTTTCTCCCACATCACTTATTGCCTTCAACTTGGCTTCTTAAATCTTACATAATAACCAAACTTCACTGAATGGGGTGGATTCCTTCTTTCTATAGATGCTTAATATGAAGTTGACCCATTCATTAGGTAGTGAATTGATCACCATGGTGGCCATTTCTTTATCAGAAATTATTTTCCCCAACTCTTACAATTAGTCTCTTATTCATGACACCGTCATAAGATATGAGGCTATCGCTACTTCCTTTGATACCTTCAATTATATAGCTTAGTTCTCAAAGATATGACTTGTCTAGCAGTGCTTACAGAGAAAAATTCTACTAACTTTTCATAGATTTCTTTTGATGTCTCTAGCTTTGATACATAGGATATGAGGGGATCCTTGATGGATTCTATAAGGATCCTTTGAGACCTTATTTCCCCTTTCATATACTTTTATAGAGCTTGAACTTATTCCTTTGGAGGTTTAGTGATTGGACCCTTAACATGTCCAACAATTTCATTTTCTATGAGGACCAAATATGTTATCTTCTTCCATGCAAGAAAGTTTGATGACCCAACCAATTTGTTTCTTTCCTTGCAGAATGAATTCGTTCTGATAGATTTCGACATAGATATAAAAAAACTTCCTTTTCAAGTGAAGATACTCCTTCATGATGGAATCTATCACTTGATGCTTTTCTTGATGATGTTGACAATAGAAGATGTCTTCCTTAAAATATCCTTTGTTAGTGATCCTTGACTTAAGAGGAGGGATATCACCTTGATTCCTTGATGATGATAGTAGTGCTTCTTCCTTCTTCCCTTGGATATAGATACTTCAAGATTCTTCAATGTGTAGTTATTCTTTGAATCAAGGTAGGGTCCTTGATATCTTTTCTTTGTGATGATGATGTGAGCTTCTCAAGAATGCTTAAAGTGTAGAATGCTTATTTGAATGAGCTAGGGTTTTGAGGTCTTCTTTTCTTTGAGATGCGACAATCCTTGAAATGAGTTGTCCTTCTTGATGCTCCTTTGTTCGGCCCTTATGTATCCCTTATTGATGATTCAATGTCCTCTTTGATTCCTTGAACTTTCTTGATACTCCTTTTGATGGTCCTTGTTCAAGCTACCTTTACTTGATGTAATCACCTTAGCTCTAATACCATGTTGAGAAATATAGGGAAACTAGATTAGGTGATTGCTCTTCTTTTGATAATTGCTTGTGATTTATTTTTACTTAACTTGATTAGCTTATTATTTATATTGATTAAATTTAATTTTCTTATCATAAAAAAAAAACAACAAATTATAAATAACAAGGAGACAACAAGACACAAGATGTAGGCAATCAGCCAGAGCTAAAACCTCTCCAGTTGAGAGGAAAAACCACAATAATTCTTCTCTTCTTATAGAATCTTCAAATGATGAATTCCAAGACCTAGGACCCTTGATAAAGACCCCTCCAAGACTATGTCAACTTTTCTCCTTGATGAGTTTTCTTTCTAGCAATTTTGACCCCAACAACTTCTTCAGCAACTTCGAGTAGTTTCTTGTGCAACTTTGACCCAATGGTCTCTTCTAGAGCTTCAACCCAAAAATTTTCCATTGAAGTGTTTTATGAGAAAATTCATTTCGTCATTTCATGAAAAGTATAAAATTCTAGTTTGCTGCATCAGTATGCTACAGTAGTTAACATCATTGAAGACTAGGATTGCATTGGCATTTGAAAAGAAAAATAACTCTCTTTGCTTTTGAAAGGACTGTTAGGAATGTACTTGTCAAGAAATTAGGAATTGGAATGTATTTTTAATTAGTTTATTTTCTCGAGAAGTGAAGTAGTGAAAAATAATTTTTCTTTCAGTTTCATGGTTGTTTGCATCTGATTGTGTGTTTTCTACCCTCTCTAGTTTAGACAATTTATCGAATTGAAAGGGTCTTGTCTCATTTAGTTGCATTTAGGGTTTTTTTGAGTCACATCACTAAGGCCTGAAAACCGAGAAATAACTCAAGATAAAATTTAAAATGAACTCAATTAACCTAAGGTGCATTTGAAATCTAACGACCATATCCAGAAGGTCTAGGCTAGAGACGTGTTCTGGCATCTTTAAACCTAGCAGTTGTCATTAGCTTCAGCACCGGATATAGATAGTATGGATTTGTGCTCCTCGTACTGTCAAGTATATAACGGGAGACCCCTCTAGGTTGCAATCTTTTATCCATAGGAAGCTGAGTCGACCACCTTGCAAACATGATACACCGAACACACCATTCGAGGAGACTGCCTGCTCGTACTTCTCGGTTTGCCAGGAGGTATTCTACAGTTCATGGTTGCCTGGTAAGCCTTTTTACCTAGATCATCCAGAGCATTCATTTTATCTTTTTGACTCATTAAACTTAAAATATCATTCATGTCGGGTGTGTAGCATGATTATCATCATAATTTAGAGGTCTTTGTTTCAACTAGATGTATACCCCAGGAAGATTGTACACCCCTCGACGCGGGGGGGTGCGGGGGGGACTTGTCCCCCCCGCGGGAGTTTTGGGGGGGGGGAATCCCCCCCGGCTAGGGGGTCCAGGGGCCAGTAGTCCCCTGGCGGGGGTTTCGGGGGTAGCACCCCTGAAGCTAAAAACAGATGTAAAATTTCCTTGTAAAAGTATAGTAATTTCTAGTCAATATGGGTCGTTCATTAGGTGGATGATCTTATGGTAGAATTTATGTTTAGTATAGGGTTTTTTCCCCTAGAAGGCAACCCCTATCTTTGTATGACGATATTGTATTGAGGCTGTGGGATATATGTGTATTCTTAGAGTGAGAAATAGAGAGGTGAGACTGTGAGAGAAAACAGAGGATATTACAACGGATTTGTTGTAGGTTGTGTCTCTTCATTTATGCTAGATAATAGAAAGGAAGGACTAGTTGTTTGGGGTGAACGCAGCCCAAACTAGGTGAACCATGTATATCTATGTCTCTCTAGTTTTATGTGTTTGTGTTTTTCCACATGTTATATGTCTTGCATTTCTCTGTCATATATAATATTTTTCTAACAACTAGTATGAGAGCCGAAGGTCTATTTGGCTGATAAACTCGCAGGAAAGAAGGGTTTCTCATTCGAGTGGGAGCAATGGTAGAAGATGGTAAGTTTAGGTTCGAGAAATTTAATGGCCAAAACTTCCCGCTGTGGAATATGCAGATGGAATATTATCTGTATCAGAATGATCTGCACCTACCATTGAGCAGAAAAACAAAGAAGCCGACGACTATGACAGATGCAGAATGGAACATTCTCGATAGAGAGGCAATCGAAATAGTACGGTTGTGCCTCACAACATTGGTCACCTTCAACATTTTGAAGGAAACAACGACAGAGGGTTTGATTCAGGCATCGGCAAAACTATATGAAAAACCCTCGACCTCAAACAAGGTATTTCTTATGAAACAGTTATTTAATATGAAGATGTCGGAAGGTGGATCTATTGCAAACCATTTAAATGATTTTAATATAGTTACAAGTCAGTTAAGTTCTGTAGGGTAAATTTTGATGATGAAGTTAGAGCTCTATTATTCTTGTTCTCATTGCTAGAAAGTTGGAATGGTTTAGTAATGGTCATTAGTAACTTTGTTTCTAGATCTAGTACTTTAAAGTTTGATGATGTTATCGGTGCTATCCTTAGCAAGGAAATGCAATGGAAAAGCTTCGGTCAGACATCGGGTAATGCTTTGAGTGCAAAGTCTAGGGGAAGAAGAGTGGAAAGAAGAAAGAGTTCAGGATATTGCATTAAATCAAGGAAAGGCAGACTAAAGTCTAGATCGGGGATACTGTGATAGAAATGCGGAAGGAAAGGACACCTAAAGAAAGACTATAGATCTCGGAAGGGAAAAGAAGGAGATGCACAACAAGAAAACAATCATGAAGCAAATGTGACAAGTGAGGTGTTACAAGATGCTTTGATTCTTTCTTTCGAAAATATTACTCATTCCTGGGTGGTAGATTTAAGGGCCTCATTCCATGCCATACCTGATAAGAAATATTTTGATGACTATGTTCAAGGAGATTTTGGACAAGTCTGTTTGGGTGATGATAAACCCTATAAAATTGTTGGAATGGGTAAGGTTCTTGTAAAACAGCAAAATGGAAACCAGTTTCTACTAAAGGAGGTAAGGCATGTTCCAGATCTGAAGAAAAATCTGATTTCAACGGGGCAGTTAGGCAGTGAAGGTTGTGTGACAACTTTCACAGATAAAGCTTGGAAGGTCACCAAAGGAGCCCTGGTAATAGAAAAAGGCGAAAAGGTTGGTACATTGTATTTATGCAATGGTATTTCTAACCCTGTTAATGCTTTAACTTCCAAAGGAGTAGATGCAGCATTATGGTAGCATAGGCTCGGACACATGAGTGAGAAGGGGATAAAGATTCTTCACTCAAGGAATTTGTTGCCGAGTTTGAAGAATGTTGATTTGGACTTCTGTGAGAATTGCATTTATGGAAAATAGAGGAGAGTAAGATTTCTCAGAGTTGGGAAAGAAAAGAAGAGTGAAAAATTAGAGCTTGTGCATACAGATGTATGGGGACCTGCTTAGGTATCATCTCTCAGTGGCTCTCATTATTATGTTACTTTTATTGATGATGCAACTAGAAAAACTTGGCTTTATTGTATTCTGAATAAATCTGATGTATTTGATACTTTCAAGAAATGCAAAGCTTTGGTTGAGATTGAGACAGGAAAGAAATTGAAGTGTCTCAGATCAGACAATGGAGGTGAATATTGCAGTAAATAGTTTGATATGTATTGCTGAGAGCATGGAATTCGTAGAGAGAAGATAGTTCCAAGAACACCATAAGAAAATGGTGTGTCAGAAAGGATGAACAGAACAATCATGGAACATGCAAGGTGCATGAGATTGCATGCAGGATTTCCCTTACAATTTTGGGTAGATGCTATAGATACTACTGTTTATCTAATAAACAAAGGGCCTTCAAGTTCCTTGGATGGTGGTATTCCAAAGGAAGCATGGACTGGTAAAAAGGTAAACTACTCCTTTTTAAAGCCTTTTGGTTGTGAGGCCTTTGTCCATATTAATAAAGAAAATAGAACAAAGCTTGAGGAAAAATAAAAAAAAATGTACCTTTATTGGATATGGTGTTAATGATTTTTGTTATTTCTTATATGATTATGAAAATCACAAAATCAATAGGAGCAGAGATGTAATATTCAATGAAAAGGTTTTGTATAAGGATCAGCTACAGGAAAAGAAACAAGAAAAAGAAAACAGAGAATATACAGTGCTTGACAAGATCACAGAAAAAGTGATAGTGCCTGAAAATAATAATAATCAACAACCACAACAACATCAACCACCACAACAACAATAGGCACCCCAAACATCTGAAAGTGGTGTTAGAAGATCTACCAGGATAAGTATACCCCCTGAACGATACTCTCCTTAATTATATTATTTATTGTTGACTGATTCTGGTGAACCCGAATGTTATGAAGAAGCAATGCAGGTTGAAAGCAGGAAGAAGTGGGAGCTAGCCATGGAAGAAGAGATGGACTCCTTAATGCATAACCAGACTTGGGACTTAGTTAGGTTTCCTACTAGTAAAACTACATTGCAGAATGAATGGGTTTACAGACTGAAGGAAGAAGATGGAGGAAAACAAAGGTACAAAGCTAGACTTGTGGTGAAGGGGTTTGCACAAAAGAAAGGTATTGATTTTGATGAAATATTTTCTCCTGTTGTTAAAATGACTTCAATCAGAACTATTTTAAGTATAGTAGCAATTGAAGATTTGCATCTTGAGCAATTAGATGTAAAGACAACCTTTCTCCATGGGGATTTGGAGGAAGAGATATATTGAAGCAGCCATAAGGATATGAAGTAAAAGGGAAGGAGAAACTAGTGTGCAAGTTGAAGAAGAGCTTTTATGGCTTAAAATAGGCTCCAAGGCAGTGGCATCTAAAATTTGACAAGTTTATGTCTGAACAAGGTTATACTAGATGTCACTCCGATCGTTGTGTTTATCTGAAAAAGAAAAATGATAGCAGCTATATTATATTGTTCTTGTATGTAGATGACATGCTTGTTGTAGGGTCTAGCATGCAAGAAATAAATGTGCTCAAAAGAAAATTGGAAAATTCATTTGCAATGAACGATTTGGGAGCTGCAAAACAAATCCTTGGTATGAGAATAACTAGAGATAGGAAAAATCGCAAATTAACATTGTATCAGAATGAGTACATACAAAAGGTGTTGAAATGATTTAATATGCACAATGAAAAAATAGCTAGTACACCTTTTGCTAGCCATTTCAAACTTAGTAAGGAGATGTGCCCAAAGACCCAAGAAGACATGGATTATATGTCTAAAGCTCCATATGCATCAGCAGTTGGAAGCTTAATGTATGCAATGTTCTGCACAAGGCCTGATATTGCACATGCGGTGGGAGTTGTAAGAAAGTACATGAAAAATCCAAGAAAAGAACATTCGATGGTAGTGAAATGGATTCTCAGATATTTGAGAGGTGCCACAAATCAAGAATTATGCTTTGGTGGTTAAAACATTTCTCTATAGGGATATGTTGATGCAGATATGGCAGGTGACAAAGATAATAGGAGGAGCACTACAGGATATGTATTTACTGTAGGTGGAACAGTTGTCAGTTTGGTTTCAAAAATCCAAAGTGTTGTTGCGCTTTCAACAACAAAAGAAGAGTATGTTTCTGCTACAAAGGCTAGTAAAGGAATAATTTGGTTACAAAGGTTTATGGATGAATTGGGTAAGAAGCATGATATGGGCACGTTATATAGTGACAGCCAAGGTGCCATTCATCTTTCAAAGAGCTCAATATTTCATTCCAGGACTAAACACATACAGCTCAAGTACCATTTCATATGATCGGCGTTGGAAGATGGAGAGTTGAAGCTAGAAAAGATACACACTATCCAGAATCCTGAAGATATGCTGACAAAAGTTGTAACCAGGGAGAAACTGAGAATATGCTCAGTTTAAATTGCTCTTCAAGGATGACGATGAAGATGAGAAACAGTCAGGTCCAATGAGGAGTCATTTTCCAGCAAATGAAGCAACAATGGAGTTGCTCCAATCATTGTCCAAGTGGGAGATTGTTGGGTGTGGAGCATGATTATCATCCTAATTTAGAGGTCTTTGTTTCAGCCGGATGTATACCCCAGGAATATTGTACACCCCTCCACACGGGGGGGTGCGGGGGGGGGGACTTGTCCCCCCCATGGGGGTTCGGGGGGAGCCACCCCCCCCGGCTTGGGGGGTCCGGGGACCAACAGTCCCTTGGTGGGGGTTTCGGGGGTAGCGCCCCTGAAGCTAAAAACATATGTAAAATTTCCTTGTAAAAGTATAGCAATTTCTAGTCAATCTGGGTCATTCATTAGGCGGATGATCTGACGGTAGAATTTATGTTTAGTTTATGGGTTTTTTCCCTAGAAGGCAACCCCTCTCTTTGTATGAGGGTATTGTATTGATGTTGTGGAATATATATGTATTCTTAGAGTGAGAAACAGAGAGGTGAGACTATGAGAGAAAACAGAGGATATTACAGTAGATCTGATGTAGGTTATGTCTCTTCATTTTTGTTGGATGATAGAAAGGAAGGACTGGCTGTTCAGGGTGGACGTGGCCCAAACTAGGTGAACCACGTATATCTGTGTCTCTCTGGTTTTTTGTGTTTGTGTTTTTCTGCATATTATATGTCTTGCATTTCTCTGTCATATATAATATTTTTTTAACAATTTGAGTGCTTGTCCTTTTGAGCTTCTTTCCAATCGAAAGCAATAAAGTCATATTTGTTTCTTTCTCGACTCTTAAAACATGAAAGAGCACCAATCTATTTATGCGTATTAAAAAAAAATTGATTGCCCACGATATTATAACATCCTGTTAGTCTTTTCTAGACCAAATCATGACTTTTCCCTAAAGAACATTTTAAAGCCTTGAATTTTATCTCTCTCTTTTCCTATTAACTAAGACAAGGTCATCGTGGCTCAACCATCTGATTCACCTAGTTCGACTTCCTAAATTACCAGAGTCACTCAAGGACCAAGGTGTTGAACTCGAAATCGTTTTGAGTATTCAACCTTTGTCATCGCATCCTCTGCCTACTTCAGATACTAGGTCACCTGCTGATTTTGGCCCAGAATCTCCGGACAATCCCATCCAAACTCTAGAGAGTTCGCTGACTATTGACAGTCAGCTTGGACTGGTCATCTATCCTCTAAATCCTTTGGTAAACCCTGTTGTGATATCACCGTAGCATCCGTACAGTCCATACAATCAACCGAGTTTTCCTTTGGAACTATCCCCTCGTACCTCTTCGGTTGTTCATCGTCATTTGTTCCCAGCTATGGATCCTAAGGCGATGCTCCAGTCACCTCTCCAGATGAGTCAAAAGTTTCTACTCCACACACTGTTGAGGAGGAAGAACATCCATTTGCTTCTAAAGGTTTCCCCTATACAAGGAGCATTCCCATTAGTGTGTATCGAGAATTGCCACCTAATTATGTGTCTTTGGCACAATTGGTTTCAGGTACACCTAGTGCCTTGTCACTTTAGCATAACCCTGTTTGGGCATCTGGCACCATACCTACTACAAGTATGTTCATTGCGAGCTTGACCTCCCAACAGGCCATCACCTTAGTCCCGGTGTAACCCACCATTCTGAACTCTCTTGTATCATCCGTCATAGTCACCTATCCGGTTCAACCAGAGGTCTCGAAAAATGTTCATGTCAATTATTAAATCCCTCCAGTAAGTGGCTAGGATGTGCCACTACCTGGGGGGAAGAATCTGAGTGTTTCTATGGTTTTAGGAACCACCATTGTGATTAGATAACAGGCTCACATGGTCGGCATGAACCAGACTTCTTCTGGCATTATTCAAAACCCTGTTGGTCCTACTAGATCAAGCAATGTCTAGTACCAATAGGTTCAAAATCCTATTGGTCCATCTAGGTCAAGCAATTTCTAGTATCAGCAACCTTATGAGGTTTAGGTTCAGTACCAAACACCTTACGTTCCATATGGTTCTCAAGGGACATGTTGGCATTATGACACAGTTGTTTTCCTTGATGGCAACTCACTCAGACAATAGATGACAGTTTAGCAGGTTAACAACACAGAGTTCAGATCAGACTTCACAGGATGAAGAAAGAGAGGTATGCATAGGTTCACCATTGGCCAAGCCGCGTATACACGTGGGTTCACTGTATACAAGTCACATATATGTACACAAACACTTTCACATAATGAAAGGCACGTATATCTTAGAAAACTAAGTTTTGGTCCAAGGTATTTAGTCCATGGTATTTTGATCCATGGTATTGGTCCAAGGTATCTGGTTTGAGGTATTGACCCCGAGTATTGGGTCCAAGGTATTGGTCATAAGTGGTTTGGTCCATGGTATTGAGTAAGGCCTAAGACTATAAAAGGAAGGGAAGATCATTAGGCCAAGGCACTCAGGTATTGAATATCTGAGGAAGAGTAAGATCTAGTATATAGCTTATTGAGCATAGCTAGATCTGAACTGAGGAAGAATCTTAGCACTTTCTTCCTCAGCGCTTAATGAAGGATAAGATCTAATGATGGGTCAAGATCTTAAGGCTTGAAGTGAATTATATTTATGTGGTTTGATCATTTATCTAAATAAGTGGCGCATGTTGTAGTCTGTAAATATGATGATCTAGGTATAACTGAAGTTTGAAATTGTTGTAATGTTTAAATCATCATTTACAGATCTGTATGTAGGTTCACTTTATCAAAGGCGCATATACACGTTGGTTCTACATATCAAAAAAACGTATAGATCATAAATTTGATTTATAGATCTATACGCAGGTTTGCCTTGAGGAAAGTGGGTATGCACGTAGGTCCATCACATGGAAGTATACCTTATAAAATATTTTTTAGCTGATTCTATTTTCTGTTACAGTGTTTTGGGTTCTGGCTTGGGTTCTAGCTACTGTATTCTGGTTACACTATTCTGAAAGATCAGATTGAATGGTTGTCAAAGTGATTGATTGATTCGGTTGTGGTTGGTTCAAAAGGAGATTTGTTGATGCAGATATATTTTATGATTGAATGATGTTGTTGATGGATCCAGCCTGAAAATTAATGAAACATGGTCCCTAAAAGAAAATAGAAGGTTGTAGCCTTTTGTAGGCTAGCACCTACGTACTAGTAAAAGAGCTAGGGGGTTGTAGCTCCCTTCCAGTAGAAGCTGGAAAACGAGAGAAAGTTATAGCCTTCTATAGGTAGAAGCTTGCGTACTGGTATAAGACTACACTAGTACAAAAATTGTAAAAAGAAGTTTCTTATTATTAAAAATAAGACAAAGAAAATTACAGCAGGTGGTTTTCAACCATATTGGGTTTCCACCTTATCTTGTGTTGATGTGTTAGATTGTCTGTTCTATTTTTACTACACCTCGTTACTTTTTATATGGTTCTAATGCACTGATTAAAGATCAACATATGATGAATTGACTGAATAATAAGTTTGTTGGATATATGCTAGTTGCCTTAAACACAGTTGCGTATACACGCAAGTTCCATTAACTGAAGTAGCATATATGAATTTGATTATGGAAATGAAAAAGTTATTGACTTGCTAATACTGATTCACCCCCCCTCCCAGTATTATTTCCAACAATTGGTATCAGAGCAGGTCCTTCAAAAGAAGCTTGATTGCTTGAAGGAAGATCCATCATCATGAGTAATCAAGAAAGAGAGGGATCCATCACACCGCCAATCTTTGATGGAAGAAAATTCATTTATTGGAAGGTAAAAACCACAACCTATCTTCAATCTCTTGGAATAGATGTCTCAGAAACAGTGGAAGGAGGATATACTTTTCCATTAGCAATCCCTATAGATGCGACAGGTAAAAATAAATATGAAACCAATGCCAGGGCTGTCAATACATTATTGGGAAGTCTGTCACAATCGGAGTTTGTCAAAGTTATGCAGCTCAAATTCGCCAAAGAAATATGGGACAAAATTATTCTAAGCTATGAAGGAGACTCTCAGGTAAAACGTGCAAAACTGCAAACTCTCAAAATTCAATATGAAACTTTCAAGATGCACAATGATGAAAGTATAACTAGTTACTTCTTACGTATAGATGAGATTTTTAATTGCATGAAGAATCTGGGTGAAGAGATAAAGGAAGTTACTTTAGTTGAAAAGGTTTTAGGATCCTTTTCTGCTAATTTTGAATCAAAAGTACCTGCCATAGAAGAAAAGAAGGATCTTTAGACTATTACTATGACACAACTACATGGAATCTTAATTGCCTTTGAGATGAGAAAAGGAGGTCCATTAGATATGAGAGAAGTCATATTTAAAGCATCAACAAAAGGAAAATAATAACTCAATGTATCAGGACATATTTCAGAAGAAGAAGAAGAAGAATCAAAATTTGTTAATAACCTTCAACGAGGTTCCGGAAGATTCAGAGGTAAACTACCTCTAAAATGTTTTGCTTGTTGAAGAGTCGGTCATTATGCTGCCAAATGTCCTCATAAAGATAAACTTGACAAAGGTAAGGAATTTGCAAAATGGAATAGAAAACAAAGTGTAAGTAAGAAGAGCTACTATACTCATGAAGATAGCGATGGTTTATCAATTAGTGATGAAGATGAAAATAGTAATGACTATATACTTCTGATGGCTTATGAAGATGATGATTTCTTGGATGCTTTAGATGAAGATGATATTTATGAAGAAATCTCCAAACTCAAAATCTATTTAGAAGAAAAGAATATGATTATAGATACTTTGACATTCCAACTTGCTGAAAGAGAAAAACACAATGAAAAACTGGAGTGTGAAATTGTGGGTCTAAGAAAAGATATTGAGAAAACAAAAGCTCTCAATCTTAGATTTGCTAAAGGATCAGAAACCTTAAATGAAATTATCAAAGTACAAAGTTCTCCTCTAATAAAGATAGGTCTTAGATATACTGAAGAAGTATCTCAAGCACAAAAGTTGTCAACCTCCACTAAAATCTATCTTGATGCAACAAAGAGCAGTGAACAGTTTGACAATCATCAGCAAAGGCTTAAAGTAGATCACCAGGTAAATCAGGCTCAAATTACTTCAAGGATGAATAGAAGCCACAACCAACCTTAGGTAAATTATACTCAAGCTGCTTCAAGAATGAATATCAATAGAAACTACAATCACTAGGTTAGTATTTGATAATCGTAGGAACTTCTTTAATGGCAAATGTTTTTCATGTCATAACTTTGGACACAAAGCTACTCAATGTGTTGCTTACAAGACCATCATGACTAGAGAAGCACGAATTCAAAGGAATGTGACAGGGATCATGAAAAGTTCCTACAATAACTTTTCTTTTCTTGAAAATGAAATAGAATGCTCTATCTACAACAACTTCGGTCATGAAGGATATGAATGCAGTAGTAAATTTCGGCAACTATCTCAAAAGGAGCAAACTCCATTAATACCCAAAATATGGAGAAAGAAAGAACCATAGACAGAAAGATGTGGCATAGAGTTGTATGCAGAAGGACAATAAAATCAGTGGTACATCAACAGCGGATGCTCAAAACACATGACAGGTGACAAAGAAAAACTTCACTCATATAATGCCTTACAAAAGGAAAAGAAGGTCTCATTTGGAAATGACATTCCTACTGTTATAAAAGGTAAAGACTATGTTTTCTTAAAAGAAAAGTTTAAAGCTAGAAATTCTATGTAAGTTGATGGTCTAAAGCATAACTTGTTGAGTGTCAGTCAAATGTGTGATCAAGGAAATGAAGTAGTATTTAGATCAAACGGATGTGTTTTTCATGAGCTTGATACATGAGAAACCATGATCAAAGGTACAAGAAATCCAAACAATTTATAGATACTCAATGGAGGATAACAACAATGCTACCTAAGCAAAGATGATGAACACTGGCTATGGCACAAAAGATTGGGGCATCTAATATTTTCTCAAATAAGAAAAGCATGCAGATTCCAGGTTGTTCGTGATCTTCCTGATATCAACATTCCTAAAAATACAATATGCAAATCATGTCAATTTAGTAAGAAAACTAGATCACACTGCCCTGAAAAGGAAGGATCAGCTAGTAAGCCTCTTGAACTTGTTCATACTGATTTATGTGGACCAACAAGGAAAAAGTCGCCTCGTGGAGAAGAATACTTTATATTGTTCATTAATGAATTTTCTAGAATGTGTTGGATAGGTCTTCTAAAGCATAAAGATGAAGCATTTGAAAAGTTCAAAGCCTTCAAAGCTTTGGTTGAAAATGAATCAGATTGTAGAATGAGATGCCTCAGATTTGATCGAGGATAGGAATTTACTTCAAATGAATTCTTTGACTTTTCTGAACAACATGGAATAAAAAGGAAATTCTCCACTACAAGGAATCCTCAGCAAAATGGAGTGGTAGAAAGGATGAACAAAACTGTTCAACAAATGGCTCGTGCTATGCTAGATGAGTCTGGAACTCCTGAAACCTTCTGGGGTGAAGTTGCATTCGCTGCCATCACTATTCTCAACCAAGAAAATGTTCGAGTAAAAAACACTCAAACTCCACATGAACTTTGGTTGGTAAAACTCCAACTATAAAATACTTCAAAGTTTTTGAAAGAAAATGTTACATTAAAAGGACGGATGAAAAACTTGGTAAGTTTGAACCTAGGGCAGATGAAGGTATTCTTCTTGGTTACTCTTCCCATAGTAAAGGATATAAATGTTATAACAAAAGACTTGAGAAAATTATTGAAAGTATTGATGTTGTGGTTGATGAAGCACGCAAAAATCCAAAATAGATAAAAATTGAAGATTGTGAAGAAGATGAGGATTATCCTCCCACATCAAATCACACTAATTCTGAAGAAGAAACCAATGAAGCACCAGAAGAAGAGATAACGGTAGAAGAAAATACTCTGTATGTATGTTTAGAAAAATCATCCAGAAACTTAAATTTTGGGACAAAAAGAGGCAGGTGTGTAGACAAGAATAACTATTATAGAAGCTTCAAGCTATCTAGCATTACTATCTTCCACTGAACCTCAAAATGTAAATGAAGCATTTAAAGATGAATGTTGGGTCAAAGCAATGAATGAAGAACTTGAGCAAATTGAAAAGAATAATACTTGGGAATTAGTTCCTAGACCTCATGATAAGAATATCATAGGAACTAAATGGATATTCAAAAACAAGCTAAATGAAAATGGAGAAGTTATTAGAAACAAGGCCAAACTTGTTTGTAAAGGATATGCTCAACAACAAGATATAGATTTTGAAGAAACTTTTGCACCTATTTCTAGACTTGAAGCCATAAGAATGTTTCTTGCTCTTTCTAGTTTTCAAAAATTCAAAGTATACCAAATGGATGTAAAATATGTCTCTCTTAATGGAGACTTAGAAGAAGAATTCTATATTGAGCAACCAAGGGCCTATTATTACTGTTGAAAAATGGCAACAAGAAATGCTAAAAATAGAAGTGCTAAAAATAACACTACTAAAAATAGCAGTACTAAAAATAGCAGTTTGGGTACCAGTGCTGGATTGGGCAACAGGGAATGAAAAGTGGAAGTGCTAAAAATAGCATTGTATTTTCAGCAGTTCAGGATGGATTCCTATTTTAGTCAGTCCTTAGACTAAAAATATCAAGTAAAATTCGAATTTGATATTAAATGCAGTTTGAAAATTAATTAATTAATTCATCTTGAGTTAATTAGTTAAGGAAAATCATACTTGAAGTCTATCTGGGGACATGCAACAGTTTATCTATTCATTGAGGAATTTATCCATTAGTTAAAGAGATAAGGATGAGTTGTAATATTGGGTTGTAATTAGTTGGCTCAGTTAACTGAGTCAAGTCCAGTTAGATTAATTTAACAGTTTGTTAAATTAATGAGAGTTCAGTTAGTTAATGCTTGCATGCATGCAACTACTGTATTTTAGATAACTGAGTATTCACTCATGGATAGCTCATGCATATCAGTTTAGGCAGAGACCCACTTGAGATCAGAGAAGGGACAATGTACTATTAGTTGGATGAATATTTTTCCTATAAAGGAAGCTCATCCATGATGAGGATTTATCTCCTTCAAGATTGCGCAATTAGATCAGAGGTTGGTGAGTGTATGAAGAGGCAAATTCACACAGGTGGTTGCACTGGACCCCAATCAGAATTGTGCAAAGAAATTGGAGGCTTGGAGGGTAGACCAAAGGTTAGATAGAGGCCTTTGACTGTCTATGAGCAGCAGAGGTATTGGAGAGAGAGCAGGATAGCTTTTGAGTTGATTCTTTTTGTAATATTGGCTATATTTCCTCTTGTATGATAATACAAGGTTGGGTTTTTAGGCTGAGGCTTTCCCCGGGTATATTCTTCCGTGTTATGTGTGATTGATTCCTTCTTATCAGTTATATGTGTTCTTATTGATGTTGCTCATGTTCAATTAAGCTTTCGCTAATTTTTTTGTAGAAGTAGATCAAGTGTTTTGCTTTAGTAAATTGAATTACCATGTGATCTACAATGGGAATTTATACATGGTATTGGAGCACGGGTGGTCAAGGAAGAACTATATACAATAAGGGAGAAGTTGAAGTTTGTGATTCCTAAATATAGAAATCAAGTTCTTATCACATCTCTATTTCACCTATGGCATCCTATGGTTTGAGACTCAAATATGCCCTTGATAGTAGTTCGAATTATATAGCCTGGAAGGATCACATGGAAGCAGTACTAGAGGATAACGGTCTAAAGGAATTCATTGATCAAGAAGTCCTCAAGCTGAATGGTGTTGCTAAGTTCGTTGAATGGAAGAAATGTGTGGCTAGAGCAAGGAGAATCCTTCTGGAGGGATTTCGAGATCACATAATCTTGAGTCTCCATGGCAAGGAGACACCATTTTCAATGTGAAAAACATTGAAAGATCTATATCAAAATAGCAGCGATCATAGGAAGCTAGCACTGAAGGACAAACTTTAAAAGATCAAGTGTGAAAAGGGTGACACAATCTCTATTTATCTAAACAAGCTCACCACATGCAGGGATGAGCTTGGAAGTGTAGGGATCATGACAACTAATGATGACATGGTGATTCTTGCACTCCTTGGTCTTCCTAAGAGCTGGCATAGCTACTAGGACTCAGTTAATGGAAGAGAGAAACTACCAGATTGGGAACAAATTTCGTTAGATTTGATGTAGGAGGAGATAAGAAGAAGCACCAGAGATGGTTCTTCATCCATGGAGGATGAAGAAAATTATGCCTTAGCGAGTAAGGTGAAGAAGGGGAAGGAGAAGGTTTCCCTTTCCGAATCTAGTTTTTCCCATGGTGGGAAGAAGTTTGACAAATTAAAAGTGTGATGCTTTTGTTGTCATGAGGTGGGCGATTTTGCTACAAATTGTCCATAGAGGAAATCCAAGAAGGGATCTGGGGAAGGATCTGAAGGTGAGGCACTTGCTTCAAAGTTTGAGTTGGATTTCACACTCTTCGCATGCATGGTTTCATCCATGGTGGGAAGTGGTTGGTTTCTTGATAGTTGATCTTCTTTCCACATGACCGGTGACAAGAATTTGTTTGGTACTTTGGAGGAGAAAGATCTCCAAATACTCATAGCAATGGGTAATGATGAAAAGTGTTGTGTCTCAGGTGTAAGCACGGTTATTTTTTAGAGGGAGCATGGAGCTCGCCTTACCTTGACTGATGTCAAGTATGTACTAGGACTAAAGAGAAACTTGGTGTTGATCGTGATGCTGGAAGACAGAGGCTATGATGTAGTCTTCAATAAGGGAAAGGTTTTCCTTAGACATATAATTACTAAACAGGTGAACCAGATTGGTTACAAGTCAAGAACTTGTATGCTCTTGAGGTTCAAGACGCATGCAAAGCCTTGAGCAGCAAGGCAACTGATGGAGACTTGGTGGTTGAGAGGGAGAGTATATTACCTCTCAACATGTAGCGACAAAAGAAGTCTTAGACAATTGTGCAAGAGCCATGATTGGTGTAGCAGCTTTAGGAGGTTGTGGAGCAGCCACAACAGGGGAAGCTGAATGGAGATCAAGTAGAGACATCTACTCATGTAGAGACCTCTAGTAGGGGAAAACTTTAAGCCAGGTGGGCTGAGGGATCACATGCAGCCATACCTCCAGGTAGGAGGTGGGGCAATGTGGAGTGATTGTTACAAGGAGGAGGGGTAGGATCCTTGAGGTTCCCAACCTCTTTGATTCGACTTTGCTACAGGAGCCCCGATGAGGAGTAGCAGGACTGGCTGATTGGGTAGAGAAAGATGAGGATGGAGTGGCAGAGAGAGCTACATTGTAGGAGTCCCAGGGCTATGTAGAGCTAGTAGGTTGCAACAATGCGATGTTGAGATTGCAACAAGATGATGGAGCTTAGTGAAAAGAGTTGCCTTCACTAAGTGGGCCCGCAGGCAAATTATGGCGCAAGTTCTATTTTTGATCACAGTGTGGATGATCACAGTGTGGGTGATCACAGTGTGAGTGATCACAGTGTGAGTGATCACAATGTGGGTGACCAAAGTGTGGGTGACCACAGTGTGGGTGATCAAAGTCTATTTTTAGACTGGCTGTCAAAAATAGAAAAGTCAAATATTATTGTCTCATAATAATATTTGGACTATAAACTTGATCTTATTCTCTTGGAGCACTTCAGTTTGAGCTACAGATGTGGCCCATGTAGCTGTTAGAAGGAAGTACGCTTTTCTTATGAGTCAGTTGAGTTGTTTCATGCATGACTTCAGTTAGAACTCAATCAGTTGAGTTTGGTGGAGTTGATTGTGGAGTTGACGGAGTTGTGTTCAGTTTGACTTGGTTAAACTAGTTGTAGTTAGTCTAACTGTAGATAGACTAATGATGAGTTGTTAAACTAATTATTAACTCATAATACAACTATAGAATACATCAGTTAACTCAGTTGCATGTCAGTGCATGTTTAGTTCATCAGGGACAAGTGTTAGAGAATCAGATTGCTATCAGTTGTGAGTATAGTTGTGCATCAGATCTTGCACAATGAAGGGATTGAGTATGCCAATGAGTTTCTCATGTATTTGCCCAGTTTGTAGCTTCTGCTCACGTCTTACACATTGTGAGTGATTCTTTGGAGGTGAAATATGAGTTTGGTAGACCATTCTCATTCATTCTTGAGCAGGTATTGAGCAGTGGAGGCAGGCAAGCAGTGGAATAGATTTGGAGATCAGATCTTAGCTGTATTGTGTGTAGCATGAGGAGATAGTACTGAGTACTTGGGATGAGTATTGTACTATGTATTGTTACATGATTCAATCACTATAATATACAGATAGTTGGGGTTTTTAGCGAGATGATTTCCCCAGGAAAATACTGTGTTGATATGTGTGATTGATGCTTCTATGTACGCCTGTGAATGTTTCTGCTTCTATAAATTGATGATCAACGTAGAGGATGTTATGTATTATGCATGTTCCGCTTATAAGTGTATAATCAGGATAATCTCTGTGAATATGTGTCATATTATTCAAAATTTATACATGGTATCGGAGATAGATAATTGTAGAAAATTTTTCTACATGGTATCAGAGCTGCTTGATTTGTAGAAGATATTTTTACAGGATATGAAGCGAGGATTGATCATCAGATCTATTATTCAGGAAGTGTTTACATTTTATTTCTTCAGGCAGAGTCTGTGATCAGGCCAGGTAGCCTCTGGATTCATCCTTCTTTTGGAAGGTGAGATATCCGGTGAATGCCCATACAGTCGATCTCTGTACAAGAAATACTTTGTTCTCATGAATTCTATATCGGAAGCGATTGAGTTTTGAGCTGGTGGAATTCAAATTTAATTCCAAAGAAAGAGATAAAACTCAGAAACATTCATTGTGAGAATGGAGACAATATGCCCAGGTAACTCACGAAGTTCATCCAATGCCGAGATGAGCTGGGAAGTGTGGGGGTGACTGTCAGGATGAGGATGGTGAGTCTAGGACTCCTTGACCTTCCTAAGAGTTGGAATAGCTACCAGGACTCGGTGAATGGAAGGGAGAAACTGCCAGCATGGGAGAGACTTTGGTCGGATCTTGTGTAGGAGGATATTAGATAGAGCACCAGAGACGGTTCTTCATCCATGCAGGATGAGGAGAATTGTTCCTTAGCGAGTAAGGTGAAGAAGGGGAAGGAGAATGGTTCTCTTTCTGAATCCAGTTCTTCTAGTGATGGGAAGAAGGTTGACAAGTCGAAGGTGAGATGCTTTTGTAGTCATGAGATTGGTTCACGGGTCAGGAACCTGTATGCTCTTGAGGTTCAAGATGCATGCAAAGCCTTGAGCAACGAGGCAACTGATGGAGACTTTGTGGTTGAGAGGGAGCGTATATTACTTCTCAACATGCAGAGCCAGAAGAAGTCTCAAATGATTGTGGAGGAGCCACGATTGGTGCAGCAGCTTCAGGAGGTTGTGGAGGAACCACAAAACGGGAAGCTGAGAGGAGATCGAGTAGAGACATCTACTCATCCAGAGACCTCCTGTAGGGGGCCTCCTTCACTATTTCCTAGGATTGGAAATATGGAAGCACAGTGGTGGAATGTTTGTTTCTCAGGGCAAGTATGCTCGGGAGATACTGGAGAAGTTCAACATGCATGGCTGCAAGCCTGTTGATACTCCTCTTCCTGGAAGTTGGAGGAAGGAGGATGCCACTTCGGGAGAAGAAGTGGATGCCATTGTTTATCGACAATTGGTGGGGTCGCTGATGTATTTGGTCAATACACGACCTGATATATGCTATGTAGTTAACCAGCTTTCACAAGCTATGGTTAAACCTACCAAGCTCTTCTGGAAGGCGGGCAAGCATGTATTGCGCTACTTGAGAGGCACATCGGGATATGGTTTGTGGTACAGACAGGAGGATGATGTGAAGCTATGTGGCTTCGCGGATGCAGATTGGGCAGGGAGCCCAACGGACAGAAAGAGCACATCAGGAGGGGTCTTCAGTATTGGATCGACAGTAGTTTCTTGGTACAGCAGGAAGCAGAGATCCGTGGCACTCAGTTCAGTGGAGGCCGAGTATATGGCAGCAAGTTTGGCTGCATGCGAGGCTAAATTGATGAGGAAGATCCTGGTTGGTTTGTTCGGTTCTCATTTGGATCCTACTGTGATTTACTGTGATAATCTAAGTTGCATTAAACTCTCGGCTAATCCTGTATTTCATGATAGATCTAAGCATATTGACATCAGGTACCATCATATCAAAGATTGTGTGCAGTGGAGGATCATGTTGCTTTCATACATTCCAAAGGAAGATCAGGATGCTGATATTCTGACGAAGGCTCTCACCAGGAGCAAATTCAAGTACCACCGAGGAAGGATAGGGGTTGCTGATAATCCATATCTTGTCGAGAGGGAGTGTTGAGATTGCAACAAGATGATGGAGCTTAGTGAAAAGAGTCGCCTTCACTAAGTGGGCCCGCAGGCAAATTATGGCGCAAGTTCTATTTTTTATCACAGTGTGGATGATCACAGTGTGGGTGATCATAGTGTGAGTGATCACAGTGTGAGTAATCACAATGTGGGTGACCAAAGTGTGGGTGACCACAGTGTGGGTGATCAAAGTCTATTTTTAGACTGGCTGTCAAAAATAGAAAAGTCAAATATTATTGTCTCATAATAATATTTGGACTATAAACTTGATCTTATTCTCTTGAAGCACTTCAGTTTGAGCTACAGATGTGGCCCATGTAGCTGTCAGAAGGAAGTATGCTTTTCTTATGAGTTAGTTGAGTTTTTTCATGCATGACTTCAGTTAGAACTCAATCAGTTGAGTTTGGTGGAGTTGATTGTGGAGTTGACGGAGTTGTGTTCAGTTTGACTTGGTTAAACTAGTTGTAGTTAGTCTAACTGCAGATAGACTAATGATGAGTTGTTAAACTAATTATTAACTCATAATACAACTATAGAATACATCAGTTAACTCAGTTGCATGTCAGTGCATGTTCAGTTCAGCAGGGACAAGTGTTAGAGAATCAGATTGCTATCAGTTGTGACTATAGTTGTGCATCAGATCTTGCACAATGAAGGGATTGAGTATGCCAATGAGTTTTCTCATGTATTTGCCTAGTTTGTAGCTTCTGCTCACGTCTTACACATTGTGAGTGATTCTTTGGAGGTGAAATACGAGTTTGGTAGACCATTCTCATTCATTCATAAGCAGGTATTGAGCAGTGGAGGCAGGCAAGCAGTGGAATAGATTTGGAGATCAGATCTTAGCTGTATTGTGTGTAGCATGAGGAGATAGTACTGAGTACTTGGGATGAGTATTGTACTATGTATTTTTACATGATTAAATCACTATAATATACAGATAGTTTGGGTTTTTAGCGAGATGCTTTCCCCAGGAAAATATTGCGTTGATATGTGTGATTGATGCTTCTATGTACACCTGTGAATGTTTCTGCTTCTATAAATTGATGATCAACGTAGAGGATGTTATGTATTATGCATGTTCTTCTTATAAGTGTATAATCAGGATAATCTCTATGAATATGTGTCATATTATTCAAAATTTCTACATGGTATCGGAGCTAGATAATTGTAGAAAAAGTTTCTACATGCGAGAGGCACAGGAGTGTTGCACCAGTTCAGGATGGCATAGAGAGGTGTTCAACAGTGCAAGATGCATGGAGTGTTGCAATAGCTCAGAGGTCAGAGCTGGAGCACTTGTCAGCAGCAGATAGAGCTTCAGCATCAGAGTATGTTTCTAGCCCAACAGAGAGGTCAGTGGGGAGTTTTTTTTTTCTGTTCCGAGAGTTTCTGGAGCAACCACACTTTGTAAATGTGTTGCATGTAGAACATTCCAGAGGTACAAGATTGCGTTCGTGTTGAAGCCTTTCTTATTGAGAGGGAGTGTTGAAAAATGGCAACAAGAAATGCTAAAAATAGAAGTGATAGAAATAGAACTGCTAAAAATAGCAGTTTGGGTACCAGTCCATGATCGGGAAACAGGGAATGAAAAATGGAAGTGCTAAAAATAGAATTCTATTTTTAGCAGTTTAGGATGGATTCCTATTTTAGTCAGTCCTTGGACTAAAAATAGGAAGTAAAATTCGATTTGATATTAACAGCAGTTTGAAAATTAATTGATTAATTCATTCTTCAGTTAATTAGTTAAGGAAAATCAAACTTGAAGTCTATGGGGGGACATGCAACAATTTATCTATTATTTGAGGAATTTATCCATCAATTAAAGAGATAAGGATGAGTTGTAATTAGTTGGCTCAGTTAACTGAGTCAAGTCTAGTTAGATTAATTTAACAGTTTGTTAAATTAATAAGAGTTCAGTTAGTTAATGCTTGCATGCATGTAACTACTGTATTTCAAATAACTGAGTATTCATTCATTGATAACTCATGCATTTCAGTTCAGGTAGAGACCCAGTTGAGATTAGAGAAGGGATAGTGTATTATCAGTTGGATGAATATTTTTCCTATAAAGGAAGCTCATCCATGATGAGGATTTATCTCCTTCAGGATTGCGCAATTAGATCAGAGGTTGGTGAGTGTGTGAAGAGGCAAATTCACACAGGTGGTTGCACCAGACACCAATCCGAATTGTGAAAAGGAATAGGAGGCTTGGAGGGAATACTAGAGGTTAGATAGAGGACTTTGACTATCTATGAGCAGCAGAGGTATTGCAAAGAGAGCATTATAGCTTTTGAGCTGATTCTTTTTGTAATACTGGTTATATTTCCACTTGTATGATAATATAGAGTTGCGGTTTTAGGATGAGGCTTTCCTTGGGTAAATTCTTCTTTGTTATGTGTGACTGATTCCTTCTTATCAGTTATATGTGTTCTTATTGATGTTGCTCATGTTCGATTAAGCTTCCACTAAATTGTTTGTAGAAGTAGATAAAGTGTTTTGCTTTAGTACATTGCATTACCAAGTGATCTACAGTGGGAATTTCTACACGATATCGGAGCACAGTGATCATGGAAGAACAATATAAAAGAAGGGAGAAGTTGAAGTTTGTGATTCTTGAATATAGAAATTGAGTTCTTATCACATCTCTATTTCACCTATGGCGTTCTCTAGTTTGAGACTCGAATATGCCCTTGATGGCAGTTCGAATTATACAACCTAGAAGGATCACATGGAAGCAGTACTAGAGGATAATAGTCTAAAGAACTTCATTGATCACGAAGTCCTAAAGCCGACTGGTGATGCTGAGTTGGTTGAATGGAAGAAATGTGTGGCTAGAGCAAGGAGAATCCTTCTAAAGGGAGTTTGAGATCACATAATCTCGAGTCTCCATGGCAAGGAGACACCATTTTCAATGTGGAAAACATTGAAAGATCTATATCAAAATAGCAGTGATTAGAGGAAGCTCGCACTGAAGGACAAACTTTGAAATATCAAGTGTGAAAAGGGTGACACGATCTCTGTGTATCTAAGCAAGCTCACCACATGCAGGGATGAGCTTGGAAGTGTAGGGATCATGACAACTAATGATGACATGGTGAGTCTTGCACTCCTCGGTCTTCCTAAGAGTTGGCATAGCTACCAGGACTCGGTTAATGGAGGAGAGAAACTACCAAATTGGGAATGAATTTGGTCGGATTTGATACAGGAGAAGATAAGAAGAAGCACCAGAGATGGTTCTTCATCCATGGAGGATGAAGAAAACTATGCCTTAGTGAGTAAGGCGAAGAAGGGGAAGTAGGAGGTTTCTCTTTCTGAATCCAATTCTTCCCATGGTGGGAAGAATTTTGAAAAATTGAAAGTGCGATGCTTTTGTTGTCATGAGGTGGGCCATTTTGCTACAAATTGTCCACAGAGGAAATCCAAGAAGGGATCCAGGGAAGGATTTGAAGTTGAGGCACTTGCTTCACTTGAGTTGGATTTCACACTCCCCGCATGCATGGTTTCATCCATGGTGGGAAGTGGTTGGTTTCTTAGCAGCAGAGCTCATTTCCACATGACTGGTGACAAGAGTTTGCTCAGTACTTTGGAGGATAAAGATCTCCAGATACTCAAAGTGATGGGTAATGATGTAAAGTATAGTGTCTCAGGTGTAGGCACAGTTATTTTTTAGGGGTAGCATGCAGCTTGCCTTACCTTGACAGATGTCAAGTATGTACCAGGACTAAAGAGAAACTTGGTGTCAATCACGATGCTCGAAGACAGAGGCTATGATGTCGTCTTCAGTAAGGGAAAGGTTTTCCTTAGACAAATCATCACTAAACAGGTGAAGCAGATCGGTTCACATGTCAAGAACCTGCATCCTGTTGAGGTTCAAGATGCATGGAAAGCCTTGAGCAGCAAGGCAACTAATGGAGACTTGGTGGTTGAGAGGTAGAGTATATTACCTCTCAACATGTAGTGCTAGAAGAATGTTGGGTATACGACCAAAGTCCCACATTAACTAGAAGTGGGGAGGATCATGGGTATATAAGGATGGACAAATATCTCCATTGGTATGAGGCCTTTTGGGAGTACGTCCAAAAGAAAATCCATGAGGGGTTAGGCCTAAAGTGGAAAATATCATACCATTGTGGAGATATGTGGTGTCCAGAGTCCTTATAAGTGGTATCAGAGCCATGCCCCGAAGTTAGCCAAGTGGATGAATCCTCGGAATGCCGAACGAAGGTGGTGGGCCCCGGTCCGAAGTTAGCCAAGTGGATGAATCCTCGGAATGCCGAACGAAGGTGGTGAGCCCCAGTAATATCATGATGGGATCCATGGATGAGCTCGGTTAGACATGTGGTGTGCTCCGGATTCTTCATGGACATGTCCTGGTCCCAACACGGTGAAGAGGAGTTGACCTGGGATAGAGCAAGCTCTCGAAGTAGGTGGTGCTCCATGTAAGGCGTGTGCTTCCAACGTATTGGAGCAAAGAATCCTAGTTTGTAGAGAGTGGATGGATGGATAATCGTTTGAGGGGAGGCTCGATGGTCCTTTGTTCGAGGGGAGGATTGTTGGGTATACGACCAAAGTCCCACATTGACTAGAAGTGGGGAGGATCATGGGTATATAACGATGGACAAATATCTCCATTGGTATGAGGCCTTTTGGGGGTAAGTCCAAAAGCAAATCCATGAGGGCTTAGGCCCAAAGTGGACAATATCATACCATTGTGGAGATATGTGGTGTCCAAAGTCCTTACAAAGAAGTCTCAGATGATTGTGGAGGAACCATGATTGGTGCAGCAGCTTCAGGAGGTTGTGGAGCAACCATAATAGGGGAAGTTGAGTGGAGATCGAGTAGAGACATCTACTCATGTAGATACCTCTAGTAGGGGGAAATTTCGAGCTAGGTTGGCTGAGGGATCACATGCAACCATACCTCCAGGTAGGAGTTGGGGCGATGTGGAGTGATCATTGTAAGGAGGAGGGGCAGGATCCTTGAGGTTCCCAACCTCTTTGATTCGAATTTACTACAGGAACCCCAATGAGGAGCAACAAGACTAGTTGATTGGGTAGAGACAGATGTGGATGGAGTGGCAGAGAGAGCTACAGTGCAGGAGTCCCAAGGCTGTGTAGAGCTATCAAGCTACAACAATGCCTGAGGCACAGGAGTGTTGCACCAATGCAGGATGGCACAGAAAGGTGTGAAACGGTGCGAAATGCATGGAGTGTTGTAGCATCTCAGAGGTCATAGAGGGAGCACTTGTCAGCAACATGTAGAGCTTCAACATCAGAGTATGTTTCTAGCCCAACGGAGAGGTTAGTGGGGAGTTTTTTTGTTTCGAGAATTATTGGAGCAACCACACTTGGTACATGTGTTCCATGTAGAACATTCCAGAGGTATAGGATTAGGTTCGTGTTGAAGCCTTTCTTGTTGAGAGGGAGTGTTGAAAAATGGCAACAAGAAATGATAAAAATAGAAGTGCTGAAAATAGAAGTTTGGGTACCAGTGCTAGATTCCAAACGTGGAATGAAAAATGGAAGTGCTAAAAATAGCATTCTATTTTTAGCACTTCAAGATGGATTCCTATTTTAGTCAGTCCCTGGATTGAAAATAGGAAGTAAAATTCGAATTTGATATTAATAGCAGTTTGAAAATTAATTAATTAATTCATCTTGAGTTAATTAGTTAAGGAAAATCAAACTTGAAGCCTATGTGCTGACATGCAACAGTTTAACTATTAATTGAGGAATTTATCCATCAGTTAAAGAGATAAATATGAGTTGTAATTAGTTGGCTCAGTTAACTAAGTCAGGTCCAGTTAGATTAATTTAACAGTTTGTTAAATTAATGAGAGTTCAGATTGTTAATGTTTGCATGCAACTACTGTATTTCAGATAACTGAGTATTCACTTATGGATAACTCATGCATGTCAGTTCAGGAAGAGACCCAGTTGAGATCAGAGAAGGGATAATGTACTATCAGTTGCATGAATATTTTTCCTATAAAGGAAGCTCATCCATGATGAGGATTTATCTCCTTCAGGACTGTGCAGTTAGATCAGAGGTTGGTGAGTGTGTGAAGAGGAAAATTCATACGTGGTTGCACTGGACCCCAATCAGAATTGTGCAAAGAAATAGGAGGCTTGGAGGGCAGACCAGAGGTTAGATAGAGGCCTTTGACTATCTATGAGCAGCATAGGTATTGCAAAGAGAGCAGGATAGCTTTATATTTCCACTTATATGATAATAGAGAGTTGGGGTTTTAGGCTGAGACTTTCCCCGGGTAAATTCTTTTGTGTTATGTGTGATTGATTCCTTCTTATCAGTTATATGTGTTCTTATTGATGTTTCTCATGTTTGATTAAGCTTATGCTAAATTTTTTTGTATAAGTAGATCAAGTGTTTTGCTTTAGTACATTGCATTACCAGGTGATCTACAGTGAGAATTTCTACAATTACTATTTTGACAAATATCTCCATCGACAAGGTTTTTTAAAGGGATCAGCTAATAGCAATCTATATACAAATATTGACAATAATAAATTGCTAATACTTGTTGTTTATGTTGATGATATCATTTTTGGTAGCAATGAAGAAGCCATGAGTCAGAAGTTTGCTTCGGTAATGCAGCAAGAATTTGAAATGTCTCTGCTTGGTGAGCTTATATATTTTCTTGGTCTACAAGTTCAACAAAATAAAGATGGTGTTTTTCTATCACAAACCAAATATCTCAAACAGATATTGAAAAGGTATGTCATGGAAGATTCTAAACCACTATGTACCCCAATGGTAACAGGATGCAGTCTCAGCTGAAATGATGAATCAGCAGCAGTACATCAACCAACTTATAGCTCCATGATTGTCAGTCTACTTTATCTAATAGGTAACCGATCGGACATCATGCATGCAGTAGGGACAGTTGGAAGATTCCAAGAAAATCCAAAGGAATCACACCTTCAGGCAGTGAAAAGGATTTTCACATATCTTCAAGGAACACAAAAATTTGGTTTATGGTATCCTAGAGATACAGATCTTACACTTCATGAATATACAGATGCAGATTGGGTAGGAAGTGTTGATGACAAAAAAAGCACTAGTGGTGGTGTATTCTATATGGGTTCCAGGTTAGTATCTTGGTTTAGCAAGAAAAAAAGTTCAATTGCATTATCTACAGGTGAAGCAGAATATGTCGCTATTGCATCTTGTTGCACACAACTACTTTGGATGATGCAAACCTTGAAAGACATTCAGATCACATGTACTCCACCCACCTCCATTCTTTGTGATAATACAGGTGCCATCAGTATTTCAAAGAATCCAATCATGCATTACAAGACCAAGCACATACCCATCAAATATCATTTTCTGCGTGACAAGTGCTTGAACAAAACGTCAAATTGGAGTATGTTCCCTCCAAAGAACAGGTTGCTGATATATTCACCAAACCACTGCCCAAAGAGACATTTGAAGATCTCAGATAGAAGCTGGGAGTAGTTTCTACATCATCCTGCTGTTAAATCCTATCTGTTTCAGAGAAAGGTTGGTATATGCGAGTTTCATGAAGCGTAATCGTGTAAATATGTTGGTCTCTATGGATACAGTCGCATATATGTTGGCTTGAGGAAAACAGTGGGCCAGACTCAGGAAGAAAGGGGTCTGATATGGTTTAGTTAATCATCTGCTCTGTTTGATGATGGTTGTAGTTTGTGGATGACATGTGGAAATATGTTGGCTCTCATAAGTTGTTGATAACTTGATGTATATTTGATTGATGAAGATGCCTGGATAACTCTTCTATTTGAAATGATAAGATATGATAGTGATCATTTGGCATAGGTTCAGGGGGAGCATATGCTTCTAATAATGCATTGTTGGCATTACCTTAGAAGATCTTGGTACAGATTCACACAATTGTTTTTTATTTAGGAGGAACAGGTTCAGGGGCAGAACATGGTTGCTAGTCTGGATGCTGATTGACAGATGTTGTTGATGATAGTTGCTGCTTATACTATCATGGTCTTGTTTAAGATATTTGGTCTCTGTTATATATGTCATGTATATATTTTAATGTAAAGGTCATGAACGACCTAATTTTTTACCCCTCTATGCCTGGGATGGATGATGTAATGTTTCGACATGTATAAACAATTGGTATATCCCCACTTGGTTGGGTGGATGAGTCAAACTTGGTATATCCCCACTTGGTTGGGAGATGGATGTATGTCTGAGTCATTGTTGATAGGAAGGTCATTTGTGATGTATGTATAGAGTCATGTTCTTCTTTTAGAACATATTTTTGCAGAGCTTGCTTATATTCAAGGGAGCATGGACTCGATCATGAAGCTCAATCAACATACTTCAGCATATCATAGAATTCAACATGTACTCAGGGGGAGCATGACCCTTTTCCCTTAATGACAAAGGGGGAAAGTGACTTGGGGTTTCCATCAAGTCCAAAGGGGGAGATTGTTGGCATTATGACACAGGTGTTGTCCTTGATGGAAACTCACTCAGATGACAGATCATGGTTCAACAGGTTAACAACAAAGAGTTTAGATTAGACTTCACAGGATGAAGAAAGAGAGGTATACATAGGTTCACCATTGTCCAAGCTGCGTATACACGCGGGTTCACTATATACAACTCACGTATACGTACACACATACTTTCACAGAATGAAAGGCACATATATCTTGGAAAACTAAGTTTTGGTCCAATGTATTTGGTCCATGGTATTTTGATCCATGGTATTGGTCCAAGGTATCTAGTCTAAGGTATTGACCCTAGGTATTGGGTCCAAGTTATTGGTCGTAAGTTGTTTTGGTCCATGGTATTGAGTAAGGTGTAAGACTATAAAAGGAAGGGAAGCAAATTAGGCCAAGGCACTCAAGTATGGAATATCTGATGAAGAGTAAGACCTAGTATACAGGTTATTGGGCATAGCTGGATCTGAACCGAGGATTAACCTTAGCACTTGATGAAGGATAAGATCTAATGATGGGTCAAGATCTTAAGGCTTGAAGTGAATTATCTTTATGTGGTTTGATCATTTATCTGAATAACTGGCAAATGTTGTAGTCTGTAAATATGATGATCTGGGTATAACTGAAGTTTGGAATTGTTGTAATGTTTAAATCATCATTTATAGATCTGTACGTAGGTTCACTTTAACAAAGGTGCATATACACGCTGGTTCTGCATATCAAAATAGCGTATACATCATAAATTTGATTTGAAGATCTGTACGCAGGTTCGCCTTGAGGAAAGTGTGTATGCACGCAGGTTCATCACATGGAAGTAGCGTATACCTTATAAAATATGTTTTAGCTACTTCTGTTTGCTGTTGTATTTTTCTGGGTTCTGGCTACTATATTCTGGTTACAACATTCTAAAAGATCAGATTGAAGGGTTGTCAAAGTGATTGATTGATTCGATTATGGTTGGTTCCAAAGGAGATTGGTTGATGCAGATATATTTGATTATTGAGTGATGTTTTTGATGGATCCAGTTTGAAAATTTATGAAACATGGTCCTTGTGAGAAAAGAGAAGGTTGTAGCCTTATGTAGGTTGGCACCTACGTACTAGTAAAAGAGCTAGGGGGTTGTAGCTCCCTTCCAGTAAATGCTGGCGAATGAGAGAAGGTTGTAGCCTTCTGCAAGTAGAAGCCTGCGTACTAGTGTAAGACTGAACTAGTACAAAAATTGTAAAAAGAAGTTTCTTATTATTAAAAAGAAGACAAAGATGATTGTAGCAGGTGGTTTTCCCCCACATTGGGTTTCCACCTTATATCTTGTGTTCATGTGTGAGATTGTCTGTTTTGTTTTTACTGCACCTAGTTACTATTTATATGGTTCTAATGCACTGATTAAATATCAACATATGATGAATTAATTGAATCATAAGTTTTCTAGATATATGCTAGTTGCCTTAAACACAGTTGCATATACACGCGAGTTCCATTAACTAAAGTAGCGTATATGAATCTAATTATGGAAATGAAAAAATTATTGACTTTCTAATACTAATTCAGCCCCCCTCTCAGTATTATTTCCAACAGGATGGTTAATCCACCTTATGTCCTTCAGTCTTCGCAGTACGTTCAACCTGGCTCATCCACTTTTTAGGGTGAATATGGCCAGATTCAGTTCGAAAATTTTCCGAGCATTGTTCTAGTACCCTTGCAACAACAAGGATATACTCTACAACAATAAGGGAAACCTTTGTTGAAGAAAGGGCCATCCACACAATAGCAAGGGCAGATGATATCGTGGCAAGGTCAACTGCAACAACCACAGGGGAAACCCTCGCAACAGTTGCATCCAACCATGTAGCAGCAAATGCAGTATGCTCTGCAAACCTCCTAGCCTATGTCTTTGCAGGGCCAACCTTTGCAACCCTACGGACATGTTTTTCAGCTGCAAGGTTAGCCCTTGCAGCAGCAGAGCCAACCCAAGCAGCAACAACCCTTATATACATATCATTAGGGTCAACCCTTACAAGGACAAGCCTAGGGTCAAGTCTTGCAATAGCAGGCCCAAAATCCTAATGTCCTAGGTCAACAAGTGTGCAGTCCTTATGCCCAAGGGAAATAGGTCCAAAATCCCTATGTCCAAGGGAAACAAGTATACAATCCTTATGCCCAAGGGTAGTAGGTCCAAAATCCTCTTTTTTAGGGGCAACAAGTTCAAAACCTGTATGTTCAGGGACAACAGGTACAATGTCCATATGCCCAAGGTCAACAGGCTCAACAACCTCTTAACCCGTATGTTGCTTTTCAACAACCTATGAACGGACAGTTCCAAGGTGTTCAAGGTCAAAATCCTCCCTACGGCTAAGGTAACCCACAATGGGGGTAGAATCAAATTCCATATAGCCAAAATCCCCCACTATGGGGCCAAAATCCTTACCAGCAAGGATGAGCTCCTCCGGTCAGACCCACTTATTAACCTCCAATGCCTTTTAATACTCAATTGTCATTCTTGGCCACACTAGAGTTGCTAGACGTGTCTTGTGCTACGAATGACCCAAACCTTCATTCGCCATACTAGCCTCCATTTCCGTCCAAGATTCTGAGTGATTGTCCTAAGTTTGATGGGAAAGAAAAATAAGATCCTCAAGTCCATGTGATGGCATATCAGCTTTGGTGCTCTTCAAATTCTTACTTTGATGATTCTATTCATCTTTATCTTTTCCAACGAACCCTCATAGGTGTTGCATCCAAGTGGTACATTGAGCTTCCTCAAAGTACTTACCATGAATTTAACTCTTTAGCCATGTCTTTCCTCACACATTTCCAGTTGCCAGTTTGCTATGAAACTAACACCTATCTACTCATGTTGCTTAAGCAAGATACTGTGACACACATCTCCAATCACATCCAAGAATGGAGATGTAGATGTTGCCTGATCAAATTTGAGATTACTAATCAGTTTCTCACTGAATGGTTCACGAATTAATTTGTAGCTACGATTGCTCATGATATAGCTATGGGTGGATGTGTTAATGAAGAGCAAGTGATTGCTCATGACTAGTACTTAGATCTTGTTTATTCTTAGTCTATCACTTTATATGAGTTATTACCCGATGCTCCGTGGTCATTGTCCGATCCCATGACATCGAAGTCGTAGACTACACCTCTTGTTGGTGGAGTAATTGGTTCAGTTTCCGAGAACCCTACTAAATATTCTTCTAAAAAAAAGTTGGTCTCAAACGCTGCTTCCAATAGTTCCTCCCAGAATCCACCTAGCCCTGGTAAAACCTCAGAGGTCCACGTTGTCCAGCCTACCACAGCAGACAAATCATTGAAAGGTAAGAAGAAAGTCAAAGGCAAAGGTAAAGTCGATGCCCTAAAATAGGGACCCCCTAAGTTGTCTGCTGGTGATTCTTCACAATGGAAGCCCAAGTATTCATGCCTCATTTGTGAGCAGGATCACTATACTAAGGATTGTCCTCAATGATCCAAAGTTAGTCGTTTTCTTAAAGGGACCCCAGTTGTCCAAAAAGAGTCGTTTCCATCTCAGTAGACTCAAATGGTAGACCAACCTCAATCATCTACTTCCTCAGGATCTCAAGTGTTCATGATGAGTATGCTTATTAATGTGGCTACTAGATCAAAATATTACCAAACTCCTGCTCTGATAGTTGGGAAAGATAAAGAAGCCACCCCTTCTTCTTCTGCCCTAAGTTCTGGCCCTCTTCATATCGAGCGCCCTAACCCTGATTCCGCTATATGGCCACCCTCTCAAGGTGTGCTAAGGAAATCCTCATACAATCCCAATGCTCAAGTCACTCAGCACTATAATTTGTTAAGGATTTGGCTCAGGAACCATCTAGTATGTCCGCTCTCGAGGTGCTCCAAAGCTGTCTGTCTCAGCGGAAATATTTGTTGTCAGCTATTGGAGGTATTGATCCTACCAATTCCAATTTGATATTTTTTGATCTAGAGAACCATGTTCTAGGCCTGCGTCATCAGATTTCCTTTCTCATTCAGGTAATCATCAATGAGAAGACCATCCACAAGACTGTCATCGATGAAGATGCTTCCACCTACATCATGTCAATCACATGTTGGAATGCCATTGGTTCTCCTACTTTGAATGAATCCTTGAACACTTTGGAAGCTTTCAACGAGCATGATTCGCGGCCCTTCGGTGTCTTACCTAACCTTGCCATTACTTTGGAGGGAAAGATAGTACATGTTGAGGTACAAATTTTTGACGCTAATCTCAATTATAATCTTATGCTCTGTCGAAGCTGGACCCATGCCATGCATGATGTAGCCTCCTCCCTATTCCACGTGATTCGTTTCACCCATCAAGGGAATATTGTCACTATCAACCAGCTATCCTTCTTTGCCTCTTCCTCCTCAGATGGCAATGTTCTATATGTCAAGCACATTGGTGCTCCCTATGAGAGTGTGGGGGGAAGTCTTTTAAAATATTCTGCCTTGATGGGAATTTTTCTTCTCCCACCTCCTGATGTTGCCTCTTTCAACATGATCTCAGTCAAATTTGATCCTTGGGTCATACCTTCACTAGATCTTGTTGATACCTGGGCCGAGGTTATGCCACTTAGTCCTACCAAAATCAATTACGTGGAGATTGTTTCAGCCTCAAGTTTCGTATCCTCTGATTCTACTATTTTGAGGACTTATCTCGATACGTATTCTCAATCCCCATAGATTGGTGCTTTGGAATCTCCTGATCCCTTAGCCACAAGTTTTCTTGCTGAAGAAAGTATCATGGAAGTAATGTTTCTTGAGGAACCACCTTGGAACGATATCCATCATTGTTCCTCTTTCCTGCCTAGCGCGACAACCATGTTTATGTGTTTTGAGCAATTCTCTTCTCCACTACCTACTGATGTGTCAGTTTATCCTGACATGGTCAAGATCTTTCCGTTGAGGGCACCTTTATCCCTTCATGGATTAACGAATTTTCTCCCTCCCTGAGTTTTTACTGATTGCCCATTTATTGCACTTGGATTGCCATCTGACTCGTAAAACTCCCTCTCATAGGGGGCATGGGGGCAACGCCTTATATGAGTTCTACTCTATTATTTGGTCGAGTCGATGCTTACTCATCATGTCAACAGTAAAAATTTGGTGTTCATCTATGTTGATTGATTACTCGAGTCCCAACATGGACTCTCTAAAGAAGTACTATGCTTAGGTCATCTTGCATGCATACTTGTGTACATTAGTGTGTCATCCATTTTTGTACAGTGTTGTTTCGAGCGTTAGTTTTCAAACAGTTTTCATGTTCACTATGTTTTCCCTACTTTGCAAATGTCTGTGACTCCTCACATCGGTTTCGCTGACGGTGCTTTCTGTAGTACCCGGAACCTATCATCCATGACATGGGATATTTATGACCCTCATGGTGATTTGATTGATCTTCATAGTATTTGTTTAGGTTGCACAACTAACAACATTGCTGAATACAGTGCGGTCATCGAACTGTTGTCAGAAGCCATTGCTCTTGACATTCAAGAGTTGGTTGTCAACCTAGATTCATAACTTGTTGTCCTTCAACTGAATGGCCAATATTCTATCAGAAACCCTCAGATATTGAGAATGTATCTCCGTATTTGTCTACTGGAAAGGAATTTTGATTACATTACATATCATCATATTCCTACGCATGAATATATTGACAGATGCATTAGCTAATTATTTGTTGGATAGACATTTATGAAACATGTGAAAAAACCAAAACAAATCATTTGTACCATAGTAAGCAATACAATACAACATATATATGCGGTGATAATGTTTGATACATAAAAAGCCCAAAAGATAATATGTGTGTTCAAAATAACATTGCCAGCTCGCAGGCCTCATATATCTGTGGCACGCAGGCCTCAAAAATGTAAAATGTTGGACATAGGAACTAATCAACATGGTGATCGTGGTAGCATGACATGGCCTATGCGATACGAGTTACCAATCGGTGGATTTGATTCGATACTCCCACCGTGTTTCTCTGGTACTAGCGAGAAATGGCTCTCACCTGAGCATACTCCGGGACCACGAGTCAACCCCTCAAGGTTCCATGCGATCTCCTCCTCGTTGTCATTCCCCTCCTAATAAGGAGAGACAATATCAAACTGGCGAGTGACGCACCTGACTATTGGGAACATCCTAGCAGAATGGTCTAGTCCAACATTTGCATTGACAAAAAAAAATGTTATAAACACATATAATATCAAAAACAATTAAAAAAATCACAAAGTTAAAAATTGTTCTTTTACCTTCATCGTCAAAATCCTCTCCATCTGGCAGTGGAATATCTGGATCTCCATGGAAGTTGGTGTCACTATATGTCCACTCCTCCACGACAATCAGTTGTCGTAGTAGCCATGAAAAGAAGGCAGGACTGTAAGACATATGCCAACCCCCATTGATCCTAGGCATCAAACGACTCCAGCGGGCCATTCGTGGGTTGTGTGGCATCAAAGGATCTACCTTAGTCAATTGGTACTAGAACAGTGGTACTCGTTCCAAGAAAAAGATCACTAGTATGGATTTGAAGAAAAATTGCTTCAGATTCCCCGCTTTGGCTTTTGTCAGCTGGAATTTTATGTTGATCTTGATGCCTTCTACCCAATTAAATATTTTCGGTGCTATATAGTCAATGGCACATAGGAATTTCAACTTGTTAGTCTCATGCATTGTCTGGGACCCCCCCACTCTATTGATAGCCAATAATAGCACTCTCAGTATCAGATCTCGCACGGTGTCAATCTCAATCTTGCCGCTCTTAGATTTGAGGTCTTCAAGGCAATTTTCAGCAAGAAACACGGATATTCTTGCCCCAATCAGTTGTGACCCACATAAGTTGACTAGTTCCCCTCTCTGGGACAGTCCTGTGATGAAATATATGATTGATGTTTCTAACTCTAGCTCCTAGTCACTAATGATGAATATTTTCTGATTTGTGTCTGAGAGACTAATCAGGTACCGAAGCAGCTCAAGTTGGGCCCGTATCCTCAGTGTGAGAAAGAACTTGAGGAGCCCACAGTTCATCAAAGCATTCAAGCATTTTGGATCATTTAGTGCCTGAGTTTCCACATCTTCGTGCTCATGTTCTTTCCAGTCTACCATTTTCGATGATTATTTCTTGCAAAAACCATATATTTAATTCAATAATCATTTTTGGCCCATAAAATTCAGCTTCCAATGGTGGTTTTGAAGGGAAATTGATTTTTTCCCTATTCACGGCACTGACACGCCTATTTTAAAAATAGTTGTGCCGATGGCGTGATAGGTTGTTTTAATCACCCTTAGCCGGCACAATTTTGTGCCTGGAAGTCGCGCTGACTAAGGGTGAAAAACTTTTGACAAAACCCCCCTAAAAAATCCAAAAAATGGATGAGAACAAGAATAAATGATATGAAAATGGAGCTTAGGGCTTTGGCTCTTACTTGTAACTGGTGGCTCGGTGAATGACCTCCCGGATCTCCCACAATATGTTCTGGAACAATTAGGGCAAAAGTGGGTGAAAGGTCTTTCACAGCAACGTAAAATAGTAAATGGTAAAAAATATTTACTTTTCCTCCCTTTTATTCAGTTTTTCATGAAATATTAGGTTTTGTAAATGTTTTGACCTATTTTGCCTCAAGAATTGGATAATGCATTTTCCCTTTTTGCGCAGCGACAAGTGATGGATGTTCGACGATGATGCCGAGTCACGTTTCAACTCTTTTCTCGACTCGTAAAACTCATATGAAAAGATTGTTGATTATTTTTCCCTTTTGACTCATGAAAGAGAATAAAATGGGGGGTTTTCTTTGAAGCTCTTTTCCGACCCTTTAAACACGAAAAGATCGCTGAGCTCTTGTCGTTTTGAACTTGTAAACAGATGCGAAACGTCATGCGCCCAGTTTAAGTTTCCCCCTTTTTCGAGCTGGGATGCACTATTTACGAAAAAGGTATTCCTTGATTGAAATGGTCAAGCAGTTCTCTCAAGTATCGTTTTCTACCTTTTCAGGCTCGAGAGACACAAATGTAAGAAAAGGGGCCATGTGGAGTTTTATTTTCTGTGTCTTTTTCGAACTCTTTAAACATGAAAAAGATACTGAGTTACACCTTTGTCAGACTCGTTAAAATGTTAAACGACATTTGATTTGTCACCATGACGAACATGAGTTTCTACTTCCTAGGGCTCGTTAAACTTACTACGTTGGATTCATCCGCAGGATGAACTTATAGTGCGAGCATATGCTATCCCCTTCAAGCTTGCGATTTGGGGTACTTGCCAAAAATGGTGGGGGGGAATTTGTAAATCTAATCAGTTGTGCCGGAAGCTCACTCTTTAACATGACACTTTCTGCTTTGTGTCGGGATGGGATATCCTGCTTTATATCGTTAACCTCACTCGGTTGGCCCATTTATTTTTTCCTTCCATCTAATCTCTACCACGTCAGCATGACCACTGATCCTATGGGTCCAAAAGCTGTCAAACTTCTAGTCATATCGCCAATATGTTCAAGAGTTGTCCTTCTGTAGTTACACTTACGTCTAATTCTTTGTATCACCCAAAATCATTTTGCATCCCTTTGTCTCGTGTCGATGATGTGGGATACATTATGGCCCTCCTTCGATGCGGTCACTTCCTATCGACTTCAAATCATTATTCGGGAAGTTAACCGAGAGATTCCATTCAAGTACCTTAGAGCTTGCATGCCCTAATGGCAAGTTCTTCGCACTCGACAACAAGTTCACATCATTGGATTTCGATCAAGTGATTTCATGGGTGTTTGACTTCAGTTCCTCTATTCACATTCCTTGGATTATGTTGATAGTACCTTGAGGACCATTGTCATTATTGGTGGTTTCTCTCAGACTTGTTAACAATTTACATCATTGGCTGGTAATCAAGCAATTTTCTAGCATGTTCGACGTGAACACATCTATTCACATGTTGGAATTTGTACTTTGATTGGGTCGTGTTGGAGTGCAAGACCCTGGGCTCAGATCACAAAAGTCCAGATTGCGAAGTGATGTGACATGGTTATGTTGATATACATGTTTCTTTCATAAGGATGGTTGCGACCATAACATGAGTTATCATAGGTGATCCTTCTCAGTATTGGATGGCTTCAACCATACCTTGGTTTCAATATGATCCTCTTTATAGGATGGTTGTGCCCATGCCTAGATCCATTTACATGATCATTCTCTAGATAGCTGCATCCATGCCATGGTTCATGTATCCTTTGACAGGGTTTTCAGTTATGTATATGTATCTGTACTTTCTTGTAGGTTTTCCAATGACAGATCCTAGTTCCCCATGCTGATTCATAAAGCATTTCATCCCTCACTCTAGTTCGGCCTTCACGCTTTAGGGGGCATCTGTTACACAACAATTTGTCACTATCCTTGTAGTCTCTATTCCTTGATCCTAGAGGACCTCTATAGTGAACCCTAGATGCTTTCCCTTCATGAACAAACTTCAATTGTGTCCCTCTTCATGAGCACAACAATTCCCTTTTGCACCATTTCCCAAAAATATTCTGTTTTTCCCAGTTTATAAGACCAGTGCTAATGACCCTTGTCCTCCTCGCGCCAATATGTAGCGATTAACATTGTCCCTAGCACTGATCAGAGTGACTAAGCTTTGTTCCAGTCATGCCGATCCTCTTATGGAAAGTTTTTTAAATAAGGAGCCGAAGCTTCCAGCTTTAGAAGCTTCGTAATGGAAGTCTGGTAAATGGTGGAGCTAGATGGAGTCAAGGATGTCTGTTTGGGCTCCTTTTCCCTATAACGATGGAACTACCTCAAGAGATAAGACCCTCTCCCATGAGAAGAGGAACCATATCTAATCTATTCATGCGATATAAACCTCCATTTCTCCCAAGCACAAGTTAGTGTTAGGGTTGAAGTGTTAATGTTGGTGTGGTAGTGCTAATTAATTTTGGAGTAAAACATCAAGTTATTCATAGTTGTATATCTCTAGTTGTGTGTGAGGGATAAGTGTGAATTTGGTTTAGTGGGAAACCTAAAGGGAAGAGACTTAAAACTATCATTGTTGAGGCCATCATGGAATGCTAACAGAAGTGTGTGGGAAACCGGTTTTGTCATAGGAGAACAACAACATCAAGACAATGGTTGTAATATCTTCTTGATTCAATATATATATAATTATTGATTGGTTTCCTACATAATATGTTATCTCACATGTTTATGGATTAATGTTTCTTGACTTGTAAGTAGGTTGAATTACAATTTGTTTATTATCATGGTTGTTGTTTGCTATTGTTTACTTGTTTCAGGTGTTTGAAGAAGGAAACAGGAGATAGCTAGAGCGAGAAAGCAAGGTCATCACCAAATGGGATAAGCATACTAAGAGGTAGGCCCTCTTAATTGGTTATAACCTAAGGAAATCTTCCATAGAATGTATCAGTTGTGGCTAGACCCATTATTGGGCTAGAGGAGTTGTTTGTGTCAGCACTTAGAATTTTACTTCACCACAATCTAGGGAATCCTAATGTCACTGTTTACATCAATGGCAAGCCCATAACCAATACATTGATTGATTTAGGGGCAGACATTAATGTAATGACGAAAGAAATATTCATGACCTTTGGATTACGTGGACTAAGAAACGCACCTACGGTGTTGGAACTAGCAGATAGGTCCCGTGTCAAACCCGAGGGAATGATATAAGACATAGTGATTACAATAGATTCTTGGTGATATCCTGCTGAATTCCTTATTTTACAAACTAAATCAAACCTAGGGGGAATCCTTTAATTTTAGGAAGGTCGTGGCTAGCCACTGCAGATGCATACATAGGATGCAATTTTGGGTCCATGATGATTTATGATTTCCAAGCCACCAAAAATCTTAGCCTTTATCCCCCAGAAAAACCAAGTACGACTTTGGGAAACCTCTTGTGGAATGAATTTGAACCTGAGTCAGATCACTCACAGCCACTTCTCACCGTCGAGAAGGCATAGTACTTTAAGGATGAAACAGAAGATGATATCACAAGTGTTTTCATTAGTAATTCAATTTCTGTTACTTCCATTGAAAACTCAAGGGAGGAGGATGTTATAGAACATTTGAGCCTTGAACAAATGAAGACCGCTTCAAGTATTAACAACAGTCCTGTTGGAATAGAAACAGGTAAATATCTTAAATTTAGTCCAAACTTGACTGTTGAATAGAACATACTATTTTTACAATTGTTACAGAAGTATAAAAAGGCATTTGCATGGGACTATACAAATATGAAGGGTATCCATCCTAGCCTGTGCACTCACAACATCTATTTGAAGTAGGGTTGAAATATAGTGAGACAATCATATCGATGTATGAACCCTGCATTAAAGGAGGTAGTAAAAGAAGAATTGTAGAAACTCCTAAATTCCAACTTCATTTTTCCCATTTCTGATAGTAAGTGGGCATCTATGCTTATCATTGTCCCCAAAAAGAATGACAAGTGGAGGGTTTGTGTGGATTATAGATAAATTAACAAGGCTACCCAGAAGGACCATTTTCCCTTGCCATTTATGGACCAGGTCTTTGATACGTTGTCTGGAAAATTTATTTTCTTATTATTAGATGGGTTTAGTGGGTACAACCAAATACAAATTTCCCCAAAAGACCAAGATAAGACGACCTTTACTTGCCCTTGGGGAAATTTCACCTATAGAGTTCTTCCTTTTGGACTGTATAACACGCCAACAACCTTCCAAAGAGCGATATTGGGAATCTTCTCAGATCTACTGAATGACTATCTGGAAATTTTCATGGATGACTTCACACCTTAAGGGATGCCTTCAAAACAACATTAGTTAATTTGGAAAAGGTATTAGAATGATGTGTGCAGACTAATGTTGTTTTGATTACAGAAAAATGCCACATGATGATGAATGAAGGTATCATGTTGGGACATATTACCTCAGATGAAGGAACTAAACTGGACCCTGCTAAGATAGAGGTAATCCTGAAAATCCCAATTCCTAAGACACAAAAAGAGGTATGTAGTTTCTTGGCTCATGTAGGGTACTATAGGAGGTTTATAGAAAAAAATTCAAGGATTGCATCTCCTTTATTTTCTTTACTTATGAAAGAGGCATAACTTGTATGGAAAGGGGAAATGCGAGCATGCCTTTACGAAATTGAAAAAATGTGTATTAATAGATCCTATTTTGTGGGGCCCAAACTAGAGTCTACCATTCCACCTAGCTACGGACGCATCTGATACTATTGTGGGAGCTGTTTTCGAAAACCTATAGGACAAGAAACCATATGCCATTTATTATATAAGTAAAAACTTGACTCCAACTAAACTAAATTACATGGTGACCGAGAATGAATTCCTTGCAATAGTGCATGTCATCAATAAATTTTGGCACTACATCATAGGATATAAAGTGTTTGTACACATGGACCACTCTGCCATTTGTTTTTTGATGAAAAAACTAGTCACTAATGGTAGGATTACACAGTAGTTATTGCTATTATAGGAATTTGATATAACTATCTTGGATAAACCTAGGAAGGATAATGTGGTAGCTGATTTTCTTTCTAGACTGACTGTTGGTAGTGAAAGCATGCCTATTTAAGATTCTTTTCCGGATGAATATCTTATCGCTATTTTAGTTCACTCACTGTGGTATGCAAACATAGCTAATTATCTTATTGTAGGAAAAATCCCCCAACACATATCCTACAAGGAAAGGAAAAGGATCGTTCAACAAAGTGTTAGATACTCATGGATAGAAGGAAAGCTCTATCACACTAGGCCAGATCATTAGATCAAAAGATGTGTAAGGGAGGATGAAATTTTTTATATCCTTTGAGATTTCCATGAGGAACCTTGCATAGGTCAATTGTAGATAAGAGAACAAGATACAAAGTGCTCTCAACGGGATACTATTGGCCCACAATATTCAAGGATGATAAGGGATTTGTGAAGGGATGTGACAACCACCAAAGAATGGGTCAACCACTTCAATCAGAAGAGATGTCATTGAGACCACAAATAGTCTTAGAACCATTCAAGAAATGGGCTCTAAATTTTTTAGGACCAATTAACCCGTCATCTCAGCAAAAATCCTACATCCTAGTCTTCACTGACTATGTCACAAAATGGGTTGAGGCGAAAGCATTAATCATAGCTACAGAGCAAGTTGTTTCAGACTTCTTGTTTGAAGAAATTTTTTCTGCTTTGGAGTACGTAGAGAAATAGTGATAGATGGAGGCCCCTAGTTCACATCTCATTTGATTCAGAACTTGGTTGAGAAATATAAAATCTGTCATAGAATCACTTCGCCTTACCATCTGCAAGAAAATGGCCAAGTAGAAATAACCAACAAGGTTATTGAGGGTATTCTTACCAAGATCGTAGTTAGCCATTGAAGAAATTGGGTCGATAAACTCCTAGAAGCATTGTGGGAATACCAAACTACAAGGAGGCACACTACAGGATTCTCACCATATGAATTAGTGTATGGTAAAAATCATCTATTTCCTATAGAGTTCAAAATTAAGACATTGAGAACAACACTGTAGGTAAATATAGATCTGACAACAACACAAAATAGTGGTTGAATCAACTTAATGAACTAGATAAGAAACAGTTAGCTGTTATTCAGCAAACATATATTTTCTAGTAGCAGAGAGCTAAGTGGCATGATAAATTAATTAAAAAGAAGAAATTTCAAAAAGGATATTGGGCTCTATTGTATGATTCAAGATTTAATGATTTTAAAGGGAAGCTCTACACCAGGTGGCTAAGTCCTTATGAAGTTGACGCAGTATTTGATAATGGGACTGTAAATTTAGTAACCATTGATAGTGCTAGGACACCATTGTTTTGTAATGGGCACTGTCTTCGGCTATATCAAAAACAAACCTCAAAGGAATCGTTCATCAACATTGTCAAGGATTCTGACCTTCAAATTATGAAGGCAGGGGATAATTCCCCAGTGCTGCCAATTTCTAAATTTTCCAATATGTGTAACAGATGAAAACCAACTTTTGTAGGTACTTGTTACACCCAGCATAAATAAATAAATAAATAAACATATAAATAAAAATCTAAATATGTTTGTAAATTCTCTTTGTAAGTATTTTTAGGAAGATTATGTAAATAAAACATGGTTGTACAAATAGCATGGAAACATTTTGTTAAATGAGTAACAACCGTCAACTTGTAAGTAGCCAAATCAACGAAATCACCAAATGAAATAAGGAAAGAGAGAGTGTTCATTAGCATTATGCCACGGAAGAAACTCATACAACTACCACATCATGCTAGGTACATCACAAGTCATTTCCTAATCTATGATCTCAAATTTAAAACTAATAATAATTATTAAAACCTTGTCATCATTATCCCTTTTATTCTAATCATGCCAAGAATTGAAAGTGCATTTAATTCCAAATCTCCATGATTTAGACCAATAATGGACCATACTGTGTGCAGTATGATCCTCTTTAACTCAAAATACTTGTTTTATTTCCTTTTACTGCCCCAACATCAACCTTAGCGAGCATTGCACCTTCATTCCAAATTTTTCAAAGCTAGAACAGAGTGTTGGGGTAGAGATGGCAGAAGCAGCAGTCCGAGAGGAGCCCACTTCAACGTAAGCTTTGGAGAATTTCCCTGAGGCATGCCAGGTCTTTCAAGACATGGGCTGGTTCTATTTTTTCGAATGACTTAAGGGTTCAGAAGAGTTAGTGACGATGGAATTCACTGGGAACCTACACAGAAACTAGACAGAAGTCTAGGGGTTAAAGCTCGAAGTCACAGAGGAATTAATTTCCCATGTAATATCACTACAAATTGTGGGGAAATGGTGGTTTGATAGAAAAATCAATGACCCTTCTCTTAAGGCTGAGTTTGTTCAAGGAGAGGAACAATTGGAGAAGAAGGGTAGGGGAATTGATATATTTTCACTCCCTCAGTCATGGGGAGATGTTTCCCTGTACATTATTAGGTATATAACCTACAAGGGAAGGGAAAAAATCATCTTTAATTACCATTTTGCATTATTGAACCACTTGCATCATGGGAAGCTGGTTAACATTCCATATTTTTTGTTAGAGAACATCAGGCACATGTCTGCAGCTGTAAACATTGTTTCACACCATGAGACTTATGTCACCAATCATGGTCTGATCAAATTGATTGTATTGGACACCTTGGAACGACAAGGTAGAAGCTGGGAAGAATTCATGAGTAGAAAAGTAAGGACCTCCCACAAGAGGTGAACTAAAGCCCCTGATGCCTCGAAAGAAGTAGAGGAAACTGGAAGGGTCGAGAAAAGGTCATTAAAGAAGCCAATAGGTGACAAAATACCAAAGAAAATGGTAAAATTCAGTTCACGGCCGAAACCTTCATGTTCATCTAGCAAAGGACCGAGAAAGGACACAAGGTAGCAAAAAGAGGAGGAACAACTCCATTCAGAAGAAGACCCTCTTCTAGGTAAGAACGAGACCTAGTCTTTGCTGCTCAAAATCAAAAGCTTAGAAGAAGAAAATGACAAATTAAAGTAGTGACTAGAAGAAATTAGAGTGTAAGTAAGTGTTCCAGGTCTTGATACTTTAGTAGAACCAGTGGAAAAAATGAGGGCAGATTCTGCACAAGGTCCTGTGTGTGCAGAATGCACCATCAACCTAGAAGGAACTGGATATAAAGTCTGTGTTGCAAGCACCACCTCGGTGGAGACCCAAAACAATCCTTGGGAAGTTGTTACACAAGAACCTATTGACGATGTTGCTGATACACAAGAGTCAGCAGCTAAAAGAGATCATTCCATGGGTGGTGACATGGGAGCTGATACACAAGAACCTACCGATGAAACTGTTGTTACACAAAAACTAGCAATAGAGGTAGAAGTTGATTAGGGATGAAAAGAAGAGAGTACTACACAAGAACTCATTGATGACAATGTTGTTACATAAGAACCATCAATCAAGATAGAGAAGCTCAATCCTCGGGATGGTATTACACCCCCAGGTGATAGTGCATGTAGAGGAACACAGGGTTTTGAATCAAGATGGTGTTTTAAGAGAATTTTATTGATATCTAAGTTACCGAAGTGGAAGCGGTAGGCACTCTTGTTGTAGGACGAAGTGATATCGCTAACAGCACACCAGCAAGTTATAAAATTTCTCAAGGAGAAGTCGGTTGAGAAGGATTTGGTAGAAAAATGGGAAAGACAAGGGAAAGAGGTAGCTATGAAGAAGCAAGAAGAGTAGTTGCAACTGTTACAAGATTACTTTTGGGATCTAACAAATTAAAAAAACAAGCTGCATGAAATCACCCTAAATTTGTTAGGGTGTAGAAGGCCCTCTCCGGCCTACCCAATTTTCTCTATGGGAATGATTTTCCTTGTTTTAGTTGAATGCGGTCTATGAAAATAGACGCTATTTGGCTAATTCTACCCAAAAAATTTTGGATGTTTTCCATGCATGCAACTTCCAGGATCAAATCTTGCTTTGTGAGCTTTTTCTTCATAACATGATTTGTGAACATGTCAGCACACACATGGTTGCGAACATTCTTTCTTACATGGGCGATTTTCAATTGCGTGCCTTCATTTCTTTCATGAACAATTAGATAGATAGGAATATGGCTGTGAAGTCATTGGATGTGAATGAAGAAAAGGCAACATGGATGATCTAGATTGAACCAGGTATGGCTGCAAAATTGAGATGACTCTTTAGGAAAGTTTTGAGTGTTCTGAGTGTCAAGGAGCAAGCAGTATTCTGGTTACAACATTCTGAAAGATCAGATTGAAGGGTTGTCAAAGTGATTGAATGATTCAGCTGTGGTTGGTTCAAAGGATATTGGTTGATGCAGATATATTTGATGATTAAATGATGTTGTTGATGGATCCAGTCTGAAAATTTATGAAACGTGGTCCCTGGAAGAAAAGAGAAGGTTGTAGCCTTCTATAGGCTGACACCTACATACTAGTAAAAGAGCTAGGAGGTTGTAGCTCCCTTCCAGTCGAAGCTAGAGAAAGAGAGAAGGTTGTAGCCTTCTATAGGTAGAAGCCTGCGTACTAGTATAAGACTGCACCAGTACAAAAATAAGTTTCTTATTATTAAAAAGAAGACAGAGATGATTACAACAGGTGGTTTTCACCCACATTGGGTTTCCACCTTATATCTTGTGTTCATGTGTGAGATTGTTTGTTATATTTTTACTGCACCTGGTTACTATTTATATGGTTCTGATGCACTAATTAAAGATCAACATATGATGAATTAACTGAATCATAAGTTTGTTGGATATATGCTAGTTTCCTTAAACACAGTTGTCTATACACGCAAGTTCCATTAATTGAAGTAGTGTATATGAATCTGATTATCGAAATGAAAAAATTATTGACTTGCTAATATTGATTCACCCCCCCTCTTAGTATTATTTCCAACAATTTCTATCAGAACAAGTCCTTCAGAAGAATCTTGATCGCTTGAAGGAAGATCCATCATCATGGGTAATCAAGAAAGAGAGGGGTCCATCAAACTACCAATATTTGATGGAAGAAACTTTGTTTATTGGAAGATAAGAACCACAACCTATCTTCAATCTCTTGGAACAGATGTCTGGGAAATCGTGGAAGGAGGATATACATTTCCATCAACAATTCCTACAGATGCGGTAGGTAAAAAGTAATATGAAACCAATGCCAAGGTTGTCAATACATTATTGGGAAGTTTGTCACAATCAGAGTTTGTCAAAGTTATGCAGCTCAAATCTGCCAAAGAAATTTGGGACAAAATCGTTCTAAGCTATGAAGGAGACTCTCAGGTAAAATGTGCAAAACTGCAAACTCTCATAATTCAATATGAAACTCTCAAGATGCACAATGATGAAAGTATAACTATTTACTTATTACATATAGATGAGATTGTTAAGATCCTTGTCTTCTAAGTTTGAATCAAAAGTATTTTCCATAGAAGAAAAGAGGGATCTTCAGACTATTACTATGACACAACTGCACGGAACCTTAACTTCCTTTGAGATGAGAAAAGGAGGTCCATCAGATATGAGAGAAGTTGCATTTAAAGCTTCAACAGAAGGAAAAGAAGAACTCAATGAATCAGGACATATTTCAGAAGAAGAAGAAGAAGCAAACTTTGTCAAGAACCTTCAACGAGGTTTCAGAAGATTCAGAGGTAAACTACCTTTCAAATGTTTTGCTTGTGGAAGAGTTGGTCATTATGATGCCAAATGTCCTCATAAAGATAAACTTGACAAAGGTAAGGAATCTGAAAAATGGAATAGAAAACAAAGTGTAAGTAAGAAGAGCTACTATACTCGTGAAGATAGCGATGGTTTATCAATTAGTGATGAAGATGAAAATAGTAATGACTATAGACTTCTGATGGCCTATAAAGATGATGATTTCTTGGATGCTATAGATGAAGATGGTCTTTATGAAGAAATCTCTATACTCAAAATCTATTTATAAGAAAAGAAAATGATCATAGATACTTTGACATTCCAACTTGCTGAAAGAGAAAAATGCAATGAAAAACTAGAGTGTGAAATTGTGGGTCTAAGAAAGGATATTGAGAAAACAAAAGCTCTCAATCATAGATTTGCTAAAGGATCAGAAACCTTAAATGAAATTATCAAAGTACAACACTCTCCTCTAATAAAGATAGGTCTTGGATATACTGAAGAAGCATCTCAAGCACAAAAGTCATCAACCTCGACTAAAAGCTATCTTGATGCAGCAAAGAGCAGTGGATAGTTTGACAATCGTCAGCAAAGGTATAAAGTAGATCACCAGGTAAATCAGGCTCAATTTACTTCAAGGATGAACAGAAGCCAAAACAAACCTTGGGTAAATTATACTCAATATGCTTCAAGAATGAATATCAATAGAAACTACAATCACTAGGTCAGTAGATTTGATAATTGCAGGAACTTCTTTAATGGCCAATGTTTTTCATGTCATAACTTTGGACACAAAGCTGCTCAATGTGTTGCTTACAAGACCATCATGACTAAAGAAGCATGAAATAAAAGGAATGTGACAGGGATCATGAAAAGGTCCTACGATAAATTTTCTCTTCTTGAAAATGAAATAGAATGCTCTATCTGCAACAACTTCGGTCATGAAGAATCTAAATGCTAGAGTAAATTTTGGAAACTATCTCAGAAGGAGAAAACTCCATTAATATCCAAAATATGGAGAAAGAAAGAAACACAAACAGAAAGATGTGGCATAGCCTTGTATGTAGAAGGACAAAAAAATCATTGGTACGTCAACAGTGGATGCTCAAAACACATGACATGTGACAAAAAAAAACTTCACTGATATAATGTCTTACAAAAGGAAAAGAAGGTCACATTTGGAAATGACACTTCTCCTGTTATAAAAGGTAAGGGCTTTACTTTCTTAAAAGAAAAGGTTAAAGCTGGAAATGTTATGTATGTTGATGGTCTAAATCATAACCTGCTGAGTGTCAGTCAAATGTGTGATCAAGGAAATGAAGTAGTATTTCGATCAAACGGATGTGTTGTTCGTGAGCTTGATATAGGAGAAACTGTGATCAAAGGTACAAGAAAACCAAACAACCTATACATACTCAAGGGAGGACAAAAACAGTGCTACCTAAGTAAAGATGATGAATACTGGCTATGGCATAGAAGATTGGGGCATCTAAGCTTTTCTCAAATAAGAAAAGCATGCAGATTCCAGGTTGTTCGTGATCTTCCTGATATCAGCATTCCTGAAAATACAATATGCAAATCATGTCAATTCCGTAAGAAAACTAGATCGCACTTCCCTTAAAAGGAAGGATCAGATAGTAAGCCTCTTGAACTTGTTCATACTAATTTATGTGGACCATCAAGGAAAAATTTGCCTCATGGAGAAGAATACTTTATATTGTTCATTGATGATTTTTCCTGAATGTGTTGGATAGGTCTTCTAAAGCATAAAGATGAATCATTTGAAAATCTCAAAGCCTTCAAAGCTTTGGTTGAAAATGAATCAGATTGCAAAATCAAATGCCTTAGATCTGATCGAGGAGGGGAATTTACCTCGGATGAATTCTTTGACTTTTGTGAACAACATGAAATAAAAATGCAATTCTCCACTGCAAGGACTCCTCAACAAAATGGAGTGGTAGAAAGGATGAACAAAACTATTCAACAAATGGCTCGTACTATGTTAGATGAGTCTGGAACTTGTGCAACCTTCTAGGGCAAAGCTGCATTTGCTGCCGTCACTATTGTCAACCAAGAAAATGTTTGGGTAAACAACACTCAAACTCCACATGAACCTTGGTATGGTAAGACTCCTACTATAAAATACTTCAAAGTTTTTGGAAGCAAATGTTACATCAAAAGGATGGATGAAAAACTTGGTAAGTTTGAACCTAGAGTAGATGAAGGTATTATTCTTGGTTACTCTTCCCGAAGTAAAGGATATAAATGTTATAATAAAATATTTGGGAAAATTATTGAAAGTATTGATGTTGGGGTTGATGAAGCATGCAAAAATCCAAAACAGATAAAAATTGAAGATTATGAAGAAGATGAGGATTATCCTCCCACATCAAATCACACTAATTCTGAAGAAGAAACCAATGAAGCACCAAAAGAAGAGATAACGATACAACAAAAGACTCCATCTAGGTATGTTAGAAAAATCATCCAAAAACTCAAATTTTGGGACAGAAAGAGGCAAGTGTGCAGAGAAGAAGAAATATTATAGAAGCTTCAAGCTATCTAGCTTTACTATCTTCCACCAGACCTCAAAATGTAAATGAAGCATGCAAAGATGAATGTTGGGTCAAAGCCATGAATGAAGAACTTGAGCAAATTGAAAAGAATAATACTTGGGAATTAGTTCCTAGACCTCATGATAAGAATATCACAGGAACTAAATGGATATTCAAAAACAAAATGAATGAAAGTGGAGAAGTTATTAGAAACAACGTTAGACTTGTTTGTAAAGGATATGATCAACAAGAAGGTATAGATTTTGAAGAATCTTTTGCACCTATTGCTAGACTTGAAGCCATAAGAATGTTTCTTTCTCTTTCTAGTTTTCGGAAATTCAAAGTATACCAAATGAATGTAAAATCTGCCTTTCTTAATGGAGACTTAGAAGAAGAAGTCTATATTGAGCAACCAGATGGATTCATTCTTGGAAATGATGCAAAACTTGTATGCAAACTCAGAAGGCTCTCTATGGTCTGAAACAAACTCCAAGGGCCTGGTATTACTATTAAAAAATGGCAACAAGAATTGCTAAAAATAGAATTGCTAAAAATAGCAGTTTGGGTACCAGTGTTGAATTGAGCAACAGGGAATGAAAAATGGAAGTGCTAAAAATAGCGTTCTATTTTTAGTAGTTCAGGATGGATTCCTATTTTAGTCAGTCCTTGGACTAAAAATAGGAAGTAAAATTCTAATTTGATATTAACAGCAGTTTGAGAATTAATTAATTTATTCATCTTGAGTTAATTAGTTAAGGAAAATCAAACTTGAAGTTTATGTGGGGACATGCAACAATTTATCTATTAATTGAGGAATTTATCCACAGTTAAAGAGATAAGGATGAGCTGTAATTAGTTGGCTCGGTTAACTGAGTCAAGTATAGTTAAATTAATTTAATAATTTGTTAAATTAATGAGTGTTCAGTTAGTTAATGCTTGCATGCATGTAACTAATGTATTTCAGATAACTGAGTATTCACTCATGGATAACTCATGCATGTCAGTTCAGGAAAAGACCCAGTTGAGACCAGAGAAGGGATAGTGTACTACCAGTTCAATGAATATTTTTCCTATAATGGAAGCTCATCCATGATGAGGATTTATATCCTTCAGGACTGCGTAGTTAGATCAGAGGTTGGTGAGTGTGTGAAGAGGAAAATTCACACATGTGGTTGCACTGGACCCCAATCAAAATTGCGCAAAGAAATAGGAGGCTTGGAGGGCAGACCAGAGGTTATATAGAGGCCTTTGACTATCTATGAGCAGCAGAGGTATTTCAGAGAGAGAACGATAGCTTTTGAGCTGATTCTTTTTGTAATACTAGCTATATTTCCACTTGTATGATAATACAGAGCTGGGGTTTTAGGCTGAGGCTTTCCCCGAGTAAATTATTTTGTGTTATGTGTGATTGATTCCTTCTTATCAATTATATGTGTTCTTATTGATGTTGCTCATGTTCGATTAAGCTTCTGCTAAATTTTTTGTAGAAGTAGATCAAGTTTTTTTCTTTAGTACATTGCATTACCAGGTGATCTACAGTGGGAATTTCTACATGGTATCGGAGCACAGGTGATCAAGGAAGAACAATATACAAGAAGGGAGAAGTTTAATTTTTTGATTCCTGAATATAGAAATCAAGTTCTTACCAAATCTCTATTTCACGTATGGAATTCTATGGTTTGAGAGTCGAATATGCCCTTGATGGCAGTTCGAATTATATAGCCTGGAAGGATCACATGGAAGCAGTATTAGAGGATAAAAGCCTAAAGGAATTCATTGATCAAGAAGTCCTCAAGCCGACTGGTGCTGCTAAGTTGGCTGAATGGAAGAAATGTGTGGCTAGAGAAAGGAGAATCCTTCTGGAGGGAGTTCGAGATCAGATAGTCTTGAGTCTCCATGGGAAGGAGACACCGTTTTCAATGTGGAAAACATTGAAAGATCTATATCAGAATAGCAGTGATCAGAGGAAGCTGGCACTAAAGGAAAAACTTCGAAAGATCAAGTGTGAAAAGGGTGACATGATCTCTATATATCTGAACAAGCTCACCACATGCAGGGATGAGCTTGGAAGTGTAGGGGTCGCGACAGCTGATGATGCCATGGTGAGTCTTGCACTCTTCCATCTTCTTAAGAGCTAACATAACTACCACGACTCAGTTAATGGAAGAGAGAAACTCCCAAATTGGGAACAACTTTGGTCATATTTCATGTAGGAGGAGATAAGAAGAAGCACCAAAGATGGTTCTTCATCCATGGAGGATGAAGAAAACTGTGCCTTAGCGAGTAAGGCGAAGAAGGGGAAGGAGAAGGTTTCTCTTTCTGAATCCAATTATTCCCATGGTGGGAAGAAGTTTGACAAATCGAAAGTGTGATGCTTTCATTGTCATGAGGTGGGCCATTTTGCTACAAATTGTCCATAGAGGAAATCCAAGGAGGGATCTGGGGAAGGATCTGAAAGTGAGGAACTTGCTTCATAGTTCAAGTTGGATTTCACACTCTTCACATGCATGGTCTCATCCATGGTGGGAAGTGGTTGGTTTCTTCATAGTGGATCTTCTTTCCAAATGACTGACGATAAGAGTTTGTTCAGTACTTTAGAGGAGAAAGATCTCCAGATACTCATAGCGATGGGTAATGATGAAAAGTATAGTGTCTCAAGTGTAGGCACAATTATTTTTCAGAGGGAGCATGGAGCTCACCTTACCTTGACCGATGTCAAGTATGTACCAGGACTGGAGAGAAACTTGGTGTCGATCACGATGCTAGAATACAGAGGCTATGATGTAGTGTTTAGTAAGGGAAAGGTTTTTCTTAGACACATCATCACTAGACAGGTGAAGCAGGTCAGTTCACGAGTCAAGAACCTGTATGCTCTTGAGGTTCAAGATGCATGTAAAGCCTTGAGCAGCAAGGAAACTGATGGAGACTTGGTGGTTGAGAGGGAGAGTATATTACCTCTCAACATGCAGCGCCAAAAGAATTCTCAAACGATTGTGGAGGAGCCACGATTGGTGCAGCAACTTCAGGAGGTTGTGGAGGAGCCACAATAGGGGAAACTAAGTGGAGATTGAGAAGATACATCTACTCATGCAGAAACATCTAGTAGGGGGAACTTCGAGCCAGGTGGGATGAGGGATCACATGTAGCCATACCTCCAGGTAGAAGGCGGGGCGATGTGGAGTGATCGTCCCAAGGAGGAGGGGTAGGATCCTTGAGATTCCCAACCTCTTTGTTTCGACTTTGCTACAGGAGCCCCAATGAGGAGTAGCAGGACTGGTTGATTGGGTAGAGACATATGCGGATGGAGCAGTAGAGAGATCTACAGTGCAGGAGTCCCAGGGCTATGTAGAGCTTGTAGGCTACAACAATGCGAGAGGCACAGGAGTGTTGCACCAGTGGAAAATGGCACAAAGAGGTGTGTAACGGTGCAAGATGCATGGAGTGTTGCAGCAGCTCAAAGATTAGAGTGGGAGCACTTGTTAGCAGTTGGTAGATCTTTAGCATAAGAGTATGTTTCTAGCCCAACAAAGAGGTCACTGTGGAGTTTTCTTTTGTTCCGAGAGTTGCTGGAGCAACCACACTTGGTAGATGTGTTGCATGCAGAATATTCTAGAGGTACAGGATTGGGTTCATGTTGAAGCCTTTCTTGTTGAGAGGGAGTGTTGAAAATGGAAACAAGAAATGCTAAAAATAGAAGTGATAAAAATAGCATTGCTAAAAATAGCAGTTTGGGTACCAGTGCTGGATTGGGCAACAGGGAATGAAAAATGGAAGTGATAATTCTATTTTTAGTAGTTCAGGACGGATTCCTATTTTAGTCAGTCCCTGGACTAAAAATAGGAAGTAAAATTCGAATTTGATATTAATAGCAGTTTGAAAATTAAATAATTAATTCATAATGAGCTAATTAGTTAAGGACAATCAAACTTGAAGTCTATGTGTGGACATGCAATAGTTTATCTATTAATTGAGGAATTTATCCATCAGTTAAAGACATAAGGATGAGTTGTAATATTGAGTTGTAATTAGCTGGCTCAGTTAACTGAGTCAAGTCTAGTTAGATTAATTTAATAATTTTTTAAATTAATGAGAGTTCAGTTTGTTAATGCTTGCATTCATGTAACTACTGTATTTCAGATAACTGAGTATTCACTCATGGATAACTCATGCATGTCAGTTTAGGCAGAGACCCAATTGATATCAAAGAAGGGACAGTGTACTATCAGTTGGATGAATATTTTTCCTATAAAGGAAGCTCATCCATGATGAGGATTTATCTCCTTTAGGACTGCGCAGTTAGATCAGAGGTTGGTGAGTGTGTGAAGAGGCAAATTCACACATGTGGTTGCACTGGACCCCAATCAAAATTGCACAAAGAAATAGGAGGCTTGGAGGGCAGACCAGAGGTTAGATAGAGGCCTTTGACTGTCTATGAGTAGTAGAGGTATTGCAGAGAGAGCAGGATAGCTTTTGAGCTGATTCTTTTTGTAACACTGGCTATATTTCCACTTGTATGATAATACAGAGTTGGGGTTTTAGGATGAGGCTTTCCTTGGGTAAATTCTTCTGTATTATGTATATAAGTTTTGAATAATTTGACACTTATTCACAGAGATTATCCCGATTATACACTATTTCGGAATACATGCATAATACATAACCTCCTCTACTTTGATCATCAATTTAGCAGCATTAAAAACAATGAAACATCAATTGCATGCACACATTAACACAGTATGTAACCCGGGGAAAGCATACAGCTGAAAACCCCACACTATCTATATATTATAATGATTGAGAACATGTAACAATACATAGTACAATACTCCTCACAAGTACTCAGTACTATATCCACTTGTTACACACAAACTAGCTCAGATCTGATGCCTCAAATCTCCTCCACTATTTGCCTGCCTCCACTGTGCAATCTTGCATGAGAATAATGATGAATGGATGAAGCAAACTTGTATTTCCTTGGCTGAACCACGCAATCCTCATTGGCATTACTCAATCCCACTGATTGTGCAAGATCTCATGCACAACTATAGTCACAACTGATAGCAATCTGTAACTCTAACACTTGCCTCCACTGAACTGTCCATGCACTGAGTTAACTGATGTATTCTTTAGTCGCTTTATGATTTAATAATTAGTGAATTAATTTACAATTAATTCACATCACTCATCACTAGTGTATTCTGCAATTAGACTAAATACAACTAGTTTAACCAAGTCAAACTGAACACAACTCCATCAACTCCACAATCAACTCCACCGAAACTCAACCACTTGAGTTCTAACTGAAGTCCTGCATGGAATAGCTCAGCTGACCCACAAGAAAAGCGTATTTCCTTCTGACAGCTGCATGTGCCACATCTGTAGCTCAAACTGAAGTGCTCCAAGAGGATAAGATAATGTTTATAGTTCAAATATTATTAAGAGCTAATAATATTCAACTATTCTATTTTTAGTCTGGCAGTCTAAAAATAGACTCCGCCCATATGTCTAAAAATAGAAGTCCATATATTTTTACCAACATGACCAATCATCCAAAAATAGCATCCTACAACTCATAGACCATGATCCATATTTCTAAAAATAGACATAGTCTAAAAATAGACTTTGCGCCAAAAATAGCCTATGGGCCCACTTAGTGAAGGCGACTCCTTTCCACTAAGCTCCATCATCTTGTTGCATTTTCAACACTCCCTATCAAAAATATATGGTTTATCTGCAACCCCTATCCTGCAACTCTGGAATGTTCCGCATGCAACACATTTGCCCGGTTGACTTGCTCCAACAACACTTGGAACAAAAACGCTCCCAACTGACCACTTTGTTGGGCTAGGAACATACTCTGATGCTGAAGCTCTACCTGCTGCTGACAAGTGCTCCCTCTCTGACATCTGTGCTACTACAACATCTCCATGCATCTTGCACCATTGCACACTTCTCTGTCCTACCTAGCACTGTGAAAAACACTTGTGCCTCTCGCATTGCTGCAGCCTGCTAGCTATGCGCTGTCCTGGGATTCCCTACACTGTCGCTCTCTCGGCCACTCCATCTGCATCTGTCTCTACCCAATCAATCAGTTCCTACTACTACACATCGGGGCTCCCATAGCAAGGTCTCATCCAAGAGGTTGGGTACCTCAAGGATCTTGCCCCTCCTCCTTGGGACAATCACTCTATATTGCCCCACCTCCTACCTGGAGGTATGGTTGCATGTGATCCCTCAGCCCACCTGGCTCGAAGATTCCCCCTACTGGAGGTCTCTGCATGAGTAGATGTCTCTACTCGATCTCCTCTCAGGTTCCCTTGTTGTGGCTGCTCTACAACCTCCTGAAGTTGCTACACCAATCGTGGCTCCTCCATAATCATTTGAGACTTCTTCTGGTCCTGCATGTTGAGAGGTAATATACACTCCCTCTCAACCACCAAGTCTCCATCAGTTGCCTCACTGCTAAAGGCTTTGCATGCATCTTTAACCTCAATAGCATACAGGTTCTTGACCCGTGAACCAATCTACTTCACCTGTCTAGTGATGATGTGTCTAAGGAAAACCTTTCCCCTACTGAAGACTACATCATAGCCTCCATCTTCCAACATCGTGATCAACACCAAGTTTCTCTCTAGTCCTGGTACATACTTGACATTGGTCAAGGTAAGGTGAGCTCCATGCTCCCTCTGAAAAATAACCATGCCTACACCTGAGACACTATACTTCTCATCATTACCCATCACTATGAGTATCTGGAGATCTTTCTCCTCCAAAGTACTGAACAAACTCTTATCACCGGTCATGTGGAAAGAAGCTCCACTGTCAAGAAACCAACCACTTCCCACCATGGATGAAACCATGCATGCGAAGAGTGTGAAATCCAACTCGAACTATGAAGCAAGTGCCTCACCTTCAGATCCTTCCCCAAATCCCTTCTTGGATTTATTCTTTGGGAAATTAGTAGCATAACGGCCCAACCCATGACAACGAAAGCATCTCACCTTCGACTTGTCAACCTTCTTCCCATTATTGGAAGAATTGGATTCGGAAAGAGAACCCTTCTCCTTCCCCTTCTTCACTTTGGCAGCCAAAGCGCAATTTTCTTCATCAGATGCCTTTGATGAAGATCCATCCCTGGTATTCCACCTGATCTCCTCTTGCACAAGATCAAACCAAAGTCTCTCCCATCCTAGCAATTTCTCCCGACCATTGACAGATTCCTGATAGGAATGCCAACTCTTCGAAAGACCAAGGAGAGCCAAGCTCACTAAGTCCTCATCATCGACAGTCACCCCCACACTTCCCAGCTCATCCCGGCATTGGGTGAACTTCGTGAGATACCTGGGCATACTGTCTCCATTCTCACACTTAATGTTTCTGAGTTTATCCTTGAGCGCAAACTTCCTTTGGTCGCTCTTGCTTTGGAATAAGTCTGTCAATGCTTTCCACAACAAGTATGGAGAAGCCTTTCCATGCAGGCTAGACACAATGTGATCCTTCACGCCCTCTAACAGAATCCTTTGACACTTTGCTGTCTTCTTTTGCCAAGCCTCAACTTGAGCAGTTTCAGTAGGTTTTGAGACTTTAGCCTCTATGAACTCCTTCAACCCATTGTCATCTAACACCACCTCCATCCTGTCTTTCCATGCAATATAATTTGAGCTGCCCTCAAGAGCATACTCCAATCGCAATCCGTTGAAAGACATTTCAAATTTGACACCAAGAAAACACTGCTGCAAATTCGAATTCCACCAGCTCAAAACTCAACCGCTTCTGATATAAAATTCATGAGAACAAAGTATTTCTTGTACAGAGATTGACTGTATGGGCTTTTACCGGATATCTCACCTTCCAAAGGAAGGATGAATCCAGAGGCTACCTGGCCTGATTACAGACTCTACCTGAAGAAATAAAATGTAAACACTTTCTGAATAATAGATCTGATGATCAACTCTGCTCTGATACCATATAGAAATTTTGAATAATTTGACACTTATTCACAGAGATTATCCCGATTATACACTATTGCAAAATACAGGCATAATACATAACCTCCTCTACGTTGATCATCAATTTAGCAACATTAAAAACAATGAAACATCAATTGCATGCACACATTAATACAGTATGTAACCCGGGGAAAGCATATAGCTGAAAACCCCACAATATCTGTATATTATAATGATTGAGAACATGTAACAATACATAGTACAATACTCCTCACAAGTACTCAGTAGTATCTCCACCTGTTACTCACAAACTACCTCAGATCTGATGCCTCAAATCTCCTCCACTGTTTGCCTGCCTCCACTGCGTAATCCTGCATGAGAATAATGATGAATGAATGAAGCAAACTCGTATTTCCTTGGCTGAACCATGCAATACTCATTGGCATTACTCAATCCCACTGATTTTGCAAGATCTCATGCACAACTATAGTCACAACTGATAGCAATCTCAACCTCTAACACCTGTCTCCATTGAACTGTCCATGCACTGAGTTAACTGATGTATTCTCTAGTTGCTTTATGAGTTAATAATTAGTGAATTAATTTACAATTAATTCACATCACTCATCACTAGTGTATTCTGCAGTTAGACTAAATACAACTAGTTTAACCAAGTCAAACTGAACATAACTCCATCAACTCTACAATCAACCCCACCGAAACTCAACCACTTGAGTTCTAACTGAAGTCCTGCATGCAATAGCTCAACTGACCCACAACTCCTTCTGACAGCTGCATGCGCCACATCTGTAGCTCAAACTGAAGTGCTCCAAGAGGATAAGATAATGTTTATAGTCCAAATATTATTAAGAGCTAATAATATTCAACTGTTTTATTTTTAGCCTGGCAGTCTAAAAATAGACTTTGCCCATATGTCTAAAAATAGAAGTCCGTCTATTTTTACCAACATGACCAATCATCCACAAATAGCATCCTGCAACTCATAGACCATGATCCATATGTCTAAAAATAGACATAGTCTAAAAATAGACTTTGCGCCAAAAATAGCTTGCGGGCCCACTTAGTGAAGACGACTCCTTTCCACTAAGCTCCATCATCTTGTTGCATTTTCAACATTATGTGTGATTGATTCCTTCTTATCAATTATATGTGTCCTTATTGATGTTGCTCGTGTTCGATTAAGCTTTCGCTAAATTGTTTGTAGAAGTAGATCAAGTGTTTTGCTTTAGTACATTGCATTACCAATTGATCTACAGTGGAAATTTCTACAATTACCGTCTTGACAAATATCTCCATCAACAAGGGTTTTTAAAGGGATCATCTAATAGCAATCTATATACAAAGATTGAAAATAATAAATTGCTAATACTTGTTGTTTATATCAATGATACCATTTTTGGTAGCAATGAAGAAGCCATGAGTCGGAATTTTGCTTCGGTAATGCAACGAGAATTTGAAATGTCTCTTCTTGGTGGGCTTACATATTTTCTTGGTCTACAAGTTAAACAAAATAAAGATGGTATTTTTGTGTCACAAAATAAATATCTCAAATAGATCTTGAAAAAGTATGGCATGGAAGATTCTAAACCAGTATGTACCCCAATGGTAACAGGATGCAGTCTCAGCTCAAATGATGAATCAACAACAGTACATCAACCAAATTACAGATCCATGATTGGCAATCTGCTTTATCTAACAGGTACCCGACCAGAAATCATGCATGCAGTAGGAATAGTTGGAAGATTCCAAGCAAATCCAAAGGAATCACACCTTCAAGCAGTCAAAAGGATTTTCAAATATCTTCAAGGAACATAAAAATTTGGTTTATGGTATCCTAGAGATACATATCTTACACTTCAACATATACAGATGCACATTGAGTAGGAAGTGTTGATGACAGAAAAATAACTAGTGGTGGTGCATTCTATATGGGTTCTAGGTTAGTATCTTGGTTCAGCAAGAAACAAAGTTCAATTTCATTATCTACAGTTGAAGCAAAATATGTGGCTGTTGCATCTTGCTGCACACAACTACTTTGGATGATGCAAACCTTATAAAACATTCAGATCACATGTACTCCACCCATATCCATTCTATGTGATAATAAAAGTGCCATCAGTATTTCAAAGAATCCATTCATGCATTCTAAGACCAAGCACATACCCATCAAATATAATTTTCTACATGAACAAGTGCTTGAAAAAAAGGTCAAATTGGAGTATGTTCCCTCCAAAGAATAGGTTGCTAATATATTCACCAAACCACTGCCCAGAGAGACATTTGAATATCTTAGACAAAAGTTGGGAGTAGTTGCTGCATCATTTTGCTGTTAAATCCTATCCGTTTCAGAGAAAGGTTGGTATATGCGAGTTTCATGAAGCGTAATCGCGTACATATGCTGGTCTCTATGGATATAGTCATGTATATGTTGGTTTGAGGAAAATAATGAGCCAGACACAGGAAGAAAGGGGTATGATATGGTTCAGTGAATCATCTGCTCTGTTTGATGATGGTTACAGTTTGTGGATGACATGTGGAAATATGTTGGCTCTCATAAGTTGTTGATAACTTGATGTATATCTGATTGATGATGATGCCTTGATAACTCTTCTATTTTAAATGATCATATCTGATAATGATCATCTAGCACAAGTTCAGGGGGAGTATATGATTCTAATAATGCATTGTTGGCATTACCTTAGAAGATCTTGGTACAGATTCACACAGTTGTTTTTTATTCAGGAGGAACAAGTTCAAGGGGAGAACATGGTTGCTAGTCTGGATGTTGATTGCTAGATGCTCTTGATGATAGTTGTTGATGACTATCATGGTCTTGTTTAAGATATTTGGTCTCTATTATATATGTCATGTATATCTTTTAATGTAAAGGTCATGAAACGACCTAATTTGTTACCCCACTATGCCTGGGATGGATGATGTAATGTTTCGACATGTATAAACAATTGGTATATCCCCACTTAGTTGGGTGGATGAGTCAAACTTGGTATATCCCCACTTTGTTGGGAGATGGATGTATGTATGAGTCATTGGTGAGAGGAAGGTCATTTATGATGTACGTATAGAGTCATCTTATTCTTTTAGAACATTTTTTTACAGACCTTACTTATATTTAGGGGGAGCATGGACTCAATCATGAAATTCAATCAACACACTTTAGCATATCAGAGAATTAACCATGTACTCAAGGGGAGCATGACCCTTTGCCCTTGATGACAAAGTGGGAGAGTGACTTGGGGTTTCCATCAAGTCCAAAGGGGGAGATTCTTGGCATTATGACATAGGTTTTGTCCTTGATGGCAACTCACTCAGATGACAGATCACAGTTTAGTAGGTTAACAGCACAGAGTTCAGATCAGACTTCACAAGATGAAGAAAGAGATATACACAGGTTCACCATTGGCCAAGCCATGTATACACGCGGGTTCGCTATATACAAGTTGCATATACGTACACACACACTTTCACAAAATGAAAGGCGTGTATATATTGGAAAACTAAGTTTTGGTCCAAGGCATTTGGTCCATGGCATTTTGATCCATGGTATTGGTCCAAGGTATTTGGTCCACGATATTGACCCCGGGTATTAGGTCCAAGGTATTGGTCCTAAGTGGTTTTGGTCCATGGTATTGAGTAAGGCCTAAGACTATAAAAGGAAGGGAAGATCATTAGGCCAAGGCACTCAAGTATTGAATATCTGATCAAGAGTAAGATATAGTATACAGGTTATTGGGCATAGCTGGATCTGAACGGAGGAAGAACCTTAGTGCTTGATGAAGGATAAGATCTAATGAAGGGTCAAGATCTTAAGGCTTGAAGTGAATTATCTTTATGTGTTTTGATCATTTATCTAAATAACTGGTGCATGTTGTAATCTGTAAATATGATGATCTGGGTATAACTGAAGTATGGAATTGTTGTAATGTTTAAATCATCATTTACAGATCTGTACATAGGTTCACTTTAGCAAAGGCATTTATACACGCTAGTTCTGCATATCAAAATAGCGTATACACCATAAATTTGATTTGCAGATCTGTACGCAAGTTCGCCTTGAGGAAAGCGCGTATGCATACAAGTTCATCACATGGAAGTAGCGTATACCTTATAAAATATGTTTGAGCTACTTTTGTTTGCTGTTGCAGTGTTCTAGATTTTGGCTATTGTATTCTAGTTACCGCATTCTGAAAGATCAGATTGAAGGGTTGTCAAAGTGATTGATTGATTTAGTTGTGGTTGGTTCAAAAGGAGATTGGTTGATGCAGATATATTTGATGATTGAATGATGTTTTTGATGGATCCAGTCTGAAAATTTATGAAACATGGTCCTTGGAAGAAAAGAGAAGGTTGTAGCCTTATGTAGGCCGGCACCTATGTACTTGTAAAAGATCTAGGGGGTTGTAGCTCCCTTCCAGTAGAAGCTAGAGAATGAGAGAAGGTTGTAGCCTTCTATACGTAGAAGCCTGCGTATTGGTATAAGACTGCACCAGTACAAAAATTGTAAAAAGAAGTTTCTTATTATTAAAAAGTGGACAGAGATGATTGTAGCAGGTGTTTTTCACCCACATTGGGTTTCCACCTTATATCTTGTGTTCATGTGTGAGATTGTTTGTTGTGTTTTTACTGCACCTGGTTACTATTTATATGGTTATGATGCACTGATTAAATATCAACATATGATGAATTAACTTAATCATAAGTTTTCTAGATAAACGCTAGTTGCCTTTAACGCAGGTGCGTATACATGGGAATTCCATTAACTAAAGTAGTGTATATGAATTTTATTATGGAAATGAAAAAATTATTGACTTGCTAATACTGATTCAACCCCCCTCTCAATATTATTTCCAACAGGATGGTCAATTTGCCTTATGTCCTTCAGTCTGGGTAGTATATTTAGCCTGGTTCATCCACTTTTTGGGGTGGCTATGGCTAGATTCAGTTCAGAAATTTTCCAGGCACTGTTTAAGTACCCTTGCAACAACAAGGATAGCCTCTACAGCAACAAGGGCACCTTTGTTGCAGAAAGGGCCATCCATGCAATAGCAAGGGTAGACGATATCGCGGCAAGGTCAACTGCAACAACCATAGGGGAAACCCTCGTAACAGTTACAGCCAACCATGCAGCAGCAGATGCAGTATGCTCTGCAAACCTCCTAGCCTATGTCTTTGCAGGGCCAACCTCTCCAACCCTAGGGACATATTTTGCAGCCACAAGGTCAACTCTTGTAGTAGAAGAGCCAACCCAGGTAGTAGCAACCCTTATATACATATCAACAGGGTCAACCCTTACAAGGACAAGGCTAGGGTCAAGTCTTGCAACAGCACGCCCAAAATCCTGATGTCCTAGGTCAACAAGTGTACAATCCTTATGCCCAAGGGAAACAAGTCCAAAATCACTATGTCCAAGGGCAACAAGTATACAATCCTTATGCCCAAGGGCAGCAGGTCGAAAATCCTCTTGTTCAGGGGAAATAGGTTCAATACCCATATGTTTAGGGACAACATGTACAATATCCATATGTCCAAGGTCAACAGGTTCAACAACCTCTTAACCATTATGTTGGTTATCAAAAACCTATGACCAGACAGTTCCAAGGTGTTCAAGGTCAAAATCCTCCCCATGGCCAAGGTAACCCACAATGGGGGCAGAATCAAATGCCATATGGCCAAAATCCCGCACTATGGGGCCAAAATCCTTACCAGCAGGGATGGGCTCCTCCGGTCGAACCCGCTTATCGACCTCCAATGCCTTTTAATACTCAATTGTCGTTATTGGCCACACTAGAGTTGTTAGACGTGTCTTGCCCTATGAATGATCCAATCCTTCATTCGCCATACTAGCCTCCATTTCCATCCAAGATCCCGAGTGATTGTCCTAAGTTCGATGAGAAAGAAAAATAAGATCCTCAAGCCCACGTGATGAAATATAACCTCTGGTGCTCTTCGAATTCTTACATTGTTGATTCTATTCATCTCTTTCTTTTCCAACGAACCCTCATAGGTGTTGCAGGCAAGTGGTACATTGAGCTTCCTTGAAGTACTTACCATGAGTTTAACTCTTTAACCATGTCTTTCCTCACGCATTTCCAGTTGTCGTTTTGCTATGAAACTGGAACCTATCTACTCACGTTGCTTAAGCAAGATACTTCTACACACATCTCTGATCACATCCATGAATGGATATGTAGATGTCGCCTGATCAAATTCAATATTGTTGATCAGTTGCTCACCAAATGGTTCACGAATTCATTCATAGCTCCAATTGCTCCTGATATAGCTATGGGTGGATGTGTTACTGAAGAACTAGCCATTGCTCGTGCCCAGTACTTAGATCTTGTTTACTCTCAGTCTAGCACTTTATATGAGTTATTACCCGATGCTCCACGGCCATTGTTAGATCCCATGGCATAGAAGTCGCAGACTACACCTCCTGTTGATGGAGTAATTGGTTCAGTGTCACAGACCCTTGCTAAATATTCTTCTAAATAGAAGTCAGTCTCAAACACTGCTTCCAATAGTTCCTCCCAGAATCCACCTAGCCCTGGTAAAACCTCAGAGGTCCACATTGTCCAGCCTACCAAAGCGGACAAATATTTGAAAGGTAAGAAGAAAGGCAAAGGCAAAGGTAAAGTTGATGCCCCAAAACAGGGTCCTCCTAAGTCGTCTGCTGGTGATTCTTCACAATGGAAGCCCAAGTATCCGTGCCTCATTTGTGAGTAGGATCACTATACCAAGGATTATCCTTGATGATCCAAAGTTAGTTGTTTTCTTAAAGGGACCCCAGTTGTCCTAAAAGAGCCATTTCTGTCTCATCAAACTCAAATGGTAGACCAACCTCAATAATTTTCTTCCTTAGGATCTCAAGTGTTCATGATGAGTATGCATATTAATGTGGCTACTATATCAAAATATTAGTAAAATCCTACTCTGACAGCCGGGAAAGAGAAAGAGGCAACCCCTTCCTCTTCTGCCATGAGTTCCATCCCTCTTCATATCAAGTGCCCTAAACCTGATTCCGCTATATGGCCACCCTCTTGAGGTGTGATAAGGAAATCCTCGTACAATCCCAATGCTCGAGCCACTCGGCACTATAATATTGCCAAGGATTTGGCTCAGGAACCATCTAGTATGTCAGCTCTCGAGGTGCTCCAAATCTATCCATCTTAGTGGAAATATTTGTTGTCAGCTATTGGGGGTATTGATCCTACCAATTCCAATTTGATATGTTTTGATCTAGAGAACCATGTTCCAAGCCTGCCTCATCAGATTTCCTTTCTCATTCACATAATCATCAATGAGAAGACCATCCACGGGACTATCTTTGATGAATATGCTTCCACCTGCATCATTTCAATCACATGCTAGAAGGCCATTGGTTCTCCTAATTTGAACCAATCCCTGAACGCTTTGGAAGCTTTTGATGGGCACGATTCGCAACCCTTCGGTGTCTTACCTAGCCTTGACATTACTTTGGAGGGAAAGATAGTACACGTTGAGGTACATATTGTTGATGCTAATCTCAATTATAATCTTCTACTCGGCCGGAGCTGGACCCATTCCATGCATGATGTAGCCTCCTCCCTATTCTGCATGATTCATTTTCCCCATCAAGGGAATATTGTCACTATCAATCAGCTGTCCTTCTTTGCCTCTTCCTCCCTAGATGGAAATATTTTGTATGTCAAGCACACTGGTGCTCCCTATGAGAGTGTGGGGGTAGGTCTTTTCAAAGATTCTGACTTGATGGGAATTTTTCTGCTCCCACCTCCTCCTGTTGCCTTTTTCAACATGATCTGGGTCAAATCTGATCCTTGGGTCATACCTTCACCAGATCTTGTTGATACCTAAGGTGAGATTATGCCACTTAGTCCTGCCAAAATCAATTACGTGGAGATTGTTTTAGCCTCAAGTTTCATATCCTTTGATTATCCTGTTTTGAGGACTTATCTCGAGATGTATTCTCAATCCCCATGGCTTGGTGCTTCGGAATCTCCTGATCCCTTAGCTGTGATTTTTCTTGTTGACGAAATTATCATGGAAGTAATGTCTCTCAAGGAACCACCTTGTAACGATACCCATCATCGTTCTTCATTCCTGCCTAGCCTGGAAACCATTTTTATGTGGTTTGATTAGTTCTCTTCTCCACTACCTACTGACATGTCAGTTTATCCTGACATGGTCAAGATCTTTCAACTGATGGCACCTTTATCCCTTCATGGATTCAAGATTTTTCTCCCTCCCTGAGTTTTTACCCATTTCCCATTATTGAATTGGGGTTGCCATCTTATTCATAAACCTCCCTTACGTAGGGGGCATGGGGGCAACGCCTTATATGAGTTATACTCTATTATTTGGTCGAGTCGATGCTTACTTGTCATGTCTATGATAAAACTTCGGTGTTCATCTGTGTTGATCGATTACCCGAGTCCCAGCATGGACTCTCTCAAAAAGTACTATGCTTGGGTCATCTTGCATGGTTAGTTGTGTACATTAGTGTGTCATTCATTTTTGTACAGTGTGGTTTGGAGTGTTAGTTTTCAAACAACTTTCCTGTTTGCTACGTTTTCCCTGCTTTGCAAATGTTTGTGACTCCTCACATCAGTTTCGCTGATGGCACTTTCTGTAGTTCCCGGAACCTATCATCCGTGACATGGGATATTTATGACCCTCAGGGTGAGTTGATTGATATTCAAAGTATTTTTTTAGGTCGCACAACTAAAAACATTGTTGAATACAGTGCAGTCATCAAACTGTTGTCAGAAGCCATTTCTCTTGACATTTGAGAGTTGGTTGTCAACCTGGATTCACAGCTTGTTGTCCTTAACCTCAACGGCCAATATTACATCAAAAACCCTCAGATATTGAGAATCTATCTCTGTATTCATCTACTGGAAAGGAATTTTGATTACATTGTCGGAAATAATACTGAGAGGGGGGGTGAATCAGTGTTATCAAGTCACTTATTTCCTTTTTCAAACCCAGATCATATAAGCTACTTCAGTTAGATAAAACCGTGTATATACGCAACTACAGAGAAGGAAACCCGCGTATGCAATGAAAACTTATAATTTAAATTATCTTACTGATGTTGATCATTAATCTGTGTATTAGGATCAAATAAACAGTAACTAGAAACAGTAAAACGGATTTGAAGACAACCAAACACACAAGAACACAAGATATAAGGTGGAAACCCAATGTGGGTGAAAACCACCCGCTGCAATTCATCTCTATCTTCTCTTAATTAGAAACTTCTTTTTACAATGTACTGGTGCAGTCCTTTACCAGTACGCAGGCTGCAACCTGCAGAGAGATACAACCCTCTCTCTCGTTCTCCATCTTCTCCTGGAAGGGAGCTACAACCCCCTTAGCTCTTGCACTAGCCAAGATACTAGTATGTAGGTGCTGGCCTACAGAAGGCTACAAACTTCTCTTTCTTCCAAGGACCACGTTTCATAAATTTTCAGACTGGATCCATGAACATCAATCAATCATCACGAATTTCTGCATCAAACAATCTCCTCTTCACCAATTAGAACAGAATGAAGTAGATACTTCTCTAACAGCTGTACCCAAAACACAGTAACAGTGACCACACATCAAATTATGAACCCAGAACGCAATAAACAGAAGCAGCTAGATAACAACTCAAAAGATATACGCTACTTCAATAACCTGAAACCTGCGTGCATACGCTTCTGTTTTTGGAGAAACCTACGTATACGCTGTTTTTATTCACTGAACTAGCGTGTATACGCGCCTTCGCTTTACTGAACCTGCGTACAGATCTATAAAGGATAATTCACTCTTTCAAATATTCAGACCCAAATTATCAGATTTATAGATCAATCATGCGCCACATATAACAGATCAAAATCATAGAAAGATACTACCATTCAAGGCTAAAGATTATGACCCATCAATAGAACTTATCCTTCTCTTTGTGCTAAGGTTCCTCCTTCATTCAAATCTAGATCTACACCATAACCTCAATCACCAATTTCAGATCTAGCACTTATTAGATATTCAATTAATTCAGATGGTCCTTTGCCAAATGATCTCCTTCCTCTTTTATAGTGTTAGGCCTTTCATAATACCATGGTCCAAAACCATAATAAAACAATACCATGGACCCAATACTTGGGATCAACACTTCTGACGAGTACCATGGTCCAAAACCATAGGTTCAAATACCAAGGACTAACTACCACGGACCAAAAGTAAGTTCTCCAACATATACGCACTTTTCTTGCGTGAAAGTGCATGTATACGCACACGCGCCTTTGTAACGTCTAACCCACGTGTATACATGGTTTAGTCTAGATGAACCTGCTTATATGTCTTTTCCTTCATTCTAAAAGCCTGTACTGAGATCTGTCACAAAAGAGAGTTGCCATCAAGGACAACACTTGTGCCATAGCTCCAAACCTGTGCCATAATGCCAACAATCTCCCCCTTTGGACTTGATGGCAACCCCAAGATCCTCAAAGTCATTCTCCCCTTTTGTCATCAAGGGCAAAGGGTTGTGTGTTATAGACATTTTTGGGCCCTGCAACCCCAAGCATGAAATTTCCATAAATCAAGGGCTCCTAAGTCCCTAAAAGTGTTGTTCTAACCCTTAAAGGAACAAGGTCAACAGATTACGGCTTCTCCCAGAAGTTCTCCATGAGAAACTGCTCAGAATTGGTCAAAACAGGATCATTGCAGCTGCCCCACTGGCTAAGTGCATTTCATCTCACCTAAATACACTATGAGGGTGCGTTTCATTTCAAAAGTCCCTTCTGTGGGGTGCGATGGGTAAGAAATGACAAATGGCAATGTCATTCCGCAAGGTGGAGAGGCAATGGAAGCTTCTAGAATCTTCTCCTGTGACACATGCCTCACTGAATTCGACCAAGGATGAGTAAGAGGCCTTCAGTCTCCAAGTGGAAGAAAGAACTATTAGAGAGAAGACACTAATCAAATCACAGGTTGACTCATCCCCCTTACAGATATCTATATATGGATCCCTCATCCCAGAGATCCGGAGGCTGGAATTTTGCATATTGTAAGGAATTGTTGTTGGTTTCTAGAGACAAACATCAGATTGTTGGGTGATCTAAGCTTTGTTTGAGATGAAGAGGGGCTTCTTTGCTGGGAGGTTGATGCTGGGTCGGAACAACTGGTTGTAACTCTTCCTAGATCTTTTCTTGTTTATCAATAAAAACTATTTGAGTTTTCCTCCATGCTTTTGTATCATTGATGCTTGTTACATTTGTATGGTCAATTTACATCTGATCCTAGATTGTTTATGGTTATAGATCCATGTCTTTGTATAGTGCTATGCTTCTGTGATCTTACAGGTACTTTGTGAAGTTGGGCGTGCAAGGGAGCAGGTAGCTGAGGACTATCAAAGAAGAGAGGGATCGAATCAAAGGATTAGCGCAAGACAGAGGTTGGTCTTTCTATTCCTCTCGATCTATAATTCATAAAGGAAAAACAAAAGTAGTTTTTCTATGTTTGTTTCTAAGGCTGCTGTCACACCTTAGTGGGATAGAGCAGTTCTAAATAGACACTTTTCCCTGTAACAAAATGGCGACTCCGCTGGGGAGCTAATTAGTTTGTTTGTTTATCATTCCTTGTTGTCTATTTCATAAACTTACAAGTAGCATTCGAACTGCATTTGTCATAACAAATTCAAAGTAGATAATTGCTGCTTCAATCCATCCACTGGATCTGTTTATGATTTAAGCAATTGATTCACAAACTATCTGATTTCCCTTGTGATAGCTCTTAGATCCTCCTTAGATCTACCCCTGATTGTTGAATTACTGATTGCTTTTTGCTCGGCCAAAACCTAAGAACTAAACTGCAAACTGTGACCCGGAACCTGAACAGAGTCTTGTTTCTGGCCCAGCATAGGTACTGTTTAGAGATTCTAAATTTCAGCGCACTTCCCGAGTGGACAGCCTGCGCTGCATTTCAGATTCTCTGTGTTACGGGTGCGCTGATCAGACTAGCTCTGTGTAGTTGTGGCTTCTGTGATTCATTCTTTCCAGTTCTATTCCTGAATCTTGCTGCATGTGATCATTATATGTCTATTTGAAACCCCTTTTCCTTGTTGTTATTCCGCCTCCTTTGTACAAAAGAACTGTAAATGTTTTTGTGTGTTTGTTGAGTCATTTACAGTTCTCCTTTGCAAAAGTAGCATAGTCGTACTGTCGTCCTTTGATTTGAATCTGTCGCAAGTGTCGATTTCGATCGTAGGAAAAAGTTTGATTGCTGTTGATGGTCAATTATCCTATTACTATTGCTTTTCGTCTGAATTTGTAATTTTTCTAGTGCCAAGAACAAGTATTCATTTCAAAATCGTAAGGTGTTGTAATCGTCTCCATTTTTTATTTCAAAAAGAAGCTTGTTGATATTTTTCGCTTGAAAAGAAATTCATATTTGTGCATCAACTTTCTTTTTAGCATCCATATACTAAGAAAGTCGAAAAACAAATACATGCATGTGCATTTGCATATAGACAGTCTGATTGGCTTGATTTAGGAAAGTGCATTTAGAATGTGCTCTTTTCTCTTTGTGAAAAGATTATGTCTTTCTTTTCCCTAGTAGTTATGATTTTCATTGCATAAAAGAGATAAAAAGTTTGTTTATCATCTTAGATTGCATTTTAGGAATTACATCTACATCTCATGGTGAACCCGAAAGGAAAACTTCATAAACAAGATCAACTTAAAATAAACTCAATGAATCTAACAACGCTTTGGAACTTAACGCACAACATTTAGAAGTCTAGGCTAGAGACGTATTCCGGCGTCGTAAAGCCTAGTAACTGTTGTTCTCACTGATGGTTGGGTGATTCCTCCACTTTGAGACGATAAGTGCGAGTACGAAATTGTGCTCCCATGTACCGTCGAGTATATTTTGGGAGACCCCAATAGGCTTAATCCTTTATCCCTAGGAAGCCGTGTCTACCGCCCTATCGATCACAATGCACTGAACACAACATTCGGGAAGATTGACTGCCGTACCGTAAAAAGTATTCTGCAATTTTGCGATTGGTTTGGTACTCCCTCTACCTATATTTCCAGAGCAGTCCCTTCTGTTCCTTTTCAGACTCCTTAACGGAAAAGGTCCATCTGAGCACTTGTCACTTCAGGCTCATTAAAAATTGAAGGAGACTAGAGTCATATTTTGTTTTTTCTCGACTCTTAAAAACTGAAAAAACAAGTTGTGTCAAAGCGTCTAAAATTCATTTAATTCAGAAACATAATTCCCCTTTATTTTAGTTGATCGAGTAATCTACAATCATGGAAGAAAGTCATTCGAAACCCCGTTGTTCGTGGAGGCTTACGAGTCAACCATCTTTGTCTCCAGAATCGAAGCCAGTACGGACAAAGCGAACTCGTTTAACCGGTTCCAAATCTCCTATTAAATTTAGAACAAGTGTTCCAACAACATCAGAGACTCCGGTTACTCCAAACATTTCTAGAATCCCTGCCTCTACAGAAGAAGTTCAGCAGCCACAGAAGGACAGTGATACTGATCCTAGTCTGAGGGTAAACACTTGTGTTACCGAACCAGTTCCATCTACAACCAGTTCGGAGAGTCTTGCTCTTCAAACATCTGTCGCTGCCGATTTCACACCTTCTTCGACACCAGAAATAGTCTACGGACCTGACGGTCTTCCCCTTCCACCTGGTCTGATTGCCATAGAAGAAATTGTAGAAGATCCCCCAACAAGTACTCCAACGGAATTTGGAGTTGGGGTCACTCTATATCCTTCTTCATCAGAAGTTAGTCTACCACCAGCGGAAGCTCCTATAAAATCGCTAGGTAATCTTTTGGATAGACTACAAATGTCTGAACAACTGTCAACATCTAGGACTATGTCGTCTGACACAATGACGACAGAACTCCCTGCTATCACTCCGACAATGTTCACCGATATACCATCTGTCCCAACTAGCTCTCAACCGCTAGAAGGAGTCCACTCAGGGGCTATTTCGACAGTATGGTCTGTTCCTGTTTGTTCATCCGGAATAATATCCGGAAACTCTTATGTTGAGTCTCAACAAATTGATCCATTTGGAGGTCAATTTGGGCAGTCCAGCCCCCAAGGGCAAACAATTCCCTTGAGTTCTGGATTACCACCATATGAGGGGCAATATACCCTTTCATCATCCCCTCCGGGAGGATATCCATATGGGAGTTCACAACAACATTCAGGTTATACTGGAATTACCTCAAGCGGTTGGGTACCAATACTACCTCAACAACCAAGAGTTGTGTATTCGATGCAACAATGCTTACCTATGTCAAATATACTGACTACGCCAGCTATTATGACGGTATCGCAAGTTCAAGCGCTGCCTGTTGTATGCCAACCTCAGGTTTCTCAGGTTGTAATGCAACAGCCCCTTGACCCTGCGACTCAACCACAATCACTGACTAGTGGAGTGACACAGGTTTAGACGGGTACAATTACCCCTCATCTTGGTCAAACTGTTAGTATTGGTCAACAGAACATGGCTTCACAACCATGGCTAGTACAATACCAACAACCGCAATTCCAGCAAGTATACCAAGGTTCTGAGCAACAAATCTTTGCTAATAGTGGACAGCCGTACATTCAAAACGGTTAAAATCAACCATTTTACAATGGTCATGCCCACCAACCTTACCAAACATACCAGCATCAAATGCATTATGCCGGTATGCAAAGACCAACTGCTCAGGCAATCCCATCTTATCCTGGGTATGCTTCACCTAACCTGAATCAATAGTTACCCTTTGTGGCAACTTTAGAGTTACCTGATTTAAATCGGTTAACAAATGATCCAATCGCTTACGCCCCTTGGTGGCCAGCAATTCTGCATAAACTTCCATCAGATATTCCTAAATTTAATGGAAATCCGGGTGAAGATCCATCGAATCACGTGATGACCTTTCATCTATGGTGTTCATCAAACACCCTAAATGATGATTCAATAAGACTTCTCCTCTTTCAGAGGACATTGACGGGTCCGACGGCAAAATGGTACATCGAATTGCCTAGAGCTTCGTTCGACAACTTCAGTACCTTAGCCACAACCTTTTTAACCCATTTTTAGTTACCAATAAGGTACGAAATGGGAACGGAACTTCTTACCAATTTCAAACAAACAACGACCACTCACATATCTGATCATATACACGAGTGGCGACGTCGTCGTAGAATGGTAAAAACGTATGTTTCCAATCAAATTTTAGCTGAATGGTTTATTAAGTCATTATTGCCTTCCATCACGGAAGATGTGGCAAAAGGAGGAGTCGTCACCGAAGAGCAGGTTATTTCTCGTGCGCAATATTTGGACTTGATTTAAACTCAGTCTAGCACGCTCTACGATAAAATACCTGACACTCCTAGACCAGAATTCTCAGTCCCTCCCCCTCCTAAATCAAACAATGACTCTCATGCTGGCGATGGCGTGATTGGCACAATAGACACGAAATCGACAAAGGCTACATCTAAAAAGGCCCGTAAGATTTCTGGTCAAAATGCAAAAGAGTAACTTCTTGCCTCGGAGGTAAATGTCGTGTCGATCGACAAGGGCAAACGACTGAAGCAACCAGGGGTCAAGAAGAAAAAGAAAGGGAAGAAGAAGAAACGGGATGATTCATCTCCTGAAAACCTTCTGCAAACCCTTCTGGGCAAAGGAAACCCCCTGTGGGGTGTCATATATGTGATGAGGATCATCGGACAAGACATTGTCCACATAAAGCTGAAGTTAAGAAACTCTTTAAGAGTTCAAAAACCTCAGCAGTTTTGACTGATCTGTTTCCAAACCCGGGAACCAAACTGGTTGCTAATCAAAATGCTTCCCGATCCCAAGTGCTTATGTTGTCTATCTCAAAGCATCAAAATGATGTTTTGACAAGGAATAAAGATTACGGGAATCCACAGCTGTCGAATAACAAGGCTAATGAACAACCTAGTAGTTCGACAACAACTTTGACCGAAGTTGTGCCACCCATCATTCCTGAACCAATGATAAAGCTGCCAAATGGAGTAGTACACAAATCGACATTTAATCCTCGTGCCAAAGTAGCATAGAATTATAATATAGTAGAGGACCTGGCCCAATCGCCATCCGCTATGTCGACACTTGAGGTACCGCAAAATTGCCCCTCCCAAAAGCAAGCTTTATTATCAGCAATAGGTGGGATTGGCCCAATGGATTCCAATCTTGTGGCCTTTGATCATAAATGATATGACCCTCAGTTACCAGCTCAACTAGCTTTCCTTATTCAAGTGAAAGCCCTCAACAAAACTGTTCATCGAACAATTATTGATGAGGGGGCATCTACATGTATTATGTCGATGAGTTGCTGGAAAAATTTAGGCTCACCACCCTTGTCGAGATCATCAATGACGTTAAAAGCATTTGATGGACGATCATACACTCCATACGGTATTTTAAGTAACTTGCAAGTTGAACTAGGGGGAAAAACAGTAGAAATTGATGTTGAAGTAATCGACGGAAATCTCGATTACAACATCCTACTGGGAAGGCCTTGGATATATGCCATGGTCGCAATTGTGTCGACCTACTTCAGGAAGATTTCATTTCCCTTTCAAGGAGGAATTACAATCGTCGACCGACAAACTTTTCTCCCCAACAGTTCACAAGTTACGGGAAGCATCCCAATGATCCATGGAAGCAATCATTCGCTTCAAAATATTGGAGTAGGCCTCCTAAAAGACCCTTCCTTAATGGGTACTTTTGCCCTACCGCCTCTGAGTAATCTGGCGGAAGTGGCCACAGTGGAAACCTACAATATGAAATCTTCTATATCTAATGGATTTGGAAGATTCCTAGACATTTTGTCAGCATGGATCATCGCCCTAATATAAATATTGTAGCAATCAATTTTCTTGGCTTGGGGGGCAAACCCAAATCAACGCTCATCGAGTGTTTGGATAGATAGGTCTAAGGAATATGGCACCTCCTCAGATCCTTGGTCGCATGTAAATTCTACAGACGAAGGAATCATTCAATCAATGATGATAGGAGAGGCACCATGTGAAGATTACCACCATCGCTCCCATCTTCCGGATTACCACGAAGATTATTCCAACAACCTTAATCATCCATCAGTTTTTTATTTTCTGTCAAATACTGTAAATACGGTGGATGCCGAGGACGGTTCTTATCTAGTGTCGACCTTGTTAAAAAAATGAAACGACTCCCTTTCCAAATCAAGTCTTTGATTACGATCTCGTAAAATCAAAGTCGAGTCTTTCGAAGATCTCAAAGGTAAACCTTCATTCCAACCACCAAGTTGAATGCAATGAAGCTTGGGGGGCATGCACCTCGATTTGTGCTATTATTCTGCGGGCATGCAAACTTATCACGAGTAGTGTTACTGCAGGGTTCAAGCTCGTTAAAAAATAAACCCACCACGAGCAGTGTTACTGCCGGGTTCAAACTCGTTAAAAAATAAACCCGCATCGAGCAGTTTTAGCACATAGTTCAATCTCGTTAAAAAATAAACATAAGACATGAGCAAATGTTTCCCCCCGCGTTTAAGCTCATTAAAAAATGAACTATTCCCCGATAAATAACCATCATGAATGTAGTACTTCAGCCATTAAAGCCTTGGTCGTGTTTGCACCATCACCTCCACTTTTGCATTGGCCGATCATTCACCTCCATTTGATTGTTTACCCATTTTGAGGAACAACTGCGAAGAGTGATCTCACTAGCCATCCTTGTGACACTGTCGTGATTGGAAAATTCCAAACCTTACCTGGAATCAGCTGCTACCCGTTTTATCACTTGTTCCTCAAAAGACGAGTCTCCTTTAAGCTCTTTTCAACTGACTCGTAAAATATGAAAAGATTGCCGAGCCATTGGCCTCTCCAGCTCGTTAAAGGGATAGGAAGTGATATCCCTCCTCTAGATTCTAATCTTTTTGGACCTGAGGGATTATTACACAAAAAGATCGAGCGCTTGTTTTGTTTAGCTCGTTAAAGTATCGGAAATTCATCCCTTCTGTATTGTTTTATACTTTTTCGGACTTAAGGGATTAGATGACGAAAAAGGAATTTTGGAGTTACCTTTACATTCCTTTTCAGACTCTCTAAAATTGAAAAGGACCGAGTTATCTTTGTCGTTAAACTCGTTAAAAATATTAATAGCGACAAACTTGTTTATAGACGAGAACGAGTTTCACTATCGCTAGGCTCGTTAAAACATAACGATGGGTTTGCCCGAAGGGCAAATTATAGAACAAGCATATGTTATCCTCCTCAAGCTTGATAAAAATAAAGAGGTACTAGTCAGCAATGATTGGGGAAAAATTGGGAAGAAAACTTAAAGAAACTTTGTTGGTAGCAAGTCGCTCTTGAACATGACACTTCCGCTCCGTGTCCAAGTCGGGTTGGGTTGTTTCATTCACCGGTCACATCACCAGGGTCACGCCATACCATCCACATTTGGGGTTAATGCTAACCAATCCATCACATCAGTGTCGCCAATATGTTCAAGAGAAGTCATTCAGAGAATTCACTTGTGTCTCACCCACTACCATACATTATACTCCATTCTTTCATGACCACCACCCTGAACCTTATATCACAAGACCGTTTTCACCTCCATTAAATTCATTTGCTCCGTTCCGTGTCATTAATGTGGGGTTCATTAAGGCCCTCCTGTGACAGATCACTTCTTGTCGACATCAGCTCATTATCCAAGAATTTGATCTAGGAACACCCCATTCAGTACTTTGAAGCTTGCATGCCTCAATGGCAAGTTTCTCACTTCCGGCGACAGGTTTACATCAATGACCTTCGACCGAAAGATTTTGCATGGTGTTCGACGCCAAGTCCTTTATTCACACCATGTGAATTGTACTGCTGTACCTTGAGGGTCATTATCATTATCGGTGATTCCTCTCACGCTTGTTAACAGTTTATATCATTGACTGGTAATCAAGCGATGTCTTTCCATGTTCGACTTCAGAACATTTCTCACATGGATCGACTTGTACTTCGAGCGAAGATCGGACAAGATTGAAGGCCCCGGATCTAGTCTCATCCATCCGAGCTGCGATATATATTCTAGGAAATAAAGACATTAAATGTACATCATTGCTGCACAGATAATCATCCACTCAAAAGGATGATGGCTCTACCAGAATCATCAGTCTACACTCAGATGATTGTCTGTCCTATGTACATGAAAATGAATTTATAAAGCTGAGCATGGGAATACCTGCCTCAGCTAGGTCATGAAAATATTATGAAGATAATGTATTGTATTGTATCTTATTACAGGTCTCCTCCCAGCATTGTGTTGATGCCCCGAAAATCGTTGTATCAACATTGGGGGATAACCACCCGGTCCGGACCTTAGTACAGCTCCTTTTCCGTTTGGAATGGTGGCTCCGACTGGGGATAATGGGACCAGTTTCCCAGCAATGAATAAATAGGTGAATGGATAGTTGATTGACTAATCTAATGATAGGTGAATAGCTAAATCTATCAGCAAAATAAAAGAGCTATTACTTATCCCGGGAACTATTAAGCTTTGAAGTGTAGTGCTTGATGATATGTGTCTATGGACAGGAATATAGATGACTCCATCTAACAGACACAGACATTAATTCATTCAAGGATTACTTTGCTTAAATAGTTAAGCAAAGCGATTAAAGAAATATTACTACACTTGTCATTTATATCATCGACACATATATGATTAAAAGAAAAGCACACCATAAACATCCAATAGTGGAAGGAATACATAACTGTTGTTAAAGCACATACATATATTCGATAATAGCAAAGATAATCAAATAACAATTCATATGAAAAGAATGAATTCAGACATAGATAAAAGTACCATATGAGCTGCTAGACACTCCCAATATCAATCGCTACTTGAGATTCTTCCTTCAACGCAGAAACACTTTCAAACAAAGACAATAGTGCACAATTGCATAAAAGCTTCCTTGTCAAATTTAGAATAACTGGTCCAGTTTCATAAAAGAATATGGCTGAAGCACAATAGTGCAACTTTAGTCTTTAAGTCAAGTACAAAAATTTACGACCCTTTCCAAAACAATGAAAGGGTCTATAAATACTTAATTAATCTAACTATCTAAGAAACTGAAATCCTACTTAATTGGTATCAATTGATTTTGATCCTATTTTCTCCAGCAATCTGGCAGTCGGTGGCATGAATCATCAAGTAGGCTGTTTGCCTTTAAATCTGAGCTGACTTATCGCAAGCATTGGCTCCACTTCAGGTGGTCTGTTGAGGTGAGAGCTGAGCTGGGCAGCATAGGTGGCATCCTGAATATCGGGGATAATATACCCGATTGCATCCGTAAGGCACTTGAGGGCGGCTCTGTGTGTGTGTGGTTTTACCAAGAAGAACCAATAGGTATCCCATCCCCCTGTTTTGATTTCCAATAATGCTCTCTGACTGTTTAATTGCTGTTGCGTCAACAATTGCTGCTCTGCCTGCTCTGTTTTCTGCTTTGCTTAAGTCAGTTGTGCCTGTAACAAGAAAATTTCCTGATCCTTTGTTTTCAGCAAAAGACTCACCTCCGATGCCTTATCTATTGTCGCTACCGAATAGGCTCCAGCATATTGTGACAGTTTTGTCAGGTCATCGGAGGGGTCAAATTCCTCCTTCCAAACCACATTGCCCGTGACCGTCTGTTCTGGGAAAAGGGAAGGTTGATAAGTCCTTCTTCTTTTCCTTTGCCGTTTAACTACAGCTTTATGCCTTGGGCTGTAGAAGACATCCAAGGGAGGAATCTCTTCTACTTGCAAAATGATTTGATCGAAGGGATCTTTTGGTATTATCTCTACCTCTTTTGACATGGTTGGGCCGCTGGTTCCATTCAGAACCTGTGGTGAAGTGGTTTCCTGTGTTTTTGTTGCCTTCGAAGTTTCTGTGTCCTTTGAAAATTCCAAACCACTGATAATAGAATCAAATTGCTGCCATTCCTGGAGCAATTTTGGGTCAATGTGAGTATCTACGTTTACTTTAGTGGTGGTCTGTTTCTATTCTTTCATCTGGGTTTCTTCCTGCACTTTCTCCTGCTCTGTAGTCTGAGTTTCCTCCTGTGGCTTTTCTGGTTCTATTGTTGTGACCGGAGGCTCCTTTGACTGTTGTCGTTCAGGCTCGCTTGTCGAAGTTGTTGGGGTTGTTGCTAATAGATCTAGAGGCAGAGTTTGCAACCTCTATTCTCTAAGTATGTTAAACTCAGCCAACCCTTCATCTTGATATTTCATTCTAGCAAATGCCTTAACCTGCATTATTGACTCAGCGGAGGAGAACAGGTCATCAAACATATCTTCTTTATGATCAAATTTTGACAACTTGGCCTGTTCTAGTGCATTATAGGCAACTTTGCTTGGATCAAAATGCCTATTAGGGAGAGTTGCCAGAGTTAATGATTTAATCTTCGTAGCTTCTTTTTCTGCATGTTTGAGATCATGCAAGGTATAGACACCGCATCTCAAAGGAAAAGAGGGCCAGCCCTGCTTCTTATTTTTCTTGAGAGTCTGTGTGACACTCTCAACAATGATCTGGTAAGTGATTTCCCTTGCTAGTAGTTTATCAGGTATGTATAAAGGGAGGACATGAGGTTTGGCTTGGCTATCGAAAACTCTTATATAAGTGAACTTCTCCTCCCCGAACCATCTCCCTACTGCTGTTAAATCAATCCCAGCTTGGTAGGAAATCTTGGGAACAGGTTTATCAAAAATAGAATAATAAATAGGCAACATAAAGCCATTGTAGACTTGGTACAAATGGTGCTTATAAGAGGATTTCCATAATTTCTGATGGTATATGTGAATAGGCATGGGGTCTTGTGGCGTCCACCTCCAGCCGAGCACGGGAAATTCAGAATTAAAACACAAGGTATCTAAAATATAGGCACTGTAATAGAATGGGGGAATTATCCTTTCAGAGATACGTGTCTTATTCCTAAACTCAAGAACAGCTGTGGCTAGTTTATCTGAGAGAATAGTGGCCCAATCCATTATTATACTGTTGCATGTCGCTTCCATTAAGGGAACCATTTCTATAGTGAAATAAGAAGAATCATGCAATCCCCACAATCTACACATCATTATTCCAGCGTAGCAATAAGGAGAAGCCAGGGAATCAACCAAGTACTTACCAGAAGATTCATGTTTGTGCTTTGTCGGATTTTGTCTCCAATCCCGGATGGGTTCGGATTCAACTTCGTTCTCATTCCTGAATTTCTCCAGGAACGCCTTATTGTATTTCTTCTCTAGCTCAGGCAAATGATACATTTGCCTTAAATCATCAGCCATGAATGACCCGAAAATTCTCCTGTCTCTGGTGCTGAAGGTTCTATCCATGATTGGAATTTCCTCAATTGCCCACCGCACTACATCTGTATATGGAAGAATTTGTTCCCTAGCTGCTATCCGATGAAGGAAGGAGTCAGCTAAGTCCTTTAGAGTGCCATCAGACTTCCGAGTTGAATCTGCAGTAGCTTGTACTGTTGTCACTTCAGGTTCTTCGGCTTCAATCAAGTTGTAGGTACTTTGCCAAGTAGTTCTGTCGAGACCAGAACATGTAGTATCTGAAATCAATCCTTTCTTTTTGTTTGAGGGATCAACGACAGCTTGTCCTGCGGCTGGCGCAATGGAAGCGGCTGTGGTTTTCTTAGATTTCTTCCCCATTTAACTTGAGTTTTCTTCTTTGGATGAATTCTGCACAGAAGTGAAGATAAACGTAACAGAGAGAATTGGCAATGAAAACTACAATATGGTGAGATATATTGATCAAATGCGTGATGAGAGAAAAATTTTACAATGGCCGCGGATACAATCCATAGGAAGATTTTAGGACTTACAATTTCATTAAATGGCCGTTTAAAACCTGCCAATCCTTAAATGCCCATTATACCATTAATCGGCCGAATGATTCGTTTAAGCGTGTTATAGATGTTTTGGCGGTTGAGTGCAGGTGAATCATTGCTTGACAGATTAAGCTTTTAATATGAATTGATCGTAATATCCCTCCATTTTAACGGCTTTTTTGAAATCTGCGCTTTATCGCAATCGGCCATCAGGGAAAGCTTTAACCTCTTATATTGACACCTTTTGAAACCCCGATCGCCGATAGCGATATCGCATCGCATTGGGAGTATTGGCATTACATGAGACATGGATAGTATATCGCCGATTGCCGATAGCGATATCTCATCGACGGAAACCAATGTGCCACTTACTTATGTTCCTTATGTCATTGCGATATGCGATCTTGCGATCACTTTATCGCAATGATAAAAGATTGATTTAATTGATCAAAATGGGTTTTTCAAAAAGGTTTTTTATAATGTTTTTATTTGGTTTCCGAACCTTTTTAAATAATACAATTTTGATACCAATCAAAATCTAAAGGGACCCATTTCATATGATAGTTTTGTGAATAAAAATGATATGAAATGGGGGGTTGTTGTAGAGCACAACACATTGAAAGAACTTCAGATCCTCATAATAAAGCATTTCACACGACATCAAAAGATTAACGACCTCATGCTTTAGGGGGCAACTGTTATAGACATTTTTGGGCCCTGCAACCCCAAGCATGAAATGTCCATAAATCAAGGGCTCCTAAGTCCCTAAAAGTGTTGTTCTAACCCCTAAAGGAACAAGATTAAAAGATTACAGCTTCTCTAAGAAGTTCTCCATGAGAAACTGCTCAGAATTGGTCAAAACAGGATCATTGCAGCTGCTCCACTGGCTAAGTGCGTTGCATCTCACCTAAATACACTGTGAGGGTGCGTTTCATTTCAAAAGTCCCTTTTATGGGGTGCGATGGGCGAGAAATGAAAAATGGCAGTGTCATTCCGCGAGGTGGAGAGGCAATGGAAGCTTCCAGAATCTTCTCCTGTGACACTTGTCTCACTAAATTCGACCAAGCATGAGTAAGAGACCTTCAGTCTCCAAGTGGAAACAAGAACTATCAGAGAGAAGACACTAATCAAATCACAAGCTGACTCATCCCCCTTATAGATATCTATATATGGATCCCTCATCCTAGAGATCTGGAGGCTGGAATTTTGCATATTGTAAGGAATTGTTGTTGGTTTCTAGAGACAAACATCAGATTGTTGGGTGATCTAAGCTTTGTTTGAGGTGAAGAGGGGCTTATTTGCTGGGAGGTTGATGCTGGGTTGGAACAACTGGTTGTAACTCCTCCTGGATCTTTTCTTGTTTATCAATAAAAGCTATTTGAGTTTTCCTCCATGCTTTTGTATCATTGATGCTTGTTACATTTGTATGGTCAATTTACATCTAATCCTAGATTATTTATGATTATAGATCCATGTCTTTGTATAGTGCTATGCTTTTGTGATCTTACAGGTACTTTGTGAAGCTGGGCATGCAAGGGAGCAGGTAGCTGAGGACTATCAAAGAAGAGAGGGATCGAATCGAAGGATTAGCGCAAGACAGAGATTGGTCTTTCTGTTCCTCTCTATCTATAATTCATAAAGTAAAAACAAAAGTAGTTTATCTCTGTTTTTTTCTAAGGCAGCTATCACACCTTAGTGGGATAGAGCAGTTCTAAATAGACACCTTTCCCTGTAACATTGTGCTCCCCTTGAGTACATGCTGAAATCTCTGCCCTGCTGTGCTGACCATGCTCCCCCGGACTGTAGGCAAGCTCTGCAAAAATATGTTCTTCAAGAAGAACCATGACTTATACATCATAAAAGACCTTCCTATCATCAAAAGACATAATACATACATCCATCACCCAACCAAGTGGGGATCATCCACCCAACCAAGTGGGGATACATCAGAAATTTATGTATGACAACCAAGTACATTACATCTTCATCCCAGGCATAGTGGGGAAACCAAAATAGGTCATTACATGACCTTGACACCATAAAAGAGATACATGACATAGAGACGAAATATCTAGAGAAAGACTTATGAGAGTCACCAATAACTGATATCAGCAACATCTGTCAATCACCATTCAGATTAGCAACCATGATTTAGTTTTGTTCTCCCTCTGCCTTTGTTCCACCTGAAACCAACAACAACTGTGAACTAGAACCAAAAGCTTCTAAGATAATGCCAACAATGCATCATTAGAAGTTTATCCGCTCCCCCTAAACCTATGCTAGATGGTCTCTGTCAGACCCATATCAGACTATCTTCAACTAGAGCCTGTCCCTACTGATATCCATCAAGCTTCCATATACATGATTGTCTTTGCACAAACTGGCGTATGCACGCGGACCCTCCTTAGGAAACTCACGTACACCCATTTTTCTCTAAAACAGACAAGTTTTAATAGCAAGATGATGCATCAACTACTCCCAGCTTCTGTCTGAGGTATTGAAAAGTTTCCCTGGGTAGTGGTTTGGTGAGTATATCAGCAACTTGTTCCTTAGAGGGAACATACTCCAGCTTGACCTTTTGTTCCAGCACTTGTTCCCGGAGAAAATGATATTTGATAGGTATGTGCTTGGTCTTTGAATGCATGACTGGGTTCTTTGAAATGCTGATTGCACTTGTATTATCACATAAGATGGAGATAGGTGGAGTACAAGTGATTTAAAAATCCTGCAAGGTTTGTATCATCCAAAGGAGTTGAGTGCAGCAAGATGCGGAAGTCACATATTCTGCTTCAGCTGTAGATAAAGCAATCGAACTGTGTTTCTTGCTGAACCAAGATACTAATCTGGAACCCATAAAGAATGCACCACCACTTGTATAAGCATGAAGAGTGAGATCTGTATCTCTAGGATACCATAAGCCATAGTTTTGAGTTCCTTGAAGATACTTGAAAATTCTCTTCACTGCCTGAAAATGAGTTTCCTTTGGATTTGCCTGAAATCTTCCAAATATTCCCACTGCATGCATGATGTCTGGTCGGGTACCTGTCAAATAAACCAGACTTCCAATCATGGATCTATAGGTTGGTTGATGCACTGCTATTGGTTCATCATTTGCACTGAGGCTGCATCTTGTAACCATAGGGGTACATACTAGTTTTGCATCTTCCATGCCATATTTCTTCAAGATCTGCTTGAGATACTTGGTTTGAGACAAAAAGATACCGCCCTCATTTTGTTGGATTTGCAATCCAAGAAAATATGTCAGTTCTCCAAGCAAAGACATTTCGAATTCTTTCTGCATCACCAAGGAAAAGCTTTGACTCATAGCTTCTTCATTGCTGGCAAAGATAATATCATCTACATACACAACAAGTATTAGCAATTTGTCATTTTCAATTTTTATATAAAGATTGATATCTGCTGAACCTTTTGAAAAACCTTGTTGATGAAGATATTTGTCCAAATGGTAGTACCAAGCCCTTGGAGCTTGTTTAAGACCATAGAGAGCCTTTTTTAGTCTGCATACAAGATTTGGATCATTCCCAAGAATGAAACCATCTGGTTTCTCAATGTACACTTCTTCTTCTAAGTCTCCATTTAGAAAGGATGATTTCACGTCCATTTGAAATACTTTGAACTTCTGAAAGCTAGAGAGAGCAAGGAACATTCTGATGGTCTCAAGTCTAGCAATGGGAGCAAAAGTTTCTTCAAAGTCTATTCCTTCTTGTTGAGCATACCCTTTACAGACAAGTTTGGCCTTGTTTCTAATCACTTCCCCATTTTCATTCAACTTGTTTTTAAAGATCCATTTTGTCCCTATGACATTCTTATCTTTTGGTCTAGGAACCAACTTCCAAGTGTTATTCTTTTCGATCTGCTCAAGTTCTTCATCCATTTCTTTGACCCAGCATTCATCTTTGTATGCCTCTTTTACATTTTGTGGTTCAGTGGAGGAGAGAAAATCCAAATAGCTTGAGGCTTCTGCAATTGTTCTTCTTGTTTGTATACCTGCCACTTTTTGCCCCAAAATTTGAGATTCTGGATGATTCTTATGAATGTACCTAGATGGAGTCTTATCTTCTATCCTTATCTGTAATTCTGGTGTCTCTTGAGTTTCTTCTTCATCATAGTTCTGATTTGATGTGAAGGATAGTCCTCATCATCTTCGAGATCTGCGGAATTCACTTGCCTAGGAATGTTTCCTTCTTCATCAACCACTACATCAATCCTGTCAGCAATTCTTCCAAGTATTTTGTTGTAACACTTATATGCTTTGCTGTGGGGAGAATAACCAAGGAGAATGCCTTCATCTGCTCTAGGTTCAAACTTGCCAAGATTTTCATCATTATTTTTAATATAGCATTTGCTTCCAAAATTTTTGAAATGTTTTACTGAAGGAGTCTCACCATACCAGAGCTCATGAGGAGTTTGAGTGCTGTTCACCCGGACATTTGTCTTGTTGAGAATAACAAATACAGCAAATGCGGCTTCACCACAGAAAGTTGCGGGAGTTCCAGACTCATCAAGCATTGCACGAGCCATTTGTTGAACCATTCTGTTCATCCTTTCCACTACTCCATTTTGCTGAGGAGTCCTAGATGTAGAGAATTCCCTTCTTATTCCATGTTCTTCACAAAAATCAAAAAATTCATTCGAGGTAAAGTCTCCTCCTCGGTCCAACATGAGGCATTTGATTATGAGATCTGATTCGTTCTCCACCAAGGCTTTAAATGATTTGAATTTTTCAAAGGCTTCGTCTTTGTGCTTCATAAGTCCTATCCAACACATTCTGGAATCGTCATCAATGAATAATATAAAGTATTCTTCTCCTCGAGGTGACCTTTTCCTAGTTGGTCCACATACATCAGTATGGAAAAGTTCAAGTGGCTTGCTGGCAGATCCTTCCTTCTCAAGGAAGTCAGTTCTAGTTTGCTTACCAAACTAACATGATTTGCATATTGTATTGTCTGGGATTCTGATTTCTGGAAGACCACGAACTGCCTGGTATTTGCATGCTTTCCTTATCTGTGAGAAACTAAGATGCCCCAATCTTCTGTGCCATAGCCAATGTTCATCATTCTTGCTTAGATAACATTGATGATGTCCTTCTTTGAATATGTATAAATTATTTGGAGTCCTTACGCCTTTGATCACTGTTTTTCCTGTATCAAGATCACGAACACTACATCCATTTGATCAAAATATTACCTCAATTCCTTGATCACACATCTGGATGACACTTAATAGATTATGCTTTAAGCCATCAACATACATGACATTTCTAGCTTTGACCCTTTATTTCAACTGAATAGAAACTTTACCTTTTATGAGAGCAGGGGTGTCATTTCCAAATGAAACCTTCTTCTCCTTCTCTAAGGCACTATATGACTGAAGTTTTTCTTTATCACCTATCATATGTTTCGAACATCCACTGTCGATGTACCATTGATTTTCTTTCCCTTCCGCATATAAGGCTACACCACATCATTCTGGTTGTGTTTCTTTGATTATCCATGATTTGGCACTTGAGGCTTGCTCCTTCTGAGTTGTCTATCGAAACCTGCTCCTGCATTCAGAATATTCATGATCGAAATTGTTACAAATAGAACATTCTATTTCATTTTCAAGAGCAGAGAAGTTGTTGTAGGTCCTTTTCATGATCCTAGTCATACTCCTCTGTTTATGAGCTTCTCTAGTCATGATTGTCTTATAGGCAACACATTGAGCTACTTTGTGACCAAAGTTATGACATGAAAAACATTGGCCATTGAAGAAACTCCTGTGGTTATCAAATCTACCGGCCAAATGATTTTAGTTCCTATTGACATCCATTCTTGAGGAAAATTGAGAAGGTTTTCCCTGTGGCTGGTTGTAGCTTCTTTTTGTCCTTAAAGTAGATTGCCCTCGATTTACCTGGTAGTCTTTGTTCATTCTTGAGGTAAATTGTCCTTTATTTACCTAGTGATTTCCATTGGGTCTTTGTTCACTTCTCCTTGCAGCATCAAGATAACTCTTGGAGGTAGATGGTTTCTGCGCTTGAGTTGTTTCTTCATTATATCCCAGACCTATCTTGATTAGTGGAGAGCACCGCACTTTGATCATCTCATCTAACGTGTCAGATCCTTTAACAAATCTAAGATTAAGAGCTTTTGTTTTCTCAATCTCTTTTCTCAGTCCCACAATTTCACATTCTAACTTTTCATGATGTTTTTCCTTTTCAGCAAGTTGGAATTGTAGAGTATCTATGATCACATTCTTCTCTTCTAAACCAATTTTGAGTCTAGAAATCTCTTCATAAAGACTTTCTTCATCTATAGCATCCACAAAATCATCATCTTCAAAAGCCATTAAAAGTTTATATTTGTTACCTTGTTCATCTTCATCACTATTTGAAAGTCCATCACTATCTTCATGAGTGTAATAGCTTTTCTTATTTACATTCTGTTTCTTGTTCCATCTAACAGGTTCCTTCCCCTTGTCAATCTTATCCTTATGAGGACATTTGGCAGCATAGTGACCGACTCTTCCACAAGCAAACCATTTGAAAGGTAACTTACCTCTGAATCTTCCAGCACCCCATTGAAGGTTCTTGACAAAATTTGATTCCTCGTCTTCTTCTGACACGTGTCCTGACTCATAGTAATCTCCTTTGCCTGAAGCCTTGAAAGCAGCTTCTCTTCTATCTGATGGTCCTCCTTTCCTCATTTCATAAGCAGTCGAAATTTCGTGCAGCTGTGACATGGTAAGGTTTCATAGATTCTCTTTTTCTTCTATTGCAGAAACTTTAGATTCAAACCTAGGGGACAAAGATCTTAGAAATTTTTCAACCACAACCTCTTTTATTTCTTCACCCAAGTTTTTCATATAATTAATAATCTCATCTACATGAAGGAAATAGTTAGCCACACTTTCATCATTGTGCATTTTGAGATTTTCATACTGAATTCTGAGGATTTGAAGTTTTTCTCGCTTTACCTGGTCATCTCCTTCATAGCTCAGAACAATATTGTCCCATATTTCTTTTGCGGATTTATACTACATAACCTTGACAAATTCTGATTGAGATAGACATCCTAATAGAGTATTGACAGCCTTTGCATTTGTTTCATATTGCTTCTTACTAGCCGGATCTGTAGGAGTTGCTGAAGGAAAAGTGTACCCTGTATCTATGATATCCCAAACTTCAGTACCAAGAGATTGAAGATAGGTTGTAACTCTTACCTTCTAATAGACGAAGTTGGTCCCATCAAAATTTGATGGCCTGATTGATGCTTCTCTCTCGTAGTTGCTCATGATGATGGATCTTCCTTCAAGCGATCAAGCTTCTTCAGAAGGACCTGCTCTGATTCAATTGTTGGAAATAATACTGAGAGGGGGGTGAATCATTATTATCACGTCACTTATTTTCTTTTTCAAACCTAGATCATATATGCTTTTTTAGTTAGATAAAACCACGTATATACGCAACTACAGAGAAGGAAACCCGTGTATGCAATGCACACTTATAATTTAATTTATCTTACTGATGTTGATCATTAATCTGTGTATTAGGATCAAATAAATAGTAACCAGAAACAGTAAAACATATCTGAAGACAATCACACACACAAGAACACAAGATATAAGGTGGAAACCCAATGTGGGTGAAAACCACCTACCGCAATTCGTCTCTATATTCTTTTAATTAGAAACTTCTTTTTACAATGTACTGGTGTAGTCCTTTGCCAGTACGCAGGCTACAACCTGCAGAGAGCTACAACCCTCTCTCTCGGTCTCCAGCTTCTCCTGGAAGGGAGCTACAACCCCCTTAGCTCTTGCACTAGCCAAGATACTAGTACGTACGTGCTAGCCTACAGAAGGCTACAACCTTCTCTTTCTTCTAGGGACCACGTTTCATAAATTTTCAGACTAGATCCATGAACATCAATCAATCATCAAGAATTTTTGCATCAAACAATCTCCTTTTCACCAATTAGAACTGAATCAAGTAGATACTTCTCTGACAGCTGTACCAAAAACACAGTAACAGTAACCACACACCAAATTCTGAATCCAGAACACTGCAACAATAAACAGAAGCAGCTAGATAACAACTCAAAAGATATACGCTACTTCAATAACCTGAAACCTGCGTGCATACGCTTCTGTCTTTGGAGAAACCTGCGTATACGTTGTTTTTATTCACTGAACCAGCATGTATACGTGCCTTCGCTTTACTGAACCTACGTATAGATCTATAAAGGATAATTCACTCTTTCAAATATTCAGACCCAGATTATCAAATTTATAGATCAAGTATGCGCCACATATAACAGATCAAAATCATACAAAGATACTACCATTCAAGGCTAAAGATTATGACCCAGCAATAGAACTTGTCCTTCTCTTTGTGCTAAGGTTCCTCCTTCATTCAGATCCAGATCTGCACCATAACCTCAATCACCAATTTCAGATCTAGCACTTATTAGATATTCAATTAATTCAGATGGTCCTTTGCCAAATGATCTCCTTCCCCTTTTATAGTCTTAGGCCTTTCACAATACCACGGTCCAAAACCATAATAAAACAATACCATGGACCCAATACTTGGGATCAACACTTCTGACGAGATACTATGGTCCAAAACCATAGGTTCAAATACCAAGGACTAACTACCACGGACCAAAAGTAAGTTCTCCAACATATACGCGCTTTTCCTTGGGTGAAAGTGTGTGTATACGCACACGCGCCTTTGTAACTTCTAACCCGCATGTATACACGGTTTAGTCTAGATGAGCCTACGTATATGTCTTTTCCTTCATTCTGAAAGCCTGTACTGAGATTTGTCACCAAAGAGAGTTGCCATCAAGGACAACACTTGTGCCATAGCTCCAAACCTGTGCCATAATGCCAACATACATTACATATCATCATATTCCTATATGCATGAATACATTGACAGATGCATTAGTTAATTATGTGTTGGATAGACATTTACGAAACATGTGAAAAAACCAAAACAAACAATTTGTACCATAGTAAGCAAGAAAATACAGCATATATATATATATATATATATATATATATATATATATGTGTGTGTGTGATGGTAATGTTTGATAAATAAAAACCCCAAAAAATAATATGTGTGTTCAAAATAACATTGCCGGCTCACAAGCCTCATATATCTGTGGCATGTAGGCCTCAAAAATGTAAAATTATGGACCTAGGAACTAATCAGCATGGTGATCATGGTAGCATGACATGGCTCGTGTGACACGAGTCAACAATCGGTGGATCTAATCCAATAATCCAACCATGTGTCTCTGGTACTGGCGAGGAATTTCTCCCACCTGAGCATACACTAGGATAACACGAGTCAACCCCTCAAGGTTCCTCATGATCTCCTCCTCATTGTCACTCCCCTCTTGATAAGGAGCGAAAACATCAAACAGGTGGGCGAAGCGCCTGGCTATTGCGAACATCCCAGCAAAATGCTCTGGTCCAACATCTGCATTGACAAAACAAAATTTTATAAACACATATATATAAAAAACAATTAAAAAAATCACAAAATTAAAAATTGTTTTTTTTTAACTTCTTCGTCAAAATCCACTCCATCTGGTAGCCGCATATCTGGATCTCCAAGGAATTTGGTGCCAGTATATGTCAAGTCCTCCATGACAATCAGTTGTCGTCATAGCCATGAAAAGAAGGCAGGCATGTAAGACATATGCCGACCTCCATTGATCCTAGGCATCAAACGACTCCAGCAGACCATCTGTGGGTCGCGTGGTATTGGAGGATCTACCTTAGTCAACTGGTACTAGAACAACTTCACCCATTCCAAGGAGAAGGTCACTAGTATGGATCTAAAGAAAAATTGCTTCAATTTCCCTGCCTTAGCTTTTGTCATCTAGAATTTTATGTTGATCTTCATGGCTTCCGCCCAATTAAAGATCGTCAGTGTTGTACAGTCAATGGAATATAGGAATTTTGACTTGTTAGTCTCATGCATTGTCTGGGACCCCACCACTCTATTGATAGTCAATAGTAGCACTCTCAGTGTCATATCTCGCACGGTGTCAATCTTAATCTTGCAACTCTTGGATTTGGGGTTCAAGGCAATGTTTGGCAAGAAACATGGATATGCTTGCCCCAATTGGTCATGACCCATGTAAGTTGACTAGTTCCCCTCTCCAGGATAGTCTTGTGATGAAATATATGTTTGAAGTTTCTAACTCCAACTCCTGGTCACCAATGATGAATATTTTCCGATTTATGTCTGACAGACTAATTAGGTACCAAAGCAGCTCAGGTTGGCCCCGTATCCCTAGTGTGAGAAAAAATTTGAGGAGCCCATAGTTCCTCAAAGCATTCAGGCAATTTGGATCATTAAGTGCTTGATTTTCCACATCCTCGTGCTCACGTTCTTTCCAGTCTACCATTATCGATGATTCTTTCCTACAAAAACCATATATTTAAGTCAATAATCATTTTTGGCCCATAAAATTTAGATTCCAACAGTGGTTTTGAAGGGAAATTGATTTTTCCCTATTCACGGCACCGACGCGCCTGTTTTAAAAATAGTTGTACCGATGGTGTAATACGTTGTTTTAATCACCCTTGGCTGGTGCGATTTTGTGCCTGGAAGTTGCGCTGACCAACAACGATTTTTTTTTGACAAAACCTCCCTCAAAATTCCAAAAAAAAGGATGAAAACAGGAATAAATGGTATGAAAATGGAGCTTAGGGCTTTGGCTCTTACCTGTAACTAGTGGCTCAGTAAATGACCTCCGAGATCTCCTGCAATATGCTCTGGAACAATTAGGGAAAAAGTGGGTGAAAAGTCTTTCACAACAAGGTAAAATAGTAAATGGTAAAAAATATTTACTTTTCCTCCCTTTTAATTAGTTTTTCATGAAATATTAGGTTTTGTAAACGTTTTGACCTATTTTTCCTCAAGAATTGGATAATTCACTTTACCTTTTTGCGCAGCGACAAGTGATGGATGTTCGACGATGATGCCGAGTCACGTTTCAGCTCTTTTCTTGACTCATAAAACTCATATGAAAATATTGTCAAGTATTTTTCCATTTTGACTCATGAAAGAGAATAAAATGGGGGGATTGCTTTGAAGCTCTTTTCTGACCCTTTAAACACAAAAATATTGTCGAGCTTTTGTTGTTTTGAACTCGTTAATGGATGCGAAACATCATGCGCCAAATTCAAGTTTACCCCTTTTTCGAGCTGGGATGCACTATTTATGAAAAAGGTATTCCTTGACTGCAATGGTCAAGCGGTTCTCTCAAGTATCATTTTCTACCTTTTTGGGCTCGAGAGACACAAATGTATGAAAATGGGCGATGTGGAGTTTTCTTTTCCATGTCTTGTTCAAACTCTCTAAACATGAAAAAGATATCGAGTTACACCTTTGTCAGACTCGTTAAAATTTTAAATGACATCGGATTCATCACCATGACAAACATGAGCTTCTCCTTCCTAAGGCTCGTTAAACTTAGTAGGTTGGATTCATCCAAAGCATGAACTTATAGTACAAGCATATGTTATCCCCTTCAAGCTTGCGATTAAAAATAATTGGGGTACCTGCTAGAAATGGTGGGGGAAAATTTGGAAATCTAATCAGTTGCGTCAGCAGATCACTCTTGAACATGACACTTTCTGCTTCATGTCGGGATGGGATATCCTCCTTTATATCATTGACCTCACTGGGTTGGCTCGTTTATTTTTTCCTTCCATTTGATCTCTACCACATCATGATGACCACCGATCCTATGGATCCAAAAGCTACCAAACTTCCAATCGTGTCGTCGATATGTTCAAGATTTGTCCTTTGGCAGTTACACTTACCTCTGATTCTCTGTATCACCCAAAATCATTTTGCATCCCTTTGTCTCGTGTTGATGATGTGGGATACATTATGGCCCTCCTTCGACGTGGTCACTTCCTATCGACTTCAACTCATTATTCGAGAAGTTGACCGAGAGACTCCCTTCAAGTACCTTAGAGCTTGCATGCCCTAGTGGCAAGTTTTTTGCACTCGACGACAAGTTCACATCATTGGCTTTTGATCGAGTGATTTCACCGGTGTTTGAATTGAGTTCCTCTATTCACATTCCTTGGATTTTGCTGATAGTACCTTGAGGACCATTGTCATTATTGGTGGGTTCTCTCGCACTTGTCAATAATTTACATCATTGACTGGTAATTAAGAAATTTTCTAGCACGTTCGACATCAACACATCTATTCACATGTTGGAATTTGTACTTTGATCGGGTCGTGTTGGAGCGTAAGACCCTGGGTTCAAATCACAAAAGTCTAGATTGTGAAGTGATGTGGCATGGTTATGTTGATATACTTGTTTATTTCATATGGATGGTTGTGACCATTCCATGAGTTATCATATGTGATCCTTCTCATTATTGGATGGTTGCGACCATACCTTGGTTTCGATATGATCCTCTTTATAGGATGGTTGTGCCCATGCCTAGATCCGTTTATATGATCATTCTCTAAATGGATGCATCCATGCCACGGGTCATGTATCCTTTGACAGTGCTTTTAGTTATGTATATGTATATGTACTTGCTTGCAGGTTTTCTGACAACAGATCCTAGTTCATCACAATGATTTCTCAAACATTTCATCTCTCACTCTAGTTCAGCCTTCATGCTTTAGAGGGCATCTGTTACACAACATTTTGTCACTGTCCTTGTACTCCCTATTCCTTGATCCTAGAGGCCCTCTAAAATGAACCATACATGCTTTCCCTTCATGAAGAAACTCCCATTGTGTCCCTCTTCATTAGCATAACAATTCGCTTTTGCACCATTTCCCAAAAATCTTCTGTTTTTCCCAGTTTGGTGCTAATGATCCTTGTCCTCCTCATGCCAATATGTAGAGATTAACATTGTGCCTATTGCTGACCAGAGCGACTGAGCTTTGTTCCATTCATGTCGATCCTCTTATGGAAAGCTTTTAAATAAGGAGCCAAAGCTTCCAGCTTTAGAAGCTTCGTAACGGAAGTCTGGTAAATGGTTGAGTCAGATGGAGTCAAGGATGTCAGTTTGGGCTCCTTTCCCCTATAAGGATGGAACTACCTCAAGAGATAAGACCTTCTCCCATGAGAAGAGGAACCATCTCTCATCCATTCATGCTATATAAATGTCCATTTTTTCCAAGCACAAGCTATTGTGTTAATGTTGGTGTGCTAGTGCTAATTAAGTTTGGAGTAAAACATCAAGCTATTCATAGTTGTATCTCTCCAGTTGTGTGTGAGGGATAAGTGTGAATTTGGTTTGTTGTGAAACCTAAAGGGAAGAGACTTAAAAATATCATTGTTTAGGCCATCATGGAATGCTAACAGAAGTGTGTGGGAACCTGGTTTTGTCAGAGGAGAACAACAACATCAAGACAATGGTTGTAATCTCTCCCTAATTCAATATATATGAAATTATCGATTGGTTTCATACATAATGTGTTATCTCACATGTTTATGTCTTAATGTTTCTTGACTTGTTAAGTAAGTTGAATTACAATTTTTCTATTATCATGGTTGTTGTTTGCTATTGTTTACTTGTTTCAGGTGTTCGAAGAAGGAAATGGGAGATAGCTGGAGAGAGCAAGAAAGGTCATCACCAAATGGGATAAGCATACTAAGAGGTAGGCCCTCTTAATTGGTTCTAACCTAAGGAAATATTCCATAGAATGTATGTGTTGTGGCTAGACCCATTATCAGGCTATAGGAATTTTTGTGTCCGCACTTAGAATTTTACTTCACCACAATCTAGGGAATTCTACTCTCACTGTTTACATCGATGGCAAGCCCATAACCAATACATTGATTGATTTAGGGGCAGACATTAATGTAATGATGAAAGAAATCTTCATCACCTTTTGATTACATGGACTAAAACACCTACAATATTGGAACTAACACATAGGTTCCGTGTCAAACCCGAGGGAATGATAGAAGACGTAGTGATTACAATAGATTCTTGGTGATATCCTACTGACTTCCTTATTTTGCAAACTAAATCAAACGTTGGGGGCATCCTTTAAATTTAGGAAGGTTGTGGCTAGCCACTGCAGATGCATTCATAGGATGCAAGTTTGGCTCCATGATGATTTATGATGTCCAAGCCACCAAAAATCTTAGGCTTTATCCCCCAGCAAAACCAAATACGACTTTCGGAAACCTCTTGTGGGATGAATTTGAACCCGAGTGCTGTTGGTAAAAGTATCTATTCATAACGCCCCTATCCCACTCTAAGGTGTGACAGTGCCTTAGCAACAAACAAGGAAAACTACTTGTGTATTCTTCTTTATGAAATGTAAACGAAGAGGAAGGATAAAATAACCTGTGTCTTGCGCTAGTTGGTTGATCCAATTGCTCTCCTCTTCAACAGCTTCCAGCTCCCTGCTCCCTTATTGGCCCAGCTTCACCGAATTCCTGCAAGATCACAGAAGAGAGAAACTACACGAAGATATAGATTTACATTCATAAAAAGCTTAGGATCAAATTAAGCTAAACATGAAAATATAACAAAACATCACTGATACACAAGCATGTAGAAGAAACTCAAATAGTTTTATTAATGCAATAAGAAGATCCAGGAGGAGATACAACCAAGTGAGTCCCGATCCAGCATCTACCTCCCAGCAAAGGAATCCCTTCCTCACCTCCAACAAAGCATAAATCACCCAATGCACTAATCTCAATCTCAAACCAACAGCAATTCTCTGCAAAGTACAAAATTCCAGCCTCTGGATCTCTGGGATGAGGGATCCATATATAGATGTAAGCAGAGAGGATGAGTCAGCTTATGTTTTGACTTGTGGCTTCTCTCTGTCAGTTCTTGCTTCCACTTGGAGACTGAGAGCCTCTTACTCATCACTGGTCGAATTCAGTGAGGCAAGTGTCATTAGAGAAGATTCTGGAAGCTTCCATTGTCTTTCCACCTCGTTGAATGACTTTGCCATTTGTCATTTCCCGCTCAACGCACCCAGGTAGTGCATTCACCTGCGTTGCAACGCACCTAGCCAGTGTATTTGGGTGCTTTGCAACGCAGCCAGCTAGTGGAGCATCTGAATTGATCCTGATTTGACTAGTTTTGAGCAGTTTCTGGTGGAGAACTTCTGGGAGAAGCTGTAATTTGTTGACCTTGTTTCTTTAGGAGCTGGAACAACATCTTTAGGGACTTAGGATCCCTTGGTTTATGGACATTTCATGCTTATAGCTGTAAGGCACAAAAATGTCTATAACAGTTGCCCCCTAAAGTATGAGGCCGTTTATCAGGTGAAATGCTTTATTAGGAGGATCTGAAGTTATTTCAATGTTGGGAGGAGACCTGTAATAAGATACAATACAATACATCATCTTCATACTATTTTCATGATCTAGCTGAGGCGGGCATTCCCATGCTCAGCTTTATAAATTCATTTTTATGTACATAGGACAGACAATCGTCTGATGGTAGACTAATGATTCTGATGAAGTCATCATCCTTTTAGTAGGATGATTATCTGTGTTGTAATGATGTACATGTCAATGTCTTTATTTTTCCTGAATATATATCGTAGCCCGGATGGATGAAACTAGATCCGGGGTCTTCAATCTCGTCCGATCTTCACTCGAAGTACAAGTCGATCCATGTGAGAAATGTTTTGAAGTCGAACATGGAAAGACATCGCTTGATTACCAGTCAATGATGCAAAATGTTAACAAGCGCGAGAGGAATCACTGATAATGATAATGACCCTCAAGGTACTGCAGTACAATTCACGTGGTGTGAATAAAGGACTTGGCGTCGAACACCACGCAAAATCTTTCGGTCGAAGGTCATTGATGTATACCTATCGCCGGAAGTGAGAAACTTGCCATTGAGGCATGCAAGCTTCAAAGTACTGAAGGGGTGTTCCTAGATCAACTTCTTGGATAATGAGCTAATGTCAACAAGAAGCGATCCGTCAAAGGAGGGCCTTGATGAATCCCACATCAGTGACACGGAACAGAGCAAATGATTTTGATGGAGGTGAAAACGATCTGATGATATATGGTTCAGGGTGGCGGTCATGAAAGAATGAAGTATAATGTATGGTAGTGGATGGGACACGGGTGACTTCTCTGGATGATTTCTCTTGAACATGTCGGTGACACTTATATGATGGATTGGTAGCATTTACCCCAAAAGTGGATGGTATGGAAAGACCATGGCGATGTGACCGGTGAATGAAACAACCCAACCCGACTCAGGCACGGAGTGGAAGTGTCATGTTCAAGAGCGACTTGCTACCAATAAAGATTCTGAGTTTCTTCCCAATTTTTCCCCAGTCATTGCTGACCAGTACCTCTTTATTTTTGTCAAGCTTTAGGAGGATAACATATGCTTGTTCTATAATTTTCCCTTCGGGCAAACCCATCGCTATGTTTTAACGAGCCTAGCGATAGTGAAACTCGTTCTCGTCTAAAGACAAGTTTGTCGCTATTAATCTTTTTAACGAGTCTAACGACAAAGATAACTCGGTCCTTTTAATTTTTAGAGAGTCTGAAAAGGTACGTAAAGTTAACTCCAGAATTCCTTTTTCGTCATTTAATCCCTTAAGTCCGAAAAAGTATAAAACAATACAGAAGGGATGAATTTTCGATAGTTTTAACGAGCCGAACAAAACAAGCGCTTGATCTTTTTGTGCAATAATCCCTCAGGTCCAAAAAGATTAAAATCTAGAGGAGGGATAGCTCTTCCGGTTGCTTTAATGAGCTGGAAGGCCAAAACTCAGCAATCTTTTCATATTTTACGAGTGAGATGAAAAGAGCTTAAAGAAGACTCGTCTTTTGAGGAACGAGTGATAAAATGGGTAGCAGCTGATTCGAGGTAAGGTTTGGAATTTTCCAATCACGGTAGTGTCACAAGGATGGCTAGTGAAATCACTCTTCGCAGTTGTTCCTCAAAATGGGTAAACAATCAAATGGAGGTGAATGATCGGCCAATGGAAAAGTGGAGGTGATGGTGCAAACACGACCAAGGCTTTAATGGCTGAAGTACTACATTCACGGTGGTTATTTACAGGGGAATAGTTCATTTTTTAACGAGCTTAAACGCGGATTGAAACACTTGCTCGGTCTTATGTTTATTTTTTAACGAGCATGAACTATGTGTTAAAACTACTCAATTATCCAGTCATATGATAAGAATGTCTCATATAAAATGGCAACATTTAGATTTTTGCCCCACATCCTTTATTTATGCAAGTTAGGAAACGACTAATCCTACGAGTTTAAAGGGTTAGCCTACAGGTTTAAAGGGAGGACCTAAAAATTTAAAAAATAAATAGCCGACCCTTGCTTGCACTCCAAAAGGTTTGCATGCCCCCAGGTATAAAACAAAGTTTCAAGGTTACCTCTACTTCACTTCCACCAAAACAATTGTTTTACCGAGAGAGGCCTACCTCTTACAGGTCACCCAAAGATTGTCTCATTCGCATAGCAAACAAAACACTTCTTCGGTGATGTTTACTGAGATAAACAAAGGTGAGTGACAACGAGCGCCAAACACATAACTTTGATAAGAGAATCTTATTCTAGAATAACCCCTATCTCAATCACGGATGGGGTACAAACTAGTCATATTCTCTCGCGGAAACCTACCTTATACCCGAAGTTTTCTTGCCGAAGCAGACCAGGATGCATGCCCCCTGGGTTCCAGGCATATCCCTCTGAATTACTCGCGCTCATCGGGAGGACGGACTGTGGGTTGAGACATTTCTTGCATGAAGAGACCATTTAGGGATGGTATATGACTATTTGCGATGCATGATCCAGGAAATGAAATCTGGTCCACGAGCTTGACCACTCTTCCTTCGTGCGGAAAACACATTACTCTAAAGAGTGAGGAGACGATGGCTCCCATGCAATAAATATAGTCTCGTCCAAGGAGTAGGTTATAATCCAAGGGTCCTTGAATGACCATTATGTTCATTTGAACTGTCTTCCCTTTCAATGTTATGGGCACATTGGGGAGGATCCCTAAAGGTCGACTGGTTCCTTTATCAAAGCCTGTCAGATTTCTCATCTTAGGCAAAAGCGATGGCGAACCAAGCGCTTTCCAAGCAGTAGAGGAAAGGATACTCACAGAAGCCCCCTCATCTATGATGGTACCAGCCATGACCATTCTATATATTTGGACGATAATTCTGAATGGTATGCTTGCTGGTAAACGGGGTCTGCCTAGTTGATTCCATTCGAAGGAGACAACTAGGTTGCTTGGTGGTGGGACCGAGTAGACGGCCGGGTATGGCTCTGACGAAATTCCTTCCTGCGATAAAGGAATGGGTGGATTGCCCCCGTGTTCGTCGGAGTCTGTGTTGATGAAGATAATTTGGACAGTGTCATCCTTATTCTCCTCAGTGACTGTATCATTCGAAGATAAAACCTCTGAAGGCAAGACCGGGTCAACTGCCGCCTCGACCTTTTGACATTCATCTGGTATGGATTTAGTTGGTTTATCCTCAATGAAGGATGCTTCAGCTGACCACTTGAGTGGGCCAGCTGGGTTCTCAACTGGTGACGGACACGGCAAGAGTTTTTTATATCCACGAGGAAGTCGTAACGGTGAAACCAGACGATCATCCAAAACCCTTTTAGCCTCGTCTAAGAAGGGACAACGGTGGAGGGCATGGTCGCCTTCGCACAGTCTACAGGGAAATCTAGCTTTCCCTTTTTGTCCTGGGGCTTCACTTTCACTAGTTGACAGTGTGCTTTCAACATGATCTCCAGAGGTTGATGACACCGGATTGTGCAAACGAGGAGACCAGTCCCTTAGTATCCGGGGGATGCAAGGACAATCTCTGTGAAAGTGGTCTCCTCTACAAATGACACATGGTGATTTAGGCCTAGTCGGCGCTGTGTGTGGATTTTCATTAGACGACACTTGTTTTCCCTTATTTGTCTTTGGTTCCTTCTTCTTTTTCTCTTTCTTCTTCTTCTCCTTCTTCTCCTTAGGAACTTGGTTTTTAGCTTTACCAGTCCCGTCAAGCGAAGAGGAAGGAAGAGAGGAAGAATTAGAGGAAGTAGAAGGTTGGTGGGAAATTCTGGACTCGTCTAACTGCTGATTCGACTGCTCAGGAATAGTGGTGTTCTGAACGACATTGGTTGAGAAGAGCCAAACTAGCAAGCCAATTGTCAGTCTCGGAAGCGGCAATGTGGCCATATGGGGCGCACCAACATCTCCCCAAGAGGAGAAGGGACTAGGATTTCCACCAAGGGGAATTCCTTGGTTGGTAGGTTCCATTTTCTCAACCTAAAGATCAACACAGGAAAAAGGGTATGAATATTCCGTTTAAAATAAATTTTAACACGCTTTGACACAACTTTGTTTTTTCAGTTTTAAAGAGTCGAGAAAAAACAAAAGATGACTCTAGTCTCCTTCGATTTTTAATGAGCCTAAAGTGACAAGTGCTCAGATGGACCTTTTTCGTTAAGGAGTCTGAAAAGGAACGAAAGGGACTGCTCTGGAGATCTAGGTAGAGGGTGTGCCAAACCAATCGCAAAACCGCAGAATACTTTTTAAGGTATGGGCGGTCAATCTTCCCGAATGCTGTGTTCAGTGCATTGCGATCAGTAGGGCGGCCGACACAGCTTCCTATGGATAAAGGTTTTATGCCTATAGGGGTCTCCCAATATATACTCGACGGTACGTGGGAGCACAATCCGTACTGGCACTTATCGTCTCACAGTGGAGGAATCACCCAACCAACAGTGAGGACAACAGTTACCAGGCTTTACGACGCCGGAACACGTCTCTAGCCTAGACCTCTATGTTGTGCGTTAAATTACAAAGCGTTGTTAAGTTAATTCAATTTATTTTAGGTTGATCTTTCTTAGAAGTTTTCCTTTTTGAATCACCACGAGATGTAGATATAATTCCTCAATGCAATCTAAAGATGATAAGCAAGCTTTTATCTCTTTTCAACAATGAAAATCCTAGCTACAAGGGGAAAAGAAAGACACAATCTTTTCTCAAAGAGCAAAGAGCACACTGTAAATGCACTTTTCCTAAATCAAGCCATACAAACTGTCAATATGCAAATGCACTTGTGCATGTATTTGTTTTTCACTTTCTTAATATTGATGCCTAAAAAGAAAGTTGTTGTACAAATTTGAATTCGATTTCAAGTGAAAAACACAAACAAGCTTCTTTTCGAAATCAAAAAGTTAGAGACGATTACGACACTTTATGATTTTGAAGTAAACACTTGTTTCGACACTAGAAATTCACAAATTCAAACCAAAAGGAAAAAGTAAAAGCGCAATCAACTGTCAACAGCAAATAAACTTTCTCCTAAGATCAAAACGATACTTACGACAGATCTAGATCTAAGGGCGACAATATGATCAGTTTACTTTTGCAATGGGAAACTGTAAATGACATAACAAATACACAAAAACAAATACGGTTTCTTTTATACAACTGAGGCGGAATTAAGGCAGAGAAAAGGGGTTTTCAGATAGGTACACACACTGATAACAGGCTACAAAAATCAGAGGTAAAACTGGAAAAAATGAGCAAAGAACCTCAGCTAGGCAGGGCTAGGTTGATCAACGCACCTGCTACACAGAGAAACTGAATTGCAGCGCAGGTAGCCCTCTCGGGACCTGCGTTGAAATGCAGAGTCTCTTCACAGAGCCTGCGCTGAATCAGAAACGAGAATTTTCTCTGGGTTCTGGGTCACGGTTTGCAGTTTAATCTATGGTTTTTGGCCGGATAAAAGCTATCAGTAAGGTACAATCAGAGGGATGATTTAAAGGAGGACTAAGAGCTATCACAAAGGGCAATTAGATCATTTGTGGATCAATTGTTCAGATCATAAACATGCCCAGTGAATGGACTAGAGTAGAAGATCTCTACTTTGCATTTGTAAATGGCAAATGCAGTTCGATTCGCCACTCCTGAGTTTATGAGATGAACAATAATAGAAACACAAATAAACTAACTAGACACGATCCCCAGCGGAGTCGCCGTTTTGTTGTTGGGAAAAGTATCTATTCAGAACGCTCCTATCCCACTCTAAGGTGTGACAGTGCCTTAGCAACAAACAAGGAAAACTACTTGTGTATTCTTCTTTATGAAATGTAAACGAAGAGGAAGGATAAACTAACTTGTGTCTTGCGCTAGTTGGTTGATCCAATCGCTCTCCTCTTCAACAGCTTCCAGCTCCCTGCTCCCTTACTGGCCCAGCTTCACCGAATTCCTGCAAGATCATAGAAGAGAGAAACTACACGAAGATATAGATTTCCATTCATAAAAAGCTTAGGATCAAATTAAGCTAAACATGCAAATATAACAAAACATCACTGATACACAAACATGTAGAAGAAACTCAAATAGTTTTATTAATGCAATAAGAAGATCCAGGAGGAGATACAACCAAGTGAGTCCCGATCCAGCATCTACCTCCCAGCAAAGGAATCCCTTCCTCACCTCCAACAAAGCATAAATCACCCAATGCACTAATCTCAATCTCAAACCAACAGCAATTCTCTGCAAAGTACAAAATTCCAGCCTCTGGATCTCTGGGATGAGGGATCCATATATAGAAGTAAGCAGAGAGGATGAGTCAACTTATGTTTTGACTTGTGGCTTCTCTCTGTCAGTTCTTGCTTCCACTTGGAGACTGAGAGCCTCTTACTCATCACTGGTTGAATTCAGTGAGGCAAGTGTCATTGGAGAAGATTCTGGAAGCTTCCATTGTCTTTCCACCTCGTTGAATGACTTTTACATTTGTCATTTCCCGCTCAACACACCCAGGTAGTGCATTCACCTGCGTTGCAACGCACCTAGCCAGTGTATTTGGGTGCTTTGCAACGCAGCCAACTAGTGGAGCATCTGAATTGATCCCGATTTGACTAGTTTTGAGCAGTTTCTGGTGGAGAACTTCTGGGAGAAGCTGTAATTTGTTGACCTTGTTTCTTTAGGAGCTGGAAAAACATCTTTAGGGACTTAGGATCCCTTGGTTTATGGACATTTCATGCTTATAGCTGTAAGGCACAAAAATGTCTATAACACCGAGTCAGATCACTCACAGCCACTTATCACCCTCAGGAAGGCATAGTAATTTAAGGATGAAACATAAGATGATATCATAAGTGGTTTCAATAGTAATTCAATTTTTGTTACTTCCATTGAAAAATTGAGAGAGGAGGAAGTTGTAGAAGATTTGAGCCTTGAACAGATGAAGACTGACTCAAGTATTAACAACAGTCCTGTTGAAATAGAACCAGGTAAATATCTTAAATTTAATCCAAACTTGACTGTTGAACAGAACAGGCTGTTGTTACAACTGTTATAGAAGTACAAAAAGGCATTTGCATGGGACTATACAGGTATGGAGGGAATCCATCCCAGCTTGTGCAGTCACAACATCTAGCTGAAGGAGGGTCGAAATACAGTGAGACAATCACATCAACATATGAACCCTACATTAAAGGAGTTAGTAAAAGAAGAATTGTAGAAACTCCTAAATTCCAACTTCATTTTTCCCATTTCTGATAGTAAGTGGGCATCTATGCTTGTCGTTGTCCCCAAAAAGAACAACAAGTGGAGGGTTTGTGTGATTATAGAGAACTTAACAAGGCTACCTAGAAGGACCATTTTCCCTTGCCATTTATGGACTAGGTCTTTGATACCCTGTCTGGCAAATTTATTTTCTTATTTTTAGATGAGTTTAGTGGGTAAGACCAAATACAGATTTCCACGAAAGACCAAGATAAAATGACCTTTACCTGCCCTTGGGGAAATTCCACCTATAGAGTTCTTCCTTTTTGACTCTATAATATGCCAACAACCTTCCAAAGGGTGATATTGGGAATCTTCTCAGATCTGTTGAATGACTATCTAGAAATTTTCATGGATGACTTCACACCCTACGGGGATGCCTTCGAAACAACATTAGTTAATTTCGAAAAAGTATTAGAATGATGTGTGCAGACTAATGTCGCTTTGATTACAAAAAAATGTCACATGATGATGAATGAAGGGATCATGTTGGGACATCTTATTTCATATGACGGAATTAAACTGGACCTTGCTAAGATAGAGGTAATCCTAAAAATCCCAATTCCCAAGACACAAAAAGAGGTACATAGTTTCTTGGGTCATGCACAGTACTATAGGAGGTTTATAGAAAAAATTTGAAGGATTGCATCTTCTTTATTTCCTTTACTTATGAAAGAGGAAGAATTTGTATGGAATAGGAAATGCCAGCATGCCTTTACGAAATTGAAAGAATGTGTATCAACATATCCTATTTTGTGGGGCCCGAATTGGAATTTACCATTCCACCTAGCTATGGACGCATCTGATACTGTTGTGGGAGTTTTTTTGGGAAACCTATAGGACAATAAACCGTATGCCATTTATTATATAAGTAAAAACTTGACTCCAACTAAACACAATTACACGGTGATCGCGAAGGAATTCCTTGCAGTAGTGCATGCCATCAATAAATTTTGGCACTACATCACAAGATATAAATTTTTTGTACAGATGGACCACTCTGCCATTTGTTTTTTGATGAACAAATCAGTCACTAATGGTAGGATTACACAATTGTTATTGCTGTTATAGGAATTTGATATAACTATCCTGGATAAACCTAGGAAGGATAATGTGGTAGCTGATTTTATTTCTAGATTGACTGTTGGTAGTGAAAGTATGCCTATTTAAGATTCTTTTCCGAATGAATATATTTTTTCTATTTCAGTTCATTCATTGTGGTATGTAGACATAGCTAATTATCGTTTTGTAGTAAAAATCCCCCAATGCATATCCTACAGGGAAAAGAAAAGGATCATTCAACAAAGTGTTAAATACTGATGGATAGAAGGAAATCTCTATCACACTGGGCCAGATCATCAAATTAGAAGATGTGTAAGGGAGGATGGAATTTTTTATATCTTTTGAGATTTCCATGAGGAACCTTGCGGGTGTTAATTGCAGATAAGAGAACAGGATACAAAGTGCTCTCAATGGTATACTATTGGCCCACAATATTCAAGGATGATAAGAGATTTGTGAAGGGATGTGACAGCCACCAAAGAATGGGTCAACCACTTCAATCAAAATAAATGTCGTTGAGACCACAAATAGTCTTAGAACCATTCGAGAAATGGGCTCTATATTTTTTAGGACCAATTAACCCGTCATCTCAGCAAAAATCCTACATTCTAGTCTGCACTGACTATGTCACAAAATGGGATGAGGTGAAAGCATTAATCATAGCTACAGAGCAAGTTGTTTCAGACTTCTTGTTTGAAGAAATTTTTGTCCGCTTTGGAGTATGTAGAGAAATAGTGATAGATGGAGGCCCCTAGTTCACATCTCATTTGATTTAGAACTTGGTTGAAAAATATAAAATCTGTCATAGAATCACTTCGCCTTACCATCTGCAAGAAAATGGCCAAGTAGAAAGAACCAACAAGGTTATTGAGGGTATTCTTACCAAGATCATAGCTAGCCATCGAAGGAATTGGGTTGATAAACTCCCAGAAGTGTTGTGGGCATACCAGACTACAAGGAGTCACACTACAAGAATATCACCATATGAATTAGTGTATGGTAAAAATCCTCTATTTCCTATAGAGTTCAAAATTAAGACATTGAGAACAACATTGTAGGTAAATCTAGATCTGACAACAACACAAAAATAATGGTTGAATCAACTTAATGAACTAGATGATAAACAGTTAGTTGTTATTCAGCAAACATACATTTTCTAGCAGTAGAGAGCTAAGTGGCATGATAAATTTATTAAAAAGAAGAAATTTCAAAAAGGATATTGGGCTCTATTGTATGATTCAAGATTTAAGGATTTTAAAGGGAAGCTCTACACGATGTGGCTAAGTCCTTATGAAGTTTACGTAGTATTTGATAATGGGACTATAAATTTAGTAACCATTGATAGTGCTAGGACACCATTGTTTTGTAATGGGCACTGCCTTCGGCTATATCACAAACCCACCTCAAAGGAATCGTTCATCAACATTGTCAAGGATTTTGACCTTCAGATTATGAAGGCAAGGGATAATTCCCCAGTGCTGCCAATTTCTAAATTTTCCAATATGTGTAACAGCTGAAAACCAGCTTCTGTTGGTAGTTGTTACACCCAGCATAAATAAAAAAATAAATAAACATATAAATAAAAATATGAATATGTTTGTAAATTCTCTTTGTAAATATTTTTAGGAACATTATGTAAATAAAAAATGGTTGTACAAATAGCATGGAAACATGTTGTTGTTACACAAGTAACAACCATCAACTTGTAAGCAACCACATCAACGAAATCGTCAAATGAAATAAGGAAAGAGAGAGTGTTCATTAGCATTATGTTGTGGAAGCAACTCATACAACTACCACATCGCACCAGGTATGTCACTTCTTTCCTTTATTTAACAATTGGCAATTAAATATGGCATCTCTTTAGACAACTGAGGATTGACATCCCGTTAAACTCAGGGGAGAGGACAAGTCATTTCCTAATCTATGATCTCGAATTTAAAACCGATAATAATTATTAAAATATTTTCATCGTTATCCCTTTTTCCAAGAATTGAAAGTGCATTTAATGCCACATCTCCATGATTTAGACCAATAATGGACCATATCGTGTGCAGCACGATCCTCTTTAACTCAAAATCCTTGTTTTATTGCCTTTTACTGCCCCAACATCAATCTCAGTGAGCATTGCGCCTTCATTCCAAATTTTTCAGAGCTAGAACATAGTATAGAGTGCTAGGGTAGAGATGGGAGGAGCAGCAGTCTAAGAGGAGCCCACTTCGATGTAAGCTTTGGAGAATTGCCCTGAGTCAGGACAAATCTTTAAAGACGTGGGCTGGTTCGATTTTTTCGAACAACTTAAGGGTTCAGAAGAGTTAGTGGCGATGGAATTCGCTCGGAACCTACACAGAACCAGACAGAAGTCTGGGGGTTAAAGCTCGAAGTCACAGAGGAAGTAATTTCCCATGTAATATCACTACAAACTATGGGGAAATGGTGGTTCGACAGAAAAATCAATGACCCTTCTCTTAAGGCTAAGTTCCTTCAAGTAGAGGAACAATTGGAGAAGAAGGGTAGGGGAATTGATATATTTTCACTCCCTCAGCCATGGGGGGATGTTTCCCTATACATTATTGAGTATATCACCTATGAGGGAAGGGAAACAATCATCATTAACTACCATTTTGCATTATTGAACTGCTTGCATCATGGGAAGCTGGTTAACATTCCATATTTTTCGTTAGAAAAGTAAGGACCTCTCGCAAGAGGTGAACTAAAGCCCCTGATGCCTCGAAAGAAGCAAAGGAAACTGGAAGGGTCGAGAAAAGGTCATTAAAGAAGCTGGTAGGTGACAAAATACCAAAGAAAAGGGTAGAAGTCAGTTCGCAGCTGAAACCTTCACATTCATCTAGCAAAAGACCAAGCAAGGACACGGGGTAGCAGAAAGAGGAGGAACAACTCCATTCGAAAGAAGACCCTCTTCCAGGTATGAACGAGACCCAGTCTTTGTTGCTTAAAATAAAAAGCTTAGAAGAAGAAAATGAGAAATTAAAGCAGCAATTAGAAGAAAGTAGAGCGGAAGTAAGCTTTCTAGTTCTGGATACTCTGGCAGAAGCAGTGGAAAAAATGAGGACAGATTCCGCACAAGGTCCTATGTGTGCGGCATGCACCATAAACCTAGAAGGAACTGGATATAAAGTCTTTGTTGCAAGCACCACCTCAATGGAGACCCAAACTAATCCCTGGGAAGTTGTTACACAAGAACCTATTGACGATGTTGTTGATACACAAGAGACAACAGCTAAAAGAGAGCATTCCATGGGTGGTGACCTGGGAGCTGATACACAAGAACCTATCGACAAAACTATTGTTACACAAAAACTAGCAGTAGAGGGAGAAGCTGATCAGGGATGAAAAGAAGAGACTGCTACACAAGAACTCATTGATGACATTGTTGTTACATAAGAACCATAAATCAAGATAGAGAAGCTTAATCCTCCGGATGCTATTACACCCCCAAGTGATAGTGCATGTAGAGGAACATAGGGTTCGGAATCAGGATGGTGTTCTGAGAGAATTTTATTGATATCTGAGTTACCGAAGTGGAAGCGACAAGTACTCCTGTTGTAGGAAAAAGTGATCTCGCTGACGGCACACCAAAAAGTTATAAAATTTCTCAATGAGAAAGAGGTTGAGAAGGATTTGGCAGAAAAATGGGAAAGAGAAGGGAAGGAGGTAGCTATGAAGAGGCAAGAAGAGTAGTTGCAATTGTTACAGGATTAGCTTTGGGATCTGACAAACTAAAAAAACAAGTTTCATGAAATCGCCCTAAATTTGTTAGGGTGTAGAAGGCCCTCTCTGGCCTACCCAATTTTTTCTGTGGGAATGATTTTCCTTGCTTCAGTTGAATGCGGTCTATGAAAATAGACCCTATTTGGCTAATTCTACCCAAAAAAATTTGGATGTTTTCCATGCATGCAACTTCCAAGATCAAAGCTTTCTTTGTGAGATTTTTATTCATAACATGATTTGTGAACATGTCAGCACGCACATGGTTGTGAACATTCTTTCTTACATGGGCGATTTTCAGTTGTGCACCTTCATTTCCTTCATGAAAAATTAGATAGATGGGAATATGGCTATGACGTCATTGGATGTGAATGAAGAAAAGGAAACATGGGTGATCCAAGTTGAACCAGGTATGGCTACAAAATTTAGATGACTCTTTAGGAAAATTTTTAGTGTTCTAAGTGTCAAGGAGCAGGAAGCCGTCTACAGGAGGAGGATTGTGAAGATCTACCTCAACCTTTTTGTGCAGATGAAGGGTCATGCTCTAACAAGGTGCTATAAGCACACAAAGGTTAGTAGTGCAGGATTACCATAGAGTGACCCATTTTGTTTTGAAAATTTTATGATTGTTGTTTCACGGGTCCCAGAATATGCTTGCATTGTAGATTTATTGGCCGCATTTTGGATAGGACTCAAATTAAAATATCCTATAATTTGGTTACTAGTGGAGGAATACCAGCCTTAGTATTAACTGTGTGATTACGAGGAGGAATCTTGGCTACATCAACTGATGGCTATTCAAGGATATAGGGTCGATGAGGAGGATACTGATAATGCTTATAATTTGACAGAATTGCATATGAACCATAATAGCTGGCCCTGAGGTATTTTTCATGAGGAAATGCAATTGCTTCAGCTTGGGGGCGATGTTGGGTGCATGATTTGTGCATATTTTGGATACCTTTTCCCCCCTATCGTTGAACATTTCACCTTTGAACCCGTGGATACCTTTTTCCTAGTTGTAAGAATTCATTTTTGTCAAAACATATTATTTTACCATTTTTGTTAGATATGAATGAGGTGATATCCTTTTTTATGGCTAACCATGGAAATTGTGGACAAAAGGCTCTATGATTATGTTTCTTCTAGGTGATGCTTCCAAGACGATAGCCAAAGGATGGATTTTGAGTACTTGTTGTTACACCCCAAACATTGTTGTTACACTCCAAACTGTTGTTACACCTCAGGTGTTGTTGTTACACCTTAAGCACTATTGTTACACCGTGGGACATTAAATACTTTGTAACCATCTAAGGACTGTGGGTACTATTCCACAGGATAGTTGTCACAAAGATTGTATTATCCATAGGTAGCTAGGGAATCAAGATAGTTGTGATTTTGAAGAATGATGTAACAACAATAAGCCTTGTATTTAGAAACCTTTGTAACAATTTCTATTTTCTCTCTATATTGATCAGCATGAGAATCATGAGATTCTCATGACTGATCCATTTCTTATTTTTGACATGTCAATATTATAAAGGGAACTCAGTTCCATGTAACAGAGGACAAGTATCATTATTTTTCTCCTATAATTCATAATCATTTATTAATACAAAGAGTAGCATTGTTGATGCTTTCACAATTGTGGTGTTAAAGTTTTATTAATTCGTAATTCATCTATACGCCCTGTTAGGGAGGAAGGGACCTCCTCTTTAGCAGGGATTGCAATAGAAGTAGTAGCATACACTACAACAAAACCAACGATTAGCGTCCCTTTTTACTTCTTTTTTTGCATCTAGAGCCCATTTTTGGTGCTATTTGCATCCATTTATCAAATATGGTGCAAAACTTGACACAAAATTTGCATCAAGTTTTGCACCAAATCTTACACCAAGTTTAGCACCAGGTATTGCAATAGGTTTTGCACCACGTTTTGCACCAAATTTTATGCCAAGTTTTGTGTCATCCTTTACACCAGGTTTTGTTCCAGGTTTTGCATCAAGTTTGGCACCTAATTTTGTTTGACATACTTTTGCATCCTCATTTGCATCCACTTTTTGCACCTACACTTGCATCAACTTTTGCATCGACTTTCGCATCCTTTTTTGCATCCTTTTTTAAATCATTTTTCGCATCCATTTTTTCATCCATTTGTGCATCCCTTTTGCGCCAAGTTCTACATCGTGTTTTGTGTCTAGTTTTGCATAAAATTTTGCATCTACTTTTGTTGCATCCACTTTGCCCTCTTGTTTGGCATCCATATTTACATCCTCTTTTGCATCTATTATTGTACCCACTATTGCATCTAATATTTTTGTGCCACAATTAGCGCCTAGTTTGGCACCTCCTTTTGCACCCACTTTTGATTATAATTTTGCATCCACGTTTGCATCCTCATTTGCGTCTAGGTTTTCATCAACTACTACATCTATTTTTGCATCCCCTTTTGTATCCAATTTTGGACCGGGATTTGCATCGGGTTTTGTGTCTCGTTTTGCATCTACTTTTGCATCGACTTCTATTGCATCCACTTTTGCACACAATTTTGCATCCACTGTTGCACCCATTTTAAATTTCACTTTTTGCATCCCTTTTTACATCTTCATTTGCATCATACTTTGATTCTTTTTTTGCATCTATCATTACATCCACTTTTGTTATGCCACAATTTGCACCATGTTTTGCACTCACTGTTGTATCCACGTTTGCTTCCAATTTTGCATCCATGTTCACATCCTCTTTTGCATCAAATATTGCATCTATTTTTGCATCCACTTTTATGTCAGGTTTATGCATTGGGTTTTGCATCTCGTTTTGTATCTACTTTTGCATCTACTTACATTATATCCATTTTTTGCATCCAATTTTGTTTTGCCTGTTGCATCAATGTTTGCTTCCACTTTTACATCCATTTTTGCATCTTATTTTGCATATTTTTTGTCTATTGTTACATCCACTTTTGTTGCACCATATCTTGCGCCTACCATTGCAACCACATTTGCTTCCACGTTTGCATCCCCTATTGCATCCACTTTTGTTTCATCCATTTTTGCATATACTTTTGTTTCCGTTGTTGCATCCACATTTGTTTCACCACAATTTGTGCCAAGTTTTACACCTACCATTGGACCCATGTTTGCTTCCAATTTTGCCTTCATGTTTGCATCCAAGTTTGCATTGACAACTGCATCTACTTTTGCATCCACTTTTGTGTCAGGTTTTTCATGTTGTTGTGCATCTACTTATGTTGTATCCACTTTTCATCCAATTTTATTTCTATTGTTGCCCCCATTTCTATGTTCGCTTTTGCATCCCTTTTCCAACACTCATCATATTTTCTGCATTGATGATATTCCTTATGGCATTGACAATTATGAACAATTGATGACAATGTCAATAATATTGAAAATGATGAAAATGAAGATGATGGCGATGACATGAATTGTGATTATGATGATAAAGACGATAGTGGTTACAATGACAATGATGATGATGGCAATGATTATGATGATGACGATGCTAATGACATTGGCGAATCTTCCCAATTTTAGATGTTGTCAATGTCATAATCATAAGCATTATCTTTGGTGTCATGATCATCATTTTCATCTAGGTCATCATCAAAAACAATAGTGGCATGAATGATGATGATGCATGATTACAACAATGTCGATAGAAATTACATTAATGATGATGATGGGGATGATAAAAATGACAATGACGATGATAATGGTGGTGATGATGATCATCATCGATCATCTGTAAAAAATAGAGTTCTTATTTCTCTTACGTATATCAATGTGTCCTAAACAACCCTTTTCTAGCACTGATCACATTTTTTGGGTTGATGATATTTCTTACAACATCTACAATTATGAACAATTGCAAACAATGTCCATAATGATGATGATGATGGCATGAATGGTGATTATGATGATAATGCAATGATGGCAATAACAATGACAAGGATGATGGTGATGATGATGACAATGATTATGATAATGAGAATGACCTTACAATCTTATGGATTCGTGAACAATTACTAGTTTCAATACCATCTTCTGGATATGTATTACTATCATACTTTTTAAATTTTCTGTCTCTCTTGAGGTATCTTACTATAATGGTGTTGTCAACACTAGAAAGATATCTTGTTGTAATGGTGGTTCTAATGTTAGCACTAGCAAAGTTTAGTAGGGAGGATGCTACTACAAGAGGAATTCCTTCTAAGTGACTATGGCATTCAAAATGAGGCTTTATGGGCTGCTTGTTAACACATGTTCTCATGCTCATATAAAATTAATGTGAAAAGTTGCTTTAATTGGTTCCCATGCATAATTGATATTGATAATGGGGTGGTATAAAATTGTAATGGGCATATCCGTTAGTTAGTTATGATGGGTCAACAACATTGAAACCATCCAAGTGACATTTCACCTTGGAACAATTGTCGCTCGTGCGAAAACACGAAGTTTATGTAAATGAAAGTTGTGATTGTAGTGGAATTAAAACCATCGAGAAATATCAAAGAAGACGTTGCCTACCAGTTTTGAAAGACAACCAAGGCATTGAACAACTATTTGCGTTAGGATGTAGTGAGGGAATCGAAGGAAATTTGGCAGCCCTAAGTTGCCATTACTATTGCCAATCACACATTCAATAGTAACCATAAAAGGTAGCCACATATAAACAGAACCTCGAGGTGTTGACAGTCAGAATCTATTGTAATAGCTTTGACGTATATATAGTTTTGTGTTTAGATGAGAATGAAGTGGGCTTCATCCAGGGTTCGGCTCAATCCCGGTCCATTCCATGCAGTGGTGTTTAATTCGCCAAGCAAGAGAATATTACGTGAGTGTTTAGAGTTAAATCAACAGAAATCAAGGACGTGTGATTGTCAAATTATTGCTCCTCCCTTATGATTGAGCGCTTGATGCGATGGTCATTATCCTTGGGTGATACTTTTATTCCCCATTTTCTATTGAAAAAGTAGCGTTTTTCTGTTCGATTATGATAGGATTGGATGAACGCCGGTTTGGGTGGATGTAGACCCATGTTTTTTTGTGGTGATCTTCAAATGTCTTGAGGATAAGAAAAAAATCCTTGACCAAGGTCCATGGTTTTGGGGATGAGTTGGTCTTCTAGTGAAGCCATGGTTTCCCAACTTCAATCCTCTCACTATGTTGCCGATGACTACTCTAGTATGGGTAAGATTCCCAGTTTTCCCATTCACTTTACCCATCTAGATCTCTTAGAAAAAGTGGGCAATTTTATTGGAAGATTCGTCAAAGTAGACAGGGAAAGACTTTTGAAAGGCATTTTCACCTATGTTTGCATATGTGTTTAGGTAGATCCCAATGAAGTTTTGCGAGATAAAATTGAGCTCAAGTGGATGGGAATTGTGTATTCCCAACCCCTGGACTATGAAAATACAACTTTTCGATATAGGAATTACCAACAAGATAGACACCTTCAAACTGTCTGTCCCTTTCCAATAGGGGCTTCCTCCTTACAGTCATCTAAGAACTCTAGCTGCAGTTGGAGGGATCTTAAGGAAAGAGAGGGATCCAAAATGTAACACCCCTCCCTTGTGTGTCAAACTTTGCAAACCTAAGCTGAGAAAAGTTAGGTATGATGTGTAATATAAAAAGTAAATACATTATTAATAAATTAATCACTTGGAAAAGCGAGACACCAAGAGATGAGATTCTTGCTAAATCACATTGGTGAATGGGAAAGGATAATTCTTTCATGGTAAAGCTTCTCGATTTAATTCTAGATAAGTTGGATGGATTGGAGATAAATATCCATTGAGAAAAACATAAAAGTTGTGCGGGAGAGAAAGGCAATCTTCTATGAGGAAAATCCTCATGGGAGAGAAAGGTGAGCTTTTATGAGATAAGCCTACGCAAATGGATAAAAAGATCCATAAAAGCGAGACACCGCTAATGGAAACCATATCCTTCCATATGCTAAGGTCAATGGTGAAGTGGGTCTAATCTCTTGCTATGGAACTTCATGCATGGGCAAGGAATCAATATCTACCTACTATGCCAAGGGGACTATTAGAAGGGTACTAAATAGGACTAAAGACTATTGGCTATTGGAATGGCTAAGTTATACGAGATCTAGATCTTTATCTCGGTAGAGAAGAGAGTAAAGAAGTGAAACGTAGAGATGCGAGTATCATATGTCTAGACGAGTATAATATGTATAGAGCTCGAAGAGAATGAAATTCTCTGAGAGCTAGCCATGGCTCAAAGAGCCTCTTTTTAGTTGTTGAATTTAATGTCGATTGATTTCTCCTTTCCCTTATTTCCTCTCCCTTATTCTTTTTTCTTTTCTCCTTTCTCTTATTCCCCTGTCCTTTCCCCCCTCTCCCTACCCGTACCCCACCCTCGCCCGGATGGCCCTCAAGCGTGCCTTCCCCTATCCTCGCCCTATGACCGCTTACCGCTTATCTTTTTTCTTGAACTCGTACCTTTGATGGCTCCTCCGGAGAGCATTCCGTTCTCCTGCGGTGCCGCCCCTTACCTCTTTCAGAGTAAGATAGACTTCTTTCTTCAAACAAGTAACAGTTGTTCGAAAAAAAAGAACAACCAACAACACCCAAAGTACTCATACCGATTTTCTCTCCTACCGAACCGAAGCAAAGCGTAGGTAACCGACTTTCTTTCTCTCGATACGGCAACCGAAGCGAAGCGTAGGTAACCGACTTTCTTTCTCTCCTACTGAAGGTAACTACCAAAGGTAGGCATTCATCTACCGAAGGGAGGACGACAGGTAACTGACTTTCTTTCTCTCGATACGACAACACAACTACCAAAGGTAGGCATTCTTTCTGGCATCTTTCCAACTCTTGCTCTTACCTCTCTTTCCAAAGGAAGGAAGGGGGGTGTGGGGGGAAGGAAGGATCAGCTTCCTTCCCACCGCCAATGAAGGAAGGGGGTTGTAAGGAAAATATTATTAGTGCCAAATGAAAATTTATGTTAGGGATGCTTTCACATAGTTAGTTTTGTAATTATTATAAACATCACATACATAACAACCACAAATAAAAAAAGTATGTAATATATAAGAACAAAACTAATGAAGTTGTTAGTACTAAAATGAGGCATATACTATCACATGTAATCTTAGATATACTTAGTGTGAAACACCATGACATCAATGTCTGAGCAATTTGTAAATGTGCAACAAGGGCTCAATAGGGGGCTAATATTTATTTGATAGTCACGTTCTTGGCTTTGTTGCTTCATTTGAAGGAAGGAGGACACTATTGAATTATTTCAATTACATGGTTCACACCTTCCAAGTATTAGTTAACTTGCCTAAAAAGGTTCCTAACACAAGTGATCAATGCAAATATCACCCATAGGCTACTTTTGTTCACAAAACTTAACTCTCCCACTTTATTTTTGTAAAGACCCACTAATTCAAGTGTAGCCATGGTAGTTGATGCACAACCTCATGTGCACCAAAAAACATCCCATAACCAACCTCCTCGAACCAAGCTTACCCTTCCACTCCTAACACCAAAATGTGCAACACTTATCATAGGGTCCAAGGGGTATTGTCCTTGGTGGCCTCTCATCACTATTGATAACTAGGGTTGAAATGTCACACCCCATGCTTGTGAAACATCTACATCATTTGGCACATTGAATTCCATCCATGCGCACCAAGTTCTAATATGCATGCATGCTTATCCTATATCTGCTTATATTTAGGAATGCCAACCATGACATAACCATTACAATATCTTTCTTCTTATTCTTCTTCTTCTTATTACTATAGAAAAAAAGGACCCTTTTGTTATTCACGAGGAAGAAAAAAAGCACAAACATTGACAAAAAGATTGTAACTTCTGTCATTACAATGGGTTGCCAGAAGACAAGGCATCACGACCCAGAAGAAGAGAAAAAGAAGTTGTTGTAAAACCAGGGTTTTACAATTTTTTTTTCTTCTGCAAATTATAAGACTGACTAGAAATGACAATAGCATGCAACCAAAAATTGTAGAAAGTGTATTATACAACCACGAAGAGGGCCCTACTATGAGAAAAATGAAGACAGTGACTAGAAATGACATTAGCCTGTAACAAAAAATTCCCGAAAGTGTATTATACAACCATGAAGAGGCCCCTGTCAAGAGAAAAAGAAAGACATTGTATTTGAGGCTAATTGAAAGTTGAATGTAGACTCACCTGAAATTTATAGTAAGCTAGTTGATAACTAATTGAAAATTTGACTTAAAGCTGATCCATATTAGTATATGGGCATCGAATGAGAACTTTGAACTGGGTTGCCAACTAATTCATCATAATATATGTAACCTGTCTCCAGACAAATAATTCTTTTTTAGAGAGAATCTACAGTTGTATTTAGCTCCCTATGGATGTGATGGAAATTGATTTCCTAGAAGTGGTTCTTTAACTCCACAATTTTGCTTTTCCAGGAGGATAAACTTATAACTTCCAACTATGCTTTACTGTCATTTTCTTTTGGCTCCATTACAATATTTGTATGTCAACAACATGGCACACTACAACCAAGAAGATGAACAATTACATCATTAAGAGTTACAAAACCATCTTGCCATCGAATAACCAACATTAATTAAACAACCATTTAACAACATAATAGCAATTACACTATATATATATATATATATATATATATATATAGATCACATTACACGTATAAATACCGCATTTCAATAGAAGTTAGATGAATTGCGCTAGTCCCAAAGTTTTGCTTTGACTTGATTTAAACTCTTCTTCACTTTGTGATTTTTGTGTTATCCACTAGCATAGACCCATCTTAAATATAGATATAATATGAGCGGAGAGGGATCCAATTTCTTCATTGGCAATTATTTTTTATGAGCAAACATTATTTAAATATTTTGTATTTTTTTTTTTAATTTTTAATTTTTTAAATTTATTTTGGCCGACACTAGCAAAATTTCAACTTTGATGATGGACAAACATCGCTGTAACCATACTAGGCTGTAGAGTGAGCTTGGCATATTCATATTATTTTCATCCTCAACATTGAGGATTGTGTAAAGCTCAGTGGAAGATGCCCCTTGGAATGATGGACAAACATGGCTGTAACCATACTAGGCTGTAGAGTGAGCTTGGCATATTCATATTATTTTCATCCTCAACATCGAGGATTGTGTAAAGCTCAGTGGAAGATGCCCCTTAGAATAGTTTTGATGCCCCCAAAATGACTTCCATTCTCAACCCCTCCCCATGACATTTGAACTTAAGACCTCGTAACAACTAAACCCCATACAAACCAACTACCCTACAACTTATCATGGATCAACCACAACAATACTTATTATAATAATTTAAAACCAATATTTCTAATTACTTTTCTATATTTATCTCATTTACAAACCCCTCAACCCCATCCCATTATTATTACAATAAACACAATAATATATCACCAAGGAAAGAGTTCAAAATTGCGAAAATAAAAAACGCACAACAACCTCTGGTCCCAACATGACAACATGAATGAAGTAGGCCTCTCATGTTGGAGATGATTTAGGGGGTTATTCCATGGCCTTCTCTCCCTTTGAAACCCCCAACCATCCTGTAATAATTTATTATATTATCTTTAAGGATGCTACTTTTACTCTCAATCTTTAACAGCTACCGGCCTTCCCTCTTCAAAACCCTTATATAGAGTGTTTTCTCTCCATCGACGTCAAAAACCCTTATATAGAGTGTTTTCTCTCCGTCGACCTCTTTGCCCTTTGCCTTCGAAGCATTTTTGCACAGTTAAATCCTTTGTCCAAAATCCTCGGGGTTTTGCATTCGTGTCTGATATTGGGCGAGTTTCTGGCATATTTTGGATCCATAGATTTCATTCGAGCCCTCCCTCTGTGCACTATATGGTATTGGGATGGCTGGAACTCAGGAGGATCCTGTTCTTACACGGGCAGTAGATGACGATTCGAGAGAGAACGAGGATGATGCCGGAAAGGAAGAGGACACTGGAGCTCAGGTTGCACCCATTGTTAAGCTTGAGGAGGTTACTGTCACCACGGGCGAAGAAGAGGAGGATGTCCTTCTTGACATGTAAATTTCTTAATCCATGGCTATTTCATGATTTTGTTTTCTCAGTTGAAAGTTGTTTTCATGGCCTCTTCGGTGGCCCTTTTCCTGTGCACATAAATGGGACCTTGACTATAAGGAAGATGCATTTGGGCAGTTATTTACTTCTAATTTTTCTCCTTTTTAGTAAGATCTGTTTTTATCGGGTTCTCAATGTTTTGTTCGCCTGTTGATGATGATCGGATTTGTCATTTCAATGGGGTGCTGAAGAAACTCTATGGTAGATGCATTTAGCGGGCTATGGTTTGTTTTATCGGGTAATTAGGGTTTTGCTTTTCTGTGTATTTTGTGAGTTTCTTGTTGTTTTGATGTCCCATTGATATTTTGATCAGCATTTTTTGACCTCATTATGGTCTGTAATAATTGTTTTCCTATGTTGATAGGCTGTCGATGAAGATTTTTTCGGGGATGCATTTGATGGTTTATTTGTTATCATTGGGGGTTTTGTATTTTGACGAGTCTTTTTATATTTTGTTGAACTATAGGCCATCCTTTTTTCAATGTCTTTATAGTTATTTCTTCCACGCCTCTCTTGCCTTCTAACTGCTCGTTCATTTGTTCCCATCGTTCCCTGTTGTAGATTTGCAACAATGGTTACTTCCTGTCCTATTTCTTCATCGCTTGGAACTAAAATATGCCTTATTTGGGTATCTTCTGCTGAAGATTGGAAGGCTCTCCTGAAGTTTGCATAAGATGTGGGCCTTGCCAGTCCAATAGACCGAGTTGAGTGACCTTGCCAACTGACACCATTGTTCCTAGCCCCTCTGTTAGCTTGACTGATATAGGAGTTTGAGTTTTCTTTCTTTTGTCGATGCTTCGAGGCTGCTTCTTTCTCATTCTTTTCCTTAATCTTCCCAGCAACTTCTTTAGGGAAGAGAAGCTGAACTGTGTTCCAAAGTACAGTGTTGATCTGACAATTCTGAAAGTCCCCCCTGCAATGACAACCAATATTTTAGATACACTAAAAATACGTCATGATTTGAAATTCTAAACCCTTGTGGGCTTCAATTGGCAGGGGAGTGGTTTGTGGTAAACTTCCCTATATAAATATCAACCAAACTCAAGATTTGCAATTGCTATATAAAAGTCTCAAAGTCTTTATGGCTGACAATATAAAATTTGCTCAAGCTTCAATTTTTCCTGGACTGACCTCAATTGCTGGCGGCATTTAGGGCACCGTGGACCACATTTCTCGATTGCATCTTGCAAGCACATCTTACAGAAACTGCATAGAAGTTTCGGTAGACAAATTTGAGAGCAGCTCTAATATACACAATTCAGTAGAGATAAATTTACACAGTTTAGTAGAAATTTTCTTGCATGGTGGGACTGCTGGAGTTTTTTTAGCAGTAAAAAATTACCTATGGCCACAAGATGTGGAGGAGGGTTCGAAACAGATATCAAGACAAACCTGCAAGAAGATGGATTCTTATCAATGACAGTAAGCATAAAAGAAAGAATTCATACCAGTTCTGAAAACAAATGTACCATTATCCCAGACTAAGGTACACAATCGAGTTATGAAACTCCTTTTCGTTGAATAACAAAACAAGTACAGCACTCCCTTTTCACCTCAACTATAGCTTTCTATCAAAAAAGTTCCATATGTAGTTATTACATAACAATAATCATAGTTAAATTACCGCACAAGAAAGCTCTTCTTTCAATTGCTCCAAACAACTAGGTTTGGAAAGTCCCTTCTCACTTCCATATGGACTAGATTCGGCAGGTCTAGGAGATCTTTCCTTGCTTTTAGCTGGCCTAGGTTTAATTTTGGGACTGTCGCCTTGTAGCTTTAAAGGACTATTCTTTTTCTCATTATGTGCTGTAGCATCTGTAGAAGACTCATCTGGTATCGCATTCCCTGTCAAGGCCAAAGTTCTATATCAGTCAAAGATTAACCAAACATTAAAACAAGTTTCTTCTTATCTTCAATGCTTATGGCCTTGCAGTACATGCTTGTGTTGTACATAAATATTTGAACTCAATTTTGGACAAAAAATTGCAAAGCTCCCTTGTGATAGACTCTAAAGTGGCAGAACTGTGCATTTTGTGGAGGTATTGAGCAAGTAAAAATACCTATACCATCGTATATCAGTTTTCCAGTGACAGTACTCTGCATCGTATGGAGGTATTGGGCAAGTCCTAGGTTTTAGCAGCCCAATATCTATGCAGCCCAATAGCTTAAGTTGTTATTTTCTCCTTAGAGTGTTGGATTCAAACTCTCCAAAAGCCAAAGATTGCTCGTAACGCAAAGAATGGACTTAAAACCTATAAACAGTCGAACTTTTGGTGCAAGTCATTTGTCCCTGGATTGATATGGGAAGATCAAGCCTATAAACAGTTAAGCCTTTGGTGGAAGTCTCCTCAGTCCCTGGCTTGATGTGTCAATGTATTGGTCATAAGATGTGGGGAAATATGCTACATCAAAACTACTTGGTTGCTGGAATACTGACAAGGCTTGATGTATAAATATCTTGATAAAAAGACATAGGGCAATTCGCCACTCCATCAAAAAACGAGGAAAACAGGTCACTTGAGCAGTCTCAAAATAACTGGAATCCTTATCTTCCTTCAAGATCAGAGTGCTGGATTGTTTGGTGCTATATAACAGCCAATTGTTGAAATGTTGATTACATAACTAAGGCCTAATGAATGACTATTGTGTAATTTTGTCATAGCATAGGAGGCAATTAAATCTCTGTGTTGGGCATGCAAAGTTGCCTGAGCCTTTTGGGATTGGATCGTTGCTCAGTTCACAAAACTTTTTGTTGATCTCTTTCATTGGAAAGGGGATATTCTTGGCAAGGGTGGATGGTCTGACAGTATAGAAGAAGAATCTGGAATGCCATAAGATTGAAAAGCCTTTTCCTTTATGTGGAAAGGGCGATGTTGTACCACATTTGATGAGGATGCCAATTCCTTTCACTTCGATGAGATTGCAGTTTTTAAATCAGATTTGACCACACTGTTTTCTGCCAGAATGAGGATTTTCAGAAGTATATATATTCTGCCAAAATGAGAATTTTGGGAAAATACGCACATTCTCTTAAGATCGAGGTTAACTTTGCTATTTACCATGGGGTAGAATCTATAGACCTAAGCTTTAGGAATGATGCGTGATTCTGGTGTATTTCCCACTGTTTAGTAATGAATATAAGATGCAATTAAAAAGGAAAAAAGAAAACAACTACTTGATTTCATTTTGTATTGTTATGAAAAGTTTGGCTTGGAGTAATGAAATGCAGAATCTATAAACAGTGGTGACCGGAAACTCATAAGATATTGGTGCAAATCTCCCAAACCCCAGTGAGAACATGAATACTTACTAAGCATGACTTAATGTTAGAGCCCTCAACTTAGAGAGTTCAAAATCAAATGTTTACCTTGCACAAGTTGTGCCTGAAGAATAGGATTAGGTTCATTTGTTTGAGAGACTGGATTAGGTTCATTGCTTTGAGAGAATGGATCATCCTCCAGGCTGAGAGCTCCAACACGATGCAGGTCGATGGGATCAATATCTTTACTTTGCCTCCTTGCCCTTCGGTGCCTGAAAAAAAGAACCAAAGCTGAATTTATCAGCACCAACATCAATTTCATACTGCAAAATAAAATGATCACCAGGACTGCTCTGAAGGAAATTTGGAGACATTCAACCATGACAAATGATTTTTTTAGCAGCAAAAGGATATGTAGTGGGAGTCATTGAAGTGGTTTTCACTGTAAACCCCTGCTGGCAACTACAACTTATAATCTAGCATAAGTTAAGAAATTTAAGGCTTAGCAAAGACCAAGATATCCAAAGACATACCCATGATGATACATGGGACACCTACCCTTTTAGACTCATCTCAATGAGGCCTTTTAGACTCATCTCAATGAGGCCTTCTAGCCTCATCTCAATGAGGCACAGGCGCAGAACTCTCAAGACATAGTGTGAAGTTTTGTACTCAAATGCACACCTTAACCTAGGAGAGGGTGGACCACCCAAGCAACCATGTGCATTTATCTACACAAATACACGCCTTCATCCAAGGGTAGGGTGTCAGGTGAAGGTGTGCAAACCATTTTTTTTAAAAACATGATGTTTAATAAGCAACAGAACTACTTTTTAAGCCCTGGGATTAACTCTTTCAAAATTAAAATCAATAGAGAGCTGCTCATCATTACCTTCTTCCAGCGCTTGCTGGTGTTTTAGCCAGAGCAGGGGTTCGGGCCTCTCGCTTCCTTTGCCGTGATTCCCTAACAGGCGAATCCTCGACAACCAGAGATTCCAAGTTCAAATTTCCCAGAGAGGAGGACCCTTCTTCGAAACTCGCCAATAAGAGTGCCTCATCGTCCCATCCGGCCATTGCAGCCACCGACCTGAAGCCAGGGCTAAGAATATTCTCTCGAGACTCATTCAAAAGCACAGCGCGGGCACTCATAAATCCTCTTGCTGCTCCTCCTCCTCTGATATTCTCATTGCCCCTTGTTTGAAGATCGATCACTTCTGAAACCTCTGTTTTCTCAACAACCTCGTCCTCGCCCTCTGTAACTTCCACAATCTCAGGACTCTTCCCCACGGTTTCTTCTTCAATTCTCTCTGTAACGTCCGAGCTCTGCTCTTGTTGGCCCATGGCAGACTTCTTTGGTAGACAAACGCATTGCTGTGAGGTGTCTTTCTGGTTTAAGGTTTTGCAATCTGCGAGCTCGGACTGTTGGGTGGAAGCATCTTGTTGTAATTTCATTTCTGTCACAAGTGTTAGAGGAATACAAGTCATTTACCCTGAGAATGGAATTTTTAATTAAAAAGGAGAAAAAAAACAGAGCCCAGGAAAAAGAGGTGGAAATGTAGATCGAGATTTGAATATGAACTCTAACGGTCCTTTGCAACGGCTAGTATTTATCGTTTGACCTTTTGATTAAGACATAGGACTCAAAAATCACGACCTTAGCCTTATTGGGTAAAGTTCAAATTAATATTGCACAACTCAGATCCCTCCAAAACCGCTTAATAAATTATATAATAACATTTCTAGATTTTTTATCCCGATTTTTGTTTTTTGATCTCATTATGGTCTGTAATAATTGTTTTCCTATGTTGATAGGCTGCCGATGAAGATTTTTTCGGGGATGCATTTGATGGTTTATTTGTTATCATTGGGGGTTTTGTATTTTGACGAGTCTTTTTATATTTTGTTGAACTATAGGCCATCCTTTTTTCAATGTCTTTTTTCAATGTCTTTGAAGAAGTGATAGGCTTAGAGCAATTGAATTGTAGGCCATGCTTCTTGACAAATTGATGAACAGATGTAGTTCCTCGTGTAAAGTATCACCTTAAATCATACAGTTAAAAAATAATAAATCTATGGTTAGTGTGTCATTTTTAAAACTATTTCCAGATCCCATGGAAGTTTGTAAAGTTTCACCTTCAATCATAGAACGTAATAAAACTATGCTTACTGTGGGTCACAGTGAACCATGCCCAAGTCCCAATGGAAGCTTGTGGGTCAGTTTCATTCAGATGGGGATATCATACCTGATATTCACAGCAATGTGGGTCTCTCCAAACATCTTACGCTATAGCATATACCCTGTCTTCCTCACAGACAGCATGAAATGCAGTTTGCACATTGACATTGTGGCATACAGAGCATATGAAGATGTTTTATTACAATGCAAGAACACTGGTATCATTCACATGGATAATCTGGGCATCCAACTTTGGTGTGTTGGGTGACATTGGTGTGAACTGGGGAATTCTGTCATCACAAAGACTGGCTCCCTCTATTGTTGTGAAGCTGCTACAGGCCAATCATATTATGAAAGTGAAGCTCTTTGATGCAGATCCCAAGGTCTTGGAGGCTCTGATCGGCTCTGATATTCAAGTCATGGTCGGCATTACTAATGACTTGCTGGAAACTCTCAGTTCGTCTTCTGAAGCTGTTGACATGTGGGTTCGTGACAATGTCGTACGCTATGCTTTCAATGGAGGAGTCAATATCAGGTACATCCTTATATTTTGGCTTTCCATGTGTCTGTACCAGCTCTATTTTATTAGTAGTTTTGGAAATCTGATAGTCCACTACACTATAACTAAGAACAGCTCTCTCCAGCAGGTACTTACATCTGAGAAGCTCAACGAGTTACTGAAGCTAATAAAATAGTTCATAGAATCTCAAGACCTCAATACAAAGGTCAAAGTTTAAACTAGGTTATTTTCATGCTGTATAAGTTCTTGATTTGAGTGGAAATTTGGGGAACAAAAGTTATTTGGTGATCTGGCTTCTCTGTCATTATATTCCTTAGTTCTTTGAGGTAAACTGTATATATATCCAGCATTCAGATCATGTTGGTCTATTGGCATACAGTACAATGTTTTAACTTTTCACTGAGTTGCAAAACTCTTTGATTTATCCTGGGTTTTTCGAGTTTATGATTTCCCAGTTTTTGCTAATTTTCTCCTGAGCTTTCCGAGTTGATGACCCCTACCGATTTTTGCACCAAACTAATAACTTCCTCTATGATGTAGTTAGAATCCATAGTTTAAGGAGATTATATATCTGCGTCACCCATTGAGACCATGTTGGGCTGTTGGGTGGTGTTACAATTTCAATGATGCTGCTCTATGGCCTAATATCTTCCTTATTTGATGACGTTAATTTGTTACAAGTAGTTGTTGCAGTATATGGCTTTTAACATTTATAGACACAATTTTATTCGGTGCATCTACTGCTGCTGGATCATTTTGCCAACCAACAATTAGAAGGTCATCCTTCGCTTATCCCTGTGTTTAGGGGGAGATGTCATGCTAATCTTGAGCTTGCCAAGGCCATGCAGCCCTAGGTTCTCTGATTGTCAGGAACACCCATATTTGTTACATGAGTCCAATCGAAACTTGAATAACGTCATGGGATATGAAATTGGTATCATTGGTTTTTCATCGGTACCATCCGAGCCGCAGTTTGCCAATTTTTGCCAATTTTTTTTGCCGATGTTTCCGAGAAGATATTTTCTGTACCCTCTGCCGATTTTTTGCCGATGCCAATTTTTTCAACACTGTGCTCGATATAGAAGGCATCCTAATTGGTTGATCAAAATATAGGGTGAATGTCATAATCAGACAGATGCTATGGTCAGCCATTTTGAGGTGTTTGTTTTATAGACTTCATTGGTTGAGCACATTGGGTACAATGACTGACAACATATAACGTGTTGATCCAACATTCTGGATCATGTGACTATGAAGGGTTACGACCCAACAGTCTGGACTGACGTACACCAACTAAAGTCTTAGTCACTAGTTGTCGCTTTCTTCTATAATGTATTGAGCTCTCACACACATACACATACAACTTTCTAATGATTCTCACATAGACAAACTCTAATGCACTCTCAAAACCAGATCACAATGGGCTCATGAAAACTTCGCTTTCATAACAGAACCAAATTCACTTAACTAGGTCTGGCAGCCCAACTGGCACACAGACCTAAATCTTAGCTCTCATAAGCAGCTTTGGTGCCAAGTTCCAACTTAATAATTGCGTGAACAATAATGCAATTCTAGACTAGTAACCGTGAAAGAATATAAGAAGCGTAAATCAACTATTACATTCCAGTTATAACATCTCAAATGATTAAGCACATTGATATAGTTCATCTCTAACCATAATATAAATTACATAGCAGCATGCAAAATGGGCTCCGGACCGCAATACCTATCATTTAAAAGACAAGGGCTGTCAAACAAGTTGCCAAAGGATGGATTCACCTCCCAGCCGTAGACATTCCTACATGACTGTTACACCCAAGCAGGGCTAATGATATGATAAGGGAGCACAGTTACGGGAGCATACCTCTCTCAGTGTCACAAATTACAAACAGTTTTACAACAGAAATCACCTAGCTGTACCTAACCAGGTTTAGGTCTTCTTGTTGGCCTCAACTAACTCATGTGAAAATCAGTATGCTAGCCCAAAACTACCTTGCTGATCCCAACTAAATAAAGGTAAGAGATATGCTAGATCAGGCTTTTGTAGGAGAGCACTTCTACTGGCTCGCAACATCACTTATGATTATGCACTCTACAATTCTGTGACCAGCTGAATGTCAAGCAATTGAATCGCGATTTAAATCCTATTTTGTCAGCAATAAGTACTATACTTTGTCTTTATTTAGTGTAGAGAACCAAGCACTTATTCTGCTCATCTATAGAAGGGACAATGGTTGTTTGCCTATGAGGTATAAGGAAATCCTATCAGATGTTTTGTATTTTCGTATGGAATTGAATCATACTCCTGCACACTGTAACATTCATATATATCAACCTGTAGAGGCTTTAATAACACCTGGTATTCTGGTTAGTGATTTTATTGGACCTCATGTGCATATCCTACATGCACAGGATGGACTATTCATATGTTACAGGGTATTATTCTTATTATTTAGGGTGCACATCTTCAGGTGCTCAAGAACGATTACTAGAACAGTTAGTTAATTCTGCAATTTAAAGGATGAAAAAGGAGGTAATAGGAGTCTAGTTTTGGTTCTCATCCACAATGTCACACTAGTCTGCCTGGGCATGGTTCTCATGGTTTAATAGTGACTTGAGGAGTCATAATACCACAGATCACTAAACACGAACAGCTAAGGTAGCCCAAGGACAATAGCCATCTTTACACATTAATTAACAGGTCTTACATTAATTATCCTAGGGGGTTTTAATACTTCCAAATGCTTAAAAGATAGTTAGCAGAGCATTCACATTACACATTCCAGCAATCTTTTCTATAAACCAACCAAATGCAGTCAGGAGAGCCCTCCTTTTAAACTATACAACCTTATTGTTAGTATGATCAACCTTATTTTAGTATATAGTGTGACAAACCGTATGTGACAGGCAGGTGGAAAACTTTTCTCGCAATTGACTAAGCGACGTCCTGCGAGCCAGACTTGAGACGGAAACCCTCGTCAGAAGTATATGCTTGGCTCTTTTCCAAACAAATGAAGAGTCAATCAGGTTTTGTGTAATCACTTCTGGTATCGTATTGGGTTATTGTTAGAAGCGATAATTGGATTCGGATTCTCATCGAGTGAGTTGTTCTGCTTTCTCAATTTGAGAGGGTTTGTTTGGAGGGAAAAACGAAAGAGGACATACAAGAATAGGGAGGGGAAAGATGCAGAGGAAGAGGATTGAGAACATTGTCAGCAGGCAGGCTACATTTTCAAAACGTAGGTGGATTGCTGAAGAAAGCTTACGAGCTCTCGGTGCTCTGCACTGCAGAAGTTGAACTTGTGATTTTCTCCCCAGCAGGAAAGCTCTATGAACTGTTTTTTAGTGCAAATCCTACTATTTTGATTCTAATAATCATGGCTATGCAAACCTCATGAGATTCTTACTAATAACCCCGGTGGTGCAAGCCCTAGTAAGCTCGATGTTGAAAAACTTAGTGTAAAACCTCCAAATCGCTGGTTTTGTTGTAGTGCTTATTGGAGAGTATATAAAAAATTTCACACCTTTTTATGAGATATGGGAGGAAAACATGTTAAAGATTTTTAATAAATATAAAATTGCCAAAATGATGCTAGTTACATGTGATTCTTTTTTCATTGTTTGTGATTATGAAAAATGAAACTCAATGTTTTTTCATTAGTGCACACATATTTCATTCCAGAGCCGATAACAATAAAAGTGAAGAATTTATGGTCCAACGTTATAATTAAGGGAGATGTTTAAGGATGACGTTTGAATTTTGTTTTTCATTTTAAGACATTTGGAGCAAATATTAGGAAGGACTTTGAGAAAGGATTGTCCTTGATTTTCGAAAATGGAGTTGTTCCTTTCCAGCCATATGCCCCAAGTGACCATCAAAGGGAGAGCTCATATGTTTTTTGGATGTTTTCTTTATAGCCATTTTTTTACACATATCCATAGAGTCCCCATGCCATTGATGTGAATTACTTTTTCGGTTTTTTTTAACCAAAATTTTTAACCAAACAAGAAAAAATTAAAAAATGCCTCAAGATCAAAGACTGAAACAAAGACCTATTGACATACCTTTTAAAGTATGGAAAGAACTTGTAAAATAATATGAGAAGTTGGATGCACAAAGAAAAGCCGACAATGAGAGCATTCAGGTATTGAATTTTTCATTAAACATTATTTAGAATGTATTAATACTTATAAGTATCTTAGACATGTATTTGTGTGAAAATAAATTGAATTGGTTTATGTTTAAGGACAAGGCATCCAAGGCGAGGTTAACCAAGACAAAAGTCACTCATCGTAGTGGCCAGAAAGGTTTAAAAGCACTGATAACAACCTTTGTAACTATATTAAACATGTGATATTTTTTTAATAAATTTTGTACTAGAAGAAAGTCATTGTTATCTAATTTCTCCCTATTTACTGATTGATAGGAACTAAAATATGGAAGACCTCCGAATCATTTGGAAAAGGAGGTGCTGCAGCAAAAGAGATGGGTTGAATTTGTTGTTTGGATGGACTCTATGGTATGTAATCTTAGTTGGATTTCCAATATACTTTTAAACCATATTTTCATTTTATTTTTTAGTACTATTAGATATTATATCTTACCTCATTTTATGGTTAACATTGTATAACAAAAACATGCGTTGTGTTATGTAATTAATACTAACATGTAATATTGATTTTTTTTGTCAGAATGCTATAGGTAATGATTGCCAAGACGATGATCCAAATTATGTTCAACATATATCAGGAGATGATGAGGATGAGGATGGGGATGATGGTGGTGAAGGAGGAGATGATGATGATAGTTGCGGTGTTGGTGATGATGTGGATCAGAGTAATGAGGATGGTCAAGATGATCATGAGGATGATCTTGGTGGTGGTAGCTAGGCATGCACATGCATTGTTTTTTATGAAGAAATTATTGTGTAGAATGACATTGCTATGTTTAGATGGGTGTTGTGAATTTACCCTATATCAATGAGACATTTTGATTTTGTAATCATACGATGAGTTTGATTTATGTATGTTGTTAATTTATCGTAGAATAACGATATTCATGAAATATTTTGATTTGTTAATCATATTTGAATTTTACTTGTTTTGATTAAAAATAATACTGATTTTATTAGTATTATGTTGCTATTTTATACATGTTTTGAAAATTGTTAATGACACATTGTTATTTTTTTGGATGGATGTTGTCAATTTCTCTTAAATTTCTTTACAAATGATTTTGAATTGTGATATCTGCTTTAATGATATTTAGAAACTATCATATATTTCACTATGAATCTATAAAGGGGGTCATATATGTAAAGAAAAATATACTCTATATAAGAAGTCAAATGCGGATGTAACCATGGATGCAAAATTGAAAGGAAAATTGGATGTTAAACTAGGAATTAATACAAAATGCAAACAATTGACATACAAAGTGTTTTAAATTAGAAGTGAAAAATTGTGCAATAGTTGACACAAAGAAGGGAACAAAACATGGCATACAAAAGGATATCAAATTGGGCAAAAACAAGGACACATAAATGGGCACCAAATTAGATGCAAAAAAAGACAACAACTAGATGTAAAATAAGATGCAAAGTTGAGCGTTAAAAAGAAGCAAAAAACGTTACAAATTAATATGCCAAATGATGATGCAAATAATGGTGTAAATTTGGGATGCAAACTTGGGTGCAAAAAAAGGAAAAAAAAAGATGTAAGAAAAGACATAAAACAAGATGCAAAATGGGGCTGAAAAAGGTGAAACCAAGGATGTCATATTGGATGTAAAAAATGATTCCTAATCACATGCAAATTTAGGCTCGAATTCAGACACAAAATTATATGCAAATGTGGACACAAAATGAGGCAAAAAAAGATGCAAATTTGGATGGTGAAAACGATGTAAAACTAGACACCAAAAAAATGCAAAATTGGATGAAAAAGTCGGTGTAAATAATGGTGCAACATTCGACACAAGTAGACACAAAAAAATGGTGCAAAAAGGGGCATAAAATAGCTTAAAATTGGATGCAAAACTTGGTGCAAAAACAAATACAAAAGTAGACGTAAAAAATGGCTCTAAATTGAATGTACCATTAGACACAAAATAAGATGCAAAGGTGGACACAACACATGACTCAACATAAGATGCAAATATAAATGCAAATTTGGATGCTCAAAATGATGTAACATTAGATGCAAGAGTTGGTGTTAAAAATGATGCAAAATTGGATGAAACAAATGACGCAAAATATGGTGCAAAATGAGATGGGAAAAATGGAGACAAATCAAACGTAAATGTGGATGTAAAAAATGGTCCAAAAAAAGATGCAAAAATGGGCACAAAAATGGATGCAAAATTTGGTGCTAAATCAAATTCAACACATGGTGCAAAGATAGGCACCAAAGCTGGTGCAAAAATAGAAGCAAAAACTAGTGTAAGACTAGATACAAAACCTGGCGTAAGACTAGATGCAAAAACTGACACAAAATAGATGCATAAAAAGACGTTAAATTGGATTCAAAATACAGTGTAAAATTGATGCAAATGATGGTGCAAAAATGGAAGCAAAGAATGACACAAAATAGGAAGCAAAAGAGAATGAAAAATAGATGCAAAAAATGACACAAAACTATAAGCAAAACCTGTCATAAAATAAGATGCAAATATTGGTTCAAAATTTGACGCAAAAAATGATGCATAGTTTGGTGTAAAAAATGATGCAAAATCTAGCGTGAAAAAGGATGCAAAATCAGGTGCAAAAAAGGACGCTTTAAAAATTGTACAATAGAGCCAGATTTAGCGCCAGGTTGCTCATCACAATTACAAAAAAAATGCACTAAAATCTGGCGCTAAATCTGGCGCAAATCGCTGGTTTTGTTGTAGTGATAGTGGTAGATCAATTATTGTTCCTTTATGTAAGTGTGAATTTTTTTTTTTTCACTTTCTGGTTCACGGATACCCGGGTCAATGGGTAGTCGCTACATCCAGGGTTGTTCAACACTGAGTGGACGCACCCGAAGGCATAAACACCCCTCGGCCTATTTACTGACCTAACCCCAAGAGCTTTCAGGATTCGACCCTGTGACCTCCCATTGGCGAGGCACTTGATTTGACCGATTGAGCTAACTCTTGGGGCTTGTAAGTGTGAAATTATTCCTGTCTATATGTAATTTATAGAATGGGTTTATTTCTATTTCCAGATTATGATATGATGTCACACAGGACTGGGTTGAACATAATATTTCGTTAATCGGCTTAGTTATTAGTGTGGTGTGTGGCACCCCTTTCCTTTGGTAACATGAAGTGTGGTTTTGTCTCTGTAGAATGTTTTTGTTTTCTACATGAGTGTTATTTTCTACAATTAGATTCAGCAACATTGTTTATATTTTAATTTTAATCTTGGCTGAAGTGTATTGGCACAGATAGTGCATACTCCTTTGAAATAAACAGACCTACCATGGGTTGGCAATTAATGGTTGCGATTCAGTCATATTTACAGTGATTAAATCAGCTCAATGACATCCAACACCAAATTTCCTCCCATATCATCAGGGGGAGCATTTGGAAACTGACGACACCCTCACTTTGCTCATCCCCAAACACCCCCATTGGGGAGTTGCAACCATGAAGAAGGAGGTTATGGAATTCTTGAAAGATGTGATCCCTAAGAGAGAGAGTCCATGGTTGTGTAATATTAAGAGCTTCATCAATGCTCCCTACATTATCCAAGAAGTTCGCCACCTTATTGGTTTAGCATCGAACTAGAATTTGTGAGAGAGGGGATTTCATTCTCATGAGGCAATTCTTTAGTCGCTAGCTAATTGATACCTTTTTAGAGTTGCATCCATGGAGAATATGCTTCAGATTGTTGATAACTAGTTGAGAATCCACTTCAATGATTAGCTTGGTGTATGAGAGGTGGAGAGGAAATGAGGAGCCCATTTCCAAGGAGAAGAGTTTCAGTGTTTTTGGTATTCGAGCCTATATTTTCTGAGAAGTAGAAGAGAGCATGTATAATAATCATGAAAAATGCCTCCTTAGCTAAAATTTCCCAAGTTGCCTTTCGAGGTATCGTCAAAGTTGAGTTTGAGCAAATAATAAGGAGAAGGGGACCACAATGAGAGGAAGAAACAAGAAAAAGTTGACGGAAGAGGAATGGGGGGAAGAGGGGGAATAGGGGAAGGGAAGATCTTCCTTAGGATTTTTAATTCAAAAGAAGGTGAGGTCCAAGCATCTAGAGGCAAATAGATGAGAAAGTTGGTTTCATTTACTGCATAAAGGATTTTTCACTAGATCAAATGTTTAGGAAGGCTTTAACTTTTGAAGGTGTGTCCCTTTCATTCTTTCAAGATACACCATAAAAGATGATTGAGAATTAGAATCCACGGTTTATTTAAAGTGGAATTTTCAAATTGATTTATACTCCAATTGGAAATGGTGTTCTCTAAGCTATTAGATCTCTAAAAGAATACTCAAAGAGAATTTCCACCTATCTTGCTAGAGTAGTTTCATTTATTAAACAAATAGTTGACATCTTTGTGTTGGAAATAATACTGAGAGGGGGGGTGAATCAGTATTATCAAATTCTTTTCAATATATCTTCCTTATTTATACTTTGAATAATTCTTCAAATATTGATCATTACATTATATGTCAGTATCATAAAATAATGAGCAGGAACAAGAAAAGCAAATAGTCACACAAAAGAACACCAGATATAAGGTGGAAACCCAATGTGGGTGAAAACCACCTGCTGCAATATGTCTCTATCTTCTTTTAATAAGAAACTCCTTTTACAATGATTTTGTACTGATGCAGTCCTTTACCAGTACGCAGTCTACAATCTGTAGAGAGCTACAACCCTCTTAGCTCTTGTACTAGCAAGATACTAGTACGTAGGTGCTGGCCTACTGAAGGCTACAACCTTCTCTTTCTTCCAGGGACCACGTTTCATAAATTTTCAAACTGGATCCATGAACATCAAGCAATCATCAAGTATATCTGCATCAAACAATCTCCTTTTCCCAATCAAGTAAACACTTCTCTGACAGATGTACCCAGAACACAGTAACAGTAACCACACACCAAATTCTGAACCCAGAATACTGCAGCAATAGACAGAGGCAGCTAGATCATAATTTAAATATATACACTACTTCAACAACCTGAAACCTGCGTGCAGATCTATAAAGGATAATTCCTTCTTTCAAATATTCAGACACTAATTAACCCAGATTGTCAGATTTATAGATCAAGCATGCACCTCATATAACAGATCAAAATCATGCAAAGATACTATTATTCAAGCATAAAGATTATGACCCATCAAAAGAACTTATCCTTCTTTATGTGCTAAGGTTCCTCCTTCATTCAGATCCAGATTTGCACCATAATCCAATCACAAATATTTCAGATCTAGCACTTATTAGATATTCAATTCATTCGATGATACTTTGCCAAATGATCTCCTTCCTCTTTTATAGTCTTAGGCCTTCCACAATACCACGGTCCAAAACCATAGGATCAAAAAACTATTGGACTAATACCATGAACCAACCATGAAAGTGTGTGAGATCAACACTTTTGGATGCAATACCACGGGCCAAAACCATAGGATCAAAAACTGTCGAACTAATACCATGAACCAATCATGAAAGTGCATGAGATCAACACTTTTGGATGCAATACCACGGGCCAAAACCATAGGATCAAAAACTGTCGAACTAATACCATGAACCAACCATGAAAGTACGTGAGATCAAACCTTTTTTTTTTACATGAAATAAACTTTTCTCTGCATAAAAGTGCGTGAACTTTTCTCTCCATGAAATAAACTTTTCTCTTCATAAAAGTGCGTGAACTTTTCTCTACATGAAATAAACGTTTCTCTGCATAAAAGTGCGTGAACGTTTCTCTACATGAAATAAACTTTTCTCTGCATAAAAGTGCGTGAACCTTTCTCTACATGAAATAAACTTTTCTCTGCATAAAAGTGCGTGAACTTTTCTCTACATGAAATAAACTTTTCTCTGCATAAAAGTGCGTGAACTTTTTTCTACATGAAATAAACTTTTCTCTGCATAAAAGTGCGTGAACTTTTCTCTACATGAAAGAAACTTTTATCTTCATGAAAGTGCGTGAACTTTGCTGCACTATAATTTATCATCTTAGATGAGTGGGTTGCCATCAAGTACAACATATGTATCATAATGCCAACAATCTCCCCCTTTGGACTTGATGGCAACAACAACCAATCACTCTCCCCCTTTGACATCAAGGGCAAAGGGTTATGCTCCCCCTAAGAACATGTTCCCCCTGACTATAAACTAGATCTACAAAGAAGAACCATAATCCATCAAAAACCATAAATGACCATGAAAGAGAGATAGAGACGTATTGCAGCAATATTCAGACCAACATCCATGATCTCCTTCTGTACTTCCTCCATAATTCCAACAATGCATGATATGCTCCCCTTGAACCTGTGCCATTCGATCTTTGACCAATCCGTAACCCAGCACATGTACGCATATACTTCAGATGAACCTTGCGTACAACCAACAATCAGAAGAGATTCAACAACAAGATGATGCATCAACAACCCCCAGCTTTTGCCTGAGGTATTCAAAGGTCTCCCTAGGCAATGGTTTGGTGAGTATATCAGCAACCTGTTCCATAGAAGGAACATACTCCAACTTGACCTTTTATTCAAGCACTTGTTCCCGGAGAAAGTGATACTTGATTGGTATGTGCTTGGTTTTTGAATGCATGACTGGGTTCTTTGAAATGCTGATTGCACTTGTATTATCACATAAGATGGAGATGGGTGGTGTATAAGTGATTTGAAAATCCTGCAAGGTCTGCATCATCCAAAGGAGTTGAGTGCAGCAAGATGCAGCAGCAACATATTCTGCTTCAGCTGTAGACAAGGAAATCGAACTCTGTTTCTTGCTGAACCAAGATACTAATCTGGAACCCATAAAGAATGCACCACCACTTGTGCTCTTCCTGTCATCCACGCTTCCGGCCCAATCTGCATCAGTATAAGCATGAAGTGTGAGATCTGTATCTCTAGGATACCATAAGCCATAATTTTGAGTCCCTTGAAGATATTTGAAGTTTCTCTTTACTGCCTGAAGATGAGTTTCCTTTGGATTTTCCTAAAATCTTCCAACTATTCCCACTGCATGCATGATGTCTGGTCGGGTACCTGTCAAATAAAGTAGACTTCTGTTGTGGGGAAAAATGCCTATGCAGGACGATCCTATCCACCTAAGGTGTGACAGTGCCTTAGCAACAAATAGATACAGCTATTCTGGTTTCTTCCTTTATGAAATGTGAAAGAGGGGAGATCGATAGACTTACCGTTGTCTTCCGTTTGTCCCTCGATCTAGATCCTCTTCTCTTTGGGTGTTCACAACTACTTGCTTCCTCGCTTGCTCAAGAGAACAGCTACTTGATTCCCACGAGATCACAAGAGAACAGCTACTTGTGACAAGAGAACAGCTACTTGCGACAAGAGAAGAACACAACACAAAGACAGATATTCATATTCACAAATGATTCAGGATTAGAAGTAAATCAAATACACTAATGCAATCATACATATACACCAGTATATAGGAGAAAACCAAGATAGCTTTATTGATTGATAACAAGGTTCAGGAAGAGATACAACCCAGAGGGCTCCAATCCAGCATCTCCTTCCCAGCAGAATGGAATTCCTTCTTCAACTCCCTTCAAAGCATTAAGCACCCAATGTTTCCAGTCTCAAACCAACAACAATTCTTTGCAATAACAAAATTCCAGCCTCTAGATCTCATGGAGGAGAGATCTATATATAGTTATTTTGGAGAGAGGATGAGTTAGCTTGAGATATGACTAGTGTCCTCTCCCTCTCTTAGTTCTTGAGTCCACTTGGAGGTTCTTGCTTCCACTTGGAGATTTAGAACCTCTTACTCATCACCAGTCGAATTCCCTGAGGCAAGTGTCATTTTGGAAGCTTCCTGAGCATTGACACATTGAGGAATGAGCCTGCCACTTGTCCAAACTCGCTCAGCGTAGGTAGCTAGTGTTGGAGTTGACATTCAACGCAGGTAGCCAGTGTAGCAGTTGACATTGAGCACAGATGCTCAGTGTAGCAGTTGACATGATCCTGAATTAATTTGTTTTTGAGCAGTTTCAGGTGGAGAACTTCTGTGAATTGCTGTGGTTTGTTGGCCTTGTTCCTCTAGGGGTAGGAACAACATGTTTAGGGACATTGGATCCCTTATATTATGGACATTTCATGCTCAATGCTGTAAGGCACAAAAATGTCTATAACAACTTCCAATCATAGACCTGTAGGTTGGTTGATGTACTGCTGCTGATTCATCATTTGCACTGAGGCTACATCCTGTGACCATGGGTGTACATACTGGTTTTGCATCTTCCATGCCATATTTCTTCAAAATCTACTTGAGATACTTGGTTTGAGACAAGAAGATCTCTCCTTCCTTTTGTTGGATTTGCAGGCCAAGAAAATATGTCAATTCTCCAAGCAAGGACATTTCGAATTCTTTCTGCATCACCAAGGCAAAGCTTTGACTCATAGATTCTTCATTGCTGCCAAAGATAATGTCATCTACATACACAACAAGTATTAGCAATTTGTCATTTTCAATTTTTATATAAAGATTGCTATCTGCCGATCCTTTTTAAAAACCTTGTTGATGAAGATATTTGTCCAAACGATAGTACCAAGCCCTTGGAGCTTGTTTAATACCATAGAGATCCTTTTTCAGTCTGCATACAAGATTTGGATCATTTCCAAGAATGAAACCATCTGGCTGCTCAATGTATACTTCTTCTTCTAAGTCTCCATTCAGAAAGGCTGATTTCACGTCCATTTGAAATACTTTGAACTTTTGAAAGCTTGAGAGAGCAAGGAACATTCGGATGGCCTCAAGTCTTGCAACAGGAGCAAAAGTTTCCTCAAAATCTATTCCTTTTTGCTGCGCATACCCTTTACAAACAAGTCTTGCCTTGTTTCTAATTACTTCCCCATTTTCATTCAACTTATTTTTGAAGACCCATTTTGTCCCTATAACATTCTTATCCTTTGGTCTAGGAACCAACTCCCAAGTGTTGTTCTTTTCGATTTTCTCAAGTTCTTCATCCATTGCTTTGACCCAACATTCATCTTCGCATGCCTCTTTTACATTTTGTGGTTCAGTGGAGGAGAGTAATGCCAAATAGCTTGAAGATTCTGCAATTGTTCTTCTTGTTTGTACACCTGCTTCTTTCTGCCCCAAAATCTGAGATTCTGGATGATTCTTCTGAACGTACCGGGATGGAGTCTTCTCTTCTAACCTTATTTGTTCCTCTGGTGCTTCTTGAGGTTCTTCTTCTTCATCATTCTGTCTTTGAGGGTAGTCTTCATCTTCTTCGATATTTTCATGATTTACTTGCCTAGGAATGTATCCCTTTTCATCAACCACTACATCAATGCTGTCAACAATTCTTCCAAGCCTTTTATTGTAGCACTTATATGCTTTGCTGTGTGGAGAATAACCAAGAAGAATGCCTTCATCTGCTCTAGGTTCAAGTTTGCCAAGTTGCTCATCAGTATTCTTAATATAGCATTTGCTCCCAAAGATTTTGAAGTGCTTTACCGAAGGAGTCTCACCATACCAGAGCTCATGAGGAGTTTGAGTGTTGTTCACTCGAACATTTGTTTTGTTAAGAATAACAACCGCATCATATGCAGCTTCACCCCAGAAAGTTGTGGGAGTTCCGGACTCATCAAGCATAGCACGGGCCATTTGTTGGACTGTTCTGTTCATCCTTTCCACCACTCCATTTTGCTGAGGAGTTCTAGCTGTAGAGAATTCCCTTCTTATTCCATGTTCTTCAGAGAAATCAAAAAATTCATTTGAGGTAAACTCCCCACCTCTGTTAGACCTGAGGCACTTAATTTTGTAACCTGATTCATTTTCAACCAAGGCTTTGAAGGATTTGAATTTCTCGAATGCTTCGTCTTTGTGCTTCATAAGTCCTAACCAAACAAACCTAGAGAAATCTTCAATGAATAATATCAAGTATTCTTCTCCTCGAGGTGTCCTTTTCCTAAATGGACCACATACATCTGTATGGACTAGCTCAAGAGGCATGCTAGCTGATCCTTCCTTCTCTGGAAAGTTAGTTCTGGTTTGCTTTCCAAACTGACATGATTTGCATATGGTGTTGTCCGGAATTTTGATATCTGGAAGACCACGAACAGCCTGATATTTGTATTCTTTCGTTATTTGTGAAAAGCTTAGATGCCCCAACCTCCGGTGCCATAACCAGTGTTCATCATCCTTGCTCAAATAGCATTGTTGTTGTCCTTCTTCAAATATGTATAGATTATTTGGAGTTCTTCTACCTTTGATCACTATTTCACCTGTATCGAGATCACGAACACGACATCCATTTGATCTAAATATCACCTCGGTTCCTTGATCACACATCTGGCTGACACTTAGAAGATTATGCTTCAATCCATCAACATACAAAACATTTCCAGCTTTGACCTTTTCTTTTAACTGAGCAGTGCCTTTTCCTTTTATAGCTGTAGGAGTATCATTTCCAAAAGAAACATTCTTTCCCTTTTCTAAAGCAGAATATGGTTCAAGTTTTTCTTTATCAGCTGTCATATGTTTCGAACATCCACTGTCAATGTACCATATATTTTCTTGTCCTTCTGCATAAAATGCTATCCCACATCTTTTTGTTTGTGGTTCCTTTATTCTCCATGTTCTGGTGCTTGAGGCTTGTTCCTTTGTCTGCTGAAACCTGCTCCTGCATTCAGAATCTTCATGACCAAAGTTATTGCAAATAGAACATTCAACTTCATTTTCAAGAGCCGAAAAGTTGTTATAGGTCCTTTTTCTAATCCGGATCATACCTCTTTGTTTTTGAGCTTCTCTAGTCATGATTGTTTTATATGCAACACATTGAGCTACTTTGTGACCAAAGTTATGGCAAGAGAAAAATTGCCCATTGAAGAAACTTCTGCGATTATCAAATCTACCGGCCAAATGATTGTAATTTCTATTGTCATCCATTCTTGAAGCAAATTGAGAAGATTTTACCTGTGGCTGGTTGTAGCTTTTGTTCATCCTTAAGACAGATTGCCCTTGGTTTACCTGATAGTCTTTGTTCGTTCTTGATGTAATTCGTCCTTGCTTTACCTGGTGATCTCCATTGTGCTTTTGCTCATTCCTTCTTGCTGCATCAAGATAACTCTTTGAGGTGGATGCTTGAGATGTTTCTCCATTATACCCCAGACCTGTCTTGTTTAGCGGAGAATGTTGTACATTGATGATCTCATCCAGAGTTTCAGATCCTTTGACAAACTTAAGATTAATAGCCTTTGTTTTCTCAATTTTTTTTCTAAGGCCAACAATTTCACCTTCTAACTTTTCAAGATATTTTTCTTTTTCATCAATTTGAAATTGTAGAGTACCAGTGATCATATTATTTTCTTCTATACATGTCTTAAGTCTAGAAATCTCATCATAAAAACTATCCACATCTATAGCATCCATGTAATCATCATCTTCAAATTCCATTAAAATTTTATAGTCATTACCTCGTTCATCTTCATCACTATTTGATAGACCATCACTGTCTTCATGAGTGTAGTAGCTTTTCTTATTTGCATTCTGTTTCTTGTTCCAATTAGTAGGTTCCTTTCCTTTGTCAATCTTATCCTTATGAGGACATTTGGCAGCATAATGACCTACTCTTCCACAAGAAAAACATTTAAAAGGTAGCTTACCTTTGAACCTTCCAGTACCCCGTTGAAGATTTCTGAAAAACTTTGATTCTTCTTCTTCTTCTAGCACGTGACTTGATTCATAGTAGTCTCCTTCACCTGAAGCCTTAAAAGCAGCTTCTCTCCTGTCTGATGGACCTCCTTTTCTCATTTCATAAGTAGTTAGAATTCCGTGTAGCTGAGACATAGTAAGAGTTCGTAGATTTTCCTTTTCTTCTATTGCAGATACTTTAGATTCAAACTTGGGGGACAATGATCTTAGGACTTTTTCAACCACAACAACCTCTTTTATTTCTTCACCCAAGTTTTTCATACAATTAACAATCTCATCTACCCGAAGGAAATAGTTAGCCACACTTTCATCATTATACATTCTGAGATTCTCATACTGAATCCTGAGGGTTTGAAGTTTTGCACGTTTTACCTGTTCATCTCCTTCGTAGCTCAAAACAATCTTGTCCCATATTTCTTTTGCGGATTTATATTGCATAACCTTCACGCATTCAGATTGAGATAGACATCCTAGAAGAGTATTAACCGCCTTTGCATTTGTTTCATATTTCTTCTTCTCAGCTGAATCTGTAGGAGTAGCTGATGGAAAAGTATACCCTGTTTCTATAATGTCCCATACTTCTGTACCCAAAGATTGAAGATAGGCAGTAACTCTTACCTTCCAATATACGAAGTTTGTCCCATAAAAAATCGGTGGCCTGATTGATGCTTCCCTCTCGTAGGTGCTCATGATGTTAGATCTTCCTTCAAGCGATCAAGCTTCTTCAGAAGGACCTGCTCCGATACCAATTGTTGGAAATAATACTGAGAGGGGGAGTGAATCAATATTATCAAATTCTTTTCAATATATCTTCCTTATTTATACTTTGAATAATTCTTCAAATATTGATCATTACTTTGTATGTCAGTATCATAAAATAATGAGCAGGAACAAGAAAAGCAAATAGTCACACAAAAGAACACCAGATATAAGGTGGAAACCCAATGTGGGTGAAAACCACCTGCTGCAATATGTCTCTATCTTATTTTAATAAGAAACTCCTTTTACAATGATTTTATACTGGTGCAGTCCTTTACCAATACGCAGGCTACAACCTGCAGAGAGCTACAACCCTCTTAGCTCTTGTAATAGCCAAGATACTAGTACGTAGGTGCTGGCCTACTGAAGGCTACAACCTTCTCTTTCTTCCAGGGACCACGTTTCATAAATTTTCAGACTGGATCCATGAACATCAATCAATCATCAAGTATATCTGCATCAAACAATCTCCTTTTCCCAATCAAGTAAACACTTCTCTGACAGCTGTACCCAGAACACAGTAACAGTAACCACACACCAAATTCTGAACCCAGAATACTACAGCAATAGACAAAGGCAGCTAGATCATAATTTAAAGATATACACTACTTCAACAACCTGAAACCTGAGTGCAGATCTATAAAGAATAATTCCTTCTTTCAAATATTCAGACACTAATTAACCCAGATTGTCAGATTTATAGATCAAGCATGCGCCTCATATAACATATCAAAATCATGCAAAGATACTATTATTCAAGCATAAAGATTATGACCCATCAAAAGAACTTATCCTTCTTTATGTGCTAACGTTCCTCCTTCATTCAGATCCAGACCTGCACCATAACCCAATCACAAATATTTCAGATCCAGCACTTATTAGATATTCAATTCTTTCGATGATACTTTGCCAAATGATCTCCTTCCTCTTTTATAGTCTTAGGCCTTCCACAATACCACGGTCCAAAACCATAGGATCAAAAAACTGTTGGACTAATACCATGAACCAACCATGAAAGTGCGTGAGATCAACACTTTTGGATGCAATACCACGGGCCAAAACCATAGGATCAAAAACTGTCGAACTAATACCATGAACCAACCATGAAAGTGCGTGAGATCAACACTTTTGGATGCAATACCACGGGCCAAAACCATAGGATCAAAAACTGTCGAACTAATACCATGAACCAACCATGAAAGTGCGTGAGATCAACACTTTTGGATGCAATACCACGGGCCAAAACCATAGGATCAAAAACTGTCGAACTAATACCATGAACCAACCATGAAAGTGTGTGAGATCAAACCTTTATTTTTACATGAAATAAAATTTTCTCTGCATAAAAGTGCGTGAACTTTTCTCTCCATGAAATAAACTTTTCTCTTCATAAAAGTGCGTGAACTTTTCTCTACATGAAATAAACTTTTCTCTGCATAAAAGTGCGTGAACTTTTCTCTACATGAAATAAACTTTTCTCTGCATAAAAGTGCGTGAACCTTTCTCTACATGAAATAAGCTTTTCTCTGCATAAAAGTGCGTGAACCTTTCTCTACATGAAATAAGCTTTTCTCTGCATAAAAGTGCGTGAACTTTTCTCTACATGAAATAAACTTTTCTCTGCATAAAAGTGCGTGAAATTTTCTCAACATGAAAGAAACTTTTATCTTCATGAAAGTGAGTGAACTTTGCTGCACTATAATTTATCATCTTAGATGAGTGGGTTGCCATCAAGTACAACATATGTATCATAATGCCAACACTTTGTGGCTATTGTGGCATTGCTGATAGAATGAGGGCCCTTTGAAGCCATATTTGATTAATCAAAGACCTTAGGGATGGGTAGTGGAAACCCTTTCTTCCTATTTTTCTTTGTGAGGAGATCTTGAGAGATGGGCAATGTGAATCTTTCAAACTCATTATTCTTCATGATAACATGCCTTACAACATAAAAGAATTTATATAAGGTTACCCTTTCCCTACATTCCTTTATGTTTTAAATGAAGGTGACTCATCTTTTATTTTTTACTATCTTAATTTAAGAGATTCACATAAGAGATTAAACTCAATTAGTGATTCTCACAAGGAAGTGTTAGAAATAATGTTTATTTTAGCTATTAGTCTAAGGATTGTTGGAGTTTGTTGATAGGTTTTCTCAATACTACTCTCCTAGCTTAGAATCTATTAGATCTCATATGCACTATATATGTGTGATGCATTATGGTTTTGAAATGTAAGATAAAAATATTATTGTGTGTAATCTCTATGCTATGTCTACTCCTCAAATATCTAATATGGTAGCATAGCGTAGACTCTAGGCTTATCTCCCTCATGAGAGGGCCCAAGAGATTGTGAAAAATAAATTGAGAATTAACTTGTTGCATGGTAGGAGTAGAATAGTGTATATTATTGTTTTTTGTGTGATTTCTGATGTGAGATTTTAGTATTGAGGCCATTGTGTTTCTCAACAGTAAATTATTATGTTGTACTTTACTAGAATTCAACATGACACGCTTAATAATATTCACAAGATTTTGGTTTTTTTATCAAGCAAGAAATGTGATTTTTTCATTCTATAGCTGCTACATAAACAATTTTGTTATGGATTTGTTTAAGATCTTGGTCAGATTATTCTTGGAAGTTTTTCCAATTGATCTCTCATTGCAGTCTTCAAATTTTGTGTCTACACAAGAATTGAACAAATTTCATATAGTCATGGAGTGTCACAGTACATGTTGCATGGAATTTTGATTGTTTGATTGTTGAGGATTGGACATGGTTTTCGAAGCAACGTGTGGACACATGGACAAGGAGATTTGGGACAGAAAGCTCAACCTACTAGGGTAAGCAATTTCGTGAAACTCAACAACAAATCAGATCGAAGAGGGATTCTAGAATTGATATTTTGAATGCAACTATGACTGCCCATGTTCGGGATTTTAGTACTTCATCATTGATGATACAATATTATGACTACATCTATTTGTTGCACTGCACCTAAATATTGCAAAAAAGGAGCACCTATCTATCAAAAAGGGAACAAATACAAATATGACATCTTTATGTTGGAAACAAGGTGATCAAAGGTGGATTTAGGAGCCTTTTGTGGTGGTTAAAGGAAGCAATCCAATCTTATGCATCTCAAAGTTGGCTCTCCATTATGAATTTATTTTAGTAGTAGAATGGCTATATCTTTTAGAACAAGCATAGCTATATTATTTTATTAAAAAAATTGCACATTATATTTATTTATTTTGGTTTTTAAATTGAAGGTGCAGAAACAATTATTGAACACTGTAGCATAATTAAATTTCTGCTTCTTGGTGCTCAGAAACCCTTGAACACATCATTAGTTTGATTGTGTTTACATATTGTTATAGTTTGTTGTTCCTGATGCCTAGAAACCCTTGAACAACGAATATTGATTATAGTACGAGATCCTTGTATGTTAGCCAGGCCAGGTTGTATGTTTAACTTCTGAATACATTGAGTATTCTAACTACCTTCCTAGAAACTGACAGGTAGTCGAAAACAAAATATCCAACAGATGATGGTATGTCCATAGAATGGTTAAGTTACTTGATATTTTTTCTTGCGGAAGCATCGACAAGCCAAGTATGTCAATATTATTGATCACACAAGTATGTCAATGATAGTCAGAAGAAGTTGTGACTTAAATGATCAAGTGGTAAGCTCAAAGTTTTGATAGAGAAAGAGCACAATCTAGAAGATTCCAAAGTGGGTATTAGTGTTGATGAAGACCATCCGAGAGTACCAGACAAATGTGACTTGAATGTGCATTATAAGTGTTTTCTATATTGTTATTTATAAAATAGTCATTATGGGAAGGTGTTAGAAATAATATTTATTTTAGTTATTACTTTGAGGATTGTTGGAGTTTGTTGACAGATTTTCTCAACAATATTCTCCCAACTTAAAATATTTTGAATCTCATATTCACTATATATGTGTGTGTGTGTGTGTGTGTTGTATTTTGGTTTTGAAATATAAAACAAAAATATTATTGTGTAATCTTTGTATTATGTCTTCTCATCAAATCTCTATTAAGAAGACTTTGTATTCGAGTGATGCAATTATTGGAAAATATCTTAGTAACGAGATCTTGAGACGTGCTATTGGAATCTTTTCAAGTGACATTTTTTTAGAACAATTCGCACAACTTAAAGACAAATTAATTTAAAAAATTGAAATAAAAATTAATACTTATAATTTTTTTATATCAAAATTAATTATATTTAAAAAAATTATTATATAATCTTTTCTCCATTCAAATTATATATATATATATATATGAAAATTGTTTAAAATTAAAATTTCAAACCCTTTAAATATGATAATATTCTTCAGCTTTGAATGATTTGGGCGAAGATAGTTCGTTGAATACATTTAAAGAATAAGAACCAACCACTGCGTTCTCTGTCACAGGATCCATGTAGCTCCTTAGCTACAACTCAACCTATATTAATTATAACGGAGGGGTCTGAGTATTTAAAGGCATACAAAACTTTGGAAGACGCTACTTAGAGAGTTCTCCTCGGAAGCCACACCACACAAGTGATTGGCTAATTTCCAGTAATATACAAATTCAATGGTAAATTATATTCGATAATCAAGCAATGAGGGATTATGTTCAATGTTTTATGTGAACATAAAATTTGATTTAAAAAAATAGATTAAGTATTCATTTTTATAGTTTGATGAGTTTTTGTAAACATTAGGAATAATATTATTTAAAATTAAAAACAATTTTACATATTAATATAGAAAGCAAGAAAGAAAATTATTTTAATGTCCACGAGATTAAAGATAGTTTATGGGACATATTACTTTTTCATTTGGTTAGTGTATTCAACCTTTTTCATGTGAAGCCTCACAATAGATGCTCTCATCTTCTTGACAAACCCCTCGCTAAATAGATTATCCAAAGAGCTAGCTTCTAGAATATCTGCATAATTTTCTTTGTTCTCTTTGAAGGCGTCACATTCTAAAATGAAATGCTTTTCTATTTCTACTTTTCCAGAAGAACAAAAGAATACATACCCTTTCCTCTCACACTTCCTTTGGCCTTTTCCAACGCCTTGTTTTAGAAAGGAGTTTATGAGAATTAGCCCTTAACTGAGCAATAAGAATTTTGGCTCTCCCAAAAATATTGGCCTCTATGTACGGTTTTTGTTGATGATTATGAGTGGGATTAAACACTTCAATATAGTGATTTTTCTTTCTCCCTAGTCGCCTAGTTTCTGACAAAATATGATTTCCCTCATTAAAAACCTGATCAAAGTCAATGTTCACTCGCTTAGATAGGAACAAGATGAAGAGGGGGACTAGGTCAGGAGGGTATGGTCCTTCCTTCTTAATATTGCTATCATAAAAATGGAATAAATGGTTTGAGCCCACATAATGATTCCATATTGGCTCTAGAGCTAGCTAAAATTAGTCACAAAAAGTAGGGAATGACCTCTTAACATTCCAATTTGAGCTAGAAAGCATTCTCCGTATGCATTGGGACTATCGACACCACCAATGGTGGCCTCTGAAGCTTGCTATGAATCCATTGCACATTAAAACCCAAATGGACATGCATCCCCTTCGACATGATTTCCAAATCATTGATTTGAAGGCTGAAGTAAAATTCAAATGGTGTGGTGCGGGATGGAATCCAACACCACATTTCCTCCCATATCCTCATGTGGGAGAAACTAGAAACTATCGACACGGTCCCTCTAATCATCCCCAAACACCCCCATTGGGGAGTTGTAGTCCTACAGAATCAGGTTGTGAAATCCTTGAAAGATGTGATCCTTAAGAGAGGGAGGTAATGGTTGTCCAATATTAAGAGTTTGATTAATACTTTCTATGTTAGCCAAGAAGTTCACCACCTTATTGGTTGAGCATCAAACATGGGAGGTGAGAACTACTAGAATTTGTGAGAGAGAGGATTTCATTTTGATGAGATGATTTTCTAGTCATAAGATAATTGATATCTTTATAGAGTTCCCTCCATGGAGGAGATGTTTTACTTCGCTGATAACTAGTTGAGAATCCCCTTCAATGATTAGCTTGGTGTATGAGAGGTGGAGGCTCAATTGAGAAGAGCCCATTTACAAGGAGAAGAGTTTAGCAGTGTTGTTGGTAGTCAAGCCCATATTCCTCCGTAGCTAGCGTTTCCAAGTTGCCTTTGGAGGTGCCATCAAAGTTCAATTTGACAAAATAAGGCGAAGGGGACCAAGAGGAGGGGAAGAAACAAGTGAAAACTAAGGGTAGAGGATGGTGGTGGGGGGGGGGGGGGGGGGGGGGGGCAAGGAAGAGCTTCCTTAGGAATTTAAGTTCAGAAGAAGGTGAGGTCCAAGCATTAAGAGGCTAAGGGATGAGAAAGTCCAATTCCTCCATGTAACGAGCTTTCATTTCTTTTAAATAAAACTTTCCCTGAGGAGGTTACGACATTCTTGAAAGATGTGATCCTTAAGAGAGGAAGGCCAGGTTGTGCAATATTAAGAGCTTCATCAACACTCCTTATGTTGGCCAAGCATTTTGAACCTCTAGAGGCACATGTGTAAATAGTAGAAAACTATTGACATGTTTGGTGGACACTCCATCATTATGGTTGTGCAATATTAAGAGTTCATCAACATTCCCTATGTTAGCCAAGAAGTTTTCCACCTTATTAGTTGAGCATGAAAGATGGGTGGTGAGGACTACTAGAGTTCACAAGTGAGAGGATTACATTCTCCTGAGATAATTCTCTAGTTGTGGGATAATTGATAACTTTTCAGAATTTCCTCCATGGAGAAGATGATTCAATTTGTTGATAACTAGTTGAGAATCCTCTTCAATCAAATAAAGTCAACTTTGTTAAACTCCACTATAATTATTTCTAGTGATTTAATTTTTATATGTTCATTAGTTAAAAATAAATAAATGTGTAATATCATGAATAAAGTCATTATCATTCTCCTCTTCTTCATCATCTGACTCGTCGTCGTCGTCATCATCATCGGTGTCGTCGTCGCCATCATCGTCGTCATCGTCGTCGTCTTCGTCTTCGTCTTCGTCTTCGTCTTCGTCTTCGTCATCGTCATCGTCATCGTCATCGTCATCGTCGTCATCGTCTTCGTCTGCTGACTCATAGTCGTTGTCCTCCTCCCGTTGCTCGGCTGGGTTGTTATGGTTGTCCTCCCGCTGCTGCTCATCTGGGTCGTTATCGTTGTCCTCTTCCTGCTGCTCGATTGGGGGGTCGTCATCGTTGTCCTCTTCCTTCTGCTCGATTGGGACGTCATCGTTGTCGTCCTCATCGTTGCCCTGAGGAATCATTATGTCACCATCACCATCCCTCTGCTCTTGGTCCTCGTCATCTGTCTCTCTATTTATATCACTTTCAACACCATGATCGGGCGAGGGGATGGAGATGGTGGTAGAGCGAGGTGGAGAATGGACATACACATATTCGGATGGGAGCTGAAGGTTAACTGTTTTTGCACGCTCTCGCTTTTCCCTGGAGCTATTAGCGGAGTCTGCCCGTGCCTGATGGGCGTAGGTATAAAATGGAGAATTTTGCCTGGTGCGTGTGAGGCACTTGTCGAGTATGGTCCAGCACGGGATCCAGGTAGCTCCTTAGCTGCAACTCGCACTCCATTGATTATACGAACTCTATTTTCAATTTCAAATGCGAAGGGAAAACTGAGGCGTTTGAGTATTATTTATCGGCTCCTATTTAAAGCCATCCAAAGCTTTTGGAAGGACATCTCTTTTCATCTGGGAAGCGACACCACACAAATGATGAGCTTATTTTCAGTGATATACAAATTTTATGAGAGATTATTTTAAATAATCCAGGAATGCCCGAAAAATTTGAGTTAAAAATTAGATTAAATATTATTTTATGGTTTTGTGACCTTTTGTAAATATTGAAAAAAAATGTTATTTAAAATTAAAAATGATTTTGCATATTAATATAGGAAAGATAATAGCAATGTTCCACCAAATTTGCAAATTTACTGGTGGGGATGTTAGGGGGTTAAACCTAAATTTTAGGGAATTTTAGGAAGATAGGGGAATGTTGGGATATAAATGAAGATTTTTATAGTTGGAGATATGTTTTTAATATATTTCTTTTTGAGACAATTGTTTAGATTCTAGAAAACTATGGAATGCTTTGAGTGCAAACCATCTTAAAATTCGATAAAATTTGACTTAAATTAAAGAGATCATTTATAGATAAAATGATATTGAATTTGGTTTCAATTAGAGAAATAAGACTAGGTAAAATTTGACCAAATTTCAAAATTGGGCTTCATAATAATAATAACAAACATGGATAGAAATTAATATAATATAATCTAATGTTAAATATATCACGTTGTTTTTTGTTGTAAGCTCACTGTTCTATGTCAATATTGAAAATATTTACAATGCATCCATTGCTTGGTGGAAAACCAAACCAAAGATAGTAGATAACAAGTCTCATAGTCCTCAAAATAGGAAGGACATGACCATGGTTAATACAAATACAAAAATTAGGCATGACATTCCATAACATAATAGTAGCAAAACAACCTGATCGCAAGCACATGCTATTACATGGATTTTCCAATAAAAATAAAACATAACCATTATCAATACCATATGCAGAGTCAAGATTGAGGATAATTGATAAGTTCTTGTTCACTATGCTTGCACGGAAGAGGGTTATGTCAAAGAAAATAAACCTCCATGCACACCATGCAATCATTCATGACTTGATATAGTAAGTGTGATTCCTCCATGCAGAGGAGAAGCTTGTCTCTAATTTCATTTCTTTCAAATAAAACTTTCCCTAGGAGGTTCTTAGTATGCCAAGCTCAATGGTGTGTAAATATTGCTTGTGAGAGCCATAAGAAATCCCCCAATCAAGGACTTAGTTTGATATCGAAACCATGAAATCCAATCAAAGACATTATCCCTTTCCTCTGTAACTTCTTGTTCAGTGTCCTCAATTTCCTGCTAAATACCCAGGTGAGTATCTCCCTAAAATCTATCAACTAAAGCATGATTTATGGCCCTCACTTGGGCATTGTTGAGAGCTCCATGACCCCCAACTCCTCATCTTGAGCATGATCTTTAATGAGGCATATTGAAAAATGAGAGCAAGTTCAATCAACACATAGTTGGAAAGAAGAGACTACTAAAACAAGCAGAAGCAATGATTAGTTTGGTGTATGATAGCTAGAGGGAAAATAAGAGACCCATTTCAAAGGATAAGAGTTTTATAGCATTGTTGGTATTTGAGCCCATATTTTTTGAGAAGTAGAAGAAAGCATGTCTCTGATCATCATGAAAAATTCCTTCGTAGCCAACATTTCCGTGGTTGTATTTAGAGGCACCATCATAGTTCAATTTGAAGAAAGGAGAAGTGGGAGGGGAGGAAGCAAAAGTTGGGGGAAGGGGCGGGGGGGATAGTGGAACATGGATAGGGAAGAGATTCCTTAGGATTTTTAGTTCATAAGAAGGGGAGAACTACACATATGAAGGCCAAGGGATGAGAAATATTGTTTCCTTTACCGCACAAAGAATTTTTTACTATACCAAATGTTGAGGAAGCCTTTAATTTTTGAAGGTGTGACCATTTCATTCTTTCCATATGCAACATATAAGAAGAACATGAATTAAGGTCCATACTCTATTTAAAATGGAATTTTCAAATCTACTCGTGCTCCAATTGGAAATGGTGATCTCTAAGTATCATGATATCTATCAAAATGCTCAAAGAGAATTTCCACCTAGTTACAAATCTTGCTAGAGTAGCTACATTCATTAAATATATGGTTGGAATCTATTGAGAAATCTAGGGTAGCTAGATTAGGTAATTTCTCTTCTTTTGATAACTGCTTGTGATGTATTTTTACTTAACTTAATCAGCTTCTTATTTCTCTTGATTACAATTGATGTTATTATCATCAGACAACTACCAAATCATAAGTAACAATGAGACAAGAGGAAACATGATGTAGGCAATCAACCAGGGTCAAAACCTCTCCACTTGAGAGGAGAACACACAAGAATTATTTTCTTCTTATAGAATATTCAAATGACGAATTTCAAGACCTAAGACCCTTGATAAAAACCCCTCCATGACTAATTCAACCTTTCTACTTGATGAGCCTTCTTTCTAGCAATTTCAACCCCAACAACTTCATCAACAACTTTGACCCCAACAATTTATTCTACAACTTCGACCCAGTGGTTTCGTTTGGAGCTTCAGTGATCCAGGTGGATATTGGTGGCCACCCACCAAGTCCACTTCGATCCATGCCATTGTTCCTTTCAGCTTTTCAGTTTCCTTAATTGTAGCACAATTTACTATTTTTAGCAGTTTTTTGGGTCCTGAACTTTTGAAGTCGTTTTGAGGCCCTAAACGATGTTTTTTGGAAAAACTGGGAGCAACATGAGTTTATCGATTGACGTTGCTCTTCCCAAAGTTGTAATTCTCAGAGAAGATATTTCTAACGAGATATTGTACATGTCAAACATAGATTGTATGCCAAAGTTACGACCTCGGGAAGTTGATGTACCAATTTACCCAAACAAGGCCCATAGTTTGGTGTTTCATCTTCTACGATTAGGTTTTTGGATGTTTATGGTTTTCCATTGTTTCTAAAAAATAAATAGGCCTTTGAGCCTCATTGTAACATAGTTTAGAGGCATGTAGCTGCCACATCTCTTCTTAAAGATAAGCTACCATCACCCTAGTTAGTTTATTTCCATTGTTGTTTGTAAGCATATTTCAGTGTTTTGCATTAATGAAATGAGGTATTATTTCTGCTACATCTCTATGTTTATGGTTATCTCTATAATTTGTTGCGTTCTTGTTTAAATCCAAATCAGTGGTATCAAAGCGGTCTATTTTTTCTCTGCTTTTCTTTGCATGTCCCCAACGAGGTCAGGAAATATGGAGTTAGGGCTTGGACTGGTCGAACCTTTGCAAGACCAGCCTCAGAAATCTTGACGGTCTCCCATGGTGGATGAGAAGAAAGACGAGGGGGCAGGAGATCCTATCAAAATCTTGCTCGAAGAAGCCCTCAAGCGACAAAGGAACGCGATGATGAACAACTTTACCCAGATCCTTCATCAACTACCCAGAGGCAGCGCATCGTCTTCCAGCGGCTACTCTGGAAACGCCACGCCCTGTAAGTTACAAGTTAATTTTGAAATCCCTATATTCGAGGGTCATATAGATGCAAATGTTGTAGAAAAATGGTTAAATCTGCTAGAGAGTTATTTTTCTATTTATGAATTTTCGAGTCGACAAAAGATTGTTTTCACTCTTCTCGAAACAACCCCCCATGTAAAGGACTGGTAGGAAACCTACTGCGAGCAGAAGGATGAAAATATCAGCTCACTATTTTCAGCCACACCCACCTAGAATTCATTCTGGGATGCCATCAAGGAGTAGTACTACACTGTCAGAAGCTATGAGGATTAATACATAAAGTGGACCATGCTGCAGCAAGGAAGGGACCAAGACGTGCCAGAGTTTACCAATCTTTTCCATACCCTTCGCACAAAGTTGGGTATCAAGGATTCAGAGCAGCATTTGATACTCAAATACCACGGCTGCCTGCACAAGTACATCCAGGAAGAAATGGAAGGCTTGAACATCTCCTCGCTCGACTCAGCATACCAATATGCTATCAAGGTTGAGCAGAAGTTTAAACAAAAGAAGCGAGACTTTGGATATGTGAATATGAAGCAAGGGAAAGGTGCCCCCAAACTGTAGAACAAAGGACAAAGCCAAGGCATGGCAGCCCAAGACAACCCACGAAAGCTACAAGCAAAGAACAACGCTGTGAAGCCGAAAAAGGACACAGGAAAATGGTGTGAGTTCCATAAGAGCTCCACTCACAACACAAGTGAGTGTTGGGCCAAGCAGTCACTGGTGGCTGAGCTAAAGGTTTCAGAATCAGGTGCATTTTCTGACTCTGAGTCAAAACCCACCAAGGGGAATGACAAAGGGAAGTAGATTATCGATGCGAAGCCTAACACCATTGTTGCTACCATGAAGATCTAGAAGGAGGAACTCGAAGATCCAAAGGATGAGCATCATCTCTTCCACTCCTAGATGTGGGTAAAGGGATCCCCATTACAGTTCGTTGTCAATAGTGGGAGCCAAAAGAACCTTATTTCGACAAAGGTCGTGAAGCGGCTGGGCTTACCCACCACAACACATCCACAACCGTACACCATCGGGTGGCTTCACCAAGGACGAGATCTTCGCATGAGCCAGTAGTGTCGCCTTCCATACAACATCAAGCCCTTCACGAATGAGGTATTGTGTGACATTGCTCCCCTTGAAGTTTATGATGTATTATTAGGAAAAACATACTTGTGGAAGCGACATGCTATGTATGAATCAAGGCCCCGTGCTGTTATTATTACTTTGGGAAATAATTTGTACAGGATATCGGAGGTAGCACCGCCTACTGCCATCTCTTTGGTTACTGCAAAACAATGCATTAAGCTCATTTCCAAAATTGGGAAATTTGTTTTCCTAATGATACGCCCTCAAGGAAAGAAGAATACGGTGGCCACAACCTCCAGACAAAGCCCCTCTACACGACAACTACAGATGGACAAGGTCATGGAGGAGTACGAGGACATCTTCACCTCCCCCACATGGGTTCCTGTAAATTGTCAGATCAAGCACTTTATCGATCTGACCCCAGGTGCATTGCTGCCTAATGGACCAATCTATCAATGCTCCATTATGGAGAACGATGAAATCAAGAGGTAGATTGAGGAGCTGCTACAGAAATGTCACATCCGTCCAAGCTCATCACCTTGTGGGAGCCCGATCGTGTTGGTACAAAAGAAGTATGGGAATTGGAGACTCTGTATTGACTATCAGGTGTTGAACAAGATCACTGTCTGTAATAGGTACCCGATCCCACGGATTAATGACCTCTGGACCAACTGAAGGGGGCAAAATATTTCAGCAAGATCAATTTGAAGTTAGGATATCACCAGGTACCAATCAAACCCTCCGATGTGTGGAAGACTACCTTAAAAGCCAAGGAGGGCCTTTTCGAATGGTTGGTTATGCCTTTCGAATTGAAGAATGCTCCTATAACCCTCATGAGGCTAATGGATGACATCTTGTGGCTATTCACCAACTCATTTGTAGTGGTATACTTGGATGACATCCTAATCTTCAGCAAGAGTTGGGAAGAGCACCTCCACCACATTCGACAGGTTCTCCAAACACTGCAGAAACACAAGTTATGTGCCAATTTGGAGAAATGAAATTTTCGCATGACCCAGGTTCAGTATCTGGGATACATTATTGATGAACATGGGGTGCATGTTGATCCAACCAAGATCCAAGTCATTTGGGATTGGCCCTCTCCAACCACTCTAATAGAGCTTCGCAACTTTCTAGGTCTTGCCAACTTCTACTACAGATTCATCTTGGGACTTTCTCATTTCACTTGGCCCTTGAGTCAAGTCACCAAGGGAGGAGCGAAAGAAAAATTATTTTTGTCTAAATCTTAATAGAAGGAATTCATAGAGTTGAAAGACTGCCTCTGCTCAGCACTAGTGCTCGCATTGCCAGACTTGCGACAACCATTTGAGGTCGAGACAGATGCCTCTGACTATGGTATTGGGGTAGCCCTTACTCAACATGGACATCCAGTGGCATATCATAGTGAGACACTTTTAGACACAGTCCAGAAGTATCCCACTTGTGACAAAGAGATGTATTCCATTGTGCAGGCCTCCTGACAATGGAAACATTACATTTTGGGGAAGGAAATGGTCATCCACACAGAATTCATAAAGACCTAAGGGAAATTGCAGAATGATCACCATCAGAAGTGGTCCACATACCCGCAACATTTCCATTTGAATATCAAGTATAAGAAGGACAACACCAATAATGTTGCAGATTGCCTCAGTCGACCACCGATCATGGTATTAATCACTATGCTCAACTCTTGTGGGAATGAGACTTCTGATTGGCCACTTCTCTACAAAAGCGACATAGAATTCGGCCACACATACTAGACACTCTTAGAGGGTCAGCATGCTCCAGATTTTCACCTCTAGGATGCCCTATTATGCCACCCGAGTCACCTTTTTGTTCCTTCAAGCAAACGTGCCAAGATGATTTGGGAAGCACACTACAGTCGGACTGTTGGGTATTTCGGGGTCGAGAAAATGGTTGTAGTACTATAGAAGTATTTCTATTGGCCGAATTTGTGACAAGATGTTGGGAAGTACATCAAATCATGTTAGGATATTCTGACACATAGGAAATAGTTAAGTATAACTTAGTCTAGTGTAGAGTTAGGTAAAGTGTGTTTCTTTACTATGTACTTTTGTAACTTACAATTTGATGGTCACGATATGTAGTGGTTCATTCTCTCCTCGGTATTACCAACACTTGATCTGTGGCTTAACACCCGATTAGTCCATGATCTCTATTTAAAGAGCATGGAGGGTCATTTGTAGGGTAACCGTTCATGAGAGAAGCTTATGTAAATTTTCATTCTTTTGTTAATAAATTGCCTGAAGTGGCCGTGTTGGCTCAGGTCATGGAATGTTTCCCTCTTTGAGGGTTTTAACCATGTCAACAATACTGGTGTATTGATCTATGATCTATTTGGGAGCAGTGCTGTTTGGTGTTCTATCTGAGGAACTTACCCTGTAAATTCCTACATGGTATTGGAGCACTACCTACACCATTGCCAAACCGACCATTAAGAAGCAAGGCCTCTATACCCTGCTACATACCCCTATTCGACCTTGGGAATCCATCTCCATGGATTACATGTCAGGCCTTCCTTCCACTAAGCATCGAAACAATTTTGTTTTTGTGGTCGTCGATAGGTTCTCAAAGATGGCCATTATGGCGGCCTACAAGAAGAATATCATAGTAGAAGCCACTTCTAAACTCTTCTTTGAACGAGTGTGAGTACACTTTGGGATCCCACGGTCTATCATCTCAGATTAGGACAATAGGTTCCTCAGTACATTTTGGTCCAGTCTTTGGTCGATGTTGGACACCAAACTCACTAAGTCCACAACCTTCCATCCTCAAACTGATGGCTAGACAGATGTTGTCAACAAGATGATTGTACACATTCTACGCATGTACAACTCAAATAATCATGCACATGGTATGAGAGCCTCCCCTACATTTAGCACAGCTACAACGAGCTCTCCACAGCTCAACTGGCCACAACCCTTTTCAGGTGGGCTTGGAATTCCAGCCACTATGTCCCATTGATGTGGCCATGCCATTTGCAGCTACTCACGCAGATTCAACTCATGTCTAGTCTAAAATAGATAAGGAAAACAACTTCATTGAGCACATCAAACATATTCACCAGTAGTTCCATGACATTCTAGAGAAATCAAATGCCAAGGACAAGCAACGATATGATCAACATCGGGCGCCACACAAGTTTCAGGTGGATGACAAAATCTAGTTGCATTTGCAAAAGGAACACCTTATCGAAGCCTATCGGAAACTCAGACCACTCTAATATGGTTCTTACACCATTACCAAGCCTGTGGGAGATAATGCATTTGAGCTCAACATTCCCCCATTCCTTAGCCTGCACCCAGTGTTCAATGTGGACCACCTTCGGCCATACTTTCCACCATTATTAGACACATCCGACATTGTAGAACAACTAACACCCACAGAGTTAAATATAGATTGCATGGAACAAGCTGCAACTGATCAGATCATGGACACACAGATCAAGCACTCTTGCCAACAGAATATCCAATTGTATCAAGTTGTCAAAGCAAGCCAACTCCTTCGCCAGGGCAAGTGGCTCACTAGGGACCAAGTTTAGCAAAATTTTCCTCATCTCATGGAGGAACTCAACGCAATGGGGACCATTGCTTCCTAAGGGGGGAGCAATGATCCAGGTGGATATTGGTGGCCGCCCACCAAGTCGACTTGGACCCCCACCATTGTTCCTTTCATCTTTTTGGTTTCCTTAATTGTAGCACAATTTACTATTTTTAGCAGTTTTTTGGGCCCTGAACTTCTGAAGTCATTTTGAGGCCCTAAAAAACGTATTTTTGGGAAAAATAAGAGCAACATGGGTCCATGGATGAATGTTGCTCTTCCCAAAGTTGTAGTTCTCAGATAGATCTTTCTAACAAGATATTGTACACTTCAAACGAAGATTGTATGCTAATGTTATGACCCCAGGAAGTTGATGTACCAATTTACCCAAACAGGGCCCACAAATTGGCGTTTCATCTTCTAGCGTTAGGTTTTTGGATGTTTAGGGTTTTCCATTGTTTCTCAACAATAAATAGGCCTTCAAGCCTCATTGTAACACAATTCAGAGGCATGTAGCCACCACATCTCTTCTCAGAGATAAGCTACCATCGCCCTAGCTGGTTTATTTCCATTGCTGTTTGTAAGCATATTTCAGTATTTTACATTAATTAAATGAAGTATTATTTCTGTTGCATTTCTATGTTTATGGTTATCTTTGTAATTTGTTATGTTCTTGTTTAAATCTGGATCATTCAACCTAGTAGTTTCTATTGGAACTTCAACCCAATAGATTCTTCTAGAACTTTGACCCAATAGTTTCTTCTAGAGCTTCGACCCAATAGTTTCTTCTAGAACTTTGACCCAACAGATTCTTTTGGAACTTCGATGTAATTTTCCTTCCTAAAATTATTGCTCTAAATTTAATTTCACAGTTTTGCATTTTTTACTATTATGGGGCCCATGAAATTTTGGGGGATGAGACTTTGGAGATGGGGGCCGAAATAATTTTGTTTTTGGAATGTGGGGGGACACCCACATTTAATACACAACCCTTGGAGAGGGAAGTCAAATTTTCCAAGGAAATAGGTTGAAATGGTGGATGGAGGGACCCACATGGGAAGGCAAGTCAAAATTATAAATAGAAGGGGCATAACAACTATTGGGTTATTTTTTCAACTTTATTATTCTCTTGTTGCTCAAGCTGTTTAGCTGGGTCATAGGTGCTACTTAGCACAAAGCTTTCCAAGGGGAGAGCTCACCCTTCTTTCAATGGACCTTGAGTGATACCTTAGGGAGGTAAATTTGTCATTGCATTGGAGGGATATTTGTGGAGATTCTGGGATCATCTTTCAAAAATTTTTGTCAGCTAATTCATGCTCTAGGAAGACGTAGTGGAGGATCACATGCCACTCATTTCAACTATCTTCCAGGAGGTGTTTGCTAGGAGAAATTAAGTGGAGTTGCTCCAGGTGAAGGCTAAGCCTTGTGAGGAGTTTTGGGGTGAGAGATTGATTCTTGGGGGCAGAACGAATTTCTCTTCTCCTGGGACAAGCACAGGAGACTAAATTTGGGTACACGTGGTGAGTTTAGGAAGGTATTTATGGAGTTGGGTTGTGTAGGGAATTTTAGGAAGTCATATGGGGGAGTGAAACATAAGATTTTGGAGTAATTGGAGGGATTCTATAGTGGTTTTCTAGGGAGACCATATTTTTCAGCCAATTGGGGAGGACATGGTATTTCGGGGTCAATTTCGGAGGGTAGAACTAGACCAAACCATTTCTGGGTTTTGGTGGGGTTGTTAAGAGGAGCTCAAGGGCTAATTTTGCAGAATTTTATGAACATGGGAGGAGCTTCTTTCAACAATTTCTTTCCAGTAGAGATAGAAGTTTCTCCAGGGCAGCACAGGGCATATTTGGGGCAACTCATTTCCACATATGGACATTGTATTTTCCAACCTATGGCTTATCTAGCTTTCCTTTATGGAAATCCTGGCACTCTTTTCATACCCCATTGTACTGTTGCTCCATATACATAATAAAATGGCTCCACTGGATTTTTTTTGGATATTTTCTAGGTGTCTACTTATATTTCTAAATTTTGTGTGTTTATATCAGTTTTTGCTCGGTCTATCAATGTATTTCCTAAGTAGTAATGTTACATTAAACCCAAAAAATTCTTCTACAACTTCGACCCCAACAACTATCCAACTCTTTAACTTATCTAACAACTGTAGAAACCCTAACACAAGAGAGAGAGAGAGGCCCAAAACTTTGATCTTGCTCTTCTTATTCTTTTTTATTCTTATCCAGCTTCTATCTTGAGGACATCTAACTTTCTTGAGAGTGTGTCCAAATGAGGTCAAGTTCCTTCTTATATATGGGCTTTTGAGGGGTACAAATTGCTATCTGTAGGTTGACTTGTCCCTTCATGTAGGAAGACTTGTTTTACTTGTTTAACAAGGCCTTGGAGGGTCTTTGACTCTATTTTTGACTCAAATAATTTTTCTTTACAATATATAACATGCCCAAAATGGGTCTTCCATAAATGAAAATGACTCCATTGAATTTTAGACTCAATAACAAACCCTAGAAGCACTTAATGGGCGTTTGAGCTAAAAATAAATTTCCCTTAAGCATGAAACCCATGCCTCAAGAATGACAATTATAAATTTATTTTATCTTTACATCAAATACATAAAATCATGATTACATATGTCATTATGAATATGGAACCTAGTTATAGATTTCAACACTCCCTCTTAACTAGGGAGGTGTTCATAATCCATACAAGGTACTTGGACATTCTCAAACTAAAGAATTATCATAATAAGATTTGAATTGGTAAGACATATCTTTACATCATACCAACCAACATTCTTACATAGCAAGGCCTTGACTAACAACTCTCTCTCCACAAGATTAGAGCACAATGTTGGTGAGATCAATGGTTGACAAACACCATCATCATTGTTTTTCAAGGCACATACCCCACCCGGGTGTTCACAGGGTATGTCCTTCGAGGACAATTCATATCTTGGAATAACACATCCTCAAGGAATATCCTCTTCGACTACCCTTATCATGGATGCCCTACCTCATCCTCAAAGAGTATCAGATGCGAGATGCTTACTTAATCCTCCATTCTTTCTTCATGAAGTGAAGACAAAAATGATGTGTATATCTCTCCCTCTCAACTAGGGAAGGTATGCTTATTCCTATAAGGAAATTACCAAGCTCCCTCTTATCCAAGGACTTATACAGGCTCCCTCTTAACTAGGGACTTGTTTTTAGTAGATTTATGCTCTTTGGTGAAGATCATGCTACATTCAGCTACTTGTAGAGCTCCTCCTTTTGATGTCATGAATTCCATATTCATCATTATGGAGCCTTCATATTCTATTTCTTCTTCATAGGGAATTGACCATACATCACTTTCCTTCAACGAACCATAGGATTGAACCAATAGCCATATCATCCTTCTTTTCATTAGAAAGTGATCTTCTAGTCCGCATCTAACTTTTCTTCATACTACTACCTCTACCAAGTGATGTTTCCTTTAGGATCTTCCATCCAAACACATGAGTGCTTATTGTAGGTGACATATACAACTGTCTTTCAGTAGCCCTGTATCAACCCATCTAGATGTTGTTCAAAAACAAAAAATTAACATCAAATCAAAGTTATCTTTTGTGATAGCTTTTCATCATGACATCTAATTTCTTGCAACATCAACGTATCGCACATCCATAAACACATCTCCAAGATTTTCAATGTCAAGGGTCTCTTTGTAGACCTTATTAGGTGATTCATACCTTCTCAATGGAGATGTCACAGCCAATTATTCTAGTCATTGCATGTTAAATTCATTTCTTATGTGACAGTAGTTGCATCTTTCACTATCTCTTCTTTCTTTCTTCACATATTACTCCCAAGGAACCTTTCATCCATTGTTCCTTTATCTTTGTCAACCACCTCATATTCCATATGAGGACATATTATGTTGATTTCATCTTTTGAATATGTGAACTATGCCTTCATGCATCTTTCTAAAGGAAGATATCCCTTTCCTTTGATCATGCTCATGTGATAGAGAATTCACCCATGCTATCTGCAACTATATGATGGCATAACTTAATCTGTAAAATATATACATACCTATTTTCTTCTTTAGGTCATGTATACTTCCTTCGACATCTTCCTTTCCTTGATTTAGAGCACTTCAACCATCTTGATATGTTTCTCTCCTTTGTCACCATACCTTCATCCTTCTAAACAATGGATCCATATAAGGTGGAATGGTCACTGAGACACTTGCTTCTTCTAAGAGAGGTGAACCTTCTAATGAAGATTCCAACAAAGGACCTTAATTATCCTCATTTTGCAAATGATCCTTCCAACTGATGATGATGTGTGATGATTTATCTTTACCATTCTAGATGAATTTCTTCCAACCATGTATGCTACTCATGCTTTTAGTGTGGTTACTAAGAGCTACTTTATTTCTATGATGACTACTACATTCATGTAGAATTATACTTTTGTCAAGAGATCTTGGCTCAATTTTATGCTTCCAATTTGATGCCATCTCCTATATGATGCGTCCTATCATAATTACAATGCTTCCTACCATGATAGCTATTATTTATAAAACTGGAAAGAACTAAGTGAAGGAGATTATCTCAGTCATAGTAGATATGTTTCACTTCCTCCTCTTTGATTTATTCTTCTCATGTTCTTATACTTCTTCCGTGATGTGAGCTTCATTCCTTTTATTATTCTCCTTCTTAAGCTTATGAAAATTTCTCTTGTAGTGCCCATATTCCTAATATCCATAGCATTGAATCTTTGACATATTGATTTTCTTCTTTTTCCCAAACTTTCCTTTTCTCTTAGCCATGGCAGAAAATTCTTGAACTTGTTCATTTTCTCCCACATCACTTATTTCCTTCAACATTACTTCATAAATCTTACATAATAACCAAACTTCACTGAATGGGGTGGATTCCTTCTTTCCATAGATGCTTAATATGAAGTTGACCCATTCATCAGGTAGTGCATTGAGCACCACGGTGGCCATTTCTTTATTAGACATTATTTTCCCCCACTCTTGCAGTTAGTCTCTTATTTATGACACCCTCATAAGATATGAGGCTATCACTACTTCCTTTGATACCTTCATCTTCTATAGCTCACTTCTCAAAGATATGACTTGTCTAGCAGTGTTTATAGAGAAAAATTCTACTAACTTTTCATAGATTTATTTTTATGTCTCTAGTTTTGATACATAGGATATGAGGGGATCCTTGATGGATTATATAAGGATCCTTTGAGACCTTATTTCCCCTTTCATATAATTTTATAGAGCTTGAAATTCTTCCTTTGGAGGTTTAGTGATTTAACCCTTAACATGTCCAACAATTTCATTTTCTATGAGGACCAAATATGTCATCTTGATGGTCCTTATTCAAGCTGCCCTTACTTGATGTAATCATCTTAGCTCTAATACCATGTTGAGAAATATAGGGAAACTAGATTAGGTGATTTCTCTTCTTTTTATAACTACGTGTGATGTATTTTTATTTAACATGATTAGCTTCCTATTTATCTTGATTAAATTTATTTTTCTTATTATGAAAAAACACCAAATTATAAATAACAATGAGACAACAAGACACAAGATGTAGGTAATCAACCAGAGCTAAAACCTCTCCACTTGAGAGGAAAACCCAAAATAATTCTTCTCTTCTTATAGAATCTTCAAATGCTGAATTCCAAGAACTAGGACCCTTGATAAAGACCCCTCCAAGACTAAGTCAACTTTTCTCCTCGATGAGTTTTCTTTCTAGCAATTTTGACCCCAACAACTTCTTCAGTAAACTTTGAAACGGGAACTATAAACTCAAAACGAGAACTCTAGCCAAAAAACCCCTTAAAAACATCAAAAACAGTGCTAAAAACAAAAAATGTTGATGCTGGAATAACACTTATTTTTTCTAGAGTAAATTTTGAACATATTTTAAAAATGGCGGTGAAAACCAATTTTTTATGCAAAAATTGTCCCAAAAACGCCCTCAAAATAAAAAGTGTTAACGTTGGGATAACACTTTTTTTTCCCCTTTTTTTTTCAAGGGTAATATTTCAACATTTCAAAATAATAGCCTAAAATATTTTATCATGACCCTGAAAAAGATTAAATTTTTTTTTTCCGAAGGTGGCAAAACCTATCAAACTCAGGTGTCAAACCAACAGTGAGGACAGCCATCTCTGGCTGCTATCCGCGAATGTCGGTTTGACTCATCACTGTTATCAAGGAAAACCACGCCACCTGTAATAACCCGCTGGTGGTCCGTAAGGGAGCAGGCTTTCACTCCTGCCAGATGCCTCTGGGTCTTGGGCCGTTAACCTGTTTCCTTACGTCCGAGGAAGACGAGCTCTTAGCCAAGCAGAAGCAGTTTTACGGCATACTCCAGGCAAGAAGCAGTTTAAAATTGCAAACAAATAATGAAGACGTAAAATAAAATTAAAAATAAAAAAAAATAAAACAATGAAAAAACACGAAACAAAAAAAGTTTAAAAATTAACAAAACCTAAATTAAAGCATATACTAAAAAAAGAACATTAAAAAAAAAAAACATCAATCATAAAAATGTAAAAAAAAAGAAGTAAATTAAAAAACTAAAAAACACTTAAAAATTATAAACAAATAAATAGTAAAAAAACATATTTAAAAAAAATGGAAAAAATGGAAAAAAAAAAAAAAAGATTCCAAAATCTTGTAAACAATTAAAAAAAATTGTCAAAAGAAAAGAAAAAAATAAAATAAATATATATATATATATATATATATATATATATATATATATATGGAAAAAGAAAAAAAATTTAAACAAACTATAAAATTTAGGTAAAAATAAAAAAATTTAAAAAACATTATAAAAAACTAAAAAAAAAATGAAAATTAAAAACAAACTAAATTTAATAAAAACATAGAAAATTAACAAAAAAATAGTTTAAAAACTACTAAAATTAAGATTAAAATGTTAATTACTTAAAAATATATATATTAAAAAGACAAAAAAAATGTTAAAAAAATTATCTCATAAACCATAAAAGAATTAGGAAAAAAAAACAAATATTATATATATATATATATATATATATATATATATAAGTAAATAAAAATAGAAATAAAAACTTTAAAAAAACCTAAGAAAAAAAAAACTAGATTAAGAAAAGAAAAAAAACATAGAAAATCCACACTGGTTGGTTCGAAACGCGTCGACAAATGATGTTTCATGTGATCTTCGCCGAAGAATCTTTTGTAAACTTGATATGGATCACAGAAGCCTAAACTCTACTCATAAAAAACTAGTAAAATTAACATCAAAAACATTTAAAAAAAACTAAAAAAATAAAAATACACTGAAATTAAAACAAAAAAAAAACCAAAAATTTAAAAAAAATTTAAAAATATGTCTTTTCAAATTAAAAAAAAAAAACAAAAAATTTAAAAGAATTTAAAATTTTTAAAGAAACATTTATTTATCTATTTAAAAAAAGAAACAGAAATTAATTTTTTTTAATACATATAGTTTTTTTGATTTAGAAAAGTATATATTAAAAAATTTTAAATTAATTGATAAACAAATTTATTTTTTATTATTATTTAAAAAAACAATTATTATTATTTTTTTTTTTAAACAACGTTGTTTTGTTTCTTTTTTTAATTAAAAAAAAACAATTATTAATTTTTTTTTTAAACAACGTTTTTTTTTTTTTTAAATCAAAATTTTTAAATACTTTTTTATTTAAAAAAAAAAAAATTGGGCCCTCCAGGCGGCCTGCGGTGGCGCGGCCCCGGGCGGAGGGCCTGCGCCCGATGCCGCGCCATCGCGGGCTGCCCGGAGGGCAGAGGGGCGATTCCGGGAATCGCCCCCGGCCCAAAAAAAATTCATTTTTTTAATAATTTTTTTTTTAAATAAAAAAAAAAAAACATTAAAATTTTTCATTTAAAAAAAAAAAACGTTGTTTAAAATAAAAATAATTTTTTTAATAATTATTATTTTTTTTTTTTTGTAAGGCTGGGGTGGGACTCTCCGATTTACTTGTCCATTATGTACCCCTCTACGGGGGCAGGGTAGCCCAAGATTTGAACCCAAGACTTCCGGTTCGGTGAGACTTCATTTGCACGGCCCTTGCCGCTTGAGCTACCCCATGTGGACTAATTGTTTTTTTTTTTAAATGATAAAATAAAAAACAAAAAAAGTTGTTTAAAAAAAAAAATAATAATTGTTTTTCTTTTAAATAATTAAAAAAAAAACAAAATTGTTTATCAAATTTGTAAAAAAAAAAATTATATTTTTTTATTATTTTTTTTTGGTGTTTTAAATGAAAAAAGTAAGTTTAAAAAATTTTAAATTTTTTAATTTTTTTTTTTGTTGTGTTTAATCAATTTTGTTTTTTATTTTTTAAATAGAAAATACATGATTCTTGAAAATTTTAATTTTTAATTTTAAATACATGTTTTTTAATTTTTTTATTATTATTTTTAAACATATATTTCTAAAATTTCTATATTTTTATGCTTTTTTTTTTTTTTTGTAAATTTCAGTGTATTTTTATTTTTTTAGTTTTTTTTTTAAATGTTTTTAATGTTAATTTTACTAGTTTTTTATTTTTATTTTTGTTAATTTTCTATTTTTTTTAATCTAGTTTGTTTTGATTTTTTATTTTTTTCTTCTTGTTTTTGTTAATGTTTTTTTTAATTTTTCTATTTTTACTTACTTAATTATATATATATATATTAAATTATGTTTTTTTTTCTTTCCAAATTCTTTTATAGTTTATGAGATAAATTTTTTTTATTAACATTTTTTTTTTTTGTGTTATTTTATATATATATTTATATGACTTTCTTGAAGTAATCAACATTTAAAAAAATAAAAATAAAACAACTTAAAAATTCTTCAAGTAATCATAATTTAAAAAAAAAATGGACATAATAAATTTTAAAGTGTGAAAAATAAGTCCTCTAAAAAAAAGGTATGATGTATAACGTGTTGCATCAACACGTTTCAAAATCATCATAAAAATCACTAACATTTAAAAACGAATATTTATATTTGATACATAAGAATATTTAAATTGTCAAAAATATGCTCCAAAAAATAATTATTGTATTCTGCATCACCACTTTTCAAAATCAGGTCATGTTTTTACTACTTCTATGAAACGGGTAATTGTATCGGTTATTTAAAGTGCCAAAAACTATGTTCTAAAAAAAATATGTGTATTCTGCATCGCCCCTTTTCAAAATCGGGTCAATTTCTTGCTATCTCTACGAAATGGGTAACAATATTAGTTCCCGTTTCAAAATTTACATCATTAGTAACTTCGAGTAGTTTCTTGTGCAACTTTGACCCAACAGTTACTTCTAGAGCTTCAACCCAACTTTTTCTTCTTAAACTTTGACCCAACATATTCTTCTAGAACTTCAACCCAATAGTTTCTTCTGGAACTTCGACCCAGTAGTTTCTTCTAGAAATTTGACCCAAAAAATTATTTTTGAACTTCAACCCAAAAATTCTTTTGCAACTTCAACCCCAACAACTTTCCAACACTTCTACTTTCCCAAAAAATATAGATCCCTTACACAAGAGAGGGAGAGGCCCAAAATTTTGATCTTTGTCTTCTTCTTCTTTTTTGTTCTTATCCAACTTCTATCTTGAGTAGATTGAACTTGCTTGAGAGTGTGGTCAAATGAAGTCGAGTTCCTTCTTATATATAGTCTTTTAAGGGGTACAAATTGCAATCTTTAGGCCAACTTGTCCCTTCATGTAGGCTGACTTGTTGCTACTTGTTTGACAAGGTTTTAGAGGGTATTTGACTATATTTTTTACTCAAGAAATTTTTCTTTATAATATGTAACAAACCTAAAAGGGGTCTTCCATACATGACAATGACTCAATTGACTTGTAGACTCAATAACAAGCCCTAAAAGCACTCAATGGGTGCTTAAACTAAAAATAAATTTTCCTTGAGCATGAAACCCATGCCTCAAGAATTACAATTAGAAATTTATTTTCTCTTTACATAAAATAAATAAAATCATAATTACATATGTCATTATGAAGACTGAACCTAATTACATATTTCAACAACATCTCCATGGCTATTGTGGCATTGATGATAGAATGATGGCCCTTCAAATCCATATTTGATTAATTGGTCACAAGGGTGTACTTTTGGATGAGCATCAAAAGAAAATATGCTACTTCATGCCAAAGGTTTTGATACAAATGCACTGCGAGACTTCTGAAAGGGTATATATGTGCGCCCTACAATAAGAGAGTAAGCTTCCTTGGTGGTGAACATACCATTAGGTTTGTAACCCCACTAGAGTTTGTTTGATCCTATTTGAATTATAATTTTCCTTTTTTGGATATATTCCCATAATCAATTTGTGTTATTGTTGTTTTAATCCTCCTAATAAGGCCACCGATCCTTATCCTTCTAGGTTCTCTAAGGGAGTCGGGACAATTTTCTTTCGAATAGTTAACAACATTGATCACATGATGGGATTCCATGGAATATTTGATATGTAAGAGTGAACCATCATTAATTAATATGTGAAGTTGTTGCCATGAGTCCTCCCAGAAGAGGGTTGACTTTCCCTCTTGAATCTCCCGAGAATTGTGTTGTTAATCAGGTCTTTAATAGCATTGGCATGATTCCAAATGAATGATCCTTACATGAGGGAGGTGGATCTAATTCATTGCTGGAAATAAATGTTGTGACTATATTTATGATTCCATAGTTTCTTCTCAAAGCTCTTTACCACCTTTTATCCATTGAAGTTTTAAAATAGGTCGCTCCAGACATCAACACCTTGAACTTCTCGGCGTATAGCGAGAAGTAATGGGAATGTTATCCCAAGGTTTATAGCCACGCGAGTAGGGATTGAATCCATGCCAGGATTGGCGCGAATCAACCCTCTCATTCATTAAATAATTTGCAGCTTGCTAGGAACAGTCTTGCAGCTAGCAACCCTCACAAAAGAAAGAAAAATAAAATACATACTAACTACCCTAACCCTAGACACCATATAAGAAAATAGACTACAATGTTTCTTATACAAGAAAAAATAAATATATTGTAACCCCCTCCTATTTAAAAGTGGAATATTCAATTGTTTGAATTGATTGGTCGAATAAGTGGAAGCGTCTTTTAAATATTATTTCTTGTATAGTTTAGTTTTTTGTTTGCACATGCACATTCGTGAAATTGAAATCTTAATAAATTACATGAAATATAAAGTTAAGGATATATTGAATAATATTCTCTAAACAATAATTAACCATAAGAAATTATGTAATATAAAAACTTCAAAAATTACATATAAATAAATTATAAACAAAATATAAAATAAAATTAAAATAAATTAATTCTAAAATAAAGTTAACAAAGTAAATAAAGGAAAATATCATACAACATGTAAAAATTAATTGTAATTATTAACAAGTTGTTAGTGTAAAAAAAGGTAAAATAAATGAAATTACATAACATCGCAACTAAAACATATATAACTGTGGAAACTCATGACTATACAGAGGTAACACATTTATACAAAAAAGAAAAAAAAAAATTGAACATTATAAAATAGAAATAAACCAAAATTCTGGAAGAAATAATGAGGCAGGGTATGACCAGCTAAGGTATTTCTTATTGCTTCAAAAAAAAGTACAAAGTTCTGCAGGATGGTATATGCATGTATGGGAAAAGATGATACAAATTCAAATTTAAATTAATCAACGACACGAAGGAAGACCATATTATTGCAAAATTGTAACATAATTAATACCAATTTGATGATAAGAATAATGGAAAAATGCATAAAAAAGATCTATATCTTCTTCCTAGCTATTGATTAACCTTCATCCCCTCTATTAATTAATAAAACTTTGCATTCATGTCCTAAGAAACACTCAAAAGGACCACCTTCAAACCGAAAATCGTCGTCATACAAGCAGATATCAATGCCCGAGAAACATATTAAGAAAATAACAAACCTTCATCCCCGCTATTAATTAATAAAACTTTGCATTCATGTCCTAAGAAACACTCAAAAGGACCACCTTCAAACCAACAATCATCATTATATAAGCAGAGATCAATGCATGAGAAACATATTAAGAAAATAAAAAGGGGAAACCTCATTGACTATTCATGCCCTCACTTAAAAATTGGGTAGCACTTGGGTATGAAAGATTGGGAATCCCTCTTTTTTTACAACCTGTTTTTACAACATTCTTGAGATCAATGAATGGCTCAGATCACCATTAAGGAAGCTTCAATTTAAGGTTGGATGAATCGGGAAGTTACACTGCTAAATTCTTCAGTAACTATCTAATATTTCATTTAAGTTGACATTTTCCTTTAATTATTTGGCACACATGTATTTCACAGAGTCCAAAGTCCTACAACTCAACCAACTCTTCCAAGCAAAGTATCTTACATAAGACATGCTCAACACTAACAAAAAGCATCCAATGTTGTCGTCTTCTTTCACAATTACAATAAAACACATCTCTGTCTGTATCCATTGAAACATCATAGAATTCAATTGTCAAGCAGAGATAGATATTGCAATTACTCACTGTTGGAATTATTTTTAAAGGAAAATATAATAGAGATTGGGTAACATTTAAAGAAAAGGATATCGACACCAAGCTTCATGTATTAGTTAACACGCTCCATGATTTCAATGACACAAACTGTAGAAATTCCCACTGTAAATCACCTGATAATGGAATATACTAAAGAAAAATGCTTGATCTACTTCTACAAACAAACTTGCGGAAGCTTAATCGATTTTGAGCAAGATCAAATAGAACACATATAACAAAGAATGAGAAATCAATCACACATGAACACAGAAGAATACTCTGGGGAAAGCCTCAGCTAAAAACCTCGATCTTTGTATTATCATACAAGTGGAAATATGTCCGGATTACACAAAGCTTTAGCTCAAAATCTATCCAACTCTCAATACAATCCCTCTGCTGCTCATAGATAGTCAAAGGCTTCTCACAAACCTTATCCTCTGCCCTCCAAGCCTCCTATTTCCTTGTGCAGTTTCTCTTGGGGTCCAATGCTGCCACTTGTGTGAATTCACCTCTCGCACTATCACTAAACTCAGAAATAACTGTGCAATCCTAAAGGAGATAATTCCATCTGCATGGATGAGTTTCCTATATAGGAAAATTCCTGCAAATTATAGTGCATTGTCCCTTCCTTTAATCTCAACTAGGTCTTTCTCTGAACTGACATGCATGAGTTATTTATGAGAGAATATTCAGTTATATGGAGAAAACTAGTTGCATGCATTAATTGACTGAACTCACAATCAGTTCCACAAACTATTGGAACTAATCTAAATAGACTTAACTCAGTTAACTGAGCTAACTAATTACAACTCAAATCACAACTCATCCTGGTCTCCTTAATTAAGGGATAACTTCCTCAATCAAAGGGATAACTATTGCATGTCTTCACATAGACTTCATGTTTGATTTTCTCCAACTAATTAACTCAAGATGAATTAATTAATTATTTTACAAATAGCTACTAAGATTAAATTTTAATTTTAATTGTCAATTTTAGTTCAGGGACTAACTAAAATTGGAATCTATCCCATAATGCTCATTTTATCATTTCTATTTTTAGCATTTCCTGTACCTATTTTCAACACTCCCTCTCAACAAGAAAGGCATTCAACTCGAACCCGATCCCGAACCTTTGGAATGTTCTGCATGCAACACTTCTCCCTAGTGTTGTTGCTCCGACAACTCTAGAAACAAAAAAATAACCAACCTGAATCAGAATGATGCCTCTATCATCAAAGTATCTGAATGCTATTACCTTTGTCAAATGAAAACTCAGCACCTTTGTGCTCTTCAGTATCTGACTGCTCTATCCTTTGTCACTTTGATCTCTGATTGCATCAATCACACTGATTCTTGCTGCTACATCCATGTTGTTGCTAGTCCTATCTCCCAGCATGCATCTGCACTGCGCCTCCTCTCATCATGTTGCATCATGCTTCCCACTGGTGCACTGCAACTCAGTACTGAGAAGTAAGTAACTGTTCTCCCAATTGACCTCCCTGTTGGGCTAGAAACATCCTCTGATACTGAAGCTTCCCTTGTCACTCCATCCGCATCCGTGTCTACCCACTCAGCCAGTCTTGCTACTCCTCATTAGGGCTCCCATAGCAAGGTCTAATCAAAGAAGTTGGGTACCTCAAGGATCCTGCCCCTATTTCAGCCTTCTTCGGACTATCACTTCACATCATCCCACCTCACACCTGGAGGTATGGCTGCATGTGATCCCTTTTCCCACTTGGCTCAAAATTTCTGCCTACTAGAGGTCTTTGCATGAGTGGATGCCTCCACTCGATCTCCTCTCAGATTCTCCATTTTTGGCTCCTCCACAACCTCCTGAAGTTGCTTCACCAATTTTGGCTCCTTCACAATTGTCTAAGACTTCTTCTGGCACTGCATGTTGAGAGGTAATGTACTCTCCCTCTTAACCACCAAGTCTTCAACAGTTGCCTTGCTCTTCAAGGCTTTGCATGCATCTTGAACCTCAAGAGCATACAGGTTCTTGACTCATGAACTGATCTGCTTCACCTGTCTCGTGGTGACGTGTCTAAGGAAAACCTTTTCCTTACTGAAGACTACATCATAGCCTTTGTCTTCAAGCATTGCGATTGATACCAAGTTTTTCATCAGTCCTGACACATACTTCACATCTATCAAGGTAATGCGAGCTCCATGCTCCCTCTGAAAAAAAACTATGCCTACCCCTGAGACACTATACTTTTCATCATTACCCATCTCTATGAGTATCTAGAGATCTTTCTCCTCCAAGGTACTAAACAAACTCTTATCTCTTGTCATGTGGAATGAACCTCCACTGTCAAGAAACCAACCACATCCCACCATGGATGAAACCATGCATGCAATGAGGGTGAAATCCAACTCGAACTGTGAGGCCAGTGCCTCACCTTTTGATCCTTCCTTGGATCCCTTCTTGGATTTCTTCAGTGGACAATTTGTAGCAAAATGGCCCACCTCATGACAATGAAAGCATCGTACTTTCAATTTGTCAAACTTCTTCCCACAAAAGGAAGAACTTTATTTGGGATGAGAATCCTTCTCCTTCCCTTTCTTTGCTTACCCGCTAAGGCACAATTTTCTTCATCCTCCTTGGATGAAGAACCATCTCTGGTGCTTCTCCTTATCTCCTCCTACATCAGATCCGACCAAAGTCGTTCCTAATCTGGTAGTTTCTCTCTTCCATTTACCAAGTCTTGGTAGCTATGGCAGCTCTTAGGAAGACTGAGGAGACCAAGACTCACCATGTCATCATCGGCTATCGTGATCCCTACACTTCCAAGCTCATCCTTGCAGGTGGTGAGCTTGTTTAGATATGTAGAGATTGTGTCACCCTTTTCACACTTGATTTTCCGAAGCTTGTCTTTTAGCGCTAGCTTCCTCTAATCGATGTTGTTCTGATATAGATCCTTCAATGTTTTCCACATTGAAAATGGTGTCTCCTTCCCATGGAGGCTCGAGACAATGTGGTCTCAAACTCCCTCTAGGAGGATTCTCCTCGCTCTAGCCACACATTTCTTCAATTCCACCAATTCTTGGGCATTAGCTGCTGCTGGCTTGGGGACTTCTTGATCAATGAAGTCCTTTAGACTGTTTTCCTCTAATACCACTTCCATGTGATCCTTCCAGGCTATATAATTTGAGCTACCATCAAGGGCATACTCGAGTCTTAAACTGTTGAACACCATTGGTGAAATTTGAGATGTGATAAGAATTCGAATTCTATAATCAGGAACTTAAAACTTTGAACTTCTCCCTTCTTTGTATACTGTTCTTCACTTTGATCACCTTTGCTCTGATACCATGTAGAAATTCCCACTGTAGATCACTTGATAATGCAATATACTAAAGCAAAATACTTGATCTACTTCTACAAACAAACTTGCAGAAGCTTAATCGATTTTGAGCAAGATCAAATAGAACACATATAACAGAGAATGAGAAATCAATCACACATGAACATAGAAGAATACTCTGGGGAAAGCCTCAGCTAAAAACCCCGATCACTGTATTATCATACAAGTGGAAATATGTCTGAATTACACAAAGCTTTAGCTCACAAGCTATCCAGCTCTCAGTACAATCCCTCTGCTACTCATAAATAATCAAAGGCTTCTCACAAACCTTCTCCTATGCCCTCGAAGCCTCCTATTTCCTTGCGCAGTTTCTCCTAGGGTCTAATGCTGCCACTTGTGTGAATTCACCTCTCACACTGCTCACTAAACTCAAAAGTAATTGTGCAATCGTGAAGGAGATAATTCCTTCTGCATGGATGAGTTTCCTATATAAGAAAATTCCTCCAACTGATAGTACATTGTCCCTTCCTTTAATCTCAAATGGGTCTTTCTCTGAATTGACATGCATGAGTTATTTATGAGAGAATATTCAGTTATCTTGAGAACACTAGTTGCATGCATGCATGCATTAACTAACTAAACTCACAAACTGTTGGAACTAATCTAACTAGACTTAACTCTGTTAACTGAGCTAACTAATTACAACTCAAAATACAACTCATCTTGATCTCCTTAATTAAGGGATAACTTCCTCAATCAAAGGGATAACTGTTGCATGTCTTCACATAGACTTCATGTTTGATTTTCTCCAACTAATTAACTCAAGATGAATTAATTAATTATTTTACAAACAGTTGCTAAGATCAAATTTGAATTTTAATTCTCAATTTTAGTTCAGGGACTAACTAAAATTAGAATCTATCCCACAATTCTATTTATAACAATGCTATTTTTAGCATTTCTATTTTATCATTCCGTGTTGCTATCTCCAACACTCGTACCTTAAATGATAATTATAGCAATGCTATTTATAGAATTTTTATTTTTATCATTTCTTGTTGTTATTTTCAACACAAACCTTTGTTATGGAAAAAATGGAATTCATCTACCCACAATGACTTGTATTGAATACTTGTTTGAAACAACCAAGATTCAACTTCAACCTATTCAAAATTTTTGGTCCCCATGGCATGTCGATAGCTAATAGCATCTGGAAATCAACAGTCCCTCTGCCATTAGCTTTATCATAAACTCCAATTGAACGTAAGAAAGGAACCTTGTGAGCAATGTTATTTCTCAAACTAAGCAAGAAAATAGAAAGTTCTTTTTTTTTTAAATGATATCCTCACATGAGAACGTTGAACTTCAAAATAGAATAATTATTTCACAAGAGGCTTCCTTTCGTTTCGTTCTTTATTCTGCCTTGTTAATCATGTCATAAATTTTTTTGAAACAAATTTGATAATCCAATCATGTTTACAAAGAGTATGAAAAACAATATTGTATACAACCAAATTGCAGTTGCCCATTTGCAATCATCTCATTGAAAAGAATAAGGAATTCATCCACTCATCCTCTCATATCCAGCATACGAATAAGGATTGTATATGTATATTCATCCTAATTGTAGTGAATCTTCTCCATTTTCAAGAGGATCCTGAATGCATTTTTAACCTACGCCCTCCTGCAACGTTATTTTCTTGTAAGAAAAATAAAAAACATACATCCCACATGTCATGTGGGAGATTGCAATAGATTGTATGTATGTAACTATCAGTGGAAACATATTTTGGTGATGACAACATTCTCTTGGTGCACATTAGGCTTTCATAGTAATAGAATTATAAAATTATTATAACACCAAAATTTTTGAGAACTTGACAAGGGAGACAATATTTTGTTACTTAAATTGTATTTCAATAGGAAGAACCTTGAATACATTTCCCAATTCGAACTAATAAGGTCCTTTCTTTTTGAACTGAGAATCTTTTTCTTTTCTTTATATAAATAACTTGTGATATGCATTTTTACTTCAACTAAGAAGGCCCTTTTTTTGTTTTGGGAGACTTAAATATAGACTATTTTCTTCTTCTTAAAAAAGAAAAATAAAATTAGGTGCCAAGTTCATTTTCCATCTCTTGTCAATCACATGAAAATCTATCTGACAAGTCAGGCCATGATTATGAAAGTGAGGCTGAGAGACATGGTGAACGAAAGCACTATGAGGTGAAGAGAGTAGATTGTGAAATTGAGGCAAAAAAATTAGATGAGATGAGGTGAGAGATGATAGTTGAGCTCAAATACATAATGTTGACAAAAGAAGTCATCAAAAACCTTCCAACCAATAGAGCACATCACTTATAGCGTCGTGCAAGTGAGGAATTTCAAGAAATGAAAGTTATAGAGCTAAGAATGTCGAAAGGATGAAGCAAACTAGGAAAAGTATGAAACATCATGAATGAGAACAAAAGGTCATTGGTGCAGTGGAAGACAAGTCTTCATAGGTCTGTGTTATCACAAAAAATTGATCATCTAGCATTTATTTACTAGATGGATCAAAGTACACCATGTAAGGCCAACTTTACCATAGTAAAATCGCTTTCACTGTGAGAAATTACTTAATAAACCACATGTGTTAAGAAATTTATAATTAAACCGATGAGGAATAATTAAATAAATCACTATTTATTTAATTATCTTCTAGGAATAATTAATTAAACCATTGTTTAATTAATATTCCTTGTCATATTTGACCCAATTATGAAAAATAAACAGATAAATTATTAATTATTTTACTTTTCTCTAGGAATAATTAATTAATCACTAATTAATTATTATTCCCTGTCAAGTTTGACTAAATCCCTTAGGAATAAATAAATAAATCATTATTTGTTTATTATTTTTTAACCATATTTCTTGAGATGATAAATAAATCATTTATTTATTTATTATTTCTAAAGAAAAGTTTAAATACTTTTTCCCTCCTAACCAAATATAATAAAATATTTCAAGTGGTTATTTATAGAATGAGGTTAATACTATTTTATTATTGCTCATTATTCGAGGATAACCTAATATTTTGTTATAAATAGAAGGGTTTACCATTCCTTATTCACTTTCGATTATTTTTATTGTTGTGCCCACTATTGTAACTCTGATTATTATCACTGTCGCACACCATTTTTATTTTCCATTTGAGTTCTTACTGAACTCAAATATTTCATTTGTTGGGTTTTACACATTATAGAGGAGAGAGACTCTATCAAAAAGATGAAGACATTTGAGGATAGCCATGAACCCATCCCATAGAGGGGAACTAGTAACATTTATTTGTTCCCTTCACATGTGTTGTTTACTAAAATATATTCTTTATATATCTGGTTTCCATTGGATTATTGGAGTTACCCATATTTTTTACTATTTCATTTTGTTTCTTAACTATGATCATGGCATAGATTAGGGCTTTGGTTAGTTTTGTTTCTATCATTTGATGCAGATCTACGATGTTTAGTAGCCATTTATATTGTTAAGACTGTTTTTCATCCACAGTCTTAGGTGATTTCTTTTCATACACATATGAGAAGAAAACACTATAACAAAATTGATAACTCCACTGAGTTTTTACTTCTGATCCAGAAACCTGGGTGACCTTCAGTTTTTAGCTTAGGTTTTCTTAGTTTTTTAGTCTCTTAATGTTTTTGAGTAGCATTCTAACCCTATATCAGTCAAAATTCTAAATTCTGTAAGTTCTCTGGTCTTTTCCGCAAGTCACAGGAACTAGTCGAGGTAGAGACAACAAATTTTTCTGAGACTTGCCGACCAGGAATCAAGGAGAAAAAATCACACTTTTCTGCCCCAAAAGTGTGATCTGGAGGTCCAAAGTGCACCTTCTAGCCCAAAAAGTGCGGTCTCCCAGGAATCAGGTCAGTACCTGCAATTTTTAGGGTTTCTGGGATTTTTTTCAGGTTTTTTTCTGAGTTTTTCTGAGAGCTATCTGTTGGGTTGGTTGACCACTATCCTATCCCAATTAGGCCTCGATATGCTTTATTTTACTCGTCAAAGTGAAATTTAGCCCCTTAGGGGTTATAATATGCTTCCACCTTTATAGGAGGAGTTTAGCTGAATAAGAAGTTTGAGTTTCTGCAGTGCTTTCAACCATATTTTCCAAATCTGTACCTTTCTATTTCAGATCTTCAAATATAGGTTGTTTCCATCAAAGATTCATTTTAAACCTTGTTTGGTCATTTTCCTTAGGGTCCCATTGGCTTCCCTAGGTTTCACACCCATCTCCATATCTTTTTTGCAGCGATTCCCACCCTGGTTTTTTGTTGTGGTTGCACCACTTTCTAGCAGCATAGTTTCATTTGATCCCAGTCACATCGATGCTTAGATATCTTGGCCTTTTTAGTGTGTTTTCAGTTGAATTCGCCACCAACCAGCACAGTGTTTGCAAATCCAGTTTGGGTGGGGTTTAGTTAATTTATTTGTTGTTTATTTTTTGTTTTTAATTTCAGTTTATTTCAATAATCTTTTTTATTTTCTTTTCTTCAAACATGACTTGGGCTTAATTAATAAACACACTTGCACACACAAGCACATCTTAAGCGAAGGGCACTTAGTTTACACCACCAAGACAAGACTTAACTTTATTTATTTATCTCCCCACACAAAGACAAAAAGAACTTGTTGATCTCCCTTCACCATTTCCATGTCACTTGTGTCCTACCACCATTGCGCCACCAAGGCGTTTTTCGTGTAGAATCTTAGGCCTTCATCCACAGTTTCCGCTCGGGCATATTACTCCTCCCCATAGAGTTTGATTTCATAGTCCTCCCCCGAGTCCCCATACTGACTCTTCTTGTTGTTCATCTAATTCCGAGCCTCCTTCATCGCATACTGTCATCATGTCTGGACCCACTGCTGGTGCAGGAACCCAACCTAGTGTTGGCTCCAGTTCTACCTCGGCAGTCACATCTAGTGGAACCATTTCCGAAATCGTTTCAGAAACTCCTCTGCTACCTTTCATGGTTGGGTTAAGCCTCACAGATTTTAGCCACTTGATAAATGACCCAATACACCATGATGTTGGTTGGCCAGCTATGTCGACTAAGCTTCCCTCTAACATTCCCAAGTTTGAGGGTAATTTTGGAGAGGAACCTACCAATCATGTCAACTCCTTCCATATGTGGTGTTCATCCAATTCCATCACCGATGATTCCATTCGTCTTCGATTGTTCCAATGCACACTCACTAGAGATGATGCAAAGTGGTATGTAAACTAGCCCACCGCCTCTCATTCCATTTTCGCGACACTTTCTAAAGTGTTTCTCTCATACTTTTAGTTACCTCTCTAATACAACACTGGTATATACCTCTTAACTGCATTCTATTAGTCCTCTGCCACATGTCTTTCTAATCATGTTCGGGAATGATGTAGAAGTAGGAGCATGTGTTGTGCTCCACCCTTCGAAGACCATGTCTACCTTGATTGGTTCCTTAGGACTCTTTTATCTCCTATTGCCAAAGGTGTCGCGTCTCATTTTCCTTAGAAAGAGGAAGAACCTCTCCAAACCACTCTGAGATATGACTTGATTTATGCGTAATCCGGTTACGTCTATACCATCATTCAAGACCTCCCACGTCCTGGTGGTGCCAATGCACCAGGGGAATCTCATGCAGCCGATGCTATCATTGGAGCCATTTCACATCCTTTGCCATATACTCATAAAAGTTATGGTTGTCCGCAGGGGGGCACTATTTCCTCCAACACTTATGCCCCTCCTACCAACAACGTGTATTTAGGACAAAGCACCTCTTGTGCATTTACCCATCCACATCAGCAGTTGTTAGAGCTAGCTAATGATCAACCTGTCTACCCGAACATTTCTCTTTCACCATATTACACCTATACACTGCTGAGCGCTCGAGCCCCTAAGGCATTAGCACCACAACCTCCCATGCATCCTCAGCCCCAGCGGCCACCGCCCCCTCAGGGTCAAGTGTTTGCACAGCAAAGTGTGACCAATCCCCAAAACTCAAAGAAAAAGAATAAGGGGAAAGGTAACAAGGTTAACCAGGGTAACGAAGGTAATCAACCTAATGAACCCCAGGGGAACCAACCTAACACAAACAACCAGTAACAAAGTGACCAGCCCAAGAAGAACAAGGCCATTCATATGAAAAAGCCTTGTCCATGTTGTGGTGTACATGGCCATTATACTCATGAGTGTCCCCTCTTACCCCATATGCACCAAATGTGGGAAGCCTAAGCAACTTCTAGAGATCAACCACCCATAAAAAAACCACCACAGAATTCTGTGCCATCTACACCAGTCATGCTCACAAATCCTTTTCCTCAGCAAGGATTTGTTGCTTCTCAACCTCAGCCAGGTCAAGTAGCTCACCTTCCCTAACCTTCTAGTCCCGGTGACTACCATATCCTCATGATGAATTCTGATGAGTTCAATACCTCTGATGTCAACTTGTGAACCCGGTTGCGTCAATATGGCAAGCCATCAAATTTATTCGCCACTGAGTCCAAAACCAAAGAATCTACTAAGCCTCTTACGACACCAAATGGTCCGTTACAGATCCCTCAACCTAAAGTCGAGTCAATTGCTAAGATCTTGAAGGAACCATTACGCTATAATGTGACTTATAACATAGCTTCCCATACATACAATATAATAGATGAATTTTCACAATCCCCTACTACCATGTCGACACTGGAAGTACTCTAGTCATTTCCATCTCAAAAGAAAGCTCTCCTAACTACTTTGGGAACAACAGATACTTCAGACAATCATTTGGTAGTCTTCCCCGTTGATATGTCAGAACATCCTCCATTACCTCCATCTATTTCTTTCTTGATGCCAGTCTGAGTGTATAATGCCATCATCTCCCGATGCATTATCGATGAAGGTGCATCCACCTATGTGATGTCTATTGTTGTTTGGAAGTAACTCAAGTCACCTGAGCTATCTCCATTCACCATCACTTTGTGTGCTTAGGACGGTCACTCCTTCCAACATCTCGACATGTATTGCAATTGTCTAGTGACTCTTGTAGGCAAGAATGTTCATGTAGACATCGAGGTTATTGATGCCCCTCTAGATTAAAACATTCTCTTGGGTCATAGTTACAATTACGCCATGTCAACTGTCGCGTTTGCGGTTTTCTGCAAGATGTGCTTCCCTCATGAAGGGAAGATCGTCACTATCGATCAGTTGACATATTATGAGCCGACATCCTAAACCTCCCCTGAGTCCATCATTTCATCAATGTCAAATAAGCAGTCTGCCACTCCTCCCACTGGTGTTTCACTCAAATTCTACACATAGTTCTCATTGTTGGGTGCTTTCCCTAGTCCTCCCCCTCCTATCTCTGAGACTATCTCTTAGAGTGTTTGCATGTTACAAGCATCAGGAGATGCTCACAAGCAGTCTGGTACATCTGATCAACAGCCATCCCCTAAGCACCTTGCTATTACCATCTCAGCTGAGCCATTTGGATCCAGCCCCCCAAGACCTCCTCCGTTTGTGGGTGCCTCTCCTTTGTTCCTACCAAGAACTGTTCCTCCAGGTCTTAACCATCCAAGAGTTGTTCCACCACAACATTTCCATGTAGGAATAGATACCTATCTTCTTTCCTCCTCAATGAATTCTTTATGTCCCTATCATGGCTTTGTTGGTTCTCCCTAATATGAATTTGGGGATCCTAGTGTGGTACGTTGATCCACCTGCGAACACTCTGCTTGGCAACACAGGATACCTACATGCAACCCAGACTTGTGTGTGTTGATATAGACTTTGTAGTCCTCTAGATTCTCCTCAAAGGTGACTGAAAATATGTCATTAATGTCCTACCATGTAATCTTGATGTCCTTGTCTATGAACAACTTAGTATCTTCATAGATGGGAAAGCTCATAAACAGTTGCTCAACCACATCTCCAGTTGCGCTCTCAATGATTTCCTTCGACCTAGATCTCTTGGAAGCCATTGTACCTGTACTATTGAGAGACTGATGAACGCCTGTGGTAATTGGAGATAGAGAAACACTCATGGAAACCAAACTATCAGTTGAAAACCAAAAGAAGCTTGAGGGCTGACATGCAACACACCTGGGTGACTAACTGGGAAATTTGCACAATTTTCTCTGGGAGACGCTGGGAGACTGACTACCAGAACTGTACAGTGTTGAAAATAACAACAAGAAATGCTAAAAATAGAAATGATATAAATATAATTTTAGGTACCGGTGTTGAAGATAGCAATAAGGAATGATAAAATAGAAATGATAAAATAACATTGCTATAAATAGAATTTCCGGATAGATTCCAATTTTAGTTAGTGCCTGAACTAAAATTGAGAATTAAAATTCTAATTTGAGCTCAGTAGCTGTTTGTAAAATAATTAATTAATTCATCTTGAGTTAATTATTTGGAGAAAATCAAACATTAAGTCTATGTGAAGACATGCAATAGTTATCCCTTTGATTGAGGAAGTTATCCCTTAATTAAGGATATCAGGATGAGTTGTACTTTGAGTTGTAATTAGTTAGCTCAATTAACTAAGTTAAGTCCAATTAGATTAGTTCCAATAGTTTTTGGAACTGATTGTGAGTTCAGTTAGTTAATGCATGCATGCATGTAACTAGTGTACTTCAGATAACTGAATATTCTCTCATAAATAACTCATGCATGTCAGTTCAGTCAGAGACCCAGTTGAGATTAGAGGAAGGGACAATGTACTATTAGTTGGAGGATTTTTCCTATATAGGAAACTCATCCATGCAAAAGGAATTATCTCCTTTAGGATTGCGCAGTTATTTTTGAGTTTGGTGAGTTGTGTGAGAGGTGAATTCACACAGGTGGCAGCCAGAGGACCCAAGAGAAACTGTGCAAGGAAATAGGAGGCTTGGAGGACTGAGGGAAGGAATATGTTGTGTCTATTCAGTCTATGAGCAGCATTGAAGGATTGTACTGAGAGTTAGATAGCTTGTGAGCTAAAGCTTTGTGTAATCCAAAGATATTTCCACTTGCATGACAATACAAATATCAGGGTTTTTAGCTGAGGCTTTCCCCAGAGTATTCTTCTATGTTTCATGTGTATGATTTCTTCTTCTTTGTTATATGTGTTCCTATTTGATCTTGCTCAAATTGATTAAGCTTCTGCAAAGTTTGATAGTAGAAGTAGATCAAGTATTTTGCTTTAGTACATTGCATTATCAGGTGATATACAGTGAGAATTTCTACATGGTATCCGAGCCAAGTTATCAAAGTGAAGAACAATATACAAAGAAGTTCGAAGTTCGAAGTTTGAAGTTCATGATTATAGAAATCTAATTCTTATCACATCTCAAATTTCACCAATGGCATTCAATGGTTTGAGACTCGAGTATGCCCTGGATGGAAGTTCGAATTATATAGCCTGGAAGGATCACATGGAAGTGGTATTAGAGGACAACGGGTTGAATGAGTTCATTGATCAAGAAGTCCCCAAGCTAGTAGTTGTTAATGCCAAATAATTGGTAGAATGGAAGAAATGTGTGGCTAGAGCGAGGAGGATTCCTTTGGAGGGAGATCGAGACCATATTGTCTTGAGTCTCCATGGGAAGAAGATACCATTTTCAATGTGGAAAACATTGAAGGATCTATATCATAATAGCAGCGATCAGAGGAAGTTGGCACTGAAAGACAAGCTTTGGAAAATCAAGTGTGAGAAAAGAAACACGATCTCTACATATCTGAACAAGCTCACCACTTGTAAGGATGAGCTTGGAAGTGTAGGAATCACAATAGCCGATGATGACATGGTGAATCTTGCTCTCCTCGGTCTTCCTAAGAGATGACATAGCTACCAAGACTCAGTAAATGGAAGAGAGAAACTGCCAAATTGGGAACGACTTTGGTCGGATATGATGCAGGAGGAGATAAGAACAAGAACCAGAGATGGATCTTCATCAAAGCAAGATGATGAAGAAAATATAGCCTTAGCGAGTAAGGCGAGGAAAGGGGAGGAGAAGGATTCTCGTCCCAAATCAAGTTCTTCTCATGGTGGGAAGAAGATTGAAAAATCTAAAGTGAGATGCTTTAATTGTCATGAGGTGGGCCATTATTCAACTAATTGTCCATTGAAGAAATCCAAGAAGGGATCCAAGGAAGGATCTGAAGGTGAGGCATTGGCCTCTCAGTTCGAATTGGATTTTACCCCCATTGCATGCATTGTTTCATCGATGATGGGTTGTGGTTGGTTTCTTGACAGTGGAGCCTCATTCCACATGACTAACGATAAGAGTCTGTTTAATACCTTGGAGGAGAAAGACCTCAAGATACTCACAACAATGGGTAATGATGAAAAGTATAGTGTTTCAGGTGTGGGCATGGTTTCTTTTCAGAGGGAGCATGGAGCTCGCATTACCTTGACAGATGTGAAGTATGTGCCAGGACTGAAGAGGAACTTGGTATCGATCGCAATGCTGGAAGACAAAGGCTATGATGTAGTATTTAGTAAGGGAAAGGTTTTCCTTAAACATATCACCACGAGACAAGTGAAGTAGATCAGTTCACGAATCAAGAACCTGTATGCTCTTGAGGTTCAAGATGCATGCAAATCCTTGAGGAGCAAGGAAACTTTTGGAGACTTGGTGGTTGAAAGGGAGAATACATTACCTCTCAACATGTAGTGCCAAAAGAAGTCTTAGAAAATTGTGGGGGAGCCACTATTGGTGAAGCTGCTTCAGGAGGTTGTGGAGCAACCACAAATGGAGAAGTCGAGAGGAGATCCAGTGGAGGCATCCGCTCATGTAGAGACCTTGAGTAGGGGGAAATTTCGAGCCAAGTAGGTAGAGGGATCACATGCATCCATACCTCCAGGTAGGAGGTGGGGTGATGTAGAGTGACAGTCCTAAGAAGGCTGAAATAGGGGTAGGATCTTTGAGGTACCTAGCCTCTTTGATTAGACCTTGCTACGGGAGCCCCAATGAAGAGTAGCAAGATTGGCTAAGTGGGTAGAGACAGATGCGGATGGAGTGGTAGAGGGAGCTTCAACATCATAGGGCGTTTCTAGCCCAATAGGGAGGTCAGTTGGGAGATCAGTTACTTACTTCTCAGTAACTGAGTTGCAGTGCCGCAATGGGTAGCACGATGCAACATGATGAGAGGAGGTGTAGTTTGGATGCAATGCTGGGAGACAGGACTAGCAGCAGCACGGATGTAGTAGGAGGAATCAGTGTGATTGATGCAGTTAGAGATCAAAGTGATAGAGGCTAGAGCAGTTAGATACTGAAGAGCATAGAGGTGCAGAGTTTTCAGTCAATAGAGGCAATAAAAATCAAAGACTTTGATGATAGAGGCATCATTCTGATTTAGGTTGGATATTTTTTGTTTCTAGAGTTGTTGGAGCAACAACATTAGGGAGAAGTGTTGCATGCAGAACATTCCAAAGGTTTAGGATCAGTTTTGAGTTGAATGCCTTTCTTGTTGAGAGGGAGTGTTGAAAATAGCAATAGGAAATGATAAAAATAGAAATGCTATAAATAGAATTGTTATAAATAGAATTTCAGGTACCAGTGTTGAAGATAGCAACAAGGAATGATAAAATAAAAATTCTAAAAATAGAATTGCTATAAATAACATTTCAGGATAGATTCCAATTTTAGTTAGTCCCTGACCTAAAATTGAGAATTAAAATTTGAATTTGAGCTTAGTAGATGTTTGTAAAATAATTAATTAATTCATCTTGAGTTAATTAGTTAGAGAAAATCAAACATGAAGTCTATGTGAAGACATGCAATAGTTACCCCTTTGATTGAGGAAGTTATCCCTTAATTAAGGAGAACAGGATGAGTTGTACTTTGATTTTTAATTAGTTAGCTTAGTTAACTAAGTTAAGTCCAGTTAGATTAGTTCCAACAGTTTGCGGAACTGATTGTGAGTTTAGTTAGTTAATGCATGCATGCATGTAACTAGTGTACTTCAGATAACTGAATATTCTTTCATAAATAACTCATGCATGTCATTTCAGTCAGAGACCCAGTTGAGATCAGAGGAAGGGACAATGTACTATCATTTGGAGGATTTTTCCTATATAGGAAACTCATCCATGTAGAAGGAATTATCTCCTTCAATATTGTATACTTATTTCTGAGTTTGGTGAGTTGTGTGAGAGGTGAATTCACATAGGTGGTAGCCAAAGGACCCAGGAGAAACTGTGCAAGGAAATAGGAGGCTTGGAGGACTGAGGGAAGGCATATGTTGTGTCTATTCAATCTATGAGCAGCATTGAAAGATTATACTGAGAGCTGGATAGCTTGTGAGCTAAAGCTGTGTGTAATCCAAAGATATTTCCACTTGTATGATAATATAGATATTGGGGTTTTTAGCTGAAGCTTTCCCTAGAGTAATATTCTTTGTTTCATGTGTATGATTTCTTCTTCTCTGTTATATGTGTTCCTATTTGATCTTTCTCAAATGGATTAAGCTTCCACAAAGTTTGATAGTAGAAGTAGATCAAGTATTTTTCTTTAATACATTGCATTATCAAGTGACCTACAGTGAGAATTTCTACATGACTTCAATCTACGGTGAAATTTCTACATGTAGAGCCCAGTCCAGACTACTAGTGAGCTGAATGATTACTAAAAATACACATAGCACAATAAAGCTTGGCCTGCTAAGGACCAAAACTTTGTAATGCACATTTTCAGTCAGCATGGCTGCAACTTGGGAAATTTCACTGTGCAATTCCGAGGGTCAATTGAGGTATTGTCTCTTATAATTTCCTAGAGCACATCCTGGGAGGCCAATGTGAGGTAGGCTCTGTGCAATTCTTGGGAGCAAGGAAAGGCCTTCCATCCTAGAGATGTGCAGTGCAAGCTAGGCAAGGCAACTCAGACCTGCCGACAGGAGACTGAAAATCTGTAAGGACTGAAAGGATGTGAAAAGTTGGGTCCATACATGAGTGATTGGACATGCGCGCAATCAGTAAGTGAAGGATTTAGTAAGATGGTAAAATAAAGAAGTGTGTGAAGTGATTTGCTACAATGAATATTGTTAGTGCAGAAACAATGTCATGATGCGACAACAAGGAAATGCAATGCATAACTTGAAATAATGCTTCTACAAGCTAACAGGCGTTGAAATGACAACAAGCATTTAACAAAACCAAGAAAACAACATTCACACAAAATGAAATACAAAAAGTGATAGAAACACAACAAAAGACATGAAAAGTGGACTTACCCAGAAAAAGTTGTGATGAGTGTGCCGAAAGTTCCTAGATGCGTTGGGGATGCCAAATATCCAAGATCGAAAGTGAAGAGTGAGCTCCAAAGCATCAAATAAATAGTTTTGACAAGATCGCGGCTTATTACGTGCATGCCATGATTCTAGGAAAAAACGACACTTGGTGGGAGGTTTCTAAAATGCCTTTTGCATGTAATCCCCAACTGCTAAAAATAGATCCCTAAAATCTAGGGATTCTTTTTTATTTTTTCCTTTTCAAGAAAAATATGACATGCATAAAACGCAAGATGGCACAGTCCTAGAGTGAACCGGTGAGCCTGTGAGCACATGCAATAGACCTCATGACTTCTGTGCAATTTATGGGCTGAGTGGCTCTGGCTTCCCCTCAAACTTTGCGCAATTTCTGGGCTGAAGCCAAGGCTACCAGATATAATTGCACAAATTATGAGAGAAATCCCGATGATTGGATTCTCTATGCAATTTTCTTGGGGAAGCCAACCTACCTGCTCTGCGCAATTCTGGAGAGTAGGGTTTCCTGCTAGAATGCATTGTGCAATTCCAGAGAGCAAGGCTTGTTGCCATCCAATTTTTTTAAATTCTTCAAGTCAACATAAGAACTGGTTCGAGACCAAGTCATGGGAGGTCATCTTGTGGGCAAAAGACAAACAAGTTAGCAAACACAAGCTGATAAGCCAAAGGAACTCAACTGAAAGTATAAGTACCTGGGAACTGCAAGGCATGCTACTAAGGTTGGTTGGTAGGGAGGCTCTAAAATGAAGCTAAGAAAACTTTTTGGCGGATGGTTGTAGCTACTGTAACATGTTATTATTGTCACACCTATTAGTTTTTCCATCTTTTCATAACAATCATATGAAACAAGCAGTTGAAATCATAGATCATTCAAATGTTTAACTGAACTATTATAGTTAACGTCATACCTTGTCTCTCTTTCTTTCTAATATTAATAGTAGCTTTCTCCAAAGTCAATCATTGTGACTTCTGGTTTGTTATACCCTTGGTAATTTTCAATGGTATTTGTTTTCTATTACCTTGCTTGAATGCAAAGTGATTAACAATCTTGAATAATGGAAAATGGAAATAATAAGAATGTAGCCAATTACAAATAGCTTATAGTTTCAAGATGCAAACATTTTGGGGAAGTGAACATTTTATTTAGGGTGAAAATTCAAGTATTTATTCATGGTTGAATTACTATAACATAGAATTCAATGCATGTCATCAATAATTTTTTGTTCTTACACCGAATCAATGCACACTATTAATCTAATTTCTTTTAAATTAATGAGCATCATACATCTAATTACATCAAATCAAAAATCAACATCTACATTGAAATCAATGCATCTAGTGCAAACAATCAAATAAGATTAGAAGTCAACATATATAATAAAATAAATGCACCTAGTGCAAGCAATCAAATAGGATTAGAAATCAACATCAACAATGAAATCAATGCATCCAGTCCAAGCTTCCAAACAGGATTAGTGGTGGGCCCCAGTATTGCAACAAGAATGTTGGGACTTCTGAGGTTATTGACTTAAATTATCAACCCGAGGTTCATACAAACAAACACCTTCCTCTTCCTAATCTGATTCCCTTTTATGCAAATGAAAGAATACAATGAAACAACTCCAAATGAGCAAAGATCTAGGTAAGCCGCCAATCGTAAATTGCAAAATGTAAATAACAATAAGCAAACACATTCTATTTTTATTAGAAAGTAAATGACAAAAAGGAAATCTAGCATAATGAAAACTAAGAAAATATAATCTATCTTGCTAGAAAGGAAATGAAATTAAAGGAAATATATTCTATTTTGATGGAAAGGAAGGTCCTAGATTATGCTTGCAAGAAGGAAATCACACTTTGCATAAAGTAAATTGTGGAAAGAAAATATAAACTAATTGTAGAAATCAACATTCAAGAAGCAAGAAGTGTGAGAGCTAAATGGAGACCTAACCAAGCCTAAGCTCAACAAAAGTGGCCTTATAGGATTCATAGACTATAAATATTCTTCTACCATGAATTTTGAGTGAATCTGGGCAAGGAATATCTTGGAAGAAAATTGCTATAAGATTGATACAAGATTTCTACAAGATGTTTGTCTCTCGAGTTAGTTTGCCAATTGCCCAAGAAAATCATATTCAAATGAGATGGGGTAATTTTTTTATTAATTAGGATGTCCTTGAACTCCAATACAATTGGAATCATGCAAAAATACCCTTGTTAACATGTGTTTAAAAATAGCATAAAATTACTACTTTGAAAACTAGAAATTCTAGAGAGATAGTTAACCTACCAAATTCCTAATATGATCAAGTTCAAATGATATGGGGTGAATTTTTCTACTAAGTAGAATTTTTTTTAGGACTCAATACAAGTGGAATAAACTTGGAAGAGCCTCGTTAACATGTGCTAAAGAGTAGCTGAAAATTACTATTGTTTTTCTATATGATTGTTGGGAATGATTGTTTATCTATTTTATTAGCCAAGGCAGAGTTCCTACTATGTCTATGAATCCATTTATTAATTTTTATGTTCTTATGATAATTATAAAGTTCCTATGGGTGGTCAAGAGTGTTGTGGATGAAATCAAAATGCATTTGGAGGTTTGTTTCATAGTGTTATAGGATCAAGACAGAGTGTTACATTATTGTCCTATTTTGCTACAGGATTGAATTCGTGATAATTATGAGGGTGGAAAAGGAAATATAAAGGTAGGGAAATGTAGTGGAGGGTAAATGAAGGTTTTATGAGACCTTTTCCAATCCTAGTACCCTTCAGGGGCCCATCTTGCACAAAAACCAATGAACACAATGGCCTTCAATAACCTAGAGATGTGCTCTTGGTGAACAATTATTTGAGGGGGTTGTTGAGGTTGAAGAAAGGATGATAGTGGTGGGATAAGGAGTTTGAATGAAAATTCCAACCCTGTATATCAACAATAGTACATGTATGCCACAATAAGTTACTCTATTTTTTCAAACAACTAAAACATGTTAACAATGTAAATTGCATAAAATTGAAATGAGAGAAAAAGGATGAGCTGAATTTTATTGGAAATATAACCATTGCATATAAAGACAACCTATTTTGAAATATGAACAAGGCCTAGAACCACTATACATTATACTTCATGTGCTCAAAGAAAACTACTAAACCACTCACTAGTTTCCAAAAACATAGATGCAAGAAAAAGCAATAATCTGAGGTCTAACTATTTCAAAGAAAAGTGACTATCTATTTTTGTCTTGTAACACAACATCTCCAACCACACTTCCCACAAGAGTTGTGATTTACATACCTATGCAAGAATTTTTCTCATAAAAGAATTCTACTAGAAAAGAAAGGAAATATTGCTAGCTAGATACAAGAAATGAGATGCATGAATAAAATACATAAAGGAGAGATACTAGAGCCTATGGGTTGGGACCTAACCCAAGAGGACTCATCCCTCTAAATATGGATTAGACTGAAAACAATATAGCTTTCATTCACTGTCAAAATAAAATATAACAAAATACTAGGCAAAGAAGTCTGCTACTCAAAATCGTTTCTCCACTAATTCAAACTCTTGATTGGGATGTTAGGCCTATTTATTTATACAAAATACTTGAGGGGAAACCTCCTTGAAGAGGGGGATTATTTCCCTTTGATTCCCTAAAATTGTGGATCTGGTTTCCTAATTGATTTCGAATTCCGAGGATAGATCCTCTGTAAGTCAGACAAGCTCAAGCTCCTCTTTGGTGGGGAACACATCCCTACATTTTCTCAATCAATGGAGCTTCAAAATATTCTCAATAAATTCATAATATTCCATTCATTCATTGGCAGGGAATAAGTCACTAGATTCTCTCATTCAAAATTTACTCAAAATTCTCTCAATATTATGCATAAATAAATAATATTAGACACATAATATGAAATTATCTCTAAACCTCCCAAGAAAATATTGAAGATAAAAAACACATTATTAAGTGTAGAAGGAGAGATTTAATATAGCATTGATGTGGATGTAGCTTCCCCTGCTGGATGGAAGCCTACATGTTCTTCAATTATTTCCATTTCCTTGTGTATCATGGGGTCTTCTGCTTCCTCCCTTCTCTTCTTAGCTACTCTTCTTGATGTTTCAACATATTTTCAAGTCTCTTGAGACTCTATATGTGTTTTTGACAATTTGAACCTTTGATCATGATAAATTAATCTCAACCAACTCTATTTCATCTATTATTGTCTATGTTTTTCTTTGCATGTACCTTTGTCTTCTCTTTCATTTCTTCATCAATTTCTGTGAGCTTAGTATGGACCATTACACTCTTCAACAACTTTATACTACCTTCTCCCACCTTGAGGCCGATTTTAGAACCCTTAGATGTAATCTTGTAGCAATATAGGGCATCCTATAGCAGTCTTGTAACATCCTATAGAAGCATGTTTGTATCTTATAGAATCCTGCATGATCTTGTAGCAACTTGTCAGTATCTTGTAGAAGCCAATTTTCTTGCCAAGAGGTGGTGGTTTGCCATTTTATTTTTATTTTTACTTTTTTTTAATCTTCTTCTCTCTCCTTTTTTTAAAACAAAATTGCATGCAATACTTTGAGTTAAGTGAGTTGGCCCCACCTATATTTTTCCTTTTCTTTTTTTCCCTTAATGATATTGCATGCAAAATAAGCCCGGAGTTCTTTGAGTTAATTGAAATACCCCACAACTACATTTTGAGCTTCATGATAACCTCCCACTTAAGTATTTTTTCACTTTTGTCTCATTTATCTCCCACACATGTGGTTGTCCTCTGGAGAAAAGTTAAGTGACTTGCTAGATGAGACTGAGGCTTCCTTCTATCTAGTCTGGCTATAAACGACCTTTTCTTCTCACACTTCTAATTTTCTCTCAAGCTAGAATAGCTTTGAAAGGTGAGGTTAGAGAGTTGCATACATGTGCCTTACCATGATTGTTTTTTTGTGTGCGGGATGTTGATGTAGACGTGGAGGATGCATTTGATGATACTAAAGCTGCATGCAATAATTTGCAGGAGGTCCTAATGTTGATAGCCTTGTTTCTAGATGTCTTCTAGGTCTTCTATTATTTCTTTTACTGCTGTATGGTGGAGATGCTCCTGATGTGAGTGTTCTAGTTGTTCATCAACTAGTTGATGCTTGCATGAGGCTGCTGTAACATTGATGAAGTTGTTGGATTACTCTTTGAGGTACAAATGTCACTTTCATCAATTCTTTTCATTCTCTTGAATTTTTTTCATTGTTGATTTAAGTTCCATGATTCATGTGATGAAAGTATAGGTGCCACCATGGATCAGATGCTACTTTTGTTGTTGATCAAGGATCTTATAGTTGTTGAGGACCAGTGCTGAAGTCTCCTAAAGATTCATGATTTTCAAATTTGTTGGTCTTGTGCTTCAAATGCGATCTTGTAAGGTTTATGGAGGTTGCTACAGGACTATGTGTCTTCCTGTACCAGTCACACATAGTCCTTAGGATAAAAATTCCCTCCAAGTATTGCTTCCAACAATGTTGAAAATTCATGAAAAAATTGTTGATGATGAAAATAGATCCCTTCTGTGATGGAAAAGGGTCTAAGATCTTTTGTGATGAAAATGGTACAAAAGAGATGAAGGGAAAGAATTTTAATGGATGGTAATGGGAATAAAGGTGACATCTAGTGTAGTGAATAGATGATAGGGCTCTTATAGACCCCCTCCCATGTTCCTGAGTGAAAAAAATGCAATATGTTCCTTCTTTTATGTAGATCAACATCCTATATCAATTATGGCACAATATTGTAGTAATATGGTATATTGATAGAATTGGGCGTCTGAGGCTAGTAATGGTGTGGAAAAGCATGGAGAGGTTAAGGAATGGATGGATTGGACACATAGAACTAAATGGGAGTGTATGAAGGTGAATTTTGATATTGCTCCTCTGAATGTGTTATCCTTCATTAGATGTCACTAGAACCTTTTTGTACCTACAAAAGTTTTGGAATGAATAATGCAAGGGTTCCTTCTCATTCATCTCTTTGTGGTTTTAATCCACCCACATTATTCTCCCAAATTTGGAAAAACAAATCCTTTGTTTTTGCTATGGGGTTGAGAAAAATTCTCCGTAATTGAGCTATTGAGGCAGAGATAAGGAAGGAATGATTTGTTGGAACTTCTTGGAAGATGGAATGTTTCATAACACAACTCAAAACAACTACATTTCCTTCTCTCACCATGCTCAACACATATAATTCATTCTCTTTTCATCCAAAAACTTCTACCATAAATTGTTACAGGATGTATTGTTTAAAATAATGAAAGGTTTTTCAGGCTTTTTGTCAAAAGTTGGAAAGAAAAAATTTGTACTTACCCTCCCTTTGATGTTCCTCCTTGAAGTATAAGGTTTGGGTGATATTTTTTCTCAAAATCATGCTCTTTGTCAATCTTGTAATAGTTCTTGGACAATCCTATAGAATATTTTTTTAATCCATATCTCTCAAATAGTAGATTAGATTCACTTGAATTTTTCTGATAATTTTTCCATCATCCTTATGCATCTCCTCATAAAAACACCTTGGCCATTGGATGCATGAATCTTGAGAAAAATGGAAAATGGCGATAAGTGATCACGGTCAATTTCTCGAAAACTATGCACTTTAATTTATTGAAATGTCTTGAGCATGTTACTATAATCCCTATGCATCTCCCCATGAAACAGATTGATCAATGGATGCATGGTTTTCAAGATATGGTAAAAATATTTTATGATTTGTATATTTTGGAAATCCTGTAGCCAAACACATTTTTCCTGTAGCACTTCAGTACAACGGAGAAAATGAATGGGAAAGGCATAGAAATGATGCAAAATGACATGGGGATTCATTATGAAAATAACAAGACATGTATGGACTTTTTCGTAGCCATGTTGGAGCATCTTGGTGCAGGAGGTGGAAAACTTAATGTTGATTACCTTTGACTAGATGCTTCCTTCCCTAATCAAATTGTTGTTGCTTGAGCAAGTTGGGAAGACCCTACATATATAAGAGAGATACCTAGAGAAAATAATATTTTTCATTTTTCTCTTTTTTCTAGGCCCACCAGTTGTCTCAATGAGGTTTCAACTAACAGGTCTGCCTAAGTGCCTCAAAGGAGGTTTACGCCTCATATTTTATTTTTTTCTCTTATTTTATTTTCCTTTTTTTAATTCCTCTATCCTACTCTACTTAAAAAAATAAAATTTCTTTCAAGTATAGGAATACTTCCAATGGATCCATGTGCATAACCAAACAACAGATAAACTCATGTGTAGGCTCGAAATATATTCTTTGAGATCTACCTGAATATGAGAGACCACCTACTTTGAATTTGATGATGTCAAACACTATTGAAGAGAGTGGTGCTCATGCTTAGTGATTGTCAAGAACCAAAGTTAAATATAGTTGTGATTCCATTGGTTCACTTGCTCACGTGGATCATTCTGTATGCCTTCTTCTTCCATGCAATTCAAATCTTCCACTATATTCTGATTAGTCCCTTGAACACATAAAGGATCTAATGATAATCATAACATTAATTCTTCAATCTCAGGCTCCAATGGCTGCTCTCCATCAAATGTGGTGCATGATTCTTTAGTATCCTTTGGATCTTCTTCTTTTGGACATTTGTTTTTCAATAGCAGTTAGATAATATCTTATTTGCAATACTCTTCCTAATCTAAGATGAATATCATTTGGATTAAGAGGATTTGTTTGGATATTTTGTAACTTAGCATTATAAGTGGGCTGAGTTATTTTATTTCTTGGGTTTGGAAATGGTTGTGTAGATATTTGAGTGGGAGTGGATCTTTGAAATGGTTGTGGTAGAAGTGTATAGGATTAATATAATTGATTTTGGTATGGAGGATATTGAGGATGTTGAGGGAAATATGGATCACCCCACTGAGGAGGTTGGTGTTGATATGGATGAAAAGGAGGAATGACATAGTGGGGAGTATAACAACATGAATATGGATCACCCCATTGGGAAGTATAATACAATGGAGACCAAGGTGAGGTGTTAGGAAGATACTAAGGTATAAATTCTTATCCATCTTTGGTGACTCATCAACCTTACTGAGTTTGCATCTAATAACCATTAGAGTGTTTACCAATGAACATTCCTACATGAAAAATTTATTCAAAACTTAATTGAGATACTTGCTTCGTGAGATAAAAATTCCCTTAGAAGGCTGTACAATCTATAAACCAATTAACTCAAAAATTTCTCCAAGCACAAACATCTCAAATTTGGTCTTTATCTGATCTGAAATGTGATGTTAAATAGAAACTAACGTATTACAGACTTATGTGCATGAGATGCCTATATTACTTAGTGAAATGGATCGATAAGGTTGAAAATAATATAGATAATAAATAGTTAAAAGACATGAATAAACACATATAAACACAACCAAATTATAAAGGAGTTCATCAAGCCTCCTGGCTACATCTCCTAATCCAAGCCTTCAATGTCGAGCTCTATATTATGTCTTCAAAACAGAGATTACAAGTATGAGCTCAAACACTGAGTCTCAACACAATAGTCAGTGGCAATACATAGATTTTACACTTTAAAACAAATTTTCATGACCTCCAGACCCCTTGGATGACTTCACAACCTCTCCGTCTCTGCTCTGCTTGACTTTCCACCTCTATACTCTGGCTCTCTGGCTCTTTGTCTGTTTGGCACAATATCTCTGTTTTCTTTTGAACTATTGAACTCTCCCTCTATTCTGTGTTATTTCATGTTTTTATAACACATTTTGGTTACATGACGACTGCTTATAATAGGGATTCATAATAGAAACAATTTAAATGAAAGGATCGGCAAGCGCGGTGAACCCAACCGTCCAGCCTTTCTTCGGAATAAAACCCTAAAAATAACACTTTCTGTTCATACCGCAAAAGACACGGAAATACATTAGAAACACTGAAAAATCCGACCACAAAGCTTAAAGCCAAAACTAAAATTATATAAAGCATGCCCTATTACCCTTTCGGGTTCGCGCTGTCACAATGGTTAATGATCCTTTGCATTGTTTTCCCGATATTCGATCACTCCAATTGGCCTCATTGGCAATCGGCGCATCGGTACTATTGCATTTGATCAATGGTCCTTCCCCTTTGTGATGTGATCAATATCGCAACTGTGCATCGGCCTTTCAAAATACTTTGGGTCTTAGTCCTTCTTCTTTGAATCATTGCGATGCGATAAAGCAGAAATCACATATCACATGGTCTTTGGGCTTGCAGTTAAGTCCTCCTCTTGGATTATTGTGATGAGATATCCACAATTGGATCTACGTGCCCGATCCAACAGCTCACATTTAATCACTGGATCGTTGATTGCACTTCCCCTTTGGCTGCCTCCGATACATTCTGCTAGCAACCTCTGATTCAATATCATTGATTCAATCTCGATCATTGATCTAGTAGATCTAACAATTCTGATTCAATGATACCTCATTTTCTGCTTCACTTTGGTTTCTACCATTCCTTAGTGTTTTTCCCTGCGATCTCTGTTTTCCGCCATTCCTTAGCATTTTTGCTTTGATACTCTATTTCCGATATTTGAAGACTTTAGATCCTTAGGATCCATTTTGGATCACGCCTCCCCACTGAAAAGCTTTTGGGCCACCAAAAGTTGATTTTAGGCATCGATCAAGTGAGGATATTGTTCCTTCACTTGTCCAATTTCTATCCATAGTGACTTGCTTGGATTTGAACCCATGAGTCCTACTTTCAAGTACTCAACATCCCCTCGACGTGTAGTTATCACGTTCCTGTCTAGAATTCTATCCTCCAGCAACTCATTGAGATACTCAGGCAACACATCCTCAATAGAAAGCAACTGACCTTGCTCTTCAGGATCTTCAATCATTGAAGGTTCATAAAATATCAAGTTTTCAACGTTAATGACTGAATAAATCTAAATATAAGCTGGTAAGTCAAGGTGAAAAGCATTTTCACCAATTTTTCAAGTATCTTGAAAGGTCTATACCTTATTGGTTTAAGATTCTTACCTCCACCCTGCATTCTGTCTTTTCTGATATACAACCAGATTTGATAACCAACTTGGAAACTATGCTCAACTCGATGCTTATCATGTCTTGCCTTGTACTTGGCTTGAATTCTTTCCAACTATTCCTGTACTGCATGGTGAATTTCCTGGATTTGTTCATTGAACTTAGTTGCTTTTTCCACATCACTGTGTCGATCAACTGCTATGTCTTTACCAAAGACAAAATCCAAGGGAGACTTTGGTATAAAACCAAAACAAGTCTCAAAAGGAGATCTCTGAGTAGAAGAGTGTTTGGCACAGTTGTAAGCATGATGCACATAACACAAATTCTCATCCTAAAGCTTGGGATGCTTGCCGCAATAGCCTCTAAGCAATTGGATCGTTATCCTATTAACCACTTCTGTTTGTGGATGAAATGTTGTGCTTTTCTTCAATCTAGTGTCCATAATTCCTATGGACTTGACCAAAAATTCCCAGCAAATTGAGTGTCTCGATCAGATATAATAGAAGTGGGTAACCCAAAATGAACCCATACATTCGGAAAGAACAACTTTGTTGTTTTTTCAGTTGTAACCATCTTATTACAAGGTATCAAAATAAACATTTTACTAAACCTGTCCACAACTACATACAAATAATCATAACCTTTCCTAGACTTTGGCAATCCCCCAATAAAATCCATGGAAACACTTTCCCATGGATGAGAAGGAATTGGGAGTGGAGTGTACAAGCCTAATTTTCTATTACTGGGCTTCCTTGTAGCACACATAGTACACCCTTTGATATATCTAGAAACTGTTTCATGCATTCTTGGCCAATAACAGAACCTTTGCAACTATGAAATTGTTTTACTTACACCAAAATGACATGATATGAGAGAAGTATGTGCTTCTCGAATTATGTTAACTCTTTCAGTTTTTGGAATGCATAGCTTTCCCAAATGATATAAGAGTTGGTCCTTTACATAATAATCCAATTCTTCTACTTGTTTGCCATGAATTAAAGTTTCATATACATCTTTAAAATCTACATCTTGAGCATATTGTTCAACGTAACTTTCATGAATTATTGAGTTATGCTTAAGTATAGTAGATGCATTTATGATTGGTCTTGATAACATGTCTACAACCTTATTGTGTATGCCTTTCTTATATCTGATGACAAGATGAAATTGTTGTAGAAAACCCATCCACCTATAATGTCTTGATTACTGCAATTTAGATTGTGAGTGCAAATATTGATGTGGTTGATGATATGTATGTATGATTGTTTCTTTACCTGTTATGTAATGTTTCCACTTTTGCACACTTTGTACTAATGCATACAATTCTTTATCATATGTAGGATAATTAACTACTGCAAAAAGTAAATTTCTTAGAATGATAGCATATGGGTTTCCTATGTTGCATCAACACTGCTCCCATGGCATAGTCACTGGCATCTATTTCAATATCAAATGGATGTTGAAGATCTGGCAGTGCTAGTACTGGTGCTGTACTAATTTTCTCTTTCAAGGTGTCGAAGACTTTCTATTGTTTTCCTCCCCACTGAAACACCTATTTCAAACTTGTTAGAGCATGTAAAGGAGTTGCAATCAATGAGAAGTTAGCAATAAACTTTCTCCACTATTGTGCTACCCCTAGGAAACTCCTAACCTCTGTAGCAAATTTGGGTTTAGGCCAATTCACAATGACTTCAACCTTAGAGGGATCTATCTTCAATTCGCCACCCACTACAATATAACCCAAATAATTTAAAGATGTTCTGCCAAATTCACATTGCAATAGTTTCACATAGATATTTTCTCTTTTTAAAACATCTAAAATCTGCTTCACATGCTTTACATGTTCATCCCATGTCTTACTAAAAGTCTAAATACATCATTCATAACTTGCATAAATGTAGCAGGAGCATTAGTTAAGCCAAAAGGCATAACCAACCATTCATAATGTCCTTGCTTTGTCTTGAAATCAGTCTTCCAAGAATCATGTTCTGCTACTCTGATCTGATGATAGCCACTCCTTAAATCTAACTTAGAAAAGTAAACTTCGTCTTTCAATTGATCTAACAAATCATCTATTCAAGGAAGAGGATAATGATTCTTGATCGTTATTTTATTTAGTGCTCTAAAATCAATACACATTCACCACGAACCATCTTTCTTTCTCACTAGCAAAGATTGGTGATCCACATGGTGATGTGCTTGGTCGTATAAACCCCTTATCGAGAAAATCCTGTACCTTCTTCTTTATCTCCGCATTCTTTAAAGATGATAACATGTACATTCTGATGTTAAGTAGTGGAGCATCTTACTGTAAATGAATATCATGCACTATTTCCCGCTTGGGTGGCAGACCTTTAGGTTCTTAAAATAATATATCATACTCCGAAACAAATTTAACTAAATCATCTTTCTGTCTAGGATCACAACCTTCAAATGCATTGGATTTTTCAGGATCCTTTTCCTATACAACCATTAGTAAAAATTGCTTACTTGAATTCGCAATTCTTTTCATCTACCCTGAGTTTATGAGAGAGTAGTTATCTTTAAGTTTATGAGCCCTTACAGTGTATTCTATTCCATCTTTAGTGAGTTGATACTTATTCTAAGCTCTATAGAAAATAACTTTCCTATCATACAAGTATGGACTTCCTAAAACAATACTACATCTATCTAATGGAACTATATCTAACTCAACCTCATCTACAAATGTTGATCCAATAGCAAACCTAAGTTTACATTGCATCGTGACTTGTAGTTTTGTTTTATCACACACCCAACCTAATGGATATGGCTTCTTATGAGGCTTTGTTTCTAATCCCAACTTATTTACAATTGTTTCAGAAATCAAGTTTCCTTGTGATCCACTGTCAAATAAAGTATGAATCTTATTATTCTTGGAAATTACTCTAATATGAAATAGATCATTTCCTTTCCTCTCATTACTTTCATTATCAACAGATTGTGAATAATTACTTGTGGATGCTTCAGGATCTTTACCTTTAATACCTGTGGCTATAGCTACTGTTTCATCACCTGAGTCTGACCCGAAGTCCTTCTAAATAGCAACAACATTCTTTCTCTCCTTACCCCCGAACTTCTTAGGCTTTAGTTCTGGATGCAAAGACCAGCAATGTGCCTCATTGTGTCCTTCTTTCTTACAATGAGTGCATGAAGGTTTATCCTTCTTTACAATGTTTTATTTCCTCTCCTTCCGTTTCAGTTTCTTCTTTTTTTTTGTTCTTGTTTAGAGAATATTTAGATGATTTCCCAACCTCTAGGTTTACATTCTTACCTCTAGCCTCTAGATGTGCTGCTTGAACTGATACATCATCTAAACATAAGTATAGTATGCTTTAGATAACTATGAATACCACCTATATACTTCAATAAAGTCTTAGGTGAGTCCAATGAAATACCTAGAGTTAAAGCTCTTTTCCTGAATTCCTGAGTATAACTTTGTACACTCTATCCCTTCAATTGCTGAAGAGTTTGCAAACTCATCATTGCCTACTACATGTAAGCTAAAGGATAGAATTTCTTTTTGATAGCAGAAACAAATTCATTCCAAGTAGAAATGATTTTATCATTTTTTCTGAAGATCAACTTGTCTCTTGCCTTCCCACCATACCAATGCAGTTCCTCCTAGTCAAAGGCTAGCCAGTTGGATATTCTTCCTTTCTAATTCAACGTTCTACACCCTACAATATACGTCAATTTTCCTTATTCGATTTTCTAACTTATTTGCATTAAGTTCTCCATCATAAATTGGAAAATCAAACTTTACATCTAATTTGATTAAAGAAGTTTTCTTCTTCTTCTTTGAAGAGCAAGTTTTATGCAAAGAGGATGACTCTGAGGATGATGATGATGATGGAGGAGATGGTGGAGGAGGCATTCCTCCTTTTCCTTTGTCTTCTACAAGTGAAAATAGAAAAGGTTCCTCTGCTCCTTTTTCTGGTTTAGGTGTTGAAGTGCTTTCACCTCGCCCCTTCTTGAACTCCAGATACATCTCTTCCACCTTAGCTCTTATGGTCATAAAACTATCTATAAACTAATATTCTGATCCCAATGGAGCTTCCTCTACCATTCTTATGTAAGGAAAGACTCTTTCGATCTCTAGATTAGCCTCAACAAGTTCTCCTTCTCCTCTTCTAAGCTTTAATCTAGTTAGCATTCAAATTCCTACACAAACTTGTCTAACCTTAACAAAAACCTTAAGCTCTAATACCACTTGATATGAAATGCAATCTTAAATAGAAACTAAGGTATTATAGACTTATGTGCAAGAGATTCCTATATTACTTAGTTCAATGGATCGATAAGGTTGCAAATAATATAGACAATCAACAACTAGAAGGCATGAATAAACACATATCAACATAGCCAAATGATAAAGGAGTTCACCAGACTTCCTGGCTACATCTCCTGGTCCAAGCCTTCAATGTTGACCTCTATATTATGTCTTCAAAACAGACATTATAAGTGTGAGTTCAAACACTGAGTCTCAACACAACAATTAGTGGCAATACATAGAGTTTACACTTTAAAGCAAAATGTCATGACCTCTAGACCCCCTAGATGACTTCACAACCTCTCTGGCTCTACTCTGTTAAACTTTCCACCTCTATACTCTGGCTCTCTAGCTCTCTGTCCGTTTGGCATAATTTCTCTGTTTTCTTTTGAACTGCTGAACTCTCCCTCTGTTCTATGTTATTTTGTGTTTTTATAACACATTTTGGTTACATGACTGTTAGGATATTCCGACACATAGGAAATAGTTAAGTTCAACTTGGTCTAGTATAGAGTTAGGTATAGAGTTAGGTAAAGTGTGTTTCTTTACCGTTGTACATTTTGTAACTTACAATCCGACGGTCACGATATGTAGTGATCCGACGGTTCACTCTCTCCTTGGTATTACCGACACTTGATCCATGGCTTGACACCCGATTGGTCCATGAGTTCTATTTAAAGCGCATGGAGGGTCATTGTTCGGGTAATCCGTCTATGAGAGAAAGCTTATGTAAATTTTCATTCTTTGATTAATAAATTGCCTGAAGTGGCCACGTTGGCTCAGGCCATGGACTGTTTCCCTCTTTGAGGGTTTTAACCACGTCAAAAATACTGGTGTATTGATTTGAGATCTGGTTGTGAGCGGTGTCCTTTTGGTGTTCTTTCTGAGGAACTTACCCTAGAAAATCCTACATGGTATCAGAGCTATTTGAGGGCCGCGTCCGTTGGTGATCCAAATCTGAAGCCGGTAGAACTGCATGCGGCTGTCGTTTCCTAGATCTACTGTTTCTGACTACTTTCGGGCCGAGAGAACTGCTCTGTTGTGTTCAGAGCATTTGTTCCAGTGAGGAACCCCTTTCGTTTCACGCAAAAAGGTTTCCGGTAGCCCTATCTGCGTCATTTTTAAGATCTGGAGGTATAACAGTGTTTATCTGCAGTTTACTATTATTTTCTCTCTGGTTATTTCGGTTTCTGTTTATTTAGCTTTTTTTATTACCAGATCTATACCTTTCATTTCTGCGTATTCTCTTTGCCCTGCGACTCTGTGCGATATGTGCAAATCAGAAACAGAAAGGAAGTTTTTTTTTCTCATGCGTATGCTCTTTTCCCTGCACCTTAGTGTGATCTTGGAAAATCAGAAACATTGAGAAAAATATTTAGTTTCCGGCTAAAGCTAACTTTGAGCCGTAAGGTTCTTTTTTCTTTGCATATTCGTGTTGAGTTTTGTGTTTTTGTTTTGTAGGAAAAAAGAGCTTTCTCAAGGCAAGCACGCAACCCAAGCCCCCCCCCCCCCCCCCCTCTCTCTCTCTCTCTCTCTCTCTCTCTCTCTCTCAAATTTCTTGTATAGCTCAATTGGTTCAAAGCTATTTTAAGAGAGTAGAGGTCTTGGGTTCAAATCTCCATTTTGTGGGGGCGTTTTTTTTCATTCCCGCACATTCGCGCACTTTGCCGGCAACTTCAGCAATTGTTTTTTCAAAAAGCCATAACTTCTTTATCCGGAAGCCTTTTTCAGAGCCGTTTTTTTTTAAACAACCTAATTTTTCGAGATCTATCCATTGGAACACTTACTTTCAGCATCTTCAGCTTCAGTTTAAAAAAAAAAAAAATGGAAATTCCATGCCAAGTCATTCTTGACAGCACTAACTACTTCCAATGGATAGCCTACATGGAATATTTACTTAGAAGTAAAGGTCTCTACAGAATAGCCACAGACCAAGAGAAGAAACCAAAAGATGAAGACAAGGCTGCAAAATGGGAAAATAGACAAGATCAAGCACGTGGTTTGATAGGGATGTCTATTTCTCCTGATCTTAGATTCCATATTGCAGAACTTGATACTCCTCATGAAGCATTGGAACAAATCACTAAAGTTTTTGGGATTAAAAATGAAATTAGAGCCCATCAACTTGAAAATGAGTCGCTTACATTGGATCCTAATAATTTTTCTTGCATTGAAGATTTCTTGTCCAAATTCAAGACCCTTAGATATCTCTTGGAAGGTGTTAAGGTTAAGAAAGAAGATAGTAACCTTATTTATTCCATCCTTACTAAGTTGGGACCAGCCTACTCTGTATTTGTTTCCACCTTCCATTCTACAAGGGAAGCTTTCATTTGTCAAGGAAAAGACTACAAGGCCCCTTCCTTTGACTCTTTTTGTGATTCTTTAATAAGAGAACAAGAAAAACTCTTGCACCTTGGTCTTCTTAATCTTGGAAACTCTTCCAAGAAAGCATTAGCTGCCCAGCAGCAACCAAATTCAAAGAATCCTAAGAAGTCATATCCTAAATAGGATGGTCCTAAACCAAACAAGGGTCCTAAGCAAACTCAGCCTCAAAATGAAAGATCATTTCAGCAAAATGATAGGACCAATAAAAAAAAATGGAAAAAGACTGATAGACATTGTAACTTTTGTAATCGAGATGGCCACTTAGAATCTAAATGCTTTAAGAAGATGGAAGCCTTGGAAGCCGCAATGAAGAAACATAACATCCATGTGGAGCATTCTTCAACTTCAACTTCAACTTCATCTCCAGGAATGGCACTTTCTGCATGTCGTTGTCAATCATCTCAGTCTGGTTATGCATTAAATGTATCTTCTTCTTCTCATTCTCATGAGTGGCTCATTGATTCTGGAGCCTCTTATCACATGGCCAAAAACAAAGCCATGTTTTCTTCTTTAAATGATTGTAACACCAAAAATATATATGTTGGTGATGATAGATCTCTTAATGTTGTAGGGACTGGAACTGTTCATCTAGACAATGGTTAGTTTAATGATGTATTATGTGTTCCAACCTTATCCTGCAACCTTCTATCTGTATATCAGATAACTCATTCAAGTGAAGGTAAAATTGTTGAATTTTCACCTCATGATGTTGTAATCAAGGATCTAAGAGATCCTAAATAGATTCTAGCTACTGGTATTGCTGATGATTCCACAAGGTTGTATAAGTTTCACAACTTTGGGTCATCAAATCTTCCCTCAGTATTTGTTTCTCATAATGATGAAGTGAGCAAACTTTGGCATGAGCGATTTGGTCACTTAAACTATCGCTCCCTTCAGCATCTATGTAAAGAAAATATGGTGACAGGTCTTCCTATGGTATCTTGCAGAGATGGTGTTTGTTCCGGATGTGTACTCGGAAAACATCATTGGGACAGTTTTGAAAAACGTGCCTCTTGGCACGCCTCAACCCTTTTACAGCTTGTGCACAGTGATTTATGTGGTCCACTTCCTATTGCTTCATTCTCTGGCTGCAAGTATTTCTTAACTTTCATTGATGATTTCTCCAGACGCACTTGGGTATACTTCTTAAAACTCAAGAGCGAAGTATTTAAAACTTTTTTGGCCTTCAAAGCCTTTGTTGAAAAAAAATCTGGACATCAAATTCTTAAGCTAAGAACTGATAATGGTGGAGAATATGTTAAAAACACATTCATCAACTTTTGCACCGAAAATTGAATTCAAATGCAACATACTGTTCCATACACTCCACAACAAAATGGTGTAGCTGAAAGGAAAAATCGCACCTTAAAGGAAATGGCTAATTGTATGCTGCAATCTAAAGGACTCAATCTTAGTTTTTGGGCTGAAGCAATTAATTGTGCAAATTATATAATCAATCTCACTCCTACTAAGGTTCTAAAGAATATCACTCCAGAAGAAGCTTGGAGTTCAATTAAACCATATGTAAGTCACTTTCGTGTTTTTGGAAGTGAAGCATGGGCCCATATTCCAGATGAAAAGCATAAAGCTTTAGAACCTAAGAGTGAGAAATGTACTTTTGTTGGATATTCTGAAGATGTAAAAGGTTATAGACTTATTCCATTTAAGTCCAAAAATGTTATCATTAGAAGAGATGTAAAATTTGATGAAAATAAATCGGCCTGCGAGCCTAGTCCTGCGGATGTGACACCTCTTCCTATCTCTTCTACTTTTGAAAACATTTCTTCTTCAGATGATGAAAGTGAGGATGACAATCCTCCCCCACCTTCTCAGGATCCTCAACTTCCAAGATGGGTCCGTGCTACTCGGGATGCAGCAGGTGATCTTGCCGGTGATCCTACAGATCAGCGACGTACACGTTCTCAGTTTGAAAGAGCCTCTTCTTTACTGGCTCAAGCTCCAGTAAATCATGATCCTGACACTTTTGCAGAAGCTTCAGGCCATCCACATTGGGAAGCAGCTATGAATGAAGAATATCATTCATTGTTGGCAAATGATACATGGGATCTTGTTCCTCTACCAAAGGGACGCAAACTTGTTAGATGTAAATGGGTTTACAGAACCAAGTATGGACCAGATGGGAAAGTAGATAAACATAAAGCTCGTCTTGTTGCTAAGGGCTTTTCACAGGTTGAAGGCATTGACTACACTGAAACCTTCTCCCCTGTTGCCAAAATGAACTCTATCCGCCTTGTTCTTTCCCTTACTGCCTCTTTAAAATGGGAAGTCCATCAGATGGATGTTAAATCTGCCTTCTTGCATGGGGACTTGCATGAAGAAATCTATATGGAACAACCCATTGTCTTCATCCAAACAGACTCCAGCCTTGTATGTCGACTTAAGAAATCCCTTTATGGTCTCAAGCAAGCTCCTCGGGCTTGGTATGCCAAAATGGATAGCTTTCTTTTAGAATCTGGCTTTTCTAGGTGTTATTCTGACAATACTGTCTACACCAAGAAAGTGGGCAACTCTCTTATCATCCTTGTTCTTTATGTTGATGATCTTATTCTTACTGGTAGTGATCCCAACCTTATAAACCATGTGAAGTCCATCCTTAAAAAGAAATTTGAAATGACAGACTTAGGACACTTACACTATTTTCTCGGTCTTCAAGTCTTGCAATCCAAGGAGGGTATTTCCCTTTCCCAGTCCAACTATGCTTGTGATATTCTTCGTCATTTTCACATGGAAGACTATAAGCCAGCCCCTTCTCCCTTTCAGTCTGGAGTCAAACTTTCAATCTCTTGTACTTCTCCTGAAGTTGATGCTACCTTATATCGTCAACTTGTAGGAAAACTCTTGTATTTAACCCATACTCGTCCTGACCTTTCCTTTGTTGTTGGCCTTGTTGCTCGTTTTATGCAAAACCCCCGTGAAAGTCATTGGAAAGCAGCTAAAAGAATACTTCGTTATGTTCGAGGTACAGTACAGTTTGGGATTCATTATAGTGCCAAAGCAGCTCCTCTATTAGTTGGTTTCACTGATTTTGATTGGGCTGGTGACCCTGATGATCGGAAGTCTACTGTCGGTTATGTCTTCACTCTTGGTTCAGGACCTATTACATGGGCTTGTAAGAAACAGGCTGCCATTTCTCTTTCGTCAGTAGAAGCAGAGTATCGTGGTGTCGTGGAAGCTAGTAAGGAAGCCTTGTGGCTTCATCAGATCCTATCAGAGTTTGGCTTTGAGCAGCAGCATCCAACCACACTTTGGTGTGATAATCAAAGTGCCATTCAGCTATGCAAAGATCCAGTCCAGCATCAGCGCAACAAACACATTGAACTACACATGCACTTCATCAAAAATCTCATTCATGACCATGTTCTTGAAGTGCAATATTGTTCAACAGATGATCAGGTTGTAGACATCTTTACAAAGGCTCTCACAGAGGCGAAGTTCACTAAACTTCGATATATGCTTGGAGTTCAAGAAGTTGTCACTAAGGGGGGATAGGCTCTAGTGCCTCCTTCCTTCTCCTATTGTGTCATATTTGTAAATCCTTCAATCCTATCCCAAGTTGTTCTTAAGGGGGGATGTTAGGATATTCCGACACATAGGAAATAGTTAAGTTCAACTTGGTCTAGTATAGAGTTAGGTAAAGTGTGTTTCTTTACCATTGTACATTTTGTAACTTACAATCCGACGGTCATGATATGTAGTGATCCGATGGTTCACTCTCTCCTCGGTATTACCGAGACTTGATCCGTGGCTTGACACCCGATTGGTCCATGAGTTCTATTTAAAGCGCATGGAGGGTCATTGTTCGGGTAATCTGTCTATGAGAGAAAGCTTATGTAAATTTTCATTCTTCGATTAATAAATTGCCTGAAGTGGCCACGTTGGCTCAGGCTGTGGACTGTTTCCCTCTTTGAGGGTTTTAACCACGTCAAAAATACTGGTGTATTGATTTGAGATCTGGTTGTGAGCGGTGTCCTTTTGGTGTTCTTTTTGAGGAACTTACCCTGTAAATTCCTACAATGAAGACCACTTATAACAGGGAATAATTGTTCATAATAAAAGTATTTTAAATGAAAGGATTGGCAAGCGCGGTGAACCTGACCATTCGGCCTTTCTTCAGAAAAAAACCTCGAAAATAATACTTTTTGTTCATACCGCAAAATACACAGAAATACATTGGAAACACTGAAAAATTTTACCACAAAGCTTAAAGTCAGAACTCAAATTATATAAAGCCTACCCTATTATCCTTTCAAGTCGGCGCTGTCACAATGGTTAATGCTCCTTTGTATTGTTTTCCCGACCTCTGATCGCTCTAATCGGTGAATCGGCAATATTGTGGCTGATCGATGGTCCTTCCCCTTTGCGTTGCAATCAATATCGCAATCGTGCATCGCCCTTTCAAAATACTTCGGGTCTTAGTCCTTCTTCTTTGGATTATTGCAATGCGATAAAGTAGAAATCGTATATCGCATGGTCTTCGGGCATGTGGTTAATACCTCCTCTTGGATTATTGTGATGATATATCCAACATTGGATCTGCGTGCCCGATCCGACGGCTCATGTTTAATCGTTAGATCGCTGATCACACTTCCCCTTTGGCTGCCTCCGATACGTTCCACTAGCTACCTCTGATGTGATATCGTCGATTCAATCCTGACCATTGATCTGGAAAATCCAACGGTTCTAATTCAATGATACCTCATTTTCCGCTTCACTTGGGTTTCCACCATTCCTTAGTGTTTTTCCCTGCGATCTCTATTTTATGCCATTCCTTAGCATTTTTTCTTCAATACTCTGTTTCTGATATTTGAAGACTTTAGAGGTTTAGGATCCATTTTGGACCATTATCTCAGCTACAAATTGACAATTTAGAGAATTTGAATCACTGAAAAAAATAGCATCATCCACATAGACAACCACCACTAACAATTTTCCATCATTAGATTTCACATATAAATTACTATTATATTTTCCTCTTTTAAAACCATACTTAAGAAAATAATTGTCCTACTTGGAATACCAACCATGTGGGGCTTGCTTAAGACCATACAAGGCCTTTTTTTATCTTGCAAACATAATTAAGCTTATCTAACAATGTAAAACCATTTGGCTACTCAATGTAGACTTCTTCCTACAATTTTCCATTCAATAAAGTAGATTTGACATCCATCTGATATATCTTGAATCTCTTGAAACTAGTAAAATCCAAAAACATGTGTATTGCCTATAATCAAGCTATAGGAGAAAAAGGTTTCACCAAAGTCCAAACCTTCAATTTGTGCATAGCCTTTGCAAACTAATCTTACTTTATTTCTTGCCACTTCACCATGTTCATTCAATTTGTTCCTAAAGACCCATTTCATGCCTATCACATTATTGTTTGTTAGTCTAAGAATAAGCTCCCATGTCTATTTTTTCTCAATCTAATCAAGCTCTTCATGCATCTATTTTAACCAATTATCATCTTGGTTGGGTTGATAAAAATCCTTTGCTTCCATCATAGATAACAAACCTACATGCCCTTGAGTAGGTATATTTAACAACCTTCTTATTTTCTGAACACCTGAATTTAAATCACCAACAATTTGGTCGGTTTGGTGGTGTTTTTTCACATACCTTGTAGGATCTTTGGAATGAGGACTGAAAGATACTTCAATGTCTTCTTCTGAAAATGGCTCCTCATCCTTCTCATGGTATTTTCTGGTTGATTGTCTTCAAAATGAATATGTTCATCAACTTTAACATCAATAGAATTAATTATCCTCTCTGTTTTGATGTTGTAGCAACTATAATGCTTGTTATTGTGAGAGTATAAAAAAAAGACTTCATCATGGAAAATTTTAGGGGCGAATTTTCACCCTTGGGCGAAACTAAAGGGTTTTATATTTTTATTGGGTGAATATTTTGTATCATAGTACATTGTTACAAATCACCTGAAATTTATTTTATAAAAAGATTAAGTATGGAGGTTAGACCACCTTATTTTAAGGGAGAGAGTAAAGAAGGTAAATTTAGCCCTTGAAATTAGGAGTTACAACCTTCCATTCACCCTAATTTTCAAGAATAGGTATTTATGATAGTTATTTCATGCTCCACATTTGGTGTAAAAAAGTTTTTTTTCTTTCATTTTCCCATATTTCATGGCATTGGGGTTAATTTCCGGAAAATGACCTTATTTTTTGGAACAAATGGTCACAAAAGAATAATTCATTTTATTTAAAAATTCAAGTCTCTTATTTTCATGTTTATTTAAAGACTGAATAATGTTCTTGCCATATTCCAAGTTTGCATATGTTTAGTCATAATCATATACGAGGGTTGTTCACAAAGTTGTATAATTTGAATTAAGAAGTCAAGATTGAGAATAGTGGTACATGGTTGTTAGTGAAATTTGAATTAATAAGACAAGAACCAACGTATACTAGTACATGTAAGTTTGTGTTTTAATGGATTTTTGGTGCATATAATTATTAATTTTCTGATCTATACTTGTCATTTTCAAATTTTATTTAGATAATAGATTTTTTGAATTTTCAATCCCGTTGAAATAATTGATGTTTGATTTCATCTTCCACCCATTGTTAACTTACGTTCCAAAATGGAAAGGATTTAACCATGAAAGAAGAAAATGGGTTCCAAGGAATGGAAAAGATATTTAAATCATATAAAGAATAATGGAAAACATTTTTTTGTATTTACTCCATAAGTCACATTATATTTAAGAACACTAAAAAAATTGTGTTATATTTAGGTGAAGCCTATGGGCCAAATACCATGGGTCAAATTATTATTAATACCATGCAAAAAAAACATTATTAACCCTATTATTAGTATTAATAAAAAATATGGCACATGGTATTTACCCATGGTATTCATGTGGAATGTAGGCTATTTAAAGGGGGGAATTAAACCAGCATAGATCCATATTTACTCTCGATCTACTAAACCCCGGGAGGGATCAAATATCGTGATATGAAAACTAGCATAGAGTGAAAAAATATTTGATCCTCGAGCTTGGTAGATCAAGGGTAAAAATGGATCTTGTAATTTAATGTCACTTAAACATTTTAATTTGGTTAAAAAAAAATAAAATTAATTATTAATTTTATTAATTTTTATAAATTACTAATAGTAGTTTTTAAGCTCCAGGTTTATGATAACCCATGGTATTGATCCATGGTAATTTCATGGTATTCATGTGAGCATAGACTATTTAAAGGGGAAATTCTATCAGCTTAGATCCATCTTAATGCAGGGTCTACCAAGTGCTGAGAGCGATAAATAGATTTCATCCCTCCAAGAGTGGTAGAAGTGGAGTTAAGATGGATATAGGTTGGTTTTTATGATAATGAATATATTAAAAAGACTTAGGAAACTATATTATATAAAAAAATTAAGGTGAATGGTTAAAGCTACATTTAGTCACTTCACAAAATTTAGTAAAAAATACCAATATCTCCATTAATATTGGTTTTTCTGATTTAACAAAAAAAAAATTCAAAACAGTGAAATTTTATCACTCTTTCCGCATCACCCTCACAGAAGAGAGAGATAGTCAGTGCCCAGATTTCCAACCATTTTTCAAACGTTCTTAATATGATATCTTCATGAAAAAGTTAAGGTACTAATGTTGGATTAGTTGTTTGAAAAATATGTTGGTTTGTACAACCTTTCATCTTCTCTGTTATTCTTAATTTGTCTTAATGATTTGTAGGGGTTAGGCCAGTGATTGAAAAATATGCTAGTTTTTACAACCTTTCATCTTCTCTGTTTTTCTTAATTTGTCGTAATGATATGTAGGGGTTTGGGCTAGTGCTTGAAAAATATGTTGGTTTGTACAACATTTCATCTTCTCTTTTTTTCTTAATTTGTTGTAATGATCTGTAGGGGTTGGACCAGTGCATCATATTGTCCTAAAAGACGAAGATTGTGCACCAAAAATGAAATTAATCCACATGTTACAACGTTGTTAAAAAATGCAAGACGTATGAAGGTAGTGAATTATGCTAATAAGAAATTTAGATTGGGAGAGACGTAATTAAATTTTATTGTTTAATTGAATATTTCCAATTAAAATAATAATAAATCTATATGTATATATTAATATATTGATTGGAAGGCTTGTGACAATGGTCACTTCCTTCCATTATATCCCCTTCAGGCCTTTGGGATACTTACTACTTTCTTATATCATATAATTGGGGCTTGCTACTTGTTGGCATGTTGGGGTAAACAAAATGTGTTTGTTTGTTTGTTTTTTTTTTTTTTTTTTTTTTTTATCTTGTAGTTGGAGTCTATGAAATAAGAAAGAAATTTGATAGCTTGACAAAAGTGGTACAAAATATGTGTTTTTTTTATCTCGTAGTTGGACTCTATGGAATAAGAAAGAAATTTGATAGCTTGACAAAAGTGGTAGCTTGAAAAAAGTGGTAGAGAAAATATTAATCTCTCCTACCTTGACAGAACTGGTGGTTAGGATCAACACCTACAAGAACTTTGTTGTGGAATATTATCAAAACTAATAGAAGGATATGAAAGAGCGTACAGTGAGAACCTTGAGAAACATGGCCACTGAAAGTTGCAACATTGTTTGTAGGAAGAGAAAATTATGTTTCTTTTTTCCAAACATGTATGTTAGTATATTACAATTTAATGAATATGTTTTTCTATTATCATATATGGTTTCATACTTTAACAAAACATTCGCCAAGACTTCACTTTTTATTATTCAGTGAAATATTTTCCAAGATCTTATAAGATTTTATAATTCAGTGATAGATTCTCCATGACTTTACAAGATAATATAATTTGGCGAGAGATTCGCCAAAAAAATTATATATAGATATTATATTATTGATGAAATCACCTCCAATTTTTCATATGTATTATGGGGATTCACCCATTTATTATACATATAAATTTAGGGTGGTTCTTAAAATTTTCCCTAGACTTCATCAACCCTTGCATTGAACTTACCAATATTTTTGTCATTCATTTTGATATAACATTTACTTCCAAATACTTTGAAATGCTTGACTATTGTAGGTCTTCCATACCAAGGCTCATATGGGGTTTTATCATTGTTTGGTCTAAGGTGTGATTTGTTGAGAATCACCACTACTGTATGAATAACTTCAACCCAAAATATCTATTGAATGTTTATTTCTACCATCATGGCTCTAGCCAACTATTGAACTGATCTATTGGCTCTCTCTGCTACACCATTCTATTGTGGAGTCTCTGCTACAGTAAATTGTCTTTTGATGCCATGTTGCTTACAAAAATCATGAAATTTCTTTGAAGCAAACTCACCTCAATTATTTGACCTTATGCACTTGATTCTACAATCTATCTCATTTTTAGCCATGGCTTTACAGTCTTTAAAATTTTCTAAAGCTTTTAATTTTTCTTTAAGGAATGCAACCCATGTAATTTTGTTGAAACCATCAATGGTAAGCATGAAATATAGTTTACCTGAAGGTGTTTGAGTTCTTGAAAGACCACATAAGTACATATGTACTAATTGTAATGGTCTGGTTAATGAGTTCTCCTTATACTTGAATGTTACTCGCATTCTCTTACCAATCCGATAGCACTTGCAAATAGTATTCTCGGGATTTGAAAGCTTTGGAAAATCTCTAACAAAATTCTTCTTTCCCAAATTGACAATTTGATCAAAGTTTATATGTCGTAGTCTTCGATGCCATAACCAAATCTCATCATGATCTAGATTTATGCAGGAATGAAATGAAATACATACTTAAATAGAAACATAAAGCTACAACAAAAGCTAGACTTCAATTCATTAATAAAAAATATTCAAACTATTTACATGAAAAATGGAAACAAACTAGCCTAGCGATGGTAGCTTATCTATGAGAAGATATGTGATGGTTATATGCCTTCTGAATTGTGTTACAATGAGGTTCAAAGGCCTTTTTATTATTTATAAACAATGGAAAAGCCTAAACATCCAAAAACCTAGCCCTAGGAGATGAAGCACCAAAAGTTTGTGTGCCTCGTTGGGGTTAGTTGGTATATCAACTTCCTAGGGTTGTAACTTTGGGATACAATCTTTGTTTGTCATGTACAAAACCTCATTAGAAAAATTTATTTGAGGACAAAAAATTCTATTGTAGATCATTTCCTTTGGCTATAACTGTTCCTGTTTTCTAAAAAAACATCATTTAGGGCCTCAAAATGGCTTTGAAAGTTCAAAGCCCGATAAACTACCAAAAATAGAAAATTATGTTACAATTAAGGAAATTGAAAGAAACAATGATGGGGGACCAAGTGGAATAGATGGGTGGCCACCAATATCCACCCAGATCAGTCCTCACCCCTTAGGAAGCAATGGTCCCCATTGCGTTGAATGCCTCCATGAGATGGGAAAACTTTTATTGAACTTGGTCCCTTGTGAGCCACTTGCCTTGGTTCACAAGTTTGACAACTCAATACAGTTGGATCCTCTGTTGGCAAGTTTCCATGATCTTTGTGTCCATGATTCAAGTAGTTGTGGCTTGTTCCATGCAGTCTAGGTTGAGCTTTATTGGTCTTAGCTATTCGACAATGTCTGATGTGTCTAACAATGGTGGAAGGTATGGCCAAAGGCAGTCCACATTGAACACTAGTTGCAACCCAAGGAATGGGGGAATGTTGATTTTGAAAAAATTGTCTCCCAAAGCCTCAGAGACAGTGTAAGGTCTGTATTGGAGTGGTTGGAACTTCTGATGGGCTTCGACGAGGCGTTCTTTCTACAAATGCAACCAAACTTTGTCACGCACCTAAAACTTATATGACACCCAATGTTCATCATGTTGTTGCTTGTACTTGGCATTGGATTTATCCAAGATGTCATGAACATGTTGGAATATTTGTTGGATGCATTCAATAAAGTTGGTTGCTTTATTAGCCTCAAAATGTACATGTGCAGATTCTTCCTATTTAGAGTCACATGAGGGATGGAAACATCAACCAGACATAATGGTTGAAATCCGAAACCCACTTGAAAGGGACTACAACTAATAGAGGTATTGGGAGCTATGTTATAATTGTGTTACACATAGGGAAGGCTCTCATACTAGGTTCGTGGATGCTTGGAGTTGTACATGTGTAGTATGTGCATTATCATCCTATTGATGACCTTTGTCTGACCATCAATTTGGGAATGGAATGCAGTCGACTTGGTGAGTTTGGTGTCCGATAATGACCAGGGGCTCGACTAGAATGTGCTTAGGAACTTGTTATCCTCATCTAATATAATGGTCTGTGGGATCCAAAAATGTGATCACACTTGTTCAAAGAAGAGTTTGGAAGTTCCCTCTACTATGATACACTTCTTACAGGCCATCAATATAGCCATGTTATAAAATCTGTGCATTGCCACAAATACACAGTCATTACTATGCTTGGTGGAAGGGAGGCTAGATAGATAAGCCATTGATATAGATTCCCAGTGTTAGATGGGAGTATGAAGAGGAGTGTACATGCCTTGATTCTTGATGGTTGTCTTTTCGATGACACAAGCAATGCATGATCTAATATTTTTTCCAACATCCAATCAAAGTTTTGTCTAATAAAAATACTTCTACAGTATGACCACAATTTTCTCCACACCAAAGTGTCTTGCAACTTAAATGTAGTGTGCCTCCCAAATCAACTTGGCATGCTCGCTTAAAGGAACACAAAGGTGGTTCAGGTAGCATAATAATGCACCCTAGATGTGGAAGTCTAGAACTTTCTTGCCATCCACTAGCATCTAGTATGTGGTGGTAAAATTTTGGATCATTTTTGTATAGTTGCATCCATCCAGAGGTCTTGTGGCCACAAGAGTTAAGAATAGTAGTCATTGTTACAACTAGGGGCCTACTGAGGCAATCTACAACATGATTGGTGTTGCCATTCTTGTATTTAATGTTTAAATGGAATTGTTGCAAATATGTAGACCACTTCTAATGGAGATGATTTTGAAACTTCCCTTGTGTATGTATAAACTGAAGATATAAGTGATCTATGTGGATGACCGTCTCCTTCCCCAGAATGTAATGTTTCCATTGTCGGAAAGCCTACATGATAGAATAAATTGCTTTATCATAGATGGGGTATTTTCGAATTGTGTCAGAAAATGTCTCACTATGACAGGACATCAGATGCCCTTACTAAGTTTAAACCGCACCAATAGCATACTCAAAGGTGTCCGTCTCAATTTGAAATGGTTGTTGTAGGTTTGGTAATGTGAGTACTAGTGCATAGCAAAGGAAGTGCTTCAACTCAACGAATGCTTTTTGTTGGGACTCATACCAGGAAAAATTTTCTTTCTCTCTTCCCATGGTAACCTAACTCAAAGGCCAAGTCATATGAGAGAATCCCAACATGAACCTCGATAAAAATTGGCAAGGCCCAAAAAGTTGCGAAGCTCTATTAGAGTGGTACGGGTTGTCTAATCCCAAATGACTTGGATCTTAGTCGGATCCACATGCATGTCTTTCATATCAATGATGTAACCCAGATATTATACATGGCTCATGAAGAGGTACATTTCTCCAAATTGGCACCTATTTTGTGCTGCCGGAGGGTTTGAAGGACCTATCAAATGTGTTACAAGTGTTCTTCCCAACTCCTATTGAAGATGAGGATCTCCCTAGATCCTAGACAGAAACTAGAAACAAGAAAACAATCAAGATAATTTCTTCCCTGAATCTATCATTTCTTGAACCATAAGCTAACAAGGTGGGAAGAGGAAATTCATACCTTATTATGACGTGTTGGATGAAGATCCCCCCTTGTGATTCATTGTAGCTCCTCCATGCTTGAATCTAGACCTACAAACATGGAAACAACAAATGATCAAAGGAATATGCAGCATTAATGATTCAATAATTCAAACTAGTGATCAAGGAGACTAGTAACAAAAATCATTCCAATGGAAAAATATAAATAACATCATTCCAATGGACAAATATTAATAACATAAACCATCCATGAAATTCATCAATTAATCCATTAAACAATTCAGTGAGAATAAATTCTTGTTTGTATTAATTTTAGATATATAAAGGAGCTACAAAACTTGTGCCTTGATGTTGTGAATATCCTGCCATTGATCTCAATCCTCTCCAAGAATGATAATGTAACCCTCCTCCCACCACCCAAGTTACCATGTCGACTGGGGTAAATATGAGATGAGAGGCTACTATGATCATATTCAACCTCCTAGGTAACCTTAAGGTAGTGGAATCGATGAAACATCACACACAACCATCCAACATCATCAATAGAACCCTCATGAGACAAGTCAGCCACTCAAACAGCCTGTCCCTGGGTCCCACTGCTATTCTGGACAATTTAAGGCTAAGTCGCTCTCATGCTATGGGCAAGGGAGTGACCAGAGACCTAAAGTCTCTCTCACAGGCTTGCATGCCAGCAACTGTGGACGAAACTTGCTAGTTCTGTGCCAGTGACTCTAGGATTTGAGTCACTTTTTCAGGCCCAAAGCCCAAACCACTACCCAGAATGGAATGAAAGCTCAGAATTAAGTAAAGTACATGGAAACAATGATGCAAAAGTAAATATTTTATCAAGGCCTTAACCAGACCCCTACTAGCCATGATAGGCATTTCATCAAACACATTGACAACATGTAACCTATAGGTGTAATTAACGGAATTAAGTGTAGGGATCTCTTAATTATCTAAGAATCACCATGAACCATTGTTTCCTCATGTATTTTTTTGTATCACTTATTAGGTCATAGATATAATATCCTTTCAAATACAAGTAAAAACATGTTGAGAGCCAAACATAGTTGCTGCCATAAAATAACATATAACCAACATAATAGGAAGAGAATTACAATAAACATATCAGCCATTTAAATCCATATACACCAGTACATTTACACATGAAAATCAATGGAATGAGTTTCTCATTAATCAATGCAATGAACTGACCGGAGATGGGACTACCGCATTCCACCCGACCATAGATTGGTTGAGCGAAGTCTCTCTTCAGCCAATCACCCCCATAGCATATTCCAAGCATGAATGTGGGACTCATAGAACACATAAAAAACACCAATAAATGTGGATGCCACCAGAGTTCTCCACCTATGCTGTGAGGAATTTGAGTGCCTCCTAGTCTCTTAGGCTTTACCATGTATCCGCAGTTTGATCTAGGGATCACTAGGCTCTACACCAAGACATACTCTCCAGGTTTTACCATGCATTCCATCCTGGAATCACTAGGCCCAATGGAGAGAAAATCCACCTCTTGGGTTTACTGTATATCCTGCCATTCACCGGTAAGGATTCCTAGGTCCACCGAGGCACACAATATAGCTTTACTACAACCCATAGTATAGTTTAGGGGTTACTGGGCTAGTGGCTTTGTGCATCCTCATTTCGGTTTAGGGACCACTAACACCATGTGTTTGTCAATTCAGAGATCTACCGCACTCAAATTCGAATCCAATTTGTCCATCCCACACAAACCGCATGAGAGAACCCATCTCATCAAAGCTATCAAGAAATAGAAAGGCTAGGCTGAAAACACTGTCACACTTGGAAAAACCCATGCCATTGTAGAGAAGAAACACATGCAATCCCATGCATGTAAAATATAGCAAGGAAAATACACATGCAAGTTGATATCTACAATGAAGCCTGTTATAGTTGCTTGATCCTTCCTTTCCCTGCTTGATCTTTGCTTCCTCTTTCTTTCTTTTCCTTTCTTGCTCCAATGCCAAAGTACTCCAAGAAAACTATAAGTGTCCAAGAGTATGAGAGAGAGAGAATAATGAGAGAGCTCCAAAGCTAAACTGAAAAAATGTTACCAACTGATCCTCAAGAGCCTTTTTATGAATGAGGCCTCTATTTTCTTCATTTTCCATTATTTTGCTTCATTTTCCTCCTCACGTGCAACCTATGACCTTTCGCCTCCCTTTCTCCTAATTTCCATCATTTTCATAAATAAATGTGCCAAAATTCATTTTAATTCCTAAGCCATTTCCTTTTCCAATTTTCTTAGCCGTAAACAACCAAATGAACACCCCTAGGATGCCTTGCCCAACATTTAGCTTGGAATAAGTGACCCATTCATATGTGGTTATTTTTTTTAACATTTATTACATGGAATTTTCACCAGGGCTGTTATAGAACCCTTCCCCTTGGGGGACACCGTCCTCGATGCTCAATCATACATATACCTCAGTAACCCGATAAAAGAAGACACACTTCTCATGGAGCTTTATAACACAGTTCAATGCATTATTTAAAATGAAAGATCTACTCAAGAGAAGAACATCATGAGAACATGACAACATACCACATAGTGGAGCTTTATTACACAGCTCATTACGGTATTTACAATTATCATACCCGCTAAGTTCCAACTCATATAACATCATAACATCATGATAACATAACCACATGATAACATAATAACCTAACAACATAATCATAATAACATGGCACCCATACCGCATAGTGGAGCTTTATAACACGGGTCGTTATGATATTTACATCCATACACAGGTGTACATATAGCAACATCATCAAAACTATATATACCAAAACATATGCCAAATCCTATACCAAACATATATCAAACATATACCAAACATATACTAATAGCATATAGCATGCATCGAAACATCATAAAGCATATATCAAAACATCATATACCATATATCAACCATCATAAAGCATATACCAATTACCATAAAGCATATACCAATTACCATAAAGCATATACTAAACCAACATAAAGAAAATACTAAACCATCATGAAGCATATACCAAGCCATCATAAGGAAATACTAAACCACCATAAATCAACTACCAAACCACCATAAGCAACTACCAAGCCACCATAAGCAATCATGAAATCACCAAACCACCATAAGAAATTATCAAACCACCATATCAAGGCTGTTTTTCCTTAGCCGACAAATAAGGAAGGATACATAGCACACATTTGATCTACCATCTCCCATTTAGCTTCATTAGCCCCAAAGTGCTTCCATTTCACTTTAACTTGCTTGATTTCTTAGTTCTAAATTATCATAACATTTTTCTGCAATATATAATGAGGCTCTATATGGAATTCTCCATCTAGTTCCACCTGCAATATAAACCAATCAATCACATGATCAACATCCTTAGCATAATTCTTAAGAAAAGATACATGGAAAAATTTGTGGACTTTCACTGTCGAAGGCAATGCAAGTCGATAGGCTACTGGCCCAATCCTCTCAATGATATTGAATGGTATAAAAAACCGTGGTGCCAACTTGGCACATAAGCCAATCTACAAGGAGCTATTCTTTGGTTTGATGCGCAAGTACACCTGTTCCCCAACCTGAAACTCCTTGAACAATTTGTTCCTATCTACATAACTCTTCTACCTATCCTATGTTGCCTTGAGATTCTTCTTGATCACCTGCATCTCGTGTTCCATTTCTACCAAAATATCTAGTCCAATCAATACCCTGTTAACTAGATGACTCCAACTAATGAGAGTATTATAACTCCACCAATATAATGCGTCAAAAGGACTCATCCTCAGTGACTCTTAATAACATTGTTGTATGAAAACTCGACCAAAGGGAGATACTCTTCCCACTTCCTCTGCTAATGCATCACATACATCCTCTACATGTCTGCCAATATCTTGTTGACACTCTGTTTTTCCATCTGTTTGCAGATGATAAGTTGTGCTGAAGGCCAACTTGGTGGCCAAACTTGCAAATAACAATATTCTTTGGAACACCATGCAGTCTAACCATGTCTAGGATGAATACCTGTGCCACATCACTAGTTGAGAATGTCGAATTTGCTGGAACAAAGTGTGCAACATTTGTTAACATGTCCATAATGACCATGATGGAATCATGTTGCTTCACTGTCTTCAACAACCCTATGATGAAATCCACGGAAATGACCTCCCATTTCCACTTAGTAATAGCAATCAGTTGTAGCAGTCCACTTAGATGTTTACACTCTGGTTTTACTCGCTGATAGTCGAAACATATAGCCACAAACTCTACTACATCCCTCTTTAGATTTGGCCAATAGTAATATTTCTTCACAACTGTTAGTGTCTTCTGATAACCTGGATGACCCGAATAAGGTTTCGTATGAAATTCTCTCATGATCACCTTCTTGAGTTCACTACTATCCAATACATATATCTTATCTCATAACGTAACCAATCGCTCTGCTATAAGACAATACTCTATGCCTTATGCACTTGCAACTGCACATGTACTTGTGATGCCACATGTACCTATACCAGTACATGTACCTGTACCTACACCTGTACCTATACCTGTACATGTACCATCACCTTACTGTAACATGTGAACAATCTCCATATACCAGACATCATGTTGTCTTGCCTGCGAGATCCTATCTTGTAAGTCCATCCCATAGGAGCTCATAGCTACCAAGTGATGTACTTGTACCTATCTGCTAAGAGCATCCTCCACCCTGTTCTCTTTACCCTTGATATACCTAATCTCAAAGTCAAACTCATTGATCATGGCCAACCATCTAGCCTTCCTAGAATTCAAATTCAGTTGGTCGAACAAACATGTCAACCCAATGTGATCACTCGTAATGACAAACTACTTGCCAAGAAGATAGTGTCTCCACATCTTCAGTGCATGTATAATCGCTGCTAACTCTAGACCATGCGTTGGGTATTTCTTCTCATGCTCATTCAATTTCAGGGACTCGTAACATACCACCTGTCCATTCTGCATAAGGACCCCACTAAAACCTCGCTTGCAAGAATCTGTACATGCTATGAACTCTTTGTCTAGTTCTACAATTTGTAGTACTAGTGCATGTGTCAGTAACTACTTAAGATACTCAAAGCTAGCCTCACACTCTTCATTCCATTCAAACTTCTTACCTTTCCTCTACAATGATGTGATAGCATAAGCAATCTGTTAGAAGTTCTTGATGGACCTCCTATAGTAGCCTGCTAGACCCATGAAATATCTCACCTCACCCACACTCTTAGGAGCTACCCACTCCATGATGGCCCTTATATTCTCTTGATCTACTACAATGCCCTCCTTGGAGACAACATGTCCCAATTAGTGTACCTCAGTCTGAAATAAAATACATTTGTTGAGATCAACATACAATTGATGCTCTCTCAACAACCTCAATACTGTTGCTAACTGCTCGGCATGATCTTCCTCATTTTTAGAATATGCCAGTATATCATCAATGAACACAATAACAAACTTATCCAAATATGGACACAACATTATTCATCAAACACATGAATATAGCTAGAGCATTTGCTAAGCCAAATGGAACAACAACAAACTCATAATGCCCATACCTAGTCTTGAATGCAGTCTTGTAAATGTCCTCTTTGATGCATACCTAATGGTATCTGGATCTCATGTCAATCTTCGAGAACACTATTGTTCCCTTCATTTGATCGAACAAGTCATCAATGCTTGAAAAAGGGTATCTGTTCTTGATAGTCACTTTGTCCTATAAGTCTTGTAAGTTCATATGCTTGTCTTCTTAGTTCATCCTTTAGATGAGTTTCTCAAAGTATTTTTAATGAACCCTAAGAAGGAATGGTTCGGTTTCATTATGCTTAACAAGTCCTATACTGTTTAATTTTTACAAGTCTAGTAAATGGGTAACTCGATGTCATTTTTGTTTAATAGTTTTAAAAAGACACAAAAAGGAAACTCATTAAGTTATTTTACCATAAAATTGTAACGAGCCCAGAGAAAGTAAAGCTCGACGTTTTTCACTTTTAGGGAGTCAGAACAAAAACATAAGTAAACCCCATCATGTTATTTTTCGTATGTTCAGTATCTCAGGTCCAAAAAAGGATAAAATAATACAAGAGAGAAATATATTGACCATGTTTGATCAACATATACCTTTTTCATAAATAGTCCAGTTCAGTCCATAAAAGGGGTAAACTTATATTGAGTGGATGATTTTTCATTTACTTTTACGAGTTCGAACAATCAAGTGCTCTGCAATCTTTTCACGTTTTAAGAGTCTAAAAAGGGCTTAAAGGAAGACTCTTTGGTTTCAAATTTTCATAAGTTTTACCGAGTTCGAAAAGTATGAAAATATACTCATCTTATCGACTTTCAATTAAATTAATTAACGAGTAGGAAAAGACAGAAATAACTTGATGTTTTCATGTATGTTTTACGAGCATGAAAATATAGAAAAAGGAGTTCGAGATTTTCATGAATTTAACAATTCTTGAAAATAATAACCGAAATGTACTTGAGATAGGTTTCATTTTTAAACAAGCTTGAAACATAGGAACTTTTTTTTTGAGATTGGTTTCATTTTTACACAAGCTTGAAACAAAGAAAATTATGCTTGAGATAAGTTTTCATGCCACCAAAATAATGACTACAAGGGAACATGCCCCCCGAAAATTCATTTCATTCACCTAAGTAGACTATTGGTTACTAATAGGTAGATGAAATGAAGGTTCATTTACGAGGTCATGTGGAAGATTCGACTTAATCAGGGGAGGATTTGTTTCATCTTTTAATGAGCTTGACATAGGAAAATAATTATGGTAATAATACCTATTTCATTTTTTAACAAGGTTGACATAGGAAAAGAACCATCCTCATAGAGCCTGTTTTAATTTTTAATGAGGTTGAAACAGTAAAAGAACTATCCTCATAAGGATCTGTTTCATTTTTTAACGAGTTGACATAGTGAAAGAACTATCCTCATGAGACCTTGTTTCAATTTTTAATGAGGTTGCAAAGTAAAAGAACCATCCTCATACAACTTGTTTCATTTCTTCCAAATGGAAGAAACACATTTCAAGTGACACACTTGATTATGGCTACCAAAATGTCTTCATCAGATGGAAGAAAAGTTCCCTGGAAGGAACACATGTCAAGGGGATCAATAGGGATAAGAAAATTGTATTCAAATCCCCACATTGAAGTTTTGACCACATCAGTTACTGGATCTAAGTCAAAGTAAGTCGAGCAGACAGTGAGAGGTTCGCTTGAATTGGTAACTGAAACATGGGTCTGGTTACCACATAATTAACCTATGGCGGGGTAGGTACCACTTTCATATAAGGAACATTCAAGGGTGTCGGATGACTGGTAGCCGAACCAAGATCAATGTATGAAAGTTGATCAACTGTCATAATGTTTCCAATCTAAGGGAAGGACATCACGCAAAAGAGTATCGATATGAAAACTTTCATGGCATAGACATAGTCTTGCCCAAGGAGAAAACTGAAATCTTAGGGACCTTGGACTACCATAAGATCAATATAGATAGTTTTACCTTCCAACATAATAGGTAACTTAGGAAGGATCCCTAAAGGTTCACTAACAGTTCTATTAAAAGCTAATAGATTTTGTGTAATAGGCACAATCTGAGGGGATCCAAAAGCTTGCCAACTAGTTGAGGATAAAATACTAACAAAAGCACCTTCATCTACATTTGTTTGTCATACATTCTTACCATAGGCCTTCACAATGATTTGGAAAGGATTGGAATAAGGAAGCCAAGGTTCTTCCAGTCTACTCTAGTCAAAATAAATAGCCTCATTGCTTGGATGGGGTTCAAAAGCAATAAATGAAATTCCCCCATGCGTATAAGAATTTGAGGTTACATGAAGAACCTAAGTGGTATGAAGTTCACTCTCTAAAGGGAGAGTCGGATCGACCGAAGATGGAATCGATTCGACAAATTGATCAACAAAAAGTCCATCAATCTAAGTGATACATGTTTCACTCTCCAAAGAAAGAGCGAGATTGATTTTATTTGGATTTATATCAATCACTTCGTCAACTAATGGTAGGGGGGAAGAAATTTCATGGTAATTAGTTGGAAGTTGTTTCTATGAAACAATAAGTTTTTCCAACAATTTTGAGGTTTCATTCAAGTGAGGGAAAAGGTGACTATAATAAGTCCCTTTACATAACCTAAAAGGAAACATGACATTAATCTTTTTCCTTGGAACTTGAGAATCATTGGTTGATGGATCAACAGTAACTTGATGAGAATTATTTTACCATAATTCCAAAACACTAGGAATACCGGGACAATTGATAAGGAAGTAGTCACCCTTACAAAGATTGCAAGGGTATTTGGGCTTATGATGCATTCTAGAAGTTTCCTCAACATAACCAATACTTACAACCATGGTTGGTTGGTTGAATTATTTCTTATCTTTCTTCTTCTTATTATTCCCTTTCTTCTTCTTCGTAGTCACATAGTTACTAGCATCAAGGCTTTTACCAAGAGAATAAGAAGAAAGGAAGGAGGACATGTTGGATGAAGAAAGTAAACAGCCAACATTAGGTTGGTGATGTTCATATTCGACCTCCTAGGTAACCTTAAGGAAGTGGAATCGACAAAACATCACACACAACCATCGAACATCATCAATAGAACGATCATGATACAAGTTAGCCACTCAAACATCCTGTCCCTAGGTCCCATTGTTGTTCTGGACAATTTAAGCCTTAGTCACTCTCATGCTATGGACAAAACTTGCTAGTTCTGTGCCAGTGATTCCAGGATTTGAGCCACTTTTTCAGTCCCAAAGCACAAACCACTACCCAGAATGGAATAAAAGCTCAGAATTAAGTAAAGTACAGGGAAACAATGATGCAAAAGTAAATATTTGATCAAGCCCTTAACTAGACCCCTACTAGCCATGTAAAGAATTTCATCAACAAATATTTTCCAAAGTTTAGGTTTAAAAGTAGCTGAGGATAAGGCTTTGATATAAATTCTTCCATGAACAAGTCTTCAACAATAGGGGATAGGGGGGAACCCATGGCCACCCCATAGGTCTATTCATAGAACTCACCTTCAAAACAGAAAAAAGTAGAAGTGAGGCAAATCTCAACTAGTCTATCAGTGTTGGGATCAGTAAGGTGAAATATGACATCAAGGGCTTCCTTGATGGAGATGTTAGTGTATAGGGAAACAACATAAAAACTGACAAGATTGTCACTCAGATCAAATTTCATATCCTGTAATTCGCTAACAAATGAAGTGGAGTCTTTGACAAAGGACTCTGTCTGACCCACCAGGGGCTTAAGCTTCGTGGCCAAATATTTAGGTGAAAGATAGGTAGGCCCACCTATGGTGTTGACAATGGGTCTAAGGGGGGGCACTTATTTGTGAATTTTAGGGAGGCCATAGTATCTTGGGAGTGATAGTATTACTCTCAATAAGCTTATGTACTAAGGAGCCAACAATGCTATTGGATTTTATACCAAGAGAAATTGTCCTAGAAATCTTATTCAAGGGATTTTGTCAAGTTTTCTGTAGCTTCCACTGTTGATCAGGTGATCCATCATCTTCTTACGATAATATTCCTTATCAAGGATGACAACAACCCCACATTTATATTCTTTTAAATCAATGATGTCTAGGTTCCTATTCAAGAATTTTAGGGCTTCGAACTCATCCTTGTTGATGTTATGCTTAGGGGGCTTTGTTTTCCTAAGGATAACAACACAGTCTTGTTGAATAGTATCTTTAATATTATCTGGTAAGCCCTTTATCCCATATTCTACATCACACATAATATCTCCCACCAGAATTTCCTTGGAAGCAAGGGAAAAATTTAAACCCTTCTCCAAAAGTCTAAAGACTAGAGGAGGAAAAGAAAAACTCGATAAATTAACTACTTTGTTATTAGGATGATTAATAATATTATTGTTATTGGGACAAACATTATTATTGTTATTATTTTTATCATTAACTTTATCACCTTTATTATTATTAATATGCCTAAGTCCTCCCTTATTATTGTTATTATGGCTAGATTTAATAAAATATTTATTATTATTTTTAAAACTTAATCTACTATTAATATTATCACTATCTATATTATCTTCATTACTATTATCTATAGAGATAAATATGTTGTTGTTATTATTATTATTAATTTCTTTACTATTATTTTTAAAATGAGATCTAATTTCTTTATTATCATTATTTATGTTTTCTTTTTTATTATCATAGAATTGTTATTATATATGGTAGTAGTATTATTATTATAGTTATTATTACAAATTCTAGTATTGAAACAAATATTATGGTTGTTAATGAGGTTGGGAGAGGAAAGGGTTCGAAGACTCGAAGAACAGGGGTCCGAGGGAGTCAAAGGACAGGTAAGACTGGAGATATGACCACAGAAATGGGAAGAAACCAACAAGGATGAGCATTGTTGAATGTCGACAACATTGCCAACGAAATCATCCTCAAAAGCCTTTTTATGAATGAGGCCTCTATTTTATTCATTTTCCATTATTTTTCTTCATTTTCCTCCTCACATGCAACCTGTGACCTTTCACCTCATTTTCTCCTAATTTCCATTATTTTCATAAATAAATGTGCCAAAATGCATTTTAATGCCTTAGCCATTGCCTTTTCCAATTTTCTTAGCCATAAGCAACCAAATGAACACCCCCTAGGATGCGTTGCCCAACATTTAGCTTGGAATAAGTGACCCATTCATCTGTGGATATTGTTTTTAACATTTATTACATGGAATTTTCACCAAGGCTGTTATAGAACCCTTACCCTTGGGGGACACAGTCCTCGATGTTCAATCACACATATACCTCAGTAACCTACTGAAAGAAGACATTACTTCTCATAGAGATTTATAACATAGCTGGATGAATTATTTACAATGAAAGATCTGCTCAAGAGAAGAACATCATAAGAACATGACAACATACCACATAGTGGAGCTTTATATCACATCTCATTACGGTATTTAAAATGATCATCCTACTGAGTTCCAACTCATATAACATCATAACATCATGATAACATAACCACATGATAGCATAATAACCTAACAACATAATCATAATAACATGGCACCCATACCGCATACTGGAGCTTTATAACACAACTCGTTACGATATTTATATCCATACACGGGTGTACATATAGAAACATCATCAAAACTATATATACCAAAGCATATGCCAAATCATATACCAAACATGTATCAAACATATAACAAACATATACTAACATCATATAGCATATATCAAAACATCATAAAGCATATATCAAAACATCATATAGCATATATCAACCATCATAAAGCATATATCAATTACCATAAAGCATATACTAAACCAACATAAGGAAAATACTAAACCATCATGAAGCATATACCAAGCGATCATAAGAAAATACTGAACCACCATAAATCAACTACCAAACCGCCATAAGAAACTACCAAGCCACCATAAGAAATTATGAAACCACCATAAGAAATCACCAAACCAGCATAAGAAATCACCAAACCACCATATCAAGGTTGCTTTGCCTCAACCAACAAACAAGGAAGGATACATAGCCTACATCTGATCTACCATCTCCCATTTAGCTTCATCAGCCCCAAAGTGCTTCCATTGCACTTTAACTTTCTTGATTTCTCAGTTCTGAAGCATGAGAACCTTTTTCTGCAATATATAATGAGGCTTCAGATGGAATTCTCCATCTAGTTCCACCTGCAATATAAATCTCTCAATCACATGATGAACATCCTTAACATACTTCCTAAGAAAAGATACATGGAAAACTTCATGGACTTTTACGGTCGAAGGCAGTGAAAGTCGATAGGCTACTGGCCCAATCCTCTCAATGATATTGAAGGGTAAAAAAACCATGGTGCCAACTTGGGACATGAGCCAATCTGCAAGGATCTATTCTTTGGTTTGATGTGAAAGTACACCCGTTCCCCAACCTGGAAATCCTTAAACAATTTGTTCCTATCTGCATAACTCTTCTGCCTATTCTATGTTGCCTTGGGATTTTTCTTGATCACCTGCATCTCATGTTCCATGTCTCCCAACATATCTGGTCCAATCAATACTTTGCTAAATCAATCCAACTAATGAGAGTGTTACAACTTTTCCCATATAATGCCTCAAAAGGACTCATCCTCAGTGACTCTTGATAACCATTGTTGTATGAAAACTTGAACAAAGGGAGATACTCTTCCCACTTCCTCTGCCGATGCATCACATACATCCTCTACATGTTCTCAAATATCCTATTGACCCTCTCTATTTTTCCATCTGTTTGTAGATGATACATTGTGCTGATAGCCAACTCAGTGGCCAAACCTACAAATAACTCCTTCCAAAACCTGGAAGTGAACTTCACATCCATGTCTAACACAATATTCTTTAGTACACCATGTAGTCTAACTATGTCTCGGATGATTACCTATACCACATCACTAGCTGAGAATGTAGAATTTGTCGGAACAAAGTGTGCAACCTTTGTTACCATGTCCAAAATGACCATGATGGAATCATGTTGCTTCACTATCTTCGACAACCCTGTGATGAAATCCATGGAAATGACCTCCCATTTCCACTCAGTAATAGAAATTGGCTGTAGCAGTCCACCTAGATGTTTACACTCTGATTTTACGTGTTGACAATCGAAACATCTAGCCACAAACTCTACTACATCCCTCTTCAGATTCAACCAATATTAATATCTCTTCACCATTGTCAGTGTCTTCTGATAACCTGGGTGACCTAAATAAGGTTTCTCATGAAATTCCCTCAAGGTCACCTTCTTGAGTTCACTGCTATTCAATACATATATCTTGTCTCAGAACTTGACCAATCGCTCTACTGTAAGACAATAATCCATGCCCCACACACCTACAATTGCAAATGTACTTGTATTGCCACCTGTACTTGTACCACTACATGTACCTATACTTGCACCTGTACCTGTACATGTACCATCACCTTACTGTAACCTATGCACAATCTCCATATACCTGACATCATGTCGTACCTGCAAGATCCTATCCTGTAAGTCCATCGAATAGGAGATCATAGCTACAAAGTGAAGTACCTGTACCCGTCTGCTGAGAGAATCCTCCACCCTATTCTCTTTACCCTTGATATACCTAATCTAAAACTCAAACTCACTGATCATGGCCAACCATCTAGCCTACTTGGAATTCAGATTTGGTTGGTCAAACAAATACCTCAACCCAATGTGATCACTCATAAGCACAAACCGCTTGCCAAGAAGATAATGTCTCCACATCTTCAGTGTATGTATAATCGATGATAACTCAAGATCATGCGTCGGGTAGTTCTTCTCGCCCTCATTCAATTTCAAGGACTCATAACATACCACCTATACATCCTACATAAGGACCCCACCAAAATATCTCTTACAAGAATTTGTACATACTATGAACTCTTTGTCCAGTTCTACAATTTGTAGTACTAGTGCATGTGTTAGCAACTGCTTAAGCTGCTCAAAGCTAACTTCACACTCTTCATTCCATTCAAACTTCTTAACTTTCATTTGCAATGATGTGATAACATAAGAAATCTGCTAGAAGTTCTTGATGGACCTCCTATAGTAGCCTACTAGACCCATGAAAGATCTCACCTCACCCACACTCTTAGGAGCTACCCACTCCATGATGGCCCTTATATTCTCCTGATATGCTACAATTCCCTCCTTGGAGACAACATGTCCCAAGTAGTGTACCTCAGTCGTAAAGAAACTACATTTGTTGAGATCATCATAAAATTGATGCTCTCTCAAAAACCTCAATACTGCTACTAAGTGCTCAGCATGCTCTTCCTCATTTTTAGAATATATCAGTATATCATCAATGAACACAATAAAAAACTTATCCGAATATGGATGCAACACTATTCATGAGACACATGAATGTAGTTGGATCATTCATTAAGCCAAATGGAACAACAAAAAACTCATAATGACCATACCTGGTCTTGAATGTAGTCTTGTAAATGTCCTCATTGATGCGTACTTGATGGTATCCGGATCTCAAGTCAATCTTCGATAACACTGTTGCTCCCTTCAGCTGATCGAACAAGTCATCAATGCTCGAAAAAGGGTACCTGTTCTTGATAGTCACTTTATCCTGTAAGTCCTGTAAATTCATATGCTTGTCCTATAAGTTCATCCTTTAGATGAGTTCGTCAAAGTTTTTTTAACAAACCCTAAGAAGGAATGGTTCGGCTTCGTTATTCTTAACGAGTCCTATACAGTCTAATTTTTACAAGTCCAGTAAATGGGTAACATGACGTCATTTTCTTTTAAGAGTTTGAAAGAGACACAAAAAGGAAACTCATTTAGTTCTTTTACCATAAAATTTTAATGAGCCCAGAGAAATTAAAGCTAGAAGTTTTTCACTTTTACGGAGTTAGAAGAAAAACATAAGTAAACTCCATCATGTTATTTTTCATACATTTAGTATCTCAGGTCAAAAAACAGATAAAATAATACAAGAGAGAACTCTATTGACCATGTTTGATCAACATATACCTTTTTCTTTAGTACTCCAGTTCAGTATACTGAGTGGATGATTGTTCATTTACTTTTATGAGTTCGAACAATCAAGTGCTCTGCAATCTTTTCATGTTTTAAGTGTCTAAAAAGGGCTTAAAAGAGGACTCTTTGGTTTCACTTTTTTCGTAAGTTTTAACGAGTTCTAAAGAGAGATGCAAATATACTCATTTTACCAAATTTCAATTAAATTAATTAACGAGTAGGAAAAGACATAAATAACTCGATGTTTTCATGTATGTTTTACGATCATGAAAAGATAGCAAAAGGAGCTCGAGATTTTCATGAGTTTAACGAGCCTTGAAAATAAAAGCCAAATTGTACTTGAGATAGGTTTCATTTTTAAACAAGCTTGAAACATAGGAACACTTTGCTTGAGACTGGTTTCATTTTTACACAAGCTTGAAATAGAGAAAATTGTGCTTGAGATAAGTTTTCATGCCCCCATCATAATGACTACAAGGGAACATACCCCCAAAAAATTCATTTCATTCACCTACGTAGACTATAGGTTACTAATAGGTGGATGAAATGAAGGTTCATTTACAAGATCATGTGGAAGACTTGACTTAATAAGGGAAGGATTTGTTTCATTTTTTAATGAGGATGACACAGGAAAATAATTATGGTAATGAGACCTATTTCATTTTTTAACGAGGTTGACATAGGAAAAGAACCATCCTCATAGAGCCTATTTCACTTCTTAATGAGGTTGACACAGTAAAAGAACTATCCTCATAAGGATTTGTTTCATTTTTTAATGAGGTTGACACAGTAAAAGAACTATCCTCATGATACCCTGTTTCATTTTTTAATAAAGTTGCACAGTAAGATAACACTCCTCATATAACTTGTTTCATGGCTTCCAAATGGAAGAAACACATGTTAAGGGACACCATTGATCATGGCTTCCAAAATTTCTTCATTAGATGGAAGAAAAGTTCCATGGAAGGAACATATTTCAAGGGGATCAATAAGGATAAGAAAATTGTATTCAAATCCCTCAATTGAAGTTTTGACCACATTAGCTACCACATCTAAGTCAAAATAAGTTGAGCAGACAATGAGAGGCTCACTTTCATTGGTAACTGAAAACATGGGACTGGTTACCACATAATTAACCTCTGGTGTGGTAGCTACCACTTCCATATAAGGAACATTCAAGGGTGTCAGATGACTGGTAGTCAAACCAAGACCAACATATGAAAGTTGATCAACTGTCACAATGTTTCCAATATGAGGGAAGAAAATCACACGAAAGAGTGTCGATACGAAAACTTTCATGGCATAGACATAGTCTTGCCCAAGGAGAAAACTACAATATTAGGGACCTTGGACTACCATAAGATCAATATCGACAGTTTTACCTTCCAAAGTAATAGGTATCTTAGGAACGATACCTAAAGGTTCACTAACAATTCTGTTAAAAGCGAACAGATTCTGTGTAATAGGCACAAGCTGAGGGGATCCGAAAGCTTGCCATGTGGTTGAGGATAAAATCCTTACAAAAAGACCCTTCATCTACATTTGTGCATCATACATTCTTACCATAGGCCTTCAAAATGATTTGGAAATGGGTGTGTTAGCACCTAAATCTACCTTAAACTGAATGAAGGAAAAATTCAGGGTAACCACAAACCATGCTCAGTCTGGTAGCTAGCCCTACTAGAACAGGAGAGGGCTCTCTCCGAGTCACGCTCAGTGAATAGATAAATGAAACCGTCTGAGATGAATTACAGTGAAATATTGATCTTAGGCTAGTAAGTGAATATGGATACAAGAAACAATTTTTATGAATGACTGAGTTTCTGGTATTGTATGGCACCAACAGACAGCAATGAACAAAGAATTTAATACAAAGGCACAGATTATTTCGTGAGGCAAGACCGGGGGAAAGTATATCAATTTAGTTAAAAATAACGCAAAATGGAGAGATTGCTTAGGAGAGTGAAAAGGGCATAAGTACATGAATCCTTTTCAACGGAAGAAGAACACTGAACATGAAATTTTCCCACAGGCAGAGCAATATAAATGAATTCTACCTTATCTAACTTAGAAAATTTCACTGGAAATGAATATGAAATGAACTGTGAAGCATAACTAAATACATATGAAACATAATAGACACAGTTTCTACACTCACAACCACATGAATCTCATGAAACAGAGCCGCTGCCTTTCATTAATCCTCTGTCAAAATATACAACGAAGAACTGAGTTTCTCTCCCACAGTCTCCCAAAAATTACAAGCCAACCAACCCTTTGCAAATGGTTTGCATATAATATATAGAATGTGCCATGAAGAGATAGAACGCCCAAGGGTTTGGGAGTTACTAGAATTATTACAAAATGGAGGTGGAAAGCCAACCATTAGCTACAGGTGCAGCGTTACAAACATGACAAATGGCTTGGGTGACTGCTCGCCTTCCTTTGCCACTTGGATAGAAGCCAATTTGGAGTGAAAATACTTTAAATGCCATCTTAGGTGCTGAAAAAGTGAAGTGTATATGAGAGGGCCCACTTGTGAAAAGTCGTGAATCGAAATTTCGCGAAACGGAGGTGAAATTAGCTTTTTTTCCTATATGTGCCGCGCCATTTTCTATATGCACCGCGCCACTTTGGAGCCTATTTTGAGGCACTTGTAGGAGTCCAAAATGTTCCCAAGTGTGCTTGTTGGAAATCCTATCCTGTCTACCTTCTAAGCCAAGTGTAATTTCTAAATTTGGTCCTCATTTGCCCCTCCAAATCTTCATTCTCCCAAGACTACTTCCTGTGTGTCAAAATAGGGGCAGAGAGGTCATTTTTTGGGTGTTTTTGACCTCCTGGAGACTCAAATCATGCCCAAATTTCTTGTCCAAGCACCAGTAGTCATGATTTTGCATTTTCAATCCAAAAATGCAATCCATTTCCAATTTGGAGCTCCCAATTCTAAGCACCGTGCCACTGGGAGAAAAAACCTGTGTTTTGACCAAAAAATTACCATGTGACCAAAATTGCCCCAAATTTCTTGAAATTTGGGCTGGAGTCTCTCTATGAAGTGCTATGTTGTGCCAAAGAAGCTTCAGCCAAGATTCGAAGCCGATCTTTCTCTTTTGCCTCTTTTGTTGCTTTGCTCAATTTTTCCTTCAAGCTCTTTATTTGGGCCTTTGCACTCATATTTCGTGCCCTGTAATGGAAAGCCATGTGTCTTAGTAAGGCATGGTCCTTGTTGGCCTTGTCTAGTAGCCTCTCCAAGTGCATGTTAACTCTCTCGAGATTGGCCTCCCGATCCTCATTGATCTCTTGCTCCAATGACGTGGGCTCAACTCTTCTCCTTTGTGCAGCTTGGCGATGCTCACGAATTTTTTGTAGCTCCATGATCGCTCGCTGATCCTCAAGCTGTTTGTTACTATACTCCAGATATTTCATGTTCCATTTGGCTCTTTCTAAATCAAGGGACAAGGCTTCAATCTCTGATTGCTGCTCCTAGATGATCTCTCTAAGCTCTGCATTTGTCGGTTCTGTATTTGTCTCATCATCATGAAGGAGAACGAATTTAGTCTCTCGTTCACCTGATGGCTCACCTGAAGGCCCCTCATCATGCATCGACTCCTTACCTCTGTCCTGTTCCTGTGTCGTTGATGCTGGAAGCGAGGCCCCTTCCACCCGAGGTGGAGATAACACTCGCTTTTCCGCTGCAAACAAATGTCTACTACCTCTCTGATAGGTGATGAATACTAGCATAGTAGCAGCCTCATGGCGCTCATACTGGTGAGAAGGACCACCTATCTCATGCTCTACCTTTGCTAGTACCTGTGAAGTGCTGAAGAAGTCACGGGAGATGAAGTCCTCCCAAGCAATGCCCTGCAATCCCAACTGATGGTCCACCGAAATCCGGATAAGAGCAAAGTGATAAACACTATTAAGTTGCTACTGAGGGGTCTTATGCTGCATGAAAGTGTACATCCTCTCTATGTTTCTGCAAATAAAAAATGGGAGGTTCATCATCTGCACCTTGGTAAGGTGCATGAGCAACCTGATGTGATAGGCATATAGATGAGAGAACCTCCGCTCACAGCTGAAGTACTTCATGATCAATCTCATGAGTGGAGCATACTCATTTCTCAAATATCAGAATGGAAAGACTCGTGTGAGCTACCTCAAAAAACTGGCCTTAATGTAAGGCTCATAATACTACCTATCCACCTTCTTGTTCTTATGCCACTGTTCTCCAACATTTGGTATGCTTGTTGCCACTGAGATAGTTTCAGGTGTCAATGTGAAGGTGACCCTGGCCAAGATAGACTGAACTCCATGTAGGTGAAGCACAAAAAGACGAGCCAACTCATGATGAACTCTAACATTAGCCACCCTTTGACAAAATTCAAAACATGCTAGGTGCTGGAAACATGATATAGTAAGAGGGCATGCCTGCAATTTAGTGAGGGTGTTTGGCTCATCCCTAACATGTTTGCCACTCTTGTGATGTCTCCTGGGAGCCTGTTCTTCCAGGGATGTATCACTTTGAGTCTCCACCTCATAATCTGATGAACCCTAAGATGCCATGACTATTGTTTATGTACTGTGCTTGGACTGCCCTTTGATGATGGTGAAACTAGGTGTTGTTGTGATATCTGTCAATTTGAGGGGCTTCACAAAAAATTTGGGGAAGTTTGGCACTATTTTGGCGCTTTGTATGTGTGCACCGCGTGCAAAACCCAGTGCACCGTTCCCTGGGTGTGCGCCATGCTCGTTGGAAAAATACACTGAGGGCTGGCTCTATGTTCGCTACGCCCTCTATGTGCGCCGCACCCGTGTGTATATGTGTCACGCCTTGAAAACCGCTTCCAACCTTGCTCCAAACACGCACGATGCACACTCAAACACTTTACAATGTTTCCCTATGAACTTTCTTTACCAAATGACTTTGATTTTGGTGGAAACTTGCTTATAAAGACTTGGAAGTGATGGGTTAAATTTTTGCTTCTCCAAGAACCCATTTTTCTAATGTTATGCTTTGACACTTTTTCACTGACTTAAAGCAACACTGATTTTCACTTTCCCTTTGAGATTTTAGCTCAAATGATGAAATTTTCGGCACTTTTTGCAGGGATTGCATGACAGGACATTTGGCCATGGAAACCATGACTACATCTGAAGAAATCAATTGGCGACCTTTTGAAAATTTTATCACAAATGACATTGTTTGACTTTTCTTCAAAACAAAGTTTTGAGGAACAGTCGAAGTTTATCAATATGACAATGAAACTCTCTGAATCATTACTTTGTAAGGGCCTCACTCTGGCCTGCATGGCTTTACTGGACATATTTAAAGACCAAATTGATTAATCCCTAGACCTAATGTTCGAAAATGGCTTTTGTCCATTAAAGGACCAGACCTTGACTATCATGGACTTTGGTGATCATTGACAAAAGACCTAAGCCATCAGGAGCCAGACATGGGGGGAAATGACTAGCATGACCTTTTCCGTCAGATTATGGCATGCCCCTAGCAGAATGCAGCTGAGTGAATGGAGCGGGACTCCTAAAAATGAAATGCATAAAGAGTTTTGATCTCTGATGGAGGACTGACCAGACCGACTCTAACATTGGCTCCAATGGGGGATGGTAGCTCCTTGGAGGTGCCAAGAATAGCAGATCTCTGGAAGAGCTAGACAGTGCCTTCATCCATTGGGCTATGGAGTCATCATTTCGACAAACAACACAGGACTCTGACTCATTTATGAAACTAAAATGACCAAAAAATTGACTCAAACTTGACATTGAAATGACTTGAAGACTAACTTGACAAACTCAAACCAAACTGAAATAAAAATGGTATTTACAATGACAGTGGAAGCAGCGTTAATAACTCAGAAATGGTACCGCTTGAGCAGCCGACCATTGATCGGCCCTCCTGGACAATCTTCCCCATTCATTTCCTTCAGAAGAAAGGCATTCTGACCCAAGTATGCTGCAATTTTGAAAGGACCTTTCCAAAGATTCTCAAACTTACCGTGCTTACCTTTTTCCTTATTCCTTGCATCCCACTTCAGCACCACATCATCCAACTGAAATTTATCCACCTTGGCCTTTCTGTCATAAATTTTCTTTATTTTCTCCTACAATTTGGATGTGTTCTTGAAAACTTCTTCTATGGTCTGCTGCAAGTGGACCATTTGATTCAACCTTCTCTGTATGGGATCTTCTTCACTGCTGGCCTCCTGAAGAAGTTTGACTACTGGGGCAGCGAGAGAGATAGGAAATAATGTATCAACTCCATAAATAAGCTCAAACGGTGACATACCAATGGATTTCTTCTGGCTGACCCGATCTGCCCAAAGTGCATTGAAAAACCTCTTATGCCAACTCTTCTTATTTATTTCCAGCAGCTTCTTGATGATGTTGACCAATGATTTGTTCGAAGAATCTGCCAATCCATTGCCTTGCGGATGATAGGAAGTTGAGTGACCCAAAATGATGTTATATTTATGACGAAACTCTACCATCCTTTTTTATTTGAAAGTTGTTGCGTTATCAGTGATTAACTTATTCGGGCAACCAAAGCGAGATAAGATGTTATTTTCAAGGAATGAAATGATTACCACATCAGTAGCTTGCCTAGTGGGAATTTCTTTGATCCATTTCGTGAAGTAATCTGTCACTGTGAGGATCCATCTATGCTGACCGGAAGAAGCTGGATGAATTTCATCAATGAAATCCAATCCCCATTGCTGAAGAGGGGCACTCACCTCAATAGGCTTAAGTGGAAAATGCTGTAACTTCTGCTTTCCTTTGAAAATCTAACACTTATGACAGTGCTTGACCATCTTATATACATCAGTGAACAATGTCAGCCAATAGTACCCCGCTCTCAGAATTTTATTTGCTGTTGACTTCCAAAAAAGGTGACCCCCACAATCTCCTTGGTGGCAATCCTCCATGACCTTCTTTGCTACTTCTTCCACCAAACAATTCAAAAGAACGCAACTGGGATCTTTCCAATAAAGTGAAGAATTAAGAATGCAAAGCTTGGCAGCTTTCAACTTGAGTGTTCTTGCTTTGTTTCTAGTCATGCCGGGCGGTGGTGACAAATTTTTAAGCACATATATAATGTCTGAATAACACGGAGAAAGAGCAAACATTTCCGATACCTAAATTGATGATGCTTCCTCATTTTCATCGGACATAGCAGCGATTAGATTTATGTCCAAGGCGTGCAAGTTTGATTCGGCCATTAACTTTTCCAATCCCTGTCCTTTAACCAGCTTTGTCAGCTTTATTTCCACATCATATTCCAGCAAGGTTGCAATCCATTTGCCTCGTCTTCCTTCCGGATCGGTCTGCACTAAAACATCTTTGACAGTAGCGTTAGGAACATAGGCCAAAATATGAGAATGTAGAATATATACCTGGAAATCTTTCAATGCCTTCACAAGTGCAAAGGCTTGCTTCTCAATGATGTTGTATTTCAAGGCTGCATCTCTTATAGCTTTGCTGAAGAATGCAATGGGTCTTTCATGATCATCTCTTTTCTGCAATAAAACAGCTGCCATAGTGTGCTCCGAAGCAAATGAAAATAATATGAAATGCTGAGTGTAGTCTGGGCTGACTAGAACTGGAGCTGAAGAAAGAGCCAATTTGACCAAATTGAAAGATTTTATAGCCTCCTCTGTCCACTTCACTTGGCTGTCCTTCTTAAGCATGCTTGTCATTTCTCTTAGGTGCTCAGCAAGATTAGGTACAAAACGGCGTAGAAAATTCATCTTACCATTGAACGATTGTATCTCTTTTTTATTCCGAGGCAGATCTATTTGCTGAATTTCTTGCACACGTGCGGGGTCAATATGAATGCCATATTTTGAGATAATGTGCCCGAGTAATTTTCCTTCCTCCATGGCGAACAAGCTCTTTTTTGGATTCAACGACAAGCCATATTTTCTGCACTTTTGAAAGACAGTTTTTAGATGGTACATGTGCTCTTCATCAGATTTGGACAATACCATCAAATCGTCCAGGTACACAACCAAAAAGACATCCCTCTCATTTGCAAAAGCCAAGTCCATTGCACGTTGAAATGTGGCACCTACATTCTTTAAATCAAAAGGCATTTTAGCATAATGAAAGGTTCCCCATGGAGTGGTGAACGTTGTATTGTCTCGGTCATCTTCATGGAAAGAAACTTGGTTATTTCTAGAATAACCATCAAGTAGTGACATACGAGATGCTCCCACTACTCGCTAAAGTATATGGTCCATTTTGGGCAGTGGATAATTATCTTTCAACGAAACTTTATTAAGATTTATGAAATCAATGCATAAGCGAATCTCACCTGTATTCTTTCGTACGAGCACCAAATTTTAGATCCAATCTGAAAATCTGATGGCCACAATGATCCCTGATTTGTAAAACCTATTTATCTCCTTTTCAATAGATGGCAGCAACTTTGTATTTAGCCTTCTCAACTTCTATCTGAATGGTTTTTGATTTGGCTTGATGGGTATAGTGTGCTGAATTATATTGGTATCATATGTCCTTAAGTCAGAATAGTCCCAAGAAAACCCATCTGCAAATGAAGACAACAAACTGATATATTTGTCCTTGATCTTTGGTGGCAATGCTTTAGACAGTTTTACCAACTTAGGATTAGCAGCTGTTCCGATGTTGACCTCTTCTACACCCTTCTCTGTTGGCTGCAATGTTGGCTTGCGGGCTACATCATCTTGATCAAAACATTCTTCTAAAGGTATCAAGCCTTTAGGAATAATGTTATTCTTCAGCTGCAACACATCCATTTCATTGATCTACACCTCATCTGTACCATTACCTTTACCATCGTCATTTTCTACATCAATTGAGGTCTCTTTGAACTTGCGTTTGTTTTGCAGAAAATCATTAATCTCCTCATCATCTTGGAACACTTGCCAATATCTCTAATTTTCCGGAACGGTTGGACGATGCTTGACATGGATTTTGAATTTATTACTAGAGTTCATTGGGATCTTCAAACTACTTGCTGCCTTGGCAAGAGCGTCAGCAATAATATTTTGTATACAAGGCACACATGTCATGATGTATTATGAAAATAACTTTTGGATGTCTATAACTGCATTACGGTAAGCTCGCATCCTAGGATGCTTTGCTTGATACTCGCCTTTGACCTTCTTAATTACCAATTCAAAGTCGCCATATACTGAAATTCTCTTAGCATTCAGCTTTCTTAGAATATTTAGGGCAGAAATCAGAGCTTCATACTCAGCTTCATTGTTTGAACACTCAAAAGCCAATTTGTAAGAGCATACTCGCACGTTACTAGGCACTTTGTTCGGGGCAGAGAAAGGACTGCGTACCCAAATTCCAATTCCAGCGCCATCATTTCCCACTGCTCCATCGAAATACATGGTCCAGAAACCTTCTTCCTCCTCTTGCAAGTGGTGGAAATCTGTTTGTTGTGCCTTGTCTGCTTGTTGTCCATTACTTTTAGCTGATTGCCCAACAATGTTATGCTGTTCTTGTCCTTCTTTCTTTAAAATTTCTCTGAAATTTTTTGTTATTTCCGGAATATCATCTGCTTCAACTAACTGACTATATATATCATTGAAACTATCTGAATACAAAACAAAAGACTCTAAATTTGTATGTACATAATTAATTGGATGATTTATTGGTTTCTCCTTGCTTGTGATCATGTATTTCATTTTTCGTTCCCGATACAATTTCCTCATTTGTCCAAACACCAGAATCGTTGTATAGGAGAAATCTAGTTGTAGTGTCCCTTTGAATTTCGCTACCTAAGACCTGGAAAGAAGCATGCCAAACCTGGGAGGAATATCTGCTACAACAACATCCATCAAAACATTCTTCATTGGGAGCTGATCCAGACTCACAACCAAGTCTTTGATGAGTCCTATACATCTTACTCTGCTGGAATCAAACGAATAGAGATCATGGTATTGTCGAGTGATATCCAGACCAAGCTTATCCATGATAGCCTTGGGCATGAGATTGTGAGAAGCTTCCGGAATCGAACATGGCATTATGTAACACAAAATCATGCAACCTTAAACTGATATAAAAGGGTGGCACATCACTATTAGGAGACTCACCATTAGATGCTGGCCCAAAAATCATTTAGGTTTATCATCTTCGACATTCACCATGTCAGACATTGGGTCCAATTTAAACATTTTGGATACTTTCCCTCTATAATTGTTGTTCCTCATTATTTCAGTCAAGGGAATGGATACTTTCAATTTAGAAATCTCATTCTCTAAACTAAAAGTGGGGATCTTTTCTACCTATTTGAATGGGATTTCTTTCCTTTCCTTTTCTTTTGAGGCAACTTGCTGTTGTGTTTGTTCTACTGATGATGATTTGCTACTCTCCGGACCAACCGCCTCCTTTCCTTTCCTTTGTGTAACTGATGGATCATTCTTTGATGCCTCAACATCCTTCCTTTTCTAAATTGGCTTGACCGGCACATCTCTGTTTCTAAGTGAATATCGTTGTTGCTAGGTAGACAGAGCATTCATATACCCCCTTTGATACTCCTCTGATTCTTCTTCTAAAACAGTGTCACTTGCTAGAATGAAATCTGCGTCTTTGTGAGCAGCTGAACTTTCTGCATACTCCTCTTCCTCAGTGATGTAAGTAGGCAAATCATCTGGAGTGAAGAGGTGGTTTTCTTCACCTATTATATTCCTGTCCTCATCTGATTCCAGTCCATGCGCAAAATTTTGCTGCAAAGGTGGCTGCACTGGCTGTTGTACTGTCTGCTCTTGGGCTTGCTGATCTCTCTGTCTTATTCTATATTGTGGTTGTTGCTGACCATGAAAGTTGGGATTTCTAACTTGTGGCTCCGGTTTGTCAAGTTTCACCCTTTCAAGCATCTGCTCTACCTTCTTTAGTAATTGATCCATCGAGGAAGACTCTTCCTTAACTATGACCTTCTTTTCTACTTTCGTTCTAGCTCTTTTCGACATCAGATTTGCTTCAACGCTGACCGCTATCTTCTGCATGTCTTCCATTATGACCAGTTCTCTCTCTCTTAATTGATAAGCCATGTCAACATCAAAACCATTCGGGAACTTCACCATGGCTAGTCCCACAGGTGGCCTTAGATGATCTGGAATTTCGTTATAAACTGAAGTGAATCTAACATAATAGTCTTGGACTGACTCGCCAACATTTCGTTTGGTTTGCTCATATTCAGCCAGAATTTGAAGAGGATTCTTTTCCACTTCCCATCGGTTTAAAAATCGTCTTTGTAGGTCAGCCAAGGTAGAAATACTTGCTGCCAGGAAACCTCTGAACCATTTCCTCACATCACCTGCAAATGTCTGTACAAAGAGTCTCATTGCCACATTTTCCGCATCGATCTCATGAAGTTCATAGAAATCTGCCATTCTGTCCACATGTTGTTGAGCAGTAATGTTGTTAGGAGTGCCATCAAAAAACGGGATTTTGCTTTGATAATCTGCGGGCATATCATCTAGAACTTGAGGCAGAACCAGGGGTGCAAAATGGGCAGCCATCACTCTTGGTGGATTTGGCCTTGGAGGTGTTGGAGGAGTGTGCACAGTTTGTAAGGGGCTAGCAATTGGAGTTTGAAGTTGAGCTATAATGTAATTATCAATTGACCGCTTAGCCCTTTCCGTCTCCAAGTCTACAAGAAATTATGGATTGGGGACAGTATAGTCAAACAATGATAGTTCAAACTGCTCATCAAACTCAAGCTCTTCAAGATACTCAAAAATGTCAAGACAGGAGTTGGATTTGAACATCGGAGTTATAGTTCTCTCTTGATGAAGGAGTCTTGGAATCAAGTTGGGGTTTTCATAAATATGAGGAGGATTCAGATCTGGATTGGCTCTGGTATATCGACTCAAAGCCAGCGTGCTATTTTCGAAAAATTCAGAAGGACATGAACAACTTACTCAGCCTATCAAATCCTAAAATTATCATCCGGAAGCTTAGAATTATCAAGAAGTAAGGGGATTAATTTCTCCCCAGCGGAGTCGCCACTATGTTAGCACCTAAATCTGCCTTAGGCTGAAGGAAGGCAAAATTCAGGGTAACCACAAACCACGCTCAGTCTGGTAGCTAGCCCTATCAGAACAGGAGAGGGCTCTCTCCAAGTCACGCTTAGTGAATAGATAAATGAAACCGTCTGAGATGAGTTACAGTGAAATATTGATCTTAGGCTAGTAAGTGAATATGGATACAAGAAACAATTTTATGAATGACTGAGTTTTTGGGATTGTATGGGACCAACAGACAGTAATGAATAGAGAATTTAATACAAAGGCACAAATTATTTCGTGAGGAAAGACCGGCAGAAAGTATAGCAATTTAGTTCAAAATAAAGCAGAATGGAGAGATTTCTTAGGAGAGTGAAAAGGGCATAAGTACATGAATCCTTTTCAACGGAAGAAGAACACTAAACATGAAATTTTCCCACAGGTAGAGTAATATAAATGAATTCTATCTTATCTAACTTAGAAACTTTCACTGGAAATGAATATGAAATGAACTGTGAAACATAACGAAATACATATGAAACATAAGAGACACATTTTCTACACTCACAACCACATGAATCTCATGGAACAGAGCCACTGCCTTTCATTAATCCTCTGTCAAAATATACAATGAAGAACTGAGTTTCTCTCCCACAGTCTCCCAAAAATTACAAGCCAACCAACCCTTTGCAAATGGTTTGCATACAATATATAGAATGTGCCATGAAGAGATACAATGCCCAAGGGTTGGGGAGTTACTCGAATTATTACAAAATGGAGGTGGAAAGCCAAGCATTAGCTACAGGTGCAGCATTACAAACATGACAAATGGCTTAGGTGACTGCTCGCCTTCCTTTTCCACTTGGATAGAAGCCAATATGGAGTGAAAATACTTTAAATGCTGCCTTAGGTGCTGAAAAAGTGAAGTTTAGATGAGAGGGCCCACTTGTGAAAAGTCGCGAATCGAAATTTCGCGAAACGGAGGTGAAATTGGCTTTTTTTCCTATATGTGCCGCGCCACTTTGGAGTCTATTTTGAGTCACTTACATGAGTCCAAAATGTGCCCAAGTGTGCTTGTTGGGAATCCTATCATGTCTACTTTCTAACCCAAGTGGAATTTCTGAATTTGGTTCTCATTTTCCCCTCCAAATCTTCATTCTCCCAAGACTGCTTCCTATGTGTCAAAATAGGGGCAGAGAGGTCATTTTTTGGGTGTTTTTGACCTCCTGGAGACTCAAATCATGCCCAAATTTCTTTTCCAAGAACTAGTAGTCGTGATTTTTCATGCTGAACCCAAAAATGCAAGCCATTTCCGATTTGGAGCTCCCAATTCTAAGTGTCGCGCCACTGGAAAAAACTTGTGTTTTGACCAAAAAATTACCATGTGATCAAAATTGCCCCAAATTTCTTGAAATTTGGGCTGGAGGCTCTCTATGAAGTGCTATGCTATGCCAAAGAAGCTTCAGCCAAGATTCGAAGCCGATCTTGCTCTTTGGCCTCTTTTGCCTCTTTTTTTTCTTTGCTCAATTTTGCCTTCAAGCTCTTTATCCGGGCCTTTGCACTCATATTTCATGCCCTGTAATGGAAAGCCATGTGTCTTAGTAAGGCATGGTCCTTGTCGGTCTTGTCCAGTAACCTCTCCAAGTGCATGTTAACTCTCTCGAGATTGGCCTCCCGGTCCTCATTGATCTCTTGCTCCAATGACATGAGCTCAACTCTTCTCCTTTGTGCAGCTTGGCGATGCTCACGAATGTTTTGTAGCTCCATGATCGCTCGCTGATCCTCAAGCTATTTATTCCTCTGCTCCAGATATTTCATGTTCCATTTGGCTCTTTCTAAATCAAGGGATAAGGCTTCAATCTCTGATTGCTGCTCCTGGATGATCTCTTTAAGCTCTGCATTTGTCGGTTTTGTATCTGTCTCATCATCATGAAGGAGAATGAATTCAGTCTCTCGTTCACCTGATGGCTCACCTGAAGGCCCCTCATCATGCATTGGCTCCTTACCTATGTCCTGTTCCTGTGTCGTCGATGCCGGAAGCGAGGCCCCTTCCACCCCGGGTGGAGATAACACTCGCTTTTCCGCTGCAAACAAATGTCTACTACCTCTCTGATAGGTGATGAATACTGGCATAGTAGCGGCCTCATGGTGCTCATACTGGTGAGAAGGACCACCTATCTCATGATCTACCTCTGCTAGTACCTGTGAAGTGCTGAAGAAGTCACGGGAGATGAAGTCCTCCCAAGTAATGCCCTGCAATCCCAACTGATGGTCCACCAAAATCCGGATAAGAGCAAAGTGATAAACACTGTTAAGTTGCTGTTGAGGGGTCTTATGCTGCATGAAAGTGTTCATCCTCTCTATGTTTATACAAATAAAAAATGGGAGGTTCATCATCTGCACCCTGGTAAGGTGCATGAGCAACCTGATGTGATAGGTATATAGACGAGAGAACCTCCGCTCACAGCTAAAGTACTTCATGATCAACCTCATGAGTGGAGCATACTCATTTCTCAAATATCAGGATGGAAAGACTCTTTTGAGCTGCCTCAAACAATTGGCCTTAATGTAAGGATCATAATGCTGCCTATCCACCTTCTTCTTCTTATGCCACTGCTCTCCAACATTTGGTATGCCTGTTGCCACTGAGATAGTTTCAAGTGTCAATGTGAGGGTGACCCTGGCCAAGATAGACTGACCTCCATGTAGGTGAAGCACAAAAAGACGGGCCAACTCATGATGAACTCTAACATTAGCCACCCTTTGACAAAATTCAAAACATGCTAGGTGCTGGAAACATGACATAGCAAGAGGGCATGCCTGCAATTTAGTGAGGGTGTTTGGCTCATCCCTAACATGTTTGCCACTCTTGTGATGTCTCCTGGGAGCCTGTTCTTCCGGGGATGTATCACTTTGAGTCTCCACCTCATACTCTGATGAACCCTTAGATGCCATGACTATTGTTTATGTACTGTGCTTGGACTTCCCTTTGATGATGGTGAAACTAGGTGTTTTTGTGATATCTGCCAATTTGAGGGGCTTCACAAAAAATTTGGGGAAGATTGGCACTGTTTTGGCGCTTTGTCTGTGTGAAACATGGGCAAAACCCAGTGCGCCGCACCCTGGGTGTGTGTCATGCTCATTGGAAAAATATATTGAGGGCTGGCTCTATGTGCGTCGTGCCCTCTGTGTGCATCGCGCCCCTGTGTATATGCATCGCACCCTGAAAACTGCCTCCAACCTTGCTCCAAACGCGCACGATGCACACTCAAACACTTTGCAATGTTTCCCTATGCACTTGCTTTGCACAATGACTTTGATTTTGGTGGAAACTTGTTTATAAAGACTTGGAAGTGATGGGTTAAATTTTTTCTTCTCCAAGAACCCATTTTTCTAATGTTATGTTTTGACACTTTTTCACTGACTTAAAGCAACACTGATTTTCACTTTCCCTTTGAAATTTTAGCTCAAATGATGAAATTTTTGGCAATTTTTGCAGGGATTGCATGACAAGACATTTGGCCACAGAAACCATGACTGCATCTGAAGAAATCAATTGGCGACCTTTTGAAAATTTTATCACAAATGACACTGTTTGATTTTTCTTCAAAACAGAGTTTTGAAGAACAGTCGAAGTTTATCAATATGACGATGAAACTCTCTGAATCATTACTTTGTAAGGGCCTCACTCTGGCCTGCATGGCTTTACTAGACATATTTAAAGATCAAATTGATTAATCCCTATACCTAATTATCGAAAATGACTTTTGTCCATTAAAGGACCAGACCTTGACTGTCATGGACTTTGGTGATCATTGACAAAATACCTAAGCCATCAGTAGCCAGACATGGGGGGGAAATGACTAGCATGACCTTTTCCGTCAGCTTATGGCATGCCCCTAGCGGAATGCAGCTGAGTGAATGGAGTGGGACTCCTAAAAATGAAATGCATAAAGATTTTTGATCTCTGACGGGGGACTGACCAGACCGACTCTAACAGGGTGGAAGAAGGAAGCCAAGGTTTTGTCAATCTACTCCAATCAAAATGAATAGCCTCAATGCTTGGATGGGGCTCAAAAGAAATAACTGAAATTCCCCCATGTGTATAAGAGTTTTAGGTTACATGATGAACCTAAGTGGTATGAAGTTCACTCTCTAAATGGACAGTTGGATTGACCGAAGATGGAATTGATTCGACAACTTGATCAACAAATAATCCATCAATTTGAGTGATACATGTTTCTCTATCCAACGGAAGAGTGAGATTGATTTTAGTTGGATTTATATCAATCACTTCGTTAACTAATGGTAGGAGGAAGAAAGTTCATGGTAATTAGTTGGAAGTTATTGGTGTGAAACAATAAGCTTTTCCAACAATTTTGAGGCTTCATCCATGTGAGGGAAAAGGTGACTATGATGATTCCCTTTACATAACCTAAAAGGAAACTTGACCTTAATATTTTTCCTTGGAATCTGAGAATCACGAGTTGATGGATCAATATTAAGTGATGAGAATTATTTTACCATACTTCCAAAACATTAGGAATACTAGGACAATTGACAAGGAAGTAGTCACCCTTACAAATCTTGCAAGGGTATTTGGGCTTACAATGTATTGTAGAATTTTCCTCAACATAACCAATGCTTATGGCCATGGTTGGTTGGTTGACTTATTTCTTATCTTGCTTCTTCTTCTTAGTCACCGGGTTACTATCATCAAGACTTTTACCAAGAGAAGAAGAAGAAAGGGAGGAGGACATGTTGGATGAAGAAAGTAAAGGGTCAACATTAGGTTGGTGATGTTGAGATGGTCAACTCGGTTGAGGTGAAAAACTCAGTTGAGATGGTACAATTGGAGTATTTGGAATTAAATAAGTTGAGAATAGCAATACAGGTTAACCTATCGTGAATTCAAGAAGTGACAATGTAGCCATATAAGGAGGACCGACATTTGAAAAATCAGGAAAAGGATTAGGATTCTCATTAAAAGAGAGGTATTTATTAGTAACTTCTAACATTGTTTCCATTAGATTCAATCCAAATAAGTTTACATTTTAATATTAAATAATATTCACAATCCACACCTAAGGTCTTGAAAAAATTAAAAACAAACAAGGTAACACACAGAAAAAAATGGATTCAAACCATACAAACAAACCTTTCATAGAGGTCAATATTTACTAGTTGGTGATGAAATCCAACATTGCAAAGATCAAAGTGAAACTTTTTATAGATATGAGTGTTTGGAACCAGTTACCCTAACAATCTTCTTAATGAAATAGTCTAGTGCAAGTAACTTGGCTTATGCCATCTCGAGCAAAGATTACCCTCAAAAACTCCAAGTGAGTGTAGTCAACATCTATTCCAGGTACAACATGACCTTCCCTCTGTCGTCACCTTAGGTAGAGCCATAGCATTATGGTCACTAAGTTTACCAACTACAATAATTTTACCTGGGGGGATAGTCGTAAATTGGACGTACATGCAAGGGTAGAGTAACAAAGCTCAATCCCCTTGAAAGCTCCTCAACGTGGTTAATTGGAGGTTTAATTTCAAGTAACCCCAAGTACCTTTTAGCACCATTGTAATACATGAAAACTATTCTATCATAGCCAATGAAGTGGGTATGATCACTTCACGAGATCCAACATGATCTCATGCTTAACTCATGTATAAGAAGAGATTCCCAGAGCAAAACTAAAATAATTGGATATCTCTCCCTAACTCAAGATTCTATTGTTTGTATGTAGCTTTAGAAATTTTACTTACTTTCCTATTCCAAATCCCTACAACGTAATCTATTTTAGGTGGAAAGAGCCCTAAAAATAATAAAAATTCTAAATGAATTTTATTAACATTGTGTTATTAAGTTGTTATTTACTCAAAGGCTAAATGGACGTGAAACTGATGGTATTATGACTTGACTCAAAACTCTAACGCATCAAATATGAAATTTGTAATCTTTTCATTTCAATGAATTCTAGCTAGAGTAAGTAGAGAGGTTCTTATTTAAAAAATTAACTCCACAATGTACCACTTCTAAAATTTTCAATGCAATTTAAAGCTCTAAGTTGCAAACTACACAATGTAGTCTATGCACATTTTGCTTGAAAACTATGAAAATGTAATTTATGCATTATTTGCAAGAACACTATGCAAATGTAATATATGCACAATTTCCATTCATGAAATGAGAATTATAACCATGAAAGTGTAATATATGCAAGAGAATTCTTCAAAACAAACACAAGATGATTCCAAATTAGCGAAAGAACAAGAAGACTATTTCATTTCACTAATACAACTAAAGAACCAATCAAGTGCATGTAAAGGAAATCGAGTGAAAATTCCTAAGATAAAAAATAATGACACTAAAAGGAAATTAACACTCAGACACAATTCAACCCCCCACTTCCCCCCCCCCCCTCCCCACTAAGCGATTGAGGGGGATTTGTTTTTTGCAAAAATGAAAGCAAAAACATGCAAAAATTGTTAAGAAATTGAGACAAATATTTGAGCAATGATCGAAGGAAATCAAATTCAAAACACCTAATGAAATCCATAAAATGAAAATTCTTGAATGAATGTTATGAAATTGGTGGGCTCCAATATTGCAGCAATAATGTTGCAACTCCTAGGGCTCCTTTCTTTACTTTTATCAACCCGGTAGTTCGTAACAAACTTGGAAGCGATGGTGCTATATGCACAAGTACTAGCTCTTACTGCAGGCTGTCACTTGATCAGCTGGCACAAGTTCACTAGGAGCTTAAGCCAACTTCTATGAGTTTTTAGAAGAAGATTTTAAATGTGATGGATGAAAGCTAACTCAAAAGAGGCTAATCTACTTGCAGAAAGAAGCTGAAAACTGAAAGGAAATGCAAACCCTAGTTTTACTGACTAGCCCTACTGGTGCAAGAAAAGAGATGAAAGTGGTGGAAATGGATGCCATTGACTCTTGGAAAGGTAAAATGCATGTGACTAAGCTACTTCTGAAGTAAAATATGGAAAAAGCATCTTTTTTTATTTTTGAGTAAGTTGGCAGAATTATTATGCATGTGCTTTAACTATTTGTTTTGTTGTGCAGAGGTTGACTGGAAAAAGGAAATGGAATGGGTGCTTGCAGGAGGTTGGGAAGGTGAGAAGAGGGCCTAAGGGGTCCCTAGCACCCTTCCAAAGAGTTTCACAGTGATCAGATCTCGAAAAACTGCTCATGTGAACTTCTACAGGAAGTCTGCAGGGGTTCTACAGGATGTTCTACAGGAAGAGCTGAAAGAGGATTTTGGAGAGTTGATGATGGAAAAGCGGTGGGAAAGTGGAAATGAAGGATGGATAAGGTTGTTAAGAGGTGTGGGACCTGGTAAATGAAGCTAAGGAGTGATGAAGATGGTTGGATTTGTTCAAGGATGGAGGGAGCAATGTTGCACAAGAATGTAGAAATTAGGGCAAATTGGAAAAGTGTGGAAAATGGAGTAAGAAATATGGAATTTGGGGTTGGAGTAGGTTGTGTGATGAAAGAAGGATAGGTAGGGATGGATCACAGATGCTCTACACACTATTTCTCAAAACTGATCGAAGAAAGACTAGAAAATCCAGAGATCTAGCTATTTTGACCTACTTTGACCTACAAACCAGAAATATGATGAACAAAAGTTTATTGGCAGAAAATCATGCAAGATAACTATGGAAACTAAGCAAGAATAGATTCTAAACATGCAATTACAACTGGTATCAACTTTCCTAACTAAAAATCTAACACTAGCAATTGCATGAAGAGGCAAAAATAGTGTTTTTGTGCAACAAGTATGCTTTGGTTTCAGCTCATGGTCTCAAGGAGGGAGAGGTGAGATCAAGGATTTCTTGATGGATTTTCTGCAGATATTTTTTGTTATCAAATTGTCAAATCAACCTGAAGCATGAAAAACTATGTTAATCACCAAAAACAACTTAAGTAACAAAGCAAGATTTTAACCTAAATAACAGAAATCATTCTATGAATGCAGCAAAGACACATAAAAGTACACAAAGGAGGTATTGGAAATTGGGTTGGGTCCAACCCCAAGAGATACAACGTCCTAAGAAAGATCAGAGCTGGTGCAAATCAAGACTCATCTTTATTGATCAAGAGATAATAATTACATCCCAAAAACTGTCTACAAGAAAAGGCTCGAAAATGTGCTGAAATGCAGAGCTAACCTACTGACTAAAATCTAACTAACATCTGACTAAAATCTGACTAACTCCTGACTAACTTCTGACTAGCCAAACTGAGACCCTAAGCCTTCTTATTTATACAAATTGAGGACCCCAATAGTCCTCCTAAACTTTAGGAACTCGACTACCAAAACTTGTAGTTAACAACAACTTTACTAGCCCTGCTCGGCTGCCCTTGTGATCATCGATGTGGTGGCCCTTGAACTTCAAGCTGCTAGTGGAGAATTTGAGGTAAGGGCTCATAAATGAAGGGGACACCTTCCTACAAATCCTCTCCCTTGTTCTTCCACGAATTTGGCTACCAAGTGCTCATTAAAACCTTTGATTTTGTCTCGAAATTGACCAAAAATCTGCATAAAGCACACATTAGACTGTTTGGCATAATGACTAACCCAATTCACTCTATTAGAATAAATATAATAAAAAACATGCAATAAACTAATCAAAATGGTGGATTAAGTCGAATTAGGAGGCTAAATGAGCCCATATAATTACCCATTTATGGGGCTCATCATAACCCCCCTACTGAAAGTGTTGCTCATCCTCTGAGCAACTAATCTATCTTCATCTTTGATGGTCTTGGTGGCCTCCTTATCACCCAAAGCTTCTGATGTGGTCTACTCATGTGTGCCATAAAATTCTGCTTTCTTGTCCATGTCCTTCCACTGTTCCTCCTATTTTTCTTGTTTAAATTCTTGTGCTTTCGCTGGCCTTGAAATACATGGAGGTTTGCCTTTTTCTTTTTCCTTTTTGTTTTGTAGGTGTGCTTAATGCAACAAGCACAATTGTTGCTTCCCTACCAACATTGCAGGGGATTTCTCTTTCTATTTTCTTTTCCTTCACTTCCTGTAGAAATCTCTATGTCCCTTGTTTCTTCTTGTGTCCTTGATATCTCAGGGTGTGTCTCTTCTTCCTTTGTTTCCTCTTCTTTTTTCTTTTCTGCCTCTGTTAGCTTTTCTTCCTCAAGGTCTGTTTTGGTTTTCTTCTCATCTTGTTTAGTTTTTGCCTTCTCTGCTTTAGTCTTTTTCTTTTTTGTTCTAGGTCTTCCTTGTCATCTTTTGTTTTGATTTCCTCCTCTGTTTCAAGTTCTTCTTTTTCACAACATCAATTTGCAATTTTTTCTTCAAACTGTTTCCAACTTGAATTTGCTTCTCAGTTTTTGAGAAAAATCAATGCTTTTGACAGAACAAAGAATATTTATAACACAATGTTTTTTCTTTAGAGAGTGGATAGTCTTGCAAATTTTGTTTTTCACAGGTTGGCTTCTATGGTTGCATCCCTTTTCTCAGAAGAATGTGAGAAAGAAAAAGGCAGATTTTGGATGCAGAGCAGAAAAACGGAGAGACTGTGTAGAACTCAGAGAAGGAAAAAAAACATAGGCAGACTTTTAAGCTTCACTTTCCTTTCTTTCAACCCAATATTGTGTTTTTAATCCTCCACCTTATATAAATATATCCTATGCAGAGTACTTTCCCGAGCCTACCTCTTTTCAAGCTCGAATTTTGATAAAAATCTCAAATTCTCTAGCTGCAGAACTGCTCTTTGCCTTTCCTGTAGAAATCTTCCTGTAGATAGTGTTCATGTAGAATGAAACTGCACTTCCTGTAGAGCCTGATAGGCAGGAGATTTAAAAAAAACAGGCAGAAATCTGGCGGAGGACGACTTTTTAGCTGCACTGGAAGTGGTGGATGTGTACTCCAGTCGAGAATGTCGTGAAGGCACAGTGAACAAGGAGTGGTGAATGCGTTAACTAAGCTTTCTTTTAACTGCTGGCGTGATTCGTGGTGAGGAGCTAAGGTGGCTGGATGTACGTTGGCCCCATGCAGACTACAGTGCTGTTATGAAACTGTATGCTACTTGCACATAATCACTTCCATCAATTATGTTGGAGTTTAAATAGCCAACACTACCTGTTTTCAATTTTCTTCCCGAGATGGATGAGCACACGTGCCGATTGCACCCACTGTTGTTTGAACTAGATGAGACACTGTCTGAACTGGATGAGGGTGGCCAGTTAACTGGCCACCGATCTTGTTTAATCACAACCATTTCATTGTCCATGCAGTTCTTAAATTACATTCATGCAATAGAGAAACGGGTTTAGTCATGTACCTGGAAGTCGAATGCATTTGCTGTGAGGTGATGTGGCCTTTCCTTCTACTGCATGCCTTTGTTTCTGTGGATGCATGCTGGTCTGGTTGCTAATACATGGCTATTTCTCTTGAGTAGGTATCCTCTGGCTAGATATAAGCTACAAGAGTCTATTTCAACATTCAAATTTGCACCCTCATGCTGTTGATGCTAGATTTTTGCAGGACAACAACTTGTTTTGTCCATAGCTTCCAAACAATAGATTGGATTGACCTGAAAATTTTTGAGCATGCTTCTATCATCGTTATGCACCTCGCATAGCAAAATTATGGTCAATGGATAAATAGATTTCGAGAAAAACTGAAAATGGCTGAAGGTGACAGAGGTCAATTTCTCAGAAACCGTGTACTGGAATTGGCTGAAATTGCTTGGACATGTTACTATCACCCATATGCATCTCCCCATGAAATAGGTTTTGAAATGGATGCACAGATATGGAGAAAATGCAAAAATGGCTGAAGGTGATGGAGGCTGATTTCTTGGAGACTGTGCACTGGAATTGGCTGAAATCGCTCGGGCATGTTGCCATCATCCCTATACAAATCCCCATAAAATAGTTTTTTAAATGGATGCATGGTTTTCAAGTTAGGGAAAAACAAATTTATGCTCTATGTATTTTTGTATCAAAGCATTCTGTAGTTTTTGCACAGTAAGGAAAAAATGAGCTTGGGCTATAATGTAGACTTGGGTCTCGGCTAATGAGGAATCTAGATGGAGGATAACAGGTATGGTGAGTGAAAAACTGCTGCTTGATTTTTCATTAAGGAGTTTTTGCTGGCAGTATGAAAAAAACAAGATTTCTGTGTGTGACTATGCTGGAACATAACAAAATGAGTGAAATGGAGGTGTACAGAGATGGAAAAAGGTGACATATGGTGATGGATGGAAGCAGGGATGTTTACAGGCCTCATGGACAGATTCCCAACCTTCGGGTCCTCCTCGGAGATCGATCTTGGCTTGTTTGTTGGCTCTACATGATCTTCCTGTAGAAGACACAAAACTTCCTGTAGAAAACACATAACTTCCTGTAGAAGGTGAAATCTCAGTCCGAATGAGACCAGATCTTGGGAAAGGGTAGTGGTAATGGAGGAATGGATTGTGAGGGATGCTTGTAGCCTGGTGCTAACTTCTGTCTTTGTCTTGTGCGATCCTCCTAACCTGCAATGTCCTTCCTACAACCTACAATTATTCAACGGAAATTAGATTTATTTTTCTTTTTCTCTTTTCTTCTTTCTTTTTCCCTTTTTTGAAAACAACTATGGCGCCTCATAGAGGTTTTCACCCTAATTGCCTGCCCTGGGTGCCTCCAAGGGCGTTTTTCACACAAGGATCTTATTATCTTTTTCTTTTCTCTTCTTTCCAACCCATTGATTGCCTCATGGAGGTTTTCAATCAATGAGCCAATCTGAGGCACCTCCGAGGAGGTTTTCACCTTACATTTTTATTTTCCTCTTATTTTCATTTTTCCTTTTTTCTTACGCTACACTACTTGAAAAACAACATCATTTTCATGCATAAGAATACTTCCAATGGAGCCATGTGCACATCAAGATTAGAGACAAAATGATGTGGAGGTTTGAAATGCATGCTTTGACAGGTATTTGGATTTCAGAGACCAAATGATTTGACTTTGAAGGGATGAAGCATAGCTGAGGAAGAGAGTATTGTTTCAACTTAGTGACCATATGGAACCATATCTCAATATAGCTCTGATATCCTTGGTCCTTTTACTGATTTAGATCATTCTTCATGTCACCTTCTACCATGACCTTCTCATCTTCCCCTTTTTGCTGATTTTTCTCTTGAATACACGAAGGATTTGATGGTAACCATGAAGGCACTCTCTCGATCTCTGCTTCTGATGTCTTCTCTTCATCAATTGTAGCCCATGGTCCTTTGATCTCCTCTTTTGAATGTTATTTTGCTGGATGTCTTCAATGCTGTCAATATAATATCTTTTTTGCAATACTCTTCTTGAGCTATGGTGAATATCATTGAGCTCAAGAGGAGTTGTTTGGACATGTTTTGCCTCAGCATTGTAATTGGGTTGAGCTACTCCAGTGTGCGGGTTCGGAAGTGGTGGTACAGGTAGTTGAGTGGGGGTGTATATTTGAGATGTATATTGATGGGGTTGTGGTTGGGTAGGTGGTTTCCCACTATATACTTGTTGAGCTTGCCTATTGTTTGGGTTCGGGTTTGGTTGAGTAGGAATTTGGGGCTGCCTTGGTGGAGCAGGAGGCGATGGTTGCAGTTAAGCAGGTGGTGGAGGAAAAGGAGCGAGAGGAGTGTTGTACTAGGGCCTCCACCCCTGATGAGGTGCATTCCACTGAGGCTATGGTTGAGCATAAGAGTGAAACGAATGAGCAACTGGAGGAGAATGGTATTAAGATGGATACGACCAAGGAGGGGGTGTGGACCAAGAAGGATGAGCAGGGGGACCCCAAGAAGGCATGGAAGTGGCTTGATAGGGGTTATAATAGGTCTAGGATGTCCCTTGCATTCCCTTCTGGTAAATTCTAGGTCCATGTGGCCTCCTTTGGTTCATGAAATAGAGTGGTTCAATGGATCCATTGGCCCTCTGATATGCAAATTTAATTCCGGGCAAGGAAGGGCACTGATTTGTAGGATGGTCTCCTTCATAGATAAAACACACTTCTATGGAGTGCAATGGACATTCGTTCCTAGGATGCTTTCTATTGCACCTGGGAAAAAATATGGCCAAAGCCCTCTTGGCTTCCTCTTGCTTCCTTTGGATCTGCAAGGTATCCATTTGCATGGCAACCATCTACCTTATCTCACTCTTTGGATCTTCCCACATGTTTCCAATTTCACCTTCAATGGATGAGTTGGAAGAAGAGGTAATTTTCAGCCATTTGCTCCAGAGGAATGTTTTCTTCTTCTTCTCCCCTGAGGTTCTTCAAATATGTATTGCTATCCACCAAAGGGTTCTTCTTAATCACAACCATCGAAGAAGAGAGAGGGTTGGCTGTGTGAAGTAGTGTGGCTATTGTGCAAACATTTTTCTGACTTATCTCTACTCCTACAAAGCATGAAAGGAAATATTTTTGGTTGATTTTTTTTTTTCTCTTTGCTTGTACCTGCAAAACTGAAATAGATTGAACTGCAACTAACTAAAATCTATATTGCTAAAATGAGAATGTAGAATTGAAACAAAAGGAGGAAATGACTAATCTGTGCAGCTGAAATGAAATAACAGAAATGAAATGCTAAGCTATGGTTGCAGAATTGAAATTGCTAAATTGAAATGCTAATTTACGCTTGCGGAATTGAAATTGCAGAATGGAAATGCTAAACTATGCTTTCATAATTGAAATTGCTGAATTGAAATGCTAATCTACGCTTGCTGAAATGAAATGAAAGCAGGAAATGTCTAATCTACTTTTGTGGAAATGAAATTGCAGAATGGAAATGAAACAACTACTCTACTCTTGTTGAAATAAACTACTGAGTAGAAGGTTGCAGTAGAAAATAGAAGAAAATCAGCAATCACTAATACTATGACGCTTCCCCGACAACGGTGCCAAAAATATGGTGGGCTCTAGTATTGCAACAATAATGCTGCAACTCCAGGGGCTCCCTTCTTTACTTTTATCAACCCAGTAGTTTGTAACAAACTTGGAAGCAACGGTGCTATAGGCACAAGTGCTAGCTTTTACTGCACGTTGTCACTTGATCAGCTGACACAAGTTCACTAGGAGCTTAAGCCAACTTCTATGAGTTTTTAGAAGAAGCTTTTAACTGTGATGGACGAAAGCTAACTCAAAAGAGGCTAATGTACTTGCAAAAAGAAGTTGAAAGCTGAAAGGAAATGCAAACCCTGGCAAACCCTAGTTTTACCGACTAGCCCTACTGGTGCAAGAAAAGAGATGAAAGTGGTGGAAATGGATGCCATTCACTCTTGGAAAGGTAAAATGCATGTGACTAAGCTACTTCTAAAGTAAAATCTGGAAAAAGCATCGTTTTGTATTTTTGAGTAAGTTGGCAGAATTATTATGCATGTGCTTTAACTATTTGTTTTGTTGTACAGAGGTTGACTGGCGAAAGGAAATGGAATGGGTGCTTGCAGGAGGTTGGGAAGGTGAGAATAGGGCTTAACGGGTCCCTATCACCCTTCCAAAGAGTTTCACAGTGATCAAAACTCGAAAAACTGCTCACGTGAACTTCTATAGGAACTCTGCAGGGGTTCTACAGGATGTTCTACAGGAAGAGCCGAAAGAGGATTTTGGAGGGTTGATGGAGGAAAAACGGTGGGAAAGTGGAAATGAAGGATGGATAAGGTTGTTAAGAGGTGTGGGACCTGGTAAATGAAGCTAAGGAGTGATTAATATGGTTGGATTTTTTCAAGGATGGAGGGAGCAATGTTGCACAAGAATGTAGAAATTAGGGCAAATTGGAAAAGTGTGGAAAATGGAGGAAGGAATCTAGAATTTGGGATTGGAGCAGGTTATGTGATGAAGGAAGGATAGTCAGGAATGGATCACAGATGATCTGCACACTATTTCTCAAAATTGATCGAAGAAAGACTAGAAAAACCAGAGATCTAGCTATTTTGACCTACTTTGACCTACAAACCAGAAATATGATGAACAGAAGTTTAATGGCAGAAAATCATGCAAGATAACTATGGAAACTAAGCAGGAACAGATTCTAAACATGCAAGTACAGCTGGTATCAACTTTCCTAACTAAAAATCTAACACTAGCAATTGCATGAAGAGGCAAAAACAATGTTTTTGTGGCAGCAAGTATGCCTTGGTCTCAAGGAGGGAGAGGTGAGATCAAGGATTGCTTGATGGCCTTTTTGTAGATCTTTTCTGTTATCAAACTGTCAAATCAACCTGAAGCATGAAAAACTATCTTAATCATCAAAAATAACTTAAGTAACAAAGCAGATTTTAACCTAAATAACAAAAATCATTCTATGAATGCAACAAAGACACATAATAGTACACAAAGGAGGTACTGGCACTTGGGTTGGGCCCAACCCCAAGAGCTACAGCCTCCTAAGAAATATTAGAGCTACTGTAAAGCTAGATTCATATTTATTGATCAAGAGATAATAGTTACATCCCAAAAACTGTCTACAAGAAAAAGCTCGAAAATGTGCTGAAATGCAGAGCTAACTTACTGACTAAAATCTAATTAACATCTGACTAAAATCTGACTAACTCCTGACTAACTTCTAACTAACCAAACTGAGGCCCTAAGCCTTCTTATTTATACAAATTGAGGACCCCAATAGTCCTCCTAAACTTTAGGAACTCGGCTGCCAAAAGTTGTAGTTAACAACAACTTTACTAGCCCTACTCAGCTGCCCTTGTGATCATTGATATGGTGGCCCTTGAACTCCGAGCTGCTGGTGGAGAATTCTAGGTAAGGGCTCATAAATGAAGGGGACACCTTCTTACAAATCCTCTCCCTTGTTCTTCAACGAATTTGGCTGCCAAGTGCTCATTAAAACCTTTGATTTTGTCTCAAAATTGACCAAAAATATGCATAAAGCACACATTAGACTATTTGGCATAATGACTAACCCAATTCACTCTATTAGCATAAATATAATAAAAAACATGCAATAAATTAATGAGAATGGTGGATTAAGTCGAATTAGGAGGCTAAATGATCCCATATAATTAACCATTTCTGGGGCTCATCAAAAATCAAATCTTAAACCGTAATTCTGATTAAACTTCAGTACTGGAATAAAAAAGACTCTTATTTTCAATGCAGCACAAGAAGCACATCTCAGCAAAGCATTAATTCTTGTGAAACCCTACCTTTAAATCCTTGAAAATGGAAAAATATTAAGAAAATTCCTTCACAGCACTTGATCAAACACACGGAGACTAATTGGAGTCATAAACAAATTTAATGAAACCTTAAAAACCAAAAAATCATGCTTTAATAAGAGGAAAAGCTATTTTTTCAAAAAATTCTCTGAGTATACGTAGGCAGAAATTATAGCACAATGGATATGCGCACTATTGCTAAAGGTAATCTACGCATAGTTGTGCTTTGTTTCTAAATAGAAACCATGCAAGTCGAGAAACTTAAAGAAAAAGGAAAAAAGTATCTAAACAAATCACAAAATCTGAAACATCATTAACTTGTCAAGACTGAGATAAAGCTATCAAAAAAAGTTCGAGAATAAAAAACAAGGAGATGGAAAAGAATAATATGTTCCCCAATGGAGTCGCCAATTTGTTAGGTAGATAAATCCCTCTTGCTAACAAGAGAGACCTACCTAGATCCTTGATGTAAACTGGAAACAAACAAACAATCAGGTTAATTCCTTCCCTGGATCTATCATTTCTTGAATCATAAGCTAACAACATGGGAAAAGGAAATTCATACCTTATTACAACATTCTTGATGAAGATCCCCCTTTGTGCTTCAGTGCAAATCCTCCATGCTTGAATCTAGACCTGCACACATGGAAACAACAAAGGATCAAAGACATATGCACATAAATGATTCAATAATTCAAACTAGTGATCAAGGAGACTAGTAACAAACATCATTCAAATGGACAAATATGAATAACATCATTCCAATGGAAAAATATTAATAACATAAGCCATCCATGAAATTCATCAATTAATCCATTAAATAATCCAGTGAGAAGAAATGCTTGTTTGTATTAATTTCATAAACATAAAGGGGCTACAAAACCTATGCCTTGATGTTGTGAAGTGCATCACGTTGATCTCAATCCTCTCCAAGAATGATAAGATCTCTAACCTGATTCCCCCAACATATACTTACTCTCAGAAGCCTCCCTCAATTCCCCCATTATGGCTTGATTAATAGGCCAAAAGGAAGTAGTTTGAGATCCTTAGTCCAAGGATGAGATCCACTAAAAGAGGGATGAGGAATCCTTGAAGAATGGGAATTAGTTTCATAAAAAATGAGGTTAGTCTCGAATAAATATGAGTTCGAGGCTTTCTATTGGGAATGATTCACCCAACAATGCTTCTAGATCTCACTTTTAATTTTTAATTTTTATTGATTTACCTGCGCAGTTTATAGTGGAAGACTGAGCACAGATCTACACATTTTATAGTGGAAGAAATTACACATGTGCGGATTCCGTTAAGAAAAACTATGTAGATGCTTAAAAACAACGCTTTGTACCATGAGATACAGAAATTCCACTTTATTCAACGTTCAAGGGAGTGCTTCATGACACTTGGAAGGATGGTGAGAGATCCAATTTTCATGATTATTTGTCATGGTGACAAAATCAAGTGTAACAATCATCTATTAGCTTCATAAAAGTTGTAGGTGATTTTTTCAACTCAAAAGGCATGAACAACCACTCAAAAAGGCCTTCCTTGGATTTGAAGGCAATCTTCCATACATCTGTGGGTTCTATTGGACCCTAGTGATAGCCAGAGTTCAAATTGATCTTGCTTAAGTACTTGACCCACTTGAGCTGGTCAAGAAGGTCATCAATCCATGGGATTGGATGTCTATTCCTAATAGTGATTTTGTTTAGTGCTCAATAATTAATGTAGAGCCTCTAGGTCCCATCCTTATGTACAAGTATAATTAGGCTCCCACAAGGTGAGGAAGTTGGTCACATGTTCCCCTTTTGCAGCAAATCCTGGATCCACCACTTTATTTCTTCATTTTCTAGAATGGAGAAATGGTATATCAACCCATTGGGTAGAGGTGCTTTGGGATTCATATCAATCAAAAGCTTGACTTGACAGTGCAAAGGTACCCCTGTGGGTGAGGAGAACATTTCCTTGTATTCTTCCATGACATTATCCACCTACTTCTGCTATGTGGAGGAACCCTTCCCACGGACCATGGATTGGCCATGATATTCCCCTTACTTTGAGATCAAATTAGAAAGACAACAAATTTTCCGGTCTAGGAGATGATCTTATTGCATTGCTCAACAAAGATCAAAGAGATGGCGATATGCCGAGCTACCTCTAGTATCATGTATAGCTTATTTCCCAAATTAATAATAATAGTGTGAGTCATGGAATCATAAATAGAATGATGCTTCCACAAGTGTGGTTGGCCTAATAACACATCAAAAACTTCAAGAGGAGCAACATCACACAATACCTCATCCATGAAGGGCTTGATGTTGTAGGGAAGGTGGCACTACTGGATGATGCAAAGATCTCGTCCTTGGTGGAGCCACTCAATGTTGTATGGTTGCAGATGTGGTGTGGTCTATAATCCCAACAATGTAACTACCTCTATTGAGATGAGGTTCTTTTGGATCTTGCTTTCAGCAATGAACTGTAACGAAGATCCCTTCACCCACATTTGTGAATGGAAGAGGCACTCCTCTTCCTTTGGATGTTTGGGCTCAATTTTCTAGACTTTGGTCATGGAAATAGCGGTGTTGGGTTTTACATCAATAATATGATTCCCTTTTTCATTCCCCTTGACAGGTTTTAACTTAGATTTAGAATATACATCTCATTCAAAAGCCTTCAACTCAACCACTAATGATTTCTTGGCATGACACTCACTTTTGGTGTGATTGGAGCTTTTGTGGAACTCACAACACTTTATTATGTCCTTCTTCATCATTGTGGTGTTCTTATTTTCTTGTGGCTTCAATGGGTTGTCCTGGATCACCCTCCCTTGGCTTTGTCATTTGTTTTGTGGTTTGGAGGTGCCTTTTCCTTGCTTCAGATTCCCAGATCCAAAGCCTCGCTTCATCTATTTCAATTTATACTTAGCCTTAAAAACATATCAGTATGTACCGCCCAACGAAGAGATGTCCAGGAGCTCCATCTTGTCCTTGATGTATTTGTGTATATAGTCATGGTACTTGAGTACCAAATGCCACTTATAATCCTTGATACCCAACTTTGTGCAAAGGGAATGAAAATATTTGTGAACTCTGGCATGTGTTGGTCCCCTCCATGCCATAGTGTGGTCCATTTTATTTAGTTTTCTTCATATCTCTCGACAGGATAATATTGTTCCTTGATGACATCTCATAAATAATTCCTAGTGGGTGTGGCTAAAAATAATGAGGGTTCATTCTCGTCCCTCTGCTCACAGTAGGTTTTCCACTAGTCCTTAACTTGGGGGGTGGCTTTGAGGAGTGAAAAAGTAATATTTTCCCTATTGGAAAAATCATGAACCAACATATGCATTTTCATCCAGGAAATTTAGCCATTTATCTATGACATCCGCATCTATCTAGCCTTCAAATATAGGAATGTCAAAGTTAACTTATACATTAAAGGGAGTGGTGCCTCCGTGGTGGCTATTAGATTAAGATGCTTTGTCTGTTGATACTTCCCAAAGGCCGATATGGGAAACATTATCCATCATCTTGTTCCATTTTCACTCGAGGGCATCTTCGAGCAATATTTTGAAAGGATCTCTTGCTCCCTAGTCTTTGTTTTCTTCTGCCATGGGAGGTATTTGGGGTCGACGAGTTCAGTCTTGCAAGGGTTCAATCAGTTCAAGTCCTAACATCTTACACCTCGACCTCCTTGGGGACATGCAAAAAAAAATAGAGAAAGAGTAGACCTCTCTGATACCATTGGTCCATATTTATGGAGGAATGAAATGAAATACAAACTTAAATAGAAACATAGAGCTACAATGAAAACTAGACTTCAATTCATTAATAACAAATACTCAAACTATTTACATGAAAAATGGAAATAAACTAGCTCGATGATGATACTTATCTTTGAGAAGAGATGTGATGGCTACATGCCTTCTGAACCATGTTATAATGGGGCTCAGAGGCCTTTTTATTGAGAAATAATGGAAACCCCTAAACATCCAAAAACCTAACCCTAGGAGATGAAGTGACAAAATTTTGTGGGCCCTATTCAGGTTAGTTGGTACATCAACTTCGAGGGTTCGTAACTTTGTCATAGGATATTTGTTTGACATGTACAATACCTTATTAGAAATATCTATCTGAGGAAAACAACTTTGACGGTAGTCCACTTTTATTGCTATGGGTCTACCCATTTTCCAAAAAAACATCATTTACGGCCTCAAAACGGCTCCAGAAGTTCAGGACCTAAAAATTTTCCAAAAATAATAAATTGTGCTACAATTAAGAAAAATGAAAGAAATAGTGTTGGGGTCCAAGTGGAATAGGTAGGTGGCCACCAATGTCCACCTAGGTCACATGAATCTTTGACAAACAAAACTTCTTTGTGTTATATTTTATCACATAAATGTTACTGTCTATTCGAACAAATTCAACAACTATTTTTCTTATCATCGCAGACATAATTTGAAATTGCTTAGATTTAAATAACACATCATAGCATTGGTCATGCATATGAGACACACTCAGTAAATTATGCTTCAGCAACAAGAAACATATCCTTGGATTTACCTCTTCCATTAGCTAGGTTGACAAATCATTTACTCTCAATCTTACTAGGTGCATTATTTCCAAAGGTCACATTGCCTTTCTCAACTAGTTTCCATGATAAGAACTTACTTTTTTCTCCTGATGTGTGAATGGAATAGCCACAGTCCACATACCAATGGCTACATTCATTCTAGGCACATATAACAATACCGCAATTCTCTATGCTTTTTTTTCCCTTCCAAACTTAAGGTTGATGGCTGGTTTTTCTTGATAATTGGATCAATCATTTTATTTCTAAGACTGCAATTGGTTTCTCTATGACCAAAATTCAGATAGACATAACATTGAATCAATTTTTTCAAAGGAGTGAATGAATTTTTGTACCTGGGTCTGCTTATCCTTTGTCAGAAATTTTTTTTTTTATTTGGGAGATAAACTCTTCTTCATGGCTTCATTTGTCTTAATGATATTCACCCTGCAATATGTTGCCTTGTGACCATAATTTGTACAATTAAAAAATTGTTATGGAAAAATGTCTTCACACCTAAAATAAAAATGTTTTATGAAATCTTCTTGGGCTACTCTCTGATAAATTCAATTTCCCTCTCTACCATTGATCCTCCCTTGGCATGTGGGATTCGAATTGATGTTCAAATTCCCCCTCTTATTTTGTTGTTGTTGATTAGTATTTTGTTGTAAATTGGGTTGTGTTCTTCCATTTTATCCTCGGTGTTGTGTTGTCTCCATTTTTTGTTTCTCACAAAAACAAATCTTGCTTTCCCTTCAAATTAATTGTTGAGCGTGGCTCGACTTCAAATCCAATTCTTTCTTTGTTATTTGAAACCCTTTGAGCACCAAGGAACTCATTCAAACTTTTAGTCCATTTTCCAAATTTCTCATTGAAGATGAGTTGAGTTTTAGATTTTTCAAGTGATTTTCTTAGAGAAACAACTTATCCTTCAAGCCTTTCACAAGCTTTCCTTTTCTTACTAATTTGTTGATTTATAGTTTCTTGAATCTTCTTACCTTCTTCAATTTGTAGGAGCATAGATTATATAGATACATATTTTTCCTTGACCAACAATTCCTTTTGAGTTTATTTTCCTTCCTCATCCTTTGAATCTCTTCAAGAGCACTAACCAAATCTCCTTCTAAATCTACTCCAACCTCTTCTTCATTAGAATTAATAGATTCTGCTTCTAGATTTTCTATGGCCATGAGCATGGATTATTTTGACATTACATAATATTTGTCCTCATCTGATGATTGGCTGCATTCAATTTCAAAAGAGCTATCATCTTGGGTTTAGAGGCCTTTCTTATTAGCCTTATTTCTATCCTTTTGTATTTTTCTAAACCTTTCTCTAGGATAATATTCCTTTTTCTTCTTTTCAGGACACTTGGAGGCATAGTGACTTACTTAACCAAAATTAAAGAACTTAAAAGGTATCTTTCTGTTGTACTTATGTGAGCCTCTCTTGAGATTCCTCTTCATCTTATTCACAACATGAATCATCATGTTCTTCCTTGGGCTTCTTATTAGCTTTGAAGGTTGACTCCTTTGTTGTTGGCTTTCCATTGGTAATTCTCATCTCATAGGTAGTGAGAGTACCAAGTAAATGATCCAATGCAAGAGACTTCATATTTTTCATTTCCTCAATGATTTAACCCTTGGGATTAAATCTCTCAGGGAGAGTTCTCAACACATTTTGATTTACTATTGGTTCTTCTAAATTTTCCTCAAGACCGCTTATAGTGTTCACAACCTCATCAAATCTTAGAAAGTATTTAGTAATATATTCATCATCATACATCTTCAAAGACTCAACTTTCATTCTAAAACCTTGAAGTTTGGCTTTATTTACCTTGTTGTCACCTTCATAGTAGTTTCTCATCTTGTCCCAAATGGATTTTTCAATAAGCATTCCACGACCTTGACTAGTTCTAATTCAAGTAGGCTAGCAAGTAGGGTATTCACAGCTTTAGTATTACATGTAAATTCCATCTTCTAATCTTTAATAATCAATGATCGAGGCTTTTTATATTCTTCTTCCAGTGCATCCCATACATCAACTCAAATTGATTGAGTATAGGTTTTCATTTCGACTTTCCAAAATACATAGTTTGTTCCATTGAACATCGGTGCCTTATTGGTGTATTATCCTTCTTGGTTTTCCATGGTCCTTGATCTTTATTCTATTTGTTAAAGTGATCCTATAGCAACCAAAGCTCAAATACCAATTGTTAGAAACTAGGATAATATTGAGAGGGGAGGTGATTCAATATTGTAGGAATTTTAAAATTATCTTTCACTAGTAAAGATTGTTAGGACACCAATAAATACTTCAACAAAAATTCATATAAGCACCACAAGGATAAATTATTAGAAACACGAATATAAAACATAAATTATTCAAACTTCTCTTAAATTATTTCCACCAAGGCAAGATTCTACTTGGTATTACAAATTTCTTTGGCTACAACTAGAAGGAAGCTACTACTCCCTAATTTATCAACTACAACTGAAAGGATATACAACCCCTATTTTATCATCTACCACTAAAAGAAGCTACAACCCCTGAATATTTACCAGCCACTACTAGAAGGAGATACAACCCCTGATCTGAAATCTACCACTTGCTTAACCTCAATGATTCATCTTTCATTCCATTTTTGAACTCAAATCATGAAGGCCACTTATTTTCATAAAAAATAATATTACTGACCTCAATTACTCATCACAAACACAATAAAACCACCTTCAACAATGTTTGATCATTGATCAATCCACCAACATTCACCTCTAAATGCTAATTGAACCACTAACACACCATGTAACCAAAAACAACTCTTGCAAATTTGATTATGCTTGTGTAGAAATTAGGGCTAATATTTTTGGCTTTCGAGCTTGAGCTAACTTCAATTCTTTTTCTTCCAGGAATATTTTTTTTTCTTAGATACCACTTTTATGAAGTATCCTGAATCTTGTCTTTAAGTCTTCTAACTCTTCTCCCTTGTCTCTATAAATAAACCTGAGTTAAACTGCTCAATTTTGTAATTTTGGAAATTTAATAGGTTTTATTTGTGACTTTCTAAATTTGGATAACTCCAAATCTAGACATACTGCTAAATATTCATCCAAATTTGTCCATTCTAATGCTAAAAATTCTCAAACTTCTAGTGCCCTTCATCGACTGATGGAGCGCTTGTTCTTTAGCAATTTCACCTTATGACCTAGGGTCGCGACGAAGCTGATATTAGGTTGGGGGTTGAATGAGGTTAGAGATTTATCAATTTTCACTTTCCTCATTCACTTCCCGACTCCCAACTAGAAATTTTCAAATACTAGCCCTAGTATGAATTTCAATGCAGGTCAAGAGGACAAAGATCAACCTATACTCCCTATTGTGTGTGAGTAATTTCCTCCAATTTCCTTGAGGCCCAACTTGTCCAATTTATCTGAATTTTTTGAAAATTAATTACACAGGAAAGTCTCATTAAACATGACCTCTGGCTTGAACTCCAAGGGACTACCACATCATCCTAGTCATGTCATCCTTGAGTCATTTTTTCCATGTGGCGGCTCCTCAATGATTCCACATGTCAATCGGATTTGTCCACTTGGGCACTTGAAAAAGTTGAAAACACATGCCAAGTGTCACATCCACATAGGTGCCACATCATTGCTAACATCATGTTGGTGTCATCATCCACCTATGTCTCCACCTATGCATCTGCATCACCTTTGTCAGCGAGTAAAATAACACCATGTGCGACTGAAAAAATTTCTCGGACCTTAGCTTTTCAATGAATTTTCTTTATAAAATAAAATTTCTGAAATAGGTTAGGGGTCGGGGGTCGAAGCTAATTCTTGGTTGTGCACCTGCAGTAGCTCCCGACTCCCAACTATGCTAAAGGGAGAAGTCTTGACCTCCAAATACTCTGCCAAGTTTGGCCAAATTCCAAAACTAACTCCAACTAAGACCATCACCATATCTTTAGCTGCAACCTTTAACTTTGTGGCTTGTCACCTTTGACTGAAAATAACTTCTAATTTAGGAGGCTATTTGAAAACTTCTACATACCACTTGAAATCTCTTTTATTGCTCTATCCAGTTGAGCACTTTATAAAATCACTTGAGATGATCTTCTAAATTGGAAATTAATCCAAAGTCTTTGATCCTTGACCATCTTTGTCTTTTCCATACTTGAGGTTATCTTTTTCTTTGACCATTCTACTTGCAACCATCTTTTACTTTTCCATCATATTCTTTGTCTTTACCATCAATGACATTCATTTGTAACTTCTTGTTTAATGCCCTCTATTTCTTGTTGAATTCCCAAGGGGGTATGCTCCCAAAAATATTAGTTGTAGCATGAGATCTAGCCTTGGCTGGGGCACTGCTGCGAACTCCACGGTCCCTAAATTCTCATCTCAAGTGGGATCTTTGAGAGGGAATATTGAAAAAATGAGATAGCAAGTTCTCTCGACACATATATAGAAAGGTGTGAAAACTTAAATAGAGAGAAGTAACACTAGGATGTTGGCTTGAGATAACCAACCATGGGATATATGCAAAAAATACAAAAAAAATTGACCAACACAAGAAAGAGAGAACTCACAAGTAGGTGAAGCTCCCACTATAATAAACTAAGTGAAGTGCAAACAAGAACCAAAAAAAGAAACTGAAGTTGTGATAACATATAACTAAATCTTTTGCTGGTGGTGGGAAGTGTTGAAAAGGGGAGACAAGGCTTAGAACCAGGGCCCCCCACTCTATGAAAAAATATACTTTCCCTCACTCATAACCTAGCTAGAGTCGATGTTCAATCACTTAGATAGGAACAAGATAAAGGGGAGGACTAGGCCAAGAGGGTATGATCCTTCCTTCTAAATATTGCTATCATAAAAATGGAATAAATCTAGAGCTCATAGAAATATTCTAGATTGTCTTTGGAGGTAGCTAAAATCACTTGCAAAAATTAAAGAATGACCTCTTGACATTCCAATTTGAGCTAGAAAAACTTCTCCCTATGCATTGGGACTACCAATACCATCAATGGTGGCCTCTGAAGCTCGTTGTGGATTGATTGCACATTAAAGCCTGAATGGACATGCAATCCCTTCGACGTGATTTCCAAATTTCTAATTTGAAGGCTAAGTAAATTCAAATGGTGTGGGATGGAATATTTTGGACACCTTTTCCCCCCAATCCTTGACCATTTTACCTTTGAACCCATGGACTTTACATCACAATTACCTTTTTCCTGGTTGTAAGAATTCATTTTTGTCATAACATATTATCTTTCCATCTTTGTTAGATATGAATGAGGTGATATCCTTTTTTATGGCTAACCAATGAAATTGTGGACAAAATGCTCTATGGTTCTATTTGTTTCAGGTGATGCTTCCAAAACCATAGCCAAAGGATGAATAATGGATTTTGAGTACTTGTTGTTACACCTCAAACATTGTTGTTACACTCCAAACTGTTGTTACAGCTCAGGCGTCTTTGTTACACCTTAAGCATTGTTGTTACACTATGAGACATTGACTACTTTGCAACCATCTAAGGACTGTGGGTACTATTCCATAGGACAACTGTCATGAAGATTGTATTATCCATAGGAAACTAGGGAATCAAGATAGTTGTGATTTTGGAGAATGATGTAACAACAATAAGCCTTGTATTTAGAAATTTTTGTAACGATTTCTATTTTCTATCTATATTGATTAGCATGAGAATTGTGAGATTCTCATGACTGATCCATTTCTTATTTTGAATATGTCAATATTATAAAGGGAACTTGGTTCCAAGTAACAGAGGATAAGTATCATTATTTTACTCCTGTAATTCATAAGCATTTCTTAATACAAGGAGTAGCGTTGTTGTTGCTTTCACAACTGTGGTGTTGATGTTTTATTAATTCGTAATTCATCCTTGCACACTGCTAGGGAGGACGGGCCATCCTCTTTAGTAGGGATTGCAATAGAAGCAGTAGTGTAGTGGTAGATCAATTATTGTTCCTTTCTATAAGTGTGAAATTATTCTTGTCGCTGTGTAATTTATAGAATGGGTTTGTTTCTGTTTCCAGATTTATGATACGATGTCACACAGGATTGGGTTGAACATAATATTCAGTTAGTCATATTAGTTATTGGTTTGGTGTGTGGCGCACCTTTCCTTTCGTAACATGAAGTGTGGTTTCATCTCTGTAGAATGTTTTTGATTTTTGCATGAGTGTTATTTTCTGCAATTAGATTTAGTGACATTGTTTTATCTTTTAATTTTACTCTTGGCTAAAGTGTATCGACACAGACAATGCATACTCCTTTGAAATAAATAGACCTACCATGGGTTGGTAATTAATGTTTACAATCCAATCATATTTATAGTGATTAAATCGGCTCAAGATTTTGACGTCGTTGTCAGAGAAGGTAGTCAACGATGCAATCAACCAACTGTGTTTGTCAATAGAGTGTTTCTAGTGCAAAGGTGTTGTGCGGTAAGATGAGAGGTAATAACCTGTGCATCGCTCTAATACACCTGGGTGGACTAACCCCTATGGTCACTATGACACTTAGATTGTGTGAATTCCTTGATTCTTTATATGCTCTCTTAGCTTTACATGTGATGGGCGGTAATACAAGAGGTAATAACTTGCGCATCGCTCTAATATACTTGAGTGAGCTCACCATTGTATAAGCTAAGACACTTAGGATTTGAATAAATACACATAGGGTCCATTTGTAAAGTGTAGGAATAATAGAAATCTCATTTTACAACCACTCTAATAATTCACAGGAAAAATGGTTCATAAAATAAATAAGAAGAGTGTAGATCTGGGAAGGAAAACATTTATTCATGAGTTGATCTCGAAAGCAGAAAAAGAATAGTCAAATTCTCAGAGGGACGCAAGGAAAACTGGGCCAAAAAGAGCTGTTACTTCAATAATAATAACAGAAGCATCTGGTTCCTCTGTCTTCAGACCATATCATCCTAGAACTAGTATAACCACTTGAAAAAATAACTACTATAACCACTTGAAAAACTAAGTATCCAAATCAAGAGCAGCAGTGGAAGGATAGTGATTAGGACGTTCGGACTAGGGGTCAGGGGGAAACCGGCGGGGAACACCTGGATCCTGGGGCAAGAAAGTATTCATTGAATTATCAATATCTCGATTCAGGCAGTGCAGTAAAACAGCCAACCCCGAAGTAGCCTCAGCTCTCAATTATAAAATCTTCACCCACAAGACAGTCACTGACATGGTCTGCAGAAGACCTATCACATCAAGGATCAAGAGGATCAACAATGGGTGATAATAATGACAACAACGCTAAAACAGATGCCACCATCACCTACTTTGAGTTTCCAATAAGGGATATCAAAGGCGAATCTCCCATGAAAAACATTCCTTTGTCATCTCTTCCATACTTCCAAGGGATGGCTATGAAGATCCTGACACTTTCTTGTTTGAATTTGATGTCTTGTGCAAGAGCTATGATTATGTTTTAGATGCTCATAAGCTGAAATTATTCCCTGCTACTCTAAAAGGAGCAGAATTGAGATGGTTCATGGGATTAGGCTCTGCTACCATTCGAACATGGAGTGACATGAAAGAAACATTTCTATCTAAATATCAGGATTATTGCAAAACTAGGGACTTGCGGGAAGAAATAATCAGGATGACACAAAAGGAGGAAGAAATCTTGGAGGATTATGTGGAGCGATTCCATTGCAATTTGCATAGATCTAAACACAATAACTTAGATCAATAGATTTTGAAGACCATATTCATAAGGGGTATGAGAGATGACTGCCTTGATACCCTGAACCTATTAGGAAAATGGGATATATCTCAGGAACCATTCACTGAGATAGTAAAACTTTATTTGAGATGCTCTAGAGGATCGTCGAAGGGGAGAAGTAGGGTGCGAGATGCCTCTACCCAGATACAGAAATCTACAAAGTGTGACTAGGGCAGAAATTGGGAACTTGTTCGAGAATCTTAAAACCGATCTTCTTAGTACCCTGTCTGCTCAAATAATGACATCACAAGTGAAGAAAGCACAAAACGAGGATGATGCAAATTTAGTCATGTTCTGCCTAGTATGTAAGGACAAGCATTCTCGGAAGGAATGTAGGGTAAACAACATCGCCCTGTGCAACATCTGTGATCTAGAGCACTCCATAGGTCATTGCCTAGAGATTCCTAGATTGAAAGTCACACTTAAGTAATCAAGTGAGGAGGTTCCGTTTTCCTACTTCATTGGATCCAAGAAACCATGGCAATCATGACCCCCAGGTATGCCTCAAGATTTATCTTCTTTCAATCCATGGAATAGTACACATAATGTTCAACAATTTCTATGGAAGTACTCTTCCTCTCCTTCAGTACAATATCCTTCACCTTGGAATCAATGGTCTTCCTTGTCACCTTTCCTATGCCCTCCATCGCAACGATATCCTTGGACTCAGAATTGGAGAGGAAATTCCCTAGGACCAGTTCTTCCGGTAATACCAGCACAATAGTAGTTGCAACTTCCACCTATTTAAGTACCTGTTGCTACACCATCTATATGACCCTAATTATAATAAGGCAACTTAGAACATTGAACCTACAACCACCTTCTAGAATTATTGTATCACTCCTGTCAGGTATAATGAAATCCATATTCGGTCAAGGAAAGTAGTTCACCCAAAACTCTCCCCTATTATAACTGAAGAAGAGTGTGAGTCACCCAAATGGGGTTCTACAGAATTTGAAGCTGTTGCCACACCTTTAATAGCTGATTCAGAGGGGACTGTTGCACTTGTAACAGTTAGTCCAAGTAAAGCTGATACACCTATAACAACTGACTTGAATATAACAACTAAGGATCCTCTGTATCCTCGAAGGTTGGAATAAATTAGTATGACATCACACCTGTAATCAAATTTTCTCAAGGAGTTGAAAAACTTACACATACGGATCCCTCTACTACAGGCTATCAGAGATGTGTCTGTCTATGCAAAGACAGTAATGGATTTGTGTGTTGAAAATCTTGGAAGGAAGCCTAAGGACCCTACTACTATTCATGTCATGGGAAAGTTTTCTGAGTTGATGATTGATTAGCCCCTTTTAGCCAAATATAATGATCCAAGGAATCTTATTCTCACTGTTTACATCAATGGTGTTGGGTCAAGAAAAAGGTATATTTTCTGCTCAATAATTTCTTGATTTCATATTTATCCTTACACGATTATCTCTATTTATGGATTGAAATAAAGGAAACAATAGTTAAAGTTGGATGAAAGCACTTGGTAACAAATTAGATAAATCTAGCACATGAAACTGACTTTTTACTATCCTTGTGTGCAGAAGACATGGATTGGTCAATAGTCATTCACTCGACAGGGCAACACTAGGCTGTAAAAGGGAAAGACACCATCTGAGGCGGGAAAGGTAGCGAAAGACCAAGTAGACCAATACTATTTCATCATAGAATTAGATTATGTATTGCAAAATCCTCAGGATCCCTTGATCTCAATGATTTGCTATTATCTAGTTTACTCTTTACTATTATATATAAGGCTGAAAGGAAAATGAAAAGAAGTTTAGACTTATGTAATTTATAATTTTTCTTTTTGAGACATATAATATTGTTATCTGAATGACGCTGTAATCTGGTTACTTATGTTAATGAAGAAATACTGCATTTGATCTTCACTTATATTCTGAGTATTCCTTAGTGGAGACTCCCGGTGACTCTGGGCCCGGTCAAGAGAATTTCTACTGCTCTCTTGTGTTACAATATTTCCATTTGAATCTTTATTGATTGTTAATGTTCATTTAATATCATTTCTCTTATTGTGAGGATTGACGATTCCAATTCATACTGTTGTTCATTTCGATTCATACTTAGCCGAGTGATGTATCTCAGTAATGCTTTGATTGGATTGGTTATATCAGTTTCAGTAGTAGATTGTTGTTCATTCTGAGGTATGTTATCGTAGATCTTAAAGATAATATTAATTGATTTCCATAATCCTCTTATAGAGAACAGTTATTATTTAGAAATCATTTATTTTATTTTCTTTCTTGTCGTTCAATCGTTATCGTTCAATTGGGAATTATCATTCAATTGAGATTGTCGTTTAATTAGGATTTGTCATTCAATTCTGATTTGCTATATATTAACATTGTTGTTTAGTTGTTACAGTTCTCTTTCTTTATCGATTGAGTTAGTTTTAATTCTATTTGGAGGTTGCCAATCGTGATTTTTTTCATTCGCGGTCAAATTCATTTGATTTCGAGATAAGTTAAACAGAATTGCAGAGTGTGTTAAGAGTTCTCTCAGAGTCATTTATTCCTTAGTTATTTCTTTAAGAGTTGTGTGAATTGAGTTGAAGAGATAGTTATTAGTGATTGCAACAATTGACCATTAGCTAGCCTTTGAATTCACTGCATAGATTGTGTTGACACTCTTGAGATAAAAAGACTTACCCTAGGTTGACAATTAATGTAGGAATTAAGATTGGCTGTAAAAAGACATTTTAGTGCACCAAAATTTTGGCATCGTTGCCAAGGAGTGTATTTCAAGTGATTTCCTTTCTATCTTGCTATGAAAGAATTGGATTTTAAAAATGGAAGGTAAGAACCTCCGTACCTAGCAAGTAAAGTGCTTGCTTACCAACCCGTTTTTCAGCAAAAGCTTAGAGGTTAAATATGAATTGGTTTTTATGAATGACTAGGAATAGAAAGATGGAAAAAGAGAAGAACCCCCCACCTAAATCCGCAAAACCCAAAGGATCAGTGAACCTTGGGAGAACGACCTTTATAGACAAAATCATAAGAAAAGCAGAGTCTCATGCATTAGCAAGATTCCATGCAGTATCTGGAAAAAGTTCTACTGTTATCCCTGAAGCAACAGGCTCACCATCTGTAGCTTATGCTGAGATTCAAAGCCAAGTTAGAGGATTAGAACAGAGTCTTCAAGCTATAGTAAGTTTACATTTTGATCCTCTACAAGAGGGAAAGTCTTGTAACTTAAGAGAAGGAGAAGGAGAAACTAGTGGGACTGCTAAGGCAGAACCACAACTGTCTGAACAAGGATCTCCTGTGATCCCAGATCTAGGTAGTGCTGCAAAGTCAGCTTGGGTTGTTAATCCTCCGCTTACTTAAAAAGCACCCCCTGAAATCCCTCAAGTTTATTGGCACATCTTTGACCAAATGGCATATCAGCCACCTCAAGGTCAAACCTTGACAGTATAATATCCCATAGTCAACCAAGTGGCCAATGCCCCCATGAAGGTTATTCCTCTACAGAGCATCCCAACTTTCCATGGGATGATCACAGAGGATCCTGATGCTTTCTTGTTTGAGTTTGATGTCCTCTATAGAGGGTATGACTACACCATTGACCCCCAAAAGTTAAAGTTGTTCCCTTCCACTCTAAAAGGAGAAGCCTTAAGATGGTTCACGGGTCTGGGTGGGAAACCCATTAATTCTTGGGATGATATGAAAACCTCCTTCCTCAAAAGATACCAGGACTTTTGTAAGACTTGGGAACTAAAAGATGAAATTTTTAAGATGACTGCAAAAGATAATAAAACACTAGAAGAATATGTAGAATGGTTTAATTATAATTTTTTAGAGGTCTCCACACACTGCCTTACCAAAAGAAGTCCTAAGAGCTATCTTAATTAAAGGAATGAAAGACGAATGGGTAGAAACTCTAAATTTAATGGGAAAATTAGATATTTCTCAGGAAGATTATGATGAAATCATTCACTTGTGTATCAGGTGTTTGTGAGGAAGCACATGTACAAGAATAGGAAGCTGATATCCCATGAGCAGGGGAAGAAAACCACACAGTGGAGGTGTAAAGAAGATGGAAATTTGTAACCTCTTGGAAGATTGTAAGACGGACATCCTGGGCACTCTCACAACGTAGTTGAATGTCTTACAGGCTAAACAAAAACAAGCCTTAGCAATACAAAACTTGGCCATCTTTTGTCCACCTTGTCAAAAGAAGCACAACCAATGGGAATGCCCATTAGATATGGTGCAAACATGCACTATCTGTACTAAAGAGCATGCCACTAAACAATGTCCATCATTGTCGAGGCTGAAAGCATTATTCAAGGAAGAAAAAGAAGAAACAAAGACGTTATATCAGATGACCAAGCATCAATAGTGGCAGGCTAAACCTATAGGTATGTCACAAGATGCATCTCAGTTCTTTCCTTCTTCATAGTTCAATCAACAATAGAACCTTGGGACAGAATGGCAGGGCTAATCACCCTACCCAAATTGGAAAACCCATCCATTCCCAATAGCATCTTGGCCAATGCAATCTTTTTCAGGTAATGGCTGCCCAAATTTTCCTTTTACTCCTGTTTGGTAGGGGTAATCCCTATCAATCCCAGTGGCTTGCGTCCACCTCTCAAAATACAAATTGGTCTACAAATTTGAAGTGAACTCTAGGGATACCTAACGCACCTATGGGAATAGGCCCTTAGCATCAACCTGCGCTATCAACTTCGTATACATTACAACAAAATCCCCAACCTCTTTTGTGGCCTCAATTTCCAACTCAACCGATCCATTTGGTGCAGAGTATTGAAAGCTCATAGTATGAGATTGAGCAGAAAGAATGTAATGAACTCAAATTGAGTTCAGTACATATCATCATCCTTGAGGAAAATAGGTATCAACCTTCAATCGAAATTGAAACCCCACCTGTACATATACCACCACCTGTAATTAATACCAAAATAAAACAAGGAGAAGAGATAGAACAACATGAAGACCCTAAAAAACTTACAACCACTTTTCCCCCGTTCCCTAAAAGGTTAACGATACCCAAACCTATTGTTTATCCAGATTTAGATCTTGTAGGGAAACTAAAAAATATTTGTATTAAAATCCCTCTCCTCTAGGCCGTTCAAGATATACCCATCTATGCTAAAACAATTAAACATCTATGTGTAAATAAGCCTGTGAGGAAAGAAAAAAACTCACCCACCATTCACGTTGTAGGGACCTTACCTGATTTACTCTTGGGAGGGGAAACTCCAATAAGTATGAAGATCCTGGAAATCCCATAGTGATAATTTAGATATATGGCTGCTCTTTTCCCAATACTCTAGTTGATGTGGGTGCATCCAGTAATATTTTAACAACAAAAACCTATCGAGCACTTGGTATTACAGCCCTGGAACTAACCACCACTTTATTAGAATTTACTGATCATTCGATGATAAGGCCAAAAGGAACCTTACATGATATTACAGTTTCTGTTGATTCATGGGAATATCTAGTAGAGATTTTCTTGTCATAAACCCAAAGAGTCGATTGGATGGGCACCCTATGATTATGGGCTGACCTTGACTTGTGATAGCTGATGCTTATATTGGCTACCGAGAAGGTAGCATGACTATTGAAAAGGGGGATGTTGTAAAAAATCTTGTGTTGTATCCTCCCACCAATCCAAGTCTGCCCATTGTAAAAATATGTAAACAACCACAAGCGTACCTGGAGGAAATCATCCATTCACCACTCACAGTACTAGAGGCACTGGAATTTAAAGATCAGATTGAAGATGATGTTATCAATAATTTTATAAATCAGCCTACTAATGCGAGCAATGTAAAATGTCAAATGAAGCCATGGAGGATCCTCTTAAGGATATCGATCAACATATTCAGATGACTATTGTTCATAACAACAAACCTATTGAGATTAAGGGCGAAAAAATTCTAAATATTAATGTTGGTCTGGATAGCGATCAACAGCAAAAGATCATATAAGCCCTTCAGAAATATAAAGGGGTTTTGCATGGGATTATCCTGATATGAAAGGAATAGACCCACAACTATGTACACCACATCTATACTAAGAAGGATGCTCGAACCATCCAGTAGCCTCAATGGAGATTCAATCCGCATCTCAAGGACGTTGTGAAAGAAGAGTTACAGAGTCTGTTGGATGTAAACTTTATTTGTCCCATCTCAGATAGTAAATGGGTCTCTCCATTGGTGGTCATCCTTAAGAAAACTGGGAAGTGGTGTATCTGTGTAGACTACTGAGAGTTGAACAAGGCGACACAGAAAGATCATTTCCCCCTACCATTCATCGATCAGGTCCTTGATACTTTGGCAGGGAAGTATTTCTTTTCCTTCTTAAACGGTTTTAGCAGCTACAATTAGATTCAAATCACCCCTAAAGACCAAGACAAAACAACCTTCACCTGTCTCTGGGGCACATTCGTGTACAGAGTATTACCATTTGGCTTGTGTAACGCCCCAGATACATTCCATTGCTCTATACTCAACATCTTTTCTAATTTAACAAACGAAGGACTTGAGGTGTATATGGATGATTTTACTCCATATGGGGATGACTTCGACCAAGCAATGCAAACATTAGAAAAATTCTTAGAACAATGCATTTCTACCAGGTTATGTTTAAGCAATGTCAAGTGCCACATGATGATGACCGAGGGCGTAATCTTGGGACACTATATCTCTGCAGAAGGAATGTAGGTAAACCCAACAAAAATTTAGATAATTCTTTTACTGCCTACCCGCTGCACTTAGACAGAGGTGTGTAGCTTCCTAGGATATGCAGGATATTATCTTAGGTTTATTAAAAACTTTTCAAAAATTGTTGCACCTCTATATGCTTTGACTAGAAATGTTGATTTCAGTTGGTCTGACAAATGTGACACAACTTTTATAGGTTTAAAGAAACTAGTCTCAATAGCACCAGTATTACGTGGACAAAATTGGGAGTTTCCTTTTCACATATCCACGGACGCATCATATGTAGCTATAGGCATTGTCCTTGGCTAGGAGGAGGACATGAAACCTTATGCTATATATTACATTAGCAAAAATATCACTTCTGCAGAACTTAACTATGCAGTGACAGAAAAAGAATTCTTAGTTGTTATCTATGCAATAAACAAATTTAGACACTATATAACTGGCTACCTAGTCTTTCTATACACTGATCACTCTTCCATTCGGTATCTAGCTAATAAACCTATCACAAATGGTCAAGTAACATGATGGCTATCGCTTTTACAGGAGTTCGATATTACTATCAAGGATCGTCCAGGGAAGGAAAACCAGGTTGTTGACTTTCTATCATGAACCCCGAAGGTGAATGATCCAATGGCAGTAGACGACCAATTTCCAGATGAACATCTATTTGTCATGGAAATCAAGATGCCATGGTATGCAGATGTGCCAAATTATCTGGCAATCAGGAAGCTACCTAGGAATTTGAGAACAAGAGAAAGGAAGTTGATCGTTTATCACAGCGCCCAATTCTCTTGGATAGGGGGATATCTTTTTCACATAGGGGACAACATGTGTATACGTAGATGCATCAGCAAGGATGATATTTATGACATCTTGAATGCCACCTTGCTATGGCCACCATGTTAGGCCCCTATACTACTAGTGTAACCCCTTATTGTTATTAGTACAACCCCCTTATTATATCGTTGTACCCATGTAGTCCCCATATTGTTACTATTGTGCCCCATAGAAGTCCACTATTGTTATTATTGTGCCCTTACATTATTATTGTTATGTCGGCTCTAATTATATTATGACTCCTTAGACTCCTATATATAGAAAGGAGGTCTTTTCATTTGTAGCATCTAAGAATTGTTCATTTGTGTAATGTAAAGGAGGTTGCCACCTTGAAGAGGCTAAATTCTAAGGCGTTGATCTATCTTTTCTATCTTTTTGTGAGCTGGTTTCATAACATTTGGTATTAGAGCTTTGGATTCTAGGGTTTCGCTGCTCCAAATAGGTCATCGTGGCTTTTTCGCTATAACTCTTTTTCTACGACGTTTCAGAAGAGAACAAAAAAACCATTTGAGATGAAATTGCATTGAACCTTGGGTTTGAATTTCAGAGATTTTTGTGCTATATTTGCGGAGATATGATCTGAGGAAGTTGGTCTTTTTGCAGACTCTTGAATTACATTCCAGATAGGTGACCTTAGGAAAATTGTCATAACTTTTGTTTTGAGCATCAGATTGCAATTTCGTAAGATGTTACAGAAAGAGGAGGGACTGTAATTTCCTGTATATATTTTTTAGACCCGGAGGTCAAAATAGTGACACGTGGCACCTCATACAAGTTCTCTCTTCTAAAAAGGTATATAATCAGGTCATCTTGGGAGATCTGGCATAACTCTTCCTTGGAGAATCCAATTTGGATCAGACTGGTGGTATTGGAAAGAGGACACAAAAGGCTACTAGAGGTCACAATTTCAGAACTGGAAGAACCATAATTATAGAGTTATAGTCATTTCAAGATCGAGCTCCTAAAATCAAGAAAAGGCGATATGAGGAAGTTTGGTGGCAAGGATCTGGTAAATTGGATACTTCAGATGGAGCAATATTTTGATCTACATGGTGTACCATTGTTACAAAAGGTATGTATTGCATCTTCATATTTAGAACTAGATCAATTTTTATGGTATAAAGGGCTTTGTTCTCATAAACAACTTGTTACGTGGTCAATTTTCATGGAGGAAATGAGAGCACATTATGAGGATACAAAGAGAAACACCTTCTTTAGAGCAATGCCACAACAATTGGAAAAAGTAAAAGAGCTTTGTTACATAGTGGAAAGTAAAATTATGGCAATAAGGAAGTCTACCCCTCACAACTATAATAATGGAAGTGTTGTTTATCCTAGCCTTCCACAACCTACAAGGGTTACACCACAACAATTGGAAGAGAAAAGAGAAAAAGGGCTTTGTTACAATTGTGATAGCAAATGCGCTAAAGGTCATAAGTGTACTGAGAAGAAAGTATTTTACATAGATTATGAAGAGGAGGAAGAAAAGGATCAAGAAACATCAAAAGAAGAGTATATACACCAAGAACCAACCCCAGAGAAAGAAGAAATGAATCCAGCCATATCTTGTAAAGCATTGGCAAGAATTACCACTCCTCAAACTCTCAAGATAGAAGGACATATCAAGAAGAAAAAGGTTCAAGAAGTGAAAGATCACATCGAGAAAGAAGAAATGAATCCAACCATATCTTGTAATGCATTGGCCGGAATTACCACTCCCCAAATTATCAAAATAGAAGGACATATCAAGAAGTGAAAGATCACATCGAGCATCAAGAAATGAATCCGACCGTATCTTATAAAGAATTGGAAGAAATTACCACTCCTAAGACTCTTAAGATAGAAGGACATATCAAGAAGAAAAAGGTTCAAGCAGTGAAAGATCACATCGAGCATCAACAACAAGTTCTCCAACTTTTAAAGGATAATGCCACTTTCGTGCAAAATTGAATGAAACAACAGGTAGATCAACATTGTAGTGAAAAATGTTTTGATGTAGGTGATTGGGTGTTTTTACCGCTGCATCTCAAGCAAGCTATTTATGAGAAGGAAATGTTGGAAATACTACATCCACTTAAGAAATGGTGACCTTACCGAATGGAAGACACTTCAAGGTAAACTTGGATCATGATAGTCTTAAATACTTTTCAGAACAAATATTATCTATAGAAGAACAAAAAAAATGGGTCACAAATATACTGGGTTATGAGTTTGACATCATCTATAGAAAAGGGAAGCAAAATTTTGTTGCAGATGCACTCTCAAGAAGGGATGAGGATGTGGAAGCATTACTTCATGCTATTTCTATTATCCAACCAGATTGGATAAACAAAACAAGGGATGAATGGAAGAAGGACGAAGAAGTGTGTCCACTCATTCAAAAGTTGCAGAAGATCCCAATTCAAACAATATTGCTAGAACTTGAAGAGGAAGGAAACATCATATTGGAACCTGGAGCAGTCACAGAAACAAGAACTTGACAGCTATGAAATCGATCAATTTCAGAGTATCTCATCAAGTGGAAGAGCTTACCCGCTAAAAATTCCACGTGGGAGGACAAGAATATTCTACAGAATCATCAAGAACTACTCAAGCATTGAGGACAACAATTTTTGAAGGAGAGGGGCATGTTAGGCCCCTATACTACTAGTGTAGCCCCTTATTGTTATTAGTACAACCCCATTATTATATTGTTGTACCCATGTAGTCCCCATATTGTTACTATTGTGCCCCATAAAAGCCCACTATTGTTATTAGTGTGCCCTTACATTATTATTGTTATGTCAGCTCTAATTATATTATGACTCCTTAGACTCCTATATATAGAAAAGAGGTCTTGTCATTTGTAGCATCTAGGAATTTTTCATTTGTGTAATGTAAATGAGGTTTCCCCCTTGAAGAGGCCGAATTTTAAGGCATTGATTTATCTTTTCTATCTCTTTGTGAGATGGTTTCATAACATAATGAGATGTGAAAATGAATCAAACATTGTCTTAAAAAGGATAGGGGGCCTCATCACGAGCCAGCATACCATGATCATAAGGATCTAACAAGTGACATTCCAATTTGGATACCAAACTGTTACACAAAAATATCGTCACCATGATTATTTGCAGTCAGTATGGGTCTATCATCACTTGTACTATCCTCCTAAGCAAGTCTCAGACCTCAGCTCTTCAATTCAAGCTTTGGAAATGAGAGAAAGACATTAAAAATCAATGTAACTCTCGTTCTGCACTTTCTCTCACTGTCACCTGCAATCACGCACCTTCTCTTTACAAAAAATGCGGACCTACCCGCTCTGTCCCTAACGGTGTAGGTGCAGACCCCTGTGAAAGTCAAAAGGCGCAAGTTTTATCTTAAAAAACTCACTTTGGGTTAATTCTAGAGGATTCTAGAAGGAATTTTGACATGGATTGTTCGCTCTGAGGTGGTTCATGCATCCCAAAAGAGAAGGAGCTAATCCCTTGATGAGAGGAGCTATCCCTTTGAAGGAGGGATTTATCCCTTTGAAGGAGGACCTAGTAACCTCCCTCCATTGCACTATAAATACAGGCATTGGGCTGGTTGCTGGGGAGGTTAGAAGCTGAACATTTTTAAGGGTAAATGCTGGTGAAATCAAGACTTCCTGGTTGAGCTTAAGAGGAGAGATCACATACCTTTTTGGCTTCATTGGGGAGTGAGTGAAACTTGTCAAAGTAGAGGAGACTTCTTGCTGGACCCTGGGAGGAGCTTGTACAGCATCAAGGCAAAGGTTGTAAAGTTCTTCTTCTTTTGAATTAATACAATCAAACTCATTTTTCTCAACAAGTATCTCATGTTATTTGTTTCATGGACTCCTTGACTTTCATGTTGAATATGTTTTATGATATTGGTTTTTCAGGTGCTATTTAGTTTGTTTGCCTTGTTTGTGTTTGCAGATTCGCGACAAACGAGCTCATTTGGATCGAAAGAGCGAGGGTATCCACAAGCTTGCATTGGACCTAAGGTAGGCCCTAAAAACACTTGTTTTCCATTGTTTATTAAAGCATATTTAGAGAAAGATAGTGTCTGGTTGGTTTGCTTGTCATTAGGTCTTCTTTAGATTCTAGGAAGGTCTATCTTGTTCGCAAGATCGACTTATTCCGTGTGACAAAATGGCGACCATACTGGGGACTTGATTGTTTTCCTTGTTTTTACTTTGACCTGAGAAACTGTGTTTTTGTTTCTGTTTTTGGCTTGTTGTGTGTAAAATTGGGTAGAGTTTGTAGATCCAGAGTTATTTTTTGTTTTTCATAGCTTTGGGAGAGGACCGCACCCTAGCCGTTTGACACAGTGCGTACCTACCCGCAGCTTGGCTTTTAGCACAAAGCGGGACCGCACCTGTGTCAACTGTGGGCCTGCAGACCCTGTCAAAATTTTGAAAAACCTAAGATTTCCTCTGTTAGTCAGCTTAGTTTTTGTTTAGAAATTGTTATCCACTGCCCAGACCTGCATATAACTTGTCAGAAGCTTTCCTTAGGTTGATTTCGTTAGCGTTAGTGTTTTAGGTGAAATTCCTAGGAGTTTTGCTTGTTGGGCTTGTTTTTCATTTTGGTTGTGTAGTGGCTCTGAGCTTAGAAGCTGTAGGGACTTCAGATCACCTTAGTGTCTACCAGCCTTCTTATGAGTCTGACCATTTATGAAATCTCCCCTTGTTGAGGAATCCGCTTTGAGTTTTCTCTTTACAAAACTTCGAAAAGCTTGTGTTTAGAAGTTTGGGTTTTCATTTTCGAAAAGAAAACAAAATTGGTTGTTCTTGACTTATTTGTGGTTCTGCATAAATTGGTCCTTAGCTTACATCTAGCTAAGTAAAACATCCTTAAAAAAGACATTTAGTAGGCTTTGACTTCAAATAGGTTTTTTAAAATTTATAGATCTCAAAGTTAGTCATTTTCTTAGTTTTGAGTGCTTTATAAAAAAATATAAAAAATCTCTTTTGGAAAAAAAGTTTGTTTTTGTAGTGATTGAGTGCTTTGAAACGAAAAAGGGAAATTTTTGTGAAATAACTAGTTGTCTCATTTTGAGTGCATTGGAAAAGGAAAAAGCTCTTCTTTTAATTTGTTTGATTAGGAAAGATTTGTGTTTACAAAAGTATTTGCATTCTCAAACTCTTTCTTAGTTTAGAAGTTCATCGAAGAGAAAAATATTGTTTAAATCATCTTAGGTGCATTTTTAGTGATTTTGAGTCGAGTCTTCATACCACGAGTTTCATCTCCGCACCTTTGGACTTAAACAAAAACCAATAAAAAATAACGCTTAAAGTAAAATTCATCTAGTAACATTTTTATTTATAGGGCTCCGATACACCAACTTAGCTTAGGCTAGTGTCTTGGAGTAGGAGAGTAATTAACTCTCCAAGACAGTAAAAACAAACAAGTAGTTGTATCTTGTGGTAGGGAAGAAATCCAATTGTTGCATTTATGCTCTGGGAAAGCTCCTCTTAAAGGAGAAGCATGAGATCGTGTCCAAACCAGTGTGGGAATCAATCCTTCCTGATTGGGAACGATGCCAGATATTCACATATTAAAAACGGCAAACCTCAGATTAACCATTGTCAAGGAGCCTGGGGTCACTTGTTGGTAAACCTTGGATTATGTCAAGGAGCCTTCAAGGGGATTGAGCTTGCTACTCTGCCCTTGCGTGCGTATCGGGTCGTAGACTATTCCCCCAGGTATATTTGTCTCAGTTGGTAACCTTAGTGGCCATATTCTTTAGGACTCTTCCTGAGGTGACAGTGGTGGGAAGATCCCACTGTACCTGGCGCAGAAGCCGGCTAGAATCACTTGGATTTTTTGGGGGGTTCTCTTCACTCGAGACGGTTAAGTGGAGGAATTTGTGCCAGTCTATTCATTAAGCAGGTTGCCGAGGTAACTGTTCCAACTGCCATTTCTGTATTGAACTCTGCGACGTTGGATTTCATCAACAACTAGTGTTTTCAGTAAGGAAGGTTACTGTTTGTGTGTGTTTGATCTCCTAGATTCTTTAGGCGTGTGATTCAAATTTGTTTGGTTCTTTAGAGACTTTAGGTGCTTTTCATTGAGATTTTACTTTGTTTGCGTGTGAAGTAGTTAAAAGTTTTTAACTGTGGCTGAATTACCAAGGCAGTCCCGTAGACTTCGGGGCCAATCTCCTGAGTTTGTAAACGTGGCTGAGTTACTGAGGAAGTCCCGTAGACTTCGGGGCCAACCTCCTGAGGAAGTACCGAGCCAACTTGAAGGCTTGAAAGTCCTCGTAACTCCTAGAGACAGTAGAGTTGGGTCACCTGAAGAAGGAGAATCTTCTTTGATAGTAGATCCTGATTTTCAACCGTTAGTAGAAGATTATAATCCACAGTTAGTGTCTGTTTCTGAAGTTACTGGTAGATTTTCATCTACTAGAGATATAGGTGAGGAACCCGAAATATCTGAGCCTAAAAGTGAATTTGCTGCTACTCCGACATCCGGGTTTGTTTCTCCAACTTCTAGTGGTCCTGGTTCACCTAGGGTAGAAAGAGTAATCACCCAAGATATTCCTTCTGGACTTATTGCTATTGAAGAACTTGCTCCGGAAGAAGAAGTAGGCATCCCTATCCCTGAAAATCAACCTGTTATTGAGCTAAGGGAGCGTGAATCATTTTTTTACAGTCCACCTAGGAGCAGTTCTTGGTATCTTTCTTTGACTAATTTCTTAGAAAACTCAGGGTTAAGTTTTTCACCACCTCGTGCTCCTTATCACCCAACACCTAGAGGTTATTATACTCCTGTAAATATGTCAGGACAGTCATCCATATTTACTCAATCGCCTGAATCCTTTTTGTACAGCAGTCTTTCTGTTCCCTCCGGGTATTAGTCCCTTTCTAGTACTTTTTCAGGAGCATCTCCTCAACCCATTGAGCAAGGGTTATTAACCGGAAGCAATGGTACTAAGTCGTTGAGCGTAGAAGACATTATTATGATGTCAGGTTCTATTTCCAATCCTCAACCTCAAGGTGGTCAGTTACCACTTGGGGGGCAACCTCAATTAACACCTGGGGGGCAACCTCAAGGACAGTACATACCTATGGGACAGTACGTTCCTCAAGGTCAACCCCAGACTCAATATGTACCCCAAGGTCAACCCCAGTATCAATTTATATCTCAAGTTCAACCCCAGTATCAGTATGTGCCTCAAGGGTATCAACCCCAAGGTCAGTACTCAAACCAAGGTTTCCAATGACCCTCCGATCAAACGTATGTTCAAGGAATGGGAAATGTACCTTTCAATTATCAATTCTACCCTCAACCCGGTTATGGTCCTCAATATTCTCAACCTATTATGGGTCAGTACCTCGGAATGAATATAGTGTGGGATCCATCGCAAACCCAATAGGTGTTGCAGCCAAGTGTACAGTTGTCATCTCAAACTGGAAAACCCTTAGTTTCTGGTTCACCCCAGCAACCAGTCCAGTCTAACATTCAAACTTCTGTACCTTTGATAGTTTCTCAGCCTGGGCCTAGTACGCCTCGTACTTCGCCTCAAACGACTGCTACAACTGCCGCAACATCTGTTCAATCTACCCCACCTACTTCTGGAGTATCGACAGCTCCGGTTTCTACTGTTCCTGTATCTACTCCTCAGACATCTTTACCACCGTCTAGATCTATGATTCAAAGTTCGGTTCAGATGCCTGTAGGACAACATGGTTCAAGTACGGTTGTCACAAGTCAACCACAATTTACTTATCAACCGTGCCAGGGATAATACCAATTCGGTCCTGCTGTGCAGCAGCCAATCTATCAGTATCAACCGTATCCTGGGTACACCTATCAACAACCTCAACAACCCCAGTACGGTCCGGTTAATCCTGGTTTTTCGGGAGGATACAATATCCCAAACGCAATTCCTATTCCTTGTTATCCTGGATATCCTCCTCCTGGGGCTGGTCTCATGACCCAGAGTTTTAGGGATCCTAATCGGCAGTTACCGTTTATCGCAACTTTGGACTTACCGGACTTGTCGCGCCTAACGAATGATCCCATTAATTATCTTCCGTTTTTGCCGCCAATGCCGAATAAGTTGCCTAGTGACATTCCCAAGTTCGAAGGTAAATGAGGAGAGGATCCGTCGAACCATGTGATGACTTACCACCTCTGGTGTGCGTCTAACTCCATTTCAGATGATTCAATCCGTCTTAGACTTTTCCAGCGCACTCTAATTGGTCTCGTGGCCAAGTGGTACATTGAGTTACCACGAGGCACTTTTTATAATTTTAGTCAGTTAGCTACCTCGTTTTTAACTCATTTTCAATTGCCAGTCTGATATGACAATGGCACGGAATTGTTAACTTCGTTAAAACAATCGACGTCTACTTATATTCCAGATCATATTCATGAGTGGAGACGTCGACGACGTTTAGTGAAGGTGTTTATTCCAGATCAGATCTTGGCCGAGTGGTTTGTAAAATCTTTGTTGCCAAAGATCACTGAAGATGTAGCTAAAGCCGGAGTTGTTACTAAGGAGAAAGTAATTGCTCAAGCACAGTACCTTGACTTGGTCTATACTCAGTCAGGTACGTTACACGAGAAAATCCCCGATCTTCCCAAGCAAAATCAAATCACTGCAGCTCCTTCGGGATCTCATGCCACCAATGGTATGATTGGCACGGTTAACACTAAAAGTAAGAAGAAGTCTTCCAAGAATTCTTCTCCCATCATAACCTTGCCTGATTCCACAACAGGAGATTCTTCAGCAGAGATTTCCGCCGATATTCACGTTGTAGAGTCATCTACAGCCAAATCAAAATTCGGTGGGAAGAAGAAAGGAAAGAAGAAGAATAAAACAGACAAAAGTTCAAAGGAGAAACCTAAAAAGGCGAAATCCAATGATGAAAAGCGCAAACCTCATTATCCTTGTCTCATTTGTGACAATGAACATTTTACAAGAGACTGCCCTCATCGTGCAGAGGTTGTGAAGATTGTCAAAGGTTCCCAAACTCCTGCTGTTTTGAAGGATCCTTTTCCAGCTCAAGACAGTAAGATGATAGTTTCATCCTTGAGTGCCAATGAAGAACCCATACTGATGATGTCCCATGTTAGGATTGCGACTCGATCGTAAGATTATGGTAGTAAAAGTCCTGTTGATGGTAAAGAAGCAGAATCTTCTCATTCTAATCCATTAACCTCAGCTCCCGGTTCCAATCCACTACAGATTGAGAAACCTAATGCAGACTTGGTAATCAAACCGCCCACCAAGGGTATACTTCGAAAGTCAGCTTTCAATCCACATGCGAGAGCGGCTCAGAATTATAACATTGTTGAGGATTTAGTTGTTTCACCTTCAGCAATGTCGGCTTTGGAAGTGCTGCAATCATGTCCAGCACAACGTAAATTACTTCTGTCGGCTATAGGGGCTATTGACATTCAGGACTCGAACCTAATAATTTTCGATCTAGAAAATAGTACACCACGTTTGCCTCATCAAATGGCTTTCCAGATTCCAGTGATAGTAAAAAACAGGCCTATTCATCAAACTGTAATTGATGAGGGAGCCTCAACATGTATTATGTCGATAGAGTGTTGGAGATTGCTTGGTTCTCCTTCGCTAAATCAATCCCCAACGAATCTAAAGGCCTTTGACAGCCGTGGGTTTCATCCTTTTGGCATTCTACAGGATTTGCCTATAGGGGTTGAAGGAAAAATCGTTAGTCTAGATGTGGAAGTGGTTGATGCCCCTCTAGATTACAACCTTCTCTTGGGTCGATGTTGGTCTTACGCTATGACAGCGGTCGTTTCATCGGTCTTTCAAGTAATAAAGTTTCCAAATAATGGAAAGGTCGTAACAATAGACCAGCTAGATTACTTTTCATCCGACCCAGCCTCTTCTGAGAGTATTCAGCATGTCGGTAAAACGACTATCCCATATAAGGATGTTGGAGTAGGACTAGTTAAAGATGCCGGTTTACTGGGAACTTTTCCTTTTCCTCCGATCAACGCATCGTCTTCATTTGCAACTATTCATATGATCACATCAGACACCATTGTTTATGATGATCCCTGGATCGTTCCTTCTGAATCTGAGATAGACTCATTCGGTAATGCCATGCCTTTGAGTCCATATGAAATTGCCTATGAAGCCATGCAGTCGTTTTCCGACCCATCTTCAACCGAAAATGACTTCATGAATGTGGTCCGTGAGGAATCACTTTTCACATCAACCTCGGATTTAATCACGTTTTCTAAACTTGTTCACTCTGATGAGCAAATTCGTGAAATCCTATGTGTAGATGATTTACCATGGGAAGATCTCCATCACAGATCATCATTTTTACCCGAGGATGATCGTTTTGAAAATGATTTATCATCAATTTTTACGACTGAATATGTCAAGGAACCTCAGAATCCAACGAAACATCCCAATTCAGAGTTAAATTTGGGAAACATCTCTCGAACTATTCCTATTGACATTTCAGTTAAGCCTAGAATTGTCGAGAACATTCATATAGGTGCCTCGTGTACAGATGATGAAATTCAACTATATAAGACCCTAATTCAAGAATTCCACGACGTGTTTGCCTGGTCCTATGAGGAAATGCCAGGAATTGATCCCGCAATTGTTGTTCATGAGATCAAGACCTACCCGGATGCTAAACCTGTCCGGCAACGTTTGCGTCAGATTCACCCAAGAAAAGCTGCTGCAATCAAAGCAGAAGTTGAAAAATTATTGAAAGCAGGTTTCATTTATCCGATCCCGTTAACGGATTGGGTATCGAATATTGTTCCGGTTAACAAAAAACAGGGAACAATAAGAATATGCATCAACTATAGGGACATTAATCGAGCCTGTCTAAAGGAAAATTACCCAACTCCCTATATCAATCAAATCATTGATGATTATGCCGGCAACGAAATATTCTCCTTCATGGATGGTTTTTCCGGATACAATCAAATCAATATTCTACCTGCCGATCAACCAAAAACAGCTTTCATTTGTCTATGGGGGACATTTGCTTATTGCAAGTTACCTTTTGGGCTTAAGAATGCTGGAGCAACTTTTCAAAGGGCGATGTATTATGCGTTTCATGACATCAAGCACATTGTGCAACCCTATCTCGATGACTTGCCTGCTCATTCATTACATCGAGCTGATCACCTCGTCCATTTACGCGCAATCTTTATGAGGTGTAGGCATTATCGGATTCGGTTGAACCCACACAAATGTGTCTTCTGTATAGAAACGGGTCGACTGCTAGGGTTTGTAGTTTCAAAAGCTGGCATTCACTTTGATCCCTCGAAGGTCGAAGCTATCATCAATTTGCCTCCTCTTTCAAGTCTTCGCCAACTCCAAAGTTTGCAAGGGAAAGCAAACTTTTTACGACGATTCATTCCTAACTACGCCGAGGTTACAAAGGGTTTTACCTGGTTTTTGAAACATAATACTCCATTCTATTGGGACGAGATATATCATAAATCTTTTCATGCACTCAAACACGCGTTGACCCATGCACCATTGTTGCATCCTCCCAACTACAACCAGGATTACTTCTTGTATCTCGCCGCCTCTCATTCCACCATTGGAATGGTCTTAGTTCAGGAAGATGAATTCAGAGCTGAACATGTGATATATTACCTTAGTCGAACTTTAAATCCAACTGAGCTAAAATACTCACATGTGGAGAAATTGGCATTGGCAACCGTTCAAGCTATCCAACGTTTTCGTCACTACATTTTACTACGTAAAACTATAGTAATTTCGGATTGAAACTCTATGATCTACATTTTGACCAAGAAATTCCTAGGGGGAAAGTACTCTAAATGGATCGTTATCCTGCAGGAGTTCGACTTGGAATTTGAGAAATCCAAGTCTAAGAAATCTTTAGTTTTTGCGGAGCTAATGTGTGACTTCCCGCGTGCTGACACGGAAACTATGGCGGAGGAGCCCATTGCGGACGAATCCTTGTTTCTAATCAGCACTTTAGATCCGTGGTATCGGGATATCATCGTTTATCTCCAGACCCAATCCTTTCGGCCAGAAATTTCAATGTCAGAACGTTGAAAAATTCAATTCCAGTCCCAACAATTCAGGATTATTGGAGATACTCTTTATCGTCGTGGGGTGGACTCTGTTTTTCGACGTTGCTTAACTCACGAGGAGGCTGAAAGGGTTCTAAATGACTGTCACTCTAGAGCGTGTGGCGGTCATATGTCTGGGTTTGCCACAGCCCAAAAGATATTGCGCATTGGCTACTTCTGGCCATCTTTATTTAAAGATTGTATTACGGCGGTCCGAAAATGCCACAACTGCCAAATTTTTGATCGTAAGATGCGCACTCCACCTGCTCCTCTCCACCCTATAATTGCCGTTGGTCCATTTTGCCAAATGGGGTATCGATTTTATTACATGTAATCCTCACTCGGCTGGGGGGCATGCGTATATCATCCTTGCGGTAGATTATTTTACCAAGTGGGCCGAGGCGATGCCTACATTTGAGGCAAACGGCAAGACAACTGCAATTTTCGTGTTCAATCATATAATTGCTAGGTTTGGTGTCCCGCAAGCAATAATCACTGATCATGGGCGCCATTTTCGAAACGTTATGATGACCGAACTTACAGGCCAGCTTGGTTTACGTCATGATAGTTCAACCCCTTATTATCCACAAGCGAATAGTCTAGTTGAACCCATCAACAAAGTTTTAGTTATCATGATCCGACGAATCATTGGGATTCATCGGTTGAATTGGCACAACATGCTATTTTCAGCACTTTGGGCGTACTGAACTTCAGTAAAAACATCAACAGGGTTCACTCCTTTCCAACTAGTCTATGGTTTGGAAGTTGTGTTACCCATTGAATGCGAAATCCCGTCATTGCAAATGGCCATCGAGTTACTTCTAGCCACTTCCGAAGAGGAAAAGCGTTTGTTATACTTGGCTCAATTAGATGAGAATCGACGTGATGCTGCATTGGCAATCGAGACTCACGCAAAACGCATGAAAGCTAAGTATGATCGAAATGTGACCCCTCGAAATTTTTCGGAAGGAGATCTAGTCTTAGTTTACGATCAAGCTAATGATAAATTAGGTGCTGGAAAATTAGTTCCTATGTGGCATAGTCCCTATGTTGTCAAGTGAAAGCTAGCCAAAGGGGCCTATGAATTGGTAGACTTTGACGGGGACTCTTTGGGTAAACCCAGAAATGGTCTTTACTTGAAGAGGTATTATGCTTAAAGAATGGGTATGGAGATTTTTAGTTAGGATAGTTTTTCTTTCTATCCTGGTGTGTTTTATTTTAAAGAGTGTGCTTAGCTTAGAGAGTGTTTTTTTGTCATTATTCCTGCTTATCTTGGTTTTACTCTTGATATTGCAGATGTTGATGCCTCTCCAAACATACATTGGTTTCACTGATGGTGCTTGTCGTAATACACGGAACATCTCTTCCGCAGCTTGGGTTATCTATTCGCCCTCTGACGAGTTAGTATCTATGCATGGGGTAAACCTCGGTCAAACAACGAACAACATTACCGAGTATAGTGCAGTGATTGAGTTATTATCAGAATCTATTTCATTTGGGATTTAGAGTTTGATAGTGAGGTTATATTCTGAACTCGTTGTATTACTTCTTAATAGAGTGTATGCCATTAGAAATCCAGTGTTATTAAGATTATTTTCGAGAGTGCGTCTCTTGGAACGTGAATTTTATTATATTGAATATCAGCATATTCCAAGATCTTTAAATACATTAGCAGATGCAATTGCTTCTCGAATGTTAAATAGAAATTTGCAGTAATCATACATGTAAATTTAAAACCATTCCATAACATGATTTACAAGATAAGCCGGTAATAATGATATATATATAGGAGTGTGTCAAAAATATATCATCCTCGATCATAGGTTGAAAAACACCTTATGATCAACAAAAATGATAAGTAACAAAAAACAAAAATGTCACATGTGCCCACAATAGGCGATCATCCTATCACTGGTGATGATCTCTATAAGAAACCACTGCACGAGCCACCTTGCAAAGGAACCTCCTAAAAGGTCCCGGGATGCCAATAACATAGCGCTGAAGTCGATGAGGAATGTCATCTATAGTGGTCTCCAGAATATCTCCTGTCAAGCGCTCGAGATGACCCTCCAACTCGACCAAAACCTCTGCTGATTCATCCTGTGGGGCTGGCGCGGGTGCAACTGGTTGCTTCCTCTCGTAAGGCCAGAAAGCGGCTAGTCGTTGTGGACCCACATTTGCATTTGGAATATTTTTTACTATCAGTTTTGAGACGATGGAAAAACAAAAAAAATTAAAATAGGAAAAATGTTGAAAAGGATTTTACCTGACTCAGCCCACTGCTCTCCTGCTGGAAGAACCATGTCTGGGTCACCACGAAAATCTATCCCAGCGTAAGGGAAGTCCTGAATAGAAAAGACCTGGTTTTCCAGCCATTGGAAATACTCTGGTTTGAATCGAGCAACCTCTGTCCTCTCGTCCGGGTGACGGGCCATAACTACGACCCATCGCATCAGTTTGGGCTCTCGAGGAAGCCCAGCTCCAACAGTAAGGTGCTGCGGGATCAGCATAGGAACCCTCTCCAGGCCAAAACTCACAACCAAAGCCCCATAACCAAAGGTCTTTAGTTGTCCGTTCTTGGCCCTGTTCAGTTGGCCTTTCACATTGGCCAACACAGCATCGCACCAGTTAAAGATGGTGCCTCGAAAGCAATCAACTGCCATACACATCTAGGATCCGGTGGCAATATGTAATGCGGCAGCCCCGCAAATTCTGGTGACAGTGAACGCAATCACCATGAGCTCAGGACGATATATGGTCTTTATGTCTATCCCTTTGTCTCTAGCCTGGCTGTTGCAGTACTCTAGCATGAGGCTATCGACAGACTGGCCACCTGCCCTAGCCCCAAATAGAGTCAAGTCTTCGCCTCTCTTAGGCAAACCAGTCAATAAATATATGTCTGTCAGCTCGATTTCGAGCTGGTGGCTGCCAATGAAGAAGCACTGGTCCTGTATGCTCCATCTATCAACCAACCACTGTAAGAAATCCACCTGAGCCCTCATGCCAAGAATGGCCCAGAATTTGTACAAGCCGCACGCCCTCAAAGCATCAAGTGAAGGCTGATGATTCCATGTGGCGGCATCCACGTCCTCATGCTCTTGTTCACGCCAATCTAGCATGATGTATTCTCTGCATCAAGCATAAGGATAAATTAAATTGCTATAAATTATTTTGGTTGGTCCATTTTTGAGAATTTTTGGGTTAAAAACCCTTGCGACGGGGACCGCACCCTCTGGGTTAGACACAATGCGTGGGACCGCACTTTGTCTACATGGAAGGTGCGGACCCCGAGCTTTTTCCCAATGGAGAAAAAGTCGGGGTCCGCAGGCCAGCAGTGGTAAACCTGCGGGCCCCTGCGCGCGGGTTTTATGCCTAAAAACCCTCCCAAAAATGAAAATAGATGACTAAACCAAAAAATGAAATGGTTAAAAATGAAGAGTAGGATGATGTGGATTACCTAGAGAAGATGGCGTTCGATTCTGACGGTTGGATTTTCCGCAATCTTCACGAGAAGTTTTCTGAGCAAAAGCACTATTTTCTCACCCAAACTCAAACGGTAAAAACGAATTGACGAAGGCCCTTTTTATAAGTTTTTTTGAGTAAATAAATTGCAAATTTGTTTATGTTTCACTTTGGAAAGGTATTTTTGCGACATTTTTATCCATTTCAAACAGGTATGAGTAATGTTTGTGTTTTTGTGCAGGATAACGGATTATTCGGGGAAAATCTATTATTTTCAACGAAAAAACATTTAGAGTCACCTTTAAGCTCTTTTCTGACTCCTGAAACATGAAAAGATTGCCGAGTTCTTCTTTTAAACTTGTTAAAACGAAATTAAAAGACAGTCCACTTACAGCGCTTATCCGACCGTAAAAACATGAAAATATCGCCGGATTTTTGTCGTTTCAATTTCGATATTGGTTATAAAACGACGTGTCATTGATCACTTTTTTACTTTTTCAAATCAAGGGCACTAATAACGAAAAGTACTCCTTGGTCGTAAAAGATCAAGCGGTTCTCTCAAGTATTATTTTATACTTTTTCGGGCTTGGGAGACACAAATTTACGAAAAAGGTCAACCCTGGAGTCTTCTTGAGTTTTTTCAGACTCTCTAAAATTGAAAAACGCTGAGTTTCTCCTATACTGGACTCGTTAAAATTTCACAGTAAAGGACCTATTCAATTACAAATAGGAACGAACCACTCCTTCTTAGGGTTCGAATTTAAACTAAGTTGGACTCATCCGAAGGATGAGCTCATAATCAAGCAAATGTTATCCTCCTCAAGCTTGTCAAAAATAAAGAGGTACTTGCCAGAAATGGTAGGGGAAAAGAGAGAAAAATGAATCTGTTTGTCATACTTTGTAACCACTCTTGAACACGACACTTTTATTCACCTGGGTTGGGAAATCCTTTGCCTAACAGTTGATCAAACCACATTGAAAGTCTTCAGCCGGTTTCTGGGTATTAACTTTGGGTCAATTGTTACCAAACCATCCGTCGTGTCGTTATGTGTTCAAGAGGTCACTGCCAATAAGCCATTCATCTGCAAAATATCTGTCATCCATCTTGACCATCCCTGAGTCAGTCCTTGCAACTAAATTTCTTCAACTTGATCTACGATTTTGTGTTGTGGGCTTGCCTACAATGGATCGCTTTCTATTGACATCAGCTCATTATCTAGAAAGATGATCTAGAAATCGTCAGTACCTTGAAATCTTCATGCCTCAATGGCAGGTTTCTCGCCTTTGATGATAGTTTGCATCATTGACTTTCGATCAAAGGATTCCATGACATGTTCGACATCAACACATTTATTCGCATCTCATGGATTGTACTGGGTACTTTGAGAGCCATTGACATCACTGGTGGTTTCTCTCACACTTGTTAACAGTTTACATCATTGACTGGTAATCAAGTGGTTTCTACCATGTTCGACATCAACACATTCATTCGCATGGATAGAATCGTACTGTTTCGGGAAGTAGAAATGAAGACCCTGGATCTAGTTTCCACAATCCAGGCTACGAGGAATTTTGTATTCATTATATAATGGACTATTCATAAACAGATGGCTGTGTCCATACTGTGTCCACATGAGTCTATACTTGTGATGTTTTAGAAGATCATTCCTGTATCAGAGCAGTACTTAGTTTTTCTAGTCAGTTTTGATCTGAGTATGGGAATGCCTACCTCAGCGATGATATGATCTCATATATATATCTTGCATTGAATGTTTTTACAGGTTCCAATCAGGCTCTCCACAAGATGATCCTCGAAATGATAAAGTACTTCACTCTTCCTAAATGATCAATAAAATCCTCATCTACTACAAACTTCGCACTTTAGGGGGCAATCTGTTACACAAAAATATCATCACCATGATTATTTGCAGTCAGTATGGGTCTATCATCACTTGTACTGTCCTCCTAAGCAAGTCTTAGATCTCAACTCTTCAATTCAAGCTTTGGAAATGAGAGAAAGACATTAAAAATCAATGTAACTCTGGTTCTGCACTTTCTCTCACTGTCACCTGTGGTCTTTCACCTTCTGTTTACAAAAACTATGGACCTACCCGCTCTGTCCCTAACGGTGTAGGTGCAGACCCCTTTGAAAGTCAAAAGGCGCAAGTTTTATCTTAAAAAACTCACTTTGGGTTAATTCTAGAGGATTCTAGAAGGAATTTTGACGTGGATTGTTCACTCTGAGGTGGTTCATGCATCCCAAAAGAGAAGGAGCTAATCCCTTGATGAGAGGAGCTATCCCTTTGAAGGAGGGCTTTATCCCTTTGAAGGAGGACCTAGTAACCTCCCTCCATTGCACTATAAATACAGGCATTGGGCTGGTTGCTGGGGAGGTTAGAAGCTGAACATTTTTAAGGGTAAATGCTGGTGAAATCAAGACTTCCTAGTTGAGCTTAAGAGGAGGGATCACATACCTTTTTGGCTTCATTGGGGAGTGAGTGAAACTTATCAAAGTAGAGGAGACTTCTTGCTGGACCCTGGGAGGAGCTTGTACAGCATCAAGGCAAAGGTTGTAAAGTTCTTCTTCCTTTGAATTAATACAATAAAACTCATTTTTCTCAACAAGTATCTCATGTTATTTGTTTCATGGACTCCTTGACTTTCATGTTGAATATGTTTTATGATATTGGCTTTTCAGGTGCTATTTAATTTGTTTGCCTTGTTTGTGTTTGCAGATTCGCGACAAAGGAGCTCATTTGGATCGAAGGAGCGAGGACATCCACAAGCTTGCATTGGACCTAAAAACACTTGTTTGCCATTGTTTATTAAAGCATATTTAGAGAAAGATAGTGTCTGGTTGGTTTGCTTGTCATTAGGTCTTCTTTAGATTCTAGGAAGGTCTATCTTGTCTGCAAGATCGACTTATTCCGTGACACAAACCAAGGTAATGACCTTCTTAATGCTTAAAACTGTCAGAAGGGCAGGGGATCTCATCACGAGCCAACCTGATCACTTTGTTATATCTTGGTGAATGGCACTATGGTCATCTGGTCACCATGCTAGCATAATGGTCTCTTTATGACAAGAAGAAGAATAACCATCTACATTCTAAAAGGAGGCCTTTGGCTCATTTGTGGGGTTAAAAAGCAACCCTATCAGGGCTATGAATGCCTGCTGGCAGCAACGGCTCTGCTTATGGTATTGAGGTATCATCTTACACTGCCAGATGTTCTTTAAGCTCTTATCACCTACAGATTTGTTTCTAAAGGGAATTTTCCATTTGAACAACACTCTTACAAGTTGATCTGCAATGGTAACTTATATCATATATTAATTATACTTTAAATTGTCTAATCATTTTACGACCATCATTAATATATATTGTCTATTATGCATTTGTCATTAATACCACTTACAGTTAAAATATTTTGACATAATGCATTAAAATCTCTTTTTTAATTTTTTTCGGTCATTTCACATCTGATGACGTGTATTGCTTTAATTTATTTATTGATTAACACACTGTTTTTGGGATTGGTTGCCAACATTTATGTATTGTTAATGCCTTTAGTTGGGCACAGGATCCCCTGTTGAGCCCTGAACTTGCATCTTTCCTATACACTTTCCATTCACCTGGACCTCCTAAGCTATCAAAATCATTGAATATTAATCATAAAAGAGCATTTAAAGTGGTTTTTAACTATGTTTTGTGTCTGCTGTTTCAACTAGATTTTTGCTCATTGAGTTGTGGAATCCTGTCACTTTCCGCACCTGCTTCAACTTTCCACAACTGTTTTTGTTAAAGTCTACATTGCAGGTGTCATCGGGAAAATCGAGCCACATGGGCAAGTTGGAAATGACTTGGACATGGAACGAGTCCTATTGGCTCAGTCGGATTCATCAGGGGAGGTTGTGGTCAACGGTGGTCAAACAAAAGAGTCCTACGGAAACAGGACTCCGTTTCCAAGCACGTGAAAGATTTTCGTGGCTGTTTCTAGATCTCTAGAGGCACGCTGACACTTGTAGGCTGCCCATGATGTGAATCTAACAAGTTGTTTTCAATAGATCGCATAATCTCGGCAGCCATGATGCTAAATACATGGATGCTATCATTTATGTGTCCTCTGTCAGCGTAGTTTACAGGAAAACATTTATGTAACCTTTTGTTATAAATAATGCATTTCTATATGCATAGGAATTAGTCTTTTGAATATAATTTTGCTGTTAAAAAAAAACCCACTATGCCGTGACACTAGTTTCATTGTTGTGACTACGTTTTGAAATATATGAGAAGACTCTGTTTCTACATGATTGCGTGAGCGTAATTCTTGATTAATAGCTATTGCCCAAGGTTGTGTAGAGGGCCCCTGCACACGCCGAGGTTTTGTTTCTTATTGCTGTACAGTTTCATGTTGTCTTTCTTTATGTTTATTGCAAATATGCCATAGTTATTCACTTATGTATATTTCATTTACTATGGTACTAACGCTTCATTCTTGTTCATAATTGTACATGCTTTGTACATTGTTGTTAACGTTGATCAGTGTGTATGTTCCATATTACAATAGGCAGCCCGAGCATTTGCATATAATTTTCACAATGACTAATGACATGGGATTAATTCTTTGCTGACTTTGCTTTTCCTAGTTTATAATTCCAATTCTGCTTTGTTGATTTCAGTTTTGCTTCCTTGCTTTATTAGTTAGCTTAGATATTAAATTGCTCATATCATTGTCACTTACCTCCGGAAGCCATAGCTGGACTACTCAGGAAGGATTGAAGTATGAATGTGTAATTTGATTTTAGCTTCATTTTTCTGCAATTAGATATCAGATTGCTCAAGTTGTTTATGATTACCTCTAAAAGCCATAGCTGGACTAACTGGCGAGGGGTAAGACTATGAATTGATGTGATTTTATTTTATTTTTACTTTTCTGCAACTAGATATCAGATTGCTCAAGTTGTTGATGATTACCTCCGAAAGCCATAACTGGACTAACTAGCGAGGGGTCAGAGTATGAATTGATGTAATTTGATTTTAGTTTTACTTTACTTGCAATTTTGGATTTCTTTGAGTGCAGTAGCTTAATTCATTTCTTTTGTATTTAGACAGTAGCAACGATAATGGTTTCATGATCAATAGTTCATTGTTTGTTTGATTAGAATAGTGGCACATTTTCATTTTTTTTAGGAATTAATTTCATCATTAGTATGTTCTAAGACCCTCTAAATTTTGAAGTTTTGGAAATCATTATAAAGGACATAATTGCCTTAAAATTTATATCCATACTTGCCTTTTAGAGTAATCTTAAAACTTAGGGATAGAATTTCCATTTCACATTAGGAGATAAACGAAGATAAAAACCCCCAAAACAAAATAAAAAATCAAAAACGACAAAAAGTAAGAAATAGGTTATCTTGCACATATAGTGCGCCACACTTCAATAGTTTACGACTCCCACATTGACAATTAATATAGCAATTTAGGACACTCTAAATTGACCAAACATTTTGGCGCCGTTGCCGGGGAAGTGTAACTAGGTAGCCAATTTCTTAAAAAAAATCAAAGAAGGGAAAAATTGATAACTTCTCAAAGTATGCTCTCCTCTTGCACCTAGTGTGATCTGGAGGATCAGAAAAGAGAGTTATTGGTTCAATAATCTCTTTAGTATGCTCTATTCTTGCACCTAGTGTGATTTGGAAGATCAGAAAGAGAATTATTAGCCCGACTTGAAGATAAAAATAAAAGAAATGACATGCATAGAGTAAGAGATTCTAAGGGAAGGTATATAGCTAGGGCCAAGAGTTCAATTTTTACAACTCCAGCTACTTCAAGGCATAGCCAAGATTCACCCCCATCTACTCCCAGCCTTAGGATTCCTAGAATTCAAGAAGCAGCAACTGAATTTGAGGGTTATCCCACACTATCTACTAAATCTAATCTAGGAGAAGAATCTTTGTTTACTTCTACAGGGGAACATATTGTAATCAAAGAAGTAGAATCACCCGAAGGAGATAAGGAAGAAACTCTCCCTCATCCACCCTTGATAGAAGAACCAAAAGACTCTGAGGAAACTACCATGACGGAGGAAGTAGTAAATGGATTTAGAGGTAGGGGTAGAGGAGGAGGAAATAATGGAGGCAACAATGGTGGAGGTGGAGGAAATAATGGAGGAAATAGGGAAGGAGATAACTCATTTGGATTCCCTGTAGTTGATGAGGAAACTCATATAACAATGAAAAACATATCACCATCTGTCCTCCCAAACTTTTATGGGGTGCGAAGTGAGGATCCTGAAACATTTCTATTTGAGTTTGATGTCGTGTACCGAACTTATGACTATATGGAAGACTCTCAAAAACTCAAATTGTTTCCTTCAACATTGAAGGGAGCTGCTTTAAAATGGTTCATGGGATTAGTCACTCAATCTATTAGGACTTGGAATGATATGAAACAAACATTTCTGGATAGATACCTGGAATATTGCATGCCCACCAACCTTAAGGATGAGGTATTCAAAATGGTGCAAAAAGAAGATGAAAACTTGGAGGATTTACTTGAAATATTTCAATACAACTTAAAAAGAGAAAAAATGAGTAACTTAGATGAGGAGACCTTGAAAGCCCTTCTATTAAAATCCATTAGAGATGAATGGATAGATATTTTAAACATGATGGGGAAGGGAGATATTTCTCAACTTCCACTTCGTGACATAGCAAAACTATGTGTCCATCTCTTGAGGGGAAAATAAAAAACGGGAAAAGGGCCTAGAGATCCTTCTCTTATTAGAGCAAACAAATCTGCAACTGGATCAGTAAGTAGGGCAGAGATTGGCAATATTCTTGATGAGTTCAAGACTGATATTCTAGGGAGCCTTAGTGAACAACTAGACACCCTTAAAATACAAAACAAGCAGAAAGCAGAAGCTGAGGCCTTGGCCATATTTTGTCCAAAATGTAGGAAGAAACATGCTCTAAGGGAATGCCCCTTGGATGCAAAAGTTGTAGAAAATGTATGATTTGCTCAGAAAGCCATGAGACCAAGGATTGTCCTTCAATTCCTGGGCTAAAAGCTGTCTTTCAAGAAGATCCAAATTCAGTACAGCCTCTCTGTTTTGTTTCAAGGAGACCTTGGAAGGAGCAACAAAATCAAGGGTTTAACAACCCTATGAACTTTCAACCCCCACCAAATTGGAATTCTTGACAACAACAACCTTGGTCCCAACCTCAAAATCCATATCAATCATGGGTACAAGGGATGCAAAATCCTTATGGGAGATTTGCTCAATTTTATCAATATCCCCCATCTTTTCAAAATCAACAAGCTCCAGAACTTCCAAATCAAAACCCACAACTTTCATTGCCATTTCCACAACAACAACAACTTCCTCAACAAAATTCCCAACTCTTGCTTCCATTTCAACAAAAGACAAATCAACTACCAAGCCAGCCATTGCCAAATCCTAATAACAAAAATCCTCAGAATGCTTACATGGTAGAAGGACAACAATTTCCTACCTATATGATTGTTCCTCTTAATGATGTACAACTCATGTCTGGTAGAGTTTTAGAAAAACCTTCTATAGATGCTCAAAAGCAAAGTACTTGTGAGGAAGATTCTCTTAAAGTCAATAAAGGTTCTGAAGCATCTCTTCGAAATCCAAACACTCAAAAAGAAAAAGAAAAAGAGTCAACCCCCACAACTCCTATAGTTTAGCAACCTGCATCTTCATCCACACCTCCTTTCCAAATCAACAAAGGGGTGGAAAAACAAATCTTGTTGCCTAACTATGATTTCCTAGATGAATTAAAGAATGTCTGTATCAAGATTCCCTTGCTACAAGCCATTAGAGAGATTCCTATTCTAGCAAAAACAATAAAAGAGTTGAGTCTCAAAAGGCCAGGAAGGAAACCAAGAGATACAAGAAGAATCCACCTGGTAGGAAAAATTGCAGATATCATGATGGGAAAAATTACCATGCAGAAGTATGTAGATCCCAATAGTCCAATTGTCAAGACACATATAAATGGGGTAAAAATTCCAAATACTTTGATTGACTTAAGGGCTGCTATCAACATTATGAGTAGACAGACTATGGAACAGCTAAAACTTCCTAATCTTCTTTTTACACCTACCTTACTGCAACTTGCATATCGATCAATAATCAAACCAGATGGTGTATTAGAAGATATTTCAGTCTCCTTAGATTCTTGGGAATATCTAGTAGATTTCATGATTTTGACTCCCAAGAGTAATTTAGGAGGGCACCCACTTATCTTAGGAAGACCTTGGCTAGCCACAACTGATGCTTTCATTAGTTGTAGATCTGGGGATATGTACATTTCTTATGGTAATTCGACAAAGAAGTTCAATTTGTATCCTCCAACAAAAGCAATTACAGAAGTAGTAGATAATGAATGGGTCGATGATGAGGACACTATACAACCTGTCTTTACCATTTTTGAAATCAGTGAAGATAGTCAAATTCTGAACACATTAGAAAACTTTGAAACATCTTTAGAATATGACCACACACAATTTCAGTTAGATTCTGACATTGAGTATTTATCATCAATACAAATGTCTCTTTACTCTATGGAAGAGTTTGGTAGTTCCACCATTGATATTTTTCTAGGTAAAACATTGAATATCAATAAAAATTTGGAAAAGTCACAACAGGAAGAGCTAACCAAAATCTTGCAAAAACATTCTACTACATTTGCATGGGAGTATACTGATATGAAAGGTATTGACCCTAATACTTGCATTCATCACATTTACATCGAGGAAAACAGTAGACCAATCAGACAACCTCAGAGAAGGATGAATCCAAACCTTAGGGAGATAGTGAAAGAAGAGCTCCAAAAACTACTCAATGTAAACTTCATTTATCCAATTTCAGATAGCCGATGGGTTTCTCCTTTGGTTATAGTACCTAAAAAGAATGGTAAATGGAAGGTATGCATTGATTACAGAGAATTTAATAAAGCAACTTTGAAGGATCACTTTCCTTTGCCATTTATCGATCAAGTATTAGATACATTAGCAGGCAAAAAGTACTTTTCATTTCTGGATGGTTTTAGTGGCTATAATAAAATCCAGGTAGCACTTGAAGATCAGGATAAGACCACATTTACCTATCCATGGGGAACTTTTGCTTATTGAGTGCTTCCTTTGGATTGTGTAATGCACCCGCAACATTCCAAAGAGCAGTACTAGGAATTTTTTCTGATCTAATCCATGATTGTGTAGAGGTTTATATGGATGATTTTATAGTTTATGGTGATTCATTTGAAGAGGCATTAGAGAATTTGGAAAAAGTCCTTATAAGATGTAAAGAAACAAACCTTTCATTAAGTCATGAAAAATTCTTTATGATTTTTACTGAAGGTATTGTTTTAGGACATCATATTTCTGGGGATGGGATTAAAGTTGATAGATCAAAAGTTGAAGTCATCTCCAAGTTGCCTATTCCAAATTGTCAAAAAGATGTTAGAAGTTTTCTGGGATTTACTGGGTACTATAGAACAGTTATAGAGAACTTCACTAAAATAGCATCTCCACTCTTCAAATTTCTTACAAAAGACTATGAATTCAAATGGGATCCTGATTTTCAATCAACATTTGAAACTTTGAAAACAAGAATATTTGAAGCACCTATCTTGAGAGGACCAAATTGGAAACTTCCCTTCCATATTTCTACAGATGCTTTAGATACAGCTTTAGGGGTTGTGTTGGGTCAAAAAGATTTAGTTCCTTATGCCATTTACTATACCAGTAAAAATTTAACTCCCATTGAGTTGAACTATACTGTGACTGAAAAAGAGTTCTTAGCTGTTGTTCATGAAATCAATAAGTTTAGACATTATATAACAGGCTATGAAACTTTTATTCATATTGATCATTATGTGATTAGATATCTAATGAAAAAACTTGTTACTAATGGCAGAGTTACAAGGTGGCTCTTACTTTTACAAGAATTCAATATTACTGTGTTGGATAGACCAGGGAAACAAAATACAGTAGCTAATTTCTTGTCTAGGATTTAGAATACTAAAGAAGATTCTCCTGTAGAGGACAAGTTTCCTGATGAATATTTATTTGTAGTAACTACTAAGACTCGTTGGTATGTAGATATAGCTAACTATTTGGTTACAGGGAAACTGCCTCCACATTTATTTCCTGGTGAAAGAAGAAAGATCATTAAAGAGAGTTCAAAATATTCCTGGATTTCGAACGAATTGTTTAAAACAAGGCCAGATCTTGTGATCAGAAGATGTGTTAGGGAAGATGAAATGCCTGATATCCTCAAAGAATGTCATGATGAACCATGCGGTAGACACTTTGATAATAAAAGGACAACCTATAAAATCCTCTCTTTGGGATATGCTTGTCCATCCCTTTTCAAAGATGCAAAACATTATGTCAAAAGGTGTGACAGCTACCAAAGAGTAGGGAAACCTACCCTTTCAAATGAAATGCCATTGCAGCCATAGGTACTCATCGAACCCTTTGAAAAATGGGCTTTAGATTTCATTGGACTTATTAACCCACCATCTAAACAAAAAAAGTATATATTGGTATGTACTGATTATGTCAGTAAATGGGTAGAATCCAAAGCATTATTTTCTGCTACTAAAAATTCAGTTGTTAGTTTTCTTTATGAGGATATTTTTACTCACTTTGGTGTTCCAAGAGAAATTGTGACAGATCAGGGAAGTCAATTCACATCCAACTTGGTGGAGAAGCTAATGGAAGAATACAAGATCAAGCATAGAAAATCTACTCCTTACCATCCGCAAGCAAATGGTCACGTGGAGTCTACAAACAAAGTTATTGAAGGCATCATCACCAAAACTGTTCATCTGCACAGAAGAGATTGGGAAGAAAGGCTTCCTGAAGCCTTGTGGGCCTACAAAACTACATGGAGAAATACAATAGGACATTCTCCCTATGAACTTGTTTATGGGAAATAAGTCCTGCTCCCCATTGAGTTCCAAGTCAAAACTTTCAAGATGGTAGTTCAGTTGGGGATGGATCTATCAGAAGCCCAAAAGCATAGAATGGAGCAGTTGAATGAGCTAGATGAGATCAGATAAGAGGCAATTATAAGAACTGATCTAGTTCAATATCAAAGAGCTAAGTGGCATGACAAATAAATCAAAGAGAAAAAGTTTCATGAAGGAGATTGGGCATTGCTATTTGATTCCAAGTTTAAAGATTTTAAAGGAAAATCTCAGACTCATTAGCTTGGGCCATATGAGATTGAAAAAATCTTTAGCAATGGAGTGGTAAGAATCAAAACCATTGATGAACATCAAATTCCTCTTATTGTGAATGGCCACAGATTAAAGATCTATCATAAGCCACTCTCAAAAGAGGAATTTGTCAAAATATTTCAAGATAGTTCTGCAATAAGGCTGGTGAAGAAGAATCCTTCTTCTCCACCACTCTAGCCTTTGTTCCTTTTTGTTTCTTAAAAAAAAAAATGTATAAGCCTGAAAACCAATCATTGATTGGTAGTCTTATACAGAAAATACAGGGCGAAAATCAGAAACTCCTGACGCCCTATATTTTCCAAAAAAAATTCTCTCTCTCATTTCACAGTTTTGTGACACTCCACTTCATTTCATTCCACTTCATTCCACTCCACTTCATTTCATTCCACTCCATTTCATCCATTTCATTTCATTCGGCCAATAAAAGTTTTTTTCATGACCATTTTCATTCAGTCAGTTATTATCTATCCATCTCCATTCAGTCATATGATTGTTGTGTCAGTTTTCGCAGCTGAACCCAGTTTCAACAGCCAGAAGCAGTTTCCGCAGCCATCACTTTGTTTTTCAAAACAGACAGTCATATGTTAGTTACATAATAATGAAATAAAATTCAAGTATCACCGAGGACATATTATGAAGACATGAGGCACTTAAAAGCATCAACAAGGAGCAGATGATCAAAGATTAATGGACAAAAAGTGGCAAGAATTCCTAGGTATGAGTAGAAATTTATTTCAAATAGCATTCAAAGCACATTTTTACATAGTTATAAAACCATAGCTCCACTATATGCAATGATTGGCATTTCCACAACCTTTATATGATTCCTCCAGAAGCCTTACATTTATTTTCAAATGGCCTCATGATCAAGCCTATGGTTTTAACTCGTGTTCGGTTGTACTTTGATACTCCACCTGTAATTATGGGACGTGGTTGATTTGATCACGGCTCCTCTCCTCTGCACAAATTCCGCAGCCATTTCATAAGCGTGTTTACGTCTATTTTGCAGCCATTCAGTTTAAAATTCTACCAGGTTCACTTTACTCCCCTACTATTTTATTGAAGCCATGGTTGCATTTCCACCTTGTTCATATAAGTCTCCACTCCATTCCGTGAATTCACTCCTGCTACCTGTTCTATGTTTTTCATTTACAGTCACTATTTTCTTCTCCATAAACCCTATTCACCACCGTTAACCCATCCATTTCACCTCTGCTAAAACCCTTACTCACGCAGACGAATTTTAAGATAGAAGGAAGGATGGGTCTGTTGTTGAGGGAAGAACCGAAAGGGGCCAAATTTATGGAAGGGTACCCACAAGTGAAAAACATACTAAAGAAGGCGAGGTGGCTACCGTTTATTCAAAAATTCAAGGGCTACAACAAGGAGATTACAAAGACTTTTGCAAGGTTTTTTAATGCACTGGAATCCCTGTCCATGCTTTAGAAGAGAATTGGGCTAGTCTATTGTTTAATATTCGAAAGTTCATTACTTGTGAGGGACGTTTTGGATCAATGTATATGTATCACACCCAGTTGTTGATGAGTTTCTTAGAAAACCAAACCCTCAATCTGCCCTGATTTTTACTGAACAGTTTGAAAAAGATGTCTGTAACCGTCTAAAAGAATTTGGAGGACGTAGAACCACACTTGTATCACCACGACCTTGTGAAAATCTTGATAGAAAAACAATTGAAAGAAAAGAAGGACACATGGGAGCAGTTTCTGATCAGAAATTTCTTTAAAGATCCACAAGAAACCCCTGAAAGCAGCACATCAAGGAGAAGAAGAAGAAAGAGAACAAGTAATAAAATTCAAAGTACTCCTACTAACATAGTTGAAGGAACTAGTAGAGAAGAAAGACTATCTAAAAGTAGGAAGGAAAAGACTGAGGGTAAGAAGCCAACAAAATCAAAAGGGAAAAGAAGCATTGAGGTTGTGCATCAAACCCCAGAACCTTCCTCAGAAGAAGACCATCAAGTATTGTCTGAAAGACTAGTTCACCTTCAGGAACAGTCAGCTGCAGCAAAGAAGAAAGGGAAATAAAAACAGAGTGAGAAGAAAGAGGACACCAGCCCACAAAAGTTAAGGAGAAGTTCTAGACTTAAAGGGAAATTAAGGACAATGCAAACCAAAGGACCCCACTTTATTGACTTGGGAGGGGAAATAATGGAGCATCCTCCAGCAACCTCTCCTGACTGTAGCCCACACCATACTTCCATTTTACAACTAGATTTTGACATGAGTCCTTCTCAGCCGGATTTGGTAATCAGTCCTTCTCAACAGGATTTTGGGGTCAGCCCAAGGAAAACTACACCCGAGATAGACCTGAATCAGCAAGAGATGTATGATTATATAGAATCTTTGGAAAAGACAGCCACAGGTCCAAGCACTTCATCCACTCAGCCTAACACAACACAATAAGCTCTAGTCCAATCGTTGAAACAAGAAGTTTTTGAATTGGAGGTCTTAAATAGACACATTAAAAAAGAAAATGAAACATTAAGGGAATAAAGCAGATTGGACAAGATCATTCATGACAACACTATGTTACATCTGAGGCTGTGGCAGAAAAAGAACAGGAAATTGAAGAAGAAGTGCAGGAGGTTGAGTAAAGCACTTATCAACCTCAAATTCAGATGGTTGATGAGGAATCCTAGGATGTTAGTAGTACCAAGGAAGAGGAGAAGAGGGATGGATGTGTTGGCGGAGGTCTCAGATCATATGGATTGAAGAGAGGATGGTCAAAATTTTGGTTGCATGAGGATATGCAACACCATCACAGTGGGGGTATGTTGAGCCCTGAACTTGCATATTTCCTATACACTTTCCTAGACTCTTTCCATTCACCTGGACCTCCTAAGCTATCAACATCATTGCATATTAATCATAAAAGAGAATTTAAAGTGGTTTTTAATATGTTTTGTGTCTGCTGTTTGAACTAGATTTTTACTCATTGAGCTGTGGAATCCAGTCACTTTCCGTAGCTGCTTCAACTTTCCACAACTGTTTTTGTTAAAGTCTACATTGCAGGTGTCATCAGGCAAAGCGAGCCACATGGGTAAGTTGGAAATGACTTAGACATGGACCGAGTCTTATTGGCTCAGTCAGATTCATCAGGGGAGTCTGTGGTCAACGGTGGTCAAACAAAAGAGTCTTACGGCAATAGGAATCCATTTCCAAGCACGTGAAAGGTTTTCGTGGCCGTTTCTAGATCTCTGGAGGCACGCTGACACCTATAGGCTACCCACGATATGAATCCAACAAGCCGTTTTCAATAGATCACATAATCTCGGTAGCCATGATGCTAAATCCATGGACGTTGTCATTTACGTGTCCTCTGTCAGCGTAGTTTACAGGAAAACAGTTATGTAACCTTTTGTTATAAATAATGCGTTTCTATATGCATAGGAGTTAGTATTTTGAATATAATTTTGTTGTTAAAAAAGCCCACTGTGCCGTGACACTAGTTTCGTTGTTGTGACTGCATTTTGAAATATATGAGAGACTCTATTTCTACATGATTGCGCGAGTATAATTCTTGATTGATAGCTATTGCCCGAGGTTGTGCAGAGGGCCCCTGCACACGCCGAGGTTTTGTTTCTTATTGTTGTTCAGTTTCATGCTGTGTTTCTTTATGTTTATTGAAAATATGCCATAGTTATTCACTTATGCATATTTCATTTACTATGGTACTAATGCTTCATTCTTGTTCATAATTTTACATGCTTTGTACATTTCTGTTAACGCTGATCAGTATGTATGTTCCAGATTACTATAGGCAGCCCGGGCATTTGCGTATAATTTTCACAATGACTAATGACATGAGATTAATTCTCTGCTAACTTTGCTTTTCCTAGTTTTTAATTCTAGTTCTGCTTTGTTGATTTCAGTTTTGTTTCCTTGCTTTATTAGTTAGCTTAGATATTAAATTGCTCATATCATTGTCAGTTACCCCCGAAAGCCATAGCTAGACTACTGACAAGGGATTGAAGTATGAATGTGTAATTTGATTTTAGTTTCATTTTTCTACAATTAGATATCAGATTGCTCAAGTTGTTGATGATTACCTCCGAAAGCCATAACTGGACTAACTGGCAAGGGGTAAGACTATGAATTGATGTGATTTTATTTTAGTTTTACTTTTCTGCAATTAGATATCAGATTTCTCAAGTTGTTGATGATTACCTCTGAAAGCCATAGCTGGACTAACTAGCGGGGGTCATACTAGGAATTGATGTAATTTGATTTTATTTTGACTTTACTTGCAATTTTTGGATTTCTTTGAGTGCAGTAGCTTAATTCATTTCTTTTGTATTTAGACAGCAGCAGGGATAATGGTTTCATGATCAATAGTTCACTGTTTGTTTGATTAGAATAGTGGCACATTTTCATTTTCTTTTAGGAATTAATTTCATCATTAGTATGTTCTAAGACCCTCTAAAGTTTGAAGTTTTGGAAATCATTATAAAGGACATAATTGCCTTAAAAATTTATATCCATACTTGTCTTTTAGAGTAATCTTAAAACTCAAGGATAGAATTTCCATTTCACATTAGGAGATAAATGAAGATAAACCCCCCCCCCCCGAAAAAAAAAGATGACAAAAAGTAAGAAATAGGTTATCTTGCACATATAGTGCGCCACACTTCAACAGTTTACGACTCCCAGATTGACAATTAATATAGCAATTTAGGACACTCTAAATTGACAAAACATCCCCCAAGAGAAGTTTTGGGGCTAAAAGCCCAGATTCTAGTTAAAAGTTGTAAATCCGATGTAAAGGCTCCTTATTTCGTGGATGCAGAGCGTGTAGCTTGTAAATGAGTCATAGGGTTGTGCACCCTCAATTTTGTAATGTAATGTCGGTTATAGAGATCTACCCATGGTCCGCAGGCCATGGGATTGTTCAAATAGAGTGAGGCTCTAAGTTGTAAAAGAAATAGAATTAGAATAACCATGGAATAGAAGCATACCAAAAGATCTAAGGGTCGTAGACTAGGAGAAGGCTCTGCAGCTGAGTGCACAAAGGTCTAGTAGTTCGTAGCTGAGTGCACGAACGTAGTGTGAGTCGAGTCTGTAACTGTTGAAGCGTTAATAAAGAAAAGTTTTACCTCAATTCTATGTATTTATTTCCTATTTTCTGTATTGAATATATTAGGTATAAATTGCATTTATGTTGTCTATATGGTGCGTGAACATATATAACTATGTAGATCAAGTGAATGTGAGTTAAAGTATTTGGTTATGCGAAGTTGACTAACATCTAGAAGAGGATAATTAAGATACGTAGTGTAACTTGGGTAAATAGCGTAGATCTCTACCATAGCAGTGTGAAATCACCTCAGCCCCCTTAGTTAGTGCTACCCAAAGGACGATTATAGTAGATTGCGAAGGTATCGTAGGTTAGAATAGTGCACAAAGGTAGGCACAGTTGGACTAAATCGACCCTTTAGACATCTCAAGGGCGTGGAAACTTGGTTGCAGCATCCCCCCATATTTCTTTGGGTGAGACTTCAGTCCACGTACCGCAGGCTGATGCTGAAAGGGTTAGCAGTGTAGGGATTTGTTTGGCTAATTAACTCTGAACCTAGGTCAGGCCCCTTCAAGCCAACAAATTGTTCCATTGCCAGGACCAGAATCTGCATGGAGATGTTTGATGTTGTATCAGTGGAATCCAACTAAAGAAATTGAAGGCTGGTTGGATAGAAGAATTCATGAGTTCGCAACGTAGGAGAAAAGGAACTCATGAATGACAAAAGAAGAGTGGTTATACTGCTACCTGTACATAGATATCCATGAAATCTTCTTCGCATCTTTCCCTACTAAGTTGTATGAGTGGATCATGAAGCTAGCAGATAGCCAAGGAAGGTGGAAACTCGACAATCCTAGTGTGTGGACCCCAAAGTTAGTGTGGGATAATGTCGTGTGCATCGTTTATCATAGGCTCGATCAAATTGTAGGAGGATTCATTACAGAGTTCGTGGTTGACACCTCAGTTAGCTACAGCGAGGCAAAGCGATGCTTTCTCAAGGGACCGTGAGGTAAGTACATAAAGCTTCTGAATACATGGATTAAAATGTTATTGTGTGAAATGAGGATTATGCAATTACCTTATGTTTGGGGCAATGTGAAGTGGAAAAACTTACGGGAACGAAGGAAACAAGGGACCAGAAACTAGCCCCTCTATTTCACCTCCGCAAGGGGACAAGGAAGAGCTTGCGAATGTCTCTCTGTGAAGTGTGATCTATTTGATAAGACAAATAATTCTGCGAATACCACCCCCACCCACACCACCACCAACTTCACTGCCTTCACCTCCATCTTCACCCGTACCACCTCCGCGAGTCAATATGGCAAGCATGATAAAGTTGCCTGTGTTCAAGGGAGTTGGAAATGAGGATTTAGACCAGTTTTGGTTCGTCGTACGAGTCGTATGGGAAGCACAGGGAGATATAGATGACAATATAAAGAAAGCAACATCGGTTAGCGCCCTACAAGACTATGCGCTGACTTGGTATAGTAAGCACTCCAATGATAATCCAAATGCGGGAATTGTGGATATCCAAGCAGCGCTAAATAGAGAATTAAGTAGGCCAAAGTCTGAAGCACAGTCGATCATCAGATTCAAAGAGATCATGATGCTACCAGGCAAGACTCCTTGGCAGTTAGATCAGAGGTTGAAGTGTATGATTCATGAAGCTAATATGAATCTGATAGATGGACAACATCACGAATGGTTTGTAGCATCGCTAATGCCACATTTAAGGAGCGCGCTATCACAACAGAAGTTAACGACTCAAGAAGATGCCTTAGAGATCACAATGAGGCTTCATGAGACCCTGATGCAGGATCCTAACTTAGGGGTTCAACAGATCCATGCGTAGCTGAATAATTTATGCTTAGAAATGTAGATTCTGAAACAAGACAGGATAGCTCGTCAAAAAGTATGCAAAGAAGTGTGGTGTGTAAAATGCAAAGGTTAAGGTCATGACAACGACCACTGCCCAGTGTTTAAAAATTACCTCGTGGGAGGAGGACCGATGTCGTTAAGGTCGAAAGCACAAGCAGGACCTAGCACAGCACCTGCTTTGTGGTGCATGATTTGTCAAATAGGTGGAAAATACACTAGGACTATTGCCATTTGTTACAAAAGTATACGCAAAATTCGCAGCAATTATTCTATAACTTTTGTAGGTCAGTGGGACATGATGAGCATAGTTGTATGATGAGCATAGTTGTAGAAGCTATGAGTTGATGATGGATAGAACTCCCAACTACAGAGTTTAGGTTGAATCGCGTCCCCTAAACCAGAATATGAGAGTGGCGCGACTAGGATTTCAGGGGTGCGAATGAGGTCGAGGCAGAGGAGGACCTGGAAGAGGTTGCGATCAGTTGATACACTACAATTGCGAAGGGCCAGGACATTATGCCCGTGATTGTATGAATCTGATGCGGCTGTCGTGTTTATATTGTACCTTGTTTGATCATGAGATGGAAGATTGTCTTACACTGATAGCTAGGATAAGCGACAAAGAAGTGCTACCACCTCCCCTGACTTAGAACCTGTAGATGATGAGGTCTGAATCGCTTGAGGAAGATCCAAATGTGAACATTGTGCTTCGAAGTGGAATCACGATGGGAGATGACAAAGGAAAATCATCGGAAGATAGTACTTGGGTTCATAAAGCCCCAGCAACAGAAGCAGAGTTTGACTTCGATCGACCTCGGGAAACCTTCATAGAAGCAAAGAAGAGCTTCGATGAGGCCTCCACTTTAGGAAGCAAAGATAAACCGAAGCCAGAGATGGACCCATCTATGCTCACAACATTCCTGGAAACATGCATGAAGTTACTGTGTAATAGTGAAGCTATAAAAGGATTATAGGAACTCATTAACAGATGCACTGGCACTGCGCCAAGAGAACCATGCATAGTCTGAAAGATTGGAAAGCATAAGATGAGAACAGGAAGAGAAATGAGGTTAACTGCACAAATTCGAGAATATGAAATGGACCAAGTAATTCTTGATTTAGCATTGGATGTGAATGTTATGCTGAAGTAGACATGGGAACGAATGGGGAGACCTACACTACAATGGTCTCCTATTCAGCTACGAATGGTGAACAAATAGAAGATAATAACCATGGGGTGATTGCAGGGAATCACTGTGGACATTGAGGGAGAGAGTGTGCTAGCAGACTTTGAAGTGATAGAGATTGTTTATGACAACGATCCCTATCCCGTGCTCTTAGGAATTGATTGGGCCACATACATGAATAGGGTGATTAATCTGAAGAAGTGCAAGATGATTTTTGAGAAGTCACTATGCGTAGTTATACCTCTGGACCTTGCTGAAGGATCGTGTTGTATAGAGCCGGTGTGCGACTATGAAAGCAATGATGATTTGGACTGCATCTATAAGATAACAACACGAAACCAAGACTGGGTGAATCCCACTGCGGATGGATGACTTGCATGGGAGCGTGAGAGCTCCTGTACTTTGGATTTAGATGAGGAAATGGAGTGGTGGTAGAATCGGTTACATGAGGTAATTACACTTAATTGTAATATGATGACAAGGTCGCTGCACCACGTATCAATAGAAGTAAGAGACCTTCCTACTTATGATGGCCTAAGTGAGGTAGATACTTTCTTGAATAAATTTGAAAGGGAGGTGCCGAAGAAGCAATGCTTTCAGGCCTTGGATTGGGTACTACGCACTATGGCTGCGAGGTGGTGGGGTACGTACAAAGGGAGCTTTGACGACTTGTGCAAATTTAGGATGATGCGCACACGATTTGGGAAGCCTAGGGTGTGATCGAAAAACAAATACAATGGATGAAATGATCCGCATACAAGTTTCACCGGGTGGATGCAGGCATATGGAAAACAACCTGTGCGAATGCACATGAACTTCGCACTGAAAGAGATTGTCAATAAGTATGTGTTGGGGGGGAATATGTGCAAATGGCTCTTAATGTTGGAAAGACAATATGTAGGAAGGAAAATTGCATAGAAGGTTATCCACACAGAAGCATTTAGTAAGGTGTGCAACGCACTAACGAAGGTACGTAATGCACAGCGAAGTGATTGGGACCCGTGCATACCCATAGTATTATGGGCTTATAGGATGACATGCAAGAAACTGATGGGACAGACACCTTTCCGACTTGTCTATGGAGTATATCATGCCTATGGAGTATATGACACCCTGTAGGAGAGGCTTGCGCAGTTGGAAGAGCTCAAAGAAGAATGGTTGGGACTCAATGAAGAGATCTGGCAGGGTGATCTTAGGCTCCAAGAACTCATGGATGAAAGAGTTCGATTGAGGGAGAAAAACACCATGGTGGAAGTAGAAGTCAAGAAGCTTGAGGAAGGAATAAAGAAGGACTTTCTTGGTAGAAAGACTGTGGTGATATAACAAGATGAGCTTGATTCCATTAACAAACTTGGGACTATCACCAAGCATTTACCAGTTTGATGCATTAGTTGGGACCGTATGTTATTAAGGAGATCACAAATGGTGGTGTGGTGCAGTTGGTAAAATTAAAATGTGAACTCTTCCTAGGAAAAGTAAATGGCAGTCATTTGAAGCTATACACAGGTGGTCCAACCATCTAACTAGCCGCAGGAAGGACAATCTTAACACTCCAGGCAGCTGAAAGGAGGCGTGGGACTATAAACTACTCTGCCTAGGAGTTGCACAATGACAGGACTGTGCGCAGTAGCAAAGTATCACAAGGTCCGTGACAGCGTGAGGGTAGCTGTGTTGCCACGTGGGTTGGTAGGAAAGTCACCGTTACAATCACTATTTATGATGTGATGCTTGGTTTGAGACCAAATGGAGTGGGAAGAAGGCATTTAAGGCAAACTTTATGGTTTAGATTTGGGAAAATCTGCCACCAAGGGAGCATTAATGGACCAAAAGCGGGGGGAATGGTCGAATCAAATTCAAAAGGCGCTATAAAGTGCAGAGGGCTGCCTAATAAACAACACTTGGCAATTTGAGAATTGAGCTATTGCACGCACAGAGATTCATCAACCCCAATTTTTCAATCTTTTGAAGTCAAAGGCATTCTTTGAGCACTTACCTAAGCCGTGGAGAGAACTGTGGAATAGTAGTATGGCCGCGATAGAGGAAGCCACGAATATTGGAGATATGACCACTGAGGAGGCCACATAGGCCATAATGATAGGAGAAGCCCTAGAAAGTGTTGGTATAGTCGTAGAAATCTCTAAATCGTTGCGCACACTGAGACCTAAGAAAGATAAGTAGCCAATAGTATCAGTGAGTGTGTCCCCCAAGAATCCATTAAGGATGAGGCTCACCATGTAAGAAAAGGGCAAGTAGATCAATTTGGAATCCGATGAGGAGGAAGAAGACTTTAAAGAAATCCTAGTAGAGGAGGAGGACGAAGAAATGGAGGAAGAAACCCAAGGTGCAAACTCTCTGACCAGGTTGCCTGTGTATGTTCCTCCACGGAAGGGGAAAGCAAGGGTGCCCAAGGACCTACATGAGAACAAGAACTCTCTGCAGACTCCGTTGCTCCCCGTCGACATTATTTTTGATAGAGCACACTTGGGGTGAGTGCCTTCACTAAAATTTGAAGACTGGAATCTCGTAGACCACGAGAAATTCCCACATCTAGAAACCGCGTAGCTAATGCGCCAAAAGAAAAACACACCGGTGGGAGTCATAGAGTTGGAACTGCACAAGTGATTGCGAGGAGTAGAGAAAGTAGGATTGTTAAACCTACTCTGGGTGCCAAATTACCATCATGCCCCAGTGACTATTTTTTTCATCTGGCAGCTACTCTGCCTGGTGCATGATGGGTGTTTATGGCTGGAGGATCCCATCCCCATCACATATCATCTAATTCACAAAATTACCCGGCTCCCTTGCAAAGGGGTGGATCCAATGAACATATCCAAGGGTAAAAGTGATGATTTGGCCATCGCAGAGGCCATGGAGAAGAAGTTCACGTTGGAGAAGAAAAAGAGAGGGTACGGGATCTCTAGTAACAATATCGCTGTGGTCAAAGTCATGATGAAAATATTGGCTGGGAAACTCATGTGGAAGTGCCATGCGAATGAGGTGCCCACACCAGTGGTTTCACTTGCCATGCAGTGCATAGAGGGGGTTCAATTTAATTGGGCAGATACTTGTGCAGAGAATTCCTGGAAAACTATCGTGAGGTGCAGGAATAGGGGAATACTTTCCACTATGCATGGTTTCTGCTATCCATAGAGTTGGTGGCTTGGGAATTGCTTGAGGATATCTAATTCCCAATGATTGTGCAGGATCTTCCAGAGGCAGCGAAGTACGCTTCGCTATGGGCAACTAAAGATGTGCAGAGGATTAGAGACAACAAAATATTTTGGCTGTTCATGGAGTTGAACATCAGAATGGGGATTAACGCAAGTGTGGTTATCGCCCGCTGTCTATAATAGTGTACAGAACTTCATGGAGTTCAAGGCAGAATTTCATCACATTTACATCAGGGCGAGGAAGGACCCCATGAAGGCATGGAAGGAGCTACCTTATCTAGTGACGGATGATGTCATATTCACCGTCCTTGAGTCATGGCCATTGGGTGGATGCAGGCATATGGAAAACAACTTGCACGAATGCGCATGAAATTCACATTGAGGGGGATCTCCATGACATTGGGGAGATAGTGCGCAACGTCACCACAGATGCCCTCTAGGAGTTCATGGAGGAAAGCCAGATAGTGTTGGGGGCCCTCCGGGCACAGATACAGGAGTTGCAGGTGCGCACTCCTCAGGTTGGTACTCTATCGACCAACCTCGTAGTAGGCATAGCTGCAGCTGAGGAAATGCTGCATGCCCGCATGGCCAACACTATAGTGCTGCCAGAGGGAGCACTGGTTATAGAAAATGAGGCTGATAGGCCTATGGTAAGTGCATTGAAGGGAGTTGGAATAAACATGCTTGCGCTCCCTCGGGAGACACACTATGTTCTCCAGGACCGAGTGACTGCAGAACTGCGAGCCAGGGAGGGTTGCACGCTCTAGGTCATAAGTGAGTAGCGAATCAATATGGAACATTTAAGCTTCTAGCGCAACGAGGTAGTGGCATACAATTTACAAATTGTGCAGGTAGTCGAGGATGCCTGCTAGATGGCCTCAGATTTGGCCATCCAAGGAGAAGACCTAGTGGAGGTGTGCATTCAGAAACTCGTAGCAGGGGTGCGTGAGGCGAAGGAAGAGATGGCCAAGGTTCAGCTGGAGTTGAACCTTCAGATAGCCAAGCTCCAATTAAAGGTGCAACCTTCAACTCTACCAGAGGTGAAGGAATAGTGCACCAATGCCATTACAACAGGAATAATGGAGATCAACAGTGCACTGAAAGACTGCACCCAGCTATTTTAGGAGTCGTTCGAGGTTCTCATTACTTTGTAGGAGGACCCAAAGGTACAATGCTTAGAAATAGAGGTCCGTGAGCTACAACAAAAGGATGACAAAGTCAAAGGGACCGCGTAGACGGTGGCCCTTACAGAGAGGCTTGCATGGATGTAGCAGGCAAAAGCACTCAAGGAACAAGTAGACATTGCGCAACATAAGGAAGTTGTTTTGAAGGTGTGCATCCAACCATGAATTGATGAGGCATTTGTCATTACCGCCTCGATTGAAGCAAATATCACGCAGACGTAGGGAACGAAGGAACAGATTCAGGGAAGCAATTCAGATACAGTGGTTTCTGAACAACGCATCCAAGAAGTGCAGCAAGCAGCGACTCAGTGTGTTGCCAACCTTGTAGTAGTCCAGGTAGAGTTGGGAGGTCTACGCACAAAGATCTCCACACTGACAGAGTGACTCGAGGGTGAGTCACGATGTGTGTATTGGGGGCCTGTTGGGCACAAGATCCCCCAAGGGATGTTTCGGGGCTAAAAGCCTAGATTTTGGTTAAAAGTTGTAAATCCGATGTAAATACTCTGCATTTTGTTGGCACAGAGCGCATAGCTTGTAAATGAGTGATAGGGTTGTCCACCCTCAATTTTGTAATGTAATTTCCGCTATAGAGATCTACCCATTGTCCACGGACCATGTGATTGTATAAATAGAGTGAGGCTCTAAGTTGTAAAAGAAATAAAATTAGAATAACCATGGAATAGAAGCATAGTAGAAGATCTATGGGTCAGGTTGAGTCTTGGGGTCATAGAGTAGGATAAGGCTTTGCAGCTGAGTGCACAGAGGCCTAGTAGTCCACAGCTGAGTGCGCAAACCCCTGCAGCTGAGTGCATAAGGCAAGTCAAGTCTGTAACTATTGAAGCATTAATAAAGAGAAGTTTTACCTCAATTTTGGGTATTTATTTTCTATTTTTTGTATTGAATATATTGGGTACAAATTGCATTTATGTTGTCTATATGGTGCACGAACATATATAACTATGTATATTAAGTGAATGTGAGTTAAAGTATCTAGTTACGTGAAGTTGACTAACATCTATTAGAGGATAATTAAGATATATGGTGTAACTTGTGGAAATAGTGCAGATCGTTGCCATAACAACATGAAATCACCTCAGCCCCCCTGGTTAGGGCTGCGCGAAGGATAATTATAGCATATCACGAAGGTATCGTAGGTCAGAACAGTGCACAAAGGTAGGAATAGTTGGACTAAATCGACCCCTCAGACATCTCAAGGGTGCGGAAACTTGGTTCCAACATCCCCCATACTGCTTCGAGTGAGACTTCAGCCCACACACTGTGTGCTGATGCCAAAAGGGCTAGTAGTGTAGGGATTTGTTTGGCTAATTAACTCTGAACCTGGGTCAGGCCCCATCAAGCAAACACTTTCGCTTCCTTTTCACATGTTGAAAGGATGTGGACGCCATTTTATCGTCATAGGGGTGATGGCCTGCATACGCACGACATGTGTGACAGTTATGAATAATTGTGTGATAATCATTTGAATTAACTTCCAGGGAAGGACTACATGATGATTATGAATGAGTAATAATTGGCAAGTATTTCTGATTGGGAAAAGGATGGAAACCATTATGGCTGGCATGTAGACTCATGATCCTATGTTAAGTGTGGTTGACGGAACCAACGACTTAACTAAATATGATATTAATTCCCAAAACATTGTTATTTCTTTGTTAATTATTGTAACATTGTCTATTGCTGTTATGAATTGTGGAAATATAAAACAATTGCATACAAGTGAACTAGTTATAGGTACAACAGCCATGGGAGGAAGAGCTATCCGGAATCAACTGCCAGTGCTTATGGTATCAGATCAAGCTTTTGCAATACTCGAGCACACAGGATGGCTGCAATATCTGAATAGATTGCACGATTTTAATGAGGAGATGATGTTGGAATTTCTACAGAATTTTCATAATGGAAGCACCATAGTTAGAGGCAGAAGTATAACAGTTTCTAAAGTGGTTATAGCCGAAGTCATTAGACTTCTCGATGAAGGAACCAAATGGACAGGAAAAACATGTACTTTTTCACAATGCAATTGAAGTATTCCAGGATCCAAGAGAGAAACTGGTGCAAATAGGAAAAGGGATCCATTCTTTAGTGTTAAGACAGTCGTGGAAAGAATTGGTCATCATCGTGCAAGGATACATTACCTGTGATGGTCGACATGATGTGGTAAAGCCCTACCAACTAAAACTTCTAGCCATTTTAAAAGAGAAAATTTCAGTTAATTTGTCGTTTTATTTGAATTCCCTATTACATGATGTCGCCCGTCGAGTTAGGACAGCTAAGGACCCACACAAAGTAATCAGTCATCATCAATTGATTAAATTAATTATTATGAACAGACTAGCCTAGTAGCAGTTAACCTGGGAAAATTTTGTAAATCCTACTTTGGCTCCACCCCCAGAAAACATAGTAATAGAGCAACAAGGGACAAGAACCCCAGGTCTGAGAAGGACACTGAAAATAAAGAATTCCTTCGTGCCCCTAAACCTAGAAAAGTGTAGGTAGTCTATGCTAATGAGAACCCAACAACATATCCCAATTCAAGTAGATGAGGCTAGACCACCTTGCACACAACCTGCAAGTCTGCAAAATTCCCCTTTGTAAGACTATGAGGAGGAAGTGGCTAGGGTATTGGAAAATATGGGAGTATTTGGAGAAGGTAAAGAACAATCCACAAATGCTAAAGAATAGAATTGCACCCCGAACTAGTTTGTCCCTACTGACAACCCTAGTCATGAGAAAACCTTGCCATTCGCTGATTTCATGGAAGAACAGAGGGAACCAATTCCTTATGAGGAAAAACCCCTTGAAGCAAAGGTACATGAAGAAGCAGTCACTAGAGGAGGAAATCAAACAATAGACACTGGTCCAATGGACCCCCTAGCTGAAGAAAACCCTGTAGATGAAACCCTGTGAGATGAAAATCAACCAGGTAATACTATTTTTTCTACGTCCCCTGAGGATGAGGCCTACCTAGAAGAAAACTCGGAGAATGACAATTTTTAAGGAGACACCGTTATATTGGGATCTCCTAAAAGAGAAATCGATGATAAAGAGGAGTTAGAAGGTGAAGCTCCATTGGGAGATAGAGTTCCAGATGGAACCCTCCCTAATGCTGACACATTACTACCTGTATAGGAACTAGAGGAAAATGCAGTTAACCCATCACCAGTTGGATGTCCCAGGATAAAGAAGTCCTACAGGGACAGGCTCATAAAGTGCTAAAGAGGTATAGGAAACAAAAGTGAATAATTGGGCAGCTAAGGCAGTGGTTAAAGGAGGCCATTGGAGCCAGGAACTTGAAATTAGAAAAAGAGACCATAGGCACATTGACATAATACTGTTCTAGAAAGGATGTTGAGACCCAAATTGAGGATCTTTTGGCCTATACAAAGGAAACTCAGACAGAGCCATGCCTTGTAGAAGACACTGAAATGCAAATATAGGATCGTTGTGTTTTCTCATAGGAGACCCAAATGGACCACCCTACCATGGATACTATTGTTCAAATAGATACTGAAGAGGACAGTCCAATTGGTCATTGCATGATTCAAGAGGTAGCTGAAGCTGTTGTTTAGACCGATCCCATGGAAACCTAGGAAGGAGAAACCTAAATAGAAGAGAAACCTGCTTATATTCCCCTAATCATGGAGGCATTTATTAGCAGAATACATAATGAAATAATAAAGGTTCAGTAGGAATTAGCTCAGTATAAGGAGGAGATAGTGCCCCTAAGGATACATCAAGAATTAAAGAAAAAGTTTGAGGCATTAACCATAACTGAGGATGAGAACTTTGCTTAGTACAGGGCTGAACATAAAAAGGCTGAGAAAGCATGATATAAATTATAGATGGCTAAAGAGAAGTTCAAAACTGTCTTCTCTCTTTATTCAGACACCTTATCATGTAGAGCCCCTACTGCAAATTATGCCTTATTCCTCCTGGAAAGGTTCCTCCTGCTAAAAATCAAAGATGCTAAGGTTGGCAAGCCTGTGGAAATCAAAACCATCCCAGATTTTTTCAAATGCTTTAGAGAATAGGACGAGTAGGTACAACGCCTCCTCTGTGAACTTTATATGCACAATTACTTTCTGGAAGACGACAGGGACAAAAACCCTAACCCCTTTATAGGGGATGTAAAACTCCAAGCATTTCTCTCTTTCGCTACTAATCAACTCAAGTGAGCCAAGGCCCACAATATTTTCAGGAGGCAGGAAAAAGGAATTGACCTATGGATGAGAAGGAAACCAACCAAACCCCTACAACTCTTGAGTAAACACAAGCAATTCATGAAGTGAGACAGTGTTATAGGCTAAATGGAGCCATTTCATACAGATTTTATACAATCTAGAAAGGAGTACTTCCAAGAGATTAAGGAGGAAGCCTTGTCTGTAGCTAGACAAAGGTGGGAAGCCTCCAACATTACTGTTAGAAATCGAGAACCGTTTGGATATTGGAACTTTAAAGCCGCCTCCTCTCATTTCTATAAATACAGTAACATGATTTTAACTATGGGGCCTGAATGGATAGGATGTCGGTATAGGAAGCCAATCATATGGTATCCTCCAGATAAGTATCGTTGTGATTACACCTTGAATGATCAAGATGTTACCCAAGATTTTTCTCTATTAAAGAAGAAAAATGGCTTTAGACATTATAAGGAGGAGGTATATCCTGCCTACTCCCTAACTCAGCTACACATCAACTATTTAATTGCATGAGGACATGCAACAAGGTAAGCTGGGGAGTATGTTGGGTCAAGAAAAAGGTATATTTTCTCGTCAGTAATTGCTTTATTTCATATTTATCCTTACATGATTATCTTTGTTTATGGATTGAAATAAATGAAATAATAGTTAAAGTTGGATGAAAGCACTTGGTAACAAATTAGATAAATCTAGCACAAGAAACTGACTTTTACTATCCTTGTGTGCAGAAGACGCAGATTGGTCAATAGCCATTCACTTGATAGAGCAACACCAAGTTGTAAAAGGGAAAGAAAACGTTTGAGGTAGGCAAGGAAGTGAGAGACCAGGAAGACAAATACTATTTCATGACAGAGTCAGATTATGTATTGTGAAATCCTCAGGATCCCCTGATCCCGAGGATTCACTTTTATCTAGTTTACTCTTTTACTATTATATATAAGGCATAAAGGCAAATGAAAAGAAGTTCAGACTTATGTAATTTACAATTATTCTTTTTGAGACATATAATATTGTTATCTCAGTGACATTGTAATCTGGTTACTTATGTTAATGAAGAAAGACAGTGTTTGATCATCACTTATATTCTGAGTATTCCTTAGTGGAGACTTCTGGCGACTCTGGGCCCGATCAAGAGAAGTTCTATTGCTTTCTTGTGTTTCAACCTTTCCATTTGAATCTTTATTGATTGTTAATGTTCATTTAATATCATTTTGCTTATTGTGAGGATTGACGATTCCAATTCATACTGTTTTTCATTTCGATTCATACCTAGCCATGTGATGTATCTCAATAATGCTTTGATTGGATTAGTTATATTAGTTTCATCAGTAAATTTTTGTTCATTCTGAGTTATGTTATCGTAGATATTAGAGATAGTATTAATTGATCTCCATAATCTGGTTAAAGAGAATAGTTATTGTTTAGAAATCATTTATCATATTTTCTTGCTTGCCATTCAATCGAGATTGTTGTTTAATTAGGATTTGTCGTTCAATTCTAATTTTATATAGATTAACATTGATGTTTAGTTGTTACAGTTCTCTTTCTTGATTGAGTGAGTTAGTTTTAATTCTATTCAAAGTTTTCCAAGCATGATTCTTTGCATTCATAGTCAGATTCATTTGATTTTGGGATAAGTTAAACAAAATTGCAGAATGCGTTAAGAGTTCTATCATAGTCATTTCTTCCTATTTATTTAAGAGTTGTGTGAGTTGAGTCGAAGAGATAGTTATTAGTGATTGCAATGATTTTCCATTAGCTAACCTCTGAATTCACTGCATAGATTGTGTTGATACTCTTGAGATAAAAATACTTACCCTTGGTTGACAATTAATGTAGGAATTAAGATTGCCTATAAAAAGACATCTTAGTGCACCAACAGATGGCAAGCCCATAACCACTACATTGACTGATTTAGGGGCAAACATTAATGTAATGATGAAAGAAATCTTCATCTCCTTTGGATTACATGGACTAAGACACACACCTACAATATTGGAACTAGCAGATATGTCTCGTGTCAAACCCGATGGAATGATAGAAGATGTAGTGTTTATAGTAGATTCTTGGCAATATCCTGTTGACTTCCTTATTTTACAAACTAAATCAAACCTATGAGGGCATACTTTAATTTTAGGAAGGTCATGGCTAGCCACTGCATATGCATTCATAGGATGCAGGTATGCGTCCATGATGATTTCTGATGTCCAATCCAGAATGAGTCTTAGCCTTTATCCCCCAGAAAAACCAGATACGACTTTGGGAAACCTCTTGTAGGACGAATTTGAACCCGAGTCAAGTCACTCACAGCCACTTCTCATCCTCGAGAAGGCATAATACTTTAAGGATGAAATGAAAGATGATATCATAATTTTTTTCATTAGTAATTGAATTTCTGTTAGTTCCATTGAAAACTCGGGGGAGGAGGATGTTGTCGAAGATTTGAGCCCTGAATAGATGAAGGCCACTTCAAGTATTAACAACAATCCTATTGAAATAGAACCAGGTAAATATCTTAGGTTTAATCCAAACATGAATGTTGAACAGAACAAATTGTTGTTACAACTGTTACAGAAGTAAAAAAGGAGTGTTTTCATGGGACTATACAGATATTAAAGGAATGCATCCCAGCCAGTGCACTCACCGCATCTATTTGAAGGAAGGTTGCAATTCAGTGAGACACTCCTAGCGACGTATGAACCCTGCATTAAAGGAGGTAGTAAAAGAAGAATCGTAGAAACTCCTAAATGCCAACTTCTTTTTATCCCATTTCTGACAGTCAGTGCACATCTATGCTTGTCATTGTCCCAAAAAGGAATGGCAAGTGGAGGGTTTGTGTGGATTATAGAGAACTTAACAAGGTTTCCTAGAAGGACCATTTTCCCTTGCCATTTATAGACCAGGTCCTTGATACCCTGTCTGACAAGAAATTTTTCTTATTTTTAAACGAGTTTAGTGGGTACAACCAAATATAGATTGCCTTGAAAGACCAAGATAAGACGACCTTTACCTTCCCTTAAGGAACTTTCGCCTACATATTTCTTCCTTTTGGACTTTGTAATGCGCCAACAACCTTCTAAAGGGTGATAATGGGAATCTTCTCAGATCTACTGAATGACTGTTTGGAAATTTTCATGCATGACTTCACACCCTAGGGGGACGCCTTCAAAACAACATTAGTTAATTTGGAAAAATTATTAGAATGATGTGTGCAGACTAATGTTATTTTGAATATAGAAAAATGTCACATGATGATGAATGAAGGGATCATGCTGGTACATCTTATTTCAAATGACAGAATTAAACTGGACCCTGCTAAGATAGAGGTAATCTTGAAAATCCCAATTCCCAAGACACAAAAAGAGGTATGTATTTTCTTGGGTCATGCAGGGTACTATAGGAGGTTTATAGAAAAAAATTTAAGGATTGCATCTCCTTTATTTTCTTTACTTATGAAAGAGGAAAAATTCGTATGGACAGGGAAATGCGAGTAGGCCTTTACAAAATTGAAAGAATATGTATCAGCAACTCCTATTTTGCGGGGCCCAAACTGGAATCTATCATTCCACCTAGCTATAGACGCATATGATACTGCTGTGGGAGTTGTTTTGGGCAACCTAGAGGACAAGAAACCATATGCCATTTATTATATAAGTAAAAACTTGACTCTAGCTGAACTCAATTACACGGTGACTGAGAAGGAATTCCTTGCAGTAGTGCATGCCATCAATAAATTTTGGCACTACATCACAGGATATAAAGTTTTTTTACACACTGACCACTCTTCCATTTGGTTTTTGATGAACAAACCAGTCACTAATGGTAGGATTACATAGTGGTTATTGTTGTTATAGTAATTTGATATAACTATCCTGGATAAACCTGTGAAGGATAATGTGGTAGCTGATTTTGTTTCTAGACTGAATGTTGGTAGTGAAAGCATGCTTATTGAAGATTCTTTTCCAGATGAATATATTTTTGCCATTTCAGTTCACTCACCATCGTATGTAGACATAGCTAATTATCTTGCTGCAAGAAAAATCCCCCAACACATATCCTATAGGGAAAAGAAAAGGATCATTCAGCAAAGTGCTAGATACTCATGGATATAAGGAAATCACTATCACACTAAGCCAGATCACCAGATCAGAAGATGTGTAGGGGAGGATGAAATTTTTTATATCCTTCAAGCTTTCCATGAGGAACCTTGCCGAGTTCACTTTGCAAATAAGAGAACAGGATACAAAGTGCTCTCAACGGGATACTATTGGCCCACAATATTCCAAGATGCTAAGAAATTTATGAAGGAATGTGATAGCTACCAGAGAATGGGTCAACCACTTCAATCAAACGAGATGTCGTTATGACCAAAAAAATTCTTAGAGTCATTTTAGAAATGGGCTTTAGATTTTGTAGGACCAATCAACTCGTCATCTCAACAGAAATCCTACATTTTGGTCTGACCGACTATGTCACAAAATGGGTTGAGGTGAAAGCATCAACCAGAGCTACAAAGCAGGTTGTTTCAGACTTCTTATTCGAACAAATTTTTGCCTGCTTCGGAGTACGTAGAGAAATGGTGATCGATGGAGGCCCCTATTTCACATCTCGTTTAATTCAAAACCTGGTTGAGAAATATAAAATATGTCATAAAATCACTTCGCCTTACCATCTGCAAGAAAATAGCTAAGTAGAAAGAACCAACAAGGTTATTGAGGGTATTCCTAGCAAGATCGTAGCTAGCCATTGAAGGAATTGGGCTGATAAACTCCCAGAAGTGTTGTGGGCATAGCAGACTACAAGGAGGAACACTACTAGATTCTCACCATATTAATTAGTGTATGGTAAAAATCCTCTATTTCCTATATAGTTCAAAATTAAGACATTGAGAACAACATTGTAGGTAAATCTAGATCTGACAACAACACAAAAAAAATGGTTGAATCAACTTAATGAACTAGACGAGAAATGGTTAGCTGCTATTTAGCAAACAGACATTGTCCAGTAGCTGAGAGCTAAGTGGCAAGATAAATTTATTAAAAAGAAGAAATTTAAAAAATGAGATTGGGCTCTATTGTATTATTCAATATTTAAAGATTTTAAAGGGAAGCTATGCATGAGGTGGCTAGGTCCTTATGAAGTGACACAGTATTTGACAATGGGGCTGTAAATTTAGTAAGAATTAATAATGCTAGGACACCATTGTTTTCTAATGGGCGTCGTCCTTGGCTATATCACAAACCCTCCTAAAAGGAATTGTTCATCAACATTGTTAAGGATTCTGACCTTCAAATTATGAAGCCAGGGGATAATTCCCCTATTCTGCCAATTTACTAATTTTCCAATATGTGTAATAGCTGGAAACCAACTTTTGTTGGCAGTTTTTACACCCAACATAAATAAATAAACATATAAATAAAAATATGTCTGTGAAAACCTCTTTTGGGGCACAGGAAGACCGATTGTGACAGTTGAAAACCAACTTCTTTTGGCAATTGTTACACATTTCTTTTCTCTTTGTAACAACGTTTTTTAACTCATGTATCTTCTATTTTTTATGTTGTTACAAGTTCTATTAGAATATCTTCTTAAATTCTCTTTGTAAGTATTTTTAGGAAGATTATGTAATAAAACACGGTTGTACAAATAGCATGGAAACATGTTGTTTTTACATGAGTAACAACCATCAACTTATAAGTAGCCACATCAATGAAATCACCAAATGAAATAAGAAAAGAGAGAGTGTTCATTAGCATTATGCCTCAGAAGCACCTCATACAACTACCACATCACACAAGGTACGTCACATAAAGATATGTCGCTTTTTTCCTCTATTTAACAATTATGGCAATTAAATAAGGCATCTCTTTAGACAGCCAAGGATTGACGTCGCATTAAACTCGGGGGAGAGGACGAGTCATTTTATAATCTGTGATCTTGAATTTAAAATTGGTAATCATTATTAAAACCTTGTCATCATTATCCCTTTTGTTCCAATCATGCCAAGAATTGAAAGCGCATTTAATGCCAAATCTCCATGATTTAGACCAATAATAGACCATACCGTATGTAGTATGATCCTCTTTAACTCAAAATCATCATTTTATTTCCTTTTACTGCCCCAACATCAACCTCAGCGAGCATTGCATCTTCATTCCAAATTTTTTAGGGCTAGAACAGAGTACAGAGTGTTGGGGTAGAGATGGGAGGAGCAGCAGCCCGACAGGAGCCCACTTTGATGTAAGATTTGGATAATTTCCCTGAGGCATGCTAGGTCTTTAAATACATGGACTGGTTCAAATTTTTTGAACGACTTAAGGGGTCAGAAAAGTCAATGGCGATGGAATTTGCTCAGAACCTGAACAAAAACCAGACAGAAGTCTGGGTGTTAAAACTCGAAGTCACAAAGGAAGTAATTTCCCGTGTAACATCAGTACAAACTATAGGGAAATGCTGGTTCTACAAAAAAATCAGTGACCCTTCTCTTAAGGCTGAATTCCTTCAAGAAGAGGAACAATTGGAGAAGTAGGGTAGGGAAATTGATATATTGTCACTCCCTCAACCATGGGAGATGTTGCCCTATACATTATTGAGTATATCACCTACGAGGGAAGGGAAAAAATCATCTTTAACTACCATTTTTTATTGTTAAACCACTTGAAGCATGGGAAGCTGGTTAACATTCCATATTTTTTGTTATAGAACATCAGGCACATGTCTGCAGCTGTAAAAATTATTGCACACCATGAGACTTGTGTCACCAATCATGCATGGTCTGATCAAATTGATTGTACTAGACACCTTGGAATGACAAGGCAGAAGCTGGGAAGAATTCATGAGTAGAAAAGTAAGGACCTCCCACAAGAGGTGAACTAAAGCCCCTAATGCCCTGAAAGAAGCATAGGAAACTGGAAGGGTTGAGAAAAGGTCATTAAAGAAGCTGATAGGCGATAGAATATTGAAGAAAAGGGTGAAAGTCAGTTCACGGTCAGAACCTTCACATTCATCCAGCAAAGGACCGATCAAGGACATGGGGAAGTAGAAAGAGGAGGAAAAACTCCATTTAGAAGAAGACCCTCTTCTAGGTAAGAACGAGACCCAGTCTTTGCTGCTTAAAATCAAAAGCTTAGAAGAAGAAAATGACAAATTAAAGTTGCAATTAGAAGAAAGTAGAGCAGAAGTAAGGGTTCTAGGTCTATATACTCTTACAGAAGCAATGGATAAAATGAGGGTGGATTCTGCACAAGGTCCTGTGTGTGCAACATGCACCATAAACCTACCAAGAACTAGATATAAAGTCTGTGTTACAAGCACCACCTTGATGGAGACTCAAACTGATCCCTGGGAAGCTGTTACACAAGAACCTGTTGACGATGTTGTTGATACACAAAAACCAGCAGCTGAAATAGAGCATTTTGTGGGTGGTGACCCAAGAGCTGATACACAAGAACCTACCGACAAAAATGTTGTTACACAAGAACCAACAATAGAGGTAGAAGATAATCAGGGATGAAAAGAAGAGACTGCTACACAAGAACTCATTGATGACACTGTTATAACACAAGAACTTGTTGAAAGGCAAAAAGAATATTCCAATTTATTTTGTCCTTGAATTAAATTGTGAATTGAAATTGAATTTAGTCTTAACAGCTACTTGGAAATAATTAATTAATTTATTTTAAATTAATTAGTTGGAGAAATTCAAGTTAGAAGTCTTTCTGAAGTCATTCAAGAGTTATCCCTTAAATCAACGAGATAAGATTGAGTTATATTTGAGTTGTAATTAGTTAACTCAGTTTATTGAGTTAAGTCCAGTTAAATTAGTTCCAAATTGTTTGAGGAACTAATAGTGAGTTAACAGTCAGTTGGTGCATTAATGAACTCAACTAGTGCTACTCTAGTTAACTAAAGATTCCCTCATTAGAAACTCGTGAATGTCTATTTTGAGAAAGACCCAGTTGAGATAATGTCAAGGACAATGTACTATTAGTTTCATGTATTTTCTCATGGAGAAAAGTCATGCATGCAATCAAGGATTCATCCTTGAGGATTGCACAGTTTTGAAGGATGAGTTTTCCACTTGGTAAGGGAGAATCATCCACAAGGAACAACGAAAGGAAATAGGAGTTTCGAGGGCAGAGATGAAGGCTAAGGAGAAGCCAAGATTGCTTGTGAGCATTTGTGAGGATTGCACTGAGATCTGGCTAGTTGTGAGAGCTAAGGGTTTGTATAATTCCTATGTATTTCCACCATGTATGATAATACAATAGTGTGGGGTTTTAGCTAAGGCTTCCCCAAAGTATTTTCATGTGTACTGTGTGGTTGATTCTTCTTCTTCTAGTTATATTGTTCAGCTCGATATTTAAGCTTCCGCAAATTGATAGTAGAAGTAGGTTATAGTATTCTGCTTTGATTTATATTGCATTATCGGGTTAACCTACACAGATTTTCTAAATGGTATCTGAGCTGGATTGTAGAAATTTTCTACATGGTATCGAAGCTGTGAACAATATACTAAGAAGAGAATTTGAAGTTTGAAGTTCGAGGTTGCAGGTGCAAATCGAATTCATATCAGACCTCAAGGTTGGCCAATGGCGTTCTATGGCTTGAGACTCGAGTATGCCTTAGAAGGTAGCTCGAATTACATAGCATGGAATGATAGAATGGAGGCTATATTAGAAGACAATGGCTTGAAGGAATTCATTGATCATGAAATCCTAAAGCCAACTTCAACTAATGCACAAGAGTTGGCTGAGTGGAAGAAGTCTGTGGCGAAGGGGAGATAGATCATCCTTGAGGGAGTTCAAGATGAAATTGTCTCAAGTCTCCATGGGAAGGATAATCCATTTTCAATGTCAAAGACATTGAAAGATCTCTACTAGAATAGTAGCAACCAGAGGAAATTGGCACTCAAGCATAAGCTTCGAAGAATTAAGTTGGAGAAGGGCGATACTATTTCCACATATCCGAACAAGCCCACCACCTGCAGAGATGAGCTTGGAATTGTGGGAATAACTACTGTCGATGATGATATGGTGAGCCTAGCTCTCCTTGGCCATCCAAAGAGTTGGAATAGCTACCAGGACTCTATGAATGGAAGGGAGAAACTGTCGGATTAGGAATGAATGTGGTCAGATCTTATGCAGGAGGAGATTACGAGGAGAACATGAGATGGTTCTTCATCTAAGAATGATGATGAAGAAAATCTGGCCTTAACAAGTAAGAAATGGAAAAGGAAGCGGAAGGCTTCCCATTTCAAATCGAATTCTTCTCATGGAGGGAAGAAGGGTGACATGTCTAAAGTAAGATGATTTAATTGTCACAATATGGGACATTATGCGACTAATTTCCCATCAAGGAAGTCCAAGAAGGGATCCTCAGAAGGATCGGAAGGTGAGGCATTAGCCCCTCAGTTCAAAATGGACTTTACCCTCATCACATGCATGGTGTCATTGATGATGGGTTGTGTCTGGTATCTTGATAGTGGAGCCTCATTCCACATGACCGGTGATAAAAATTTATTCAGTTCCCTGGAGGAGAAAGACCCCAAGATGCACATAGAGATGGGTGATGACGGAAGGTATAATGTTTTAGGAGTGGGCACGGTTGCTTTTCAGAGGGAGCATGCAGCTCCTCCCTTGATAGATGTGATGTATGTGCCTGGACTTAAGAAGAACTTGGTATCGCGATGTTGGAGGACAAAGGCTACAATGTTGTCTTCAATAAAGGAAAGGCGTTCCTAAGACACATAGCGACGGGTCAGACCAAGAGGATAGGGATTCGAGTGAATAATCTCTATAAAATAGAGGTAGATGATTGTGCAACATTGAGTACGAAAGAAGAATTGGTGCAAATCCAAGACATTGGCGAGTTGTGGCATAGGCAGTTGGGCCATTTGCATCACGGGGCTTTGAAGATAATGCAACAGATATCTACAGGACTTCCCAAAGGTAAACTTGAGCAAGTTGACACATGCAAAGGTTGTACCTTGTGAAAGTACACCAAGTCTTCCTTTCATGATTGAGACAGTCGAGCAGAGGGTATCTTAGAGCGAGTTCATACTAATTTGTGTGGACCATTCTCGATGGAATCCACAGCGAAGCAAAGGTATTATGTGATTTTCATTAATGACTATTCTCGTAAATTCTAGATTTATTTCATGTAGAAGAAGGACCAAACTTTCACAAAGTTTTGTGAGTTCAAAGCTTTGGTCGAGAAAGAGTCAAGGAAGAATATCAAGGCCTTGAGAGGTGACAATGGTGGAGAATATCTCTCTCAAGAGTTTAAGGACTTCTTTGCAATGGAAGGAATTGAATGAGAGTTCACAGCACCTTATAACCTATAGCAGAATGGGGTGTCCGAGAGGAAGAATAGAACTATTGTAGGGGCAACACTAACAATGTTGCATGACCAAGGCCTACCACTTCACTTGTGGGCTGAGGCATGCAACACAACGCTATATTTGCATAATAGAAGCTCGCATTGCATACTTGGGATGAGGACACCAGAGGAATCTTTCTCTAGTAAGAGACTAGATGTGGGTCACTTCAGGATATTTAGATCATCAGTATATTTCCATGTGACAAAGGATGCACGGAAGAAGATTGAGCTGACAACAGAGTTGGGGATATTTGTGGGGTACACTGATACACCTCACAACTATCGGGTGTACTTTCCTACCTATCGGAGGATAGTGGTTCGCAAAGATCTCAAGTTTGATGAGAAGAAGGCCATGCAAGTTTCCCTTGAGAGGGAGCTCCAACTACAGGTTGTGGAGGAACTATTGATTCCTAAGGAGGAGGAGCCTCAGAATGATGTGGAGCAGCCGCATGTAGAGGTTCCAGGAGTGGAGAAATCCACTCAAGCAGAGTCTTCCATAGATGGATGGAAGTACACAAGAGAAGATGACAAATTGTTGGAGGATGTGAGAGAGAATGTGGGAGCACCATCTTCTCAACACAAACAGAGGAGGTCACCTAAGAGGTACACTGGATACATGGCCCTTGTTGGGGAATGTGTTGAGACCGAGCCATCTTCCTTTGAGGAAGCAGTGCAATAGCCAATTTTGGTTCATGCTATGGTGGAGGAATATGACTCTATTGTTTGTAACAATGTTTGGGACATGGTTCTGAGATCGGAGAACAAGTCAGTTGTGAGTTCCCATTGGCTTTACAAGGTAAAGCAAGCTACTGATGGTAGTGTGGAGAAGCATAAGGTAGGATTTGTTGCCTGTGGCTTTTCACAGGCCGGGAGGATCATGTTGATGCTATATATTTTGACAGAGGAGCAAGATGTTGACATTTTGACAAAGGCATTGTCAGAGTGTAAATTCGAGTTCCATAAAGACAGGATCAGGGTGGCAGATAATCCCTTTCTTGTTGAGAGGGAGTATTGAAATATGGCAACAAGAATATTCCAATTTAATTTGTCCTTGAATTAAGTTGTGAATAAAAATAGAATTTAGTCTTAACAACTACTTGGAAATAATTAATTAATTTATTTTAAATTAATTAGTTGGAGAAATTCAAGCTAGAAGTCTTTCTGAAGTCATGCAAGAGTTATCCCTTAAATTAAGGAGATAAGATTGAGTTATATTTGAGTTGTAATTAGTTAACTCGGTTTACTGAGTTAATTCCAGTTAAATTAGTTCCAAATTGTTTGAGGAACTAATAGTGAGTTAACAGTTAGTTGGTGCATTAATGCACTCAACTAGTGCTACTCTAGTTAACTAAAGATTCCCTCATCAGAAACTCATGCATGTCTATTCTGAGAAAGACCCAATTGAGATAAATGTTAAGGACATTGTACTATCATTTGCATGTGTTTTCTCATGGAGAAAACTCATGCATGCAATCAAGGATTCATCCTTGAGGATTGCATAGTTTTGAAGGATGGGTTTTCCACTTGGTAAGGGCGAATCATCCACAAGGAACAGTGCAAGGAAATAAGAGCTTAGAGGGAAGATAGGAAGGCTGAAGAGAAGCCAAGATTTCCTGTGAGCATCTGTGAGGATTTTAGCGAGAGCTGGCTAGCTGTGAGAGCTAATGCTTTGTACAATTCCTATGTATTTCCAACATGTATGATAATACAATAGTGTGGGGTTTCTAGCTGAGGCTTTCCCCAAAGTATTTTCATGTGTATTGTGCGATTGATTCTTCTTCTTCTTCTTACATTGTTCAAATTGATCTTTAAACTTCCGCAAATTGATAGTAGAAGTAGGTTATAGTATTTTTCTTTGATTTGTATTGCATTATTGGGTTAACCTACACAGATTTTCTACATAACCAACAATTGAGACAGAGAAGCTCAATCCTCGTGATGCTATTACACCCCCAAGTGATATTGCATGTAGAGGAACATAGGGTTTTGAATCAGGATGGTTTTCTGAGAGAATTTTATTGATATCTGAGTTACCGAAGTGGAAGCGACAAGCACTCTTGTTGCAGGACAGAGTGATCTCACTGACGGCACACCAGAAAGTTATAAATTTTCTCAAGGATAAATGGGTTCAGAAGGATTTGGTAGAAAAATGGGAAAGACAAGGGAAAGAGGTAGCTATGAAGAAGAAACAAGAGTAGTTGCAGCTATTACAAGATCAGGTTTGGGATCTGACAAATGACAAAAAGAAGTTGCATGAAATCGCCCTAAATTTGTTAGGGTGTAGAAGGACCTCTCCAGCCTACCCAATTTTTCTATGGGAACAATTTTTCTTGTTTCAGTTGAATGTGGTCTATGAAAATAGACCCTATTTGGCTAATTCTACACATTTTTTGGGATGTTTTCCATGTGTGCAACTTCCAGGATCAAATCTTGCTTAGTGAGCTTTTTCTTCATAACATGATTTGTGAACATGTTAGTACGCACATGGTTGTGAACATTCTTTCTTCCATGGGTGATTTTCAGTTGTGCACCTTCATTTCTTTCATGAACAATTAGGTAGATTGGCATATGGCTATGAAGTCACTAGACGTGAATGAAGAAAAGGCAACACTGATGATCTAGGTTGAACCAGGTATGGATTCAAAATTGAGACAACTCTTTAGGAAATTTTTGGGTGTTCTGGATGTCAAGTAGTAGGCATCTATCTACAGGAGGAGGATTGTAAAGATTTGCCTCAAACATTTTGTGCAGATGAAGAGTCGTGCACTAACAGGGTCCTACAAGCATACATAGATTAGTAGTGCAAGATTACAGGATAGTGACCCGTTTTGTTTTCAAAATTTTGTGGTTGTTGTTTCACGGGTCCCAGAATATGCCAAGATTGTAGACTTATTGGGCACCTTTTGGATAGGACTCAAATTCAAATATCCTCTAATTTGGTTACCAGTGGAGGAATACAAGCCTCATTATCAACTATGTGATTACGAGGAGGAATCTTGGCCACATCAACTAACAACTAGTCAAGGATACAGAGCTGTTGAGGAGGATACTGATAATGCTTATAATTTGATAGAATTGCACATGAAGAATAACAGAAGGCCATGAGGTATTTTGCATGAGGAAATGCAATTTATTAAGCTTGGGGAAGATCCTAGGTGCAGGATTTGTGCATATTTTGGATACCTTTTTCCCTTATCCTTAACCATTTCACCTTTGAACCCGTGGGTACCTTTTTCCTGGTTGTAAGAATTCATTTTTTTCATAACATTTTATTTTTCCATTTTTTTTAGATATGAATGAGGTGATATCCTTTTTTATGGATAACCAAGACAATTGTGGAAAAAAGGCTCTATGTTTTTGTTTCTTTCAGGTGATGCTTCCAAAACCACAGCCAAAGGATGAATAACGAATTCTGAGTACTTGTTGTTACACCTAGAACATTGTTGTTACACTCCAAACTATTGTTACACCTCAAGTGTTGTTGTTACACCTTAAGAATTATTGTTACACCATAGGACATTAACTACTTTGCAACCATCTAAGGACTATGGGTACTATTCCACAAGACAGTTATCGCGGAGATTGTATTTCCATAGGCAGCTAGGGAATCAAGATAGTTGTGATTTTGAAGAATGATGTAACATCAATAAGCCTTGTATTTAGAACTTTTTGTAATATTCTCATGACTGAAACATTTCTTATTTTGGATATGTCAATATTATAAAGGGAACCCGGTTCCATGTAATAGAGGACAAGTATCGTTATTTTTCTCTTATAATTCATAATCATTTCTTAATACAAAGAGTAGCATTGTTGATGCTTTCATAGCTATGATGTTGAAGTTTTATTAATTCATAATTCATCCATGCACCTGCCAGGAAGCAAGGTCCCTCCTCTTTAGAATGGATTGCAGTAGAAGCAGTAGCGTAGTGGTAGATCAATTATTGTTCCTTTCTCTAAGTGTGAAATTATTTATGTCGTTGTGTAATTTATAGAATGGGTTTATTTCTGTTTCTAGATTTATGATATGATGTCACACAGGATTGCGTTGAACATAATACTCAGTTAACCGACTTAGTTATTGGTGTGGTGTGTGGCACGCCTTTCCTTTGGTAACATGAAGTGTGGTTTTGTCTTTGTAGAATGTTTTTGATTTCTGCATGAGTGTTATCTTCTGTAATTAGATTCAACGACACCGTTTTATCTTTTAATTTTACTCTTATCTGAATTGTATCGACATAAACAATGCATACTCCTTTGAAATAAACAGACCTACCATGGGTTGACAATTAATGGTTGCAATGCAGTCATATTTAAAATGATTAAATTGGCTCAACAATATCTAACACCAAATTTCCTCCCATACCATCAGGGAGGAGCATTTGGAAACTGACAACACCCTCACTTTTCTCATCCCCAGACACTCCCATTGGGCAGTTGTGACCATGCAAAAGGAGGTTATGGCATTCTTAAAAGATGTGATCCTTAAGAGAGGGAGTCCATGGTTGTGAAATATTAAGCACTTCATCAACACTCCCTACATTATCCAAGAAGTTCGCCACCTTATTGGTTGAGCACCGAACTGGAATTTGTGAGAGAGGGGATTTCATTCTCATGAGATAATTCTTTAGTTGATAGCTAATTGATACCTTTTTAGAGTTGCATCCATGGAGAATATACTTCACATTGTTGATAACTAGTTGAGAATCCACTTCAATGATTAGCTTGGCGTATGAGAGGTGGAGAGAAAATGAGGAGCCCATTTCCAAGGAGAATAGTTTCAGTGTTTTTGGTATTCAAGCCTATATTTTCTGAGAAGTAAAAGAGAGCATGTATAATCATCATGAAAAATGCCTCCTTAGCTAAAATTTCCCAAGTTTCCTTTTGAGGTACCATCAAAGTTCAGTTTGACCAAATAATAAGGAGAAGGGGACCATGAGGAGGGGAAGAAACAAGAAAAATTTGAGGGAAGAGGAATGGGTGAAGAGGGGGAATAGGGAAAGGGAAGAGTTTCCTTAGGATTTTTAATTCAAAAGAAGGTGAGTTCCAAGCATCCAGAGGTAAATGGATGAGAAAATTGGTTTCTTTTACTGCACAAAGGTTTTTTCACCAGATCAAATGTTTAGGAAGGCTTAGACATTTGAAGGTGTGTCCCTTTCATTCTTTCCAGATACACCATAGAAGATAATTGAGAATTAGGGTCCACACTTTGTTTAAAATGGAATTTTCAAATTGATTTATACTCCAATTGGCAATGGTGTTCTCTAAGCTATCGAATCTCTAAAAGAATACTCAAAGTGAATTTCCACCTATCTTGCTAGAGTAGTTTCATTAATTAAACAAATAGTTGACATCTTGTGGCTAATGTGGCATTGATGACAGAATGATGGCCCTTTGAAGCTATATTTGATTAATAAAATAACTTAGGGATGGGTAGTGGAAACCTTTTCTTCCCATTTTTCTTTGTGAGGATATCTTGAGAGATGGGTGATGTGAATATTTTCAACTCATTTTTCTTCACGAGAACATGCCTTACAACATAAAAACAATTTATATAAGGTTACCCTTTCCCTACATTCCCTTACGTTTTAAATGAATATGACTCATATTTTATCTTTTACTCACTTAATTTAAGAGATTCACATAAGAGATTAAACTCAATTAGTGATTCTCACAAGGAAGTGTTAGAAATAATTTTTATTTTAGCTATTAGTCTGAGGATTGTTGGAGTTTGTTGAGATATTTTCTCAATAATATTCTCCCAACTTAGAATCTGTGGAATCTCATATGCACTATATATTGGTGATGCATTTTGGTTTTGAAATGTAATATAAAAATATTATTGTGTGTGATCTCTAGGTTATGTCTACTCCTCAAACATCTAATATGGTATCATAGCATAGACTTTAGGCTTAACTCCCTCATGAGAGGGCCTAAGAGAATGTGAGAAATAAATTGTTGCATGGTAGCAGTAGAATATCGTATATTATTGTTTTCTTGTGTGATTTCTGATGTGAAAGTTTAGTATTGAGACCAGTGTGTTTCTTAGCAGTAAATGATTATGTTGTACTTTACTAGAATTCAACACGACACCCTTAGAAATATTCACTAGATTTTGGCTTTTTTATCAAGCAAGAAATGTGATTTTTTCATTCTATAGCTGCTACATAAACAATTTTGTTGTGGATTTGTTTAAGATATCGGTGAGATTATTCTTGTAAGTTTTTCCAATTGATCTCTCATTACAGGCTTCAAATTTTGTGTCTACACAAGAATTGAACGCATTTCATAGTCATGGAGTGTCAGAGTACATGTTGCATGGCATTTTGATTGCTTGATTGTCGAGGATTGGACATGGTTTTTGAAGCAACCTGTGGACACATGGGTGCAAGTCTCAACTTAGAGCCAATGAATACATATTTATAGATAGAGCAGGCATCAAATTCATTCCACCAAGCATCTAAAGGAAATTTTCTCTGGATAACTGTATGCATAATAGTTATTTTTCTTGGATATGCAGTTTTGTTGTTCGTTTTTGGCAATAAATAATAGGCAAGGAGATTTGCAATGGAAAAGTTAACCTGCCAGGGTAAGCAATTTTTGAAAATCGACAACAAATCAGATCAAAGAGGGATTCTAGCATTGATATTTTGAATGCAATGATGATTGCCCATGTTGGGGATTTCAGTACTTCATTGTTAATGATACAATATTATGACTAGATCTATTTGTTACACTGCACCTAAATATTGAAAAAAAAGAGCACCTATCTATTAAAAAGGGGACAATACAAATATGAAATCTTTATGTTGGAAACAAGGTGGTCAAAGGTGGATTTAGGAGCCTTTTGTGGTGGTTAAAGGAAGCAATCCAATCTGTAGCATCTCAAAGTTGGCTCTCCATTATGAATTTATTTTAGTAGTAGAATGGCTATATTTTTTAGAACGAGAGTGGCTATATTATTTTATTAAAAAAATTGCACATTATATTTATTTATTTTGGTTTTTAAATTGTAGGTGCAGAACCAATTATTGTACAATGTAGAATAATTCAAATTTCTACTTCTTGGTGCTCAAAAACCCTTGAAGACATCATTAGTCTGATTGTTTTTACATACTGTTATAGTTTGTTGTTCCTGATGCTCAGAAACCCTTGAACAACGAATATTGGTTATAGTACGAGATCCTTGTATCTTAGCCAGGCCAGGTTGTATGGTTAACTTCTGAATACATTCAATATTCTAACTATCTTCCTAGAAACTGACAGATAGTCAAAAACAAAATATCCAACAGATGATGGTATGTCCAAAGAATGGTTAAGTTACTTGATATTTTTCTTGCAGAAGCATCGACGAGCCAAGTATGTCAATATTGTTGATCACACAAGTACGTCAATGATGGTCAGAAGCAGTTGTGTCTTAAATGATCAAGTGGTAAGCTTGAAGTTTTGGTGGAGAAAGAGAGCAGTCTAGAAGATTCCAAAGTGGGTATTAGTGTTGATGAAGACCATCCGAGAGTACCAAACAAATGTGACTTGAATGTGCATTATAAGTGTTTTCTATATTGTTATTTATAAAATAATCATTATGGGAGGGTGTTAGGAATAATATTTATTTTAGTTATTACTTTGAGGATTGTTCGAGTTTGTTGAGAGATTTTCTCAACAATATTTTCCCAACTTAAAATATGTTGAATCTCATATTCACTATATATATATGTGTGTGTGTGTGATGTATTTTGGTTTTGAAATGTAAAATAAAAATATTATTTTGTAATCTTTGTATTATGTCTGCTCGTCAAATCTCTATTAAGAAGACTTTGTATTCAAGTGATGCAATTATTGGAAAATCTCTTTTGAATTTAATCAACATTTGATAAATTCTAATTTAAATTTAATTGGACATTAATATAATTTTAAATTTAATTTAATTAATTATAAAAGATATTTAGAACAGTCAGTGAAGGAGCGCGCTGTTAAGGTGTTCCATAAGCAAAGGTCATCGGTTCTAGTCTCGCTGATACCAAAAATCCATCATGGTTTCCGTTGGTGCGGCTCAGGCCGGGTGCGATCCCCGGGTGACTTTGACGGCTTAGAAGCCCCTAAGTCATGGCCTCTCAGCCACAGGGTAAGAGTGATTTTCAGGATTCACCCACTTATGAACCAAAAAAAAATTAATTTAATTAATTTAATATAATATAATATTGCATATTGCATATGGCCACAAGAGATCTCGAGTGGTGGAAATCCTGTCCATCATTTTCGTAGAGTAACGAGATCTTGAGATGTGCTATTGGAATCTTTTCAACTGATGTTTTTTCAGAACAATTTGCATAACTTAAAGACCAATTAATTAAAAAATTTGAAATAAAAATTAATACTTTAAATTTTTTATATCAAAATTTTATATAAAAATTAATTAAATAATTAATTGTATTTAAAAAAAATTATTATATAAACTTTTTTGCATTCAAATTATCTCTCTCTCTCTCTCTCTCTCTCTCTATATATATATATATATATATATATATATATATATATATATGAAATGTAAAATTTCAAACCCTTTAAATTTGATAATATTCTTCAGCTTTGAATGATTTGGGCGAAGATAGTTCGTTCACTGCATTTAAAGAATAAGAACCAACCACTACATTTTTCGTCACAGGATCCATGTAGCTCCTTAGCTGCAACTCAACCTTTATTAATTATAACTGAGGGGTCTGAGTATTTAAAGGCATGCAAAATTTTGGAAGACACTACTTAGAGAGTTCTCCTCGGAAGCCACACCACACAAATGATTGGCTAATTTCCAGTAATATACAAATTCAATGACAAATTATATTCGATAATCAAGTAATGAGGGATTCTGTTCTGTGTTTTATGTGAATATAAAATTTTATTTTAAAAAATAGATTAGATATTCATTTTTATAGTTTGATGAGTTTTTTAAATATTAGGAATAATATTATTTAAAATTATTAATAGTTTGAATGGTTTTCCAGTCTCATAACTCTGTTTGTCTCTCTACACCTATTTTTAAAGCATAAAATGCTTTCCAACCCCCAAAGTTCTTTTCTTTCTACAATCATCCCAACTTAGATTTTTGTTGAAGTCAATTCCAAACTTATGTTGGTTATGTTTTATCTTTTTAGAGAAAACCACTACTTTCATTTTACTAATATTGACTTGCATCCCCACCCTTCTACAAAAATGCTCAAGAGATAGTAAGTGCTCTTGCAAACTCGGAACACATTTAGCAATCAAAATAAGGTCATCTGCATAGAAAAGAAGCCTTATAACAAACTTTCCCAAATGGATACCATCACGCCCTTTCCAATTTAACTACCCCTAAAGCTTGTTGATATATAAACCAAAAACGGTAGGAGACAATGGGCAACCTTGCTTGACACCAATATCGCTTCTAAAAAAATTCAGAAATGCATCAAATTTACAAATTTACGAGAGAGGGGGTGTGGGTGTGGGTGTGGTGCGGGTAGGTAAATTTATGAGGATAGGATATGAATATTTTCATAGTTGGGGATCATGTTTTTAATAGATTTTTTTTTTTGAGACAATTGTGCAGATCGTAGAAAATGATCGATATTTGGGATGAGATTTATACGTTTTGAAAAAACATGTTAAAATGAGTGAGGATAATGGCTATTTGAATAGATTTGAGAAAATTTGTTAAAATTACTCGAGTAAAATAAATTATTAATAAATAAAATGTAAAACTAAGGCTAGGGGTTGATTAAATCCCATAAGAGTGGACAAATTTTGGTTTCAATTAGAGAAATGATTAATAAGTAAAATGTAAGACTACCTAAAATTTCACCAAATTTCAAAATTGGGCTTAATAATAATATAATAATAATAAACTCATATAACAATTAATACAATACAATATAATATTAAATATATTATGATTTTTTTATAAGCTCATGGTTCTATATATTAACATTCAAAATATTTACAATACATACAAAGTATCAAAAATTTGTCTTGTCTTGGCCTACCTAATAGAAAACCAAACCAAAGAGAGTAGATATAAAGTCGTAGTATTTTGAACGAGAAGAACATGACCATGGTTAATACGAATACAAAAATTAGGTATAACATTCCATAACATAATATAAGCAAAACAAATCGATATCAAATATATGTTATAACATGAATTTTCCAACAAAAAATAAAACATAACCAATGTCAAAAGCATATGCAATGTCAAGACTAAGGAAAATCAGGTGCTTGTTCATTAGGGTTTCCCGGAGGATGATTCTATCAAAGAATAGCAGTCTCCATGTCCACCATGTGATCATCCATGAGCTTATATAGTGAGTGTGGTTCCTCCATGCATAGGAGAAGCTTGTCTTGCTTTCATTTCTTTCAAATAAAAATTTCCGTGAGAAGGAGGTTATGAAATTCTTGAAAGATGTGATCATTAAGAGAGGAAGGCCATGGTTGTGCAATATTAAGAGCTTCATTGACACTCCTTATGTTGGCCAATAATTCCACCACCTCTCGAGACAAGTGTGTAAATAGCAGGAAACTATTGACATTTTGGCTGGACACTCCATCATCAAGTATACATAAATCCTTGTTTAGAATGTTTTGAACACAAAGTTAGGTTAAAAGGAGTGAGGTAATGGCTAGTTGAGAAGGTTCAGAGAAAATTGTGACTTAAATAAAATAAATTGTTAATAAATAAAATGTAAAACTAAGGCTAGAGAATGATTAAATTAGAGAATAATGGACAAATTTTGGATTTAATTAGAGAAATTATTAATAAGTAAAAGGTGAGACTAGGTAGAATTTGATCAAATTTCAAACTGGACTTAATAATAAAACAATAAAAAACTCCAATAGAAATTAATATAATATTAAATGTATTATGATACTTTTTTTTTGTAATCTCATGGTTCTATACTAATATTGAAAAAATTTACAATGCATTCAAAGTATCAAAAATATGTCTTGGCTTGGCTTGGCTGGTAGAAAAATAAACCAAAGACAATAGATAGTAAGTATAACGGTCCTCAAACTAGGAAGGATGAAACCAAAATTAATAAGAATACAAAAATTAGGCATAAAATTCCATAACATAATAGTAGAAAAACAAACCAATAGAAAGGACGTGCTATTACATGAATTTTCCAACAAAAAATAAAACATAATCATTATCGGGAGAATATGCAGTGTCAAGACTAAGGCAAATTAGCAGATACTTGTGATTAGGGTTGTCTGGAGGAGGATTTTTTCACACAATACTATCCTCGATGTGCACGATGCGATCATCCATGAGCTGATATAGGATTGCAATGCCTCCATGTAGAGGTGAAACTCATCTCTTCTTTCATTTATTTCAAATAAAACTTTCCCCGTTAGGTTCTTGTTATGCCAAGGTCAATGGTGTGTAAATATTCATTATGGTGCCACAAGAAGTTACTAGGTTAGGGACCTATTTTGATATCGAAGCCATGAACTATGAATCGAATAATTCTCCTTTTCCTCTATAACTTCTTGTTCAATGTCCTTAATTTCCTGTTGAATTCCCAAGGGGTATGCTCTCAAAATTATTAGTTTGAGCATGAACTTTGGCCTTGGCTTGAGCACTTCTGAGAGCTCCATGACTCTTAGATCCTCATCTCAAGTGGGCTCTTTGAGAGGGAATATTGAAAAAATGATATAGCAAGTTCACTCAACACACGTTTAGAAATGAGAGAGAGCTAAAATAAAGAGAAGCAACACTAAGTTGTTGTCTTGAGATAACCAACCTTGGGAGAGACACAACAAATACAAAGAAATATAACCAACACAAGAAAGAAATCACTCACAAGTAGGTGAATCTTAGTCCAAAATAAATTATGTTCAGAGTAAACAAGAACCACAAAAAGACAATGAATTTGTGTGGCATATAACTAAATTCTGCAATAGCGATGGGAAGGGTTGAAAAGTGGAGACTGGGCCAAGAACTAGAGTCCCCCAATTTATGACAAAATATGATTTCCCTCATTAATAACCCAATAAAAGGCAATGTTCACTCGCATAGATAGGAACAAGATGAAGAGGGGGACTAGGCTAGGAGGGTATGATCCTTCCTTCTAAATATTGCTATCACAAAATGGAATAAATGGTTTGAGCCCACATAATGCTTCCACATTGGCTCTAGAGGCGACTAAAATTAGTCACACAAAGAAGAGAATGACCTCTTAACATTCCAATTTGAGCTACAAAACATTCTCCATATGAATTGGGACTACCAACACCACCAATGGTGGCCCCTGAAGCTTGCTATGAATTCATTGCACATTAAAACCTAAATGGAAATGCATCCCCTTTCGACATGATTTCAAAATCATTGATTTGAAGGATTAAGTAAAATTCAAATGGTGTGGTGTGGGATGGAATCCAACACCACATGTCCTCCCATATCCTCATGGGGGAGAAACTAAAAATTGTCGACATGCTCCCTTTAATAATATCCAAACACCCCCATTCGGGAGTTTTAGTCCTACAAAATTAGGTTGTGCAATCATTGAAATATGTGATCCTTAAGAGAGGGATGTGATGGTTGTCCAATATTAACATTTTGATTAATACTTTCTATGTTAGCCAAGAAGTTCACCACCTTATTGGTTGAGCATCAAACATGGGAGGTGAGAACTACTAGAATTTGTGAGAGAGAGGATTTCATTTTCATGAGATGATTTTCTAGTCACAAGATAATTGATATATTTTTAGAGTTCCCTCCATGGAGGAGACGCTTCACTTTTTTGATAACTAGTTGAGAATCCCCTTCAATGATTAGCTTGGTGTATGAGAGGTGGAGGTCAAATGAGAAGATCTCATTTCCAAGGATAAGAGTTTAGCAATGTTGTTGGTAATCAAGCCCATATTTTTGAGAAGTAGAAGAGAGCATGTTTGACCATCACAAAAAATTATTCCATAGCTAGCGTTTCCAGGTTGCCTTTGGAGGTGTCATCAAAGTTCAATTTGACAAAATAAGGGGAAGGACCAAGAGGAGGGGATGAAACAAGTGAAAACTAAGGAAAGAGGATGGTGGTATGGCGGGGCAGGGGAATAGGGGCAAGGAAGAGCTTCCTTAGGAATTTAAGTTCAGAAGAAGGTGAGGTCCAAGCATTAAGAGGTTGAGGGATGAGAAGGTCCAATTCCTCCATGTATAGGAGAAGCTTGTCTTACTTTCATTTCTTTAAAAAAAAACATTCCCTAAGTAGATTATGACATTCTTGAAAGATGTGATCCTTAAGAGAGGAAGGCCATGGTTGTGCAGTATTAAGAGTGTTAGAAAATTATATATTACGGAGCAATGGAACACATAAAATATTGCAGAAATATAAACATAGAAAACGCACAAAACAAGAGAGACACAGATATACGTGGTTCACCTAGTTTGGGCTACGTCCACCCCGAACAGCCAGTCCTTCCTTTTTATTATCTAGCAAAATGAAGAGACACAACCTACAGCAAATCCGCTGTAATATCCTCTGTTTTCTCTCACAGTCTCACCTCTCTGTTTCTCGCTCACAGAATACACATCTATCTCATAGCCTCAAATACAATACCCTCATATAAAGAGAGGGGTTGCCTTCTAGGGCAAAAAACCCTAAACTAAACATAAGTTCTACCGTCAGATCATCTGCCTAATGAACGGCCCAGATTGACTAGAAATTACTATACTTTTACAAGGCAATTTTACAGCTGTTTTTAGCTTCAGGGGTGCTGCCCCCGAAACCCCCCGCCAGGGGGGGGCTCCCAAAGGTCGCAGCCGCCCCCCCCCTGGACCCCCCCTGCAGCGAATATTTTACGGGCGGTGTTGCAGCCCCCATTTCGAACTGGGGTCCTATGTGGCGATACCTTTGAATATAGAAGATAATCAGGCTCCACACCCAACAAAGAGCTTCATCAACACTCCTTATGTTGGCCAAGCATTCTACACCTCTAGAGACAAGTGTATAAATAGTAGGAAACTATTGACATGTTTGGTGGACACTCCATCTCATGGATACATAAATATTTTTAGAATGTTTTAAACACGAGACTTAGTTAAAATGAGTGAGGTGATGGCTAGTTGAAAAGATTTAGAGAAATTTGATAAAATTTAACTTAAATAAAAGAAATTGTTAATAAATAAAATGTAAAACTAAGACTACATTTTGACTAAAATGGAGAAGAATGGGAAATTTTTGTTTTCAATTAGAGAATTATTAGTAAGTAGAAGGTAAGACTAGGTAAAATTTAATCAAATTTCACTAGAGTAGATAGCAACTAACGAAACCCTCCATTTGTTCATCCCTAGACACCCCCATTTGGGAGTTGCAATCCTACACAAGGAGGTTGTGACATTCTTGAAAAATATTATCCTTAAAAGAGGCAGGCCATGGTTGTGCAATATTAAGAGTTCATCAACATTCCCTATGTTAGCCAAGAAGTTTTCCACCTTATTGGTTGAGCATCAAAGATGGTTGGTGAGGACTAGTAGAGTTCACAAGTGAGAGGATTACATTCGTATGAGATAATTCTCTAGTTGTCAGATAATTGATAACTTTTAAGAATTTCCTCCATGGAGAAGATGATTCAATTTGTTGATAACTAGTTGAGAATCTTCTTCAATGATTAGCTTGGTATATGAGAAGAAGAAGGCGAGGCCCAAGCATCTAGAGGCTACTGGATGAGAAGGGTGGTTCCTTTAATACACAAAGGATGCTTCAGGAAACCGAAATGTTCAATTAGGCTTTAAATTTTGAAGATGTGACCATTTCATTCTTTCAAGATACACCATAGAAAAAGACCAGGAATTAGAGTCCATGCTCTATTTAAAATGGGATTTTCAAATTGACTTATACTCCAATTTGCAATGGTGTTCTCTAAGCTATCATGATCTCTATTAGAATACTAAGAGAATTTCCACATGCCCACAAATTTCACTAAAGTAGTTACATTTAATAAACAAATGGTTGGCATCTTTATGGCTACTACAACATCGATGACATAATGATGGCCCTTCAAAGCCATATTTGATTAATAAAAGACCTCGAGGGATGGATAGTCGAAACCCTTTCCACCCATTTTTCTTCATGAGGAGAACTTGATGGTCCAAATTCGGGCTTTGGTAGCTTCATTTAATCACATTTCCTTCTCCCATGTCTATGGGGAACAAAACTATGAGTCTGACCTCCTCCTCAAAAGAGGTTGTCAGGCACGCCCGATAATCACTAATTACTAGGCTCATGCTCAAATTGTGTCCTGTTGCTTCAACAATTTCATGTTCTAGAGGTAGGGGCAGCTCTTACATCCCATTTTTAGCTAACTTTTATTTTAGTATTTGACTATTTTATTGACCAAGCAAATTGGAGCTTATGTCTACTAGTTCTAGTAGTATCATTAGTCTATGTTTTGTGATCAAGACCATAGATTCCCATGTTTTGTTTATTCTTGGTTTCTGTAGTTCTGATTGATGTATTTTTTGTGTTTTTTGTATTTTTAGTGATATTTGTATTATCTGCTAGACATATTAAATGTTTGGAACATTGTTCTCTCTGCTAAAATCCTTTCTAAACTTAGCTACTATGCAACCTCGTAGTATCATTAGTCTATGTTTTGTGATCAAGACCATAGATTCCCATGTTTTGTTTATTCTTGGTTTCTGTTGCTGTGATTGATGTATTTTTTGTGATCTTTGTATTTTTAGTGATATTTGTATTCTCTGCTAGATATATTAAATGTTTGGAACATTGTTCTCTCTGCTAAAAGCCTTTCTAAACTTAGCTTCTATGCAACCTCGTAGTATCATTAGTCTATGTTTTGTGATCAAGACCATAGATTCCCATGTTTTGTTTATTCTTGGTTTCTGTTGTTGTGATTGATGTATTTTTTGTGATCTTTGTATTTTTAGTGATATTTGTATTCTCTGCTAGATATATTAAATGTTTGGAACATTGTTCTCTCTGCTAAAAGCCTTTCTAAACTTAGCTGCTATGCAACCTCCTTTATTTTAAGTAATGAAAGTCGAGTTGTTCTTTTGTTTTGAAAAAAAAAAGGATCTTCATAGAATATGGGCAATGGGAATCTTTTCAACACGTTTCTCTAAAATGTATTTTTTTGGTAGATCTGTAACCTAAAAGCATTTTCTTAGATAAAATTAAAATGTAAATTTTTTCTTACATCTATATAAAAAATCTCTAATATAAACTTAAATAAATCAATCTATTTCACAAAGCTGACTATTCTCTTATATAAAATTAACATAAATCAATCTATTTAAGAAAATTGACTTTACTTCGATTGAATAAAGTAAACTTTGTTAAATAGGTTGATCATTAAAGTCAGCTTTGTTAAACTCCACTATAATTATTTCTAGGGATTTAATTTTTATATATTCATTAGTTAAAAATAAATAACCGTGTAATATCATGAATAAAGTCACTTGAAGATATTTATTGACTTCATGTTCAGGGATAATTATGGTAATAGGTTAGTATGGGTTTTTTGGTATTGTTTTTTCAACCAGAAAAATATTAGAAAGTTGGATTAACTTATCATTAATTTATTTTAAAAAAGAGATTGAATTGCAATAGAGAGATGGTGATTCATAAACTCTTGAAAATTAAAATATCATTCATTCCTTTAAAATCCTCTACAATTAATTGAATAAAAAATTTGATGTTTTTTTTTTCCCTATGTAGAAAAAATATATATCATAACGATAATATTATATTCTTTGGTAAGAAGATTTGAATGACTTGTGCGGATACAAATTGTTGAGCATTTCAGCTTCATCAATTTGAAGAATACAATAATGCATGGAGTGGTAGAAATATTTCACTTAAAACCTTCATCTTCCACAGTGACGTTTAGTCGAATCGAAGATGTTTAAAAGGATTGGAGTAGTCCATATTGGCATCATCATCTACCTCCTCATCATCATCGTCACTTGGTGAAAGAAGAGGACGTTGCTCATGAGTTGGAGGTGAAGGAGGAGGTATATCATTATCATTCTCCTCTTATTCATGTGACTTGTCGTTGTCATCATCATCGTCATCATCATCGGTCTCATCATCGTCGTCATCATCGTCATTGTCATCCTCCTCTTCTTATTCCTCCACTGGCTCATAGTCGTTGTCCTCCTCCTGTTGCTCAGCTAGGTTGTTATGGTTGTCCTCCTCTTCTTTCTCAACTGGGTTGTTATGTTTGTCCTCCTACTACTGCTCCACTGGGTCATTATCGTTTTCCTCTTCTTGCTACTCGATTGGGGGGTCATTATCATTGTCCTCTTCATGCTGCTCGATTGGGACGTCATCATTGTTATCCTCATTGTTTCCCTGAGGCATCATTATGTCACCATCACCATCCCTCTGCTCTTGGTCCTCGTCATAAGTGTCTCTATTTATATCACTTTCAACACCATGATCGGGTGAGGGGATGGAGATGGTGGTAGAGTGAGGTGGAAATTGGACATACACATATTTGGATGGGAGTTGAAGGCTAATTGTTTGATTAGTTTGGTGTATGATAGCTAGAGGGAAAATAAGAGACCCATTTCCAAGGATAAGAGTTTTATAACATTGTTGGTATTTGAGCCCATAGTTTTTGAGAAGTAGAAGAGAGCATGTCTTTCATCATCATCAAAAATTCCTTCGTAGCCAACATTTCTGTGGTTGTATTTAGAGGCACCATCACAGTTCAATTTGAAGAAAGGAGAAGGGGGAGGGGAGGAAGAAAAAGTCGGGGGAGGGGGGGGATAGTGGAGCATGGATAAGGAAGAGATTCCTTAGGATTTTTAGTTCATAAGAAGGGGAGGACTACACATATGAAGGCCAAGGGATGAGAAATATGGTTTCCTTTACTGCACAAAGAATTATTTACTATACCAGATGTTCAGGAAGGCTTTAATTTTTGAAGGTGTGACCATTTCATTCTTTACATATGCAACATATAAGAAGAACATGAATTAGGGTCCATACTTTATTTAAAATGGGATTTTCAAATCTACTTGTGCTCCAATTGGAAATGGTGTTCTCTAAGTATCATGATATCTATCAAAATTCTCAAAGAGAATTTCCACCTAGTCACAAATCTTGCTAGAGTAGCTACATTCATTAAATATATGGTTGGAATCTATTGATAAATTTAGGGTAGCTAGATTAGGTAATTTCTCTTCATTTGATAACTGCTTGTGATGTATTTTTACTTAACTTAATTAGCTTCTTCTTTCTCTTGATTACAATTAATGTTATTATCATTAGACAGCTACCAAATCATAAGTAACAATGAGACAAGAGGAAACATGATGTAGGCAATCAACCAGGGAAAAAACCTCTCCACTTGAGAGGAAAAACCACAAGAATTATTCTCTTCTTATAGGATATTCAAATGACAAATTTCAAGACCTAAGACCCTTGATAAAAACCCCTCCATGACTAATTCAACCTTTCTCCTTGATGAGCTTTCTTTCTAGCAATTTCAACCCCAACAACTTCTTTAACAACTTTTACCCCAACAATTTATTATGCAACTTCGACCTAGTGGTTTCTTTTGGAGCTTCAACCTATCAGTTTCTATTGAAACTTCAACCCAATATATTCTTCTAGAACTTTGACCTAACAGTTTCTTCTGGAGCTTCCACCCAACGGTTTCTTCTAGAACTTTGACCCGACATATTCTTTTGGAACTTCGATGTAATGATCCTTCCTAAAATTATTTCTCTAAAGTTAATTTCACAATTTTGCATTTTTGGCTATTATGGAGCCCATGAAATTTTGGGGGATGAGACTTAGGATAGGGGGGCCGAAACAATTTTGTTTGTGGAAAGTGGGGGGCACCCACATTTAATGCACATTCCCTGAAGAGGGAAGTCAAATTTTCCAAGGAAATAGGTCAAAATGGTGGATGGAGGGACCCACATGGGAAGGCAAGTCAAAATTATAACTAGAAGGGCCATAAAAACTATTGGGTTCTTTTCTCAACTTTATTATTCTCTTATTGCTCAAGTTGTTTAGTTGGGTCATGGGTGCTACTTAGCACAAAGCTTTCGAAGGGAAGAACTCACCCTTCTTTGGATGGACCTTGAGTGCCACCCTAGGGAGGTAAATTTGTCATTGCATTGGAGGGATATTTGTGGAGATTCTGGGATCATCTTTCAACCATTTCCGTCAGCTAATTCATGCTCTAGGTGATCTAGGTGGATCTCTAGACACCAGTGGCATGGAAAAGGCTCAAAATTCAAAGTGGTGGAAAGACAATTAACTTGAAATTAGATCGAAGTTCCTGTCGCCCTGATTCCAATGGTGTGAACGACACTCCAATCCAAGTCCGGATGAAGGAGATAGAGGCAATCAAAGTTCGATTGAGTTTTACTGACTGCACAGGATTAATGGAGACACAATTTGGACTTTTTCTAGTGGATGGAATCCGGCCAACCCGGCCAGATTATGAGCAAAATTGTTGCCTCGTTAAAATGACTCCTTCGGTCAAAAATCTGGATTTTAAAAAATGCCCATGTTATTTTTATATAACAAAAATTGTTAAAAAAAAGGGTGGCAGGCCACCAACCCCGCCACCCCAATCTATAACATATTTATCATTATGGAGGGGTGGGCCACTACCCCTGGCCCCTCCCCCCATTCCATGGGCCACCATAACATTAAGCGCAGGGAGTTAAGGTGGGGGGCCGACCCTTGGGCACAGACCCAACCACCAACACTAAATGAATATCATCATTGCTAATAAAGGTAGGTTGTCCCTTGGGGCATGAACCAAACCTCCACCCACCATGCATTAAAAGGATATGGCACCATAAGGAGAGGGCACAGGTGAGGTGGGCGGGCCACCTAAGGCAGGCCCAGCCTGACCTCCCTTCCCATTTAAATGTTTTGTTATGTAAAAGAAGGGAGGAGGTGGGCTTTGACCACCCGACCTCCTCCACAATACTTGGATCTTAAACCAACTCACCGACAAAATCCTTGTGAATTTAGCCAGCCTATTTTTTAGTTTAAACTCAATTCATCGGTGCGCCCAAGCAGAGGAGGAGAGTGCACATAGTTCGAGGCAGGTTGTTTTGCAGGTGGGCCAAATTTTCACTTTGTCAGATTTTGACAAATTTTATATCATTTCAGTGTTTCTCGATGCCACGAACGCAATGGTGTTTTCCATTTCTCCAATAGAGTTCTTACTATGGATTCTCTGGTAACTAAGTTAGAAGATTTAAACCACAGGTGTCTGAAATTCAGAGTTCTTCATTTTTTGGCCATTTTTTAGCATGGAGGTATAAAACTCCTTTTTGTAATTGATGCTTGTACTCTTCTTTATCATGCCACTTAATGAATGAAGGCCTCCCCATTGCTCGAGTAGGGCCTGAAGACGTAGTCCAAGTCGAACGAACTCCGTTATTAAGTTTCTTATCTTCTTTCATGCTTTATGTGTTTCTCATGTGCACATTAAATTTCTATGTTTAAGCTACAATTTATGCATGTAATTATTTAATACATCTATCAAAAAGAGAACTTGGATCAAGTGGTATCAAAGAAGGTCTTTGTAGATGTGAATTGCATGTTTGTATGCTAACAAGAAACAGGTTCCGAAGAGGCAAAGGGAAACTAAAGTCTTTCGATCCCGAAGCAGGGCGTGCATAGCGAAGGAGAAACATGGTAGATGAAGAGACTCATCATGAAGAGCAGTGCAATTTGTGCAAAACCTTCTATACAATGGCAGAAAATGTTGGTCAGTTGCTTTCAAGGCTAGAGAATGTAGAAGAGAGAAATCTAGAAGAATAAGGTTGAGTGCATGGAAATGGTGGAGAAGAACCCCCTCCTTCTCCTTCCACAAGTGAAAGTTCTTCTTCCTCTCATCACCATCATCATAGAAATTCAAGGGATGCATCTAAGAAACCTTTCTTTAAATTAGATGTCAAATTTTATCTTCCCATGTTTAATGGGGAAAGTAATGCAGAAAAGCTTAATAACTGGATTAGGCATATTGAAATCTCCTACAGTATTTAGCATATCGAAGAGGACGAGGCAAAGGTTCATTTGGCCTCTCTTCGGCTGAGTAGCACCACTCTCGTCTAGTGGGAGAGAAAATTGTGAAGCAGTAAGAGAGTGGGTAATCTTCTTTCCTCATGGCCTAGTTTCATTTCTACATTAAAGGAACAATTCTATCCCTTGGGTTATAAGCAAAAGCCTTAATGGATTGGCAATTCTTAAGGAAAGGCAGAGGTCAGGATGTTCAAAGCTTTATAGAGGATTTTAGAAAACAAGCACTTAATTTAGGCATTGCACTTGACTCACCTGAAGTAGTAACTAAGTATATTGGATCATTACATAGTTACCTTAGACATTCATTATTATAGTTTGAACCAACTACTATTGACTCAGACAGTGTAAAGGCCATCCATCTTGAGATCAGGGGCAAAAATGAAAGAGATGATCATTTCAAGAAACCACCTTTCAAACCTCCAAATGGCAAACCCAAAGTGAAAGGAAAAGCAACGGAGAAGAGGATGGCATCAACCAAGAAAGATGAAGGATAAAGACCTTATTGCCCTCACTGCAAAAAGGAAGGTCATGACGACAATCATTGTTGGAAAATGTACTTGGAAAAGATACCAAAGAAGTATGGAGGAAAAGGCAAGTAGAAGACAGTGGCAACTATGCAGCAAGACCTTGGATCCAATTGCAGAGATGAAGCACTAGTCACAACAGTAGGAAAAAAAGGTACTCTTACACCTCATTTTAATTCTGAATCACATGAAAGCAATAGTTCAATAGATGAGTCTCTTCCTAATGAACGAAAGAGAATTGAGCTATTTCATATTAGAGTTATCATAAATCATACAAAAGTGGAAACTCTATTTGATACTGGATCCCAAGCAAACTTAATTTTAGAGTCCTTGGTAAAGAATCTAGGCTTAGAAACCCAACCACATCCAAAACCTTACCCACTTGGATGGATACATGATAAAGCAAAACTGAATGTAACTAAGCAATGCAAGGTTAAATTTGTGATCGCTTCTAAGTTAGTGGATGAGGTAAAACTTGATGTGATACCATTGGATATCTGTTTCATGGTGTTAGGGAGTCCATATCTATATGATAGAAAGGAAATCTTCTTTCATCATGAAAATAAATACCAAATCACAAAAGATGGGGTAGAATATATTGTAAGGGCTCATCAAACTAAAATCAATGCAAACCTTGTAAGTGCATGACAAATGAAGAGGTTGGTTAATTATAGTAAGGGCTACATGCTTATGGTTGTAAGGGGGAAGATGCAGACTTATCTGATGCTTTCTCGAGTTGTGACATGTACATAAAAAGGAATTATGTGAATTAATTTCTAACTATGATGAGATGTTTCAGGAACCAAGCGGATTACCTACGAAGAGGGAAATCCAACATGAGATCCATTCGCAGCATGACGCTCCTTTATTGAATATTGGCATGTACAGGATGTTGACCATTGAGATGGAGGAGATCAAAAAGCAGGTGCAAGATCTATTGAACCAAGGGGTCATCAGACCGAGCACTTCTCCATGTGGCTCATTGATTGTCTTAGTGCCGAAGAAAGATGGCACATGGAGGATGTGCGTAGATTATCGAGCACTAAAAAAAATCACGGTGAAAAATCATTATCCTCTTCCCCACATTGATGACTTACTAGATCAGTTAAAGAATGCTATCTATTTCACCAAATTGGATTTGCGTAGTGGTTATCACTAGGCCCGAATTGCAGATCGGGATGTGTGGAAAACTTCCTTCAAGACCAAACAGGGGTTGTTCGAATGGATGGTGATGCCATTCAGAATTTGCAATGCTCCAACCACTTTCATGAGGGTCATGAATGATCTCTTTAGGCCTTTCAATGATGAATTTGTTCTTGTATATATAGATGATATTCTTATCTTTAGTAAAAGTTGGAATGAACATGTATGCCATGTGAAGAAAGTGCTTGATGTATTGAAAAAAGAAAAACTCTATTTAAAATTGTCAAGTGTGAGTTTGGGAAAACCTATTTGGTTTACCTAGGTCATATTGTTGGTCATGGTTAGCTAAAAATTGATCCTTCTAAAGTTGAAGAAATTGTAAATTGGCCTAAGCATGCTAGTGTAACCGAGGTTCGCAGTTTTGTGGGTGCAGTACAATATTGGTGGAGATTTATTGACAATTTCTTTATTATTGCAACACATTTACATGCATTGAAAAGTGTAAAGAAAGTCTTTCAATGGGGAGGAAAGCAGCAGAAGTCCTTCGAAACATTGAAAGAAAAGATCAGCACCACACCGGTCTTGGCCTTACCAGATCTCCAACAACCATTTGATATCGAGACAGACACCAATGGATATGCCATGGGAGCTGTACTGAAGCAAAAAAAGAATATGATATGTTACCATTCAAAGAAGTTCTCTCAGGTTGTGATAAACTATCCCACTTATGACAAGGAGTTATATGCCTTGGTCCACACTACCTGATTAGCAAGGAGACCATCATCCATACGGATCATCAACCCTTGTAGTATCTTCAGTCACAAACCAAGTTGCAGCAATCTTGTCATTTTAGATGGATGGGTTTTCTTTAGCAGTTTCATCGGGTAATAAAGTATTAGAAGGGCACTAGCAACAAAGTGGCCGATATGCTATCTCTCCCTCCCATTTTTGCTTCTGTTATTTTTCATAACTCTTCATTATCTTTTGAAAGTTATGATGAACAATAGGCTAACGATGATCAATTTAAGGAGATTTATACAAAACTAACCCATGGTTCATAGGTGGACAACTATCACTTGCAGGGGAAACTATTGTATCACCTTGGCAAATTGTGCCTACCCACAGGATAAAGGGTACATGTAATCCGGGAGGCCCACACCTCCCTTGTGTCTAGTCATTTTGGTATTGAAAAAACTTTGTGTCATGTACAAAGATTTTGTTTTTGGCCTCATATGAAGAACATTGTAACTCGCTATGTAAAGGGATGTGTGATGTGTTCTATTTCAAAGACCTCTAATAGAAAACTCAGGCTCTACACACCACTCCCTATTCCAAGTCGTCCATGGGAAAGTGTGTCGATGGTTTTTGTAGGAGGTTTTCCTTTGTCTAGAAAAAGTCACAACTATTTGTATTTCATCGTTGACCGTTTTAGTAAGAAGTGTATTTTAATGCCTTGTAAAAAGTAGATCACTACATAGTAGACTTCTTATCTTTTCTTTTAGCATGTTTGGGTCCATTTTGGGTTGCCCACATCGATTGTGTTAGATTGGGACTCTCGCTTCCTCAGAGATTTTTGGACCAGCTTGTGGAAGATGATGGACACCAAGTTGAAAAGAAGAACAACATTTCATCCACACACTGATGGACAGACAGAGGTTGTCAACCGCATCGTGGTACACTTGTTGTGAGGCTATTGTGGGAAACATCCTAAGTTGTGGGATGAGAATCTTCCATATGTGCAACATTCCTACAATCAAGCAGTACACTCATCTACACATCGTTCACCATTTGAGACATGTTTTGGCTACCTACCAAAATATCCTTTTGATATTTTCTTTGGAAGGGAAGATGACTCCAGTGGATGTGATGACAGGGACAAAGAACAATGGTTCATTCAACGGATCCAGTTGATTCACCAAGCAGTACAGGAGAAGTTAGAGAAAATTCAAGCCTAATATAAGGCTTGACATGAAAAACACCGAGTCGACCATCAATTTTAAGTGGGTGACAAAGTGTAGTTCCATATCAGCAAGGACATGATGAAGGGAGAAGGGAAGAAGTTGAGACAAATCTGGTATGGTCCATTCATCATCTTGGAGAAGACTGGAAATAATGCCTTCAGTCTCAACTTGCCAACATATATGCAAATGTACTCCATAGTGAATGTGGAAAACATAAAGCTATCTGAGCCACCATTGATTATGGACACCGAAGAGGTGGGCACAGTTCCTACAGTTGATGGCTTTGCACTAGAGTATCTCGATGAGTTACCTGAAGACATCATCCTTGACAGAAGAACTAGGACTTCATAATGGGGAGATGTGGAATACCTTCGAGTTAGTTTCAACGGGATGCACCCTAGCAAGGAAAAATGGCCAGAAAAAGAAAGAGTGAAGGAACAATTCCCTCACTTGCCAATTGACTGATAAAGCTTTTGGCGATCCAAAAGCTCCTCGATGGGGAGGATTTATCCAGGTGGATCTCCAGACTCTAGTGGCATGGAAAAGGCTCAAAATTCAAAGTGGTTGAAAGAATATTAACTTGACATCAAATCAAATTGCTCATCGCCCTGATTCCAATGGTGTGAATCACACTCCAATTTGAGTCTAGATGAAGGAGATAGAGGCAGTTAAAGTTCAGTTGACTTTTGTTGACTGGGAAAGATTAATGGAGACAAAATTTGGACTTTTTCTGGAAGACAGAATCTGGCCAACTCTGGCGAGATTCTGGGCAAAATTTTCACCTCATTAAAATGACTCCTTCGGTCAAAAATCCAGATTTTCAAAAATGCCCATGTTATTTTTATAAAAAAAAATTGTTAAAAAAAAGGGTGGTGGGCCACCAACCCCGCCATCCCAATCCGTAGCATGTTTATCATTATAGAGGGGTGGGCCACTACCCCCAGCCCCTCCCCCCATTCCACCAGCCATTGTAACATTAAGCGTAGGGAGTGAAGGTGGTGGGCCGACCCTTGGGGCACGGACCCAACCACCAACACTAAATGATGATCGTCGTTGCGAATAATGGTGGGCCGGCCCTTGGGGCACAGACCCAACCTCGACCCACCGTCCATTAAAAGGATACGACACCATAATGAGAGGGGATAAGTGAGGTGGGTGGGCCACCCAAGGCGGGCCCAACCTGACCTCCCTTCCCATTTAAATGTTGTGATATGTAAAAAAAGGGAGGAGGCGGGGTTTGACCACCAAACCTCCTCCACAATACTTGGATCTTAAACCAACTCACCAACAGCGTCCTTGTGAAGTCCACCAACCTATTTTTAATTTAAACTTAGTTCATCAGTGTGCCCAGGCAGAGTAGGAGAGTGCATGTAGATCGAGGCAGGTTATTTTGCAAGTGGGCCAGATTTTCACTTTGTCAGATTTTGACAAATTTTATATGGTTTCAGCATTTCTCAATGCCACGAACGCAATAGTGTTGTCCATTTCTCCAATAGAGTTCTACATTTTTCGGCCATTTTTTAGTATGGAGGTATAAAACTCGTTTTTGTAACTGATGCTTGTACCCTTCTTTACCATGCCACTTAATGAATGAAGGCCTCCCCATTGCTCTAGCAGGACCCGGAGATGTAGTCCAACTCAGATGAACTCCATTATCAAGTTTATTGTCTTCTTTGATGCTTTATGTGTTTCTCCTCTTCTCTCATGTGCACATTAAATTTTTATGTTTAAGCTACAATTTATGTATTTAATTCTTTAGTACATCTATAAGAAAAAGAACTTGGATCACCAGGAGGCTGCAGTAGAGGATCGCGTGCCACTCATTTCATCTATCTTCTAGGAGGTGTTTTCCATGAGAAATTAATCGTAGCTTCTCCAGGCAAAGGCTAAGCCTTGTGAGGAGTTTTGGGGTTAGATATTGCTTCTTTGGGGCAAAACGAATTTCTCTTCTCCTAGGGCCTGCACAGGAGACTAAATATGGGTACATGTGTGGAGTTGAGAAAGGTATTTGTGGAAATGGGTTGTGTAGGGAATTTGAGGAAGTCATCTGGGGGAGTGAAACATAAGATTTTGGAGTAATTGGAGGGATTCTATAGTGATTTTCTAGGGAGGCCGTCTTTTTCAGCTTGTTGGGGAGGACGTAGTATTTTGGGGTCAATTTCAGAGGTCAGAACTAGACCAAACCATTTCTGTGTTTTGGTGGGGTTGTTAAGAGGAGCTCAAGGGTTAATTTTGTATAATTTTATGAACACAAGAGGAGGTTATTTCAACAATTTCTTTCTAGCAGACAGAGAAGTTTCTCTAGGGTAGCGCGGGGCATATTTTGGGCAAGTCATTTCCACATATGGGCGTTGTATTTTCCAACATGGGGCTTATCTAGATTTCCTTTGTGGAAAGCCCATGTGCACTCTTTTCATACCCCATCGTATTGTTGATCTATATACATAATAAAATGGCTCCACTGGATGGTGTTTTTGGAGATTTTCTGGGTGCCTACTTATATTACTAAATTTTGTGTGTTTATATCAGTTTTTGCTTGGTTTATCAATGTATTTCCTAAGTAGTAATATTACATTTGACCCAATAAATTCTTCTACAACTTCGACCCCAACAACTATCCAATGCTTTGACTTATCTAACAATTGTAGAAACCCTAACACAAGAGAGAGAGAGGCCCAAAACTTTAATCTTTCTCTTCTTCTTCATTTTTGTTCTGATCCAGGTTCTATCTTGAGGACATCTAACTTACTTGAGAGTGTGTCCAAATGAGGTCAAGCTCCTTCTTATATATGGGCTTTTGAGGGGTACAAATTACTATCTTTAGGTTGACTTGTACCTTCCTGTAGGACGACTTGTTTTACTTGTTTGACAAGGTCTTGGAGGGTCTTTAACTCTATTTTTGACTCAAATAATTTCTCTTTACAATATATAACATGCCCAAAATGGGTCTTCCATATATGAAAATGACTCAATTAACTTGTAGACTCAATAACAAACCCTAAAAGCACTCAATGGGCATTTGACCTAAAAATAAATTTTCCTTAATAATGAAACCCATGCCTCAAGAATGACAATTATAAATTTATTTTATCTTTACATCAAATACATAAAATCATGATTACATATGTCATTATGAATATGGAACCTAGTTACATATTTCAATGCTCCCTCTTAACTAAGGAGGTGTTCATAATCCATACAAGGTACTTGGACATTCTCAAACTGAAGAATTATCATAATAAGAGTCGAATTGGTAAGCCATCTCTTTGCATCATACAAACCAACATTTTTACATAGCAAGGCCTTGACTAATGATTCTATCTCTCCACAAGATTAGAGAACAATGTTGGTGAGACCAATGATTGACAGACACCATCATCATTGTCTGTCAAGGCACATACCCCACCTGGGTGTTCAGGGGGTATGTCCTTCTAGGACAATTCCTATCTTGGAACAACACATCCTCAAGGAATTTCCTCTTTGACTACCCTTATCTTGGATGCCCTACTTCATCCTCAAAGAGTATCATATGCTAGATTCTTACCTAATCCTCCACTCTTTTTTCATGAAGTGAAGACAAAAATGATGTGTATATCTCTCCCTCTCAACTGGGGACGATATGCTCATTCCTATAAGGAATTTACCCAAGCCCCCTCTTATCCAAGGACTTATCTAGGCTACCTCTTAACTAGGGACTTGCTTTTAGTAGATTTATGCTCTTTGGTGAAGATCATGGTACCTTCAGCTACTTGTAGAGCTCCTCCTTTTGATGTCATGAATTCCATCTTCATCATTATGGAGCCTTCATATTCTATTTCTTATTCATAGGGAATCAACCATACATCGCATTCCTTCAATGAGCCATAGGATTGAACCAATAGTCATGTCATCCTTCTTTTCATTAGAAAGTGATCTTCCAATCCACATCTAACTTTCTTCATACTGCTACCTCTACCAAGTTGTGTTTCCTATAGGATCTTCCATCCAAACACATGAGTGTTCATTTTAGGTGACATCTACAACTGTCTTTCGATAGCCCTGTATCAACCCATCCAGATGTTGTTCAAAAACAAAAATTTAACATTAAATCAAACTTACCTTTTGTGATAGCCTTTCATCATGGCATATGATTTCTTGCAACATCAACATCTCACACATTCATAAACACATCTCCAAATATTTCAATGTCAAGGGTATCCTTGCTTTGTATACCTTATTAGGGGCTTCATACCTTCTTAATGGAGATGTCATAGCCAATTATTATAAGATGTTAAATTCCTTTTCTTATGTGACTGTACTTGCATCGTTCACTATCTCTTCTTTATTTCTTCACATATTACTCCCAAGGAACCTTTCATCCATGGTTCCTTTATCCTTGTCAACCACCTCATATTCCATATGAGGACATATTATGTTGATTTCATCTTGTCAATATGTGAACTATTCCTTCATGCATCTTTCTAAAGGGAGATATCCCTTTCCTTCAATCATACTCATGGGGTAGAGAATTCACCCATGCTATCTACAACTATATGATGGCATGACTTAATCTATAAAATATATACATACCTCTTTTCTTCTTTAGGTCATTTATACTTCCTTCAGCATCTTCCTTTCCTTGATTGAAAGCACTTCAACTATTTTGATATGTTGCTCTCCTTTGTCACTATACCTTCAACCTTCTAAATGGTGGATCCAGACAAGGTGGAATGGTCAGTGAGACACTTGCTTCTTCTAAGAGAGGTGAACCTTCTAATGAAGATTCCAATAGAGGACCTTAATTATCCTCATTTTGCAAATGATCCTTCCAACTGATGATGATGTGTGATGATTTATCTTTACCATTCTAGATGAATTTCTTCCAACCATGTATGCTACTCATGCTTTTAGTGCAGTTACCAAGAGCTACTTCCTTTCTATGATGACTACTACATTCATGTAGAATTATACTTCTGTCAAGAGCTCTTGCCTCAATTGTATGCTTCCAATTTGATTCCATCTCTGAATGATGCATCCTATCATAATTACAATGCTTCCTACCATGATAACTATTATTTATAAAACTGGAAAGAACTAAGTGAAGGAGATTATCTCATTCATAGTAGATATATTTCACTTCCTCCTTCTTTGATTTCTTCTTCTCAGGTTCTTATACTTCTTCGGTGATGTGAGCTCCATTCCTTTTCTTATTCTCCTTCTTGAGTTTATGAAAATTTCTCTTGTAGTGCCCATATTCCTAACAGCCATAGCATTGGATCTTTGACATATTGATTTTCCCCTTTTTCCCAAACTTTCCTTTTCTCTTAGCCATGGCAGAAAATGCTTGAAATTGTTCATTTTCTCCCACATCACTTATTGCCTTCAACATGGCTTCTTAAATCTTACGTATGACCAAACTTAATTGAATGGTGTGGATTCCTTCTTTCCATATATGCTTAATATGAAGTTGACCCATTCATTAGGTAGTGCATTGAGCACCACGGTGGCCATTTCTTTATTAGACATTATTTTCCCCAACTCTTGCAGTTAGTCTCTTATTTATGACACACTTATAAGATATGAGGTTATCCCTTCTTCCTTTCATACCTTCATCTTATATAGCTCGGTTCTCAAAAATATGACTTCTCTAGCGGTGCTTACATAGAAAAATTCTACTAACTTTTCATAGATTTCTTCTGATGTCTCTAGCTTTGATACATAGGGTATGAGGGGATCCTTGATGGATTCTATAAGGATCCTTTGAGACCTTATTTCCCCTTTCATATACTTTTCTAGAGCTTAAAGTTCTTCCTTTGGATGTTTAGTGATTGAACCCTTAACATGTCCAACAATTTAATATTCTATGAGGACCAAATATGTCTTCTTCTTCCATGCAAGAAAGTTTGATGACCCAACCAATTTGTTTCTTTCATTGTAGAATGAATTCATTTTGATAGATTTAGACATAGATATAATAAAAACTTACTTTTCAAGTGAAGATACTCCTTGATGACGAAATCTATCACTTGATGCCTTTCTTGATGATGTTGAAAATAGAAGATGTCTTCCTTAAAATATGCTTTGTTAGTGATCCTTGACTTAAGAGGAGGGATATCACCTTGATTCCTTGATGGTGATAGTAGTGCTTCTTCCTTCTTCCCTTGGATATAGATACTTAAAGATTCTTCAATGTGTAGTTATTCTTTGAATGAAGTAGGGTCCTTGCGATCTTTTCTTTGTGATGATGATGTGAACTTCTCAAGAATGCTTAAAGTGTATAACCCTGATTTGGATCAGCTAGGGTTTTTAGGTCTTTGTTTCTTTGAGATGTGACGATCCTTGAAATGAGTAGTCCTTCTTGATGCTCCTTTGTTCGGCCCTTATGTATCCCTTCTTGATGATTCAATGTCTTCTTTGATTCCTTGAACTTTCTTGATACTCCTTTGATGGTCCTTATTGAAGCTGCCTTTACTTGATGTAATCACCTTAGCTCTAATATTATGTTGAGAAATATAGGGCAACTAGATTAGGTGATTTCTCTACTTTTGATAAATTCTTGTGATGTATTTTTACTTAACTTGATTAGCTTCTTATTTATCTTGATTAAATTTTATTTTATTATCATTAAAAAAAACACCAAATTATAAATAATAATGAGACAATAAGACACAATATGTAGGCAATTAGTCAAATCTAAAACCTCTCCACTTTAGAAGAAAAACCCCAATAATTCTTTGCTTCTTATAGAATCTTCAAATGATGAATTCCAAACATAAGACCCTTGATAAAGGCCCCTCCAAGACTAAGTCAACTTTTCTCCTTGATGAGTTTTCTTTCTAGCAATTTTGACCCCAACAACTTCTTCAGCAACTTCGAGTAGTTTCTTGTGCAACTTTGACCCAACGATTTCTTCTAGGGATTCAACCCAACAATTTCTTTTAGAAATTTGACCCAATGTATTCTTCTAGAACTTCAACCCAATAGTTTCTTCTAGAACTTCGACCCAATAGTTTCTTCTAGAACTTTGACCCAACATATTCTTTTGGAACTTCAACCCAAAAAATTATTCTGCAACTTCGACCCCAACAACTTTCCAACACTTCGAATTTCCCAACAACCATAGATCCCTTACACAAGAGAGAGAGAGAGAGGCCCAAAAAATTGATCTTTATTTTCTTCTTCTTTTTTGTTCTTATCCAACTTCTATCTTGAGGAGATTGAACTTGCTTGAGAGTGTGTCCAAATGAGGCTGAGTTCCTTCTTATATATAGTGTTTTGAGGGGTACAAATTGCTATCTTTAGGCCATGTCCATCCATGTAGGCTGACTTGTTGCTACTTGTTTGACAAGGCCTTAGAGGGTATTTGACTGTATTTTTGAGTCAAACAAATTTTCTTTACAATATGTAACATACCCAAAAGGGGTCTTCCATACATGACAATGACTCAATTGAATTGTAGACTCAATGGGTGCTTAACCTAAAAATAACTTTTCCTTGAGCATGGAACCCCTGCCTCAAGGATTACAATTAGAAATTTATTTTCTCTTTGCATAAAATACATAAAATCATGATTACATATGTCATTATGACGACCGAACCTAATTACATATTTCAAAAACATCTTCATGGATATTGTGCTAATGATGATAGAATGATGGCCCTTCAAATCCATATTTGATTAATTGGTTGCAAGGGTGCACTTTTGGATGAGCAGCCAAAGAAAATATGCTACTTCATGCCAAAGGTTTTGATACCAAATGCACTGCCAAAATTTTTGAAAGGGTATATATGTGTGCCCTACAATAAGAGAGTAAGCTTCCTTGGTGGTGAACATACCACTATGTTTGTAACCCCACTAGAGTTTGTTTGATCCTATTTGAATTAAAAATTTTGTTTTTTGGATAACTTCCCATAATTGATTTGTGTTAATGTTGTTTTAATCCTTCTAATAAGGCCATCGATCCTTATCCTTTTAGGTTCTCTAAGGGAGTCGGGACAATTTTATTTCCAATAGTCAACAACATTGATCACATGATGGGCTTGCATGGAATATTTGATATGTAAGAGTGAACCATCATTAATTAATATGTGATTTGTTACCATGATTCCTCACAGAAGTGATCCAGATGGATGTTTGTGGCCACCCACCTATCCCACTTAGACCCCCAGAACTATCTCTTTCAATTTTTTAGTTTCCTTAATTGTGGCACAATTTACTATTTTTAGCAGTTTTTGGGGTCCTGAACTTCCGGAGCCATTTTCAGGCCCTAAACGATGTTTTTTGGAAAATTTGGGAAACCTCCCAAAGTTGTAGTCTTCGGATAGATATTTCTAATGAGCTATTGTGCACGTCAAATGGAGATTGTATGCCAAAGTTACAACCCCGAGAAGTTAATGTGCCAATTTACCCAAACAGGACCCATAGTTTGGTGTTTCATCTTCTAGGGCTAGATTTTTGGATGTTTAGGGTTTTCTATTGTTTCTAAACAATAAATAGGCCTTCAAGCCTCATTGTAACAAAGTTCAGATGCATGTAGCCGCCACATCTCTTCTAAGAGATAAGCTACCATCACCCTAGCTGGTTTATTTCCATTTCTATTTGTAAGCATATTTAGTATTTTACATTAATGAAATGAAGCATTATTTCCACTACATATCTATCTATCTATCTATCTATATATATATATATATATATATATATATATATATATATATATATATATATATATATATATATATATATATATATATATATATATTTATGGTTATATCTGTAATTTATTAAATTCCTGTTTAAATCTAGATCAAGAAGAGGGTTGACTTTCCCTCTTGAATCTCCTGAAAATTTTACTGTTAATCAAGTCTTTAATAGTGTTGGTATGATTCCAAATGAATGATCCTTACATGAGGGAGGTGGATATAATTTGTTGCTTGAAATAAATGTTGTGACTATATTTTTGATTCCATAGTTGCTTCTCGAAGCTCTTTACCACCTTTTATCTATTGAAGTTTTAAAATAGGTCGCTCCAGACATCAACACCTCAAACTTCTCAGCGTATAGCGAGAAGTAATGGGAATGTTATCCCAAGGTTTATAGCCACACGAGTAGGGATTGAATCCATGTTAGGACCGACGCGACTCAACCCTCTCATTCATTAAAAAAATTTCAGCTTGCAAGGAACAGTCTTGCAGCTAGCAACCCTGACAAAAGAAAGAAAAACAAAATACGAACTAACTACCCTAACCCTAGACACAATATAAGAAAACAGACTACAATGTTTCTTATACAATACAAATTAAATATACTGTACCCCTCCTATTTAAAAGTGGAATATTCAATTGTTTGAATTGATTGGTCAAATAGGTGGAAGCATATTTTAAATATTATTTCTTGTATAGTTTAATTGTTTCTTTGCACATGCACATTCGTGAAATTGAAATATTAATCAATTACATGAAATATAAAGTTAAGGATATTTTGAATAAAATTCTCTAAACAATAATTAACCATAAGAAATGATCTAATATAAAAAATTCAAAAATTAACATATAAATAAATTATAAACAAAATATAAAATAAAATTAAAAGAAATTAATTCTAAAATAATTTTAGCAAAGTAAATAAAGGAAAATATCATACAAAATGTAAAAGTTAATTGTAACTATTAACAGGTTGTTAGTGTAAGAAAAGGTAAAATAAATAAAATTACATAACATCACAACTAAAACATATATCAATGTGGAAACTTGTGACTATACAGAGGTAACACATTTATACAAAAAAAAAAAAAAAAATGAAAAAAATCAAACATTATGAAATAGAAATAAACCAAAATTCTAGAAGAAATAATGAGGTAGGATATGACGAGGTAAGGTATTTCTTATTGCTTCAAAAAAATTACAAAGTTCTGCAAGATGGTATATGCATGTATGGGAAAAGATGATTACAAAGTCAAATTTAAATTAATGAACGACGTGAAGGAAGACCATATTATTGCAAAAATGTTACATAATTAATACCAATTTGATGATAAGAATAATAGAAAAATGTAGAAAAGAGATCTATACCTTCATCCTGCCTATTGATTAACGTTCATCCCCTCTATTAATTAATAAAACTTTGTATTCATGTCCTACGAAACACTCAAGAGGACCACCTTCAAACCAATAATCATCGTCATACAAGCAAAGATCAATGCACGAGAAACATATTGAGAAAATGAAAACCTTCATCCCCATTATTAATTAATAAAACTTTGCATTCATGTCCTAAGAAACACTCAAAAGGACCACCTTCAAACCAAAAATCGTCGTCATACAAGCAGAGACCAATGCATAAAAATCGTCGTCATACAAGTAGAGATCAATGCATGAGAAACTTATTAAGAAAATAAAAATGGGAAACCTCATTGACTATTCATGCCCTCACTCAAAAATTGTGTAGCATTTGGGTATGAAAGATTGGGAATCCCTTTTTTCTTACAACAACCTATTTTTACAACATTGTTGAGATCAATGAATGGATCAGATCATCATTAAGGAATCTTGAATTGAAGCTTGGATGAATTGGGAAGTTACACTACTAAATTGTTCAGTAACTGTCTAATATTTCATTTAAGTTGAAATTTTACTTTAATTATTTGGTGCACGTGTATTCCATGGAGTCCAGACTCCTCCAACTCCAAGCAAAGGATCTTACATAAGACATTCTCAACACTAACATAAATCATCCAATGTTGTCTTCTTCCTTCACAATCACAATAAAGTACATCTTTGTCGATTTCCACTGAAACATCATAGAATTCAATTGTCAAGAAGAGATAAATATTTTTTTTTCTCTGCAAATACTAAATTCTATTAACTGAAAAGAAGAATATTTTTACATAGAGTTGAGGCCTCAGAAATCATAGCTTGAGGACACTCAACACAGCAAAACTGCCCCCTTACAAAAAGAAGCTGGGGAGACCATTTACATATAGCAAAAAACTAGATGTAAAACACAGAGAGTGACATGTTTAGCTGAGAAGGAGACATTGTCAGCAGAAGCGCGAAATCAGTGCAAACCAGCAGTAAGTGTATCACCATTTCCCCAGTGGGAAGCCAAAAACAACAGGTCATGAGTGCTGAATCCTGACTGTGAGTGAGGATGCCTGTAGGTGGTTATCTGAGCATTAGCCAAAATAGAAAGGAAAAAGTGGTCCCAGGTGGCGCTACCCTTCCTTAACCTTGCCATGATTCTTTTCCTCAACCAGACACACACTGCCGGTTCTCAGACTCTCATTACCATCGATTTCGCTGACCGGGATTGCCATGGAGTGACTTGCTTCACCATGAGCCCTTCCTCAACAACATGGCCTATGTCTTCAAGGGGCGGAATACTTTTAAGAAATTCCTCCTGACTAGACTTCTCACTTTTTCAATTCTTCGGGCTATCTTTATCCATGGAATGCTCACTACTTTGGAAAGGATCAAGAGCAATGCAGGCTAGAGGGGAGACTTGATTTTCCTCTTTCGAGAGGATAATTGTGATGTGAGCAGTAATAAGAGGCCTGTTCAAATTGCTTTGAAATTTAAAGTGCGTAGTTGGGAAAGCACTGTTCGGAACTGGCTTGCACCCAGAGCTCAAAGGTGGCATAGCTTCATGGGTGGGGGGAGGATTGCTGGGCACTTGCTCTAGTTCCACAGAGTGACCGGCAGATGAATGCAAGCCACTATCACAACTCCCCCCAGAGCGATGTCTTTTACCCGAACGAACCATTATGACTGACGAAGGGTAGGGCGCAGAGAGATTATAGAAACCAAAGGCTACAAAACAGGGTTGGTTGAAACGACAGAGATACCAAACTGAATGCACATAAAACACCCAAGACGAAGGCACAATACAACCAATGCTTAAGTCCAGAGCAGAGGAGATCTTACCCCTGAAAAAGTTAGCCTAGAGCTCGTGTCTGTGAGCAAGAATCGGCCCGTCACCATCTACCCCCGCTAACCAAGTTCCGTTGCCATGAGAGTGAAAGCAAGGTGTGAGGAAGACACAAAGGATCGACATGATTATAACAGAGGGAATGTTGCATTGAATGGCGCGAGCCATTAATGCAAATATCCTACCAGATCCAGCCTTAAAACCTCCCTCCCGCTCGCGCAAGGTGAAGTCTTGGGAAGCCACGCTGCTCTGTAGCTAGCAATACCAGGCTTTAATTTGCTGCATGATGAGCATTAAGAGATATAGTGCCACCCACATCCGGGGAAGAAGAGATAAATATTGCAATAGCTCACTGCTGGAATTATTTTTAGAGGAAAATATAATAGAGCTTGGGTAACATTTAAAGCAAAGGATACCCACACCAAGCTTCATGTATTACTTAACACATCCCATGATTTCAATGACACAAACCTCTGTTATGGAAAAAATGGAGTTCATCTACCCACAATGACTTGTATTGAATACTCGTTTGAAACAAACAAGAATCAACTTCAACCTATTCAAAGTTTTTGGTCCCCATGGCATGTCAGTAGCTAGTAGCATTTGGAAATCAACAGTCCTTCTGCCCATTAGCTTGATCATAAACTCCAAATGAACGTAAGAAAGGAACCTTGTGAGCAATGTTATTTCTCAAACTAAGCAAGAAAATAGATTTTTTTTTTAAATAATCTCTCCACATGAGAGTGTTGAACTCCAAAATAGAATAATCATTTCACAAGAGGCTTCCTTTTGTTTCATTCTAGTATTCCGCCTTGTTGATCATGTCGTAAAAAATTTGAAACAACTTTGACAATCCAATCATGTTTACAAAGAGTATGAAGAACAATATTGTATACAACCAAATTTCAGTCTGCCCATTTGCAATCACCTCGCTGAAAATAATAAGGAATTCATCCACTAATCCTCTCATCTCCAACATACAAATAAGGATTGTATAGGTGTATTCATCCAAATTGTAGTTGTGCTTCCTCATTTGCAAGAGGATCCTGAATGCATTTTTCACCTATGCCCTCCTGCAACATTATTTTCTTGTAAAAAAATTAAAAGCCATACATCCCACATGTCACTTGGGAACATGTAATAGATTTTATATATGTAACTATCAGTGGCAACATATTTTGGTGATGACAACATTCTTTTGGTGTTTATTAGGCTTTAATAGTAATAGAGTTATAAAATAATTATAACACCAAAATGTTTGAGAACTTGACAAGAAATACAATATTTTGCTACTTAAATTGTATTTCAATAGGAAGAACCTTGAATACATTTCCCAATTCAAACTAATAAGGTCCTTTCTTTTTGAACTGAGAATCATTTTATTTTCGTTATATAATTAACTTGTGATATGCATTTTTACTTCAACTAAGAAGGCCCTTTTTTGTTTTGGAAGAATTAAATATAGACTATTTTCTTCTTCTTAAAAAAGAAAAATAAAATTAGGTGCCAAGATATTTTTCCATCTCTTGTCAATCACATGAAAATCTATCTGACAAGTCAGGCCATGATTATGAAAGCGGGGCTAAGAGACATGGTGAACAAAAGCACTATGAGGTGAAGAGAGTATATTGTGAAATTGAGCCAAAAAATTTAGATGAGGTGAGGTGACAGATGATAGTTGAGCTCAGATACATAATATTGAAAAACGAAGTCGTCAACAACTTGTCAACAACTTCCCAACCGATAGAGCACAACACTTACAGCGTTGTGCAAGTGAGGAATTTCAAGGAAGTGAAAGTTACAGAGCTAAGAACATCAAAAGGATGAAGCAAACTAGGAAAAGTATGAAACATCAAGAATGAGAACAAAAGGTCATTGGTGAACTGGAAGAAAAGTCTTCATAGGTCTATGTTATCACAAAAAATTGATCATCTAGCATTTATTTAATAGATGGATTGAAGTACACTATGTAAGGAAAATTTTACCACAGTAAAATTGCTTTCACTGTGAGAAATTACTTAATAAACCACATCTGTTAAGAAATTTATAATTAAACCCATGAAAATAATTAAATAAATCACTATTTATTTAATTATCTTCTAGGAATAATTAATTAAACCATTGTTTAATTAATATTCCTTGTCATATTTGACCCAGTTATGAAAAATAAATAGATAAATTATTAATTATCTTATTTGTTGGCATTATGTTATCTGGTATGACTGTATGTTACAGATGTTGTACTTGATGGCAACTCCAGTGGTAAGGCTCTCAGTTTGTTGAAAAATTAAGAAGGACGCAGGCAATCGGTTCAGAAAGTGCGTCCCCGCAGGTATACCATGCAGAACCCGCGTCCAGGGACGCCGGCCAGCCGTTCAGGGGGTGCGTCTACCCAGTGCACACATTTCAAGGTAGAGAAAAGCTCGTGGGGGTTTCTTGTGTGGTATCTAGCCGACGGTTTTATGTTTCTATGGTGTCGGCTCGTGGTATTGTTCCATGTTTTGGGGAGGAGCTTGCCTATATAAAGCAAAGGAGTTCATTTGGATTGAGCAATTGTCTTGGGTTGAATATCTTATTTGGTGAGATCTAGTCCAGATCTAAGAGGGCGAATCTTCTAATGGACTGTGATCTCTATGGCGCATGATCAGATCTGTAGATCTGACTGTTTGGGTCTGTCCTGAAGTCTTCATATCACTTATATCTGAAGGGTCGCAGGTTCAGTGAAGGGAAAGTGCGCCGGGACGCAGGTACTGTAAAGGGAAAGTGCGCCGAGACGCAGTACAGTAGAGAGAGACCTGCGTGGGGACGCAGGGCGATCAAGGTTCAGGTGCGTCTCTGAAGCGGAAGGACGCGACGCGATAGTGTTTTCAGGTGCGTCTCTGTAGCGAAAGACGCGGCGTGATAGTATCTTTGGGTGCGTCCCTGAAGCAACAGAACGCAGAGCAGTCAAAGGAACAGTGCGTGGGCACGCAGTGGAGCAGAAGGATATCTGCGTGTGGACGCAGAGTAGCAGAAGGTTAACGACGTCTGGTCGCAGGCCACAGAAAGAAAAACTGCGTCTCTGTTTTAAGATGTTCTGTTGATTGAATTTCTCTGTTGATAAGGTGTTCTGGGTTAGTTCTGTTATTGCTGATCTGATATCTGTAGTGATCTATATCTGTTATGTACTTGTTGATCATCTGATGCTTTATGAAAAGAAGTAGGGGGTTGTAGCTCCCTTCCAGGAGTAGACTGGAAAACGAGAGAGAAAGAGAGTTGTAGCTCTCTGCAGGTTGCAGCCTGCGTACTGGTAAAGGACTGCACCAGTACAAAATCATTGTAAAAGAAGTTTCTAAATTGAAAGAAGATAGAGACATATTGCAGCAGGTGGTTTTCACCCACATTGGGTTTCCACCTTACATCTTGTGTTATTTGGTGTGACTATCTGTTTTTCATGCTCATTATTTTATGGTACTGACATGCTAAAATAATTCAAAAATCAAATAAGGAAGATTTATTAAATTACTAGATAATACTGATTCACCCCCCCTCTCAGTATTATTTCCAACATTATTTTTCTCTAGGAATAATTAATTAATCACTAATTAATTATTATTCCTTGTCAATTTTGACTAAATCCCTTAGGAATAATTAAATAAATCATTATTTGTTTATTATTCCTTAACCATATTTCTTGAGATGATAAATAAATCATTTATTTATTTATTATTTCTAAATAAAAGTTTAAATATTTTTTCCCTCTTAACCAAATATAATAAAATATTCCAAGTGGTTATTTCTAGAATGATGTTAATAATATTTTATTATTGCTGATTATTCGAGGATAACCTAATATTTTGTTACAAATAGAAGGGTTTTCCACTCCTTGTTCACTTTTGATTATTTTCATTATTGCACTCACTATTGTAAATCTAATTATTATCAGTGTTGCACACCATTTTTCTTTTCCATTTGAGTTCTCACTGAACTCAAATATTTCATTTGCTGGGTTTTACACATTATAGAGGAGAGAGACTTTATCAAAAACTTGAAGACATTTGAGGATAGCCAGGAACCCATCCCATAGAGGGAGGCTAGTAACATTTATTTGTTCCCTTCACATGTGTTTTTTAATAAAATATATTCTTTATATATCTGGTTTCCATTGGATTATTGGAGTTACCAAGATTTTTTACTATTTCATTTTGTTGTTTAACTATGATCATGGTATAGATCAAGGCTTTGGTTGGTTCTATTTCTATAATTTGTTGTAGATCTATAATGTTTAGCATCCATTTATATTGTTAAGATTGTTTTTCATCCACAATCTTAGGTGATTTCTTTTCATACACATATGAGAAGAAAACACTATAACAAAATTGACAACTCTACTGAGTTTTTACTTTTGATCCAAAAACCTAGGTGACCTTCAGTTTTCAGCTTAGGGTTTCTTCTTTTTTTAGTCTCTTAATGTTTTTTACTAGGATTCTAACCCTAGATCAGTCAAAATTCTAACTTTCGTAAGTTCTCTGGTCTTTTCCGTGAGTCACAAGAACCAGTCGTGACATAGACGACAAATTTTTCTGAGACTTGCCAACCAGGAATAAAGGAGTAGAAATCACATTTCTCTACCCCAAAAGTGTGATCTAGAGGTCTAGAGTGCACCTTCTGAACCAAAAAGTGCGATCTCCCAGGAATCAGGTCAATACATTCAATTTTTAGGGTTTCTAGGATTTTTTCAGATCTATTTCTGCATTTTTTCGAGAGTTGTCTGTTGGGTTGGTTGACCACTGTCCTATCCCTCTTAGGCCTTGATATACTTTATTCTACTCTTCGAAGTGGAATTTAACCCCTTAAGGGTTCTAGTACGCTTCCACCTTTATAGGAGGAGTTTAACTGAGTAAGAAGTTCGAGTTTCTATAGTGATTTCAACCATATTTTCCAGATCTGTACCTTTCTGTTTCAGATCTTCAAAGATAGGTTGTTTCAATCCAAATTTTCATTTAAAACCTTGTTTGATCATTTTCCTTGGTGTCCCATTGGTTGCCCTAGGTTTCACGCCCATATCCCTATCCTTTTTGCAGTGGTTTCCCCCGTAGTTTTTTGTTGTTGTTGCACCACTTTCCAACAGCATAGTGTCACTTGATCCCAGTCACACCAGCACTTATATCTCTTGGCCTTTTTAGTGTGTTTTAGTTGATTTCACCACCAACTAGCATGGTATTTGCAAACCCAATTTGGGTGGGGTTTAGTTAATTGATTTGTTGTTTATTTTCTGTTTTTAATTTCAGTTTATTTCAACAATATTTTTTCTTTTCTTTTTTTTCAAACATGATTTGGGCTTAATTAATAAACATACTTGCACACACAAGAAAACCTTAAGTGGAGGGCACTTGGTTTACACCACCAAGCCAAGACTTAAATTAATTTATTTATCTCCCCACATAAGGAAAAACAACTTGTTGATCTCACTTCACCATTTCTGTGTCACGTGTGTCTTACCACCATTGCACCACCAAGGCGTTTGTCACGGAGAATCTTAGGCCTTCATCCTCAGTTTCCATTTGGGCATATTACTCCTCCCCATAAAGTTCGAGTTCATAGTCCTCCCTCGAGTCCCCATGCTGACTCTTCTTCTGGTTCATCTGATTCCAAGCCTCCTTCACCACATACCATCATCATGTTTGGACCCACTGCTGGTGCAGGAACCCAACCTGGTGTTGGCTCCGGTTCTACCCCAGTAATCACATCTAGTGGAACCATTTCCATAATCGTTCCGGAGGCTCCTCTGCTAACTTTCATGGCTGGGTTAAGCCTCTCGGGTTTTAGCTAGTTGATAAATGACCTAATACACCACGATGTTGGTTTGCCAGCTATGCCGACTAAGCTTCCCTCTAACATTCCCAAGTTTGATGGTAATTTTGGAGAGGACCCTACCAATCACGTATGCTCCTTCCATATGTGGTGTTCATCCAATTCCATCACCAATGATTCCATTCATCTTTGGTTGTTCTAACGCACACTCACTAGAGATGATGCAATGTGGTATGTAGACCATCCCACTGCCTCTCATTCCATTTTCGATGTCCCTATCCACCATCACTTTGTGTGCTTAGGAAGGTCACTCCTCCTAACACCTCGACATGGATCGCAATTGTCCAGTGACTCTTGTAGGCAATAATGTTGAGGTAGACATCGTGGTTATTGATTCCCCTCTAGATTACATTGTTCTCTTGGGTCATAGTTACAATTATGCCATGTCAGCTGCCACGTCTGTGATTTTCCGCAAGATTTGCTTCCCTCATGAAGGGAAGATCATCACTATCAATCAGTTGACATATTACAAGCTGACATCCTTAACCTCCCCTGAGTCTATCATTTCATCAATGTACGATAAGAAGTCTACCACTCCTCACACCGGTGTTTCACCTGGAGTCTACATAGATTCCTCATTATTGGGTGCCTTCCCTGGTCTTCCCCCTCCTATCTCTAGGACTAGCTCTTTGAGTGTTTGGATGTTACAAGAATCACTGGATGCTCACAAGAAATCTAGTACATCTAATCATTAGCCATCTCCTCAGCATCCTGTTGTTACCATATTAGCTAAGCCATCCAAATCCACCCCCCCTTAAGACCTCCTCTATTTGTCGGTGCCTCTCCTTTGTTCCTACCAAGAACTGTTCCTCTAGGTCTTAACCATCCAGGAGTTGTTCGACTAGGACAAATACCTATCTTGTTTCATACTCTGGGAATATTTTATGTCCCTGTCATGGCTTCGTTGGTTTTCCCTAATATCACTTTGGGGCTCCCAGTGTGGTACTTTGATCTGCCTACGAACACTCTTCCTGGAAATGCAGGATACCTGCATGCAACCCAAACTTGTGTATGTTGACATAGACTCTGAAGTCCTCTAGATTCTCCTCAAAGGTGCCTAAAAAGATGTCATTAATGCCCTGCCATGTGATCTTGATCTCCTTGTCTATGAACAACTTCGTATCTTCATAGATGAGAAAGCTCATAGACACTTGCTCAACCACATCTCCAGTTGTGCTCTCAATGGTGTTCCTTGACCCCACTCTCTTGGAAGCCATTATACATGTATTTCTCAGAGACTGATGAATACCTATGGTACTTGGAGACAAATAAACACTTATGGCAACCAAACTATCAGTTGAAAAACAAAAGGAACTTGAGGGATGACATGCAACACACCTGGGCGACTAATTAGGAAATTTGTGCAATTTTCTCTGGGAGAGGCTGGGAGACTGACTGCCAAAACTATGCAGAGCACAGTCCAGACTGCTAGTGAGTTGATTAATTACTAAAAATATGCAGAGCACAATCAAGCTTGGCCTATTGAGGACCAAAACTCTGCAATCTGCAGTTTCAGTCAGCATGACTGTAACCCGGGAAATTGCACTGTGTAATTCCGGGGCCCAACAGAGGCACTCTCTCTCAGAGTTGTGCAGAGCATATCTTTGGAGGCTAGTGTGAGGTAGGCTCTGTGCAATGTCTTAGAGCAAAGAAAGGCCTTCCATCCCAAAAATGTGTAGTGCAAGTCGAGAAAGGCAGCTCAGACCTATTGACGGGCTACTGAAAATCTATAAGGACTAAAAGGATGTGCATACATGCATGCAATCAGTAAGTGAAGGATTAAGTAAGATGGGAAAACAAATAAGTGTGTGAAGCGAGTTGCTACAATGACGACCATTAGTGTAGAAATGATGTCATGTATGTGATAATAAGGAAATGCAATGCATAACTTGAAACAATGCTTCTACAAGCTAACATGCATTGAAATGACAACAAGCATTCAACAAAACCAAGAAAACAACATTCACACAAACCAAAATACAAAAAGCGACAAAAAAGCAACAAAAGACATGAAAACCAGACTTACCTAGAAAAAGTTGCAATGAGTGTGTCAAAAGTTCCTATATGTGTTGTGGATGCCAAATCTCCAAGATTGAAAGTGAAGAGTGAGCTCTGAAACGTCGAATAAATAGTTTTGAGAAGATTGAGGCTTATTATGCACATGCCATGATTCTAGGAAAAAGTGACACTTGGTGGGAGGTTTCTAAAATGACCTTTTCATGTAATCCCCAGCTGCTAAAAATAGATCCTTAAATCTAGGTATTCTTTTTTCTTTTTTCCTTTTCAGGAAAAAATGACACACATGCAAGGAAAGATTGCACAGTCCTGGAGTGAATCGGTGAACCTGTGAGCACAAACAACAGACCTCATCACTTTAACGCAATTTTTGGGTTGAGTGCCTCTGGCTACCCCTCAAGATTTGCACAATTTCTAGGCTGAAGCCAAGGTTACCAGCTATAACTGCGTAAATTATGAGAGCAAGCCTGGTGATGGGATTCTCTACCCAATTTTCTTGGGGAAGCCAACTTGCCTACTCTGTGCAATTATGGAGAGCAATGTTGCATGCCAGGATGCACTGCGCAATTCCAAAGAGAAAGGCTTGCTTCCCTCCAGTTTTTTGCAATTCTTCAAGTCAACACAAGAACTGGTTTGAGACCAAACCATGCGAGGTCAGCTTGTGGGTGAAAGACAAACAAGTTAGCGAATACAAGCTGATAAGCCAAAGAAACTCAACTAAAAGCATAAGTACCTGGGCACTGCAAGGCATGGTGCTAAGGATGGTTGGTAGGGAGGCTCTAAAACGAAGCTAAGGAAAATTTTTGGAGGATGGTTGTAGCTGCTACAACAATGTTATTATTGTCACACCTATTAGTTTTGCCATCATTTCATAACAATCATATGAAAAGGGCAATTGAAATCATAGATCATTCAAATGTTTAACTGAACTATTATAGTAAACATCATACCGTGTCTCTCTTTTTCTCTAATATTAATAGTAGCTTTCTCCAAAGTCAATCATTGTGAATTATGGTGTGTTATACCCCCGGTAATTTTCAATGGTATTTGTTTTCTATTACCTCGCTTTAATGCAAAGTGACTAACAATTTTGAATAATGGAAAATGGAAATAATAAGAATGTAGCCAATTACAAATAGTTTATAGTTTCAAGATGCAAACATTTTTGGGAAGTGAACATTTTATTTAGGGTAAAAATTCAAGTATTTTATTCATGGTTGAATTACTGTAACACATAATTCAATGCACGTCATCAAGATTTTTTTGTTTTTACACTGAATCAATGCACACTATTAATCTAATTTCTTTGAAATTAATGAGCATCATACATCTAATTACATCAAATTAGAAATCAATATCTACACTGAAATCAATGCATCTAGTGCAAACAATCAAATAGGATTAGAAGTCAACATATATAATAAAATAAATGGAACTAGTGCAAGCAACCAAATACGATTAGAAATCAACATCGACAATGAAATCAATGCATCTAGTGCAAGCTTCCAAATAGGATTAGTGATGGGCCTTAGTATTGAAACAAGAATGTTGTAACTTATGAGGTTATCGACTTAAATTATTAACCCAAGGTTCATACAAACTTAAGAAGGGTAGGTAATGTATTTGAAACAAACACCTTACTCTTCCTAGTATGACTCCATTTTATGCAAATGAAAGAAGACAATTAACAACTCCAAATGAGCAAAGATCTAGGTAAGCCGCCAATCCTAAATTGCAAATGGTAAATAACAATAAGCAAACGTGTTCTATTTTTATTGGAAAGTAAATGACAAAAAGGAAATATAGCATAATGAAAACTAAGAAAATATAATCTATCTTGCTGGAAAGGAAATTAAATTAAAGGAAATATATTCTATTTTCATGGAAAGAAAAGTCCTAGATTACACTTGCAAGAAGGAAATCACACTTTGCATAAAATAAATTGCGGAAAGAAAATATAAACTAATTGTAGAAATAAACATTCAAGAAGCAAGAAGTGTGAGAGCTAAATGGAGACCTAACCAAGACTAAGCTCAACCAAATGGTCTCATAGGATTCATAGACTATAAATATACTTCTACCATGAATTTTGAGTGAATCTGGGCAAGGAAGATCTTGGAAGAAAATTGCTACAGCATTGATATAGGATTTCCACAAGATGTTTGTCTCTCGAGTTAGTTTGCTAATTCCCCAAGAAAATCATATTCAAATGAGATGGGGTAATTTTTTTATTAAGTAGGATGTCCTATAACTCCAATACAAGTGGAATCACCCAAAAATACCCTTGTTAACATGATGTTTAAAAATAGCATAAAATTATTACTCTGAAAACTAGAAATTCTAGAACTAGTGAGATAGTTAACCTACAAAATTCCTAATATGATCAAGTTCAAATGATATGGGGTGAATTTTTCTACTAAGTAGAATGCTTTTAGGACTCAATACAAGTGGAATCAACTCAAAAGAGCCTCATTAACATGTGTTAAAGAGTAGCTAAAAATTACTATTGTTTTTCTATATGATTGTTGGGAAGGACTATTTATCTATTTTATTAGCCAAGGCAGAGTTCCTACTAGGTCTATGAATCCATTTATTAAATTTTATGGTCTTATGATAATTATAAATTTCCAATGGGTGGTCAAGAGTATTGTGTATCAAATCGAAGTGCATTTGCAGGTTTGTTTCGTAGTGTTATAGGATCAAGACAGAGTGTTACATTATTGTCCTATTTTGCTACAGGATTGAATTCGTGAGCATTATGAGAGTGGAAAAGGAAATATAAAGGTAGTGAAATGTAGTGGAGGGTAAATCAAGTTTTTATGAGACCTTTTCCAATCCTAGTACCCTTTAGGGGCCCATCTTGCACAAAACCAATGCACACAATGGTCTTCAATAACCTAGAGATGTGCTCTTGGTGAACAATTATTTGGGGGGTTTTTGAGGTTGAAGAAAGGAAGATAGCAGTGAGATAAGGAGTTTGAATGACAATTCCAACCCTACAGATCAACAATAGTACCTGTAAACCACAATAAGTTACTCTATTTTTGCAAACAATTAAAACATGTTAACAATGTAAATTGCATAAAATTAAAATGAGAGAAAAAGGATGAGCTGAATTTTATTGGGAATCTAACCATTGCATTTAAAGACAACCTATTTTGAAATATGAACAAGGCTTACAACCACTATAGGTTATACTTCATGTGCTCAAAGAAAACTGCTAAACCAATCACTAATTTCCAAAAAACATAGATGCAAGAAAAAAAAAAATATGAGGTCTAACTACTACAAAGAAAAGTGAGTATCTATTTTTGTCTTGCAAATGCAACATCTTCAGCCACACTTCCCACAAGAGATGTGATTTAAATACCTACGCAAGAAATTTTCTCATAAACGAATTCTACTAGAAAAAGAAAGGAAATATTGCTAGCTAGATACAAGAAATAAGATGCATGAATAAAATACATAAAGGATAGAGACTAGAGCCTATGGGTTGGGACCTAACCCAAGAGGACACAGCCCTCTAAATATGGATTAGACTTAAAACAATATATCGTTCATTCACTGTCAAAATAATACATAACAAAATACTAGGCGAAGAAGTCTACTACTCCTCAAAATCTATTCTCCACTGATTCAAACTTTTGATTGGGATGTTAGGCCCCTTTATTTATACAAAATACTTGAGGGGAAACCTCCTTGAAGAGGGGGATTGTTTCCCTTTGATTCCCTAAAATTGTGGATCTGGTTTCCTGATTGATTTCGAATTCCAAGGAAGATAGATCCTCTATAAGCCAGGCAAGCTCAAGATCCTCTCTTGGTGGGGAACACATCCCTACATTTTCTCAATGAATGGAGCTTCAAAATATTCTCAATAGCTTCATAATATTCCATTCATTCATTGGCAGGGAATAAGTCACTAGATTCTCTCATTCAAAACTTACTCAAAATTCTCTCAATATTCTGCATAAATAAATAATATTAGGCACATAATATGAAATTATCTCTAAACCTCCTAAGAACATATTAAAAAAAAAAAAAACCCATTATTAAGTGTAGAAGGAGAGATTTAATATAGCCTTTATGTGCCTAAGAAAGGTTATATTGGAATTAATATGTGTCTAATTTGGAGGCCCATCATATCCCCCTACTGAAACTGTTTCTCATCCTCTAAGAAACCTACTCATATTCCTTGATATGTTTTTCTTCATGTATGTCTTTTATAACACCCCATACTGATGTGGATGTAGCTTCCCTTGCTGGATGGAAGCCTACATGTTCTTCAATTATTTCCATTTCCTTGTGTATCATGGGGTCTTCTGCTTCCTCTTTTCTCTTCTTAGCTAGTTTTCTTGATGTTTCAACATCTTTTCAAGCCTCTTGAGACTCTATATGTGTTTTTAACAATTTGAACCTTTGATCATGATAAATGAACCTCAGTCAACTCTATTTCATCTATTATTGTCTATGTTTTTCTTTTCATGTACCTTTGTCTTCTCTTTCATTGAGCTTAGTAAGGACGATTACACTCTTCAACAACTTTATATTTCCTTCTCCTACCTTGGGGCTACTTTTAGAACCCTTAGATGTAATCTTGTAGTAATACAGGGCATCCTATAGTAGTCTTGTAACATCCTATAGAAGCATGTATGTATCCTGTAGTAGCCTGCATGATCTTGTGGCAATTTTTCAGTATCTTGTAGAAGCCAAATTGCTTGCCAAGAGGTGGTGGTTCCACCATTTTATTTTTATTTTTACTTTTTTTTAATATTCTTCTCTCTCCTTTTTTTTTAAACAACATGGCATGCAAAACTTGCAGTTAAGTGAGTTGGCCCCACCTATATTTTTCCTTTTATTTTTTTTCGTTAATGATATTGCATGCAAAATAAGCCCGCAGTTCTTTGAGTTAACTGAACTGCCCCCCAACTACTTTTTGAGCTTCATGATAACCTCCCACTTTATTAAGTATTTTTTCAATTTTGACTCATTTATCTCCCACATGTGTGGTTTTCCTTTGGAGAAAAGTTAAGTGACTTGCTAGATAAGACTGAGGTTTCCTACTATCAAGTTTGGCTATAAAATACCTTTTCTTCACACGATTTTAATTATTTCTCAAGCTAGAATAGGTTTGAAAGGTCAGGTTAGATAGTTGCATACATGTGCCTTACCATGATTTTTTTTTTTTGTGTGCAAGATGCTGATGTAGACATGGAGGATGCCTTTCATGATACTGAAGCTGCATGCGATAATCTACAGGAGGTCCTAATGTTGATAGCCTTGTTTCTGGATGTCTTCTAGGTTTTTCTATTGTTTCTTTTACTACTCTATGGTTGAGATGCTCCTAATGTGAGTGTTGTAGTTTTTGATCGACTAGTTGATGCTTGCATGAGGCTGCTGCAACATTGATGAAGTTGCTAGATTACTCTTTGAGGTACAAATGTCACTTTCATCAATTATTTTCATTGGCTTGAATTTTTTTCATTATTGATTGAATTTCCATGATTCATGTGATGAAAATATAGGTGCCACCATGGATCTGATGCTACATTTTTTGTTGATCAAGGATCTTATAACTGCTGAGTACCAGTGCTGGAGTCTCCTAAAGATTCATGATGTTCAAATTTCTTGGTATTGTGCTTCAAATGTGATCATGTAAGGTTTATGGAGGTCACTAAAACACTATGTGTCTTCCTGTAGCAGTCACACATAGTCCTTAGGATAAAAATTCCCTCCAAGTACTGCTTCCAACAATGTTCAAAATTCATGAAAAAATTGTTGATGATGGAAATAAATCCCTTCTGTGATGGAAAAGGGTATGAGCTCTTTTCTGATGAAAAATGGTAGAAAAGAGACGAAGGGCAAGGATTTTAATGGATGGTAATGGGAATAAAGGTGAAATAAAAGGTGACATCTAGTGTAGCGGATGGATGATAGTGCTCTTATGGAACCCCTCCCATGTTCCTGAGTGAAATTCTTTTAATATGTTTCTTTTTTTATGTAGGTCAACATCCTATAGCAATTTTGCAACAATATTCTAGTAATACAAGATATTGAGAGAATTAGGTGTTTGAGGCTAGTAATGGTGTGGAAAGGCGTGGAGAGGTTAAGGAATGAATGGAGTGGACACATAGAACTAAATGGGAGTGTATGAAGGTGAATTTTGATGTTTCTCCTCTGAATGTGTTATCCTTCATTGGCTGTCAATGGAACCTTTTTGTACCTGTAGTAAGTTTTGGAATGAATAATGTAAGGGTTCCTTCTCATTCCTCTATTTTTGGTTGTAATCCACCCCCATTATTCTCCCAAATTTGGAAAAACAAATCCTTTGTTTTTGCTATGGGGTTAATAAAAATTCTCTGTAATTGAGCTATTGAGGCAGAGATAAGGAAGGAATGATTTGTTGGAACTGCTTGGAAGAGGGAAGGTCTGATAACACAACTCAAAAAAACTACATTTCCTTCTCTCACCATGCTCAACACATATAATTCATTCTCTTTTCAACCCAAAATTTCTACCATAAATTGTTACAGGATGTATTGTTTAAAATAATGAAAGGTTTTTTAGGCTTTTTATGAAAAGCTGGCAAGGAAAAATTTGTACTTACCCTCCCTTTGATGGTCCTCCTTGAATTCTAAGGTTTGGGTGATGTTTTCTTCTCAAAATCATGCTCTTTGTATATCTTTGGGCTTTCCTGTAGCATGTTGTGTCAATCTTGCAACACTTTGTGTCAATCTTGTAGCACTCTGTGTCAATCTTGTAGTAGTTCTTGGACAATTCTATAGAAGAATTTTTTAATCCATATCTCTCAAACAGTAGATTAGATTCACTTGAATTTTTTTGATAACTTTTCCATCATCCTTATGCATCTCCTCATAAAAAAACCTTGGCCATTGGATGCACGAATCTTGAGAAAAATGGAAAATGGCTATAAGTGATCGCGGTCAATTTCTTGGAAACTATGCACTTTAATTTATTGAAATGTCTTGAGCATGTTACTATAATCCCTATGCATCTCCCCATGAAACATATCGACCAATGGATGCATGGTTTTTGAGATATGGTAAAAATATTTTATGCCTTGTGTATTTTGGAAATCCTGTAGCCAAACACATTGTTCCTGTAGCACTTCAATACAACAGGGAAAATGAATGGGAAAGGTGTAGGAATGCTACAAAATGACATGCGAATTAATTATGAAAATAATAAGACATGTATGGATTTTTTCTTAGCCATGTTGGAGCATGTTAGTTCAGGAGGTGGAAAACTCAATGTTGACTACCCTTGACTAGATGCTTGCTTCCATGATCAAATTTTTGTTTCTTGAGCAAGTTGGGAAGACCCTACATATATCAGAGGGAGATACCTAGAGAAAATAATACTTTTCATTTTTCTTTTTTTTCTAGGCCTACCAGTTGTCTCAATGAGGTTTCAACTAACAGGTCTGCCTAAGCGCCTCAAAGGAGGCTTTCACCTAGGATATTTTTTATTTTTTCTCTTTTTCTTCTTCCCAACTCACTTATTGCCTCATGGAGGTTTTCAATTAGTGAGCCAATCTTAGGTTCCTCGGAGGAGGTTTTTTCCTTATATTTTATTTTTTCCTCTTATTTTATTTTCCTTTTTTTTTTATTCCTCTATCCTACTCTACTTTAAAAAAATAAAATTTCTTTCAAGTATAGGAATACTTCCAGTGGATCCATTTGCATAACCAAACAACAGATAAACTCATGTGTAGGCTCAAAATATATGCTTCGACATCTACCTGAATATGAGAGACCAACTGCTTTGAATTTTATGATGTCAAACACTATTGAAGAGAGTGGTGCTCCTACTTAGTGATTGTTAAGAACCAAAGTTAAATATAGTTGTGATGCCCTTGGGTCACTTGCTCACTTGGATGATTTTGTATGCCTTCTTCTTCCATGCAATTAAAATCTTCTACTATTTTCTAGTTAGTCCCTTGAACACATAAATGTTCTAATGGTAAGCATAGCAGCAATTCTTCAATCTCAGGCTCCAATGGCTGCTCTCCATCAAATGTGGTGCATGATTCTTTAGTATCCTTTGGATCTTCTTATTTTGGACGTTTTTTTTCCAATATAAGTTAGATAATCTCTTCTTTGCAATAATATTCCCGATCCAAGATAAATATCATTTGGATCAAGAGGATTTGTTTGGAGATTTTATATCTTAGAATTGTAAGTGGGCTGAGTTATTTTATTGCTTGGGTTTGGAAATGGTTGTGCAAGCATTTGAGTGGGAGTGGGTCTTTGAAATGGTTGTGGTTGAGGATGTGGTTGTGGTAGAGGTGGATAGGATTAATATAATTGTTTATGGTATGGAGGATATTGAGGATGTTGAGGGAAATATGGATCACCCCACTGAGGGAGTTGGTGTTGATATGGATGAAAAGGAGGAATGACATAGTGGGGAGGATAATACCATGAATATGGATCACCCCATTGGGAAGTATAATACCATGGAGACCAAGTGAGATGTTAGGAGGATACTAAGGTATAAAGTCTTATCCATCTTTGGTGACTCATCAACCTTATTGAGTTTGCATCTAATAACCATTGGAGTGTTTACCAATGAACATTACTACATGCAAAATTTATTCAAAACTTAATTAAGGTACTTGCTTTGTGAGCTAAAAATTCCTTTAGAAGACTATACAATCTGTAAACCAAGTAAATCAAAAATTTCTCCAAGCACAAACATCTCAAATTTGGTCTATATATCAGCTACAAATTGACAAGTTAGAGAATATGAATCACTAGAAAAAATAACATCATCAACATAGACAACCACCACTAACAATTTTCCATCATTAGATTTCACATATAAATTACTATTATCTTTTCCTATTTTAAAAGCATACTTGAGCAAATAATTGTCCTACTTGGAATACCAACCCTGTGGGGCTTGATTAAGACCATACAAGGCCTTTTTCATCTTGCAAACATAATCAAGCTATCTAACAATGTAAAACCATTTGGCTACTCAATGTAGATTTCTTCCTACAATTCTCCATTCAAGAAAGTAGATTTGACATCCATCTGAAATATCTTGAATCTCTTGAAACTAGTAAAATCCAAAAACATGTGTATTTCCTATAATCGAGCTATACGAGAAAATGTTTCATCAAAGACCAAAACTTCAATTTGTGCATAGCCTTTGCAAACTAATATTTCTTTGTTTCTTACCACTTCACCATGTTCATTCAATTTTTTCCTAAAGACTCATTTCGTGCCTATCACATTATTGTTTGTTAGTCTAAGAATAAGCTCCCATCTCTGATTTTTCTCAATCTGATCAACCTCTTCATGCATCACTTTTAACCAATTATAATATTGGTTGGGTTGATAAAAATCCTTTGGTTCCATCATAGATAACAAACCTACATGCACTTAAGTAGGGATATTTAACAACCTTCTTCTTGTCTACACACCTGAATTTAAATCACCAACAATTTGGTCAGTTGGGTGGTGGTTTTGCACATACCTTGTAGGATATTTGGATTGAGGACTAAAAGATTCTTCATTGTCTTCTTTTGAAAATGGCTCCTCAACCTTCTCATGATATTTACTGGTTGATTGTCTTCAAAATAAATATGTTCATCAACTATAACATCAATACAATTAATTATCCTCTTTGTATTGATGTTGTAGAAACTATAACACTTGCTATTGTGAGGGTATCCAAAAAAAGACTTCATCAACCCTTGCATTGAACTTACCAATATTTTTTTCATTCATTTTGATATAGCATTTGCTTCCAAATACTTTGAAATGCTTGACTATTGCAGGTCTGCCATACCAAAGCTCTTATGGGGTTTTATCAATGTTTGGTCTAAGGTGTGATTTGTTGAGAATCACCACTACTGTGTGAATAAATTCAACCCAAAATATATATTGAATGTTTATTTCTACCATCATGGCTCTGTCCAACTGTTGAACTGATTTATTGGCTCTCTCTACTACACCATTCTGTTGTGGAGTCTCTACTACGGTAAATTGCCTTTTGACGCCATGTTGCTTACAAAAATCATGAAATTTATTTGAAGCAAACTCACCTCCATTATTTGACCTTATGCACTTGATTTTAAAATCTATATCATTTTCAGCCATGGCTTTAAAGTCTTTAAAATTTTCAAAAGCTTCTGATTTTTCTTTAAGGAATGAAACCCATATCATTTTGTTGAAACCATCAACAATAAGCATGAAATATAGTTTACCTGAAGGTGTCTGAGTTCTTGAAGGACCACATAAGTCCATATGTACTAATTGTAATGGTCTGATTAATGATTTCTCCTTGTACTTGAATGTTACTCGAATTTTCTTACCAATATGATAGCACTTGCAAATAATATTCTCAGGGTTTGAAAGCTTTGGTAGATCTCTAACAACATTCTTCTTTACCAAATTGACAATCTGATCAAAGTTCATATGTCCTAGTCTTCGATGCCACAGCTAAATCTCATCATGATATGGATTTATGCAGGGATAAAATGAAATACATACTTAAACATAAACACAAAGAGACAACAAAAACTACACTTCAATTCATTAATAACAAATATTCAAACTATTTATATGCAAAATTAAAATAAACTAGCCTAGTGATGGTAGCTTATCTCTGAGAAGATATGTGATGGTTATATGCCTTCTAAATTGCTTTACAATGAGGTTAAGGGGCCTTTTTATTATTTATAAACAATGGAAAACACTAAACATCCAAAAACCTAACCCTAGGAGATGAAGCACCAAAAGTTTGTGTGCCATGTTGTGGTTGGTTGTATATCAAATTCCTAGGGTTGTAACTTTGGAATACGATATTTGTTTGACATGTACGAAAACTTGTTAGAAAAATTTATTTGAGGACAACAAATTTCTATTGTAGATCATTGCCTTTGGCTATAATTTTTCCCGCTTTCTAAAAAAACATCATTTAGGGCCTCAAAACGACTCTAAAAGTTCAGTGCCCTATAAACTACCAAAAATAGCAAATTGTGCTAAAATTAAGGAAACTGAAATAAACAATGATGGGGGTCCAAGTCGAATAGATGGTTGGCAATCAATATCCACCCGGATTATTCCTCCCCCCTTAGGAAGCAATGGTCCCCATTGAGTTGAGTGCCTCCATGAGATGCGGAAACTTTTATTGAACTTGGTCCCTTGTGAGCCATTTGCCTTGGTTCAGGAGTTGGACAAGTTTCACAACCCAATATAGTTGGATCCTTTGTTGGCGAGTTTCCTTGATCTATGTGTCCATTATTCGATCAGTTGTGGCTTATTCCATGCAATCTAGGTTGAGCTTTGTTGGTCTTAGCTATTTGGAAATGTCTTATGTGTCTAATAATGGTGGAAGGTATGGACGAAGGCAGTCCTCATTGAACACTAGGTGTAGCCCAAGGAATGGGGGAATGTTGATTTTGAAATAATTGTCTCCCAAAGCCTCAAAGATGGTGTAAGGTCTGTATTGGAGTGGTTGGAGATTCCTATGGGCTCCGACGAGGCATTCTTTCTACAAATGAAACCAAACTTTGTTGCACACCTAAAACTTATATGGCACTAAATGTTGATCATGTTGTTTCTTATACTTGGCATTGGATTTATCTAAGATGTCATGAACATATTGGAAGAGTTTTTGGATGCGTTCAATAAAGTTGGTTTCTTTATTAGCCTCAGACTGTACATGTTCAGATTCTTCCTATGTAGAGTCACATGAGGGATGGAAACATCAACCAGACACAATGGTTGAAATCCCAAACCCACTTGAAAGGGACTAAAACCATTAGAGCTATGGAGAGCTATGTTATAACTGTGTTGCACATAGGGAAGGCTCCCATACCAGGTTCGTGGATGCTTGGAGTCGTACATGTGTAGTATGTGCACTATCATCCTATTGATGACCTCTGTCTGGCCATCCGTTTTTGTATGGAATGTAGTCGACTTGGTGAGTTTGGTGTCCAATAATGACTAGGGGCTCGACTAGAATGTGATCAGGAACTTGTTATCCTCATCTAATATAATGGTTTGTGGGATCCAAAAATGTAATCACACTCTTTCAAAGAAGAGTTTGGAAGTTCCCTATACAATGATACTCTTCTTTCAGGCCATCAATATAACCATATTATAAATTTTGTGCATGACCACAAATACACAGTCATTACTATTCTTGGTAGAAGGGAGCCTAGAGAGATAACCCATTGATATGGATTCCCAGTGTTGGATGGGAGTAGGAAGAAGAGTGTACATGCCTTGCTTCTTGATGGTTGTCTTGGTGATGACACAAGCAATGTAGGATCTAATATATTTTCCAACATCCAATCAGAGTTTCATCTAATAAAAATACTTCTATAGTATGACCACAGTTTTCTCCACACCAAAGTATATTGCAACTTAACTGTAGTGCACCTCCCAAATCAACTTGGCACGCTCACTTGAAGGAACACAAAGGTGGCTCAGGTAGCATTATAATGCGTACTAGATGTGGAAGTCTAGAACTTGCCTGCCATCCACTAGCAACTGGTATGTGGTGGTAAACTTTGGATCATTTTTGTATATTTGCGTCCATCCAGAGGTCTTGTGGCCACAAGAGTTAAGAATAGTAGTCATTGTTACAACTAGGGGCCTATTGAGGAAATCTACAACGTGATTAGTGTTACCCTTCTTGTATTTAATGTTCAAATGGAATTGTTGCAAAGATGTAGACCACTTCTGATGAAAATCATTTTGCAACTTCCCTTGTGTCTGTATAAACTGAAGATGTAAGTGATCTATGTGGATGACCATCTCCTTCCCCAAAATGTAATGTTTCCATTGTCAGAAAGCCTACATGATAGAATAAATTGCTTTATCATAGGTGGGGTATTTCCAAATTGTGTCAGAAAATGTCTCACTATGACAAGTCATTAAATGCCCTTACCAGGTTTAAACCACACCAATAGCATACTTAAAGGTATCTATCTCAATTTGAAATGGTTGTTGTAGGTTTTGCAATGTGAGTACTAGTGCATAACAAAGGAAGTGCTTCAACTCAATGAATTCTTTCTGTTGGGACTCAGACCAGGAAAAAATTTCTTCTTCTCTTCCCTTGGTAACCTGACTTAAAGGCGAAATCATATGAGAGAATCCCAACATGAACCTCTGATAAAAATTGGCAAGGCCCAAAAAGTTGTGAAGCTCTATTAGAGTGGTCAGGGTTTTCCAATCCCAAATTACTTGGATCTTAGTCAGGTCCACATGCATGTCTTTCTCATCAATGATGTAACCTAGATATTACACATGGCTCATGCCAAAGGTAAATTTCTCCAAGTTGGCACCTATTTTGTGATACCAGAGGGTTTGAATGACCTGTCAAATGTGTTACAAGTGTTCTTCCCAACTTTTGTTGAAGATGAGGATCTCCTTAGATCCTATACAAAAACTAGAAACAAACAAACAACCAAGATAATTCCTTCCCTAAATTTATCGTTTCTTGAATCATAAACTAACAAGGTGGGAAAAGGAAATTCATACCTTATTATGACATGCTTGATGAAGACCCCCCTTTGTGATTCAGTGTAGCTCCTCCATCCTTGAATCTAGACCTACACAAATGGAAACAACAAATGATCAAAGGAATATGCATCATAAAAGATCCAATAATTCAAATTAGTGATCAAGGAGACTAGTAACAAACATCATTCCAATTGAAAAATATAAATAACATCATTCCAATGGAAAAATATTAATAACATAAACCATCCATGAAATTCATAAATTAGTCCTTTAAACAATGCAGTGAGAAGAAATTCTTGTTTGTATTAATTTCATATATATAAAGGAGCTACAAAACTTGTGCCTTGATGTTGTGAAGATCCTACCATTGATCTCGATCCTCTCCAAGAATGATAATGTAACACACTTCTCCCACATCCACCCAAGTTACCATGCCAATTGGGGTAAAGATGAGATGAGATGCTACTATGATTAGATTCAACCTCCTAGGTAACCTTAAGGAAGTGGAATCGACGAAACATCACACACAACCATCCAACATCATCAATAGAACCCTCATGAGACAAATCATCCACTCAAACAACCTGTCCCTGGGTCCCACTATTATTCTGGACAATTTAAGGCTCATTTGCTCTCATTCTATGGGCAAGGGAGTGACCAGAGACCTAAATTCGCTCCCATAGTCCTGCATGCTAGTGACTGTGGATGAAACTTGCTAGTTCTGTGCCAGTGACTCCAAGATTTGAGCCACTTTTTCAGCCCAAAGCCCAAACCACTACCCAGAAAGGAATCAAAGCTCAGAATCAAGTAAAGTACAGGGAAACAATGATGAAAAAGTAAATATTTGATCAAGGCCTTAACTAGACCCCTACTAGCCATGACAAGAATTTCACCAAACACATTGACAACATGTAACCTACAGGTGTAATTAACGGAATTAAGTGTAGGAATATCTTAATTATCTAAGAATCACCATGAACCATTCCTTCCTCATGTATTTTTATGTCTTAACACTTATTAGGTCATAGATACAATAGCCATTCAAATACAAGTAAAAACATGTTGAGAGCCAATCATAGTTGCTACCATAAAATGAACATATAACCAGCATAATAGGAACAAAATTACAATAAACATATCAACCATTTAAATCCATATATACACTAGTATATTTACAAATGAAAATCAATGGAATGAATTTTTCATTAATCAATGCAATGAAATGATTGGAGATGGGACTACCACATTCCACCCAACCATAAATTGGTTGAGCCAAGTCTCTCTTCAGCCAATCACCCCCATACCATATTCCAAGCATGAATGTGGGACTCATAGAACACATTAAAACACCAATCAATGTGGATGCCACCGGAGTTCTCCACCTACGCTATGAGGAATTTGAGTGCCTCCTAGTCTCTCAGGCTTTACCATGTATCTGTAGTCTAATCTAGAGATCACTAGACCCTACACCGAGACATACTCTCCAGGCTTTACCATGCATTCAATCTCGGAGTCACTAGGCCCAATGGAGAGAAAATCCACCTCTTGGATTTACTGTATATCTCACCATTTACCGGAAAGGATTCCTAGGTCTACTGAGGCACACAATATGGCTTTACCGCAACCCATAGTCTAGTTTAGTGGTTACTAGGCCAGTGTATTTGTGCATCCTTAGTTCAGTTTAGGGACCACTAACACCATGTGTTTGTCAATTCGGAGATCTAACCCACTCAACTTCGAATCCAATCCGGCCATCCCACATAAACCGCATGAGAGAACCCATCTCATTAAAGCTATTAAGAAATAGAAAGGCTAGGTTGAAAATACTATCACACTTGGCACAACCCATGCCATGGTAGAAAGGAAACACATGCAATCCCATGCATTTCAAATATAGCAAGGAAAATACACATGCAAGTTGATACCTTCAATGAAGCCTGTTGTAGTTGCTTGATCCTTCCTTTCCCTGCTTGATGTTTGCTTCCTCTTGCTTTCTTTTCCTTTCTTGCTCCAATGCCAAAGTGCTCCAAGAAAACTCTAAGTGTCCAAGAGTATGAGAGAGAGAGAGAATAATGAGAGAGCTCCAAAGCTAAATTGACAAAAGGTTACCATGTTAATATAAGAATATTTGCGGAAAAAATCACATTGAAAATATTTGGTTGACAGGTTTCAAACCAGCTAGTGTGGTTCATCATCATCGAGACTATCTAGATGAAGATGTAGATCATGGCACATGCTTAAATGGAGGGAAATGTAGAGACCAAAAGATCATATAATGACTAGTTTATGAAAATTAATATTTTAATAATGATTATTAAGATCAAATAATATTCTTATAATGGCTAGTTTAAGAATAATAATATTATAATAATAATTAAAATAATAATAATAATAATAATAATTATTGAATTAAGTCTTTTGTGACCCATATCAAGTTTTTGAGGCATGCTTTCGGTGATAATCACATCATAGTTCATTTGTCAGCACGTTTCGAATGACCAAGTGTGGTTCATCGTTAAGACAACATGTCTCAAAATAATAATAATATTAATTAAGAAAGATTGAAAAATGTAAACATTAATAACAAACAAACAATCCAAGTCAACCAAATACAGGGAGAGTCAAAAATAAATAAATAAAATAAATGAATAAATAAATAAAAATAAAATAAATAAACAAGAGTCAAGACCTCATTAATGTGTCAAGATCCTATAACAATAATAATAATTAAACGAGACTAAAATTATTATTAATATAAGAAGATTTTTGGAAAAAATGACATTGAAAATATTTGGTCCATGTGTTTCAAACCAGCCAGTGTGGTTCATCTTCAAGACAAGATTAAGAGACACATCTCAGAAGAAGGCTAAATAAGAAGATGGGTCATCCTAATGGCTAGAAGAAAACAACTATATTTGGCTAGGGAGGGAAAGTTATGTTGTTTATTTATTTATATTATTATTATAATTTAACTAAACGGTTATATTTGACTGGGGGAGGGAAATGTTTAAATTGTTTAAATAATTAATATTTATTTATTTATTTAGTTTACTTATTATTATTATTTATTTATATATATGGATATGTATATGTATATGTATATTATTATATTTTAACTAAACTGCTATATTTTGACTAGGGGAGGGAAATATTTAAATTGTTTAAATAATTAATAATTAATAGTTATTTATTTAGTCACTTATATATTTACTTTTTTTTTTAATAATTTATAATCCTTGTTATTTTTTCCAAGTCAGATAAACATAAAAAGGTAATGAGTAAATAAAAAGAAAAATTTAAATAAATAAGTATTAAAATGAATAAATAAATAATGTTACCAATAAAAATTATTAAAAATAAAAAGAGGGGGTTCTTCTCTTACCAAAAAAAATGATAATAATAATAATACTAAATAAATAAATACTCATAATGAAAAAATAAATAATATTACTAACAAAAATTAATAAAATAAATAAAAAGAAAGGGTAATCATGTCTAATGAAAAAATAAATAAAAGGAATAATAAAGAGGGAATAGAACATAAAACAAATAAGAAACAAGATAAAAAGAATAGATAAAGATGGAGAAAAACTAATAAGAGAGGGTGGGAAGCCAATAGCTACTAATTTTCAAGTCGTCATCCCTATTAATATTATTATAAGACCTCTCAATTTCAATTGCTTCGCTAAACTTGCGGTGATGAAAATGAGAAATCTTTGCAACAGCCTTAGCCTCCTCAATGCATATATGATGCTTGGTCTTCATTGCATGTTTTGCCAGAGCTGAAGATTTGGTCTTCCCATGCTTGATATCAACAACGTGTTCCTTAATCCTTTGGTTAATAGACCGACCCGTTTCACCAATGTATGAGGTCCCACATGAACACAGGATGATATAAACACCTTTCAAATCCATAGGGTTCACCTGGTCTTTAACAGACTTTAGGGAGCTTCTAATGGAGTTGAGGGGTCTAAAGGTTGAGGGAACATTATGCTCCTTCAGGATTCTCGTAACCTTGTCTATCATCCCTTAGATGAAGGGGAGGTGAACTCCTGAACAATGATCAATTGTTTCATTCTTAACCTTAGGACCCTTACTAGCTTTGAGGAAAGCTTTAACACCTTGCTGCCTACTATAACCATTCTAGATAAAGACATTAAAGAGATGGGAATTTTATTTATAAAGGTGGTCATCATGTGGAATCCATAGACCACGAGTTGCTAACGTGATGAGAACACCTATATTTTGGGCAAGAAAATGATGGGAACTCGCATGAAGATATTTCTCAGTATGAGTCTTTTTTCAATACACCTGTTGGGAGAAAGATCCATCAACTTTCCTTGAAATGAGGACATCAAGGAAAGGAAGGAAACCCTCAACTTCTCACTCCATGGTGAAATTTATGGAGTTAGACTAATTATTAAGATGCTAAAGGAAGCAATCTAACTTATCAAGTCTATGTTGCCAAATGGAGCAGGTGTCATCAACAAATCTTTTCCAAAGTTTAGGTTTAAAAGCAGCTGAGGATAAGGATTTGGATTCAAAGTCTTCCATGAAAAAGTTTGCAACAATAGGGGATAGGGGGGAACCCATGGCCACCCCACAGGTTTGTTCATAGAACTCACCTTCAAAACAAAAAAAAGTAGAAGTGAGGCAAATCTCAACTAGTCTAGTAGTGTCGAGATCAGTAAGGTGAAAGACGACATCAAGGGTTTCCTTGATGGGGATGTTAGTGTATATGGAAATGACATCAAAAATGACAATATTTCCACTTGGATCAAATTTCATATCTTGTAATTCACTAACAAATGAAGAGGAGTCTTTGAAAAAGGACTCTGTCTAGCCCACCAGGGGCTTAAGCGTCATGGCCAAATATTATAGCTAAAAGATAGGTAGGCCCACTTATGGTGTTGACAATGGGTATAAGGGGGACCCCTTCTTTGTGGATTTTAGGGAGCCCATAGATCCTGGGAGTGATAGGTTACTCTCAATAAGCCTATAGCTAAAGGAGCCAACAATGCTACTGAATTTTATAGCAAGAGAAATCATCCTATAAATCTTTTTCAAGGGATTCTTGTCAAGTTTTCAGTAGCTTCCACTATTGATCAGGTGATCTAGCATCTTCTTACGATAATTTTCCTTATGAAGGATGACAATAACCCCACCTTTGTCTGCTTTTAAAACAACAATGTATGGGTTCCTATTCAAGGATTTTAGGGCTTCGAACTCATCCTTGCTGATGTTATGCTTAGGGGGCTTTTCTTTCCTAAGGATAACAACACATTCTTGTCAAATAGTATCTTTAATATTATCTGGTAAGACCTTTATCCCATATCCTACATCACACATAATATCTACCACCGGAATTTTCTTAGGAGCAAGGGAAAAATTTAATCCCTTCTCCAAAAGTCTAAATACTAGAGGAGGAAAAGAAAAACTTGATAAATTAACTACTTTTTTATTAGGATGATTAATAATATTATTATTATTGGGACAAACATTATTGTTATTATTATTTGTTTTTTTTTGGTAGGTAAGCACCTATGGGGAATTTGAACCAGTGACCTATCGCAAGGAGTGCCTTAATAGTGCACCCATTCACCGTCAATCCAAAACCCTGTGGGCTATTATTATTATTATAACTATATTTAATAAATTTATTATTATTATTTTTAAAACTTAATCTACTATTAATATTATCAATATCTATATTATCTTCATTACTATTATCTATAGAGATAAAGGTGTTATTATTATTATTATTAATTTCTTTACCATTATTTTTAAAATGAGATTTAATTTCTTTATTATAATTATTTATGTTTTATTTTTTATTTTTATCCATAGAATTGTTATTATATATGGTATTATTATTATTATTATTATTACAGATTCTAGTATTGAAACAAATATTATGGTTGTTAATGAGGTTGGGAGAGGAAAGAGTTTGATGACTCGAAGAAGAGGGATACAAAGGAGTCAAAGGACATGTAGTACTAGAGATACAACTGCAGTAATGGGAGGAAACCAATAGGGATGAGCAGTACGGAAGGTCGACAACATTTCCAGTGGAATCATCCTCAAAAGCCTTTTTATGAATGAGGCCTCTATTTTCTTCATTTTCCATTATTTTGCTTCATTTTCCTCCTCACATGCAACCTGTGACCTTTTACTCCTTTTCTCCTAATTTCCATTATTTTCATAAATAAATGTTCCAAAATTCATTTTAATTCCTTAGCCATTTCCTTTTCCAATTTTCTTAGCCATAAACAACCAAATGAACACCCCCTAAGATGTCTTTCCCAACATTTAGCTTGGAATAAGTGACCCATTCATCTGTGGTTATTGTTTCTAACATTTATTGCATGGAATTTTGACCAGCACTGTTACAGAACCCTTCCCCTTAGGGGACACTGTCCTTGATGTTCAATCACACATATACCTCAGTAACCTACTGAAAGAAGACATACTTCTCATGGATATTTATAACACAACTTGATGCAGTATTTACAATGAAATATTTGCTCAAGAGAAGAACTGTTGGCTTATTGGGGCCTAACCCAGGTTTAGAGTTGATTAAGCCAAACAAATCCTAGTACTATTATCCCTTTCGGCAATAGTCCGCGGAGCAAAGAGTGAGGTCTCACCTGAAGTAGTATGGGAGGGTGCTAGAACCATGTTTCCACACACTGGAGATGGCTGATGAGTTCAAGTGTTCCACGGTTCAACCTTACACGCACGTCGCTATGCACACTTTCTCGTACCTCACAACCTAAGATGCTACCTTTGCGCAACCTTACTCAAGGGCTGAGCACTGCACTTGTACGATATTACCCAAAAATTTATTGATATTCCAATGTTAATTGATTAATTTAGCCTACTTGCATGCTTTAAGTTATACTTAACAATATACACCATTCATACAGGTGCGCGGATTAAATAAAAAATATATTTGCAACTTATATCAAACATGCATTTACCCAAGAACAGATACACAAATTGGTAACAAAACTTCTCTTTATTAATTTCTTCCTCAGTTACAGACTCTACTCTACCCTGTGCACTTAGCTGTAGGGATCGGCGCACTTAGCTACGGACTACTAGGCCTCTGTGCACTCCGTTGCAGAGCCTTCTCCTACTCTACGACCCAAGACACACTTAGTCACTTAGATTCTTTCTTCTCTCTGCTTCCCTTGCTATATTTTACACTTAGAGACTCGCTCTATTTATATAATCCCATGGTCCGCGAACCATGGGTAGGCCAACATTACATTACAAGACTAGGGAGGACAATCCTGTGACTCTATCATACATTTCACACTCCGCTCCTGCAATTCAAGGAGTATTTACAACAATATCGGGTCAAAACTTGGGCTTTGAGCCCCAAAACATGCTTTGGGGGGATTCCATGCCCAACAGGCCCCTAACACAAAACATCATGACTCACTCTTGAGTCACTCTGTTGGTGCGGCGATCTTTGCACGGAGTCCCTCCAACTGTGCTAAGGTCAGCAGCGCACTAAGCTGCTGCTTGCTAGATCTGTTGCATCTGTTGTTCTAAGACCTCTGTGTCTAGAGTGCTTCTTTGCATCTGTGTGTTTATCCCCTATATGTACACGAGCTTTCTTTCGATGGCTACCATGATAGTGAAAGGCTCGTCGATCCAAGGCTAGACACATGCTTTTAGAACTACCTCCTTATGTAGAGCCGCATCCACCTGCTCCTTTAGTGCCTTAGCCTGCTGCATCCTCGCAAGCCGCTAGGTGAGGACTAGTGTCTATGTAGTTCCTCGAACACTGTCATATTGTTACTCGAGTTCTCACGCCTCTGTCTCTAAGCACTAGAAGTTAGGGTCCTCCTTCAAAGTTGTGAGAACCTCAAGTGCTTCTTCCAACATGTTGGTGCAGTCTCACACTACACCTCACATTTCCTCCAATCTCGCTTTGCTAGCACTAGCATGTTGTTCTCTGACTTCCAAGGGAGTGGATGATTGCACCTTTAACTGCAGCTCGGTGATCTGAAGATTCAGCTCCAGCTAAACCTTGTTCATTTCTTCCTTGGCCTCACGGACTCCTATTGCTAACCTATGGATCCGCACCTCCACTGGTAGATCTGCTAGGATGGTCAGCTTCGAGACACTTCGACAAGCGTCATCTACCACCTGCACCAACTGTTGATTTTGCGACACCAATTCATCGCGCTGCAATCTGAGTTGTTCCATGTTTATCTTTTTCTCGTCGAGGACTTGGATTTCGCAGCTCTCCCTAGCGCACAGCTTTGTCGTTATCCCATCCTGTAACAAATATAGTGTCTCACATAGAAGGGCAACCAAATTAAATCCAAGGCCTTTCATCATGCTAACTGACAATCTATTGCCCTCATTCAATGTTACTAGGGCCCCTTCTATTGGAAATAATACTGAGAGAGTGGGGGGGTGAATTAGTATTAGCAAATAAAACAATTTTTCATTTTCATACTCAGATTCATATACGCTACCTCAGTTAAGGTAACCTGCGTGTATAGCAACTGTGTTTAATGCAATTAGTGTATATCCAGTAAACTTATGATTCAGTTAGTTGATCTTTAATGAGTACATCAGAACATTATTAACCATGTCGACAGTAAACAGGTGTAGTAAAACAGAACAGATCATCACACATAAGAAGCACACATGAACACCATGATATAAGGTGGAAACCCAATGTGGGTGAAAACTACCTGCTGCAATTCATCTCTATCTTCTTTTAATAAGAAACTTCTTTTTACAATATTTCTGTACTGGTGCAGTCTTATACCAGTACGCAGGCTTCTACCTCCAGAAGGATACAACCTTCTCTCGTTCTCTAGATTCTCCTGGAAGGGAGCTACAACTCCCTTAGATCTTGTACAAGCTGATGTACTAGTACGTAGGTGCTGACCTTCAGAAGGCTACAACCTTCTCTTTTCTTCCAGGGACCACGTTTCATAAATTTTCATACTGGATCCATAAATATAAAACAATCACCACTGCAATACAGTCATCAACTATACCTGCATCATCAATCTCTGATTCACCCAATATTGAATCACTGAAACGCTGTCATCAACACATAGTCACCAAAACATAGACCAGACCCCAGAACTCTGCAACAATCACTAGAAACAACAGTAACCTAAAATATCAAGTCTCATACTATATACGCTACTTGACTATGTCAAACCAGCATGCATATGCCCTTTCACCAGAGAGAACCCGCGTACAGATATGAAAATAACTACTTATACTTTCGCTGCAATTTTCAACTTCAGATATGCCCAGAACATAAGATATAAAGGATAAGACATGTGTCAGTATTCAGATCTATTCAGAATCATACCATATAATGATAATGAATTTTAGTCTTCATGATCCCGGTCCATCAACCTTTATCAACTGCATAGATGCCTCCTTAGTTCAGATCAAGCAAAGCATCACCAACCCATAACAAGCATGCTAGATCTCACACTTCATCAGATATTCATCACTTGCTCTCTTGCCCCTCTTGGCCTAATGATCTTCTCCTTATATAGGTTTAGCCTTCTCTCAATACCGTGGCCCAAAACCACGTAGAAGCAATACCTTGGACCCAATACCTGGGGTCAATACTTCGGACCAAATACCATGGACCCAATACCATGGGCTAGAACTTAGTTTTCCAACATGTACACGCCTTTCCTTCTATGAACCTGCGTCTGTATGTATACGCTCCTTTTGTTCTACTAACCCGCGTGTATACACACTTTCATCAAGTTTAACCTATGTATACCTCTCTCTTGACCTGCTGCATTTATGATCTGTCATCTGAGTGAGTTGCCATCAAGGACAACACCTGTATCATACCTCTGAGTGATTTCCATCAAGAACAACACCTGTATCATGCCTGTATCATAATTCCAACACCTTTCGGTAACACTATTGTGTTTGCCATCCGTGCACACAACATCTGCTCTGTTGCCAAGGATCCTGCTACGAGGTGGGTTGAAAGGGTACCCAACTGAGAGGGGTGTACCTGTAACTCCAGCAACTGTGCTCTAAGGGCCCCCAACACAGTTTGGTTCTCCTGCATGAAATCCTGAAGGGCCTCATTTGTGACATCACGCACCGTCTTGTCGATATCATGCAGATCACCCTCTGTTAGGGTGATCGGGTTAATGGCCAATTTCGAGGCCTTAACCTCCTTCCTCGATCTTGCTCGCTCTATCATGTGTGGGTGCTTCAATTGTGTGGATGAGGTCCCTGGGTTCGTGCTTCCTTCTATTGTTTATGCTTCCTCTGCCTCCTGCCCCTATGAGGGAATTGCTTGGTCGTCACTCACCTTCACGGTTGCTTCTTATGTTGCTGCTACTTCTGTGGCCTTTTTATGCTCGGTGGCTTTCTATGCTTCTTCCCGCACTGCCCGTACCTCAGCTGTTTTTGTTTCTTTCCGCCTTTTCTCGGCCAATTGTGTGATGCACAGCTTGGCATCATCTTTCTTCTTCTGCGCTACCACCCTCTCAAGTTCTGCAAGATCTAGGGCACACCATTCTGGAGTCCATGCCTCCAAGACAGTGAAAATGGCATCATCAGTGGTTACAACAGGTATCTTTGTCCACTTCTTCATTAGATCCTTACGTGCCCTGATAAATATGTTGTGCATGTCTGCCTTAAACTCTACAAAACTCTGTAGACTATTGTATACCATGGGCGATAACTACATCTTATGGTTGATCCACATCTAGATGGTCATCTCCATGAGCACCCAAAAGATTTTGATGTTGCATATCCTTGGCACATCCTTCGTGGCCCAAAGCAAAGCATACTTCGCAACTTCTAGCAAATCTCTGTCAATTGTGGGGAATTGACTGTCCTCCAGCAATTCCCCCTCTATGAGCACTATGGATCGCAATAGCCACACATAGTGGAAGTTTTTACCCTGCTCCTGGGCTTTGCGTCAATTTTCCAAAAATTCTGTGCAGAGGAATTCAAACCAATTAAACTATACCCCCTCCGTGCATTGCTTGGCCAGTCCAACCACCGATGCCGATACCTCATCGGTGTGGCACTTCCGCATAACTTTTCTTGCGAGGATTTGGGTAGCTACGCAGACTGCTTTTTCCTTGATGTTGGAGATGGCATAGCCCCTCTTCTTCTTTTCCAGCTTATACTTCATTTTCATGGCCTCCGCGAGGGCCAAATCACTGCCTTTTCCTTCTGATATGGTTGCGGGGTCCTTTCCTTTGTAGGGGAGCCAGGAAACATAATGAATTAAGTCTGCCATGATGGGGATAGGCTCCTCCAACCATAGATACCCATCATGCACCAAACAGAGCAGTTGCCTGATGAAAAACATGGTTATTGGGGGGGGGTGTTGGAAATGTGGCACCCAAAGTAGGTTTAACAACCCAACCTTTTCCACACCACACAACTACTTGTGCGGCTCCAATGTTGTTACTACCCCTGTGGTGTGCTACTTCATGAAGTTCTCACTCTCAAGGTGAGGGAACTTCTCATAGTTAGCGGGTCCCAATCTTCAAATTTCAAAGTTGGCACACAGCCCAGGTGCGTGCCTTCAAACGTAATTCCATCTGGGAGGAGCAGGGTCTGGAGCGAACTCTTGGTCTGATCCAGGTCTTTGGGTACTTTGGCATTCCCTTTCCACGGAGCAACATAGGCGGGTATTTTTGTCATCGAGTGCCTAGATTTAGTATCCCCCCTTAATGCCTTCGCCTTCTTCCTTTGCGATGATAAGGGCTTGCAAATATTCTTCTTCCTCATCTGTTTCTATTGTGATAGCTTTCCCCTTCTCTTCTATTGATAGTTTGTTGCATAGTGGGTTCCTCAGGGACATGTGTATGGGAGCCATTGCTTGCTTATCCTTCTTAGGTCTTGGCATACACAGTGATTTTGGGATCTCTACCACAACCCTGGCACCTTCTAGAACATCCTCCATAGTTAGGGCTTGCGCAGCCTTGCCAGTGGTTACCTCTTCTATTCCGAGACCATCCTTAGTTGTTATCATCGTATCTAGGCTATACTTTGTCACTCGCAAATTTAGGGGCTCAATCAACACTCAACTCACAATGCTCAAGGCTTGCTCAATCGCTCAATTCTCAAATGACCAAGTGTTTTTTACTGGGCAGCCGTTTGTGTTTTATAGCACCTTTTGAATTTGAATTCGATTGTTCCCCCCATGTCTAGTCTATTAATGCTTTCTTGGCGACAGCTTTTCCCAAATCTTGCCCATAAATTGCATCCTAAATGCCTATCGCCTGCTCCATTTGGCCTCAAGTCAAGCATCCCATCATGAATAGTGACTTCAACGGTCACTTTCTGGCCAACTCCCATGATAGCGCAGCCCCTTGCGCATGGTCATGAACCTTGTGACTCTCTACTTCTACGCGCATCTCCAATACCATGCAACTCCTGGGCAGGATATTTTATAGTCCCGTGCTCCCTTACAACTACCTAGAGCACTAAGACTATCCTTCCCTCGGCTAGTTAGGTGGTTACACCACCCGTGTAGAGGTCCATCCTGTCCTGCATCATGGTTCTTGGAGAATCCCCACCTTGTGTTGTTATAGTCGGCATCACGTATTTCACCATTTGCAATGTGCTACCCTAGTCACTATGCTTAGAAATATGTGGTCCAAGCCAATGCATCAGACTAACCAATTCACGATGATAGTTCTCAAACTTGTCAGTATGATTGTGCATACCTTGCCTTATCATCCTAGTTTTTTCGGCAAAAAGCTCTTCCTTTATCTCGTCCTCCAACTTCTTGACCTTTGTGTTCATCAAAGTGCTTTTCTTCCTTAACCATACCCTTTATTTTTCAAGTTCACGAAGTCTAAGGTTTCCCTGTTGGATTGCTTCCTCAAGTCCCATGCGTTCAGTTTCTTGTCATTGTGTCATCCCTCCTTTCCGAGCTTCATGAACCATCGTATTTACGGGTGCTATGGTGCATGGTCTAGGCTTTGCATGCTCCATAGGGATTATAGCCTCTGCTTCATACTTTGGCTTCAGAAGTGCCCACATGGTCAGGGTTTTGCACATGGTCCTATAAGCCCATAGAACCACTGGTATGTGCAGGTCCCAGTCAATGCATCTCACATGGTGGACCGCGTTCAGTACTTTGCACACTTTGTCAAAGGCTTCCATGTGGATAATCTTTGACATGCTTGGACTTATCATACATGTTCATTCACACCCTTTTCTTGCCCACTCCTACTTTTTGGTCTTGTTTCCTATCGCGAGGATGGTGTGTGTTCGTGCAGGTTGCATATCATACGTCTGTACCCATCTGGAGAGGTGAGTGCGCATGCTATTTCATCCATCATACTCGGCTTTCATCTGCCTCTAAGGCTTTCCAAACCACATGAGAATAATTCTTCTGCATTCGCGCCAGTCCTCAAAACTTCTTTGATGTGTACCCCACCATTTTGCGGTCGTAGCGCGTAGTGACCATTTCAGAGCATCGAAATGCTGTTGTTCCGGTACTTATCTTTCAAATTTGTTCAGGAAATCATCTACAGGAAATCATCTACCTCACTTAAACCATCGTACATAGGCAGATATTTTCCCTCTTTTGTCACGCAGTGAAACAACCTTATCATCATGTTACAATTGAGCATGGTTACCTCGTGTAAATGGTTCTGCCACCATTCTATCTCTTCATATGAATCTGAGGTGCAGGAGCTTTCGCACTCCCACGAAATCCTGTCATCCATTGTTAGATTCACCCAGTCCTACTCCCATGTAGTTATCTTGTAGATATAGTCTAAATCGTCATCGTTGTCGCAGTCGTGCATCGGCTCTATGTAGCACGATACTTCCGCAAGGTCTAAAAGTACCACTACGCGCAATGAATTTTTCTCAAAAATCATCTTGTGCTTCTTCAGATTTATCACTACTGCTATGGGGTAAAATGCACAGGATGAAAACTACCCTCGAAATTCTTCCCGGTATTTCCGATAGACCATAAGGTTATTTACAAAAGGTACCTGTTACACACATGTTCATATATCTTACATATATTGACAGGATATGGAGAAAGGATCACCTTTGGTTCTTTCTAGATTCGCTTGGGGATCTTCGTGCGGTAAGAAGAACTCCTCCTGACCGGCTCCAAGATGATTCCTGCACAAAAGAATGAAGCAAACCAATCACAACATATACTTTTAACAATTAATGAAAGAATCCATAACAAACATGTATAAATCTGTAACTTATCTACTCAACACAATAAGCATCAGAATGGACAAATAAATGCACAATATCACCGACACTTCGAGTAGTGGAACACAACCACAGTCCCATATTTAGAACAGAAGAATGATTACAACAACCTTGTTTAATCAGCCTTCCTTATCCCTTCTTCCTCTCTCTCTCTCCTTCTTTCAGCGAGCTCCTTCAAGATTATGACAATATCACAGCAACACCATGTACTATCCTTCTAAATGCTCTAACCATTGTACAATGGCCCTCTCGTTGCTTAAATAGCAATCGAATTAGGGCTTCCCAACTCCACTTGTAGTTCATTTTGGTAAAAACCATGAACCTGCCTCTTTTACTAGCTTTTTCCCATTTGCCTCTGTTTTCGGAATACAATTTCTCCAAATATCTTGATTTTTGGAGTTTCCGTGCTTTTCTTGCACAAATTTAGGGAAATGATATCTAGATATTTTATGGCAGATTCGTTGGCATAACCACTTGATCATCACTAAAGTTCACTAACGCTCCCTCTAGTCTAACAACATGAGTTAGGAGATTGAATAACACTCCTTTATGCTTGTAAACAAGCTTTATAAAGCAGGTTATCAATGTACAGAGAGCGTTAGTGTGGATTCTGGGCCTGCAACTGTGGTCATTCTTTCAGTCATCTTGTCCTTCTCCTCTGAGTTGATTAGGAGGTCAATTTGTCCTATAACAGATGCCCCCTAGAGTATGAGATCAGAGGTAGAGACGATGGCCAAAATACTTTATGAAAATACTGTAGTTTCCTATCAAAATATTTGTAGAGGGAGAGAAGTTTTGGGTGATAAGGAAAACCTGATACAACAAAAGTACATATATATGAACTGCTAAAATCATGTCCTAAGTCTAGAATTCCCATGCTCAGTAGCTATGTCAAAGTAACTTTCTCCTCAGAGATATAATAATGCTGGCTGCCAATATGGCACAGGGCAGATCCAGTGTCATAATAGATTATCCTGAAATGGTTGTCTTCAAAGAACAATATCGTAGCTTGGGAGAGGAAACAAGGCTGAATGATGTAAGCCTCTACCCAAGGTCTTGATTCCTACTTCACCAAACAACATAGATCGGTACATGTGATAAAATGAGTTGATGTCGAACATGCATGAAATCATATGATTACTAGCCAATAATGGAGACTATTAACAGATGCAAGGAAGGCCACCGATAATGGTGATGGTCTCCAAGATGCACAGTGCAAACTAGCAAGTGTGAAAGATCTTTTGTCATCGAACACTTGTAGAATCGCTTAACCAGGAGCCAATCATGAAAACCCATGATCAAGCACAAGGTAACCTGCCACTAATGTTTGCAAGCACCGAGGCACTGAATGTGTTTCTAGGTTATCTTCCTAGATAGAGTGTTGAAGTCGATACGAAGGAACCTGTCGAAAGGTAGGCAATGACGTGTCCTACATCAGTCGACACGAAACTAGACAAGGATGATTGTTTTTTCTAAAGAAACTTTTGAGATTTTGGGTCTAAACGATGAAGGGCATGATGAAAGGATATGTAGGGTCAGTTGATCAAGGAAACAAGTAGGTACCCTTGAACAATAGAAGGTACGACAACGGTTTTAACCAGACAACACTAAACTCATGAACACTACAGAGTGTTTAAGATATGGAGATGCAATGGCATCAGGGTATATAGGCTAAAAACTCATAGGTTGGTAGGGTTCATATTGAGAGGCTATCAAAATGACAGTTTATCTGAGGGAGTGCCATGTTCAAGGGAACTTTTTCTGCCAACCCATGCTTCAGAATATGATTGTATTTCCACTTTTCCCCATATGATTTTTAATGAGTCCAGATGGGTAAACTCATCGATCTTTTCATGTTTAGAGCGTCTGAAAAGAATCGCAAAAAGAACTAGTCTTTGCCCTATCTGATTAGTTTAATGAGTCCAGATAGGCAAACTCATCGATTTTTTCATCTTTTAAGAGTCTTAAAAGTATCATAAAAAGAACGACTCTATATCTTGTCTGCATATTTAAAGAGTCTAGACTAGACAACTTGGTGAGCTTTTCATCTTTAGAGAGTCTAAAAAGATCGTAAAGAGAGACTCCATGGTGGTTCCCTTGACATAATTGTTAAACGAGTGTGACAAAAGGTTAATAGTATACCCATATCGATTACTTTTCCGTATTTAATCTATTGGACCCGAATAAAGAGAAACCTTTTCCCAATAGATGTCGGCCTCATTTTCTTACGAGTACGAGGTGGCAGACTAAACTCGTGTTTTTTCATGACACTTTAACAAGCTCAGTAACAAAAACTCAGGATTTTTCATTTTTTAACGAGCTTGAGAAAAGTACCTAAAAGAATGCTCGGGTCATCTTTAGCATGTTTAACGAGCAGCAAGACACAGCTTGGGATTTTTTCAATTTAAAGAGCGAGAAAAAAAGTGCCTAAAAAGGATGCTCCGTTGGTCTTTTTCAGTTTATGAGCTAGAACTAGATCAAAAAATAGGTGCTCAGAGCATTGTTTGCATATATTTAACGAGTGCAAATAATGAAAAACTTGGGGATGTTTATATTGTTTAAAGAGCGATATCCCACAAAAGTGCTTTACGAATTGTGGTATATATATTTAACGAACCCTACTACAAAAACTCGGAGGCGTTTATATTTTTTAAAGAGTGATAAAATGTCTCCAAAAGTGCTCTACCATAGTTAGAAAGTGTTTAACAAGCTTAACGATGAAAACTCGAGGATGTTTTTATTTTTTAAAGAGCAATAAAATATTCATAACAGTGCTCTATTAATCGTTGCATAGATTTAATGAGCACAAGGACAAAATCTCAGGGATGTTTATATTTTTTAAGGAACAATAAAATATCCCTAACAGTGCTTTACCATAGTTAGAAAGTTTCTAACGAGCTTAACGATGAAAACTCGGGGATGTTTGTATTTTTTAAAGAGCAATAAAATATCCCTAATAGTGCTCTATTTATTTTTGCATAGATTTAACGAGTGCAAGGACAAAAGCTCGGGGATGTTTATATTTTTTAGAGAGTAATAAAATATCCCTAACAGTGCTCTATTATCTTCATTTGTAGTTTAATGAGCCCAAAGAAGAAGACTCGAGGTTTTTCGGATTAACGAGCAAGAAAAATACCATAAAAAGAACGCTTGATCTTTCTCAATCTCATGCTTGACATTAGAAGGGTCTATGCCATGCATTTCCTCATAAGACCAAGGAAAAACATCGCAGAAATCCCTAAACAGGTAGGTGAAGCTCACAATTTCCTTAGGATTGTGATTGGATCCACTCTATATGTTTTCCACGATGCCTGTAATGACAAAAATATTAGGGAGAAATGTTTGTGAAATATTGCCCTTGTTTCCTTCCGAGTCCAAAAGTTGGATAGTTGTATACGGTGAGGAAATGATTTCATATGTGTTAGGTGACAGGATTTGAAGAGGCATCATGTCCAAATCAAATGTCGAAACATGATGGTGTGAATCCTCCCAAGGTCGCTCTTCGAACCTCGTGATCTCTCTAATAGATTTATCCATCGATAGGACTTGATTGAGTGGATCAAAATAAGGAGCGGTTATGGGAGGGGCAGTGGTACCATTGGCCGAAACCAAAGTGACCAAAGATTCGGGTGCAATTTGAATGGCTTTGTAGGCCAATTCAGCTGGTGATAGCGGCATTTGTTCTCTATAAGTGTCAATGTCTGAAGGAGCTGGTAGGATCCATGGATCAGTCTGTTCATGAGGAAAATATGAAAGCATCTTGACCGATTGTGAAACCTTCAGCGGTTGAAGAGGGAAACAACCCATGAGGGGAGAAGCCTTTAGTAGACCGGTACCTAAACTGACGTAACTGTTAGTTACACCTCCTACTAGGGGTACAGAGCCACTTGGTAATGGTGAATAATCACAGGTGCAGAAAGACAACTAATCTACTGCAATAACCTTTCCATCCAATGGAAATTAGATGATGTGAAAGATAGTAGATACAACATCCATCATGGCATATGTCCAACTACGACCCAGCAATAGATTATAGTAAAGTTTTCTGTCTATGACTTCTACATCCACCGTTACGGTTTTCCCAGCCAAAGTGATGGAAAAACTAGCTAAGTATCCTTTTGGGACAAAGGTGTGGCCGTCGAAAGCTTTAAGCGAGTTCAATGGCGGGGATATGGTTGGGGAACCCAAGGCGAGCCAACATGAAGCTGACATGACACAAGTTGAAGCACCTTCGTTGATGACAGTTCAGTGTATACCTTTATCTTTCGAAGTGATATGCACCTGAAATGTAAGCTGGTGAGAAAGGGGAGGTTTACACTTGTCCATGTCGAAAATAGCAAACATGGAATCCATAGGGTCAATACCCCGCGATAGCTGAAAGAAAAGCTTTCCTTTGGATGGGGCATGTTTGTAATACTTCGAGCGCCAACATAGCCAACGACGCTTGTGCCAAATCCTCTACGATGTTGTAGTGTTGGGCGGCACGTGCAGATGTGTTGTGCGTTGTGCGTTGAAGTGCCCCTTTGGGGGGTTGGATTACAAAGTCCTCAACTGGCCTTTTTATTATCAAATCGTTGGGCGGTGATGGGTTTTGACCTACAGATGATTCTGCAGAACTTCCTTCTCTAGTTGAAGGTTGTTGCGAATTATCGCTGCCCGCCCCCTGACGTGGGTAGTAGTTGGCTGGCAATGAGATGTTGCTGCTGTTGATTAGGAAAATGATTTCTAAGGACAGCAGGTGCCTTACCATAATCTTTCTTGGTAAGGTAATCCATGCATTCTTGAAGACACAGACAACACCAGGTTACGTGATCTTCAAGAAAGAGTTTGTAGAAATAGTTGGTGCCTTTATCCTTCTCCGTATCAGTAGGCACAATAGCCTTCCATTTTAGGTTGGGCTGCTTAGATGACTACTCCTCAAAAGGCGCAGTCTTGTTCTATTTCTTCTTGTTCTTGCTACTGGATTTCTGTGTACACTGCACAGATTTAATCGTAGTGGTAGGAAGAGCAGTTGTTTTGGTAGAGGGGTCCACTGCCAACTTGGCAACGGACCCACTGAGTTGTTTTACAGCACCCATGGAGGTTGTGCCGACGATCCCGTCAACATGCATTCCAGGGCACTGAGTGGTGGGGGGATTTGGGTTACCATGAGCATAGGGGATAATGTAGTAGAGAGTGCCAGAATATGAATAAATTAAATCCAAGTGTTGGGCACAACGTATCAATTGGTCGTCCATGATCGCACCACCTAGAGCAACATCTCTAGCAATTTATGGGAGCAATTACTTACAGAACCAGTCTGTTAAGAGAAATTCAGGGATGGGGGATTTGACTAACCTCTCCCTATGTCTCCATTCATGGATATGATTGGAGATTTGGGTGGTGGTATCCTAATGAAACGAAGTAAGGAGCTCCATCCCTGTATCATAATGGATAGGTAAATGAATGTGCTTTACGAACTCCATCGCTAAAGTGTCAAAGGTATTCACTAACGCACCTGGTAACTCAATATACCACTTTGCAGCATTACTAGTGAGGATGCGGGGAAATAGACACAACCAAACACTGTCATCCACCATGGAGTTAGAAACACACCATAGATGGTAGGTGGTGACATGAGTGCCTAGATCCTCCCCTTGTTTTCCGTCGAACTTAAGAATATCCGCCAGTATTTTATGTAGGATCGGCGGCCACTGTAGGTTATGGTAGATGGGGTCGTTAGTCAACTTGTATAAGTTGGGGAAATCCAATGTTGCCAAAAAAGGCAAATTGTTTAGTGCCCTCAACTCGAACCATTGTGATGACGAATGACTTGAGGAGCTTTGCTCTTCGCCCATCGTTTGGTTCCCCATAGTGTACATGGGCTGCGTGGTGTAGTAGTTTCTTTGCAATAAGGTGTTGTAAAGTGAATTACCATGAGGATTTTGATACTGGGGTATGAAGTTTCCCCTAGTATAAGCGGTGCCCCCTTGACTCATATGAGTTTGTGAGTAGGGTGCCCCCATGGATTGGGTGGGGATCCCTTGTGGATTCCCAATTGACACTGAACTAACCATATGGATTTGATTGACAGAGGGAAAACTCATGTCAATCAGTGACTATCCATGCATGCCTGAGAACGGCAAGGGAACTGTGACATTCCCTGTCGCCATGTGCATATTAGGGATCGCCCCAAATATCTGAATCTGGGGGTTATAACCATACATTGGCGGCTGACCTTGGTTTTGGTAAACTAGAACTGCACCCATAGTGCCACATTGAGTGTTATATGGAGCACTATATGTGACACTAGTTGAAGGTATGCTTTGGTGCACCATAGGAGTGGAACCTAGCATCTACTGGATTCTGCTGATAGAGGGTGTGATGTGAGTTGCAGTACTTGGGACAAACGGGATTGTGGGGTTCCACATTGCTAGTGTTATGATGACCATCGACTGGGGAAGTGGTAGAGGACTCACAATGTTTCTATAATTCCACAACCCTTGAGGTGCCGACTGAATAGATGGGAGAGTTCCTCCCAGTGAAGACTGAAGTACTGGTATGACGGGATCAATAACAGGATCCGATAGATTTGTAAGCGGAGTGTTAAAATGAGGAAGAAATCCTTCTGTGAAGAAATCCTTTGGTAAATCAGAATCGTTGGTCGTCCAGAATGATCCCATGTGTGATTTAGGAGACTGATTCCATGAGGAATCCGAGTCAGTGGATCTCACTAGATCGTCCATAGTGAGTGGAGGAAGTCCTAACAACTGTTTGGATTGAAGGTGAGGGCCGGATGTAGCCAAAATGACTGGTAAATTTTATCAAATAAATTTTTAGGGTGATATTCTTTAAGTCTCAAAAACGATAGCACTCAGGTACATAAAAATAAAAAATACACTAAAAATGACAATCAACAAACAAAGTGAAATTACCTTGTCTGATAAACACTAATTACTGGAGATGAAACCTAGTCTCTCAATGAGTAACAGAGAAGGATGGCCAAATGTATAGTTATGGTTACTTTTGAGCTTCACCCAAACCTTAGATTAAGCGGCCAAGTACTCTCGTGAAGATGAGCACCCTCCCAAAAAATGAAGACAAAGTAGGTCCGTCCGTTTGAGGTACCAGGACAGCCCGTCCCAGTCACCTTAGGTAAGTACCGAGAATTATTGGCCACTAGAGATACCTCAAATCATAGCCATTACCGGGGGGGACATAGTCGCAGATAGCACGTTGTGTGGGTAGGATACCTGAGTCCCCAACTCAGTTCCGAAATCCCGAAGGGACCCTCATTACACAGAATGCCCAAAGGAGTTGTAAAAGAAGGCTGGTTACCTTCGATTATAATCCAATGTTGTCTTGTATTTAGCTCCATTGTGAGTGGAGTGGTCCCGGTAATATGAGTTCAGAAGGATTTTTCACTCTTTAACGACACTAGTTTGATTTTCAACCTTGGGTAGTTGACTCACTCTCTTATCCCAAGGTTCTAATCTATCTAATGTTGGTTTGCTCTAAAAAAGAGTATCTGATTGATTTTAGTGTACTTTTTTATTTGTCTTTGGAGGGGGTGTTGACGTATGAATATTATTAGACTCTCGACTCGATAAACTGTGCAAAACAATGCTTTAGAAAAAAAATTCAATTTCTTACGCAAGCAAGTTTTATTCTACACATGTATTATTTCACATATTCATGTATTCGTCAATGCATCTAAAAATCATTCAACACTTTGCATAACTGAATGTTCCTTTTCTCAATATTCCCTAACAACTATTGAACCAAAACAAAGTAGCCTACTGCTAATTTGGCAGAAGGAGATGTAAAGTCTACTAGCAATTATTTCAATAAAAATTTCTTTTATGAGAGAAAAACTAAAGAATTTTCTTAAAAAATAAATTTTAAGACACAAATTTTGTTAGCATGATACTATTGCAGATCTTGATTCAACCATTGGGACAAGTTTCCTCCCCTTTTGGTCCACAAAATCTCTTGAAAAACATGGAAATGGGCTACTAACGCTCTATCTATGTGTAAACAAAGCTTGAGTTTGGCCACTAAAGCTCCCTGTGCATAGTCAAAGAGCTTTATAAAGCTCTGTGTAGACCAGCAACCTACGTTAGTGAGGGAAAGAGCTCAAAAATTGGGCTTTTGGAATCAGTTTCTCAAGAGAAAGCAACTTTGCAGGATGCAACAAACTAGATGGTGGATCAGAGAAGGACATGAAGAATCAGGAATATCATAGAAGAGAGAAGAGATCTGAGAGGAGTCCAGATAACTAGGAACTAGAGTATAGTCCCCAGCGGAGTCGCCAGTTCTGCTATGGGGTAAAATGCACAGGATGAAAAGTACCCTCGAAAGTCTTCTCGGGACATCTGACTGACCGTAAGGTTATCTGCAAAAGGTACCTGTTACACACATGTTCATCTATCTGACATATATTGACAGGATATGGAGAAAGGATCACCTTTGGTTCTTTCTAGATTCACTTGGGGATCTCCGTGCGGTAAGAAGAACTCCTCCTGACCGGCTCCAAGACGATTCCTGCACAAAAGAATGAAGCAAACCAATCACAACATATACTTCTGAAAATTAATGAAATAATCCGTAACAAACATGTATAAATGTGTAACTTATCTACTCAACACAACAAGCATCAAAATGGACAAATAAATGCACAATATCACCGACACTTTGAGTAGTGGAACACAACCACAGTCCCCCTTATCCCTTCTTCCTCTCTCTCTCTCCTTCTTTCAGCTAGCTCCTTCAAGAATATGACAATATCACAATAGCACCATGTACTATCCTTCTAAATGCTCTGACCATTGTGCAATGGCCCTCTCGTTTCTTAAATAACAATCGAATTAGGGCTTCCCAACTCCACCTATAGTTCATTTGGGTAAAAACCATGAACCTACCTCTTTTACCAGCTTTTTCCCATTTGCCTCTGTTTCCGAAATAGAATTTCTCCAAGTATCTTGATTTTTGGAGTTTCCTTGCTTTTCTTGCACAAATTTAGGGAAATGATATCTAGATATTTTATGGCAGATTCGTTGGCATAACCACTTGATCATCACTAAATTTCACTAACACTCCCTCTGGTCTAACAAAATGAGTTAGCAACTTGACTAACGCTCCTTTATGCTTGTAAACAAGCTTTATAAAGTAGGTTATCAATGTATGAAGAGTGTTAGTGTGGATTCTGGGCCTGCAACTATGGTCATTCTTTCAATCATTTTGTCCTTCTCCTCTGAGTTGATTAGCAGGTCAATTTGTCCTATAATAACTACATTCATATTAGTGGCCCAATCTATTCCCAATAGCGCAGGATAGGGATTGTTGTCATCAACAATCTCTATTACTTCAAAATCTCCAAGCACGCTCACACCTTTGATATCTACCATTATTCCCTGCAATCTTCCCATCAGTAGGATCTTTTGCTGGTTTTCCATTCGCAATTGAATAGGATACCATTGCAATGTGGGCCTACCCATGCGCTCCCATGTCTGCTTTGGTAGGACGTTCACATCCAATCCTAGATCCAAAATCACTTGATCCATTTCATATTCCCCGATTTGCGCAGTCAATCTCATCTCCCTTCCTATTCGCATTGTGTGATTTTCGAGCTTCCAGAATACACGTGGTTCTCTCGAGCCAACAAATCTAGTGATGAGTTCTTGCAGTCCCTTCACTGCTTTTCTGTCGCGCAGCAGCTTCATGCATGTCTCGAGAAAGGTAGTGAGCATTGATGGGTCCATTTTCAGTTCTAGTTTGTCTTTACTACCTGAAGTGGAGACCTCCATGAAGTTCTTCTCAACTTCCATGATGTCTCCTTCACATGTTCTAAATCGAACTCTGGTTCCTTTGTTGGAGCCTTGCGAACCCATGCACTCTCTTTAGGTTGCTTGCCCTTGTCATCTCTTGTCGTGATACCTCTTAGGAGCACGATGTTTACATTCGGGTCCTCCTCATGCGGCTCAAACCTCATCACTTGTAGGTTCTGAGTCGGGGGAGGTTGGAGTGTTCCTTTATCACGTAACCTCACTATCAGTGTGGGGAAGTCCTTCATCTCATGATCAAACTAGGTACAATATAAACATGATGCTCTCGTCAAATTTGTACAATCGCAGGCATAATGCCCTGGCCCTCTGCAATTGTAACAAATCAGCTATTTGCGACCCCTTCTTGGTCCCATTCCACCTTCACCTCGTCTGCACCCCTGAAATCTAGTGTGCGCCATCCCTGCATTTTCATCAAGGGCTCATGTTTTGATCTGAACTCTACAGGTAGGAGTCCGATCCATCATCAGTTCATAACTTCTACAAGTATGCTCATCATGGCCTACTGACCTGTAGAAATTACATAACAACTATTGGGACGTCTACGTATACTTTTGTAATAGATGGCAATTGTATGTAGCATGCTTCCCTCCTATCTGACAGATCTCACATCATAATGTAGGTGTCGTGCTCGGTCTTGCTTGTGCCTCTTGTCTCAATGGCATTGGCCCTCCTCCGACTAGGTAGTACGCGAAGGCTAGAAAATGGTCCTTGTCATGTCCCTGGCCTTTACACTTTATGCACCATACCTCCTCACGCGCTTCTGGGCGAGCTGTCCTGTCTTGTTTCAAGATTTTCATCTCAAGACATAAGTTTTTCAACTGTGCATAGATCTATTGGACTCTCAAGTTAGGATCTTGTATCGGGGTCTCATGTAGTCCCATTGTGATCTCCAAGGCCTCGACCTGAGTTGACAGCTTATGTTGTGACAACGCGTTCCTTAGATGTGGCATTAGCGATGCTACAAACCATGCATGGTGCTACCCATCCGTCAAGGTCATGTTGGCTTCATGAATAATAAACTTTAGTCTCTGATCCAACTACCAGGGGGTCTCACCTGGAAGCATCATGATTTCCTTAAATCCGATAATCGACTGTCTCTGATTTTGTCCTGCTAAATTCCTTGTTTAGTGCAGCTTGGATATCTGTGATCCCTGTGTTTGTATTGTCATTGGAATACTTAATGTACCACGTTAGTGCGCGATCCTGCAATGCACTGACCAGTGTTGCCTTCTTTATATTGTCATCCATGACTCCTTGCGCTTCCCATACAGCCTTTACTACGAACCAAAATTGGTCCGGATCTTCATTCCCTACTCCTTTGAACACCAACAACTTTATTGCGCTCGCCATATTGAACTATGGTGGTGGCGGAGGTGGTGTGGGCAAAGATGGGGGTGAAGATGGTGAAACTGGTGGTGGTGTAGGTGGGGGTGGTATGTACGGAATTTGTTGTCTTATCAGACTGATCACACTTGGTGAAACTTTCGCGAGCTCCTCCTCGCTCTCCTGTGGAGGTGAAATCAAGGGACTAGTATCTAATTATTCACTACCTTCATTTTTGTAGATCCTCCCACTTCCTATAGCCCCAAACATCAATATATTCACATAACCCGCTTTTCACATAGTAGCATTTTAATCCAAGTGTTCAAATATTTAACGTACTTACCTCACGGTCCTTTGAGGAAGCGTCATTCCGCCTCGCTATAGCTGACTGAAGTATCTACCACGAACTCAGTGATAAACCCTCCTATAATCAAATCAAGCCAATGGTCCATAGTGCATGCGATCCTATCTTCCAATGCTTCTAGTTTGCACACCAACTCTGGAGTCCACACAATAGGGTTGTCGATCCTACACATTCCTTGACTGTCTGCTAGCTTCGTGATCCACTCGTACAACTTAGAGGGGAAGGATACAAAGAAAATTTCATTGATTTCCGTATATAAGTAGCACTATAACCACTCTTCCTTTGATACTCATGGATTCCTGTTTTCTTGCACTACAAACTCGTGAATATTTCTATCTAACCACTCTTTAATTTCATTCTTTGTCATATTCCAGTGACACGACATCAAACATCTCTTATGCAGATCCTGGTCCTAGCAACTGAACCACTTGTTGGCTTATTGGGGCCTGACCCAGGTTCAGAGTTGATTTAGCCAAACAAATCCTGGTACTACTGGCCCTTTTGACAACAATCCTTAGAGCGTGGACTGAGGTCTCACCTGAAGTAGTATGGGAGGTTGCTAGAACTAGGTATACACACTGTGGAGATGTCTAATAAGTTCAAGTGTTTCACAGTTTGACCCTATGTGCGCGTCACTACACGCACTTTCCCGTACCTCGTAGCCTGAGATGCTACCTTCGCGCAACCGTACTCAAGGGCTGAATGCTGCACTTCTATGTTATTATCCAAGAATTTACTGATATTCCAATTTTAATTGATTAACTTAGCCTACTTGCATGCTTTAAGTTATACTTAACAACATACACCATTCATACAGGTATGCAGAGTAAATAAACAATATATTTGCAACTTATATAAAACATGCATTAACCCAAGAACAGATGCACAAATTTGTAACAAAAATTCTCTTTATTAATTTCTTCCTTAGTTACAGACTCAACTCCACCCTATGCACTCAGGTGAAGGGGTTTGCACACTCAGTTGTGGAGTACTAGGCCTCTACGCACTTAGCTGCAGAGCCTTCTCCTACTCTACGACCCAAGACACACTTAGTCACTTAGATTATTTCTTCTCTCTGCTTCCCTTGCTATATTTTACACTTAGAGCCTCTCTCTATTTATACAATCCCATGGCCTGCAGACCATGGTAGGCCGACATTACATTACAAGACTAGGGCGGACAACCCTGTGTCTCTATCATACATTCCGCGCTTTGCGCCTGCAATTCGCAGAGTATTTACAACAATATTGGGTCAAAACTTGGGCTTTGAGCTCCAAAACATGCCTTGGGGGGACTCCATGCCCAACAAGAATATCATGACAACATACCACATAGTGGAGCTTTATAACATAGCTCATTACGGTATATACAATGCTCATCCTATTGAGTGCCAACTCATAGAACATCATAACATCATGATAACTTAACCACATGATAGCATAGTAACCTAACAACATAATCATAATAACATGGCACCCATACCACATAGTGGAGCTTTATAACATAGCTCGCTATGATATTACATCCATACATAGGTGTACATATAGCAACATCATCAAAATTATATATACCAAAACATATACCAAATATGTATCAAACATATACCAGCATATATCAAAACATCATATAGCATATATCAACCATCATAAAGCATATATCAATTACCATAAAGCATATACTAAACCAACATAAAGAAAATAATAAACCATCATGAAGCATATACCAAGCCATCATAAGAAAATACTAAAACACCATAAATCAACTACCAAACCACCATAAGAAACTACCAAGCCACCATAAGCAATCATCAAACCACTATAAGAAATCACCAAACCACCATAAGAAATCACCAAACCACCATATCAAGGCTGCTTTGCCTTAGTCGACAAACAAGGAAGGATACATGGCATACATCTAATCTACCATCCCCCATTTAGCTTCATCAGCTCCAAAGTGCTTCCATTCCACTTGCTTGATTTCTCAGTTCCAAAGCATGAGAACATTTTTTTGCAATATGTAATGAGGCTTCAAATGGAATTCTCCATTTGGTTCCACCTATAATACAGACCAGTCAATCACATGATCAACATCCTTAACATACTTCTTAAGAAAAGATACATGGAAAAATCCATGGACTTTCACTTTCAAAGGTAGTGTAAGTCGATAGGCTACTGGCCCAATCCTCTTAATGATACTGAAGAGTCTAAAAAACCATGGTGCCAACTTGGCACATGAGCCAATCTAAAAGGAGATATTCTTTGGTTTTATGCACAAGTACACCTATTCCCCAACCTGGAACTCCTTGAACAATTTGTTCCTATCTGCATAACTCTTCTACCTATCTTGTGCTACCTTGAGATTCTTCTTGATCACCTGCATCTCATTTTCCATGTCTCCCAACATATCTTATCCAATTAATACTCTGCTAACCGGATCACTCCAACTAATGAGAGTGTTACAACTCCGCCCATATAATGCCTCAAAAGGACTCATCCTCAGTGACTCTTGATAACAATTGTTGTTTGCAAACTCGACCAAAGGGAGATACTCTTCCCACTTTCTCTATTGATGCTTCACATACATCCTCTACATGTCCTCCAATATCCTTTTGACCCTCTCTGTTTTCCCATTTGTTTGCAGATGATAAGCTGTGCTGAAGGCCAACTCGATGGCTAGACCTGCAAATAACTCATTCCAAAACTTGGAAGTGAACTTTGCATCCCTATGTAACACAATATCGTTTGGAACACCATACGGTCTAACCATGTCTTGGATGTATACTATGCCACATCACTAGATGAGAATGTAGAATTCGTCGGAACAAAGTGTGCAACCTTTGTTAACATGTCCACAATGACCATGATGGAATCATGTTGCTTCACTGTCTTTGACAACCCTATGATGAAATCCATGGAAATGACCTCCCATTTCCACTTAGTAATAGAAATCTACTGTAGCAGTCCACCTAGATGTTTACTCTCTGCTTTTACTCACTGACAATTGAAACATCTACCCACAAACTCTACTACATCCCTCTTTAGATTCAACCAATAGTAATATCTCTTCACCATTATGAGTGTCTTTTGATAACCTGAGTGACCTGAATAAGGTTTCACTTGAATTCCCTCAAGGTCACCTTCTTGATTTCACCGCTATCCAATACATATATCCTATCTCGAAAACTGACCAATCAGTCTGTCGTAAGACAATAGTCCATGCCCTGTGCACCTGCAACTACACATGTACTTGTACTGCCACTTGTACCTATAAAACTACATGTAATTGTATCTACACCTATACCTGTACCATCACCTTACTATAACTTTTGCACAATCTCCATATACCGAACATCATGTTTTCTTTCCTGTAAGATCATATCTTGTAAGCCCATCCCATAGGAGCTCATAGCTACCAATTGATGTACTTGTACCCATCTAGAGAATCCTCCACCCTGTTCTCTTTACCCTTGATGTACTTGATCTCAAAGTTAAACTCGTTGATCATGGCCAGCCATCTAGCCTACCTGGAATTCAGATTCAATTGTTAAAACAAATACATCAACCCAATGTGATCACTCATAAGCATAAACCGCTTTCTAAGAAGATAGTGTCTCCACATCTTCAGTGCATGTATAATCGCTTCCAACACAAGATCATGCGTTGGGTTGTTTTGCTCACGCTTGTTCAATTTCAGCGACTCGTGACATACCACCTGTCCATCCTACATAAGAACCCCACCAAAACCTCTCTTGCAATAATCTATACATACTACGAACTATTTGTCTGGTTCTACAATCTATAGTACTGGTGCATGTGTTAGAAACTGCTTAAGCTGCTCAAAACTAGCCTCACACTCTTCATTCCATTCAAACTTCTTACCTTTCCTCTACAATGATGTGATAGCATAAGTAATCTGTGAGAAGTTCTTGATGAACCTCCTATAGTAGCCTGCTAGACCCATGAAAGATCTCACCTCACCCACACTCTTAGGAGCTACCCACTCCATGATGACCCTTATATTCTCCTAATCTACTACAATTCCGTCCTTGGAGACAACATGTCCCAAGTAGTGTACCTCAATCTGAAAGAAACTACATTTTTTGAGCTCAACATACAATTGATGCTCTCTCAACAGCCTCAATACTACTGCTAAGTTCTCGACATGATCTTCCTCATTTTTAGAATATACCAGTATATCATCAATGAACACACTAAAAAGCTTATCCAAATATGGACACAACACTATTCATCAAACACATGAATGTAGATGGAGCATTCACTAAGCCAAATGGAACAACAACAAACTCATAATGCCCATACCTAGTCTTGAATGTAATCTTGTAAATGTCCTCTTTGATGTGTACCTGATGGTATCCGGATCTCAAGTCAATACCTGATGGTATCCGAATCTCAAGTCAATATTTGAGAACACTGTTGCTCCCTTTAGTTGATCGAACAAGTCATCAATGCTCGGCAAAGGGTACCTGTTCTTGCTAGTCACTTTGTCCTGTAAGTCCTATAAGTTCATATGCTTGTCCTGTAAGTTCATCCTTTAGATGAGTTCGTCAAAGTATTTTTAACGAACCCTAAGAAGGAATGGTTTGGATTTGTTATGTTTAACGAGTCCTATACTGTTTAATTTTTACGAGTCCAGTAAATGGGTAACTTGATGTCATTTTCTTTTAAGAGTTTGAAAAAGACACAAAAAGGAAACTCATTCAGTTCTTTTACCATAAAGTTTTAACAAGCTCAGAGAAAGTAAAGATCGACGTTTTTCACTTTTAGGGAGTCATAAAAAAAACATAAGTAAAATCCATCATGTTCTTTTTCTTATGTTTAGTATCTCAGGTCCAAAAAAGGATAAAATAATATAGGAGATAACTATATTGACCATGTTTGATCAACATATACCTTTTTCGTAAATAGTCCAGTTCAGCCTGTAAAAGGGGTAAACTTATACTGAGTGGATGATTGTTCATTTATTTTTATGAATTCAAACAATTAAGTGCTTTGCAATCTTTTCATGTTTTAAGATTCTAAAAAGGGCTTAAAAGAGGACTCTTTGTTTCATTTTTTCGTAAGTTTTAACGAGTTCAAAAAATAGATGAAAATATACTCATCTTACCAACTTTCAATTAAATTAATTAACGAGTAGGAAAAGACATAAATAACTCAGCGTTTTCATGTACGTTTTACGAGCATGAAAAGATAGCAAAAGGAACTCGAGATTTTCATAAGTTTAACGAGTCTTGAAAATAATAATTGAAATGTACTTGAGATAGGTTTCATTTTTAAACAAGCTCAAAACATAGGAACATTTTTCTTGAGACTGGTTTCATTTTTACACAAGCTTGAAACAGAGAAAATTGTGCTTGAGATACGTTTTCATGCCCCCGGCATAATTAGTGCAAGGAAAAATTCCCCGCAAAAATTCATTTCATTCACCTAAGTAGACTATAGGTTACTAATAGGTGGATGAAATGAAGGTTCATTTACAAGATCATGTGGAAGACTCGACTTAATCAGGGGAGGATTTGTTTCATTTTTTAATGAGATTGACACAAGAAAATTAGTATGGCAATGAGACATATTTCGTTTTTTAACGAGCTTGACATAGGAAAAGAACCATCCTCATAGAGCCTGTTTCATTTTTTTAACGAGGTTGACATAGTAAAAGAACTATCCTCATAAGGATTTGTTTCATTTTTTTAAAAGGTTGACATAGTAAAAGAACTATCCCATGAGACCCTGTTTCATTTTTTAACAAGGTTTCACAATAAAAGAACCATCCTCATATAACTTGTTTCATTGCTTCCAAATGGAAGAAACACATGTCAAGGGACACCCTTGATCATGGATTCCAAAATATCTTCATCATATGGAAGTAAAGTTCCCTAGAAGGAACACATGTCAAGGGGATCAATAGGGATAAGAAAATCATATTCAAATCCCACCATTGAAGTTTTGACCACGTCAGTTATCTTATCTAAGTCAAAATAAGCCGATCAGACAGTGAGAAGCTTGCTTGCATTGGTAGCTGAAAACATGGGACTGTTTACCACATAATTAACCTGTGGCGAGGTAGGTACCACTTCCATATAAGGAACATTCAAGGGTGTCAGATGACTAGTAGTCGAACCAAGATCAATATATGAAAGCTAATCAACTGTCACAATGTTTCCAATGTGAGGGAAGGACATCACACGAAAGACTGTCGATACAAAAACTTTCATGTCATAGACATAGTCTCGCCCAAGGTGCAAACTGAAATCTTAGGGACCTTGGACTACTATAACATCAATATAGAAAGTTTTACCTTCCAATGTACTAGGTAACTTAGGAAGGATCTCTAAAGGTTCACTAATAGTTATGTTAAAAGCTAACATATTTTGTGTAATAGGCACAAGATGAGGGGATCCCAAATCTTGCCAAGTGATTGAGGATAAAATACTGACAAAATCACCTTCATCTACATTTGTGCATCATACATTCTTACCATAGGCCTTCAAAATGATTTGGAAAGGGGTGGAACAAGGAAACCAAGGTTCTGTCAATCTACTCAAATCAAAATAAATAGCCTTATTACTTGGATGGGGTTCAAAATCAATAAATTAAATTCCCCCATGTGTATAATAATTTTAGGTTACATGAAGAACCTAAGAGATATGAAGTTCACTCTCTAAAGGGAGAGTCAAATTGACCAAAGATGGAATCGATTTGACAACCTGATCAACAAATAGTCCATCAATATGAGTGATACATGTTTCACTCTCCAACGGAAGAGTGACATTGATTTTAGTTGGATTTATATCAATCACTTCATCAACTAACAATAAGGGGGAAGAAAGTTCATGGTAATTAGTTGGAAGTTGTTTCTATGAAACAATAAAATTTTCCAACAATTTTGAGGCTTCATCCATGTGAGGGAAAAGGTGACTATGATGAGTCCCTTTATATAACCTACAAGGAAACCTGACCTTAATCCTTTTCCTTGGAATCTGAGAATTAGTGGTTGATGGATCAACATTAAGTTGATGAGAATTATTTTACCATACTTCCAAAACCTTAGGAACACTAGGACAATTGATAAGGAAGTAGTCACCCTTACAAATATTGCAAGGTTATTTGGGCTTACGATACATTGTAGAAGTTTCCTCAACATAACCAATACTTACAACCATGGTTGGTTGGTTGACTTATTTCTTGTCTTGCTTCTTCTTCTTATTCCCTTTATTCATCTTCTTAGTCACCTCGTTACTAGCATCAAGTCTTTTACCAAGCGAAGAAGAAGAAAGGGAGGATGACATGTTGGATGAATAAACTAAAGGGGCAACATTAGGTTTTTGATGTTGAGATGGTGAACTCGATTGAGGTGAAAAACTCAGTTGATATGGTACAATTGGAGTATTTGGAATTAAAGAAGTTGAGAACAGCTATACAGGTTAACCTATCGTGAATTTGGGAAGTGACAATGTAGCCATCTAAGGAGGACCAACATTTTCAAAATCGGGAAAAGGATTAGGATTCTCGTTCTTTATCAATAACTTCCAAAATTGTTTCTATTAGATTCAATTCAAATAAGTTTACTTTTTAATATTAAATAATATTCACAATCCACACCTAAGGTCCTGTAAAAATAAAAAACAAACAAGGTAATGCACAGTAAAAAATCTAGGGATTCAAACCATACAAACAAACCTTTCATAGAGGTCAATATTTACTAGTTGGTGATGAAATCCAAAGTCGCAAAGATCAAAGTGATTTTTTTATAGATATGAGCGTTTGGAACTAATTACCCTGACAATCTGCTTAATGAAATAGTCTAGTGCAAGTAACTTTTTTTATGCCATCTCGAGCAAAGATTACCCTCCAAAAAGTCCAAGTGAGTCTAGTCAACATCTATTCCAGGTACAACAGGACCTTCCCTCTGCCATTACCTTAGGTAGAGCCCTAGGATTATGGTCACTAAGTTTACCAACTACAATAATTTTACTTGGGGGAACAGTCGTAAATCAGACTTACACGCAAGGGCAGAGTAACAAAGTTCAATCCCATTGAAAGCTCCTCAATGTGGTTAATTGGAGGTTTACATTCAAGTAACACCAAGTACCTTTTAGCACCATTATAATACATGCAAATCAATCTATTATAGCCAATGAAGTGGGTACAATCACTTTACCAGATCCGACATGATATCGTGCTTAACTCATGTATAAGAAGAGCTTCCCAAAGAAAAATTGAAATAATTGGATTTCTCTCCCTAACTCAAGATTCTATTGTTTGTATGTAGCTTTGGAAACTCTACTTACTTTCCTATTCCAAATCCCTACAACCTAATATACTATAGCTGGAAAGGGCCATAAAAATAATACAAATTTTAAATAATTTTATTAACGTTGTGTTATTAAGTTGTTATCTACTCAAAGGCTAAATGGACGTGAAAATGATGGTGTTTTGACTTGACTCATAACTCTAATGCATCAAATATGAAATTTGTAATCTTTTCTTTTTGATGAATTCTAGCTAGATTAAGTAAAGAGGTTATTCTTTAAAAAATTAACTCCACAATGTACCACTTGTAAAATTTTCAATGCAATTTAAAGCTCTAAGTTGCAAACTACACAATGTAGTCTATGCACAATTTGCTTGAAAAATATGTAAATGTAATTTATGCATTATTTTCGTGAACACTATGAAAATGTAATATATGCACAATTTCCATTCATGAAATGAGAATTCTAACCATGCAAATCTAAACTATGCAAGAGAATTCTTCAAAACAAACACAAGATGATTCCAAATTAGCAAAAGAACAACAAGACTATTTTTTTTTCGCTAATACAACTAAAGAACCAATTAAGTGCACGTAAAGGAAATAGGGTCAAAATTCCTAAGATAAAAAATAATGACACTCAAAGGAAATTAACAATCGAACACAATTCAACCTCCCACCCCCACTCCCTCCCGAGCAATTGAGGGGGATTTTTTTTTGAAAAAATTAAAGCAAAAACATGCAAAAATTGTTAAGAAACTAAGACAAATATTTGAGCAATGATCAAAGGAAATCAAATTCAAAACACCCAATGAAATCCATAAAATGAAAATTATTGAATGAATATTATGAAATCAAAGCTTAAAGTGTAATTATGATTAAACTTCAGTACTAGAATAAAAATGGCTCCTATTTCCAATGCAACACAAGAAGCACATCTCATCAAAACATTAATTCTTGAGAATCCCTACCTTTCAATCCTTGAAAATGGAAAAATATCAAGAAAATTACTTCAATACACTTGATCAAAGCCACGAAGACTGACTTTTGTCATAGACAAATTTAATGAAGCCTTAAAAAAAAAAAAAATCAGACTTTAATAAGAGGAAAAACTATTTTTTCAAAGAATTCTCCGAGTATACGCAGGTAGACATTATAGTATAGTGTGCATGCGCATTGTTGCTAAAGGTAATCTACATAGGTATGTTCTTTGTTTCTAAACAAAAACTGCGCAGGTCGAGAAACTTAAAGAAAAAATAAAAAAGTATCTAAATAAATCACAAAATCTGAAAGACCATTAATTTGTCAAGACTCAGATAAAGCTATCAAAAAATGTTCAAGAATAAAAAACAAGGAGATGGAAAAGAATAGGATGTTCCCTAGTGGAGTCGCCAATTTGTTAGGTAAATAAATCCCTCTTGCTGACAAAAGCGACCTACCTAGATCCTTGATGGAAACTAGAAACAAACAAACAATCAAGCTAATTCCTTCCCTAAATCTATCATTTCTTGAATCATAAGCTAACAAGGTGGGAAAAGGAAATTCATACCTTATTACAACATGCTTGATGAAGATCCCCCTCTGTGCTTCAGTGCAACTCCTACATGCTTGAATCTAGACCTGCACACATGGAAACAACAAAGGATCAAAGGCATATGCACATAAATGATTCAATAATTGAAACTAGTGATCAAGGAGGACTAGTAACAAGCATCATTCGAATGGAAAAATATAAATAAAATAAACCATACATGAAATTCATCAATTAATCCATTAAACAATCCAGTGAGAAGAAATGTGTGTTTGTATTAATTTCATAAACATAAAGGGGCTACAAAACCTGTGCCTTGATGTTGTGAAGTGCATCACAATAATCTCAATCCTCTCCAAGAATGATAAGCTCTCTAACCTGATTCCCCCAACATATACTTACTCTCAGCAGCCTCCCTCAATTCCTCCACTTATGGCTTGATTAATAGGCCAAAAGGAAGTAGTTTGAGATCCTTAGTCCAAGGATGAGATCCAATAAAAGATGGATGAGGACTCCTTGAAGAATGGGAATTAGTTCCATAAAAAATGAGGTTAGTCTCGAATAAATATGGGTTTGAGGCTTTCTATTGGGAATGATTCACCCAACAATGCTTCTAGATCTCACTTTTTATTGATTTACCTACGCAGTTTATAGTGGAAGAGAGAGCACAGATATACACAGTTTATAGTGGAAGAAACTGCACATGTGCGGATTCTATTCAGAAAAACTACACAGATGCTCAAAAATAAGGTTTTATACCATGAGATCCAGAAATTCCGCTTTATTCAAGGTATATAAGTTGTCGACTTTCAAGGGAGTGCTTCATGACACTTGGATGAATGGTGAGAGATCTAATTCTCATGATTATTTTTCATGGTGAAAAAATGAAGTGTAATAGTCATTCATCAACTTCATAAAATTTGCATGGGAATTTTTAAAGTCGGAAGGCATGACCAACCACTCAAAAAGGCCTTCCTTGAATTTGAAGGCAATCTTCCATACATCTGTGGGTTCTATTGGACTCTGGTGATAACCAGACTTCAAATCAATCTTGCTTAAGTATTTTGCCCCCTTGAGCTGGTCAAGAAGGTCATCAATCCATAGGATTGGATGTCTGTTCCTTATATTTATTTTGTTTAGTGCTCATTAATTAATGTAGATCCTCTAAGTCCCATCATTCTTATGTACAAGTATAATCGGGCTCCCACAAGGTAATGAACTTGGTGACATGTGCCCCTTTTGCAGCAAATTTTGGATCTACCACTTGATTTCTTCATTTTCTAGAATGGAGAAATGGTATATCAGCCCATTGGGTAGAGGTTCTCTGGGATTCATATCAATAAAATTCTTGACTTGGTAGTGCAAAGGTACCCCTATGGGTGAGGAGAACATTTCCTTGTATTCTTCCATGAACTTATACACCTGCTTCTACTATGTGGAGGAACCCTTTCCATGGGCCATGGATGTGGCCATGATATTCCCCTTACTTTGAGATCAAATTAGAAAGAAAAAAAAATTCCCGATCTAGGAGATGATCGTACTGCATTTCTCAACAAATATCAAAGAGATGCAGTAGGCAAAGCTACCTCTAGTATCATGTATAACTTATTTCCCAAAGTAATAATAATAGTGTGAGTCCTAGAATCATAAATAGAATGATAGTTCCATAAGCGTGGTTGGCCTAATAACATATCAAAAACTTCAAGAGGGGAAACATCACACAGTACCTCATCCATAAAGGGCTTGATGTTGTAGGGAAGGTATCACTACTGGATGATGCAGAGATCTCATCCTTGGTGGAGCCGCTCGATGGTCTATGGTTGCAGGTGTGGTGTGGTCAGTAATCCCAACCACGTAATGACCTCTGCTAGGATGAGGTTCTTTTGGATCTTGTTTTTAGTAATGAACTATAATGAAGATCCCTTCACCCACATTTGCAAATGGAAGAGGAACTACTCTTCCTCTGGATGTTTGGGTTCAATCTTCTAGACTTTGGTGGTGGAAATGGTGGTGTTGGGTTTTAAATCAATAATATGATTCCCTTTTTCATTCCCCTTGATAGGTTCTAACTCAGAGTTAGAATATGCATATAACTCAAAAGCCTTCAACTTAACCACTAATGATTGCTTGGTGTGACACTCACTTTTGTTGCGAGTGGGGCTTTTGTGGAACTCAAAACACTTTATTATGTCCTTCTTCATCATTGTGGTGTTATTATTTTCTTGTGGCTTCAATGGGTTGTCTTGGATCACCCTGCCTTGGCTTTGTCATTTTTTATGTGGCTTGGAGGTGCCTTTTCCTTGCTTTAGATTCCCAAATCCAAAGTCTCGCTTCATCTATTTCAATTTATGCTTAATCTTAACAGCATATCGGTATGTGCCACCCAACGAAGAGATGTCTAGGAGCTCCATTTCATCCTTGGAGTATTTTTGTGTATATTCATGGTACTTGAGTACCAGATGCCACTCAGAATCCTTGATACCCAACTCTTTTCAAAGGGAATGAAAAAAATTTGTGAACTCTGGCATGTTTTGGTCCCTTCCCTGCCATAGTGTGGTCCATTTTATTTAGTTTTCTTCATAGCTCCCGACAGGATAATATTGTTCCTTCACGACATCTCATAAATAAGTCATAGTGGGTGTGGCTGAAAACAGTGAGGGTTTATTCTCGTCCCTCTGCTCATAGTAGGTTTTCCACTAGTCCTTGATGTGGGGGGTGGCTTTGACGAGTGAAAAAGTAATATTTTCCCTATTGGAAAAATCATGAACCAACATCTGCATCTACATCTTTCAAATTTAGCCATTTATCTATGACATCCGCATCTATTTGGCCTTCAAATATAAGAATGTCAAAGTTAACTTATACCTTAAAGGGAGTGTTGCCTCCGAGGTGGTTGTTGGATGAATATGCTTCATCTGTTGATACTTCCTAAAGGCCGATATGGGAAGCATTATCCATGATATCATTCCATTGTCACTTGACGACTTCTTCAAGCAATATTTTGGAAGGACCTCTTGCTCCCTAGTCTTTGTTTTCTTCGGCCATGGGAGGTATTTGGGGTCGACGAGTTTAGTCTTTCAAGGGTTCGACCAGTTCAAGTCCTAACTCCTAATACCTCGACCTTGTTGGGGACATGGACAAAAAATTTGAGAAAGCACAAACCGCTCTGATACCATTGATCCATATTTATGGAGGAATGAAATACAAACTTAAATAGAAATATAGAGCTACAATGAAAACTAGACTTGAATTCATTAATAACAAATACTCAAACTGTTTACTTGCAAAATGGAAATAAACTGATACCTTATCTTTGAGAAGAGATGTGAAAACTATATGCCTTATTATTTGTGTCATAATGGGGCTCAGAGGCCTTTTTATTATTGAGAAATAATGGAAACCCCTAAACATCGAAAAACCTAACCCTAGGAGATGAAGTGCCAAAATTTTGTGGGCCCTGTTCAGGTTAGTTGGTACATCAACTTCCCGAGGTCATAACTTTGGCATATGAAATTGGTTTGACATGTACATACCTCATTAGAAATATCTATCTGAGGAAAACAACTTTGGCTGCAATCCACTATTATTTACTATGGCTCTACCCATTTTCCAAAAAAACATCATTTAAGGCCTCAAAACGGCTCCGGAAGTTTAGGACCCGAAAATTTTCCAAAAATAATAAATTGTGCTACAATTAAGAAAAATGAAAGAAATAGTGTTGGGGTCCAAGTGGAATAGGCAGGTAGCCACCAATGTCCACCTAGATCACATGAATCTTTGACAAACAAAACCTCTTTGTGTTCTCTTTTATCACATAAACATTATTGTCTATTCTAACAACTTAAACAACTATTTTTCTTATCCTCGCGGACATAATTTGAATTTTTTTAGCTTTAAATAACACATCATAGTATTGGTCATGCATATGAGACGCACTCAGTAAATTATGTTTCAGAAACAAGAAACACATCCTTGGATTTACCTCTACCAATAGCTAGGCTGACAACTCCTTTACTCGCAATCTTACTAGGTGCATTATTTCCAAAGGTCACATTTCCTTTCTCAACTAGTTTCCATGATAAGAACTTACTTTTGTCTCATGACATGTGAATGGAATAGACACGGTCCACATACCAATGAATACATTCATTCTAAGGATATATAACAATATCACAGTTCTCTATACTTTCTTTTCCCTTCCAAACTTAGGGTTCATGAATTGTTTGCTTGATAATTAGATCAATCCTTTTATTTCTAAGACTACAATTGGTTGCTCTATGATCAAAATTATGACAGACATAAAATTGAATCAAAATTTTCAAAGCAGTGAATGAATTGTTGTGCCTGGGTCTGCTTATCCTTTCTCAGAAAAATTTAATATTTGGCAGATAAATTCTTCTTCATGGATTGAGCTGTCTAAATTATATATTCACCCTGCAATATGTTGCCTTGTGCCCATAATTTGTACAACTAAAATATTATTATGGAAAAATGTCTTAACACCTAAGAGAAATTTTTTTTATGAAATCTTGTTGGGCTACCCTCAGATAAATTCAATTTCCCTCTCTAGCGTTGATCCTCCCTTAGCGTGTGGGATCTGAACTAATGTTCAAGTCTCCCCTCTTATTTTATTGTTGTTGATTAGTATTTTGTTGTAAATTGGGTTGTGTGATTCCATTTTAACCTTGGTGTTGTGTTGAAACATCTCTTGTTGTTATGTTGTCTCCATTTTTTGTTTCTCGTAGAACATAATTGCTTTCTTTCCCTTCAAATCAATTGTTGAGCATGACTCGACCTCAAATCCAAGTCTTTCTTTTTTATTTGAAACCCTTTGAGCATCAAGGAACTCATTCAAATTTTCAATCCCTTTTGAAAATTTCTGATTGAAGCTAAGCTGAGTTTTAGCATTTTCAAGCTCTTTTGTTAGAGAAAAAACTTCTCCTTCAAGACTTTCACAAGCTTTCATTTTCTTACTAAGTTGTTGATTTATAGTTTCCTGAAGCTTCTTACCTTCTTTGATTTGTAGGAGAAGATATTCTATAGATTCATATTTTTCCTTGACCAACAATTCCTTTTGAGTTTATTTTCCTTCCTCGTCCTTTTAATCTCTTCAAGAGCACTAAACAACTCTCCTTCTAAATCTACTCCAACCTTTTCTTCATTAGAATTAATAGATTCTACTTCTAGATTATCTATGGCCATGAACATGAATTATTTTGACATTACATAATATTTGTCCTCGTCTGATTATTGGTTGCATTCACTTTCAAAAGAACTAGAATCTTGGGTTTAGAGGCCTTTCTTATTAGCCTTCTTTCTATCCTTTTTTATTTTTTATAAACTTTTATCTAGGATCATATTCCTTTTCCTTCTTTTCAGGAAACTTGGAAGAATAGTGACCTACTTAACCACAATTAAAGAACTTAAAAGGTATCTTTCCTTTGTACTTGTGAGAGCCTCTCTTGAGATTCCTCTTCATCTGATTCACAACATAAATCATCATGTTCTTCCTTGGGTTTGTTATTAGTTTTGAAGGTTGACTCCTTTGTTGTTGGCTTACCATTGGTAATTCTCATCTCATAGGTAGTGAGAGTACCAAGTAATTGATCCAATGTAAGATGTTAGCCTCCTGTTGCAACAAGTGTTCATCTTTCATGATTGACATTTTTACATGCCAAATATGTCATACTTTGCATGTTGCAATGCTCCATATTTTCTAAGAGATGCCAAAGAAGAGGCCATGAAAGTGTGCCAGTCTAAATGCCACTACTGTATCCCAATTTTGACGAGTTATCCATTTTTGAAGAATTTTCTGTTAAGGGAAGGCCAAACAGCTTAATCTTGGCCTCCCTAGGTTTCAATTTCTTGTTTTAGAATGTAGAGAATGAATATCTGTCCAAACAGTTTAATCTTGGCAGATTTGTAGATAGGTAGAGAAACAAAGGAGCCAAAGTGCTTAATTTGGTCCCTTGGAAGAACTAAGTGTAGACTTAGATAGAAGGACAACAAAAAGAAAAAGGGATAATCTGGGTCTGCAAGTCCAAGTGCACCTATGCAAAAAGAAGAAAAAATACTAGGTAAGTAGGCTGGGTAAGTAGTTTTGTGGTTGCAGAATCATGCTGTGTAATTCATTTCATCTTTTCAAGTGTGTTATATCTATTCCGATTACAGGGCAAGGCAATTCCCCTTTGGAGGAGCTCAAGTGAGGCATGTCTAACTCCCCCTTCTTCTCATTCCCCAAATCACTCACTAACATCCCCTTGAGGACCTCGGGATCTGCCCAACCAGTCCTGTTATAACTTTATTTTTGTAACAGCACCAAGTCAAGCTTTGACTTTCTTCTATGAAAAGAAGCCACATTTCTTGTGTAAAAATATGTCTCCACCGTCCATTCACTTTCAATGCACAAAGCTTTAGCTCACAAACTTAGCCTCCCCCCTACACTTCACCTCATTTTCATATTAACCCCTAACTCTATTATCTAGCTCCCTATATCATTTCCCCATCCCCATTTACTACTAAGAATTATATGAAACCCCCAAAAAATATTAAATAGCCCCTCCCTTTGGCACTATAGCCATATTTCCTAAGTCCGGGAAATAGTAGTCCATCCGGGGCTACTACTAACCCTTCCGTGTCCTAACCTGGAGTTAGTCTAACATCTGGTCACCCTAACAACCATTTCCCCTAAGCCCTAACCCCACAACACTCATTTCCCACCCTTATCCTAAGGTCATGCATATAAATATATTTTCCTCGCTTGTATATAACCCATAAAAAACATTTTTATTAAGGTTCCCCCCCGTCGGATTAAACAACACATAATAAAATATGAGTGGGCCCTGTTTTTAACCGTCTGCCGCCTTACTCGTGCCGCCGACCATCAAATCTGGTGCGCCCAAGATCTACGGTGGGCGGGCATTTTTGTGCCCCGATATGCCGAGGGTTAGCGCCCGGAAGATGGGCATTTTTCCTGTCGTACTCCCGCCACGCGTCACCCTCTCGGCTGTGGCGGAGCCCCCTCCTCCGATACTGCCTGCACACAAAAGTAGTGTGCTCGAAATCAGATACCGCCTTTCGTCCTCCTGCATCAGTGCCACGTCATGCTGACATCATCATCCTGCATCGACCTCCTGCTGCCGTGTCCTTGCCATGTCACTGCCATGTCACCTCCTCCACCATACCACCACATCACCCACCGTACTAATGATGTCACCCTACTGTCATCACCTTGCCACGTCACCCGCCCTACTGGGACCCACCGCTGACGTCATGCTGACGCCACCATCAAAAAGCACGAAAGGCGAAAATCGCAGCCTAGGAAGCTCGAAATCGAAATCTGAGGCAGTTTTTGATCCGCGATTAATCACGCATCGCTACGGGAAATAGGCCATAATGGAAAGCCCTTTCATGGCTCGGCCTCCAGCAGACCCGAAAGGCACAGAATGACATGAATTTCTTCGCGCAGCATCCAGAAAGGGGCAAACATAGTTTTAAAAGCAAACAGAGGGCCGAACAGTAGCCATGAAAGGTCGATGCAACAGTTTAAAGAGTATCAGAAGTGAGAAAGGTGCACATTCAGTGCCAAAGCATATCAAGGAAGCGACAAAGAGTATCAGTCAAATGTTTTTAATGAAGAACTTTATTTCCAATGCAAGTGAACATTGAATGACCTCCAACAAAGTCAAAGAAAACGGTGGAGCTTTAATCAAGGCTCTCCCATCAGAGTTAATGCACCTCAGAACCACTCAAGAGCATGGATCAAAACCCAAAGCACAGTTATGGCTAAGTGATCAGCACAGAGCCATAAAGACAACACATTAAACTCCTTTTTGGTACAGCTGCACCCAGCGCAGATCGAGGATATTTTCCCGCATTTATTTCAGACATGTGTTAGGTTAAAGGCACTTATTACAACAGATCTGTCTGAGATCTGATTTTTATAGATATTTTTCTTATAAAAGCCACCCTAATTCACTGTTTAAGGGGTTGGTTGGTTGTATAGCTCCAAGAGAGACTCGCTCTGTATACCTGATGTTTTACTTAATCAAAGACTGCTGAAAAGCTTGGAGGAATGACTGTGTGCTGTGTATCAATGTTTTGAAGAACTGAATGTGGAATTCTTGTGCTGCAACATGACTCAATAAGTGTTTCTTAGCTTTGTTTTCCATTAATGTACCATCAAAAATAGAAGAAAGAATGAATAGTTTAGAATTGGTTTAATTGCCCTCTATGCTCAATTTCTGCTATTTCTATATGTTTTCATCTGAATTAGTAATGAATATGAATTCCCTGTGGCTCATATTTCCCCTAATTCACTCATGTTTGATAGTTATCTAGGGATTCTTCACTGCTCCTAGATAGAGCTCATTCACCTTCCCTCTGCTAAGTTGAACGAGAGATTCTTAACTGCCTCTCATTCCTAGCCTTCATTCCATCCTTTAACTTGAATCATTGTTTCATGTGAAGCTATCTTGCTCCATATTCCCTCTTGTGACCAAGAAAACACACCTATAGTCCTACTCCTTGACTCCACGCCCGATGGTTCTAAAACTTTCATGCTATCCCTGCCTCTTTACTTGAAATCATCATCCATCCCACCAAAACTAAAACAAAACCCCTTGTACTCAATAACTAGCCTAAAATCATCAACAACAAAGTTAAATCCTAAGGAGAGAGCCCTCTCTGACTGCTTGTGGGCTATCACCTGTAGTCCAAATATTGGTTTGTGGTTACCTCGGCCGTATCCTTTAAGGAGCTTTAAGGACAACCTGAGTGATAACATAATGGCGACTCCACTGGGGACCATCCTCAGTTAAATCTCACAAATCAAGTTGGAAAGCTCCACTGGGGAAAAACAATGAATTTTCCAGTTGCTGCATATTCCTTAAAACTATAGATGAAGCCTGAATGTCAGCTAGGAAGCCTTTGAAACTATTCTTTCTTTGCATTTACAGGGGTAAAAAAATGTTGCTTCAATCAAACTTCGTGCTAGTTTTAAGTTATAGATAGCTATTCCAAAATTTGATCAGTTCCTTGCTAATTCTAAAAAGCATTCACAGAAAATACCAAAACAAGTTCAGAATCTAGCTGCCAAAAGGAATTCATGGTATACAAGGTCAAATCCAGACCCAAACCCCCCAGCTATTTTTGAATATCCCAATTTAATCCCAAGGAACCTCAGGAAGCTAGAGCAAAGAGAAGATTTTGTTGACTTTAGCCCTGAAACAGTTCAGCCAAGTTGTGTTCCAACCCCTGTCAAGGTTTTATTTCGTTCAACCCCCACTTCCCCTTGTTCATCATCCACCTCTCAAAGCACTCCTTCCACACCTCCATTTACTGCAAATACTCCCCTAACCGCTGTTGTTACAGTTGTTCCAGCTGTTCCTATTATTCCATTTATCCTCGTAAACATGGCTAATAGATATGCACCCCTGCAATTACCTGCTAATCCAGGGGCTATGCCTCAGGATTATCAAACTAAAATCACATACTTTGATGGAACTGGTTCTTTCACAGCCCTTCAGCATACAAAGAAGATGCAAGGCTATTTTGAGAACTACGAGATAGATGACGATAGCATCAGAATGAAGATTTTCGTCCAAAGTTTGACAGGTGATGTTAGAACTTGGTTTAGAGCACTCATAGCCAATTCCATAGCAGACCCAGAAGCCTTATACCAGTCATTTATCAATATATGGGAGAAAAATAAAGACCCCTTGCACATATTATCTGAATATGACACCATCAAAAGAGGCCCTTAAGAATCTGTCTTGGACTATTGTGCAAGATTTAATAATGTTTATAATGCAATACCACAGAACTTAAGACCTCCACCTGATCTTGCTTTGTATAAATTCCCTGATGGTTTTGACACTCACATGGCTTATCAGTTAAGGGAAAGAGCCCCTCAAACCCTTGCAGACATGCAAATTTTGCTGTTAGCGTAGAGGAAAATCTAATTGCCAAAAGAAACAAGCTAGAACTAAAAGAAGAACCACCTTTAAAGAGGAACCCTCAGCCTTAGACCAAAAGCTGGATGCTATTATCACTGGCATGCACAGGCTGGGAGACAGAGTAGAGAGTGTTGAGAGGAAATCATCATGGGAAGGACAACAACCTAATACCATAAGGAACCCAAATTTCCAGAAAACTCGGAATAAAAATGCTGGTAGGTCTAGCCCAGACCATGATGTAAGGCCTCCTTTTCACGAAAATTACGCTGAAGCATCTACATCTAGTGAACAGACAGAAGATACTCACATGAACTTGGTGGATTTTAAGGCTGAGCAACAAATTTTCTTAAATCAACAAGACCAAGATGAGCATGACCTTAATCAATTTCAGACTAAGTCTGGTGAGTCTTTTGATTTTAAACAAGGCTATGATACTGCTATGTATGAGGTCCACAAACAATATAAGCTGAGGACAAGAACCATAGATGTGCCTAAAAAGGTTAAGGAAAATGATACCAAGCAGCCGAAGAAGATTAAAGAAAAGGTTGCCTTCATAGAAACTGTTGGTAAAATAGTCCCTAATCCAAAGGATGTCACCATAGAGGATGTCACGGACATGCAATCCTCTAATCATTAGCCTCTGCCACCTTCTTCCTCGAAAGAAAATTTGAACAGCGTTCCAAAAAGCCCTCCTAAAACTGAAAAACTACAAGCAATTACTTCCCTTAACGCTGATAAACAAAACCAAACTGCTGATACTCCAATAGAAAAAGGGAAGCCTGCCTCCCAAAATACTAAAACTCAATTTGAAAAACCGTTTGAATTAGAGGTAGAAATAGGTAAACTGAAGATTTCCATCCCCTTATCTGAACTTGCCAAACATGAAGTGTATAGGCAACAAATTCAAAGATCACTTCAAATGCCAGAGATTAAGGATGATGTGAATGTTCTTGATGATCAGCCTGAACTGTTGTTCGGTCTAGAGGTTAATGGAAAATCAACATATGGATCTGTTCTACCTTTTTATGTCAGTTTGCACATACATGACAAAGTCTTGCACAATGTTATGTTTGACTCAGGTGCCTCACACAACCTTATGCCCAAAGCTGTAATGGAAAAAATGAACCTTGATGTCACAAGACCCTACAAAGATCTATTCTCCTTTGACTCAAGTCAAGTCAAGTGTTTAGGCCTCATCAAAGACTTGTGTGTCTCCTTAGTCCAATATCCCAACAAGACAATCCTCATGGATGTGGTGGTTGCTGACATTCCACCAAAGTATGGCATGCTATTATCAAGATCTTGGGGGGCAAAACTCCAAGGATCCCTCCAATTAGACCTCTCTTATGCCACTATATCTGTCTTTGGGCAACCAAAGAGACTATATAGAAAAACACTGATGAAGTATGTGGTAACTAGTGAGGACAAACCCCAAAATTTTCCTATTCACTCAATCCATTCTGATATGGATTCTTTTATTCTATTTAATGATGAAACAAATACTCTCACTGATGATAAGTCGTTGGCTTTAGAACTGAACACACATACCAATGAAGAATTGGTTGCCCATACTGATGAAACTGTCAAAACAATCAAGGCAACTAGCATACAAGAAAAATCTCCCCAAACAGAAATTTCAAATCTGCCCAATCCTAAAGTGACTAAAACTCTTGATACTAACCACAAGCAAGAAATCACATGGTACTTAGAGTTTGATGTCTCTGTTAACAAGTTAGGAGCAGGGGCAGGTGTATGGATTCACAATACACATAACAATCATGCAGAAGGTCATGCCTACAGACTAAATTTCAAATGCACCAATAACATGGTAGACTATGAGGCTCTCCTTTTAGGCCTTAAACTGCTTAAATCTCTAGGAGCTGCAAAATTGTCTATTCTAGGTGACTCTGATCTAATCATACAACAAATGAAAGGCAACTTTGTCACCAATGACAATAGAATGAGGGCCTATAGGACTGCTGCTACTAATATACTCAATGCATTCACTGAATCCAAGAGGGCCACTTTTGCTAGTACATGCAGGCTTCCCTTTGAGCCAAATCACCATTTTACTGCTGAGATAAAACATAGGCCTGCTATCCCAAATAATGTTAAATATTGGCAAGTGTTTGAAAGTGATGCCCAGATTAACAACTTCCTCACTCTTGAGGATGAGTTTTCAAATATTAACATTGATATGGATGCTATGACGGATGAACAACAACAAACAAATGAAAATCAGCAGGTTGTAACCGCTATAACAGCCAAGCAAATCCTAAACCCAACTGTTTTTGACAATGTAAACATAGAAGAGCTGAAACAGATGCATTTGGAGGAAATAGTAGAAACAGAGGCCGAGATCGTTGATCTGAAAGATAACTTTCTCCCTGCTGGCCTCACTCCATTAGAAGATATGTTTGATGAAATGATGTTCCCAAAAAGCGAAAAATACAGCCCCTAAACACTGCTATAGAAGAACACAACATTGGGACAGTAGACAAGCCCAAAATGATCAAAATATCTCAAACTTTACCACCCAATCAAAATCCCAAATATGTTGATTTGTTCAAAGAATTCCAAGATGTATTTGCTTGGAGTTATGAGGACTTGAAGTCCTATGACACCTCAGTGATCCAACACACAATTCCCTTAAAACCAAACCAAAAGCCCTTCAAACAGAAACTTAGAAGAATCAATCCCGTACTCCTTCCCTTGATTGAAAAGGAAGTGAAAAGGATGTTTGAAGCAGGTATCATAGCACCCATCAGATTCTCTGAATGGGTATCTAATCTTGTTCCCACAAGAAAAAAGACAGGTGAGATTAGGCTATGTGTAGACCTAAGAAATTTAAACCAAGTCTCCCTAAAAGACCACTACCCCTTGCCAAAAATGGATCAAATCCTACAAAGAGTAGTGAGGTCATCAAGAATATCTTTGCTAGATGGCTTTTCAGGTTTTAATCAAATACTGGTTCACCCGGATGACCAAGACAAGACAACCTTTACCACACTATGGGGAACATTTAAGTATGTGAAGATGCCTTTCGGACTTAAAAACGCTGGTGCTACCTTTCAAAGGGCAATGGATATTGCATTTGCCAAGGAAATACATGATTTCCTAGTTGTCTACCTTGATGACTTAACCCCTTTCTCCAAATCCGATCAAGAGCACCTCAAACAACTAAGACAAATATTCATGACATGTAGGAAATATGGCATTTCCTTGAACCCCAAGAAGTCCCTGTTTGGCCTTGAAGAAGGTAAACTACTAGGCCATATCATCTCAAAAGACGGTATTGGAATAGATCCGAAAAGGATCCAAGCCATCCTCCAAATCCCATATCCAAGGAACATAAAAGAGTTGCAAGAATTCCTTGGAAAAATCAACTTCTTAAGAAGATTTATTCCAAATCTAGCCGAGCTAATAAGACTATTAAGAAACATGTTAAAAAAGGATGCTAAGGTAAAATGGTCTCTTGAGACCAAGCAAGCCTTTGAGAGTATCAAAACTACCTTAACCCAAGCCCCTGTCCTCACCAGTCCACAATTTGACAAAGATTTCATCATATTTTCATTTGCATCTAAGCACACCATAGCTGTTGTCCTTTTGCAAAAGGATGATCAGGGAGCTGAAAATCCAATTGCATTTTTCAACCGAGCCTTAAGAGATGCCCCTTTGAAATACCAAATCATGGAGAAGCAGGCCTATGCCCTTGTTAAAGCAATCAAAGATTTCCGAGTTTACATTTTATATTCACATGTGATTGCCTATGTCCCAAATGCTGTTGTAAAAGACATATTAACCCAAGAGGGGTTAGAGGGCAAAAGAGGCAAGTGGATTGCTAACATCCTTGAGTATGACATAGAAATTAAACCAACCAAGCTCATAAAGGGACAAGGTTTAGCCAAAATGATGTCCCAAACAAACTTTCAAGCCTTAGACATCAACCAACTGGACAATGAACAGGAGCTGACGACTCCACAGATTAGTGAAACCTTTTTGCAATCCCCATGGTATGCTAATATATGCTTTGTATTGTTAAACCTGTTTGCTCCCCCAGGATTGTCCAGAACCAAGAAAAGATTTTAAAAAATGAAGGCTTCAAAGTTTTGTGTCATAGATGGTACACTATTTTGGAAAAATCATGAAGGTATATTGCTTAATTGTTTAACCATGAATGAAACTAATAATGTCATGAAATAATTCCATGCAGGGGACTGTGGAGGACATCTGTATTGGAAGTCCACTGCTGATAAAATTTTAAGGGCTGGTTTCTATTGGCCCTCTCTATTTGCAGATATAAAGAAGTTTGCTATCTCATGTCATAAATGCCAAATCTTTGAGGGCAAAAGAAAGTTGTTACCCTTGCCCCTTAAGCCCATCTCAACCGAGAAACCTTTTCAGCAATGGGGTCTTGATTTCATTGGAGAGATCCACCCCTCTTCCTCAGGCCAACACAAGTGGATTTTAACAGCCACCGACTATTTCACTAAATGGATTGAAGCCATCCCATGCATACAGGCCAATGACTCCATCATTATCCAGTTCCTTGAGTGAAATATCCTTTCTAGATTTGGCTGCCCTGAGAAGATCATCACTGACAACGCCGCTGCTTTCAAATCCAAAAAGATGATCAGTTTTTGCCATAAATTTCACATTACCTTGGGCCACTCCACATCCTATTACCCCCAAGGTAATGGCTTGGCCGAGTCATCTAACAAGAGCCTGATTAATATTATCAAGAAGGTCTTAGAAGAAAACAAGAAGAAATGGCATAAAAAGCTCACAAATGCCCTATGGGCAGATAGACTTTCAACAAAAAAATCCATTGGGATGATCCCTTATGAGCTGGTGTATGGCATGGAGGCCACATTTCCATCCTCCTTGGGCACTCCTATCATGAAAATGTTGCAAGAGATCCAAGCAGAACCAAATGATATGCAAAGAAGAATCAATCAGACCATTCATCTTCAGCAAACTAGAGAGCAAGTTTATAACAGAGCTCAAATATTGCAAGAGAAACTCAAAAAGATGTTTGATAAAAGAGCTAAGTCCGAGGATTTATACATTGGCAACAAAGTTCTAAGGTGGGAATCACGAAGAGAAGACAGGGGCATACATGCAAAATTTGATTTGTTATGGAAAGGGCCATTTGTTATTTCTGATGTTTAGGGAAATAACACATATTTCCTCAAATCTGTAGAGGGCGGCACTGTTGAAGAAGGCTCTGTTAATGGCCGAATACTAAAACATTACCATGATCCCTATTAAGGGGTACAATGCAGCTCTGTACATATCTCTTTGTACATTGATATTTTTATATATTAGCACTTTGTTTTATTTTTTTAGCAGTCTGAGTGTTAGAGGAGCAGCAGCAAAGTTTGCTAAGATGCAGCCAATTTTGCAGTCTTCAGTCCAACAGTATTAACAAGAGAGGAGCATTTTTTAGTTTCACATCAGCAGTTGTTTCTGGATCAAGGCTAAGGGAGATACATCAGTTTTGATCCATGTTTTGGTTCTATTTCAAAGGAAATGCTTAAGCAACATGGTATATAATATCAAGCATGCAGAAGAAAGCAGGCAGTCCTATGTACTTCACAATATTTCAATGAAGGAGATGGCTGCTCCTATTTCAGAGTTTCACATTTTTAGCAGCCAGCACAAGGAAATTTTTCAGTCCACAGCAACAATAGAAGATCAAGGCAGTCTGACCTTCTATTCTTGGCTTTTCACAAGGAGAAGCCATCCCCAAGTGGAGCCACTGTTAGCCTCCTGTTGCAATAGGTATTCATCTTTCATGATTGACATTTTTACATGCCAAATATGTCATACTTTGCATGCTGCAATGCTCCATATTTTCTAAGAGAGGCCAAAGAAGAGGCCATGAAAGTGTTCCAGTCTAAATGCCACTACTGTATCCCAATTTTGATGAGTTATCCATTTTTGAAGAATTTTCTGTTAATGGAAGGCCAAACAACTTAATCTTGGCATCCCTAGGTTTCAATTTCTTGTTTTAGAATGTAGAGAATGAATATCTGTCCAAACAGTTTAATCTTGGCAGATTTGTAGATAGGTAGAGAAACAAAGGAGCCCAAGTGCTTAATCTGGGCCCTTGGAAGAAATAAGTGTAGACTTAGATAGAAGGACAACAAAAAGAAAAAAGGATAATCTGGGTCTGCAAGTCCAAGTGCACCTATGCAAAAAGAAGAAAAAATGCTAGGTAAGTAGGCTGGGTAAGTAGTTTTGTGGTTGCAGAATCATGCTGTGTAATCCATTTCATCTTTTCAAGTGTGTTATATCTATTCCGATTACAGGGCAAGGCAATTCCCCTTTGGAGGAGCTCAAGTGAGGCATGTCTAACTCCCCCTTCTTCTCATTCCCCAAATCACTCACTAACATCCCCTTGAGGACCTTGGGATCTGCCCAACCAGTCCTGTTATAACTTTATTTTTGTAACAGCACCAAGTCAAGCTTTGACTTTCTTCTGTGAAAAGAAGCCACATTTCTTGTGTAAAAACATGTCTCCACCGTCCATTCACTTTCAATGTCCAAAGCTTTAGCTCACAAACTTAGCCTCCCCCCTACACTTCACCTCATTTTCATATTAACCCCTAACTCTATTATCTAGCTCCCTATATCATTTCCCCATCCCCATTTACTACTAAAACTTATATGAAACCCCCAAAAAATATTAAATAGCCCCTCCCTTTGGCACTATAGCCATATTTCCTAAGTCCGGGAAATAGTAGTCCATCCGGGGCTATTACTATCCCTTCCGTTTCCTAACTTGGAGTTAGTCTGATACCTGGTCACCCTAACAACCATTTCTCCTAAGCCCTAACCCCACAACACTCATTTCCCGCCCTTATCCTAAGGTCATGCATATAAATATATTTTCCCCGCTTGTATATAACCCATAAAAGCCATTTTTATTAAGGTTCCCCCCCTCCCCCGTCGGATTAAACAACACATAATAAAATATGCGTGGGCCCCGTTTTTAACCGTCTGCCGCCTTACTCGTGTCGCCGACTGTCAGATCTGGCGCGCCCAAGATCTACAGTGGGTGGGCCTTTTTGTGCCCCGATATGCCGAGGGTTAGCGCCCGGGAGATGGGCGGTTTTCCCGTCGTACTCCCGCCACGTGTCACCCTCTCGGCTGTGGCGGAACCCCCTCCTCCGATACCGCCTGCGCACAAAAGCAGTGTGCCCGAAACCGGATACCGCCTTTCCTCCTCCTGCATCAGCGCCACGTCATGCTGATGTCATCATCCTGCATCGGCCTCCTGCCGCCGTGTCCTTGCCATGTCACTACCATGTCACCTCCTCCTCCATACCGCCACGTCACCCACCGTACTGCTGACGTCACCCTGCCACGTCACCCGCCGTACTGCTGACGTCACCCTGCCACATCACCCGTCGTACTGGGACCCACTGCTGACATGCTGACGTCACCGTCAAAAAGCGCGAAAGGCGAAAATCGCAGCCTAGGAAGCCCGAAATCAAAATCTGAGGCAGTTTTTGATGTGCGATTAATTGTGCATCGCTACGGGAAATAGGCCATAATGGAAAGCCCTTTCATGGCTTGGCCTCCAGCAGGCCCGAAAGGCACAGAATGACATGAATTTCTTCACGTACCATTCAGAAAGGGGTAAACACAGTTTTAAAAGCAAACAGAGGGCCGAACAACAGCCATGAAAGGTCGATGCAACAGTTTAAAGAGTATTAGAAGTGAGAAAGGCGCACATTCAGTGCCAAAGCATATCAAGGAAGCGGCAAAGAGTATCAGTCAAATGTTTTTAATGAAAAACTTTATTTCCAATGCAGGTGAACATTGAATGACCTCCAACAAAGTCAAAGAAAACAATGGAGCTTTAATCAAGGCTCTCCCATCACAGTTAATGCACCTCAGAACCACTCAAGAGCATGGATCAAAACCCAAAGCACAGTTATGGCTAAGTGATCAGCACAGAGCCATAAAGACATTAAACTCCTTTTTGGTACAGCTGCACCCAGCGTAGCTCGAGGATATTTTCCCGCATTTATTTCAGACATGTGTTAGGTTAAAGGCACTTATTACAGCAGATCTGTCTGATATCTGATTTTTATAGATATTTTACTTATAAAAACCACCCTAATTCACTGTTTAAGGGGTTGGTTGGTTGTATAGCTCCAAGAGAGACTCGCTCTGTATACCTGATGTTTTACTTAATCAAAGACTGTTGAAAAGCTTGGAGGAATGACTGTGTGTTGTGTATCAATGTTTTAAAGAACTGAATGTGGAATTCTTGTGCTGCAACATGACTCAATAAGTGTTTCTTACCTTTGTTTTCCATAATTTGATGTACCATCCAAAATAGCAGAAAGAATGAATAGTTTAGAATTGGTTTAATTGCCCTCTATGCTCAATTTCTTCTGTTTCTATATGTTTTCATTTGAATTAGTAATGAATATGAATTCCCTGTGGCTCATATTTCCCCTAATTCACTCATGTTTGACAGTTATCTAGGAATTCTTCACTGCTCCTAGATAGAGCTCATTCACCTTCCCTCTGCTAAGCTGAACGAGATATTCTTAACTGCCTCTCATTCCTAGCCTTCATTCCATCCTTTAGCTTGAATCATTGTTTCATGTGCAGCTATCTTGCTCCATATTCCCTCTTGTGACCAAGAAAATGCACCTGCAGTCCTACGCCTTGACTCCATGCCCAATGGTTCTAAAACTTTCATGTTATCCCTGCCTCTTTACTTGAAATCATCATCCATCCCACCAAAACTAAAACAAAACCCCTTGTACTCAATAACTAGCCTAAAATCATCATCAACAAAGCTAAATCCTAAAGAGAGAGCCCTTTTTGACTACTGGTGGGCTAGCACCTGCAATCCAAAGATTGGTTTGTGGTTACCTCAGCTGTATCCTTTAAGGAGCTTTAAGGATAACCTGAGTGATAAAATAAGAGACTTAATATTTGTCATTTCCTCAATGGTTTAACCCTTGGGATTAAACCATTGAGGAAATTACAGTTTGACAAATAATTTATGCTTCCGAAGCAGTTGCAAGAGAAAATCTACATGCTGAAGATGTTTTTCCCAGGTGAGGCTATAGATGAGGATGTCATCAATGAAAACGAGGACAAATTTTCTAAGATATGGTTTGAGTGGGTGATTCATGAGGCTCTAAAAGGTGGATGGGGCATTATAGAGACCAAATGGCATGACTAGGAATTCATAATGGCCTTCATGAGTTTGAAAAGTAGTCTTTGGAATGTTTACTTCTTTCATGCGAATTTGGTGATAGCCCGAGCAAGGTCGAGCTTAGTAAAGAATTGAGCCCCATTTAGTTCATTTAGAAGATCATCAACAACTAGGATGGGAAAATTATCTTTAACCATCAGCTTGTTGAGGGCCCTAAAGTCTGGAAAGATACACCATTCCCCATCTTTCTTGAGCACCATGACCACAGGAAATGAATAAGGACAAATGACACCGGCTTCTAGGAGTTCCTTGATGATTTTTTCAATTTCATTCTTTTGGGCGAAAGGATATCTATATGGATGCATATTTGGTGGTTGTGCCCCTGGGACCAAAGTAATGTTATGATCATGTTCCCCTCTCGAGGGTGGAAGCTCATGAGGCTTGTCAAAGACCTGCAGCCGGTTGTTTAAGACCTATTGCATCTTAGGATGAATATGAAGAGAAGTGGGTTCATATGCCTGGATGGCATTAAATTGGGCTATAACTCCATGGTGGCCCTTTTTTGGCAATTTTTCCATCCTATGCGAGCTGATGATAGAAGGAGAACCTGCCTAGAGTCTGCGGAGGGTATGCGTGTGGTCATTTTGCTTAAAGCTCATATATAACTCCTAGAAATCTATTGTGATTAGGACGAGTGTGTGGAGCCATTCAACACCCAAGACAACGTCACACCCACCCATGTTGATGGCAAACATGTGGGTCTTTAGGTGATAAGCCCCCATTTGAAGTTTGAAATTTTCACAGCAGCCTTCACATTTCATTGTCCCCCCATCAGCAATCTAGACCTGGAAATTAGAGACTACTCTGACAAAACAATGCACTGCTTCGGCAACTCTTTGATGGATAAAGTTATGTGTACTGCCACTATTAATCAAGACTACTATAGGGTGATGATTAATAAAACCTCTGATTTTGAGAGTTTGTGGAGAAGAAATTCCTGCCAAAGCATGAAGCGAGATAACTGGTTCTTCAGGTGTAGCTGGGAGCTCATTGTCTGGCTGGTTGTCCTCATCTTCCTCCTCTAATCCCTCAAATGGTGGGGCTTCCTCAGATGAACTGTGATCAGTAGCATCAATTTGAAAGAATTTGGGTTCCTTGCATTTATGTCCCGGGGAGTATTTCTCATCACAGTAGTAACGCAATCCTTGCTTTCTTATTTCTACCATTTCTGTTAGTGACACCTTTTAAACCTTAAGTGTTTGGGTAGTGCTCAAAGCCTGGGTGGGGCATCCCTTGGCTATGAAATTTGGATGAGTCGACTGGGCCGCTAACACTCATTCTACTTCCCAAGTTATCTTGCAAGTTTCCATCCATGAGACTGGGTGGTGCATTCGGACGTGGGCTTGTATGGTGTCTTTATGACCACTGATAAAACATTCTAAGTAGAATTCATTTGCTAGACCTCATGTATAGAAGGCTAATGTTTCAAAAGCTTTAATATATTCTTTCTGTCGGAGCTTAGTAAGACAACCCAAAAATTTAGAGTCATGGTCAAAGCGATCAGAAAGGGCTTTTGAGAATATATGCCAAGTCATTGGCCTTACATAGCAGTGTTGATGCCACTACCACCATTGCCATATTTCTTGGTCCAAGTACAGGCTTCCCACACTTAGCTTAGTCACATCATCTTTGATGTGATTCAATGTGAAATATTGCTCCATTTGTGCTAGCCATATGACCGGATGAGAGCCATCAAATTTATACATGTCCATCTTAGGTGGTCGAGGCTGGGACAATTGGTGGTTTCCATACAAGTGAAGAGAATGGCTAGACTCGCCCTCAAGGTTTTCATTAAAATCATATGTCTCCAGTTGTTCCCTCGACTTGCCCTTGGTGATTGTGTCATTTAAGGACTGGATCTGCTTCATTAATGCCTCCAACTTTTGTTCAAGGGTGTCTATCTTCTCATTGGCCATAGCTTGAGCTCTAGTTTGTACCATGCATAGATCTGGTGCACTTTTTGTTACTGTGGAAAAAAATTGGGACCACCCAAGATTTTGACACTGACAAGTGAATGGTACCACCTTGCTCAGTCCGTCGACCTGATTCTTATGGGCTAAGTCTCCTATAAGCGTCCTGGGAGCGTCTCACTTTTTTTTTTTTTTTTTTTTTTACTCAGAAGCAGTTTTACTCCTTGCTTAGGAATACTACAGTAGTCGATTCCCAGAAAATTTAATTCTTCCCAATGTCCTGCGAGAATCACACCCAGGTATAGGAGCCACACAAATAGTCAAATATGTCGGCAAAACCCTCAACTACAGAGTATGAGTAGGAATGTGGTAGTGATTGAACCTCTACTGCTAGATCTAAATGGCGGATCTAATTGTTGCGACTACTATAGAACCCAACCTGCTAGACCTGAATGGAAAATATGATAGATCTGAATGGCGGATCTGATTGTTGCAGCTGTGATAGAACCCAACCTGCTAGATCTGATTTGGCAAAGATGATGCATGATCTAGAGAGAGACAAGGGAATTATGGTCTCAAGGAGTGTCAGGTGCTACAGGTCACATTATACATAAGGGTCCAACAGTAGTACTCGGCCCAATCTTTCAGTGCACTAACCAAGGAGGATCAACCATACCCTTAGCCGTACAACCCAACTACCCTATCATATGTGCAAGTAATCTTCCCGAGTGTTGTTCTCGGTGTACTGTAGTAGCCAAACGGCCAATGGTTTATCTATGGCGAGGTTTCACGAGAGCCTAGGGGGCTTCCAATATACCTAGAGGGTACTTGGAAGATAGTCTGTGCACGACTCTATCTAATGCGCTACTACTCAAAGGGGTACCCACAGGGGTTACAAGGGAGTCCAACAAGTGTGACCACCTCTTGTATTTCCTGCGTACATGCCTCCCCAAATCCACAGGTCTATGCACGCAACGACAGATCCCGTGGTTTAAGGACGCCGAAAATGTCTCTAGGAAAAAGAAAATCTACTAAAAATGGAGATCCCACCAGCCCTAGAAAGTTCTCTGATGCCACTTGTTATGATCTTGACCTGTGAGAAGATACCAGAATATCAAATATGCGAAGAAATATACCTAGAACACAGAACAATAAGAAATAACATGTATTTTATTATTCAAAAAGGAAAGAAATGTTCACTTTCCTCTTCGAGGGGGAAACCTCTAATAGAGCTAGGCTCAATTACAAAATAAGACACGACGCTCCTCAAGGGGAGTCTCTATCCTTTATATAGGATTCATACATGCAATACCATGGGTTAGTACCATGGTTCTTATTCATACCATCTATCTAATACCATGGCCCATTTGCAACTAACTGTGGTCCCTTCTTTAAATGCGGGTCAACCACTTACAATTATTAATATGGGCTTTGTTGACTCTTTAACTAATTATAACTATGACTAGACCCTATTACATAAATAAGGGGGTTAGGGTTGGGCCCTAATAGCTTATAATGTTCACAACCTCATCAAATATTAGAAAGTATTTAGTAATATATTCATCATCATACATCTTCAAAGACTCAAATTGCATTCTAAAACCTTGAAGTTTGGCTTGCTTTGCCTTGTTGTCACCTTCATAGTAGTTTCTCATCTTGTCCCAAATGGATATTTCAATAGAGCAGTCCATGACCTTGACTAGTTCTAATTCAGGTAGGCTAGTAAGTAGGGAATTCATAACTTTAGTATTACATGTAAATTCCATATTCTAATCTCTAATAATCAAGGATTTAGGATTTCGATATTCTTCTTCCAGTGCATCCCATACATCGACTCAAAGTGATTGAGTATAGGTTTTCATTCTGACTTTCCAAAATGCATAGTTTGTTCCATTGAACATTGGTGCCTTATTGGTGTATTATCCTTCTTGGTTTTCCATGGTCCTTGATCTTTATTCTAGTAGCTCCTATAGCAACCAAACCTCTGACACCAATTTTTATAAACTAGGACAACACTGAGAGGGGAGGTGAATCAATATTGTAGGAATTTTAAATTTTTCTTTCACTAGTAAAGATTACTAGGACACCAATAAATACTTCAACAACGATTCATATCAGTGTCACAAGAATCAAAATATTAGAAACACAAATAGAACACATAAATTATTCAAACTTCTCTTCAATTATTTCCACGAAGGCAAGATTTTACTTGGTGTTACAAAGTTTTTTGGCTACAACCAGAAGGAAGCTACTACTCCCTAATTTTTCAACTACAATTGAAAGGAGATACAACCCCTACTTTATCATCTACCACTGAAAGAAGAGACAACCCCTAACTATTTACCAATCACTACTAGAGGAAGATACAACCCAACCCCTGATCTGCAAGCTACCACTTGATTAACCTCAATGATTCATCTTTTATTTCATTTTCAAACTCAAATCATGAAGATCATTTACTTTCATAAAAATAATAATTACTGACCTCAATTACTCATCACAAACACCATAAAACCACCTTCAATAGTCTTTGATCATTGAGCAATCCACCAACATTCACCTCTAAATAATAATTGAAACACTAACACACCATGCAACCAAAAAAACCTCTTGCAAATTTGATTATGCTTGTGTAGAAATTAGGGATAATATTTCTGGCTTTTCATCTTTAGTTAATTTCATTTCTTTTTCTAAAATGAATCCTTTTTTTTCATATATACCACTTCTATGAAGTATCTTGAATCTGGTCTTTAAGTCTTATAACTCTTCGCCCCTATCTCTGTAAGAAAACCTGAGTTAAATTGCTTAATTATGTAATTGTGAAAATTTTATAGGTTTTATTTGTGACTTTCTAAATTTGGATAACTCCAAATCTAGCCATACTACTAAATATTCCTCCAAATTTGTCCATTCTGCTGCTAAAAATCCTCAGACTGCTAGTGTCCTTCATTGACTGATGGAGCGCTTATCCTTTAGCAATTTCACCTTATGACCTCGGGTTGTGATGAAGCTGATATTAGGTTGGGGGTTGAATGAGGTCGGAGCTTTATTAATTTTCATTTTCCTCATTGACTTCCCAACTCCTGACTAGAAATCTTCAAATACTGGCCCTAGTGTGAATTTCAATACAGGTCAAGAGGACAATGAGGTGATATCTTTTTTGATGGCTAACCAAGGAAATTGTGGACAAAAGGCTCTATGGTCCTATTTCTTTCAAGAGATACTTCCAAGACCATAGCCAAAGGATGAACAATAGATTTTGAGTACTAGTGTTACACCTCAAACATTGTTTTTACACTCCAAATTGTTGTTACACCTCAGGCGTTGTTGTTACATATTAAGCATTATTGTTAGACTGTGGGACATTAACTACTTTGCAAACGTCTAAGGACTATGGGTACTATTCCACAAGACAGTTGTCGTGAAGATTGTATTATCCATAGGTAGCTAGGGAATCAAGATAGTTGTGATTTTGAAGAATGATGTAACAACAATAAGCCTTGTATTTAGATATTTGTGTAATGATTTCTATTTTCTCTCTATATTGATCAACATGAGAATCATGAGATTCTCATGACCGATCCATTTCTTATTTTGGATATGTCAATATTATAAAGGGAACTTGGTTTCATGTAACAGAGGACAAGTATCGTTATTTTACTCATGTAATTCATAATCATTTCTTAATACAAGGAGTAGCATTGTTGATGCTTTCATAGCTGTGGTGTTGAAGTTTTATTAATTCGTAATTCATCCCTGTGCCTTGCTAGGGAGGAAGGGCCCTCCTCTTTATAAGGGATTTTAGTAGAAGCAGTAGCATAGTGGTAGATAAATTATTGTTGCTTTCTATAAGTGTGAAATTATTCCTGTCACTGTGTAATTTATAGAATGGGTTTATTTCTGTTTCCAGATTTATGATATGATGTCATACAGAATTGGGTTGAACATAATATTCAATTAGTCAGATTAGTTATTGGTGTGGTGTCTAGCGTGCCTTTCCTTTTGTAACATGAAGCGTGGTTTCGTCTCTATAGAATTTTATTTTTATTTTTGCATGAGCATTATTTTCTACAATTAGATTCAGTGACACTTTTTTATCTTTTAATTTTACTCTTCGTTGAAGTGTATCGGCACAGACAGGGTATACTCATTTGAAATAAATAGAGATACCATGGGTTGATAATTAATGGTTGCGATTCAGTCATATTTACAGTGATTAAATCAGCTCAACATTTTGACGTCGTTGTCGGGGAAGGTAGTCGACGATGCAATCAGCCAAGTGTGTTTGTCAATAGAGTGCTTCTAGTGCAAAGGTGTTGCGCGGTAAAACGAGAGTTAATAACCTATGCATCGCTCTAATATACCTGGGCGGCCTGACCCATGTGGTCACTAGGACACTTAGGTTGTGTGAATTCATTGATTCTTTATATGTTCTCTTAGCTTTACATGTGATGCGTGGTAAGAAGACAGGTAAGAACCTACGCATCGCTCTAATATACTTGAGTGAGCTCACCACTGTATAAGCTAAGACACTTAGGATTTGAATAAATACGCATAGGGTCCATGTGTAGGAATAATAGAAATCTCATTTTATAACCACTCTAATAAGTCACAGGAAAAATGGTTCATAAATAAATAAGAAGAGTGAAAATCTGGGGAGGAAAACATTTATTCATGAGATGATCTCAAAAGCAGAAAAAAGAAAAGTCAAATTCTAAGAGGGACGTAAGGAAAACTGGGCCACAAAGAGCTATTACTCCCATAATAAGAACAGAAGCATCCAATTCCTCTGCCTCTATACCATATCATCCTATAACTAGCATAACCACTCACAAAACTAAGTATCTAAATCAGGAGTAGCAGTGGAAGGTTAGTGATCAGGACGTTCGAACTGAGGGTCAGGGGAAAATGGTGGGGAACACCAGGAGCCTGGGGTGGGAAAGTATTTATTGAATTATCAATATCTCGTTTCGGGAAGCGTAGTAAAAAAACAAGCCCCGAAGCAGGCTTAGCTATAAATTAGAAAATATTCACCCATAAGACAGTCACCAAGACGGTCTGCAGAAGACCTATCACAGCAAGGATCAAGAGGATCAACAATGGGGGATAATAATAATTATAACAACACTAAAACAAATTCCACCATCACCACCTTTGAGTTTCCAACTGGGAATATCAAAAGTGAAGCTCCCATGAAAAACATTCCTTTATCATCTCTTCCATCCTTGCAAGGGATGACTATAAAATATCTTGACACCTTCTTGTTTGAATTTGATGTCTTGTTCAGGAGCTATGATTATGTTTCAGATGCTCAGAAGCTAAAATTATTCCCTGCTACTCTAAAAGGAGAAGCGTTGAGATGGTTCATGGGATTAGGCTGTGCTACCATTCAAACATTGAGTGACATGAAAGAAACATTTCTATATAAGTATCAGGATTATTACAAAACCAGGGACTTGCAGGAAGAAATATTCAGGATGACACAAAACGAGGAAGAAATCTTGGAGGATTATGTAGAGTGATTCCATTACAATTTGCAGAGATCTAAACACAGTGACTTAGATCAAGAGATCTTGAAGACCATATTCATATGGGGTATGAGAGATGACTGCCTCGATACCCTGAACCTATTAGGAAAAGGGGATATATCTCAAGAACCATTTCCTGAGATAGTAAAGCTTTGTTTGATATTTTCTAGAGGATCGTCGAAGGGGAGAAGCAACGTGCGAGATTCCTTTACCCAGATATAAAAATCTACAAATGGTGGTGTGACTAGGATGGAAATCGGGAACTTGTTCGAGAATATTAAAACTGATCTTCTTCATACCCTGTCTACTCAAATAACAATAGCACAAGTGAAGAAATCAAAAAACAAGGTTGATGCAGCTTTAGTCGTGTTCTGCCCGGTATGCAGGGACAAGCATTCTCAGAAGGAATGTAGGGTAAACAACATCACCTTGTACTACATCTATGATCTAGAGCACTCCATAGGTCATTGCCTAGAGATTCCCAAATTGAAATTCATGCCTAAGGAATCAAGCGAGGAGGTTCAGTTTTCCTACTTCATTGGATCCAAGAAACCATGGAAATCATGACCCCCAGGTATGCCTCAATATTTCTCTTATTTCAATCCATGGAATTATACACAAAATGTTCAACAATTTCCATGTCAGTACTCTTCCCCTCCTCTAACACAATATCCTTGACCTTGGAATCAATGGTCTTCCTCATCACCTTTCTTATGCCCTCCATCACAACCATATCCTTGGACTCAAAATTGGAGAGGAAATTCCCTAGGACTAGTTCTTCTGGAAATACAAACACAATAGCAGTTGCAACTTCCACCTATTCAAGAACATGTTGCTACACTGTCTATACGACCCTAATTACATATGCAACTTAACCCTAACCCAAACAATAAGGTAACTCGGAACGTTGAACCTGTGACCACCTTTCAGACTTATTGTATCACTCCTATCGGGTATAATGAAATCCATCTTTGGTCAGGGAAAGTGGTTCACCCAAAACTCTCCCTTGTTATAACTGAAGAAGAGTGTGAGTCACCCAAGGGGGGTTCTACAAATTTTGAAGTTGTTGTCACAACTGTAACAACTGATTCAGAGGGGATCATTGCACCTGTAATAGTGACTCTGAGTAAAGCTGATACACCTGTAATAAGCAACTTGACTATAGAAAAGAAGGATCCTCCATATCCTCGAAGGTTGGCGGAAACTGGTATGACTTCACACTTGGAATCAGATTTTCTCAAGGAGTTAAAAAACTTACACATACGGATCCCTCTACTACAGGCTATCAGATATGTGTCTATCTATGCAAAAACAGTAATGGATTTGTGTGTTAAAAATCCTGGAAGGAAGCCTAAGGACCCTGCTACTATTCATGTGATGGGAAAGTTGTCCAAGTTGATGATTAATCAACCCCTTTTAACCAAATATAATGATCTAGGGAATCCTATTGTCACTGTTTACATCGATGGAAAGCCCATAAATAATACATTGATTGATTTAGGGGTAGACATTAATGTAATGACAAAAGAAATCTTCATCACCTTTGGATTACATGGACTAAGACACACACCTATGGTATTAGAACTAGCAGATAGGTCCCGTGTCAAAATCGAGGGAATGATAGAAGACATAGTGATTACAATAGATTCTTGGTGATATCCTACTGACTTATTTTACAAACTAAATCAAACCTGAGCGGGCATCCTTCAACTTTAGGAAGGTTGTGGCTAGCCACTGCAAATGCATTCATAGGATGTAGGTCTGCGTCCATAATGATTTCTGATGTCCAAGCCACCAAAAATCTTAGCCTTTATGCCCCAGCAAAATCAGATACGAATTCAAGAGACCTCTTATGGGATGAATTTGAACCTGAGTCAGATCACTCATAGTTCTCACCCTCGGGAAGGCATAGTACTTTAAGGATGAAATAGAAGATGATATCATAAGTGGTTTCATTAGTAATTCACTTTCTGTTACTTCCATTGAAAACTCAGGGGAGGAGGATGTTGTAGAAGATTTGAGCCTTGAACAGATGAAGACCACTTCAAGTATTAATAGCAGTCCTGTTGAAATAGAACTAGGTAAATATCTTAAATCTAATCCAAACTTAACAATTGAATAGAACACAGTGTTGTTACAGCTGTTATAGAAGTATAAAAAGGCATTTGCATGGGACTATATAGATATGAAGGGAATCCATCCCAGCCTGTGCACTCACCGCATCTATTTGAAGGAGGGTTGTAATCTAGTGAGACAAACGTAGCGACATATGAACCCTACATTAAAGGAGGTAGTAAAAGAAGAACTGTAGAAACTCCTAAATTCCAACTTCATTTATCCCATTTCTAGTAGTCAGTGGGCATTTATGCTTGTCATTGTCACGAAAAAGAATGAAAAGTGGAGGGTCTATGTGGATTATAGAGAACTTAACAAGGCTACCCAGAAGGACCATTTTCCTTTCCATTTATAGGCTAGGTCCTTGATACCCTGTATGGCAAGAGATTTTTCTTATTTTTATATGGGTTTAGTGGGTACAACCAAATACAGATTGCCCTAGAAGACCAATATAAGATGACCTTTACCTGTCCTTGAGGAACTTTCACCTACAGATTTCTTCCTTTTAGACTCTGTAACACCCCAACAACCTTCCAAAGAGCGATATTGGGAATCTTCTTAGATCTGATGAATGATTGTCTGGAAATTTTCATGGATAACTTCACACCCTACGGGGATGTCTCCGAAACAACATTAGTTAATTTTGAAAAAGTATTAGAATGATGTGTGTAGATTAATGTTGCTTTGAGTATAAAAAAAATGTCACATGATGATGAATGAAGGGATCATGTTGGGACATCTTGTTTCAGATGATGGAATTAAAGTAGATCCTGCTAAGATAGAGGTAATCCTGAAAATCCCAATTCCCAAGACACAAAAAGAGTACGTAGTTTCTTGGGTCATGTAGGGTACTATAGGAGGTTTATAGAAAAAAATTCAAGGATTGCATCTCCTTTATTTTCTTTACTTATGAAAGACGTAGAATTTGTATGGACAGGGAAATACAAGCAAACATTTATGAAATTGAAAGAATGTGTATCAGTAGCTCCTATTTTGTGGGGCCTGAACTGGAATCTACCATTCCACCTAGCTATGGACACATCTAATACTGATTTGGGAGCTATTTTGGGCAACCTAGAGGGCAAGAAACCATATGCCATTTATTATATAAGTAAAAACTTGACTCCAGCTAAACTCAATTACATGGTGACTGAGAAGGAGTTCCTTGCAGTAGTGCATGCCACCAATAAATTTTGGCACTACATCACAGGATATAAAGTGTTTGTACACATGGACCACTTTTCCATTTGTTTTTTGATGAACAAACCAGTCACTAATGGTAGGATTACACAGTGGTTATTTCTAGACTGACTGTTGGTAGTGAAAGCATGCCTATTGAATATTCTTTTCCAGATGAATATATTTTTTCTATTTTAGTTCACTCACCATGGTATGCAGACATAGCTAATTATCTTGCTGCAGGAAAAATACCCCAACACATATCCTATAGGGAAAAGAAAAGGATTATTCAGCAAACTACTAGATACTCATGTATAGAAGGAAATCTCTATCACGCTAGGCCAGATCATCAGATCAGAAGATGTGTAAAGGAGGGTGAAATTTTTATATCCTTCGAGCTTTCCATGAGGAACCTTATGAAGGTCAATTGCAGATAAGAGAACAAGATACAAGTGCTCTCAACGGGATATTATTTGCCCACAATATTCCAAGATGCTAAGAAATTTGTGAAGGGATGTGATAGCTACTAGAGAATGGGTCAACCACTTCAATCAGACGAGATGTCATTGTGACCAAAAATAGTCATAGAACCATTCAAGAAATGGGCTTTAGATTTTGTAGGACCAATTAACCTGTCATATCAGCAGAGATCCTACATTCTGGTCTGCACTGACTATGTCACAAAATGGGTCGAGGCAAAAGCATTAATCATAGCTACAGAGCAGGTTGTTTCAGACTTCTTGTTTGAAGAAATTTTTGTCCGCTTTGGAGTACATAGAGAAATAGTGACAGATGGAGGCCCCTAGTTCACATCTCATTTAATTTAGTACATGTTTGAGAAATATAAAATCTATCATAGAATCAGCTCACCTTACCATCTATAAGAAAATTGCCAAGTAGAAAGAACCAACAAGGTTATTGAGGGTATTCTTACCAAGATCGTAGCTAGCCATTGAAGGAATTGAGTTGATAAACTCCCATAAGCATTGTGGGCATACTAGACTACAAGGAGGCACACTACTAGATTCTCACCATATGAATTAGTGTATGGTAAAAATCCTCTATTTCTAGAGTTCGAAATTAAGACATTGAGAACAACACTGTAGGTAAATCTAGATCTGACAACAACACAAAAACAGTGGTTGAATCAATTTAACGAACTAGATGAGAAATGGTTAGCTGTTATTCAGCAAACAAACATTTTCCAGCAGCAGAGAGCTAAGTGGCACGCTAAATTTATGAAAAAGAAGAAATTTCAAAAGGGAGATTGGGCTCTATTGTATGATTCAAGATTTAAGGATTTTAAAGGGAAGCTCTACACCAGGTGGCTAGATCCTTATGAATTTGACGCAATATTAGACAATGGGGCTGTAAATTTAGTTACCATTGACAGTACTAGGACACCATTATTTTCTAATGGAAACCGTCTTCGGCTATATCACAAACCTGCCTCAAAGGAATTGTTCATCAACATTGTCAAGGATTCTAACCTTTAGATTACGAAGGCAGGGGATAATTCCCTTTTGTTGCCAATTTCTTAATTTTCCAATATGTGTAACAGCTGAAAACCAACTTTTGTTGGCAGTTGTTACACCCGACATAAATAAATAAACATATAAATAAAAGTCTGACTGAGAAAATCTCTTCTGGGGTGCAGGAAGACCGAATGTGACAGCTAAAAACTAGCTTCTGTTGGGAGCTGTTACACATTTCTTCTCTCTGTAACAACATTTTGTAACTCATGTATATTCTATTTTTTATGTTGTTACAAGTTCTATTAGAATAGGTTTATAAATTATCTTTGTAAGTATTTTTAGGAAGATTATGTAAATAAAACATTGTTGTACAAATAGCATGGAAACGTGTTGTTGTTACAAGAGTAACAATTGTCAACTTGTAAGTAGCCACATCAGCGAAATTGTCAAATAAAATAAGAAAAGAGAGAGTGTTCATTAGCATTATGTCGTAGAATCAACTCATACAACTACCACATCACTCCAGGTACGTCACATAAAGGTATATCACTTCTTTCCTCTATTTAACAATTGTGGAAATTAAATATGGCATCTCTTTAGATGGCTAAGGATTAACGTCACATTAAACTCAGGGGAGAGGATGAGTCATTTTGTAATCTATGATCTTGAATTTAAAACCGGTAATCATTATTAAAACCTTGTCATCATTATCCATTTTATTCCAATCATGCAAAGAATTGAAAGTGCATTTAACGCCAGATCTCCATGATTTAGACCAATAATGGACCATACCGTGTGCAGTACGATCCTCTTTAACTCAAAATCCTAGTTTTATTGCCTTTTACTTCCCAAACATCAACCTCAACGAGCATTGCACCTTCATTCCAATTTTTTCAGAGCTAGAACAAAGTATAGAGTGTTGGGTTGAGATGGGAGGAGCAACAATTTGACAGGAGCCCACTTCGATGTAAGCTTTGGAGAACTTCCCTGAGGCATGCTAGGTCTTTAAAGACGTGGGCTGGTTCAAATTTTTCGAATGACTTAAGGGGTCAGAAGAGTCAGTGGTGATGGAATTCGCTCGGAACTTGCAAAGAAACCAGACAGAAGTCTGGGGGATAAAGCTTGAAGTCATAGAGGAAGTAATTTCCCATGTAACATCACTACAAACTCTGGGGAAATGGTGGTTTGATAGAAAAATAAAAGACCCTTCTCTTAAGGCTGAGTTCCTTCAAGGAGAGGAACAATTGGAGAAGAAGGGTAGGGGAATTGATATATTGTCACTCCCTCACCCATGGGGAGATGTTTCCCTGTACATTATTGAGTATATCACCTTTGAGGGAAGGGAAACAATCATCTTTATCTACCATTTTGCATTATTGAATGACCTGCATCACGAGAAGTTGGTTACCATTCCATATTTTTTGTTAGAGAACATTAGGCACATGTCTACAACTGTAAAAATTGGTGCACACCACGAGACTTGTGTCACCAATCATGGTCTTATCAAATTGATTATACTGGACACCTTGGAATGACAAGGCAGAAGCTGGGAAGAATTCATGAGTAGAAAAGTAAGGAGCTCCCGCAAGAGGTGAACTAAAGCCCCCGATGCCCTGAAAGAAGTATAGGAAACTGGAAGGGTCGAGAAAAGGTCATTAAAGAAGCTGATAGGTGGTAGAATACCGAAGAAAGGGTTAAAAGTCAATTCGTGGCCAGAACCTTCACATTCATCCAGCAAAGAACCGAGCAAGGGCATGGGAAAGCAGAAAGAGGAGGAACAACTCCATCCGGAAGAAGACCCTCTTCCAGGTAAGAATAAGACCCAGTCTTTGTTTCTTAAAATCAAAAGCTTAGAAGAAGAAAATGACAAATTAAAGTAGAAATTAGAAGAAAGTAGACCAGAAGTAAGGGTTCCAAGTCTGGATACTCTAGTAGAAGCAGTGGACAAAATGAGGGTGGATTCTACACAAAGTCCTGTGTGTGCAGCATGCACCATAAAGCTAGCAGGAACTAGATATAAAGTTTGTGTTGCAAGCACCACCTCGATGGAGACTCAAACCGATCCCTGGGAAGCTATCACACAAGAACCTATTGACAATGTTGCTGATACATAAGAACTAGCAGCTAAAACAGAGCATTCCATGGGTGGCAACCTGGGAGCTGATACAAAAGAACCTACCAATGAAACTGTTGTTACACAAGAACCAACAGTAGAGGCAGAAGCTGACCAGGGATGAAAAGAAGAGACTCCTACACAAGAACTCATTGATGACACTGCTATTACACAAGAACCAGCAATCGAGACAAATAAGCTTAATCCTTAGGATGCTATTACACCCCCCAGTGATAGTGCATGTAGAGGAACACAAGGTTTTGGATCAAGATGGTGTTCTTAGAGAATTTTATTGATATCTAAGTTACCAAAGTGGAAGCGACAACCACTCTTGTTGCAGGATAGAGTGATATCACTGATGGCACACTAGAAAGGTATAAACTTTCTCAAGGAGAAATGGGTTGAGAAGGATTTGGCAGAAAAATGGGAAAGACAAGGGAAAGAGGTAGCTATGAAGAAGAAAGAAGAGCAGTTTTAGTTGTTACAGGATTAGCTTTTGGATCTGACAAATGACAAAAACAAGTTGCATGCAATTGCCCTAAATTTGTTAGGGTGTAGAAGGCCCTCTTCGACCCACCCAATTTTTCTGTGGGAATGATTTTTCTTGTTTTAGTTGAATGTCGTCTATGAAAATAGACCCTATTTGGCTAATTTTGCCCAAAAAAATTTGGATGCTTTCTGTGCATGCAACTTCCAGGATCAAAGCTTGCTTTGTGAGCTTTTTCTTCATAACATGATTTGTGAACATGTTAGCACGCACATGGTTGCGATCATTCTTTATTACATGGGCGATTTTCAGTTGCGCCCCTTCATTTCTTTCATGAACAATCAGATAGATTGGCATGAAGACGCTAGACATGAATGAAGAAAAGGAAACACTGATGATCCAGGTTGAACCAGGTATGGCTACAAAACTGAGACACCTCTTTAGGAAATTTTTGAGTGTTATGGATGTCAAGGAGTAGGAAACCATCTACGGGAGGAGGATTGTGAAGATTTGCCTCAAACTTTTTGTGCAGATGAAGAGTAGTGCACTAATAGGGTGCTACAAGTGCATAGAGGTTAGTAGTGCATGATTACAGGAGAGTGACCCTTTTTGTTTTCAAAATTTTGTGGTTGTTGTTTCACGGGTGCCAGAATATGCTCGGAGTGTAGACTTATTGGGCACCTTTTGGATAGGACTCAAATTCAAACATCCTCTAATTTGGTTACTAGTGGAGAAATACTAGCCTTAGTATCAACTGTGTGATTACAAGGAGGAATCTTGGACACATCAACTAATGGTTAGTCAAGGATACAGGTCTGCTGAGGAGGATACTGATAATGATTTGACGGAATTGTATATGAAGCATAACAACAGGCCTTGAGGTATTTTGCATGAGGACAAGTAATTGCTTCAGCTTGGGGCAGATGTTGGGTGGAGGATTTGTGCATATTTTAGATACCTTTTCCCCCCTATCCTTTACCATTTCACCTTTGAACCAGTGGATACCTTTTTCCTGCTTGTAAGAATTCATTTTTGTCATAACATATTATTTTTCCATGTTTATTAGATATGAATGAGGTGATATCCTTTTTGATGGCTAACCAAGGCAATTGTGGACAAAAGGCTCTATGGTTCTGTTTCTTTCAGGTGATGCTTCCAAGACCACAACCAAAGGATGAACAGTGGATTCTGAGTACTTGTTGTTACATCTCAAACATTTTTGTTGCACTACAAACTGTTGTTACACCTAATGCATTGTTGTTACACCTTAAGAATTATTGTTACACTGCAGGACATTAACTACTTTGAAAATTTCTAAGGACTATGGGTACTATTCCACAAGACAGCTGCCGCAAAGATTGTATTATCCATAGGTAGCTAGGGAATCAAGATAGTTGTGATTTTGAAGAATGATGTAACAACAATAAGCCTTGTATTTATAACTTTTTGTAACGATTTCTATTTTCTCTCTATATTGATCAGCATGAGAATTGTGAGATTCTCATGACTAATCCATTTCTTATTTTGGACATGTCAATATTATAAAAGGAACTTGGTTCCATGTAACAGAGGACAAGTATCGTTATTTTTCTCCTATAATTCATAATCATTTCTTGATACAAATACTAGTGTTGTTGATGCTTTCACAGCTGTGGTGTTGAAGTTTTATTAATTTGTAATTCATCCCTGCGCCCTGTTAGGGAGGAAGGGCCCTCCTCTTTAGAAGGGATTGCAGTAGAAGCAATAGCGTAGTGGCAGAGCAATTATTGTTCCTTTTTGTAAGTGTGAAATTATTCCTGTCACTGTGTAATTTATAGAATGGGTTTGTTTCTATTTCCAGATTTATGATATGATGTCACACAAGATTGGGTTGAACATAATATTTAGTTAACCGGCTTAGTTATTGGTGTGGTGTGTGGTGAGCCTTTGCTTTGGTAACATGAAATGTGGTTTCATCTTTGTAGAATGTTTTTGATTTCTGCATGAGTGTTATTTTCTACAATTAGATTCATCAACACTCTTTTATCTTTCAATTTTACTCTGTGCATACTCCTTTTAAATAAATAGACCTACCATGGTTTGACAATTAATGGTTGCAATTCAGTCATACTTACAGTGATTAAATTGGCTCAATGGCATGCAACACCAAATTTCCCCCCATATCATCAAGGGGGAGCATTTGGAAACTAGTGACACCCTCACTTTTCTCATCCCCAAACACCCCCATTGGGGAGTTGCAACCATGTAAAAGGAGGTTATAACATTCTTGAAAGATGTGATCCTTAAGAGAGGGAGTCCATGGTTGTGCAATATTAAGAGCTTCATCAATGCTCCCTACATTATCCAAGAAGTTTGCCACCTTATTAGTTGAGCACCAAACTAGAATTTGTGAGAGGGGATTTCATTCTCATGAGATAATTCTTTAGTCACTAGCTAATTGATACCTTTTTAGAGTTGCATCCATGGAGAATATGCTTCACATTGTTGATAACTAGTTGAGAATCCACTTCAATGATTAGCTTGGTGTATTAGAGGTTGAGAGAAAATGAGGAACCCATTTCCAAGGAGAAGAGTTTCAATGTTTTTGGTATTCGAGCCTATATTTTCTGAGAAGTAGAAGAGAGCATGTATAATCATCATGAAAAATGCCTCCTTAGCTAAAATTTTCCAAGTTGCCTTTGGAGGTACCATCAAAGTTCAGTTTGACCGAATAATAAGAAGAAGGGGACCACGAGGAGAGGAAGAAAAAAGCAAAAGTCAAGGGAAGAGGAATGGGGGGAGAGGGGGAATAGGGGAAGGGAAGAGCTTCCTTAGGATTTTTAATTCAAAAGAAGGTGAGGTCCAAGCATCCAAAGGCAAAGGGATGAGAAAGTTGGTTTATTTTATTGCACAAAGGATTTTTCACCAGATCAAAATGTTTAGGAAGGCTTTGACTTTTGTAGGTGTGTCCCTTTCTTTCTTTCCAGATATACCATAGAAGACGATTGAATATTAAGGTCCATGCTTTATTTAAAATGGAATTTTTAAATTGATTATACTCCAATTGGAAATGGTGTTCTTTAAACTATCATATCTTGTTCTCTAAACTATCATATCTCTAAAACAATACTCAAAGGTAATTTTCACCTATCTTGCTAGAGTAGTTGCATTAATTAAAGAAATAGTTGACATCATTGTGGTTACTGTGGCATTGTTGAAAGGATGATGGCCCTTTGAAGCCATATTAAAAAGACTTTGTATTTGAATGATGCAATTATTGGGAAATCTATTTTAAATTTAATTAGCATTTGATAAATTATAATTTAAATTTAATTAGATTTTAATATAATTTAATTTAATATAATATTGCATATGGTCACAAGAAATCTTGAGGAGTGGTGGAAATCCTTTCCAACATTTTCACAGAGTAAAGAGATCTTGAGACACATTATTGGAATCTTTTCAACTAATGTTTTTCCAGAACAATTCACAGAACTTAAAAAGCAATTAATTAAAAAAATTGAAATAAAAATTAATACTTATAAATTTTTATATAAAAATTAATTAAATAATTAATTATATTTAAATAAATTATTATATAAACTTGAGAGAGAGAGAGAGAGAGAGAGAGAGAGTGTGTTTAAAACGTAAAATTTCAAACCCTTTAAATATGATAATCTTTTTCAGCTTTGAATGATTTTCATCAATTTAAAGGAGCAACCCCTGTTTCACTTATCAAACCCTTTAAATATGATAATCTTTTTCAGCTTTGAATGATTTTCATCAATTTAAAGGAGCAACCCATGTTTCACTTAACAAGATAGCATGGGAAACTGCACTTTTAATTTTGAATTTGTTTGTAATCAAACACTTCTGAATTTTCTCAATTTGTTTCCATTGCATGTCGGATGTATTGCTGGCCCATGGTTCACAACCATAGAGAACCACTTGAATCACTAGAAGCCCAAAAAGGGTTTGAATGGTTTTCCAATCTCATAACTCTACCTCTTTACACTTATTTTTAAAGCATAAAATGCTTTCCAAGCCCCCAAAGTTCTTTTCTTTCTACAATCATCCAAACTTAGATTTTTGTTGAAGTAAATTCCAAACTTATGTTGGTTATGTTTTATTTTTTTAGAGAAAACCACTACTTTCGTTTTATTAATATTGACTTACATCCCAACCCTTCTAAAAAAATGCTCAAAGGATAGTAAGTGCTCTTGCAAACTAAGAACAAATTTAGCAACCAAAATAAGGTCATCTGCATACAAAAGAAGCCTTATAACAAACTTACCCAAATGGATACCATCACCCCCTTGCCAATTTAACTACTCTGTTGATAAATAAACCAGAAAGGGTAGGAGACAATGGGTAACCTTGCTTGACAACAATATCCCTTCTAAAACTTTTAGAAATGCATCAAATTTACAAATTTATGAGAGAGGGGGTGTGGGTACCTAAATTTTAGAGAAATCTATGAGGATAGGATATGAATATTTTCATCGTTGGAGATCATGCTTTAATAGATTTTTTTTAGACAATTTTGTAGATCGTAAAAAATATCGATATTTGGGGTTAGCTTTATATGTTTTGAAAACCCATGTTAAAAGGAGTAAGGATAATGGCTAGTTGAATAGGTTTGAGAAATTTTGATAAAATTACTGAAGTAAAATAAATTATTAATAATAAAATGTAAAAATAAGGCTAGAGGTTAATTAAATCACAGAAGAGTGGAAAAATTTTGGTTTCAATTAGAGAAATGATTAATAAGTAAAAGGTAAGACTACTTGAAATTTCACCAAATTACAAAATTGGGCTTAATAATAATATGATAATACTAAACTCATATACAATTAATACAATATAATATAATATTAAATATATTATGATGTTTTTTGTAAACTCATGGTTCTATATATTAATATTGAAAATATTTACAATACATACAAAGTATCAAAAAATTGTCTTTGTCTTGGCTTCCCTAATAGAAACCGAACCAAAGAGAGCAGATTGCAAGTCGTAGTCCTTGAAACGGGAAGAACATGACCATGGTTAATAAAATACAAAAATTAGGTATAACATTCCATAACATAACATAAGCAAAACAAATCGATATCAAAGATATGTTATAACATGAATTGTCCAACAAAAAGTAAAACATAACCAATATCAAAAGCATATGCAATGTCAAGACTAAGGCAAATCATGGGCTTGTTCATTAGGGTTTCCCAAAGGATGATTATATCAAAGAATAGCAACCTCCATGTGTTCCATGTGATCATCCATGAGGTGATATAGTAAGTGTGATTCCTCCGTGCATAGGAGAATCTTGTCTTGCTTTCATTTCATTCAAATAAAACTTTCCCTAAGAAGGAGGTTATGAAATTCTTGAAAGATGTGATCCTTAAGAGAGGAAGGCCATGGTTGTGCAATATTAAGAGCTACATTAACACTCCTTATGTTGGCCAAGCATTCTACCACCTCTTGATACAAGTGTGTAAATAGCAAGAAACTATTGACATTACTCCATCATCAAGTATACATAAATCTTGTTTAGAATGTTTTGAGCACAAGGTTAGGTTAAAAGGAGTGAGGTAATAGCTAGTTGACAAGATTCAGAGAAAATTTGACTTAAATAAAAGAAATTGTTAATAAATAAAATGTAAAACTAAGAATAGAGAATGATTAAATTAGAGAAGAATGGAAAAATTTTGGATTTAATTAGAGAAATTATTAATAAGTTAAAGGTGAGATGTAAAATTTGATCAAATTTCTCTAGAGTAGATGGAAACTATCAAAACCCTCCATTTGTTCATCCCTAGACACCACCATTCGGGAGTTGCAATCCTAGATAAGGAGGTTGTGTCATTCATGAAATATATTATCCTTAAAAGAGGGAGGCCATGGTTATGCAATATTAAGAGTTCATCAACATTCCCTATGTTAGCCAAGAAGTTTTCCACCTTATTGGTTGAGCATCAAAGACGGGTGGTGAGGACTACTAGAATTCGCAAGTGAGAGGATTACATTCTCATGAGATAATTCTCTAGTTGTAAGATAATTAATAACTTTTTAGAATTTCCTCCATGAAGAAGATGATTCAATTTGTTAATAACTAGTTGAGAATCCTCTTCAATGATTAGCTTGGTATCTGAGAAGAAGAAAATGAGGTACAAGTATCTAGAGGCTAGTGGATGAGAAGGGTGGTTCCTTTAATACACAAAGGATTCTTCAAGAAACCAAAATGTTCAATTAGACTTTAAATTTTGAAGATGTGACCATTTCATTCTTTCAATATACAACATAGAAAATGACTAAGAATTAGAATCCATGCTACATTTAAAATGGGATTTTCAAATTGACTTATACTCCAATTTGCAATGGTGTTCTCTAAACTATTATGATCTTTATTAGAATACTAATAGAATTTCCAATGCCCACAAATCTCCCTAAAGTAGTTACATTTAATAAACAAATAGTTGACATCTTTGTGGATACCACAACATCGATGACATAATGATGGCCCTTTAAAGCCATATTTGATTAATCAAAGACCTTGAGAGATACAGATTAATCAAACCGTTAAAATATAATACAGATTGTTGAGTGCATTTCAGCTTTCGTCAATTTGAAGAATAAAATAATGCATGGAGTGATCAAAATATTTCACTTAAAATCTTCATCTTCCACAGCGATGTTCAGTCGAACCGGCGATGTTTAAAAGGATTGGAGTAGTCCGTGCTGGCACCAACATCTACATCCTCATCGTCATCGTCACTTGGTGAAAGAGGAGGACGTTGCTCACGAGCTGAAGGCGACGGCGGATGTATATCATTATCATTTTCCACCTCCTCATCAACATCGTCATTGTTATCGTCATCCTCTTCTTCCTCGGCTGACTCATCGTCGTTGTGTTCCTCCTGTTGCTCGGCTAGTTCGTTATTGTTGCCCTCCTGTTGCTCGGCTGGGTTGTTATGGTTGTCCTCCTGCTGCTGCTCCACTGGGTCATTATCATTGTCCTCTTCCTGCTGCTCGATTGGGACGACATCGTCCTCATCGTTGCCCTGAGGCATCATTATGTCACCATCACCATCCCTCTGCATCATTATGTCACCATCACCATCTCTATTTATATAATTTTCAACATTATGATCCTGCGAGGGGATGGAGATGGAGAATGAGGTAGAGCGAGGAGGTGGAGAATGGACATACACATATTTATAAGCACTAACTCCCTCCAAAGTGTGTTTGCGGAGCTGATCAAGGAAGTCAGAACCTTGGGACGATGAGCGGGACGCGAGAGGGGACAGTGGCCACGGCAGTGTGATTGAAACAAGAAACATTATTTCTGCATTTGAATTCTGCAATTCGGATGGGAGTTGAAGGCTAAATGTTTTGGCACGCTCTCGCTTTTCCCTGGAGCTGTTAGTGGAGTACTCGGCAGAAAAGAGAGGGGGGTCCGCCCGTGCCCTGTCTGCCCATCCGAATCGCTGCAACATTTCTCGCACCCACGCACAGGAGCACGGAACGCCACTCCTCGCATGATATGGGCAATTGTTGTGACTCCCCTGATGGGCGTAGGTATAAAATGGAGAATTTTGCTTGGTGCGTGTGAGGCATTTGTCGAGTATGGCCCAGCACAACCCCGCCTGCAAACCAGCTACCGCGTTCTCTGTCACGGGATCCATGTAGCTCCTTAGCTGCAACTCGGACTCCATTGATTATACGAACTCAATTTTCAATTTCAAATGCGAAGGGACACTTGACGCATTTTAGCATTATTTATCGGCTCCTATTTAAAGACATCCAAAGCTTTGGAAGGACATCTCTTTTCATCTTGGAAGCGACACCACACAAATGATGGGTTTCTTTTCAGTAATATACAAATTTTATGTGAGATTATTTTCAATAATCAAGCAATGCCCGATTATATAAAATTTGAGTTAAAAATTAGATTAAATATTCCTTTATGCTTTTATGAGTTTTTGTAAATATTGAAAAAAAAATGTTATTTAAAATTAAAAATGATTTTGCATATTAACATATGAAAGATAATAGCATTGTTCCACCAAATTTACAAATTTATTGGAGGGGATGCTAAGGATCCGGGGTTGTGAGTTTGTATGAGAAAAACCTAAATTTTATGGAATTTTAGGAACATAGGAGAATGTTGGGATAGAAATGAGGATTTTTATAGTTGGAGATATGTTTTTAATATATATTTTTTGAGCATAATGTTTAGATTGTAGAAAATTATCGCCATTTGCGGGTGGAACGTTTTGAGTGCAAATCATATTACAAGGAGTGAGGATAACAGCTAGTTGACTATAAAAATTAACTTAAATTAAAAAGATCATTTATAAATAAAATGATATTGAATTTGTTTTAATTAGAGAAATAAGACCAGGGAAAATTTGACCAAATTTTAAAATTGGGCTTCATAAATATAATAACAAACATGGATAGAAATTAATATAATATAATCTAATGTTAAATATATCATGATGTTTTTTGTTGTAAGCTCATTGTTCTAAGTTAATATTGAAAATATTTACAATGCATCGATTGCTTGGTAGAAAACCAAACCAAAGATAGTAGATAGCAAGTCTCATAGTCCTCAAAATAGGAAGGACATGACCATAGTTAATACAAATACAAAAATTAGGCATAGCATTCCATAACATAATACTAGCAAAACAAACTGATAGCAAGCACATGCTATTACATGGATTTTCCAATAAAAAATAAAACATAACCATTATCAATAGCATATGCAGAGTCAAGATTGAGGAAAATTGATAAGTTCTTGTTGACTATGCTTGCATGGAAGAGGGTTATGTCGAAGAAAAGAAACCTCCATGCACACCATGTAATCATTCATGAGTTGATATAGTAAGTGTGATTCCTCCATGCAGAGGAGAAACTTGTCTCTAATTTCATTTCTTTCAAATAAAACTTTCCCTAGGAGGTTCTTAGTATGCCAAGGTCAATGGTTTGTAAATATTGCTTGTGGCAACCATAAGAAATCCACCAATCAAGGACTTAGTTTGATATTGAAACCATGAAATCCAATCAAAGGCATCCTCCCTTTCCTCTGTAACTTCTTCTTCAATCTCCTCAATTTCCTGCTAAATACCCAAGTGAGTATCTCCCTAAAAACTATTAACTAAAGCATGATTTATGGCCCTCACTTGGGCGTTGTTGAGAGCTCCATGGTCCCTAGTTCCTCATCTTGAGCATGCTCTTTAATGAGGCATATCGAAAAATTAATAGCAAGTTCAATCAACACAGAGTTGGAAAGGAGACACTGCTAAAACAAGGAGAAGCAGTGACTTGGTTGTTGGCTTAAGACAACCAAATTAACCATTCCATGAGACAAACACAACAAGTATAAAGAAATCCAACCAAAATGAGAAAGAGAACACTCATAAGTAGGTGAATCTTCCTCCAAATTAAACTGTGCAGTGTAAACAAGAACCACAGTAAGAAACTGAATTAATGGGGCATATACTTAAAACTTGTGTTGTGATGGAAAGGGCTAAAAAGGGGAGACCAAGACAAGAACGAGAGTCCCCCACACTTTGACAAAATATGGTTTCCATCGTTGATAACATGATTAGAGCCAATGTTCACCCTCTTCGTAAGGAACAAGATGAAGGGGGTGACCAAGCTAGAAGGGCCTAGTCCTTCCTTCTAAATATTGTAATCATAGAAATGGAATAAATCTCAAGCCCATAGAAATCTTGCAGATTGGCTCTGGAGCTAGCTAATATCAGTTGCAAAATGTAGAGAATGATCTCCCAACATTCCAATTTTAGCCATAAACCTTCTCCCTATGTGTTGGAACTTCCAACACCATCAATGGTGGCCTCCTAAGCTTGTTGTGAATTCATTGTGCATTAAAACCTATGTGGACATGCATTCCCCTCAACATGGTTTATGAATTGTTGGTTTGAAGGATAAGTAAATTTGAATGATGTGGGAGGGCATCCAACACCATGTTGCCACCCATATGCTCATGGGGGAGTAGGTGGCAACCATTATTGCCCTCCCTTTTCTCATCTCTAGGAACCCCCATCGGGGAATGCAATCCTACAAAAGGAGGTTGTGATATTCCTAAAAGATGTGATCCTTAGGAGAGGGAGGACATGGTTGTGCAATATTAAGAGCTTCATCAATACTCCCTACATTGGATAAGCATTCCACCACCTTATTGGTTGAGTTTCAAACATTGAAGGTGATGACTATTGGAATTCACAAGAGAGAGAGGATTGAATTCCCATGAGATAATTCTATAGTTTCTAGCTAATTGACATTTTTTAAGAGTTGCCTCCATGGAGAAGATACTTCACTTTATTGATAACTAGTTGAGAATCCCCTTCAATGATTAGCTTGGTGTATGATAGCTAGAGGGAAAATGAGAGACCCATTTCCAAGGATAAGAGTTTTGTAACATTGTTGGTACTTGAGCCCATATTTTTTTAGAAGTAGAAGAAAGCATGTCTCTGATCATCATGGAAAATTCCTTCGTAGCAAGAATTTCCCTGGTTTCCTTTAGAGGTACCATCACAGTTTAATTTGAATAAAAGAGAAGGGGTAGGGGAGGAAAAAGGGGAGAGGAGGAAGAAGAAGCTAAGGGAAGGGGGGGAGTGGGACATGGGTAGGGAAGAGCTTCCTTAGGATTTTTAGTTCATAAGAAGGTGAGGACCAAACATGAAAGCCAAGGGATGAGAAGGATGGTTTCCTTTATTGCATAAATAATTTTTCACTAGACTAGATGTTCACAAAGGCTTTAATTTTTTAAGGTGTGACCATTTCATTATTTCTAGATGAAACATAGAAGAAGACCAGGAATTAGGGTCCATACTCTATTTAAAATGGGATTTTCAAATTGAATCATGCTCCAATTGGAAATGGTGTTCTCTAAGCTATCATGATATCTATAAAAATGCTCAAAGCGAATTTCCACCTAGTCATAGATCTCACTAGAGTATCTACATTCATTAAATAAATGGTTGCCATTGCTGAGAAATCTAGGGCAGCTAGATTAGGTAATTTCTCTTCTTTTGATAAGTTCTTGTGATGTATTTTTACTCAACTTGATTAACTTCTTCTCTCTTAATCACATTTAATTATCTTATCATCAAATAACTACAAAATCATAAATAACAATGTGAGAAGAGGACACAAGATGTAGGTTATCAACTAGGGCCAAAACCTCTCCACTTGAGAAGAAAACCCACAAGAATTATTATCTTCTTATAGAATCTTCAAATGACGAATTTCATGACCAAAAAACCTTGATAAATACCCCTCCATGACTAAGTCAACCTTTCTGCTTGATGAGATTTCTTTACAACAATTTCGATCCCAACAACTTCTTCAACAACTTTTGCCGCAACAGTTTCTTCTACAACTTTGACCCAGTGGTTTCTTCTAGGGTTTCAATCCAACAATTTCTTCTGGAACTTCAAACCAGCAAATTATTTTAGAACTTCGACCCAATAGTTTCTTCTGGAACTTCGACACAACAATTTATTATGGAACTTTGACCCAACAGATTCTCTTGGAACTTTGACTCAACAAATTATTTTGCAACTTCAAGCCCAACAACTATCCAACAATTCGACTTTCCTAGTAATTGTAGAAACCCTAACACAAGAGAGAGAGAGAGAGAGACCCAAAACATCGATCTTGCTCTTCTTTTTCTCTTTCATTCTTACCCAACTTCTATTTTGAGGAGATCAAACTTTCTTGAGAGTGTGTCCAAATGAGGTTGAGTTCCTTCTTATATATAGGCTTTTGAGGGGTACAAATTACTATCTTTAGGCTGACTTGTCCCTTCATGTAGGTACTTTTTATAACCCCCCTTGTTAGTAGCCTCCTCTGTGAAGCTTCTCTAGGTAGCTACTTGTTTAACAAGGTCTTGGAGGGTCTTTGACTCTATTTTTGACTCAAATAAATTTTCTTTACAATATGTAACATACCCAAAAGGGGTCTTACATACATGAAAATGAATCAATTGACTTGTAGACTTAATAAAAAACCATAGAAGCACTCAATGAGTTCTTTACCTAAAAATAAATTTTCCTTGAGCATGAATCCCATGCCTCAAGAATGAAAATTATAAATTTGTTTTCTCTTTGTATCAATTACATAAAATTATGATTACATATGTTATTATGAAGACCAAACCTATTTACATATTTCAACACTCCCTCTTAACTAGGGATGTGTTCATAATCCATACAAGGTACTTGGACATTCTCAAACTGAAGAATTCTCATAAGAAGAGTTGGATTGAAAAGCCATCTCTTTGCATCATACCAACCAGCATTGTCACATACCAAGGCCTTGACTAATAATTTTGTCTAGAGCACAATGTTGGCAAGACTAATGACTAATATACACCATCATCATTGTCTCTTAGGGAACATACCCCACCCGAGTGTTCACGGGGTATATCGTTCTAGGACAATTCCTATCATTGAATAACACATCCTCAAGTATTTTCCTCTTTGACTACTCTTATATTGGATGCCCTACCTCATCCTCAAAGAGTATAAAATGCTAGATGCTTAGCAAATCCTCCATTCTTTCTTCATGAAGTGAAGACAAGAATGATGTGTCTATCTCTCCCTCTCAACTAGGGAATATATTTTCATTCCAATAATAAATTAACATAAGCTCCTTCTTATCTAGGGGCTTGTCCAAGCTCCCTCTTAACTAGGGACTTGTTTTTAGCAACTTTCTACTCTTTGGTGGAGATCATGGTACCTTCAGTTGCTTGTAGAGATCCTCCTTTTGATGTCATGAATTTCATCTTCATCATTATGGAGCCTTCATCTTCTATTTCTTCTTCGTAGGGAATTCCATAACTTTCCTTCAACGAACCATAGGATTGAACTAGTAGTCATGTCATCCTTCTTTTCATCGGAAAGTGATATTCTAGTCCACATATAGTTTTTTCTTTATACTTCCACCTATACCAAGTCATGTTTCCTTTATGATTTTCCATCCAACCACATGAGTGTTAGTTATAGGTGAAATCTACAACTCTCTTTTAGTAGCCCTGTATTAACCCATCTAGATGTTATTCAAAAATAAAAAAAATGAACATCAAATCAATGTTACCTTTTGTGATGGCCTTTCATCATGACATCTGCTTACTTGCAACATCAACATCATGCACATTAGTAAACACATCTCCAAGGCATTCAATATCAAGGGTATCCTTCCTTTGAAAACCTTATCAAGGTCTTCATACCTTCTCTATGTAGATATCATAGCCAATTATTCTAGTCATTGGTAGTTAATTTCCTTTTCTTACATGACCATAGTTCATCTTTCATGATCTCTTCTTTGTTTCTTTACATATCGCTCTCCAAGAACCTTTCATCCATGGTTCCTTCATCTTTGTCAACCACATCATATTCCATATGAGGACATATTATGTTAATTTCATCTTGTCAATATTTTAACCATGCCTTCATGCATCTTTCTAAAGGAAAATGTCCCTTTCCTTCGATCATGATCATGCGGTAGAGAATTCACCCATGCTATCTGCATCTATATGATGACATGACTTAATCTGCCAAATATATACATACCTCTTTTCTTCTTTTGGCCATCAAGACTTCCTTCAGCAGCTTGCTTTCCTAGATTGAAAGTACTTCAACCATCTTGATATGCTTCTCTCCTTCATCACCATACCATCATCCTTCTAAACAGTGGATCCACACAGGGTGGAATGGTCAACGAGACACTTTCTTATTCCAAGAGAGGTGAACCTTCTAATGAAGATTCCATTGAAGGACCTTAGTTATCCTCATTTTGCAAATTCTCCTTCCAACTGATGATGTTGTGTGATGATTTATCTTTACCATGCTAGATGACTTTCTTCCAATCATGTATGCTACTCATGCTTTTAGTGTGGTTACCAAGAGCTACTTCCTTTCTATGATGACTAGTGCATTCATGTAGACTTCTACTTCTGTCATGAGCTCTTGCTTCAATTGTATGCTTCCAATATGATTCCATCTCCTAATATGATGCCTCTTATCATTCTTACAATGTTTCCTACCATGATAACTATTATTTATAAAACTTAAAAGAACCAAGTGAAGGAGATTATCTCAGTCATAGTAAATATATTTCACTTCCTCCTTCTTTGATTTCTTCTTCTTAAGTTCTTATACTTCTTCAGTGATATGAGATTCATTACTTTTATTATCGTCCTTCTTCTGTTTAGGACAATTTATCTTGTAGTGCCCAAGTTCCTTCTTTCCATAGATGCTTGATACGAAGTTGCCCCATTCATCAAGTAGTGCATTGAGTACCATGATGGTCATTTCTTTATCGAACATTATTTTTCCCAAATCTTGCATTTACTCTCTTATTTTTGACATCCTCATAAGATATGAGGACATCCCTTCTTCCTTTAATACATTCAACTTATATAGCTCGGTTATCAAAGATATGACTTCTCCGGTAGTGCTTACAGAGAATAATTCTACTAACTTTTCATAAATTTCTTTTGATGTCTCTAGCTTTGATACATAAGGTATGAGGGGATCCTTGATGGATTTTGTAAGGATCCTTTGAGCCCTTATTTCCTGTTAATGGGAAAAGTTTCTACTCAGAACGCCCCTATCCCACTAAGGTGTGACAGTACCTTAGAAACAAACAAGGAAAACTACTTTCGTATTCTTATTTATGAACTATAAACGAAGAGGAATAGGATGAACCAACCTGTGTCTTGCGCTAGTCCTTTGATCCAATCTCTCTCCTCTTTGACAGCTTCCAGCTACCTGCTCCCTTACTTGCCCAGCTTCACCAAGTTCCTGCAATATCACAGAAGAGGAAAACTACACAAAGACATGGATTTATATTCATAAATAGCTTAGGATCAGATTTAAGCTAAACATGCAAATATAACAAAACATCATTGGTACACAAGCATGTAGGAGAAACTCAAATAGTTTTATTGATATAACAAGAAGGTCCAGGAGGAGTTACAACCGATGATTCCTGATCCAGCATCAACCCCCCAGCAAAGGAATCCCCTCTTCACCTCCAACAAAGCATAAATCACCCAATACACTAATCTCTATCTCAAAACCAACAGTAATTCTCTGCAATGTACAAAATTCCAGCCTCTAGATCTCTGGGATGAGGGATCCATATATAGATTATGCAAAGAGGATGAGTTAGCTTATGATTTTACTAGTGGCTTCTCTCTATCAGTTCTTGCTTCCACTTGGAGACTGAGAGCCTCTTACTCATCCTTGGTCGAACCTAGTGAGGCAAGTGTCATTGGGGAAGATTCTGGAAGCTTCCATTGTCTGTCCACCTCGCGGAATGACACCGCCATTTGTCATTTCCCGCTCAGCGCACCCTGGTAGTGCATTTAGGTGCGTTGCAACGCACCTAGCTAGTGTACTTTGGTGCTATGCAACGCAGCTAGCTAGTGGAGCAGCTAAAATGATCCTGATTTGACTGATTCTGAGCAGTTTCTGGTGGAGAACTTCTGGGAGAAGCTGTAATTGGTTGACCTTGTTCCTCTAGGGGTAGGAACAACACTTTTATGGACTTAGGATCCCTTGGTTTATGGACATTTCATGCTTAGAGCTGTAAGGCACAAAAATGTCTATAACAGTTGCCCCCTAAAGTATGAGGCCGTTTATCGGGTGAAATGCTTTATTAGGAGGATCCGAAGTTCTTTCTATGCTGGGAGGAGACCTGTAATAAGATACAATACAATACATTATCTTCATACTGTTTTCATGATCTAGATGAGGCGGGCATTCCCATGCTCAGCTTTATAAATTCATTTTTATGTACACAGGACAGACAATCGTCTGATGGTAGACTGATGATTCTGATGAAGTCATCATCCTTTTGGTAGGATGATTATCTGTGCTGCAATGTTGTACATGTCAATGTATTTATTTTTCTTGAATATATATCGTAGCCCGAATGGATGAAACTAGATCCGGGGTCTTCAATCTCGTCTGATCTTCACTCGAAGTACAAGTCGATCCATGTGAAAAATGTTTTGAAGTCGAACATGGAAAGACATCGCTTGATTACCAGTCGATGATGTAAACTGTTAACAAGCGTGAGAGGAATCACCGATAATGATGATGACCCTCAAGGTACTGCAGTACAATTCACGTGGTGTGAATAAAGGACTTGGCGTCGAACACCACGCAAAATCTTTCGGTCGAAGGTCATTGATGTATACCTGTTGCCGGAAGTGAGAAACTTGCCATTGAGGCATGCAAGCTTCAAAGTACTGAATGGGGTGTTCCTAGATCAACTTCTTGGATAATGAGCTGATGTCAACAAGAAGCGATCCGTCAAAGGAGGGCCTTGATGAATCCCACATCAATGACACGGAACGGAGCAAATTATTTTGATAGAGGTGAAAACGATCTGATGATATATGGTTCAGGATGGCGGTCATGAAAGAATGAAGTATGATGTATGGTAGTGGATGGGACACGGATGATTTCTCTGGATGACTTCTCTTGAACATGTCGGCGACACTTATGTGATGGATTGGTAGCATTTACCCCAAATGTGGATGGTATGGCATGACCATGGCGATGTGACCGGTGAATGAAACAACCCAACCCGACTTAGGCACGGAGTGGAAGTGTCATGTTCAAGAGCGACTTGCTACCAATAAAGATTCTTTGAGTTTCTTCCCAATTTTTCCCCAGTCATTGCTGACCAGTACCTCTTTATTTTTGTCAAGCTTGAGGAGGATAACATATGCTTGTTTTATAATTTTCCCTTCGGGCAAACCCATCGCTATGTTTTAACGAGCCTAGCGATAGTGAAACTCGTTCTCGTCTAAAGACAAGTTTGTCGCTATTAATCTTTTTAACGAGTTTCATGACAAAGATAACTCGGTCCTTTTCATTTTTAGAGAGTCTGAAAAGGTACGTAAAGGTAACTCCAAAATTCCTTTTTCGTCATCTAATCCCTTAAGTCCGAAAAAGTATAAAACAATACAAAAGGGATGAATTTTCGATAGTTTTAACGAGCCGAACAAAACAAGCGCTCGATCTTTTTGTGCAATAATCCCTCAGGTCCAAAAAGATTAAAATCTAGAGGAGGGATAGAACTTTCGGTCGCTTTAATGAGCTGGAAGGCCAAAACTCGGCAATATTTTCATATTTTACGAGTCAGTTGAAAAGAGCTTAAAGAAGACTCGTCTTTTGAGGAACGAGTGATAAAATGGGTAGCAGCTGATTCCAGGTAAGGGTTGGAATTTTCCAATCACGGCAATGTCACAAGGATGGCTAGTGAAATCATTCTTCGCAGCTATTCCTCAAAATGGGTAAACAATCAAATGGAGATGAATGATCGGCCAGTGGAAAAGTGGAGGTGACGGTGCAAACATGACCAAGGCTTTAATGGCTGAAATGCTTCATTCATGGTGGTTATTTACCAGGGAGTAGTTCATTTTTTAACGAGCTTAAATGCGGGTGGAAACATTTGCTCATGTCTTATGTTTATTTTTTAACGAGCTTGAACTATGTGCTAAAACTGCTCGATTAGATGGTCTTGTTTTGATTTTTACCATAAATAGCTTCGTCTTTCCAAATATAGTACTGTATTTTCAACTGCTTCATCAAACTGGTTAGAAATGAACAATATTTGCTTGAAAATGAGATTAAAACGCTAATATTTTACTTTGAACTACGTAAAAACAATCAAAAAGTGTTTTTTACCTCTCATTTTACCATTTCATTTGAACTTGGTTTGTTGGAGCTTTGGAGGTGCCTTTTCCCCCTTGATTTTCATCAGCTAATTTCGGGAGATTATGTGGACGATTCTCGGCGCCGTTTGGACCAGGTAGGAGCTAAACCCGAGCTCTTTCATTTCATGGTTTCCTTTTTGCATTCTGTGCTTCATTCCCTACTTTTCTGAGCCCCTGGGGTTTGATGGGTTCGTTCTGCCATCAACGCACCCTTAGTACATCGAAACCTGTGCTAAATGTTGGCCTGCATGAAGGCAGTTTGACATTCAACGCAGCTGGAACACTACTGCAGGTGCGTTGGGCACAGAAAGGGAATTTGTTGCATAGTTTTTGATGAAAATTTTTGCCTGTTTCTCATCAAAATCAGGATCTAACTCCTCTCTTGTTTTTTTTTCAGAGATCTCGGAGCAAGATGACCCTTACATGTCGAGAACGAGAACATGAAGAAGAGGACATGATTCCCTACATGATCTACTTACAGTGAACGCGCTGCGGAATTGTGGCTTGCTGAAGTTCTTCCGCATCTCTAGCATGAGACAACAGATCAACCTACTGCAATATTTGCTCGATGCTTAGGATCCTATCAATCAAGTTTTCCAGATTAGGGGAAAATCTATCCCCTTGACTGCAGTAGTCATCTACTTCTTGACTGGCTTGTCGAGGCGGGGTGCCCCCATCTCTTTGTCAGGTTCGGCCCGAGGAGGTGACTCTGTGAGAGATTATGTCCGCCAGTATTGCAGGGAAGGATCTCAGCCAAGTAAAGACGGCAAGATCATCATCCGTGATGTCACTGACAGGTCCCTTAGGTCTATCCTGTTTACTTTTGGTAGGATGGCCGGTAGTGCGTCTCTTCATGTAGCCAACAGATCCTATATGCATCATGCCTTGGAATGCCTCCAACCGAAAGTATTCAACTGGTGCGACACAGTACTTCTTGTGATGAAAGATCAGTTGACCAAGATAAAGGACGGGAGGTTGAAGAACTTTGGGTTCGGTTCTATTTTGACCGCCTTTGCCTTGGATAAGATACCACTGATGCAGCCGCAGTACATTGCACTCGACTTACCTTCTCCTACTGAACCACGTATGCAGAGATGGGTTGACCATATGTCTAGGCATGCTGGCCAGTCTCAGATTTCGTTTTTTGATACCTTCTTCAGGTGGTTTGATCGTCAGGAGATGGTTTATGTCGAGTATCCATATGCTGGCATGGACTTCCGGGGTGATCCAGATTTAGTACTGCCGGATGGCGAGCAATGGGGTGCTATTGGTAAAATCTTTGACCATATCACTGTTTATTGATTTTTATTTATAATGTCCTTGCGCTTTATTATATCAAGACTTTAATCAAACTCATGTGTACATGTAGATGTTGGTCCTGTTCGTCCAGTAGTTCGCCTGAGAGTGCCAGTCATTGCCCCAGGAGGAAAGGCCGCCGGGAGGATTATTCTTCGTGACATTGATGTGGCCGAGACTCTCACAGCTATGCAGGAGCAGGTTGAGAGCCTTACTCTCGGTATTCCAGATGTGAGGATCGACGAGCTACCTTTGCAGTTACAGCGGCATACTACTGGTGTGCCCAGACGATGGACTCATCTCTTACGCATGATCGCACAGGCTATGACTTGCTATCACGAGCATCATTAGACTAGGGTGCCCCCTAGCATTTTGAGTTTTTGGGTCATGTGACCAATTTTGTCTTGGTTACAGAACATTATATGTAAACCATAAACAGCTATATATATATTTTGATTTTCGGGGTTTTATTCTGGTTGAGCTATATGATCCACATGTAAAACAATGATGATGTGTTTCTTTTTATAAATGTTGAAAATGTCTATCTAACACATAGTTTGCTAATGAGTTGGTTAATGTGTTTAAGTTTCTGGAAATATGTTGGTCTTGAATAAGATCAAATTGTCTTTCCAAAATCTTAACCCTTAGGAACATGCGATAAATAGCTGGGTTTCGGATGGAATATATACCATTGAGTTGTAGTATTACGAGTTGTGAGTCTAGCCTGACAATTAGTCGGCGTATACCATGGGTGATGGCATCAGAGAGAAGTTCTATCAACGCGCTATATTCAGCAATGTTATTCGTTGATTGACCAATACATACACCTCTGAAACTTACTAACTTGCCGCTTGGATCAAAAATGGCCCAGGCTACGGAGGACAGGTTCCGTGAACTACGACTCGCTCCGTCGGCATATCCAACACATGTCTCCAAAAGGTTTGACATCTGCAATAAATGTAAAGAGGTGGATTACTCGACCAAAACAAACACTTTAGCGAAAACAAAATATAACAAAAGCATATTGGTTACTATTTAAGCATAGTAACGCTTGAGGTACAACCCATTACGAGGTTGCGCCAGTGGAACTCCGTCATAATCCATTAACTCGTAGGCTCCTTTTGCCAACACTCATTTAACAATATAGGGGCCCATCCATAAAGACTTAAATTTACCTGCTCCCAATTTATCAGATTCTTGGTCGTAAAGCGAGACCAAGTCACCTTCTGAGAAGACACGGGGTTTGACATTTTTGTCGAACTGCGCCTTGACTCGTTTCTTATGGGCTTCGTTAGCCTAAGCGGCATCACGACGGGTTTCATCCAATTGGATTAATTCCAAGAAACGAGCCTCTTCTTCTGAAGTTCTGGGGAGGAGATCGATTGCGAGTTTAAGAGACGAGATTTCGCACTGGACTGGTAAGACTGCTTCCAGGACATATACCAGTTGGAAGGGTGTGAACCCGGTTGCGTTCCTTACCGATGTTTGGTAAGCCCACAAGGCTGAGTACAGGATTAGGTGCCACCTTCTTTTGTGAACTCCGATCATCCTTTGCAACATGCGCTTTAGGACCTTGTTGATCGCTTCAACTTGTCCGTTGGCTTGTGGATAATACGGAGTAGAGCTGTCGTGAGACAATCCTAGTTTGGCAGCTAATTCGAGCATCATGTGATTGCGAAAATGCGATCCATGATCTGTGACTATAGCCTGTGGTACGCCGAATCTGGCGACTACATGATTGAAAAAGAAAAGGGCAGCTGTTTCACCAGTATTATCTAATGTAGGCATCGCCTCGGCCCATTTGGTAAAATAGTCAACTGCGACTATGATATACCCATGCCCCCCGGTCGAGGTGGGGTTACATGTCATGAAATCGATGCCCCATTTGGCGAACGGCCCAACAGCAACTATTGGCTGTAGAGGTGCGGGTGGTCTTCTGGTTTTGCTATCAAAAATTTGACAAGCATGGCAACTTCTGACTGCGGTTATGCAATCTTTGAACATTGTTGGCCAGAAGTATCCTGCTCGTAAGATTTTTTGTGCTGTAGCATATCCAGATTGATGCCCCCCACAGGCTCCTGAATGACACTCATTCAGGGCTTTTTCGGCCTCCTCATGGGTGAGGCACCTTCTCAGAACTATATCGATACCACGACGGTAAAGTGTATCACCGACGATCATGTAGTCTTTTGCTTGGTATCGAATACGTTTTTTTTCAGAGCGTGAGGTGTTAGGCCTAAACTTTTGGGTTTGGAGATAAATTATTATATCTCCATACCACTCATTGCTTGTAGATATTAGAAACAAATTTTCATCCACGATTGATTCTTCGGATGTTTCATCGTTGGACGACGATGGGAGATCGCATAATAATTCTGCAAAAACTAGAGCTTTATTTGATTTGGATTTTACAAATTCCAGATCAAACTCTTGAAGGATCGCTATCCATTTTGAATATTTGCCCCCCAGAAACTGTCACGACAATATATAAGTCATGGGGTTGTAATCGGATAGAATGGTAGTTTTCCGAAAGAGGACATAGTGTCGAAATCTTTGTATCGCTTGAACAGCTGCAAGCGCTAGTTTTTCAACATAAGAATATTTGCTTTCTGTATCATTTAAGTTCTTACTTAAATAATATATAGGATGTTCAATTCCATCGACTTCTTGAACTAAAACCATTGCGATGGTTGTATCTGCTGTAGCCAGATACAGGTTAAAATCTCTTTGATAATCGGGGGCGTACATTAAAGATGCTTTCATTAGGGAATCTTTTAAAGCATCAAAGGAAGCTTGCGCGACCTGATCCCAGACAAAGGGTACCTCCTTTTTCAAAAGACGTGTATAACCTTTAGCAAGTTCGGCGTAATTTGGAATGAACCTCCTCAGAAAGTTTGCTTTCCCTTGGAGTTTCTGAATCTGAAGCAAATTTGAAGGTGGAGGCAAATTTATGATTTCCTGGACCTTGCACGGGTCGAGACGAATTCCATCCTTGGAGACTACAAAGCCAAGTAAACGACCAGAACTGATGCAAAATACACATTTGTGTGGATTGAGTCGTATCTTGTAGTGTCGGCAACGTAGAAATATCGCTCTTAAATGTTGCGGATGATCAGTCCGCTTTCGCGAATGAGCCGGAAGATCGTCGAGGTATGGTTGAACGATGTTTTTGATGTCATGGAAGGCATAATTCATTGCCCTCTGAAACGTCACCCCTGCGTTCTTTAAACCAAAGGGTAATTTCCGATAGGCGAATGTGCCCCATGGACAAATGAATGCAGCCTTTGACTGGTCCTGCGGGTGGATATTTATTTGATTATACCCGGAAAATCCATCCATGAATGAAAAGATTTCGCATCCGGCGCATTCATCAATTATCTGGTCGATGAAGGGTGTAGGGTAGTTGTCTTTCAAACAAGCTTGATTTACATCCCTATAATCGACACACACTCTAATCACAATATTGGACACCCAATCGGTTAAAGGAACCGGGTAGATGAAACCAGCATGGAGAATTTTTTCAACTTCTACCTTAATAGCAGCGGCTTTCTTGGGGTGCACCTGCCTTAGCCGTTGTCGTACCGGTTTGACATCTGGATACATCTTAATTTTTTTTTCAACGATACTCGAGTTGATGCCTGGCATTTCACTGTATGACCAAGCAAAGACATCTCTAAATTCGCGAAAAAGAGCGTTATATATTTCCAGTTCTGAAGGAGAACAACATTTGCCAACATAAATATTCTCTACAACATCTATTTTAGTCGCGATATTTATGGCTATAGTCTCTTCAATGTTGGATAAGTTTCACTCGGAATCCATCGTATTTACAGTATTTGAAAGAAAATCAAATACTGAGGGATGATAAAGGTCATGTTGAGTCTCTTCTTCACAATCCGGAAGAAGGGAACGATGGTGGGAATCATTCCATGGTGCTCCTTCAACTACCATAGCTTGGAGAATTCCTTCGTCGGCAACATGCACTTGCGACCAAAGATCTGAAGGAGTACCATATTCTCTAGACCTATCTATCCAAATGCTTGATGAGCGTTGATTTGGGTTTGCCTCCCATGCTAGAAACATTGATTGCTATAATATTTCTATTGGGCTTGGGGGCAAAACCATTGCATGATCCATATCGATATCGTTTTCTGAGATCTTTGTAGAAGATATCATATTGCAGGTTCCTATCGATGCTACTTCCGCCAGATTGATTGGAGGCGGAAGAGTGAAAGTTCCCATTAGTATAGGATCTTTTAGTAGGCCTACTCCGATATTCTGAAGTGAATGGGGGCTTCCATGGATCATGGGAATGCTTCCTGTAACTTGAGAACCATTGGGGAGGAAGTTTTGTTGATCGACGATTGTAATCCCTCCTTGAAAGGGAAATGCAATCTTTCTAAAATAGGTCGACACAACAGCTGCCATGGCATATATCCATGGTCTTCCTAGTAGGATGTTGTAATCAAGATTCCCATCGATGACTTCAACATCTATTTCTACCGTTTTTCCCCCTAGTTCAACTTTCAAGTTATTTAGGATACCATATGGGGTATATGTCCTTCCGTCGAATGCTTTTAATGTTGTCGAGGATCGCGACAAGGTTGGAGATCCTAAATTTTTCCAGCAACTCCTCGACATAATGCATGTAGATGCCCCCTCATCAATAATTGTTTGATGAACAGTTTTGTTGAGGGCTTTCACTTGAACAAGGAAAGCTAGTTGAGCCGGTAACTAAGGATCGTATCCTTTGTGGTCGAAGGATACAAGATTGGAATCCTTTGGGTCAATCCCACCAATGGCCGATAACAAAGCCTGCCTTTGGGATGGGAAATTTTGTAGTACTTCAAGAGTCGACATAGCAGATGGCGATTGGGCCAAATCTTCCACTATGTTATAATGCTGCGCCGCTCTAGCGCGGGGATTAAATGTCGACTTGTGTACTACTCCCTTCAGCGGTTTTATTGTTAATTCAGGAATGATAGGTGGTACCACTTCTGTCGAAGTTGTTGTCGAACTACTTGGTTTATCTTTATCCTTGTCGTTCGACAGCTGCAGATTCCCGTAATCTTTGTTCCTTGTCGAAATCAAAGCATCATTCTGCTGTTTCGAAATCGACAACATTAGCACTTGAGATGGGGAAGCATTTCCACTCTCAACCAGATTTGCTCCTGGATTTGGAAACGGATCTGTTAACACAGCTGAGGTTTTTGAACTTTTAAAGAATTTCTTAAGCTCAGCTTTGTATGGACAATCTCTTGTCCAATGATCCTCATCGCATATATGACACCCCGCAGGGGGTTTCCTATTTCCAGGAGGGTTTGAAGAAGATTTTTCAGGTGATGATTCATCCTGTTTCTTCTTCTTCCCTTTGCCTTTCTTCTTGCTTCCTGGTTGTTTGGTTTCTTTGCCCTTATCTGTCGATACGACATTTACTTCCGAAGCAAGAAGTTCGTCTTTTGCATTTTGATCTGAAATCTTACGGGTCTTCTTGGATGTAGCCTTTGTCGATTTCGTGTCTGTTGTGCCAATCACGCCATTACTGGCGTGAGAGTCATTATTCGATTTAGGAGGAGGAGGAATTGAGAATTCCGGTCTAGGGGCGTCAGGTATTTTGTCGTAGAGCGTGCCAGACTGAGTATAAATCAAGTCTAGATATTGTGCACGAGCGATGACTTGCTCTTCCATTACGACTCTCCCCTTTGCCACATCTTCTGTGATGGAAGGTAATAATGACTTGATAAACCATTCAGCTAATAGATGATCGGGAACGTACGTTTTTACCATCCTACGACGACGTCGCCACTCATGTATATGATCAGATATGTGAGTGGCCGTTGTCTGTTTGAAGTTGGTAAGAAGTTTTGTTCACGTTTCGTACCTTATCGGTAATTGAAAATGGGTTAAAAAGGTTGTGGCTAAGGTACTGAAGTTGTCGAACGAAGCTCTAGGAAATTCAATGTACCATTTTGCCGCTGGACCCGTTAACGTCCTCTGAAAGAGGTGAAGCCTTATCGAATCATCATTTAGGGTGTTTGATGAACACCATAGATGAAATGTCATCACGTGATTCGATGGATCTTCACCCGGATTTCCATTAAATTTAGGAATATCTGATGGAAGTTTATGAGGAATCGCTGGCCACCAAGGGGCGTAAGCAATTGGATCATTTGTTAACTGGTTTAAATCAGGTAACTCTAAAGTTGCCACGAATGGTAACTGTTGATTCAGGTTAGGTGAAGCATACCCAGGGTAAGATGGGATTGCTTGAGCAGTTGGTCTTTGCATGCCAGCATAATGCATTTGATGTTGGTATGACTGATAAGGTTGGTGAACATGACCATTGTAAAATGGTTGATTTTGACCATTTTGAATGTACGGCTGTCCACTGTTCGCAAAGATTTGCTGCTTAGAACCTTGGTATACTTGTTGGAATTGTGGTTGTTGGTATTGCACCAGCCATGGTTGAGAAGCCATGTGTTGTTGCGCTATACTAACCGTTGGACCAATGTGTGGGGTAATTGTACCCGTCTGGACCTGTGTCGCCCCACTAGTTGGCGATTGTGGTTGATTCAGAGGGTCAAGGGGTTGTTGCATTACAACCTGAGAAATCTGAGGTTGACATACAACAGGTAGCGTTTGAACTTGTGACACTGTCACAATAGCTGGTGTAGTTGGGATATTCGACATAGGTACACATTGTTGCATCGAATACACAACCCTTGGTTGTTGAGGTAGTATAGGTACCCAACCACTTGAGGTAATTCCAGTATAACCTGAATATTGTTGTGAACTCCCGTATGGATATCCTCCCGGAGGGGATAATGAAAGGGCATATTGCCCCCCATACGGTGGTAATCCAGAACTCAAGGAATTGTTTGCCCTTGGGGACTAGACTGCCCAAATTGACCTCCAAATGGATCAATTTGTTGAGACTCAACACAAGAGTTTCCGGATATTATTCCGGATGAAAAAACAGGAACGGACCAGACTGTCGAAATAGCCCCTGAGTGGGCTCCTTCTAGCGGTTGAGAGCTAGTTGGGACAGATGGTATGCCGGCGAACATTGTCGGAGTGACGACAGGGAGTTCTGCTGTCACTGTGTTAGACGACACAGTCCTAGATGTTGACGATTGTTCAGACATTTGGAGTCTATCCAAAAGATTACCTAGCGATTCTACAGGAACTTCCACTGGTGGTAGACTAACTTCTGATGAAGAAGGATATAGAGTGACCCCGACTCCAAAGTGCGTTGGAGTACTTGTTTGAGGATCTTCTACAATTTCTTCAATCGCAATCAAACCAGGTGGAAGGGGAAGACCGTCAGGTCCGTAAAATATTTTTGGTGCCGAAGAAGGGGTGGAATCGACAGCGATAGATGTTTGAAGAGTAAGACTCTCCGAATCGGTTGTAGATGGAACTGGTTCGGTAACACAAGTGTTTACTCTTAGACTAAGATCAGTATCACTGTCCCTCTGTCGCTGTTGAACTTCTTCTGTAGAGGCAGGGTTTCCAGAAATGTTTGGAGTAACCAGAATCTCGGATGTTGTTGGAACACTTGTTCTAACTTTAATAGGAGATTTCGAACCGGTTAAACGAGTTCGCTTTGTCCGTACTGGTTTTGATTCCGGAGACAAATACGGTTGACTCGTAAGCCTCCACGAACGATGGGGTTTCAATTGACTTTCTTCCACGATTGCGGATTACTTGATCAACTAAAATAAAAAGGGGAATTATGTTTCCAAATTAAATGAATTTTAAACGCTTTTGACACAACTTGTTTTTTCAGTTTTAAAGAGTCGAGAAAAAACAAAAGATGACTCTAGTCTCCTTCGATTTTTAATGAGCCTGAAGTGACAAGTGCTCAGATGGACCTTTTCCATTAAGGAGTCCGAAAAGGAACGAAAGGGATTGCTCTGGAGATCTAGGTAGAGGGAGTACCAAACCAATCGCAAAACTGCAGAATACTTTTTACGGTACGGCAGTCAATCTTCCCGAATGCTGTGTTCGGTGCATTGCGATCAGTAGGGCGGCCGACACAGCTTCCTATGGATAAAAGGTTTTAAGCCTATAGGGGTCTCCCAATATATACTCGATGGTACGTGGGAGCACAAGTCCGTACTGGCACTTATCGTCTCAAAGTGGAGGAATCACCCAACCATCAGTGAGGACAACAGTTACTAGGCTTTACGACGCCGGAATACGTCTCTAGCCTAGACCTCTAAATGTTGTGCGTTAAGTTCCAAAGCGTTGTTAGATTCATTCAATTTATTTTAAGTTGATCTTTCTTAGAAGTTTATCTTTTGGGATCACCACGAGATGTAGATGTAATTCCTAAAATGCAATCTAAAGATGATAAGCAAGATTTTATCTCTTTTCAGCAATGAAAATCCTAGCTACAAGGGGAAAAGCAAGGCACAATCTTTTCTCAAAGAGCAAAGAGCACACTGTAAATGCACTTTTCCTAAATCAAGCCAAACAGACTATCAATATGCAAATGCACATATGCATGTATTTTTTTTCACTTTCTTAATATTGATGCCTAAAAAGAAAGTTGATGTACAAATCTGAATTTGCTTTCAAGCGACAAACACAAACAAGCTTATTTTCGAAATCAAAAGGTAGAGAAGATTACGACACTTTATGATTTTGAAATAAACACTCATTTCGACACTAGAAAGTGACAAATTCAAACCAAAAGCAAAAGTAAAAGCATAATCGACTGTCAACAGCAAATAAACTTTCTCCTAAGATCAAAATCGACACTTACGACAGATCTAAATCCAAGGACGACAGTATGACTATTCTACTTTTTCAATGGAAAACTGTAAATGATGTAACAAACACACAAACAACATCTACAGTCTTTTTGTACAAAGGAGGTGGAATTAAGGCAAAGAAAAGGGGTTTTAAACAGACACACACTGATCACAGGTTGCAAAATCAGAGACAAAACTAAAAAAATGAAGCAAAGAACCTCAGCTGCACAGGGCTAGGTTGATCAGCGCACCTGTTACACAGAGAAACTGGATTGTAGCGAAGGTAGCCCTCTTGGGAACTGCGTTGAAATGCAGAATCTCTTCACAAAGCCTGCGCTGGGGCAGAAACGAGAATTCTATCCGGGTTCTGGGTCACGGTTTGCAGTTTAATCTATGGATTTTGGCCGAGTAAAAGCAATCAGTAATGCACAATCAGAGGGTGGATTTAAAGGAGGTCTAAGAGCTATCACAAAGGGTAATTAGATCATTTGTGAATCAGTTGTTCAAATCATAAACAAATCCAGTGAATGGATTGAAGTAGCAGGTGTCTACTTTGCATTTGATAATGGCAAATGCAGTTCGATTGCTACTTCTGTGTTTATGAAACAAACAACAAGAGAAACACAAAAAAACTAACTAGACACGTTCCCCAGCGGAGTCGCCATTTTGTTAACGGGAAAAGTGTCTACTCAGAACGCCCCTATCCCACTGAGGTGTGACAATACCTTAGAAACAAACAAGGAAAACTACTTTCGTATTCTTCTTTATGAACTATAAACGAAGAGGAATAGGATGAACCAACCTGTGTCTTGCGCTAGTCCTTTGATCCAATCTCTCTCCTCTTTGATAGCTTCCAGCTACCTGCTCCCTTACTTGCCCAGCTTCACCAAGTTCCTGCAAGATCACAGAAGAGGAAAACTACACAAAGACATGGATTTATATTCATAAATAGCTTAGGATCAGATTTAAGCTAAACATGCAAATATAACAAAACATCATTGGTACACAAGCATGTAGGAGAAACTAAAATAGTTTTATTGATATAACAAGAAGGTCCAGGAGGAGTTACAACCGATGATTCCTGATCCAGCATCAACCCCCCAGCAAAAAAATCCCCTCTTCACCTCCAACAAAGCATAAATCACCCAATACACTGATCTCTATCTCAAAACCAACAACAATTCTCTGCAATGTACAAAATTCCAGCCTTTGGATCTCTGGGATGAGGGATTTTACTAGTGGCTTCTCTCTATCAGTTCTTGTTTCCACTTGGAGACTGAGAGCCTCTTACTCATCCTTGGTCGAACTTAGTGAGGCAAGTGTCATTGGGGAAGATTCTGGAAGCTTCCATTGTCTGTCCACCTCGCGGAATGACATTTCCATTTGTAATTTCCTGATCAGTGCACCCTGGTAGTGCATTTAGGTGCGTTGCAACGCACCTAGCTAGTGTACTTGGGTGCTATGCAACGCAGCTAGCTAGTGGAGCAGCTGAAATGATCCTGATTTGACTGATTCTAAGCAGTTTCTGGTGGAGAACTTCTGGGAGAAGCTATAATTGGTTGACCTTGTTCCTCTAGGGGTAGGAACAACACTTTTAGGGACTTAAGATCCCTTGGTTTATGGACATTTCATGCTTAGAGCTGTAAGGCACAAAAATGTCTATAACATTTCCCCTTTCATATACTTTGTTATAGCTTGAGCTTCTTCCTTTGAAGGTTTAGTGATTCAACCCTTATCGTGTCCAACGAATTCATTTTCAATGAGGATCAAATATGTCCTCTTCTTCCATGCAAGAAAGTTTGATGACCCAACCAATTTATTTCATTCCTTGTAGAATGAAGTCATTTTGATATATTCAGACATAGATATAAAAATACTTACTTGTCAAGTGAAGATACTCATTAATGATGAAATCTTTCAATTGATGCCTTTCTTAATGATGTTGATAATAAAATATGTCTTCCTTCAAGTATTCTTTGGATAGTGATCCTTGACTTAAGAGGAGGGAAATCACCTTGATTCATTGATGATGATAGTAGTGCTTCTTCCTACTTCCCTTGGATATAGATACTTCAAGATGTTTCAATGTGTAGTTATTATTTGAGTCGAGATATGGTCGTTGAGATATTTTATTTTTGATGATGATGTAAGCTTCTCAAGAATTATTCAAGTGTGCAACCCTTCTTTCACTTTGGATGAGCTAGGGTTTTGGGGTCTTCTTTTCTTTAAGATGTGATGATATTTGAAATGAATAGTCCTTCTTGATTGTCCTTTGTTTGGCCCTTATGTATCCCTTCTTGATGATTAAATGTCCTCTTTGGTGTCTTGAAATTTCTTGATAGTCCTTTTGATGGTCCTTATTCAAGCTGCTTTTCCTTGATGTAATCACCTTAGCTCTGATACCATGTTGAGAAATCTAGGGCAACTAGATTAGGTGATTTCTCTTCTTTTGATAACTACTTGTGATATATTTTTTCTTAACTTGATTAGCTTCTTCCTTATATGTATTACTTTTAATGTTCTTATCATCAAACAACTATCAAATCATAAATAGAAGTGAGACAAGGCGACGTAGGATGTAGGTAGTCCTCCTAGGCCAAAACCTCTCCATGAGAGAGGAAAAGCCACAAGAATTCTTCTCTTCTTATAGAATCCTCAAATGAATAATTCCAAGACCTAAGGCCCTTGATAAATACCATTGATAAATACCCCTCCAAGACTAAGTCAACCTTTCTCCTTGATGAGATTTCTTTCCAACAATTTTGACCCCAACAACTTCTTCAACAACTTCAACCCCAGTATTTTCTTCTGCAACTTAGACCCAACAATTTCTTCTGGAGCTTCAACACAACAGTTTATTCCGGAAATTTAACCCAACAATTTCTTCTAGAACTTCGACTCAACAGTTTCTTCTAGAACTTCGACCTAGTTGATTATTTTTGAACTTCGACCCAACAAATTCTTTTGCAACTTCGACCCCATTAACTTTCCGACACTTTGACTTGCATAACAACTATAAAATCCCTAACAAGAGAGACAAAGAGAGAGAGAGAGAGAGAGAGAAAGAGAGAGAGAGAGAGAGAGAGAGAGAGAGAGAGAGAGAGAGAGAGAGAGAGGCCCAACAATTTGATCTTGCTCTTTTTCTTCATTTTCATTCTTAGCTAGCTTCTACCTTGAGGAGATTGAACTTGCTTGAGAGTGTGTCCAAATGAGGTTGAGTTCCTTCTTATATATAGGATTTTGACGGGTACAAATTATTATCTTTAGGCTGACTTATACCTTCATGTAGGCCAAACTTTTGCTACTTGTTTGAGAAGGTCTTGGAGGGCATTTGAATCTATTTTTGACTCAAATATTTTTTATTTACAATATGTAACATGCCCAAAAGGGGTCTTCCATACATGAAAATGACTCAATTGACTTTTAGACTCAATAAAAATCCCTAGAAGCACTCAATGGGTGCTTGGCCTAAATATAAATTTTCCTGAGCATGAATCCCATGCCTCAAGGATGACATTTATAAATTTATTTTCTCTTTACATCAAATACATAAAATAATCATTACATATGTCATTATGAAGATTGAATCTAGTTACATATTTCAACAACATCTTCGTGGATATTGTGGTACAAATGATAGAATGTTGGGCCTTCAAATCCATATTTGATTAATTAGTCCCAAGTGAGGGTGCGCTTTTGTATGAGAAGCCAAAGACAATATGCTACTTTAGGCCAAAGCTTTTGATACCAAATTCATTGTCAGACTTTCTGATAGGGTATACATGTGTGTCCTAAAACAGGAGAGTAATTTTTCTTAGTGGTGAACATACCATTAGATTTGTAACCCCACTAGAGTTTTCTTGATCCTATTTGAATTATAATTTTCCTTTTTTGGATATCTTCCCTTAATCGGTTTGTGTTAATGTAGTTTTAATCATCCTGATAAGGTCACTAATCCTTATCCTTCTAGGTTCTTTAAGGGGGTCAGGGAAATTTTCTTGCCAATAGTTAACAAAATTGATCAAATTATGGGATTTCATTGCATTTTTGATATGGAAGAGTGAACCATCATTAATTAATTTACGAAATTGTTTCCATGAGTCCTCCCAGAAGAGGGTTGACTTTCCCTCTTGAATATCCCAAAAACTGTGTTGTTGATCAAGTCATTTATAGTGTTGGCATGCTTCTAAATGGATGATCCTGGCATGAGGGCTGTGGATCTAATTTTTTGCTAGAAATCAATGTTGTGACTGTATTTTTGATTCCATATTTTCTTCTCAGATTTCCTTACCACCTTGTATCTATTGATGTTTCAAAACGGGTCGCTCCAGACATCAAAATCTCGAACTTCTTGGCGGCTAGCGAGAAGTAATGGGAATTTTATCCCAAGGTTTATAGACGTGCAAGTATGGATTGAATCCATGCTAGGACTAGTGCAACTCAAGCTTCTCATTCGTCAAAGAAGTTGTAGCGTGCTAGGAACAACCTTGCAGCTAGAAAACCTAACAAAAGAAAGAAAAACATAATACAGACTAACTATCCTAACTTTAGACATCACATAAGAAAATATATTGCAATGCTTCTTACACACACACACACACACACACATATATTGTGTATCCCTCCTATTTAAAAATTGAATATTCAAATTTTTGAATTGATTGATCAAATAAGTGGAAGCACCTTTTAAATATTAATTATTTCTTGTATAGTTTAATTGTTTCTTTATGCATACATATTTGTGAAATTGAAATCTTAATCAATTACAATTAAAGGAATATGAAATAAAATTCTTTAAAACAATAACTAACTATAAAAAATGTTGTAATCTAAAAATTTAAAAAATTAACATATAAAGAAATTATAAACAAAATATAAAATTAAATTAAAAAAAACTAATTCTAAAATAAAGTTAACAAACTAAATAAAGGAAAATATAATAAAAAATGTAAAAGTTAATTGTAACTATTAACAAGTTGTTTACAATCAAGTCCTTGATATCGTAAAAGGTAGGATGGTGATGAGCTTTTTCTTGCACAAGAGTCCCTCCATATTTGTTTCTGTAGATCCACGAATTTGCAATCTTTATCTATAAATAATCTTTGCAAGATAATGACAGAAGGTTCGCTAAAGGTGGCCACAACAAGATCAACTTTACAACAACGAAAGAAACCTTTGTTCAATTGACTTCATTTCATCTTCAATAGACATTGTGGCCTATTTTTTTTTAAGTCCCATTCCTTGAAGAGATGCAAGCATATTGTAGTGATATAAGAATGATGTAAGTTCATGTGTCACAATATTCATACAAAACATATTGTAGTGATATAAGAATGATGTAAGTTCATGTGTCACAAAATTCATACAAAACGCTTCTAGCCACTCTTTTAACCCATCCATGAGTTCTTGCAATTTTAATGGTTCTATAGAATATGAAATGGCTTCTTTGAGCTAGATGATAAACCAAGATAATTATGAAGAATTTTTTTTAAAAAACTTAACAAATAAAACACACTCATTGCCTTAGCTCAAACCTCCTGTAAATCTCATATTAAATCAAACCATTAAGTACATTATTATATAATAAACTTATTACTATTATGATTTTCAATTAACTGTCTAATCTGAAAAAAAATCTACTGACATTACCAATCTTCTAAAAGCTAATTTTGAGCACTGATGACCCTAATAATTTGTTGCCCTAATTTTGCACATAGAACACAAAATCTACTGACTAATTAGTCAAAAATTACATAACAAGATTAAGAATTATCCCCAACACTCCCCCTTAATGATTAATAAGGGTTTACTATCTTATCTCGTAGTGCCAAAAACTAAGCTTTTGCAACTGCTTTGGTGAAGATATCTGCTAGCTGATCCTGAGTATTTATGTTCTTCAATTCAATATCCTTCTTATACACTAAATCTCGAATGAAATGATATTTCATGTCAAAATGCTTTGTCCTATTGTGATGAACCATATTCTTTACTAACTTCTTGGCACTGACATTATCACAATAAATGATTGTAGGGTGAATTTGCTTTTCTCCAATTTCTTGCAAAAATTTTATGATCCAAAGAGCTTGTGTACTTGATGAGGTAATTGAAACATACTCTGCTTCTATGGATGAGAGGGAAATAATGCTTTGTTTTTTTTAGCTCCGGGTAAGAAAACTAGAACCAAAAGAGAAACAATTTCTAGATGTGGACTTACAGTCGTCAATACTACCTCCCCAATATGAATCACTAAATTCAACAAGATTGAACTTTTCAGAAGAGTAGTAATGAATACCAAAATTTAGAGTGCCATTCACATACCTTAAAATCCTCTTAGCTGCCTTCATATGTATTTCAGACGGATTTTTCAGATACTTTGAAACAAGTGAAACTGAATATGTAATATTAGGTCTTGTGTTGGTTAGAAATATCAAGCTCCCCACAATACTTCTGTAAGTTGTCTCATCAACTAAATCAACACCATCATTTCTGCATAACACTAATCCATGAGCACTTGGAGTAGGGGATGGATTACAATCAAGCATATCAAATTTCTTTATTATATCCTGTGCATACTTTGTCTGACAAATGAAAATCTCATCCTTACTTTGATAAACCTCCATTCCTAGAAAATATTTCATGATGCCTACATATTTCATCTCAAATTCATTCAACATAGAAACTTTAAATTTATCATTCATCTTTGAACTACTACCCATATACAATAGATCATCAACATATAAACTTATGATTAGAATATCAATACCTTCTTATTTGTAGTAAAGGGTAGGATCACTCTTACTTCTTTGGAAGCCATTTTCTTGAAAGTATCCATCAATCCTAACATACCACGCTCTTGGTGCTTGCTTGAGACCATACAAATCCTTCTTCAACTTGTAGAAATTATTCTCTTTTCCTTCCACTTCAAAACCTTGTGGCTTCCCCACATATACTTCCTTTTCTAAGTACCCATTCAAGAAGGAAATTTTAACTTTCATATGATGTATGCTCCACTTTTTCTGAGATGCTAACAAAATCAACATTCTAATGGTCTCTTGTCTTGCTACTAGTGCAAATGTCTCTTCATAATCAATTCCATACTTCTATGTGAATCCTTTAGCAACTAATCTTGCTTTGTGTCTTTAAACACTCCCATCACTATTAAATTTAGTCGTGTAGACCCATTTGGTGCCAATATTTTTCTTGTCATGTAGAAGCTCTATCAACTCCCAAGTGTCATTCTTATGAATTTAATCCATCTCTTCTTGGATGTCTTGCACCCAAACCTCATTAATACATGCATCTTCAAAATATGATGGTTCAAAATCAGCCTTGGCTAATAAAGAAAAATCCACTATCCCACCTATTGGGTTTTCTTCATGTGCTTGATTTTCACTCCACTAATAGATATCACTCAATATTCTTACCTTCCTTGTAAAATTGGAGAAGAAGTTGTACTTGTACTTGATACTGAAAAAATTTATGAAGGGTTTCTTGGTGGAGTTAACCCACTAGTTACAGAAACACTAGTTGGTTGCTCATGATCAATATCAACAATTATATCATCATTCAAAACATATTTTGTCTTCTCAACATGACCTTTTTGATGACCATAAACTCCCCCTTCATTAAAAATGACATCTCTTGATACAATAAGCTTGTTAGGGAGAGGATTATACAATTTATAAGCCTTGCTTGTCTCACTATACCTAATAAAAATACATAACTCACTCTTTGAATCTATCTTTTTTCTATTTTGACCAGGTACATGCACATAAGCCAAACAACCAAAAAATTTGAAATGATTAACATTAGGCCTTTTCCATACCAAGACCCATAAGAAGTCATTTTTTAGTGCACTAGTGGGGCTACAATTGAGGATGTACACTGTTGTAGCAACTACATCTCCCCAATAATAATTGCTCAATCCCTTAGTTTGTAACATGCACCTTTCCATTTCAACCACAGTACAATTCTTCCTTTCAGCTATGCCATTCTTTTGGGGTGTGTATGTAGTAGTATGATGCCTCCTAGTGCCATTCATATCACAATAACTCTGGAAATATTTTAAGCAGAATTCTCCTCCATGGCCAATCCGCAAACATTTGATATTGCACCCTTTCTCATTTTCTATGAGGGATTTGAACTTCTTGAATGTATCAAGGGCTTCACTTTTGGCCTTCAAAAAATATACCCACCAATTTCGTAAGTAATCATCAATAAAAGTGATGAAATATAATGACTTACCCAAACTCTTAGTCTGCATAGGACCACATATGTCTGAATGAAAAAACTGAAGTGGGTGATGAGTCCTCCATGTAGTTCCCTTTGGAAACATTTCCCTTGCATTCTTGGCTTTAGAACATCCTTCACAAACCTCCTTATTCTCCTCTACCTTGGGCAAACCAAAAACTAATGCATGCGAGGTTAGAAACTTCAAACTGTGAAAATTTAAATTCCCATACCTGAGATGCCATAACCAACTTGAATACTCATAAGCCATATTTTCAAGATTGTTGTTATGTTCATCAAGCCTTAAGGGAAACATCCTATTTCTTATCATAGGCACAATAGTGATCACCTTATTTCCCTTATTGTTATCATAGATAGTACATGTCTTATTTTCAAAGACTACTTTATAATTTTTCTTACATAGCTGCCCAACACTCAACAAATTATGCTTCAATTGTGGAGTATAATAAATGTCATGAATACTCTTTATACCTTCTTTTTTTTGGACCTCCATAAATCCTTTGGAAACAATCTCCATTCTATTATCATCACCAAGCTGAATCTTGGATTTGAAACTTCCATATTTTGTTAAAAACAACTTTTCATTCCCTGTCATATGGTTAGAGCATCCAGAATCTAGGTACCAAACACCTTTACTAGTATTTTCACCTTTGGCATAAGATAAAAATAAGTGATCTTTAGGATACTCACTACTTTCTTGATCATAGTTAGCATTTTTACCTTCTTTCAATATGAATTCTCTTTCAAAGTGGCCATACCTGTTACAATAGTAACATTGAACATTTCTCTTACCAAATCTACCTCTACCTCTTCCTCTTGAGCCACTTCTTCCTTTACCTCTTCAAGAATTTTGGCTTTGCCATTTACCTTGACCTTGATTTTTTTTGGCACTACTACTGCTTGCATCTTCATTCTTTGTAATTTTTAATTTAGAGGAAAAAACTTTCTCTACACCTTCAAAAGTGTCCTTCAATATTTCTTCATGAGACATCAAGGATCCAACCAATTGATCAAACTGTAGTTTTGTCAAATCCTTGCTTTCTTCTATGATTATGCAAACATGCTTCCATCTAGGTGTTAAAGATCTCAATACCTTTTTAATTAAAACTTCATTACTTACAATTTCTCCAAGTGTAGCCATTTCACATCTTTGACTAATACTTTCAACTTCTTACATCTTCAAATTCTCAAACTCTTGCTTCAATGTCTGAAGCTTGACCACCTTAACTTGATCACTACCTTCGTAAGATTCTTGTAGAGTCTGCCAAGCATCTTTGGCAGTTTTTTCTCCTGATATTCTTGGAAATAAGTTATTATCAAGAGCTATCTGAATGTGAAACAAAGCTTGATCATTCTTCTTCCTTGCTTCCTTTCTAGTTGTTCTTTCACTAGCTCTAAGGGCATTCCAATTAGTTGGCTCCTCATAACCTAATTCAACAATCTCCCACAATTTTTTCTATTCTAAAAGGTCAACATCTTAATGCACCAATAATGATAAACATTCCCATCAAATTTTGGAACGGGCATCTAGTTAGAATTCAACATGATTAACTTTGGCAAAATTCCAACAATAAAACTTTAACCCAAAACAATTTTACCTGCTCTGATACCACTTGTAGAATATGATATGGATTCTTTGAGCCAGTTAATAAACCAAGATAATTATGAAGAAAAAAATATAAAAAATGAACAAATAAAATACACTCACTACCTTAGTTCAAACCTCTTGTAAATCTCATATTAAATCAAACCATTAACTACATTCTTATATATTAAACTTATAAATAATATGATTTTCAATCAACTGTCTAATCTGAACAAATCTACTGACACTACAAATCTTATGAAAAATAATTTGAGCACTGACCACCCTAATAATTTGTTGCCCTAATTTTGCACAGAGAACACAAATATGTTGACTAATTTGTGAGCAATTACATAACAAGATTAAGCATTATCCCCAACATATTCCTTGTATAATTTTTTTGACAGACACATGTACAACCTATCCACTTCATTTGCAACTCCTTCTAGCAAAGGATCTTTCATAAGACATGCTCAACACTAACATAAAGCATCTAATGATGTAGTTTTCTTTCACAATCGCAGCAAAACATATCTTTGTTGGTATCCATTGAAACATCATAGAATTCAATTGTCAAGCAGAGATAGATATTGCAATAACTCACCGGAATTATTTCTAGAGGAAAATATAACAGAGCTTGGGTAACATGTAAATCAAAGGATATCCACACCAAGATTCATGTATTAGTTAGCGTGCTCCATGATTTCAATGACACAAACCTCTGTTATGGTAAATATGGAATTCATCTACCCACAATGACTTGTATTGAATACTCTTTAAAAACAACCAAGATTCAACCCATTCAAATTTTTTGGTCCCCACAACATTTCGGTAGCTAGTATCATCTGGAAATCAATAGTCCTCTTGCCCAATACTTTATCATAAACTCCAATTGAACGTAAGAAATGAACCTTGGGAGCAATGTTATTTCTCAAATTAAGCAAAAAAATAGAAAGTTTTTTTTTAATAGTCTCCCCATATGAGAGCATTGAACTCCAAAATAGAATAATTATTTCACAAGAGGCTTCCTTTTGTTTCCTTCTAGTATTCTGCTTTGTTAATCATGTCATCAAAAATTGAAACAACTTTGACAATCCAATGATGTTTAGAAAGAGCATGAAGAACAATATTGTATACAACCAAATTGCAATCCGCCCATTTTCAATCATCTTGTTGAAAAACATAAGGAATTCATCCACTCATCCTCTCATCTCCAACATACAAATAAGGATCGTATAGGTATATTCATCTGGATTACAATGGGGCTTCTTCATTTTCAGGAAAATTCTGAATGCATTTTTAACTTGCGCCCTCCTAAAATGTTATTTTCTTGTTAAAAACAATTAATATCAAAACCATACATCCCATATGTTAGTTGGGCGAATAAAATAGATTGTATATATGCAACTATCAGTGCCAACATCTTTTTATGATGGCAATGTTCTCTTGGTGCACATTAGGCTTTCATAGTAATAGATTTATAAAATAATTATAACGCCAAAATGTCCGAGAATTTGACAAGAGAGACAATATGTTTCCACTTAAATTGTATTTTAATAACCGGAATCTTGAATATATTTAATAGTTCAAACTTGATAGTGTATACAATATTTTTCCACTTAAATTATATTTCGATAACCAACATTGAATACATTTAACAATTCGAACTAAGAAGGTACTTTCTTTTTGAATTGAGCATATTTTTCTTTTCTTTTTGTAAATAACTTTTGATATGCATTTTTACTTTAACCAAGAAGACCCTTTTTTTGTTTTGTAAGACTTAAATATAGACTCTTTTCTTCTTCCTAAAAAAACAAAACAAATTAGGTGCCAATTTCTTTTTGCATCTATTGTCAATCACATGAAAATCTATCCGAAAAGCTATGCCATGATTATGAAAATGGGGTTGAAGGACATAGTGGAAGAAAACAATATAAGGTGAAGAGGGTAGACTATGAAGTTGAGGCACAAAATTTAGATGAGATAATGCAAGAGAAGTTAGTAGAGATCAGATACATAATGTTGAGAAAAAAAACCGTCAACAAATTTCGAACCAACAAAGTGCATCGCTTACAGTGTGCAAGTGAGGAATTTCAAGGAAATGAAAGTTGAAGAACTAAGAACGTGGAAAGGGTGAAGAAAACTAGGAAAAGTATGAAATATTGAGAATGAGAACAAAATCTCGTTGGTGTACTGGAGGACAAGTCTTAAGAGGCTCGCACATGGAAAATCCAACACACTCATAATAAAACAAAAAGAAGTTTGAGGTAGAGAAATCCACGAGTGTGACAAGGATTTATTTTGAGCAACCGCATCCACATGAGAAAATCAAAGTCACTTTCAGCAATCCCTATAAGCATTAATAGAGGAGGTAATTGAATTTTTGTTGTTTTCTTGTTCTCATAAAAAACCAGTTTGTCAGTGATAAGTAATGCAAAAACATGTCTTCCTTCTTACCTGTCATTCAAAAATTGACTAAGGTATACCCTTATTTGTGATAATAGGGAATGAGGCTGAGGATAATGAAAAAGGAAAGCCAGAAAATAATAATGTGATGATAACTACAAGCATAAACAAAGAAGAACATTCGACGAAAACATGACAAAACCAAGAAGAAATAAGGCTCAAAATTGTGAATCAGAAGAAATAAGCATAACTTAAAAAGAAAAAAAGATCAAAATGATGTGAAAGAAAACAAAATCAAAGCCCATAAAATAAAATAAAAAAAGAAAAAAGAAAATGTATTTTTTAAGTATTATAATTTTTATATTTTTATTTTAAAAGTTTATTAATGTATAGGGTTAGGAATTCAAGGCATTGTGCTCATGCAGGATGATAATGAACATAAACAAACAAGTATTAAGACTTATTTGCAAGGTTCATTGCTTTTTGGGTGATGACCAAGCAAGGACGATTTTCATGCAATTGTCCTACCAACCAACAAGCATGTGTAGAAACGTCTGAGGCTTAATGAGAAGCCAAAAGTATTGTTGGTAGTGTTGCATGACATGCCAACCAACAAGCAAGGATTGTATATTAGACCATAAACATGAAGTGGTGCAAGTAAATTCTATTGAGGGCTTACTTAAAAAATACACCCATGCCATGTCTAACATTTTTTTCATCATGAACAAACGAAGGGATGCATGCATTAAAGGTTTCAAACTTTAATATTTCACATTCAATTGATCGAAATGACTAAGAAAACCTACGGCCAAGGGTAAGGGATTCTTTATCTATTTTATTAAAGAATCTATCACCATCCATATCAAGAAAAATTTTCTCACAATCAAGACCCAACCCATCATAAGTAAGGACTTCTTTCTCGATTTCACTAGAGAACAACTACTAATTCATCTATCACCCACAAAAGTGAAAGCATTCATATCAGGAAGAAGAAGATGGTATCAAGCATGAAGACATGGTCATGATGTTCATTACACCCAAGCTCTTGATCATAGGTGGCATAAGAGTTGTAATCAGGTTTCATATGTAGGGAGTCGATGGAAGACTCAAGTAGAGACTGGCTCGAATTTTGATGTTCAAGATAGCACATGTGATCCTGCAAATTCTGAATGATATACATTAGAAAAGAAGGATTAGAATGCACATTATCAAGATTAGGAGTGAATCTAGTTCTATGAGTTTTCTCTTCGTAATCCATGAAAGTGATCAAGGCTTGTTCGAGGCTTTAAACATTCTTTTCATCTAGCCACCACTGACAAAGAGGAAGTATGAAATCATAGTAATGTAAATAGGTAAACATATTAGTAGGTCAGAGAAATGTAGGAATGAGGTTGTAAAATTTAATGAACTGGAGATTAAAAGCACAAATTCTTTCATCTCTTTTCATGCACAAATGATTAAAGTTCTTAAGGTAATCATAGGCATTTTCAATCTCTCCAAAGGTTGAGGTAAACCAATAAGTGATTTCATACTAATTTGAGAGGCATCCATTCGACATGTCAATAAACAAGGAAGAAACATATCCTTGAAGGGAGTTTGAAAACAAAAGCATACAACTATCATTTTCATTGACTCCAATAATCATACATGCATTTGAGAACACACGAAAATGCTCATTCATAATAATGATTTCGTCACCATGAAATAAGGGAAATTTCTTTTTAAACTTGAGAAAAAGGATTGATTGGATGCTTAAACTTTGATGGTGAAGTTGTAAGCCACTTGTATGGATTTTCATATTCTTCCCAAGAAAATACTCCATAATGGTAGATAATCTTATTAGGGTTATAAGAATAAATGGTTGGAAAATTACGGCAAGACAAGAAATAATTAATGATAGCCATACTATAATTGAAGCAAAATGAAATGAAAACTAAAGGAGTGAAACTAATCATTCCCTAGAGTGGTCGCCAGATGATGTTGATGTTTCAAAATGGGTCACTTCAGACATCAACGGGTAGAAATTCTCAATGGGTAGAAAGAATTAATGGGAACACTATCCTAGGGTTTATAGCTGCATGAGTAGGGATTGAATCCATGCCAATATGAGCACGACTCAACCCTCTCATTCGTTAAAGAAGCAGCAAATTGGTAGGAATAGGTCTTCTGGTTGCTAGCAACCCTAACAAAAGAAAAAAAACAAAATACTAACTAACTAGCCTAACCCTAGACACAATATAAGAAAATAAACTACAATGTTTCTTATACTAGAAAAATTTAATATATTGTACTCCCTCTTATTTAAAAATGGAATATTTAAATATTTGAATTGATTGGTCAAATAGGTCAAAGCATACTTTAAATATTAATTACTTCTTGTATACTTTGATTGTTGCTTTATGCATGCATACTTGTGAAATTGAAATCTTAATCAATTATATGAAATATAAAGTTAAGGACATATTGAATAAGAATATTTAAAACAACAATTAACCATAAGAAATGTTGTAATCTGAAAATTCAAAAATTAACATATAAAAAGAGTATAAACAAAAGATAAAATTAAATGAAAAGGATCTAATTCTAAAATAAAGTTAACAAAGTAAATAAAGGAAAATATCATAAAAATGTAAAAGCTAGTTGTAACTATTAACAAGTTAAAAAAGGTAAAATAAATGAAATTACATAACATCACAACTAAAACATATATAAATGTAGAAATTCATTGTTGTACAAAGAAACGAGGTTACACATTTATACAAAGAAAAATATAATTGGAGTTGAACATTATTAAAGAGAAATAAACCAAAATGTTAGCAGTAATATTGAGGTGGGATATGACCAATGAAATTGTTTCTTATTGCTTCAAAAATAGGTACAAAGCTCTGCATTATGGTATATGTGTGTATGGGAGAAGGTGATACAAAGTCAATTTTCAATTAATCAACAACATGAAGGAAGATCATATGTTGAAAATGCAACAAGAAAATCTAGTTTTGACTTTGCCTTGGTAAGACTAGATTAAAATTACAATTTATATTTTAGCAGAATAGTTGGAAGTAGTTAACTGAGGTGAAATGGCTCTTGTCACTCAATTAACTCAATAAATTCGAGATGGAGGCACTTAAGTTCAGTTCTACATGATTGATTGTTAATTTGTATCAATCTATTTTAGTTAATTTTAGTTATTGTTAGTTTAACTAGTTATAACTGTCAAAAGAACTAGTGGAGGTCCAAGTTGTGGATGTGGAACTTCAACCACACTAAGCGATCAACCAATTAACTAATCAATCCACCCAAAACAATTGTTGCATGCAAATAATTTGAGTTACCCAGTTGAGATGTAGATTCCAAGGCATTTTACTATCAGATGTAGCATATTCCCATGTGTACGGGTGATGCATGCAGCCAGAGATTGACCTAAGGCTATTGCACAATTTCCTGGTGTGGAATTCCTAAAAATAGGGGAAATTTCCCAAGGGAACAATACAAGGAAATAGGTGTTTGGGAAGGTTTGAAATTGGCTAGGTGTTGGGCCAGGTTCAGTTAGCCGAGCAAAGGGATAAACTATACACTTGCAGGGTGTGCTCAGGCTTTAGCAAGAATTGTATTTCTTCTCTATTCTATGATTAATGTAATAGAGATAGTAAGGGGTTTTGAGTAGTTTCTTTCCCTTAGATAAATATTTGTGCATGTGTGATGTTTCCTTTTCCATGTCTATGATTCTTGTTTTAGATGGTGAATTAACTTCTGCGAATGAGTAGAATAGCTTCAAGTCTTGTGATTTAGTAAATTTCATGAGAAATATTGAATATAAACATTAATTTCTACATGGTATCAGAGTTGGAATCACTATAGATCATATATTTCGAAGTTTCCATTGCAAGATATTCGAGTTTGAAGATCATTGTTGCAGGTTTTCTTCCAGACTAAGAAGATGGGTTTCAATGGACTTAGGATCAAGTATGCCTTGGAAGGAACCTCAAACTTTTTTGCATGGAAGGACCACATGGAGGAAGTATTCGATGATAATGGGCTGCTAGAATACATAAAGGCATATGTAGCAAATCCCCAGGCATCGAATGCCTAGAATCTTGTTAAGTGGAAGAAGGATGTGGCCAAAGTGAGGAGAATCATATTGGAGGGAGTTTAGGATCATATTTTCTTTAATATCCATGGAAAAGAGACTATGTTCGCTATGTGGAAATAACTAACAGAATTGTTTGAGAACAATAGTGACCACAACAAACTAGCACTCAAGGAAAAGCTTCAAAGTATCAAGATGAAAAAAAATGACACTATTCTATAGTACCTAAGTAAGTTTACACAGTGTCATGATGAACTTGATGGGGTCAGTTTTAATGTACCTTAAGAAGACTTGGTATCTCTATCCCTTTTGGGCCTTCCCGAGAGTTTGCATAGCTATCAATATTTGGTAAATGGTAGAGAGAAACTACCAAGTTGGGAACGGTTATGGTACGATCTAGTGTAGGAAGAAATAATGTAGAACACCGAAGACAAGACTTCATCCAAGGGCGAGGATGAGGAGAAATGTGCCTTGGATGGAAATGAAAAGAAAGGGAAGGGGAAGAAATCCCAATCCAAAACAGATTCGAGTCAAAGGGGAAGAAGAAAGACTTGTCCAAAATCAAGTGATTTCATTGTCATGAATTTGGGCACTATGCAAGAAGTGTCCACAGAAGAAGACCATAGGAGGAGTAGCGGGTGAAGCTTTGGCTTCACAAATTGAAATTGATTTTACCCTAATTGCATGCATGGAAAGCATAGGGATGGGTAGTGTGTGGTATCTAGAAAATGGTGCCTTGTTCCACATTACAGGGAATAAAGAAATTTTCAGTGACTTGGAGGAGAAGGATCTCCAAATGCACATCGATATGGAAGATTATGGAAGGTGTAGCATGAGTGGTATTAGTACATTTACTTTTCAAAGGGAGTTTTTCTCCCCTCTTAGGCTCAAGGATTTGATGTTTGTATCAGGTCCGAGGAAGAATCTAGTTTTTGTAGCTATGTTGGAAGACCATGGCTATGATGTGATATTCAATAAAGGGTAGGATTTCCTGAGACACATCACCATGAGACAAGTCCTATGTTGGAAGACCATGGCTATGATGTGATATTCAATAAAGGGTAGGATTTCCTGAGACACATCACCATGAGACAAGTCAAGCAGGTTGGGGGTTCGAGTGAAGAACCTCTACAAATTAGACGTGGAATATTATGCAGCATTGAGTACAAAAGTAGAGAAGGTGCAAAGTCGATATGTCGAAAAATTATGGCGTAGAAGAATTGGCCATTTGCGTCATGGCGCTTTGAAGATCATGCAGAAGATTTCTACAAGCCTCCCTAAAGGATAACTATAGCAACAAGATACATTCAAAGGGTGTACATTTGGGAAGTACACAAAATCCACCTTCTATGATTAGGACAACAAGGTGCATGCAGTCCTTAAAAGTATCGATTTTGATGTTTGTGGACCATTCTCAATAGCCCCCACTACTAAGCACAGGTATTATGTCATATTTATAGATGATTTTTCCTAAAAGTGTTGGCTCTACTTCATGTAGAAGAAAGACCATAAATTCTCCAAATTTGTTGAATTTAAAGTACGTGTTGAAAAAGAAACTAACAAGAAATTGAAGGCTCTCAGGAGTGATAATAGATGTGAGTATGTGTTGAATGAGTTTAAAATTTTTTGTGCAAAGGAAGCCATTTTACGGGAGTTGACAACACCCCATAACCCACAATAGAATGGGGTGGTTGAGAGGAATAATACAAGTATTATGGGAGCGACAAGGGATATGTTGCATGACCAAAGCCTACCTATGCACTTGTGGGTTGAAGCATGCAACAAAATGGTCTATTTGTAGAACAAGAGTTCTCACATGATTCTTGGAATGAGTACATCAGTTGAAGCTTTTTCAAGGAATAAATCAGATGTGTCACATTTTAGGATCTTTGGATCATCATTTTACTATCATGTTTCCAAGGAAGCAAGGAAAATCTAGAGCTGATAGCAGAGTTCGACATATTTGTGGGGTACACAGAAACACATCACAACTATTGTGTGTACTTTCCACCCTCAAGATGACAATGGTCAGAAGGGATGTGAAATTTTATGAGGAGAAGGAAATGAGGTGTTCTCTTGAGAGGGAGCTTCAGTTTCAGCATGATCAGGAGGTTTTGGCTCCAAAGGAAGAACCTCAAGAAGTTATGGAGTAGCCACAAGAAAAGGAAAAGAGAGTGGAGACATCCTCTGAAGAAGAAACATACAAAGAATTAAGGAAGTGTAGCGGGGAAGATGATAGATTAATGCAGGATTCTAGAAAGAATGTGGTAGCACCCACATCACAATGCAGGGAGAGGAAGTCATCAAATTGGTACATTGGCTACATGGCTTTGATAAGTGAGCTTGTAGAGACTGATCCATCCTCATTCTAGGAAGTTGTATAGAAACCATATGGGTTGAGGCTATGGTAGAGGAATATGATTCCATTTTCAGAAACAATGTTTAGGAAGTGGTCCCAAGGCCAAAAAACAAATTAGTGGTTGGTTCGAGATGGATTTACAAGGTAATTGTGGCCAAGGGGTTCTCTAATTTTGAGGGAATTGACTATGAGGATACCTTTGCTCCGGTGACAAGGTACTCATCCATTAGGTCAATTCTAGCACTATCAGCGCAAATAAGGTGGAAGATCCACTAGATGGATGTGAAGACAACATTCCTCAATGGATTGAGGAGGAGGTGTATATTGAGTATCCAGGGGGATTTGAGACCTTTTATAGAGAGTTTCATGTGCGCAGACTCAAGAAAGCGTTGTATGGACTCAAGCAAGCACCCCATGCTTGGTACACCAGGATCGATAGTTATATCACTGGTTTGGGCTTCACCAAAAGTGAAGTAGATGAAAACCTTTATCACATTGTCATAGAAGGTAAAATATTGAATTTTTTTTATATGCTGATGACTTGATCCTTACTGGTGATGAGAAGCTACTCAAATCTTGCAAGGAGGACCTTGCAAGAGAGTTTGAGATGAAGGATATGGGCCTTATGCACTACTTACTTCGATTGGAATTATGGAAAGTGAAGGGGAAATATTCATCTCTCAAGGAAATTATGCCAATGAGATACTTCAGAGGTTCCACATGGATACATGCAAACACAAGGAGAATCGTCTAGCAGGAAATTGGAGGAAAGAGGATGCTACTTCAGGTGAAGTAGTGGGGGCTACCATTTATAGGAATCTTGTGGGTTCACTTATTTATTTGGTGAAAACACAACCATACATGTGTTATGAATTTAATAAACATATCCAAGTAATGTTTAATCCAACCAAACTATATTGGAAGACGACAAAGCATGTGTTGAGATACCTCAGAGGCACTACTTAGTTTGGTCTTTGGTATAGACAGACAGAGGGAGTGAATCTGCAATCCTTCATAGATGCAGATTGGGTTAGGATTTCATCAGACAGGAAGAGAACATTAGGAGGAATTTTCAATGTTGCGTCAACAATGGTTTCTTGGTACAACAGGAAGCAGATATTTGTGGCACTCAACTCAGCAAAAGTAGAGTACATGGCTGCAAGTCAAGCAACATGCGAGGCTATCTAGATGAGAAATATTCTTGTTGGGTTATTTGGTTAGATGATGGATCCTACTGTGATTTACTATGATAATCAGAGTTCTATCAAAATCTCTGAGAATCCCGTATTTCATGATCGATCCAAACATATCGACATCTGGTATCACCATCTACGAGATTGTGTGCAAAGGTGGATTATGTTGTTGTAGTACATTTTGACGGAGGGAAAAGATGCAAATATTTTGACAAAGAATTTGTCAAGAGGAAAATTTGAGTTCCATAGAGGTAGGATTGGGGTCTGATAATCTCTTTCTTGTTGAGAAGGGAGTCTTGAAATGAAACAAGAAAATATAGTTTTGACTTTGCCATGGTAAAACTAGATTAAAATTCAAATTTCTTTTTCAGTAGGATACTTGGAGGTAGTTGACTGAGGTGAAATGGCTCTTGTCACTCAGTTAACTTAGTAAACTTAATTTGGAGACACTTGAGTTCGTTTCTACATGATTGATTTCTAATTTGTAGAAATCTATTTTAGTTAATTTAAGTTATTATCAGTTTATCTAGTTCTAATTGTCAGAAGAACCGGTGGAGGTCAAGTTTTGGATGTGGAACTTCAACCACAATTAGTGATCAACCGGATAACTGATCAATAAATCCAAAACAATTGTTGCATGCAGAGAATTTGAGTTACCCATTTGAGATGGAGATTCCAAGGCAGTGTACTATCAGTTGTAGCATATTCCCATGTCTACATGTGGTGCATGCAATCAAAGATTGAACTAAGGATATTGCACAATTCCTTAGTGTGAAATTCGTAAGAAATAGGGGCAATTTCTCAAGGGAATAGTAAAAGGAAATAGAAGTTTGGGAAGGATTGAAATTGGATAGGTGTTACGCCAGGTTCAATTAGTCAGGAATAAGGATAGACTATACACTTCTAGGGTATGTTCAAGCTTGACAAAGCATTGTATTTCTTCTCTATTCTCTGATTAATGAAATACAAATAATAAGGGATTTTGTGCAATTTCTTTCCCCTCGATAAATCTTTGTGCATGTGCAATGTTTCCCTTTGCATATCTATAATTCTTACTTTAGATGGTGAATTAACTTTTTCAAGTGAGTAGAGTAGCTTCAAGTCTTGTGATTTAATAAATTTCATAAGCAGTATTTAATTTACACATTAATTTCTACAATTCCTGTAAAATTGTCACATAATTAGTACCAATGCAATGATAATAATAGTGGAAATAATGCAAAAAAAGAAATCTATACCTTCATCTCAGATATTAATTAATTCACGTCTTAGGAAGTAGTCAAAAGGACTAGCCGCAAACCAAAAATTGTCGCCATACAAGTAAAACTCAATGCATGAGGAATGTATTAAGAAAATAAAAAGGAAAAGCCTCACTTACTGGTGAGGCCCTCACTCGAAAATTGGGTAGCATTTGGGTATAAAATATTGGGAATCCATATTTTTTTTGACAACCACCTAGTTTTATAACATTGATGAGATAAATGAATGGCTTAGATATCCATTGAGGAAGCTTCAATTAAAGTTTGGATGAGCTAGGAAGTTACACTGCTAAACTGTTTAAAAACTATCTAATATTTCATTTATTTGACATTCACCTTCAATTATTTGGCGCATATGTATTTCATGTAATCCAGATTTTTTTAAATAAACTATATATTTATTCCTCCTCTAATTATGTTTCCAAGGGATGCAATGAACCTAGATACAACTGGGTCATAATGACATCAAAACATTTCTAACTTCTACAATGAACTCAAAATTGGAGAACCTAAATTTCCAATGTGACTGTAAAATCATATGCACATTGTACTTAGTATTTACACTGAAGTTGAATTCCATGCTGCATCAAGTCCTTGATATTTTAAAAGGTATGAAAGTGATGAGATTTATCTTTAACAAGCTTCCCTCCATATTTGCTTTTGTAGATCCACAAATTCACAATCTTTATCTGCAAATAATCTCTACAAGTTGATGAAGAAGGTTCACTAAAGGTGTGTTATGATACCAGCTCACAAAAAGATAGAAAAGATAGATCAACGCCTTAGAAATAAGCCTCTTCTAGGGGGAAACCTCCTTTACATTACACAAATGAACAACTCTTGGATGATACAAATGACAAGACCTCCTTTCTATATATAGGAGTCTAAGGGGTCATAATATAATCAGAGCTAACATAACAATAATAATGTAAGGGCACAATAATAACAATAGTGGGCTTCTATGGGACCCAATAAAACAATATGGGGACTACATGGGCACAATAATATAATAAGGGGGTTGTACTAATAACAATAAGGGGTTACACTAGTAGTATAGGGACCTAACATGCCCCTCTCCTTCAAAAAGTGTTGTCCTCAACGCTTGAGTAGTTATTGATGGTTCTGTATAAAATTCTTGTCCTCCCATGTGGAATCTTCAGCGGGTAAGTTCTTCCACTTGATGAGATACTCTGAAACTGATCGATTTCATAGTTGTCGGGTTCTTGTTTCTATGACTGCTCCAGGTTCCAATATGATTTTTCCTTCCTCGTCAAGTTCTAGAAATATTGTTTGAACTGGGACCTTCTGAAATCCTTCTTCCATTCATCCCTTGCTTCATTTATCCAATCTGGTTGGATAATAGAAATAGCATAAAACAATGCTTCCACATCCTCATCCTTTCTTGAGAGTGCATCTGCAACAACATTTTGCTTCGCTTTTTTGTAGATGATTTCAAAGTCATAACCCAACATATTTGTGACCCAATTTTTTTGTTCTTCTAAAGATAATCTTTCTTCTCAAAAGTATTTAAGACTATCATGGTCCATTTTTACCTTTAAGTGTCTTCCCATTAGGTAAGGTCGCCACTTCTTAAGTGCATGTAGTATTACCAACATTTCCTTCTCATAAATTGCTTGCTTGAGATGTAGCCATAAAAATAACCAATCGCTTACATCAAAACTTCTTTCATTGTGATGTTGATTTGCCTGTTGTTTCATCCAATTATGCACCAAAGTGGTGTTATCCTTTAAAAGTTAGAGAACTTGTTGTTGATGCTCGATGTGATCTTTCACTGCTTGAATCTTTTTTTCTTGATATGTGCTTCTATCTTGAGAGTTTGAGGAGTGGTAATTTCCAAGATATGGTCGGATTCATTTCTTGATGCTCAATGTGATCTTTCACTTCTTGAACATTTTTCTTCTTGATATGTCCTTCTATCTTGATAGTTTGAGGAGTGGTAATTCCAACCAATTCATTACCAGATATGGCTGGGTTAATTTCTTCTTTCTCGATGTGAACTTTCACTTCTTGAACCTTTTACTTCTTGATATGTCCTTCTATCTTGAGAGTTTGGGGAGTGGTAATTCTTGTCAATGCTTTACAAGATATGGTTAGATTCATTTATTCTTTCACTAGGGTTGGTTCCTGGTGTATATCCTCTTCTTTTGATGTTTATTGATCCTTTTCTTCCTCCTCTTCATAATCTATGTAAAATAATTTCTTCTCAGCACACTTATCACCTTTAGTGTATTTGTAATCACAATTGTAACAAAGCCCTTTTTCTTTTCTTTTTTCTTCCAATTGTTGTGGTGTAAACCTTGTAGGTTGTGGAAGGCTAGGAGAAAAAACACTTCTATAATTATAGTTGTGAGTGGTGGGATTCCTTGTTCCCATAATTTCTCTTTCAATTTTTCTTGCCAACCTGAATTCCTTCTCCAATGAATCAGGTTCCCAAAGACAAACCTCATGTTGAATGTTATCCTTTAAAGTCCCTATGAAGACATCAATCCTTTGCTTATTTGGAATATCATTTACCCTTATATTCAATTTTTGAAAGTCCTCAATGTGCTCTGCCATTGAACCCTTTTGTTTGAGATTTATCAATTGGCTAAAGCCAATGTTTCTCTTTGTATCCTCATAATGTGCTATCATTTCCTCCGTGAAAATTGACCAAGTGACAAGTGGTTTACGAGAATAAATCCCTTCATACCATAAAAATTGATTCGGTTCTAAATATAAAGACATAATATGTACCTTTTGTAATAGTTTCACCTCATGTAGATCAAAATATTGCTCCATTTGTAATATCCAATTTATCGGATCCTTGCCATCAAACTTCCTCATATTGCCTTTTCTTGATTTTAGGAGCTTGATTTTGAAATGACTATAACTCTGTAATTTCAGATCTTCCAATTCTGAAATTACTACCTGTGATAGCCCTCTTCGTCCTCTTTCCAATGCCACCAGTCTGATCAAAATTGGATTCTCCAAGAAATATTTCTTCACAATCTCCCAAGATGACCTGATTATATACATTTTCAAAAGAGAAAACTTGTACGAAGTGCCATGTGTCATTGTTTCAACCTTCAGACCTGAAAATGATACATATAAATCTATAGGTCATCCTCAAAGGGAAATTTGTGACAATTTTCCCAAGGTCACTTCTTTGGAATGTAACTCGGGGGCCTGCAGAAACCCTAAATTTCTTGGACCATATCTCCGAAAATATAGCAAATACAAATCTGAAATTTGGGCCCAAGCTTCATCAAGATTAGTGATCAAATGGGTTTTAATTTCAGAATCTAAAACTTCGTAGAAAAAAAATTTCAGTGAAAATGTAATGATGATCTGTTTGAGATGGAATTCTAGAGCTTGCGAAAACCCTAACTTCCTCAGATCATATCTCCAAAAATATAGCAAGCCATGATCTGAAATTCGGACCCAAGGTTCAGAATGATTTCGCCGCAAATGGGTCTTGTTTTTATCTTCTAAAACATCGTAAAAACAAAGTTATAGTGAAAATTCCACAAAGACTTGTTTGGAGCAATGAAACCTTAGAATCCAAAGCTCTGATGCCAAATTTTATGAAACTAGCTCACAAAAAGATAGAAAAGATAGATCAATGCCTCATAAATAAGCCTCTTCAAGGGGGCAATCTCCTTTACATTACACAAATGAATAATTCTTGCATGATACAAATGACAAGACCTCCTTTCTATATATAGGAGTCTAAGGGGTCATAATATAATCAGAGCCGACATAACAGTAATAATGTAAGGGCACAATAATAACAATAGTGGGCTTCTGTGGGGCACAATAATAACAATGTGGGGACTATATGGGCACAACAATATAATAAGGGGGTTGTACTAATAAAAATAAGGGGTTACACTAGTAGTATAGGGACCTAACAAGGTGGCCATAGCAAGATCGTCTTTACAACAGTGAAAGAAACAATTGTTCAATTGACTCCATTCCATCTTCATCAGACGTTGGGGCCTAGTAAATTTTTGAAGTCACATTTCCTAAAGAGATGCAGTCATATTTCAGCAATCTAAGAATGATGTAACTACATGTGTCACACCAACTGTATAAACTGCTTCTAGCAAATCTTTGACCCATCCATAAGTGCTTGTAATTTTAATGATTCCTCAGAGAATTTTTGACATATACCTATGCAGCCTCTCCACTTCATTTCTAGCTCCTCCCAACAAAGTATCATACATAATAAATGCTTAACACTAATAGAAATCATCCAACATTGTAGTCTTCTTTCAAAATCACAACAAAACACCTATGTCAATATCCTTTGAAACGTCATAGAATTAAATTGATAGACATTGCAATAACTCATTGGAATTATTTCTAGAGGAAAATATAATAGATCTTGGGTAACTTCAATGACACAAACCTCTGTTATGGTCAAAATGGAATTCATCGACCCACAACAACTTGCATTGAATACTCTTTAGAAACAACCAAGATTCAACCTCTTCAAAATTTCTAATCCCCACAATACACTTAGTAGCTAGTAGCATTCGCGAATAAACAATCCTCTTTTCCAACAACTTTATCATAAATCCCAATCTCACATAAGAAAGGAACCTTGGGAGCATTGTTATTTCTCATATTAAGCAAGAAAATATAAAGCTAATTTTTTTTTTAAATAATCTCCTCACATGAGAGGATTGAACTCCAAGATAGAATAAGTATTTCACAAGAGGTTTCCTTTTGTTTCATTCAAATATTCAACCCTCTTAATCACATTATCAAAAAGTTAAACAAATTTGACAATCCTATGATGTTTACAAAGAGCATGAAGAACAATAGTGTATACAACCAAATTTTAGTGTTCCCATTTTCAATCATCTCGTTGAAAAGCATAAGGAGTTCATCCACTCATCCTCTCATCTCTAACATATGAATAAGGATTGTATGAATTCATCTTGCATGAAATGACACTTCTTCATTTTCTTGAGGAGATTGAATGCATTTTTAACCTACACCCTCCCACAACATTATTTGCTTGTAAAAAAAAAATTAAAATTAAAACCATACATCTCACATGTCACATGGGAAAATACAATATATTGTATATATGTAACTATTGTTGCAAACATATTTCGACAATGAAAACCTTCTCTTGGTGCACATGAATAAATATATTGTATATATGTAACTATTGGTGCCAACATATTTCGATAATGACAACATTCTCTTGGTGCACATTAGGCATTGATAGTAATAGAGTTATAAAATAATTATAACAAAAAATGTCTAAGAACTTGAAAAGAGAGACAATATTAGGCCACTTAAATTGTATTTGTATAGCCAAAACCTTGAATACATTTCCCAATTCTAACTAATAAGGTACTAGACAATATTATGCCACTTAAACGGTATTTCTATAACCAAAACCTTGAAGACATTTCCCAATTCAAACTAAGAAGGTCCTTTCTTTTTGAACCAAGCATATTTATCTTTTCTTTTTCTAAATAAATTGTATTTCTATAACCTAAACCTTGAAAACATTTCCCAATTCAAACTAAGGAGGTCCTTTCTTTTTGAACTGAGTATATTTTTCTTTTCTTTTTGAACTGGTCATGTTTTTCTTTTCTCTTTCTAAAGAGCTTGTGATATGCATCTTTGCATCAACTAAGAAGACCCTTTTTTTTGTTTTGGAACACTTAACTATACTCTTTTCTCCTTCTTCTTTTTTAACTAGAAAATTAGGTGCCAAGTTATTTTTCCAGCTCTTGCCAATCACATGAAAGTCTATCTGACAAGCCAAACAATGATTATGAAAATAGAGATGAGGGACATAATGAAAGAAAGTGTTGAGGTGAAGAGGGTAGATTTTGAAATTGAGGTGTAAAATTTAGATGATATGAGGTGAGAGATGTTAGTCAAGCTTGGATACATGATGTTAATGAAAATGGTCATCAATGGTATCCAATTCCACCATATTTATGCTCCAAAGACTTTGCTTATAATTTTTGGGTCCTTAAGCCCCAATCCTCCTTTTGACTTGGGGAAGACGAGTTTCTCCTAGGAGACAAGGGAATGCTTTTTCCAATGGGGCTCCTCCCAAAGAAAATATCATTGAATGATCTTGATGGTTCTTAAAATTCCCTTTTCAGGTGTTAAAACTAATAAAATGTAGATAAGAATATATTGTAGCATAAACTTTAGAAGGACCGCTTGGCCTATTATGTTGAAGGACCGAAAGGTCTAATAATTCAACTTTTCCTTGAGTTTTTGAATGATCTATTTCCAGTGTTTGTTCTTCATGGATGTTTCTACCATACGGGCTCCTAGAGACTTATCAAGTACATAACTAATTTGGTATCATCATAAGTGAGCAATGTGTCTTTAAATGACTAAGGGAGAGTTGAATAAGAAATTATTTGACTTGTGAAGATTAATAGTGGTGCTCAAGGTTAGAAAGAAGTCTTCATGGATTTATTTTATCATGATGGTCTCCTTAATAGTTGGGGTGCCCATTAACAAATTATAATCTACGAATTTCTAATGAGAGATGGGAAGATCATCTCCTAAGGTTATCAGGTCCTTAATCAAACAATGAGAGACAACTGAGAAGATGGAATATTTGAGTCCTTCAATGGAAAGGATGAACAAGAAGGGGGAAAGAGGGTCTCCTTGGCGAAATAATATAAAGGAACTGAAGGTGCGGGAAGGGAAGCCATTGGGGAGGACGGGGAAAAAGGGAGAGAGAAATATTTGAGGAAAGACCAACAGGCTTGAATGAAATTGGTGGTGAGACCATTTGGGTTTGGTGCCTTGTTTTTTGGCATGATCACAACAAATTCCTCTACTTCCTCAAGTGTGATCACTCTTGTAAGGGCCTCATTATGTCTTCTTGGACCTAGTGAGGGATGGAGCTCGTGACTCTTCTGATACCATCTAGTCTATTGTCATGATTTTCTGACAATAGGTAACTGTAAAACCTGACAAGTTCATATTCTAGGTCCTCATGGTATGTAATATTGTGTCCTACAACATTTTGAAGAAAGAAATTCTTTTTGTGATGGTGGTGTTGTACGATGGACTTCTGAAAAAAATATGGTATATTTCTTGCCTTCCTTAAGCTAGCGTATGTGCGATTTTTTATGCCAAATGATTTCTTTTCGAATGCATTATTTTCTAACTGAGTGAGTAGCTCTCCTTCTTCTATCAAATTTTATAATCACCATTATACAATAATGTGTTATTAGATATACTTTATGCAGTCTCCAATCTCCTTTTTAACTTAATAAATGTTCCCAAAATCCTTCTTGTTCCATTATTTAATTTAAGCTTTTACAAATTTAAGCTTTTGCTAAAATTGGTATATGATGTAACCTAGTGTTAGGGTTGCTTCCTACCACCATGTAGGTTTTAACCCTACACAAAAATCACCTACAAACGAATTATTAAAGAAAAAACATACAATAGTGAGAACATAAAAAAGATATACACAATGATTTTTCCCCTGGATCCCAAAAATAGGATTACCAGATTGATTTTTTATTATGTTCCTTTCAATGTTACAATACATATATATACATGTCAAAGCAGTCATAAAACCCAATCCATTAAACCTGGATTAGAAAATAACCATAGTTCCCTTGACCAGATCTACAAAATACCATGGGCAGAAAACCATCATACCCAAAACCATGTGCAAAACCCATGCACAAAACCATGGGTAGGTATGCCCACCATTTTTGGTTCTGGCCCCCATCATTGGGTCTACCCAACTATTACTCGGTCCGCATAAAAAAAAAATCTTGGGGCACTACCCTGAACCCTGTGTAGGGGGGCTACTGCCCCTTGCAAACCCCCCTCGCTGCACTCGGTGCAATGTACAACGTGTAGCTCTAATCATGAAAATAATATAACACATACCCAACACGACAATGATGGAATTTGTCTAAGAAGGAGGGATCCCTGAGCCAAAATATCTCAATGTGAAATAACCTATTTGTTGGACTTACTTTTATATCTGCTTCCAAGCTTATTGACTAGTGATCTAATCCTCAACATGGGAAAATTGAGGCTTCCACAAAATGTCCTTATCCCATAGATATTCTAAGACAATGAACCTATCTAGTCTAAAAGTGATCTAATGGTGGCATCCTCTTCTATTATTCCACGTGAATATTTCATTGATGGTATCCATATTATGACATGAAAATTCTTCATTAGAACGAGGAAGCCTTTGGGAGTCAAAATCAATGATCAGAATCTGGATTAGGGGAAAACATTTGCTCAAAAATCAAAGTTTTCAGAATCACTGAAAACCTAAACGAATGCATACATCCCATTGATACGATCCCAACACAGCTCGTTTGACTCAAAACGGAGTTCGTATGAGAAAGTTAGAGCCTACTGTATGTTTTGTAAAATATGCAAAATTTTGTGACCGGGATGCTGACTAGGCATCTATACAACCTAGTCAACAAAACGAATATTCTAGGGAATATTCCCACAGATGGCTCAAACTGATTGTGACACTTATCGACACACGATTGATCTATGGCAGTTTTGGTGGACCAATGAGAGGTTGACACGTGGCAAGCCTGAAGGCTGCCACATGCCCTCTCAAAGGTCATATAAAAGTTTATATGGCAGGCCATGGAATCAAACTCATGACCTCACCCACACAAGCACCAAGCATTACTGCTGCACCACAACCATTGGACTAAACAATCATGGAGTGCAAGCACTATTTTATGTTTAAAGTGCCGAAGGTTGGGGGAGGTAACCACTAGAGTTAACCTCCACATGTGACCATGTTTGTAAACCGGTGGCCAACATTTTAGGTTAACTGTGCCATTCATGCGCTAACTGCAGTTTAACATTAATTAAACATGCTTACCACTAATCAAACTGTGGATTAAGTTGGCAGATATTTTGGTGGGTCCGATAAATCTGGAATTCCTCCACATTTGGCATAGTTAACTGGAGTTTCTTCAGATTTGGTGGAGATTTCCTAGGAAAAATTGATGAGGCCATAACTTTAGCAGTTTTCGACCAATTTTGGCTCAAAAAGAGTCATTCCTAGATGATTTGGATGCTTTGAACATAATGGAATAGGTTTCAAAGGAAAAAGGGCACTTATGTATGTCATTTTTCTATGTTTAAGTTTAATGAAGCCTACGACCACCAGGAGAGGAGGTCAAGCCTAGATCAACTGAAGTCCAATTGCAGAGCTTGGAAAGTAATTTTTGGGGTTTTTGAGTCTTCTCTATCTAATGGAGCAAGTTTCAAAGCCATTGGAGCACTTTAGGTGCATGTAATCAGAGAATTAACCATTAATCCAAAGAAGGCCTAACCATTGAAGCAGGTCCAAGGAGATGTAGCCTAGGAGGGGTGAACTCCTTTATCAACTTTGTGTTATGTGTTTGTTGTGCTTTATTTCTCTGCATTTTACTTGTATATATGTTTTAAACAACCAATTAACCTCATGAATTTCTCCAAAAATAAACATAATCCTTCACATTTTGGTTAATTTGAGACGATCCTAAACACGTTTTTAATACTGATGAGGGAGATTGCATAACATTAACAAGTTTTCCCAACATTCAGATCAAGTTGATATCAGAGCACTATTTGCTCATTTTAACCTTGAGATGGTTTGCCAATGTTAGCAGTTTTGTATTTGTGCAAGGAGAAAATAACTGTGTGCAAGTTTATGTGATGACAGCTTCAACAAGTGATGTTTCTAATCCATCTTCCTTAGCAAGACTCTTTGATGAAGAGATGTTGCAAGAGCTTTTCATCATGAGAGATAGGGTGCAAGGGATGTATGAAGATACGAATGAGAAGACTATACTTCAATTGAATTTGGTGTCCATGAAGGAGGATAAACAAGAGCTTCTTGAAAAGATTCGTGAGATGGATACTCAACTCCATGATGCCAAGGAAAACCTAGCCAAGAATTTGCATGAAAATGAGGTATGCAGTTCAAGTTTATATTCAATTTCTTCTCAAAATGAATTTTTTGGTGCTCTTGAAAGACACACTAGAGGAATAGGGTCCAAATTATTGATGAAGATGTGCTATGAAGTTAAAGGGTTAGGAAAACATGCACAAGGCATATTTGAGCCAATTGTTATTGAGGAAAGGCCTAGGTATTTGGGTCTTGGTTATGGAAAACATGATGGAGAATGCTCCAAAGCCAAGGAGGCACATGAAGGTGTTCCAAGAAGGACTTTCATTACATGTCCATTACCTAAAGCTTGTGAAGTTTTTGTTCATGAGGGATACAAAAGTTGTATACCCACTTTGCAAGAAGATGATCATAAGCACGCAACTAGTGGAAATGGCAAACAAGAGGATGTTGAAATATCTAAGTTCATTGAACCCATTGTTGGTATTTCGAAGAGAGCCACTACCTCATCAAATTCACCTCCTTAAGAAGGCGACAAAGGTGAACGTGCAAGGTATAAATATTCCTTTAGTCAAGTTTCTTTTGATTATAATAAACATGTTAAATCTTTACATAATATTTGGAGAAAATTTACATGTTCCTTTTGTGGTTTGAATAACCATATTGTTTCGAGGTGTTGGAAGAGGATATCCATACACATGAAACTTTCAAAACAAACAAGACATAAAGCCAAAGGTCCATTGGATAATGGAAACCATGTTGAAAATAAGATGCAAGTATTTTGAACTTATTGCCATAAGCAGGGTCATCTTGTAGACAAGAGTTGGACTTTGCATCCAACAAGTGATCCACGACACTTGAAGAAGGTGGAGAGATATTTTGGAAAGAATGGAAAAGAGGATTCCATAATTGATGTGGGTCAGGATGATACACATGATGAAGTGCAGCTGAAAGAAGCATCATTGAAATGGTTTGGAAAGAGATGGTTTTATTAACCAATTAAGGCCTTGTATTTCTTTTGATAATTGATGCAAATTTTGCCTCATTGATACATTTCCTTGTTATTTGGATGCATTTCTCTTCTCCTGAAATTATGTTGCATATTGCATGAAGCAAGATGTTGGAAAAGTAAATTTATGTTGACTCACTTAGATGAAACAAAGATGGCAATTTTCAGCTACAAATTTGCATGCATGTTGCATTCTTGAACTTGCATGTTTACACCAGGAAGGTGTTCGAAAGTGGAGTATGTTGAATCACTTTGTTGCAACAAATTTGGTCATTTAAGATCTTTAAGTACTCGTACATATCAATTGGATTCTTGTACTTTTGATTGTACTTGTGAGAGAGTTTAGAATTGTTATACATGCATGAGATTTTGTGTGTGAACAATGAAATTTTTAATTATTTCATTGTGCTTGAACATGCATGAGTGATTGACTTATGTTGGTCGATTGCTTTGATAATATGTATGTTGTCAACTTTAGAACGTTGATCATTTGCAAATGCATGAGTGTGGTCTTGTGTGGTCAATTGATTGTTACATGTATGTTATATCGACTTGGAAGAGTTGAATTTGTATCCAAAGATGAAAGGGAGATGTGATGAATTGTTTCATGAGAATGTGGAATTCTTGTTGTAAATTGTCAAGTTGTTGTACATCCTTTTTCTTGACATGAAATTCAGTTGTTTGAAGAATTATGTTTTGTCAACTTGTGTTTAGTTGATGGTTTATACACCAATATGTAAGAGTACATGGCAGTGTTCACATGATGTGACATTTGTTGCTTTGAAGAAGCAAACAAAAGAGGTCGTCAAGTTATATTCTTGCATGAGTGTTTTTCAAGGTTAATGGTGTTTCTTGTGATAAGATGTCACAGGATTTTGGAAGGTTTGTGCTTGAGCAAGAGGCTCATGATTAGCCTTCATTCTCAAATCATGACATGAGTAGCATGTTAATATTGGAGAATGATGGAATCAAGAAGAGAAAGTGGACAAAAATTCCAAAAAAATTGTATCCCTTGTCAAATATCAAATGGTCTACAATGCAATTTGATGTGTTGATGCGAAGAAGCGAAATATACAGTGAATGCATTATTCTAGATGTGGAATTTGGAACCGTAGAGGTAAAATAATGGTCATTTCTTTTCTTGTTATTACTGATATTGGAACTCGTTGCTATAGTTCACTTAGATGGGCTTAAATTGGAAAAGTGGTTTCCAAGGGGAAGCTTGCATCGAATGCATGTGTTGCAAAGGAGGAACATGATTCTCAGTGGGAAGACCATCAGTCAACTTTCCAAGCACCGAGGGATCACTTTAGTATAATAGGGTGTTTAATCAGTAAGCATCCAATAAGTGTTGGATTAGGTCAGCAACAAAAGGAGAACATTGGTTGAAGTGCCAAGCCATTTGCAAGGCAAGGCATGTCAATGAACCCAAGTGGTTGTCATGGAGATTTTTCCAAGTAGAATAAATTGATAGAACTTGGGAAGGAGAAGAGTATTCAAATCTCATCAGATAACCATCTTTTGTGGGTCCAAAAGTCTGCCAGTGGGAAGGAGTGATCAGAATCTGGATTAGGGGCAAACATTTGCTCAAAAATAAAAGTACTCAGAATCTCTCAAAACCTGAATGGCCACATTCGTCTTGGTGATATGATCCCAACAAAAATCGTTTCACTCAAAACAGATTTCGTATGAGAAAGTTAGAGCCTGTCGCCCGTTTTGTGAAACAGGCAAAATTTTGTGACTGAGATGCTGACTAAGAATCCATACATCCTAGTCAGCAAAAATAATATTCTGGGGAATATTCCTTAGAATATTCTTGGTATATTCCCACAAATGGCTCAAACATATTGTGACACTTGTCAGAATGTGACTGGTCTATAGCAATTTTGGTAGACCAATGAAAGGCTGACACGTGGCAAGCCCAGAGGCCGCCACATGCCCTCTCAAAGGTCATATAAAATTTTATATGGCAGGCTGAGGAATCAAACTCATGACCTCACCCACACAAGCACCACATATTACTACTACACCAAAACCATCAAACATAACAATAATGGAGCGCAAGTACTATTTGAAGTTTAAAGCACCAAAGGTTGGGGGAGGAAGCCATTAGAGTTAACCTCTGCATGTGACCATGTTTGTAAACTAGCGGCCATCATTTTATGTTAACTGCGTCATTCACGTGCTAATTGCAGTTTAGAATGAATTAAACATGCTTACCACTAATCAAACTGTGGACTAAGTTGGTGGATCTTTTAGTGGGTCTGCTAAATCCGGAATTCCTCCACATTTGGTGGAGTTAACTAGAGTTTCTCGAGATTTAGTGGAGATTTCCTAGGAAAAATTGAAGAGGCCATAAATTTGGCAGCTTTTAGCTAATTTTGGCTTAGAAAGAGTCATTCCTAGATGTTTTGAATGCTCTAAACACAATGGAATAGGTTGCAGAGACAAAAAGGAACTTTTGTATGTGATTTTTCTATGTTGAAGTTTAAGTAAGCCTACCGCCACCAGGAGAGGAGGTCAAGCCTAGATCAGCTGAAGTCCAATTGCAGAGCTTGGAAAGTCATTTTTGGGGGTTTTGGTCTCCTGAATTTGATGGAGCAGGTTGCAAAGCCACTGGAGCATTGTAGGTGCATTATTAAGAGAATTTACCATTAATCCAAAGAGGGCCTAGCCATTGAAGCAGGTCCAAGGAGATGTAGCCCAGGAGGGGTGAAATCCTTTATAAGGTTTGTGTAATGAGTTTGTTGTCTTTTATTTATCTACATTTTACTTGCTTTATATATGTTTTAAATAGCCAATTAACCCCTTGAATTTCTCCTAAACAACACATAACACTTGAGACATAATCCTTCACATTTTGGTTAATTTGAGACAGTCCTAAACACATTTTAAATACTAATGAGGGAGCTTGCATATCATTAACAAGTTTTCGCAACATTCAGATCAATCAACCTCATGAGGCCTCCCTTCTTTTCCTCCAAGGATCTAATAATATTAAAGCCAACTCCTATAATCCATAAATATGTACGTGATAAGGGGTGGATTTTCTTTAGATCTTGAAGAAATGTTAGCTTTTCATTTAGGAAACTTAGGCCATACATAGTTGTAATTTTGCCTACCAAATTGGAACCTGTAATCTGAAATTGACCTGAGAGTATACATGGGGATGTTATTAAATTTAAGATGATGATATCTATAGGATTCTAAATCATATATAGACATATTTCTTAATCGGATGCTTCTAGTTCCACTGAAGAAATATGTTTCCAACATTTATTTTCTATTTCATTCAATCTCTCACTTGAGCATTTTGTTTCCTGTAACATTATTACCAAAGGTTTTTATGTATGTATTTTCTCCTTTAACAACTTGTTTTCTCCTTTGAAATTAAGGTCCCTTATGTTCCATGTAATAATTTTTATTGGGAGGGAGGAATGGAAGGGAATACCTCCATCATGACATTCACCTTACTTGAGTTGGCCAACATATCACATTCTTCTTGAAGGAGATTTTTATTGTTTTTTTTCCTTTCATTTTCCTTCCTTGTGGCGTTGCGGGCATTCCTTGAAGTTGTGATTCTAGATTTAGCAATTTGATGATCTAAATATTTCAAAAGTCACCTCTTTGTGATTAATCAACTTCAGGTAAGTTTTATGCAACATCTATATTTTTTTTGGATTGTCTATAAATATTTTCCTTTAAATTCCTCTACCATACTTATCAAGGTTACTTCCCCCGCATCCATTTCCTTCATGTTGTCCTTTGGATATACTAGGATTGCTTCCTTTGTTACAACATTTTCCTCTTGTGGATCTTCTTGATTTTTTTCTAGTTCCTTCCTTTTGATAGAGATTCGATTTGAGTTCAGATCCATTGAGTTGGTATCTTGTGCTATGTTATCTATCATTTCCATGTCTTCTCCTGAGGTTGTGTATATGTTGATTGCACATTTTATTTGGGATAAACTACCTCCTATTGGCGAGGATACCTTCTATGAGTCACTACTCTCTTGAAACCCTTAGTATCTTTTCCTTTTCTAGTCCTGGGGAGTCTCTTTCTAACTCAATGAACAATCCAAAAATAAGTGGCCATATTCATGGCACCCGCAACACCTGAATGACATATGTTCATAGTCTATTACTTGCTAATGTAGTTCATCGTGGTATTAAATATTTATGGAGGCCATAAAGGGTTTTTATATATTCATATACATGCATATGCAAGCATATGATGCATACTAACAGTTCTTAGTTGTCCGTGAAACTTTGAAAAAGTTTTTGACTATAATCTCATTATATTCCAAAACTTCCTTGTTCTAGAACTTTTTTGGGTAATAAGAAGAGTCAAACCCATAGAAGGGTTGCTAGGAAGTCCTCCTTCTCTGGGTTGTATCTCTCTTTCAAAAAATGCATGTATAGCCCTATGTTATTAAAGAAATGAGGGTAATTTTCATAAACCCTAGTTCTTTCCTATATGTTTCTAAAGATGACTGAAAAAAAACCCTTTTCCCCTAATTCAAGGTCGACCTCCCCTTTAGGCTTCCATTTTTTTGACATATCCAAATAATTAAATTCATTTGAATTGCTGACACACTATGGATTTGTAGATTAAGGCACGATATTTTATATAGTGGACACAATTCTCCAATATTGTCAATCTTACTTCAAATTTTAGGTCTTTCATCACCTTGGATAAGCATCTACCCTAGTTTTTGTTTTTCCAATAGGCTCCCATTGAGGTTTTTTCCTTCCCTGCCATATTTGGTTCAACGAATTTTCCATTGGAATGTAGAAGTGATTGACAAGGTGTTGTTGTAGTAGATCCTTGTCCTTTTCTATCTCCTGATACCACATTCTTGTAGGAGAGGATTGTACACTACCCCCCCACCTCCCTAGACAAGTTTGCCATGGCAGGGCTGAGTTAGAGAGGCTTGCAAAAAAACCTAAGGAAGAAACCCTCTCACCACCATGGTTGTTAATAGATAAATATATTATGATGTTAAATATGTTATGTTAATTAAATTAACTAATAATATTTTTTTTTTCTCGGTAAAGACTAAATCTATTAAAAGAAAGTAAAAATATAGTTACAAGGAGGTCAAAACCTCAATTGAGAGCAGAAACTAGCCTTCAGCTCATCAAGACTATCCCAAGGTCGGGAGAACAAGTTACATAATGCCCAAAAACCATACATTGAGAACTGAACATATCAGTAAACCACAGAAAGGTGAGATGGTAACCTTCAGCAAAGCTGTCAAAACTAACTAGAGACCCAGAGGGAAAAAACAACTTCTGAACCAAAGACCCGTAGCAAAAGACACTACCAGAACCAAAGAAACACAAAGAAGTGACCTGGGGAGAAAAAAGAAAAGTTGGGGGAGCACGCAGGGCCGAGGAGGCATCAAAATACCACGTCTTGGCCTGAACCTTCCTCCACAAATAGGCATGCATTACCAACCCATAATTCACCCTCCTTTACCTCATCATCCATACCACTGCCACCTGGATGTGCCGATGAATGACGGTTGCCACAAGAACTATCAGCAGGGTCAACAGAGCCCAAGACTCCCTGGAAGTTGCCATCTGGTAGCTGGGTGTCATCAAGAACATTTCCCTCGACATGCAAATCACCATGATTGATCACATTGCCTTCGTCTTCCAGATGTTGCTCGCTGCCATGGCCGCCCTGAGAATGCATCGCTGAGGTGTGCACTGAAACGCTAGGCAAAGCCTCTTTCTCCGCGAAGATGATAGTAATGTTGGCTGAGAGAATAGGCTTGTTGAGGCTGCTTTGAAACTTGAAATGGGTGGTCTGGAAGGTGTTATGCAAGAAAGGTTTGCAGACAGAACTGGGCTGAGGCATAATTGCTCAAGCTGAAGGAGGGGACTCAAGAGCCATAGGGATATCATATGAAAGAACAGGCTGAGACCGCCCACAACAACCGCGACTATCGCCATAGCGACTTCGCTTGTGGTGGCGCACCATGGTCAGGATGTGAATGGAGACCGAAGCAGAGCAGGTAACGAAATAAGGAATACAAGACGGCCTGAAGGGAAACTGCCTAAAATTCAGGTAGCAGAGCTGAGCCTTTCAAAGGGAAGCTTGGCTTCCACATCAAAAGCCCCTCCAAGCCAAACACTGATGGTTGCAGTCGAACCACTCCAGGCCAAAACTGACGCAGGCTATAGCATGAGGACTAGGAGCAGATAATGGATGGGAGAGCCGATGAAGCCATGAATAAAACCTCAGGAGAATTTTCTCGACCAAAGTGAACAATAAATTCGAAGTACAGACTGATCAGCAGGTGCCTTGTGTGAGCCTGCATTAACCAAGAGAGAGCATAGAGGAGTGTGCAATCCTGCCACATGCAGGACCAAATGCCGGTGCAGGAGAACCTCTCCATTAATGATCCATTAATACACCCACATCTGGGTAAATTAACTAATAATATTATTAATAATATAATTAATTATTATTATTATTATTTCCACTAAAAATATTATTATTAATTAATTAATAGGTATGAATAAAATATTGTAGCAAGGTATTGATATTATCAAAATTATAATATTATTAATTAAGTTAAAGCATAACCATATGAATATCAAATATTATTAGAGTTAATAAAAAATAATATTGAATAAAATAAAATAAATTTATTAAAGATTTAGGAATATAAAATACTTAACGTAAGAAGGGAAATAGCGAGGAAATGTGAAAAAGGTATTTCATATTATATATTAGATCTCGAGGGGGGAGGTTTTCACAAGGATGTAATAAATTGATAATGAATAGTGGAAAATGTTAAAAAGAGATACTATAATAGATTAAAAAAATATTAATAAATAAAAAGAAGAACTAAGGTTTGATTACAAGTTTAAACACTGAAATTACTTAAACTAAAAAATAATAAAAAGTAACGAGTCAAAGGCTTGGTCTTAAGTTATCGACGTTTAAAATAAATGAGCAATTGATAATGAATCAATCTTATTAGAATTAGAATGGTCATTGAACTAGTAGACCCTAAAACTAGAGACCCTGAAAATTAAAATAAAATAAACAATAAACAATAAAAGGACCAAAAAATTAATAAACCAAAAAATACATAAATATTCAAAATTTGAAAAAAGTTCATTCTTATGAATCTAAATCAACAAATATGCAGAGAGAGGCTTGATCTTACTTTATCGATGTTTATAATAAAAAGTAACGAGTCAAAGGCTTGGTCTTAAGTTATCGACGTTTAAAATAAATGAGCAATTGATAATGAATCAATCTTATTAGAATTAGAATGGTCATTGAACTAGTAGACCCTAAAACTAGAGACCCTGAAAATTAAAATAAAATAAACAATAAACAATAAAAGGACCAAAAAATACATAAATATTCAAAATTTGAAAAAAGTTCATTCTTATGAATCTAAATCAACAAATATGCAGAGAGAGGCTTGATCTTACTTTATCGATGTTTAAAATAAATGAGCAATTGACAATGAATCAATCTTATTAGAATTAGAATGGTCATTGAACTAGTAGACCCAAAAACTAGAGAACCTGAAAATTAAAATAAAATAAACAATAAACAATAAAAGGACCAAAAAATTAATAAACCAAAAAATACTTAGAGAGAGAGAGAGAGAGAGAGGCTCTAGATGACCTCTATAGTCCAAAAAAGCATGCAATCACTACCTATAATAGGATCCTCATCATCATTATCATCCTCTAAGCATTAAAAATAAGATAAAAAAAAGCATAAAATGTCAAATCAAGATTTCCATTGAGTGATGGGTACATTTCTACTAGTGTCATGACAAATAAATTCAATAATCAATGTCATCAACCTTGAGGTACATAAAGGACTTGGTTCTCTTGATGCTCTATAGTTCAATTCCCCCCTATATCAGAGAGAATCCATTGGAAATGTTGCAATCTCCCCAATCTTAAAATCCTGAAAATTGTTAATTCTACTAAATTTTCAGTGGGATAGAAAAAAATTGTTCTCCATATGAAATCCAATGAGGTTGGAACCACTATCAAATATCCAAGAATAATTAATGTTAATGTCACAAATTTAAGTAAATTATACATTCTCCATTCTCCTTTATCCTAATAAAATATTACATTGGATAATTACATAGAATTAGTAGGGTTCTAGAGTTGAATATTTCTCCATTCATAAATTATTGATTTTAGGAAAAAATCACAGGGGACAAATAGACATCCCCTTTAGAGGGGGGCTACCTTGCCCTTTTTGAGGGGGAACTCCCACAAGCACTCATTTTGGGAAACACATTCTCCACATTAGAGAAATATTTCCCTCTACATTTCCTTGATTTTCCAAAAAAAAAGAACATGGGGAAACATTTTCTCAAACATACTCTCATGCTGGAAGCATGGGAAATGTGAGGATCATGTCTCCCACCCTAAGAGATGTATCCCCATGAAACATTAGATAACATGAAATATTATATAAGTATTACAATTATTTAAAACAAATGTGGGGTGAATTATATTAATTGTAAAAACAGGGAATTACATCAAGGATTACTATAAGTCACTTTGGTCTCTCACATGGGATACCATGGCATAACCAAAAATGTACTCTCCTTAGAGATGAGAGAAACAATAAAAAACTAACAGTAACTACATAAGCTAGGTTAATACATATATAATGACCTAGCTAGCCTCAAACAAAAATAGCTAAACATATGTAATCATAAACAAGAATCATATAAAAGTGAAGAAATGGGGTCGGAGCCTGAGCCAACCACTGGGATAGGAGCTGCTTGATTTGTTGGAGGTCTTATAGTTGTTGGTGGGATGCTGACATGTTGTTCTATACTCTCCAACCTATGGTTAATCCTCTCCAACATGTTATCAAATTCCCTGAAATTCTCATGGTATGTGATCCAAAGATTGGAGCAGGTCCATCAAAGACTCATGGCAGTCAAGGGGAGTCCACCCCAAAAGCAATTTCATTTCCCAATACAAATCTATCTTCTTCACATAGTTATTGAATCTTCCCCTTGTATTTCCAATAATAGGGATCCAATCTACCAACTAAGAAAGGACTTTTATCTGAGAGGGAAGTTATGTGAGAATAGGCTTCCCCCTCATACGAGGCTAATTCCTCCTGAACATGGGTTGGAGTGTGCTCATGATACCATGCCATGTATTATTCAACTCGACGGTGCAAATGGGTATGTCCACTACAAATTCACTCCTGATAATAAGCATCCCCTCTTATAACTCTTCCCCTTTGTCAAGGCATAGTGAGAGAGACACCTAAAGACTCATAAGTAGGCCATGGCCTATCTTGGACAAGATGAATTCCCCTATATAGAGCCACCACACACCAAAATAACCAAAAAATGAGGGATGAGTGAATTGAGATGTTGTATGCATGGTAGCATTTCTAGTAAGACTCACGTTCAACGAAATGCCTACAACATACCAACCCTTACCAACTCTCAGACACCAAGCAATAGAAAGATCGAATTACCACCAAATAATCAAGGCTTGCACAATAGTAACCTGAGATAGAGTAAATGCTTGATACCTAGCCTGGGTTGATGATAGAAAGTCAGTAGAAACCCTTTGAACCATGAGAGAGTAGATACTGCCAACTTCCAAAGTGATGCACCACCCAAAACAAGCACCCCAAAGTCTCAAGGATACTAACAATATGAGCTAGAAAACACCAACGCCCATAAGAACTACCCCATACCACACCAAGATAATATGAAGGTCTCCTCAACTTCCATAGACATCACCAGTACCCAATAATTAGGAGATGAATTTCATATAGAAATAGACTGCCCTCCATTCAACATACCCCCTACTAACCCTAGTATTAACTAAGTTTAGGAGGAGGTAGCTACTATGTTAACCCAATCTCCATGGTTTAGTTATGGAAATGGGGTCCAATTTTTTCTCCCTTTGCTTTACTCTCGAAAAACTAAAAACAAATGATACCATCACGTTTGTCTCATCGAGACAATTATGATGGTATAAATTTTTCTATGATCTGACTCCTTGATCCAAATATAGGTCCAACTAAAGGTTAGCCATTTAATTAGTTCCACCTCAACAACTTAGCCACGTGGAAATCCTAGTTAGACCCTCTCTTCCACATGTTTTTGTTACCATAGATGTGACCCATTCACACTAGTCACGTAATACTCACTATGTTGGAGAAATGACCCAATCCATACACATCAAGATATATGAAATTATTATGGGTGCAAGCCCCTCGAAGACCATATCACCCTAGAAACACTACTCTTGGAAATAACTCTTTCCACCCCTCGTTGTTCCTTCTATGGATGATCCTTTCGGGCATATATGGAACTTTATACACTGACTGACACTTCATAATGGATCATCAAACCATGTGTTCAATCCCTATTTTTACCTACACTAGTGGGCTTCGTCATGCCACTTTAGCTCGAGGATAATATGTCGATAATTGTCTACCATTCTCCACTCGAAAACTTTGAGGTATGGGCTATCTTCATCCTTCATCACTCTGCTCTCATGGAGGGAGTCCCATGTAACCTTCGAACCCATAACTATTCATGTTATCTCAACTAAGTGCAATTGGATGGCTTTCCCAACTTTATGAACCCACTAAAAGGCCCACCATTCCACATCATCCTAGGACCTTGACCTTGATAGTTCCTCCTTTGGGATCCCCTCAAAATATTTAGGGATAAAGTTTCAAGATATGTGGATGGATGTAATTTTTGTTTCATTCGATAGTTGGGATACCTCTACTTTTTCCCTTGGGCGTGGCCCCTAGACACATGGCGCTTATGCTTAGGTGCCTCCACACATCTCAAGGCTATAACTCCTAGCCCTAATTTATAAGATCTTGTTTAAATGATGCCCATCCCGACACATAATTGTTATTACATTTATAAGGATCCTTTTCCTAGGCCTCTGACACATGGTTTGTAAATACATATATGGATATATGAAAGCCCCTCTGACTATCCCTCCTAATCTTACCAAGGCCTCGACTAGACCCGCAATTATGTAGTTATATATATATATATATATATATATATATATATATATATATATATATATATAGAGAGAGAGAGAGAGAGAGAGAGAGAGAGAGAGAGAGAGAGAGAGAGAGAGAGAGAGAGAGACTTGTTCATTCATTTTTCATTGTATCCCATTAGATGAATTTCAAGTCCTTAATAGTATAGAAAGTTACATGCCTCTCAACCAATAATGAACAGAAAAACAAGTCCATGGGCGCATATAGGAAGCCCTTTTATTTATTCAGGAAAAAAATATATGGACGCATCCTTCCTCAAGAAGTAATAAATTATCACATTTCATGACATACACATTGAACCAACACATTGAATACATGTCAGTATAGGCCTTGGTCCAACACAGGAACTGCTACCATTCCATATCCATGTCTTTGAACAACAATTCTCATCAAGTAGGAACACCACATTACTCAACATTTTAAGTCATGATAAAACAATACAATAAACAAACATCAAGCATTCAGGACACAAGAGGCATCAATAAACACTTACCTTTTATAAATGTATCTAGGAAACTGAGATTGGGACTCAAATATCCACCCAACCTATTGGGATAGGGTCCCTAGGGTCAATTTTGGGTTTAGTTAACCAATTTTTGTAAAAGTTTTGTAAAAGATGTAAAGTCTCCGCGAAATGTGAATGTGGAGTGCGCAACTAGATATGAGTCAAAGAGGTTTTAGCCCCATATTTGGATAATTAAATAGGTAGGTTTTGAGACTCACCCATGGTTCGTGAACCATGGTATTGTATTGAAGAAAGTTATATATAGTTGATTCATAGCAAGTCTAAGAAGTAGCGAAGAGCAAGTAAGTCAATATAGAATATTTTTTGGGCAAGTGCTAAGGCAAGAAGGCTCTACTTCCTGTACTTAAGCAAAAGGGGAAGGCTCTTATAGCTAAGTGTGCAGGAGGCCTCGGTAAGTCCACAACTGAGTGCGCAAGGAAAAGGAGTTTTTAATATAAACATTGAAGCTTAATAAACACTGATTTTGAAGAAATACTTTGCATTTGAGTATTATTGCAAATTAAATTAATGTTATGTTTTTCGTTTACTAATGTGTTTTCCATGAAGTAATGTGCAATTTCTAAATGAATCTATTGAATATATAATATTTATGCATGAATTAAGTGATTATATGTGTTCGCGAAGTTAAGGGTTAATTCTGTTACAATTGGGTAGATTTGTGTGAAGGCAGATCTAGGGTTATTAATTAGTGTTTGAAAGTAGATAAACCACTTCCTTAGGGTCTATAAAGCCTGATCGCAGACCTTCACGAAGGTCTAGAAGCCATTTCCTTAGATTTATAGTGTCAAACCATAGAAGGATATCGATCTGCACAAAGGTAGATGTGAGCTATAAGATCTTAAGGTCACTTATCACATTGTCTCTGGATGCAGAAACTTGGTTCTAGCATCCCCTAATACTTGGGTGAGACTACAGCCTCCGCTATGCAGGTTGTTCCTGAAATGGCCAGAAGCTATGGTTTTTTTAGTTTGGCATGAATAACTCTGAACTTGGGCCAGGCCCCCTTAAGCCAACAAATGGTTCCATTATCGCGACCGAGATCTATCTAAGAGATGTGTGACAAATGGTTCCCCAAAAACAAAGAGATTGACAAGTGGATTGATTGAAACATGCACATGTTCATAGCTCAAGAGAATAGGAGTCTTAAACTATCCAAGGAGAAGTGGTTACAGAGATTTTTGTACACAGATGAGATCGGCACATTCTTCTGTTTTTTCCTTGGAGAACTACATGAGTGGTTGTCTAAATTGGCTGATAGTCAAGGAACATGGAGGCTTGGTCATATAGTGTGGCCTCTTGAGCTGGTGCAACATCCGAAAGTAGTAGAAAGAATATTCACACGAGCTATGGATCACTAGATTGATCTTACATTGGGAAGCTTCGTGACTTATTTCACAATTGACAGGAATATTAGTTATAGCGAAGCAAAACGAAGGATATTTAAAGGACCGCGAGTCAAGTATTAGAAGTCATTAAAGAATACGATTAAAATGTTGTTATTTGAAAAGAGGCTTATGTAGTTACCTTGATGTTTGGGGCTACGTGAAGTGGGAGATTCTTTAGAAGAAATGGAGGATCCAACCCAGAATATAGTCCACTCATTGAACCCCCTTCAAGCCATGATGAAGGGATGGTGCTGACTACACCGTGAAGTACAGTTCAGTTAATTATGCAGGGTATTCCGAGGATACCTCATCCATCCACTCCACCTCCACCTCTTCCTCATACAGCTATGTCTTCACTGCCTCCACCTCCATTCCCACCATTCAACATAGCGAATGCAATGAAGATGCTGATTTTTAAAGGAACAGGGAGTGAAGATCCCAAACCATTTTGATTTGTCGTAGGAGCTATTTGACAACACAATAGATTATGGATGATAATATTAAGAAAGCGCAACTAGTTAGAGCCTTGCAGGATCACACATTAAGATGGTATATCAATTAGTGCTTTGATAACCCCAACGCGACGTTGGTAGATACCCAGCTAGCTGGGGAGTTCAGTAAGACGAAGTCAAAGGCATGGTTGGTAATTGAATTTAAGGAAATATGATAGAAGATAGATGAGACACCTTAGGACTTTGATCAGAGGTTGAAGTGCCTGATCAGGTAGGAAAATATGGTAATCACTAATTTCCAGCATTGTGAGTGGTTTATAGCATCGCTCTTGCCACATTTAAGAGTAACTCTGTCACAGCAGAAGATAGCAATGAAAGCGGAAGCATTGGAGATTGAGATGAGGTTGGATGCTTCACCTATACAAGATACGAACCTGGGAGTGAAACATATTCATTCGCAGTTGGAAATCCTGCTCTTGGAGTTGCAGAGCTTGAAGAAAGGAAAGGAAGCTCAACGAAGGTGTGCGCTGAGGTCTGGTGTCTGAAGTGTAAGAGTCATGGACATGATAAGGATCATTTCCCAGTCTATAAGAACTATATTATAGGGGGAGGGCTTGTTCCCCTGAAACCAGAGAATAATGCTGGGACAAGCATGGGAGCTACGCTATATATCAAGTTACAAGACAACATGCAACCAATAACTACCATTTATTGCAAAAGTTCTTACATACCACTCAGCAGTTATTTTGAAATTTTTGTAAGTCTATAGGACATGATGAAAGCCATTGTAGGAGTTACGAGCTAATGATGGATAGAACCCCTAACTACATAATGCAGGTAAAGAATCAGCCTCAAGATCAGGGCGCGGGAGTTGCACGTGGAGGATTACAAGGCTAAGGACGAGGAAGAAGTGCTAGACTAGGTCGAGGACATGGGCATGTAATCTGCTATAACTATGGTGAAGTAGGGAAATTTGCACGAGATTTTACAAACCCCATGCATCCCTCATGTCAGTATTGTCAAAAGTTTGACCATGTCATAGAGGAATGTCTAGTCCTTATGGCCAAGGTGCAAGAAAAGAAGGCACAACCCCAACATCCTACACATAATATTAAAATGATGAGGGTTGATCCCCGAGAAGAATATTAGAGCATAAATATTGTGTTGAGAAGTGGCATGGCAACTGGTTTAGATAAAGGTAAGTAGCCTGAGGAAGACAGATGGGTGCGCAAGGCTACTAAGAAGGAATTATATTTTGATCTTAATTGTGCTAAAGAAACCTTCATGGCAACAAAGAAGAACTTTGTTGAGACCTCCACTTTAGGAATTTAGGAGAAAATGCCAAAGACTAGTGTGACACAAGTAGATCCTTCAATACTAGTTCCTTTCCTAAAGACTTGTATGAAGCTTCTGTGCGATCAGAAAGAAGTAGAAGCGTTACAAGAGTTAATAGACAAGCGCTCTAATAAGGAAAATATTTTGACTGAAAAACACACACTAAGAAAGATCGGTAAGCATAAGATGTGAACGGGGTGTAAGATGAGACTGACTGCGCAGATAGGTGAATATGAAATGAACCAGGTAATCTTGGATATAGGATCTGATATGAACGTCGTGCCTAAGAATACTTGGGAAGGATGGGGAGAGCTGCGCTGTAGTGGTCTCCTATTTACTTGCACATGGAAAATTAGCAGAAGATTATTCCAATGGGGTGCTTATATGGTGTAGCAGTGTACATTGAGGGTGCGATCATGCTGGTTGAATTTGAGGTCATTGAAATAGTGGATGACAGTAACCCTTACCCCGTGCTACTAGGAATTTATTGGGATAATGATATGAACAGAGTAATTAGCTTGAAGAAGTGCAAGAGGTCACTTGAGAAGAAGTTGCTCAGGGTTGTAGTGCCACTAGATACTGTAGAAGAAGCGCGTTATACTGAACCTATTCGCCGACTATGTAGAAAGTGATGATGATCTAGATCAGATATACAAGATAACAATGTGAGATGAGGATTGGATCAATCCTACAACCGATGGATGAATTGCATAGAACAGGGATATCTCTTGAACCTCAGATTCAGATGAAGAGCTTGAACACTGGTAGAATTAGCTGCATGAAGTATCTACGCTCGACTGTAATAGGATGACCAAATCACTGAGGTGTGCCTCAATTGTGGTAAGAAACCTTCCGCATTATGATGGTTTGACTGATGTGGAATTGTCTTTAGATGAATTTGAAAGGAAAGTACCAGAAGAACATCGCGTCTAGGCACTAGAGTTGGCGCTGCATGCTACACCTGCCCGTTGGCGGGGTACGCACAAGGAGAAATTTGCTCGATGGAATGAATACAGAAGAATGATGAAGTTAAGGTTTGGATATGTTAATACTAGAATGACAGAAAAATACAGTGGGAAGGATGATCCATGTGATCATTTGGCATGATGGACTAAGGCCTAGGGAACATAACCACAACCGGAATGGGTGCACATTTTCTATCATATGTTAGATACAATCCCAATGAACTAGTATTTGGAGACAGAACTTCACCATGGAACAGATGAATGGGACATTTTAAGGGAAAGTTTCCTATTAACTTTCATCTTTGAGGATGGGTTTGAGAGCATTGATGAAGCATTACAAGAGATAAAAGCATCTATATTCTGAACGCCAAAGGAACCAGTCGAATGGACTCAGCCAGATTGGAGTACACAATTGTGCCATGCATTGGAATGTTATAATGTGGCTGTTGAAGAAGATGAGCAAGATCCGTGGAATATTATAATTCCAAAAACAAAAGGACAATGCAAAGTTGAAGGACCGAAGGTGGTGAACCCATATATATTAGAGCCTCTGAATAATTGACATGTAAACATTGGATCTGAAGAAGAACCTAAGTTCACAAATATAAGAGACTATTGGGAAAAAGATACGGTTGATAAGATAGTTGAGATACTATGCGAATACCATGATTTATTCCTAATGAAGTTTTCAAATTTGAAAGGGATCATCGGAGATTTAGGTGTTATGAAGATCACATTGAAGCCGGATGCAAAGCATGTTAAGCAAAGGCCTTATTAGCTGAATCCAAAATATAAAGAAAGGGTGCGCTAGGAATTGGATAAGATGTTGGATGACGATATTATTCATCTAGTTGAGGAATCAGATTGGGTAAACTCAATGGTCGTCCAAGAAAAGAAATAGAAAGGAGAAATCTACATATGCGTATATCTAATAAAGTTGAATGATGCATGTGTGCATGATCCATTTCCAACACCCTTTACTGATGAAGTATTAGAGAATGTTGGTGGATAGGAATCGTATTCATTCACTGATGGATTTTTGGGATATCATCAAATAAAGATCGCACCGGAAGATCGAAGAAAAACAACCTTCACGACTGAGTGGGGTTACTTTCAATATACAGTTATGTCATTCGGATTGAAGAATTCCCCTGCAATCTTTTCCCGAGTAGTGATCGCAGCGCTCAAAGAGTTTATTCATAAATGCTTTGAGGTTTATTTTGATGATTGGACTGTGTTTGGTTTGTGTTACAGGGAAAAGTGTCTATATAGAACTGCTCTATCCCACTAAGGTGTGACAGCTGCCTTAGAAACAAATAGAGAAAAGATACTTTTGTTTTTCCTTTATGAATTATAGATAGAGAGGAATAGAAAGACCAACCTCTGTCTTGCGCTAATCTCCTGATTTGATTCCTCTCTTCTTTGATAGTCTTTAGCTACATGCTCCCTTGCACGCCCAGCTTCACCAAGTACCTGTAAGATCACAGTAGCATAACACTATACAAATACATGGATCTATAATCATAAGCAATCTAGGATCAGATGTAAATTGACCATACAAATGTAGAAAACATCAATGACACAAGAGCATGGAGGAAAGCTTGAATAGCTTTTATTGATAAACAAGAAAGAGCCAAGAGGAGTTACAACCAGTTGTTCTAACCCATCATCAACCTCTCAGCAAGGAAGCCCCTCTTCACCTCATACAAAGCTTAGATCACCCAACAATCTGATGTTTGTCTCAAGAAACCAACAACAATTCCTTACAATATGCAAAATTCTAGCCTCCAACCTCCTGGATCTCTAGGATGAGAGATCTATATATAGATATTTTCAGAGGTGTGAGTCAGCTCTGGGTTTTTGATTAGTGTCTTCTCTCTAATAGTTCTTGCTTCCAGTTGGATATCTAATTGATCTCTTACTCATCCTTGGGTGTTTCTGGGAGGCAAGTGTCCCAGGAGAAGTTTCTGGAAGATTCCAAGATCATGCACCTCGCAAACTGTCTCCGCCACTTGTCTTTTCTCGTCCATCGCATCGCATAGAAGGGATTTCTAAAATGCAACGCACTTCCCGTGTGTACAAGGTGTGATGCATCGCACCCTGGCCATGGAGCAAGTGAAATGATCCAGTTTTGACCAATTCTGAGCAGTTTTTCATGGAGAACTTCTGGGAGAAGCTGTAATCAGTTGACCTTGTTCCTTTAGGGGTTAGAACAACACGTTTAGGGACTTAGGAGCCCTTGGTTTATGGACATTTTATGCTTGGGGTTGTAGTGCCCAAAAATGTCTATAACAGTTGCCCCCTAAAGCATGAGGTCGTTAATCTTTTGATGTCAGGTGAAATGCTTTATTATGAGGATCCGAAGTTCTTTCAAGCTGGGAGGAGACCTGTAATAAGATACAATACAATACATTATCTTCATAATATTTTCATGATCTAGCTGAGGTGGGAATTCCCATGCTCAGCTTTATAAATTCATTTTCATGTACATAGGACAGACAATCGTCTGAGTGTAGACAGGTGATTCTGGTAGAGCCATCATCCCTTTGATTGGATGATTATCTGCGTAGCAATGATGTACATTTGATGTCTTTATTTCCCTGAATATATATCGCAGCCCAGATGGATGAAACTAGATTCGGGGTCTTCAATCTCATTCGATCTTCACTCGAAGTACAAGTCTATCCATGTGAGAGATGTTCAGGAGTCGAACATGGAAAGACATCGCCTGATTACCAGCCAATGATGTAAGTTGTTAACAGGCGCGAGAGGAATCACCGATAATGATAATGACCCTCAAGGTACTGCAGTACAATTCACGTGGTGTGAATAAAGGACTTGGCATCGAACACCACGCAAAATTTTTCGGTCGAAGGCCATTGATGTAAACCTGTCGCCGGAAGTGAGAAACTTGCCATTGAGGCATGCAAGCTTCAAAGTACTGAACGGGGTGTTCCTAGATCGACTTCTTGGATAATGAGCTGATGTCGACAAGAAGCGATCCGTCACAGGAGGGCCTTAATGAATCCCACATCAATGACATGAAACGGAGCAAATGATTTTAATGGAGGTGAAAACAATCTGGTGATATAAGGTTCAGGGTGGCGGTCATGAAAGAATGGAGCGTAAATGTATTGCAGCGGGTGAGACATAGGTGAATTCTCTGAGTGACTTCTCTTGAACATATTGGTGACACTGACGTGATGGATTGGTAGCATTAACCCCAAATGTGGATGATGTGATGGGACCATGGTGATGTGACCGGTGAATGAAACAACCCAGCCTGACTTGGATGTGGAATGAAAGTGTCATGTTCAAGAGCGACTTGCTACCAACAAAGTTTCTTCAAGTTTTCTTCCCAATTTTTCCCCAGTCATTGCTGACCAGTACCTCTTTACTTTTGTCAAGCTTGAGGAGGATAACATATGCTTGTTCTATAATTTTCCCTTCAGGCAAACCCATCGCTATATTTTAACGAGCCTAGCGATAATGAAACTCGTTCTTGTCTACTATGGACAAGTTTGTTGCTATTAAGTTTTAACGAGTCTAACGACAAAGATAACTCGGTCCTTTTCAATTTTAGAGAGTCTGAAAAGGAACATAAAGGTAACTCCAAAATTCCTTTTTCGTCATCTAATCCCTTAAGTCCGAAAAAGTATAAAACAATACAGAAGGGATGAATTTTCGATCCCTTTAACGAGCCGAACAAAAAAAGCGCTCGATCGTTTTGTGTAATAATCCCTCAGGTCCAAAAAGATTAAAATCTAAAGGAGGAATAGCACTTCCGGTCCCTTTAACGAGCTGGAGAGGCCAATGGCTTGACAATCTTTTCATATTTTACGAGTCAGTTGAAAAGAGCTTAAAGGAGACTCGTCTTTTGAGGAACGAGTGATAAAATTGGGTAGCAGCTGATTCCAGGTAAGGTTTGGAATGTTCCAATCATGGCAGTGTTACAAGGATGGCTAGTGAGATCACTCTTCGCAGTTGTTCCTCAAAAGGGGTAAACAATCAAATGGAGGTGAATGATCGACCAATACAGAGTGGAGATGATGGTGAGAACACGACCAAGGCTTTTAAAGGCTAAAGTACTACATTCACGATGATGATTTACCGGGAAATAGTTCATTTTTTAATGAGCTTAAACACAGGGGAAACATTTGCTCATGGCTTATGTTTATTTTTTAACAAGCTTGAACTATGCGCTAAAACTGCTCGATGCGGGTTTATTTTTTAACGAGCTTGAACCCTGCAGTAACACTGCTAGTGGCGGGTTTATTTTTTAACGAGCTTGAACCCTGCAGTAACACTACTCATGATAAGTTTGGATGCCCCCAACATAATAATGCAAATCGAGGTGCATGCCCCCCAAGCTTCATTGCATTCAACTCGGTGGTTGGAATGAAGGTTTACCTTTGAGATTTGGAAAGGGGATTTGTTTCATTTTTTAATAAGGTTGACACTTTAAAAGAAATATCCTCATGACTCCTTGTTTCATTTTTTAACGAGGTTGACACGAGATAAGAACCATCCTCTAAATCCACCGTATTTACAGTATTTGATAGAAAATAAAAAACTGATGGATGATTAAGGTTGCTGGAATAATCTTCGTGGTAATCTGGAAGATGGGAGCGATGGTGGTAATCTTCCCATGGTGCCTCTCCTATCATCATTGTTTGAATGATTCCTTCGTCTGTAGAATGTACATGCGACCAAGGATTTGAAGAGGTGCCATATTCCTTAGACCTATCTATCCAAACACTCGATGAGTGTTGATTTGGGTTTGCCCCCCAAGCCAAGAAAATTGATTGCTACAATATTTTTAAAATGGCGATGATCCATGCTGACAAAATGTTTAGGAATCTTCTGAATCCAATAGATATAGAAGATTTCATATTGTAGGTTTCCACTGTGGCCACTTTTTCCAGATTACTCGGAGGTGGTAGGGAAAAAGTACCCATTAAGGCAGGGTCTTTTAGGAGGCCTACTCCAATATTTTGAAGCGAATGGTTGCTTCCATGGATCATTGGAATGCTTCCCGTAACTTGTGAACTGTTGGGGAGAAATGCTTGTTGGTCGATGATTGTAATTCCTCCTTGGAAGGGAAATGCATTCTTCCTGAAGTAGGTCGACACAACTGCGGCCATGGCATATATCCAGGGCCTTCCTAGTAGGATGTTGTAATCGAGGCTTCCATCGATTACTTCAACATCTATTTCTACTGTTTTTCCCCCTGGTTCAACTTGCAAGTTACTTAAAATCCCGTATGGAGTGTATGATCGTCCATCAAATGCTTTTAACATTGTTGATGATCGCGACAAGGGTGGTGAGCCTAAATTTTTCCAGCAACTCATCGACATAATACATGTAGATGCCCCCTCATCAATAATTGTTCGATGAACAATTTTGTTGAGGGCTTTCACTTGAATAAGGAAAGCCAGCTGAGCTGGTAACTGGGGGTCATATCCTTTATGATCAAAGGCCACAAGATTGGAATCCATTGGGTCAATCCCACCTATTGCTAATAATAAAGCTTGCTTTTGGGAGGGGAAATTTTGCGGTACCTCAAGTGTCGACATAGCGCATGGCGATTGGGCCAGGTCCTCTATTATATTATAATTCTGTGCTACTTTTGCACGAGGATTAAATGTCGATTTGTGTACTACTCCCTTTGGCGACTTTATCATTGGTTCAGGAATGATGGGTGGCACAACTTCGGTCAAAGTTGTTGTGGAACTACTAGGTTGTTCATTAGCCTTGTTATTCGACAGCTGTGGATTCCCGTAATCTTTATTCCTTGTCAAAGCATCATTTTGCTGCTTTGAGATAGACAACATAAGAACTTGGGATCGGGAAGCATTTTGATTAGCAACTAGTTTGGTTCCCGGGTTTGGAAACGGATCAGTCAATACTGCTGAGGTTTTTGAACTCTTAAAGAGTTTCTTAACTTCAGCTTTATGTGGACAATCTCTCGTTCGATGATCCTCATCACATATATGACACCCTGCAGGGGGTTTCCTTTGCCCAGAAGGGTTTGTAGAATCTTTTTCAGGAGATGACACATCCTGCTTCTTTTTTCTCCCTTTCTTTTTCTTCTTGCCCCCTGGTTGCTTCAGTTGTTTGCCCTTGTTGGCCGACACGACATTTACTTTCGAGGTAAGAAGTTCCTCATTTGCATTTTAACTAGAAATCTTACTGGCCTTTTTAGATGTAGCCTTTGTCGATTTCGTGTCTGTTGTGCCAATCACGCCATCGCCGGCATGAGAGTCATTGTTTGATTTAGGAGGAGGAGGAACTGAGAATTCCGGTCTAGGAGCGTCAGGTATTTTATCGTAGAGCGTGCCAGACTGAGTGTAAGTTAAGTCCATATATTCCGCACGAGCGATAACCTGCTCTTCGGTGACGACTCCTCCTTTTGCCACATCTTCCATGATGGAAGGCAATAATGACTTAATAAACCATTCAGCTAAAAGCTGATCGGGAACATACGTTTTCACCATTCTACGACGACGTCGCCACTCATGAATATGATCAGATATGTGAGTGGCTGTTGTCTGTTTGAAATTGGTAAGAAGCTCTGTTCTTGTTTCGTACCTTATTGGTAACTGAAAATGGGTTAAAAAGGTTCTGGCTAGGGTGCTAAAGTTATCGAATGAAGCTCTAGGCAATTCGATATAGCATTTTGCTGCCGGACCAGTTAACGTCCTCTGGAAAAGGTGAAGCCTAATCGAATCATCGTTTAGGGTGTTTGATGAACACCACAGATGAAATGTCATCACATGATTCGACGGGTCTTCACCCGGATTTCCATTAAATTTAGGAATATCTGACGGAAGTTTATGCGGAATCGCTGGCCACCAAGGGGCATAAGAAATTGGATCATTCATCAGCCGGTTTAGATCTAGTAATTCTAGAGTTGCTACAAAGGGCAACTGTTGATTCAGGTTAGGCGAAGCATACCCAAGATAGGATGGAATCGCCTGAGCAGTGGGTCTTTGCATACCAACATAATGTATTTGATGCTGGAAACTTTGACAAGGTTGATGGGCATAGCCATTATAATATGGTTGTTGATAACTGCTTTGGAAATGCGGTTGCCCATTACTTACAAAGACTTGTTGCTCAGGTCCTTGATATGATTGTTGGAATGGCGGTTGTTGAGATTGAATCAACCATGGTTGTTGGACCATTTGTTGTTTCCCAATACTGGATGATTGACCAAGATGAGGAGTCATAGTACTTGTTTGAGCCTGAGTCGCTTCGGAAAAGGAGGCACTAACCTGAGGTTGTGATTGAGTCGTTGAGACAAGAGGCTGTTGTATTGCAACCTGAGAAACTTGGGGTTGACATACAACAGGTAGCGCTTGTACTTGCGACGCAGTCACCATAGCAGGTATAGTGGGAATATTCAACATAGGGTGGACTGGTTGTATTGAATATACAACCCTTGGTTGTTGAGGCAGTATTGGTACCCAACCGCTGGATGTAATTCTAGTTCGACCTGAACTTTGTTGTAAACTCCCATATGGTTGTTCTCCGGGAGGGAACAATGAAAAGGCATACTGCCCTCCATATGGTGGAAATCCAGTACTTAAAGGGTAGATATGCCTTTGAAGACACATCGGATCAATTTGTTGAGTTTCAACATAAGAAATACCAGATGATAATCAGGATGAAGAAATAGGAACTGACCATGTCGTCGAAACAGTCCCTGATTGGACTCCGGCTTGTTGTTGATAACTTGCCGGTACAAATGGTATACCAGCGAACATTGTTGGAGTGATATCAGGGAGTTCTGCCATCGCTGTGTCAGACGACACAGTCCTAGATGTTGATGGTTGTTCAGACATTTCTAGTCTATCCAAAAGATTACCTAGCAATTCTACAGGAGCTTCCACTAGCGGTAGACTAACTTCTGATGAAGAAGGATACAGAGTGATCCCGACTCCAAATTGCGATGGAGTACTAATTGGAGGATCTTCCACAATCTCTTCTATAGCAATCAGACCAGGTGGAAGGGGTAGACCGTCAGGTCCGTAGAATATTTCTAGTGCCGAAGAAGGTATGGAATCAGCAGCGACAGATGTTTGAGGAGAAAGACTCTCCGAAATCGGTTGTAAATGGAACTGGTTCGGTAACACAAGTGTTTACTCTCAGACTAGGATCAATACTACTGTCCTTCTGTGGCTGCTGAACTTCTTTTGTAGAGGCAGGGATTCCAGAAATTTTTGGAGTAACCGGAGTCTCTGATGTTGTTGGAACACTTGTTCTAACTTTAACAGGAGATTTGGAACCGGTTAAACGAGTTCACTTTGTCCGTACTATCTTCGATTCCGGAGACAAAGACAGTTGACTCGTAAGCCTCTGCGAACGACGGGGTTTCAATTGACTTTCTTCCACGATTGTGGATTACTCGATCAACTAAAATAAAGGGGAAGTATGTTTCCGAATTAAATGAATTTTAGACACTTTGACACAACTTGTTTTTTCAATTTTTAAGAGTCGAGAAAAAACAAAATATGACTCTAGTCTCCTTCGATTTTTAATGAGCCTGAAGTGACAAGTGCTGAGATGGACCTTTTTTGTTAAGGAGTCTGAAAAGGAACGAAAGGGACTGCTCTGGAAATCTAGGTAGAGGGATTACCAAACCAATCGCAAAACTACAGAATACTTTTTACAGTACGACAGTCAATCTTCCCGAATGCTGTGTTCAGTGCATTGCGATCGATAGGGCAGCAGAAACGGCTTCCTCTGGATAAAGGATTAAGCCTACTAGGGTCTCCCAAAATATACTCGACGGTACATGGGAGCACAAGTCCGTACTGACACTTATCACCTCAAAGTGGAGGAATCACCCAACCATCAGTGAGAACAACAGTTACCAGGCTTTACGACGCCGGAATACGTCTCTAACATAGACTTCTAAATGTTGTGTGTTAAGTTCCAAAGCGTTGTTAGATTCATTGAATTTATTTTAAGTTGATATTGTTTATGAAGTTTTCCTTTCAGGTTCACCGTGAGATTTAGATGTGATTCCTAAAATGCAATCTAAGATGATAAACAAACTTTTTATCTTCTTTGTGCAATGAAATCCTAGCTACTAAGGAAAGAAAGACAGAATCTTTTCACAAAGAGCAAAGAGCACACTCTAAATGCACTTTCCTAAATCAAACCAATCAAACTGTCTATATGCAAATGCACATGCATGTATTTTTTTTTAACTTTCTTAGTATATGAATGCTAAAAAGAAAGTTGATGCACAAATCTGAATTTCTTTTCAAGCGACAAATATCAACAAGTTTCTTTTCGAAATAAAAAATGGAGACGATCACAACACCTTACGATTTTGAAATGAATACTTTTTCTTGACACTAGAAAATTACAAATTCAGACCAAAAACAATAGTAACAGGATAATCGACCATCAACAGCAATCAAACTCTTTCCTACGATTGAAATTGACACTTGCGACAGTTTCAAATCAAAGGACGACAATACGATTATGCTACTTTAGCAAAGGAGAACTGAAAATGACTCAACAAACACACAAAAACATTTACAATTCTTTTGTACAAAGGAGGCGGAATAACAACAAGGAAAAGGGGTTTCAAACAGACATATACTGATCACAGGCAGCGCAATTCAGGAATAGAACTGGAAAGAATGAATCACAGAAACCAAAACTGCACAGAGCCTAGTCTGATCAGCGCACCTGTAACACAGAGAATTTGAAATGCAGCGCACCTTGTCCACTCGGGAAGTGTGCTGAAGTTCAGATTCTCTGAAAAGTACCTGCGCTGGGCCAGAAACGAGATTCTGTTTGGGTTCCGGGTCACAGTTTGCTGTTCAGTTCTTGGGTTTTGGCCGAGCAAAAAGCAATCAGTAATGCAAAAATCAGGGGTAGATCTAATGAGGATCTAAGAGCTATCACAAGGGAAATCAGAGAGTTTGTGAATCAGTTGTTTAAATCATAAACAGATCCAATAGATGGATTGAAGTAGCATTTATCTACTTTGCATTTGTTATGGAAAATGAAGTTCGAATGCTACCTCTAAGTTTATGAAACAGACAACAAAGAATGATAAACAAACAGACTAATCCTTCCCCAGTATGGTCGCCATTTTGTTACAGGGAAAAGTGTATATATAGAACTGCTCTATCCCACTAAGGTGTGACAGCTTCCTTAGAAACAAACAGAGAAAATCTACTTTCGTTTTTCCTTTGAATTATAGATAGAGAGGAATAGAAAGACCAACCTCTGGCTTGCGCTAATCTCCTGATTTGATTCCTCTCTTCTTTGATAGTCTTTAGCTACCTGTTCCCTTGCACGCCCAGTTATTTTGTTACAGGAAAAAGTGTCTATATAGAACTGCTCTATCCCACTAAGGTGTGACAGCTGCCTTAGAAACAAACAGAGAAAAGCTACTTTCATTTTTCCTTTATGAATTATAGATAGAGAGGAATAGAAAGACCAACCTTTGTCTTGCGCTAATCTCCTGATTTGATCAGATGTAAATTGACCATACAAATGCAGCAAACATCTATGACACAAGAGTATGGAGGAAAACTTGAATAGCTTTTATTGATAAACAAGAAAGAGCCAAGAGGAGTTACAACCAGTTGTTCTGACCCAGCATCAACCTCTCAGCAAGGAAGCCCCTCTTCACTTCATACAAAGCTTAGATCACCCAACAATCTGATGTTTGTCTCAAGAAACCAACAACAATCCTTACAATATGCAAAATTCCAACCGCCAACCTCCTGGATCTCTAGGATGAGAGATCTATATATAGATATTTTCAGAGGTGTGAGTTAGCTCTGGGTTTTTTATTAGTGTCTTCTCTCTGATAGTTCTTGCTTCCAGTTGGAGATCTCATTGATATCTTACTCATCCTTGGGCGTTTCTGAGAGGCAAGTGTCCCAGGAGAAGTTTCTGGAAGATTCCAAGATCATCCACCTCGCAAACTATCTCCGCCACTTGTCTTTTCTCGTCCATCGCACCCCATAGAAGGGCTTTTTGAAATGCAACACACTTCCCGTGTGTACAAGGTGCGATGCATCGCACCCTGGCCATGGAGCAAGTGTAATGATCCAGTTTTGACCAATTCTGAGCAGTTTTTCATGGAGAACTTCTGGGAGAAGCTGTAATCAATTGACCTTGTTCCTTTAGGGGTTAGAACAACACTTTTAGGGACTTACGAGCGCTTGGTTTATGGACATTTTATGCTTGGGGTTGCAGTGCCCAAAAATTTCTATAACAGTTTGGTGAAGCGCCATGTTGCAAGACTGCACCTTATGATGGATACATGTCAAAGGTATCAGATCACGATGAACTTGAAGAAGTGTATATTCTTTGTGCCCTTTGGAATTTAGCTTGGCCATGTCATATGTAAACAAGGATTGATGGTGGACCCTATAAAGGTCACCATAATTGTGAATTTGGAAGTTCCTAGGAATGTGAAACAGCTGCGTGTGACATTGGGACACACTGGGTATTACAGGAAGTTTATCAAGGTGTATGCCCAGATAACTGCACCGATGGAGAAACTATTGAAGAAAGATGCGATGTTTTGCTGGGATGAAAAGTTTCAACTAAGTTTGGATGTCTTGAAGGAGAAGATGGTAATAATGGCTATTTTGGTGTTTTCGAATTGGAAGAAGGAGTTCCATGTGAATATAGATGCCTCTTGCATCACATTAGGAGTAGTATTAACATAGGCAGGTGAGGGAGAGATTTATCATTCAATAGCCTTCACGAGTAGAAAGTTATCAAAAGCTAAGAAGAATTACTCCACTACAGAGTGCGAAGGGCTGGCAATGGTCTATGCACTGTAGAAGTTTAAGTATTATTTGTTGGGTGGACCATTTAAAATGTATACAGATCACTCCGTGCTGAATTGCCTGGTCAATAAGCTTGTATTGGGGGGGAAGATATGTTGATGGTTACTATTATTCCAGGAGCATGATTTTGAAGTGATTGTGAAGCCTGAAAGGATGAATGCGGGCCCATACCATCTATCAAGGATTGAAATAGGTGAGGAACCAAGTAGTTTGGAGGAAGGACTATGGGATGTGTAGCTCTTTGTGGTGCACATCGTGGATGATCATTTTGCTGATATCATTCAATTTTTAACATCAGGAACAACTTTGCAAGGTTATTCCACTCAACAAAAGAAGGAGTTAGTAGTTCGTGCTACAGAGTTTTCAATGATTTCGGGTAATTTTTATAAGATGGGAATAGATGAGATACTGCGAAGGTATGTTCTAGAGTTTGAACAAGCTAGTATCCTAGCTGAAGTCCATAGAGGAGTGGCAGGAGGTAACCATGCATGGAAATAAACTATGCAGAATATTTTTCACGCTGGGTTATGGTGGCCGACATTACACAAGGATTCTAATGCATATTGCAAGGCATGCGATGCTTGCCAAAGGACGGGGAAGCCCTTGCGAAGGGATTAATTACCTTTAAATCCTCAAGTCTCATTGCAGGTATTTGAAAAATGGGCCATTAACTTTATAGGTCCAATACAACCACGAGGAAAGAAGACGGGTGCACGATATATCATTACTACGGCGTAGTATTTAACTAGGTGGGTGGAAGTGCAGCAAGTGAAGGATTGTACAACGGCCACTGCTATGAAATTTTTGTTTGAATATGTCTTAACAAGGTTTCGATGTCCTAATATTTTGATGAGTGATAGGGGTACAAATTTCCTAAATGGCATGATCAGCGCAATGCTTGAAGAATTCCAGGTGTATCATTAGAAGAGCATGCCCTGCCACCCACAGGTGAATGGAATGGTGGAAGGTTTTAACAAGATTTTGGAGCATGCATTGACGAAGATTTGCAACCCGCATAGGAATCACTAGGACATGCACGTACTTGCTATTTTGTGGGCTTATAGGATGACCTGCAAGAAGTTGACAGGTGAAACACCATTTAGGTTGGTCTATGGAATTGAAGCAGCAATTCCTATGGAGTATATTGTCCCAAGTTTACATATTGCAACATTGACAGAGATGGTGGATCATGATACCTTGGAGGAACAACTCACATAGATCATGGAGTTAGAATAAGACTTCTTTCTTACAAGATTTCACCAGCAAGTGCAAACAGAATGCGAGAAGGCATGACATGATCAGTATATTAAGTTGCACACACTCAAGGTAGATGATTTAGTGTTGTTATATGACAACAAGTTCATGAAATTTCTAGGAAAGTTTCAAATGAACTAGTTAGGGCCATATGTCATTAAGGAGATCATGGATGGTGGCATAGTTCAACTCACAAAGCTGAATGGGGAACCATTCCTTGGAAAAGTAAACGAAGGTAGGCTAAAGTTGTACATAAAGGATCCTGCACCTGTGGTATGACTATATGGAAGCAAGACAGTCTTAATAATCCTGGTAGCTGCAAGGGATTGCGAGACTATAAACTACACTACCTTGTTAAGTACAAAACATGGTAGGGAGGTTGTGCAACGAATGAGAGAAGTGCGACAGGTGAAGTTGCACTGGATGAGCTGCACCATGGAGGATGTTTCTATGCAGATGGGTCCAAAAATAGCCATTGGAGTTACTATTCATGATTTGATGGCCAAACTTTAGTTAAGAGGAGTGGGTAGGCAACATTTATGGAAAAAATATTTGGATATCTATAGCTAAAGATGCATTTATGATCATAAATTGGGGGGAATAATCGGATTTGAATTCAAAACCTCCTATAAATTAAGCATGTTAGTCCACCAAAGAACACTTTGCATCCTAAGAGTTGTTTTGGTGCTTTTTTGTTTGAATATTATGAGTCATCAATTTTGGGAGGATTTCGTGTCAAGCCCAACATTTGTAGCCTTACCTAAGTGGAACCGAAAGGTCATGCAACAACAAATGACTGCCACAAACCCCATAGAAGTCATGAGTACTTAAGCTGCCATCTCTGATGTAAAGACCCCTGAGATCTCAAGTATGGAAGCTACAACTCCTGTGCCTACCGCGTCGAGGTCACCTAGGCTGAAGAAATTTGCTGCCAAAGAGAAACAGAAGAAGCTACTGCCGGTGAGATAGTCATCGAGGAAGAACCTAGAGGTGCAGCAAAAGGAGAAAAAAGATAAACAGCTGGAGAAAGTGGTCGATTTGGAGGATGAGGAATTCCAAGGTGTGGAGGATTTGGACGTGGAGGATAGCGAGCCTATCACATGGCTCCCAGCTTATATACCTCCACAGAAGGGGAAAAACAAAGCTACCAAAGACCCAGATTATGGGAAATTTCCGGTTTCAACGCCCCTGTTTCCGGAACAAGTGGAATTTGAAGGCAGACCCTCAACGCACATTCCAGGGCTAAAAATGGAGGATTGGGACCTCGCGGACCATGAGAGCTTCCCACATTTGGTGACTAGCAAGTATATGATGAAAATTTACTACGAAGAAACTAAGGTTACGTGGTTGGAACCCATGAAATGGGTCAGGGGTGTTGACCAAGCGGGGTTGCTGCAATGCTTTGCGTACTGCATTTTCATAAGTCAACTATCAACACAGTGTGTTGGCGCCAACTCCTTGTGCTGGTGCATGATGGGTTCCTATGGCTTGGGGAGCCCATTCTGATCACAGACATGTTAATTCATCGCATCACAAAGCTACCCTATAAAGGGATGGGCCCTATCAAGGAGTTTGGAGGGAAAAGTGGCGAAAAGGAGTTAGAAGATAAGATGAAGGTGGAATATGGTCTTGTTAAGAAGATGCATGGATATTCTATCTACTCCATTCAGGACTAGGTAGTGTAGTTCGCCGCCCAAATTGTCACAGGAAAAATCATGAGGAAGTGTTGTGCAGACGAAGTTTTGGCACCTGTAGCATCATTAGCTGCCCAATGTGCAAAGGGAGTTCAATATAACTGGGTGAAGTATTTGTGCAAGGAGTTCTAGTGAACTACAGTGAAGCTCAAGAAGAGAGCAAGTCATTCCATTATGTGTGCATTTTACTGTCAATTGTATTAGTAGCATGGAAGTTGTTGGAAGACAACCAGTTTCCTTCGCAGACGGAAGATTTACCAGATCAGCAAAGTCTGCTTCGTTGTGGGCCACAAAGGATCTAGAAATGATCATGGAGTCAAAAAATTTCTAGATCTTGATGGAGATGGACCTTTGAATGGTTATCAGTTAGAGGCCAAGGTTGTCCCCAACCTTGTTTGAGCAATTGACAACTTTCACGATGTTCAAGGCCGATTTCCAAAAATTTTCAACCAGGGCATGAAAGGACCCAAAGCACCTATGGCACAAGCTTACATATTTGGTATTTGAGACAGATGTGTAGGAGATGGTGGGGAGTTGGCCAGTAGAGTGGCGTGAACCCACGGAGCTTGGTGTAGGTAAAAGCGAAGGTGTAGAGAGCTCTGCTGCATAGTTGACCGCTACATAGAAGTGTAAGGAAGCAGTTCAGAAGGTCGCGTGAGCTCTATCTGAGCAGAAGAATAAAGAAGTTACTGCTAAGGTAACTATGAAGAAAGAGCATGTTGAGAAAGAGTGTGTTGCAAAATAACAGGCTGAGAAAGAATGCCTGGACACAGAATAAGTTGAAGAATTGGCTTCACAACACACAGATGAGTAAGAGATTTTAGGGTAGGAAGGAGGCGATGGAGAGGAGTAGAGCACTTCCTTCACCTTGAAGAAGAAAGGGAAGGAGTAGACTACTGGGCAACAAAAAAATCATAAGTCAAATAAGCAGACACGCATCAACCCGATGGTCCTGCCAGAAGGGGATCTAGATGAGATCGACAACAAAATCACGGACACAACCAGAAAGTTGTGGCAGTAGTTTGAGCAATAGTACATGTAGATGTTGGGGAGTGACCAAAAGGATCTACAGATCCAGACTGGCAGGATTCAAGCAAGTGTTGAGCAAGAGAGCGGTATGCAAGTGACCCTGGCACAAGGAAGAGGAACAGTAGCAAAATTGGAATGGACTCTGGACCTCAGATTCATACCTTTACCTGAAGGGTCTATTCGCGTGGAGCCAGATGAGGACCTCATCATGTTAAGCATAGTTAAGGACATGGGAGTTAACTTGGCCACGTTGTCGCTTCAGACTCTCCATGCATTGCATTAGTGGGTCTCGGATGAGCAAGAATCATGGAGCAGCGTGCCCTCACATTAATAAGTGAGTTTAAGGTGAATAATGAGTATATGTTCACGGAACAAGCTCAGGAATTGAAAGAAAAGGAAGAGCTATAGATAAGAAGTCACAACCTAGAGACTGCCATAGAATAGGCCTGTAAGACAGTTCCTGAGTTGAAAATCCTAGAGTATGTCGCAGCTTCAGCAAAAGTCCGCAAATTAGTTGCTACAGTTCGTGCATTAAAGGATGAGATCGGTAAGGTTACTTTTGATTTCCAAATGAAGATATCAGAACTATAGCTCAAGTTACATCCAACTACTCTGACAGAGGTTCAGGAGCAACGTAGAGCAGGGATCAAGGAGAATATGAACACATTGAATACCGGAGTCATAGACTATGCAATGATGTCTGACCAAGCAATGGAGTTGTGGATGAACTTGAAGGAGGACCTGAACTTGTAGAGGCTAAACATAGATGTCAAGGAGACTCACCGCAAATATGATGAAGTCCAAGTGACTATGTACATTTTGGTGCCAGCGCAATGCCTCGCGAAGTTGCAAGAAGGTAAGTAACTACAACCATAGGCAGAAGAATTACAGAGAAAGGATGTCCTTATAAAGGCCAGATTACAACCATGGATAGAGGAAGCCTTCCAAATTACTCTATCACTTCAGGAAAAGCTAAATGTGTTGCAACAGACATATAGGACAATGAGCCTAGCAGTTGAAGGCCCAACAACAGAGAAGTTGGTCGAGGAATTGCAGTAGGCTGCAGTGCAGAGCGCTGCTGACATTATAGCATCACATGTCGAGCTAGGTGGTCTCCATAGCAAGATCGAGGCACCAGCTGAGTGACTTGAGAGTGAGTCATGATATTTGTGTTGGGGGCCTATTGTGATATGGTCCCTATAGTCAGTTTTGGGTTTAGTTAACCAATTGTTTTTAATTTTTTTGTAAAAGATGTAAAGTCTCCGCGAAATGTGGATGCAAGCGTGCAACTAGATAGGAGTCAAAGGGGTTTTAGCCCCTTGTTTTGATAAGTAAATAGGTTAGGTTTAAGAGTCACTATTGAAGAAAGCTATATATATTTGAGTCATAGCAAGTCTAAGAAGTAGTGAAGAGAAAGTAAGTCAAGATAGAAATTGTTTTGGGAAACTACTAAGGTAGGAAGGCTTTGCTTCCTATGCTTAGGTGAAAGGGTAAGGATCCTGTAGCTGAGTGCGCTAGAGGCTTCTGTAAGTCCACAGTTGAGTGCGTGGACCCATGTAGCTGAGTGCGCAGGGTAAAGGAGTATGTAATATGAACATTGAATCTTAATAAAGATTGGTTCTGAAGAAATACTTTTCATATGAATATTATTGTGAATTTCCTTAATGTTATGTTTTGTCACTTACTAATATGTTTTCCATGAAGTAATGTGTAATTTCTGCGTGAATCTATTGAATATATAATATTTATGCATGAATTAAGTGATTATCTACGTTCACGAAGTTAAGGGTTAATTCTATTACAATTTCTGACAAATTGGGTAGATCTGCACAAAGGCATATCTAGGGTTATTAGTTAGTACACGAAAGTAGATATGCTATTTCCTTAGGGACTATAAAGCTTGATCGTAGACCTTCATGAAGGTATAGAATCCATTTCCTTAGAGTTACAGTGTTAGACCATAGAAGTATATTGATATGTGCGAAATCAGATCTGAGCTATAATATCTTAAGACCACTTATCATACTGTCTCTGGATGCAAAAACTTGGTTCTAGCATCCCCCAATACTACTTCGGGTGAGACTGCAGCCTGCGCTATGCAAGTTGTTTCTGAAAGGACAAGTAGTTAGGTTTTTGTTGGTTAGCATGAACAACTCTAAACCTGGGTCAAGCCCCCTTAAGAAAACACAATCTTAGAGACACTATAGCCAAATGATTCTTACAATAGTCACCCCAAATCCATATTCCAAAGCTTGATGATGAGTGCTAAAGGGATCAACCACATCTTCCAACTGAAATAGGGACTCTAGAGGACCATCCACCTCAACCCACAAACTATATCATGTAGTTAGTATCTCTTAAGGAATCCAGGAGTCCATGGCCTCCACCCTTCAAGTCAAATGGGGAATACATAAGCTATGCTTTCACCCACAAAGTAGCAAGGGAATCCAGAGGTTGTGCCTCCACCATCTAATTAGTAAGGGATCTAGAGGATGTGTCCTGACCCTCTAATCAGCAAGGGAATCTAGATGTTGTTCTTCCACCCTATAATAAATAATGGAATATATAGGTTTTTCCTCCACCCTCTAATTAGTGACAATATCCAAAGGCTATGCATCCACTGTCTAATGAACAAGGGAATCCAAAGGTTTTTCCTACAATCTCTAATCAACAAGGGAATCCAGAGGTTGCGGTTGAACCTTCTAATCAACAAGGGAATTAATGATTTTGCCTCCGCCCTCTAATCACCAAGAGAATCAAGAGGTTGTGCCTCCACCCTCGAGTCAACAAGGGAATCCATAGTTGTGTGTAACAAAGAAACCAAGAAAAAAGCAGAGGGGGGTTAAATAATTCTCCTACCAAGGATCTAAGGCGAAATTCTCCACCCAAGCTATCAAGGGAATCCAAAGAAAACCATCTCCACCGTCCATACTTACATGGAATCTAGAGACTATTGTCCTCACTTAAGAGCTATTCTTCTACCTCCCAATGCTCAATTGAATCATTTATCTTCTTCCCTACACTTTTTTAGTATCCTAGAGTTATCTTCTCTCGTTATTTCTTAGCTACTTACTCTTTCCTATCTCTATTTTTATCTCTCGGTTTGAACTCCATCCTCCTCCTTGCATACAAGTGCTCTCTTTTCACTCTTCCCTGTTCTCTAGTGCATGGGTATAATCCCCCCTATGCGTATTCACTCCTACTCCTAGTGCCTCCATGGATGCTTGTATCATCCTCAAGACATTGTAACCATCCTTGGTTGTGTGGGCTGAAAATTTTGTCACATGCACTCTTCCTTATTTTCCATGGTGGTTTTGTCTTGTGTGGTGGGGGGGGGGATACTATGTGTTACCATTTCCTTCCACCCCACTTCTTATTTCTTGCATTATCTATCCCCAATCACTCAAGCAACCGATTTCACATTCAATTTCGTCCTTTCTTCCTTGCATATTTTTCCAAGGCAGACATGGTCCCTTGTCCTTCTTCTTTATCTCAATAAATTTAAAAGACCAGTTCGTTTAAGGCATACCATCTAGTCTTAAATGGCTATCATAAAATAATTCAAGTCTCTTTTAAATCCCAAGTAATATCCTCCCCAAGCTTTGGAATCCATGCCCCAATTCTCATACTTTATTAATTATGATCAAAATACATAGAATATTTATAATGAAGGGGAGATTAGCCTAGATCTGTCACAAACCCCTCCCCCTTGGAGGAACATTGTCCTCAATGTTCTATAATTGAATAGGAAATAGAAACATGCTTTATAAACAAGCATAATAGATTGGATCTTTATATACACAACTTTATACAATATTTACATAGCTTATTTACATTTTCCTTTACTAAGAAACAAAAAAGGATATGTTTCCTACATCTGGTCATCCATTTCCCAAGTTGCTTCCTCAGGCCCAAAATGCCTTCACTACAATTTGACTTGCTTTGTTGCTTGATTCTAGAGTATGAGCTGCTTCCGATCTAGGATGCGTATAGGTTTTGGTTATAAATATCCCTTTAGTTCTACCTTCCATCTCAATTATAGAAGCCTAATGGTCAACCTACCTGCTGCCCACAACTGTGTATATCCTAGGTATATTTTTCACTACATACCCCACAATATGAGCTTCTTACACACTATAGATTTGTGGCCCTGAATCCTTCTGCTATGGACAATTTACTTTGTCGTGATTTCCCCCATATGTTTAGCACCTTAGTGGCTCCCTTGTGTCACTCTTACTCTATCCCCCCACAGGCTGTTTAGCACAACCTCTTTCTATTGCATTTCCTCTCTATTGAGGTTAAATTTGGCCCATTATAGATGTGTTTTCTCACTTGCCTATGGTTTTAGATTTCTAGCCTTTTGTATGCCCCCTTTATTTATATTTCAAGCTGCTTTCTACCTTCCAATCCCTCTTTAATTTTGTCCTACACTTTTTCTGTTCATAGCAGTGGTTCAACTTCTGAATTGTATCTTATAATGTCTTGGGCTCATCAAACTCAATCCTATCCATGAAGGATTGTGGTAGTCCAATAACGTACTTTTGAATATTTTCTTTCTCCTCCTTAAGGTAGAGACATAACTTAGTAGCTCTAATAACTTGGTCATGTGCTCATCATTTGATATTTTGACCAATCTAAGCTCGTACAACTCCTTAACCTTGGTGTCAAAGTATCTCTGAGATAGATACTTTTCCCTGAAATATCCCTCAAATTCATCCCAGGGAAACTCTTCTTCTTTTATTCCTTTTACATTCCTTAGATCCTCCCACCAAATGTTGGTTTTTCCATTCAAACCGAAGGTGACTATCATTGCTTTCATGTTCTTTGAGTAGCTATGAATCTTGAAAAAATTCTTCACTCCAAGAAGCCATGCCTCAACATATTTTGGTTTCTTCACTTCACCATCAAATGTGGGAGGCTTGGCCTTCTTAAAAATTTCTAGCATATACTATTTTCCCCTCCTTTCTTCATGTTGTTGCTAATAATGACCTTGTTGTGGTCTTCTTTGGGTGTTTTCATGTTGTTTTACAGGGGTGCTTTCAAGAGTATCAAATAGTGTGCTAGCCTTCATGGTATCTTCACTTGACAACTTGTGCCCTTTCTTGGACCCGCTAACATCTGCCCCATTGGTTCATTCTTCTTGTCCCAAATGGATTTTCTTGTTCCCATGTTTGGCTCCTAGTTCATGTTGTTTTTTCCTTTGCAAGTCCAAGAGGCTATGTGATATAACAACATTCACTCCTTCTTGTCTTTCTTGTGCTCTGAAAATCCTTTCTTGTTCCTCAAAAAACCTTTCATTATCAACTTTACAACTTATTATCTTGACTCTTAAGCTCCTTAGAGTATCCATCCAATTAGGAGAGTTTTCCTCCCCTCAATGCTCCACTGATCTTTCCTCTTCATGTGCATGTTATATTTGGCCAGAGCTATATTGCATAATTTTATTGTTATTTTCTTGTTCTATTATTTCTAGACTATACGACCCTTTGTTGTTCATGTGGTCCTTAATATTCATTTCTTTGATCCTTAGTGTTGGCTTGTTGGGGCATGACCCAGGTTCGGAGTTAATTAGCCAAACAAATCCTTGTACTACTGGCCCTTTCAGAAACAATCCACGAAGCACGGACTAAGGTCTCACCCGAAGTAGTATGGGAGAGTGCTAGAACTAGGTTTCCACTCCCTTGATATGTCTGAGAGGTAATACTGGTCCTCTGTTTTGTTCCTGCACGCGGGTCGCTTCGCACACTTACGATTCCTCACGGCCTGATATATTGCCTTCGCGCAACCCTAACTAGGGTTGTGCCGCACTCTGTGATACTACTCGAGATCTTACTTACCTTCCAGTGTTAATTAATTACCTTCGCCTACTTGAATGTCTTAAGTTATAATTAGCAATACAAAACATTCATACATGATCGCGCAGTAAATAAGCAATATACTTGCAAATTATATCCAATCATGCATTAAACCAGGAAAATATACACAAAATTATAGAATAACTTCTCTTTATTGATTCTCCGAATGGTTATAGGCTCGACCTTCCCTGCACACTTAGTTGCAGAGCCTTCTCCTACTCTACGACCCACAGACACACTTCACACTTCGACTCAATCACTTATACTTCTCATGCTTTTCTTCCATTCCTTATTGGTTATCTTTTACACTTAGAGCCTCGCTTTATTTATACAATCCCATGGTCCACGAACCATTGGTAGGTCTATCCAGCCGAAATTACATTACAAAAACTAGGGTGGACAACCCTGTGACTCTATTATACTTTCGTGCCCCGCACCCACAATTCACGGAGATTTTGCAAAAAGATTTGATCAAAACTTTGGCTTTAGGTGCCAAAGCATGCCTTGGGGGGATTCCATGCCCAACAAGCCCCCAGCACAAACATCGTGACTCGCCCTTGAGTCATTCTATTGGCGCGGAAATCTTTGGGTGGAGTTCCTCCAACTGGTCTCGAACAGCGGCAATATCAGCAATGCACTAAGTTGTTGCTTGCTCGATCTACTGCATACATTGTTCCGAGACCTCTGTGTAGAAAGTGCTTCTTTGCATCAATGTGTGCATCCCTTACATGTGTGCAATCTTGCCTTCAATTTCTGCTGTGATGGTGAAGGCCTCATCAATCCAAAGCTGAACGCATGCCTCTAGGACTGCTTCCTTGTCTCATGCCACGTCCACCTGCTCTTTCAGCACTTTAGCCTGTTGCATCCACACGAGACTCTGAGTGAGGGCCACCGACTGCGCAGTTCCTCTAACGCTATCATACTACTGTTGGATTTCTCACGCCTCTGTCTCTAAGCACTGAATGTTTGGGTCCTGTAGATTTGTGAGGATCTCAAATGACTCTTCCAACATGTTGGTACAGTCTCACAGTGCATTGCGAATTTTGTCCAGTACCGCTGTGATAGCGCTAGCACACTATTCTCTAACTTCTGAAGGGGTGGACAACTGTGCCTTTAACCATAGCTCAACGATCTGTAGGTTGAGCTCTAACTGAACCTTTGTCATTTCCTCCCGCACCTCATGCACCCCTACTGCTAACCTGTGGATGTGTGCCTCTGCTAGTATGGCTAACTCCGAGACGCTTTGGAAAGCTTTGTCTATTACCTGTACTAGTTGTTGATTCCATGACACCACTTCATCGTGCTACAAGCTCAATTGTTCCATATTAATTTTCTGCTCGCAGCTTTGCAGTTATCCCATCCTGCAAAACATATAAGGTCTCTCGCTGGAGTGCAACCACATTAATATTGAGACCCTTCAGCATGCTGACCATAGGCCTATTGGCCTCATTTGTTGTCACTATTACCCCTTCTGGCAGCATTATGGTATTCATCATCTACATGCACAACATCTGTTCTATTGTCATTGTTCCGACTACGATGCTAGTCAACTGGGTACTAGCCCGAGGAGGGCGCACCTTTAATTCCTGCAACTGTGCTCTAAGGGCCTGCAACACAATCTGGTTCTCTTGCATGAAATTTTGGAGAGCCTCATAGGTGAAATCATGCACAGTCTCACCAATGTCATGCAAATCACCCTCTAGTAGGGTGGTCGGGTCAATAGGCAACTTCGATGCCTTGACCTTCTTGCGCGGCCCTATCCGCTCAGCTGGGTGCTGACGCTTCAATTGTGTGGATGCAGTTTGTGGGTTCACGCCTCCCTCCTCTTCCTCTGCTTCCTTCCCATACGAAGGCAATGTTTGGCCCTCATGCACCTTCGCAGCTACCTCCTGTGCTGCTGCGGTGACTTTTTCCTACTTAGTTGTTGTTTATGCAGTGTCCTGCAACGCCCGCACTTCTGCTACCGCTACCTCCTTCCTTCTCTTTTCTGCCAACTGTGTGATGCGCAGCTTGGCCTCATCTTTCTTTCTTTGTGTCGCTGACTTCTCTATCTCTGCGATGTCTAGAGCATGCCACTTCGGTGGCCATGTCTCCAGGACATTAAAGATGACATTGTCTATGGCTACAAAGGGTAGCTTCCTCCATTGTTTGGTCAGGTCCTTGCATGCTCTATTGTAAATGCTATGGATGTTTGCTTTAAATTCCGCAAAACTCTGAAGGCTGTTGTAGACAGTGGGTGACAACTGTGGCTTGCAGTTGATCCCCATTCTGAGGCTCATCTCAATGAACACCCAAAATATTTTGTTGTCACAGATCGTAGTGGCATCCTTTATGGCCCAGAGTGAAGCATACTTCGCGGCCTTTAATAGATCTCTATCAATTGTCGGGAATTGACTATCCTCTAGTAATTCCCCTGCCATGAGCACTATGGACAATAGAAGCCATGCATAGTGGAACGTTTTGCCTCGTTCTTGAGCTTGACGGAAATTCTCTAAAAAGTCCTTGCAGAGGAACTCGGACCAGTTAAACTGGACACCCTCCATGCACTGCTTAGCCAGTGTGACCACCGGCGTGGGTAATCATCTGGGCAGCACTTGTGCATAACCTTACCAGCTAGTATTTAGGTTTCCACTTTCACTTCTTTGTCACTAATGTTGGATATAGCATAACCCCTTTTCTTCTTCGCCAATTGGTATTTTTTCTTCATGGCCTCCACGATGGCTAAGTCACTGCTTTTCCCCTCCAAGATCTCTGTGAGCTCCTCTCCTTTGCATGGAAGCTGAGAAATGCAGTGAATCAAGTCTACAATGATGGGGATGGGCTCCTCCAGCCACAAACACCCATCATGCACCAGGCATCGTAGCTACCTAATGATGAGAATGCTTATTGGGGCGCGATGGAAATGCAGCACCCAGAGAAGGTTCAGTAGCCCATCCTTTTCCACCCTGTGCAACCAATTTCATGGCTCTAATTCTATAACCCCATTGTAATGTTTTTCTTGGGATTCATGAGGTGTGAGGTCCTAAGGTGATGGAACTTCTCGTGGTCAGCGAGGTCCCAATCTTTGAATTTTAAGCTCGGCACTCGTCTCAGGTGCATGCCCTCAAAAATATATTGTCTGAGAGAAGCAGGGTCTGGAGTGAGCTCTTGGACTTGTCAAGGTCCTTGGGCATTCTAACCTTTCATTTCTCGGGGGGGGGACATAAGCGAGCAGCTTTGTCGGGGGGTGTGCAGGCTCATTTTCCTCCTCCATGCCTTCGTCCTCATCTTCTACGATGATTAGGTTCTCAAGGTCTTCCTCTTCTTCATCGGTCTCTATTGTAATGACTTTCCCCTTCTCTGCCATTGACAACTTGGTGCGCAGTGGGTTTCGCAGGGACACACGTACAAGAACCATCACTTTTTTTTCCTTCCCAGGTCTTAGCGTGTGCAGTGATTTCGGGATTTCTACCTCAATCCCAGTACCTTCCAGAGGATTCCCCACAATCAAGGCCTACACGACCTATTAGGTGGTCATTTTTGTTATCTCCATAACATTCTCAGTTGTTGTCATCATATTCGTCCCGAAATATAGCGCCCATGAACTTAGGGGCTCAATCAACGCTCAGTACAAAACAATCAGGGCTCTGTTCAATAGCTTAATTTGCAAATGACCAAGTGTTGTTGGTTGGGTAGCCCTTTGTAATTTATAGCACTTTTTGAATTTGAATTCAACCATCCCCCCCAAATCCAGTTCATTAATTCTCCCTTGGTGGCAGCTTTTCCCAAATATTGCCCATAAATAATGTCTTAAATGCTTGCCACCCACTCCATTTGGTCTCAAGTCGAGCATCCCATCATGAATAGTGACTTCAACAGTCACTTTTTGGCCGACATGCACGGATAACGCAGCCCCCCGTGTGTGGTCGCGAACCTTGTGACTCTTTGCTTCTGCGTGCAACTCCAACATCGTGCAGCTCCCAGGCATAATAGTTTATAGTCTCGTGCCCCGTTTCAACTACCTGGGGTGCTGAGACTGTTCTTTTGTCGGCTAGTCAGGTGGTCGCACCACTCCTATAAAGTTTCATCCTGTCATTCATCATGTTTCCTGGAGAATACCCACCTTTTATTGTTACATTCGACATCGCACACTTTACTATCCACAATTCGCTACCATGGTCAACACGCTTAGTAATGTGTGGTCCAAGCCAAGGCATCAGACTGATCAATTCGCAGCGATAGGCCTTAAACCTGTCATCATGATCATATGCATCCTGCCTTATCACCCTAGTATTTTTTCCGAGAAAATCTTCCTTTATCTCTTCCTCTAGCTTCTTGACTTCCTCGTCCACCAGAGCACTTTTCTTCCTTAGTCGTACCCTTTCTTCTTCAAGTTCTTGGAGTCTAAAATTTCCCTGTTGGATTTCTACTTCCAACTCCAGCATACTCCAGCATTGGTAATGCCTGTAAGGTCAGGTTTTTGCACACGGTCCTATAAGCCCAGAGAACTACTGGTACGTGTAGGTCCCAGTTAGTTCGCTTCACATTATGGACCTTGTTCAGCGCTTCGCATACTTTGTTAAAAGCTTCTGCGTGGATATTCTTTTGCGCACTTCGTCTTTACATACTTCATGGTCCCATCCATAGGGGTTTTTTGCGCCATTGCCTTACCTTCACCTACTTACTAATCGTGTTCCCTATCGCGAGGATAGTGTGCATTCGTAAAGGTTTCACACCATGTGCCTATATCCACATGGATAGGTGGGTGTGTGGGCCGGTTCGTTCAACAATTTTTTCCCCTAATCACATTGGAGGCTTCCCAAACCACATGCACATCATCCTTTTGTAGTCGTACCAGTCCTCAAAACTTCTTTGGTGCATATCCCACCACCTCACTAGTGTAGCGCGCAGTACCCACTTCAGAGCGTCGAAGCACTGCTGTTCCGGCACTTCTCGTTCAAATTTGTTTAGGAAGTCATCCACCGTGCTTAACCCATCATACGTAGGTAGATCTCTTACGTTTTTTGCTATGCAGCACAGCGACCTCGTCATCATGTTATAGTTGAGCATGGTTACCTCGTGTAACCGGTTCTACCAGCATTCTATCTCCTCGTCAAAATCTGATGTGCAGTTTTGCGCTCCAAAGAGATTTAGCCATCCACAGTTGGATTTACCCAGTCTTGCTCCCACGCGGTTATCTTATAGATGTAGTCCAGATAGTTGTCACTGTCATAGTCACACACTGGCTCCGTGTAGCGTGATCCTTCAGCAGTGTCTGAAGGTACCACTACACACAGTGACTTTTTCTCAAAAATCATCTTGTGCTTTTTCAAATTTATGAATCCATTCATGTTAGTGGCCCAATCTATTCCCAATAGCGCGAGGTAGGGATTTCTATCATCAAAAATCTCTATTACTTTGAAATCTACTAGCATGCCTTCTCCTTCAATATCTACTGTGATTCCCTACAATCTCCCCATAGGTAGGATCTTTTGCGGGTTCGCCATCCACAGTTGGATAGTAGACCATTTTAGCGCAGGCCTGCCCATGCGCTCCCATGTTTGCTTTGGTAGGACGTTCACGTCCAATCCGAGATCTAGAATCACTTGGTCCATCTCATATTCCTCGATCTACGCGTTCAATATCATCTCCCTTCCTATTCGCGTCGTGTGCTTCCCAAGCTTCTGGACTATGCACAGTTCTCCTGGCACGATCCCAGCGCATCTAGTTATGAGTTCTTGCAGACCCTTTACAGTGTTGTTGTCGGGAAGCAATGTCATGCATGTCTCCAAGAATGTAGTGAGCATCGATGGGTCCATTTCTAGCTCCAACCTGTCTTTACTTCCTGAAGTGGAGGCATCAACAAAGCTCTTCTTAGCATCCATGAAGGTCTCCTTCGCACACTCCAAATCAAATTTTGGTTCCTTCATTAGAGCCTTGCAAACCCAGATGCTTTCTTCAGGTTGCTTGCCTTTGTCATCCCCTGTCATAGTACCACTCCGGAGCACGATATTTACATTAAGGTCTTCCTCATGCAGCTCAGACCTCATCATTTGCAGGTTCTAAGTTGGGGGAGGTTGGAGTGCTCCTTTATCGCGTAACCTTGCTATCAGTGTGGGACAATCCTCCGTATCATGGTCAAACAATGTAAAATACAAGCATGATGGTCGCCTTGGATTCATACAATCATGGGCATAATGCCCTGGCCCTCCACAATTGTAACATATCAGTTTTCTGCAACCTCTTTTTGGCCCTATTCCACCTCGGCCTCGTCCATGCCCCTGAAATCCGGTTCATGCCATCCCTGCATTCTAGTCAAGGGGCCGCGTTTCGGCCTGAACTCTATAGGTAGGAGTCTAATCCATCATCAACTCATAACTTCTATAGGTGTGCTCATCATGGTTGTGAATTCTACGTATACTTCTGCAATAAATGGCAGTTATCTGTAGCATGCTTTCCTCCTATCTGACAAATCGCGCACCATAATGCAGGTGTCGCACTTGGTCCTGCTTGTGCCTCCCGTCTCAATGGCACTGGCTCTCCTCCTGCAAGGTAATTCACGAACACTGGGCAGTGATCCTTGTCATGCCCCTAGCCCTTGAATTTTACGCACCATACCTCATCGCGCATCTCTGGGTGGGTTGTCCTGTATTGTTTCAAACTCTGCATCTCCAGGCACAATTTCTTCAACTACGCATGAATCTATTGAACTCCCAGGTTAGGATCTTGTATTGGAGTCTCGTGTAATCTCATCGCGACCTCCAAAGCCTCAGCCTGTGTGGTTAGCCTTTGTTACGATAGCGCATTCCGTAGATGTGGCGTTAACAATGCTACGAACCATTCGTGGTGTTGCCCATTTGTTAATGTCATGTTCGCTTCGTGAATTGTGCACTTCAGTCTTTGATCCAACTCCCACGGGGTTTCACCTAGTAGCATTGTGACTTGAATCTTTTGGCCTGCTAAATTCTTTGTTTAGTGCAGCTTTGATATCTATGATCCCCGCATTCGGATTGTCATTGGAATGTTTAATGTACCAGGTCAGCATGCAATCCTGCAGAGTGCTGACCAATGTTGCCTTATTTATATTATTATCCGTGACAACCTGTGCTTCCCATACGACTTTTATTACGAACCAAAACTAGTCTGGATCTTCATTCCCTACTCCCTTCAACACGGGTAGCTTTATCGTTCTTGCCATACTGCTTCATGGTGGTGACAGAGGTGGTGTGGACGAAGACAGGGGTGAAGACGGTGAAACTGGTGGTGGTGTGGGTGGGGGTGGTATGTGCGGAATTCTCTGCTTTATCAGATTGATCGCACTTCTTGGTGATACCTTTGTGAGCTCTTCTTCACTTCTTCATGGAGGTGAAATCAAGGGGCTAGTCTCTAGTTCTTTGCTACCTTTGTTTTTGTAGAGTCTCCCACTCTGCATAGCCCCAAACATCAATTTATTCACATAACCCCCTTTTCACACAGTAGCATTTTAATCCAAGTGTTCAAAGATTTAATGTACTTACCTCGCGGTCCCTTGAGGAAGTGTCATTATGCCTTGCTATAGCTGACTGAAGTATCTACCACAAATTCGGTGATGAATCCTCCTATGATTCAAACAAGCCAATGATCGATAGCGCGCACGATCTTGTCTTTCGATGCTTCCAGTCTGCGCACCAATTCTGGAGTCCACACAATAGGTTTGTCGAGTTTACAACTTCCTTGGCTATCTTCTAACTTTGCAATCCACTTGTACAACTCAGTGGGGAAGGATGCAAAGAAAATTTCATGGATCTATATATAAAAGTAGTAGTCTAACCACTCTACCTTTGATAGGCATGGATTCCTGTTTTCCTGTGCCATGAACTCGTGAATCTTTCTGTCCAACCAATCTTTAATTCCTTTCATTGTCGGATTCCAGTGATACAACATCAAACATCTCTATGTAGATCTCGATCCTGGCAATGGAACCATTTGTTGGCTTGTTTGGGCCTGATCCAGGTTTAGAGTTAATTAGCCAAACAAATCCCTGTACTACTGGCACTTTTGGCAACAGTCGGCGGAGCGCGAACTGAGGTCTCACCCGAAGTAGTATAAGAGGGTGCTAGAACTAGGTTTTTTCACCCTTGAGATATCTGAGAGGTAAGACTGGTCCTTTGTTTTTTTCCTGCACGCAGGTCACTTCGTGCACTTCCCATTCCTCATAGCCTGATATACTACCTTCGCACAACCCTAACCATGGGCTGTGCCATGCTCTATTCTAGTACTCAAGATCTTACTTATCTTCCAGTGTTAATTAATTACCTTCACCTACTTGAATGCTTTAAGTTATAATTAGCAATACAAAACATTCATACACGATCGCGCAATAAATAAACAATATACTTGCAAATTAGATCCAATCATGCATTAAACTAGGAAAATATACACATAATTATAGCAAAACTTCTCTTTATTGATTCTTCCAACAGTTATAGACTCGACCTACCCTGCGCACTTAGCTACAGGGGTCCACCCACTCAGCTACAGACTACTAGGCCTCTGTGCACTCAGCTACAAAGCCCTCTCCTACTCTATGACCCACAAACACACTTCACACTTCGACTCAATCACTTATACTTCTCATGATTTTCTTCCATTCCTTATTGGTTATCTTTTACACTTAGAGCCTCACTCTATTTATACAATCCCATGGTCCGCAGACCATGGGTAGGTCTATCCAACCGACATTACATTACAAAAACTAGGGTGGATAACGTTGTGACTCTATTATACTTTCGTGCACCGTGCCATCAATTCGCGGAGATTTTACAAAAAGATTCGATCAAAACTTGGGCTTTAAGCCCCAAAACATGCCTTTGGGGGATTCCATGCCCAACACTTAGTGTCTTTTATGTGTTGTCATACAAACATGTAACTGTTATATTTTAACAAAATTTAGCTACATAACAAACACCATCACCTTGGCTTGTTGATGGAAATACATTGTTGCAAATCTAGTTGTAACACTACACCTCAATTATTTCATTAACATAAGTAAATCATATAAATAATCTATACTATGCCACATGAAAATATCACAATAAAATATACCAAGCAACACATATAATCAATACGTCAACTAGAAGATCTCTAATGCTCGAGATGAGGCTTTAAGGCCTCACTGGATCTCCCAAAGTTCAATTTCAAACCCTTGCTTATTAGTTCTACAGTGATGCCCTTCTAGTCTAAGTGTTGAAATAGGAATCTTTGATACCACTATATAACATACCCCCTGCTAACCCTAGTCTTAACCAAGGTTAGGAGGCGACAATTACTATGCTAACCCAATATCCATTGTATAATTATGGAAATGGGGTCCTATTTTTTTTCTTTCATTTACTCTTGAAAAAATCAAAATGATTGATAAGATCATGTTCATCTTGACTAGATGATTCTAATGGTATAAATTCTTCTACAATCCAACTCTCGAATCCAAAGATAGGCCCAACCAAAGTTCAGTCATTTAATTAGAGACACCTCATCAACCTGCCACATGGCACATGTGTGGAAATCCCTGTCAACCCCTCTCTGCCACATGGCAGAATTACCACAACTATCGAAATGTTCACACTAGTCACATAATACCCGCTATGTTATAGGCATGACCCAAACCTTACACATATGCACTATAACATAGTATTATGGGTGTGGGCCCCTCGAAGGAACTGTCACCCCACAAACACTCTCCCTAGAAATGAATCTTGGTTCCCCTTGTTGTTCCTTCTAGGGATGATCCTTTTAAGCATGTGTGGAACTTGCTATTTTAATCAACACTTCAACATGTCTCATCCAACCACTCATTCCCACCCTCTTTTTACTTACACTAGTGGGATTCGTCATGCCACTTCAGCCCGGGGATAATACCTCAATAATTTTTTCCCATGCTCCATTTGAAACCTTTGGGGTCTGAGGTCTGGGGTATTATCATCCTTCATCACTTTTATATCATGGAAGGGGTCCCAGGTAACCTTTAAAACCCCATCTATTCTTAATTTCCTAGCTAATTGAAATTGGAGAGCTTTCCCCTCTTTATGTTCCCACTCAAATGCCCACCATGTCGCATCATCTCTGGAACTTGATCCTGATAGTTCTCCCTTTGCACTCCCCTCAAAATCTTTGAGGATAAAGTTCAATATACATGGATGGCTCTAATGTTTGAATCATTTTATGATTGGGATCTCTTCACTTTTCCCTTAGGCATGGACCCCAGCCACATGCCTCTTATGCACGAGTGCCTCCACACATCTCAGGGTTCTAACTCCCACTCAACTGCAGACTACTAGGCCTCTGTGCACTCAGCTACAGAGCCCTCTCCTACTCTATGACCCACAAACACACTTCACACTTCGACTCAATCACTTAGACTTCTCATGCTTTTCTTCCATTCGTTATTGGTTATCTTTTACACTTAGAGCCTCACTCTATTTATATAATCCCATGCTCGCAGACCATGGGTAGGTCTATCCAATCGACATTACATTACAAAAACTAGGGTGGATAACGTTGTGACTCTATTATACTTTCGTGCCCCACGCCCTCAATTCGCGGAGATTTTACAAAAAGATTCGATCAAAACTTGGGCTTTAAGCCCCAAAACATGCCTTTGGGGATTCCATGCCCAACACTGAGTGTCTTTTATGTGTTGTCATACAAACATGTAACTGTTATATTTTAACAAAATTTGGCTACATAACAAACACCATCACCTTGGCTTGTTGATGGAAATACATTGTTGCAAATCTAGTTGCAACACTACACCTCAATTATTGCATTAACATAAGTAAATCATATAAATAATCTATACTATGCAACATGAAAATATCACAATAAAATATACCAAGCAACACATATAATCAATACGTGAACTAGAAGATCTCTAATGCTCGAGATGAGGCTTTAAGGCCTCACTAGATCTCCCAAAGTTCAATTTCAAACCCTTGCTTATTAGTTCTACAGTGATGCCCTTCTAGTCTAAGTGTTGAACTAGGAATCTTTGATACCACTGTATAACATACCCCTTGCTAACCCTAGTCTTAACCAAGGTTAGGAGGTGACAGTTACTATGCTAACCCAATATCCATTGTATAATTATGGAAATGGGGTCTGATTTTTTTTCTTTCATTTACTCTTGAAAAAATCAAAATGATTGATAAGATCATGTTCATCTTGACGAGATGATTCTAATGGTATAAATTCTTCTAAAATCGAACTCTCGAATCCAAAGATAGGCCTAACCAAAGTTCAGTCATTTAATTAGCGACACCTCATCAACCTGCCACATGGCACCTGTGTGGAAATCCCTGTCAACCCCTCTCTGCCACATGGTAGCGTTACCACAACTATCGACATGGTCACACTAGTCACATAATACCCGCTATGTTACAGGCATGACCCAACCCTTACACATACACACTATAACATAGTATTATGGGTGTGGGTCCCTCAAAGGAACTGTCGCCCCACAAACACTCTCCCTAGAAATGAATCTTGGTTCCCCTTGTTTTTCCTTCTAGGGATGATCCTTTCAAGCATTTGTGGAACTTTCTATTTTAATCAACACTTCAACATGTCTCATCCAACCACTCATTCCCACCCTCTTTTTACTTACACTAGTGGGATTCGTCATGCCACTTCAGCCCAGGGATAATACCTCAATAATTTTTTTCCATGCTCCATTTGAAACCTTTGGTGTCTGAGGTCTGATATATTATCATCCTTCATCACTTTTATATCATGGAAGGGGTCCCACGTAACCTTTAAACCCCCATCTATTCTTAATTTCCTAGCTAATTGAAATTGGGGAGCTTTCCCCTCTTTATGTTCCCACTCAAATGCCCACCATGTCGCATCATCTCTGGAACTTGATCCTGATAGTTCTTCCATTGCACTCCCCTCAAAATCTTTGAGGATAAATTTCAATATACATGGATGGCTCTAATGTTTGAATCATTTGATGATTGGGATCTCTTCACTTTTCCCTTAGGCATGGACCCCAGCCACATGCCTCTTATGCACGAGTGCCTCCACACATCTCAGGGCTCTAACTCCCAGCCCTAAGGTATAAGAGCTTGTGCAAACGATGTCCATCTTGGTGCATAACTTCTATTACATTCATAAGGAGCCTTTGCCCAAGCTTATGATGCATGGTTTGTAAATACATATAGGGGTATATTCAAGCCTCTCTAACTAATCCTCCTAAGCTTACCAATGCCTCGACTTGACCCACAATTATGTAGTTATGTGTGTGTGTTTGTGTTTGTGTGTGTGTTTGTGTGTGTGTGTTTGTGTCGAGATATATCAAGTTGTTCCTTCTAAGCTTAGAATATTTAAAATAGATTGTAATAACCAACTTTTTCTAGTTTCATAAGTGATACATAGAGACCTGCTCAATCAGTTTTCATTATTGCCCAGTAGATGAGTTTCAAGTCCTTAACAGTCCACAAAGCTACATACCTCTCAACCAATAATGAATATAAAACCAATTCCATAGACACATACATGAAGCCCTTCCATTTACTCAGAAAACACATCAATGGACACTTCCTTCCTCAAGCAGGAAACAATTATCAAATTTCATGACATACACATTAAATACATATCAGTATAGGCCTTGGGCAAACAAAATAGTTGATACCATTCCATATCTATGCCTTTAAACAACAACGTTCATTCAAGAAGGAATGCCACATTACTCAACATTATAAGCCATGATAAAACAATACAATAAATGAAAATAAATCATTCAAGACATAAGAGGCATCAACATACACTTATCTTTGATAAATATATCCAACTAATTGGGATTGGGACTTCAAATATCCACCCAAAATTAGACACCTTGCAACCAAATATTTCTTGCAGTATTCACCCCAAGCCAAATTCCAGAGCTTGAAGATGAGTGCTTAAGGGATCAACCACATTTTCCAATTGAAATAGGGGCTCCACCTCCACCCACCAGTTATATCATGCATTCAATGTCTCTCAAGTAATCCAAGGGTATACCACCTGCACCCTTAAAGTCAACTAGGGAATCCAAAAGCTATGTGTCCACCCACAAATCATCATGGGAATCTAGAGGTTATGCCTCCACCCTCTATTCATTAAGGGAATCCATAGGTTGTTCCTCCACCCTGTAATCAACAAGGAAATCCAAACGTTGTACCTCCCCCCTCTAATTAGCAAGAGAATCCATATGTTTTACCTCCACCCTCTAATCAATAAGGGAATCTAAAGGTTGTGCCTCCACCTTGTAATCAACAAGGGAATCCATAGGTTGTGCCTTCACCCTCTAATCAACAAGGGAATATCGAGGCTATGCCTCCACCCTTTAGTCAGCAAGGGAATCTAGAGGTTGTTCCTCCACCCTTTAATCAACAAGGTAATCCAAAGCTGTGTGTAACAAGGAAACCAACAAAACAAGTAGAGGGAGGATAAGGAATTCTCTTGCTAGGAATCCAAAGATTTGGCCTCAACCCAGATATCAAGGGAATCCAAAGAAAACCAACTCCACCCTCTATACTTGCAGGGAGTCTAGTATTACCCTCACCTAAGAGCTCTTCTTCTACCTCCCAATGTTGAACCAGATCATTTCTCTTCTTCCTTGTGCTATGTTAGTAACCTAGAGTCATCTTCTCTAATTCTTTCTCAACTACTCACTCTTGGATTGTCTCTATTTTTCTCTCCCTTTTTTGAACTCCATCCTCCTCCCTGCATAGAAGACCTCTCTTACCACTCTTCCCTATTCTCAAGTGCATGGGGTATAATTCTCCCTATGTGTATGTGCTCTTACTCATAGTGCCTCTGAGGATGCTTGTCTCTTCCTGAGGTCATTGAAATTGTCCTTGGTTTCGTCGTTTGACAATGTTTTCACCCTTCCTTCACATCCACAATGGGTTTTTCCTAAATTTTGGTGGGGGATGTTGCATGTTAGCACTTCCTTCCACCCCAATTCCTATTGGTTGACTTCTTTGTCCCCAGTCGCTCATGTAACCTAATTCTCAGCCAATTTTGTCCTTTTTTCCTTGCATATTTTTCCAATGCTAGAATTGTCCCTATTCCTTTTTTTCACAATTAATTTAGAAAATTAGTCCATTTAAGGCACATAGGGAAGCCTTCAATGGCAGTCATTAAAAAAGTCAAGCCTCTTTTAAATCCCAAGCAATATCCTCCCCAAGATTTGGAATTCGTGTCCCAATTCTCAACCCTCTTTAATTATGATCAAAATATATAGAATATTTACAATGAAGGGAGAATTAGCTCAAGGCTGTCAAAAACCCCTCCCCTTGGAGAAAAATTATCCTTGGTGTTCTATAACCAAACCCAAAATAGAAACATGCTTTAAAACTAAGCATAATAAACTGTATCTTTATATACATAGCTCTATACAACATTTACATAGTTTTTTTACATTTTCCTTGAGTAGAAAACTAAAAAGGATATGTTTCTACATGTTGTCAATCATTTACCATGTGGCTTCCTTCGACTCAAACTTCCTTGAGTATAATTTGACTTGCTTTATTGCTTGATTTCAGAGCATAAGTTTCCTCCGATCTAGGATTCATAAAGGTTCCAATTGGAACTCTCACTCTAGTTCATTAGATAAATTTTGAGGCCTAAAATGGGCCTAAAAACAAAAATGTACAACCAAAATCAATTTTATAAGAACCAATATGATTCAAGATGATTATGTCAACCATGGGGGATGATTCACCGTTTTTGGAGTAAAAATGTAAAATAATTAAAAAATTAAAAAACTACTTTTTCAACTTATCTTCCTGTAGTTTTACTCAAATTTTAGTGGGAGCACTCATTGGATGCAAAATTTAATTTCTCATCCAAGAATTACCCATGTTGCATACTTTCGATGGACCCTACTAGACAAAAAATGAGAAATACATGAAAAAACATTATTTCAATCACATTTTTCATGTATTTATCATTTTTCCTATAGTAGGGTCCATCAAAAGTATGAAACATGGGTACTCCTTGGATGAGGAATTAATGTTTCATCCAACAGTGCTCCCACTCGAAAGTTGAATAAAACCATAGGGATATAAGTTGAAAATATGAGTTGAAAAAGTTGTTTTTTTCTTTTTTTCCCTCTAAAATTTGATGATGTAATCTAATATTATTTTATTATTTCCACTATTTTTTATAATATTCCTTAGGAGGCCCATTTTAGACCTCAAAATTTCTCTAATGCTACCTTCCATATCAATTATAGAATCCTAATGGTCATCCTTCCTATTGTCCATGGTTGTGTATATCATGGGTGTACTCTGCACTACATCCCCCATAGTACAAGCTTCTTGCGCACTCTAGATTCATGGCCCTGCATCCTTTTGATGTGGAAAATCTACTTTGTGGTGATTTCCCCCACAAGTCTATTACCTAGTGGCTCACTTGTGTCACTCTTACTTTGTCCCCCAAGGGATGATCAACACAAACTCTTTCTATTGCATTTCTTCTCTACTAATGTCAAATTTGGCCTTTTATCGATGTATTTTCTTTATTTCCTATGGTTTGGTATTTCCAACCTTTCTTATGCCCCATTTTTTTTTTTTGGGCTACTTTTCACCTTCCAATCCCTCTTGAATTTTGGGCTATGCGTTTGCTATTCATAGTAGTGTTTCATCTTCTGAATTGATATTCTAATGTCTTGGGCTCATTGAACTCCTTATCCTTGGTGTTGATGTATCTCTAGTATAAATACTTGATCATAAAATATCCCTCGAATTCATCCTAGGACATATCTTCTTCTTCTTTTCCTTTTACATTTCTTAGATCCTCCAACCAGATGTTGTTTTTTGGCTTCAAACTAAAGGTGCCTATCCTTTCTTTCATGTTCTCTGAGTAGCTATGAATCCTAAAAAACTTCTTCATTCCATGAAGTCATGCCTTAACATCTTTTGATTTCTTACTTCACCATCAAATGTAGGAGGATTGGCCTTTATAAAATATTTTGGCATATAGTCTTTTCCCCTCCTTTCTCCATGATGTTGTTGATAATGACAATGCTACGATATTCTTTGAATTTTTTTCATGTTGTTTTTTAGGGGTTCTTTTAGGAGTATCCAACGATGTGCCACCCTTCATAGTGTCTTCACTTGAAAACTTGTGCCTTTTCTTGCACTTACTTCCATCTGCCTGATTGGTTCATTCTTCTTATATCCAAAGGTATTTTCCTATTTATATGTTTGGCTCCCAATTCATGATGTTCTTTCCTTTGCAAGTTTGATAGGCTGTACAATATAACAACATTCACTTATGCTTGCCTTTCTTGTGCTCTAACAATCCTTTCTTGTGCCTAAATAAGCCTTCCATTATCAACTTTACAACTTCTTATCTCAGCTCTTAAGCTCCTTAGAGTATCTAGCCAATAAAGAGAGACTGTCCCCCCTCATTGCTAAACTGACCTTTCCTATTCATGTCCATGTTTTGATTGGTCAGAGCTATACTGCACCATTTTACTATTATTTTCTTGGTTTGTTGTTTCTAGACTATACCACCCTTTTTTTTCATGTGGTCCTTAAAATTCATCTTTGAGCCTTAGTGTCATTTGTGGGTTGTCATACACATATGTAAATATTATATTTTTAACAAAATTGAGTTGCATAACAAACACCATCACCTTGTCTTGCTGATGGAAGTTTGTCGTTGTAAACCTAGCTGCAACACTACACCTAAATTAGTTCCTTAACATTAGTAAACCATATAAATCATCCATACTATTCCACATGAAAATATAACAATATAATATACCAAGAAGCACACATAATCAATACACAAACTACCATAGTTATAATGCTTGACACGAGGCTTTAAGGCCTCACTAGATCTCCCAAAGCCCAATATCGAACCCTCAATTATTAATTATGTGATTATTCCTTTCCATTCCAAGTGTTGAACTTTGAATGTTTGATACCAATCTGTAACATACTTCCCACTAACCCCATTCCTAACTAAGGTTAAGATGAAGCAATTACTATGCTAACACAATCTCCATGGTCCATTTATGGAAATGGGGTCCAAATATTTTCTTTTTCTTTTTTGCCTCTTGAAAAACTCAAAATAAATGATACCATCATATTCATCTTGTCAAGAGGGTTTCAATGGTATAAATTTTTCTCCAATTTGACTCTCAAATCCAAAGATAGGGCCAACCAAATTTCAGCCATTTAATTAGTGCCACCTCATCAACTTGACACATGGCCCCCACTTTGCACCCATGTGGAAATTTCAGTCAACCCCTCTTTTCCACATGGCATTATTACCATTATTGCAAACCCATTCACATTGGTCACGTAATACCCACTATTCCACAAGCATGACCCAACCTTTACACATACACACTATATGAAATTATTATGGGTGTGAGCCCCTTGAAGGCTACGTCACCCCAAAGGCACTCCCCCTATAAATAACTCTTGCGACTCCTCACCATTCCTTCTGAGGATGATCCTTTTGAGCTATGTGTAACTTTCTATGTCGACTGACACTTCAACATGGCTCATCCAATTGCATGGTCCCACCTTCATTTTACCTTCACCGATAGGCTCCGTAGTGCCACTTCAGCCTGAGGATAATACCCTGGTAATTTTCTAACATGATCCATTTGAAATCTCTTATGTCTGGGGTGTCATCATCCTTCATCACTCTAATATCATGGATAGGGTCCCACGTAACCTTTGAACCTCCAATTATTCATGGCTTATTGGCTAAGTGCAATTGGAGGGTTTCCTCACTTTATGTGCCCACTCGAAGGCCCACTATTCCACATCATCCTAGGAGATTAATCCTAGTTGTTCCTCCTTTTCACTCCCCTAAAAATATCTAGGTATAAAGTTCCAAGATATGTGGACACCTTTGATGTTTGCATCATTCAATGGCTAGGATCTCTCCACTTTTACCCTTGGGATTGGCCTCTAGCCACATGGTTCTTATGCATGGGTTCCTCTGGCCAAATGGTACTTATGTGTGGCTTGGAGCCTATGCAAATCATGCCCATCCTAATGCATAGCTCCTATTAAATTTATAATTAATGAGCCTTTTCCCAAGTCTCTGACACACGATTTTAAATGCATATAGGGGTATATGCAAGCCCCTTTGCCTATCCCTCCTAAGCTTGGCAAGGCCTTGTCTTGAGCCGTGATTACCTAGTTATATATATATATATATATATATATATATATATATATATATATATATATATATATATATATATATATATATATATACAGAGAGAGATCTTAAGTTGTTCGTCTCATGCTTAGTAATGTTTAAAACATAGTGTAATAGCCAATTATTTCAAATTTCATAACTCATCGACATGGACCTACTCATTCATTTTCATTGTGTCCCATTAGATGAATTCCAATTCCTTAATAGTCCAAAAAGCTACAAGCCTCTCAACCAATAATGAACAAAAATACGAGTCCAAGGGTGCATACAGGAATCCCTTCCATTTACTTAGGAAACATATCTATGGATGCACATTTTATCAAGTAGGCAATAATTATCTCATTCCATGACATGCACATTGAACCAAGACATTGAATACATATCAGTATAGGCCTTGGGCCAACACAATATATGATACCATTCCATATCCATGCCTTTAAACAAAAATGCTCATTCAAGCAAGAACACCACATTACTCAACATCCTAATCCATTATAAAATAATACACTAAACAAACATAAAGCATTTAGGACATAAGAGGCATCAATAGACACTTATCTTTGATAAATGTATCTAAGAAATTGAGAACGAGACTTCAACTCTCCACCCAACCTTAGACACACTGCAGCCAAATCTTTCTTGTAGTAGTCACCCCCAAATCAGAGTCTAGAGCTTAAGGATGAGTGCTTAAGGGGTCAACCACATCCTCCAACTAAAACAAGGATTCAAGAGTACCATCCACATCCACGCACCAACTATATCATGCAATCAATGTCTTTTAGGTAATCCACGGGTCCACCACCTCCACCCTTCAAGTAAATTGGGGAATCCAAAAGCTATGATTCCACCCATAAATCAATAAGGGAGTCTAGAGGTTATGCCTCCACCCTCTATTCAACAAGAAAATCTAGAGGTTGTAGCTCCATCCTCTGATAAGAAATGGAATCCAAAGATTATGCCTCCACATTCTAATCAACAAGGGAATCCAAAGGATATGCCTCCACCCTCTAATCAACAAGGGAATCCATAGCTATGTGTAAAAATTAAACCAAGAAAATAAATAAAGGGAGGCTAAATAATTCTCCTACCATGAATCCAAGGAGTAGACCTCCACCCAAGTTGTCAAGAGATTCTAGAGAAAACCATCTCTACTCTCTAGAATTATAGGGAGTCTAGAGACTATTGTCCTCACCTGAGAGCTATTTTTTACCAACCAATGCTTAACCTAATCATTTCTCTTCTTCCTCATGATCTATTAGTATCCTAGAGTTATCTTATCTTGTTCTTTCTTGGCTACGTTGTCTTGCATTGTCTCTATTTTTCTCTCTCATTTTTGAACTCCATCCTCCTCCCTACCTATGAGTGCTCTCTTTCCACTCTTCCTCTATCTCTAGTGTATGGGGTGTAATTCTGATCCAAGTGGATATTGGTGGCCACATGCCTATTCCACTTGGACCCTCACCATTGTTTTTTTTTTTTTTTTTTTTTTTTTTTTTTTCAGTTTCCTTAACTGTAGCAAAGTTTACTATTTTTGGCAGTTTTTCTGGTCTTGAACTTTCGAAGCCATTTTGAGGCCCTAAACAACGTTTTTTTGGAAATATTCCTTTAAACAATTTCATTTAAATCGTATTTTTTGTTGTATTCCTCAGAGAGATATTTACAATGAGGTATCATGCACATAAAATGGAGATAATATGACCAAGTTACGACCCCGGGAAGTTGGCTGCCCAACTAACCCCAAGAGGGCCCATAACCTCTTGGTGTTACATCTCCTCGTGTTAGGGTTTTGGTTTTTTAGGGTTTTACCTTATTTTTAAACAAAAAAAAGGCCCTTGAGCCTCATTGTAACTCAGTTTTAGAGGCATGTAGCTGCCACATCTCTTCTTAGAGATAAGCTACCATCGCCTGAGCTAGTCTCATTTCCATTATGTTTGTAAGAATATTTCATTATTTGATATTAATGAAAGGAAGTGTTATTTCTACTGCATATCTGTATTTATGGTTATATATGTAATTTTTTGAATTCATATTTAAATTCATATCAGTGGTATCATAGCAGGTCTTCTCTTTCTCTATTTTTCTTTGCATGTCCCCAACGAGGTCGAGATATAAGGATTTAGGGCTTGAACTGGTCAAACCTGCAAGACAAGCCTCGTAATACCGATGACCTCCCATGGGGGAAGAAAAGAAAGACGAGGGAGAATGAGATCTTATCAAAATATTGCTGGAGGAGGTCCTCGAGAAACAAAGGAACACGATGATGGATAATGTTTCCCATATCCTTCAATGGTTTCCCATCGACAATGCATCCACGTCCAACAAGCACTCTGGAGGCTCCACACCTTTTAAGGTACAAGTAAACTTTGACATTCCCATATTTTAGGACCAAATAGATGCATATGTCATAGATAATGGTAGAATCTGCTAGAAGGATATTTTTCTGTTCATGATTTTTCCAGCTGGGAAAATATTACTTTTGATCTTCTCAAAGCTACCCCCCACGTCAAGGACTGGTGGGAAATCTATTGTGAGCAGAAGGATGAAGGTACGACCTCACTTTTTTTAGTTGCTCCCACTTGGAATTCGTTCTGGGATGCCATCAAGGATAAGTACTACTCCGTTGAGATCTATGAGGACAAATATATCAAGTGGACCAAGCTGCGATAGGGAAGGGACCAAGATGTGTCAGACTTTACCAATGTTTTTCATACCCTTTGCATGAAGTTGGGTATTAAGTATTCTGAGAAAAATTTGGTACTCAAGTACTGCGACTGCCTACATAGATACATCCAGGATGAAATGGAGTTCGTGGACAACACCTCACTCGGCATGACGTACTGATACGCCATCAAGATCAAGAAGAAGTTTAAACAGAAGAAGCGAGACTTTGGATCTGCGAATTCGAAGTAAGGGAAAGGTGCCCCCAAACTACATAATAGAGGACAAAGCCAAGTTAGGATAGCACAGGACCACCTGCCGAGGCCACAAGCAAAGGAAAACATTGGGAAGCTAAAGAAGGACACGAGAAAGTGGTGTGAGTTCCATAAGAGCTCCACCCACAACACAAGCGAGTGTCAGGCCAAGTAGTCATTGGTGGCCGAGCTAAAGGCTTCAGAATCAAATGCATGTTCCAAATCTGAGTCAGAACTAGAAAATGGAAATGAAAAAGGGAAGCATATTATTTATGTGGAGCCTAACGCCACCATCACTACCACAAAGATCCAAAAGGAGGAACCCAAAGATCTAGAGGAGGAGGAGAGTCTCTTCCAGTCCCAAATGTGGGTAGAGGGTTCCTCGCTATAGTTCATTGTCGACAACGAGAGCCAAAAGAACCTCATTGTAGCAAAGATTGTGAAGCGGCTAGGCTTACCAACCATAGCACACCCACAATCGTACAATATTGGGTGGCTTCACCAAGGATGATATCTATGCATGAGCCAAAAATGTCTCCTTCCATACATCATCAAGCCCTTCATGGATGAGGTATTATGTGACGTTGCTCCCCTTGATGCTTGTGATGTATTATTAGGCCAACCATACTTGTGGAAGGGACATGTTGTGTATGAGTGAAGGCCTCGTGCTACTATTGTTACATTGGTAAATAAGTTGTATAGGATACCAGAGGTAGCACCACCTACCACCATCTCTCTAGTTACTATAAAAAATGCAGTAAGATCATTTCCAAAACCAGGAAATTTGTTTTCCTGATGATACGCCCTCAAGGAAAGAAGAAGATGGTGGCCATGACCTCTAGACAGGGCCCCTACATACAACAATAATAGATGGAAAAGGTCATGGAGGAGTACGAGGACATCTTCACCTCCCCCACAAGGGTTCCTCTGCACTGTAAGGTCAAGCACTCCATTGATATGACCCTAGCTGCACCATTACCCAATGGACCAATCTATCGGCACTATGTTCTGGAGAATGATGAAATAAAGAGGAGAATTTAGGAGTTGTTGTAGAAAGGTGACATTTAGCCAAGTTCATCACCCTGTGGGAGCCCGATCGTGTTGGTACAGAAGAAAGATGGGACTTGGAGACTTTGTATTAACTATCGAGCACTGAAAAAGATCACTGTCCAAAATAGGGCCTTTTCAAATGGTTGGTTATGCCTTTCGAGTTGATGAATGCTCCTGCAACCTTCATGAGGCTAATGGATGACATCTTGTAGCCATTCACCAACTCATGCATAGTGGTATACTTGGATGACATCCTGATCTTCAACTAGAGTTTGGAAGAGCACTTCCACCACATCCGAGAGGTTCTCCAAACACTGCAGCAACACAAGCTATGTGCCAATTTGGAGAAATTCACTTTTGGCATCAACTAGTTTCAGTATCTGGGATACATTATTGATGAATGGGGGGGTGCATGTGGATCCATCCAAGATCCAAGTCATTCGGGATTAGTTAGCCCCAACCACTCTGACAGAGCTCCGCAGCTTTCTAGGTCTTGCCAATTTCTACCATAGGTTCGTGTTGGGGTTCTCTCATATCACTTGGCCCTTGAGTCAAGTCACCAAAGGAGGAGAGAAAGAAAATTTTCTTTTGTCTGAATCTCAACAAAAGGCATTCGCAGAGTTGAAACACCGCCTCTACTGTACACCAGTGCTCACATTACCAGACTTGCAACAACCATTTGAGATTGATACAGATGCCTCTGGCTATGCTGTTTGGGCAGTCTGTTATCTCAAAATCAGACCCTGGAAGGCTGTAGACCAGGAAGACTTCAAGTAACTGTTTCAAACCAATCGTTTAGCTAAGGCTTAGCCTCCTTAGCCTGAGAGGGCTCTCTCAAAGGATTAAAGGTTTTTGATTATGATCAAGATGACTAACTCTTGTGAAACAAATAAAAATGAAAATGGTGGAAACACAACTAACAAGTATCCATTGGGCTTATGGAGTCATGTATGATTCAGTATTAATAGTAGGGTTGGATTGTTAGAAAATTATATATTATGGAGCAAGGGAACGCATAAAATATTACAGAAATATAAACACAGAAAATGCACAAAACAAGAGAGACACAGATATACGTGGTTCACCCAGTTTGGGCTACATCTACCCCTGAACAACCAGTCCTTCCTTTCTATTATCCAGCAAAATGAAGAGACACAACCTACAGCAAATCTGCTGTAATATCCTCTGTTTTCTCTCACAGTCTCACCTCTCTGTTTCTCGCTCACATAATACACATTTATCACACAGCCTCAAAATACAATACCCTCATACAAAGAGAGGGGTTGCCTTCTAGGGCAAAAAACCCTAAACTAAACATAAGTTCTACCGTCAGATCATCCGCCTAATGAACGGCCCAGATTGACTAGAAATTACTATACTTTTACAAGGCAATTTTACAGCTGTTTTTAGCTTCGGGGGCGCTGCCCCCGAAACCCCCCGCCAGGGGGGGCTCCCAAAGGTCGCAGTTGCCCCCCCTGGACCCCCCTGCAACGAATATTTTACGGGCGGCGTTGCCGCCCCCATTTCGAATTGGGGTCCTATGTGGTAATACCTTTGAATATAGAAGATAATCAAGCTCCACACCCAACATGGATTAGCATAAAATTCAAGGCATTCAGTTTTCAACATATGTAGAGTACACCAAACACATAGAAGGCAGTTTATGAGTATATGAAGGAAATTAGAACACTGAAAGTGATTTCTAAGTAATCAAATACTCATAACACTGTAGTTAACATGAAAATACAACAAAAGAAACTCACACATTGAACTCTCTATGATTCTTGAGAAGCATAAGCCAGTACTGTATTACCAAAAAAACAGAGTCTTTACATAAGCCAAATATCACAGGTTTTTTTCATAAATTTCCAACCCTCTTTACATCACTCTTTGTCCTATATATAGAGCTCTTCTACCTAACTGAGATTCCTCCTCAAGCATGAGGGGAACTCGAAATCTACTTCTAATGACACCTATTCAAATCTTAACTGCCTATTAAATGTAACAAACTACTACTAGACTTTCTAGAGATCTAAATCAAATAGGAGTCTAACTCCATATTATAGCCTTAATTACAATCATTCCCGTTCTTTGACAAGTGGTGTTTTTTAGTTTGGTTGTGGTGGATGTTCAAAGCTCCATAATGGTCCTCAATGTCACATCTTCTCCATTGCCCCTGAAACATAGGAAACTACCCCTGTTTATCGGCCTTTGGTTTTCCTCAAAAATGTTTGAATCCAATGAACCATGCCCTTCATCTTTGATTATCCAAAATATATCAGAATGACACGTCCTTGATGTGCTATCAACCTCTTTCATGTGTGAAGACAAAAGCTCCTCCAAGCTATCTAACATATCTTAGACTGTAGTAAGTGTGATCACTTTATGACAAAAAGTTTAGAGTTGGATTCAAATACATGTTTCCTCCACCTGTCTTGACCTTGTTGAAAATTGATACCTTTAGATGATCCCTTGAAAATTCCCCTTTCAAAAAATTTCCGCTTGTATTTCAAAATTGGTTGACTGAGATTACATTGTGTAGCTTCAGCAGTTTTGTAGCGCACTACGAAACTGCTGTGTGTTAGTCATTATCTTCAACAGTTTCGTAGCGCGCTACGAAACTGCTGTGTAATTCCAAAAAACACAGTTTCAACCAAAATTTTGCTATTTTGAGCCTCTTGATATTTAAACATCCTTTTCAATTGCTCCAAAGCTTTTCAAAACTAAATGGAAAGGTATGATTCTTCAAGTAGGATTATAACAAGGAAGACCATCAAAATCTGAAACAAAACCTTACTTGATGTGTGACTGCCTTAAGGAAATTCTTTCTGCTGGCTTAACTGTATCTTTAAGTCTTCAATTTGTTTCTTCATGACTTTGATCCCAGATCTGAGGTTTGTATTGACCTTTCTGATAAATTGAGCTTCCTTTATTGCAGGAACAGTCCAGTTATAGAATTGAATATTAAAATTAACCACCTCGGGTATTTGAAATCTTTGGTCCTCCCACCGAGCTTGCATTTGGTTAAAATAAGCCTCCTTAACTGCAAATTTCCTGGAGGCCCTCTTCAATCTAGCAATTTCAAAGTTTGCCAATTCCAACCTCCTTTTCAACTCTTCCACACTATCTTCTTCTTGAATAGTAACTGCTCTGCCTTTATCCTTTCCTTCATGAGGTTGTGTTACCTCCCTTGTTTCATCTGCTCTTAGCAGTACCTCCTGTACCTGTTTAAAACTCCTCGTTATGGGTCTCCTGGGCTTAAAGACAAATTGATCAACCTGATCATCAAACTTAAGTTTTTTCAAGGCTTTGACTCTCTTAGTCTTGTCTTTTCCTGACTATATCAAATCTGCTTGAACTAGTGGAGATTCTTTAATGTCAATGGCTTGCAATAAGTCATTTAAGTCTCCCTTTGAAACATGGCTTTCTTCAATAATCCTTGATTTTCCTTTTTCTTTAGCTACCTGGCTCCTAGTCCTTCTTCTTTGAACTCCTTCACCTGTGCTTGTTTCATGTGCAGCTTCTTTGACCTGAGCTTTCTCTTTAAGGGACTGCTAGGGTGTATCCTGGATAGTCAGTGGCTTGGTGAATTCTCTTACTTGTTTCCTAGCCTTCAACTTTGAAAGCTTCCTGGATCTTGTTTCTACATGATGGCTAGTTGTTGTTGGAAGATCTTTTGCAGCTTGAGGACTGAGACCTGTCTCTTTTTTGAAACCAGACATGAATATGAATTTGGGCCAGTCCCTACCTACTTTCTGGAGTTCATGCAGAACAATCAACTTAATTAAACCGTGGTGAAACAATGAGGTCTCACAGGCTTCTTTCCTTAGCTGCACCTTATCACACATTTTGCTTAAGCTACGAAATAAGTAAAAAGGTAAATCAATGGATATCTTTCCTGTAAAATGTAGTAGAATCTTGAAATGGTATGAATACACCTTATTATATCTCCCTTCATAGTTAAGGTACCTTTGTATACAGGTAAGCAGATTGGCATATGAGTCCTTGACATAATTTCTAGGCACAGACTTGTTTAAATTTGAGTCAATGTACTCCAGCTTCAGAAATTCTTTACAGGGGGTCATATCAAATTTGAAATTCTTAAACCAAGTTTCTTTTCCCCTTGGAATCTCAGTAACTGTGGATATTAACTCTGGTGAAACTTGCAATTCGAGCATCCCAACCTTCGAATTCAGCCCTGTGAAATTCAAAGCAAATTCCTTGGTGATTTGTGCATGAACTCCCTGGAGTTTCTCAAAAAAATTCCAACATCCAACCTGCTTGAATGCATGCTACACTTCTTTGTTTTTCAAGACAATGTCTACACCTTCAGGTTCGTTTCTCAAGCATCTTCCTGATCTGTGGTCTTTCCTTTCTGTCGATCCCTCCATGAGACTTCAGCGTAATGGAGGTTTGAAGTGCTAGTGCTGCTCAAACTTCAAACTCTGCCTCGCTTGAATGGCTGCCTCGCTTGATAACTGCCTCGCTTGATAACAATGCATTCAAATTGAAAACTTGTAGACTTGTTCCTCATGCAATGAATACAATCATCATTAAGACTGTGAATACCTAACTTCTCTTGGAATTTGCAATCCATGTGTACCAATGTACCTAGCGGCTGTAATGATGGAGATAAGCGGTTGGACATGATATGTGGAGTGTATAAGCTGATAGGCAATGATGCAACCATAACTGAACTTGACAGATTTGACAGTTAGGAAAGATTCGCTGCGGATTGCATGAATCTCCAATTGCGTAGTGCAGTCAGTGTAAATTTTGAATTATGTGCTACGAAATCACCTAAAACATGTTGCGCTGAGAAACTGCTAAAAAGGATTTATGCGCTATGAAAACACTTCAAAATGATTGCATGCGCTACGAAATCACCTAAAGAGCTTTGTGGCACATAGTAACTTTTGAACAAAACTGACACATGGCTATGAGACCGGTGATGAATGAGAATGACCATTGATGAATGAGAATGCATAGTTGACTCAAGACTCCTAAGACTCAGACTCTAAGGAAAACAAAAATCAAACTTAGACTAGCACCGACCTTTACCATCAAACTAATGTGAGAAATTTTGGCATTAGAATTCTTAAGTGATAACACAGTCCTTACTCAACAAGGGCATCCACTAGCATATTATAGTGAGACACTTTCAAACACAATCCAGAAGTATCCCACTTATGAAAAAGAGATGTATTTCATTGTGCATGCATGCCGGCAATGAAAGAATTACATTTTAGGGAAGGAAATGGTCATCCACATAGACCACCGACCCTTATAGTTCATAAAGACACAAGGGAAGTTGCAGGATGATCACCATTAGAAGTGGTCCGCATACCTGCAATAGTTCCAATCGAATATCAAGTACAAGAAGGGCAACACAAATAATGTTGCAGACTGCCTCAGCCGACCACCGAACATGGCATTGACCACCGTGCTCAACTCTTGTTGGTACGAGACTTTTGATTGGCCACTTCTCTACAAAAGTAACCCAAAATTCAGCCACACATACCATACACTCTTGGAGGGTCAGAAAGTTCTAGATTTTCACCTCTAGGATGCTCTGTTATGCCACTTGGGACACCTTTGTGTTCTTGCAAGTGAGCGTGCGAAGATGATTTGGGAAGAACACTACAGTCAGGCTATTGGGCATTTCAAGGTTGAGAAAATAGTGGTAGTACTGTAGAAGTATTTCTATTGTTCGAATATTTGATAGGATGTCAGGAAGTACATCAGATCATGCACTACCTGTGCCATTGCCAAACCGACCATCAAGAAGCAAGATCTCTATACTCTGTTGCCTACCCCTAGTCAACCTTGGTAATCCATCTCCATGGATTACATGTCAGACCTTCCTTCTACTAAGCATGGAAATGACTATGTTTTCGTGGTTGTCGATAGATTCTCGAAGATGGCCATTATGACGGCCTGCGAGTAGAGTATCACAACAAAAGCCACTGCTAAACTCTTCTTTGAACAAGTGTGGGTACACTTTGGGATCCCACAATATATCATCTCAAATTGGGACATCAAGTTCCTCAGTACATTTTTGCCCAGTCTCTAGTCGATGTTGGACACCAAGCTCACTAAGTCCACAACTTTCCATCCCCAAACTGATGGCTAGAAAGAGGTCGTCAATAGGATGATCGTACACATTTTGCGCATGTACAACTCAAAGCATCCACGCACATGGGACGAGAGCCTCCCCTATGTCCAGCATAGTTACAACCAGGCTTTCCACAACTCAACTAGCCACAACCCTTTTTAGGTGCGCTTGGGATTCCAGCCACTATGTCCCATTGATGTGGCCATATCATTTGCAGTGATTCCAGGAGATTCAACTCATGTCTAGTCCGAAGCCAATAAGGAAAATAACTTCATTGAGCACATTAAAAACATCCACCAATAGGTCCATGACATATTGGAAAAAGCCAATGCTAAGTAAAAGCAATGACATTATCAGCATTAGGTGCCACACAAGTTCTAGGTATGTGACAAAGTCTGGCTACATTTGCAGAAGGAGCGCCTCATTTGGCCCCACCACAAGATTCACCTGCTTCAATATGGGCCATACACTATCACCAAGGTTGTGGGAGATAATGCTTTTGAGCTCAACATTCCCCATTCCTTGCCTTGTGCCTAGTGTTCAATGTGGATCGCCTTCGGCCATACTTTCCACCATTATTGGTCACATCCGACATTGCAGAATAGCTCACACCAACAGATTTAAAACCAAACTGCATGGAACAAGTTGCAACTGATCAGATCATGGACACACAGATCAAGAACACTCGCAGGCAAAGGATCCAACTGTATCGAGTTGTCAAAGTCGGCCAACTCCTGCACCAAGGAAAATGGCTCACTAGGGACCAAGTTCAGCAGAAGTTTCCTCATCTCATGGAGGAACTCAACATAATGGAGACCATTGCTTCCTAAGGGGGGAGGAATGATCCAGGTGGATATTTGTGGCCACCCACCTATTCCACTTGGACCCTCACCATTTCTCTGTCAGTTTTCTTTAGTTTCCTTAATTGTAGCAAAGTTTACTATTTTTGGTAGTTTTCCGGGTCCTGAACTTCCAGAGCCGTTTTGAGGCCCTAAACGACATTTTTTGGAAATATTTATCTGGGCTATTTTAGTGAAATTGTGTTTTTAGTTGTAGTCCTCAAAGAGATATTTCCCAATAAGGTATCATGTGTGTCAAACAAAGATAATATGACCAAGTTACGACCTTGGGAAGTTGACTGCCCAAATAACCCCAAAGGGGCCCATAAACTCTTGGTGTTGCATCTCCTCGTGTTAGGGTTTTGGTTGTTTAGGGATTTCTCTTATTGTTCAATAATAAAAATGCCTTTGAGCCTCATTGTAACTTAGTTTCAGAGGCATGTAGCCGCCACATCTCTTCTCAAAGATAAGCTACCATCACTCGAGCTAGTCTCATTTCCATTTTGTTTGTAAGCATATTTCATTATTTGATATTAATGAAAGGAAGTGTTATTTCTGCTGCATCTCTGTATTTATGGTTATATCTGTAATTTGTTGCATTCCTATTTAAATTCAGATCAAATTCCCCCTGTGCGTATGCACTCCTACTCCTAGTGCCTCTGAGGATTCTTGTCTCTTCCTCAAGTCGTTACAACCATCCTTAGTTTACTTCTTTGTCCCTAATCACTCATGCAACCTATTTCTTATTTAATTTCATCTTTTTTTCCTTACATATTTTTCCAAGGCATCCATGGTCCCTTGCCATTCTTCTTCATCTCAATTAATTTAAAAAACCAATCCATTTAAATTACAAGAGCCAGCCTTCAATGACTATCATAAAATAATTCAAGCCTCTTATAAATCCCAAGCAATTTCCTCCCCAAGCTTTGGAATCTGTGTCCCAATCCTCAACCCTCTTTAATTATGATTAGAATGCATAGAATATTTATAATGAAGGGGGATTATCCTAGGGTTGTCACACTCAACAATACTCCAACCGAGAAAGGGTAGTGAAACCAAAAATAATGTACGAAATAAAAAGAAGAAAATAAAACTAGATAAAAGGAACTAGAATTGGAGAAATATATCACCTGTTGAGAGAAGTGGGACATTTCACTTTGGATGCCCAAAGAGAGAAGAAAATATTAGCTGTAATTCCCCCTTCGACTTCTGTGAATTGGGTAATCTATAATTCATCCAACTAATGTGGAAATTTCCATATTCATTGGGTCATCCTAGAATAGAACTTTACAGAGTCATAAGCCAAGGCTGATATCCCAAGTATACCGACCACTACTATGCTTGTTGCAAAGTGGTAGGACCCTCTGCTCAACAAATTTTCTCCTAACGTCTTTCTCTTTGACTCCTTACATCTGCATGCCCTGTGTTTGTATGGGGGTGCCTCAATGCATACTAGAATTCCCCTCGTTTTGAGCCATGGAGATGAACACATGATTTAACATGATCAAGCATGCCATTATGGCCACCCTCGAATGATTCATGCCATTGATATTTACACTACATCATCCTCTCATCTTCCCATTTGAGTGTGGCATTAATGCCATCATGCTATAATTACACGTGTTGGGGGTGTGGTGCCTTGTCACTGACTCATTGGCCAGGGCAGTGATAACCCACAATACCTCCCATTCGTCTCGAAAGTCACCCCATCCATAAAAGTATTATAACTATTAAATATATATAAATTAGTTAACATATAAATATATAAAATATAAAACTAAATTTAATATATAAAATAAAAAATTATTTCACATATAAACACAAAGAAATTAATACTCAATTTTACAATTTACCATTAAAAAAGAAACAAAAGTTTCAATTTTATTACCATATTGATGTTGGCATTAGGGCTAGTGTGTTGGCCTTGATGTCAACCTAGATAGTGATCTTATCACCTTGATTTCATCTTGGATAGTGACCTTTTCACATTATGTCATCATGATCTCGTCACACTATGACATTGTTGGTAATTGCATGCAAAATTGATGTGCCTAGATAGGTCATGGCTGAATGATGACTCTTAATGATTGTAGAGGAGTTACAACAACCATTATTATTTAATAAGAGTTGCAAAATGTTGCACATAGTCTGGAGAATTTCTAGGAGGGTGGACAAGTTTTATATATGCTTGACAGTGAAATTATGGTTAGAAAAATGAGGTTATATAGGTGATAAATTGAGGAAGGTTTAATGATATGTACATAAGTTTTTGAGGTTTTTTTGAGACTTTTCAAGGCTTGAACAGGTCCTACAGGTGATGAAGAAGACATGTTAGAAGCTAGAAGCAATTTGACTGAGGCTTGACTGAGTTTTGGGCTAGAAAATAGGGTATTGTAGGTCTCATGAGCAAAAGTAGCATTATAATGCTAGTATCCAGTGCGTAAGGTGTGTTATAACACACTTCTCGAATGGATGAGGCACATTACTACTTATAAGTGAAGAAAAAATAGAAACCTTAGGGGAAAACCATGGAATTTCCCAAGGTATTCTTGTGCAGAAGGTTGTGTAACGTCTCTTTGATCCCGTCAAAGATTACCATCAACAAGTCCCATGGATAGGGAAAATTTCAAGGATGGAAAATTATCTTGAAGTTTAAAAACATTGGCAAAACTCACTAGTCCCTAATATGAAAATTATAAAATGTTTATTGATATATTTGTAGAATTATTAAAATTTATAATGATATTATAAATATTATCTTTATATTGTTGGCAATTTTTAAGGTAAAATAATTTTATATTGTAAAATTTGGGCGAATCATTTTTAGAAAAAAATGGAAATTGATGAATCTTTTTTTTGGAAAAATCATGGAAAATTAGCCCAACTGTGAATATTAGCCCCTAAAATTTTCCACGCCCATGGATTTTCCTGTGGTGTTTATAAGAAAAATTGGCTATAAAGTGGAAACAAATTGGATCAGCTATGTGTGCATTTCTTGATGTTCAATTGTCTGGAACATGTGATTGCACTAGGGCACAAACAAGAGGCTTAGATATAGTCAAGCATTGAGGGATCTGAAGTATTATAATTTTTTTATTGCAAGTGTAATGGAGGGGAAATGGATCTTCTTGTTAAGTTTTAAATACTATGTCTAACAATTAGAGGAGTAAGGGTAATAAGAACACAAGGAACAAATCTACAATGAGTTATCTTCTAAATGTGTGGTGTTTGATGCGAGAAGACTAAAGGAGGTTTATTTTGGCTTGCTGAAACTAATGTGCACCAAATATCTTAGATCTATCCTATGCAGTCATCATTGGTTGCAAAGATAGAATGAGTTGTTTGAATCAACAAGGATTTTAGTTTTATACTATTCTTGAGAGACTATCATTAGTATTTAGCATAGCCTTAATGGATGAATGATCTACATTGTTGAACATATTTGCTTGATCTATTGTTGTTACATTTGAAATATATTTGTATGACAAATATTGGATGTCAATAGGCTTGTTACAGGGGTTCATGTATGTTGCTATTTGTTTTTTAATTTTGATAGAGAAGTTAAACGGTTTATATCTATATGAAAAGGACCTATAATGTAATGAATAATGACAAAGGTTCTAGGACTAAGTTTTCTTCACTCTTCAGATCTTATATGTTGGATTGGTGATAGAGATTGAGATTCTTATGCTTCGGGTTTCTTCCTAGTTAACAGAGTATTGTGACAAACGTTTAACAGTGGTTTATAATCTCATTGTCTGTAGAGATTAATGTTATGAGTTTATTGAGTTGGTTTGAGTCACTTAGCTTGTTGTTATCTTCTATTGATAAATATGGGCCTATAACGATGTTGTAGAGTTGTATTTAGTATGTATGAGTTCACATGCTAGAGTTATTTCAAGTTGATCATCGATAAGAAGAATTTACGATGTTGTTGCTTGTCCTTTTACAAATTGTATGCAGGGTTGAAGATGGAGACTAAGAAAATTGTTACTTCAGTGTTTTATCCTTGTCTTATGCTCCAACATTGTGATAGTTCAAAAGATTATTTAGAGATGTATTGTGATGTTGTTGTTTGTTTTGCAAAAAGATTGGCTAAATATTTTTATGCTTGAGAATTTTATGGGTTTTTCTCTATGATGATATGGTATAGGTCCATTAATTTCTTTAGGAGCTTGCAATATGGTTTGGCTGATGTATCATTGAAAAATGTGAACAAAATTTAAGGTTATTGGATGCATTGGGTAGAGTTCATAGTTTTGGTTTGGATGCATTTTGTTCATATTTGCAAAAGAGTTTTATGCAAAATTGATTACGAGAGTTTCTCATTGAAATATGGTAGTGTTCTATTGAGGGTAGAACTTTTGATATGCTTAAGAGTCGCACATGGGTGGAGATAATTAAATAAGCATAGATTTGTTGAGTTGCAAAGATTTCTTAGTTGTTGATTTTCAAAGGATGTCTTGATGAGTAGGTTGATGATATTTTGAGAAAAAAATTGGCTTGATAGTTGGAAATGTAGATGGTCTATTGAGCATATTTGTTTGTTAGAGAGTTTTTTGGTATCTTAGTATTTAGTGATTGAGCATAATGGTTGTTGTGCATCTAGTTTGAAAATTGGATGAAGCGTGGTCTACAGGGTTTGTGGTTGAGTTAGGTGGATCTAGTGTGAAATATTTTGAAACATTTTCCACAAAGATACTTAGGATTGGAGCCTTTAGTGAGGGATTAGTAGCTTCCTTCTGGTGGTGGTTGGTAAATTTGATTAGCGAGTAGTAGATTCCTTCCAGTGGTGGATGGAGAGGCAAGAGGAGGTGGCAGCCTCCAACAGGTAGGATCCTACACATTGATAAGAGTTTGTGCTAGTGTAATATGTAATGAAATATTTTCTTAATAATAAAAATATAGAGACAACAACAGTGGTGTTTTTTCCCAGATGGGTTTTACACCTAAAAAGCTCAGTGCCCCCATGTGTTTATTTGTTGATGATGTGCTACATTCTAATGGTTCATATTCCTTGTGATTAAATTTTGATAATGTTTTATCTCTCTTGCTTAGATTTACTGCATAATGTGTTGTGAATTAGATTATGGTTCAATTAACATGGAAAAATAAGAAAAAAATTACTAATTGTATGAAATATTGATTCACCCCTCACCCCTGCCCCTCAATATTTCTAACTATTTGTATTAGAGTAGGTTCTCTCTAGTAAATCTTAACCACTTGAGAGTAGATCATGGACCATGGGAAAGAAGCACAAAGTAAGAGGTCAATTAAGGAAATATGTGGCAGTGATGGTGATGTATCACATGCAGTAGTAGTATCTGCAATTATCGATCAAGGAAAATCAATAGGGGAACAAGTCAAGTAAAAAATTATGGATAATAAAGGTATACTTGTAGTCAATAATGAAAATTATCATCACTGGAAAGAAAAGAATAAATCTAGGATAATATCCCTTAGATCTGATGTTTGACATTTAGTTTGTAATGGTTATACTAAAACTCCCCCATCAGATCAAGAACTGTAGAAGAATGGTCAAGCATTAAATGAAACCTTTTGTAGCTTACCTGATTCAAAACTTAAGGAAATTATGCACTATGAAACAACAAATGAGGTATGATATATTCTACAAGCCATCCACGAAGGAGAGAGAAATACAATAAAGGAATAAGCTTGTTCATCAGGTAAACCATCAGGTATTATTTCTTTTGAAACTTAATAAGAAATTTGTATCCTATTAGAGTATGAGTGTGGCCATGAAATAACATTCATCATATCGTATGGAGTTACTAATTCAGAAGAGAGAGATTAAAGGAATTATTTAAACTTAGGATAAAACTTGCTTCTTCTTTCAAAATAATTGGCAGTCTCAAGGTTAAGTTATAGGTAAATGAAAATAGGGATCATGATAAGTCAACTAACATTGCAATGGAAAATAAAAAACTTAATGAAAAGAAACAATATTGTGAAGGACTTGAAGCTGAGATCATCTCTTTGAAATCTGATATTGAAAATCCAATTAATGAAAATGAGGAGCTACTTCAAGTATTTGAAGAACAAGGGAATGAGATTAAAGAATAAATTATCAAGTTACAAACATAGTTGCAAGAGTCAATAAGAAAAAAAGAGGATGAGGTAAGCTCACTAAAAGGTAAATTAGCAGAAAAGGACAAATAATTGAGGTTTCAAGATAGTACCAAGATATTGGACAACCTTCTTAGTAGTCAACGGTTCCCCTCCATTAAACCAAGCCTTGGTTTTCATGAAACTGTGAAGGGAGAATCCATCTCACTATCATGTGCAGGAAATTTCAAAGACAACAAAGAAAATTCTAAATATCCCTGTAAAGAATTAGGAAGGTAGTTGAACCAACTACCAAGTGAAATGAAATTTAAAAGAAAATAATTGGCTCCCAATGAGTATGGAAGAAATAGAAACAACAATTCATTCTCTCCCTTGATCAATGATATCAAATGTTTCATGTGTTGAAATTGTGGACACATTGCAACCAATTGTAGAAGTAGATTGTGAATACTTCAAGAAAATAGTCTCTCCACAGGATGATCATTAGTTCCCACGTATTCAAGTTTATTTAAATGGTATTGTTTTAAATGCAATTGATTTGTTCGTAAAGATATTGATTACAAATCATGTATAAATAAAATAAACACGAGTAAGAAGTACTATGATTCTCTTGTCCTATTCTCTGGTCACATAAGGTGTTATACATGCAATAAATTTAGACATGTAGCAAAAAAATGTAGGAACAAATCAATGAATTCATTTAGAAATTTTAAAAAATAATTAGAGCCTATCCAAGACAAGTGATTGGACAATAATACAATTATCAAAAGACCTAAAGAATATGCATCCATTAACATTCATCATATCAAGCAAAAGGAAGAACAACAAGTGAAGTGTGGCCTTAGTCTATGCGCACTACAAGAAGATCAGTAGTACATAGACAGAAAATTCTATCATCACCTATTCGGAAATAAGAGCATATTTATCTCACTTAAGAAAACCAAAGGTAGTGAATTTATTCTTGGAAACAGTACACCAACAAAAGTACTAGGAAAAGGTAGAGTTGATCTTGAAGTTAAAAATATAGAAGTAGCTAATTTACTGTTGGTTGAAGGGATAAAGTAGGACATTCTGTGTGTGGGTAAAATAATTGATAAAGGGAATGTAGTTATACTTACCTCAATAGGATGCAAAATTATAGAACAAGACACTGGAAAGGTTATAGCAAAAGTGATAAAAAATGTAGAGAAAAGTATATGTACTAATGAAAAATCCAAGTAGAAATAAGAGGTCAATGTCCTCCTCTTTAGATTTAGAGTAGGGTAATATAGTCCCCATTGTAGCTTATTGAAACTTATAAATATTCCTAAAAGGTATATAGAAATTAATGAGAGTTACATGAGCTTAGGGGGGACCGATACATGAAAAGAAGGTTTACATGTGTGCTTTTTCACTGGTTCAACTTTGATGTAGATGATTTATGCCACTAATGTTGCATTCGGTAAAGCTATTGTGATTAGGATTTGTGATGAAGGATTGGTGCATTTTCAAGGGGAGAATCTCATATGTTCCAATGATTCATTGTTTCCATTATGGTCCTTACTAGAAGAAAGGGAAAAGATATTGCTTGGAAAAATTTATTATATGACATTAGCTTATTATTTGAGGAGTTTGTAGCTATTTCATATATGTTTTATGTAATATTTTGTTGACCTATGGCAAGTTCATAAGCTACTGATTGTGTCTCCTTGCAAAACCATATATTGTTGTTCTTATTGATTTTTGTCTATTAAATTGCTCCTTTGATGCATTTCTTACTATTGGTTAGCATGTTCATTGATGAGGAAGATATATGTGTTGTTGTCACTATGTCATGCTATTCGAGTCGCTACTACAAAGAGTTCATTGTTGGTATCTTATTAATCAGTCTTATTTTTCTGCTATACTTAATGGTTTGTGAGGAAATTAGATGTTTCTTAAGGTATTCATGGAGATTACATTTATATGTTGATGAGAGCTCCACATATGTTGTTGTTGAGATCCTTATTTATGGTTGAGGTATTGAGAGTAGACATGTGCTATCATATATCATGCATTTTTATTGTTACATATAGCACATATAGTTCTTCATGGATGCCATGTATTTTTCGCATCTCATTGGTCATGCATAGAGGATAACAGGTGTGTGAATTTGAATAGCATGTATTAGTATTGTTTTCCTCCTTTGGTACATCGACCATAGAGAGATACATTAGGTCCAACATGCATGATGTAAATGGAATGATGTAACTCGAGTCCATGGGTTATCTATTGATGATAAGCATGCTTTTAGAAGAGTCATATATTAGTCTTATTTCAGTCATATATTTTCTCCAAGGAACCTTGTACTTATCATTTTGCACCATTAGTCAACAATCAGTTAGTCACTTTCACTTCAAAAGGAGGTTTATTGCAGAAGCAAAAGGGAGTATGTTTTCACCAACCGATTTAGCATGGTTAGCATGAGAGGTTATGGTGTTGACCAGAGACATGTTTTGCAACCAAGTTCATTGTTTCACATACTTTGTAGGACATCAACTTCTATCAGAGGATAAAATTTGTATTGTTGATAATTTTATGGGGAGTACTTCTCTCAGCCTGATACTGCTCTTTTCCCTTGATATCAAAGGGGGAGAGAAGGACTTGGTGTTTTGTAAGAGTTTAACCTCAATTCTAAAGGGGGAGGTCATTGGCATTATGGCTAGTGTGTTGGCCTTGATGTCAATCTAGATTGTGATCTTGTTGCCTTGATGTCAACCTAGATCACAATCTTGTCACATTGTGTCATCATGATCTTGTCACATTATGACATTATTAGTAATTGTGTACATAATTGATGTTCCTAGCTAGGTCATGGATGGATGAGGTCTCTTAATGATTTTAAATCATTTTCTAGAGTCTTGATGATTGCATCGGATTAGCAAAAGGTTGCATAGGGTATGGAGCATTTGTAGGAGGGTGGACAAGGTTTGTAGATGCTTAAAAGTGAATTTTTTGGCTAGAAAATTGAGGTGACACAAGTGATTGATTGAGAAGGTTTACTATTGTGTGAAAAAGTTTTTGAGGTGTTATTGAGACTTTCCAAGGCTTGAATAGGTCCTACAGGTGTCGAAGAAGACATTTTAGAAGTAAGAAGTAGCTTGATTGAAGATTGACTGGGTTTTAGGCTAGAAAACATGGTAATGAAGGTCTCTTGAGCACAATGAGTGTTATAACGCTAGTCTCCATCGCAGAAAGGTGTGTTATAATGCACTTCTTGAATGGATGAGGTGCATTATTTCTTTTAAGTGAAGACAAAACAAAAACCTCAAGGAAAAACCATGGAATTTCCCAAGGTATTCTTTTGTGGAAGCTTGTGTAACGTCTATTTGATCCCGTCAAAGATTACCATCAACAAATCCCATGGATTTTGTTGTGGCATTGACAAGGTAAAGTGGCTATAAAAGGGAAACAAATTGGATCAAATATGTGTTCATTTCTTGATGTGCTATGGTCTAGAGTAGGCAATTGCACTAGCGCACAAGGACGAGGCTCAGATATAGTCTAGCATTGAGGGATATGAAGTATTCTAGTTTGTTTATTTTAGGTGTAATGGAGGGTAAATGGATCTTCTTGTTAAGTTTTAAATATTGTGTCTAACAATTGCATAAGGGTAATAATTGCATGAGGAACAAATCTACAATGAGTTATCTTCTTAATGTCTAGTGTTTGATGCAGGAAGTTTTAAGGAGGTTTATTCTGGCTTGCTCTTAGATATATCCTATGAAGTTATCACTAGTTGCAAAGATAGATTAATGATTTGCTTGAATTGACAAAGATTTATGCTTTATATTATTCTTGAGAGATTTTCATGAATATTTAATAGAGAGTAATGAGTGAATGATCTAAATTGTTGACCCTATATGCTTGATCTACTATTGTTACATTTGATATATATTGGTATGACAAAGATTGGATCTCAATAGGCTTTTTACAAGGGTTAATGTATGTTTCTATTTGTTTTTTATATTCGACAGAGAAGTTGAGTGTTGAGATCTATATGCATAGGACCTAGAATGTAATGAATAATGACAGAGGTTTTATGACTAAGTTTTCTTGAATATTCAAAGCTTTTATGTTGGATTGGTGATAGAGATTGAGATTGCTATGCTTCGGGTTTTTTCCTAGTTAAAAAATTATAATGACAAAGGTTTGGTAGTAGTTTATGATCCCATTGTGCGTAGAGATTAATGTTATTAGTTTATTGAGTTGGTTTGAGTCACTTAGCTTGTTTTTATTTTCCATTGATGAATATGGATCTATAAAATAGAGTTGCATTCAGTGGGTATGAGTTCACATGCTAGAGTTATTTCAAGTTGATCATCAATAAGAAGACTTTATGATGTTGTTTATCGTCCTTTCATAAATTGTATGCAAGGTTGAAGGAAGAGACTAAGTAAAGTGTTACTTTAGGATTTTATCCTTGGCTTATGCTCCAACGTTGTGATAGTTTGGACGATGATTTAGAGATGTATTGAGATGTTGTTGTTTGTTTTGTAGAAAGATTGGCTAAATATCCGTATGCTTAAGTATTTTATGGGATTTTATCTATGATAATGTGGTAGATGACCATTGATTGCTTTAGGAGCTTGCAGTGTGGTTTGGCTAATGTATCATTGTATAATGTGAACACAATTCATGGTTATTTGATGCATTGGATAGAGTTCAGAGTTTTGGTTTGGATACATTGTGAAAATTTATTGCTTGTCATTGATGTGTTTGTATTTATAGAGAGTTGTATGCAAAGTTTCTTATCAGAGTTTGTCATTGAAATATGGTAGTGTTCTATTAAGGGTAGAACTTTTGATATGCTCAGGAGTCTACATTTGGCTAGATATGATTATATAAGAATAAATTTTTTGAGTTTTAGAGAGTCTTTCCCGTTGATTGGTAAAGGATGTGTTGATGATAGTTTGAGCAAAAAATTTGGCTTGATAGTTTGTAACAGCCCCTGGTTTATTTTTTGTGTAAATAAAAAATAAGATCAAGGTCATGGGACACGTATTCCATGATAAATGTTGGGAAAAATATAGTGATGGGTATCACTTGTGATTAATTAATGGCCATTGAAATTTACAAAGGCATTGGAAAAGGAAAAGTGGCAATAATTGGCATTGAACTTATGAAATAAAGGAAAATAGGAGAAAAGGGAGATGAAGGGTCACATATTTACATGTGAGAAAAATTGAAGGAAAAAATAGAGGAAAATGAAGAAAAAAAGGCCTCAATGATAAAAAATATTTTTGATGGTTTTTGGGTGGAGCTCTCTTCTACTCTGTACTTCTCTCATACTCTTGCACACTTAGAAGAATCCTGGAGCATTCTTGGAGCACTTTTCCATACATTGGATTTGGAGAAAGGAGGAAAAGGGAAGCAGGAAAACGTAAGGGAACAAATGGATCAAGGGCTATAGTTGGATTTCTTTAAAGATAAAAAGTTGAACGTACGATTTCCTTACTGATTTATGGATGCATGGTATATGCATGTGAATTTTTGGTTACATGTTGTCATTAGCATGGGGGATTGCCTAGATTGAAAATGGTTTTAGCCTTTCCTTGCCATTTCTTGGATAGCAATAGCCATGGTGTTGTTGGTTTTCCCACTTGATTGTTTTCTGATTATTGCTCATTTTTCCTTATGGTTGTGGGTTGGAAAAAATGCCCTAGAAGCCCTGGAACAACTTGGGTTGAGTTACTATTCCTAGATCCTAGGTTCGGAAAAATTCTCTAGAGCCCTTAGTGGGTTGAGTTACTAGTCCCTAGGGTTGGGTTGGACAAACGCTCTGGAGCCCCGGAAAACCCCGGAAAGTTGTGGGTTGAGTTACTAGTTCCTAGAGCCCTAGACAACTTGGGTAGAGATCGATATGGTAGGTGATAGTGATTTTCGGTCGTGAGGTGGAATCATTGATTTAGGGTTGACGCGGTTTGGCCTTTGGAAGCCTTAATTTAGTTTTGTCTTGGTTTATTCCATGAGATTCCACATTCATGCTTGGAATATGGTGCGGGGGTGATTGGATGAAAGAGAGATTTGGTTCAGCCCAATCTATGGTTGGGTGATACGTGCAAGTCCCTGACTTGGTTGGTATTTTCCTATGTTAATATAGAAAATTTCCTTATTGTGATCTATGACCATTTGTAATATTATATTGGTGATATTATGGTTGAGTTTCCATGGTATCTATGCTAGTTATTTTCTGGTTATATTATTGTTATATGATGTGTACCATCTATGGATCTTGTCATGAACAATTTATTTATTGATTAATTAATGAATGGATGGACTAATAAGTGTTTTTGTAGCTACGTGGAGAGGGGATAGGGCCTTCTTTTTTATTCTCATATGTATCTCAAACTTTTATGATCAGATATGCATTTATAACTTGTAGCTTACATGTTTGTCATGTGTTTGACAAAACGTTCGGTATGTTCTGGTATATCTAGGTCAAGTTTCTGACTTAAGTTTGTATGTTTAGCCTTGTAATTATGTCAATAATGAATCTTAGAAGCCTCAGGTAGTTCTAGGTAGTGGTGTGAAGACTGACCTAGAATTGTGGCTTATATCTCGGGACCACACCCTCTAAATTCAAAATATTGGGTTATAATCGCATGGAAGAAATTTCATTATTGCGATTGGAGCCCTATAAATACACCCTTGCCTTTTTTACATGTTATTTGGAGTCTAAGTAGTAAAAAGAGCCCCAAATCAAGATTTGGTTACCTAGGGTGGGCCTCTTCCCCCTCAGTGTCCTGTAGCCCTAAGGAATGTTGTGAGTTGTCAGTTTGTAGTCAATTTGTAGGCCCCACTTCCTTAACTGGAGTTTGGAGGTTAGGTCGTGTCATAGTAATTCTTTGTCTAATGTTTACCCTATTAGGCTGGTGAAATTGGGTAAATGTGGGAGGGGGTGGTTATGATAGTTGGAAATGTTAATGATCTATTGAGTAGATTTTTTTATTAGAGAGGCTTTTGGTATCTTGGTATTCAATGATTGAACATAATGGTTGATGTGGGTCTAATTTGAAAATTGGATGAAATGTGGCCTACATGGTTTGTGGTTGAGTCAAGTGGATCTAGTGTGAAATATTTTGAAACATGGTCCACAAAGGTACTAAGGGTTGGAGCCTTCAGTGAGGGGGTAGTAGCTTCCTTCCAATGGTAGCTGGTAAATTTGATCAGGGAATAGTAGCTTCCTTCCAATGGTAGATAGAGAAACAAAGCAAGTGCTAGCCTCCAACAAGTAGGAGCATGTGCACTGGCAAGTGTATATTCTAGTAGAAAGTATTTTCACCCAACATAAAAAAATAAGGCAATCTCCATTGCCATTTTATTGAATGATTTTGTGAAGTCATCCATTTATAAACTTTATTGATCAAATAAAATTGTTATTGAGAAAATATTGACTTCATAAATGGTTACTATACAAAATTGGATAAAGGAATTACGAGGAAGTTAAATCGAAACATATATTGTTTTATTTTTTAATTTTGATTATCAAGTTATTTATGCTTAAAAGTTTGAAGTTATCTTAAACCAACCATCCTGTATTACATAAAATTAAGTATTAGTTCTTTAAAATTTACATAATAATTTTGAACACAAAATGAAACAACTTTATTTTCTTACCTCATTGCATCACTATTTTTTAGAAATAATCTCTATTTTTTTATAAATAATCTTCAAATAAAATTTTTGAGGTTAAATATGTATATCTCTTTATGTGATAATTAGATTTTTTTTTAATATGAGAGTAAAAATAGTTTTAACACAAGTACAATTATCTTAAATGTTATTCTTATGTTAAAGTTGTTTCCTAAATTAACTCGTGCATTGCAAAAACTTAGAAAAAAATTGGAATATGTTTAATATTTAATTTGATACAATTTATTTTACAATTTTAATTCAAAACAAAAAACTAAAAGAGAGCCTAATGTTAGGAGGAGATAAATCGATGATTGAATAGGAGGAGATAAATCGAGATAATGATGGAGAGCTAGGTGAAAATTAAATGTGATGTGTGTGCTCGATATATCAGAGGGTTGAGAATAAACAAGATTAAAAGTGGTAATCCTTTTAAGTTTCACCCGATGAGATTTCACACATGTGAATATGTAAAGTGAGTTTTGTTTTGAAATAAAAGTTTTTTTTATTTGCTTTTCACTTTTTATTGGCATTGTTATTTATTGATATTTTCACATGTATTGTTGTTATATAATTATTAATAATATTTGATAATAGTAAATATTTGGAATAATATAATCACTACATAAACTAATATTAAACATATATATGTATATACTAATACTTTATTAATAATATTACTATACAATAAAACAATTATATAATAATATTGTATTAAATAATTTTGTACAATATACATATATATATATATATATATATATAACATTAATATGGTTTATAAGGTTTTTTTTATTACATTAATATTGTTCATTGTTGACAATTCTTTAAGCAGTATCTCTTTAAATTAGGTCATATGATTCAAATGTGGTTAATCTTTACATTATTTCTATGTTTGAATGATTAAAAGGAGAAGTGATTCTGATTAGTGACTTTAAATGACTAGGGTGGAGGTAAATTGTAAAAGACACATTAGCATGGTGAAAACAAGTTTTAAGGGTCAGGGTAAGGCAAGATATTATAGGACAAGGGTCTAAGTGTAATATAATTCTCAGAGATGACCCAATTTAAAGAGGGTCAAATTATGTTACAATAACATCTACATAACATTGAATGCATATTTCTTCCCTACATTCCATATATCATTGGGCTTCTATGGTAGCAATACTATTGTGGGGAAGTTGAGAAATGGTGGAAATGAGGTTTTCAAAGCTTTTAGATGCTACAAATATATTATTTTAAGCTATGTGTTATAGACATTTTTGTGCCTTACAGCATAGAGCATGAAATGTAAATAATCTGAGGGATCCAAAGTCCCTAAACATTGTTGTTCCTACCCCTAGAGGAACAAGGTCAGCAAACCACAGCACTTCAGATCAGTTCTCCACTGAAAAACACTCAAAAACAGGTCAATTTTGGATCAAAGCAGCTGCTCCACTGAGCATCTGCGCTGAATGTCAACTGCTCCATGGTGTACCTACGCTGAATGTCAACTCCATCAAAGGCTACCTGCGCTGAGCGAGTTTGGACATGTGGAGGAATCTTTCCTCAATGTGTCAGTGCCCAGGAAGCTTCCAAATTGACACCTGGATCAGAAGATTCGCCTAATGATGAGTAAAGAGGTTCTAAAACTCCAAGTGGAAGGTAGAATCTCTGAGTGGACTCAAGAACTAAAGAACAACTGGGGTTGAAGAGGACAACAGTCACACATCAAGCTGACTTATCTTCACTCCAAAACTCTATATAACGATCTCATCCCATGGGATTTGGAGGCCGGAATTTTGTGCAAAGAATTGCTGTTGGTTTACAGTTGAGAGTATTGGGTGATTGCTTGAGGGAGGTGAAGAGGAGATTTCTTTCTGTCGGGAAGGTGATGCTGGATTGGGCCTCTTATGGTTGTATCACCGCCTGAACCTTACTTTCTTCCATTAATAAAGCATTTGAGGTTCTTCTATTCGCTTGTGTTTCAATGATGTATTGTCTTACTTGCGTATTTGATTTATGCTAATCCTTGAATCAATTATGAATGCATGCTTCTTGTAGTTTCCCTTTCTCGTCTTGTTTGAAGGATCTTGTGTAGCTGGGCCCGTGAGAAGACGAGGAGCTGGGAGCAAGCAGCAAAGAGAGAAGATTGGATCGACCATTTGCGCAAGACATCGGTAAGTGGATCTCTTCCTTTCCTCTTTTGCATGTCATAAAGAAGTAATCTTAGATAGCTTTGCTTTGACTGTTGCTAAGGAACTATCACCCTTAGAGTGGGATAGGGTCATTCCGTGTTGGATACTTTTCCCCACAACAGACTGGCGACTCCGCTGGGGATCGTGTCTTGTTGGTAGCTTGTGTTTCTTGCTATTCATTTCCTAAACAAAGGGAGTACCGAATCGAACTGCATTCGAATCATTCGAAGGCAGAGTAGAGGGCAGCTACTCTAGCTCAGTTCTGGGCATGTTTATGATTTGAAGAGCTGATCCACAAGGACTCTTATTAGCTCTTTGTGATAGTGTTCATCTTCCTTTAATCATCCTCCAGTGTATACTTGACTGATAGCCTCTGATTTGGCCAAAAACCATTGATTTTTGAGCAATCTGTGACCCGGAACCAAAGAGAGACGAGAGTTTTCTCTTCAGTGCAGCTGCAGTGAAGGCTACCTGCGCTGCAACGCAGGTCCCGAAGGGGCTACCTACGCTGAATGTCAAACTGACAGTGTCCTACCTGCGCTGAACCAGTTTTGCCTTGTGCAACTGGGGTTCCCTGCTTTCTGTTGCCCAGTTTTCAGTATTGTTTTTGCAGCCTGTTGTCAACCTGTATACCCATCTGAAACTATCTTTCTTTGCCATCATTCCGCCTCAGTTGTGTGAAGAAACCGTGATTGTTCTTATTGTATTTCTTACTTTCATTCACAGTTTCCCATAGCGAAAGTGAACTAGTCTTGCTGTGGCCTCTTGGATCTAGACCTGTGATAAAGTGTCGTTGTGATTCTAAGAGCTAGTTTATTGTTGTTCATATCTGCTTGAGCATTTGCTTTCGTTATATGGTTCGAATTTCAGTATTTCTTGTGTTGAAACGAGTGAATCTTAAGATCTTTTGATTATTGGACAAAAGCTTGTTTGCTTTCACTTGAAATTGAATTCGAAATCATACAACAGCTTTCTTTTTGTAATACATCAACATTAAGGAAGAAGAAAAGAAATACTTGCATTGTGCATGTGCATTTTGACAGTTTGCATGTCGATTTAGGAAAGTGCATCAGTGTGTGCTCTATGATCTGTTTGAAAAGATGATGTCTTTGTTTTCCCTCAGTAGTTAAGATTTTCATAAGTTGAAAGAATTGAAAAAAGCTTGCTTATCATTCTTAGACTGCATTTAGGAGTTGTATCATACATCACGTGGTGATCCATAAAGGAAAATTGCTAAGCAAGATCAACCTAAAACGAATTGAATTTACATAACAACGCTTTGAAACATAACGAAACACAGTAGAGGTCTAGGTAGAGACGTGCTCCGGCGTCGTTAAACATAGTGACTATCGATCTCTACGAAGGTGGGTGATTCCTCCTGAGGGACGATAGCACTAATACGGACTTGTGCTCCCGCGTACCGTCGCGTATATTGGGAGACCCCTATAGGAACAAAGCCTTTATCCATAGGAAGCCGTGTTGGCCGCCCTACTGATCGCGATGTAGTGAACACAGCATTCATGAAGATCGACCACTCGTACCGTAAAACGTATTCTGTGGTTTCGCGAAAGGTTTGGCACACCCTCTGCCTAGAACTCCAAAGTAGTTTCTTTTGGCCTTTTTCAAACTCTATAACTGAAAAAGTCCATTCAAGCATTTGTCACTTTGGGCTTGTTAATACATCGAAGGAGACTAGAGTCATCTTTAGCTTTTTCTCGACTCTTAAAAGGTGAAAAAGCAAGTTGTGTCTAAAGCGTCGCCATATAAAATTCATTTTAAAACGGAACATAATTACCCCTTATTCCTGCGTTGATCTTGAGGTTGAGAACATGGAACACACCAACCAAGGGATTCCACATGATGGGAACCCTAGCCCTTTCTCCTCTTGGGGAGAAGTTGGTGCGCCCTACATGGCCATGTTGTCGCTTCCAGGGCTGACAATTGGCCTGCCAGTTTGGCTATTCTCAACCACTGTAGTTCAGAACACCACGGTTCCTGAACAGTCGAATCAACAGTTAGACCAGTCTAGAGCTGCCCTCCAACCTTCCACTTCTTTTAAGTCTTCCTCCGATCCTTCCCCTTCGAAAGGTAGAGCCGCCGAGAGCAGAGCTCCCACGGAGAAGAAGGAGACCGATCTTCCCTCTTCGAAAGGTAGAGCCGCCAAAAGCAGAGCTCCCACGGAGAAGAAGGAGATCGATCTTCCCTCTTCGAAAGGTAGAGCCGCCGAAAGCAGAGCTCCCGTGGAGAAGAAGAAGGAGAAGAAGAAGAAGGAAAAGAAGCAGAAGGAGCCAAAGGCGGCTGGGGGCAAGCAAAAGACATCTAACCAAAATCCACACACAGCACAGACCGGGCCTAGGTCGCCATGTGTCATATGTGAAGGAGACCACTTCCACCATGATTGTCCCAGTATTCCCCGAATACTAAGGGACTGGTCCCCTCGTTTGCATAGTTCGGAAGCATCAACCTCTGACAGCCAGGTTGAATGCTTACCATCGATCAGCGAAAGTGAAGGTTCTAGACAACGAAGGGGAATGAGATTCCCCTGCGAACTGTGTGAAGGCAATCACACCCTCCGCCGTTGTCCCTTTTTAGACGAAGCAAAGAGAGTTTTGGAAGATCAACCGGTTGCACCGTTGCTACTTCCTCCTGGATATCAAAAACTCGCGCCAAGTCCTTCGTTGGTTGAAAATACAGCTGCCCCGCTCGTGGGGCCAGCTGAAGCGTCAGTCACTGAAAATGAACCTACTGAATCCGGACCGGACGAAAGTCCAAAGGTCGAAACGGCAGTTGACCCGGTTCTCCCTTCAGAAGTTTCGTCTTCAAATGACACCGTCACTGAAGATTCATCTTCGGCTGACACCCTCACCGAAGAGAGTAAGGATGACACCATCCAGATTCTTTTCATCGACACCGATTCTGATGAGCATCAGGGCAATGCGCCCACTCCTTTACCGCAGGAAGGAGCATCGTCAGGATCATATCCGACCGTATATTCGGTCCCACCACCAAGCAACCTAGTTGTGTCCTTTGATTGGAACCAACTAGGCAGACCCCGATTGCCAGCCAGTATACCATTTAGAATTATAGTCCAAATATACAAAATGGTGATGGCTGGAACTATCGTTGATGAAGGGGCATCTGTGAGTATCCTGTCCTCTATTGCTTGGAAAGCATTGGGTTGCCCGGCGCTTTTGCCTGAGATAAGGAATCTCTCGGGTTTTGACAAAGGAACCAGTCGACCATTAGGGATTCTACCTAATGTGCCTATTACATTGAAAGGGAAGGCTGTCAAGATGAATTTGATGGTCGTCCAAGGACCCTTGGATTATAACCTACTCCTTGGACGAGACTACATATATTGCATGGAAGCAATAGTCTCCTCACTCTTTCGAATAATGTGTTTTCCATACGAAGGAAGAATGGTCAAACTCGTAGACCAACTTTCATTTCCGGGATCACGCATCGCAAATAGTCACATACCTATCCTGAATGGTCTTTTCGATCAAGAAAGGTCTCTACCTCCGGTTCTTCTTCCTGATGAGTGCGAGTGATTCGGGAAAGTAGGGCCGGAACCCAGGGGGCATGCATCCTGGTCTGCTGGGGTCAGAAAAAACCTTGGGTGTAAAGTAGAATTTCCGCGGGAGAATATGACTAGTCCGTACCCCGTCCCCTCCTTCATCTTCGTAAGAGTAAGAGCCGGCAAGAAAGTCCGGCTCTCATGAAGAAGAAGGGGCAGTTAGGAATGGGGTTGTTCTGGAAAAAGATTCTTTTGTTAAAGTTATGTGGGAGGACGGGGGCCCGTTACTCACCATTGTCTATCTTTAGTAGGCATAGCCGAAGAAATGTTTTGTTTGAAAGATTAACGGAACAATATTTGGGTAACCTGAAAGAGGTAGGCCTCACCCGTTGAAAACAAGGGTTTTTAATGGAAAAGTAGGGGCGACCTTGAAATTAGACTTTATACCTGGGGGCATGCAAACCTCTTGGAATGAAAGCACGGGTGACTTTTTAGTTTTTAGGTAGATCTAACCCCTCTAACCCGTAGGATAAGTCGATACCCAACTTGCATAAAGAGAGTATATGGAGCAAAGCATAGCGAGATGAAGCTCCTTAAAAAATAGCGAGCAACCTACCAGGAGACCTTCCTACTTTATGACTGGTAAAAACGAGCAGTTTTGGCAAAGTTCATGCTCGTTAAAAAATAAACGCAAAAACGAGCAGTTTTGGCAAAGTTCATGCTCGTTAAAAAATAAACGCAAAAATGAGCAGTTTTGGCAAAGTTCATGCTCGTTAAAAAATAAACGCAAAACCGAGCAGTTTTAGCAAGAGTTCATGCTCGTTAAAAAATAAATGCACCTGTGAGCAAGCTTCCCCCAGAGTTCAAGCTCATCAAGAAAAAATGAACCGGTGAATAACCATTTGAGACCGTAAATTCATCAGCCATAAAAGCCTTGGTCGTGTTTGTGCACCGTCACCTCCACTTTTCATTTGGCCGATCATTCACATCCACTTGATTGTTTACCTATTTTGCGGAACAGCTGCGAAGAGTGATTTCACCTAGCCATCCTTGTGACACTGCCGTGATTGGAAAATTCCAACCTATACCTGGAATCTGCTGCTATCCCTGTTTATCACTCGTTCCTCAAAATACGAGTCTTCTTTGAGCTCTTTTCACTGACTCGTAAAATATGAAAAGTTTGCCGAGTTTTGGCCTTCCAGCTCGTTAAAAGGACCAGAAGAGCTATCCCTCCTCTAGATTTTAATCTTTTTGGACCTGAGGGATTATTGCACAAAAAGATCGAGCGCTTGTCTAGTTCAGCTCGATAAAGCTATCGAACATTCATCCCTTCTGTATTGTTTTATACTTTTTTGGACTTAAGGGATTAGATGACGAAAAAGGACCTTTGGAGTTAACTTTATGTACCCTTTTTAGACTCTCTAAAAATGAAAAGGACCGAGTTGTCTTTGTCGCTAGGCTCGTTAAAAATACTGAATAGCGACAAACTTGTCTTTAGACGAGAATGAGTTTCCCTATCGCTAGGCTCGTTAAAACATAGCGATGGGCTTGCCCGAAGGGCAGGTTATAGAACAAGCATATGTTATCCTCCTCAAGCTTGACAAAAATAAAGAGGTACTGGTCAGAAATGACTGGAGAAAAATTGGGAGAACCTCAAAGCTTAATGGTAGCAAGTCGCTCTTGAACATGACACTTTTGCCTCCTTAAAAACATCGGGTTGGGTTGTTTTCATTCACCGGTCCCTTCACCATGGTCTCACCATACCATCCACATTTGGTGTAATGCTACCGATCCATCACATCAGTGTCGCTATATGTTCAAGAGATGTCATTCAGAGAGTGTCAACCGGGTCCCATCCACTGCCGTACATCATCTTTCATCCTTTCATGGCCGCCACCCTGAATCATATTTCACAGATCGTTTTCACCATCATCACAATTACTAGCTCCGTTCCGTGTCACTGATGTGGGATTCATTAAGGCCCTCCTTTGACAGATCGCTTCTTGTCGACATCAGCTCATCATCCAAGAAGTTGATCTAGGAATACCCCCTCAGTACTTTGAAGCTTGCATGCCTCAATGGCAAGTTTCTCACTTCCAGCGAAAGGTATACATTAATGACCTTCGACCGGGAGACTTTGCGTGGTGTTCGACGCCAGATCCTATATTCATGCCACGTGAATTGTGCTGCAGTACCTTGAGGGTCATCATCATTATCGGTGATTCCTCTCGCGCTTGTTAACAGTTTACATTATTGACTGGTAATCAAGTGATGTCTTTCCATGTTCGACTCCAAGAAATTCTCACATGGATCGACCTGTACTTAGAATGAAGATCGGACAAGTTTGAAGACCCAGGATCTAGTTTCATCCATCCGGGTTGCGATATATATTCAGGAGATAAAAAACATTGACATGTGCAGCAGATGATCATCCTACTAAAAGGATGATAATTTAAGCAGAGAATTATCAGTCTACTATCAGACGATCGTCTATTTATGTACAGAAAATGTGTTTATAAAGCTGAGCATGGGAAATGCCCGCATCAGCTAGATCATGAAAGCAGTATGAAAAATAATGTATTGTATTGTATTTTGTTATAGGTCACCTCCCGACGATTGAATGAACTTCGGATCCTCCTAATAAAGCATTTCACCTGATAAACGACCTCATACTTTAGGGGGCAACTGTTATAGACATTTTTGTGCCTTACAGCATAGAGCATGAAATGTCAATAATCTGAGGGATCCAAAGTCCCTAAACATTGTTGTTCCTACCCCTAGAGGAACAAGGTCAGCAAACCACAGCACTTCAGATCAGTTCTCCATTGAAAAACACTCAAAAACAGGTCAATTTTGGATCAAAGCAGCTGCTCCACTGAACATCTGCGCTGAATGTCAACTCCATCAAAGGCTACCTGCGCTGAGCGAGTTTGGACATGTGGAGGAATCTTTCCTCAATGTGTCAGTGCCCAGGAAGCTTCCAAATTGACACTTGGATCAGAAGATTCGCCTAATGATGAGTAAAGAGGTTCTAAAACTCCAAGTGGAAGGTAGAATCTCTGAGTGGACTCAAGAACTAAAGAACAACTGGGGTTGAAGAGGACAACAGTCACACATCAAGCTGACTTATCTTCACTCCAAAACTCTATATAAGGATCTCATCCCATGGGATCTGGAGGCCGGAATTTTGTGCAAAGAATTGCTGTTGGTTTACAGTTGAGAGTATTGGGTGATTGCTTGAGGGAGGTGAAGAGGAGATTTCTTTCCATCGGGAAGGTGATGCTGGATTGGGCCTCTTATGGTTGTATCACCACCTGAACCTTACTTTCTTCCATTAATAAAGCATTTGAGGTTCTTATATTCGCTTGTGTTTCAATGATGTATTGTCTTACTTGCGTATTTGATTTATGCTAATCCTTGAATCAATTATGAATGCATGCTTCTTGTAGTTTCCCTTTCTCGTCTTGTTTGCAGGATCTTGTGTAGCTGGGCCCGTGAGAAGACGAGGAGCTGGGAGCAAGCAGCAAAGAGAGAAGATTGGATCGACCATTTGCGCAAGACATCGGTAAGTGGATCTCTTCCTTTCCTCTTTTGCATGTCATAAAGAAGTAATCTTAGATAGCTTTGCTTTGACTGTTGCTAAGGAACTATCACCCTTAGAGTGGGATAGGGTCATTCCGTGTTGGATACTTTTCCCCACAACACTATGGCATGCTTATCTAAATCTACAATAATAGTGAATGTGAGAACACCAAGTGTAGAGGTCCACAAAGGATATCAAGGGTTTATAGTGCAACATGGGTTGTTGTAGAGATCATGGAACCTCTGTGTTGCAGAATAATGGATATAGTGAATCCATGTACGAATGCTCTTATAGTGGTGAATGAAGGTCTAAGGGTAGAAAAATTTGTAATTCTTGTGGACCAACTCCGATAATTACAATATATGGCCTAGAAAATGGACTCCAAAGATTCTAAAAGGAGTTGAGATTGATACAAAACTTTGAAAATGAAATATGCTTCAATCCATGGTTCCTATGGATCGGTAACCTTCTTTGATACCAATGATTTAGATATTGGGGGCTAAGATTCAGAAGGCTTTAATGCCAAGAGAGGAGGAGAGAAAACATATATTTATGCCATTAAACTAATCACAATAACATTAGTAAAAATAAAATAGTTGAATACATCAAAACTGAGAGAGAGAGTGGGATTCCATTAGGAAGAACCATTACATCCAGTGAGGCCAATTTTGGGAACTCTCCTTCTCAACCTTCAATCTCTTCTTATTTCCTTCTTATAAGTTGTCTTTTTGATGGAGTCAACTTTAATTAGGTTTTAATCCATCAATTACATATATATCGTGTTCCTTTTTACATAAAAATGAATTTATGACTTATTCATATAACATTTGACTATAAGCCCCCCTAAAATTCAAATCAACTTATCATATTATTTTTTAGCAACATAGTTCACTTCTATTGGGAGAATTGATCATAGTGTATGTTACAGTGTTTTAACACTCTTGTAATGCAATGTTTTGCTTTAGATTTAGATTTAATATTATTAGCCGAATGCATGAAATATTGAAATAAATTCAAACTAAAATGAAAAAGCTTAATTAGAGAACACATCAACCCTACAATGAACATAATATTTACCACTAGAATATTAAATATGGTAAAAACCCTACTTGAATGTCATTCATATTCTCTACTTCTTTATTTTCGATTAATAAATGAAATACAAAGAAATGCACACTCATATGGAGTTCCCATCGACAATGTGGCCATTATGGATGTTGTGTGATCTTCTACTTCCTATTTCCTACTTTAATATCTCACTACTAAAGGGACTACTCAATTATGGAATAATAAACAATACCATCAAAATGGAACACCTTCCTATCCCTATTGACCTAGTACTCAACATGGCTTTATAATATATAAAGTTAGGTTTATGTTTTTACATGCCTCAACTCTTATTACTATTAAGGTTTTGGCCCTCTAGTATTTTCTTGAAAATATTCATGTGGCTAGTTCTGTGTATGTGAGTAATGTGGCTTGACATGGAATCCACTAAATATCATTGTGGTCAATAGGATAAACTTGTAAGAGGCATAAATTCCATATACGAACTTAGGTTATGGTGAATTTTAAACTAGAAACTACATGATGCTAGAGTAATACTCACTAGACCAAGTCCTCCTCCTTCAACTCTAGAAACTATCCCTCCTCATTTTAAAATGGGAGTCATATATACTCTAGAAACTACATGATGCTAGTCTTGGTTTGATGAGTGAGAATTTCCTTCATAAATCCACCCCATATTACTGAGTCAGAACTTCCCTCAAGGATTCTTGATCCATCTCAAGAGTGCCCAACTGCAAGGAATATTTTTGTGCAATTGAGCCTATGGTGGGGTGGAACGTGGCTTACCCCTCATAAATTGTAGGAAGTTAATGATCTTAATTAGATAATCTTAATTATGGACTTTAAATCTATAATTTAGTCATGTTCAATTAGAAAGAAATGGTGATTGAATAAATGTGTATATCTACTTGCTTATATGATAAATGGAAAAATATGATATATTTAATTCCTACTTATGTTATGAAAGGGTAAATATGGATGTACTGGTTATATGTCATTCAAATGAATGCTTGAGGATCTTCATGTGCTCTTATGAATCGCTTTCAAGGGAACATGAATATTAGACCTTAGTTATTTTCAATGTTCTTAGTTGTTATAGGATTTTTTTAAGAAAGAATTTATGACTGAGTATAAATGGAATTTTAACTACATGAGACTTTTAAAGGGCTAGGATGACTATTTGGTTATGCAAAGATCTTATTGAACCTTAATCAGGAGTTTGGTGTGTTTTAGATAGACTAGAAGAGCTATGAGTCTATTGTGGAGATTAGAAGGTATTTTGATGGCATGGAATTGAATGTGAGAGAAGAATCCTTAACTATAAATTGGGGACTCAAAGGAAAGGGCCTTCTTAGGACATTTGAGGCAAAGTGACTGTATATTTCATAAAGAACACTTGAGTTATCATAAATCTTGTTGAAGGGATCGATGTAGGATTTTTTGGCCTTAATTGTTTATGTTTAGAATTCATAAGGATCACTAAGGGATTAAATAGCTATGTTTTACCTCCCTCCCCCCACATTGACTAGTAAACAATTGAAATACTTCCCTAGTTTGGGAGAGAATGTTTGAAGGACTTAGATGAGGAAAACTATGCATAGTGACTTCTTTGGCTTCTTCAAATAATATCTAGTAAATTGATGTGAAATAGAGCATCTCATATGCCTTTGTGATTGTTGAAGGAATTTGTAGTTTCTAAATTATTCTAGGAAGTTCATGTTCTTATCAAAGTGCCTTTTCAGTCTTTGGACACAAGCAAAGAAACTCACTTTGTAATCTTGCATTATCTTAGTTTCAAAATAATATTAAATTGAGGGATTGATCCCTTTGATTTCAAATATTTTGGAAATTTTGGGAAGTCCTTAGCACTAACCCCTAGACACATGGCTAAAAGGGTGCCATGACTAAGAGCTAACCGAAATGGGATTTGAGCGATTAGGTTATAGGCCTTCATAAAATTAGATACCATTGTAGGTTTTAACCCTGTAAAGAAATTACCTGCATATGAATTCTAAAACATAGAAAATAAACAAAGCAAGACATAACACATAAAACACATATACACAGAGATTTTCCCCTGGATCTCAAAATCGGGACTACCATCTTGATTTTTCATTATGTTCCTTTCAATGTTAAAATGCATATATATACATGTCGAAGCATCCAATACCATGGACCGAAAACCATCACGCCCAAAACCATGTGCAAAAACCATGCACAAAACCATAGGTAGGTTTGTCCCACCTAATATAGGGTCCAAAAAAAATTTCTTGCTACCTGCCCCCCTCAAACCCCCTGTGAGCCCCCAACTGCGCAATCCACACAACGAAGGGGGGGCTTCTCCCCCCCTTTAACCCCCCAATTCATTAGGGAAGGTAGTCGTGGAAAGAATATAACACAACCCAACATTCTCCCACTTCTTGTTTTCTTTCCATAGTGGGCCATAGGAGAGCTTAGTCATTTATCCAACCCTGCAATGCCCATTGTTTCTCTACACCAAGAGAACTTATCAGAGCTCATAGATTTTGTTAGTGCATCTGCAGTATTCTTCAAAGTGTCTACCTTTACCAGTAACACCTTTTTGTCTTCTATCATATCCCTCACAAAGTGATACTGAACATCATCCTGCTTTATCTTTGAATTATAAATAGGGTTCTTTGCCAAGAAAATTGCACTTTGACTATCACGGTCTATCCTTATAGTTCCCTGTACTAACCCCATCCTTGAACACATTCTCTGCAACCAAACTTCATCCTTTCTTACATGAGTGGCTGCCATGTATTATGCCTCTGTAGTTGATAGTGCCACTATAGATTGTTTCTTATTCATCCAACTGACTGCACCCCCAAATAGGTTAAACACATACCCACTTGTAGATATTCTCTTATCCATATGTCCAGCCCAGTCTGCATCAACAAAGCCACGAATATCCAATACTCTGTCCAATCCTGGTCTTCCTTGGTAGCACAAACCATAATCACTAGTGCCATGCAAATACTTGAAAACCTGCTTCACTGCTATCCAATGCTCCTTCCCTGGTTTTGACATAAACCTGCTCAATACTCCCACTGCATGTGCAATGTATGGTCTAGTACAAACCATCACATACATCAGGCTACCGACTGCACTTGCATATGGAACAGGGGACATGTCCTCTTCCTCTTCTTGCATCTTGGGACATTGTTCAACATATAACTTTACACCTACAGGAATAGGAACCTTCATCAGTTTACTATCCTGCATATTAAACCTCTCCAATATTGTCTCGACATACTTCCTCTGGTTTAACCAAAGCTTCCTCTTTTCCCAATCTCTCTTAATTTCCATGCCCAAAATATAGTTTGCATCACCAAGCTATTTCATGTCGAATTTGGAGGACAATTGGGTCTTCAAATCCTGGATAATTTGTTTGTCATTTCCAACCAACAACATATCATCCACATACAAGACCAGATAAATAACACAGTCACCAGTTAATTTAAAATACACACAGTGATCTGCTTTGCTTCTCGTGAAGCCAAGTCCCTGTATAAATGTATCAAATTTCTGAAACCACATCCTTGGTGATTGTTTTAGCCCATAAAGAGACTTCTTTAACTTGCATACCAGTTATTTATTACCCTTCACCACAAATCCTTCAGGTTGCTTCATGTAGATATCCTCTTCCAAATCCCTGTGGAGAAATTTTGTCTTCACATCCATGTGTTCTACCTCAAAATCAAAAGCATCAACAATAGATAAAAGGAATCTAATAGAATCTAGCTTGGAAACAAGAGAAAAAATATCACCAAAATACATTCTCGACACCTGGGAATAACCTTTTGCTACCAACCAAACTTTGTATTTCTCCACCTTTCCTTCTACATTTGTCTTCTTCATGAACATCCATTTGCTACCAATGGGTTTCCTTCCAGCCAACAACTCTACGGGATCCCAAGCCTCATTTTTGTGCAAGGATGCCATTTCATCAACCATTGCCTCTTTCCAAAGTTTTCCATCCTCTAAATCTACTGCTTCCTTCATAGTTCTAGGATCATCAACAGTAATAGATAAAGAAAAATTTGAACATAAAGCATATGGACTATACCTTTCTGGCTGCCTTCTTTCTCGAACTGATCTTCTCACAACCGAAGTTTGTAGCTCTTCATCTTCTGATTCCTCTTCTGTTGTAAAGTCTGATTCTTCCTCCTTTAGCTCAAACTCTATCTTCTCAGGTTCCTTTGATGGGACTTCATGTTTAATAACATTTTTCAACTCTCTGAACATCACATCTTGGTTGTACACAACCTTCCTTGTTACTGTGTTCCAAATCTTATAACCCTTTAAACCATCCTTATACCCAATAAAGATGCACTTTTCATATTTACTATCCAACTTTTTTCTTTTCTTCTTTGGAACATGTACATATGAATCACATCCATATACCCTCATATGTGAAAGAGAGGGTTTCTTACCAGTCCATATCTCTTGTGGAGTCTTATCCTCCAATGTTGATTAAGGTGATCCATTGACCAGGTAACATGTTGTCTCCACCGCCTCTACCCAGAATTCATGTCCTAACCCAGAACCACTAAGCATGTCTCTTTCCTTTTCCATCAACATCTTGTTCATTCTTTCTGCGACTCCATTCTTCTCAGGTGTGTATGGAGTAGTCTTTTGTCATGCTATACCACACTTCTTACATAATTCTTCAAATTCCTTACTGCAAAACTCTCCACTGTTATCTGTTCTCAGCACCTTTATTTTCTTCTTTGTCTGGTTTTCCACCAAAGCCTTAAATTGTTTAAACTTGTCATAGACTTCAAATTTTTTCTTGAGGAAATATATCCATGTATTCCTTGAGAAGTCATCTATGAATGATACATAGTACACCGACTTACCCAGTGATTTCTTGAGGAAATATATCCATGTATTCCTCGAGAAGTCATCTATGAATGATACATAGTACACAGACTTACCCAGTGAGGGAACCTTCATAGGTCTAAACACATCATTATGTACAAGCTCTAATTTATGTTTCACCCTCTTACCACCAGAAAGGAACTCACCTAATTCTGCTTGCCATACACACAATTTTCACAGAAATCAAAATCCAGAGAGCTATTAGTTATACCTTCTAACATACCTTTACCATGAAGTATTTAAAAGGCCCTTCTCTCCAATATGTGCAAGACTTTGATGCCATAGCATGGTCTTTTCTCTAGAGACCACTAGATTTTCTGCTCCATTTTCAGGAAGCACAAACTGTTGTACCCACCAACAATAGTGCTACCTTGCAACTTGCACAGATTTCCAATCCAAACTCCCTGCATCAATACCAATGCTCCCCAAACCATATTGCAGGGCTCTTTCTCTAACACTATTTTTACACCTACATCATCCAGCTTGCTTACAAAAATTAGATTTCTGGCTAATGCAGGAATATGCAGAACACCTGGAAATGTTCTAATCCTTTCACCTTGCAAATTCAACTTTACTTTTCCACGACCAACGATTCTGGACTTCCTATCATCCCCTAAGAAGACATCACCACCATCATATTTCTCATACTCGTAGAACCACTCTCTATGGGAGTGAAGTGAAAGGATGAACCTGAGTCAATCAACCATGCCTAATGATCTACATTTGTACTTGAAGAAGCCAATTATACATCCCCACCTTCATCTGAGGTGGTTTTCACCTCTACAGAATGAGTGTTAGTGTCAGTATATGCATACTTCCATCAGGGATCAAATCTACTCTTTGCGTTTTCATTTTAGGTGTCTCATACTAAATTTTTGTTCATTCCACCAGGTCATGCCAAAAAATGGTCCATTGATGGTTGTCTTCTTCTCATAAAATCAAATTTTTCCTCATGCAGTACATTTTCTGACCCATATCCATGTTGCATTTAGCTATGGTTTTAGTTATGTTATTTTTAGAGTCAAGGCAGTGATGTTTCCATTAGGTCTTAGGGTTCATTTCCAAGGTCAAAAGAATAGTTTCAGTGTGAATAAAGGGCAGCAAAGGTATGAGGAAGACCAATAAACAAAGATTGATTGGTAGCAATTCATGGTTATGGTACAAAGTTCTTATTTCATTGATGTAATTTTCATCTCAAAAACATGTTTTTGAGATGAAAACAAAGTATTTTAGTTTGTTCATATTTTTTGATGTAATTCAAGTCATTTCATGTCATAAGTGTTCCCATAAGTTGCCCAATCATTTCTCCTTGCTGCAAGAAATGAGCCACTGAAGAAATCAACTCAATCAAAGCATCATCAACCTAAAAAGAGACAAAGAAATAAAAGCATTAAACAAAGATTTGAAGACAAAGTAAAAGTTCATAAGATTTCAAGATAATTTTTCAAACTTCATCATGCTCATTTGACAAAGTGAGAAAAAGGGAGTTGCAGTGAATTGGTGGCCGAAGAAACCAGAGCATTGCGCATAGAGCAAGGAGCGTTGTGAACAGGAAAAGTGGTCAGGCACTGCGCATAGAGCAAGGAGAATTGCACAAAGGGAAAAATTATGGAGGTGCTACACATAGACTAGGGAGTGCTGCACATACAACCAGAGCGCTATGCATAGAGCCTGTGTGCTAGTGTATTTTTGCATGGTGCTATGCATACAATAGGGCGTTGCACACCTGTACAAGGCATTGCACATAGGGGCAGTAAACACCAAAACTACCCTAACAACCATATAAATCGCTCCTTTTTCTACCTAGAGCCTTTAATAAAGTAAGTACACTCTTAAACCATCTTCCCGACACTCATTTCATGATTTTTGAGTTTGTTTTGGATTTAAATTTTCAAACCCTAGGTTGTCTAAAAACCCTCTCTGCTTACCATTTTCCTTCATTCCCACATCTTGTTGTTATATCCCTCATTCCCACATCCTGTTGTCATGGCCCTATCATTCCTATTCCCTATTTCTTACTTTCAAATACACTTATCCCCAATACCTTAATCCCTCAAACAAAATCCCTAAAACCCTACTTACAAAACAATCCATACTAAAAAATACACCCCTTTCTCACTCTCACGTCATACATATCTCATCCTACATCACACAAACTCCTCTCCGCTTCCCCTATCCCTATTCACCATAACTCACTTTCTGATTACCTTCTCTAGGGTTTCTAAATCTTCAAATGCACAAAACATGGATAAAGAAGATAAAGATTATGAGGAGGAGGAAAACATTGGCAATGAAAGCATGGAAAATGAACCTAAACATTAGAGAAAGCCACATAAGGGAGGCAGATTATCAGAGAGGAACCATCAAACATTAGAGAGTTAGATGATTCCCATATGATTCTCTTGTTTCGGGTATCTAGGATGTTATGAGTTTTGTGAGCAGGTACAAAGAGTTCAACATCATCTTGAGTTGACTGGGATTTTTGCAGCCAATCTCCGTGATAACAAGGTAACTCTTGTTGGGGTAACATTTACAGTTTCCTCCTCCATCATTGTTGATGCTACAAGGATTCTGAATGTGGGGGAAAAATGGTATAAAGCACAAGATTTGGATGAGCACTACTATGAGCCATACATCAAATCCAGGTGCAGGAATGAAAAGAAGAGAACCTTTCCTTTCAGGTTCCTTCACAACAAGTATGCCCCTATCATGAGGATCATTATGAAGTATTTTACATGTGAGGGAAGATTTTCCAGATTATACACCTATCATATTAGGCTTCTTATGCACTTAACAAGAGTGAAAATGGTGAACATCCCATACTTCTTATTCAGGAACATTGAGAAGATGGCCTACATTGTACAGAAAAGGCCATACCCCCAACAGATGAATAATATTTATCACTATTCCTTGATTAAGATGATTGCACTACATCATCTCAACCTCCTCAACATCTCCTGGGATACATTTATTGCTAATGACATCTTCAATGGTCCTTGGATTCCTCCATCGGTGCCTCAAGAAGCAGAAAGGCCTTTCAACAGTGCCAAAGTAAAGAAAAGTAAGAAGGCTAAAGAGACTAAAGTTGTTAAGAAGCTAGAAACCTACAAAACATATCAGATAGGGGCTAAAAAGTTGTTTGCAGTAGATAGGCAAGCATTTACTCCACCTGATGTGGAAGGGGCCTTTCCTTCTTCATCAACTCATAGGCAAATGCTTGCTCCACAAACCATGGAAGGGGCTTTGCCTTCTTCATCAACACAACGGGTACAACACAACAGGTGCATAAAGGGAAGGAAAAGATGATGGGGGAAATCCTTAATGATGAAGAGGAAAGGGAATTTGATTTGATGGAACAAGATGAACAAGAATAGCCACACATTCATCATGGCATTGAGATAGTCGACTTGGAAGCTCAAGATGAGGTGACAAATGAAAATATAATCATAAAGGAAAAAGATGCACAGATCCAGGCACTGATGGACAACCTGGAAAGAGCTAAGTATTTCATTTCATACCTTGAGCAAGCGAACAAGCAGCTAAGTGACAAATGGGTCCTCATGGAGCTAGAACTTCTCAATGCAAAGAGTCAAGGTGACAAAGGTAAATCAGTAATGCAAGAGGAAGAAACCCCAGCCATCTTGACTACATAACAAAGGCTTGAAAAGGAGATTGAAGAGGATAGAGAAATATGGCTTGACAGGGTCAATTTTCATTAAGAGAAGTTGCTAAAAAGGGCCATTTGGGACAATCAAATCACTAAGCACATGACTCGCCATTACAAGACCCGGAACAAGATTTGTAACATAAGAGTCAAGAAAATGAAGAAAAAATGCTTAGGTTTCTTGCTGAATATTCCTTGGCTGAACCATACACTTGATGGTGGTGTTCTCCACAAATTTTGAGTAAGTTTTGAGAATTTTTTCATTTTTGAAGAATTTAACAGTTTTTGACTCTAGAAAATTGGCTCTGTGCGCAACGCCACTAGCACTGCGCTTTTCCTAGGGGTAGCCAATCAGGAAATGATCAACATTTTTAGATTCAAAATGATAATTACATGCACCTTGTGCATTTTCTAAGCTTTTGGAGCAAAATTGGTCTGCAAAAAGGTCAAAAAACACCTAAAAAATGACCTTTCTGTCCTCTTTTCTTACCATGGCGATGCGCATAGAAGAAGTCTTGGAAGAATCAATTTTTGAGGGGTAAAATCAACTCCGGATGGGAAGCTAAAGGTAGATTTGGGACAACAGGATAGGCTTTCCAATGAGATATCATGATCTCAATTTGGACACCAGGAAGGCCTCCAAAATGGCCCTGCAAATAGTGTTGCGCATAGCCTTCTAGCACTGCACATAGGACAATTTTATGTTGAATTTTCACTGTACTATGCCATGACTGTAATTTTTGGGTTTTCTCTCATGGATGATGTTTTTACTAATGTAAATAGTGACTAGGCATGTAAATAGGAAGGATATTAGTTATTGGAGGGTAGATTCATTGGATTTGTTATCACCCCAAGAAACTCTCCTAGGTTGTATATCAGAGATGCTCGGGAACATTACAAACTCAACAAAAATGTTGGAAAATCATGGATGAATGAAAGAAATGTTGCATATTCAAGCTAGATAACCACTTCTACTATGGTTAACCCTAGATATGGGTGAACACCCCCAGACTACAAGGCTTTAGACCACCAATTACTCACAGTTTTAAGGAAAATGTGATAATGGAGAATACTGATCACACCAACAGATGCACAGGACCTTGTGATTGCCAGCTGCAACCAGTTAAAAGGTCTGTAAATCTATTTCCAAATTCACATACAGGATTACAGCTCTCTAGCATTAAAACAACAGAAACCTGCATACAAATTCAATGATACAGCTAGATTCTGACACAGAGGTGGGATGGAAGCCCCTCTAATGCTAAACATCTACAGCACATGAATAAATGCATAACAGGCACAGCCTAGAACAAAGAAGAAGAAGTGGAAAGTGAGAAATTAACAGCAAAAGAAGCTTGCATTAGCTGAAAATAAAGACTAGATGTTGCAGGTATGACAGTAGTTACATTCTCCAAAAGTTGAAGCTTACAACAAAATAACACTCATCAACCTATTACATTCTGTCTTCTGGATATATATAGAGGTTGATTACAAAAACACTCTGCTAAACTATGTGTGGAGGGGTCATAATGGACCACCAACCACATTTACAATTTGAAATGGGCCTCTGCTGCAATCTCAGTGTCTTAATGAACAAAATCGGCCTTTTTAGATAGTCTGATGTCCTTCTCTGAGCAAGCGAAATGTTGACTGAAAGAAACCCATAACCATTCAATGCTTTTAACTGCTCAAGAGTGGTCCTCTCCGTCCTCGGCCATGATGCTTCTTGAATGAGGTAGTTTGAAGATTGAATGTGACCGGTACAGGTAATTGATGTTTGATGTCCTTCGCGAGCTCGAAATAGTCAAAGGAGTGAAGCCAGTATGGCGGAGGCAGGCACAGGAGGAGAAAAAATAATGGCCGTCGGATCCACGGATGCACGGTGGAGATCACATCGGGAGGATCTATTGGGAGAAAAAAGAATGGAGAAATGAGTGCCGTCGGATCGCAGTCGGGCAGATCCGATGACCAACGAGCGACAATGGGAGAGGACAATCAAGAGCTATTAGATCTGCCCGTGGCAGATCCAACGGTTATCGCACAATAGAGAAGTGCAAACGTTAATGAGCAAGGAAAGGTGGTTTTGTGGGCGGCGGTATTCCCCGCACCGCCTATCAGAGGCAGGCGGTTTCCATATAACCCCATGCAATCCAACAGAATTGCAACATGTGGTGGACGAAAACCACCGCCCCCGCGGGTTAACATGCATGCAAGTCATGCTATCGGGGCAAGCGTCCACTACCCAATCGTGTGACAGACAGCCAAATTGAGAGGAAATGCACGATGTTTAACATGTGGGCGGGAAAACACTGAGACTATTAGATCAGGGCGATCAACGGCTGCGAAAGCTTAACGCTTGGGGTTAGAGGAAACACGGGATTTCGAAGAGTTTAGAAGGATAACAGAGGCAGCGAAATACAGGGGATTAAGTGGGAGCAGAGGAGAATATGGGTTTACAAAGGATTTTGGAGGTAAATAGAAACCACGAGAGGTTAAGAGGGTGTGAGAAAACTGAAGGAGGGACGAAAAAGAGATTGTTGCGAGCTCCAATTTCGGCCTGAACCCACCGCCAGCCCTGAATTTGACCCTTAAACACTGAAGCTGTAGCAGAGCTAATAGGATCAAAAGTTATCTTGAGGACAAATGAATTGGTTTCCTTCCTTTAGACGCAAGTTGTTAAGATTGCCTAGATTCTAGTTTCTTGTTCAGCTTTTGATGGATTAAGTTCTTCATCTTAGTGATTCAACCCCTAAGGATGGGAGGATGTTGAATTAATTTCTATATCTTCTTTTTCTTTCTCATTGTAAAGGGTTGGACTCAGTTGGATGCTTAGGCTTTGATAGACATCATTTTGTATCAGTTATAATAGGAGATTAATGAAAAATTGCAACTATTTCTTTGGGATCCATTTGTTATGATTCTTAGTTCAGTTTTTCTTATGTTTTCATGTGTTAAAATGTATTTTTGACTCCATTTCATCATTTCATACTCTTTATGTGAATGTATACAATTTAGAAAGGAGGAATCCATAACTTTTATGCTCTGTTTTGGGTAGACATTTCACAGTCTTTGTTTTCTTCAGTTTACGAAGAATCCATAAGGTTTACATGCTATTCCTAGCTCCTCACCTGTGTTTTCACCTCATCCATGAAGCCCTAAGATTCTAATCGTTGTGCCCACCTTTCCCTATCAAACACCCTGTAGTTTTGACCTAATTTCCTTGCCCTAATTATTTGGCTCCTCTTGATCCAACAAAACCCTTCAAAATCAAATCAAACCTTGTGCTACTATACCTAGCCTAATATCAATTTTTAGATCCAGTCAATTTGGCTAAGATCCTTAGAGAGAGAGCCCTCTCCTAGCCTAGTAGGGCTAGATACTTGGCTAAGCATGGTTTTTGGTTACCTTGGCATTGCCTTCCTTCAGCTTGAGGTTCAATCTCGGTGCTAACAAGGAGCATCATCAAATCCTTTTCCTTTTTCAAGAGCTTTAGATTTACAATCCCCTTTGTAGTGCCCTTCCTTTCTGCATTTCTAGCACACCACATTTACAGGTTTTCCTGGAGATTTAGATTTCCCTTTAGATTTAAATTTTCCACTCGATGACTTATTTTTGTTTCTGTTCTGGGACCGTCCTCGTATAGACATGACATCACCATTCTGGCTCTCCAGATTTTCCGTCTCATCTCTTTTGTTAGCAAGGATGAGACTATTTCATCAAACTGCAAGGCAGTTGCATTACTACCTATTGCAATAACCAAACTATCCCACGAATCTGGTAGAGAACACAATAAACTAATGCACTTATCTTCATTTGAAATTTTAATATCAATAGATCATAAATAACTTACCACAATATTAAATGCATTCAGATGCTCTGTCACCAAGTCTCCATCTTTCATCCTCAGGTTATATGGCTTTTTCCGTAGGAACAGTTTATTCACTAGAGACTTAAATTGGTGCAAAGTACCTAAATTGTCACACAAAGCCTTCGTCATAGCTTCCCCTGATACATTCACCAATACTGAATCTGAGACACAGAATCATATTGTTCTCTTTTCCTTCCTATCCAAATTCTTCCATTCTTCATTGGACACTCCCATTGGTTTAGTACCTAGATCTACCGCGATCCAATGATCTTTGTCCATCAGCAGATCCTCCATCTTGAGTATCCACAACTCAAAACTCTGACCATTAAATTTCTCGATCTCTATCTTTCCACTACTTGTCATCTTCTTTCACCACCAGAATCGATCCCGCAAATCTCCCACTGAACAGGGTCTACCACAAGCCCGAGTGAAACCCCTCAGCAACAAATGCATCCCCTTGAAGCCAAAACAACTCTTATACCAAATGTAGGTTTTAACCCCATACAGAAATTACCTGCATATGAATTCTAAAACACATAAAATAAACAAAAGGAGAGCATAACAAATAAAACACATATACATAGAGAGTTTCCCTTGGATCCCAAGACTGGGACTACTAGCTTGATTTTTCATTATGTTCCTTTCAATGTTACAATACATATATGTACATGCCAAATCATCCAATACCATGGACTGAAAACCATCATGCCCAAAGCCATGTGCAAAAACCACGCACAAAACCATAGGTAGGTTCGTCCAACCTAATATAGGGTCCAAAAAAAATTTCTCCAAGGCACTCCCCAAGGCCCCATAGAGGGGGGCTATCTGCCCCCCTCAAACCCCCTATGAGCCCCCCACTGTGTAATCAATGCAATGAAGGGGGGGGGCTCCTCCCCCCCTCTAACCCCCCGGTTCACTAGGGAATGTAGTCGTGGAAAGAATATAACACAACCCAACAACCATCTATCAAGTTTTCACTCTTGATACTAATGAACTCAAGATATCCACAAACTAATGAAAGTTTTCTTAAAAAATAGCTATGGGGTATTAGTGTTTGGTTTATCATATTCGAGAGATTGTGATGGAAACCATTGAAAAAATATCTAATACTAACAAAATATGAAATGTGTTTTAGGTAAAAGAAAGCTAAGATCTGATAAATGATGGGAATTTTAGCTATTGGGATATTGGGTGATTAGTGTCAGAAGATACAATGAGTAACCACCAAAGAAACCCCTAATACTAATGGAAACCAAAATTTAAGGAGACAAGAAAATTAAGTTACGAAAGTTAAAGGATATCGACTATAAGGTATCAATATTTTGGAGTTTGGGTATCATGATTTTGTGACCTGCCTAACAATATTTCCTCTTGATATCAATGACACCTAATCAAGTAAATGGATGTGGCATGATGGCATGGAAATTTTTGGTGACATGGCATGCTAACAGGTGTAGACATGGTATCCAATAGGGCAGTTCTTGTTATGGTATGATGGTGACATTGCATGCTGATGTGTCATGGTGACATGGAATGTTTGTGTGTCACATATATGGCATGTTGACATGGAAAGAATATGTGACAAGACTATGCAGATCAAAGTGCATAGTGGCATTAGGGTGGAAACTAGGTGGAATCCAATGCAAAGGTGATCTATAATTTAGGTCTTACCCCTGATACTAAAAAATATGTTATGATTGAGAGTTATCAAGTGATAGATTATTAGGTTTTTGTCTATCAAGAAATTAGGTGTCAGCTGATACACCAAGTCATCTCCATCATGAATCCTTCATGTGAATAGGTCTTTAAATGAAAAATGATGGGGATATGGAGTTCCATTAGTTGAAGATCCATCGATCATATTAGACCAAGGCAGAATACAAAAAAGTAAATTTAAACCTAGTGGTGTTTTTCCTAAGGGAGTAAGTAAATGATATGACAGGTGTAGGTTTTAACCCTGTATAGAAATTATCTACAAGTGAATTCTTAAGAATAGAAAATATACAATGGCAAGAAACACAAAACAAATACACGAAGATTTTCCCCTAGATCCAAAAACTAGAACTACCAGATTGATTTTTCATTGTGTTCCTTCCATAAACCCTAATCCATTAACCCTAGATTAGAACATAATCATAGTTCCCTTAACTAGATCTACAAAATACCATGGACAGAAAACCATCATGCCCAAAACCATGTGCGAAACCCATGCACAAAACCATAGGTTGGTCTGCCCACCTAATATAGGGTCCAAAAAAAACCGGAGGCACTGCCCTGGACCCCATACAAGGCAGCTACTGCCCCCCTAAAAACCCCCCAAGTGGGGGCTTATCCCCCCTATGACCCCCCTGTTACACTTGACACATCGAACAGGTTGGGATATCGCCCCCCCCTCCCGTTGTGCATGCAACTAGTCGTGGAAAGAATATAACACACACCCAACATTCTCCCACTTGTTGTTTTATTTTCCACACAGAGGGTCATAGGAGAGATTAAACATTGGTCCAGCCCTGCAATGCCCATTGTTTCTCTACACCAAGAAAACTTCTCAATTATCATAGACTTCATCAATGCATCTGTAACATTCTTCAAAGTGTCCACCTTTACTAGCAACAACTTTTTGTCCTCAACCATATCCCTCACAAAGTGATATTGAACATCAATGTGATTTGCCTTTGAATGATAAGCAGGGTTATTTGCCAATAAAATTGTACTTTGGTTGTCACAGTCTATCCTTATAGTTCATTTTACTAACTCCATACTTGAACATAGTCTTTGCAACCTAACTGCTTCATTTCTTGCATGAGTGGTTGCTAGTATTTTGCCTTTGTACTTGAAATTGTCACTACAAACTGTCTCTTTCTCATCCAACTGATTGTACCTCCAAATAGGTTAAACACATACCCACTTGTATATCTTCTCTAATCCATATCTAAAACCCAATATGCATCAACAAAGAAATGGATGTCCAAAATAATTTCCAATCCTGGTCTTCCTTGGTAGCACAAAACATAATCACTAGTGCCATACAAATACCTAAGAACTTGCTTCACTATTGTCCAATGCTCCTTCCCTTGTTTTGACATAAACCTGCTCAATACTCCCACTACATGTGCAATCCCTGGTCTAGTATAGACCATTGTATACATGAGGCTACTTACTGTACTTGCATATGGAACATGAGGCATGGCCTCTTTCACCTTTCCTTCTGCATTCATCTTCTTCTTAAACACCCATTTGCTTCCAATGGGTTTCCTTCCAGCTGGAAACTCCACCAGATCTCGAGCCTCATTTTTGTCCAAAGATGTCATTTCATCAACCATGACCTCTTTCCAGAGTTTTCCATCCTCTGAATCTATTGCCTCCCTAACAATTCTAGCATCATCATTAGTAATAGATAAAGAAAAATTTGAATAGAAAGTAGATAGACTATACCTTTCTGGCTGCCTTCTTTCTCGAACTGATCTTCTCACAGTTGGAGTTTGTGGCTCTTCATATTTTGATTCTTGTTCTACTGTAGAGTTTGATTCTTTCTCATTTAGCTCAAAATCTATCTTCTCAGGTTCCTTTGGTAGGAATTCATGTTTAATAACATATTTCACCTCTCTAAACACCACATCTCGGTTGTACACAACCTTCCTTGTTTCTAGGTTCCAAAGCTTATAACATTTTAAACCATCCTTATACCTAATAAATATCCACCTTTCAAATTTAATAGCCAACTTGGTTCTTTTCTCCTTTGTCACATGGATTGAAAGACAGGGTTTCTTACCAGTCTATACCTCATGTGTAGACTTGTCCTCCAACACTAATCAAGGTGATATATTAACCAGGTAACATGCAGTCTCCATTACCTATACCCAAAATTCTTATCCTAACCCAACACCATTGAGCATGCTTCTTGCCTTTTCCATCAATGTCATGTTCACTCTTTCTGTAACTCCATTTTGTTGAGGTGTGTATGGAATAGTCTACTATCATGTTATACCACACTTCTTACAGAACTCTTCAAATTTCTTCTTGCAGAAATCTCCACCATTATCTATCCTCAACACCTTTATCTTCTTCTCTGTTTGGTTTTCCACCAGAGCCTTAAATTCTTTAAACCTGTCAAAGGCTTCAGATTTCTTCTTGATGAAATATATCCATGTATTCCTTGAGAAGTCATCTATAAATGATACATAGTACACAGAATTACCCAGTGATAGAACCAACACAAGTCCAAACACATCACTATGCACAAGCTCTAATATCCCTTTCGCCCTCTTAGCACCAGAGGGGAAAATCACCTGACTCTGCTTCCCATATACACAATGTTCACAAAAATCAAAATCCAAAGAGAAATTATACATACCTTCTACCATACCCTTACCATGAAGTATCTGAAGGCACTTCTCTATAATATGTCTAATCCTTTGATGCCATAGCATGGTATTTTCTCTAGAGACCAATATATTTTATGCACCAATTTCAGGAAGCACGGAACTATTTCACCCATCAATAATAGTACTACCTAGAAGCTTGTACAAAATTCCAATCTGAACTCCCTGCATCAGTACCAGTTCTCCCCGAACCACCTTGTAAGTATCTTTCTTGAACACTATATTTACACATGCATCATCCACCTGGAAGTATTTTAATCATTCCACCTTGCAACCTCAGCTTGAATTTTCCATGTCTGATGATTCTAGCCTTCCTATCATCCCCTAAGAATACATTACCACCATCATATTTTTCATACTAGCAGAACCACTCCCTATGGGGAGCGAAGTGAAATGATGCACCTGATTCAATCAACCATGATTCATGATGTACATGTGTACTTGAACAAGAAGCCAAGTACACATCCCCACCTTTGTCTGAGGTGGTTTTCACCTCTGCAAAAGGAGAATCATCATATCCCTTTCCTTTCTTAGGAGCTTTAGATCTACAATAATTTTTGTAGAGACCTTCCTTTCTGCATTTCCAACAAAGCTTTACAGGTTTTCCTAGATATTTAGATCTCCCACTCAAAGACTTATTTCTTTTTATGTTTTGGGACCATCCTCGTACAGACAAGGCATCTCCATTCTGGCTCTCCATATTTTTCCATCTCATCTCCTCTGACAATAAGGATGAGACTATTTCATCAAACTTCAAGGTAGTTGTATTGCTACATATAGTAACAACTAGACTATCCCACGAATCTGGTAGAGAACACAACAAACTAATGCACTTATCTTCATCTGAATTTTTTATATCAATAGATAACAACTATATTAACATAGCATTAAAGGCATTCATATGCTCTATCACCGAGTCTCCATCCTTCATCCTCAAGTTATACAACTTTTTTTGCAGGAACAATTTATTCACCAAAGACTTAGATTGGTACAAAATCCCTAACTTGACCCACAAATCCTTCTCTGTATCTTCCCTTGATACATTCAAAAATACTAAATCTAAGATACACAACTGTATTGTGCTCTTTTCCTTCCGATCCGACTTCGTCGAGTCTTCTACTGACATTGTTTTTGGTTTAGTACCTGGATCTACTATGATCCATGGATATTTATCCACCAACAAATCCTCCATATTGAGCCTCCACAACTAAAAACTCTAACCATTAAATTTCTTGATATTTATCTTTCCACTTCTCACCATCTTCTTTCACCACAAGAATTGATCCCACAAATCTCCCACAAAACAAGGTCTACCACGGGCCCGAGAAAAACCCCTCAGTAGCAAAGGTGTCCCCTTGAAGCAAAAAAAACTCTGATACCAAATGTATGTTTTAACCATGTACATAAATTATTTGCAAACGAATTCTTAAAAATAGAAAATATGAAATAGCGAGAAACACAAAACAAATACACAGAGATTTTCCCTTGGATCCCAAAATTGGGACTACCAGATTGATTTTTCATTATGTTCATTTCAATGTTACAATACATATATATACATTTCCAAGCATTCATAAACCTCGATCCATTAACCCTGGATTAGAACATAATTGTAGTTCCGTTGACTGAATCTACAAAGTACCGTGGGAAAAAAACCATCATGCCCAAAACCATGTGTGAAACCCATGCACAAAACCATAGGTAGGTCTGGCCACCTAATATAGGGTCCAAAAAAATTTCTCGAGGCATTGCCCCAGACCCCATACAGGGGGATTATCATCCCCTGAAACCCCCCTGTGATCCCCCTTCTATGCCTGACGCAACGAAAAAGGCGGTCTATCCCCTCCCCCCTTGCACATGCAACTAGTCGTGGAAAGATATAACACACACCAAACAACTGTGAGCATAATCGATAGGTCGTTTTTGGTACCTGACATGGAATTTTACGATGTTGAAACATTGAAAAATGAGCTACCACATGTATTCCAACTGGCATGGTATAGATATTGATGTAGCACTTGGAGGACAATCTTTAAATGGTATAAATTTATGTCCAAATCTCAAAATTTGGTGAAATTTATATTGTTGGAAAGCTATCAACCAACAAAAGATGATCTAGGAGGTTGGGTCTGGATCATGGGGGCTTCACTTAATGAAAATTTGACATATCACATGCATTCATGGCACATTGAACAATACTCTTAAATTCACTACATATTAGAAAAAAACTCTAAAAATCACATTATTTAACCCCCTACCAAAATGAACTCAATGCACCTTCCCAATTTAAAATACCCCTACTTTCATTAGATATTGTAGGTATCCATTTTTTCATTAACAATTTGTATACCCCCTTATATTTTTTCATTATCTTTGAGCTTCATTTTTTATACCTACAAATATAAAAACCCTTTACCCCTTATTATATGCTCGCTATATTATGTCATCTTTTCCTCAATATATATCCCCCAATATGCATGCAAGTGATATGGTATTACTCCCCCAGTGAAGCTCCCTGTCGTTTGGATATCTTATAGCCTTAATTAATAAGTTAAGGAATTGGGTGTGTTACATGCTATTTTTTTAATAGAAAGTTCATTCTTAAAACTTAGTTGATACTCACTAATCTGTAACTTCTTATAAATAAAAGTAGCATTACCATTAAACATTTTCATTTTGATTAAATTAGGTAGTTATGTTATGTTCTTGTGTTCTTATTAAAAGAATGCAAATCCTATGCATAATGGAAGAATAACTTTCCTTTTTAACAATTTATGGTTTTTTTCATTATTTTAATCCATTTCAATAATATGATAGACTCCACTGAAATGAGAGAACTCTCATTGAAATTTCCAATGCTTTCAACATTCTATAATCACAATATTGAATGGATTAATCATAATTGTCAACATGTCTATATGTAAGAGTTTCAAATTTAATACTCTACAATTTGAATAATTACATTTCCCAATACACGTTTAAGTGCTTATATTAGAATTTTGGCTACTTTGGTTTAGAATGATAATTTATGCTAACACAATTCACTTTTTTGGATTAGTGATATTTAAATTTCATGGATATTCCACTAGGATAGTTCATCACTAAAGATATTACAATATTTTAAGATTTTTATTATGTGATAAGTTGTTTTAGATTCAAATTTAGTGTTAATAGCCTAATACATGAAATATTGAAATAAATTAAAAATGAAATGAAATAAGATAAGAAAATAACACACTAACCACCCAACAACCATAAGATGTAGCCTGGGAAAACTCCATAAGAGAGAAAACCAACTAGAAGGTGAGGCCTATGTTCTACTCTTTTCTTCTCAATTATGAAATTCTAATATAAAGACAAGAAGATTTATTATGGAGTTGTCATGGAAAGTGTTCTCATATATAACAATTATGAAATCAAAGTTATGGTAAGAAATATCTTCCATAACCATCACATAGGTACTTTGTAAATTGACATTTTGGACCATCAAATGTGGTTGTTCAAGAATGGACATTGTTGCTAGTATAACTCTTAAAATATCTTCTAGTTAATTTTTTTCTACTTCAATATCTAAGAGCTAATTCTCTACTCAACTATGGAACAATAAACAATATCGTAAAAATGGAACCCCTTACTATCCCAGCAACCTGGTATTTAACATGATCTAATAGTTGTCTACGGTCAAGTTTAGAGATTTTACATGCCTCAACCCCAAACTAATGTTACAGTTTTAGATCCTTTATAATATTCTTAAAATTTCACATGTCACTACATTTACATGCGTGCCTAATGTGATCTACTGTGGCATACACTAGCTATCACGATGGTTAATAAGATAGGTTCAACTTGTAGGAAGAATATAATTTTGACATATGAACTTTGATTGGAGTGATTTTCATGCCATTAGAATGTTATCAATGCGTGTAACAACGTTGAGAGGTTCGAAAAAAAATTGCGAAGTCTTGACCACAGAAATGACTTTTTAAGATCTCAAATAGGCTCTTGAATGATTTGGACTTGAAGTCACCAAAGTGGGACCTACCCCTAAAATGGGCACTATAAGCTAAAAACTCAAAATTTTCCATCTTAAAAGTACCAAAATAAATGAAAATTTACATAGTGATTTATTTTGGATTAATTATGATTGATAAGTTAATTATTCACCTTTTAATAATCAACTTATCAATCATTTTATCAATTAGTAATTTATCAATTTCTTGTAGTTGAATCACTCTTCTTTGAGGGGAAACATAATGATGTTGAATATTGTATAGCGATCACTACAAGGAAAAGACCTTCTAGTGTAGGTTTTTGTGGACACCCCTATTGTCGTCCAAATTTTAAAAGCACCATGACAACCACTCAGGGCAGGGATTAGAGTGACAACCCCTGCCCTGAGTGGTTTTTGCAGTGCCTGTACAATCTGAGCAACAAAAACCCCTATAAAAATAACCCAAAAATTCATTTATAGTGGAGTTCACTAGTGGAGGTGGGCGAACAAGTGTTTTAGCAAGTGTGTTTTGGATGGTGCATCTAAAATATACAAATGTATGGATGCTTTACTATCCATAAAAGCATCGGTGTTGCATATAACATGGAGCAATGTCAAAAACATGTTTTTATAAAATAAAATAAACACGGTGCACTAAATAACATAATGCACCAGTGCTTGAATAGTCAATAGCACCGGTGCCCTTCACATAGTAAAACATCCCGATGTATACCAGTAAGGAGCACTGCTATAGTTTTAAATTTAATACAAATGCGGTGTTATTTTCTAATGGAGCCCTGACGCTGTAAGATTAAAAAAATGTTGAGAATGCAACAAGATGATGGATCTTAGTGGAAAGGAGTCGCCTTCACTAAGTGGGCCCGCAGGCAAATTATGGCGCAAAGTCTATTTTTAGACTATGTCTATTTTTAGACATATGGATCATGGTATATGAGTTGCAGGATGTTGTTTATGAATGATTGGTCATGTTGGGAAAAATAGATGGACTTCTATTTTTGGATCACAGCAGGAGTGATCAGAGTCTATTTTTAGACTGCTAGTCAAAAATAGAAAAGTCAAATATTATTGTCTCATAATAATATTTAGACTATAAACATTATCTTATCATCTTGGAGCACTTCACTTTGAGCTACAGATGTGGCACGTGTAGCTGTCAGAAGGAAATACGCTTTTCATATGAGTCAGTTGAGCTATTGCATGAAGGACTTCAGTTAGAACTCAAGCAGTTGAGTTTGGTGGAGTTGGATGTGGAGTTGATGGAGTTGTGTTCAGTTTGACTTGGTTAAACTAGTTGTAATTAGTCTAACTGCAAATAGACTAGTGATGAGTGATGTGAATTAATTGATTAAATTAACTCACTAATTATGAACTCATAATGCAACTGAAGAATACATCAGTTAACTTAGTGCATGTACAATTCAGTGGAGACAGGTGTTAGAGGTTGAGATTGCTATCAGTTGTGACTATAGTTGTGCATGAGATCTTGCACAAGCAATGTACTGAGTATGACCATGATGATTGCCCAGTATATGCCCAGTGATATAGCCTGTGCTCACGTGATTTCCAGGGTGAGTGATTCTTAGCAGGTATTGTGCAATAGAGGCAGGCAAAGCAGCGGAGGAGATTTGAACCTGTGACTTGTTCGGATCTGAGCTAGTTTTGTGTGTAACAGGTGGAGATAGTGCTAGATACTTGTGAGGAGTATTGTACTATGTATTGTTACATGTTCTCAATCATTAATATACAGATAGTGTGGGGTTTTCAGTTGTAAGCTTTCCTCGGGTTACATATTATGTTAATGTGTGCATGCGATTGATGTTTCATTGTTTTTGATGCTGCTAAATTGATGATCAACGTAGAGGAGGTTATGTATTATGCATGTATTCTACAATAGTGTATAATCAGGATAATCTCTGTTGAATAAGTGTTTATTATTCAAAATTTCTACATGGTATCGGAGTTGTTGATCATCAGATCTACTATTCAGAAAGTGTTTACATTTTATTTCTTCAGGTAGAGTCTGTAATCGGGCCAGGTAGCCTCTGGATTCATCCTTCCTTTCGAAGGTGAGTTATCTGGTAAAATCCCATAAAGTCAATCTCTATACAAGAAATACATTATTCTCACGAATTCTAGATCGGAGGCGGTTGAGTTTGGAGCTAGTGGAATTCGAATTTGCAGCAATGTTTTCTTGGTATCAACATGGCAATGTCTTTAAACGGATTGCGATTGGAGTATGCTCTTGAGGGCAGCTCTAACTATATTGCATGGAAGGACAAGATGGAGGCAGTGTTGGATGATAATGGGCTGAAGGATTTCATAGAGGCTGATGTCCCAAAGCCTACTGATGTTGTGCATGTTGATGCTTGGCAAAAGAAGACATCAAAGTGTCGAAGGATTCTGTTGGAGGGCGTGAAGGATCACATTGTGTCCAACCTGCATGGAAAGGCTTCTCCATACCTGATGTGGAAAGTGCTGACAGATCTATTCCAAAGCAAGAGCAATCAGAGGAAGCTGGCACTCAAGGATAAACTCAGAAACATCAAATGTGAGAAGGGAGACAGTATTCCCAAGTATCTCACAAAGTTCACTCAGTGCAGAGATGACCTGGGAAGTGTGGGGGTGACTGTCGATGATGAGGACTTGGTGAGCTTAGCTCTCCTTGGTCTTCCGAAGAGTTGGCATTCCTATCAGGACTCTATAAATGTTCGGGAGAAATTGCTAGGATGGGAGAGACTTTGGTCAGATCTTGTGCAGGAGAAGATCAGGCGGAATACCAGGGATGGATCTTCATCAAAGGGAACTGATGAAGAAAATTACACTTTGGTTGTTGTTGAGGGCCCTGAAATCGGGTCAACAACAAGGGGGATACCCACCCGGTCGGGAACCTGGTTGGCGGCTCCGTGCCCGTTTGGTGTAGCGGGTCCGACTGGGATAACGGGACCAGCTTCCCGTTCTAAGGGGGTGTGTGTGTGTAGAGTTTAGTGATGTGTGTGTGTGTAGAATATGATAACGAAAATATGGAATTATTTCTAAGCTAATCTAGTTCTGAACTCTGAGAGTGAATTTTATACTACTTTAATCTATAAAGAATAACACATCTAATCTACGCTAACCCGGGATAGAACTTTTTCCATTATGCGATCTAGAAAGGTTTCACACAATAACTGGTAATGAAGATTATTCAGCTATTATGAGAATATAAATCAATTAAGATGAACCATCCTGCATAAAATGTTAAGCAGAACGATTGTGAACAGCATATCGCATAATCAGTTATTCATGTATTAAGCACAAATCAATGACTCCACCGTACAAAAGTGCCAAATGGTAGTCCACTCATTCATACGTTAACATATAAACAACATCAGCTGTATATTACTCTAAGAATGCAAGCAGAAACTCGTCAAGAGATAAAAGTACCATTTATGACTGACTTTATACTCACAGACCTGAAGCAATAATGATCTATTTCTACTTACTTCTAATGCCTACTAAGAGTACAGAAGTGCAACATCAGTAGCAGGTATTAAAATGCAAACATAAATAAATCTTGATCCGTCCATTCATCAAAAACCCCCTCCGAGGGTGCAAAAGTGCATGTTCTGAGGACAAGTTTTTTGACAAATTTCCGGACCCTTCTCTAATGCAACGAGAAGGGTTAAATACTACTAACCGGCTAATTTTAATTACACAAATTGAGGGAATGGCTTCAAACGACCGCCCTTTTACTAAAAGCAAATTTATTTCTAAAAATCAAATCTAATTTCTAACCGTTTCTGTATCTGTTCTTTAGTGTTGTAAGCAATGCGTTGTTCGCCCTGAAAGAGTCGGTTGGTTGTCCTTTCCTTCTGTTTGAGCTTCATAATTAGAAATAACAAGAGCTGGCACCTCTTTCTGACAGGCCAGAAGATATTTTCGAAAACCTTTCTCTGGCTGGGTGTATTCGCTGTGCGCACACTTAGTACAACCCAGTTTCTTCTCGAACTAATTTTGCTGTTGCTATTTCGGTTTCCGGTCGTGCGAATGACTCAATGAGTTAGAAGTCGCGCTGTATGGACAATCCCCTGTTTCGAGAATTGTTTCCGTTCTTTGTTCCAGGCTTTTCTGGAGCGTCTTCCTTCTCTTGTGCTTCTTTCTCTGCTTTACCAAGTCTGAGCTTCAGGATCTTTTGTAAACACGCTGCTTTTGTGCGCCTTTGACTCTGAGTCTTGGACAGTCTATTTTCATCAGTGCCTGTTGGGCGATATTTTGGAATCCGCGGTTCTGCTGCATGCGGCATCCAATTGCGGAGGCATCTTCTCTCTGTTGTCTTATTGGCGCTCTTCCCTTAGATGTTTCCTGCATATAGATTTATATCAGTAGCATGTCTTGCAGTTTACGCAAAGAAGAAGGGAAATGACGAAAAGATTGACATGAAAGCATTAAATTCTAATGAATGCGTAATTCTGACATTCATCATGACTTGACTCTTCGATAAATGTGATGCAATCATTTATGGATACTCAAGCATGTGGCCATTAATTTCCCGTAAGGTGCGTGCCTAATTTTGGGCTCACAGATCATGCTGAGGAATGCCTGCGATGAATGATTTCTGCGATTTGCATCGCAGTCTTGAAAATTGTGATGTAAATAGGTGGCGTCGCAGCAATTGACAGTCTCATTCGTCGCAAACCATAGGTCGCAGATCGCAGCTTTGCATGGTCGCAGATCGCATATCGCAATATCGCAAGATCGCAAGGTTTTCGCTTTGTCACTTCGTGCTGCTCATGCGACATTGCGACGTGCGACGTCGCATATCGGCCGTCGGCCTTTCTTTAGGTTCTCCTCTTTTGAGCGCCTTTGATGCACGCGATGCGATGAGTTCTTGCATCGCTCTTCCTTGGTGTGTTTGTGTGCTTTGGGAAAGCGCTCTTTTTTCCTTTGCTTAGCGATATAGCTCTTAGGGGGTTGATACAAAATATATATATATATATATTTTTTTTCAAACAAAATTATTTTTTGGATTTTTTGGTTAAGGGTCCCCTTTTGCTTGATGTTATTACTAATATCAAACAAAGAGGGGGGTTGTTGGTGACCACAACAATGGCGATTCACTGTGAAGAACCAGTTATCTCAGCATTTCTATTGACCGTTCACTTCCGAAACAGCAAAATTTTTTATATGTCTAAATTTTGTTATGGACAGATAGAGTAGATTACCCCTCACCTTGTCGACGATATTTTGTCTCAACCTTTTTACATTTCAATTTCTTGCTTCCTCAGGTTTCTTCTTGCACTTGCATCAGACATTACTTGGTCTTGATAAAAGATAAAATAAGGTCTTCTCTGCGTACTGGCTTAAAAGTATGCTCATTTTTCGTAGGTAGAGCCTCTGCTGCCCGCAAGCGTCCATAGCCTCGACAGGGTTACCATATTATCCAGCAATGATACTTTTTCCTGCTTTGAGGTTACTCGCAACATTCCAGAGAAAAATCCTTTTTAACACACTTTTCCTTTTTTAATTCTCTAAAGAATAATGTCTTGGTTTGGTGGCCAAATTATGACACAGTCATTCACTCGATTTACACTTTTTCTGAACAAGTCGGCTCGTGATGAGACATCTTGTCTTTTGATTGCAACAATATTAAGTCGTTGCCCTGTTTTGATAGACAGTATTGGCAAAGTCAGCAAGTTATAATATCTGTGATCATGATAAGCCGGCTCGTGATGAGACCTCTTATTCTTTGAGATATAGTGTTTTGCTTGGATTGTTTCTCTGGATGCTGTAGTTTCCTTTTTGCAGGGAGGAAGTCATTGTTTTTCCTTAAGAAAGCTCTGGACGACAATAATAGAGTTTTTGAAAACAACAGCTTTGCAGAGAATGCTTATTTTATTATTGATGATACCCTTCATGGTGCTGATACAAAACAATTCTTTTACCAGAGGTTGCTTTTGTCAAAGTTTTTTAGAGGTTGAAACGAGTATCGTAATCAAAGTGAAGTTAACTCTATTTGTCAATAATAAAATTCAGATTTTTCAAAATTTTTGCTATTTGTACAAGCGAAATCAAAATCTGATAGAGAATTGGCGTGCTCTTTCATGAATCCTTTTTAAATGATCATCTACAACGGGTTTTATTCAAAAGAGAAAAGCAAAACAAAAATAAAAACTAAAAACTAAATCTATCCTACAAAAATTAGAAGATTTCTCTTCTATGGAAAATATAATTTAAGAATCAGTCCATTGACAGGTAAAGAATCTCTCCTTCCTGCCAGATCCTGCAATACGAATGTAGATGGGCCTACGACTTCCACAATCTGAAAAGGGCCAAGCCACAGCTTTTGAAATTTTGTATGTTTGCCCTTTTCTTCATGAGCCTTATCCCATTTCAAAACTAAATCACCCATCTGAAAGTTTTTTCTGGTTATGATGCTTGAGTCAAAAGAAGATTTTATTAGCGCTTGGTGATGAGCATGGGTTTTCCTAGCTTGTTCTCTTTGTTCTTCTAGTTTGATTATTTCCATTTGTCTTAATTGTAATGAGGAAGTAGGTACTTCATCGATGTATTGTACTAAAGACAAAGAGGGAATGACTAAGTGAGTCGGAAGAACCACTTCCCTCCCATAAACTAAATTAAAGGGAGAAGTGCCAATTGAAGCTTTCTTTGTGATTCTATCAGCCCATAAAGCATTTACCAGCGCTTTGTGCCAATTCCTTTGGTTTTGGTCAACTGTTCTTTTGATAATTCTGATTAGGTTCTTGTTTGTTGATTCAGCCAATCCATTACCTTGCGGATAATAGTTGGCAAAATATTTCAGTTTGAACCCTCTTTTAAGCGCAAACTCAGTCATAGCATTTCCAGAAAAATATGAAGCGTTATCAAACATTAAGGCCGTTGGCAATCCAAACCTAGTTATGATAAATTGGTCTATGAATTCAATAATGTTTTCAGAATGAACTGTCTTGAGAGGAACTGCTTCTACCCATTTGGTAAAATAATCAGTTGTCGTAAGGATATACTTATGCTGCTTAGAAGAGTGAGGAACGATCTCACCTATTATGTCCAAGCCCCATTGACTGAATGGTTGGTCGATGTTGACCGGTTGTAGCGGCATGGATGGTTTCCTTTGTTTTCCTGCAGCAGTCTGGCAGACTTGGCATTTCCTTACGTGATTGTATGAGTCTTTGAACAGCGTGGGCCAATAATATCCTGCACACAAGATTTTGTGTGCAGTCGCATCTCCGGCATAGTGCCCACCTGCTGGTCCATCGTGAAGTTCCTGCAAAACCTTTTCGGCTTCAGTTTTCTCAAGACACCTAAGGAGTACAGAATCGTAATTCTTTTTAAACAGGACATCATTTATGAGCTGGTATTGTTTAGCTTTTAATCTCAGAGCTCTTTTCTTGGTATGATCCAAATGTGATGGAGCATACCCGTTCTTAAGAAAATAAATGGTGTCAGCATATAATGACTCTGCATCGTTTAGGCTTGCCTCATATGCTTGTACCTCTTCAGATGAGTTCTCTGGGATTTACGATGCTCCGGCTAACATCTTGCAGAAGCCTTGACCTCTTACGATGTTTGCTGGTTTGATCTCAAGATCATATTCTTGTAAAGCGGTAATCCAATTAGCTCTCTTCTCGCCCACGTCTTTCTGCACCAAAAGGTTTCTTACCGCTGGAAATGGCACTACGACTTTGGTGTGGGCTTTAAGCAAGAAAGGTCTGAAATATTTGATTGCTTTGAAAACAGCATATGCTTATTTCTCTACGTCTGAGTAATTAATTTCAGCACCTTGTAAGTTCGAGCTAAAGAATGCAATTGGAGCTTCCGCTTTCTCTTGATTTGCTTGGGTCAAAATTGCGGCATAGGATTTATCTGAGGCAAAAGTGTATAAGATGAAAGATTCTGAAAAATTTGGGGTGGCCAAAGATGGAGCATTGATGATAGCTTGTTTGATTAAGTTAAATGCTTCGTGCTCATATAGACCCCATTTGAAAGTTGAATTCTTTTTTATCATATTTTGTAAGGGAGAAATAATACGTGAAAAATCCGGGACAAATCTTTTGACAAAATTGATCTGTCCAAGGAAGGATTGCATGGCTTTCTTGTTATGAGGTATGGATATTTCGAAAATTTCCTTGATTCTGTCGGGTTCTATGTGAATACCGGATTTTGACACTATGAATCCGAGTAATTTCCCTTCGCTTAACGCAAAGAAAGATTTCTTTGGGTTGAGTGAAATCCCATACCTCAAGCATCTTTGAAAGATATGCTTCAAATCTTTGAGGTGGTTGTTTCGATTTTTGGAGTACACTGTTATATCATCCAGGTAAATCACTACTGATTTATTGACTAACCCTTTAAACGCGATGTCCATGGCTCTCTGAAAGGTAGCTCCGGCATTGATCAAACCAAATGGCATCTTCCGATATGCATAAGTGCCCCATTTGGTTCGGAATGTAGTCTTTAACTGATCATCGGGATGCACTAGTACTTGATTGTATCCTGAGAATCCATCCAGGAATGACATTAATTCTGAGCCTGCTACTGCCTGTAGAATTTGCTCCATAGGTGGGAGGGGAAAGTTATCTTTCTGACACGCTTTGTTGAGATTTCGGAAATCAATACAGATTCTAATGTCTCCGTTTTTCTTCCTAACGGGCACCATATTGGATACCCATTTAGAATGCCTGACGGGGAAGATTATTTTGGCTCTCAACAACTTATTAAGCTCAGTTTTTATCTAATTTTCTAGGTTAGGGTGTATTTTTCTGAGCTTCTGCTGGAAAGGTTTTTCATTTTCAATCATAGGGATAACATGTTGAATGATAGAAGTGTTGTAAGTCTTCAGCTCATCGTAATTCCAGGCGAAAACGTTTTTTTATTGTCTCAGAAGACGGATATATGCTGATTTTTCTTCAGGGGCTAGGCCCTGGCCTAGGTTAACGTTCTGTGGCTTCTGATCGGTCCCTAGGTTTACTAATTCATAGTTCAGGGTAGAACTGCAAAGTTTAGCATTGGTGGACCTTTTAAACCGACTTTTCAAATCATATAGATCTTCTAGCTTGACCACCGATTTCGGTATAGCATTGTCAGAGCTATTTTGTTGTATTTGATGATCATGATGGTCTTCGTCGATTATCTGATTTGAGTAGGATCCTTCAGAAGTAAGGAAATTTACGATGTCAGGATCGTTGTTGAACACTCTCCAATTGGTGATATTGTCAGGGATGGATGGTTTAAAGATCAATTCTATTGAAAACCTATCAGGACTAAAATCTTCAGAAGGGATAAGTCTAGAGGCTACGTTAGCTAACAGGTCTGCGCTCGCGTTTTGAATTCTTGGAATTGACGAGATGTTGAATGCTACGAAATGTGCAGTGAGATCTTGAACTAATGATTGATAATGCTTTAAATGACTTGACAGGCAATGTATGGTGTTACGTACCTGTTTTACAATGATCTCTGAATCTCCAAAGACTTGAAGATACTTAACGTTCAATCCGATTGCTTTGTATAGGCCTTGAACCAAGGCTTCGTACTCTGCTGTGTTGTTCGTGCAATCGAACTCAAGTCTGCATGTGAGCATAATCTTGTTCCCGTCTGGGTTAATCAGAACGCATCCTGCTCCTGCTCCCTCATTTGATTTAGATCCGTCAAAATATAATTTCCAAAATAAAGATGTATTTACAGAATTATCTAAAAAACTAAAAAATTTTGAGTCATCAGTTTGTGAGAAATTTTCAACTTGGGATAAAACTGAATTCTCTAAGTATGGTGAAATATGAGCATTGAAATTACCTAGGAAAGAATCTATTGTGTAATTGCCTACAATGTTGCTATTGTACGTTATGGCCTCATTTTCTCCTTCCAGTTCTGTCACTATGTATTTTTGGTGCAACTCTCGTTCAACCTTTATCTGATTTGGTTTACCATTGTATGGTAACCACATGTGCGACCAATCGGTTGAAAAATATCCGTGTAGTTTTTCCGACCAATCCCTGCTAAGAATCAAACCATAGAACTTAGGGATATCAGCTACTAGAATGTCGATAACCTGACACACTTTCGGGTTAGACGACAATCTTATGGTCACCTGATTGAGTTCACCAATCACTTCGACTTGGGATCGATCAAGTTGAACTATGCATACTGCGGATCTTTGAGGTTGCACATTCAATTTAGCACATATTGACCTGGGTAAAATATTCGTTGAAGCACTAGAATCAACTAAGCAATTGTGCATGTTTTTGTTGAAGATTTCATATGTGAGAAGAAAAGGAGGAGTATGAGATCTTGATCTTCCTCCAATCAAGGTGATGTCATTTGGATCAATTTTATTGATCGTGTTGGTTGGAGGCCTTCCCAGATTGTGGGAAGCTACTGCTGTAGGTAAAGATGTAGTAGGCACAGCATGTAATTCTTTCATCATTATTTTCTGCTGGTGTTTCAATTTACTCAATTCATACAGAGTGATATTAGCCCTAGTCTTCTTCATGTCATTAATGATGTTATACTCCATTTCATCCGACACTATTAGTGTTCTTGATGGAGGCGTTTGATCAGATTGGACTGGGCTAATCTGGGTCGCTTTAGCAGTTGTCTTTTTTGTTGCGACCTTTTCTTTTGTTGCAGGGCTTGCGCCCTTTTGTTTTGGGGTAGTTATGGGAGGATCAAGTTGATTTTTGCTTCTCGTGCTAACAGGAAATGCTTCTTGATCCTCTTCTTGTGGGAGGATGAATTCCCACATTCCTTGTAGTTCTACGACCTCTTCCTCATCGGTCCGCCCTTCAGTGGTATTCTCTTCTTCTTCGTCTTCTTCAGATTCAATGTTTGAGACAACACTAGGTGGTCTTACCTCCATGGGAGGATTTCTTTTAAAAGTCCTAAAGGGCTTTTTCGAAGAAGTCTCTGCTACTTGTTTCTTAATATCAATCATCTCATTTGACATGGTTTTCAACACTTTTTGTAATCCTTCCAAATCGAAAGGATCTTTCGTTTGCTTCTTCTTGGTGTCTTCTTTGAAAGAGATCTTCTTAGATTTGCGTTCTTCTATAGCAGATCTCTTTTCTAGGGCTACCACGCGTTTTTCCACTGCTAATGCTTCTGTCAAGTTGTCGACTAAGGTGGTCTTGTTTGCCCTATCTACAAAGATAGCCAATTTTGGAGGTAAAGCCGTGATGTACCATTCACATCTTACTTCCTCGCTGGGTTGTGAGGTAGCGGGGATTTTGTTGAGGATCTTATTGAACCGTAAGTTAAAATATTTAATGGGTTCTCTAGCCTCAGCCTTAAGATTAGATAGGTCACTGATCAATGTCGCCGTGGATCTGTCATCACCAAACTTGGTGAGGAACTGACTTTGAAAAATGTCCCAGCTAGTGATGGATCCGGAAGGTAACGAAAAGTACCATGACCCGGTTGTTCCTTGCATTGTATAGGGGAACAGCCGGACAACAGTGTCTTCATTAGTGACTCCGTTGAGATTAACAGAAAGCATGAAATTATTGATATGTTCCTCGGCTAGCATGCCTGCTTCCGGATTGAATTTAGGCAGCCATTTCTCAGGATGGGCCGGTATAGGGCTCAGGGGTGGAGGCATTAAAACCGCCGCAGGATTGTTCCATGGAGACTGGGCCATCGTTGAGCTGCTAGTTAATGGAAGTGTAGAAGATGAATTCTGATGCTGAGAAGATGAAGATATTAAGATCTTTGATGTTTGAAGAGGAAGGTTTGTAGAAGATGGGTGAGTGAGTTGGAATGAAAGAGTGGGTGGTTGACTTCGTGGTGAGGGAGTTGATATGGACGAAGTGGATGAAGGAGTCCGACTGTCAGACTCTGGTGGTGTTTTCCTTGCTCTTTTCCTGGTAGGGAGAGGGAGTTCACTTGGTTGTATGCCAAATTTTTCACTCTTTGATCTGGTAAGGGGATGAGCAGGGTTATACTGCGAAGTCACGCTGCTTTTAGATTTATCAGACTTCTGGTTAAAAATAGAAAATCCCTGGAGTTTACGAATCAAAGTCCGAATTTCAGGGGGTTCAATGATAGATTGGTCTGATATATTCGAATATGTAGCAGTGGTAGATACTCGAGCGACTTCAAATTCCGGGTTTAACCGTGTTGGAGAAGTCGAGGGAGTTGATGAGGGTGTATTACTCTCAAAATGGTATTTAGATATTTCTTTAGGTGCCATTCATAGTTCGTGCCCTCCTTCTAGCGCCAAATATGTTGAGGGCCCTGAAATCGGGTCAACAACAAGGGGGATACCCACCCGGTCGGGAACTTGGTTGGCGGCTCCGTGCCCGTTTGGTGTAGCAGGTCCGACTGGGGATAATGGGACCAGCTTCCCGTTCTAAGGGGGTGTGTGTGTGTAGAGTTTAGTGATGTGTGTGTGTGTAGAATATGAAAATGAAAATATGGAATTATTTCTAAGCTAATCTAGTTCTGAACTCTGAGAGTGAATTTTATACTACTTTAATCTATAAAGAATAACACATCTAATCTACGCTAACCCGGGATAGAACTTTTTCCATTATGCGATCTAGAAAGGTTTCACACAATAACTGGTAATGAAGATTATTCAGCTATTATGAGAATATAAATCAATTAAGATGAACCATCCTGCATAAAAAGTTAAGCAGAACGATTGTGAACAGCATATCGCATAATCAGTTATTCATGTATTAAGCACAAATCAATGACTCCACCGTACAAAAGTGCCAAATGGTAGTCCACTCATTCATACGTTAACATATAAACAACATCAGCTGTATATTACTCTAAGAATGCAAGCAGAAACTCGTCAAGAGATAAAAGTACCATTTATGACTGACTTTATACTCACAGAACTGAAGCAATAATGATCTATTTCTACTTACTTCTAATGCTTACTAAGAGTACAGAAGTGCAACATCAGTAGCAGGTATTAAAATGCAAACATAAATAAATCTTGATCCGTCCATTCATCAAAAACCCCCTCCGAGGGTGCAAAAGTGCATGTTCTGAGGACAAGTTTTTTGACAAATTTCCAGACCCTTCTCCAATGCAACGAGAAGGGTTAAATACTACTAACCAGCTAATTTTAATTACACAAATTGAGGGAACAGCTTCAAATGACCGCCCTTTTACTAAAAGCAAATCTATTTCTAAAAATCAAATCTAATTTCTAACCGTTTCTGTATCTGTTCTTTAGTGCTGTAAGAAATGCGTTGTTCGCCCTGAAAGAGTCGGCTGGTTGTCCTTTCCTTTTGTTCGAGCTTGATAATTAGAAATAACAAGAGCTGGCACCTCTTTCTGACAGGCTAGAAGATATTTTCGAAAACCTTTCTTTGGCTGGGTGTATTCGCTGTGCGCACACTTAGTACAACCCAGTTTCTTCTCGAACTGATTTTGTTGTTGCTATTTCGGTTTCCGGTCGTGCGAATGACTCAATGAGTTAGAAGTCGCGCTGTATGGACAATCCCCTGTTTCGAGAATTGTTTCCGTTCTTTGTTCTAGGCTTTTCTGGAGCGTCTTCCTTCTCTTGTGCTTCTTTCTCTGCTTTACCAAGTCTGAGCTTCAGGATCTTTTGTAAACACGCTGCTTTTGTGCACCTTTGACTCTGAGTCTTGGACAGTCTATTTTCATCAGTGCCTGTTGGGCGATATTTTGGAATCCGCAGTTCTGCTGCATGCGGCATCCAATTGCGGAGGCATCTTCTCTCTGTTGTCTTATTGGCGCTCTTCCCTTAGATGTTTCCTACATATAGATTTATATCAGTAGCATGTCTTGCAGTTTACGCAAAGAAGAAGGGAAATGACGAAAAGATTGACATGAAAGCATTAAATTCTAATGAATGCGTAATTCTGACATTCATCATGACTTGACTCTTCGATAAATGCGATGCAATCATTTCTGGATACTCAAGCATGCGGCCATTAATTTCCCGTAAGGTGCGCGCCTAATTTTGGGCTCACAAATCATGCTGAGGAATGCCTGCGATGAATGATTTCTGCGATTTGCATCGCAGTCTTGAAAATTGCGATGTAAATAGGTAGCGTCGCAGAAATTGACAGTCTCATTCGTCGCAAACCATAGGTCGCAGATCGCATATCGCAATATCGCAAGATCGCAAGGTTTTCACTTTGTCACTTCGTGCTGCTCATGCGACATTGCGACGTGTGACGTCGCATATCGGCCGTCAGCCTTTCTTTAGGTTCTCCTCTTTTGAGCACCTTTGATGCATGCGATGCGATGATTTCTTGCGTCGCTCTTTCTTGGTGTGTTTGTGTGCTTTGGGAAAGCGCTCTTTTTTTCCTTTGGGACGCGATATAGCTCTTAGGGGGTTGATACAAAAGATTTTTTTTTATTTTTTTTTTCAAACAAAAATATTTTTTGGATTTTTTGGTTAAGGGTCCCCTTTTGCTTGATGTTATTACTAATATCAAACAAAGAGGGGGGTTGTTGGTGACCACAACAGCTGCCAAAGAAAAGAAGGGGAAGAGCAAGAAAGTTTCTCAGTCTGGTGTGAAAGGCAAGAAGCAGGATATGTCCAAGGTGAAGTGCTTTCACTGTCACCAGCACGGACACTATGCCACTAATTGTCCACAGAAGAAGAAGAATAAGCAAGCTGCTGGATCTGCAGCAGGAGAGGCTCTAGCCTCGCAGTTTGAGCTTGATTTTTCATTGATCGCATGCTTGGTTTCAAGTGTGATGGGATCAGTGTGGTTCTTAGACAGTGGTGCGTCTTTTCACATGACAGGAGATCGAGATTTGTTTTCTGATCTATAGGAAAAATATCTTGGAGTGCACATTGAGATGGGCGATGATGGTAGATACGGTGTGACTGGTATCGGTACCATTTCCTTTGAGAGGGAGTCTGGTAAACCCTTCGTATTGAAGGAAGTGATGCATGTTCCAGGATTGAAGAAGAATCTTATCTCTGTGGTGATGTTAGAAGACAAGGGATATGATGTTGTTTTCAGCGAAGGAAAGGCTTTCCTGCGCAGCAAGACAACTGGAGAAACCCGAAAGATAGGGGTTTGAGTGAGGAACCTTTATCAGTTGCATGTAGATGGATGTGTAGCAATGGCATGCAAGGCACAAGGATTGGTGAGTCGAGATGATGGTGAGCTGTGGCACAGGAGATTGGGTCACCTTCACCATGGAGCCTTGAAGACACTATAGCAGATCACTGCAGGGCTTCCTAAAGGCACTCTTGCGCAGTCAGATCAGTGAAAGGGGTGTACTTTGGGAAAGTTTGTGAAAGTCGCCTTTCACGAGAAGGATAGTCACGCCACGAGGATCCTTGATAGAATTCACACAGACGTGTGTGGACCTTTCTCAGTATCTTCGACAGAAAAACACAGGTATTATGTTATCTTTGTTGATGATTTCTCTCGTAAGTGTTGGATCTTCTTCATGCAGAAGAAGAGTGAGACATACTCAAAGTTTTGTGATTTCAAAGCACTGGTCAAGAAGGAGTCGGGAAGAAGGTGAAGGCTCTTAGGAGCGATAATGGTGGTGAATACATCTTTGGTGAGTTCAAGGACTTTTGCAGTGCAGAAGGGATTCGAAGAGAGCTCATAGCTCCCCATAATCCACAGCAGAATGGGGTTGCTGAGCCGAAGAACAGAATGATCGTGGGTGCTGCACGGGCGATGTTGCATGATCAGAGCCTACCCCTTCACTTGTGGGCGGAAGCATGCAATACAGCGGTTTATGTGCAGAACCGTTGTCCTCACAGGATACTTGGCATGACTACACCCAAGGAGGCTTATTCTGGTAAGAAGCCTGATCTTTCTCATTTGAGGATTTTTGGTGCTAACGTTTACATGCATGTGACGAAGGATGCCAGGAAGAAGTTGGAGCCGACCGTAGAGGTTGGGATATTTGTGGGGTACACTGATATGCCCCAGAACTATCGTGTGTATTTTCCAGACAATGGTAAGACTGTTGTGCGACGAGATATAAAATTTCAGGAGGAGAAAGCCATGAAGTGTTCGCTTGAGAGGGAGCCACACTTGCATGCAGATGAGGAGCTATTAGTTCCTAAGGATGAGCTTCAGGACGTGGATCAACCATAGGACGAGGTTCATGGAGTGGAAGAGACCACTCATGCAGCGCCAACCATCAGAGGGTGAAAGCACTTGACACAACATGAGCGACTGGCTCAAGATGCAGAGAAAGTTGTAGGACCACCTACAGCCCAACGCAGGCAGAGACAGTCACCTGATCGATACACTGGATACATGGATCTTGTGAGAAAATGTGTTGTGACTGAGCCATCCTCTTTTTGAGGAAGCTGTGGAGGATCCCGCATGGGTAGACGCCATGGTGGAAGAGTATGATTCGATTGTTAGAAACAGTGCATGGGAGGTTGTTCCTAAACTGGAAAGGAAATTAGTGGTGGGTCGAGATGGATCTACAAAGTTAAGCAGGAAGCTGACGGGAGTTTGGAGAAGTACAAGTCAATATTTTTTTCTCGAGGCTTTTCACAAATAGAGGGAATTGATTATGAGGAGACCTTTGCACCTGTCGCAAGGTATTCTTCCATATGGACGATTCTTGCTCTCTTAGCGCAAATGGGATGGCACATTCATCAGATGGATGTGAAGACTGCGTTCCTCAACAGAGTCATTGAGGAGGAGGTGTACATTGAGCAGCCCGAAGGTTTTGAGATCTTCAACAGTGAGTCACATGTGTGTAGGCTCAAGAGAGCATTGTATGGGTTGAAACAAGCACCACGTTCTTGGTACACACGGATAGACAGCTATTTCACCGGACTTGGATTCTCCAAGAGTGAGGCTGATCCTAACCTATACCAGATTGTGGTGGAGGGTAAGTTGCTTATCATTGTACTTTATGTAGATGATTTGATTCTAACGGGTGATGAGCTGTTGATACTTCCATGCAAGGATGATCTTGCTAAGGAGTTTGAGATGAAGGACTTGGGCCTCCTTCATTATTTCCTGGGATTGGAAATTTGGCAGTGCAGTGATGGACTATTTGTTTCTCAGGGTAAGTATGCTCGGGAGATACTCGAGAAGTTCAACATGCATGGCTGCAAGCTTGTTGATACTACTCTTCCTGGAGGCTGGAGGAAGGAGGATGCCACTTCGACAGAAGAAGTGGATGCCACTGTTTATCAATAGTTGGTGGGGTCGCTTATGTATTCGGTCAATACATGACCCGATATATGCTATGTTATTAACCAACTTTCACAAGCTATGGTGTTAATCCAACCAAGCTCTTCTGGAAGGTAGGAAAGCATGTATTGTGTTATTTGATAGGCACATCGGGATATGGTTTGTGGTACAGACAGGAGGATGAGGTGAAGCTATGTGGCTTCACGGATGCAGATTGGGCAGGGAGCCCAACTGACAGAAAGAGCACATCAGGAGGGGTCTTTAGTATCGGGTCCACAATAGTTCCTTGGTACAACAGGAAGCAGAGATCCGTGGCACTCAGTTCAACAGAGGCCGAGTATATGGCAGCAAGTTTGGCTGCATGCGAGGCTATATGGATGAGGAAGATTCTGGTCGGTTTGTTCGGTTCTTACTTGGAGCCTACTGTGATTCACTGTGATAACCAAAGTTGCATTAAACTCTCAGATAATCATGTATTTCATGACAGATCTAAGCACATTGACATTAGGTACCATCATATCAGAAATTGTGTGCAGTGGAGAATCATGTTATTTTCATACATTCCAACAGAGGATCAGGATGCTGATATCTTGATGAAGGCGCTCACCAGGAGAAAATTCGAATACCACCGAGGCAGGATAGGGGTTGCTGATAATCCATATCTTGTTGAGAGGGAGTGTTGAGAATGCAACAAGATGATGGAACTTAGAGGAAAGGAGTCGCCTTCACTAAGTGGGCCAGCAGGCAAATTATGGCGCAAAGTCAATTTTTAGACTATGTCTATTTTAGACATATGGATCATGGTCTATGAGTTGCAGGATGATATTTGTGGATGATTGGTCATGTTGGGAAAAATAGATGGACTTCTATTTTTGGATCACAACAGGAGTGATCAGAGTCTATTTTTAGACTGCTAGTCAAAAATAGAAAAGTCAAATATTATTGTCTCACAATAATATTTAGACTATAAACATTATCTTATCCTCTTGGAGCACTTCAGTTTGGGCTACAGATGTGGCACATGTAGCTGTCAGAAGGAAATACGCTTTTCTTATGATTCAGTTGAGATATTGCATGTAGGACTTCAGTTAGAGCTCAAGCAGTTGAGTTTGGTGGAGTTGGATGTGGAGTTAATGGAGTTGTGTTCAGTTTGACTTGGTTAAACTAGTTGTAATTAGTCTAACTGCAAATAGATTAGTGATGAGTGATGTGAATTAATTGATTAAATTAATTCACTAATTATTAACTCATAATGCAACTGAATAATACATCAGTTAACTTAGTGCATGTACAGTTCAGTGGAGACACGTGTTAGAGGTTGAGATTGCTATCAGTTGTGACTGTAGTTGTGCATGAGATCTTGCACAAGCAATGTATTGAGTATGCCCGTGATGATTGCCTAGAATATGCCCAGTGATATAGCCCGTGCTCACATGATTTCCAGGGTGAGTGATTCTCAACAGGTATTGTGCAATAGAGGCAGGCAAAGCAGCGGAGGAGATTTGAACCTGTGACTTGTTTGGATCTGAGCTAGTTTTGTGTGTAATAGGTGGAGATAGTGCTGGATACTTGTGAGGAGTATTGTACTATGTATTGTTACATGTTCTCAATCATTAATATATAGATAGTGTGGGGTTTTCAACTGTAAGCTTTCCCCGGGTTACATATTGTGTTAATGTGTGCATGCGATTGATGTTTCATTGTTTTTTATGCTCCTAAATTGATGATCAACGTAGAGGAGGTTATGTATTATGCATGTATTCCGCAATAGTGTATAATTGGGATAATCTCTGTTGAATAAGTGTTTATTATTCAAAATTTCTACACAAAAAGCCCCAGGGAATCTTATAAAGAGAACTACTAGATAGTTTTTAAATTTCTAAAAAAGTACCAGTGTTATAGTAAAAACATAGCACTAGTGTGGTACTTGTAGAGAAACGCCCTGAGGCATCTCGAGAAAGGAACTGAGATATTTTTTAATTAAAAAAATGTGGTGCTTTTTGATATATCACACACCAATGCATTTGGAGAAACACACCGAAGGAGTGTTAAGTAAAAAAATCCCTCCCATCTATAATTTATGTTTTTAGAATCTACAGTGCGGGAGAGCTCTAAAGCACTAGTGCCACTCTTGCCACATGCAAGCACTCTGACGTCGATGCTTCTTTGTAATTTATTTTTTTAGCGGATTAGAATTGTAAATTAGGCTAAATTTGGCACATTTTTTCAAACAAAAAAAAATCACAGCGCAGTGCGTTCGATATGTTTGGGTTGCAATGATAGTGATGCACCCTGTAAATTTACAAGGTGCACCGAATTCAGCGCGTGAACATAAAACACCGTTGTTATTGCAATGTTTTTTGTAAATGAAAATTCTCTGATAATGATGTGATAAATTTTTGTGCCATAGCTGGTTCTTTTATATCTATCAAATGCACCGGAAACCTAATATTTAAAAATATATCCATAGTTCAGTGAGTTTGATAACTCGAACATTCCATATCGTTGTGAAAATGTTATCCATGCGCATTGGTGAACAAGTTTTTCGCACCCGTATCAAAAGTTAAAATCGTGAACCAACAACAATGTGTCATACTTATGTGTGCACCAATATCGGTGTGGTTATAGTTGGAAGTGCACCAACGCCAATGCATGACTATGTTTTGAGCTCACCAGTGATTTATTTGTTTATTGAAAGTTATGTTTCCATATTTATGAATACATGTTTTATTTAATAATAAATAAATTATATTTTATGTATGAGGCTAATGTATTTTATATGTCAATCATGTAGCAGACATGTCAGTAGAGGGAGAACCAGCAAGAGAAAGAGCAGTAGACGGACCCATACGATATGGTTTGAACATCGTAGGGTAGAGATAGGGAGAGGGATTTATGCCCTCTCCCTATTACTGCATCGATTCAATCACTCTTTAGGAATATAGACCTCCTCCACTACTAGGAGGAGGATACATCCCTAAAGGTGTAATCTACCTTATTGGTGCATGTGATCCACCGATGGAGTGCCCAGGAGAAGGCTTTCCATGTCGGTCCTAGAGCGTGGCATACACCCACTGAGGATGATATATAGTTTATCATTGGCCTACCAAGGAGAGGGGAGGATTTTTTCCAGTTCCCTGATGCCCCCTACAGGGTTGTAGCTGAGGGTCAACTTGCATACACTCAGAGGTATTTCAAGCCTCATGTGATCTATTCATCATATTTTCAGGTTTGTGGTGGATAGCTATGGATTTATTATTTTTCTGCAAAGGACGTTAAGTTCCTCTTGTTATTAGTCGCCATGATTTCACACTCCAGTAGCGATGGGAAGCACATTATTTGCCCTATTTTGTGTTATGTTCATCCTTTGATTCAAGTGCCATGTTGCATCAAATGGTTTGCCATTTTTTTGAGGCAGTTTTGTATGGATTTAAATAGATGTTGCATTGAGACATGGGAGTAATACCTCCCCTTTCGCTTCCAATCTTTTTTGTTTATTTTTTGAGAGGTTTCCAAAGACGAGCCCTAAATTTGACCCATGCCCTCCTAGGCCAATCACTGAGGTCTGAATGTGCATATGGGGGCAGATGGTGCCTAAGAGGGCCTACCGGAGTATCCAGTCAAGATTTATTCCAAGGTACTAGTGCTACCTGTCAGCAAGGATAACTATGTATTTGTCATTTTGGCTTCATATGCAGGGATTGATTGAAGAGGGTGTCCGAACATCCTCTTCACAATGTTGAGCCTCCAAATGATAGAGGTAATATTAGTGTTTTATTTAAATTAATATAGTTTCATTTTCTTGTTTTAATGAACTAGACTAAATTCATTCTAGCACATGCGAAAATTCCTATTCTCAAGGAACCCCTACTGCAGCAAATCTGAATCTACTTCACCTACTTGATTTTTTAACATACATTATCAAGTTGTTCTTCTGAATACTGAAGAAAATTACTTCTGTAGCCTACACTAATTAAAAGTTTTATCTCATGAAACATAAAACAGAGCAAAGAACAAGATACATAGGACAAACTTATTTTTTGACACAATAGTCCTCGGAAAATACTAATGCAAGAAAACTGGTGTAGAAGTTATGAGGGTTTACTATTATGCAGGAGAAATATCTGAATAAAAATATAGGATTCTTATCTAGAAATCATTTATAGAGAAAATACTGGTGGAAAATCTGAGTGGCTTTTACTGAACTCCACCCGGTAGAATTCAGGATGATCTGCAACAAGACTGGCTAACCCCGACTACTTCTACGTTGGCCCTGCATAGGCCCTACTGATGGGCCAACTCATTGGGTAACTATATCTACCTTAATACACCTCCTAGCTTATTCAAATAAACTCTTCTTGTAGAAATTCCCACTGTAGATCAATATATTATGTAATAAACTAAAACACAATACAAGATCTACTTCTACAACACTTTGCAAAAGCTTAGTCAAATTGAGCAAGATCAAGAGAACACATATAACTAAGAATGAGAAATCAATCACACATAACACAGAAGAAATATCATGGGGAAAGCCTCGGCCTAAAACCCCAACTTTGTATTATCATACAAGTGGAAATCTTGTTCAAGTTACAAAAAGAATCAACTCTCAAGCTATCCTACTCTCTCTACAATCAAACAATATAGCTCATAGACAAAATAGACACTGTATATGTCCTCCTCAAGCCCTCCAAGCCTCCTATTTCCTTGCATAGCTTTTCTTGGGGTCCAATGATGTCACATGTGTGAATTGTCCTCATCACACTCACTGTAACCTCTGATCTAACTGCGCAATCCTCAAGGAAAGAATTCCTTCTGCATGTAAGGAATATTCACAATGGAATATTCTAGCAACTGATATTACACTGCCCCTCCATCTGATCTCAACTAGGTCTCTTTCTGAACTAACATGCATGAGTTATTTATGATAGAATACTCAGTTTTCTAAAGTGCAGTAGTTACATGCATGCAAGCATTAACTAACTGAACTTACATTAATTCAACAAACTATTTGAATTAATCTAACTGGACTTGACTCTGTTAACTAAGTCAACTAATTACAATTCAATATTACAACTCACTCTTATCTCTTTAACTGATGCATAAATTCCTCAATTAATGGAGAAACTGTTGCATGTCCCCACATAGACTTCAAGTTTGATTTTCCTTAACGAATTAACTCAAGATGAATTAATTAATTAATTAATTTTCAAACTGATTCTAAGATCAAATTCGAATTTTACTTCACTATTTTAGTTTAGGGACTGACTAAAAGAGGAAGGTGTCCCGAAATGCTATTTATAGGTGCTATTTTTAGCACTTCCATTTTTCCATCCATTGTTGCTAAGATCAGCACTGGCTAAAATGTTATTTATAGAAGTGTTATTTTTAGCATTTCTTGTTTCTATTTTCAACACTCCCTCTCAACGAGAATGGGACTATCAGTAACCCCGATCCTATGTCTGTGGAACTTGAACTTGCATTTTGACAATGCCTTAGTCAAAATATTTGCATCCTGTTCCTCAGTCAAAACATACAACAACAACATGATCCTCTTGACCACCTAGTTTTGAAGATGGTGATACCAGATATCTATGTGCTTGGACCTATCATGAAAAACTAGATTCTCAGAGTTTGATACAACTCTGGTATTGCAGTAGATCACTATAGGATCCATCATCTGACCAAACAATCCCACTAGAATATTCTACATCCAAATGGCCTCAAATGTAGCCTAACTAGCAGCCATGTATTCAGCCTCTACTGAGCTAAGTGCAACTAATCTTTGTTTATTGCTATACCAGGAAACTGTAGCTGAACCAAGGTTGAAGATTCCTCTAGAAGTGCTCTTCCAGTCTGATGTACTCCCTACCCAATCTGCATCTGTGAAGCCCTGAAGCTTCACGCCCTCTGTCCTTTTGTAACACAATCTGAACTGAGATGTGCCTCTATGGTATTTCAGCACATGATTCATTGCCTTCCAAAACAACTTGGGAAGCTGAACCATAGCTTGACTCAGCTGGTTCACCGCAAAGCATAAGTTGAGTCATGTGTTCACAAGATACATAAGTGAACCCACCAGCTACCGATAAACAGTAGCAGTTACTACCTCACTTGAAGTAGCATCCTCCTTCCTCCAGTTCCCAGCTAGAGGAGTTTGCATGGGCTTGCACTTCTCCATGTAAAAGCACCTGAGTATCTCATTGGCATACTTGCCTTGAGACACAAATACTTCCCCATATTTCTACCACACCTCCATGCCTAAAAAGTAGTGCATCAGGCCCATGTCCTTCATCTCGAACTCTCTTGCAAGGTCCTCCTTGCAACACTATATCAACTAATCATCACCTGTCAAAATCAAATCATCAACATAAAGTACAATGATCAATGGTTTACCTTCTACCATCATGTCGTAAAGGTTCGCATCTGCTTCACTTTTGGTCAAGCCCAAACCGGTGAAATAGTTGTCGATCTTGGTGTACCAAGCACATGGTGCTTGCTTCAGCCCATATAAAGCCCTCTTGAGTTGGCACACATGCGACTCGTGATCGAAAGTCTCAAAACCCTCTGGCTGCTCAATGTACACCTCCTCCTCAATCTTCCCATTGAGGAATGTTGTATTCACATCCATCTGGTGGATCTTCCACCCCATCTGAGCTGATAGTGCCAATATCGATATAATCGATGAGTACCTTGCTACGGGAGCAAAATTTTCATCGTAGTCGATCCCCTTGACCTATGAGAAACCCTGGGAAACAAACCCTGCCTTATGTTTCTCAACACTGCCATCAGCTGCCTGCTTTACCTTGTAAATCCATCTAGAACTTTCCACTGACTTACCTTGAGGCCTTGGGACAACATCCCACACATTTTTCTGAATGATAGAGTCGTACTCTTCTACCATTGCATCAACTCGGACTGGTTGTTGCACTACCTCCTCGAATGAAGAAGGTTTGGTATCTACAAACTCCCCAACGAGGGCCATGTACCTATTGTACCACTCGGGTGGCCTCCTCTATATGCGCTGAGAAGATGGTTGTCCCACATTCTCTCGTGCATCCAACATCAACCTGTCAGCTTCCCTTGAGCGTTTTCGCCCATCTCTAGAAGTATCAGCATGAGTGGATGTTTCCACTTCTGGATCCTCTGCATGTGGTTGCTCCGCATCAATTTGAGGCTCCTCATCTTTAGGAACTGAAAGTTCCTCATCTACATGCAACTCGAGCTCCCTCTGAAGTGATAAGCGCATGGATTTTTGCTTATCGAACTTCAAATCCCTGTGTACCACAGTCCTCTGAGTGGAAGGCAGGTACACCCAATAGTTGTGGGGTGTATCTGTGTACCCCACAAGTACTCCCAAATCAGTTGTTGGGTCTAGCTTCTTCCTGGAATCTTTGGTCACATGACAGTAAACTGATGATCCAAATATTTGGAAGTGACTTACATCAGGTCGCTTCCCGGAATATGCCTCCATAGGTGTCTTCATCCCCAGTATATGGTGCGGGCTTCTATTCTGCACATATATTTTTGTATTGCATGCCTCAACCCACAAATGTAGTGGTAGGCTTTGGTCATGCAACATCACTCAAGCTTCTCCCACAATCGATCTGTTGTTCCTTTCAGCCACCCCATTCTGCTATGGGTTATGGGGTACCGTTAATTCCCATTTAATACCTTCTGCAGCGCAGAAGTCTTTAAATTGTTGGGAGACATACACTCCACCATTATCGCTACGCAAGGCTTTTATTTTCTTTCCAGATTCTTTCTGTGCCAAGGCTTTAAACTCACAAAACCTCAAGAAGGTTTGATCCTTCTTTTGCATAAAGTAGATCCAACATCTACGAGAAAAATCATAAATAAAAATAACATAGTACCTTTGTTTAGTGGTGGAGGTTGTAGAGAAGGGCCCACAAACATCTGAGTTAACTCACTCCAGGATTTCTCCACCTCTACTCTCTTGATCCGGAAAAGATGATTTTGCATACTTACCTAAGCTACAACCTTTGCATGTAGTTGTCTACTCAAGTTTTTCCCTTGGGTAATCCGGTAGAAATCTGCAGCATGATCTTCAGGGCTCCATGATGCAAGTGGCCCAGTCTTATATGCCATAGCTTGACAAAATCTTGGCTCTGCACCATCTCAGCTTTAGAACTCAAAGCAGCACAATCATCTACCTCTAGCTTGTAGAGATTCTATCCCTATTCACTTTGTTTGTCAATTACTGATATGCCTCAGGAATACCTTTCCTTTACTAAAGACTACATCATAGCCTTTATCTTCTAGCATAGAGACAGACACAAGATTCTTCTTCAAACATTGTACATACTTTACATCAGTCAGGGTGAGGGGAACTCCATGCTCCCTCTGAAACACAACCATACCTTCACCTGAAACACGATACTTTCCATCATCACCCATATTGATCTGCATCTGGAGATCCTTCTCCTCCAAGGTATTGAAAAGATTCTTGTCACCTAACATGTGGAATGAAGCTCCATTGTCTAGGTACCCCACACATCCCACCATGGAAGAAACCATGCATGCGATAAGTGAGAAATATAGCTCAAACTGTGAGGCCAGTGCCTCACCATTAGATCCCTTTGAGGAACCTTTCTTGGATTTCTTCTGTGGACAATTCGTAGCATAATGGCCCACTTCATGATAATGAAAGCATCGCACTTTCAATTTGTCAATATTCTTCCCACCATAGGAAGAACTACATTTGGGATGGGACACCTTCCCTTTCCCTTTCCTCACCTTACACACTAAGGCTAGATTTTCCTCATCTTATTGCTTCGATGAGGATCCATCTCTGGTGCTTCTTCTTATTTCCTCCTGCATCAAATCCGACCAAAGTCATTCCTAATCTGGCAGTTTTTCTCTTCCATTAACCAAGTCTTGGTAGCTATGCCAGCTCCTAGGAAGACTGAGGAGTGCAAGGCTCACCATTTCATCATTAGCGGGCATGGTCCCTACACTTCCAAGCTCATCCTTACAGGTGGTGAGCTTGTTCAGATATGTAAAGATCATGTCACCCTTTTCACACTTGATCTTACAAAGCTTGTCTTTCAGCACCAGCTTCCTCTAATCACTGCTATACTGATGTAAATCTTTCAATGTTTTCCACATCGAAAATGGAGTCTCCTTCCCATGGAGGCTCAAGACAATGTGGTCTCGAACTCCCTCCAGGAGGATTCTCCTTGCTCTAGCCACACATTTCTTCCATTCCGCCAGTTGAGTAGCATTAGTCGGCTTGGGGACTTCTTGATCAATGATGTCCTTTAGACCATTATCCTCTAATACTGCCTCCATGCGATCCTTCCAAGCTATATAAGTTGAGCTGCCATCAAGGGCATACTCGAGTCTTAAACCACTGAACGCCATAGGTGAAGTAGAGATGTGATAAGAACTCGATTTCTATATTCAAGAACCAAAATTCGAACTTCTACTTCTTGTATACTTTTCCTCACCTTGATCAACTTTGCTCCAATACCATGTAGAAATTCCCACTGTAGGTCAACAGATTATGTAATAAACTAAAACACAATACAATATCTACTTCTACAACACTTTGCGGAAGCTTAATCAAATTGAGCAAGATCAAGAGAACACATATAATTGAGAATGAGAAATCGATCACATAGAAGAAATATCATGGGGAAAGCCTCAGCCTAAAACCCCAACTCTGTGTTATCATACAAGTGGAAATCTTGTTCAAGTTACAAAAAGAATCAGCTCTCAAGCTATCCTACTCTCTCTACAATCAAACAATATAGCTTACAGACTAAATAGACACTATATATGTCATCCTCAAGCCCTCCAAGCCTCCTATTTCCTTGCACAATTTTTCTTGGGGTCTAATGATGTCACATGTGTGAATTGGCCTCATCACACTCACTGTAACCTCTTATCTAACTGCATAATTGTCAAGGAAAGAATTCATTTTGCATGCAAGGAATATTCACAATGGAATCTTCTAGCAACTGATAGTATACTACCCCTCCATCGGATCTCAACTAGGTCTCTGTCTGAACTGACATGCATGATTTATTTATGAGAAAATACTCAGTTATCTGAAGTGCAGTAGTTACATGCCTTTAAGCATTAACTAACTGAACTTACATTAATTCAACAAAATGTTTGAATTAATCTAACTGGACTTGACTCAGTTAACTAAGTCAACTAATTACAACTCAATATTACAACTCACTCTTATCTTTTTAACTGATGGATAGATTCCACAATTAATGGAGAAACTGTTGCATGTCCCCACATAGACTTCAAGTTTGATTTTCCTTAACTAATTAACTCAAGATGAATTAATTAATTAATTTACAAACTACTGCTAAGATCAAATTCAAATTTTACTTCACTATTTTAGTTTAGGGACTAACTAAAATAGGAAGGTATCCCAAAATGCTATTTATAGAGTGCTATTTTTAGCGCTTCCATTTTTCCATCCATTGTTGCTAAGATCAACACTGGCTGAACTGCTATTTATAACAGTGTTATTTTTAGCAATTCTAATTTTAGCATTTCTTGTTGCTATTTTCAACACTCCCTCTCAACAAGAAAGGGATTATCAGTAACCCCGATCTTGTCTCTGTGGAACTCGAACTTGCATTTTGACAATGCCTTAGTCAAAATATCTGCATCCTGTTCCTCGGTCGAAACATACAGCAACAACATGATCCTCTTAACCACACAGTCTCGAAGATGGTGATACCATATATCTTTGTGCTTGGACCTATCATGAAAAATTGGATTCTCATAGAGTTTGATACAACTTATCGCAGTAGATCACTCTAGGATCCATTATCTGACCAAAAAATCCCACTAGAATCCTCCACATCCAAATGGCCTCACATGCAGCCTGACTAGTGGCCATGTATTTAGCCTCTGCTAACCTAAGTGCAACTGATCTTTGTTCCCTATTGTACCAGGAAACTATAGCTAAACTAAGGTTGAAGATTCCTACAAAAGTACTCTTCCAGTCTAATGGACTCCCTGCCCAATCCGCATCTATGAAGCCCTGAAGCTTCACTCCCTCTATCCCGTATGTACCACAATCCAAACTGAGATGTGCCTATGGGGTATCTTAGCACATGCTTCACTACCTTCCAAAACAACTTGGTAGGTTGAACCATAGCTTGACTCAGCTGGTTCACTGCAAAGCATAAGTTGGGTTGTGTGTTCACTAGATAAATAAGTGAACCCACCAGCTTCTGATGAATAGTAGCAACTACTACCTCAACTGACGTAGCATCCTCCTTCCTCCAGTTCCCAGCTAGAGGACTCTGCATGGGCTTGCACTTCTCCATGTGAAAGCACTTGAGTATCTCATTGGCATACTTGCCTTGAGACACAAATACTTCCCCATCTTTCTGCCACACCTCCATGCCTAAAAAGTAGTGCATAAGGCCCATGTCCTTCATCGCGAACTCTCTTGCAAGGTCCTCCTTGCAAGACTGTATCAGGTGATCATCACCTGTCAAAATCAGATCATCGACATAAAGTACAATGATTAATGGTTTACCTTCTACCATGATGTGTTAAAGGTTCGCATCTACTCCACACTTGGTGAAGCCAAAACCGGTGAAATAGTTGTCGATCCTAGTGTACCAAGCACAAGGTGCTTGCTTCAGCCCATATAAAGCCCTCTTGAGTCGGGACACATGCAACTCACAATCGAAGGTCTTGAAACCCTCTGGATGCTCAATGTACACCTCCTCTTCAATCTTCCCATTGAGGAATGATGTCTTCACATCCATCTGGTGGATCTTCCACTCCATGTGAGCTAATAGTGCAATATCTATCTAATCGATGAGTACCTTGCTATGGGAGAAAAAGTCTCATCGTAGTCGATCCCCTCGACCTGTGAGTAACCTCGAGCAACAAACCTTACCTTATGTTTCTAAACATTGCCATTAGCTACCTGCTTTACCTTGTAAAGCCATCTGGAACTCACCACTGACTTGCCTTGAGGCCTTGGGACAACATCCCAGAAATTCCAAATAATAGAGCCGTACCCCTCTACCATTGCATCAACCCGGATTGGTTGTTGCACTGCCTTGTCGAATGAAGAAGGTTCAGTATCTACACATTCCCCAATGAGGGCCATGTACCCAGTGTACCGCTCTGGTGACCTCCTCTATCTGCATTGAGAAGATGGTTGTCCCACATTCTCCCGCGCATCCAGCATCAACCTATTAGCTTCCCTTGATCATTTCCACCCATCTCTGGAAGTATCAGCATGAGTGGATGTCTCCACTCCCGGATCCTCTGCATGTTGCTGCTTCGCATCAATCTGAGGCTCCTCATCTTTATGAATTGAAAGTTCCTCATCTTCATGCAACTCGAGCTCCCGCTCAAGTGATAAGCACATTGCTTTCTACTCATCGAACTTCAGATCCCTGTGTACCACAATCCTCTGAGTAGAAGGCAGGTACACCCAATAGTTGTGGGGTGTATCTGTGTACCCCACAAGTATTCCCAACTCAGCTGTTGGGTCTAGCTTCTTCCTAGCATCTTTGGTCACATGACAGTAAACTGATGATCCAAAGATTTAGAAGTGACTTACTTTAGGTCGCTTCCCAGAATATGACTCCATAAGAGTCTTCATCCCTAGTATATGGTGCAGGTTTCTGTTCTACAAGTATACTTTTGTATTGCATGCCTCAGCCCACAAATGCAGTGGTAGGCTTTGGTTATGAAACATCGCTCGAGCTACTCCCACAATTTTTCTGTTGTTCCTTTCGGCCACCCCATTCTGCTATGGGTTATGGGGTGTCGTCAATTCCCATTTAATACCTTCTACAGCGCAGAAGTATTGAAATTGTTGGGAGACATACACTCCACCATTGTCGCTACGCAAGGCTTTTATTTTCTTTCCAGATTCTTTCTCTTCGAAGGCTTTAAACTCACAAAACCTCAAGAAGATTCGATCCTTCTTTTGCATAAAGTATATCCAACATCTACGAGAAAAATCATCAATAAAAATAACATAGTACCTTTGTTTAGTGATGGAGGATGTAGAGAAGGGCCCACAAACAACTGAGTGAACTCGCTCCAGGATTGCTCTAGATCTACTGTCTCAATCCGTAATGGAAGATTTCACATACTTACCCAAGGTACAACCTTTGCATGTAGTCATCTGCTCAATTTTTCCCTTGGGTAATCTGGTAGAAATCTGCTGCATGATCTTCAGGGGTCCATGGTGCAAGTGGCCCAGTCTTCTATTCCATAGCTTGTGAACATCTTGGCTCTGTACCATCTCAGCTTTGGAACTCAAAGCAGCACAGTCGTCTGCCTCCAACTTGTAGATATTCTTAACTCAAATCCCTATTCGCTTTTTCTGTCTAGTACCTATATGCCTCAGGAATACCTTTCCTTTACTAAATACTACATCATAGCCTTTATCTTCTAGCATAGCGATAAACACAAGATTCTTCTTTAGAACTGGTACATACTTTACATTAGTTAGGGTGAAGGGAGCTCCATGCTCCCTCTGAAACACAACCACGGTACTTTCCATCATCGTCCATCTCGATCCGCATCTGGAGATCCTTCTCCTCCAAGGTACTGAAAAGTTTCTTATCACCTAACATATGGAATGAAGCTCCACTATCCAGGTACCACACACATCCCATCATGGATGAAACCATGCATGTGATAAGCGAGAAATCCAGCTCAAACTGTGAGGCTAGTGCCTCACCATCAAATCTCTTCAAGGAACCTTTCTTGGATTTCTTCTGTGGACAATTTGTAGCATAATGGCCCACTTTATGACAATGAAAGCATCACACTTTCAAGTTGTCAATATTCTTCCTACCATGGGAAGAACCGAATTTTGGATGGGACACCTTCCCTTTCCCTTTCCTTACCTTACTCGCTAAGTCTATATTTTCCTCATCTTCTTGCTTCGATGAGGATCCATCTCTAGTGCTTCTTCTTATTTCCTCCTGCATCAAATCCAACCAAAGTCGTTCCCAATCTGGGAGTTTTTCTCTTCCATTAACTGAGTCTTGGTAGCTATGCCAGCTCTTAGGAAGACCGAGGAGTGCAAGACTCACCATGTCATCATCAGCAGTCATGATCCCTACACTTCCAAGCTCATCCCTGTAGGTGGTGAGCATGTGCAGATATGTAGAGATCATGTCACCCTTTTCACACTTGATCTTACGAAGCTTGTCTTTCAGTGCCAACTTCCTCTGATCGTTGTTGTTCTGATATAAATCTTTCAATGTTTCCACATTGAAAATAGAGTCTCATTCCCATGGAGGCTCGAGACAATGTGGTATCAAACTCCCTTCAAGAGGATTCTCCTTGCTCTAGCCACACCTTTCTTCCATTCCACCAGTTGAGTAGCATCAGTCGGCTTGGGGACTTCTTGATTAATGAAGTCCTTTAGACCATTATCCTCTAATACTGCCTCTATGTGATCCTTCTAGGCTATATAATTCGAGCTACCATCAAGGGCATACTCGAGTCTTAAACCACTGAATGCCATAGGTGAAATAGAGATGTGATAAGAACTCGATTCCTATATTTAGGAACCAAAATTCGAACTTCTACTTATTGTATATTGTTCTTTGCCTTGATCACCTTTGCTCCGATACCATGTAGAATTCAAACTATATATCAACAGATTATGTTATAAACTAAAACACAATACAAGATCTACTTCCACAACACTTTGCGGAAGCTTAATCGAATTGAGCAAGATCAAGAGAACACATATAACTGATAATGAGAAATCAATCACAAATAACACAGAAGAAATATCACGGGGAAAGCCTCGGCCTAAAACCCCAACTTTGTATTATCATACAAGTGGAAATCTTGTTCAAGTTACAAAAAGAATCAGCTCTCAAGATATCCTGCTCTCTCTGCAATCAAAAAATACAACTCACAGAATGAATAGACACTGTATATGTCCTCCTCAAGCCATCCAAGCCTCCTATTTCCTTGCGCAGTTTTTCTTGGGGTCCAGTGATGTCACATGTGTGAATTGGCCTCATCACACTCACTATAACCTCTTATCTAACTGCACAACCCTCAAGGAAAGAATTCCTTCTACATGCAAGGAATATTCTCAATGGACTATTCTAGCAACTGATAGTACATTTCCCCTCCATCTGATCTCAACTGGGTCTCTATCTGAATTGACATGCATGAGCTATTTATGAGAGAATACTCAGTTATCTAAAGTGCAGTAGTTACATGCACGCAAGCATTAACTAACTGAACTTACATTAATTCAACCAACTATTTGAATTAATCTAACTGGACTTGACATAGTTAACTAATTCAACTAATTACAACTCAATATTACAACTCACTCTTATCTCTTTAACTGATGGATAAATTCCTCAATTAATGGAGAAACTGTTGCATGTCCCCACATAGACTTCAAGTTTGATTTTCCTTAACTAATTAACTCAAGATGAATTAATTAATTAATTTACAAACTGCTTCTAAGATCAAATTCAAATTTTACTTCACTATTTTATTTTAGGGACTGACTAAAATAGGAAGGTATCCTGAAATGCTATTTATACAGTGCTATTTTTAAAACTTCCATTTTTCCGTCCATTGTTGTTAAGATCAACACTCGCTGAACTGCTATTTATAGCAGTGCTATTTTTAGCAATTCTATTTTTAGAATTTCTTGTTGCTATTTTCAACTCTTCTCATAATTTATTACATATTTTGATTGTATTTTGCTTAATGAGTCAAAGTGAGATATTATGCCTAGTGGACTAGTGTGCATTGATTATAGGTTTTTGATAGAAAATCATGAAAATTTTTGCTAATTAAGGGTTGAAACTTGAATGAGACAAGGAGGAGAGATTGTAGGAGGTAGATCCTCCTCATTTACTCATCACGCATTCAAATATTCCTCCATCAATCACACTAGCTCGGAGTTACAAGCAACCAAATCATGGAGATCAAAAGGCAGCCGAGCAAGTGACAGTTAAAGAGCCAGTTTATCTCGAGTTTGCGAGTCAAACCTCGCTAGATTTAAGGAATTAATTGGAGACTTCAGTTGTATAAATAAGGATGCCTAGAGCCTCATTAGGATTTGAATTTTCGTTGTAGAAACACTAGTAATTTTCCAGTTCAAGACTTGTGGAAGACATTGTTATGTAATTTTTTGTTTTGATAATGAGAATGAGCATTTCCTTGATCCAGCACTGAGTTGACTTAGAGGGCTGAAACTCTTCAGTTATGGTCCAACCCTAGCAGTGAAGGCTTCTCTTCTTGTATTTGTATGTTTAGTTGATTTCATAGTTGAATTGTCTTTAGTATTATTTCATTGCAAGTAGTTGTGGGTTTGATTAGTTTGCTTTAATTTGTGCTTTACTTTAGTAGTATCTTAGAGGAGCTAAAGGAACATCAAAAATCTTTTAGTAGGTGTATTTTGCCTCACTCCTTCTTTCAGGGATCATGGTTTGAGGAAAGAACCCCTATGCAGCCCCAAAAAAGACAGAATTCTAGTTTCTCATATAATTTAGGGTTTTCTGTACTCTAGCCAACATTTGATCAGTTTGCAAGAATAAGGTTTAGTTATCATTTCTTATATCTTTAGTCTTACATTATATCTCATCAATGTTTCATATTATTCTACAAGTTTTCCCATGCATGAAATAGGCAACTAGCTCATGAAATTATGTTTTCCTTAGTTAATTGAAATCCTTCTTGTTTACATGATTTATGGATAAATTTCAATGGTTGATGTAGTGTAGGAGTTTTAGAAGTAAATAGATATTTCATCATCAAAAACCTCTTCCCAAATTCATCCATCCATGATCATTCCTTTCTTTCACTAAAACCCTCACCAATCTCATCATTTCACAAGAATACTTCTCCAATCTTGTTAAGCAAATCCAGCCATCTCCCAACTCTGGTTTTGAGTTTTGAAGTGGTCCTAGGCACTCCCTTGCCTCTTTCCATCCACCAACCACCTTCCCTAAGCCTCCCATCACCTTTAAAATCCCTCCTTTTTCTCTCAGCTATATCCTATCGGAATAGAGGGCATCTTGTAGGAATTCATGACATCCTGTAGAACACATTAGGATATCTTGTAGGTTGACTTGTAGTGGCCTGATTTGAGGCCAAATTGAGGAAAAAACCTCTAGGAAGCTAGAAAAGGACCCCTACTTGTCTCCCAAGTCTTTTGACCATTCACCATCATCCTTAAACCACCTGCCACATCACCAAAAAAAGAGATTAACTTTCACACTTTCTCATAAAAAAAGACAAAAAAACAGAGTTATTTTATTGATTTACATGCACAATAGTAGAATGTTAGATGTTCCAATTTTCATACCTAGGACAATAGGATTGCATACATGTTAACTTAGCATTCTTTTGAAGCAAAGCCTCTTAGTAATTAGTTAGAAAAATGGCGTGTTTTAGCATTTGAATTCAATCTTTTTCCTTACTTCAGTAGACAAGCTTTCTCTTAGTGTAGATTTCTTTTTTCCTCATTAGTAATCAAACTTCTTTTGAATCAATAGAAGTATGGCTTGAAAAGCCTTAGTGGTCTATCGCCAAGTTAGCAGTGACAAAGAGTGTCACATTTACTTGTGCATACAACACTGTCACCTCCAAGTTTGTACAAACCCCGAGTTGATAAAGTAAAGTTGGTAGCCCCATGAGTTGCATCATTATTGCTGCAATACTGGTGCTCATCACTTTTTGGTGCCATTTCTAGGGAGGTGTCTGAGTAACATGTGATTACTACTTTCTTTCTTCTATTTCTTGCCTCTAACATTATGCTATTAGCTTCATTTCTGCAAAAGTATTTTAGTTTGCCTTCTTTTCCATTATGCATTATTTTCTTTCTTTCCCATTCCGCAAGTGAGATTTCATTCAAGTAGTTATTTTTCATTTAGTTTGTGATTTCAATTATGCAATTATTTTCAAAGCTTGAAAAAAACACAAAACAAAACAAAAAAAAATCTTTCATGCCTCATAGGAATAGGGATAACTTAGGGAAATTTCTACCAAATACCCCCACCGCTTCAAATAGCCAACCTTCCCTCTTCTTCGGTGGCCGTGAATTAGAGGAACCCCTAGGTGAACAAATAGAGATATTTGAACATCCTACAGGGGGAGAAGAAGAAGAAGAACCCATTCCAACTAACCCAATGGCTGAAAATAGAAATGACATATGCAATAGATAAAGAATTAAGGGTGCCTTTCCCATCAGAGAAACTAATGGAGATACCAAGATGAAGAATATAAGCCCCTCTTCTCTTCCCCATTTCCATGGCCTGACCTCAAAATATCTAGACACTTTCTTGTTTGAGTTTGTTGTCATATGCAGAACCTATGATTACACCAATGATGAGAAGAAGTTGAAACTATTCCCATCCACTCTCAAGGATGCAGCTTTGCGCTGGTTCATGGGTTTACCTGGGGATAGCATCACAACTTGGGCTCATATGTAGCAAGCCTTCAACAACAAGTATCGAGACTACTGCAGGTCCAAAGACACTAAAGAGGAAATTTTTAGGATGACCTTAGGGCATGATGAATCCATAGAGGATTATGAAGAAAGATTCCATCTTAGCTATAAAAGGGCCAGGTGCACACTTGATCCTGATTCATTGAAGCTAGTCCTTCTTAGAGGGGTAAGGGAATATATTTTGGATACCCTAAACCTACTAGTAGGAGGGGACATCTACTAGCTACCCTATGAATATATCAAGACTGTCTTTAGAAACCATTCTAGGGAATCTAGGAAAAAGGGTAGGGATAGTCAACCTATGGTAAGTCCATCCATTTCCACTACATCCATCATGGGTGAAATTGGAAATATGTTAGAAGATTTCAAGAGTGAGATGCTACAAACCCTTTCCCTATAGATGGACACTATGCACATCAAGAGAAAGTAGGAGGAGGTAGAGAGAGCCTTAGCCATTTTCTTCCCTAGATGCACAAGGAGGCACCCTAGGAATGAATGTTCATTGAATCCGATTGAAGTCGGATGATGTATGAAGAAAAACACTCCACAGACAAGTTCCCTTCTCTACCTGGACTAAAGGTTGTGTATCATGGGACTGAAGGGGTGACTGAACATCTCTGCTACATAAATCAAAGGAGACATCATGGGCCTTGTCCAAACCAACAGGGCATGCAAGGGTCATCCCATGCCTATTACAACCCTAGCCAGACCACATCCATTCCCTCTTGGACCCCCCTACTCATCCTTCCTGGTCTACCCCTCCTCCTTGGTCCTTTGTGCCTCAGTACCATTCCCAAACGACCAGCCAGTAATTTCAGCCATATGCTCCACCACAGCCTCAGTGGAATGCACCTCCCCAGGGGTGGATGCCCCCATACAAAAATGCTCCAACTTTATTGACTTCTCCACCTACTTAACCACAAATTTTACACCCTTCTCCACCTAAACAACCCTTGATGCCTGCCCAGCCAAATCTGAACCCAAACAATAGACAGACATAGTAAGTATATAGTGGAGAGACATCCTATCTTGCTAGATTCAGGAAATCAACCTGAGATCTGGGATAGTACTCCCGGATAACCAACCTCCACCTCCACCTAGGGAGAGTGAGAAGGAAAGAGAGGAAAGCATGCCTAAAGTAAATCCACCACCCTTTCCTAAGATATTAACCCATCCAATCCAACCTACCCCAAAGAGAATGAACTTCTGGGAGAATTGAAAAATTTTGTGTCAAAATTCCACTTCTCCAAGCCATAAAGGATGTGCCTATTTACAACAAGTTGATTAAGCAGAAGTGCTTCAAACATCCAGGGAGGTCCAAAAGAGACACCTCTACCATTAATGTCATTGGATAGTGGTCTGACTTAATGTTGGGCCAAGTAATTTTCCCGAAGTATTTGGACCCTAGAATACCTGTAGTAGACGTGCACATCAATGGCACCATTTTCCCACATTCTTTGATTGATCTTGGGGCTTCCATTAATGTGATGACTAAGGACACCATGCTCAAGCTCAATCTCCAGGGTTCATTCAGAAAGACCACAACAGTCTTGCAACTTGCAGACCATTCCACAGTGACCCCTGAGGGGATTGTGGGAGATGCAATGGCCTCCATTGACTCTTTGGAGTACCCTACGAACTTCATAATTCTCCAACCTAAGGCTAAGCTTATTGGTTACCCTCTCATCCTTGAGAGGCCTTTGTTACCCATTGTTGATGCCCACATTAGCTGCAAGGCTGGAAATATGACTATAAAAAATGGGCATATGTCCAAGAATTTAGTCTTGTACCCTCTTGCTCAGCCATCTCTAGAACATGACTTACATTTATGGCTGGAAGAGGAGGAAGAAGATGAAGTTTATTCAACCCAACTCTATACCTTAGAAACATCCATGGGAGGAGGACAACGAGATGAAGATGATTTGATTGAACACATACTCCAAAGTCCAACTCCCAACACCTTGTCCTTAGAGGAAGTATTAAAGGATACCCAAAACAACCATCAGATTGATCTATTCTTAGCTTATTCAAACCCTACTCGTGTCAAAACCATAGAATTCGGCCCTGAGAGAACTCTGAAAATCGACCCATCTCTTTTTGTACACCAAGAAGAAAAGTTGTGCAACCTGCTAAAGGAACATCTAGATGCCTTTGCTTGGAGTTACAAGGAAATGAAGTGAGTGCACCCCTTGGTGTGTACTCACCACATTTATATCAAAGAAGGTTGCAAACCAGTCTGACAACCCCAAAGGAGAATTAATCTAGATCTCAAGGATATAATCAAAGAAGAACTGCAAAAGATGCTAGATGCAGGATTCATTTACCCTATCTCAGATAGTGAGTGGGTCTCTCCTTTGGTGTTGGTTCCAAAGAAAAATGGGAAGTGGAGGATTTGTGTCGATTACAAAGAGTTAAACAAAGCCACGAAGAAGGACCATTTCCCTCTACCTTTCATTGACGAAGTGCTAGATGGCCTAGCAAGGAAAAAGTTTTGCTCTTTCCTAGATGGGTTCAGTGAGTACAATCAAATCCAGATTAGCTCGAAAGAATAGGATAAAACCACCTTCACTTGTCCTTGGGGTACTTTCACCTATTGGGTCCTTCCATTTGGCTGTGCAATTCGCCTGCCACTTTGCAAAGAGCAGTCCTAAGTATCTTTGCCGAGCTAGTCCATGATGCAGTAGAAATTTATATGGATGATTTTACACCCTATGGGTGTGATTTCTAGGAGGCTTTGTCCAACTTAGGTAAGGTGATGAACAAATTCATTGAAATGAACCTGTCCCTTAGTCCCGAAAAATGTGAATTCTTGATGACTGCAGGGACTGTCCTAGTTCATTCGATATCCCAACAAGGACTGCAGGTGGACCCAAACAAAATAGCCATCATCCAAAGGCTCCTACCTCTACGAAACAGAGATATGTCAGAAGTTTTCTTGGTTTAGTTAGATAGTATTGGAGGTTTATAAATGACTTCAGCAAGTTAGCTTCTCCTTTATTTGGGTTGTTGGTCAAATACTGAATTTGTATGGTCAAAAAGCTGTCAAGAGGCCTTAGATACCCTAAAGGACAAGTTGACCACTGCACCTATTCTCTGAGGCCAAAATTGGGCCCTTCCTTTTCATATACATGTTGATGCCTCACACAAAGCCATAGGAGCAGCTCTAGGCCAGATAGATGACAAGTTACCTTACGCCATTTACTTCATTAATAAGAATCTGTCAAAGGCTGAACTGAACTACACAATGACTGAAAAGGAGTTCCTAGTTGTTCTACATTCGTTGAACAAATTTAGGAATTATATTACAGGTTACCAAACCTTTGTACATACTAACCACAATGCAATTAAATACTTGATGAATAAATCTTATGTGAATGCCCGAATTATTAGATGGTTACTTTTATTACAACAGTCTGATCTAACTATTGTTGATAAGCCTAACAAGGAGAATTGTGTTGTAGATTTTTTGTCGATATTAACTTTGCCTGCAGGGGAGGAAGGAATGGTTGATGATCAGTTACCAGATGAACACTTATTCACCATTTTAGTTCTCTCTCCATGGTTTTGTGACATAGAAAACTATTTGGTGTTTGCACAGTTCCCACTGAATTTGTCCTCCAAAGAGAAAAGAAAGATTGTGTTGAAGAGAACTCCATTCACTTGGATTGGGGGCAACCTCTTCAAACTAGGCCCAGATCAAATTCTGAGAAGATGTGTTAGGGAGGAGGAACTCTTTGACATCCTTCTGACCTGTCATGATGGGCCTTATGGAGGTCATTTTGCAGCCAAGATGATAGCATTCAAGGTGTTACAAGTTGGTTATTATTGCCAAACTCTTCATCATGATGTGAGAAGGTATACTAGTCAGTGTGATCAGTGCCAAAGGAAGGGAAATCCTACTCCAAGGAATGAAATGACTCTACAACCTCAAGTGAATTTCATGTCATTTGACAAGTGGTGCATGGATTCCATTGGGCCTATTGAGCCTCCATCCAAGAAAAATAAGTACATCATTGTGTGCATTGACTATTTGATCAAGTGGGTTGAAACCAAGGCAATCAAGGCAACAACATAGGATAAGGTGACTGAGTTCTTAATGGAAAATGTATTTTATAAGTTTGGGTACCCTAGAGAACTGGTCACTAATTAAGGCAGCCACTTTACAACTAACATGATTGAAGACTTGTTAAGCCATCACAAGATCAAGCATAGAACCTCCACTCCCTATCACCCACAAGATAATGGGCAAGTGGACCAACAAAGTGCAGGAGGGAATTCTAACCAAAGTGGTTAGCAGCAGCAGAAAAGATTGGGTAGATATACTAGTTGATGCCACTTGGGCCTACAATACCACCTGGAATACCACCACTGGGTTCACTCCCTGTGAGTTGTTCTATGGGAAGAAGGCCCTATTTTCCATTGAATTTGAGTACAATACATTGAGGATGGAAGCCCAAATAGATATAGATTTCAGCAGTGCACAAAAAGAGAGATTTCTTTAGCTGAATGGGTTAGATGAGTTTAGAATGCAAACCCTCCTACACATAGAGGTGACTCAAATTTAGAGGAAGATCTGGCATGACAAGAACATCAAGGACAAGAAATTTCAAGAAGGTGATTTGGATTTGTTATATGATTCCAGATACAAATATTTTAAAGGCAATTTAAGGACTAGATGGTTAGGGCCTTATGACATAGATAAATGTCATGATAATGCTTCAATGTAGATTACAACCATTGATACAGAGGCTACTCCTTTACTTGTTAATGGGAAAAGGTTGAAGGTTTATAAGAAGTCATTGTCAAAGTAAGAATTAATTGATGGCATCAACAAGACAGTGATGGCGGTGGAGCAAGTCTTAGCTTCTACCTCATCAAGTCATTGAAAAAGAAAAAAAAGAAAAAAGAGAAAAAATAAGGAGACTTGGGTGAAAACCTCCATGGCACACCTGAGTCCCGCTGTTAGGTTGAAAACCTCCTAAGGCAGCCCAATGGTGTCAAAAAAATTAAAAAAATATCTGGGTTAAAACCTCTTTTGAGGCACCCACAACAAGTAGCTAGGATGAAAACCTCTTGGAGGCAAACTAGTTGCTTTCAAAAAGAAAAAATAAAAAAAATAAAAAAGAGAAAAGAAATATTGTGAATATATTGTTTGTAGGTCAACAAGAGGGCAATCAAAGCAACAAGCAAGGATCAAAAGGGACCTATCTAGTTCATGTTTTTATTTCTCCATTCATTATCCTTCATCATTCCATCATTCCCTCCATTTTTCTACTCATTTAGCTTAGTCTTCAAGGGTTCTGTGTTTTCTACATGATTCCCTGAAAACCTACTGGATGATCCTACCTTAGAGCAAGGGGATGACCTGATCATGTCAAAAAAATAAATTTCTACTTCACCATCTCATCACGATTCCTCTTTCCACCATGATCACCCCCGCATTCATCGAATAAAGCTAGTTTCTAAAAAAAATTATAGTTTTCAAAGAAAAAAATAGAGAAAAGAGGATGAAGATAGAGAGCAAGGGGACAACACTTGAAGGCTCTTTTCCTCATTCACCAATCCCTAGACCCCTTCTCTGCCCATGCCAACCATCCTCATGCTCCAGAAGTGAAAAATGAATTAAAAAAATACTGAGGGAGAGGCAGCTATAGGACATCCTGTAGGAAATCCTGTAGCAGCCTATCCCACAAAACAAAAAAATCACAAGTTGTAGTCAGCTTCAAGCATGGAAATCCAGAGGTCAAAGAAGCTCCTCTAGAGCTTAGCAACAACATCAAGATCATCAACGTCAACACCCAGTACCTACACATCAAGGAAAAACATCAGAGAACCATAAAAAAAATAAAAAAAAATAAATAAATAAAATTAAAATAAAAACACATGCAACAAGTTCACAAGAAGGACTTCACTCTTCAACAAATAGCATCAAGTCATCATTACCACATGTATGTATCTCGCTTCCACCCTCTCGTTAGCATAATATGATAAAAACATGTAAAAGTTGTGAAAGAGTTGGTTTCATAAGCAAAAGGTGGCTAGTTAACTTGGCAACCTTCGCTTAGTCAACAAGGAGAAGATAGTTAGTCCTTACACACGTGGCAATAGTCAAGTCAAGGAAAAGGAGAGATGAGGGCAAAAGTGGTTAAGCTACAAATGCCCGAAGTGGGATTGGATTACGAGGTAAGGAGAATGATGATGTGGTAGTGGGACCAAAAGTCCAAAAATGGATACTCGTACCTCGGCTGCTAGCACACCACCCCACTCAAATCACCCATATGAGGAAATAAATAGTGATCCCCATGCATAGAGGTATTCACATTCTCGAGGCTACACACTAGCAAAGTTTCTCTCGGCCTTCAAGCAGTCTACATGAAAAGCAGAATTCGTTTTTTCCAACGCAGGAGTAGTTAGAGGATCCTATAGGAAATCCTACAGGAGATCCTACAAGATACAGAACAACACCTACAGGATTGGCAGTGAGCAGTTTTAAAAGGGAAAAATAGAGGTTGGCTTCATCAAGCAGTGATAACAAGGTAGGATCTATACTTTCCCACAATTTGCAAGTGAAATGAATATAGGAAAGCCTTCTATTATGTTGAAAAGGATTGCAGTCTAGGGGAATTGTATACAATGAATTTTCATTTAAAATTCCTCATCATTAAATTTGGTATCATACATATAAAACCCTCCTTCCATTAGAGAAAATTATGGGGGGATTTTATAAGAGGGAACCCATCAACACAGTGAGGATTCATCAACACCCTCCTATACTAGAGATATTCACAAGGCACAATTGGATGGGTTTCTTTGAAAAATTTAGGGGATATGATGATGAAGTAGCTAGAGATTTTTCTCTCTCCCTCATTCCACTGACTAGGACCCATGCCACTTTTGTGGTGAAACGCCTCTCTATAGAACTCACCCTTGAAATCATAGGCAGAATCACCACCCTTCCTTTAGGGATGCCTTGGATAAATGAGGATAAGGGAAATAGCCAAATTGCAAAGAAGAAATTCTTTTTAGAAGGAGAGGATGCCATGGTAGACAAAAATGGAATCAGAAGAGCAAGATTACCATATTCTTGGAATGAAATTAGTTACGACCTTATAAAATATATATCATGGGAAGGTAGGTACAGTTTGGTATATGGATACCATTTTAGGCTTCTCCAAGAGTTGACGATTCGAACAGACACACCTCAAAACAGACTTGGCATACCCTACTTCCTTCTTCAATCAGTGATAGATATAAGCATTACGATGCAACAAGGAAACCATCAAAAACTATCCCATCATGGGTTAATTAGACTTATCATAGAAGATGCCTTCAAAAACCTCAGAATCCCTATCACATGGGAAACTTTCAGAGACATGCAGACAGAGGAAGACATAAAATCCCTTGAATATGACAAAATCCCCACTGTCAGTGAAAGGGATGAAGAAGAAATTGAAAAGGAGGAAGAAGAAACAGAGAGGGATGAAGAGGAAATAGAAGAGGAAGAAGAGGAAGAAAAGGAGAAGGAAATTGGTGAAGAGACAGAAGAGGATGCAAAGGAGGAAACTGATGAACATAGTGAGGAACTAGAGGGAGAAGAAGAGGAGAAAGACAAGAGTGAGAAGGAGAATGGAAAAGGGGAGATAGAAGACAAGGAAGAACATAGGTCTACAATGCAAGGAAAATAAGGGGAGGAATCACCCAGGGTATCTCTAGAACCCACTGAGAAAGAGGCAGTAGCTTCCCTCACTGCCCTTAGTACCCCTATCAAGCAAAAAGGGAAGAGACAAAGACAAACTCCATTGTACTTTAGGACAAGAAAAAGTACAAGAATAAGGCAAGGAAAACCTCAAACTCCCACCAAGGTTCCTATTGTCATTGAAGACTCACCAAAATAGCAGGAAAAGATAGCTCCTCTTATGAAAACTCAAGGAGAAGGATCATCAGGACAAGCCTCTCCCAAGTCTCCTATCACTTATGTTAGGATGCCTGTCACTAGATATGCCTCATCCAAAGGAAAAGGCCTCCTACAGGATACACAGAAGGACCTATAGGAAGCAGAGGAAATCCTACAGGAAACTCTACTAAACCTACAAGAAACTCATAAATTGGACAAAGAAGGGAGTATGCAACAAGAAACAAAAAAGGAGGATCTAGAGTTGAGGGAACCTAGTCCTCAACCTAACCTTGACTCCTACTATAGGTTCATTGAAGGGGGTAGTTTCATTCCATAGAAACTTTCCATCCCCTTATTCTTTGAGCTTGAGAAGAAAAGGGAAAGAACACATAGATGGATGCAGATGGCCAAATCCAAAGGAGTGGAGGACATAGGTCACATGGAGGAAAAAGTTAAAGAGATGGTAGAGAACTAAGCAACATGAGGGACAGAGAGGAAATGATGAAAGCTCAGTTGGAGGTAGGAAATGCATGGCTAAGAGGACAACTACAAGAGAGAGAGAGAGAGAGAGAGAATCAATTGGAATCGATGGCCAGACTATCCTTAGAGGTAATCCAGTGTAGGATTCTAGCTAATTCCTATGCATTATACCTTAAGGAATAGTGGTTGCAGTTCCAAATCAAGACTTTAGCACAAAGAGGCACTATGCCCTTCCAGGATTATAGACAGTTCACTGATCTTTGTGATCAAATCACATTGCAGGGTAGGGCTAAAATGTCTGAGTTCTAGCTACATAACTTAGCCTTGACAAATCTAAATGTGTGGGACCCTAATTCAAAACTAGGGGACTTATAGTTAATGGCTTTGGCATCATGGATGAATCATGAGGAAGAAAGGGTGGCAGAAATGAAGAAAGTAATGGCAAGGGAAGAAACATAACCCCGCATGATAAGAGCTAGGAAATCAAATCCAATGGCTATCATCAGCACATATAACTTGATTGTAAATGACGCTCAACTTGCACCTAGGTACCTTACTGCCTAAGAGCAAGAAATCACACACTATGAGGACATGTTCAGGCTATTAGGGGATGACAACATGCAAGCTTGCCAAAGGAGATGGAACACTTTGTTGGGTGTGGAGCTTGATTATCTTCTTTATTCAAAGGTATCACCGCATATTACCCCAGTTCGTAATGTGGTGGCAACACTGCCCATAATATTTGTGTTGCAAGGAGGATCCAGCGGGGGTGGCAACGATCTTTAGAAGCACCCCTTGGTGGGGGATTGGGGGTAGGGCCCCTGAAGCTAAAAATAGATGTAAAATTGCCTTGTAAAATGTTGTAATTTTGTAGTCAATCTGGGTCGTTCATTAGGCAAAGATCTAAGGGTAGAAGTTATGTTTAATTTAAGGTTTTTTCCCTAGAAGACAACCCATCGCTATATATGAGGGAATTGTATCGCATCTATGTAGATCTGTATTCGGAGTGAGAAAGAGAGAGGAGATTGTTTGAGAGCGAAGAGGGAATTACAACAGATCTATTGTAGGTTGTATCTCTTCATTTTGATGGATAATATAAAAGGAAGGACTGGTTGTTTCCCATGGACGTAACCCAAATTAGGTGAACCACATATATCTGGGTCTCTCTTGTTTTATGTATTTTATGTGTTTATATTTCTACAATATATTTTATGTGTTCTATTGCTCTATAACATATAATTTACTAAAAACTGGTATCAAAACCGAAGGTCTATTTGGTTGATAAACTCGCAGGAGAGAAGGGTTCCTGGTTCGAGTGGGAGAAATGGCAGAAGATGGTAGGTTTAGGGTCAAAAAAATTAACGACCAAAAATACCATCTATGGAAGATGCAGATGGAAGATTATTTGTACCAGAAATATTTGTACCAAACATTGAGCAGAAAGACAAAGAAGCTAACGAGTATGACAGACACAGAAGGGATATTCTTGATAGAAAGGCACTTGGAACAATACGGTTGTGCCTAGCAGCATTAGTAGCCTTTAATATTTAAAACGAAATGACAATAGAGGGTTTAATGTCAACATTGGCCAAACTGTATGAAAACTTCTTGACCTCAAATAAGGTATTTCCTATTAAGAGTTTATTTAATATGAAAATGTTAGAAGGTGGATCTGTTGTTGATCATTTAAATGAATTTAATACAGTTACCAGTCAGTTAAGTTATGTAGGGGTAACTTTTGATGATGAAGTTAGGGCTTTGTTATTTTTGTGCTCATTGCTAGAAAGTTGGAATCATTTAGTTATGGCCATTAGTAACTCTATCTCTGGACCTAGTACTTTATAGTTTGGTGATGTTGTCGGTGCAATCCTTAGCGAGGAAATGCAACAAAAAAGCTCCAGTGGGACATCACGTAGTGCTTTGACTACAAAGACTAGGGGAAGAAAAGTGGAAAGAGGAAATAGCCCAGGGTATCACAGTAAGTCAAGGAAAGGAAGATCCAAGTCCAGATCGGGGATAGTGTGCTCGAAATGTGAGAAGAAAGGACACCTGAAGAAAGATTGCAAGTCTCAAAAGGGAAAAGAAGGAGACGCGTAGCAAGAAAACAATCATGAAGCAAATGTGACAGGTGATGTGTTGCAAGATGCTTTGATTCTTTCATTAGAAAATATTATTGATGCCTGGGTGGTAGTTTCGGGGGCCGCATTCCATGCCACATCTAATAGGAAACATTTTCATGATTATGTTCAAGGATATTTTGGACAGGTTCGATTGGGTGATGATAAACCCTGTAAAATAATTGGAATGAGTATAGTTTTCATAAAACAATGGAATGGAAATCAATGGCTATTGAAGGAGGTAAGGCATGTTCCAGATCTGAAGAAAAATATAATTTCAACAGGGCCGTTGGGACGTGAAGGCTGTGTGACTACTTTTACAGATAAAACCTGGAAGGTCACTAAAGGATCCCTAGTAATAGAAAAAGGATAGAGGGTTGGTACATTATATCTATGCAATGGTATTTCTAATTTTGTTAATGCTTTAACCTCTATAGGAGAAGATATGGCATTGTGGCATCATAGGCTTGGGCACATGAGTGAGAAGGGGATGCGGATTCTTCAATCAAGAAATTTGTTGCCAGATTGAAGCATGTTGATTTAAAATTATATGAGAATTGTGTTTATGGAAAACAAAACAGAGTCAGATTCCTCAGAGTTGGGAAAGACAAGAAGAGTGAAAAAATAGAGCTTGTGCATACAGATGTATTGGGACCAGCTCAGGTATCATCTCTCAGAGGCTTTTGTTATTATGTTACTTTTATTGATGATGCAACCATAAAAACGTGGATTTATTGTATTCAAAATAAATCCGATGTATTTGATACTTTCAAGAAATGGAAAGATTTTGTTGAAAATGAAATAGGAAAAATGTTGAAGTGTCTCAGATCAGAAAATGGAGGTGAATATTGCAACAAATAGTTTGATAGGTACTATTCAAAGAATGGAATTCAGAGAGAGAAGACAGTTCCAGGAACACCACAAGAAAATGGTGTGTCAGAAAGGATGAACAGGACAATCATGGAGTGTGCAAGGTGCATGAGATTGCATGCAGGATTGCCTTTACAATTATGGGCAGATGTTGTAGATACTATTGTTTATCTAATAAATAAGGGGGCTTCAAGTTCCTCGGATGGTGGTATTCCAGAGGAGGCATGGACAGGTAAAAAGGTAAACTACTCATTTTTAAATACTTTTGGTTGTGAAGCCTTTGTCCACATTAATAAAGAAAATAGAACAAAGCTTGAGGAAAAATCAAATAAATGTACCTTTATTAGATATGGTGTTAATGATTTTGGTTATCACTTTTATGATTATGAAAAACACAAAATAATTAGAAGTGGAGATATCATATTCAATGAAAAGGTTTTGTATAAGGATCGGTTGCAGGAAAAGAAATAGGAAAAAGAAAACAGAGAATACACAATGCTTTATGATATCACAGAAAAAGTGATGGTGCCTGAAAATCATAATGATCAACAACCACAACAACAACAAGCACATAAAACACTTTAAAGTTGTGTTAGAAGATCTACCATGATAAGTAGACCTCCTGAACGATATTATTCTTCATTATATTATGTATTTTTGACTGATTCTAGTGAACCATAATGTTATGAAGAAGCAGTGCAGGTAGAAACCAGGAAGAAGTGGGAGAAAGCCATGAAATAAGAGATGGACTCCTTAGCACATAACCAGAATTGGGACTTAGTAAGGTTTCCTGCAGGTAAAACAACATTGTAGAATAAATGGGTTTACAGGTTGAAGGAAGAAGATGGAGGTAGAAAAAGGTATAAAGCTAGACTTGTGGTGAAGGGTTTGCACAGAAAAAGGGTATAGATTTTGATGAGAAAGAGAGAGGAGATTTTGTGAGAGCAAAGAGGGAATTATAGTGGATCTATTTTACATTGTATCTCTTCAGTTTATTGGATTATATAAAAGGAAGGACTAGTTGTTTCCTATGGACATAGCCCCAATTGGGTGAACCACATATATATGTGTCTCTCTTGTTTTATGTGTTTTTGTATTTATATTTTTGCAATATATTTTATGTCTTCCATTTCTCTGTAATATATAATTTACTAACACACTTTTCCCTACAGCTTGCAAATGAGAGAGTACCATTCTCCTCGAAGAATGAGAGAAGCAATGAACAGGACACCCATGTACAAGCAAGCTCTCCAAAGACTCAGAGTCAATTGAATTGGTTTGAGACTCAGTCCACCACTTCTCTTAGGAATGTTGGAAGGAAGGAAGGAAGAGGAAGAAAGAAAGCAATGGGAGGAGATAGAAAGGAAAGTAGGATTCTATGCACAAGAAGAGGAAACTACAGCAGAAGCATGGGATGTCAGGGAGGCCAATAGAGTAATGAAAGACATGGATATAGATTGAGTTGCTCAAAGGATGAGCAACAATTTCAGTAGGGGGGTGATGATGAGCCTCATCATTGGGTAACTATATGGACCTTAATACACCTCCTAGCTTATTCAAATCAACTCTTCTCATAATTTATTACATATTTTGATTGTATTTTTCTTAATGAAATGAGTCAAAGTGAGATATTATGCCTAGTGGACTAATGTGCATTGATTGCAGGTTTTGAGAGAAAATCATGGAAATTTTGGCTAATTAAGTGCTGAAACTTGAATGAAGCAAGGAGGAGAGATTATAGGAGGTAGATCCTCCTCATTTACTCCTCACTTGCTTGAATATTCCCCCATCAATCACAGTAGCTTAGAGTTACAAGCATCCAAGTCTTGGAGATCAAAAGGCAGTCGAGCAAGTGATAGTTAAAGAGTCAGTTTATCTCGAGTTTGGGAGTTGAGCCTCCCTAGATTTAAGGAAGTCATTGGAGACTTCAATTGTATAAATAAGGATGCCTAGAGCCTCATTAGGATTCAAATTTTTACTGTAAAAACACTAGTCATTTTCGAGTTCAAGACTTATGGAAGATATTGTTATGAAATTTTCTGTTTTGATAATGAGAATGAGCATTTCCTTGATCTAGCATTGAGTTAACTTAGACGGCTGAATCTCTTGGGTTAGGGCCCAACCCTAGCATCAAAGTGTTAAACACACATGGGCAGTAATAGAATATGAAAGATAAAACATGAGTGTACAATTTTTATTAACAATAGATATACATTTATAGTACATTATGTGACCGTTGGATTCCACATCCCAAGGTCTCTTGGACTCCTTTTGTCTATTTGGCTTCCCCACTAACCCATTGAGGATTAGGTGTCCAACATTCCCTCCTTAATCCGAAGGGTTATGTATGAGTCCATGAAGAGAGCTGTAATACAAAATGTGCAAAAATGCATGGCAGCACTAGGCTAAATGTGCTCTTTGAAATGTTGGTATAAAGAGCGGTGGTTTAAGGATGAACACCAACACTGGAATGCTTAGTGTAGTTCCTAGAACTCTTCCAAAACTGGCAAGAAGTTGAAGTCTTATGCTAGAGGAAGTGCTCCTATTGTTTTGAAGAGGGAAACCTTCAACCAATAAAGGGAGGTCTCACCCTGCATAAAAGGAAGAGATTCAACTTGAAAAGGGAAGTCTCAACTTGTGATGGTTTAAGGATGACCAACAACTTTGGAATGCTTAATGAAATTCTTGGAACTCTTCCAAAACTAGTGAGAAGATGAAGTCTTTTGCTAGAGGAAGTATTCTCAATTTTGTTCCTGGAATTCTTCCGAATCTGGCAAGAAGCTGAAGTATTTTGCTAGAGGAAGTGTCCCAGATTACCAACTAAAGGCATGTTCACGGGCATCTTTATCTCTGGCTACAACTCTGAAACTGGTGTGGCAGGTTGTAGCTTAGGCTCGCTTGATGTGACTTTGAAGCTTGTAGATGACCATCATTTCCCCCCATATTAGATACAAAGTGAGATGATGGAGAAAACTCAACTGCAAGATTGTTCAATACTCTGGAACAAGTTCTGACATGTGATTGGAATATCTTCTTGGCTGTTGATGCCCATTCCCAAGAAGCAATCCATCCAAGATGAATCTTTGTTTTTGCAGGATGTTTATTTCTGAAGCATTTGTGTGAAGAATGGGTGGTTTTATGACAATGCTTACATGGATGAATATCAAAACAGTGATCTTCCAAATGGCCAACTTGGTCACAGTGTTGGCATTTCATAATCTGTTGTTGTTGTTGTCGTTGTGGAAGAGGGGCAGAATCTGGAACAGCTAGAGGTGAACTATCATGAGGAGTAGGTGAACTGTCATGAATGAATCCAGTACTTTGAAACTGAATGGGCTTTGAGTAGTCTAGAATATGAAAGGACAAGTCCTTGTCATATCCAACACCAGTTTTGTGCTTGTTGTGGACAAGCTGTTCCCAAGGTCTAATAATGGGCTTGGGAAGTGCAGACAGAGTTTCTGCATCTGCATGTACAACTGCTGCTTCATTGGGTATTAAATCTGAACCAACTGTAACATTATTGACTTGCTTCTGATGGGTTGTAGTCTCAATGCTCTAAACAAAAACATGTTCAGAATGATGATTCCTCTGTTTTAATTCTTCGTGCTGAAGCTGAGATTCAAGCTGTAAAAAATCAATTTTCTCTTGTGCATTTTGTAGACATATTTGAACATGAGCAAGATTGAATTTGTTGATTTTTACTGTGTCTTCAACAGTACATTGTATCAGGGTTTTGAGGAACTCTAATACTTCACCAATTAGAGACATTTTGAGTAAATCAACCTCCAAAAATAGTAAAACAATGAGTAACTCAACACTAAACTCCAAACTCCAATATAACTTAATCAACAATAAATAGCATACATATAATGTACTCCGCTAAGGACAAACGGAATATATGAATATGTACGGAGTTGGATATAACTTATTGGTTCAACGCAATCAATATAAGCAACATCTGAGAATTTTAGTCACTATCTATATGTCACCTTTTAAAAATTGCAATGTAGAGGACTGAAACACACAGATTTCAAATAAAGGGATTCCAATAGGTGCAATGAGGGATTTTCATCATCAAAACTCCACACGATGCAAACTAGGCAAAAATTAGTTCCTCTCTGTGCTTAGCCGAATTCATTCACTCCAGAACTTTTGGAAGCAAAGGATTATGGTCAATTGCATCAACGATAACATGAAATGAAAACCATTGAGAACATATGAATATGTGATGCAATGAAATGATTGCAATGCACCTTCAGAGGCTCACCATCAATGAAATGGAAAGTTTCATGACCTCAGAGTACTTGTTGTCAAAACCATGCACTATTGCATCTAGGCCAAACCAACGAGTGCATATCCTGCCATCATCACTGTCCAGGAAACATGATACTCTGGCTTCGAGACCTTAGTACCTCGTAGCCTCTTCTGCTAGGGTGCTCATTGCCTAAAATCCGACTGGTCCAAATGGAAATGACAGTGTGAATCGCAAATCAGGAGTCATCCTTAGTTTTTGCTGATGTCGTGTGGTGGAATGGGTTGACTGAATATTTGCAAGTGGATGTTTTAGCTTGGTTGCCAGCGGATTCCCTTCCTACATATAGAAGGATGTGCAGGGAATTGAACACCCTCCTTTCATCTAGCAAATTCCTTAATGACTTCTAGGTCAACACACATATTCATAAGAAGCCATGGCTAATTCTATGTCCTAAAGCCTCCAGAGAGCATTGTCAGACTTATTTCTTCTATAGAGGAACCTGGGATCCCAACATCTCACTTTCTTTCCTATCTGGTCTAGTATTTTTGGTGAGGATCAATTGTAGGGAGGTTGCTAGTACTGAGGGCCTATCCGTTAGTACATCGAGCTTCCTTCTACGTTGTTTGCAATCCTTACGGGCGAAAGTCCATCAAACTACCACACATAATGTCTACACAAATTATGGCCACAGCCCACAACCTTCACAACAAGCATGGCAAATGATAAAATAAATCGCTACACATCTACAAAGTGGTTGTCATCAGAAAAAGAAGACGTGGCCCAACAAATACAAAGATAGTTGAAATATACAATTCCTCTGTAAAATATTGGAGGATCGCGGGACAGATTCTAATTGATCTAGATCTAATCCATAATATGACATTCGGTGACGGTTATTTTTACTATTTCTCCATGCAAAATCGACCTGTCAGGATACCCAAGATGCTCGTTTTCAGCATCCAAGATGGAGGAGAATTGCGAATATGCACCGCATCACCATTGATGGATATCTTAGTTAATGCTAATGGCTTTCAAATATTCCCCCTCATCACCTCTGGGTCACAGGTTCTGTGAATTCTTCCCCAAAGACATAGATGTCGTGCTGTACAATAGCCTGAGCCTTCGATACTAGCCCTTTCCGCAAGCAAGCTTTGGTGCGATATGCATTCATTATGCTCCCCCCACAAAAAGCTCAATGGGCTTTTCCACAAATAAACAATCAGCTCGCTTTAAAAAAAAATTTGGAATTCAAAAACAGTGAAACTCAATAATATCTCAATAATATACCAGAACTGCGTTAACAATGTTCAAATCAACGGACTAGTGTTCAACTCAATCAACGGAGCAGCATTACAAATTTGGGCGTTTCTCTGTGGGAGCTGGGCAATCATCATAGAGATTCAGCCAGGAGCTGGGTAGTCAACATAAAGATTCAACGCTCCAATTCTGGTAAACTAGGAGACGTTACACTCATGCAAAAAATGTGCCAACAATGATAAGTCAGAGGTGCGTTCCTGCTAGAGCAGAGATGGCAGGTCTGAGCAAGGTGTGTTTTTAGAAGGCAGGTGGAGAGACAAATGATACCACGAAGGTTTGCACTGACATTTTCTACAACTAGAGGAGGCAGAAAGTATAACTTTTATGATAGCGGACAGTGGGCAGCATAGTTATCTGACATGAAAAGATGGCAGAGGAACAGAGTCATACCACCAGCAATTCCATTCTAGCAAGTTGGACCAATGATATCACCGAGCATAACAGTTTGGAGGGTGGACCATTTCAGAGAGAATAAAATGTATATGACAGATACCACAGATTATATGAGAGATGGCTGCATATTAGAGCAAGGAGCAGCGTATATATTAGAAACAGAATTCTATCAGATGGGCAGCGTATTATATGGGAAGCCTGAGGTTTCAACGATGGTTCTCTCAGCAAGGAAACATGCATACAGTTTGCAGCAGTAATAAATAAACCCTTTTAAGGCAGCAAAGACCCAAATTTTAAATCCTCCATAACACTGCAAAGCGACTGACAACTTTTTAATACAACAGGAAACTCAAAAACAACGTTTTAGGGTCTTGATATTTTATTCCAAATCAATTTTATAAGAACAAATCCTAAAATTCATTATTTCATCGCTTTATTTTGAGTAACGCTTCAAACACTAGCATACAGAACTCAATGCAGCTGACTGAAATGAATGTAGTGTCTAAGCTTTTAATGTTTTCAACCAAATTCACAACCTCCAACACAATTCAATGTATACATCCCACATATCATGAGCAGCGACCAAAATGACACGCAAATAAAGGCCACACAGACATAGTGGCTCACACTTGAGAAGGGCAGGAATTCGCCCACTCTGATACCATGTTAAACACACATGGGCAACAATAGAATATGAAAGATAAAACATGAGTGTACAATTTTTATTAACAAGAGATATACATTTATAGTACATTATGTGACGGTTGGGTTCCACATCCCAAGGTCTCTTGGACTCCTTTTGTCTATTCGGATTCCACACTAACCCATTGAGGATTAGGTGTCCAACACAAAGTCTCCTCTTCTTGTATTTGTATGTTTATTTGATTTCGTAGTTGAATTGTCTTTAGTATTGCAACTAGTTGTGGATTTGATTAGTTTGCTTCCATTCTTTATTTACTCAACAGTAGCTTAGAGGAGATAAAGGAACATCAAAAAGTTGCCAGTAGGTGGATTTGGCCTCACTCCTTCATTCAGGCATCATGGTTTGAGGAAAGAACCCCTATGCAACCCCAAAAAGATAGAATTCTATTTTCTCATGGAATTTAGGGTTTTTTGTACTTAGGCCAGCATTTGATCAATTTTCAAGAATAGGATTTAGTTATTATTTCTTCTATATTCAGTATTACATTATATCTCATCAATGTTTTATATTATTCTGAAGTTTTCCCATGCATGAAATAGGCAGCTACCTCACGGAATTCTATTTTCCTTAGTTAATTGAAATCCTTCTTGTTTACACGATTTATGGATAAATGTAAATGGTTGATGCAGTGCAGGAGTTTCAGCGGTACATAGATATTTCATCATCAAAAACCTCATCCCAACTTCATCCATCCATGATCATTCCTTTCTTTCACTAAAACCCTCACCAATCTCATAATTTCACAATAATACTTCTCCAAGCTTGTTGAGAAAATCCAGCCATCTCCCACTTTAGTTTTGAGTTCTGAAGTGGTCCTAGGAACTCCATCGCCTCGTTCCATCCACCAACCACATTCCCTAAGCCTTCCATCACCTTCAACATCCATCATTTTTCTCTCCGCTGTATCTTGTAGGAATACAGGGGACCCTATAGGAATTCAAGACATCCTGTAGAACACATTAGGACATCTTGTAGGTTGACTTGTAGTGGCCTGTTTTGAGGCAAAATTGAGGAAAAGGCCTCTAGGAAGATAGAAAAGGAACCCTACTTGTCTCCCAATCCTTCTGACCATTCACCATCATCCTTAAGCCACCTTCCACATAACCAAAAAATGATATTAGCTTTCACACTTTCTCATAAAAAAATACAAAAGGAAAAACAGAGTTATTTTATTCATTTACATGCACAACAGTAGAATGTTTGATGTTTCAATTTGCATACCTAGGACAATAGGATTGCATACATGTTAACTTAGAATTATTTTGAAGAAAATCCTCCTAGCAGCTAGTTAAAAAAATGGTGTGTTTTAGCATTTGATTTTAGCCTTTTTCCTTACTGCAGTAGACAAGCTTTATCTTAGTGTAGATTTCGCTTTTCCTCATTGGTAATCAAACTTCTTCTGAATCAATAGAATTCTGGTTTAAAAACCCTTAGTGGTCTATTGCCAGATTAGCAGTGACAAAGATAAAACCCATCACATTTACTTCTATATACAACATTCTCACCTCCAAGTTTGTACGAACCCCGAATTGATAAAGTAAAGTTGGTAACCCTAGGAGTTGCAGCATTCTTGCTGCAATAATGGTGCTCATCACCTTTGTCAGCCTTTTAGGCTCTACGTCATCCCTGCGTCAGCTCTTATTCCCTTTGTGTCATCTATCCTGGCTATTCTGGTAGTACCCAACAGTTCGGACTTCTACGTGGCAGGCAACTTCCTCCTCTACGCTAGCCCTTCTGGCTCTACGTCAAGGTTGTGTTGGCCCAAACTTGCCCAATATCAGATCTCTCATCTACTTCTCTACCTCCACAAGCTCTTTCCACCTCTCTCAGTATTCTCTTGAATTTCATTCTCCCAGATTCTGTCTGCCCCTCTGCTATTGAATGATCACCTAGTTCGAATTTCTCAGCTTCCTATCCCTAGAAATCAAACTCCAGACCAATTTGTTCCCCCTGTGTGTATTTCCAAATGAACCCAAGCCTCTATTTTATACTTTTCCTATTGATTCTTCAACAATCTAGATTAAGTCTCTAACCAATGGCTAAGATTAAAACATGACTTGATCTGCCTTCTAGATCATTCTCACCCATATTTTGATTAATACCCATTAATATTTCAATTTCCCTAAGTTTAGACTTAGGAACTTCATTAAAACTAATAATTATTTTAATAAAATACAATCAGAGTGGAATTTCACCAAACGTTTTCTAGGTTCTTTAGAACTCATGTTCCTTAGCCTCTCCACCAATTTTCAAGGCTAGATCACTTCCGATGCTACCAAAAACTAACACTCCCTCTTAGCGACGAAGGTGCTCTAGCAACAATGTTCACCTGCATGTTGCTATGTTTCTGAAGCACCTCCTTTTTGCACTGTTGTTGCCACCAACACTGTGTTGTTTCTATTGTACTACTACCCATGACACTGCTACATATTTACTACAACTTCCTCTCAAATGTTGCATCTTCTATGTTGTTAGCACTGCCACTGCTAACACTACATTCGTACTGCAACTCAGTTCTTGAGAGAAGCAACTGAAAAACATCCAAAATTAACTGAACTTAATTGTGTTTAGCATAATACGATGAATGTTGGAATTTGACTACTACTGACCCTCTGAATCTTCTACACTGTTTCTAACTTCTACATTGTACCATCTGCACTGCTTCCAACCTTGCTCTGTGTTGATCAGTATCTAGTCCCAAGCTACTGCATTTGTCCTCCAAACAATCCACTACATCATCTGACACTATGTCCATCTTGCTACTACTGAAACTTGGGCTCCCCTAGCAAGGAATCAATCCAAGAGGTGGACTCCTCAAGGATCCTACCCACATGTAGTCCTCCTGACTACAACTCAATATTGCCCCAACTCCCTCCTTGAGATGTGTGGGCACTTATGGCATACTCTTCCTCGTCTATCTTCACAACTACAACCTTTGGATCATGCTTATCATCCTTATCCTTTTTTTTCAAAAGACACTGATATGCAAAGTGACCCATCTCGCCACATCTAAAACATTTCACCTTCGAAATGTCCTTCTTCCACTTCAACTTCTACTGTCCCTTCAATGCTAAAGCTACATTTTCCTCCTCCTCCTTCATCTCTATGCCACTCCCACTATTGCCATTGAGGTTGACCTTCACTAGGTGCCTCCTTAACTCCTCATGTTGAAGAGCCGCCCACATCTCCTCCCACGAAGGTAGTTTTTCCCTTCCCAATATTCTTTCGATGAAAACTTGCCATTCATCCAAAAATCCATTCAAGGCTATCCTCACCATCGTTGTTGGATGAGGAGTGGACCCCAATATAGCAAGTTGGTCTCTAGTGTCCTGAAGATGTTGAAGATAGAGGTTCACCCCTTCTCCTTTCTGCATCAAGGTCTGCTCCAACTTCTGCTCTAAATACATCTTTCATTGTTTGGAAGAGCCTTCATATAGAGACAACAAGGCTTAGAACATCTCCCAAGTTGTATCCTTTCCCTGCAAGTGTGATACCACATGATCTCAAACTCCATCGAGAATGAGCCTCTTTTCCTTCCCCTGCCTGACCCTGTACTTGTTCTTTTGATCATTGTCAGCAGGAACATCTACAATACTTTTGACGTAGGCCTTGAGATCATATTCCTCCATAACAACTAAGATTCTAGTTTTCCATATGACATAGTTGGAGGCTCCATCCAACCTGTCCTGATCTCTAAGCCCATGTGATGCCATCTCACCCAACTATCGAACTGACTCCTCTAGTCACTACTTAGAACTGCTCAACTCCTTAGCAAGTGAGAAATTCTAACTTTCTCGTGAAAAGTTCTATGAGGAGAAAATTCCCCTTCTACGTGTCTTCGTTCTTTTCCAGCGGATTTCTTCCTCGGCAGAAACTACGCCCTTCAAGTACTGCGCTAAGGCTCTACGTCACTCCCCTTGCCTATGAAAACTCTCAAACTAGAAATCATACCTCTCTGTCGTCTCACTCAGAGAGAGATTTCCTCGGATCTGCTTCTGGGCAAGGACTGCACAATCCCTTAGACGGGATTTGAATTGTTGACAAGTGAAGCTTTTTACCTCACTTGTCAGCACTAGATCTTCTCTTCTTGTTTCAAAATCAATGCTCTCATACCATGTGATAATTCCTATTCTCAAGGAACCCCTACTGCAACAAATCTGAATCTACTTCACCTACTTGATTTTTTAACATACATTATCAATTTATTCTTACTAAAGCATATTACTTCTATAGCCTATACTAATTAAATGTTTGATATCATTAAATAGAAAACAGAGCAAAGAACAAGATACATATGACACACTTATTTTTGGACACAATAGTCCCCGAAAAAAACCAATGCAGGAACACTAGTGCAACAGTTCTGAGGGTTTATTATTATGTAGGAGAGATATCTAAATACAAATCTAGGATGCTCATCTAGTAATCCTTTACAAAGAAAATACTGGAAGAAAATCTGAATGAGTTTTACCTCACTCCACTGGGCAGAATTCTGGTTGATCCAGCAACAATACTAGCTAACCCCAACTACTTCTACGCTAGCCCTGTGTTAGCCTTTCAGGCTCTACATCAGCTAGTTTGTACTCTACATCAGCTATCTCGGTTTTTTTGGCAGTTCCATCTTCTACATGAAAGGCAGCTTTCTCCTCTGCGTTGGCCCTTCTGGCTCTGCATCAAAAAGCTGCGTGGGCCTAGACTGGCCCAGTGTCAGCTCTCCCGGCTACTGTCCTACCTCCACAAGATCTCTCCACCTCTCTGTAAATATTCTTTGGAATGTCCTTCTCCTAGATTCTCTCTGCCCCTCTACTACTTAATGATCACCTAGTTCGAATTTCTCAGCTTCCTAGCCCTGTAAATCAAACTCTAGATCAATTCATTCTCTCAGTGTGTATTTCCAAATGAACCCAAGCCTCCATTTTATGTTTTTCCTATTGATTCTTCAACGGCCAAGATTAAGTCTCTAATCAATGGCTAAGATTAAAACATAACTTGATCTGCCTTCTAGATCATTCTCACCCATATTTTGATTAATACACATTAATATTTTAATTTCCCTAAGTTTAGACTTAGGAACTTCATTAAAATACAATCTAGGTGGAATTTCACCAAATAGTTTTTGGGTTCTTTGGAGCTCATGTGCCTTAGCCTCTCCATCATTTTTCAAGTCTAGATCGCTCCTGATTCTACCAAAAACTAACACCATGTTCTTTAACTTGTTTTATTAAATTGTTTAATGAAATTGTCTAATTATTTTTTTGTACTATATATTTTGTAGACATCAACACATTCGATGGGGACATGCACCCTCCCCCTTTAGATATTGGAGGAGATGGGTGATGCCTAAGAGGGTGAGGCACATCCTCAAGGGGGTGTGGGCATTCAAGGTGATAGGGCTGGTCTGCGAGTTCAGATGGACTACTACGACAGATTGGCCAGAGTTTTGTTTGATGCGGGAGTCTTCCTTATGAGGGATTGCGATATCAACACAGATCCTATGTTTGTGGGTCTAAATATTGATTTTCTGTATGAGATGATGTCTCTTATGTGAAATATAATTGAATCCAGTAGGGTACTAACAACAATGAGGGATGAAGGTCAGCATCATGCAATGGTAGATACATGAAATGAGGGTGGTGATGATGATCATAAGGGTCATGATAATGATCATGATGATGAGGGAGGTGATCATGATGATTCTAGTGGTACTACCCCATCGAATCATGGTCGTAAGGGTGTCAGTGATCCTTCTGGTAGTACATCTACTCGTCAGTCGCTTGATGATGATATTCCAAAGCTAGAGGATGTGCCTTATGTTTCTCCTGAAATAGTAGACTAACTACCTCCTCCTACGCCTAATAGTTCACCAGACCATGTTGAGGGCACAATAGGTGACCATCCATCATCTTCTACTACAGATCATCCACGTCCTCCTACACCGCAATTGAGTTCGACAAACATTGATCATGTAGTAGTTGACCATCCATCGTCTTCTACTGTAGACTAGGTTGGTACTACGTCTATTTTATCAAGTATTTGATTGCACTTATTTGACTTGTTTATATAGTGTGTGTGTGTGTGTGTGTGTGTGTGTGTGTGTGTGTGCACTTATTTGAATTGTTTATATAGTGTGTTTATGTACTTAATTTATATGTTGGTGTTGATCTATATATTGTCAGGTGATGTTAGATATGTTCATTTAATTTTCTTGAAGATAGATGTATATGTGCATGATAACAATTATTTGACATGATATTTACATTAATTTGAGGATGTGTGTGGTAATGATGTTATATTACAATGTTTGTGTTTTGTTAGATGTGATCACAGTGATGATTCCCTGTTAGATTATTAGATTTGTGTGCTAGCTAATGACGTTTATGTGTTAGATGTATATATAATTAGATGATGGTAGTGAATACAAATGCGTATCTTAGATGATGTTTTTGATTATTTGATGTTTATCATCATGATGTTTATTTTTATAAAATAATATGTATTATAGATAGATGTATTGGTAAACTTATATCAAACTTTTATATATGAAATTGCATGCAAAATGACTTAAAAAAAAATGCAAGGATATTTTTTATAAATTACAAGGTTTAGTATGGTTGAAACTATGATTGTAAAATTACATTTAACAATTTTTATTATTAATATTTTGTAAAATATTACATATCAAGTCCATATTAAACATTGAAAATTTTACAAATATCCCTCATACATTGAATTAGAAAGCAACTATTAATGGAATAAGAATTCTTTCAAGATTTCTCACTAAAGCGAAAATATAAGAACATTTTCAATTTAAATTACTTTACTTTTATCTATATAAAATATATAAATTTATGTTATTTAATATGGACATTAAAATATTTTACTTATGGTTGTTAGTAAAATATTTTTTGCTATAAATATATTTTTGTTTTAAATATCACATGTAAATGGAACATAGAATGAATTACACATAACTTAATATCACTAATATTATTTCTTGTCATGTGAAAAAAATACTTGTATTTCTTGTAGTAAAAAGTAAATTATATTTTTTTACTCATTACATTTTTTCCTCATAACAAAAGCTAAGTTATTTTTTTTACTTTTAGTTACTTTATATTTCTATATAAAATTATAGAAGATTTAAGGTGTAAATTGAAGTATTGTAATTATGGCAGATATTAATTTCTTTTGTGGTTACTATTTATTTTTTTTAATTTAAATTATTATTTTATTATTTTTAAATGTAACGTTACTTGACAAAATCTATCCCATACTTAGTTGTAGAGCGTCTCTCAGCACAATTAATTTAGATTTAATATAACTTAAAATTTTATATTTTTATAAAATTTAATTTATTTCCAAAGTTATGAGATTTTCAAGCAATTTAAATTTAATAGTTATAGCAACTCTTACCAATTTAAATTAGAGATCTCTCTCTATCTAAAGATGAGGATAAAGAAATGTAACATGATAAGGCTTCATGTGAAGTTACTTGTAGTTGGAGATTTTCTCTATTGGAAGTTGTCCCTTAAAGAGCAAATGAATATTTTTCTAGTAATAAAGATATAACATTTTGATGTTATTTTGGTTCTTTATTTGTTATTGTATTGGTTTACATTTAATTCTTTTTAATGATAAATATGAGTTAAATAATACAAAAATAATAATAAATTAGATTTAAACTTTTGACAAATAATATATTTGATTATTTCTTAATGAACAACTCAAACAATATTATTTTTTCCACATACTTATCATCACTAAAATTCAAGTTTTTCACATTTCTCTTATCTAATATTACATCATGTTCACAATGATAAAGACATGTCTAATTTAAATAATTTAGTTATAAATACATTAAAAAAATAGATATTTATTTCACGTGATCTAAATAAGAAACAAAAATGCATCACCAAGTCTATTTAAAAGTGAAACAAATGCCTCTTAATCACCATCATAAATTCGGTGCACTTGATATGTTCCTATTTGAGAAGGGTCATGACCTTGAATCCTTACTATCATAGATAATGGACACAATTGGAAATACTTAGTTTTAGGTACTGTGAAAATGTTTCCACTACAAAAAATGTGTAAAAGCGTTTGTGAATCTTACCAATTATATTATAAAAGTTCAATAATACAAATTAATAAATTATATAATTAGTCAAATAATGACAACAAAAACACAACAATACTATAAATGATGGAATAGCACAAGTACATATCACTATCCATTGTCATCACCCTGATTATCTTCCTTTCTTGGCATGATAACATTGTTGTTCTCTAAAATATGTTTTGATCGAGGGTTGTGTCTTAATACGAACCACCAATCCCTATCCAACACATATGGGTAAAAAAACATCTCGTTGTAGTGTTTTTAGAAAACATAAGTCTCCCTAGATTCATGCCAAATATTTCTAGAGTTGATAGATATCATCCCTCTATGGTGATCTTCCTTTAGATTATTCCAATCAAAGGTGTCCCACCACTTGCACCTAGAAAATAACACATTGGAACAAAGAGAAGTCCACTTGGGTGATCTCTTCTATCTTTCCAACGTAACCTAATGTCCCCTACATTAGGTTTTGATCGTCGTGACTAGCATGACAAGATTAGTCGAACTCGACTGCCACTCCACAATCTTATGGCATGAATCCATCATCGAAATCCTTTGTGCAAAAATGATGTCCATATGCCCACAGAGATGGGAACAAATGCACTTATAAAAAAAGTGAAAATATCATAGTGTCATGTGTCTAATAACCCGAACATGACTAAAACTAAAAAAAATATATAGATGTTACAATTCAAAGGTGCAGTATGAAGTTAAAATTGTACAAAAAGATAATATAATTTCCGAGTCGCTGCACCCAATCCCTATTTTTAGCACATCCTCTTTAACACATGAGTAACGACTAGATGCATCGTATTTCTCTCTAACTTGATCAACAACCGAACTGTTAGGGCATGGCATTGAAATATTTTCTTTTAAATGACATGGATAAGGCATGCTTCTACCATTCAATAGTTTTCCGTATTTCTTGTCACTGTCTCATTTCCTCCTCTTATTTTCGTACAATGCGGCCCATGGTTGTGTTGCTTCCATATTGTAAAGAATGAAATTGTTGATGGCTTCAATTTCTGAATTTGTTGATGATATAATCAAATAATATATATATATATATATATATATATATATATATATATATATATATATATATAGTACGTATGAGATCAAAATATACATTAATATGAAGTTCAGCGTGAATAATTATTGTGTACTAATTTGACAAATGATAAGTTTTCACTTACTCTTTATCATGTGCCTCTTTCCATTCGTTTCGAGAAGCTCCCATTCTCTTTTGTCTTCATCCCTTTCTTCATCCCAAATCGATGCACCTGGTGTGTTGTCGATCTTCTTGATGTACTCACTGGAATAACAAAAATATTCATACAATATATACCCCTTTTCCATAGACCCATCGTGTTTTTCTCTTTATCGAACAAAACATTTCAATTTCTGCATGTACCTCTCTAAGAAGAACATCCAATGACAAGAAACGAGCCTAACTAAATCAACCTCATCTACTAGGTGAATTAGAATATGAACTTACAAGTCCATGAAACTCGCCAGCAACTCCTTCTCAAACATACAAACAATCTTAGCTATCTCTTGATGCCACTGTGGAATGCTAGACATATGAATCTCCTTTGATGTGATCCAATGTACAAATGCATATAATTTATATATGACACATCATAGGTATTGGGGGATGTCATTGTTCACACACCCACGCATGAGAAGAGGGTAATGACACTACACAGTAAATAGTACATTATACAAAAAATAATTATAAAATATCCCATTACATAAAAATAAATAAAAAATAATAAAATCATGTTTTTGGCATACTATTAGAAGGTTCAAATGGTCATGCAATTTCAACCCCGACAAACTATCTTCCAAAGTGAAGTAATGGCATAGTGAAGACACATATAAATAAGGCACCCTCACACTCATTATAACTTCCTTTTCCAAAGAAAGATGATATTTATTTAAAATCCATGGTACATCACCTTCTTTGAAAGACTAAGAGGGATCAACATCTCCTCTAGTTTTTTATCTTGGCCAATGTTTCTTTTTAGTTTTTGAAGAAATAAGTTCTTCAAAAAACTTTATTTTGATGTGTCACTTTATTTTGATGATATGTGCCTCCATAAAGAAGATAAAAACTTTTAAATATATGCATGGGATCTAGTAAGTGGTAAATCTTAAGATGCTCCCAATATGGGAGCCCATAAAAGACACATTTCCTTTCCATCCCAATGGAAAATTTCTTAACATAGGTTTCGTAGAATTCTGGATCGTCAAACATAGGCTCCCCATTTGAATTGAACATTTCTGTAAACTCCTTCTCCTTCTCTCTCTCATATGCTCTAAGCCATTCAGATGGTGTCATTATTGCAGGCCTTTGGGTTCTCTATGGTTTACCATTGAAAGTGGCCATTGAAAGTGGATGTTTCTCTTTTATAAGGGTGTTCTTCTGGGAGGAATACCCTGGAGTAGTCATACACTTGCTTTCATAGGTGGTCAGACCACCTAGCCTTCAGAGAAGGTCCATAAAATTTACATTCATGATGCTCTTTTGTTGCAAGATCTACAAAATTATTGTATACAGGCCAACACGTTAGCGACCATGAAGATATGCGAAAAAAATATTGTTACTAAACAAATCAATAAGAATGTAATTTACCAGAGCAAACTCCTAAGCCTGGATAATCATGTATGGTGTAAGCACATATGACATACAACGTAAAACTCCTCTTGTTGTGATGGGTCTTGATACATCGTGCACATGTATCCCTTCCAATAATTCTTCCAATTCATCTACAAATGGTTGTAAGTAGAAATCCATATTCTTCACTTGTCTTCTACTAGGGACTATGAGAGCCAACGTAATAAGTTCATTTCTCATGGATGACCATGGGGGGGTATTGTTATTTATCACTATTATAGGCCAAACATAATAGTAGGTGTTTTGGAGGGAATATGGGTTGATGTCATCCATGGCTATGCTAAGTCGTAGACTTCGTACTTCATCCTTGAATTTTTCAGGCCATGTATCCTATAGATGCTTCATGGCTATTGAATTTATTGGGATTCATATAACTCCTTACTCACTTCTATGTGAAGCATGCCATCCCTGCAACATAGCTAATTATTTACAATGAAAGAGTCTTTGAATCCTTGGGATTATAAGCATGTGCATCAGTATCTTATGAGGAGGACCATGTGATCTACCCATTTTTTTAATTAGGGTACCTATCATGCCCACATTTCGAACATATCTCTTTGTTTTCATATTCTCCTCTATATAGAATACAATCTTTCAGACATGCATGATATGATATGTACTCAACACCAAAAATTTTCAACTTTGTTACCTCTTCGCAGCTACCCAGAAATACATTATCACTTAGAAGAACCTTATCTTTGAATATACTGCAGTTGGTGGGGCATATAATTGTACAATATCAATATTTAACATTCAAAAACTCGACCATTTTTAAATTTGATTGTGTGACACAATATAAAGAACTTAATTGATCATATAGGTCAATTACCTCAATATTATCGAGAAACATGCATTCGACATGCCAAACATTTCTTTCACTATGTACAATAACATCGTTGCCCCCAGTTAAGTAGACTTTGACTTGTCATCAGGTTCAAAGAGAGGGGTGGTGGAAGCATATTTCAGGCTTTCAAATAAAGTATCAATGATATGAGCATCATCCCCTAGATCACCATTATGGAATGCTTCTAACAAAATTTCCTCTATGGCAGTAGTATCCCATAAGTAATCATCCATACCAACCTCCATTTATTGCCTCTATCGCTAACTTGTGATGAAGAACTACTATTGTTGTAGTCATTCCTAATTGGTGAATCTGGACGTAGTGGGAATTGAATAGGTGGTTAATTTAACCCTTATATGTATGCTTCTTCTCTAATTCTTGTTCTTAATGAAGCCTTCTTTTGAGTTGACATTATAGTGGGGTTCTTCAAAAGATGGTAGGTGAGTCAATCATCATCACTAGAATCTTAATTTCAAAAATATTGAACGTCTTTAGTACAATATCAATGATATTAGTAAGCATGCCAATGCAATTGGTTTGTTGAAATTGCATTATACCAAACAATTATTACCATCTAGGATTGCGACTGGAATATGCCATGTTCCAATTAGTAGGGTGAAGAGGTTTTCCATTTTCATTTACCAACTTCTTGCGATACGCTGCTCCTGATAAGAGCTTCATACATTTTTGAAAATATGGAGTAATCTTTTTTGCATCTGAACTTGATTATGAATTAGGTTCCTACAAATTTGGATACCTTTTTATTCAAACTAAAATGGATTAAAAATAAATAGATTCAATTAAATAATCAAAATATAAATAAAATGTGAACTTACTGGAGATGGAAAGGGATAACTTTGTGAAGGACTTTGATCATTATGGAACGAGCTATAATTTGAAGAATTGACCATTTGATATTATTGGGATGTTGTCCCTGCATTTGAGAAAAACCATAAATAAAAGTTTGTGTGCATGTCCAAAATTAATCTCAACAACTATATAACCACAATCTAAATTTTAATATAGTTTTGAAACCATTTTTCAAGAATAAGGCAACTTTAAGCAAAAAATGTATACTATGAACTATTGTAATTCATGTGGATGCATCTTAAAGGATAATTTGAAATTAATGTCATTTTTGGAAATAATATTGAGAGGGGGGTTGAATTAGTATTATTAAACTAATAATTTTTCATTTCCATAATCAAATTCATATACACTACTTCAATTAAGGGAACTCGCATCTACACGCAACTGTGTTTAGTGCAACTAGCGTATATCCAAAAAACTTATGATTTAGTTAATTCTTAATATATTGATCTTTAATCAGTGCATCAAAACCATATAAACAGTAACTAGGTGCAGTAAAAATAGAATAAATCATCACACATAAGAATCACACATGAACACCAAGATATAAGGTGGAAACCCAATGTGGGTGAAAACCACCTGTTGCAATCGTCTCTATCTTCTTTTAATAATAAGACAATTCTGTTTAGAATTTTTGTGCTAGTGCAGTCTTATACCAGTATGCAGGCTTCTACCTACAGAAGGCTACAACCTTCTCTCGTTCTCCAGCTTCTACTGGAAGGGAGCTACAACCCCTAGCTCTTGCACTAGCTGATATGTTTACTAGTACGTAGGTGTCAGCCTACATAAGGCTATAACCTTCTCCTTTCTTCCACGGACCACGTTTCATAAATTTTCAGACTGGATCCATCAACAACATCATTCAATCATCAAATATATCTGCAACAACCAATCTCCTATTGAACCAACCACAACCAAATCAATCAATCACTTTGACAACCCATTAATAGGATCTTTCAGAATGTTGTCACCAGAATATAGTAACTAGAACCCAAGCCAAAACCCAGAATATTGCACCAACAAACAAAAGCAACTAAAACATAGATTATAAGATATATGCTACTTCCTTGTTCCAAACCTGCATGTATACACACTTTCCTCAAAGCCAACCAGTGTATACATATGCAAATATTAATTCATAATTCTAAATCTATACCAGACTTTAGTTATACCAAGATCATATCATTTACAGAATAATATATGTGTCAGTATTCAGATCTAGAATATTTATGAGAAAAAACACATAATGATAGTTCACTTTACGCCTTAATATCTCGTTCCAACATTCGATCTTATCCTCCATCAACCACTAAGGTTCCTCCTTGGTTCAGATATAGCAAAGCACCATAACCCAGTAACCTGCATACTAGATCTCACTCTTCATCAGATATTCAATTCTTGAGTGCCTTGGCCTAATGATCTTCTCCTCCTTTTATAGTTTTAGGCCTTTCTCAATACCATGGACCAAAACCACTTAGGACCAATACCTTGGATCGAATACCTGGGGTCAATGCCTCGGACTCGATACCTTGGACCAATACCATGGATAAAAATACCATCAACCAAATACTTTGGACCAAACATTTAGTTTTCCAAGGTATACACACTTCTCCTTTAGTGAAAGTGCGTGTGTACGTATACGTGACTTTGTAAACATTGAACCTGCATGTATACGCGGTTTGGTCAATGGTGAACCTGCATATACTTATCTTTCTTCATTCTGTGTAGTCTAATATGTAACTTTGTGCTGTTAACCTACAGTACTGTGATCTGTCATCTAAGTGAGTTGTTCTACTACAAGTGGGTTGCCATCAAGTACAACTCATACATTATAATGCCAACAATCTCCCCCTTTGGACTTGATGGCAACAACCACACCAAGTCACTCTCCCCCTTTGACATCAAGGGAAAAATATCATGCTCCCCCTAAGTGCATGTTGAATTCTTTGATATGTTGAACTGCTGATTGAGCTCCCATGATCAAGTCCATGCTTCCCCTGAGCATAAGCAAAGTATGGAAAAATATGTTCTAAAAGAATAACATGACTCTATACCTACATCACAAATGACCTTCCTATCACCAATGACTCATACATGCATCCATCTCCCAACCAAGTGGGTATATACCAAATTTGACTTATCCACCCAACGAAGTGGGGATATATCAATTGTTTATACATGTCAAAAACAAGAAACATTACATCATCCATCCCATGCATAGTGGGGTTACAAATTAGGTATTTTACATTAAAAGATATACATGACATATATAATAGAGACCAAGTGTCTTAAATAAGACCATAATAGTCATCAGAAACTATCATCAGTAGCGTTTGTCAATTAGCATCCAGACTAGCAACCATGTTCTCCCCCTGAACCTGTTCCACTTGAAACAGAATCTGCACTGAGATCTTCTAAGGTAATGCCAACAATGCATCATTAGAAGCATATTCTCCTTCTAAACCTATGTCAAATGTTCACTATCATATCTGATCATTTCATATATCAAAAGAGCTATCAAGGCATCATCATCAATCAGATATATATATATCAAGTTATCAACAACTTATGAGAGCCAACATATTTCCACATGTCATCAACAGACTGTAACCATCATCAAGCATAGCAGATAATTCACTGAACCATATCAGACCCCTTTCTCCTGATTATGGCTCACTACAACATATACACGACTGTACCCACAGAAACCAGTATATATACGTGACTAGGCTTCATGAAACTCACGTATAACCACTTTTCTCTGAAGAAGATAGGATTTAGAAGCAGGATGATGCAGCAACTACTCCCAGTTTTTGTCTGAGATATTCAAATGTCTCTCTGGGTAGTGGTTTAGTGAATATATCGACAACCTATTCTTTGGAGGGAACATACTCCAATTTGACCTTTTTTTCAAGCACTTGTTCACGTAGAAAATGATATTTGATGGGTATGTGCTTGGTCTTGGAGTGCATGACTGATTCTTTGAAATACTGAGGGCACTTGTATTATCACATAGAATGGAGATGGGTGGAGTACATGTGATTTGAATGTCTTGCAAGGTTTGCATCATCCAAAGTAGTTGTTTGCAGCAAGATGCAGCAGCACGTATTCTGCTTCAGCTGTAGATAATGCAATCAAACTTTGTTTCTTGCTGAACCAAGACACTAACCTACAACCCATATAAAATGCACCACCATTAGTGCTTTTTTTTTCATCAACACTTCCTGCCCAATCTGCATCTGTATATGCATGAAGTGTAAGATCTGTATCTCTGGGATACCATAAACCAAAGTTCTATGTTCCTTGGAGATATTTTAAAATCCTTTTGACTGATTGAAGGTGTGATTCCTTTTGATTTGCTTGGAATCTTCCAACTATTCCCACTGCATGCACGATGTCTGGTGGGGTACTTGTTAGATAAAGAAAATTGCCAATCATGGATCTGTAAGTTGGTTGATGTACCACTGCAAATTCATCATTTGAGCTGAGACTACATCCTGTTACCATTGGAGTACATACTGGTTTAGAATCTTCCATGCCGTAATTTTTCAGGATCTATTTGAGATATTTGGTCTGTGAGAGAAAAATACCATCTTTATTTTGCTGAACTTGTAGACCAAGAAAGTAGGTAAGCTCACCAAGCAAGGACATTTCAAATTCTTGCTGCATTACTGAAGCAAAATTCTGACTCATGGATTCTTCATTGCTACCAAAAATGATATCATCAACATACACAACAATGATTAGCAATTTATCAGTGTCTATCTTTGTATATAGATTGCTATTTGCTGACCCCTTTGAAAAACCCTGTTGGTGGAGATATTTGTCAAGATGGTAATACCATGCCCTTGGAGCCTGCTTTAGACCATAGAGAGATTTCTTGAGTTTGAATACAGGTTTTGCATCATTTCCAAGAATGAATCCTTCTGGTTGTTCAATATAGACTTATCCTTCTATGTCTCCATTAAGAAAGTTAGATTTTACATCCATTTGGTATACCTTGAATTTCTGAAAACTGGAAAGAGCAAGAAACATTCTAATGGCTTCAAGTCTAGAAATAGGTGCCAAAGTTTCTTCAAAGTCTATACCTTCTTGTTGAGTATATCCTTTACAAACAAGTCTGGCCTTGTTTCTAATAACTTCTCCATGTTCATTCAGCTTGTTTTTGAGTATCCATTTAGTTCCTATGATATTCTTATCATGAGGTATAGGAATTAATTCCCAAGTATTATTCTTTTCAATTTGCTCAAGTTCTTCATTCATGGCCTTAACCCAACATTCATCTCTGCATGCTTCATTTACATTTTTAGGTTCAGTGGAAGATAGTAATGCTAGATAGCTTGAAGCTTTGGCAATGGTTCTTCTAGTCTGCACACCTGCCCCTTTTTCTCCTAATATTTGAGTTTCTGGATGATTTTTCTGAACATACCTGGATGGAGTCTTTTCTTCTATCATCATCTCTTTTTCTGGTGCTTCATTGGTTTCTTCTTCAGAATCAATGTGATTCAAAGTGGTAAAATGATCCTCATCTTCTTCATTGTCATAATCTTCGGTTTTTATTTGTTTTGGATTTTTGCATGCTTCATCAACCACAACATCAATACTTTCAATAATTTTCCCAAGTCTTTTGTTGTAACATTTATATCCTTTACTTCGGGAAGAGTAGCCAAGAAGAATACCTTCATCTACTCTTGGTTCAAACTTACCAAGTTTTTCATCAGTCCTTTTGATGTAACATTTGCTTCCAAAAAATTTGAAGTATTTTACAGTAGGAGTCTTACCATACCAAAGTTCATGTGGAGTTTGAGTGTTGTTTACCCGAACATTTGCTTGATTGAGAATAGTGATGGTGGTGAATGCAGCTTCACCCCAGAAGGTTGCAGGGGTTCCATATTCATATAGCATAACATGAGCCATTTGTTGAACAGTTATGTTCATCCTTTGTACCACTCCATTTTGTTGAGGATTCCTTGCGGTGAAGAAATGCCTTTTTATTCCATGTTGTTCACAAAAGTCAAAGAATTCGTCTAAGGTAAATTCTCCTCCTCAATCAGATTTGAGGCATTTTATTTTGCGATCTGATTCATTTTCAACCAAGGCTTTGAAGGTTTTGAACTTTTCAAATTCTTCATCTTTCTTCTTTAGAATACCTATCCAGCACATTATGGAAAATCAGCAATGAACAATATAAAGTATTCTTCTCCACGAGGTGACGTTTTCCTTGATGGACCACATAAATCAGTATGAACAAGTTCAAGAGGCTTACCAGTTGACCCTTCCTTTTTGATCAAGTGAGATCTAGTTTGCTTACCGAATTGACATGATTTTCATATAGTATTTTCAGGAATGTTGATATTTGGAAGATCACGAACAACCTGGAATCTGCATGCTTTTCTTATTTGAGAAAAACTTAGATGTCCCAATCTTCTGTGCCATAGCTAGTTTTCATCATTTTTGCTTAGATAGCACTATTTTCGTCCTAGCTTGAGTATGTATAGGTTGTTTGGATTTCTTGTCCCTTTAATCACAGTTTCTCTTGTATCAAGCTCATGAACAACACATCCATTTGATCGAAACACTACTTCATTTCCTTGATCACACATTTGACTTACACTCAACTGATTATGCTTTAAGCCATCAACATACATAACATTCCCAGCTTTAACTTTTCTTTGAAGAAAACAGAGCCTTTACCTTTTATGATAGCACGAGTGTCATTTCCAAATGAGACACTCTTTTCCTTTTCTAAGGCATTGTATGAGTGAAGTTTTTCTCTGTCACCTGTCATGTGTTTTGAGCATCTACTGTCGATTTACCACTGGTTTTCTTGTCCTTCTGCATACAAGGCTATACCACATATTTCTGTTTGCAGTTCTTTCTTTCTCCATATTTTGGGATTTAATGGAGTTTACTCTTTTTGAGCTATTGCTGAAATTTACTCCTGCATTCATATTCTTCATGGCCAAAGTTGTTAAAGATTGAGCATTCTATTTCATTTTCAAGAAGAGAAAAGTTATTATAGGAACTTTTCTTGATCCCTGTCACATTCCTTTGATTTCGTGCTTCTCTAGTCATGATAGTTTTGTAAGCAACACATTGAGCAACTTTATGTCTAAAATTATGACATGAGAAACATTGACCATTACAGAAGTTCCTGCGGTTATCGAATCTTCTGACCTATTGATTGTAGTTGAAATTCCTCCTATTGACCTATTGATTGATATTATTTGAAGCAAATTGAGTATGATTTACCTGAGGTTGATTGTGGCTTCTGTTAATCCTTGAAGTAAATTGATCCGGATTCACCTGGTGATCTACTTTATGCCTTTGCTGATGATTTTCGAACTGTTCACTGCTCTTTGTTGTATCACGATAGCTTTTAGTGGAGGTTGATGGCTTCTGAGATGTTTCTTCAGTATATCCAAGACCTGTCTTTATCAGAGGAGACCACTGCACTTTGATAATTTCATTTAAGGTTTCTGATCCTTTAGAAAATCTAAGATTGAGAGCTTTTATTTTCTCAAGATCCTTTCTTAGACCCACAATTTGACATTCTAGGTTTTCATTGTGTTTTTCTCTTTCAACAATTTGGAATGTCAAGGTATCTATAATCATATTCTTTTCTTATAAACAGATTTTGAGTTTAGAGATTTCTTCATAAAGGTCATCTTAATCTAAAGCATCCAAAAAATCATCATCTTCATGAGCCATCAGAAGTCTATAGTCATTACTATTTTCATCTTGAACATCACTATTTGATAAACCATCGCCATCTTCATGAGTATAGTAGCTATTTTTACTTACACTTTGTTTTTTATTCCATTTTGCAGTTTCCTTCCCTTTATCATATTTATCTTTATGAGTACATTTGGCAGCATAATGATCGACTCTACCACAGGCAAAACATTTGAAAGGTAGTTTACCTCTGAATCTTTCGGAAACCCGTTGAAGATTATTGACAAAGTTCGCTTCCTCTTCTTCTTCTGAAATATGTCATGATTCATTGAGTTCTTCTTTTCCTTTTGCTGAAGCTTTAAATGCAGCTTCTCTCATATCTGATGGACTTCCTTTTCTCATCTCAAAGGAAGTTAAGATTCTGTGGAGCTGTGTCAAGTAATAGTTTGTAGATCCTGCTTTTCTTCAATGGCAGATACTTTTGATTCAAATTTAGCAGATAAGGATCTTAAGACTTTTTCAACTAAGGTAACTTCCTTTATCTCTTCACCCAAATTCTTCATGCAATTAACAATCTCATCTATACATAAGAAGTAACTAGCTACACTTTCATCATTGTGCATCTTGAGAGTTTCATATTGAATTCTGAGAGTTTGCAGTTTAGCATGTTTTACCTGAGATTCTCTTTCATAGCTTTGAACGATTTTGTCCCATATTTCTTTGGTTGATTTGAGCTGCATGAATTTGACAAACTCTGATTGTGATAGACTTCCCAATAATGTATTGACAGCGTTGGCATTGGTTTCATATTTCTTTTTACCTACTGCATCTGTAGGAATTGCTTATGGAAATGTATATCCTCCTTCCACGATTTCCTAGACATCTGTTCCAAGATATTGAAGATAGGATGTGGTTCTTATCTTCCAATAAACAAAGTTTCTCCCATCAAATTTTGGCAGTCTGGTGGATCCCCCAATTTCTTGATTACTCATGATGATGGATCTTCCTTCAAGCGATTAAGCGTCTTCTAAAGGACCTGCTCTAATACCAATTGTTGGAAATACTACTGAGAGGGGGGGTGAATTAGTATTATTAAACTAATAATTTTTCATTTCCATAATCAGATTCATATACATTACTTCAGTTAAGGGAACTCGGGTGTACACACAACTATGTTTAGTGAAACTAGCGTATATCCATCAAACTTATGATTAAGTTAATTATTCATATATTGATATTTAATCAGTGCATAATAGCCATATAAATAGTAACCAGGTGCAATAAAAATAGAATAGATCATCACACATAAGAAACACACATGAACACCAAGATATAAGGTGGAAACCCAATGTGGGTGAAAACCACCTACTGCAATCGTCTCTGTATTCTTTTAATAATAAGATAATTCTGTTTACAATTTTTGTACTAGTGCAGTCTTATACCAGTACGCAAGCTTCTACCTGCAGAAGAGTACAACCTTCTCTCATTCTCCAGCTTCTACTGGAAGGGAGCTACAACTCCGTAGCTCTTATACTAGCTGATATGTTTACTAGTACGTAGGTGCCAACCTACAGAAGGCTACAACCTTCTCCTTTCTTCTAGGAACCACGTTTCATAAATTTTCAGACTGGATCCATCAACAACATCATTCAATCATCACATATATCTACATCAACAAATCTCCTATTGAACCAACCACAACCAAATCAATCAATCACTTTGACAACCCATCAATCTAATCTTTCAGAATGTTGTCACCAGAATACAGTAACCAGAACCAAAGCCAGAACCCAGAATACTGCGCCAACAAACAACAGCAACTAAAACATAGATTATAAGGTATAAGCTACTTTCTTGTGCCGAACCCACATGTATACGCGCTTTCCTCAAAGCCAACCAGTGTATATATCTGCAAATATTAATTCATAATTTTGCAGCTATACCAGACTTCACTTATACCCAGATCATATCATTTACAGAATAATATATGCGTCAGTATTCAGATCTAGAATATTTATGAGCAAAAACACATAATGATAGTTCACTTTACGCCTTAAGATCTCGATCTGTAATTAGATCTTATCCTCCATCAACCACTAAGGTTCCTCCTTGGTTCAGATCTAGCAAAGCACCATAACCCAATAACCTGCATGCTAGACCTCATTCTTCATCAGATATTCAATTCTTGAGTGCCTTGGCCTAATGATATTCTCCTCCTTTTATAGTTTTAGTACTTTCTCAATGCCATGGACCAAAACCACTTAGGACCAATACCTTGGACCGAATACCTGGGGTCAATGCCTCAGACCTAATACCTTGGACCAATACCATGGATAAAAATACCATGGACTAAATACTTTGGACCAAACATTTAGTTTTCCAAGGTATATGCACTTTTCCCTCAGTGAAAGTGTGTGTGTACATATACATGACTTTGTAAACAGTGAACCCGCATGAATACGCAGCTTGGTCAATGGTGAACTTGCGAATATTTCTCTTTCTTCATTCTGTGTAGTCTGATCTGTAACTATGTGTTTTTAACCTGCAGTACTGTGATCTGTCATGTGAGTGAGTTGTTCCACTACAAGTGGGTTGCCATCATGTACAACCCATACATTATAATGCCAACAATCATTTTATGTGAAATTAAAATTTCAGATAGCTTTTAAACCCAACCAGTGTGCCTAGCATAACAAAGTGCATGGATGTGTTTAAAAATTTAATAGCACTAGGGCATTCAAATAATACCTACACTAGATTTCGGCATTCCAAAAAAAATATATGTTATCAAATTGGTTCTCTTCTACAAAAATGCATCCATGTATTTCAAAAATAAAAAACACTATTACACACATATTTCTCGATCTTAAAAAATAAAAATGAATTCAACCAACTTGATGTTCTTATAACAATTAGAGCAATGATGCTTTTAAATAGAAACTACATCGTTAAGTTAAAAAAAGTTAATCACACCGTTTCAAGGTTTCGAAAATAAATAAAAAATTGTATCATGTCGGTGCATTGAAAAAATTTTGCACCCTGGCAATGCCAGTGCGCTTTTTAATAAATGCACCACGCACCGATGTGCAAAGAAATTGAAAAGAAAAAGAAAAAATGATTTTTCTTTTCTTTTTTAAAATTCAGAAACGAACGATAATTGCTTTTTTGAAATCTAATTTCACAAATTCTTTTAAATAGTAAAAAGCTATTCACCATTTCATTATTTTACCCAAAATTTCAATTGAGTTATTTGCAAGAGAGACATAACAAGAGTACTATGTAGCTTCAGAATACTTTGGAGCAACATAACTATTTAGAAGATCAAAACCTAAAGGTATGGTGATTCACCTAAAAACCTACATAGTAAAAAATTTAAATTTTATTGTTTATTTTACTAATAAAATTTTTACAATATTTGTTAGGGTTTAATTAAAAGAGAGATCATTTGCAAGAGAGACATACTGAGAGCACTGTGGAACTGTAAAATATTTTGGATCCACTAAAATATCAGAAATTGAAACGTATGGTGATTTACTCAAAACCCTCGATAGCAAAAATCTTAAATTTTACTATTATAATATTTTAAAATTTATGTTAGATTTATTCACAATTTAGAAAAGAAAAAAAAAAAAGAAAAAAAAAAAAAAAAAAAAAAAAAAAATATATATATATATATATATATATATATATATAAACCATGTATAATAAAAAATTTACTATAGATTTCACTAGTACAATTTTTTATGATTTGCTTTCCTATTTAAATTTAATTAAAATACAGACAAAAAACAAAAACAAAAAAATATTTACTTTAAACCCTTGATTTTTCCTGCAAAATTTCACCTTAAGATTTAACTTCCTCTACCACTTCACAATTAGCGTTTTTCAATTTAGGTATTTTAGATTTAATGGGTTTTTGTATTTACTATATATAGGGTGTTTGACATGTAAAGTAGGGGAGTCAATTATTGAATTAAATCCAAATATTGTATTCCCTCTCCATTTTTTCTTAAAATGGATATATGTATCGTGGTGCGCCCTCTTTAATATAGCACACTAATTCTCCCTATGTAATACAACACATTGGTATATTATAACACTCTCTATTCTGTCAAGTCTGTTATTGTTGCTCCCAGTGTAATACAACGCTTCAGCACACCTCTTCCAAATAGCATTGTTAAATTATTTTGGTAAGTTTATCCTTACAAGTCGCACCATAATAATCTAAAACTAATTTTCCATGACGGTGTTAAATAATTAAGCATATTTTGCGTTCAATGTTCTAAACGCACCGGTGCGTTTATCTGAATAAGCGCGCCAGTTACTAAAGTTTTTTTCGTTGGAAATTATTTGATTTATTTGTAAAATATATTTAATCGCTTCTATATTGAATGCTACAGGTTGTATATTGATAAAAAAAGTCTCACTGTGCTGAACAATTAAACGTCTTTTGCGTTTAATGTTCTAAATGCACCAGTGTGTTTATCTGAATAAGCACACCAGTTACTAAAGTTTTATTTGCTAGAAATTATTTGATTTATTTGTAAAATATATTTAATGGCTTCTATATTGAATGCTACAGGTTGTATACTGATAAAAAATGTCTAAGAAGGTCTAAAATAACAAAAATATTGATCAAGGCAATGATAGCACATAAGAAAAAAAAAAAAAAACAAAGAAAACATGTTCTTTGTAAATGCTTTAAAAAATTAATATGTTTGAACTATATGTAAGTTTAACTAATATATATTGGTTGGTGTGTGTCATGCAGAGCCATAAAATGAACAAGGTTGATAAGATTATTTCTAATCTAAGTGCAGAAGAGTGTAAAATCATGGTAGAAAAATTGCAGAATGATGAATCAGGTGAATGAAAAATATTATTCAATATGAGTTTTTTTTCATTAATAAAATACTTAAAAATATTAGATGACATGTTTCAAATAATCTATTAATTCATATATGTTTAATGTTCTAAAGGTAGAAATAAAGAAGGAAAATATCAATGTCATTTTAAGAAAAGAAAAATTATATGACATGTAAATGACGATGAATTGGTCATTAGCTCATCTGGAGTGGTGTTGGATGTTAATGAAAGGGGAGGGGGGATTTTACAGAACTATGAGGAATCTAGTAGAACGAACGCATATATGTATTTTCCACTTACAATACAAAAATAAATCTAATGATTCTAAGAAACAAATTATATCTAAACTACAAGAAGTGTTTCCATAGCAATGACCAATGAGACATGTCAGACTTGCAATGACAAAAACATACAACAACAAAAAAGAATAATTCAAAAGGTAATATCCCTAACTATATAAAATGAGTTTCCAGAATTATATGTAAATATTAATACAAATCATTCATTTATTAATATCGATTTTGTTATATTTAATTTTATTATATCATCATAAAATAGTTTATTGTTTTTTCTAGGAAGATTATGAAAATCTGAAATGATCAACACACTAATATGTGAAACATGCCAATAGGAATGTCCAAAAAAATGTATAAGGAGATGGTCAAAGAAATGGACATAATTGCATCACAAGAGGATCTATCTCAACAAAAACGTGCTTCAAATGTATGTAATAATGATTGAATTTGTATATATAAAAAAATAAATTAGCATTACATATTAATTTTCAAGTATTTTCTTGTAGAAAATAAAACAAGATGGAACTCATTAAGCACATAAAACAGGATGACAAAGAAGAAAATGGTTCATTTCAAAATTTATGAGTAATAGTTAATATTTCCTTGTAGCAACTCAAGGTTTCATTTTTGTATAATTTAAATTGTTTTACAACAATGATTCTTGAATGTCTTCAAATAGGTACTAACATACAAATAAGAGTAATCAAAAGAATTGATTGACAATGGGTTAAATAAAGGTTGTGAGTATATCTTGGCATATCAAAAATTAATTGTGGAACTTGTAAGTATCTATGTTGTTATACTTCTATGAGTTTTTCATTAATAGAATGAAAAAATCCTTTATAAACAATGTAAACTTTGAAACCAGAACTGTACCGAGTACTTGTTTTTTTGAGGTAGAAAAAAATCATCCAATTTTAAAAAGCGTTGATTCAGAATACACTTTTTTTTAGCATATTTTTGACACTTTAAATTTTTTTATGTATCAAGTATAAATATTTTTCTTTTAAATGTTAGTGATTTTCATGTTGATTTTGAAAAGTATTGACGCAGCGCCAACACCTTTTTTTAGAGGGCTTATTTTTGACACTTTAAAATTTTTCTAATGTATTAAGTATGACTAATTGTTTTAAATCTTGGTGATTTTCATGTGGATTTTGAAAAGCATCAACACTTTTTTTTAAAGACGTATTTTTTACACTTTAAATTTTATTATGTCCTAAGTAAGCACAATTTTTTTTAAATGTTAACTATTTAACCATTTTTCAAGTTGTCTTATTCTTCTTCTTGTTTTTCATCCTAATATGTTTGGTTTTTAAAGGTTTTCCAAACATGTGTTTTCTGTTTTTCTTTGCAATGTTTTTTATAACGAATTTTTTAATTTTTTCGACAAAATTTAAAAAAAATAATAACACTATTATTTTGAAGTTAATATTTTTTTATATATTTATATATCGTTAATTTGAACTTCAATACACAAAAATATTTGACACTAAAGAATAGAAATTTTAAACAGTGGACAAAAAATATACATTTTACTAATTGACACTAAAGAATAATAATTTATAACAGTGGACAAAAAAGTACATTTTACATATAGATATAATTAAAAGAAAAATACTATTTCAGAACATTTTCGCTAAAAATGACATGTTAAATAATAAAAAAATTACAAAAAAATTGAACAAAAAGTGTTGGAAAAATGACAATTTTTTTATGAATTTTATATCCAAAAATGATGACATTTGAAGTTCCTTTTCCAAAAAAAATGATTCAAATAAATTTTTAAGTAAAAATAACATTAAAAAAAAATTATTTAAAATAAAATAAAAAATACCATTTAACAAAAAATTAAAAAAACAAAAACAAAATCATCGAAAAAAAATACAATTTAAAAAAAAGAAAAAAAACCAAAACAAAAACAAAAACAAAACAAAACATTGAAAATTAAAAATATGAAAAATAATAAAAACATTAAAACACACACACACACACACATATAAATATATTAAGTTGCAACAAAATGTTTAAAAACAAAAAACATTAAATAAAAAATTAAAAGAAAAACACACATTTAAAAATAATAATTAATTAATTAATTAATGTATTGAATTAAAAACTGATAAAAACATTTCAAAGAATAAAAAAAAAAATCATTTTAAAATTAAAATAAAATCACTGATCCCCGATGGGGTGAGAACCAAGACTAACGTGGTTGTCGGGCCCCATGAGGAGTGTAGAAATTTGCTCATTCTCTACATCATTTCTTAGCCTATGTTTTTGAATTTCTTGTCGATAACTCCCCTTTTCAAAAATATTTTATGATTTTTGTTTCCACATCCTCAATTATGGGAAGAATGTGGATCATATATGTTTAATACCACATGAATATAATTCCATATTTTTGAATAAAACTAAATATTGATCCAAACTTGGCCTTGGAATTTGTATCTTAAAATTTTGTTTCATTCCACCATATTAGAGCTTCTTATTGTATCTTAATCCTATCCAATTTTGTTAACGATCATTTTATTTTCAGCTCATGCTTTATTTTTCTTTATTTCTTTCAAATCGTACTTTTGTTATCAAGAACTTTGGGCCAAATATTCCATGAAATCAATATGATGATTCTTATTGAGACAAAAGTTAAGACATCCTCTATGAATCACTTTTATGGATCTACTAGATACGTAAAACTTAAATTAACCCCTTCCATGATAGGGTGGACTCCAAGGATTAAGAAGACATACCCTTGGAAACCTTCCATCTATTTATGTTTGCTTTAAGGAAGATGTTGGGTTTGCGAATATACATGTTTTGATGGATTCAACATATAGTATTGAAGAATAAACTCATCATAGAAGGCATTTTAAATTAAAAATATAGCACTTGCATATACTTATAACTCAATAAGGTGAAACTTTGAAAATGCATAAATCATCCTATGAATTTTAGAAACACATTTTTGTGAAGTTGGCCAATTTTTCTTATGAGGATATCATAAAATTTGAGCCTTTTTTGTTTTCTTAGAAGTATTTAATGTTTCATTGAGTATTTTTGTACTTCAAAATTATCATTGTAATATGGAATTACACAACTATTTAAGTGATCGGAAAGAAACCCAAAGTAGTCATATCTTAAGAAATTGTTGTAGCTACAACCATCCCCCAAAAATTTTCCTTAGCCTATTTTGGAGCCTCCCTACCAACCTTCACAACAACATACCTTGCTTCGTCAAGTCCTCAAGCTTCAGTGTCTTTCTTGCTCAAAGGCAGCCTATCGATCATAGTTTGATCTTTTCCCTTCACAGGCTACTCACCCAAACTTGGTCCAGCTGCAGGATGAGTAGCTTCCCCTTGAAAATTGTGCATTTCTGGAGGGAAACCAACCTTCCCTCCAGAAATTGTGCAAACCTCTTTGACAGCCTGTTGGGCTCCAAGATTGTGCAATCCTGCCAGCCAACCCTCCCAGCAGGATTTGCGCAAATTTTCCTAGCAGCAAGTTGTTCAGCCCAGTATTTGTGCAAATCTAGGTAGCAGAGAGCTTCTCTGCCCAGAAATTACGCAAATTCCTAGGCAACTAGCCTAGCTCCCAGCTACAAATGCGTATTTTTCTCCAGAAGTCAAGAAATGATGGTGAGGGTGCAGGCTTTATAGACAGTCTCCCTAATCTGTCAGCAAGCTCTTCAATATTTCGATCAACCTCCCTTTCTTCTTCTGCTCTAGGCGCATCAGTCATTAAACTGATGTTTCATCCTTTTCGAAAACCTCACTATCAGTCTTATTACAAACAGTGCTTTCCGGAAGCGCTTAAAGAAGTGCCCAACTGGCGGAATTATACAGCGTTATATAGTATTTATGCCTGGCGGATTTACACAGCATAATATATATATATATATATATATATAGTATTTATATATCAAGCGATTCCCATGCCTCCAAACCTCTTACGCAAACGAAATTATATATAACAGTAACGCTTTGTCAATTGAGCATATGAATAACCGTTTTATAGAACATTTTAACGCCAATACAGCTTCAGACGTAATTATATATAATAGCGGGCATATAAATAATAGTTTTAACGAATCTTCAATGCCAATACAGCCTCAGACGTATAAGGTAAGAACTTCAATTATAAAATTCCAAAATCTACTACAGACATTTAATGGAAGCCGCAAGAATTCTTAGAACCAACAGAAACATGTGCGCATTTGGAAAATCAAGCCTGTATTCAACAAACTGAAAGGAAGGTGCTTTCAATGCTTAATCTATAGCATGCGGAAAATCAGACACTGGTTCAATATTTTTTCTAAAGCGCCACACAACACCCTCCACATGCATATACAGAGTTGTTTTTATCAGCCCCAAACCGAGAGAACAAATTTTCCAAAATAATACTATGCACTCGCCCTTCTCCTCTCTCACCTTGAGAGCTTTTCTGGTTTTTTTTTATATTTTTATCTAAGGATAGGCCCTCTCGTCCTTATCCGATACAAAGAAAAGCATGAATGATTTAAAGCTTGAAAGCTTTATTACAATGCATGATTTATTGCTAGGATTTATTCTATTTTAAACTAAGAAAGCATAGAAATTGCAGGCTAAAGGATCCCACTCCCTTGCCTGTAGATTTTTTTTTTATTTTTGGAATAATTTGGAAGATTTTTCCCTCCGAGTGACATGCTCCCGCATCAAACTCTTGAGGAAAAAATTCTTCATGGGCTCCTATCCATGAGCTCATCTACAGACTTGCCCAATTTCTGTAGAATGTCTTCTGTAACCCAAGTAGCTTCAGCGATCGGCTGTCCCTTCCATTTCATCAGATACTGGAAATATTCTCGTCCCCTTGTCTTTTTATACACTTTCTTATCTAGAATTATTTATGGCTGTAAATCCTTGGCTGTGGGTAACTGTTTTACCCAATCAATCTCTGGAGTCTCTTGTTCCTGTGCTATATCATCTGCAGCTTCATTCTCATACTTGTACAAGTCTGCAACATTAAAAATTGGTGATATTCCCACACCAGGTGGTAATCCAATCTCATAAGCATTTTCAGAGAATTTCCTCAGCACCATGCATGGTCCAATTTTCTTGGATTTTAATTTATTATACTTTCCTTTTGGAAATCTCTCCTTTCTGAGGTGTGCTAAAACCAAGTCTCCAACTTCAAAGTTCATTTCTCTTCTCCTCATGTCTGCTCTGGTTTTATATTGAATATTGTTGTCTTGTAGTTGTTGCTTCACCTGTTCATGTATCGCCTGCATTCTTGAAGCAAAGTCTTCACCTTCTGCACTTCTCATTTCTTCCTTTCCCAAATTCCTTAATTCAGATATTCCCCTTGGGTGCATTCCATACACAATATGGAATGGACTCTGTCCTGTGCTCCTGTTTGGTGAATCATTATATGCATATTCAACTTGTGGTAACACTTGATCCCATTGCTTTGGATGTTCTGTAGTAAAGCTCCTCAAAAGATTGCCTAAACTTATGTTCACAACTTCAGTCTGTCCATCGGTTTGTGGATGATAGGCAGAACTGAAACTTAATTTAGTTCCCAGCTTCTTCCATAGTGTTCTCCAGAAATGTCCAACGAACTTTGAATCCCTGTCTGAAACAATACTTTTGGGCAATCCATGTAATCTTACAATTTCTTTAAAAAACAAGTTAGCAATATGAGAAGCATCACTAGTTTTATAACATGGAATAAAGTGTACCATTTTTGAAAATCTGTCTACTACCACAAAAATTGAATCATAGCCTCTTTGAGTCTTTGGCAATCCTAGCACAAAATCCATACTTACCATATCCCAAGGCCTGTCTGGAATTGGCAATGGAATATACAATCCTGTGTTCTGGCTCCTTCCTTTTGCATACTGGCAGACTTTACAATTTCTTACATACTTCTCTACTTCAGATTTCATTTTCGGCCAGAAGTAAAATCTGTTGAGCTGTTCAAAGGTCTTCTCTCTACCAAAATGTCTTGCAAGTCCTCCACTATGTTTCTCTTTGATTAAATTCTCTCTCATTGAACAGTTTGGTATGCATAGTTGATTTTTCTTAAACAACAGACCATCTTGTATAAAATAATCCAGCCACTTGCTCCTATCTACCAAAACAAGATTCTTACAAGCCTCAAATGCCTCCTTAAAATCTGAATTGGTCTCATATAATTCCTTAAGAAAATCAAAACCCAACACTTGGATTTGACTTTCTTGCAGCAATACACTTCTCCTACTTAAGGCATCTGCAACTTTGTTTGATTGTCCAGTTATATGCTTTAACACAAAATGAAAGCCTTGAAGATACTCTACCCATTTAGCATGTCTCTGGCTGAGTTTTGGCTGCTGCATGATAAATTGCAATGCATGGTTATCTGAATAAAGAATAAATTCTTTCGACATTAAATAATGCCTCCACTTCTTTAATGCCTGCACAACTGCGTAAAACTCCTTATCATAAGAAGAGTACTTCCTTTTCGCATCATGTAAATTTTCACTGAAATAAGCTATTGGTCTATCTTCTTGGCTTAAAACTTCTCCAATTGCTTCTGCGCTAGCATCACACTTAACTTGAAAAGTTTTGTTAAAATCAGGAAGAACCAAAACAGGATTTTCAATTATTTTCCTCTTTAACAGCTGAAAATTTCTCTCTGCTTCAACAGTCCACTTAAAAGGCTGTTTATCTTTCTTTATGGTCTCAAGAATAGGTGCATTAATCTTACTAATATTCTTAATGAATTTTCGGTAAAAACTAGCAATACCATGAAAACTCCTTACCTAAAAAATACTCTTGGTGAAGGCCACTCCACAATTGCTTTGATCTTGTCTGGATCCATCTTCAATCCTTCAGCTAATATAACAAATCCCAAGTACACTAGCTCTTCTTTCATAAATAAACACTTCTTCAGATTCAACAATAATTTTTCTTGCTGCAGCTTCTGTAGAACATAATTTAAATGCCTCAAGTGTTCCTCTTTGGACCTGCTATAGATTAATATGTCGTCCAGATATACTATTACAAATTTACCAATGAATTCTTTGAGAACTTCATTCATCAGCCTCGTGAATGTACTTGGGGCATTGGACAACCCAAAAGGCATCACTCTCCACTCATATAATCCTTCATTGGTTTTAAAAGCGGTTTTCCATTCATCCCCTTCTCTTATTCTTATTTGGTGATAACCACTTTTAAGATCTAACTTTGAAAAATACTTTGCGCCAGACAAGCAATCCATTAAATCTTCAATCCTGGGTAATGGAAATCTGTACCTGATTGTAATCTTATTGATGGCTCTCGAATCTGTACACATCCTCCAGCCTCCATCTTTCTTCAGACTCAGCACTGTTGGCACCGCACAAGGACTCAGGCTTTCCTTGATCAACCCCTTGTCAAGCAATTCTTGCACCTGTTTCTTAACTTCTTCATTTTCTGCAGGAGTCATTCTATATGCTGCTTTGTTAGGTAGGCTTGCTCCAAGAATCAAATCTATATGATGACTAATTTTTCGAATTGGCGGTAATTCATTGGGCAAATCATCAACAATAATATCATAATAATTCTCCAGCATTTCTTGAATTTCAATGGGTAATTCAGAAATTTTAGTAGAAGTCAGTATTACCTTGGGTTTGCAAATTACAGCAAAATTTACCTCATTTTCTTCAATCTGCTTCAGGTATTCCTTTCCTCCAAGTAACAGAGTTTTTGGATCAGTCTTCTATCCCGGTACATCTTCTTCTTGCAGAGCCAACAATGTATGATTAACACCATCTTTTCCAAACTTGTAGGTGTTTCTCTTCCCGTCATGTATGGCTCCTCTATCATATTTCCAAGGCCTTCCAAGCAATATGTGACACACATCCATAGGCATCACATCACAAACAATTTTATATTTGTACTTGCCCACTTGAAATTCCACCTCACACTGTTCACTTACCAACAATTGATGTCCCTTTTGTAACCATGACACCTTATAAGGTGTTGGATGCTTCATTGTCTTCAGCTTCAATTTCTCCACTACTTCGGTAGAGACCAAATTATCAGTGCTGCCACTATCAATGATCATCTGGCAACATTTCCCTTGGACTTTGCATATTGTCCTGAATAAAGTTTTCTTTTGTGGCGGTTCAGCAACCACCTCCTTCATTGGCTTAAGAAAAACTTTATTAACCACCAGAGATTCTCCTCTTTCTGGTGTATTTTCTTCTTCTGTTACCACTGCCGCTGGTGCTTCTTCTTCAGCTGGAGTAACAATTGCATTCCTCTGCTTTATGTCTGCATTCTCTGGGCACTCAAAAGCTCTGTGTCCCAACTTGTTACATCTGTAACATCTTAATTCTCTGCCTCTTCCTCTGCCTCCTCTTCCTCTGGAAAAACTCCCTCTGCCTCTTGCATCACCTTCTCTGGGTGCATGCTGGGTTGAGCTACTGCTAGCTCCATCTCTAGGTGCTGTAGTTCTTCCTCTACCACCTTGACTTCCTTTTCCTCTGAAAGTCCCTCTCCCTTTGGCAGACTGCTTCCTTATGAGTTTTTCCTCAGCTTTCAGTGCTATCTGATAGGCTTCCTCTACTGCTTTAGGAGACAACAGACTTATCTCATCCTAAATATCCATCCTGAGGCCATTCATGTATCTAGCTACCTTCTCATCTGTGTCTTGGGATTCTCCAGCTCTTATGCTCACTTTATAAAACTCTTCTGTATATTCTTTTACTGTTAAAGCTCTCTGTCTAAGATTTTGCATTTGTCTAAACAATGTTTGCTGATAACTACTTGGCAAGAACTTACCTCTTAACTTTGCGACCATTCGGCTCCAGTTCTTGATTGGCTGCTTACCAAGTCTCTTCCTTTCCGCCTGTACACCATCCCACCAGAGTGCTGCGTGGCCTTTTAACTTGGTGACAACAAACTTTACTTTCTTCTCATCTTCTGTTTCTTCGTAATCGAAGAATTTCTCCATACTGTTAATCCAATCGATCAATTCTTCTGGATTCAGTCCTCCTTGATATACCGGTACTAATTGGTTCCACGGCTTGGCTATAGATTTTAACATTGACAGAAAGAACCTCATCTCAGGAGTAACCTGTACAGCTTCCTCCTCTTCAGCAGCTTCAATTTCGGGCTCACTGACATCTCCATCATCTATATTTCTATCTGAAGTTAATGCATCCACTCTAGCTCGCAGCTCTTCTACGGTTGCCATTAGTTCAGCATTTGCAGCAGGTCGTCCTCTTCCACCACGTCCTCGCCCTCTTCCAACTCTGAAGGCCATCCTCCTTCTGCTCCTGAGATTCAATTCAATGTCAGTTAATGGCTCTGATACCACTAATGATGGTGAGGGTGCAGGCTTTATAGACAGTCTCCCTAATATGTCGGCAAGCTCTTCAAAATTTCGATCAACCTCCCTTTCTTCTTCTTCTCTGGGCACATCAGTCATTAAACTAATGTTTCATCCTTTTCAAAAACCTCACTATCAGTCTTATTACAAACAGTGCTTTCCGGAAGCACTTAAAGAAGTGCCCAACTGGCGGAATTATACAACGTTATATAGTATTTATGCATGGCGGATTTACACAGCATAATATATATATATAGTATTTATATATCAAGCGATTCCCACGCCTCCAAACCTCTTACGCAAACGAAATTATATATAACAGTAATGCTTTGTCAATTGAGCATATGAATAGCAGTTTTATAGAACCTTTTAATGCCAATACAGCTTCAGACGTAATTATATATAACAGCGGGCATATAAATAACAGTTTTAACGAATCTTAAACGCCATTATAGCCTCAGAAGTATAAGGTAATAACTTCAATTATAAAATTACAAAATCTACTACAGACATTTAATGGAAGCCGCAAGAATTCTTAGAACCAACAGAAACATGTGCGCATTTGGAAAATCAAGCCTGTATTCAACAAACTGAAAGGAAGGTGCTTTCAATGCTTAATCTACAGCATGCGGAAACTCAGACACCGGTTCAATATTTTTTCTAAAGCGCCACACAACCCCCTCCACATGCATATACAGAGTTGTTTTATCAGCCCCAAACCGAGAGAACAAATTTTCCAAAATAATAATATGCACTCACCCTTCTCCTCTCTCACCTTGAGAGCTTTTCTGTTTTTTTTTTTTATATATTTTTATCTAAGGATAGGCCCTCTCATCCTTATCCGATACAAAGAAAAGCATGAATGATTTAAAGCTTGAAAGCTTTATTACAATGCATGATTTATTGCTAGGATTTATTCTATTTTAAACTAAGAAAGAAAAGAAATTGCAGGCTAAAGGATCCCACTCCCTTGCCTGTAGATTTATTTTATTTTATTTTTGGAATAATTTGGAAGATTTTTCCCTCTGAGTCACATGCTCCCGCATCAAGCAATCCCTTGCGTGTGTAGCTGAATTGATTGGTTCCCTCTGAGACTAAGCAGAACAGACTTGCAAGAATGATTTGTTTTTCCCAAGTCAGTATGCAAAGGCATCCCTTGTTTTATGGATCTATGTTTAGCAGTTGGAGGTTCCATGCGAGGAGAAATTCTGAAACCTCCCACCAAGTGTCGCTTCCCCTAGATTCATGGCATGTGTGTCACAACCTTGATGTTATCAAAACTCATCAACCAAATGCAACAGAGCTCATTCCTCACATCAACCTTGCAACTTTGGCATCCCACATCACATCTAGGAGCATTCGACACATTTAGCTCAGCTGTTTTGGGGTAAGCCCACTTCCCATGCCTTGTGCTACATTTCTGTCGCTTTTTGTGTTTTCACTTGTGGGAGTACTGTTTGCTTGATTTCTTTGAACACTTGCTGTTTTTTACATGTATACTAGCTTGTCCTAGCTCTGTTTTAGTTTTCGTTACTATCTCACTGTTGTCGCATGCATGAAATTGTTTTGCATGGATGTTCGCCCAACCAGTGAACTACCTCACCCACATGCATGTTGATCTGTTTGTTGAATCTTTCATTCATGTTTTGCATTCACTGTCGATCACTTCTGCTATCGCTTAGTGTCACCATGCATTCACTGACTTACTTGTTTTTAGTTGCCTGTCGGCGAGTCAGTCCAACCTTGGCCCGGGCTCTCCCTTCACCAAGGCTACATTGCACAATCTGGGAAAGGAAGGCTCACCTTCCTCTCCAGATTTGTGCATTCCTCCCCAAATGGGTCATTGGGGAGGGTCGTATCTCCCGATCCCCTCTTCCTATACGAAGGAGGGAATGGTGTATAGAAGCCTTAGATTTCAAGCATGTGAGTATTTATGTTGTATTTGGAATAGGGAGCGATAATGGGTCGATAGGCAGGATGAGGAAGGTGTCGACATTTCATTTTAGTGCTCAGGTTTGGCAAGCACGATAAAATTGGTGGTTTCTTGATTTTTTAGGGAACTGTGGTTTGTTTCATACAACAGAGTCCAACTCCTTGTTTTTCTTAGGCCTTGTAGGGCTGAACTGGGTTGGAAGTCAATGTGTGAAGGAAAATTCTATTGCTAGTTCATTTGGGGTAAGGAGCGTCAATGTAAATGCTGGCAATGCCATGGTGAGAGCGGCGATTGGGAGGTGCCAAAATTTTGAAGGACCGTCATCCTCCTGGTATCCAGATCTATACAGTGGAGTGATTGGTGTGGCAAGGAATGTGAAGGTGGTGTTAGCAGTGGCGGCCAAGTGGACTCCCTGGGATCCAAGAGGGCAACCCTATTTCATGGTTGGCACAATTCTATCTATGTTTTGTAGAACAGGGACAATCTACTCCGGCTTCCACCTTCTCCCCAAACTCGGTCTAGGCATACTAATGAGTGGAGCGGGGGAGCTACTATCACATGTTGGAGAAGGTGGGGAACCTTGAGTTCTATCTAGTGGACGGGTGGGCAAAAATTCAATTCATTAGATGAGGCAACAACCTCTATTGAATTGGGCATGCTTGGGTGGTAGTGGATGCACCCAAACCCTTGACGAGGAGGGAGGAGGCCCTTGCATTGGCAACCATGGTGGATGGAAGCGAGAGTAAACTAGTGGGCAGGGCTTGGGGTGTGGAACTATAGCACACGGGAGGCGAGGTGGTGTACTTCATGACTGTCAATGCCCGACCTCCCAAGGAGGTGGTAGGACTCTTGGGGGAAGTTGACTCAATGTGGTGACAGTAGTGGAACGAAGACATCCTGCACTGGTAGTAGTACTTAGACCATTGGCTCTTGGAGGGGGGGTGGGCACAGGGAAGTTCATGCAGCTCAAAATGATGGTTGTTGTGATGCCCTGAACCCATAGGATTTCAACACTGTTGCTGGGAAAATTGTCGAGGCCTAATCCAATAATTGGTGGACCAGGTATATGTGAGCGAACGAATCAATCAGAAAAAGCACGACGAGCTAATGCCAACATTGGATCGCATGCATTGCTTCCATTTCCAAGTCATGGAGAAAGTGGTGGTAGTCTAGTGGGAACAAAACCATCTAGCAAAGAAAGTGGAAAAGTTGGAGAATTGGATAGCACACTTCGAAGGGCACGTTCAGTGCAACTTCGTCTTTCGCCTCTTCTAGGAACTGTTCCAGATAGACTAGCTTTTGTCACCTCAGACGATTATTATTCCCTCTAGTTTTCTTTATGTTTTGTTTGTCTATTGGAGCCTATGGCCCTCACATTTGTGGACATTGTTATTGGCATCTATTTTGTATTTTTTCCACCTTCTACAGACTTTGATCAACAAACCTTGTTGGGCTGACACCACATGTTTTTCGAAGTATCAGATGCATATCTCTCTTTTTTAGAATGAACAGAATGTTGACTTACAAAGAAAAAAATGAATAAAAATATTGTTCCCCGCCTAGGTTGATCAGGCGACGGGGGTGGGAGTTGCATGCCCATGGCCCTGAGCGGGTGAATTTGATTCCAGGAATTATATTCACCCACCCAAAGTCATGGGGTGAGGGGTTTTGGTGGGGGGTGGGAGCTACACGCAACTCCAACCCCCCCTTCTCCCCCACCCCATGACCCTGGTAGGAAAATCCGATTCCGGGAATCAGATTTCCCTACCCAGGCCCATGGGGCCACGTTTTTTTTTAATGATTTTTTTTAACTTTATATTATATATATATATATATATATATATATATATATATATATATATATATATATATATATATATATATATATATATATATATATATATAATTTTAATGTGGGCTTCCCCATCTAGCCCCACAGGCTTTGGGCGAGGAAATCTGATTCCAGGAATCGTATTGGAATCAGATTTCCCCACACAGGGCCCATGTGGCCATGTTTTAATTTTTTTAATGCTTTTTTTGTTTAATTTGTTTAATTTTATGTTTTTTATTTTCTTTTTATCGTTTTTTTATTATTTAATTTTATTTTATTTTAATGTTTTCTTTCAATCTTTTTTTTAATAATTGTTTTTTGTTTTAAAAGAAAAGGAAATTGTTTTGGTGTTTTTCTAATGTTTTTATTTATTTTTTATTTAATTGTTTTTTTTTTATGTTTTTAATTTTTATTTTCAAGCATATTGTTTTTGTTTTTTTGTAAATTGTATGTTTGATTTTTTTTTAACATTATCTTTGTTATAAATGTTGAAAATTTACCTCGAAAAAAAAACAACGTTATTCCAGTATCAACATTCTTTTTGTTTTCAAAGTGTTTTTTGCAAAAAAAAAAAAATGGTTTTTATTGGCTTTTATATAATTTTTAAACAATATTGAAAAATTACCATGAAAAAAAAAATAAAAAATAAAAAAATAAAATAAAATAAAATAAAGACGTTATTCCAACATAAACAATTTTTGTTTTTAGTGTGTTTTTTGAACAAAAAAAATGGTTTTTATTGGATTTTACTACCTTTTTTAAAAAGTATTGAAAATTACCCTAAAAAAAATGTTATTCCAACATCAACACTTTTCGTTTTCGGGTTGTTTTCATGTTTTTTTTGGGTTTTTGGGCTAGAGTTCTCATTTTGAGTTTACAATTCATGTTGCAAAGTTTACATTGTTTATATTAAATCTATGATTTATAATGGGGTTTAAAACATGCCAGAAACAAAGAATGGAACTAGACCAGTAGAAGACTTGTTGCAACAAGGCAAGAGACTTGGTTTTGAAACCATGTGCATAGTTTATGAGTCACTTCTTGCTTTGGTACATTGCTATTCAATTTACATTGACGTTTATTATTTATTTCAATTTTCATTATTCTCACTAATGTAGATACACCCATTACACTTTATTTTTATGTTTCCAGTTGGAATTGCAAGATCAAGAAGATGAAAACAATTGATGCAATCAACAAAAAATTCCTCTAAATAATCCAATTCATGGAAGTAGCTCGAGCACTGACATCAGATCTAGTGAAGAATGATGATTGATTTGGATATCAATGCAACCTGTTATATTTTTTGAAATAATTTCCTGTGAAAATCAAACATTTTGTTTAATGTAATCAACATAGTGTCCCAATTGAAAGATAACGGGTTACCAATAACAATCCCATTTTGTATGACAAATAGCCTCTTATTGATATATAATAAAATGTATTTTAATTTATTCTATTATGTTATCCAATGTCGTTGTGAAATGTTACACCACTGAATAAATATATGGATGCTTAAATATTATAATCAAGAGATGTGAAATATGATAATACAAAAAAAATAATTTAAACATCGTATACAAATGCACTAATCAAATTTTAATCTATATGAATACTGTTATAAGATATATGTCGATTTTTCGATGAATAATGGATTTAAAAAACCACAATAATTACACTATCACAGGTCGATGTTTCCAAAAAAGAGAAAATCTCATTCAAAAAATTGGTGTGTCTATAACATAAAAACACATCGCTGCATTATGTTATACAAAAATACCATGACAACATATTTTTTCATGCTCGATGCCTTTTAAGAAAATGAGAGCATTGGTGCATTTATCTCTTCAAATGCCGATCATGTTTGTGATTAATGCCCCGGTGCATTGTAATTCTTAATGCACTAATGCTTTCATATAACTAACTCTCTGGTCCTACAAAATATCATTTCCAGCCTGGTGCATTATAAAAACTAACAACACCAATCATTTTGTATAACTAATGCATTGGGGTGTTTGTACAAATGATACACATCGGCGCTGCATGTTTAAACAAAAGCACTAGCGCAACAATTATTTTTTGTGTGCCCCAGTGTTATTCCTTAGAAGAACGCCCCAGGGATTTTTTATCTCTTAGCACCAGTGCGGTATATATTACGCACTGATATTCTTTGCATTCAATGTCTCGGTGCTTTTATTTATGTATGTCTCCTGGTGCTTTTATATATGTAGTGCACTGGTGCTACGTGTTCCATTAAGCGCACCACAAAAAAAACATTCACTAGAACCTCTGGCCACCCAAAGTTTTTAGTTGTGATGAAGTTCTCTTAAAACCTCCACTAAAACATCTGCTATGCCAAATGGATGTTTTAGAAGATGTTTTTTTTACATTTTTTGTCAATTTTGTAATACTAGAAACCTTCATTATAACCTCTGCTAGAAGGTATTTTCCTTGTAGTGAATTATAAATTATACTTGTGTATCAAATAAATTTATGTTTATTATACATTTATATTTAGTTTTTTTATTTTTGCAAGTAATCTTTGAATAGAGTTTAGTCAATCGATTGACTTTTCAAGAAAGTCAATAAGGGATTAACCTCAACAGGTCTAGTTGAGGACAATGAACTACGCGAATAGGTCAACTAGGCAATCAAATTCAAGTCAATGGGTTGGTTAATCAATGGTCAATTTGATGGACCAATGGTTAATTCAATATTAGTTACTACAATAGAATTCAATGGGAAATCGACCAACTAACCAATCAATAATACATACATAGTCAATTGATATTAATGGTCAAAGGGTTGACAATAGTAAAAACTGTCAAAATGATTAGGAATCCTTAGATTCCTGAGATCTTGGTCAATATAATTCAACCATATATAATTTATTTTGGACCTATGAATTAGGGTTGTTTATGCCTATAAACAGAGCATGATGTAAGGATGATTATAGTAATATAAAAGGCATGATTGATAAAGATCAGGTGATGTAACATTGCATTGATCTTAGGTGTGGACTAAGGTTGATGCTCATTGTAATCTAACTAGAAGGTTCGTTGGTATTCTCAGTTAATATTTTCAAGGTGTTAATGGTGTTGGAAGTGCATCAACACAGGGGATCTCGACTCTCCCTGGTATGAAGTCCCAATTAGACCTCCCATCATTTGGGATAGGAGCCCGATTTGGATAATAGGCCCGACCACCATTATTCTTAGATATTTTCCTTGGCTACAATTATCAACATAAGAGATTATGCACACAACCTTTGAAACAAGCAAGTTAACACCATGAAGCGTACAATTGCAATGTATATAAGGTACTTACTCAAAAGGGAAAGAAAGAGTGAGCCTCTAGAAGAAAATGTAACATCCATGGTGAAAGTTTCATGTAATAAAAGTTAATAAAAGAAAAATAAGACCACGGTTAAGGGACACTTATTCCAAGCTAAACGTTGGGCAAAGATATCCTAGTGGGCATCTGTGGATGTGTGTTTTGGCTAAGGAAATTTGGCAAAGGCTAAGGAAAAGGCATTAAAAGGGAAAAAGGCATTTTTGGCACATTTATTTATGAAAATAAAGGAAATTAGGAGAAAAGTAAGTTGAAAGGTCATAGGTTGCATGTGAGGAGGAAATTCAAGCAAAATAATGGAAAATGAAGAAAATATAGGCCTTAATAATAAAACGGATTATGAGGATCAGTAGGAAAGCTTTTTCTAACCTTTTTTCAGTTCAAGTTTAGATCTCTCTCATTTTTATTTTTCTCTCGCTCACTCACTCTTGGTCACTTGAGTTTTCTTAGAGCACTCTAGATTTGGAGAAAGAAAGGAAAAGAAAGTAAAGGGAAAGAAAGGAAAGCAAGGATAAACCAAAGGAAAGAAGAATCAAGCAACTTCAGTAGGAATACTTGCAAGTAACCAGTTGCATGTCTTATTTCCAAGCTATTTTGGACATGCATGGATTTGCATGTCGGTGTATGGTTCTCTTTTTGTCGGTGGCATGGTTTTTCTAGGTTATGACAATGGTTTTTAGCCTAGCCTTGCCTTTTTCCATATGCCATGGCATTGGGATGTTTATTTCAGTTTTGAGCTTTGCTTTTCCAAATGGATTTCAAAATCTGGGGCCAAGGTAGTCTCAAGGTTCATTCCCAAAGGCATAGGAATCCCTTGACAGGTTTTGGCAGGATACATGGTAAATCCTAAGGGATAAGTCTTGGTTTAGGGCCTAGTGATCCGGATTTGGATTGTGGTAAAGCTTGAGAGACTGGTCTTAGTTTAGGGCCTAATGACTCTAGATTTGATTGTAGTAAATCTTAAGAGACAAGGAGACGGAAAATTCCTCAAGGATAGTGATTGATTTTGGATGTCATTCCAAGTTCAGTTTTGTTGTGATCAGAGCACTGGTTTTGGTGTGATCACGGTTTGGTGAGGGTGGAGGTGGTTTAACCTCTGGATTCTCTTGTTTTTTCTTGGATTGGTTGTTCTATGAGATACCACATTCATGCTTGAAAGAGATACCACATTCATGCTTGAAAGAGATACCACATTCATGCTTGAAAGAGTTACCACATTCATGCTTGAATATGGCATGGGGTTAACTGGCTGAAAGAGAGATTTGGTTCATCCATGTCTACAGTCGGGTGGTACGTGGAAGTCCCGAACTTGGTCAGATTTGCATATGGTTAATAAAAGCTAAATTCTGTTACTTTTGTGTTGATTTATATGTGGATTTATTGGTTTTCATATCTCTGATATTTATATGGTTTTATACTGGTTATAAGCATGGTTAAATGATTAGTTCATGTCATGGTTATTTCATCTATTTACCTGTAATTGTTAAATGGGTGAATGCAAGACCTAATTGATGATATAATAGTTCAATGGAGAAGTATGTGATCCTTGTGGTTATGTTTCAAAATTTCTTTCAGTCATTTATGCTTTGTCTTGTATCCTAGACCTGTAGGTTGCATTTATGCCAAGTGTTTGACAGAATGTCAGTCAGGGTTGGGGATGCTCGGGCCTAGTCCTGAGGTTGATTTTTGATTTATCATGTCTTTGATGGATTTTTAAGGTTATAGGAATTTCTAGGTATAGGTTGGGATTCTGGGCCAAAAAATTGGCTCAAATCTTGGGGTCGCTGGCATAGGTCTGCTGAGAAAATTCCACTGTCACTGGAACATGGGCCTATGAGAGTGACTTTGGGTTGCTAATCATTTTATTTCCTATAGCATGCGAGATAATTTGATTTAAAAGGCTTAAAACATTAGTGGGACCCAGGGATAGGATGTTTGAGTGGCTGACATGTCTCCTAGGGGTGTTGCTATAGATGTGGATGGGTTTTTGATGTGTTCTGCTAATTCCATTTTCTTAAGGTTACCAAGGAGATTGAATCCCTTATAGTGACCTCTCCCATCACATGTTTTCCCTGGATTTTTGGTTGCTTGGGTGGACCTAGGAGGAGGGGGTGTTATAGAAAAGTAACAGTATTGTCCTAAAAGATACACACAAGAGCATAGAAATAATCATTAATTAACCTGCAAATTAGTTCACAAGATAATAACATTCATAAAATAAAGTAACAAAGCACATTCAACAAGATTCATACCAAGTCATCTCCATTAGTATGTAGAAACATAAACATACACTGTAAACAGTTAAAGAATAGTCTTACAATCATTCACAACATATGCATGAAAGTGCACCAGCTCCAAGAGCTTCAAATTATTAAGTGAAAGTAACAAGATACATCATTACAATGATACAAATTAGCTCCAATAGTGGAATGTTAAGTTACCACTTGCTCCTCCAAATAATGATATTATCTCCTATGCCAAGCTAGAGAAGCCAAGGTGAAAAAATTTCCTTTGCTTGAGCTATGAGGGTAAAATGCAAACAATGAAAGAATAGCCTTATTATTCATGACATATTCATGAAAGTGTGCCCACTCAAATAGCTTAAAATTATTAATTTAAAGTCCCAAGATAGACCATTACAATGATACAACACTAGCTTCAATAGTGGAACGTTAAGTTACCACTTGCTCTTGCAAATAATGATATTCTCTCTTATGCAAGCTAGAGAAACCAAGATGAAAAAAAGTCCTTTGCTTGAGCTATGAGGGTGTATTTATAACAAATGAGGTGGATCTCCATCTCCCTTGTGACTCCTGACCTTCGCTCATGACTCTTGAGGTCCCATGTGACTTTTCAAATTCCTATTTGACCTTTTCAACTTCTATATGACTTTAGAACTTTCTAGTGACTTTTCGCATTCCATGTGGGACCCCTAGGCTTCCACACATTTTATATTTTCTCATTTTTTAAATTACATAATTACACTCCATAAATAATGTGGTAAAAATATATGGGACCAAACAACACTCTTTTTTTGACACTTTGAGTGGCCATAGTTTGGCGACTGTGACATGAGAGCTAATGTAAATGTATTGATGTGAGATCCCTTTCTCTGCTGATTTTTCTTCAAATTCTGATGATTAATCTAGGATGTGCTTCATCTTCACCCTCCAAAGGGTATAAATGAGTGTTGGAGCCTTCTAAGTCAATGTGAGTTTCCATTTCTCTGAAGTGGTCCAAGATTCCTTTACTCCTACATGATAACATATTTGTGTCTTGACTCCATGAGTGTCCTTCTTGTAACCTCTTCTTACTAACCTCCTTGAGCTTCAGCTTTCCATGATAGGATGACATCACCTGCAAATGAAGTTCATTCATGAAAAGACAACATCAGTCCCATAATCATATATTATATCTATGTTTGTTCATGTAACATGCTAACTATTGTGGAGCTATAAAAATGGTCTCTTTCACCTCTAATTACCTCATATTAGTTGTCAATCCAGGAACATTTTGTTATTTCAAAGAGTGTCTCAGTCTGAGGCTATCATTTTCCAGAGTAATGGTAGTAATACTGTGTTCAGAAATACAAGAGTAAACATATGTTTTTTTATAGCAAACTACTTCAAAAGATTAAACTACACATTCCGAAAACTAAGCAAGTTATCAGTCAAGGGTTCAGTAGCAGTAACTTATCCCTTTGTAAACTGGTGGAACTAAGGTAAATCAAAGAACAGATCGTGGATCTGGGAGCCAGGCAGTAAATGTCAGTGCTCACTACAGCCCTGGATCGTTCTTCACACCAAAATAACAAAGGACAGGAAATGGAACGGCAGATAAGAAATGGGACAGCGAAATAAGAAATAGAACAACAAATCTGAAATGGAACGAAAAATCTGAAATAGAACAGCAAACAAGAAATTGTAACAGCAACTAAGTCTAGCAAGCAGTAACACCTTAGTCTACAAGATCAAATGCATGAATCGTGACCTACAGGAATCAAATGGCAATCCTTCACTCTTAAGGACGAATTGAACAACACACCAAAATGGAACAGCTCTGATTAATGATGAATTATAGAACAGCACTTCAAAACCATATATGCACACTGCACACCTTAATAGTAACCTGATCTCGGTAAACCAGTTATCACTCTTAGTTATAAAAGATTACGACTGTGTTTCAAAATGGAACAACAATGTCTATAGATCCAACAATCGCAAAGAACATAATCGCTAAGATGAATCTCGTAATATCAATGAATAAGTGCACAGCACAGATGCTCTGTAATTGAACAACACAATATTCTGTAAAGACTGGAAGTATTATATCAACACTTAGAAGAACAGTGATACGTTGCAGAGTCAATGCAATAGTTCTGTCTCAATAAAGTAAACATAACAGAGTATGTGATGTAAACTAACAAAACACATCAGATTACCAAATAACGTTGATAAGCAAACCATGCATAAACCAAATGTAATAGTACAGGAGCAAGTGTCCTCCAGGGCTGGGCCCTTAGCCTCCAGGGGTACACCACTTGAATTTATTCCAGACTCAGGGATGAAATAGCAACCGAGTTTGTATTAATGCATAAAATGGAATTACAGTAGATCAGTTCTCAACGAGACTCGATGATCAAAGTTTCAATCTTCAGAGAAATTACATAAAACATAAGGATTCGATCCCTCTCGAGCTAACAGTGCTGCCCCTTTTATAATGATAAAGGTGGAGATGTCTAGGTACAAAAATAGTTAAAGCAGTGATCCCTAAAGATCAAAGGATCCTGAGGGATTCGCCGAACCATTAGTTCTCAGTTATCTCTTTTCCTTCTTGCGCCGAGCCGACATCTCCACTTCCTTTCCAAGGCTGATTCACTTTGATCTGTTTTGCCTTGTTTGCATACGGTTCCCTGTCAAAGGGACAATGGTTAACTCGGCATTTTTCTTTCCTTCAGCACGGCAGTCTTTTGTTTTCCCTTCTTTCTGCATAAGAAAATGATAATTATCAGTGTTTCTGCTTTGCACATTAATCTCACAGGTTGCATTACAATTCCTTATCATTTTCCTAGTTCATGATGCAAAAGGTTTGTAAGTTCTAATGAAAAGATGCTGAAATAATTACCAAAAACATACCTTCTTTAGTAATCCACACACCCCCCCGCTTACCCTTTTTCATGCCCTCATGAAAACATTGTAGTTTACATGTAAGGCAGTGAGAGAGTAGGTTGGAGATGGAATCTCATGTGGAGGTCTACAGCCATGATGCATAACTAGGTGTTCAAAGAAATGGCCTGTCTGACCCTCAAACATCTCATACAGGGTGTTGAGATTGCAACAAGATGATGGAGCTTAGTGAAAAGAGTCGCCTTCACTAAGTGGGCCCGCAGGCTATTTTTGGCGCAAGTCTATTTTTAGACTATGTCTATTTTTAGACATATGGATCATGTCTATGTTTATGGATGATTGATCAAGTTGGGAAAATAGATGGACTTCTATTTTTGATGAAAGTGTGAGTGATCAAGTCTATTTTTAGACTGGCTGTCAAAAATAGAAAAGTCAAATATTATTATCTCACAATAATATTTGGACTATAAACTTAATCTTATTCTCTTGGAGCACTTCAGTTTGAGCTACGGAAGTGGCACATGCAGCTGTCAGAAGGAAATTCGTTTTTCTTATGAGTCAGTTGAGTTGTTGCATGCATGACTTCAGTTAGAACTCAAGTGAGTTGAGTTTAGTGGACTGGAGGTACAGTTGATGGAGTTGTGTTCAGTTTAACTTAGTTAAACTGGTTGTAGTTAGTCTAACTGCAGATAGACTAATGATGAGTTGTTAAACTAATTATTAACTCATAATACAACTAAAGAATACATCAGTTAACTCAGTTGCATGTCAGTGCATGTTCAGTTCAACAGGGACAGGTGGTAGAGAATCAGATTGCTATCAGTTGTGACTATAGTTGTGCACCAGATCTTGCACAATCAAAGGATTGAGTATGCCAATGAGTTTGCTCACGTATTTGGCCCACATTTTAGCCTTTGCTCACGTCCACAAAGAGTGAGTGACTATTTTGCAGGTGAAAATCGAGTTTGGGAAGCAATTCTCATCAGTTCTTGAGCAGGTATTGAGCAGTGGAGGCAGGCAAGCAGCGGGGGAGATTTGGAGATCAAATCTGAGCTGTATTGTGTGTAACAGGTGGAGATACTTGTGAGAAGTATTATGCTGTGTAATGTTACATGACTCAATCATTAATATACAGATAGTGTGGGGTTTTTAGCGAGATGCTTTCCCCGGGATACATACTGTGTTAGTGAGTTTGATTGATGCTTCTATGTGTGCCTGTGAATGTTTCTGCTTCTGTAAATTGATGATCAACGTAGAGGAGATTATGTATTATACATGTTCCGCTTATAATTGTATGATCAGGATAATCTCTGTGAATATGTGTTAAATTATTCAAAGTTTCTACATGGTATCAGAGCTAGATAATTGTAGAAAAAGTTTCTACATGGTATCGGAGCAGCTTGATTTGTAGAAGAGATTTTTACAGGATATCAAGCGAGGGTTGATCGGAAGCAGTTGAGTTGGTTGCTGGTGGAATTCGAATTTGCAGCAGTGTTTTCTTGGTGACAACGCAGCAATGTCTTTCAACGGATTGCGATTGGAGTATGCTCTTGAGGGCAGCTCAAACTATATTGCATGGAAGGACAGGATGGAGGCAGTATTGGATGATAACGGGCTGAAGGAATTCATAGATACGGATATCCCAAAGCCTACTGATGCTACTCAAGCTGATGCTTGGCAAAAGAAGATCGCAAAATGTCGAAGAATTCTGTTGGAGGGCGTGAAGGATCACATTGTGTCCAGCCTCCATGGAAAGGCTACTCCATATTTGATGTGGAAATCATTAACAGAATTATTCCAAAGCAAGAGCGATCAGAGGAAGCTGGCGCTCAAAGATAAACTCAAAAACATCAAATGCGAGAAGGGAGACAGTATTCCCAAGTATCTCACGAAGTTCACTCAGTGTCGAGATGAGCTGGGAAGTGTGGGGGTTACTGTCGATGATGAGGACTTGGTGAGCTTGGCTCTCCTTGGTCTTCCGAAGAGTTGGCATTCCTATCAGGACTCTGTCAATGGTCGGGAGAAGTTGCCAGGATGGGAAAGACTATGGTCAGATCTTGTGCAGGAGGAGATCAGGCGGAGTACCAGGGACGGATCTTCGTCAAAGGGAGCTGATGAAGAGAATTGTGCTTTGGCTGCCAAAGCAAAGAAAGGGAAGAGCAAGAAAGCTTCTCAGTCTGGTGCGAAAGGCAAGAAGCAGGATATGTCCAAGGTGAAGTGTTTTCACTGTCACCAGCATGGACACTATGCCACAAATTGTCCGCAGAAGAAGAAGAACAAGCAAGCTGCTGGATCTGCAGGGGGAGAGGCTTTAGCTTCTCATTTTGAGCTTGATTTTTCATTGATCGCATGCTTGGTTTCAAGTGTGATGGGATCAGTGTGGTTTCTGGACAGTGGTGCGTCTTTTCACATGACGGGAGATAGAGATTTGTTCTCTGATCTGGAGGACAAAGATCTTGGAGTGCACATCGAGATGGGCGATGATGGTAGATACAGTGCGACCGGTATCGGTACCATTTCCTTTGAGAGGGAGTCTGGTAAACCCTTTGTATTGAAGGAAGTCATGCATGTTCCAGGATTGAAGAAGAATCTCATCTCAGTGGCGATGTTAGAAGACAAGGGGTATGATGTTGTTTTCAGCGAGGGAAAGGCCTTCCTGCGCAGCAAGACAACTGGTGAGACCCGGAAGATAGGGGTTCGAGTGAGGAACCTTTATCAGTTGCATGTAGATGGATGCGCAGCAATGGCAGGCAAGGCAGAAGGATTGGTGAGCCGGGATGATGGCGAGTTGTGGCACAGGAGATTGGGTCACCTTCACCATGGAGCCTTGAAGATACTGCAGCAGATCACTACAGGGCTTCCTAAAGGCACACTTGCGCAGTCAGATCAATGCAAGGGGTGTACTTTGGGGAAGTTTGTGAAAGCCACCTTTCACGAGAAGGATAGTCGCGCCACGACGATCCTTGAGAGAATTCACACAGATGTGTGTGGACCTTTCTCAGTTGCTTCGACAGAAAAACACAGGTATTATGTGATTTTTGTTGATGATTTCTCTCGTAAGTGCTGGATCTTCTTCATGCAGAAGAAGAGCGAGACATATTCAAAGTTCTGTGAATTCAAAGCACTGGTCGAGAAGGAGTCGGGGAAGAAGGTGAAGGCTCTTAGGAGCGATAATGGTGGTGAATACATCTCGGACGAGTTCAAGGATTTCTGCAAGGCAGAAGGGATTCGTAGAGAGCTCATAGCTCCCCATAACCCACAACAGAACGGGGTAGCTGAGCGGAAGAACAGAACGATTGTGGGTGCTGCACGGGCAATGTTGCATGATCAGGGCCTACCCCTTCACTTGTGGGCGGAAGCATGCAATACAGCAGTTTATGTGCAGAACCGTTGTCCTCATAGGATACTTGGCATGAGTACACCCGAGGAGGCTTATTCTGGTAAGAAGCCTGATCTTTCTCATTTGAGGATTTTTGGTGCTAACGTTTACATGCATGTGACGAAGGATGCCAGAAAGAAGTTGGAACCGACTGCAGAGGTTGGGATATTTGTGGGGTACACTGATACGCCCCACAACTATCGTGTGTATTTGCCAGACAGTGGTAAAACTGTTGTGCGACGGGATATAAAATTTCAGGAGGAGAAAGCCATGAAGTGTTCGCTTGAGAGGGAGCTACACTTGCATGCAGATGAGGAGCTATTAGTTCCTAGGGATGAGCTTCAGGACGTGGATCAGCCACAGGACGAGGTTCATGGAGTGGAAGAGACCACTCATGCAGCGCCAACCATCAGAGGGCGAAAGCGCTTGACAGAAGCTGAGCGACTGGCTCAAGATGCAGAGAAAGTTGTAGGACCACCTACAGCCCAACGCAGGCAGAGACAGTCACCTTATCGGTACACTGGATACATGGCTCTTATGAGCAAGTGTGTTGTGACTGAGCCATCCTCTTTCGAGGAAGCTGTGGAGGATCCCGCATGGGTAGACGCCATGGTGGAAGAGTATGATTCTATTGTCAGAAACAGTGCATGGGAGATTGTTCCTAGACCGGAAGGGAAATCAGTGGTAGGTTCGAGATGGATCTACAAAGTTAAGCAGGCAGCTGACGGGAGTGTGGAGAAGTACAAGGCAAGATTTGTTGCCCGAGGCTTTTCACAGATTGAGGGGATCGATTATGAGGAGACCTTTGCACCTGTCGCAAGGTATTCTTCCATACGGACGATTCTTGCTCTCTCAGCGCAGATGGGATGGCACATTCATCAGATGGATGTGAAGACTGCGTTCCTCAACGGAGTCATTGAGGAGGAGGTGTACATTGAGCAACCCGAAGGCTTTGAAGTCTTCAGCAGCGAGTCGCATGTGTGCAGGCTCAAGAGAGCGCTGTATGGGTTGAAGCAAGCACCACGTGCTTGGTACACACGGATAGACAGCTATTTCACAGGACTTGGATTCTCCAAGAGCGAGGCGGATCCGAACCTATACCAGATTGTGGTGGAGGGTAAGTTTCTTATCATTGTACTGTATGTTGATGATTTGATTCTAACGGGTGATGAGCTGTTGATACTGTCATGCAAGAAGGATCTTGCTACAGAGTTTGAGATGAAGGATTTGGGCCTCCTTCACTATTTCCTAGGATTGGAAATATGGCAGCGCAGTGGTGGACTATTTGTTTCTCAGGGCAAGTATGCTCGGGAGATACTGGAGAAGTTCAACATGCATGGCTGCAAGCCTGTTGATACTCCTCTTCCTGGAGGTTGGAGGAAGGAGGATGCCACTTCGGGAGAAGAAGTGGATGCCACTGTTTATCGACAGTTGGTGGGGTCGCTGATGTATTTGGTCAATACACGACCTGATATATGCTATGCAGTTAACCAGCTTTCACAAGCTATGGTTAAGCCTACCAAGCTCTTCTGGAAGGCGGGCAAGCATGTATTGCGCTACTTGAGAGGCACATCGGGATATGGTTTGTGGTACAGACAGGAGGATGAGGTGAAGCTATGTGGCTTCACGGATACAGATTGGGCAGGGAGCCCAACAGACAGAAAGAGCACATCAGGAGGGGTCTTCAGTATCGGATCGACAGCAGTTTCTTGGTACAGCAGGAAGCAGAGATCTGTGGCACTCAGTTCAGCGGAGGCCGAGTATATGGCAGCAAGTTTGGCTGCATGCGAGGCTATATGGATGAGGAAGATCCTGGTTGGTTTGTTCGGTTCTCATTTGGATCCTACTGTGATTTACTGTGATAACCAGAGTTGCATTAAACTCTCGGCTAATCCTGTATTTCATGATAGATCTAAACATATTGACATCAAGTACCATCATATCAGAGATTGTGTGCAGCGGAGGATCATGTTACTTTCGTACATTCCAACGGAGGATCAGGATGCTGATATTCTGACGAAGGCTCTCACCAGGAGCAAATTCGAGTACCACCGAGGCAGGATAGGGGTTGCTGATAATCCATATCTTGTCGAGAGGGAGTGTTGAGATTGCAACAAGATGATGGAGCTTAGTGAAAAGAGTCGCCTTCACTAAGTGGGCCCGCAGGCTATTTTTGGCGCAAGTCTATTTTTAGACTATGTCTATTTTTAGACATATGGATCATGTCTATGTTTATGGATGATTGATCAAGTTGGGAAAATAGATGGACTTCTATTTTTGATGAAAGTGTGAGTGATCAAGTCTATTTTTAGACTGGCTGTCAAAAATAGAAAAGTCAAATATTATTATCTCACAATAATATTTGGACTATAAACTTAATCTTATTCTCTTGGAGCACTTCAGTTTGAGCTACGGAAGTGGCACATGCAGCTGTCAGAAGGAAATTCGTTTTTCTTATGAGTCAGTTGAGTTGTTGCATGCATGACTTCAGTTAGAACTCAAGTGAGTTGAGTTTAGTGGACTGGAGGTACAGTTGATGGAGTTGTGTTCAGTTTAACTTAGTTAAACTGGTTGTAGTTAGTCTAACTGCAGATAGACTAATGATGAGTTGTTAAACTAATTATTAACTCATAATACAACTAAAGAATACATCAGTTAACTCAGTTGCATGTCAGTGCATGTTCAGTTCAACAGGGACAGGTGGTAGAGAATCAGATTGCTATCAGTTGTGACTATAGTTGTGCACCAGATCTTGCACAATCAAAGGATTGAGTATGCCAATGAGTTTGCTCACGTATTTGGCCCACATTTTAGCCTTTGCTCACGTCCACAAAGAGTGAGTGACTATTTTGCAGGTGAAAATCGAGTTTGGGAAGCAATTCTCATCAGTTCTTGAGCAGGTATTGAGCAGTGGAGGCAGGCAAGCAGCGGGGGAGATTTGGAGATCAAATCTGAGCTGTATTGTGTGTAACAGGTGGAGATACTTGTGAGAAGTATTATGCTGTGTAATGTTACATGACTCAATCATTAATACAGGGCTTGGTACCCAGGTGCAGAGTGCCAAATAATTGGACTCCGGAACCTATATCCTAACTAGGATGGCCCTGCCCTCAAAATGACTTCACCATAGAGGTGCAAGCGGTCGGCGGCTAAATTAAAATTTTCATACTTAAATGGCTCCCTGAGTTGGATATTCAGATTAGAGATCTGATATCGAAATTTAGCCGCATCAATAGCAAGGTCTTTAATAGTGAAAAAGTATTCTATTCCTTGCTGATTGATTGTTGTGTGAATGGGTCCTAATGCTTCAATTACACCTGGAGTCTTCATGAGGTTCCTATGTTCTCTCGACAAATGTACTGGATTCCTAGGCTCAGCTCTTACCCACAAATCTAACCCGTTTTCTTGCCTTTGGAAAGCGTTATAGGCTTTAAGACATTTAATTTGATTAACCCCAAATGAAATAAATGCTTGCAATTGGATATCCCCAACAAAAGGCCCAGGGTTAGCTCGGTCTCCTAGTCTAATACAAGGTTATGTAAGTAAAACTCACATAGTATTCTTTGAACTTTTACCCCGTTGGATTCCTGTAAGCGATTGAGATAAGTTAGCCACCCGACTATTTCCAAGATTTCCCGTGCAGCATCAGAGACTGTTAACACCAGCGGTTCTCTTCGAATCGATCTCCCTCCCATTTTTATGGTTTTGCTATGAAATCTCAGAATTTTGACAATGGAACAACAGTTGTTCACGCTGTTAGAAACACAAGAGGCTGACAGACATGAGAATCGCTCAAAATCTAATGTTGCGGAATATACAATGGAAATGGCTTAGGAACAGCAAGTCATGCAAAAAATAAAAAAATAGTATACCGTTGAGCCGTGCTATTCCCAAGTACGCAGTTTCCCGAATAGTGGTCTGAAACATCATCCAAGGAATGATGAGGTTAACCTCCCCCCCCCGCAATGTGATTGGCCATCCTGACCGTCGAATAAAGGAGCAGCGTGCCAGTCTGTTCTGAAGCAGAGTCATAAAGGAACAGCGTATGGAAATATGCCATGTTTACAAAGGTAGCAGATTATCAAAATCGAGGTGTCAAGTTGGATCGCTTAATACGTAAGAGACTGTTGTGATATGATGCAAGGCTGGGAGGATAGGACATCTGCCGTACATACCAAGTCTCATGCGGTCATTTTCAACTGCTCTGTCATGATTGGTGATAATAAATTTACCTGCGTTGTATGGTTCGGAAAATAATATGCATTTGTCTTATGTGATTGATTACTAAGGTATAAGAAACATAAGGGTGCTAATAACTACCTATTGGTGTAAATAATGTGACTTCAATATCATTAATAGTGCTCTGCTGCCAACAGGTGTCCATAACCTTGGCAGGGTTGTTTATTTCACCCATGCAACCATGATCCTTTGTGTATGCCTAGGAAGTGTTGTGTGATGTCAAAATATAGGCCATTATGCTGGCTTTGTGACCAATTAGCCATAATGCCATTCACAAGGAAGGAGCGAAAGGTGAGCAGGCTGGCTCGTGATGAGACCTCCTATTCCAAGGGTTCTTTATTTGATATACCTTTTGGACCATATCCCTGGTGTGTTGGCCATAGTGGGAATGCCACTTCACTTTCTTCCTCATGATCATGGTAGGCTGGCTCTTGGTGAGACCCCTATCCTGCATTTGACAACTTTATATAAACAAGTCATTTTGCTCTTTTTTTCTCTTCTTTTTTTCTTTTTCATAAAGTACTATCCCATTTATACACGAAGGGTGGTTCAACACTCCTTAAGAGTGGGAATGGTAGAAGAAGTCTTAACATCTCAATAGGAAGATATAAACCCTTTGCTCTTATTCCTAAATAATAATCAAAGAGGATTTAAAAGGAACCAACATGATAAAGATAACCAATCAGAACAGAGTTAGTGAAGAAATGACAGCAAAAGATAATAGGTAAGTGTGTCCTTCCCTCTGTCCTTTTACCAATTCAGAGCAATTTCTTATAAAAATAACGATTTTATAATTCACCTGATATCAGTATGTTGTGACTTTGTATCCATTGCATAAGTGCATAGCTGTATTCCAAAAGACTTGAAAGAACAGGAACAGTAAGCATCCTTAATTTAAAACAGCAAGGGGAACAAGCATAAGTAAAAGGAATACGAGGATGTTGCTACTTCAAAGAGGAAAAGCAAAAGAATACAAGTGGTTTTTCTTTTAGAGAAAGGAACAGCAAAGATCAGAAACGTTGTTCCTTTGGAAAAGGAACAACAAAACACACAAATGTCGTTCCTTTGGAAAAGGAACAGCAAAGATCGAACATGTTGTTCCTTTGGAAAAGGAACAGCAAGACACATAAGTGCCGTTCCTTTGGAAAAGGAACAACAAAAATCGAAAATGTTGTTCCTTTGGAAAAGGAACAGCAAGAAACACAAATGTCGTTCCTTCGGAAAAGGAACAGCAAAAATCGAAAATGATGTTCCTTTGGAAAAGGAACAGCAAGACACACAAATGTCGTTCCATCGGAAAAGGAACAACGAAAATCGAAAATGTTGTTCCTTTGGAAAAGGAACAGCAAGACATCCAAGTGCCATTCCTTTGGAAAAAGAACAACAAAAATCGAAAATGTTGTTCCTTTGGAAAAGGAACAACAAGGCACACAAATGTCGTTCCCTTGGAAAAGGAACATCAAAAAGCAAAAGTGTTGTTCCTTTGGAAAAGGAACAGTAAAAATCGAAAATTTTGTTCCTTTGGAAAAGGAACAGCAAGGCACACAAATGACATTCCTTTGGAAAAGGAACAACAAAAAGCAAAAGTGTTGTTCCTTTGGAAAAGGAACAATAGAAAGCAAAAATAAAGAAAAAGAAAAAAATTAAAGCAGAATGACGGTCGATCCAACAGGTGTTGTTCTTTTGAAAAAGGAACAACAAAACAATAACATTGTTGCCAGTTTGAAAAGTAACGGCAAAGCATTTGATTCAAAAATATATACAAAAACAAAAGAAATTATGTACAAACTATGAAAAGAGATAAATTACTTAATGAATCACAGGTGATGAAGACTTCTCTCCCTCCCCCAAAATTTCCATATCAGAGTCTTGGCCTAGCTGCTGGCAGAAGGACTCCTAAGTGAGTGGTTTGCGATAAAGGCGAACTCGGTGGCCATTTGCATTGAAGGCATATCCAGAACCGTCAATAGTGATTAGAGTAAGAGTACCATTGTCATGTACCTTCTGGATTTCGTATGGTCCCAACCAACGAGTCTGGAGTTTCCCGGGAAAGTCTTGAAACTTGGAATCGTACAAAAGTGCCCATCTCCTTCATGGAAGACTTTATTTTTAATGAGAACATCATGCCATTTAGCTTGCTGCTGTTGGATAAGTGCAGTATTTTGGAGTGCAGAGAGCCTAATTTCATCAAGCTCATTGATCTGCTGCAATCGATTAATCTGTGACTCCGTTAAATCTAAACCAACTTCTTGTGTTGTTCGCAGTGTTTGGATTTCGAATTCTATGGGAAAATGGGTTGCTTGCCAAACACTAATTGATAAGGTGAGTAACTAGTGGTACTTCTCCATGTTGTTCTGTAAGCCCACAGTTCCTCTGGTAGTCTGGCAGCCCAATCACGTCTATGAGACGCGATTGTTTTTTGTTAGGATTGCTTCTATTATTTTATTGTTGCTTTCTACCTAACCATTTGCCTGTGGGTGGTATGGAGTAGTGATTTTGTGTTGGACATGATAGTTTTTTAGTGTTGCAGCTATTTTGTTCCCAACAAACTGTGGTCCACCATCTGTAATTATATCTCTTGGAAGGCCATAATGCACAAATATATGGAACAAGAATTGTATGACAGAATCTTCTGTAGCTCTCGGCAATGCCTCTGCCTCAACCCATTTGGTGACATATTCTGTTGCCACCAAAATATATGTTTTCTGGTTTGAGGGTCGGTTAATTGGTCCGTTGAAATCAAGGGCCCATCGTTCGAATGGTTCAATGACTAACTGTGGATTCAAGGGCATCTCATCAAACTGACTAGGGCGTCTTGCTCTCTGGCAACTGTCACAAGCTTGGACGAATTTCTTTGCATCTTTGAAAATTGTAGGCCAATAATACCCTGTTTGCAGGACCTTATGTCTAGTTCTGAGATCGGAAAAATGTCCGCACATGGTCCGTCATGGCAGGCTTTTAAAATGTCGAAGATTTCATCCTCTTGAACGCTTCTTCTGATATGCATGTCTGCCCCTGTGTGGAACAGGTAGCCTCCAACCCACAAGAATTGAGCACTCTTCTGAACAATCTATTTCCTCTCATTAGGGGTTAGATGTTTCGGTAGTTTACCTACTACTAGGTAATTGGCAACATCAGCATACCAGGGTGTTTGAACAGAAACAGCAAACAGATGCTCATCCGGAAATTGATCTTCAACTGTTGCTGCATCAATTCGCTTTAGCATTCTTGAGAGAAAATCGACTACAGGGTTTTCTTTTCCAGGTCGATCCTTGATTGTAATATCAAATTCCTGCAATAAAATCAGGCATCTATTTATTCTGCTATTTGTGATAGGATTTTTTGCTAAATATTTGATGGCAGAATGATTTGTATACAAGATAACAGAGTATCCAGTAATGTACTGTCTAAATTTATTGACAACATTTATTACAGCTAAAAATTCTTTCTCAGTAACAGTGTAGTTTAATTCAGCAGGGGATAAATTTTTGCTAATATAATAAATTGCATATGGTTTTTTATCCTCTTCCTGCCCAAGGACTGCTCCAATGGCTGTATCTGAGGCATCAGATGATATCTGAAATGGAAAATCCCAATTTGGTCCTCAAAGGACTGGGGCTGTGGACACAAGCTTCTTTAGATCCTGGAAAGCACGTTCACATTTCTCTGTCCAGAGAAAATCAATGTTACCAGTTAGTGCATACGGAGGTGCAACAATATGCGAAAAATGTTCTATAAACCTTCTATAATAACCAAAAAATCCAAGAAAATTGCGTACCTCCGTTTGAGTGGTAGGAGTGGGAATAAGAAAAATTATTTGGATTTTGGCTGGGTCTACCTGAATGCCAACTGCTGAAATATAGTGTCCAAGAATAAGTCCTTCAGTCATCATCATATAGCATTTTTCATCGCTTAAACAAAGCCTGGTAGCAATGCAGCGTTGTAGGACTTTTTCCAGTGTATCCAATGCTAGATCGAAATTGTCTCCATATGGTGTAAATTCATCCATGTATACTTCAAGTCCTTCATTTATTAAGTCTGCAAAAATGCTGAGGATAGCCCTTTGGAATGTGGCAGGAGCATTGCATAAGACAAAAGGTAGAATTCTGTAGGCAAATGTTCCCCAAGGACAAGTAAAAGTGGTTTTGTCTTGGTATTCAAGGGCAATCTGGATCTGATTGTATCCACTGAAGCCATCTAGGAAAGAAAAGAATTTCTTTCCTGCCAAAGTGTCTAATACTTGGTCGATGAATGGGAGAGGGAAGTGGTCTTTTTGTGTTGCTTTATTTAGTTCTCTGTAGTCCACACAAATTCTCCATTTCCCATTCTTTTTTGGTACCACCACAAGCAGAGACCCATTTACTATTGGAGATAGGATAGATGAAGTTGACATCTAAAAGTTTTTGAAGTTCAGCTTTTACCACATCTTTTAGATGATGACTAAGTCTCCTCTGAGGCTCGCGAACATGTCTCACATTTTTTTCTATGTAAATGTGGTGGGTACATAATTGAGGGTCAATTCCTTTCATATCAGGATAGTCCCATGCAAATGCTTCTTTATATTTCCTCAACAGATGGATGAGCTTCGTTTCTTGTTTGGAGGTGAGGTTGGCATTAATGTTTAAGGTTTTTCCCAGTTTGATTTCCACAATTTTACTATTTGCAACAAAGGTAACAGGTATCATTTGATCATGTGTATCTTTAAGAGGATCTTCTTCTAATTCGTTATCGAATGCTACCTCTATCATGTGACGCTGTGTGCGGGATCTGGATTCAGTTTGACTAATAAATTTATTAATGGCATTGTCCTCTATCTAATCTTTAAAATCAAGTGCCTCTTGTATAGTTAATGGAGATATAATGTTGTTAGTAAGGTATGATACAGGGTGCTTATTAGTTTTGATCATTGTGACACTTGGTTGTGCTAGAGGATATAAGGCTAAGTTCTTGATATTCACTCCCCTCGTTATGGTCATATTTCCTTGTCGGCAGCCAATATAGGCATTGGTAGTTGCAAGCCAAGGTCTTCCTAAAATCAATGGGTGTCCATCAAGTCGACTTTTGGGATTTATTACCAGAAAATCAGTCGGAGATTCCCAGGAGTCAACAGATACCATGACATCATGTAGCGTGCCTTCTGGCCTAACCACAGATCGGTCAGCCAGCTCTAACAAGGTAGAGGTGGGTTCTATAGATGTAATGCCTAGATTTTGGCAAGTAGTAGTTGTTAAGATGTTGATTGCAGCTCCTAGATCAACTAAGGCATTAGGGAAAGTTTGACCATAAATTTGTACAGTGACTATTGGATCTCCTGGGTCTTCATATTTAATGGGAGTTTCTTTTCCTGATAATAAGTCAGATAGAGTGCCAACTACTTGGACTCTTGGATTGTTTGCTGCATTCCTCCTTGGTTTCTTTACACACAATTCTTTGATAGTCTTTGCATATATCGGAATGTCTTGAATGGCTTGGAGGAATGGAATTTTTATGTACAAATTTTGTAATTCTCCCAGAATTTCAAAATCAGGATATTGTGTAGGTCGAGGTATGATTAATCATTCTGGGAATGGGGGAGAGGATGTGGTTGTTTGGTTATGAGCTTTTTGTTTGTTCACATCCTCTTCTTGTGACAGATGTTCTCTGGGTAACTGATTTTCAACATCGGCTGTCTTTTCTCCCTCAGTTTCAATAATACGCCCAGATCTTAACTGAAGATCATTACACTCCCTCAGATCAGTTTCTATTTCTGATGTTTCTATTATTTGGACAGATTGGACCAATCTGTTATTTGGATTGGGGTTGGGTTGGGCTGGGAGTTGCGGTCTCAGATTAGACTGGGGATTTTGTTGTAAGGCTGGCAGTGTAGGTTGAGGGAGCGACATGGTTCCTACTGGCTGATGCATCGGTCTTTGCCAGTTTGTCTGCCAGGCTGAACTTTGTGAAGTAGGCGGATTCCATTGTGGTGGGTATGTGTTACTTTGCCAATATGGTGGAGTATAGGGAAAATTCAACCAACCAGATGGGCTTGCCTGATTCAGCCACGAGGTTAATGAAGGAAATGACTGAGGTGACTAGTTTGGGGGCGGGGGTTGGGACTGACTTTGCCACATATTATATTGTTGAGCATTATACTGCGGAGACTAAAAAGAAGAGGTTGGGTCCAAAAACATACCAAATTGTCGCAACTGCCACTGACAGCGCTGCTTGAGCAAATATACCGATTATGGCTCTTCTTCTGCTTCCTTATATACTGCTTTTAATCCGGGAAGTGAGGGATAGCTTTCCATAAGGTGATCTTTTGTGCAGATGGCACATGTTCAGACTGCATCTAGTGGACACTCCTTATGGCTATGTTTCTTCCTGCATCGGGAACAGAAGATTGCCAAATTTTGTTCTGCCTCCATTTGCTTCTGCTTGGCCTGCATAACATCAAGTTGTGTAGTTAGCGTCCCTAGTATATCAGTTTTAAAATTTTCCAATAGATTTCCAACTTCTTCACATGTTACTTCTTCTGTCAAAATTTTATTATCTCTTACAAACCGATCATGTTCTGTCGGTTTCAATCTTGTGCTGCCTCTCAAACTCCTGATACATAAGTCAATAATGTCAGCAAAATTTTCCTAATAAATATCTCATTTTCCCATAATATTTAATGTTTCAATCCATTGTTCCTTCATGCCCCTAATTAATGTTGTTTTTAACACATTATTAGGTAAAGGTAGTGATGCATAAGGAGATCTTTGAAGATTATACTGAAAACGTTCCACATACTCCTCTAATGTTTCATTTGGTCTAGCTACCATCTGGAATATTTCATCCTTTAGTTCTCTAGACCTGTAATAGTCCTGATATTTCTTTAGAAAAGATTCTTTCATTTGATCCCAGTTATTTATAACCCCGCCACCTAATCCCATAAACCATCTTAAGGCAGCCCCTTTTAATGTAGAGGGAAATAATTTTAGTTTCTGGGGGTCGGTGGTGTAATCATATCCCCTACACCATCGAATTCAAATAGAAATGCATCTGGATCTTCTGATGTAGGACCGTGGAATGTAGGGATATGTTGAAGAGGTATTGCTTTCATGGGCGCATTTGTTGCAGTATCCACTATGGGGTATTGCAATGTAGAGGTTTGGGTGTTTGGCTGGTTTTGAGCCATTTGGTCGAATATATGCCAATAACCTTCTGGGATATCTAGGAGGGTATTCCTAGGTTGAGAAGGAATGGCTTTAACAGGAATGGTTTTAATAACACTTCCTCTGTCTGGGATAATGAGAGTGCCTAATGTCTGAGGAGATTGAGTTTCTTCAATAATGATTTTTGCAGCACTTCCCTTGTCTGGGCTATTTAATGGCTGAGTTGTCCCAAGAGGAGACCTTGGTTCCTCAGTTTCCCCTATTTCTCCTCCTCCCTCACAAAGATTGCTGAAATTCCCTTCTTGCAATAGTTCTAGAGTAGAATTTTTAATTTCTTAAAAGTCCTGCTCTTCAGTTTGACTATGCACCTCAGCAAAGGCTACAGATGGTGATCCTGTGGCCTGAAGGGAACTAGTAGGCTGTCTAGAAATAACTTTTTGGGTCCTAATGAAGGCTGAGATTCTGCTTTCTTAAAGCTTTCGTCTATGAAGGTTGATCGGCCAAGGGTCACCAGCCCCTTAGCTTTTTCTGGCTTGGGTAGAGGTTTGGAATTCTTTTCTGGCTTTTTCTGCTTAGTCATGCACACAAATCAACTGCTGGATTCTACCCAAACAAAACAGCAGCAAATCTGTAGGAAAGCGGCCAGGGGAGCAGGGCTATTACATGCTCCACACATAGGTTCTTACCTTCTGTTTTTAAAACCCAATTCTTTCCTAACAGGTTCTTACACTACTCTGAAAAAAAAAAATGGCTACACTCTTTCCCCGGCAACGGCGCCAAAATGTAGAGCTATAAAAAGGGTCTCTTTCACCTCTAATTACCTCACATTAGTTGTCAATACAGGAACGTTTTGTTATTTCAAAGAGTGTCTTAGTCTGAGGCTACCATTTGCCAGAGTAATGCTAGTAGTACAGTGTTCAGAAATACAAGAGTAAACGGATGCTTGTTTATAGCAAACTACTTCAAAAGATTAAACTACACATTCAGAAAACTAAGCAAGTTATCAGTCAAGGGTTCAGTAGCAGTAACTCATCCCTTTGTAAACTGATGGAACTAAGGTAAATCAGAGAACAGATCATGGATCTGGGAGCCAGGCAGTAAATGTCAGTGCTCACTACAACCCTGGATCGTTCTTCACACCAAAATAACAAAGGATAGGAAATAGAATGGAAGATAAGAAATGGAACAACGAAATAAGAAATAGAACAACAAATCTGAAATGGAACAACAAATATGAAATAGAACAACCAACAGGAAACTGTAACAACAACTAAGTCTAGCAAACAGTAACACCTTAGTCTACAAGATCAAATGCACGAATCGTGACCTACAGGAATCAAATGGCAATCCTTCACTCTTAAGGACGAATTGAACAACACACCAAAATGGAACAGCTCTGATTAATGATGAATTATAGAACAGCACTTCAAAACCATATATGCACACGGCACACCTTAATAGTAGCCTGATCTCGGTAAACCAGTTATCACTCTTAGTTATAAAATATTACGACTGTGTTTCAAAATGGAACAACAATGTCTATAGATCCAACAATCGTAAAGAACATAATTGCTAAGATGAATTCCGTAATATCAATGAATAAGTGCACAGCACAGAGGCTCTGTAATTGAATAGCAACAATATTCTGTAAAGACTGACAGTATTATATCAACACTTAGAAGAACAGTGATACGTTGCAGAGTCAATGCAATAGTTCTGTCTCAGTAAAGTAAACATAACAGAGCATGTGATGTAAACTAACAAAACACATCAGATTACCAAATAATGTTGATAAGCAAACCACGCATAAACCAAACGTAATAGTACAGGAGCAAGTGTCCTCCAGGGCCGGGCCCTTAGCCTCCAGGGGTACACCGCTTGAAGTTATTCCAGACTCAGGGATGAAATAGCAACCGAGTTTGTATTAATGCATAAAATGGAATTACAGTAGATCAGTTCTCAACGAGACTCGATGATCAAAGTTTCAATCTTCAGAGAAATTACATAAAACATAAGGATTCGACCCCCTCGAGCTAACAGTGCTGCCCCTTTTATAATGATGAAGGCGGAGATGTCTAGGTGCAAAAATAGTTAAAGCAGCGATCCCTCAGGATCAAAGGATCCTGAGGGATTCGCCGAACCATTAGTTCTCAGTTATCTCCTTTACTTCTTGTGTCGAGTTGACATCTCGACTTCCTTTCCAAGGCTGATTCGCTTTGATCTGTTTTGCCTCGTTTGCATACGGTTCCCCGTCAAAGGGACAGCGGTTAACCCGACCTTGTTCTTTCCTTCAGCACGACAGTCTTTTGTTTTCCCTTCTTTCTGCATAAGAAAATGACAATTATCAGTGTTTCTGCTTTGCACATTAATCTCACAGGTTTCATTACAATTCCTTATCATTTTCCTAGTTCATGATGCAAAAGGTTTGTAAGTTCTAATGAAAAGATGCTGAAATAATTACCAAAAACATACGTTCTTTAGTACTCCATAATTGTGATGGGACATTGTGCAAGGAATGAGATAAATAGGATTAGGATTGCAAAATTGAGAACTATAGGGAACAAGGGATGACCATGATGTCCATTGGAACTGAAAAATGCACAATAAGGGAAGGCTCATCAAGGTTCTACATAGTGGGAAAGTCCAAGATACAAGGGTGATAAGCTTGCTCACCTAGGATGTGCAATGTGTAGTGCTCAAGGAAGAGGAAGAAGGGATTGAGTAGTTGAGATCTATAAGGAAAGGGGGATGACCCTACTCTCCAATAGAACTATGCAATGCATAGTTAAGGCAAGGCAAGAAAAGGCATTGTATAGTTGAGCAAGTGAAGGACATAAGGTAAGAAAGGTTGTGCACTCTAATTGTGTAGTGCATAGTAATTGAAGAGGAGGCTTAGGGGACTCCATAGTTGGGCATTGTAGGAGCCTTGAGATGACCCCACTATCCACTACAACTACCTAATGCACAATACAGGGCAGGAGGGATCATCGATTTCTTAGTCGGAAAGACTAAGCAACAAGATTAAGGGTATGTACTTTTAGGTTTCTCAATGTGCATTTGGATGAGGTTGTATTCAAGGTGGGTATAGTGCACATGTATGATAAGTAAGGATTCCATCACTAAGGCTCAAGATTTTTTAGTGCATTCATTACTTTGACTAAAAGATTAAGTGTGATCGTGATTTGTGCAAGATTTGAGGATAGGGATGAACTCCAAAATTGACTAAGTGTGAGATGAATAAGACAAGAGAGTAAGATCATATAACAGGTCTTGAACATTATCACACAAACATATACACCCAAGGACATGACAAGAAGACACGCAACACCCAAAACCACTAAGTGTACAGTGAAATGATAGTAAAATTATACTTATCTCCAAGTCCGACACTTAAGATGTACATTTACGACACAAGTGTTGCAATGCAACGAAAATCTATGTTATGCCATAAGAATGTGTCTACTAAATGTCGCAATCATAAATAACGTCAACTAGTGAAGGAGAGTCAGTTGGAGCTTCCTTTATGAGGTGCTCTTAAGATGTGTGAAAACAATTGAAAATAATACATGCAAGAGTCAAAACAACACTTGCAAACACAAAGAAAGCACGAGCGACACATGAAAGAATGAAAGTAGGCAAAAGTGACACTTGTAAAATGTAGAGAAAGCAAAAATGGGCATGTAAGAGAAAAATAAATCAAAAGAGACACTTGTGAAAGAAAAATTGATAGTTGACTAACTCACCCAAATGATGGGGCATTTGTAACCATGGATGAGAGAATACTCCTTATACTCCAATAGTGAAAATATCTCAAAAGAAAAAGATGAACATAAGGATGAACTTTGGACTAGACTCTTTATACAGAGAGAGTGGATATGCAATTAGAATTAAGATTGGTGAGTTCTCTTAGTGCATGTCGGGAAACTAGGATCCAAAAGTGAATTTACTAATTTGAAGAAGTATACTCTCACTTTCAACAAAGTGTGTGCAATCACTATCTGCAGAGGATTCCCTCACACTGTCTCTATGCATAAGTATTGCGTAGTCTTTGTCTCTAGGAATTGTGCAAGTACTGATATCAAGGACTGCACAAGATCTATCCACAAGGATTGTGCAAGCACTTTCATCAAGTATTGCACAATCACTAGTTTTGGAGAATTCACAATCACTAGCATTAGGTACTACACAGCAACCATCATCAAGGACTGTGTAATTCTTGACTTCCAAGGATACACAGTGACTATTAGGCTTTCTTAGAAGAAGTTTTCAATGGAGGCATGACAAGGTAGGCATGTAAAAGCAAGTCACTTCGACGCTTATAATTCTCAAAGGAAGACTTGAACACCTGAGAAACATGACTAATCATGACGTTAATGACTTGAATCAAAGAATGTCATGACCATAAGGAGGCTCCAAAATTTGGATGTGGGAAAAATTTTGGAGGGTTCTTATTGGAACGATAATACTTGGAAAGACATTAAAATAACTCCAACTTCTTTGTTTAGGTCTCACATTAAGTATGAGGTCTAGCCTTCTAGAAGTATTTTCTCATCTGGTTGATCACTCTAGCTTGTTTACTTAGCCCAGTTATATATGAAGTTTCTTATATTCCTCTCATCGGCTTAACTTATTTCAAAATACTAGCCAAACTTCAATGATTTCAATTACGAGGTAGGAGTATATCAATTCCATAATTTTAAGATGTCCAGATTTTTATTATCATCTTTGTTGTTGCTCTGTTGCTCTGTTGCTAGTAGACTTATTCAATACCCTAGTAGAGTCACTTCAAGGAATCACAAGCATCACTTCACTTCCAGTGAGCCTGTTCAGTACCCCAATGAAGTTTCTTACTTCACCTCTCTATGTATGAATCCTTTCTCTTCGTTCACACTTTGTTTTATTTTATTTATTTATGCTCATTAGAAATTTATGGGAATTTATTTCACCAAGGGAGGAAGATGTATCCTGACTTGTTTAACAAGCAAGATAGGTTTTTCCATGTTTTTCAGAGACTCTTATATATACACATCTAAGCTTAGTTAGCTCATTTGATTTTTCCACATTTCCCCTCTACTTGACTAAGCTAACATGTTGGAAGATTGGATTATTGAGATTAGGGTCTACAATCTGAACTAGGGTTTGAGTTAGGTTTTGGCATTAGTAACCATGGCGGGTCATGGAGGAGGGAGTTATGCTCCCTCCTACAGTCAAATAGCCACGAACAGAAGAAAGGAAACTGATCTGCATTGCTTCAAGAAACCAACGGAGGTGATATCTGAGGATACTAACACAGGAAATATCAAACCCCACGACCAGAGAGAAAATCATGAGGAAGATAGTAGGGAGAAGAGGAAAGAGGGAAGCAGTCACCAAGCTGCACCTTTGAGGGCGATAGCGGTCTGCAAACCCAAGTTGATCATTACTCCTCGGGTCATTTTTAGTGACCGAGTGTTATAGATGCACATAGATCACATGGTGGAACACGCGATCATATGGAAATTTATGGGGATTTAATTGATGGAGAAGGCCTTACATGCATGGATAAGGAACCACTGGAAACCTAAAGGGGAAATAAACCTTCACCTTGGATCCAAGGGCTTCTTTACGGTGGTGTTCACAAGCTTAGAAGATAAAGACAGAGTGTTCGAGGGAGGACCCTATTTTTACGTTGTTGCAGGCCTTTACATGCGACCATGGGTGATGAATTTTGTCCCAGAATGAGAAACATTCACTTCAATACCGATATGGATAAGACTATACTCCTTTCTAATGGCACAAGTGTCCTCAAACACGTAATTTTATTAATCAGAAAAAATAGTTACATAATTTGATTTTGTAAGATTTTACACCCGAACAACTAAACACTCTTGCAATGAGATATTTATAAGCTCCATGTCCTAACTACCTCTAATTAAGGATCACTTATTAAATGGCAAGTGTCCATTTACAATAAATGCTATTCAAACCAACTAGCTAAGAAATCTCCTAAAATAGAGCCTAAGATACGACACATTTGGAGAGTCATATCTAGTTACAACAATATGCTAATTCTAAAAGTCTCCATTAAATAATTAAACATTCTAGAATAATAATTATTAATTTAATATCTTAAATTAATAATTATTTTATTCTAATTTTATAACCTACGATAAAATTGTATTTTTGGATCATCTAACATTCCCCCCTATGATCCAAAGATACATTACAACAGATGCCAAGTTCATCCCTGAACTTAGTAAATTTTATTCTGCCAAGCGGTTTCGTAAAAATGTCGGAGATCTAATCTTCAGAAGGACAATAAACTAGCTTGAGGACATCTTTGGCAATGAGAGATCTGATATGATGATACTTGGTGTCCACATGCTTTGTCTTTGAATGAAAAACTGGGTTCTTGGCAAGTTTGATGGCTGACTGGCTGTCAATGAATAATGATGTAGCTTCTGTCTGAGAAATGCCCAAGTCCTGCAAAATTCTGCGCAGCCAAACAATTTCACATGCTGCTTCCCATGCTGAAATGTACTCTGCTTCTGCTGAAGAAGTGACCACTATAGCTTGCTTCTTACAACTCCAAGATACTGCTGCTAACCCCATGTTCATTAAGTAACCTGATGTTGATGCTCGATCATCAATACTCCCAGCAAAATCGGCATTGAAGTATCCACCAAGTACAAAATTTTTAGTCTTTGTGTAATCACCTGATGTCCTACTTGTTGAATCGTGACTAAAAAAAGCAATTTTTTCTTAAAACTGGGTACATACCATACATTGGAAATCATTTTTTCTCCAATGCCAGGGAGAAAAACTTTAACTACTCCTTTTCCATAAGGAGTATGTTTTGTATCATCAACAAGAAAAATGGAATTAAGTTGGCAATCTTGAAAACTCTAGAAAAAATCATGTCGACAAGTCATGTGCTGAGTGGCCCCAGAATCCAAGATCCAGGCATCTTCATAGTCACTTCTAAGATGGGATGAAAGTTGTAATGTTGGCGAGGAAGTAAAAACATATTCTGAGTTATCATCATTTTGATCATTTGCAAATTGCGTTGAATGTTGTTGAAACTTGGGAATTTTATTAAGTGAAGTTCGACAATTTTCAGCATAATGGCCAAGTTACATCTTCGACACACAATTTGACTTAAGTCTCTTCCTCTTCCTGAATATTATCCTCTGCCTCTGCTTTGAATTCTATGTTGAGATTGTCCTCTACCTTGATTATTATTTCCTTGTCCTTGAAAATTTCCTCTTCCTTGGTTGTTACCTTGAAAATTATTCCTTCCTGAACTGTTGCCTCTGTTAAAATTGTTTCCTCTGCTTTGGCTTCGACCTTGACTTTGTACATTATGTGCTACTTTATTTCGATTCCCTCTGCCTCTGCCTCGAGAACTGTCTACTGATGATTTACTAGTGCTGGCCTCTGTGAGAAAAACACCTTCACCAACTTTCTTCTTCTTCCCAAAATTTTTATCATGTTGAGTCAACATTTCACAGAGTTCATCAAAATTTAGTTTCTCTAATATCCCAGTTACTTGTAGAGTCTCCAAAATGCGTGTAGGAAGAAGGAAGACCAGCAATTACAATTGTTACCATAAAACTATCATCAATTGCGGGAAAACTAGCATTAATAATTTCCTGCCTAATATTCTTAAGTCTTGAGATATATTCAAGAACATCACCGCCTTCAGTTAATTTTTGTTGCAACAATTTTAATTATAGATCAACTTTCTTTGATTCAGGCTGAGTATCAAAGAGATCTTTAAAAATTTTCAAAGAAGACCATGCATCTGTAGCATTTTCTATATGGACATACATTTCATCATTCATAGAAGATTTAATAAGAGCTAAGGCTTTAGCATTCTTGACTTCCCATTTTGCTAGTGCAACTGCATCTGTGGGTTTATTCGGCTTAACATCTCCATCACATATTCCTTGCCATAATTCATTGTAAATGAGAGTGCTTTCGATGAGACAGTGCCATGTTTTATAGGATTTTGTGCCTTCAAGTCTGTCGAAATCAGAAAACAAATTAATCGACTTAGACATTATAGTGTTAAGACTTCACACCATGAATCAAGCTCCAAAAAACTCAAGATGCGCAACACAACAGCAACACACGACGCAAGAAACTAACTATCGAGGCTTGGCCTTGACCCTTGAATAGTCGTCAAAACAGGAGAAAATTGACTGAGCTTTGCACTTGGCTCTAGTCAATTTCTCAAATTTTTACAAGGCAACTTTCAAAATTGATTTTTACAATGGTGCTTTTGCATAATCTGGTAAAAAATTACCCCCCCCCCCCAAAGTAAAATTACTTTGAGTTACAATCTGATGATCCCAATTAAAAATAACTTCTTGAAAACAAATTACCCAACACACCTTATCTCTCCAATTTACAAATTACAAATAAAAATCTCCTTATTACTCCAAATGAAATTATAAATCACCTTATAGCTCCATACAATAAATTCCCAACATTAAAAAACATATCTCTCCAAAATACAAATTACAAACAAGGGAAAAAAAACTTATCACTCCATTGACATTGGCATTTTAAACTCATTTATTTTAATTGCCAATGGCAGACTGCAACACGAAGTCCAATATCTTCAATCTTGTAGTCTGAATAATTGTGAAATACGGATTTCAATCCCAGGTCCTTTGAGCGAAAAATCACATATCCATCTTTTGCAAAAATCCAGCAGTCGTGCCACAATTCATGGAGTACATATAAATCGATATCTTTGACAATTTAATAGTTCTGGCAAGCGGATCCAAAAAGTACAGGCGAGATCCACGGTCCCTTTCAGTCCAAGACATGCTGTTTATTTTACAAAGAGACTATCAAGTGCTAAGAAGGCGTTACCACAAGGTGCTGGGCTCGAATCCGAGTGGTATTACGGAGCTGGACAGAGACCGGGCCTGGCGTGGCATGAAACGAGGCAATAGATTTGTGGTCGTTAAATCAAGGACTCCGCAGGAACCATATACTGATGATTGTCCAAGGCTGCTTTCAAGGTAATACCATGAAGATCACTAATCCAAAAATCTCCGACCCCTCTGCAATCTTAAAATCACTGTGCTTTTCTGCTAGCTTTCGTGTAAAACCGTTGTTCTTAAATTCAACTGAATGCTGGTCCGCTACATGAAAAAACACTAACAAAAAAATGTTGGTTCTGGTCCACAATCTTTTGAGGGAAATTAAATATTGTAAAACGTTGTTTTAAATTGCAGACAATGAAATTCGATGCCAATTAAAAACGCTTCAACAAAATCATAAGTCAATGCCAATGAAACCGCTAGAATATAACGCTGGTTCTTATTGCTGGAGGATGCTGGTTCAAATGCAGACCACAAAGCTGAATCGATGACAGAATGCTTAACGCAGGGGATTTGAGCATAAATTGATGTAAACCACTCATAAAAATGCAAAATTGATTTGAATGTTTTGAAAGGACTTTAAAAACAATTAAAATATACAGCGTTGTCCCTTTTTTTTTATTCACTCAAACAATTTGAAAATGTCACACAGATTTGCATTTGCTGCTTTAAAAAAAGATTTTAGAATTTGGAGATCTAAAATCAAAAAAAAAAATTGCAAATTTCATACCAATCTTTTGCTGATCACTTCAACGGAGTTGAGTTTTCCATGATCTGATAGAGCTGGAATCTCTTCCTCAAATCAATTGCAGCATTACTGGAGCTCTGATACCACAATAATGGCAGAAGTGTCCTCAGACACATAATTTTATTAATCAGAAAAAAATAATTACATAATTTGATTTTGCAAGAGTTTACACCCGAACAACCAAACACTCTTGCAATGAGCTATTTATAAGCTCCATGTCCTAACTACCTCTAATTATGGATCACTTATTAAATAACAAGTGTCCATTTACAATAAATGCTATTCAAACCAACTAGCTAACAAATCTCCTAAAATAGAGCCTAAGATACGACACATTTGGAGAGTCATATCTAGTTACAACAATATGTTAATTCTAAAAGTCTCCATTAAATAATTAAACATTCTAGAATAATAATTATTAATTTAATATCTTAAATTAATAATTATTTTATTCTAATTTTATAACCTATGATAAAATTGTATTTTTGGATCATCTAACACCTTCCTTTAGATTATTGGCTATCGGAGTCTCTAAAGGTCGTGGGCAACAATCTAGGGCATTTTATAAAGATATCAGATGCGACATTAAGAGGCAAATATACTCCTTCACCCAGATTTGTGTGGAAATGGACCTATCTAGGGCACTCCTGGACGAGATCATCTTAGAAGTTTATGATGAAGAATGGGTACAGGCGATGGACTATGAGCATGTCCCATTTAGGTGTCGTAAGTGCCATGAACATGGGCACCTATATAGAGACTTCCCATTAAACAAACTGGAAAGCAATAAAAAAAACCACCACAAGCAAAGATCCCGAGGGTTTCACTAAGGTGGGAGGTAAGGGGAAAGGATGAAAGCGACACCAAAAGAAAATAAACGAGGATGGGCAATTGAGCCACAATAGTTTCAAAATCTTAGAAGAAGAAGTTGGAAACAACGGGGCAAACTAGAAATCGAAGACTAAAACCAATGAGAAGGACAAGGATACTAGCATGGAGGACATACAACAATAGGATGATCTACCAAGAAGTATGGATCTCAATAGGGACCATGATATGACCCCAAGTGAGGCGAGAATGGAGGACCATGAACTAGAGGATATTCTTGAGAAGGAGAACTTGGATCTAGAAAAGCTTTTAGAGCAAGGTATTACCAAAGGAGTTGACTCCCTACCAAAAGAGGAGTTTGATAGGGTTCAACAACTCTTCCTATGGAGATCCCAATTGAAGGGTTCTAGAGTCAAAATAAATCATGACAGCCAGGAAAATAGAGGAATGAAGACAATGGAGGAAACATCGAGGCACTCTTCCAAGAACCCGGGTAGGAAAAGAGGAAGGAAAAGACAAAATGAGTTGCTGAAATAATGTGGAAAACTCATGATCAACTCAAGTAAGATGAAAGATCTCACCAATTACTCTTTTACAAACCTTTCTTAATGAAGCTTACAACCTGGAACATTAGGGGCCTAGGAAGTAAAAGGAAACAAAGAAATCTCAGTAGTAGAATAAAGGAAGAAAAATCAGACATGGTTTTCATTCAGGAAAAAAGTGCTCGATGGATAAAATCAAAGAAATACATAGCAAATGGTTAAGCAAGTATGAGTATCTAGAGGCCAGGGCAGACAACTCGGCAAGTGGGGTCCTAATGCTTTGGGATCCCCAAAAACTTGGAATCTTGGATGCAGAAGCGTCCAGGAACTATCTTTCGCTGGTAATACAACCTGTGGGTGATAAGGATATTTACATGATTACAAATGTCTATGGTCCTCAAAAACTAGAAGACAAACTCAAGCTTCTCACTTCCCTTGAGGAGCTAAGAGAGAGATATCTTGATATGCCCTGGATTCTAGCAGGGGATTTCCATATGATTAAATCTCTTACAAAGAAAAAATATGGCACCAGAACACTAGGCAGAGAATCCATTGCCTTCTAGAACTTCATAAATAACATGAGATTAGTGGATGATGAAAAAATAAATGGCACTTTCACCTAGAACAACAAGAGAGGAGGGGCTTCTCAAGTTGCCTCTAAACTAGATAGATTCATGATATTAGAGGACCTATTTCAAACAAGCCCTGACATGTCAGCTTTAATCCTTCATTTTGAAAGCTCATACCATTGGCCTATCTAGCTTGAAGACACTTTTATGGGTACACCAAGGAACATACCGTTTAGGTTTGAAAATGTATAGCTCTCTCACCCTGACTTCACCAGCAATATTGATAAATGGTGGATGGAGGACTTGCCCTTTCAAGGCACCAAAATGTTCATGGTACAACAAAGACTTAAACACATCAAAGCCAGACTCAAAGAATGGAACAAAAAATAGTTTGGTAACATTTTCAAAGCCAAAAAATAAGTTTAACAGAAACTTCAGGGGATTAATCAGCTCATGATCATGGATGGTTTCACCGAGGAAAGGAAAACTCAATCTGATTCACTTCAGCAGGAATGGGATGATAGGTGCAGGCAAGATGATATTTTCCAGAGACAAAATTTGAGAGTAAAATGGATCAAAGAAGGGGAAAGAAACAAAAAGTTTTTTCATAAATCAACTTTGAGTCACATGTCAGATAATAGAATTTTAAAACTCAAAGATTCTCAAGGGAAAGAGTTCGTCACCCACAAAGAAATGGAAATTGTCCTAGTACAACACTTCCTCATCATTACAAAGGAACCTCTCTTAGACAGGTCACAGTTCATCAACAAATTCACAAGGAATATTCCCAGCTTTTAAGAAGGGAAGAAAGTCATAATCTTAATAGGCCAGTGTCTGAAGATGAGGTCAATGAAGTTAACAACGAGATGCAAAATGGGAAAGCTCCTAGCTCGGATGGACTCAATGTGGAATTCTTCAAAGCATGTTGGAAAACGGTCAAACAAGACATCCTTAATGTAGTGGAAGACTCAAGAAGATCTAGTTCGGTCTTGAAGGCTCTCAATGCCTCTTTCATAGCTTTGATTCCAAAGCAGGAGAAAGTTATGACACTAGACAGATTCATACCCATAGCTTTATGTAATGTGGTGTATAGAATTATTTCCAAAGTGATCGCTAATAGACTCAAGCCCCTTCTTCCAGCTCTTGTCTCAGAGGAGTAAACTGGTTATGTGGAAGGAAGACAGATCCTCAACAACATCCTTCCAGCTCATGAGATGGTACACTCTCTTAAGAGCAATAAGCAAGCAGGCATGATTATACAGCTTGACCTAGTGAAAGCTTATGACAAGCTAAGTTGGTCTTACATCAAGGCAGTGTTGAAAGCTTATGGTTTTGACCACAAATGGATCAGATGGGTTATGGCCCTTTCATCCATGGCTAGTTTTTCAATCCTGCTTAATGGCCCACCCTCAAGAACCTTCTTGCCTTCTAAGGGTCTAAGACAAGGAGATCCACTCTCCCCCTTCCTCTTTGTGCTCATGATGGAAGGGCTAGGTAGAGTGATAAAAATGGCAAGTGTTGAGGGAAGAATCCAAGGTTTGAAACTCACCATAGATGGAGCTACTTCAACTCACCAACAATTTGTGGATGACACTATGCTGCAGGGCATTCCCACGGTCAAGGAAGCCAAATCTTTTAAACAAATCCTGAATGACTTTGTTATGGCCGCTAGTACGGAGGTAAGCCTTGACAAATCAAAAGTTTTCTTTTTTAACATTGACATTGCTATTCAGAGAAACCTTTCCAGAAGTCTAGGATTCCAAAGGGATCAGTTACCCTCTAAGTACCTTGGAGTGCCCCTTACGGACAAGCCTCTAAGCAGTGGAGTGTGGGAGCCGGTCATTAACAAACTTCAGGATAGGGCTAGGAAATGGACATGCTAATCTTTGAATCTAGCATGGCACCTTGTGCTCACAAAGTTGTCCTGCAGGCCATACTCATTTTCATGATGTCAACTCTTCCTGCTCCTAAAGGAGTTTTGCAACAGATTAAGAAAATTCAAAGAGATTTTCTTTGGGGTAAAGGGGAAGAGAAAAAGAAATGGGCTTTGGTAGCTTGGTACAAGCTCTGCAAACCTAAGGCCCATGGAGGTTTGGGGCTTCATGACACCAAAACCCTCAACAGAGTTTCGGGTGCAAAGCTTTGGTGGAGATGGCTTAAGGAATCGACAACCCCATGGGCCAAGCTTTGGAAATAGAAATATGAAAACAATTGGTAGGAGAGGGATCATATTCGAATGTCTAGGATTATCAAGGGCTCCCACATTTGGAATATTGCTTGGGAAAATAGAGGCATTGTCCAACAGCACAGCTTCTGGGAGATCTGAGCTAGGAACTTTGTAAGATTCTGGGAGGAAAACTGGCAACAAGAACCAAACATGTTTAGGGAAGAACTAACTGATCTCAAGAATGACATTGAAAACAAAGGTTTATGCATGGTAAGTGACTTCTAGGATCAGGTAAGGAACAATGGCAAATGGAGAATATAGTAGGATCTAGGCTACAGGGAAGAGAGCCCTTTAAAAGCTCAGGGAAACTCTCTTGCAATGGACTTGGAATATAGGAAGATTTTGGTATCATCCTTGCATAACCAACTAAGATGGGGAAGAAACACAAAGGTAACTTTAACCTCAAAGAAGCCAAATGAATAGCCCTAGGGTGTGATTATCAAAACCCTGATAAGGTATGGAAGGACCTTTGGCAGCACCCGCATTGGATGAAAATAAAGTTGTTTATGTGGTTGGTTCAACATAAGAAAATTCTAACTTGGGAAAATCTTCTGAAGAAAGGTTTTATTGGCCCATCCAAGTGGTATCTATGTGGTTCACAAGAGGAGATGATGGAACACTTACTCAACCTCTGCCCATTCACCTCCACCTTGTGGGATTGGGTGGCCTTAGTCTTCAGGAAAACTGACAGGGATGGCCGCAGCATTACCAACACTTTGAAGAATTGGAGAAAAGACTTCTCAGGCAATGAGATCATCAACAAAGCTTGGACTCTAGTTACAGGATTCTTAATCTGGGATGTCTGGAAAGAACACAATGGCAGGATTTTCAAGAACAAAATTGGCTCAACCTAGAACACTATTGCACAAATATTAAGACAGTTGAAATACACTATTGGTGCCATGTTAGGGAAACCTCTTGAGAACCCGACTCTGCCCCAAGATGCTTGTATACTACTGTAGTTTGGTCTCCATTCACTAGTTACCCAGAGCATACAAAAGGATGTGAGCTAGGTAAACGATGGTAAAGACTTTTGGCAACCTCCTCCTCATGGTTTCTTGAAAATTAACATAGATGGAGCCTCTAAAGGTAACCCAAGGATCGCTGGTTTTGGCGGGGTCATCAGGGATGAGAAGGGGTGCATAAAGGACATATTCATAGTCATTTGGGGATGACCACAAATAACATGGTGAAGCTCATGGCCTTAGAGAAATGCCTGGAAATACTAATCGAGTCAAATTCTCATAATGTCATCATTGAAGAAGACTCTAAATTGGTTATTAATGCGGCCAAGAAGATTTATAATGGAAAAGAACCTGGAAATGTTTCAAAACACTGGCGACTTTTGCAGGTCTTTCAGTGCGCTCATTCCCACCTACAAACCCTGAGAATGGCTAGCTTTGTTCATGTGTGAAGAAAAGCCAATATTCTCTTAGATCATCTGGCAAATGAAGGAGTGGTTTGCAAGGAAGGCTACAGCAGGTATGCTTGGGATTCGACACCCTCAGGGAAATTTCATGAGAATTGTCAAAGACAGGTGACCAAAGACATGGAAAACTTCCAAACTATTAGGAATGAACAAGAAGGAAGACTAGTGGAAGCAGGAGAAAGCAAAAACGTAAGCCATTCTTAACCTTTGATCCACCAAAAAAAAGAAGAAGGAAAATTCTCAAAACAGAGCTTTCTACAAGGGGAGGCACTTGGTAAACACCAGGCCTCTTAGTAGGTCTCCAGCCACAGATATTGATATTATTCTTCATCAAATGGCCATCGAGTGGAAAAGTAATCCAAGGTTAACTACTCAAGTGAACCCAAAGTGTTTTAGATTAGCGGTTTATCATCTTCATTGGGTCCGAAAAGAAGGTAAAGGTCGTGTAGGTTTCCGTGCCGATATCTTGGAGGACCATCAGATCAATAGGGGCTTAATCATGTTGTTTTCAGGTTCTAAAAGTGATTAGATATTAAGTTTCAAACCGATTAAAAGGGGCGCATGTTGCCAAGATGAGAGTGTTCATGACCGTTGGATCTCACAGGATCTTGATCGAAAGGACATCGGGTTTCAACATAGGAGGAGGCTAGGTCCAAAATCGAACCCGAAGTTTTACACTTTGACTGTTTATTTACCTTGTCAGATCCGTAAAGCTGATGAAGACCGAGATCACCTTTGAAGCGAATTTTGTCGGATCACTGGGGGTCTCATCGAATGGCCATCGGGTTGGATCATGGATGGTGACTTAAATTGTAAGCCTCAGGTTGAGGGTTTCTGGTGTATTTCGGGTTGCGTAGTTGGTTATTCTTCATAGGTTCAGCCTTGGATGGTCTTTACATTTGTAAAGCCATGTAACATATACAACATTTCTTGCAGTTAATAGAAGGCTCCACTCTTATTAAAAAAGGACTAAGCTAACATGTTTAAACCAATCAATATAAATGGTCAATTCAAGGAATGAAGATCCTATGATAGATATGGGTATCGTAGACCTGCTTGAGCTTTCCTTTAGGATGAAACATGTTTTCCATACATGCATCACTGACCTTAAATATATTTAGACCCAAACAAAAAGGTAGAACAAAGATAAGCTAAGCATTGCCATATGTCACAATTTCCCTTTCGAATTTTTCCACATTACCATAGAGCCAAGCAATATGGCTTTCATACATGGTCTTATTAAAAAGAAACACAAACAAAGACATGAAATAAAGCATGACCATTGACATGACAAAAAAGAAAAAACATATGAAAGCAATGTAAAGACTAGTAAAGGGGCATGCAAAGAACAAAACTTAGAAGGAAGGAAGAATGCAAGAAAATTGTTGTAATGAAAATGTAACTAAAATGAAACTATGAAAAGAACAAAACTAAACCTAAATCCTAATCTATCTAAACTAGAAGGTCAAGGTCATGTGAAATCAAATTTCCAATGAAGTCACGAGAATTTATCCCGACCTACAAACATAAATATATAAGCAATTAGAAAAGCTATAAAACAATGTGCAAAAATAAAGATGTCAACCTGAATAACTTGCACAAGAAATTGAAGGTCTTGCCTACTGGCAGAAAGGTGTGTCATAACAACTCGTTTTAACTAGCCTACAATTTTACCTTGTTGATTAGAACAATGATCATTCAAATCTTGAAGGCTACTCATGAATGTACATTCGTTTGTTTTTTACTCTTAGCAAACATCAAGAAAGATTAGAACTTATTATCAACAACAAGGCTTGCTAGATAAGATTCCTCTAACCAATCATAGATTTGATCATAGTATCTGATAATAAAAAAAGCTTTTTAAAACCCTGAAACTCTTGGGAGAATGAACTTTCAATCAGCACAATCGAATCATAGGGATAAACTTGCAGGGAAGAGATAATTTTATCTCATTCAGAAACCTTATCAAGATCGTGAGGACCTAATGTAACCATTAAAAAAAAAATAGTGTAGAAATTATTAATTGAGTAACAGTCGTTAAAACCAGAATTATGAATAGATTAGAGGATCGACATATAAGATTCCTAATTCTCTATTGGTTCCTTTTGTATTCTATTACACATTAGACTAGTAACATGGAATCTTGGAGAATTAAAAATAATTATTGGTATTATAAATATGGAAAACCAATTAGGATACTAGGCTGACAAAAGATTAGAAGCATGTGTCAAATCAAACCCAGTATTCATATCATCATGAGGGTTTTGATCCACTGAATTATTCAAGAATTGAATGATACTCAAAAGGATCGATTGTGTTATAGAAATTATTAGATCCATAACATATACTAAAGATTTAAGAAGTTGATTATTCATGGAATAATTTGATAGGAAGGAATATTTTAGTCAGTGATGATCTCTATCTCGATAATCCAAATGATATGCTTCAAAGCTATGTACATTCGAGAAATATGTGCATTACAACCCTGGGTTAGATACAAGGGATTTACATGAAGAAGAATTCACCAAACAAGAATCTTTCACCCAATTATAAGCTTTATCTTGAGGACTAAGAAAACCAACTTCAAAATGTTGAAAATCCTTCAAGAGTGGGCTTACATCAAATGAAACAATGTTGAGAAAATAATTGTGTGAGAAAATTCTAATCTAACCTAGTTCAGGGACCTCATCAAGATTATGAGAACTTGACATAACCATCGGCGTGAGTTTAAGTGCCTTGACTTCCTAATGATTCCCTGATCCTTTAAATGTTAAATGTTAAAAAATTGAGGGTATAGTCAGATCAGCATTTGTATGAATACATTTTTCACCAATTATTTTAGCAGGATCATTATGAATCATATGGAAACTATTGGAATCAACAATTTCACCGCATGTGTCAACATCACCAAATAAATTACCCAGAATGTAAGAAAGATGTTCAGTGAGTAACACATCATCGTCTTTATCATGGGTAGCCTTACCACCTTATGTGGACTTGGGATCTAATTCGTCAGAATGTGAATCAGAAGAACATGATATATCATTTGATTTATTACACGCATCTTGACACAAGGGCTGACAAACTGAGGAAGAAATTCCTGTGAGAAAATCTTCTATAATTAGATCAGATTCTACATCAAAGCTTTGCAAACCCAAGTCTTTTTGTGAAAACAAGATATCATACAATGTACTTTGAAATTCATCAACACATATGTAAACAGAGTCATCGGAGTTAGGGTGATGGTTTCCTAAGGCGTTATCTTCGTCAAGAGTTTGGTTCCTTTTTGAATGATTACCAAGATTACAAGATTATTGATAAAATAAGAACAAAGGAACAACATCTTGACTTAGAGGAATTTGAAAGAGGGAAGAGAGATTAAATAACCTTCACTCTTCTTCTCCTCTACCTGTGGAATTTGAACACCTTGTACCTTATCACCATTTGGACCAACAAATTTAGAATCAACCATACGTAAAGAACTTGTTGGTAGAGTGGAATTATCAAGTGAACCCATGAGATGTAAATGATAGAGGATGACAATATCCCTTGAAGAAATAATACTTTCAATGATATCTAATTCTAGATTTATATTATGTACATTGATGTGATCTCGAGGAATCAATGGATCAAGCTTCACCTAAGGCTCCATGTATCTATTCCAACATTTAAATTTTTCCTAGATAAGATCTTGACCATGGGAAGAAAATGAAGGTGGGATGAATGGATCAACGGTGTGATTTTCATATTTCCCAACTCCAACATCAGCACAAGAGAACACTTTATTTGATAATGAAAAATGAGAATGAGAAGTAACAAAAGGGGTAGTAGATTCCTCCTCTGAGATTTGAGGTGTCTCGTGAATGAGAAAAGTTGGATAAATAAAATTTGGGATCAAACTTTATTGATTTTTGTTTGGAAGAATACTATCATTATAAGATGATATACCATTAATAGGGAATTTAGATTCAAAGAGATCCAAACCAAATCCCCAAACTTTTCACCCCTGAAATCCCAATCCACATCCTCTTCAGAAAATTCATAACAAAGATGAAGAAATCTATCAACAAAATCCTCTAATGATTCATCAAATTTCATTATAAGTTGACTGATCCTCCTACATGTATCTTTAAAATCATAATTGTCAAAATCATCATGAAGCTCCTTAATAAGTTGTTTGAATGAAAGAATAAAATAATGGCAGAAGTGTCCTCAGACACGTAATTTTATTAATCAGAAAAAAACAATTACATAATTGATTTGCAAGAGTTTACACCCGAACAACAAAACACTCTTGCAATGAGCTATTTATAAGCTCCATGTCCTAACTACCTCTAATTATGGATCACTTATTAAATAACAAGTGTCCATTTACATTAAATGCCATTCAAACCAACTAGCTAACTAATCTCCTAAAATAGAGCCTAAGATACGACACATTTGGAGAGTCATATCTAGTTACAACAATATGCTAATTCTAAAAGTCTCCATTAAATAATTAAACATTCTAGAATAATAATTATTAATTTAATATCTTAAATTAATAATTATTTTATTCTAATTTTATTCTAATTTTATAACCTATGATAAAAAAGTATTTTTGGATCATCTAACATTCCCCCCTATGATCCAAAGATACATTACAACAGATACCAAGTTCATCCCTAAACTTAGTAAATTTTATTCTGCCAAGTGGTTTGGTGAAAATGTCGGAGATCTGATCTTCGGAAGGACAATAAACTGGTTTGAGGACATCTTTGGCAATGAGCGACCTGATATGATGATACTTGGTGTCCACATGCTTTGTCTTTGAATGAAAAACTGGGTTCTTGGCAAGTTTGATGGCTGACTGGCTGTCAATGCACAATGATGTAGCTTCTGCCTGAGAAATGCCCAAGTCCTGCAAAATTCGGCGCAACCAAACAATTTCACATGCTGCTTCCCATGCTGAAATGTACTCTGCTTCTGCTGAAGAAGTGGCCACTGTAGCTTGTTTCTTACAACTCCAAGATACTGCTGCTGACCCCATATTCATTAAATAACCTGATGTTGATGCTCGATCATCAATACTCCCAGCAAAGTCGGCATCAGAATATCCACCAAGTACAAAATTTTTAGTCTTTGTGTAAAGAAGACCAAAATCTTTTGTTCCTTGGATATATCGAAGAACTCTTTTGGCTGCATTCCAGTGGCTGTCTCGTGGTTCCTGCATAAAACGTGAAAGAATACTGACTGCATAAGATAGATCAGGACGAGTATTTGTCAAATAAATCAAGCTGCCAATCAACTTCCTGTAAGTTGTACTGTCCACCTTTTCCCCCCCTTCAAATTTTGAAAGTTTCAAGTTTTTCTCCATGGGGGTGAGAACGGGCTTGCAATCTTGCATGCCAAATCGCTGAAGAACCTCTGTTGCATACTTACTCTGTGAAATGAAAATATGATGTGGACGTTGGAAGACTTCAACTCCAAGATAGTAGTGAAGTAATCCCAAATCTGTCATCTTAAAACCTGCTTGTAACTCCTTTTTTACCTGTGCAATATGATCATCATGATTGCCAGTGATGATCAAATCATCTACATACATAACAAGAATTACCAAATATTTTCCCTGTTGTCGCACATACAAAGTATCATCAGATTCACTGCGATGAAAACCAACTTTCTTAAGGTAATCATCCATCTTTGCATACCAAGCTCGGGGAGCTTGTTTTAACCCATATAAAGCCTTGATCAATTTGCAGACTTTATGTTCTTGTCCTTCAACTTCAAAACCTGGTGGTTGGGTCATATACACGTCCTCCTGTAAATCCCCATTGAGAAAAGCACTTTTCACATCCATTTGATGAAGTTTCCATCCTTTTTGAGCGGCCAATGCAAGTGTTAATCGGATGGTGTTCCATTTAGCTGTTGGAGCAAAGGTTTCTTCATAATCAATGCCTTCCTACTGCGCAAAACCTTTGGCGACAAGTCGTGCTTTATACTTGTCAAGTTCACCCTTCTGGTTATACTTAATTCTGTAAACCCATTTGCATCCTATGGGTTTAACATTTGTTGGACATTCAACAAGTTTCCAAGTGTTGTTATCAATTACTGCTTTATATTCGTCAACCATAGCCTGTTGCCATTCTTTATGTTTTACTGCCTCTTTGTATGTGGAAGGTTCAGTAAAATCATTTGCTATCAAGGCAAAATTGCCTTCACTTCTATGTGCCCTTCTGGTGCCAGTTTTATTCTGTTCATCAGGCTTTACATCTTTCAAAAGTTGAACTGCCCATTTCAGAAGTTGGTGCTCACTTGTTTGTGCTTCTGTAAAGTCCCCATCATTGTAAAGAGGATTAATATAAACTGATGTACGTCGTTCAGGTGAAGAATGTGGAGACTCACTGTCTGAAGAACTGCTGCTGCTTGGAGATGCGGATGAACTGCTAGAAGATCCTGATGATGTTGGTGATGTAGATGGACTCGATGACTCATCTTCAGAGGAAGGAAAATCAAGTTCATACCAATTTGGTGAAGTTGGTTGACTTTGTATTTTTCCATTTCTTTTACTTCCCTTAGTTTCTAATTTGTGAAGAAGATTTTCAATTTCTTCAGCACTCTTACTCTCTGTTTCATCAAAAATGACATCCCTGCTCACAATGAATTTTCCATTGGTCAAAAGACGATACCCTTTCTTCTCATCAGAATAGCCAATCATTGTGCATTTTAAACTTCTTGAGTCAAGCTTAGTTCGTTTTTCTTTCGGAACTAAGGCATAACACACTGACCCAAAAACTCTAAGATGTTTAACTCGAGGTTTGAAACCAAACCAAGCTTCATAAGGTGTGATTCCGTCTAAAGAAGCAGTTGGAGATTTGTTTCTTAAGTAGACAGCTGTATGAATTGCTTCCGCCCAATATGTTGGACTTAACCTCTTAAAGGTTAACATGGATCTCGCCATTCCTAACAAAGTGCGATTCATTCTTTCGACTACTCCATTTTGCTGTGGAGTGTAAACATTAGTGAGATGTCGTCTTATGCCATTTTCACTGCAATAAGTTTTGAATTCATTTGAAGTGAATTCTCCCCCATTATCCGTCCTGAGAGTACCTATCTTTTCTTTGACTTCATTTTCAACAAGTTGGCGAAAATTTTTAAACTTATCAAATGTTTCTGACTTGTTTTTCAAGAAGTAAACCCAAGTCATTCTGCTGAAATCATCAATGAATAGTAAGAAATACTTGCAACCACCAAATGAGGTTTGTAGTGGACCACAAACATCACTGTGAATTAGTTGAAGCCGCCTGTTTGCTCGCCATGAACTTGTTGGAAAAATTTCTCGATTTTGTTTGCCATAAATGCAAGCTTCACATTTTGCATTTTCCCTTTTGAATGTGGGAAGTCCTTTAACCATTCCTTGTTTCTGCAATTGAGAAAGACTCTCAAAATTCAAATGTCCATATCTAACATGCCATAGTCTGATAAGTGAAATACCTGTAGTCACTGCCCCTGCAAAATCAGAATGCCTTGGAATAACTGTCCCTTTCATCCGTAACAGTTTTCCATCTTCATAACCTGTCATAACTGTTTTCAAGTTCTGTTTCACTGAATTTATCTTCACTAAACCATCTTCCATTATCACTTGATGTCCTGCTTGTCGAATCATGACTAAAGAGAGCAAATTTTTCTTGAAACTGGGTACATACCATACATTGGAAATCAATTTTTCTCCAATGTCAGGGAGAAAAAACTTTTACGACTCCTTTTCCATAAGGAGTATGTTTTGTATCATCAGCAAGAAAAATTGAATTAAGTTGGCATTCTTGAAAATTCTAGAAAAAATCACGTCGACAAGTCATGTGCTGAGTTGCCCCGGAATCCAAGATCCAGGCATCTTCATAGTCACTTCTAAGATGAGATGAAATTTGTGATGCTGGTGAGGAAGTAAAAACATATTCTGAACTATCTTCATCTTGGTCATTTGCAAATTGTGCTGAATGCTGCTGAAACTTGGGAATTTTATTAAGTGAAGTGCGACAATCTTCAGCATAATGGCCAACTTTGTTACATCTTCGACATACAATTTGACTTAAGTCTCTTCCTCTTCCTGAAGATTGTCCTCTGCCTCTGCTTTGACCTCGATTTGGAGATTGTCCTCTACCTTGACTATTATATCCTTGTGCTTGAAAATTGCCTCTTCCTTGGTTGTTTCCTCTACCTTGAAAATTATTTCTTCCCCCTCTGTTAAAATTGTTGCCTCTACTTTGGCTTCGACCTCGATTATGTGCTACTTGATTTTGATTCCATCTGCCTCTTCCTCGAGAACTATCTGCTGATGACTTACTTGTGCTGGCTTCTATGAGAAAAACATCTTCTCCAACTTTCTTCTTCTTCCCAAAAGTTTTATCATGCTGACTTAACATTTCACAAAGTTCATCAAACTTTAATTTCTCTAATTTCCCAGTTACTTGTAGAGTCTCTAAAAAGTGTGTGTAGGAAGAAGGAAGTCCAGCAATTACAATTGTAACCATGAAGCTATCATCAATTGCGGGAAAACCAGCATTAATAATTTCCTGCTTAATATTCTTAAGTCTGGAGAGATATTCAAGAATATCACCATCTTCAGTTAATTTTTGTTGCAACAATTTTAACTGTAAATCAACCTTCTTTGATTCTGGCTGAGTATCAAAGAGGTCTTTAAAAGTTTTCAAGGCAGTCCATGCATCTGTGGCATTCTCTATATGTACATACATTTCATCATTCACAGACGATTTAATAAGAGCTAAGGCTTTAGCATTCTTGATTTCCCATTTTGCGAGTGGATCTGCATCTGTGGGTTTATTCGGCTTAACATCGCCATCACATATTCCTTGCCATAATTCATTGTAAATAAGTGTGCTTTCAATAAGACGATGCCACGTTTTATAAGATTTGGTGCCTTCTAGTTTGTCGGAATCAGAAAATAAGTTAATCAACTTAGACATTTTTGCAATGAAGAGACGCACCAAGAAGTAGAACAGAAAGGACAAGATAGTCAACACAACAGCAACACACGATGCAAAAAACGAACTATCGGGGCTTGGCCTTGACCCTCGAATAGTCGTCAAAACAGGAGAATATTGACTGAGCTTTGCACTTGGCTCTAGTCAATTTCTCAAATTATTACAGGGCAACTTTCAAAATTTGACTTTTTACAATGGTGCCATGCACAATCTGGTAAAAAAATTTTACCCCCCCTCAAAGTAAAATTACTTTGAGTTACATTTATCTCCTTCAAAAAATTACAAAAAAAAAACTTCTTATTGCTCCAAAAAATTACAAATCACCTTATTCCTCCACAAATATTACAATTAAAATCCAAAAATTTACACATCCCCTTATTACTCCACAAACAATAAATTAAAACACCCCATATCTCTCCAAAATACAATATTAAAAAAATCTTATCTCTCATATAAATATTCTCACTAAATCTCTCATGGAAACACTCCACTCATTCTCTCACATTCCACTTGCTATCTCTCCAAACTTATCACTCAAACTTATCACTCCAAAATAATTTTTACAATTTAAAACATACCTTATCTCTCCATTAAAACAATTTATGATCACTCTTTAAAAAGTGTCGTTACATACTTCCCATTAAAAAATAATTATGAAAACTTTATGAAATCACTTGAGCTCACGTTTCTGGAAATGTTTTTTACACAAAAGCTTTATTATGCATTATACCCAAATGTTCAATCTTGAACGATGCACCAATATGACAGCCCTCCTTCAAGTCGTATTTATGAACTTTAATAAAAAAAACGATGCACACGGCACACGGCTTCAGCCATAGTAAGCTCATTTGAATATAGTGAAATTCTTGACCGGTAGTAAAAAAAATGACCTTGACCGCCCTCCTTCACGTAGTCTTCGGGCACGTCGCTTATGATCTGGCAACGAATGATCTGGCAACGAATCCACGCAGAGTTTTACTTTATCGCTGCAATGTCGTGGCCTTCTCAGAATTTGTACCAAGAACGCTTTGTGCTCACAAAATTACGGAGGGTTAAAGATGCATATGAACTATGTTTATTCTTGAAAACCAAACAGAATTGATTCATGGCACAGTGCACGCCTTAGCTCATACTGACTGGACGATGAACATGGAAATTTGCGACGTTATCAATACTGATCCAGGGCAAGCCAGTACATCCGAGCCGCAATTCCTCAATGTCTTTATCATAATAATCTTTAAGGCCTGTCTCAATGATCAGATTATTCCATATTGCATGCAATGTGCTCGATCGATTATACAGTTTTGTGAATCTCAAGATGATGAATTTTCAAAACTTGATGCAATGGAAACAAATGAAGCGGAGGGTTCTGCTGTCAAAAATTCATCTCTAAAGAACAGAAGAAAATTGAAAGCTCAATTTATAATAAAATCGAGGAGGATCCTAGTCTCACTTCCATTTTTTTTTAAAGAGCAGAAGAAAAGGGTGAACGCTGAGCAGAAGAAAAGTGTGAACGCTGAGCAGAGGCAATTTTTTTTTATAATAAAAAAAATGAATTTTAGATTTAAAAAATCTAAAATCAATGATAAAATTTATTTTTCTTTTAAACAAAACTGTAGAATTTCCATACCAATGATTTGCTGGCCAACTGAATGGAGTTTTCCAGGACTTTGTTGAGCTGAAATCTCCTCAAATCCACTGCAGCATTACTGGAGCTCTGATACCACAATAATGGCAGAAGTGTCCTCAGACACGTAATTTTATTAATCAGAAAAAAACAATTACATAATTGATTTGCAAGAGTTTACACCCGAACAACAAAACACTCTTGCAATGAGCTATTTATAAGCTCCATGTCCTAACTACCTCTAATTATGGATCACTTATTAAATAACAAGTGTCCATTTACATTAAATGCCATTCAAACCAACTAGCTAACTAATCTCCTAAAATAGAGCCTAAGATACGACACATTTGGAGAGTCATATCTAGTTACAACAATATGCTAATTCTAAAAGTCTCCATTAAATAATTAAACATTCTAGAATAATAATTATTAATTTAATATCTTAAATTAATAATAATTTTATTCTAATTTTATAACCTATGATAAAAAAATATTTTTGGATCATCTAACATAAAACCCGTTGGTAATGTATGACACCATAGTTTGGCATGACCTTCAAGAGTGAGGGTGAACAACTTGGCCATGAAATCCTTACAACATATTCCATTAGAAAGAAAATAAAATGAAGATATTGAATCGCATGTCCAAGGAAAATTAGTTCACCCTTACCATCAAACTTAAATTGAGACAAGTTATAAATTAGTTCCACAGGCATTGTAAGATTTTCCCTATTATAAAATCCTTGAGGATTATGATTTGGGAATGCACCATTTCAATATGTGTAACAACCCCTTGTTTATTTTCCATGTAAAAAAAATAATACCAAGGTCATGGGACACATATTCCAAGTTGAATTGTGGGTAAACATTATAGTGGCCATAACTTGTGGTTCATTAACGTCTATGGAAATTGGAAAAGGTATTAGCAAAGGAAAAGAGGAATAATTGACTTTTAATATAGGACATAAAGGAAAGTAGGAGAAAATGGATATGAAGAGACACAAATGTGCATGTAAGGGAAATTAGAGACAAAATGAAGGAAAATGAAAGAAAAAGGAGACATCAATGATAAAAAGGAATCAAAGAATCAATTCACAATTTTTGTCATTTTAGTTTTGGTTCTCTTCTTCCATACTCTTATACTCTTGCACACTTGTAGAATTCTAGCATTCACTTCGACTTGGAGAGAAGAAAGTAAAGGAAAAGGAAATAAATTTGAGGAAAGCGGAAAAGAAGGTTGGATCAACAGCTACTGCGGGGATACTTTGCAGATAATAGGTTGCATGTATGATTTCCTTATTGGTTTCTTGATGCATGGTACTTTCATGTGGTTCTTTGGTTATTTTGATATCATTGGCATGATATTGTACTAGATTGATAGTGGTTTTAGCCTTTCCTTGTCATTTCCTAGATAGCCATGGTGTTGTGGGTGCCTTGTGTTATTTTACACTTTGGATGGTTGCTAGACTTTGGATTCTGTTGAGGTGGTCTCAGGAATTTCCCAAGGGTCATGGGTGGAGATGGGATTCTCCTAAAACTCTTGATAGATGGGTGGAGGCAGGAAAATTCCTCTGGATGTGGTGAATAAATTTGGAGGCATCCAAGCTTTTTTTGGTGTTAGTGATTTCTAGATTGGTTAGGTGAATTCATTATGGTTGAGGGTTGAGGTGGTTTGGCCTCTAGAAGCCCTGGTTGGCTCTATTTTCGTTTAACCCATATGAACCCACATTCATGCTTGGAATATGGCATGGGGGTGATTGGTAGAAAGATAGATTTGGTTCAGTGTAATCTATGGTCGAGTGGTATGTGGAAGTCCCTAACTTGGTTGGCTTTTTCATAAGTAAATATAAGCTATTTTCTTATTGTGATTTATGATCACTTGTCTTGGTTATTATGTGATCTTATGGCTGATTTTTTATGGATCCTATGTTGGTTAGATGTTATTTATATGCATGATTATATGATGTGCTCTTGCTATGGATCTTGTTCATGGTTTGACAAGCGATTGGATGGTTGATGAATTCATGGGCTAACAAGTGTTGTTGCAACTGCCTTGAGAGGGAATTGGACCTTCTTGACAATTCTTTGATTTAGTTCATAATTTTATGATCAGATATGCATTCATGACCTATAGCTTCTATGTTTATCATATGTTGATGAAATGGTTATCATGTATTAGGCATGTATAGGTCAAGATCCTGCTCAAGTTATGAATGGTTGACATTGTTATCATTGCAGTTATGTTTCTGGAAACTTATAGGAAGTTATGGGTAGTGGCTTGAAGGCTAGAATAAAAGAGTGGCATAAATCTTGCCACTGCATGCACAGAACTAGGGATTTTGGTCATAACTTCATGGAGACAAGCTTGTGGGTGTGGTTATAGCCTCCCAACCGAATGGATTTTGTGTTATGGGTGCGATTGTGGAGTTAAGATAGATAAAAATGAGTCCAAACTCAGGGGTTGACTACCTGGGGTGGCTATTAGGCTCCTGAGTGTTCTATAGACTCTGAGGAATGTTAGCATGTGTTTCAGTTTGTAGGCCCCACTTTCATCACTAGAACTCGGAGGTCATGCCATATCATAGTGACACTCAGCTCATGTTTACCTTGTAGAGCTTGTCAAGGTGGGTAAATGTGGGAGAAGGTGTTACAAGATGAAGATTCAAAATATATTCGATGGGCTTAGCTTGCCATGTGGCCATCCTTCTAGCATCAATTTTTGATGGTGTTGAAAGTTCACCAACAAAGGAGGTATCCCCACTATGAAGTTCTAGTTATACCTCACACCATTTGGGATAGGAGACCCATATATATAATAGGCCTGGACACCATTATTCTTAGATATTTTCCTTGGCTGCAATTATCAAAATAAGGGATTATGCACACAACTTTTGAAACAAGAAAGTTGTCATTGTGAAGTATATGATTACAATGTATTTAAGGTACTTTTGCGGATATGAAAGAAAGAGTGAGACTCTAAAAGAAAATTAATAGTATTATCCTAAAATAGATACACAAGAGCATAGAAAGAATCATTGATTAACCTACAAATTTTGTCACAAGATAACAATGATCATAAAAGCAAGTAACAATGCACATTCAACAAGATGCATACCAAAGCCAACGAAATAGTTCATTTTCATTAGTATCTAAAAACATAAACATACACCCCAAACAGTAAAAGAATAATATTACAATCATTCATAACATATGCATGAAAGTGTGTTAGCTCTAGGAGCTTTAAATTATTAAGTGAAAGTCCCAAGATACACCATTACAATGATACAACACTAGCTCCAATAGTGGAAAGTTAAGTCACCACTTTCTCCTTAAAGAATGACCATCTCTCATATGCCAAGCTAGAGAAGCCAAGGTGAAAAAACGTACTTTTATTAAGCTATGAGGGTGTATTTATAACAAATGAGGTGAATCTACACCTCCCTTGTAAATTTTGACCTTCCCTCATGACTCTTGAGCTCCTATGTGACTTTTGAATTCCTATGTGACCTTTGAGCTTCTACATGACTTTAGAAATTTTTAGTGACTTTTAACATTCCATATGGGACCCCTAGGCTTCCACACATTTTAAATTTTCTCAATTTTGAAATTACATAATTACATTCCACAAATAATTTGGAAAAAATACATGGGACGAAACAACACTCTTGTGTTGACACTTTGATTGACCATAGTCTGGTGACTATTAGATGAAACGTGATGGCAATGTATTGATGTGAGGTCCCTTTCTCCACTTCTTTTTATTCAACTCTTGATGATTGATGTAGGATGTGCTTCATCTTCACCCTCCAAAGGGTCTAGATGAGTGTTGGAACCTTCTAAGTCAATGTGAGTTTCCATTTATCTATAGTGGTCAAAGATTCCTTTACTCCTGCATGATAACATATTTGTGTCTTGACTCCACTAGTGTCCTTCTTGTAACCTCTTCTTGCTAACCTCCTTGAGCTTCATCTTTCCATGATAGGATGACATCACTTGCAAATGAAGTTTGTTCATGAAAAGGCAATTGCAGTCCCATAATCATATATTCTATCTATGTTTGTTCATGTAACATGCTAATTGTGATGGTACATTGTGCAAGGAATGAGAGAAATGGGCTTGGGATTGTAAAATTGAGCAATGTAGGGGCCAAGGGATGGCAATGGTTTCCACTAGACCTATGTAATGCACAATAAGGGAAGTCTCTTTAGGGTTCTTCACAGTGGGAAAGTATAGAAGACAAGGGAGATCATCTTTCTCACTGAGGATGCACAGTGCTCAACAAATAGGAAGTAGGGATTGAATGGTTGAGCTCTATAAGGATTGATGGATGACACTACTATCCACTAGAAATTCATAATGTGCAAAACGTAGTACAATGCATTGCGCAATTGAGTAAGTGAAGGAGACAAGGGAAGCATGATTGTGTACTATAATTTCATAGTGCACAGTAATTGAAGAGGAGGTTAAGAGACTACACATTTGGGAATTGTAGGAGTCTTGATATGACCCTAATTTTTCACTACAACTACACAATGCACAATACATGGTAGGAGGGATAATGGATTGTGTAGTGGGAAAGACTAAGCAACAAGATTGAGGGTTTATATTCTGAGGTTGCTCAATGCGCAGTTGGAGGAGGTTGTCTTCAATATGGGTATAGTGGACAAGTGCGAGAAGTAAGGATTCCAACACTAAGACTCAGGAGCGTGCAGTGCACTCATCACTTTGAATAAAATATTGAGTGTGCTTGTGAGTTGCGCAATATGTGAGGACAAGGATGAACTCAAAATTGACTAAGTGTGAGATCAATGAGACAAAAGAGTAAGATCATATAACAAGTCTCGAACATGATACACACACATATACATCCAAGCACAGGAAAATAAGACACACAATATCCAAAACCAACAAGCGTACAATGAAACAACAGTAAAATGACACTTATCTCCAAGTGTGACACTTAAGATGTACCTTTACGACACAAGTGTCACAATGCAACCAAAAGGTGTACTATGCCATAAGAATGTTCCTAGCACATGTCCTAATGATAAATAACATCAAATAATGTAAGAGAGTGTGTTTTAGCTAGCTCTAGAAGGTCCTCTTAAGATGTGTGAAAACAAGTGAAAGCAACACAAGCAAGAGTGAAAATGACAATTGCAAACACAAAGAAAACACAAGAGACACATGCAAGAGTGAAAACGACAATTGCAAACAAAAATAAAACACAAGAGACACATGCAAGAATGAAAGTAGGCAAAAGAGACACTTGTAAAAGATATAGCAAGCATGTAAGAGAAAAAGAAAGAAAAAGCAACACTTGTGAAAGAAAAAGCGGCAGTTGAGTAACTTACCGAAAGGATGGGGCATTTGCAATGATGGGTGATAGAATACTCCCTACACTCCAATAGTGCATAGAGCTTAAAAGAAAAATATGAACATAAGAATGAACTCTAGACTGGACTCTTTATACAAGGAGATAAAACATGCAATTAGAGTTGATATTGGTGAGCACGCTTAGTGCATGTCAGGAAACTAGGATTCAAAAGTGAATTGATTGATTTGAAGAAGTACACTCTCACTTTCTATAAGGATTCCCTCACACTATCTTTGCCCATAAGGATTACACAATCTCTATCTTTAGGAACTATGCAAGCACTGGCATCAAGGACTTCACAAGCATTATCCACAACGATTGTGCAAGAACTATAATTAAGGATTGCACAACCACTAGTTTTGGATATTACATTGTCACTATCATTAAGCATTCCACATCTACTGTCATGAAGGATTGTGCAATGCTTGACTTCCAAGTATACACATTGACTTCTAGGATTTCTTAGAAGAAGTTTTCTATAGAGGTATGACAAGGTAGGACTATAAAAGAAGGTTGCTTTGACACTTAAAATTCTCAAAGGAAGACTTGAACAATTGAGCAACATGACTAAGCATGACAATAATGGCTTGAAATTAAGAATGGTATGACCATAAGGAGGCTCCAAAATTTGGACGTGGGAAAACTTTTGGAGGGTGCTTGTCGTAGCAACAACACAAGGGTAAAATCTCTATGTATTGTGTGAATCTGTATGGTCTTCCATTGTTTATTTTTTATTATTCAATTTCTTTCATGCTCATTGAAATTTTTATATTAATTAAGCTTCTAAACTGGTTTATATGTCTAGTCAAATTTGTAATTATATGTAAAGAGTGTTCAAGGTTGGTAAAGATCATTAAATATCACTCGGAATTTCCATAATTTGGTGTCATAGCTATAAATCTGGTGTTTGATGACCAAAATCTATTATCACAACATGTTTTGGCTATATGGGGATGCCTCTACCATAAAATCTTGTGGATCTTAGACCTCTATCTTTTCAATCACTACTACATATAGCACTAAATTACGATGGCATAGTCTAATGCTATGGCCCATACTATTACAAAGGTCAAGAAAATTGTCTTTTTTTAGTTTTGGTGCCTGCATTTGTTGCAATTATGATGGAATATTTGTCGTGCATCATAATTGCAACATATTATTTCTAAGGAATCGCAATTGAAATGATGAAATATTTTTGTCGCAAGTAAGACGAACTATATTTGGTGTCACAAGTGCGACGAATATATATGTGTGTATCTGTTAACATAATTTTTTCATAAAATTTATGAAAAGTGCCATCTATGTTTAAACTTTGTTAACCTTATATAAATCTATGAGCCCCAACACGATCTAAACATTATAAACCTTGTTAATGTTCATATTTATATAATTTTTAGATTTATATAAAGAGAATGAACATTAACATTATTTAAATCTATATAAGTTTGTTAACTTTACATAAATCTTGTTTAAATAAACCATGAACCATTATAAATCTATGCACCATGTTAACTTTATATAAATATATTTTCAGCAAGTCGAATAAAAAGTGGGTTTAATAATTTTTCTTTCGGTTGCACCATTTCAAAACCCCAAGGAGTGCAACATTCTACGCCCTCCCCTTCGCAACAAATCCTATCTGTGCATTCTAAACCTTTACATCCATGTTGATGTTATGAAACCAACTCAAGAAAAAGATAGAAAAGATAGATCAACGCCTTAGAATTCAGCCTCTTCGAGGGGGAAAACTCCTTTACATTACATAAATGAACAATTCTTGGATGATTCAAATGACAAAACCTCCTTTCTATATATAGGAGTCTAAGGAGTCACAATATAACCCAGCCAACCTAACAATAATAATATAAAGCCACAAAAATAACAATAGAGGGATTCTATGGGGCACAGTAATAACAATATGGAGACAATAGGGGCACAACAATATTAATAAGGGATACAACTACAATAGTAATGGGGTAATCACTAGTATTATAGGGACCCAAAAGTTGATTACGCAATCAAGATATGGATATGCCCCTTTTGTTACCAACAAAACCATTTTCCCCAACACTAAGCCATGATTAAAGAGAGAAATGTGCCTACCGAGCTTCTCTCGTACTATATGACCATCGAGTATGCAATTTTTTGTGACTGGACTTCGATACCAAACCTCTTATTTTTGTTCATGCTAGATACCTGTGTGATCGAAGAGGAATTAGGGTAGGTGAAATCGACCCTACGCCAAGTCATAACTCTAATGCCGGAGAATTCTCTGGTGGGGTTGATTCATTCAAGACTCAGATTCATGTGCACAAAATAGGGTTTGTTTATACTAGGGTTTTTATATCTATTCAAAAGTTATGTTTTCAGGGATTCCAAGGATATTTCGAAAGAGCAGATTTTGGATCAGTTGTGGATTAGGTGGTATTTCCCTAGATTTGTGAAGGGAGAAATGGTTGGTGGGATGCCAAGTGGAGGTGTTTTGAATGGTGTTACCATTGAACGACTATGAATATACATTGAATTTTGTATGTACATGTGGTCCTTTGAGTGTTTTTTTCTTTTGATCTCTAATGTATTTTTCTTGAATTGGGTTCCATTTCATTCATTTTGGGAAAATTGAAACTTTGTGCTTGAAAGTGAACATTGCAAGCCATCATTACATCAATCATTACATCAAAATAGGCTTTCACCAACTTACCGATGCAAATAAAGCAATTGCACGATATCTAATCCCTATGTCTAGTTTTTTCAATCTTTTATTAATACAATTAGGCGTTTGTGCCACTTTTATTATTTTGGTTTTTATGTCTAAGGGAGTAACCAAAATTTCTTATCCAGATAGAAAATCAACCTCTTTTCTTTTGGAGTTTAGCCTATACTTATATTTCATGAAAACCATAACGATCTCGAAAATATTTTAACTGAGTTGTTCAATTGTAGAAACAAGATGTTGAAAATTCAACATCATTCGTCCAATTCTCTGATTAAAATTCTAAATCAAGTTTTTATATTCAACTTTGATTCTAAGAGAAGAGGTCCTATAGACTAGGTAGGTGGTAAAGGACTAAAAATTAAACATAGCCTTCACTATAATTATAAAAAACTTGAATCTTACATCACTAAAAGGGATGCAATTGTCATGTCGAATTATGCATGTCAACAGGCATTGTTACCTTGAAAAAGCATATCTTAACCAACCCACGCAAGAAACTCAAGTGCGTGAGATCTATCTCTCCTTGCTTATGTAGGTAGGCGGGCATAACATGAATGCTTTGTGGCCATGGGCATGTTGCTCTTGATGTACATGTGTATTTAAAAAATAAGCTAGTATTGAGATTCTTATTATAAATTGGTTGGGTGCTCTAGTGTTTGTGCTCCCTCACTAATTGGAAATTTGTTCATGAGGATTCTTGTGATTATATCCATCTAGAAATTGGAATTAAGAGGTAATGGGCTTGAAATTAGTTGGGCATGAATATTTCTCTAAGATAGTATTTTACTTATGAAGTAATATATTTGAATGTAAACACCTACAATAAGGATTCGTGGGTATCCTTAGATGTAATGTGGGTGTTGAAGTGCCCATTCGAAGCAATCATGTATGAAAATATATCTCTAATTGACCATTTATATACTCGAGAATAGATCTCGAAGTGACAATGTCATTGAAGTTAGTATAAAATGTCATCGCAAAAGTGATGTGCTTGTCTTCATATGGGACTCCTCAAGATCATGACTAGTGCAAGAACACTCTAAACAATACTTTGAAATGTATCCTTACATGTTATATTTTGGATGCATGTTTTGCCTTGTAAATCTGATAGAATATTTGTGTATCTTTTGAGTTTATTTTAGGGAATCAAAACATGTAAAGGGTTTCTCACAATGAAATAAAAATAATGTCAAAAGTGGATTCTTTGCTATGATGAATGTGGCAACATATATGGTACTTAGAGATGAGGATCCTATTCATATTTTAAGGCATCCAATGGGAGTGGTAGTGGGTTTCAGTTTGATAGTAGGTCAAGCAATAATAGAAAGAGGCATACTCCCAGTGATCCAATGATCAACATCTCTCGATTAGGTTTGTGAGAGGAGATGGATCTTGCAATAAAGTTTTTCTTTTTATTATTATAGTACACACTCCTATAAATATCAATATGTGTGGAGGTCTAGTTGAAAAAGCTTTGATTGGTTATGTACCTCTTGTTCATAGAAGTTTAGACCCACATTTTTGGTTAAGGATAAACTCCTACCACCTTCAAAATCAACTATTTTTTCAAAGTTAGTATTGTTTCATTGATGAAAACAATCAATATTTTTACTTATGGAGGAATGGATTGAGCACACTATTCCCACATCCATTTTTTAGTGTCATTAAAGAATGCATTAGTTTCATGAAAGTGGTAGATGCTCTGGGTGCATAATCTATTGGTGGATTGTTCATTAATTTCATTGAAGTGTTAACTTGTGTGCAAATTATCACAAATAATGAATTGTTTTGCAAGGTTTTCGACATAACTGTGGAAAGTAAATACCCACAAGTATTTTGGATACCTTCCATTATGCATTCTTTGAATTTAGCACTTAAATCTATTACTTTTTATGTGACATGGGTGGGAGACTTAATTGATTGTGCATGCCATATTTGCAATTTTATACCAAACCATATATGTGTGCTCATAATATAGAAAACCTTTTCACAATTATCATTACTAAAGAGTGTAGATACACTTTTTGTTTCCTCTTTCATCATGCTTATGTGGTTAAACGAGGTTAGAACCACTTTTGTAGTTGTGGTTATTTTGAATTATTGGGATTTTTGGAGAAAGCACAATGTAAATGTTTTGAAGAAGATTATGGAGATAGTGTTGGATGATTTTTGGTGGTTAAGGGTTTATCTTACAATTATGTTCATGGATCCTATATTTCTGTATTATAGTTTGGAAATATATACCCATGTCATATTGGGATATGTTTATCAGGGGTGGGACTACACTTAGGGTTGGCGAGGACAATTATTTTTTAGAATGAGTATCTTTAGTAGGGTACATCGATGGAGATGTTGTTAAACATTGTATGAGATATTTGTGTTAACATGTGGGAGAAGAATCAGACATCTCCACTTTTCTTGGCTCATTTTTTGAATCCCAAGTATTACAAACAATAGTGGCTCAATGTTGGGATTTTCATGTAGATTCCTTCCACACATGGAGAGGGAATTTTATAGGAGAGAAAGGTTGCATTTAGTAGGATGTATTAGGATAAAACTACTCTTGAGAGGAGGCCTTCATAGAGTTTTAATCTCAATTCTCAGATTCAAAGGCTATGATGTGATCAAAGGGAAGTAGCTTAAGAAGTCATATGCTTGGTGGGTGACACTTGTGCCAGTGCACACTATTCCATAGTAGAGAGTCATTAAGGTCCTCTCTCAGTTTACTTCGTCCTCTTATTTATAAATGGATTGGAGCATCAAGAATGTGTGGATTGTGAAGAACATGTTTGAGTAGTCTATATTCTAGAGTGGAGACATTGGTGTATATGTACACCAACCTCCTTGTAAAATAGGGAAGGGAAAAGATGCAGTGTGTATTTCTTTATGATATGGCTTTGGAGACCTACCTTGAATTTGCATTGTTCAACATTGATATTAATACTCTGGCCCCAAAGCTTGTCCTTTTGATGATGGTCCACACTAGTGGATGAGGACCTTAATGCACTGGTCCTAGAGCTGGTCACTTTTGATGATGGCCTACACTAGTAGATGCATATCTTGACTTGATAGAGAGGATAATGGAGGAGAGCACAACAACAATGGAAATGGTTGTGATCTTGATCATTTTTATTATGAGATGTAGGAGGATAGGTTATAGCTTATGGCTCCTCACTTTGATATCCTTCCATGAATCTACCCTATTTTGTATTGTCTACTAGCATTGACCAACTTTGATCATAGTGCTCTATCTTTAGAGCTGGTCACTTTTGATGATAGTCCACATTAGTGGACGTAAATCTTAATTCACCTATCTTAGAGTTATGCACTTTTGATGATGGCCCACATCAGTAGATGCATATCTTCACTCAATATAGAGAAGGGAGGAGATCACAACCACAATGGCAATGGTGGTGATCTTGATGGTTTTGATTATGAGATGCAGGAATACAAGCTATAGCATATGAATCATCACTCATGAGATCATTCAATGAATCTACCCTATTTTGTATTGTATTTTGAAAACCCTGTTTATGGTATCATTATATTTATTTAATACATTTTTTGGCATTGAATGAAAAGCGATTGTTCTAACTCTTGAGTTTTTTTTAGTTATTGTGTGTTTATGATATATAATTTATTGGCGATCTTATATCTAAATGTTCAAAATATTTACATCTTTATCTTAATATTTTCTTTTTTGTAATTTTTGTTGAGCTAATTTATTAACATAAATTAACACAAGTATTTAATTATCAATCCAAGTTTGTAAAACTTGGAGGCAAATCCACTATATATGGATATAAGATATAATCAAACTTCAAAGAGAAGTTTTAAAAAACTAAAAAAGTGCATATTACAAATATAGCCTACACTAACCATTTCCAATTCACCTTGCAATAAAGGAAAGCTGAAATGGCTCTTAACTTAAGAGGTCCAATTCTTCCTCAATTATTACTTGATGAACAGAAATTAGAAACCATGAACTCTCAATAGCTTAAGATGGACAAATCATCAATGAAGGGAGGCTCTTAACTTAAGAGACCTTTGGTATTTCCCATAATAATTTATTCACCATAATGCTATCAATTGAAGACTGAAAATACATAAGAAAAACTGCTTGCATGTAATCAAGGAAAAACCTAGTTTCAATCCACCAATTTAACAGAAGAAGTGTTCAACTTGAACACCTTGTTATTCCATCTTACTAAAGTGATGAAAAAACTAAGATTTAATAAAATAAATCATCACACAACAACCATAAACCAATTTGAAGCGAAACACATAAACAAGTTCTAAGATAACCAAATTATGGAAAATTAAACTAGTCTAACAAGAAGTGTACTTAGCTTGGAGTGGGGGCCCTCCACCCTTTCTTTGCACACTTGAAGGTTGATATCAAAAGCTGAAACTTCAGTCACACATCCAAATTATTGAACAAAAAAATAGCAGTAGAACAGGTTCTTCAAATTAGCTTCAAACTCCAAAGTGTCTCAGCATAAAATTATACAAAAGTTACATATATAAGCCATCAAAGTCTGGGCTTTAAATAGAAGTTTTAGGAAACAAACTGATCTATATTATCTCTAACACTCATATCTACTCATATCCACCTATCTAGGTCAAACTCATCCAATTCATCCCAAGAAATATGGTCAATCCCATAAAATCTCAAAACTGCCCTATTTCCTAGGGATTTTCTGGTGACTAATCATGTTTGACCAGCCTTGAATGGGCCTAATAAAGCTTGTTCTAATCGAACCAAGTGGAGTTAGCTCAGTCCTAGTTCCCAAGCTTTCCATTCATGCATCCAACTCGAGCCCAAGTGTCCTACAAACATGTCATCCATATAGCTATTACGGGAATTTCTGAATCTGCCAAAAATTGCACTTGAAATCAAATTTTCATAAAAACTTTAGAATTTGAAAAATTAAAATCAAATACCTGAATTATACATGAAACACATCAAAATGGAATAAATATAGTGGAAAATAGGTGGAAAACATATAGATTTAGTAAGTTTCCTCAAGCAAAAATAGGTCAAAATCAAGGCCCAACATCTCCCCCTTGTTGATCATCAAGCATGTCCTCATGCTTGCTTCTTCCCTTTTGAGCTTTTTCTTCTATATGTTGATGTACCTGTGGCTCTGACCCTTGAAGATGAAGCTTTTTCTTGAGCTACCTGTAAAAGGATATCTATGCCTTCATGTACTTCTTCTCCTCTCTTGTAGATGACATTCTTTACTTTTTCTCCTTTTCTTCCCTCTATTTTTCTAAAAAGAAATTTCATCATTTCTCTTTGAAGTGTTGCTCTTTGTAATATTCTTCACCTATCAGTGGAAAAATTATGGGTTGGGATATGTATTCTGGAGTGACAGGAACAATAATTTCTCCGATATGTGATGAGGTTTCAGCATTAACATACAAATATATAAACTTTACACTATTCCTCCTCTGATGATAAAACCCCAATATATGATTCTGGTTGAGCAGCTTCAGAGAAGACAACAAATAAAACTTGAATTTTGTAATACATTCTGACACAAGATTCATGTCCCTCTCAAATTAACAATATCAACAATTTTACTTAAAGGAGCCAATATCCAGTTGCCCTTACATTTCACTAAAAGAAGCCAATTTTTTTATGTCTAGGCATTCACTTTCAATTTAGCCATTGGTTTACCCACGCAATCTGCAAAATAGGGGTCGAAAGAACCATAAAAATATCCCAAATAGAAATGAATTTGAGAAAACTGCCCACGTGGTGCACAATTAGGCTCATTCTGAAAAGAAACCCATGTTTTCGTTTTTCAAATTTCATTTTCTTTTGCTCAGAAAAAAGCAACGAAAAATAGTGGCTTCTTTAAAATTTCAAATTTCAGAACTGGACGTTTTGTTTCTCATAAAAAGCTCTATTTTGATGACTGGAAGAAAAAAAAACTCTATTAATGTTCTGGAAAATACCATTTCTTCCTTCAAAAAATGACCTCAAGATCACTGCCCCTGAATTCTGAAAATGAAATTTGAAAAGTTCTAAATTTACCCACTGGCTTTTTCAATATTGAAATCAATTTTGTGAGTTTACTGCCTCTTCAGAAAATCATATTTAGGGAAGAAATTAATTTCCTGTGTGTTTTGAAACCGTCATCATGAAATTTGAACTGAATTAATGTGACTGGAGTTTTGTGTTGGTTATCACCCACCTGGAGCTGGAGCTTGAACATAGATCTTTGATGCCACTATGCAATTGAAACTCTGGTTGCCACTAACACTTGCCAACTCAGGGTATATTACATTGTCAGCTGAGATTTTACACTTCTAGTTACTTAAATGAAAATTTTAGACTTTGGATATTATTAAAAAAATCAAACGGATTGCATTTTATTACCTATGCAAACTCAACTTTCCGTCTCTGCTCTGGGAATTTATGATTTTTTTTTACCAACAATTTAACTCCAGCACTCAAACATTTCATAGCTGAGTCACTGAATTCGCTCAGCAACAATGTAGCACGAGTTATGTTACGTGTTTATCCTACTCAAAGTCTTGAGTTCATGCAACCAATATTTATGAATAGGACCTTCGTGGAAGATGCACAAACGTTTATCTCTTGTTATCCCTTAGTTTCATTAACTTCACTGTTTGTACATTTGATTCTTGCATCTATAAACCTCTGTTTAACTGAAGTCATGGTGATTTTTTTGGGCATACCTGGCTGCTTGTAGAAGGATTGTGAATGTTGGACTCGTGGACTACTTAGTTGCGATCCATATTACCCTTATCTCATTCAATCTCCATTTTGAATGCCTCAGCTTGTTGACTGGTGGCATAAACAAAGAAATAGTCATTTAAATGACAGGCAGTTCTTAACAAAGAGTTTGGTGATCATGATCCCGACTTTACCTCTGCGATCTTCTTCAAAATAGAAGCAAATCAAATCTCGTATTACCTAAAATTTCCCACGAGATTCCGGGAAACAATTTGGTGCTATCTTCGTTGATTTATCCTACTTATCTCTCCACAGAATCAACTATTTTTATCCTTACCTCCTCTATCAAAATGTTTAACACTTTTCAATGCTCTTGCTACTCTTCACTTCAACTCTCAAGGGCGTTGATGGCAGAAAAATGCATTTAGCGAATGGCAGAATGTTTTTGAGAGGCCGCAAAGGTTTCATTTTTTTTTTAGAGAGGTTTTGTTTCTTGACCATTTTCCAATTTTTATCGTGCTTTGACTAATAAGCCGTAAGCACATCTTATTGGATGATGCCTCTGTGGCTATCCTTTGACCAGTTTCCACCTATCGTTGCATTATTATGCTCTAGGTTGCTTTCATCATTCAAATTCCCATTTAATTATATGTTTGTCTTCATGCGGATCGTGGCCATCCTTCTGTATGCCAACGTACCAATCGTATCCATCTTCTATATGCCAACACACCATCCTTTGGACTGTTGATTGTATCAGCCACTGCCATCTTTGCCATACAAGTTTATTACTCGCTGCGTTGGGTTTCATCATAACCTTGTTTGCATTCTCGCCACTACCCACGACTTCATTACATATATGAACCATATACGTTGAAATCATTTTGATTTAATGGTTTCCATATGCGCATGTTAATTATATCCCCATCTCTTTATGTTATGATATCATTGCATATTTCCTTTATGTGCATAAAGTTTTTGTACTTAGAGCATTTCCCTCTTGTATTTCTTTGCAACATATTTTATAATGTGCATATATTTTTTTGTTTACACAATATATCTTATAATTTTAAAATGACCACCTAGGTCATGTTTAAAATTATCTCCATGTACTAATGTTTGATTCATTTGTGCAGGTTCCATCTTGTTACATTCACTTTAATCCCTTTTTACTTTGAGGAAAAATACTCAGGGGTATAGGCTTAGGGTTAAGGGGATGAAATGTATATGAAATGAATATAGGATGTCTTTAGATTATGGAATGTAAGGGTTATAGGATGTACATAAATATAAGATGATACTTAGGATAATGGGTAGAGGTAATGAAATGGATGAAAAATATATACTTCATGTACTAATCTCAATTTTAACAAAGTCTAAAAATTTCTACAAAAATTTGAATTTACAACAGAAAAATTGTGCACTTACTATACTTGTACTTCCTTGATAGTATTGGATGAATGTTGCTGTTCTTTAACAATATTGGATGAAGTTGTCTTGATTGAATATCGTAGATAAATAGAAACATAAAGTTTATTTATGCTTCCTGTTCTACGTTCTTCATTGATTCTGATCCATTGATTGTTGATGTCGTTCAGGTCCCCCTGCAATTGATTCATAATAACTGAAGTCCCTTTGTCGTGTACATTTTTATGCAATATATACATGTTTTTGCTAAAATTTCAGGTTCCAACTGCTATTGATTTCAAAAATATTTCAAGTCCCAACTGCCAAAAATACAAGTTCCATCGTCAATTCAGCTGCACAATTAAGTTTCTTTTGCGACCTTCCCCTTTGCTGATGGGAAGATTTGTCCTCAAGTCTTGTTTATTTTGGAGGATGATTCCTAGAAAATCAATCTGAAGAAATGGTAAAACAAAATAGAGAATTCATATTGGCCAAGCTTTTTGGTTTTCCTATATGAATTCGAGTTTTTATTGTGCCGCTTTCGTGGATTTTCACAACCAAACTCCTTTATTATTTTTTATCTTTTTCTATTTTTTTTCTTTTCTGAATGGAGGTGGGGTGTAATGGAGTAGGGAAGTATGAAAAACTTATGAAAATAGGTTATATTGAAGTCATGATTTAGTAGTAAATTGATAGATAATAAGTCTGGACTTCAACATGCATGGTCGCGAAGATTAACATACAATATGTATGATAGATGAAATCATGAACAATTTGGCTTATGAAAGGCTTCATTGTGACTTGACATGGTACTGAACTTGACTGCTTCTTCTAATGATTATCTTCATGTCTTTTTTCCTCAATCTCGATCATGTTGTAGGGTTTGTTGATGTTGTTGGTCAACATCTAAGAGCAAACTTCAAGAGTTTGAGTTTCATTGGATAAAATCAACATCAGGTGAATTTTCACTTTGCTTTGACTTGAACATTTGTATTCATATTTTGAAATATGAATTTAAAATTGACTTTGAAAATTACTTCATCCATAGAGTTCACTCCTTCATTCTTCCTATGACCTGAAAAAACATAGCACTTGCCTGCAATACAATATTAGATGACGGAGGAAGAGAGGTGTATAGTCTCTCTTCTTCCAATAAATATGTAAATCATTATAATCATTGCTTAGAAAACAAGTCCAAAGATGATATACAAATAAATTGCATTTATTTACCCCTTAAGGAATGGTGGTCAATCTAAACCTTTCGTTTTATATCCAATTAGAGTGATTCCAAAGCCAAGTTGAAGTGAATTCATATGGCTACCTCCAGTATAAACGGGTTTTCAAAATGGTTTAAAATGATATGGTAAAAATTATAAAGAGTGCCATGTTTGACAGTGTTGCTTGTTAATTTTTAACTAGACCAACAGTCACTATTTGAAATGTAACTTCTTCGATAGAGATCAGATCAATATGATTCCACTTGGATATTGAAGTAGATTCATTTTTGTCTTTCCAGTAGAAACAGGTTTTAAAAATTCTTAGGCTTGCTATTACAAAATTGGTGATGAACAGGCCTAGGAGATAGAGTTTTACTATGCTGGTTTGAAGACATGCAGTCATTAAATGTAGCATATCGTTTTCATTTCAACTCCAAATGGGATGATTCAAATTGTGTCTTAAATTAGACTTGCTTATATATCTCCCATATAAACAGGTTTTGAAAAAAATATGATTTGGTATGCCAAATACGCCAATGAACAGTCAAGACCTAGATTTGTCACCATGCAGATTGTTCGACAATCAGTTAGTATTTTAAGAATAAATTTTTCATATGATATCTGATTGAAGTGATTCAAATTGATTTGGAAACTAGATTCCAAGGGCTATCTTCCCTATTAATTTTAGGTAAAAATGTTTGCATTTGACACCTCAAATATAGGTTGGACTAACTCTATCCTCAACATTTTACTTGAGACCTAGTTTGGATTTTGATCACATTTTTATTTGTGATATAAATTGAAAACTTCAAAATGGAATCCAAAACTAGATTTCAAGAGATATTTAAAAAAAACATGATTTCAAAATGATCATATATGGTTACCCAAAATAGGATTTTTCTTACTGCATTTTGCCATGTAGTCCTTTCAAATGAATATTGAACAACGATTTGAAGAAATATTCATGACAGTTTGAAACAAATTTATTATGGAAGTCTTATTGTGAATTCATTCGACTTGTTTATTTATTCTATTCTATCATATTCTATTTTAGAAAAATATTTCAATCTCTCAAGTATAAGAGAATTTCCAATGCATCATTTTTTTTTTTTTATCGGCAAATCTAACTACTATTATATTGATATATACAGTGAAACTTTACATCCATAAGAACTGGCTGCCCAGAGCCATGAATGGCTTCATGAGCACCAGATACTGACTCATGTGATTGCCTCGCAGGGCACTTCTTGCATAAAGATCAAAAAACTTGACAACAAGACTGAGAGATTCCAGAATAGCTACATAACAGCCCACGCAGGGGTTCATCAAAAAGGACTTGTGGACGGACCAAACTGTAAAGCCTGTAAGCAAAATTCGGGGCTGACAGTAAACATTAAACGCCCTAAACCCAGGACCAACCAAACGACTTCGCGCCCGCTGCGACTGAGGTGTTCGCCAGCGGGTCTCAGCAACATACAGAAAGCAAACTACGACATAAAACAAGAAATTGACACTATCTAGAAACCAGGATGCTACTTGAGAAGACCCAACCTGAGAATAACAAGCCAAAGCACGAAAGTGGCAATGGGAGCTAATCTTCCGACTCCTCTTCCATTCTGCGTCGGCCCTCCCCTTCTGCACCGCCTTCCTCCATAACCATGGGATCCTGCGAGGGGGAAGGCTGTTGTCTGCCATGAGTACCCACCGCCGTTGAAGACTCCCCGAGTGGGAGCTTTCCTTTGCCACTCTCAGCACTGTCCGCTGCTTTCGACGATTCCCCAATTGTGAACTTCCCTTTGTCGCGCCCTGAATTATCTTCCGCCATGACCAGTGATGACTCTTCCTCATTTTCCTCTGGAATTCTAGTGAAAAGCACAGAGATATGTGCATTGATTCCTGCATTCTCCCTGGAGCGACCAATTGTGAAAATAACCGAGCCAAATGCTGGGAGCATTGACTCTCCCTCAGCAGAGCTGCCTACTTCCATAACTTGGCTAGCTGGAATTGGTTGGGCTCCCATTCTTCGATGGCAATAACAGCAGCAACAATGGTGATGTAAGTCCGTTGCAGGAGGGCGGGAGGGATCTCCACGCCCGGGACCTCTCCTGCAAGGCATTCTCTCTCGAACCATGATAACTCTCCCTTCCTTATGCAGTTCACCAGAGGGCTTAAACCTTCCCACCGCCTGCTGCTTCCGAAATGCAACCAAACAGTGCTCGAAAGAGTGCAAACACAGGTTGAGAGGCACTGGTCTGAAGCTAGCCTCTCCCCAGCTCTCCCCCACCACCTCACTACCTAAAATCTGCGCTCGCAATGGATTCCTCTCCACGCATAATGCCCCCAACACCAGCCAGCATTCACTCTTATGCTCCTTCCCATACCAATTGAAATGACCTGCATTGAATGCAGTCCGCAGGCGCACCATTCCTTCCATCGGATCCATTAAGGATGCCTTGCAACATTCCTTGTGTCGCTGTAACGATGGCTTGGGGCATTAAAGGCTCCTTCATATTCACGTGGCCTCCCGTGCTCACCATGTGGCACCGCCCTTTCCCCAACGACGACACCCGCATCCGGGATCCAATGCATCAATTTTCGTAACAAGATCATAAGTAAATTCACATCCAAATTTGAAAAATATACGTTAATAAATGTTTGGACATGAAAATTTATTTGATCATAAAATTTTGATGAGAAAGATTGTTGAAAAATGGAGTAATGTTGTGACCTAGTGACTACGTGAAACCAAGTTTTAAGATGATCTTTGTTTTCTTGGCTCTCATTAATTGTCATAGCACAAAACTCTTCTTGTGGTACTTGTTCAAAATCTTGTATGCACAAGGGATCTTGTGATATAAATGCTAGAAATTCTTCAATTTTTGGTTCTAATGTTTGATTTTCATTGCATGTGATCCATGACTCATTCACCTCCTCACAAAGATAGCTAGAAGAAAGTTCTAGATTCTCTTCATATGGATCATCTTCATGGATTTTTTGTTGCGTTTTTATCCTTAGACATGAAGATTCATCCCTAGTGAGCATTTTAAATTGAGGACAAAGACTTAAGAATAGTTTTGTGGTGGCATACCCTCCTTCTCTAAATGATTTCTTTAACATCATTTTTTAGATCTTGTCTTTCAAATGGATTTTGTAGTTTTTATTTTATTTTTATTTTATTTTTTTGTTGGGAGTTTTGTTTTGGGAAATCTACTTTTAGTATCTCTATTTCTAAGCATAAAGAAACATAACTAAGAGAAATGTATACTAAATAAACTTTTAGTGTTCTTGTTTATCTTCTATTTGTCTATGTTGATAATTGTCTCCCTGAAATCATGGTCTAAATACTATAGGCCAAATATCATATTTATAAAAGAAATTGGGTAAATAAATAAATATAAAAGAGGTATAAATAAGTATGGTAAATAAATAAAAATGTATTATATAGGATTAGAAATCAACATCTAATTATATACCAAGCCTATAGGCCAAATACCATGGTAAATAAAAGAGGTATTGTAAATAAATAAACCATAGGTATGGTAAATAAATAAAACCTCTTTTTATATTTACTTCATAATCCACTTTATATTTACAAATACTCAAAAATGAGCTTTTTTTTAAGTAAAGCCTATGGGCCAAATACCATGGGCCAAATTATTATTAATATCATGAAAATAATATTATTAACCCTAATATTTTTGTTTGTTAAGCTTGGTAGGACTCTCTCATTTTCAATTTTGCATGTCCATTATTTACCCTACAATGACAGGGGATGGTAGTACAAGATTCGAACCTAAGATTTGGTACGATGAAACTTCATTCTAAGGCCATGCTACACCAGGCAGACTATAAACCTAACTTTAATATTAAAAGATTATTATTATTAGTATTATTAAATTTAATATTCATATTAATATATTATAATATTAATATTATTAAATTTAATAACTTTGGATTAATACAATATTAAATTTTTTATATTATAATATATATTAATATATCATGGTATATATTAACTCTATATATATATATATATATATATATATATGGGAGGGAAGAACAAAGACATAGAGTGATAGAAGTGGAGAGATAAGGGGAGTGATAAGGGAGAGATGGAGATAAACTGAAGGAGAGGGGAGAAGAGGAATGAAGAGAGAGAGAGGAAGGATGAGAGAGAGTACTTGAGAGTGAAGAGGAGAGACAGAGGGATAGAGAGATGGAGTCAAGGGGGGAATAGGGAGAGAACAAGAAAGACATAGTAAGAAGTGGAGAGAGAGAGGGAGTGACAAGGGAGATATGGAGTGAGAGATGCATTGATTTTAGTGTATATGTTGGTTTCTAACCCTATTTGCTTGCTTGCACTAGATGCATTGATTTGAGTGTATATGTTTATTTCTAATTCTATTTGATTACTTGCATTAGATGCATTGATTTCAGTGTAGATATTGTTTTCTAATATTATTTGATTGCTTGCATTAGATGCACTGATTTCAGTGTAGATGTTGATTTCTAATTTGATGTAATTAGATGTATGATGGTACATTAATTTTAAAGTGATTGGATTAACAATGTGCATTGATTTCAGTATAAGCACAAAAAATTGTTGATAATATACATTGATTTTTTGTTATAGTAATTCAACCTATTAATATTGGAGAGAACGAGAGACAAGGTATGATGTTTACTACAACAGCTTGAGCTAAAGATTTAAATGATTTATGATTTCAATTGTCCTTTTCATATAATCGATATGGAAAGATGACAAAACTAACAAAGGTGACAATAAGAATAGTACAAGAAAATAGTTTGAGATTGATTACAATGAAGACTAATTGTAGTTGACTACATTCTCGTTATTCACATTTTCTATCATTAAACACTATTACATTTTCACTTTGCATTCAAAAATTTTATTTCATAATTTTTCATCATTAAAGTTATTAACAATATTTATCATCTCAACAAACTGAGGTAACTAAGAAAATTTAAACTTAAAATGACCAGATAAATCTCAGACATATTTAGCATATTAAAAATGATCATATTAATATTAGATGTATTTACATATCTTATGTTTGATAGATTTTCCTTGGCCACCACACGACTATAACCAGCCTAGAACCATCTCAACTTTGGATATATCAAGCACCAAGAGGGATCAAATCTCTTGAGGTGCAACCTGTCCTCAAGTTTTGCACTAAAAAATGAGGTTTGCACCTCAAGGGATTTGATCCCTCTCGGCGCTTGATATATCCGGAGTTAAGATGGATCTAGGTTGGTTAGAGGGAAACTAGATGAATTCTCTCATCCATTATTCATGGCTAACTCTTCCTTTGTCATGAAACATAATACAACAATATTCATTTACATAACAATAATAATGTTCTACTTGCAATGGAATTTATTTGGAACTATATTTGTAGTTGTAGGTGAATGTGGTTGCATAGAAACTGACTTCTTTTTAAACATTGAATTGTCTTTTGATGGCACCCATCTCTACACCCCTAACAAGCATTCACTGATCATTCACTACTCCCATTTCAAACGATAAATTTTGTAAAGACATCGTCTCTCTATTGATCCCTAATGAATGGAGGCAAATTCAAAGACTCTCTTCGTTTTCTTTTACTATATTTTTCCCCTAATGAATGGAGGTAAAGTCAAAGACTTTCTAAGTGATTTTACTATATTTATGAGGTCCCTTTCATCCAAGGTTGGAATTTGGAAATAGGTGTTCCCTGTCAATTTGATGGTCTTTTTTTTGTAAGTTCGACAATGATAAGGCTACATCATGTTCATGTCCAAGAATAACACCCAAACAAGATATGGAATTGAACTGGTGACTTAGCATCTAGGAGTGCCTTAGCATTGCACCTAATCACAGCCTATCTAAGACCCTGTGGACATCAATTTGATGGTTTGAACAATACTACAAATTGATTTGAACATTTTTTTAATTATTTTAACTTTGATATTGAACATGGAATTGTTTTGGCCATATTTAAAATTTCCCTGTAACAAACAAGGTCATCAAATTCCATCTCTATTGGCATTTAAAAATTGCCTATCATTGGGTTAGACTGCCCATCATGATTGGAAAATGATTTTTTCCAAGTAAGTCTACAATTATCATTTTTCAATTCTAACCTTATGTTAGTGTTTTTGTATTTTGTTTATTATTAGTTTCCTAATGCTTGAACCATGAACTCATGTTGGTGCCTCCATTTATTTTGTGATTAGTTTTCTAATACTTGAACCATGATTCCTACAAATAATGCATGGATATCACTTGTAGATCCACGTGAGAACTGTAGACAATGTTATGGTTAACAACCAGTGTTATTATGTGCAATTGACAACTCTCCAGTTGTTATAAATAAAATTAACTCAACCTTCATGGTATATTGTTTAACAAAATAGCCATGGAATCATATTTATCCACAATGGGTTTATTGCACTTTGCAAGTTTGATATATCGATTTATCAATCTAATTAGCCGTGGTTTATATCCAAACATTTTTAAATTAAAAATTTCCTTAACATTTTCAGCCTTGTACCTATTTCACATTTCTTTAATGTCTTCAAAATAAATAACTAAATGCAAGAATTACATACTTAACAATGCTCTAGCCTAGTGAGCCTTGGTTCTACTCATCATGATCTTTGAATACAATATATTATTACTCCATGTTCACAACTTTCTCAACCAAATGCAATTTATTTTTCAGCAAGGTTCTCGTCTACTAAAAGAATAAAAGCCATTTCATTTCTCACTTCTAAGGTTGTTGTTGCTCTAATACCATGTTATATGGTGCATCATAGATGTAGAGGGTCACAATTATGGAGTGTGATATTACCTTCTACGTTAATTTTCATTTGTTAAGGTCACCTTGTTGTGCCAGAAATGTAGTGGCACAATGATGGAATGGTGATAGGCTTTGTAGCACCCCCTCCCCTCCCTTAATTAACATGAGGTGGTTACTATGTTACCTAACTCTCATGGTTAGTTACCAAAATGGGGCAAAAGATGTCCTTGTTTGCACCACCATGTCTTGTAGTGGCTTTATGATTCTATGTGAATGAGGATAACATGTTTTATGTTGCAAAATAATCATCTTGGAAATATTGTAGATATCTTCATGAAGGGGGTGTTAAGTAAGGACAATTTTCAGAGGTTAAAAGAAATGCTTTGTGTTGGAACAAGTAATGCCCCATTTTTAATGGGTGTCCTAGTTTGTTGAAAATGGAAATAAAGCTAATATAATATAGACACTTTTGAGATAAAATTTTTACATTCTGGGGTGATCTTTTGTTGGCTAAAGAATTTTCTTGTGAAACCAGATTATGGAATATATTTTGCACTATAAATTCAATTTATACAATACAAAATATGTGAATTGAATGAGTTCCCTAAAAATATGAGAACCCATTCTTTTTTCCAAGAATAAATTATTTCCTTTCTAACAAAAGCAATGAAAACTCAAGGTTTTTGCATGAGGTGACACTCTAAAGAAACATTGTGGAAACTTGTGGCTTTTGTTTGAGAAGAGAAACCTAATAAGTAATATCATCTATTTGACAAAAGTTGTGCAAATTCAGAACATTTTCCTAGGAAAAAAAAATCTCTTGGTATTGAATCTATGAACTAAAAATATAGTTTTCCATAGAATTATTATATAATTCATTGTGATTTTCTTATGGTAAATAAATTTTTCTTGCCAAAAAATGCTCTGGATAGGGGAAAATTCTAGTAGAAAACAATATAAGTTGTGGTATGGAATGATGAGTAGCCCTATTAAATGAGAATGGAATGGTGTCGATCCTAAATGAGTGCTTGGACCTTATTTTGTATAGAAATTGATTTTAGCAATGAATTTATCTAGTATCCAATAATACAAAGTATGTCTTGCTTCTTTCTTTCTTCATCCTCTTCTTATCTTCTATCTTTTGTTGTTGGAATTATCCAGTGTTCACTTTGCATGGAGTGGAAAGAGAGGTACAACTAAACCTTCCTTTTTATGTGTCTCTATTGATGCCTATGAAGAATGAATGAAAATGAGTCTTTGTACAAGGGGAGAAATGTTTCCAAGTTTTGAAGCATTTTTTAAAACCTTCTAAACCTCCATCTACAAATCCCATCAAGCCAAAAACAACTCTATCAAAAAATTGATTGTGCTTCTAGCCAAACGTGCTTGTGTTATATTAATGTCTATAAGCCATGATTATCAGGTGGTGATTGTTATTTATACTGAGGCACCAACACACACACATTTTGTATTATAATTTTAAATAAGATAAGCATCCATAGGATTTGGTATTTTGTATAGTGTACATTAGGATCTTTGATTACTGTTTGGGCTATTGCAAGCTATCGTTGTGGACCTTTAGGGATAATTTGTCACACAAAGTGGGATATTATAAAACAAAATACTCAGTGCAATTGATCTTTGAAAACAATACCTAGATCTCCCATACCAGTAAATTTTCAAATGGGTATTCATACTTTTAAAATTCCAATACTAACAAAATCTAATTGACAATTCCCTGCCAAGGCCAACTGGGTGTGTGTTTTTATATAAGGACGGAACATGGAAAATCATGGCATCACAAAATTACTAACATGTTGTAGAATTTTGTTGAGTGATAAATGAAGGTTTTGTGCCCAAGCTTAAAATAAAAGTTAGTGTCATCTATAGCAAAATCATCCTCTAGAGATACATTGCTCCATTCTTTAGCTTTCCACTGGAGATACTACACTTTTCTCTCAACAATAATAATGACACAATAACACCCTTTCTCTTATGTTGTTATTGTAATATGTCTGGGTACAAATGATAATTTATGTTTCATCATGGTGTTGACATAGTTTACTTCAATAGGGTGAACCTCCTTATTAGTGGTTTTCCTTTACTATTTCTACATTTATGTAGCCTATACCTCATTTCCTTTACCTATTCTCCATTCAACTTGGAGAATTTAGGAAAGAAATCAAGTCGTGTGTTGTATAAAAGAGGTGGGAACCTTACGGTATTTCCTATGAAATTGTTAGGTCAATAAAAGGTATATTACATTTTCATTTGGACATGTTAATATTTGCAATTGATTAATTGTTATTGTTCTGAATATGAAGTAAGCATGTAGTTTCTTTTCATATTTGATTGCATGTCGTGTAAAGAAATAATGACATTAATTTTCTATTCTGTTAAAAAAAAATTATAATTTTTTGTTTGTTATTCTATTCTCTGACATATTTGTCTTGTAGATATGATCACAGACAAAATTTTAGACCCACGTACAATTTGGAACCATGTCATTGTATCTTCATTATGGACAAAGTAGAACAAGGGACATAAAAAAAAAATGCAACATGTCTTTTTGTCCACTTATGGGGTCTTGTCCTCAAAGTACCAATCTGAGGTATTTTTATAAGTTTTCCACCACATGTTGAAAATGGTATAGAAAGGCATTATCTTTGTAAACTTGTTTTTAATCAATATATCATCATGGAATTCTTTTATATATATATATATATATATATATAGATATAGATATAGATATAGATATAGATATAGATATAGATATAGATATATATATATATATATATATATATATATATATATATATATATATATATATATATATATATATATATATATATATATATATATATATATATATATATATATATATATATGTGACAAAGGTGTGCTTCATTCAATACAATGGTTTAGGGTGGTTTTTGATGAAGCGCATACCATAAAATCACCCAAAATCTAGTTACCTCATGCTACATATGTCATTATTAATTGTTGTTGATGTCTCACTAGAACCCTAATTTAGGTATATGTTAGCTTATAGAATATATTATGGCTCTACTTAATAAATTGCACACTTTTATATCCTTGTAATATAATGTGGCGTACTTAAATGACAACCCTTACTGGCTATTTGGTGGCCCTACTCAAGCAAACTACCTTTGGTCATTTGTTTCTAAACAAAAATGTGTGTTATTTCTATATGAACTTTTAAAAGGTTTTTGAATGTCGTGCTTAAATTTAAGTTGGTTATTTTCTCCAGAAATGAGAATTTTCATATTGAAGTTATAACAAAGTGTTTAGACAACACCCCCTGATTCCAACTTCATCCAAGTAAGAGGAAAATCAATTCCTTTTCCTAACATCGATGGCTTATACAACATGAGTTAATCCATACTGAATTTTTAATTAATTCCTAAGTATGGTGGTGAATCTAGCATGAAGGCAGTGTTGCCACTCCATTACACAAAATATATGTGTTATATTTGTATTCATCATGAAATTCTTAACAAACTATAACAATCCATATTGGTCACATCACAAGTGACTTTGTCCATAAATTTAGGACCAAAAGAAAAAAAATATTGCATGTGTGAGTGATCTAGGAAAAGGAACCATGATCCCTCCATCCAAATGCATAAGGATGAGGACGAGGATCATCCTTAGAGCTAATTAATGCACTTGTAGAACCCAAAATTTGGATCACTCTTTGGAATAATTTATACACCTCATTCCAAGAGTATGTTGTATTTTTTGTTTATAAAGTAGGATGTATCCATGAGCATGGGTAGTGGGGTGCTTGGAGAAACATCATCTTCTTTGGAAAATTCAATGATAGGGGATTTACCTACTCTTTTTCTCACAGTTGACATGCTTTTATTTATGGAATATCCATAATAACAATAATACTCATTAATCCATTAGAAAAATCAAAGTAGGGTGTGTTTTTCAAGAGATTTCCAATTTGAGCTTATTATTAATGGCTTTCCTATCTCCGTGACTAATACCTACTATTAATGACGTGAGTTATGTAATTGGGAATTGTGCCCTCACTAGGGTGCATGCTTCGGTAGTTCCATGGCCACCCAAGTAGTAGGTGGGGACCATTGAATAACCAATGTTATGTATGTGCATAAAAGGGAATGGAAAAGGGAGAGGTAAGGAATTTGTAGGCACAATTGATTGTGGGCTCGATCTCTATGGTATAAATTACATAGTGCCATGAAATTAGGACAATGAGGGTTATAAAGCCCTCTCACAATTCCATAACCTATATATTTGCATAAAGAGGAAAGAGGGTGGCTTTGATGGAGAGGGTTATCAGGATGAAGAATTGAGCCCCATCCCCACTATATTGGGTAGATTGGTTTTAAAGAAGAACTGAAATAGTTCAAAACAAAATAAAATGGAGTGAAGGGGTAAGAAAAACTAGGACATGGTGCACAATGGATGATGTGTATTGACCATACAACTTTTGTTGAAGTATCAGGATTAGTTGACTTGATGCTCACTTAGTGACACATTGATAGAGAATATGGCAAGAGGAATGAGTCAAAAGAGGGGGGTAAATGATGTTTTATAGCCTTTTTTAACCATCACGTGTGAAAAAGGAGGCAATTAATTCCATGTGAAAAATGGTGCAAGACATTTTGGCAGATCAGATAAGAGTAAGAAAGATGTCAGAGGCCCACAACAACACAAATACTAGTAGTAAATATGTTGTTAAATGCCATCTGTGATAATGAGGAAGTTGATAAGATGGATGTCCATATCCAAGTATTAGTTTATTTTTTTGAATGTAAGAGGCTTGTATAGTATTTACTATTTTGGATAACCATGTAACACCTCAAATTAATCTAAATTTCTTGGTTGTTAGAAGAATCAAGGGAGTGGAACATCATGATCCTTAACTTTAGGCAATCCTCACAAACAGGTTAATCTATAAATAGATGCTATTTGGATATTTTAAATGGACTTTATTTCTAGTTGGTCATAACTATAGTATCAATCACTTCACAAGTTTGGGGATAGATATAAAATGAGTTTATAAAGAAATAAAATTTGTGTATTCAGCTTATTTAGTTTGAACAAGGAAACTTGATGTAAGTCAAAGTGAAATTGTTACTCATAAGATTGATGTATTCATATTTGCATGCCATAATCAAAATCCAAATTTCAAACCATGTAGAAATGACTAATGTCCTAAACAAGAGTTGATGGCATATACTGAGGGGCCTAATAGTGATATAGGATGTACATTACCACTTGCACTTTGTGAAGTTCCTTTAACGAAGTGAACAATGTACATGCAAATCACTTTCTGTATAGTTTAGCTATTGAGAAAAAAGAGGTAGTAAAGGATGGATTATTTTGATGTCAAATATGTTCTTGGATTTTGTCAATGGAGGACTTACATGTGACGATGAAAATGAGGATAGGAGATGGAATGTTTGACTTCTTTCCTTGTGAATTGGTTTCCAGAAATGTCTTAGATCCTTGGAGCTACCACTTTAATGGGTATGATGAGAAAAAATATATAACATATTTATGCAGTGCCCATGCTAGAATTGAAGGGATCTAGAGCAACCTTTGAACTTATAATGAGTTGTATGCTTTGAATATGACTTTTGTTAACTTTTCATAAGAAATCACAGTCATAGAGGTACATTGTGCATTTTTCTTTGAGAGAAAACAAATAACACTTCCAAAGCTTCATGAATCCAGTCATTGGCAGATTGAAACATTACCTTAATTACTTCTAGGTATGCATGGTGTTATCACCCCAAGAAACTCTCCTAGGTTGTATCTTGGAGATGCTCAGGAACATTACAAACTCAACAAAAATGTTGGAAATGGATGAATGGAAGGAATAATGCTTGTCCAAGCTAGATAACCACTTCTACTATGCTTAACTCCAGACATGGGTGAACACCCCCAGACTACAAGGCTTTAGACCACCAATTAATCACAGTTTGAGGATTAAGTGAACATGGAGAATACTGACCACACCAGCAGATGCACAAGACCATGCAATGGCCGGCTGCAACCAGTAAAGAGGTCTGAAAATCTATTTCCTAATGCACAGACAAGATGATAGCTCTCTGGCACTAAGTAAACAGAAACCTGCATAACACATTCAATGATACATACTAGATTCTAACACAGAGGTGGGATGACATCCCCTCCAATGCTAAACATCAAGAGCACATGAAAAATGCATAACAGGCACAACCTAGAACATAGCAGAAATGGAAAGTGAGAAATTAACAACAAAAGAAGCTTGTATTAGCTAAAAATGAAGACCAAACGTTGCAAGTATCACAATAGTTACTGTCTCCAGAAGTTGAACCTTACATCAAAATAACAACCATCAACCTGATTACATCTGTGTTTTGGGTATATATAGAATTTGATTACAAAATGTTATACTATCCTATGCGTGGAGGGGTCATAATGGACCATCAACCACATTAACTATATAATACGGGTCTCTGATACAATCTGATCCTTCAATGAATGAATTTGACATTCTCCGGTACTCTGTTGTACTCCTCAAGCAGGTGGAATGCCGTATGGAAGAAGTTCCATAACTGGTAAATGTGTTTATCTGCTCGAGGCTGTCCTTCTCGTCCTTTGTCCATACTTCTCTTGAATGCAGAGGTTGAGGATTAACTGCGCAGAGTGCCTAATACTGGCCACCTTCTTCCTTCAGATGCACGGGACAAGCCAAAGACACGACACTGCATGGGGAATGAATGGAGGTCAGGGAATAAATGTTGGTCGTTGGATCACATGGATGGACGGCGGAGATCAATCGGCGGGAGACATTATGAGGAAGCAGGGTGGAGTGATTATGAGCTGTTGGATCACATGGATGGACGACGGAGATTGATTTGCAAGAGCTACCGGGAGATACGGGAGCGGGACGATCACAGGCCATTGGATCTCGGGTGGGAAGATCCAATGGTGATCGGGCGGAGGATGTGCACGAGGGTTAGCGAGCGGGGAGGGTAGTTTTGGCGGTGAGCGGTATTCCCCGCACCACTTTCGGAGGATGGTGGTAAACGTACAATGGGCGCGCGATCACAATCATCACACGACACGTGGCGGATGTGACGGGGGCAAAACCGCTTTCCCCGCGGGTTAACGAGTGGTTAGGTTATGGCAGCGGGAGGTGCGAATGTCGTTGGATCTTACGGCAGATGATAGAATGATGGAGGAAGTAAACGGGGGTTATCGGCCAGGGAAAGCTATGCAATATGGAAAAAAACACTATCGGCGGTGGAAGGTGGACTTGAAAATATATACATCATGCTTCTGAAACCCATCGGGTCTGGGTCTTATCACATTGCACACATATATGTGCAAAGGTTTTTCCCCTTGGTTTCCCCGATTGCGATATAGCGATGCGGCAATGCTCCTTCTGTCCGTGCCGATTACCACTACCTGCCTATGCCGATTGCGATCCACGGATTAGATCTGGACCATTGATCAGCTAGATCGAACAATTGTCATGCACTGGACTGTTAAGCCTGAGATTTTGGTTCTTTCCTGGTTTTGGAGTGTTTTTGCCTCCCGATAGTGTATTTCCGACCTTCCAAGGGCTTTCCAGCTGCAACTATTTCGGTCAGTGGATGACCCTTTGCCAAAAATTGGAGATTTCAACAGCATGAATGGATCCCTTGGCATGATTTTAAGAAGATTTGCAGACTTTGGGAGTGTTTTGGATCCATTTTTTATCCTTTTGTGCACCACCAAGCAGACCAAGCCTGTCTCTGACCATAGAGAATCCTCGTTGTATAGCAGAGCTAACACTAGCTCCTTCTGGGGATGAGATCCTCCCTGTGAGGTCTCAAGAACTTGTAGATCAATGCCTTTCCTATGAAAAACAAATTAGCAAAATTTCCTAGTGTTCCATTGGGCATGGAGTCTACTTTGCTTACACTAAACTGATAAAACAAAATATTTACAACTTTAAGACCAAAAGACCTTAAATCACATAAATTTTCAGAAAACGCCCATTAACTGGGCCATCAAAAACTGCTTCTCCCCCCATACTTTTCAGTATGAAGGTGTTGTTCCCTTGAATCTGAGAAATGATGAAAGGCCCTGTCCAGAAAGCATCAAACTTCCCATGGTTTCCTTTCTTTTCTTTCAATGCATCCCACTTCAAAACCAAGTCTTGAATCTGAAAATTATCTACCTTTGTCCCTTTGTCAAAAGCTTCCTTGATCTTTTTCTGATGTACTGCAGCCTTTTCAACCGGCTATTCTCAGATTTGATGTACCTCTACCAAATCAGTGATCCTTTATGTCATGTCTTCTTCCTCATTTTTCTCTTATTCAATCAGAGGAAGGGGTAGAGGGTTTATTGGCCTCAGCTTCTATTTGAAAAGGGATGGTGTCTTTCTATAAAGGAATTTTGTGGGGGGTGATTTTCTTATCATACGTTTTCAGGTCACTATATTCCCAGGCAAAGACATCAGAAAACTGCCTCATTAAACTGCAATACTCAATATTTTGGTCAGCAGACAGATGAGTGGACAGATTTATGTATCTTGGCTGACCTGGACTCCCTATATCATGCTTACAGACTACAGACTAGTCTTCATTTTGGGTAGCCTTGTAAGGAACATCATTGTGGTCAAATAATTTTTCTAGAGGAATTAGACCCTTAGGAATGTGATTGTTGGGAAGCTAGACAATGCTATCTTTGCCAATTTTATTTCTAAGTCGGGATTGGGGGCTTTCTTCCAAGGCTTTATTCTCTTGGTCAATTTGCATTTCAGAAAATTTATCAACAACCTGCAAGAATCTGTTCACTTCATCATCATCTTCAATCTGCTCCTCCTCTGCCCAAACAATTGGTTTCTTGAGCTACAACGAGGACTTTTGAGATTCTTCAATTTGGAGGAAACATGCTCCAAAATCAGTGTGAACAACATAAATAGGATGATTAGAAGGATTCTTCTCATCACTGATTATATGTGCCAACTATGATTCTCTGTATAATCTCCTGCTTTCTCCTCCAAAGACTGGGACAGTGGCATAAGATAGTTCATTCTGCAATGTCCCACCTAGTCTCTTAATCCATCCTCTTGACAACAACATGCCAAATTTGGGAGGGACATCTGCTACCACAATGTCCATCACCATGCTCTTCATGGGCAGCTGGGTTAGGGTAATGGCTAAATATTTAATCAATCCCAAACATTTTACTTTCCTTGAATCAAATGAGAATAAATCATGATAGGGTCTGGTGATATCAAGGCATAACTCTTCCATGACAGCTTTTGGCATCAGATTGTGGCTAGCCCCTATGTCTAGTAGGAAATTGTGGAGGATTTTGTCATGAATAGTCAAGGAGACATAAAATGATGGAGAATTATCATCAGCAGGTTCAGTCATTGGGCTAAGCACAACTGCAGGTTTATCATCTTGCAAATTGACAGAGTCAGTGGAGGTTTGTTTGTCTTTTAGCTCAAGAGCTTCAAGGATAGGCTTTCTAAACACTTCACTCTTTACAAGTTCTAACAGAGGCACAGATATTTTTAACTTCTGGACTTCTACTTCCAAGCTGAAAGGGGAAGGTGACTTGTCAGGACCTCTTACCTCTTGAGCTGGAGCTTTGAGGATGACTGGATTAGCTGCTGGCCCTTTCTGTCTGGTATTCTGTGGCTCTGTCTAGATAGCAACTCTTTGGGCAGGATTCTCCTTGACATTGTTTGCTTTTGACCTCAGCTTGTATCTTTGTTGTTCCTCAGTTTGTAGAACAGCCTCTCTATCCCACCTTTGACTGTCTTGTTCCTGCAGCAAAGATTCTTTGTATGCAGCCAAATTCAAAAAGGGAACACTACCTTTATCTTCTATACAATGAAATTCATCCTCTTCTTCAATCTGTTCCTCCTCCACGAATACATTCTAAAAAGGAGATTTAACCTTTTGTTCTTCAATTGGTTCTTTACCCCTCTGAATGATTTGCATTTGCTCATTTGATCTTCTGAATGGATTTGGATTTCTTGGAGCAAATGTATTTTGGAGACTTGCCTTCCCAGAGTTCTGCTCAACCTTCAACTTAGATATTTCAACAGCCAATGATTCTATCATCTTAGTCATCTTATCCAATTTGGGTTCTAAAGATGAGGCAGAGGAAGAAGAAGCCTCCCCCCTCTATCTCCTTCTATCAACATGAATTTTGAGCTTTTCTGCAGCCATAATATTAGATTCCACTTCTAGTGTTGCATCCTGCATGTTAGCTAGAGTGGCACATCTTCTTTCTCTCAATAACAGGCAGAAATCAGAGTCAAAAGAATTGGCATAAGTGAGTTTGGCAGAGGTGGGGGTAGGCTTTACCTCAGCTGGTATCTTACTATACATACGGTTAAATCTTTTATTAATATCAGGCAATGATTCCCCATTTTCCCTCTTTAGATTACCAAAATCGGTATGGTAATACAACAAGTCTTTTTTATCTCCCCAGTGCTTCAAAAATGCTTCATCTAAGGCTTCAATATCAGCAATAGATCCATGGGGAAAATCTCTAAACCACTTTCTGGCCTCTCCATCAAGGCTCTGGACAAAGACTCTCATCCATACATCATCTTCATTGATATCTAGGTTATCATCATAACTATAAAATGCTTCAAGGTGCTCTTCAGCTGTTACTCCCTCTGTACTCGTGAATTTAGGCATATATTTTTTATACTCTCCAGCAGGCATGGCATTCAAAGGAATGGGAAAAACTAAAGGCCCATACCTAGTAGCTTTGATTCTTTCCATCTTGGTGGGAGCTTGTTGGCCTGCCATGACTGGGATATGTGGGAGAATACTAGCAGATTGAACGGTGGGAAACAATGGAACAGATGACAAAAATGAGGGAAATTGATGGACTGTATGGGAAACTTTGTTTGGACTGAGATCCAAAAGGGAACTATCTAAACAAGGGGTTGTATTAATCTTTGAAGGAATTTCCTTACTAACAGTGTTGGACTCTAAATCTTCAAACTATATATCCTCAGCTATAACCTTATCTTTCAGAGATGCATAAGATTTCTTGGGCTTACCTGATCCTGATGCCCCTTTATGTGTTGTTTTCTATGGTTTAACAATCTTCTCAGGGTCAGGCACTGGAACAGCTGGTGATTTCTGAGGATTTCTTCATGTCTCACAAACTGAGCTAGAACTGCAATGTGGAGTCGCCAAAGGTTGGTCTTCCTCCAATGGAGTCGCCAGATAGATGATTACAACCAGAATATGTGTCCAAACCTTGTCTATCATCAAAGTTTGGAACTGTGTCGTCTCCCAGGGAAGTTGAGCTTCAATCTCCTCTCCCCGGCAACGACGCCTATTAATGTTATCACCCCAAGAAACTCTCCTAGGTTGTATCTCGGAGATGCTCGGAAACATTACAAACTCAACAAAAATGTTGGAAATGGATGGATGGAAGGAATGATGCTTATCCAAGCTAGATAACCACTTCTACTAAGCTTAACTCTAGACATGGGTGAACACCCCCAGACTACAAGGCTTTAGACCACCAATTACTCACAGTTTGAGGATTAAGTGAACATGGAGAATACTGACCACACCAGCAGATGCACAAGACCATGTGATGGCCGATTGCAACCAGTAAAGAGGTCTGCAAAATCTATTTTCTAATGCACAGAGAGGATGACGGCTCTTTGGCACTAAGTAAACAGAAACCTGCATAACACATTCAATGATACATACTAGATTCTAACACAGAGGTGGGATGACAGCCCCTCCAATGCTAAACATCAAGAGCACATGAAAAATGCATAACAGGCACAACCTAGAACATAGCAGAAATCGAAAGTGAGAAATTAACAACAAAAGAAGCTTGTATTAGCTGAAAACGAAGACCAAACGCTGCAAGTATCATAGTAGTTACAGTCTCCAGAAGTTGAACCTTACATCAAAATAACAACCATCAACCTGATTACATCTGTGTTTTGGGTATATATAGAGTTTAATTACAAAATGTTCTACTATCCTATGCATGGAGGGGTCATAATGGACCATCAACCACATTAACTCTCTAATACAGGCCTCTGATACAATCTGATGCTTCAATGAATGAATGTGACATTCTCTGGTAATCTGTTGTACTCCTAGAGTAGGTGGAATGTCGTATGGAATAAGTTCCATAACTGGTAAATGTGTTTATCTGCTTGAGGTTGTCCTTCTTGTCCTTCAGCCATACTACTCTTGAATGCAGAGGTTGAGGATTAAATGTGCAGAGTGCTGAATATTGGTCGCCTTCTTCCTTTAGATGCACGGGACAAACCAAAGACACGAAAATTACATGGGGAATGAATGGAGGGTAGGGAATAAATGTTGGTCCTTGGATCACATGGATGGACGGCAGAGATTTATCAGCGGGAGACATTGGGAGGAAGTGGGGTGGAGTGATTATGAGTCGTTGGATCACATGGATGGACGGCGAAGATTGATTTGCAGGAGCTACCAGGAGATACGGGATTGGGATGATCATAGGCCATTGGATCTCGGGTGGGAAGATCCAACGGTGATCAGGCGGAGGGTTAGCGAGCGGGGAGGGCAGTTTTGGCAGTGAGTGGTATTCCTTGCACCGTTTTCAAAGGATGGCGATAAACGTACAATGTGTGCGCGATCACAATCATCGCGCGACATGTGGCAGATGTGACGGGGCCAAAAGTGCTTTCCCCGTAGGTTAAACAGTGGTTAGGTTATGGCAGCGGGAGGTGCGAATGCCGTTGGATCTTATGGCAGATGATAGAATAATGGAGGAAGTAAATGGGGGTTATCGGCCGGGGAAAGCTATGCAATATGGCAAAAAAACACTATCAGCGGTGGAAGGCGGACTTGAAAATATATAATCATGCTTCTGAAGCCCATCGGGTCCGGGTCTTATTGCATTGTGCACATATATGTGTAAATGCTATGCCCCTTGGTTTCACAAATTGCGATATAGTGATGCGTTGTGGGCCAATGATCCGCGCGTACGATCGACGTCCACATTGCATCGTTGATCGCAATAGCAATGCTCCTTCTATCTGCGCTGATTATCACTGGTTGCTTGTGCCGATTGCGATTCGCCGATTAGATTTGGACCATTTATCGGCCAAATCGAACGAATATCATGCACTGGACTGTTAAGCCTGAGATTTTGGTTATTTCCTGGTTTTGGAGTGTTTTTGCCTCCCGATAGTGTATTGCCGACCTTCCAAGGGCTTTCCAGTTGCAACTATTTCGGTCAGTGGATGACCCTTTGCCAAAAATTGGAGATTTAAATAGCATGAATGGATCCCTTGGCATGATTTTAAGTAGATTTTTAGACTTTGGGAGTGTTTTGGATCCATTTTTTATCCTTTTGCGCACCACCAAGCAAACCAAGCCTGTCTCTGAGCATAGAAAATCCTCGTTGTATAGAAGAGCTAACACATGGAATCAAATTATGCTATTTTTCTCCTTAATGAGAAGAATTTATTCTATTACAATATAATGATCAATGTTATCTTTTATGAAATTCTAGAATTAACATTTCCTACTCCATGAGAGATTAGTTCTATGCAAAAGTTTCTCTTTGACATACATAAAAATGTTGAACCTTGTAGTTTTTATTAGAAAATTGTATCCAATAGTTCTATGCTAGACAACAATATTTTTAATGAACATGGAATTTCAAAATTTATCGTATGGTTAATAAAGTGAATTGCTCCGCGTTGACCTTGAATTCTAATGGTTTTATTCAATGCATTTATCGTATGCAAAGCCAAGTAACACAACATTAAAAGAGATGTTTTTCAAAAGGGTTCATACATCTTGTATTCTAAAATGATTAGGAAGTGTTACTTGTTTACATTAAAATAAAAGGAAGGTTCAATACATTATTGAAATAAAGAGGCATTTTCATCCATGATATGTTGATAGTTTTATGGTTCTTTACAGCTTCTAAATAAGGACCAGTTCCAGCTCTAGTTCCTAGTTCTAGAAATATTGATTCAAAATCATATGCAATTGCTTCGAAAGCCGCCTAAGGAGATGAACTTGCTCTTTCTCTTTCACCTATTGGAATCGTTTCTTGAAATATTGATTCAAATGCATATGCACTTGCTCCAAGATCCACCTTAGTAGATGCACATTCTCCTTCCCCATCACCTCTTGCAATATGTTCACCTACAAGTGAGAACTCCTTAGCACTTGAACTAGCAGTTGAAGGCACTAATCCAACTACATATCTACCTAAAGAAATTGATCCAAGAACAGAGATACCTGAAGAAACTAGGTCTAAGGATGTGAAATGGTGTGCAATATGGGATGATTTTGTGAATTGCCAATACGATAGAAGTCTTTTGAGTCCAGTGGATGATTACCCCTGGAAGTGGTACGTACTTTATGTAAACTATTTCCAATTTGATTGAAGATCCTCACTTCACTCAACAAGAAACCTTATTTTGTATTCAATGAATGTGACTTAAATAACATTTCTACATTGCAATGTAAAGAGGAAGAAAATTTTTAATTGTATGGAAGCAATAAAAAATAAGGAAGTAAACTTGATCTCCCTTAATTCAGGCCTAGGGTTTTACAAAAATTCTTCTTCAAGGTAACAATGAGTGGTTGTATTTATTAAGAATGGTTTTCCTTCATAAGACATAATTATTTATAGATAAAAGGATTGACAAGATTTAACTAATTCAATCACCTTTCCACTAATTGTTTTATCAACAAAACAAACATGTTGTTGAACTAGATGGTAGATGCACTATGTAGAAGGAGACACTTGTATCAAGAGATTGTTTTATTATCATAAATTTCTTCAATGTGAGGGTTCTGACCCTGGCTAGTAAGAAGGTTACTACAAAAAGAAAAAATGAGCATCTCAACCATATACTGTGATATTATTGTAATTGTAAGCATTGGTACATATTATCACCTAGGCATAGATGAATCTAATAAAAATTTTGATAGGGCACTAATGTTTTAGAAAAGAAAGGGGGAAAGGAGGCAACCCAACTAATGATTGGGTAAGTGACATCATAAAATCTTAGTGAATGAATTGATAGTGAAATAACTTCCAAAGATGATTCATATTCCAAGGATATCCATACTAAACATTCCACATGATAATAGTGGGGAGGAAAATGTGTCAAATCTCTCATGACTTCAAAAAATTTGAGACATCATAAAATGGAAAAAGGATTCTAAGTTATCATGTAGAAGAGATCAAGTAAAGGAAATAATCTTATTATCTTAAAACAATTAATTCCTTGAGGAAACCTCTTTATCTTCCAAGATCATAATATAATCAAACCAAGGTCCATGTCAAGCATCCAACTATCAAGTACTTTTAAATTGTGGGATCCATCATAATGGGAGCTTGCATTTTCCATGTTTGGGAGGTGGATTTTTTTTATTATGTTTTAATTTCCAACTCCATAGGTGTTGCCAAATTAATATAATTGTCACAGTACCTGGGGCTATCTATCTTCCTACGCATAAACAATGTAATTCCCATGGCTAACCATCACAATTACTACACCTTAATGTAATAATACACACACCTAAACGTCATAATTCCCTAAACTAAACGTCGAAATTGCGATGACCTAAACGTCTCAATTTCCATGTGTCACATCGCAATTCCTATATTAATTTTTCATAGGGTACATTGTTATTTTCTTTGATAACTTCATTTCATCATTAATACATTAATTTCACCCAATATCATCATTACATTATTCAGATCTACACCATTATGCATCGGCATATGAAATTATATAAAAAGAACAAAATCATCATCATCAATGAAGTGGAACATAAAGGAACAATAGAATAAAAACATGCAAACACATAGAGACACCAGGATTGGTTCGAGACCAGGGAAAAACATACTATGGGGAAAACCCTTGAAAATATTATTCTTCTTAGATCGTCATCAAATGATTCAGCAAAAGTGAGTATAATGATCCATAACTTTATATATGCAACAAAACAACTATGATATCCATGAAACAGATCTAATCATGCTTGAAAGCAAAACCCTGATTATGATGGTTGTAATGTGTCTTCACAAACTGATGTCAACTATTGGATATTGTTTTCACTTATCTAAACATGGTTGTCACTGAGAAAAATCTTCGGAATACTGAAATCTCATCTATCAGTCCTAGATGTAGGGAGGAGGATTCGTTCGAGCATCTATAGTAGTTATGGACGCTATCTGCATAGAAAGATGATTGCGTCTGTAACATGTATGGATGCTCCTAGGTGAACTGGATGAGGGCATCTGGGGTCAAACATACCTAGATCTGCCCCAAGCCTTGGACACTCTCATAAGCCTGCTATGTGAGCATCTATGGCAGCCTGGACGCTCTCAGTACCACTCTGTGTGAGCATCTAGGGACTAAAACATCTCAATCTAACCCTCAAGCCTTGGACGCTCCCATAACACACTGTGCTAGTGTCTAAGGCTCCTTAGACGTTGTCAAGACCACTGTGTGCCACCTTGCAGGGACTAAAATGTCTAGTACTATGCCAGTGTCTGAGATCTAGAAAACCCCAGATCAGTGCTGTTGTGGGGAAAAGTATCCGATGCGGATGACACTAACCCTTTCTAAAGGTGACAGACTTTAGCAACAACTGAATGACAAAGTTTTCATGTTCATCTTTATGAAAGCACAGAGAGAATAGAAAGAGGATCAACCAACCTGGTGTCTTGCGCTTAGTCGATCCTTGTCCTTCTCGCTTTGTATCCCGTTCCCAGCTCTTTACTCTCCAAGCCGATCCAGCTACACACAGAATCTGCACAACAAAAGGGAGCAAACTACGAGATACAAGCAATCATAATTGAAGCATGGATTAGGTTGCATCAAATATACATGTAAACACAAAAGCATCTATGTAAAACAAGTATATAGAAGAACATGCAAACTTTATTGATAGAAAGTAACAGGGTTCCAGAGGAAGTTACAACCAATGATGTTGGCCCCAATCCAGCAGCACCTCCTCGGCAGCAAGAACTCTCTTCTTCACCTCTAGTAAAACAATCACCCAATAATCCTGGCAGTATACCAACAGCACCTCCTTGCTTATACAAAATTCCAGCCTCCTTAGACCTCATAGAAGAGCTCTATAAATAGGAGAGAAGAAGAGAGGATGAGTCAGCTTGAGGCTGGCATATAGCTGACTAGTGTCCTCTCCCTCTTCAGTTAATCTTCAGTTCTTGAGTCCACTTGGAGATCCTTGGTTACACATGGTGATCAAGTACCTCTTACTCATCACAAGGCGAATCTGATGAACCAAGTGTCAGTTTGGAAGCTTCCTGGGCAATTGACACCTTGCAGGAGGACTGTGCCACTTGGCCAATCTCGCCCAGTGCAGGTAGCCTTCATTGTTTTTGACTTCCAGCGCAGGTACAGAGTGGGACAGTTGCAATACAGCGCAGAAGCTCAGTTAAGCAGCTGACATGATCCAAAATAAGCCTGTTCTGAAGCGTTTTCAGGTGGAGAACTGATTGGAAGTGCTGTTGATTGATGACCTTGTTCTTTTAGGGGTAAGAACAACATGTTTAGGGACTGAGGATCCCTGTAATTATCGACATTTCCTGCTCCTTGACGCGAGGCACAAAAATGTCTATAACAGTTGCCCCCTAAAGTATGAGGCCGTTAATCGGGTGAAATGCTTTAGCTAGAGGGTCCGAAGTTCGTTCCAGTGCTGAGGAGAGTGCCCTGTAATACAATACAATACAATACATTATCTTTCATTCATCATTATTCTCATGATCTAGCTGAGGCAGGTATTCCCATGCTCAGCTTTCTATAAATACATTTTGGTACATATGACAGACGATCGTCTGAAGACAGACTGATAATCTTCCGCTAAAATTATCATCCTTTGAGGAGGATGATCATCTGCTGCAATGATGTACATGGCAAATGCTTTTATATTTCCTGAATATATATCGCAACCCAGATGGATGAAACTAGATCCGGGGTCTTCAAACTCGTTCGATCTTCACTCTAAGTACAAGTCGATCCATGTGAGAATTACGCTGAAGTCGAACATGGAAAGACATCGCTTGATTACCGGTCAATAATGAAAACCGTTAACAAGCGCGAGAGGAATCACCAATAATGACGATGACCCTCAAGGTACGGCAGTACAATTCACGTGGCGTGAATAAAGGACTTGGCGTCGAACGCCACGCAAAATCTTCTGGTCGAAGGTCATTGATGTATACCTGTCGCCGGAAGTGAGAAACTTGCCATTGAGGCATGCAAGCTTCAAAGTACTGATGGGGGTGTTCCTAGATCGACTTCTTGGATAATGAGCTGATGTCGACAAGAAGCGATCCGTCAAAGGAGGGCCTTAATGAATCCCACATCAATGACACGGAACGGAGCTAATGATTTAGTGGAGGTGAAACAAACTGTGACATATGATTCAGGGTGGCGATCATGAAATGGATGAAGGAAAATGTATGGTAGTGGATGGGACACGGTTGACACTTTCTGAATGACCCCTCTTGAACATATAACGACACTGATGCGATGGATCGGTAGCATTACCCCGAATGGATGGTGTGGCGAGGACCATGGTGATGAAACTGGTGAATGAGACAACCCAACCCGATGTGATACGGAGGAAAAGTGTCATGTTCAAGAGTGACTTGCTACCTCTAAACTTTGACGTTCTCCCAATTTTTTCCCCAGTCATTTCTGACCAGTACCTCTTTATTTTTGTCAAGCTTGAGGAGGATAACATATGCTTGTTCTATAACCTGCCCTTCGGGCAAGCCCATCGCTAAGATTTAACGAGCCTAGCGATAGGGAAACTCGTTCTCGTCTAAAGACAAGTTTGTCGCTATTTAATTATTTTAACGAGTCTAACGACAAGGAAAACTCGGTCCTTTTCATTTTTAGAGAGTCTAAAAAGGTACAGAAAGTCAACTCCATAATTCCTTTTTCGTCAGCTAATCCCTTAAGTCCGAAAAAGTATAAAACAATACAGAAGGGATGGCTGTTCGGTATTTTTAACGAGCTGAACCAGGCAAGCGCTCGATCCTTTTGTGCAATAATCCCTCAAGTCCAAAAAGATTAAAATTTAGAGGAGGGATAGCGTTCCGGTCATTTTAACGAGCTGGAAGGCCAAAACTCGGCAAACTTTTCATATTTTACGAGTCAGTGAAAAGAGCTGAAAGAAGACTCGTCTTTTGAGGAACGAGTGATAAACAGGGATAGCTACAGATTCCAGGTACAGGTTGGAATTTCCAATCACGGCAGTGTCACAAGGATGGCTAGGTGAAATCACTCTTCGCAGCTGTTTCTCAAAAGAGGTAAACACACCAATGGAAGTGAATGATCGGCCAAATGAACGGTGGAGGTGGTGGATGAAAACACGATCAAGGTTCTTATGGCTAATGAATTTACGATCTCAAAAGGTTATTTACCGGTTCATTTTTTCCATGAGCTTGAACTCTGGGGGAAACATTTGCTCACACTTTTTTATTTTTTAACGAGCATAAATTCAGGCCTAAAACTGCTCGAATTTCGCGTTTATTTTTTAACGAGCATGAACTATATGCTAAAACTGCTCGATATACCAGTCATAAGAATGCCTCCTATAAGGACCAATTTTTATAGAGCTTATGCCTTACTACAGCTATGCTCTTATTTTGGCAAATTTTACTTCTGCCCCACAGGCTTTCTTTCATGCAAGTTTGGAAACGGCTAATCTTAAAACCAGATAAATAATCGCCCCTAGCTTGCACTCCAGAAAGTTTGCATACCCCCAGGTATAGGATAGAATTTCGAGGTTGCCCCTCCTCTCTCCTACTTCTGCTTTTCTTTGGGTGTTCACAGTTATTTGTCATCTTGCTAATCTAATGCTAACGATACTTGTCTTCTCGTTATTTTAAGGGGTCTTACGCAGTACTCAGACTTCCTGTCGGCCCACTTTTAACAAACAGCTATTGTGACAATAGAAGAACACTACTCAAAGATAAAACATTGGTATTATCGAGGGAGGCTTGCCTCTTTCTTATTATCCGAAGAGTGGTTCTATTCGCTGCCGCAAATCAATCTCTTTCTTCGGCAGTGTCTATCATTGGGTTGTCCAAAGATGGTTACCCTCTGTCATAACAATACGGTCTCCTTCTTAGTTTACTGCCCCTGCTTATCCTTCAAAACATATGTTTCGATGGGCGAGGCTTGAATTTAAAGATGGTGACTACTTGTTACAATAAGGGAATTCCTACTTGGGCATTGCCCACTTTTTTAGACAAAGGTGAATGATTCCCAAACACATAACTTTAACAAAAGATCATTATTCCAGAACAACCCCACTTCCTTCGGACGGGGTACGGACTAGTCATGTTCTCCTGCGGAAATTCTTCCTTATACCCGGAGTTTCTTCTGCCCGAAGCAGACCAGGGTGCATGCCCCCTGGGTCCTAGTCTTTCTTTCCGAATTACTCGCGCTCATCGGGAAGGAGGACTGGGGGCGGAGGCGAATCTTGAGTGAACAGACCATTTAGGATTGGTATTTGACTATTTGCGATGCGAGATCCCGGAAATGAAAGCTGGTCTACGAGCTTGACCACCCTTCCTTCGTGTGGAAAACACATTACTCTAAAGAGTGAGGAGACTATCGCTCCCATGCAATAAATATAGTCGCGTCCAAGGAGTAGGTTATAATCCAAGGGTCCTTGAACTACCAACACGTTCATCCTGACGGTCTTCCCCTTCAATGTAACAGGTACATCGGGGAGGATTCCTAATGGTCGACTGGTTCCTTTATCAAAACCTGAGAGATTTCTCAACTCAGGTAAAAGCGCTGGGGAACCCAGTGCTTTCCAAGCAATAGAGGAAAGGATACTCACAGACGCCCCTTCATCAATGATAGTACCAGCCATAACCATTCTATAGATCTGGACAATGATTCTAAATGGTGTACTGGCTGGTAACCGGGGTCTGCCTAGTTGATTCCAATCAAAGGATACAACCAGGTTGCTTGGTGGTGGGACCGAATATACGGCCGGATACGACTCAGATGATGTTCCTTCCTGCGATAAAGGAATGGGCGCATTGCCTGGATGCTCGTCGGAGTCGGTGCTGATAAAGAGAACCTGGATGGTGTCATCCTTGTTCTCATCAGTGAGGGTGTCACATGAAGACGACACTTCGGTGACGGTGTCATTTGAAGACGGGTCTTCAATGACGGAGTCATTGGACGATAGAACCTTTGAAGGAAGAACCGGGTCAACTGCCGTTTCGACCTTTAGACTTTCGTCTGGTCTAGATTCGGTAGGTTCATTCTCAATGACTGACACATCAGCTGACCACTTGAGTGGTTCAACTGGATTTTCAACTATCGAGGGATTAGGCGCAAGTTTTCGGTATCCAGGCGGAAGTTGCACCGGTGACACCGGGCGATCTTCCAAAACTCTCTTTGCCTCATCTAAGAATGGACATTTGTGGATGGCATGGTGACCTTCACACAATAGACAGGGTGATCTTGGTCCCCTTCTTCATCCTTCACTCTCGCTAGTTAAGGGAATGCAATCAACTTGACAACCAGAGGTTGATGCTACCGGATTGTGCAACCTCGGGGACCAGTCCCTTAGTATCCGGGGAATACAAGGACAATCACGATGGAAATGGATCCCTTTGTAAATGACACATGGCGATTTAGGCCCGGCCGGTGCAGTGTGTGGGTTTTTGTCAGTTTTCTTTTGCTTGCCCCCAGTCGCCTTCGCCAGAGGCTCCTTCTGCTTCTTCCCTTTCTTCTTCTTTTCCTTCTTCTCCTTGGGAGGCTGACTTTTGCCGGCTCTACCCTGCGAAGATGAAGGATCAGAGGAAGTATCACAAGAGGTAGAAGGCTGGTGGGTAGTTCTAGATTGTTCTGACAGTTGATTCGACTGCTCAGGATTAGTGGCGATTTGGACAACATTAGTTGAAAAGAGCCAAACAGGAAGGCCGATTGTCAATCCTGGAAGTGACAATGTAGCCATATGAGGCGCACCAACATCTCCCCAAGAGGAGAAGGGATTTGGACTTCCGCCAAGGTTACTTCCTTTGTTGGTGGGCTCCATACTTTTCAACTGAAAGATCAACGTGGGAATAACAGGTGATTATGTTCCGCTTTAAAATAAGTTTTATTTACGACGCTTTTAGACACAAACTTGCTTTTTCATGTTTTAAGAGTCGAGAAAAAGCTAAAGATGACTCTAGTCGCCTTCGATGTATTAACGAGCCCGAAGTGACAAATGCTCGGTTGGACCTTTTCAGTTATAGAGTTTGAAAAAGGCCAAAAGAAACTGCTCTGGAGATCTAGGCAGAGGGTGTGCCAAACCTTTCGCGAAACCACAGAATACGTTTTACGGTACGGGTGGTCGATCTTCGTGAATGCTGTGTTCACTGCATCGCGATCAGTAGGGCGGCCGACACGGTTTCCTAAGGATAAAGGATAAAAGCCTATAGGGGTCTCCCAATATACGCGACGGTACGTGGGAGCTCAAATCCGTGTTAGTGCCACCGACTCTCAGGAGGAATCACCCACCTTCGTAGAGATCGACAGTCACTATGTTTAACGACGCCGGAACACGTCTCTACCTAGACCTCTAGATGTTTGCGTTAAATTCCAAAGCGTTGTTATGTAAATTGAGTTTATTTTAATGTTGATCTTCCTTAACAGTTTGCCTTTCAGGTTCGCCACGAGATGTATATATACAACTTCCTATATGCAATCTAAGAATGAGAAGCAAAATCTTTTCAATCTTTCAACTTTGAAAACCTTAATCTACTTGAGGAAAGAGCAAGACACAACTTTTTCCACAGATCAAAGAACACACACTAAAATGCACATTTTCCTAAATCGTCAAGCATACAGTCAAATGCAAAATGCACAATGCATGTATTTCTTTTCGTTATCCTTAATGTTGATGCTTAACAAAAGGAAACTGTTGTATGATTTTTGAATCAACTTTCAAGTAAAAATAAACAAGCTTGTCCACAATCAAAAGAACACCTTATGAAAGACTTGTCTTAAATACAGGAAAAGTATAGATTCAAACCATAAAGTGAGAAGCAAACCAATCCAAAACAGCTATGAACAACAATAACACTAACTCATAAGATCGCAATCTAAGAGGCCACAGTTACTAGGTTCGCTTTTCACAATGGGAAATTGTAACTGAAACAAGAAATACTGAAAGAACGTTTACAATTTCATCACACAACTGAGGCGGAATAATGTCAAGGAGAAGTGGTCTACAGAAAATACAATAACCAGCAAGCAATCAGCCAAAAACAAGTGCAAACAGGGCCAAGACACAAAGGAAGAGCTGAGCTAGACTAAGGCCAACTGGACCAGCGCAGGCACTGGTCTGCCAGTTTCACTCTCAGCGTAGTTCCCGAAGGGAGCACCTGCGCTGTAATGCAGACTGCCTGTGGACAGCCTGCACTGACTTACGAGAGTTACGTCTGCTAAGAATTCCGGGTCATAAAAAGCTCAAAAATGTACTGTTTTGACTAAAATAAAATGCTATGGGTTAAGTACAGGCTAAGGGATGATCAAGAGGATAAAGATCTATCACTAAGAGTAAGGATTCATCTGTAGATTAGCTCTTTAAATCTTGAATTTGCTCAGCAAAGGAGCAAGAGTAGCAAAACCCTCTACTTCGCTTTTGATAGAGTCAAAAGCTTTTCGATTCGGTACTCCTTTCTTCAAGAAATGAATAGCAAAATACTACAACAACAAGATACTAGGATCTCCCCAGTGGAGTCGCCAGTTTGTTGTGGGGAAAAGTATCCGATGCGGATGACACTAACCCTTTCTAAAGGTGACAGACTTTAGCAACAACTGAATGACAAAGTTTTCATGTTCATCTTTATGAAAGCACAGAGAGAATAGAAAGAGGATCAACCAACCTGGTGTCTTGCGCTTAGTCGATCCTTGTCCTTCTCGCTTTGTATCCCGTTCCCAGCTCTTTACTCTCCAAGCCGATCCAGCTACACACAGAATCTGCACAACAAAAGGGAGCAAACTACGAGATACAAGCAATCATAATTGAAGCATGGATTAGGTTGCATCAAATATACATGTAAACACAAAAGCATCTATGTAAAACAAGTATATAGAAGAACATGCAAACTTTATTGATAGAAAGTAACAGGGTTCCAGAGGAAGTTACAACCAATGATGTTGGCCCCAATCCAGCAGCACCTCCTCGGCAGCAAGAACTCTCTTCTTCACCTCTAGTAAAACAATCACCCAATAATCCTGGCAGTATACCAACAGCACCTCCTTGCTTATACAAAATTCCAGCCTCCTTAGACCTCATAGAAGAGCTCTATAAATAGGAGAGAAGAAGAGAGGATGAGTCAGCTTGAGGCTGGCATATAGCTGACTAGTGTCCTCTCCCTCTTCAGTTAATCTTCAGTTCTTGAGTCCACTTGGAGATCCTTGGTTACACATGGTGATCAAGTACCTCTTACTCATCACAAGGCGAATCTGATGAACCAAGTGTCAGTTTGGAAGCTTCCTGGGCAATTGACACCTTGCAGGAGGACTGTGCCACTTGGCCAATCTCGCCCAGCGCAGGTAGCCTTCATTGTTTTTGACTTCCAGCGCAGGTACAGAGTGGGACAGTTGCAATACAGCGCAGAAGCTCAGTTAAGCAGCTGACATGATCCAAAATAAGCCTGTTCTGAAGTGTTTTCAGGTGGAGAACTGATTGGAAGTGCTGTTGATTGATGACCTTGTTCTTTTAGGGGTAAGAACAACATGTTTAGGGACTGAGGATCCCTGTAATTATCGACATTTCCTGCTCCTTGACGCGAGGCACAAAAATGTCTATAACAGTTGCCCCCTAAAGTATGAGGCCGTTAATCGGGTGAAATGCTTTAGCTAGAGGGTCCGAAGTTCGTTCCAGTGCTGAGGAGAGTGCCCTGTAATACAATACAATACAATACATTATCTTTCATTCATCATTATTCTCATGATCTAGCTGAGGCGGGTATTCCCATGCTCAGCTTTCTATAAATACATTTTGGTACATATGACAGACGATCGTCTGAAGACAGACTGATAATCTTCCGCTAAAATTATCATCCTTTGAGGAGGATGATCATCTGCTGCAATGATGTACATGGCAAATGCTTTTATATTTCCTGAATATATATCGCAGCCCGGATGGATGAAACTAGATCCGGGGTCTTCAAACTCGTTCGATCTTCACTCTAAGTACAAGTCGATCCATGTGAGAATTACGCTGAAGTCGAACATGGAAAGACATCGCTTGATTACCGGTCAATAATGAAAACCGTTAACAAGCGCGAGAGGAATCACCAATAATGACGATGACCCTCAAGGTACGACAGTACAATTCACGTGGCGTGAATAAAGGACTTGGCGTCGAACGCCACGCAAAATCTTCTGGTCGAAGGTCATTGATGTATACCTGTCGCCGGAAGTGAGAAACTTGCCATTGAGGCATGCAAGCTTCAAAGTACTGATGGGGGTGTTCCTAGATCGACTTCTTGGATAATGAGCTGATGTCGACAAGAAGCGATCCGTCAAAGGAGGGCCTTAATGAATCCCACATCAATGACACGGAACGGAGCTAATGATTTAGTGGAGGTGAAACAAACTGTGACATATGATTCAGGGTGGCGATCATGAAATGGATGAAGGAAAATGTATGGTAGTGGATGGGACACGGTTGACACTTTCTGAATGACCCCTCTTGAACATATAACGACACTGATGCGATGGATCGGTAGCATTACCCCGAATGGATGGTGTGGCGAGGACCATGGTGATGAAACCGGTGAATGAGACAACCCAACCCGATGTGATACGGAGGAAAAGTGTCATGTTCAAGAGTGACTTGCTACCTCTAAACTTTGATGTTCTCCCAATTTTTCCCCAGTCATTTCTGACCAGTACCTCTTTATTTTTGTCAAGCTTGAGGAGGATAACATATGCTTGTTCTATAACCTGCCCTTCGGGCAAGCCCATCGCTAAGATTTAACGAGCCTAGCGATAGGGAAACTCGTTCTCGTCTAAAGACAAGTTTGTCGCTATTTAATTATTTTAACGAGTCTAACGACAAGGAAAACTCGGTCCTTTTCATTTTTAGAGAGTCTAAAAAGGTACAGAAAGTCAACTCCATAATTCCTTTTTCGTCAGCTAATCCCTTAAGTCCGAAAAAGTATAAAACAATACAAAAGGGATGGCTGTTCGGTATTTTTAACGAGCTGAACCAGGCAAGCGCTCGATCCTTTTGTGCAATAATCCCTCAAGTCCAAAAAGATTAAAATTTAGAGGAGGGATAGCGTTCCGGTCATTTTAACGAGCTGGAAGGCCAAAACTCGGCAAACTTTTCATATTTTACGAGTCAGTGAAAAGAGCTGAAAGAAGACTCGTCTTTTGAGGAACGAGTGATAAACAGGGATAGCTACAGATTCCAGGTACAGGTTGGAATTTCCAATCACGGCAGTGTCACAAGGATGGCTAGGTGAAATCACTCTTCGCAGCTGTTTCTCAAAAGAGGTAAACACACCAATGGAAGTGAATGATCGGCCAAATGAACGGTGGAGGTGGTGGATGAAAACACGATCAAGGTTCTTATGGCTAATGAATTTACGATCTCAAAAGGTTATTTACCGGTTCATTTTTTCCATGAGCTTGAACTCTGGGGGAAACATTTGCTCACACTTTTTTATTTTTTAACGAGCATAAATTCAGGCCTAAAACTGCTCGAATTTCGCGTTTATTTTTTAACGAGCATGAACTATATGCTAAAACTGCTCGATATACCAGTCATAAGAATGCCTCCTATAAGGACCAATTTTTATAGAGCTTATGCCTTACTACAGCTATGCTCTTATTTTGGCAAATTTTACTTCTGCCCCACAGGCTTTCTTTCATGCAAGTTTGGAAACGGCTAATCTTAAAACCAGATAAATAATCGCCCCTAGCTTGCACTCCAGAAAGTTTGCATGCCCCCAGGTATAGGATAGAATTTCGAGGTTGCCCCTCCTCTCTCCTACTTCTGCTTTTCTTTGGGTGTTCACAGTTATTTGTCATCTTGCTAATCTAATGCTAACGATACTTGTCTTCTCGTTATTTTAAGGGGTCTTACGCAGTACTCAGACTTCCTGTCGGCCCACTTTTAACAAACAGCTATTGTGACAATAGAAGAACACTACTCAAAGATAAAACATTGGTATTATCGAGGGAGGCTTGCCTCTTTCTTATTATCCGAAGAGTGGTTCTATTCGCTGCCGCAAATCAATCTCTTTCTTCGGCGGTGTCTATCATTGGGTTGTCCAAAGATGGTTACCCTCTGTCATAACAATACGGTCTCCTTCTTAGTTTACTGCCCCTGCTTATCCTTCAAAACATATGTTTCGATGGGCGAGGCTTGAATTTAAAGATGGTGACTACTTGTTACAATAAGGGAATTCCTACTTGGGCATTGCCCACTTTTTTAGACAAAGGTGAATGATTCCCAAACACATAACTTTAACAAAAGATCATTATTCCAGAACAACCCCACTTCCTTCGGACGGGGTACGGACTAGTCATGTTCTCCTGCGGAAATTCTTCCTTATACCCGAAGTTTCTTCTGCCCGAAGCAGACCAGGGTGCATGCCCCCTGGGTCCTAGTCTTTCTTTCCGAATTACTCGCGCTCATCGGGAAGGAGGACTGGGGGCGGAGGCGAATCTTGAGTGAACAGACCATTTAGGATTGGTATTTGACTATTTGCGATGCGAGATCCCGGAAATGAAAGCTGGTCTACGAGCTTGACCACCCTTCCTTCGTGTGGAAAACACATTACTCTAAAGAGTGAGGAGACTATCGCTCCCATGCAATAAATATAGTCGCGTCCAAGGAGTAGGTTATAATCCAAGGGTCCTTGAACTACCAACACGTTCATCCTGACGGTCTTCCCCTTCAATGTAACAGGTACATCGGGGAGGATTCCTAATGGTCGACTGGTTCCTTTATCAAAACCTGAGAGATTTCTCAACTCAGGTAAAAGCGCTGGGGAACCCAGTGCTTTCCAAGCAATAGAGGAAAGGATACTCACAGACGCCCCTTCATCAATGATAGTACCAGCCATAACCATTCTATAGATCTGGACAATGATTCTAAATGGTGTACTGGCTGGTAACCGGGGTCTGCCTAGTTGATTCCAATCAAAGGATACAACCAGGTTGCTTGGTGGTGGGACCGAATATACGGCCGGATACGACTCAGATGATGTTCCTTCCTGCGATAAAGGAATGGGCGCATTGCCCGGATGCTCGTCGGAGTCGGTGCTGATAAAGAGAACCTGGATGGTGTCATCCTTGTTCTCATCAGTGAGGGTGTCACATGAAGACGACACTTCGGTGACGGTGTCATTTGAAGACGGGTCTTCAATGACGGAGTCATTGGACGATAGAACCTTTGAAGGAAGAACCGGGTCAACTGCCGTTTCGACCTTTAGACTTTCGTCTGGTCTAGATTCGGTAGGTTCATTCTCAATGACTGACACATCAGCTGACCACTTGAGTGGTTCAACTGGATTTTCAACTATCGAGGGATTAGGCGCGAGTTTTCGGTATCCAGGCGGAAGTTGCACCGGTGACACCGGGCGATCTTCCAAAACTCTCTTTGCCTCATCTAAGAATGGACATTTGTGGATGGCATGGTGACCTTCACACAATAGACAGGGTGATCTTGGTCCCCTTCTTCGTCCTTCACTCTCGCTAGTTGAGGGAATGCAATCAACTTGACAACCAGAGGTTGATGCTACCGGATTGTGCAACCTCGGGGACCAGTCCCTTAGTATCCGGGGAATACAAGGACAATCACGATGGAAATGGATCCCTTTGCAAATGACACATGGCGATTTAGGCCCGGTCGGTGCAGTGTGTGGGTTTTTGTCAGTTTTCTTTTGCTTGCCCCCAGTCGCCTTCGCCAGAGGCTCCTTCTGCTTCTTCCCTTTCTTCTTCTTTTCCTTCTTCTCCTTGGGAGGCTGACTTTTGCCGGCTCTACCCTGCGAAGATGAAGGATCAGAGGAAGTATCACAAGAGGTAGAAGGCTGGTGGGTAGTTCTAGATTGTTCTGACAGTTGATTCGACTGCTCAGGATTAGTGGCGATTTGGACAACATTAGTTGAAAAGAGCCAAACAGGAAGGCCGATTGTCAATCCTGGAAGTGACAATGTAGCCATATGAGGCGCACCAACATCTCCCCAAGAGGAGAAGGGATTTGGACTTCCGCCAAGGTTACTTCCTTGGTTGGTGGGCTCCATACTTTTCAACTGAAAGATCAACGTGGGAATAACAGGTGATTATGTTCCGCTTTAAAATAAGTTTTATTTACGACGCTTTTAGACACAAACTTGCTTTTTCATGTTTTAAGAGTCGAGAAAAAGCTAAAGATGACTCTAGTCGCCTTCGATGTATTAACGAGCCCGAAGTGACAAATGCTCGGTTGGACCTTTTCAGTTATAGAGTTTGAAAAAGGCCAAAAGAAACTGCTCTGGAGATCTAGGCAGAGGGTGTGCCAAACCTTTCGCGAAACCACAGAATACGTTTTACGGTACGGGTGGTCGATCTTCGTGAATGCTGTGTTCACTGCATCGCGATCAGTAGGGCGGCCGACACGGTTTCCTAAGGATAAAGGATAAAAGCCTATAGGGGTCTCCCAATATACGCGACGGTACGTGGGAGCTCAAATCCGTGTTAGTGCCACCGACTCTCAGGAGGAATCACCCACCTTCGTAGAGATCGACAGTCACTATGTTTAACGACGCCGGAACACGTCTCTACCTAGACCTCTAGATGTTTGCGTTAAATTCCAAAGCGTTGTTATGTAAATTGAGTTTATTTTAATGTTGATCTTCCTTAACAGTTTGCCTTTCAGGTTCGCCACGAGATGTATATATACAACTTCCTATATGCAATCTAAGAATGAGAAGCAAAATCTTTTCAATCTTTCAACTTTGAAAACCTTAATCTACTTGAGGAAAGAGCAAGACACAACTTTTTCCACAGATCAAAGAACACACACTAAAATGCACATTTTCCTAAATCGTCAAGCATACAGTCAAATGCAAAATGCACAATGCATGTATTTCTTTTCGTTATCCTTAATGTTGATGCTTAACAAAAGGAAACTGTTGTATGATTTTTGAATCAACTTTCAAGTAAAAATAAACAAGCTTGTCCACAATCAAAAGAACACCTTATGAAAGACTTGTCTTAAATACAGGAAAAGTATAGATTCAAACCATAAAGTGAGAAGCAAACCAATCCAAAACAGCTATGAACAGCAATAACACTAACTCATAAGATCGCAATCTAAGAGGCCACAGTTACTAGGTTCGCTTTTCACAATGGGAAATTGTAACTGAAACAAGAAATACTAAAAGAACGTTTACAATTTCATCACACAACTGAGGCGGAATAATGTCAAGGAGAAGTGGTCTACAGAAAATACAATAACCAGCAAGCAATCAGCCAAAAACAAGTGCAAACAGGGCCAAGACACAAAGGAAGAGCTGAGCTAGACTAAGGCCAACTGGACCAGCGCAGGCACTGGTCTGCCAGTTTCACTCTCAGCGCAGTTCCCGAAGGGAGCACCTGCGCTGTAATGCAGACTGCCTGTGGACAGCCTGCACTGACTTACGAGAGTTACGTCTGCTAAGAATTCCGGGTCATAAAAAGCTCAAAAATGTACTGTTTTGACTGAAATAAAATGCTATGGGTTAAGTACAGGCTAAGGGATGATCAAGAGGATAAAGATCTATCACTAAGAGTAAGGATTCATCTGTAGATTAGCTCTTTAAATCTTGAATTTGCTCAGCAAAGGAGCAAGAGTAGCAAAACCCTCTACTTCGCTTTTGATAGAGTCAAAAGCTTTTCGATTCGGTACTCCTTTCTTCAAGAAATGAATAGCAAAATACTACAACAACAAGATACTAGGATCTCCCCAGTGGAGTCGCCAGTTTGTTGTGGGGAAAAGTATCCGATGCGGATGACACTAACCCTTTCTAAAGGTGACAGACTTTAGCAACAACTGAATGACAAAGTTTTCATGTTCATCTTTATGAAAGCACAGAGAGAATAGAAAGAGGATCAACCAACCTGGTGTCTTGCGCTTAGTCGATCCTTGTCCTTCTCGCTTTGTATCCCGTTCCCAGCTCTTTACTCTCCAAGCCGATCCAGCTACACACAGAATCTGCACAACAAAAGGGAGCAAACTACGAGATACAAGCAATCATAATTGAAGCATGGATTAGGTTGCATCAAATATACATGTAAACACAAAAGCATCTATGTAAAACAAGTATATAGAAGAACATGCAAACTTTATTGATAGAAAGTAACAGGGTTCCAGAGGAAGTTACAACCAATGATGTTGGCCCCAATCCAGCAGCACCTCCTCGGCAGCAAGAACTCTCTTCTTCACCTCTAGTAAAACAATCACCCAATAATCCTGGCAGTATACCAACAGCACCTCCTTGCTTATACAAAATTCCAGCCTCCTTAGACCTCATAGAAGAGCTCTATAAATAGGAGAGAAGAAGAGAGGATGAGTCAGCTTGAGGCTGGCATATAGCTGACTAGTGTCCTCTCCCTCTTCAGTTAATCTTCAGTTCTTGAGTCCACTTGGAGATCCTTGGTTACACATGGTGATCAAGTACCTCTTACTCATCACAAGGCGAATCTGATGAACCAAGTGTCAGTTTGGAAGCTTCCTGGGCAATTGACACCTTGCAGGAGGACTGTGCCACTTGGCCAATCTCGCCCAGCGCAGGTAGCCTTCATTGTTTTTGACTTCCAGCGCAGGTACAGAGTGGGACAGTTGCAATACAGCGCAGAAGCTCAGTTAAGCAGCTGACATGATCCAAAATAAGCCTGTTCTGAAGTGTTTTCAGGTGGAGAACTGATTGGAAGTGCTGTTGATTGATGACCTTGTTCTTTTAGGGGTAAGAACAACATGTTTAGGGACTGAGGATCCCTGTAATTATCGACATTTCCTGCTCCTTGACGCGAGGCACAAAAATGTCTATAACAGTTGCCCCCTAAAGTATGAGGCCGTTAATCGGGTGAAATGCTTTAGCTAGAGGGTCCGAAGTTCGTTCCAGTGCTGAGGAGAGTGCCCTGTAATACAATACAATACAATACATTATCTTTCATTCATCATTATTCTCATGATCTAGCTGAGGCAGGTATTCCCATGCTCAGCTTTCTATAAATACATTTTGGTACATATGACAGACGATCGTCTGAAGACAGACTGATAATCTTCCGCTAAAATTATCATCCTTTGAGGAGGATGATCATCTGCTGCAATGATGTACATGGCAAATGCTTTTATATTTCCTGAATATATATCGCAGCCCAGATGGATGAAACTAGATCCGGGGTCTTCAAACTCGTTCGATCTTCACTCTAAGTACAAGTCGATCCATGTGAGAATTACGCTGAAGTCGAACATGGAAAGACATCGCTTGATTACCGGTCAATAATGAAAACCGTTAACAAGCGCGAGAGGAATCACCAATAATGACGATGACCCTCAAGGTACGGCAGTACAATTCACGTGGCGTGAATAAAGGACTTGGCGTCGAACGCCACGCAAAATCTTCTGGTCGAAGGTCATTGATGTATACCTGTCGCCGGAAGTGAGAAACTTGCCATTGAGGCATGCAAGCTTCAAAGTACTGATGGGGGTGTTCCTAGATCGACTTCTTGGATAATGAGCTGATGTCGACAAGAAGCGATCCGTCAAAGGAGGGCCTTAATGAATCCCACATCAATGACACGGAACGGAGCTAATGATTTAGTGGAGGTGAAACAAACTGTGACATATGATTCAGGGTGGCGATCATGAAATGGATGAAGGAAAATGTATGGTAGTGGATGGGACACGGTTGACACTTTCTGAATGACCCCTCTTGAACATATAACGACACTGATGCGATGGATCGGTAGCATTACCCCGAATGGATGGTGTGGCGAGGACCATGGTGATGAAACCGGTGAATGAGACAACCCAACCCGATGTGATACGGAGGAAAAGTGTCATGTTCAAGAGTGACTTGCTACCTCTAAACTTTGACGTTCTCCCAATTTTTTCCCCAGTCATTTCTGACCAGTACCTCTTTATTTTTGTCAAGCTTGAGGAGGATAACATATGCTTGCTCTATAACCTGCCCTTCGGGCAAGCCCATCGCTAAGATTTAACGAGCCTAGCGATAGGGAAACTCGTTCTCGTCTAAAGACAAGTTTGTCGCTATTTAATTATTTTAACGAGTCTAACGACAAGGAAAACTCGGTCCTTTTCATTTTTAGAGAGTCTAAAAAGGTACAGAAAGTCAACTCCATAATTCCTTTTTCGTCAGCTAATCCCTTAAGTCCGAAAAAGTATAAAACAATACAGAAGGGATGGCTGTTCGGTATTTTTAACGAGCTGAACCAGGCAAGCGCTCGATCCTTTTGTGCAATAATCCCTCAAGTCCAAAAAGATTAAAATTTAGAGGAGGGATAGCGTTCCGGTCATTTTAACGAGCTGGAAGGCCAAAACTCGGCAAACTTTTCATATTTTACGAGTCAGTGAAAAGAGCTGAAAGAAGACTCGTCTTTTGAGGAACGAGTGATAAACAGGGATAGCTACAGATTCCAGGTACAGGTTGGAATTTCCAATCACGGCAGTGTCACAAGGATGGCTAGGTGAAATCACTCTTCGCAGCTGTTTCTCAAAAGAGGTAAACACACCAATGGAAGTGAATGATCGGCCAAATGAACGGTGGAGGTGGTGGATGAAAACACGATCAAGGTTCTTATGGCTAATGAATTTACGATCTCAAAAGGTTATTTACCGGTTCATTTTTTCCATGAGCTTGAACTCTGGGGGAAACATTTGCTCACACTTTTTTATTTTTTAACGAGCATAAATTCAGGCCTAAAACTGCTCGAATTTCGCGTTTATTTTTTAACGAGCATGAACTATATGCTAAAACTGCTCGATATACCAGTCATAAGAATGCCTCCTATAAGGACCAATTTTTATAGAGCTTATGCCTTACTACAGCTATGCTCTTATTTTGGCAAATTTTACTTCTGCCCCACAGGCTTTCTTTCATGCAAGTTTGGAAACGGCTAATCTTAAAACCAGATAAATAATCGCCCCTAGCTTGCACTCCAGAAAGTTTGCATGCCCCCAGGTATAGGATAGAATTTCGAGGTTGCCCCTCCTCTCTCCTACTTCTGCTTTTCTTTGGGTGTTCACAGTTATTTGTCATCTTGCTAATCTAATGCTAACGATACTTGTCTTCTCGTTATTTTAAGGGGTCTTACGCAGTACTCAGACTTCCTGTCGGCCCACTTTTAACAAACAGCTATTGTGACAATAGAAGAACACTACTCAAAGATAAAACATTGGTATTATCGAGGGAGGCTTGCCTCTTTCTTATTATCCGAAGAGTGGTTCTATTCGCTGCCGCAAATCAATCTCTTTCTTCGGCAGTGTCTATCATTGGGTTGTCCAAAGATGGTTACCCTCTGTCATAACAATACGGTCTCCTTCTTAGTTTACTGCCCCTGCTTATCCTTCAAAACATATGTTTCGATGGGCGAGGCTTGAATTTAAAGATGGTGACTACTTGTTACAATAAGGGAATTCCTACTTGGGCATTGCCCACTTTTTTAGACAAAGGTGAATGATTCCCAAACACATAACTTTAACAAAAGATCATTATTCCAGAACAACCCCACTTCCTTCGGACGGGGTACGGACTAGTCATGTTCTCCTGCGGAAATTCTTCCTTATACCCGGAGTTTCTTCTGCCCGAAGCAGACCAGGGTGCATGCCCCCTGGGTCCTAGTCTTTCTTTCCGAATTACTCGCGCTCATCGGGAAGGAGGACTGGGGGCGGAGGCGAATCTTGAGTGAACAGACCATTTAGGATTGGTATTTGACTATTTGCGATGCGAGATCCCGGAAATGAAAGCTGGTCTACGAGCTTGACCACCCTTCCTTCGTGTGGAAAACACATTACTCTAAAGAGTGAGGAGACTATCGCTCCCATGCAATAAATATAGTCGCGTCCAAGGAGTAGGTTATAATCCAAGGGTCCTTGAACTACCAACACGTTCATCCTGACGGTCTTCCCCTTCAATGTAACAGGTACATCGGGGAGGATTCCTAATGGTCGACTGGTTCCTTTATCAAAACCTGAGAGATTTCTCAACTCAGGTAAAAGCGCTGGGGAACCCAGTGCTTTCCAAGCAATAGAGGAAAGGATACTCACAGACGCCCCTTCATCAATGATAGTACCAGCCATAACCATTCTATAGATCTGGACAATGATTCTAAATGGTGTACTGGCTGGTAACCGGGGTCTGCCTAGTTGATTCCAATCAAAGGATACAACCAGGTTGCTTGGTGGTGGGACCGAATATACGGCCGGATACGACTCAGATGATGTTCCTTCCTGCGATAAAGGAATGGGCGCATTGCCTGGATGCTCGTCGGAGTCGGTGCTGATAAAGAGAACCTGGATGGTGTCATCCTTGTTCTCATCAGTGAGGGTGTCACATGAAGACGACACTTCGGTGACGGTGTCATTTGAAGACGGGTCTTCAATGACGGAGTCATTGGACGATAGAACCTTTGAAGGAAGAACCGGGTCAACTGCCGTTTCGACCTTTAGACTTTCGTCTGGTCTAGATTCGGTAGGTTCATTCTCAATGACTGACACATCAGCTGACCACTTGAGTGGTTCAACTGGATTTTCAACTATCGAGGGATTAGGCGCAAGTTTTCGGTATCCAGGCGGAAGTTGCACCGGTGACACCGGGCGATCTTCCAAAACTCTCTTTGCCTCATCTAAGAATGGACATTTGTGGATGGCATGGTGACCTTCACACAATAGACAGGGTGATCTTGGTCCCCTTCTTCATCCTTCACTCTCGCTAGTTGAGGGAATGCAATCAACTTGACAACCAGAGGTTGATGCTACCGGATTGTGCAACCTCGGGGACCAGTCCCTTAGTATCCGGGGAATACAAGGACAATCACGATGGAAATGGATCCCTTTGCAAATGACACATGGCGATTTAGGCCCGGCCGGTGCAGTGTGTGGGTTTTTGTCAGTTTTCTTTTGCTTGCCCCCAGTCGCCTTCGCCAGAGGCTCCTTCTGCTTCTTCCCTTTCTTCTTCTTTTCCTTCTTCTCCTTGGGAGGCTGACTTTTGCCGGCTCTACCCTGTGAAGATGAAGGATCAGAGGAAGTATCACAAGAGGTAGAAGGCTGGTGGGTAGTTCTAGATTGTTCTGACAGTTGATTCGACTGCTCAGGATTAGTGGCGATTTGGACAACATTAGTTGAAAAGAGCCAAACAGGAAGGCCGATTGTCAATCCTGGAAGTGACAATGTAGCCATATGAGGCGCACCAACATCTCCCCAAGAGGAGAAGGGATTTGGACTTCCGCCAAGGTTACTTCCTTTGTTGGTGGGCTCCATACTTTTCAACTGAAAGATCAACGTGGGAATAACAGGTGATTATGTTCCGCTTTAAAATAAGTTTTATTTACGACGCTTTTAGACACAAACTTGCTTTTTCATGTTTTAAGAGTCGAGAAAAAGCTAAAGATGACTCTAGTCGCCTTCGATGTATTAACGAGCCCGAAGTGACAAATGCTCGGTTGGACCTTTTCAGTTATAGAGTTTGAAAAAGGCCAAAAGAAACTGCTCTGGAGATCTAGGCAGAGGGTGTGCCAAACCTTTCGCGAAACCACAGAATACGTTTTACGGTACGGGTGGTCGATCTTCGTGAATGCTGTGTTCACTGCATCGCGATCAGTAGGGCGGCCGACACGGTTTCCTAAGGATAAAGGATAAAAGCCTATAGGGGTCTCCCAATATACGCGACGGTACGTGGGAGCTCAAATCCGTGTTAGTGCCACCGACTCTCAGGAGGAATCACCCACCTTCGTAGAGATCGACAGTCACTATGTTTAACGACGCCGGAACACGTCTCTACCTAGACCTCTAGATGTTTGCGTTAAATTCCAAAGCGTTGTTATGTAAATTGAGTTTATTTTAATGTTGATCTTCCTTAACAGTTTGCCTTTCAGGTTCGCCACGAGATGTATATATACAACTTCCTATATGCAATCTAAGAATGAGAAGCAAAATCTTTTCAATCTTTCAACTTTGAAAACCTTAATCTACTTGAGGAAAGAGCAAGACACAACTTTTTCCACAGATCAAAGAACACACACTAAAATGCACATTTTCCTAAATCGTCAAGCATACAGTCAAATGCAAAATGCACAATGCATGTATTTCTTTTCGTTATCCTTAATGTTGATGCTTAACAAAAGGAAACTATTGTATGATTTTTGAATCAACTTTCAAGTAAAAATAAACAAGCTTGTCCACAATCAAAAGAACACCTTATGAAAGACTTGTCTTAAATACAGGAAAAGTATAGATTCAAACCATAAAGTGAGAAGCAAACCAATCCAAAACAGCTATGAACAACAATAACACTAACTCATAAGATCGCAATCTAAGAGGCCACAGTTACTAGGTTCGCTTTTCACAATGGGAAATTGTAACTGAAACAAGAAATACTGAAAGAACGTTTACAATTTCATCACACAACTGAGGCGGAATAATGTCAAGGAGAAGTGGTCTACAGAAAATACAATAACCAGCAAGCAATCAGCCAAAAACAAGTGCAAACAGGGCCAAGACACAAAGGAAGAGCTGAGCTAGACTAAGGCCAACTGGACCAGCGCAGGCACTGGTCTGCCAGTTTCACTCTCAGCGTAGTTCCCGAAGGGAGCACCTGCGCTGTAATGCAGACTGCCTGTGGACAGCCTGCACTGACTTACGAGAGTTACGTCTGCTAAGAATTCCGGGTCATAAAAAGCTCAAAAATGTACTGTTTTGACTGAAATAAAATGCTATGGGTTAAGTACAGGCTAAGGGATGATCAAGAGGATAAAGATCTATCACTAAGAGTAAGGATTCATCTGTAGATTAGCTCTTTAAATCTTGAATTTGCTCAGCAAAGGAGCAAGAGTAGCAAAACCCTCTACTTCGCTTTTGATAGAGTCAAAAGCTTTTCGATTCGGTACTCCTTTCTTCAAGAAATGAATAGCAAAATACTACAACAACAAGATACTAGGATCTCCCCAGTGGAGTCGCCAGTTTGTTGTGGGGAAAAGTATCCGATGCGGATGACACTAACCCTTTCTAAAGGTGACAGACTTTAGCAACAACTGAATGACAAAGTTTTCATGTTCATCTTTATGAAAGCACAGAGAGAATAGAAAGAGGATCAACCAACCTGGTGTCTTGCGCTTAGTCGATCCTTGTCCTTCTCGCTTTGTATCCCGTTCCCAGCTCTTTACTCTCCAAGCCGATCCAGCTACACACAGAATCTGCACAACAAAAGGGAGCAAACTACGAGATACAAGCAATCATAATTGAAGCATGGATTAGGTTGCATCAAATATACATGTAAACACAAAAGCATCTATGTAAAACAAGTATATAGAAGAACATGCAAACTTTATTGATAGAAAGTAACATGGTTCCAGAGGAAGTTACAACCAATGATGTTGGCCCCAATCCAGCAGCACCTCCTCGGCAGCAAGAACTCTCTTCTTCACCTCTAGTAAAACAATCACCCAATAATCCTGGCAGTATACCAACAGCACCTCCTTGCTTATACAAAATTCCAGCCTCCTTAGACCTCATAGAAGAGCTCTATAAATAGGAGAGAAGAAGAGAGGATGAGTCAGCTTGAGGCTGGCATATAGCTGACTAGTGTCCTCTCCCTCTTCAGTTAATCTTCAGTTCTTGAGTCCACTTGGAGATCCTTGGTTACACATGGTGATCAAGTACCTCTTACTCATCACAAGGCGAATCTGATGAACCAAGTGTCAGTTTGGAAGCTTCCTGGGCAATTGACACCTTGCAGGAGGACTGTGCCACTTGGCCAATCTCGCCCAGCGCAGGTAGCCTTCATTGTTTTTGACTTCCAGCGCAGGTACAGAGTGGGACAGTTGCAATACAGCGCAGAAGCTCAGTTAAGCAGCTGACATGATCCAAAATAAGCCTGTTCTGAAGCGTTTTCAGGTGGAGAACTGATTGGAAGTGCTGTTGATTGATGACCTTGTTCTTTTAGGGGTAAGAACAACATGTTTAGGGACTGAGGATCCCTGTAATTATCGACATTTCCTGCTCCTTGACGCGAGGCACAAAAATGTCTATAACAAGTGCGAGCTTCGACCTTGAGATTTTGGACCCTTGTGCAAACTCGCCTTCGACAGACCTATGCGAACCAAGACAATAAGAGAAGAGAAGATGGCTTGATAAATGTGTCCAAATGAGCTTGAGATATCTTCTATTTATAGGCTTTCTTGAGGGTCCACTTGGGGTTGAAGCTGACCTAAGCAGTTACACATTTGGTTAAGTTCAACCCATTCCATAATACATGTATGAATAAAATAATTCAAAACTCAACTTTTGTTTGACCAAATTGGGCGATATTTAGGTCGATTTTGGTCCTCTCGAAAAGAGGAATTGAATGAAATCATTATACTCATCATATGATCTTTCCAAGGTGGAATTTGAGGCAGTTGCAAAAATTATCACTTCCTCTCAACGAGGGAGAATTCCACTTGCCAATATATGTCCATCGAACAATATGCCATTCTAGAATATTCAAGTGTCATCACGTATCATCATTGATCATATCTATCATGTAGTCATCATTCCATGATCACCTCAAGTATCTCATCATCACAAATCATCAATGTACATCTCGATCTATCCCTTTCTTATTCCTGCTTATCTCTTGATTGTTCCTTCTCATATGTTGAACATTCTCGAATCTAGAAGAGAATTTGTTTTTGGAGGGGAGCTCAAGATACCACCCTCTATCCATCAGGATCATACTTGGAATCTCTACCATCAGGCTACTAACCAGAATATCATAATCAATCATCATCAGAGAGCATATCATCAAGGATCACATATCAACTTGGAACCACATCGCAGAACACATCTTGACCCAGAATCTCATGGGGGAGCTATACATCTAAAACCCCATATCTTGAAATAGGTTATCCAAACACACAAGGGAGCACATCTCAACCCTGGGATCACATCAGGGAGCTCAATCTCAACCTGGAATTACATAGGGTTATCTCAACCCATCCTATTGCCTACTAATATTCCCATCGATGACCCTGAATAGTCATGTGGTATAACACCTACATCATATTCGACTTGGGTTGTACACCCCAAGTACACTCTCAACTCATTGGCCAAATAAGGAGTGGTATTCCCAACAAGCCCAAATTATGAGTATGATGCCAACTAAGGTATACTCTACAAATACCAAACAGGGGAGAATCATTCTCCAACCCTATGAAGATAGGTAGAAACATATTCAACCCTGTGGGTAATAGATAGGGGTAACGCCCTATTTTCCAAATTTCCCTCAACCCCAGGATCCCTCCATCTCAATTCCTCACCCTGGGAGCTCAGACAAGTAATAGTATATATCTCGGTGTCCTCAATCAATGTTTCTCTCATCATACTCAAATCTGGCATCAACTTGTCTCAATAGCAATTATTTCCTATTCATACAGGACATCAAATCAAATATCATGTCAGAACATAAATAATTGTATAAATCACAAAAGGATACCATAATCATCCTCCCTCTCAAGGAGGTGCCAACCAAAATCCTGAGCTTGTTTCTTCGGTCTCAATATATGAGACTATCTCAGTCCCAACTATAAATATGGGATTTTCTACCAATTAGATACAATGTATCAATGTCATATCCAAATCATGCTCAGACATCTCTTTAAGGAGATTCTTTATCCTGCCTTATACTTAGCCATGCTAGAAACACCGTACTCATCCTAAATCGTACTATGGACCTCTCGTCCAAGATATCACGGAAGATCTCATACTAAAGCAACATCCAAATTTTCTTAACAATAATAATCTTAAATATCAGCAATACATCCATGCAATCACATATCATAGGAGAAATATCTCATCCTAAAAAATAGAACACCTCATGTAGATACTTCAAAACATGCTTGGTGGAAGCTCTATGTGAATGAAGCAGCTCAATCATGAATTTATTCAGGTTTTGATGCAGGAGCATCCAGACTTAGCCAATAATGTGATTGTATGTTCACATGTTGTGGCTAGCAAGAGATGAATTTCATTGACCTGAGTGGTCAAAATCAATTTTAGTAGAGAGGGTTGGATCTCTCAAATTAATCTTTATCTCAATTATTGTAATAATTAGAATATTGTATTATTTTTATACTAAGAGATAAGTTGTTAGTATAGGTGTGTAACAAAGCTTGAGAATAGAAATTTAATTGTTAGATTGGTTAAAATAGGGATAAAGTTGTTAATGCGGTTAGGATAGGATTTGATTCATAAAAGAGAAAAAGAATGTAATGATAGAGATAAGATGATTGAGAACAGAGTGAGTAAGTGAGAGTTTGTGTGACAAAGATAGGGTTTGAGATTGAACAGAGGTTAGAAAACTGTTGTAATCGATCCAAGAGGGCCAAGACTCTGTAATTTATATTTTGTTGAATAAATGATCAAGTGTGATGTTGTGTGTTAATCCTGGTACAAAAAATCATTCGTATTGGTGTATCAGCATTCAGGACTTATTCGGGTACTTTTCGCTGTTTATAACACTTTATTCATAAATCACGGTCAATTAGTATTAAGTGTTAATAATGAGCTTAAACGCTAAAAACATTTCCTTAAGCACTTTTTCTTAAAGAATGAAATAAAGCACGTGGGTTTTATTTGATAAGCGGGAAGCGGTATCTCGCGCACCCAAAAGGAGGTAAATGGTATTGTTCCAAGTGCACGTGATTAACCTTAGAGGCTGACACGTAGCTGAGGAAAACCAATTTTCTTACACACTTTCGATTTTATATCGACTGTGCAAGAATCCATGCGATATTGTGTGACAGTCATTCGATTAGACGGGTCACTTTGATGGTGGAGATCGTTCGACTAGTTTGCAAGCGGACGACGCGATATCTGTTGGATTTGGAGAGATGAGATCAACGGTGTTGATTAAAGCGCTCGGTCTGCGGAAAATTCAAGGTGGGATGGGCGGTGATTAGTCAGGATAAGAGGGACCCTTAGGAGGAAAACACATGTAAAGAACCTATTTGCTCGCAGCTAATTGGTTATAAAGTTAACCATTAGTCTAATTAAAGACTACCACCTCATTTTCATCAACCTCCTGCGTCATTTTGTTATCAGAGCATAGAGATTGAGTTTTTCTACAAAAAACATGCCACCGATGAGAGGAGTTGGCATAGGTCGGGGGAGACCTGTAGTGAATGTAGTTCTGCTAAATGAGATCGAGAGTCTATGTACAAGGATGGAGACAATGCAGACTGCTCAAAGGAGAGCAACTGATGAAGGAGATGCTAGTGCGATAGAAGAATCTTCTAAGGAAGAAGAAGAGGTTGAAAGTGAAGCTGCCAAAGTTCTCAAGGTGTTGGCCAAAGCAAGTGGAAGACCAAAGATGGAAATACCTTTGTATGATGGGAATCTCAATGTAGAAGAATTGATGGACTAGATCAGTTCATTAGACAAAAATAAGGTGAAATTTGCAGTTACCAGATTTAAGGGTCATGCAGCTATCTAGTGGGATGAACTACAAACATCGAGAGGAAGAAAAGGGAAGTCCGAGAACAAACAATGGGATAAAATGGTAAGTAAATTAAAAGCTAAATTTATGCCAAAATATTATCAATTAAATATTTTCAAACAATTACAAAACTTGAGACAAAAAGGAATGACTGTCAAAGAATATACAGAAGAGTTTTATAACCTGAACATTAGAGCAGGACATGGAGAGGATGATGAAGATAAGGTAGCCAAGTATATCAATGGCTTAAGGTATGACATACATGATGAAATCAGCTTGCTGAGTCTGAAGAAAATTGAAGATGCCTATAAAGTATCTTTGAAGGCAGAAGAGAAGATGTTGAGGAAGCAAAATCAAAGGAATAGAGGGAAGAGTTCAGCAAGAGGTAGAGGAACTACTAGACCAAGATTTCAACACAATCAAAGTGAAGCAGGAAGTTCAAGTAGTAGACCACCACAGAGAGGAGACTTTAGTAGAGGAAGATTTGCACCCAAAGGAAGAGGTCAAGGAACAGAAATTTGGTGTTATACATGTGGAGAATGGGGACATGGATCATGGGACTGTCCTCATAATAAAGCAACAAATCAGAGGAATGTGAATGTGGTTGAGGCAAAGGAAGAAAAACCTCAAATTGCAGACAAGGAAGAATCACCTGAAATAGTAGAATCCTTGTTGTTGAAAAGGGTATTGCTTAAGGCAGAGAAAGAGACAGGAGAACCAGCTCAGAGAGAGAGTTTATTCATAACTTCATGTAAGTCCAAAGGAAAATGTTGTAAAGTGATAATTGATAGTGGAAGCATTGATAACTTTGTTTCTACAGAAATGGTGGACAAGTTGGGAGTAGTTAAAACAGAACACCCTACTCCTTACAAAGTATCATGGTTGTAAAAAGGATATCAGCTTATTGTGATAGAACAATGCAAGGTAGAGATCCATATTGGTACTTATAAGGATGTGGTATTGTGTGATGTAATGCCAATGGATGTATGCCACATATTGTTGGGAAGACCCTGGCAGTTTGATTGGAAATCTATTCATGATGGGAGAAAAAATACTTACACTCTAGAGAAGGATGGAAATAAACACATACTACTGCCATTGAAGGACGAAGTAGGAAAATAAGCGCCTGGAAATAATGTTATGCTGATGAGTGGGAAAGAATTGCTGCAAGAAGTCAAGAAGGATGAGAAAATGCATTTTTCTATCATAAGGAGATCTAAGGTAATTTTAACTTCCACAAACTTAGATGATTTACCTGAAGAAATCAAAACTATGTTGAATGATTGTGCTGATATTATTGTGGATGAGCTACCAAATGCATTACCACCAATTAGGAGTATTAGTCATCACATTGATCTAATACCTGGAACAAGTTTGCCAAATAAAGAAGCATACAGATTAACTCCTCAAGAGAATGCAAAAGTCGGAAGACAAGTGAAAGAACTGATGGATAAGGGATTAATCATAGAGAGTCTTACTCCATGTGATTTACCAATAGTACTCAGTCCAAAGAAAGGTGGTGAATGGCATATGTGTACAAATTCCAGAGCCATAAACAAGATTACTATCAGGTATAGATTTACTTTACCACGCATGGATGATTTGATGGATTGTTTAAGTGGGTCAAATTATTTTACTAAAATAGATCTGAAGAGTGGATATCATCAAATAAGGATTAGAGAAGGAGATGAATGGAAGACTGCATTTAAAACAAATAGTGGGTTATATGAGTGGTTAGTGATGCCTTTTGGACTCACTAATGCACATAGAACATTCATGAGATTAATGAATGAAGTCTTGAAGGAATATGCAGGCAAGTTTGTCATTGTTTATCTTGATGATATTTTAGTTTTCAGTAGAAGCAAAGAAGAACACCTGGAGCATCTTAAGTTGGTTTTAAGAACTCTGCAGAAAGAGAAACTGCTGATAAATCTAAAGAAATGTAGTTTCATGAAAGAAGAATTAATCTATTTGGGATTTGTAGTTTCTAAATAAGGTTTTAAAATGGATCCACAGAAAGTCCAAGCAATTTGGAACTGGCCTACTCCAAGAAACATATTTGAGGTAAGAAGCTTTCATGGTCTTGCAAGTTTTATTTATCAGAAGTTTTAGTCAAATTTGTGCACCAATTATTGAAACAATAAAAGAGACTAATCATCCATTCAAGTGGACAGAAGTAGTAGAACGAAATTTTAAGTTGCTCAAGAAGAAAATTACAAAGAAACCAGTTTTAGCTTTACCTGATTTTGGGAAAGTTTTTCAAGTTGAAACTAATGCTAGTGGAGTTGCAATTGGAGTAGTTTTGAGCCAAGAACGGATACAAATAGCTTACATTAGTGAGAAACTAAATGAAGCTAAGAAGAAGTATTTTTCTTATGATAAATAATTTTATGCTATTGTGCAAGCTTTAAAAATAATGGAGACATTATTTGCTACCAAAGGAGTTTGTATTGTATTTTGATAGTCATGCATTATAGTTCATAAACAACCAGCCAAAATTAAACCAAAAGCATGCCAAATGAGTAGAGTTTTTACAGAGTTTCACTTTTGTGATAAAATACACAAGTGGTAAGTTGAACAAAGTTGTTGATGCTTTGAGTAGGGTAAATTTCATTGTGCAAGAATTAAAAGTTGGTGTTGTAGGATTTGAATAAATAGTTGATATGTATAAAGATGATGCAGAATTAAAAGATATTTATGTAGTTGTACAAAATCCAATAATTCATAACGGAAGTCAGTGATTAGATTATCTTATCCAAGGAGCTTTACTATTTAAAGGTAACAAACTTTGTATTCCCAAATGTTCTATGAGGGAAAACATAATCAAGGAGAAACATAGTGGAGGATTATCTGGTCACCTTGGACAAGACAAAATCTTTGCTCAGGTAAATGCTTTTTACTATTGGCCAAAGATGCAAACTAATGTTAAGAGATTTGTTGAGAAGTGTAAGATGTGTCAGCATGCTAAAGGGAGAAGCCAAAATACAGGATTGTACCAGCCATTTCCAATACCAGACCGACCATGGGATGCAGTTAGTATGGATTTTGTTTTAGGATTACCTAGAACTAAAAGAGGGAATGATTCCATTTATCTTGTGGCAGATAGATTTTCCAAAATGGCACATTTCATTGCATGTAAAAAGACTAGTGATGCAACACATATTGCTAATCTATTTTTTTCAAAAGTTGTAAGGTTACATGGATTTCCTATAAGTATTGTGTCTAATAGAGATACAAAGTTTGTTGGGCATTTCTGGAGAACTCTTTGGGAGAAACTAGGTACCAACCTTAGTTTCAGTTTAGCACATCACTCTCAAATATATGGATAGACCGAAGTGGTAAACAGAAGCTTGGGGAACATATTGAGAAGTTTAGTGTATCAAAATCCTAAGCAGTGGGATTTAGCACTTACTTAAGCTGAGTTTGCTTATAATGGCACTCCAAACCAAAGTACTGGAATGAGTCCATTTCAGATTGTTTTTGGAATGAATCCAAGAGGTGTGTATGAACTCAGAAATTTGGGTAAACAGGAGACAAGAAGTGCAAAAGCTGGAGAATTTGCAGAGCTGATGCAGAGACTACAAGAATATGTCAAAGATAGACTGCGGGAAAGCAGTGGCAAATACAAACAGAGAGCTGATATGAAGAGGAGAGAAAAGGAATTCCAAGTGGGAGATATAGTGATGGTATACTTGAGAAATGAAAGATTTCCTGTTGGGACTTACAATAAACTAAAGATGAAAAAGATAGGACCATGCAGAATTGTGAGGAGGTTTTCAACTAATTCTTATGAAATTTAATTTTCAGAAAGGATTGGAATATCACCAATTTTCAATGTTACGGATTTGTATCCATACAAAGAGACAGAGACAAAGCTACATAAGGAACCTGTAGGAGATGAAGTTCAAACTTTAAACTGGGAAGAACAAATGCCAAAGACAATCAAGAAAGAGGCGGAAGCTATTTTGGAGAAAAGAGTATCCACAAGAACCAGAGGACAGGTTTATTTTCAATATCTAGTCAAATGGAAGGGACAACAAGTGGAGGATGCTAGTTGGTTGACAACAGTAGAGTTGCAGAAATATGGAGTAAATCCTTAAAGTTTGATGAAGAATTCTTTTGTTCCCCGGGAGTTTGGTGCAGGAGCATCTAGACTTTGCCAGAAATGTGATTGCATGTTCACATGTTGTGGCTAGCAAGAGATGAATTCATTGGTCAAAATCAGTTTTAGTAGAGAGGGTTGGATCTCTCGAATTAATATTTATATCAATTATTGTAATAATTAGAATATTGTATTATTTTAGACTAAGAGATAAATTGTTAGTATAGGTGTGTAACAGAGCTTGAGAATAGAGATTTCATTGTTAGATTGATTAAAATAGGGATCGAGTTGTTAATGCAGTTAGGATAGGATTCAATCCATAAAAGAGAAAAAGAATGTAATGATAAAGATAAGATGATTGAGAACAGAGTGAGTAAGCGAGAGTTTATGTGACAGAGATAGGGTTTGAGATTTAAAAGAGGTCAGAAAACTGTTGTAATCGATATGAGAGGGCCAATACTCTGTAATTTACATTTTGATGAATAAATGATCAAGTGTGGTGTTGTGCGTTAATCTTGGTACAGAAATTCATTCGTACTGGTGTATCGGCATTCAGGACTTATTCAAGTATTTTTCTTTGTTTATAACAATTTATTCATAAATCATAGTCAATTATTATTACGTGTTAATAATGAGCTTAAATCCTAAAAACCTTTCCTTAATCGCTTTTTCTTAAAGAATGAAATAAAGCACGTGGGTTGTATTTGATAAGTGAGAAGCGGTATCTCACATGCCTAAAAGGAGGTAAATGGTATTGTTCCAAGTCCGTGCGATTAACCTTAGCAGTCGACATGTAGCCGAGGAAAACCACTTTTCTCACGTGTTCTCGATTTGATACTGACCATGCAAGAATCTGTCTGAGATTGCACGACAGCCATTCACGGGTCACTTCGACGATGGAGATCGTCCAACTAGTTTGCAAGCAGATGACATGATATCCATTGGATCTAGAGAGGTGAGATCAACTGTGTTGATTAAAGTGCTCGGTCTGTGGAAAAGTCAAGGTGGGACCAGTGGTGATTAGTCAAGATAAGAGGGACCCTTAGGAGGAAAACACACGTAAAGAACCTGTTTGCGTGTAGTTGATTAGTTATAAAGGTAACCATTAGTCTAATTAAAGACACTCAAGCTTGGTGTGTGAGCATCTATGGCATCTCAGATGCTCCCAGTACCACTCTGTGCGAGCGTCCAGGGACTAATACAACCTGATCTGACCCTCAAGCCTTGGACACTCCCATAAGACACTGTGTCAGTGTCCAAGGCTCCCTATTAGCTGTCAGGACCACTATGTGCCAACATCTAGGGACTAAAATGTCCAATTTTGTGCAAGCATCCAAGATCTATAAAGCCCTAAATCAGTGCGAGATTTGACCTTGGTATTTTGGACCCTTGTGCGAACTTTCCTCTAACAGACTTGTGCGAACCAAGACAATAAGAGAAGAGAAGATGGATTGATCAATGTGTCCAAATGAGCTTGAGATATATTTTATTTATAGGATTTCCTGAGGGTCCACTTGGGGTTGAGACAAACCTAAGTAGTTACACGTGGTTATGGCTGACCCATTCCATAATACATGTATGAATAAAATAATTCAAAACTCATCTTCCGCTTGACCAAATTGGGTGATCTTTAGGTCGATTTTGGTACGCTCCAAAAGAGGAATCTAGTGAAATAATTATCTTCATCATATGAGTTTTCCAAGGTGTAATTTGACCGAAATTTCAAAAATTAACATCCTACACCAACAACGTCGGAATTCCTACGGTTGGAAAGTCATGATTCCCACGCCTAACGTCGCAATTCCTACACCTTACAAAATTCCCACACCTAAACATTGAAATTTCAACAAAAGTTTCAACGACACAAATAGGTTGTATTTAAATGAGTTTTGATGGAAATTTTCATCAAAATGTTGACCCCATGAGTTGCAACAACATTTTCCATCAAATTTCTGATGATGAAGGAGATGTTGAAAATACGACTAGAGAATCTTTGATGTTTCACAAAATCTCTTTTTTTTTGTAATAGAGATGAATGGTTGTTGCAATAAAGAGAAATAGCCCATCGAAAATTGGCTCCATGTGTGGTAGTGAATAAAGGAATTCTTGATTATATATGAGATAATCTTATTTGAGTGAGAGTCTAAATATAGAACTTTGGTTAAATAAGGGTGGCTAGAAATATACGAATTGAGATTAATAGGTTTAATGAACAAAATTTTGAGATCTAGAAGCTTAAAGTGGAATATGTCCTCATGGATCAAGAGCAGTGGATTTTTGTGTAACTTGATACACCTCTAGCTAGTATGTTGACAAAGGATTGGGAAAAAATTGAAAGAAAGGTGAGGAGTACAATTTCACTTTGTGTTGCAGATTTGTGTTTTTGAATGTATTAGGGAAGGACATAGGTAATAAATTGTGGGATATGTTTGGAAACTTGTACCATTCAAAATTATTAGTCAACAAGTTGTTTCCTTGGAAATAAATTTGTATTTTTAGAATTAGAGAGGTTTCTTTGGTCATAGAACACTTGAGTGCATTCAATATTGTGATGACTCAACTATTGATTATGGATATCTCTATAGCGTAGGAGGAGAAATGTTTGTTGTGTATTTTTCTAGACACATGGGATAGATTATTCATAACTACTAGGACTAATATGAGCACTCTAACACTTGATGCTATGGTGGCATCTCCATTGTTGAAGGAGATGATGTAAATGAACATGGAAGGATCAACCAATTATTTTTCATTGGTGAGAGTCAACCAATCGATAGAGGTAAAAGAAAATTATCCAAATCGATGATATAAGTCTCCAATTTAGTTGATGAGAAGATGTTAGAAATGTGCTAAAGTATGGAAAAATATATTACACAATGAAAGTTATTGAGTAGAGAAAGGGTTCCAATGGCAGTCAACTAAGGGAATGAATTACTTGGATGAAGGAGGGCATGTGTATCTAACTTCAATAAGTACACAAAGTGGATCATGATATGACACCTCACAAGGACTGGTTCTGTGAGTATGAAGAATATGATGGAGGGTGTATGTACTTGGGGTATGAATCGACAACAAATATAATTAGTTGAGGTAGGGTTTGATTGATGCTCAATGAAAATTAGAGTAGAAAATTTCCATGTGTGCTACATATTCCTGGTTTGGCCAAAAACTTGATACATTTTAGTTGAATGGGTGTTGCATGGGTTCATATTATATTTGAGAATGATTCATGTAAAATAGTTCATCATGCAATGGTTTTTATGAGATATTTTTAGATTGATACATCATACAAGATGTTATGCCATGTCAAACTGAGTGGAAGTAATAGTGTAAACATTATTGGAACTAATGGGTCAGAATATTATCTAATAAATGGTACCATGTTGAGGCATCAAAGTATGGGACATATTAAGGATAAGAGTCTTCGAGCTATGCAAATAAAATGTATGTTCAAAGGTTTTCCTAGTAACTTTCTAGAAGTCCATTTCTATGAGCATTGTAATTATGGGAACCAAAATCATTTTAGGTTCTTATATAGTGCTACAAGGAAAAATAGGATCCTAGAACTAGTTTATAATGACATATTTGGGCCAATACTAATACAACTGCTAGGTGGATCTTTGTATTATGTTTCCTTAATTGATGAAGTTTTCATGATGACATGGTTGTATTTTCTAAGGAATAATTATAAGGTTTTTGATAAATTTCAAGAGTTCGAATATTTTTGGAAATTTTGGTAGCTAAGAAGACAAAGGTGCAAAGAACTAATAATGAAGGAGAATTATGTGGTAAAGAGTTTGAGTGAATCTACAAAAAACATGAGATAGTATGCTAAATGACTACTTCACATAATTTTTCATTAGAATCGATTTGTCAAGAGAATGAATTGGATGTTAATAGACGAAGAAAGGAGCATGATTAGTAATGTAGGATTGGCACAAGAATTCTAGGTGGAGGCAGGAAACATGTTGAGGTACCTGATAAATAGGTCTCTTTCATGAGTTGTGACTACCCCAGTTACTTTTCCCAGTTATTGTAAATTTATTTAAATAAAAATGGGTTGAATACAAGGACATGGATTCCAAAGCTAAAGAGGAGAGGAATATGAAAGAAATGGATAGAGGAGGCTAGCAAGAGATGGACAAAGAGAGGAGTAGTGCAAAGGGCAGAGGTAGTGAGATCCTAAGAGAAATGGAGAATAGAAAACAATGACATGGGAAAATACGTCATAAAAAGGAGAAGAAAGCCTTCAAAGAAGAATGGGGAATGTTTGACATGGGTCTATATGGTGAACAGATAGCATTGAGATTCCTCGGAAACGTTATGAAACAAAATTGACTAAACAGTACATGAGTCAGAGCGCCAAGAGGACACAGAGAACTTGGGAGGTCATTCGAAATTTTAGTTGAGGAGAGAAATAGAGCTCAACCAAGGTATATGTATACAATCCATGCATCCCTATTGTGAGCGGAGAATACAAGTTGGAGTGAGTAGTGACAAGGAGTTCTCATCTCGAGCATCATTGGAGGGAGATATGCTATGAGACTAAATTTTTAGAGATCTGCCTTGACCCAATAGCTTAATGAAGTTGGAAAACACAACGTAGAAGAAGAAAGGAGTTGAGAATGATATCTCATAGGAAGCAATAAATAAGTTTCCACATTACACCTTTAACACCTTTGAAGGTCTTAACTATTATGTCTTAACTATTGGGTGGAGGTGGCTGGACCTTTGGAACCTTGGTTTTAGCTGGAAAACATGGTTTTAATCCTTTGATAAATTCCCTCACTTATGCTCTAGAATATGGCTTAGGGGTGATAGTTGTAAGAGAGACTTGGATGCAGCTTTTCTATGATTGGGTGGAGAGTTGCAGTCCCAAACTCAATTTCCCATTCTGAATTGAGATAAATAGCTCTCGTGTTTGACTTGTAGAATGAATTTCATGTTTGTTCTAATTGAGTTGAATTGATGCTAGTGATGAATGAGGCATGATGTGTGACGTGGTTGTTTCTATAGCTGAGATATGGTTGTTGGTATTACGATTTTGTAATGCCTATATAATGTTTTGTATGGATCAAAGATGGAATTCTAACCTTTTAAATTGCATGATGATAGCTATGGTTGATGTATATATATTGAGAGAAAGATTATGTATATGTTAATTTGGTTTGTGATATATAGCTTATAACAATCCTATGGATGTGTGAACAGCTACATGGCAACATGTTTTACTTAACTTGGTAAGATGAGCATTGGTATATGTATTTTTTTTTCATTAATGAACTAATAGCTAAGTGTGTGTGGCAACACATGGTAGGAATAAAATAATTGAAGGATCAGCTCAGGGTATTAGAAAATGAGCTCGGGATCTGCAAGGAAGAGATAAAAAAAAAATGATATGAAATAATAAGAACTGGCATATTGGAACTAGGAACTACAGGAACACTTGCAAGAATCAACGTGTCAGGTTAAACCCTCAAAGAAGGGAATTGATGATGGAAGAAAAGGATCCCGAGAGATTGAGAAGGAAATAAAACATATCTGGTGTTGGTCTTATCAGGAAGAGTACCTAATAGAAGATTGTCCCCACATGATGAAAAGGAAGGGAAACTGATTTTATTATATATGTATATGCATGGTTGATGGTTGACAATACCATGAGTGTTGGACTTAGTACATAGAGTAATATTTGGACTACTTGTTGATATTGTTATGATATGCCTTTAAACTTTAATCTTGTGATTGGTTGTTTAATGATTGTTGAATATGCATGGCCATGTTGTTTTGATTGCAGTTATTTTATGATTTTGATTATATATTTTATTTTCTTTTTGTGATGTTTATTTTATTGTTTCCTTGCATTACCTATTTATTTTTATAATTGTTCGTTAATTGCATACTTGAGGGTCTTGAAGAAATTTGGATGAGGTGGCAATGAATCCATTGATTCTTGAGAAAGGGGAAACACATGAATTACATACTGAGTATGAACATGATAAAAAGTACAAGAAAAACATAAGCGATTGGAAAAATTGTCACATGACAGTAATGTGATAGCTAAGTAAGCTAGTTGATTCCATGGAAATGATGGACAATAAAAGGTTGGCAGGGGCCATTTGAATAGAAAGATGGTCACTCATGGATAAAATCTATTGGAAAAACAAAGGTAATTCCTACTGATTTATAAGTACATGACTGTCACATTTTTCCCATGCAAATATTGTGAACATGGAAAAACAAAAGAGGCAGTATGGCCTGGTTCACATAAATAGAGACAGTGTGGTCTCTGGATTCTATGTTACAATGTGTAATGTGTTGATGCACATGTATATGTGCATGTATTATACATGTGTATATGTATATGTTGTATTATGTTATATGTATGTGTATTTTGTTATGTGTACGTGACACTGTTTTATGTGTATGTTATGTTGTGTAACTTGTTTGGGGCAGGAAGGTATGGGACTATCTAGGCTTGCATTCTATGTAGTGTTTCTAGGTGGAGGCAGGATAGCCTCTAGATTCCAATACTTCTTTGGACATAATACTACCTATTTTGGTAACAACTACTTGGTTTGGTAGCACCCATAGTCACAAATGGGATTATATATATAATCATCATTGGGTGGAGGTATAAATATCAGGATTCCCTTGATGATTCATGGTGGAGGTGAGCCTATGGATTCCATTGCTTCTTTGGAAATCTATCCAGCATGGTTGTGGGGTTGGTACCTTGGTAGTTAACCTGGGGAATAGTTAGAGCCTTGGAACAAACACTTTGGGTTAACACCTTGGAAATGGAGGACATGTTATTGTCTATGACTGGGTGCTTTTCAAGTTCAGTAGTCAATCTAGTGTGTGTACGAGGTCAAAGAGAAGAGAAGACATTGGGTGCTTATTGGGTTTGGTAACCGATCCAGTGTGTGTACAGGATGAGAAAAGGCCATTGGATGCTTGTCAGGTTGGGAAACTCATCCAGTATGTATAAAGATAGAAGCAAAGAACAATTCAAAGATAATTATCATTACTTCATTTAGTTTTTGAATTTATAAATTATGAATCTAATTCCATGTTCTTATTTATGATGGTTTGGATAATGAGCTAACCTAGTTTTTCTATGATATGAATCAAAGTGAAATTCCATGTTCACCTCATGGATAAGCTACCAATGAGGTATGAACTAAATTTATTACAATTCCTTTATGATGAGTCTAATGGAAATTGTGCTATGATGTAGGAAAGCATAGAAATCGCCCGGTTTTGGTGGTTGGAGTTAGCTACAAGATTGGTAGCAGCAACAAAAAAGAATTAAAGGATGCAATAGTATGCTGGTAAAATATTTTAGGGATGGGACCATTATGGGACACTGGCACCAATGATGCCAACTAATTTCCATAAAGCATGTTATGACCGGTATGATAGTTTTGAGGAAAGGATATGCCTTGGTTTTGAGACATTTTCGGTGTGAGGAAACCTTTCCAAGGAATGGATCACCTGAGGGACTAGAAAGAAAAGAAGGGGATGTCTGAGGTTGGAAGGTGAGCAAATGCTTGGAATGGGGGTGACCAGATTTTTCGAGGGACTAGGAATCAGAGAATGGATGGCTAGAAACTAATTTTTTGTTTGGTCATTACCATAGTTGGTTGGAGTTAGAAGCACATTGTGAGTGTGCCCAGAAAAATGAGATGATAATTGTTCACTAAAGGAACAAGGAACGTAAGGATAGTAGTGTTGGACATTGGAGGCATAAAATGCTCTATAAAAATGGAACAAATCCAAAGATGGCTAAATTAATAAAGTAATGTTACCAAGTGGATAGGTAAGGCACTATACATATATGTTGTATTATAAAAAGCTAAAAAGAGTTGTATATATAAAGCTCCATATCATTTATGCTGGTCATTTAAGTATATTCTCATATTCTATATGGTCATTGAACACTGAGGATGGTGTTCCCCCAAGGGGGAGGGTTTTGTGACAACCCCGCTTACTTTTCCCAAGCATTGTAAATTTATTTAAATAAAAATGGGATAAGTTCAGGGACATGTATTCCAGAACTGAGGAGGTGGAGAATTTTTTGGGGTACTAATTATTTGATGGTAACCATGGAGATTGATAAGCGTGCACAAGGGATAGGTTGTAAAAAATAAATATTAGTTGAGGATGGGACATGAGTATGCTTATGGGTAATTCAATGCAAGACAACAAGACCAATAGAAATTTGGCCATGCAACAGGAAACCAATTCATGACTAGGTGAACAATAGAATTGTTAGCCACTTGTGGTAACAATAAAAAAGTATAGGAGACAAGGGAGGCATAATGTGTGATGTATTGGTTGTTCCTATCGTAGATATATGGTTTTTGTTATTATGCTTTTGTAATGCCTATATTATGTTGTTGAAAATATGTGTGTAATGGAATCCTTCTGAGTAACTGGCCACAAAAATAACACTCAACCTTGTATGGGAATGACCACCAAGAATTGTTAAATTCCAACCTGAAATGCTAGGATGGAAAGTGAATAGCACTAAGTTGACTTCCATGTATGTAAATAAGTTCTTGCACAATTGAAAATAACCCCACATAAACATGAGAACTGAAACCTTAAAATTTATGTGTGTATGGTCTCTAGATTCTAGAAATCCCAACAAATAGGTGTTATTACAACACTGTTTAGGACAAGGATGATTGCATGAGTGTATCTTTATATGGTAAAAGAACAACTATAACTCATAGTCTGGAACTCCATTAAATAAATATGAAATTGTGTAAATTTTTACATACTATGTTTACACTACAAAAAGGATGGTGATCATATTTATAGATAGTTGTAGCTATATCTGTGCCACAAGAAGGTGTTATAATCCTTAAGGGACTGGATAAAATTACCATGTCCTTAACTATGTGAACCTTACAACACTCAATATCCCTGGACTATAGAGTGCAGATACCTAACTACCTTACTAACTACACTGGAACATATATGGGAAAACCTACCCAATGCAAACTAATACTAGATTACACATAAGAATCCATAATGTGTTCAATTCTAGAAGCTTATCCTCACTGGATGAATACCATCCACCATTGTAATCTTTGCAGATAGTATATATATAAATATGTATACAATAGTGGGATGAATAGGTAGGGTACATATGTGTTTACTAGCATTAATAGGAATTACTAATCCCTGGAATAAGATAAATCGACACATCTCATGTTGAATTATCATATAATATTACAATTCAAATGTATTCGATTTGACAATCAATATTGAGCGTGTATAGGGTACAAGCACATAGATATGCATTATTGGCCTTGTTGGAAACTACCAAATTTTGTAGGGGAAAATTTGGCCATCGAATGATAATTAAGGCCAAGATAATCCTACAGCCCTATGAACCTTAATAGGCTTGACATACAATTCTATGCTTTTGAAGCTACCCAACATACAATTGTATATTTCAGTGGATATAGATCTCCACATGTAGAGGATTTAGCTACAAGAAGGCCTCTTTATGAATTGAATTTGCAATGAAGGTCGAGGCCTATTTTTTTTTTCCATTATGCAAATAGTGTCGTGTGTGCACATGAGAGGTTAGCCCTTAGAATTTCACTCTCAGTCCCATGAAAAACATGTGACCTAGTGTGAGAAGGCCTTGTGTCATTCTTTCTTCCCGCATTGTTCTTTCAAAAAAAAAGTAAAAATGAATATTGAGTTTATCCCTTGCGGGACATGTCATTGAAGGGTGTAGGTCAGATGTCACACATGACCAGTGTAGGGGCATAATGGTTGTGAGTAATCAACGATGGATTGATTTCATCAATGAATGATGGGGATCTAGTGAAACACCCCAGCTCCTTCTTTGTACCATAGTGGGGATGAGCCCCCGCAAACCATCGATTAGGTGGGTATGAGTGTTGGTCATTGGATCAAGTAGGTGGAATCCCACATTGGAACCATGAATGTGACACCCCCCTCGGGGATGTCACAAGGAGGAGGGGGGCATGCAATTATATCGGATACGCCGATTGTATAACCTCTCTCATCCATTGGATTAGTATATAATCCAAAATCTATGAGGTACATCACATTATGTTCTCACGAGGTACATGAAAGTGGGCCCTCACTATGTTGTGTATGTTAGCATTAATTCATATAAAGGTAAAGAGGGGGTCCAAAAATATTAAGGTCATATATACATATATGCATAACTAAAATAGGGGTCTTGTCATTGCCGCATTCACATATACATGTGGGATGTATTTAAGTGGATCAAGGGACCCAATCTATAAGTAATTATACCTATGGTTGTATAATGATAAACGTGGATCCCGTGATAATTATAATATATATATATATATATATATATATATATATATATATATATATATATATATATATATATATATATATATCGAGAGAGAGAGAGAGAGAGAGAGAGAGAGAGAGAGAGAGAGAGAGAGAGAGATGCTAGGAGTGTAACACGGTAAGGAATAACCACCAAAGAGTAATGAGCCCCCGCAAACCATCGATTAGGCGGGTATGAGTGTTGGTCATTGGATCAAGTAGGTGGAATCCCACATTGGAACCATGAATGTAACACCCCCCTCGGTGATGTCACAAGGAGGAGGGGGCATGCAATTAGATCGGATACGTCAATTGTATAACCTCTCTCATCCATTGGATTAGTATATGGTCCAAAATCTATGAGGTACATCACATTATGTTCTCACAAGGTACATGAAGGTGGGCCCTCACTGTGTCGTTTCTGTTAGTATTAAGTCATATAAAGGTAAAAAGGGGGTCCACAAATATTAAGGTCATATATACATATATGCATAACTAAAATAGGGGTCTTGTGATTGTCGCATCCACATATACATGCCAGATGTAATTAAGTGGAGCAAGGGACCTAATCTATAAGTAATTATACCTATGGTTGTATAATGATAAGCGTGGATCCCGTGATAATTATAGCATATATATATATATATATATATATATATATATATATATATATATATATATATATATATAGAGAGAGAGAGAGAGAGAGAGAGAGAGAGATATGCTAGGAGTGTAACACAGTAAGGAATAACCACCAAAGGGTAACCTTCTAAGTAAGCATGAAATGAACACATATATATATGTTACATGGACTAGGGATAAGGTGTATATATACCCCTTAGCATGTCCCAATGTGATGTGGCATTAAGATGGTATGCCACATAGCACCACATGGGGTCCACATGGCATGTCATAGTACCAATGTAAGTAAATAAGGGAAAATCTTAAACCAACATAACTTTTGACCCTGAAGCTCGAATAGGGTAAAGCTTTGTATTATCAGAATCATCTTGATGAGATGATTGTAATGATGTCACTCATTTCTAACTTAGAGAAGTTTGAAAAAGAAAAAAAAAATTATACCCCATTCTCATAACTACACTTTGAGAGTTGAGTTAGCATAGTATCCACCTCTACTTATTGGGTTAGATAAGGGGGTGTGTTACATCAGTGTTGATCGCTAAGATTCCACATGAAGTATGGTTTTATAAAAATCCATCACTCACACATCTCAATATCTTTGGTTATGCTACTTTCTTCAATGTTCCAAAAGAAATGAGAAAATGGCTAGATAAAAAGGTAGTGAAGTGTATTTTCATTGGTTACAAGTGTTGGTCCTTGTTTTTGGTGAAAGATAACCATCCTAATAAACCTATTTCTTTCCATAATAATCCTATCTCATGCCATTTTTATCACATTTTTTCTTCATTTGACTAATTAAACCACTTAAAAGGTATATTTTTCATTTTATTCCAATTCTTTAATTTTGGCAATTTCATGAATTGATAAATTACCTTCAACAGGTTTTACAAGAAAATAAGTGTTATGGTAATTCATCCTTTGTTGAGATATATGTAGGCATGTTAGGAGAAAATGAAAACATGAATTTTTTTCCTTGGTTTCCCTAGATGGAATTTTTCCTTTTTTCCATGAAAAAACCTTCGCAATAGTCTGGCCAGGAGAAAAATATGTTGTAATGGTTAGAAATACACCCAAATTTCATAAGCCATGATTTTACATAATTTTGGCCACTTCAAAGGTTGAATCTAATCAAAATAGGTGAAAAAAATATGAATTAGTTGAATGGATTGAGATTCATCATCATTTTAGTTGTATTTTGTTTTGTATAAATGCACAAACAAGTGAAGCATGAGAGGATCAATTTAGATTTAAGTTTTAACTTCTATTTGGTTCCTCATACTTAGAATATCTTTTCACTAAATATCTATACTAGGTTTCCCTTTATCAATATATGCAACAATATTGAGTTCTTCAATTGATATAATTCTTTAGTGTACAAGTTGAAGATTGGAGGACATCCATTCTAGCTTGACCTGTGCACCATTCATTTTTCCTATGCATATTGTGGATGGTTGTAGCTATGTTTGTTGGTAATATCTCTATGGTTTCTCTTTATTTTTCACACGCACACACACACACACACACACACACAGATATATATATATATATATATATATCATTGTTATATTCATAATTAGTTCTCTTGTTTATGTGATAATTGATATACCTTTCTATTTGTAATATGTTCGCCATTTATTTACATTTTTAGTTTCCTTTCATTGTACCTTAATTGTTGTAGTATTGATGAACAAACTTAGTTTTCTTTAAATATAAATGCTATCTAATTTCAAAACCCAAGTTTAATATTTTTTTATTAATTAAAGGATTGAGGATTCTAAAGGAGTATTGTTGCAAGTCTTTGAGCCACCCAAAGAAGTAAGAGAAAGACACTACAACCAGAGTTTCTACCAGTCGAAGAAAAAATGCATGCTTGATCAACCAATTAAACTTGAGTTATTTATTTTTATTTCTTTATTTATAATATTTTTTATCTCGAGCATGTGTCGTTAAAATTTCTTCTTCTAGCATCAATCTACATAAGTGAAATGAGCATTGTTGTGTGGGCCTTTCTCAACACATAGATTCCCACATCCTAAATTTCTACTAGTGTAATATTTTGTAGATAGAAGAAGATTAGTTCCTTTCTACCTTGAAGCTAATTTACCAGTTTAAAAATTTGCTTTACATTGCAATAGATTAAGGACATATAGAATTTTATAACAGAGAAAATTATTAGCCTACACACAATGCATGCCATTTCACAAATTAACGGACTCCCAAATTGATAACTTAATTTCCTAATTTATGTAAATAAATTAGACCAACATTTTAGTTCCATTAAAAAGGATATGTCAAGGGAACAATATTAATTCTTTCATTAGGTTTTAAATGATTTAATTTAATGCTCGGTTTGCATTAGGTTTTAAATGATTTCATTTAATGCAAACATTTAAGACAAAGAGAATTGAAGATGGTAAGACAACAGATAAGAACCAGCAAATTTACTTTAGTGAGTCTTCACAACCCTTTGCCATGTTTGTGTCATATTACTTATATATTAGGAGTAGGTTTCTTAAAACGACAGAAGGAGTTGTCTCAACTACTCCAATTATTTCAATCAGAGGTGTTGTAAGAGCTCCCTAACCACTAGTCCGTTTGTAAACAAGGACTTTTGATAAAAAAGAACAATATGAATATGCTAAAAAATGTATTCAGTAAAGGAGGGATGCCACCACAGGGATATTCTCAAATCATTTTCCATAATTTAGAATTGTTACCAAGGATGAATCTTCATTTTAAAGGGCGGAACAGGAGCAAGTGATCAAAGTAGAGAATCCACAAGGGGAGGATCTAGAAGTTTCTTCTAGTTATGATTTTCATCATATGAAGGAGATCAAGGAGTCATGGGCCAAATATGATGAAGAGTAGACACTATAGATATAGATTGAATAATTTCTTTATACAAGATCCCTTATGCTTTCAAGAGATTGAGGAACATATTTCATAATAAATTTATGTATGGAAATCAAAGAGATCCAAAGAGACAAAGATTACATCGAAACTTCATTCCAAACAATCATTATTCCATAGTTTCACAGACATTTATTTACATAATATTTATATGAGTAGTCATTTTTTTTATATCCAAGTATTAATTCAAGTATATTTCGTGAAATTGGATATGATTCTACTTATGAATCTGTTACAGAGACGGATGCACCTAAATTTCTCCTACACTTGAGGGAATGGCTTATTTTCCCAATAGAGTAGGATAGTATGGAGGAATAAATGAATAAATCAAACAAAAAGAAAAAATAAGCCATGCTATGAGAATACTTGTTCCCTGCTTATTTAGGTAGATTTTTATGGAAATTGGATCATTACCCTTATTAAATGTATTTATGACAGTCCTATTTTTGGGACCATATGGGATCAAATTTTAAAATTTACTTTTCTATAAAATAGCCCTTGTAATCTAGTTTATAACCCATTTTGAATTTGTAAATTTGGATATAAAAAAAGGGATATGGTCAAAATACATATTAGGTGTCGAGCAAAAACTTTTGGGATAAAGTTGGGGGACACAGTTTTTGGAAGACCTAATGGATGATTTTTTGAATTATTTTTCTAGGATATATCCTTTTATGAATATAGATTCCAAAACAAATTAAATCACAATGTTGAAATCATAAGAGAAACATATAACCAAAATACTAACTAGTTATCCTAATATGCACTCCTAAAACTCACTTTTCCCAGTTGCTCATTGACATGTTTAACCCATAAATTGTTCTTGTCTTAAAAAATTGTTTATATTGGATATATGTATATTAGTATACTTTTATCTCCTATTGGAATCACAAAAAAAAATCATTTAACAAAAAGTTATGATTAAATTAAAGATTGTTGGTCTAGGCAGAAATTAAAAAGCAATACTAGCATGCAAGGTGTTACCTAAAAAAATTGGCATATCATGGTAAGGAATTTTTAAATAAATTTTAATAAATAAATCCATATCAATATAACCTAATGTTTCTTTATAATCACTCAAAACAGACTAAGATTAAATAACTAATCAACAAAACATTATCAAGTATTCTAGCTGGTTATCACTACTCAACAAGAAATAAACATTATTTGTCTTTGTTTATTTTCCCTTGGATTTGTTTCCTATGCATTGTATGCAATTATTTTGCATAACTCTAGGGAGGCTAAATATTTTACACCTCTCATCTTCCATTATATCATGTTTTACTATAGACAAGTGTTAAGTTTTTCCATGTCCAAAGAAGATCCTAGGAGCCAAATATATGGATGAGTGATTTTAAAAATTCATGCATGAGAGTATAACATCCAGATATCCAAGTCAACCAAAGTGAAATAGAATTTGATTTGAATTCATTATGAAAGATCAAAATACTTGGATTCTTCTACAAAAACCTTCCAGTTGCTAACCAACAACACCAACAACCTCGCAATGCTTACAGATGAATTGAGATCAAGTATCAATACAATCATCAAAAGAATAGGTTAAGTCCCATACCATGTAAAGCCATGTCCACCATGACATCGTAAACAAGGAAGCCTTCTAGAAGCCCTATAGTTCATTATGTCAGTAACCAATACTATTGCATGCCAATATATTTCCTTCTTCCAAGCTTCACAATTCATGCATGTTGAATTCGAAGCTTCATTTTGTTTATGTAGTCAATCTTAAAATCTTCATCTTACTAATACTACTACCAGATCATGAATACAACATGTTTTTCTTTCATATTCTTACCATATTTCCTTACTCCATCCACCCCTATCCCATGAATAAAGTCACTCAACTCACTTGCATAATGAGTCACCTCACAATACTTTTCTTTTTTTCCAAATAAATTCTTGCTTAATAGTGAAAGTCTTTCATATATAGTTCTTCAATTATTTTTTATTAAGGTGGAAGATGTGGGATTATCTAAGACCCTCCTTCCTACAAAACTTGTCCCATTAACCTCAACACTTTATCTAGGATCAAAATTATTCCCCCTCTTCCATCTTGAATTTACTTTTCAACAAAAATAAAAAATAATCAGGAGTTTAGTTGTGAAAATCCAAGATGTTGGCCCAATCTAAACTGGATTTTTCATCATAAAACCAAGAAATTGGCTGAGAAAATTCTCAATAAAAGTTATACCAAGCAATTTTTATTTTGTTAAAAAATTTCAATAGTTGCCTACGAGGATAAGATATTGGTCTAAAGATGGCACTTTTTTTCCTGGGGAGAAAATATCGTAATTTTCACCTATGGTCAACTATGGACTGTTGTAACTGTAAAAAGAAACTACAAAATGATCGTGTGTAGGGTATACTGATACTATCTAATCATATACATTTTAATTACATATTCAAAATTTCACCATTGGTGATTACTATTTTGTAGGAAAAAATATAAACACACAATATATTGATAAGTTAGGGCCTATCATCCCTCTATAGATCCTATTCTATGTAAGGTTTGTGGTAGAACTGAGAGATCTACTCAGGCATATGCTCCATGATCAGCCATTCCCCTTGAGGATGATGTGTTGCCTCTTTAGATAGTCGGTTCGTGGATTCATTACATTCCCTATAGATATGAGTACATGAAACAAGATCAAAATGTGTTTTTAGAAATAAAATATCATCCAATATGGTTCTGAGTGTATATGCATGGCATATTGATATGTAGTTGAACCAGTTTATAACTATCTTGGAGTCTCCATAAATTTGTAACTCTCTGCAATTTTTGTATAAAGCAAAATATAAGAGATGTCAGATTGTAAGGAGCTCCGTAAAATTATTTGTGCCATCTCCTAACCCCAAACAGATGTGAAAAAAAATGTGTTTTAGTCAAATGTAGGATAATGTCGCCTCCACAACCCTTTTCTTGTGTTGCTCCGTCAAAATAGGCCCAAGGATTCTCTTTGTCAATGACTTCGAAAGTGATGTTCTATTTTCAGGTAACATGCTCATCAACCGGGATTTCCATATAGCTCTTACAGATATTAGGTATAATCTGTGTCCAGACAATGTTTTTCCCCTGAAATATATTGTTGTTCTGGCACATCCAAATGTACCAGCAAACCAATAAAGGAAGGTTCCGAGCTCTCAGGATTATTGTCGTTTCCCACCACTTGTTCTAGGAAATTGGTATATCATCGTCATTCCATGTATATGGTAAGTTTAGTGTATAAGACCTCTACCTAGACCTATGTTGTAGTGGGACATGAGAGGAAGAGATGTTGATTCGATTCCTCCTCTCCGTGGCATAAAACACACCATGTCGGCCTCGGATACGCTCCTTTCCTGAGATTAGATCCAGTAGGTGTTTTATCCATGATGATGTTCCACATCAGTAATCGAGTGTGCAGTGGACCTTTTAACTTCCAGATATTTCTCCACCAACTTTCCAGAAAATCCAGCTTGTGGCCAGCATGAATGATAGAGTATCCATCCTTTGGGGTATAGTTTCCTTTATTTGCAAATCCCTAGATCAGGTCATCATCCTCATCCCTTAATCACACATGTGATTCGATTAATGCCTGCAAGTAAGTCCTCCACTCCATTTGACATTGAATAGGGATATCCAAGGCCTCCCCAGATTGCCACACTTGTTTATAAATAGTTGTATTGTGAGGGTCCCCAAGTTGAGCAATGTTGTGCACTCCATTGTGATTGAGGAAAGTAATCAGGTCAAGTGGGAGCTGGTAGGAGTTGCCACTACCAATCCATGGATCAATCCCAATGAGGATAGACCCACCATTACCAATCCTCCATGTGAGACCCCTTCTTATGGTGGGAAGGGTATTTAATACAACCCTCTAGATCACTTATATACCTGTCTTGTTCCATGTGGGTAATATTAACCAATCCAAGACTATGCTCAGCCAAATGTGTTTGTAGGTGAAAACCTCCCACCAAAGGCTCTTTTGTTTCAGGAGTAGCCAACCTAGTTTTGCCGCAAGTGTTTGTGCAAAAGCAGAGAGATTTTTTAATCCCCAACCTCCCCATTTTTTAGGAGTTGCAATTCTACTCCATTTGACCCATGCATAGGGTTTTCCTTCCTTGTGGCCCTTCCAGAAGAAATGGCAGCATACTTGTTGTATCCTTTGTAGTATACCTTAGGGAATCCAGGCCAGAGACACCCGAAAGACCGGTGTGGCTTCCAAAACCGCTTTAATGAGCACCAGTCTACCAGCTCTAGAGAGTAGGTAATGGCTCCAAATGTTTAATATTCTTCCCACCTTGGCAATCAACCATGTCCAGTTTTCAATTGTGTATCCATCTGCTTTTATCCTGAAGCCTAAGTACTTCAATCCATCCTCCAGTGACAGGTCTTGATAGGGGAATTTTTGTAGTGCTAGGTGGGTTTCCTATAGAAAGCAGTCAAAGAATGATATAGTAGATTTGTCCCCATTTATTTCCATCCCTATTGCAGCGCTAAATAGTTTCAACACTTTAGAGTGTGTGATGATGTCTTGTATTCCCCCATCTAGGAAAATGAGTATGTCATCAACAAAGAGCAGATGAGATAGAGTGCATTGATCCATTATCTTGAGGCCTATGATCTGCCTTACTCGCTTCTCAGTCGCAATCAGTTTGGAATAGAATCAAGGGTGTTTGGTGTTCTAAGTACCCTTTCAATGGTTTTCTGTCATCCCTGGGCAACGTCAGCCCCAACAATTTTGATGGCTTTGGAAATCTTGGAAGGCCTGCCCCAGGAGGGTTTATGCTCAATGGTAGAGGATGGAATGTCCAAGCCCAACATATTAGGGTTTGTCTGATGATGAGAACAAAGGTTGTAGGAGTGTGAGCCCGAAGTGGTGGGGGAATGAGGAGGGTGTTGATGTCCCTGTCCAAGGACAGCCAATGGGGTGGTGGAGAAGATAGGGGAGGGAAGATCAAGAGCACAAGTGATGGGGGAAGTTACCAAACATGTAGTAGATGCAGATGGTGCCAGAGAGATAATAAATTGATTAAAAAACAGAGCAGAGGATAAGGAAGAAGAAACAGTACCTGATGTAGGAGCAGCCTCTGCAGCAGACCGGTATCTAGTCAGTGGAGGGGATATAGGCAGTATCTGGGGGCACTGGATGGCTAAGCAGTGACCCCAACCGCATCCTTTGGATGATCCAGACCTGAGGGCTGCTTGTCCACAATCGGGTCTTCCGCCTGTCGATGCTTCATTCCCTTTGTAGCAGTCATAGTAGAAGGTGAGAGCAGTGGGAAATCCTTGAAAAGATGTCTGACCTTATGGAATCGTTTGCACCTAAATGGAACTCCTTCATAGTTGAGATTTTGACAACGAGAGAAATGCCGCCAGTGGAGGGTTGTATTTTCCTCCAGCCCTTCCCTCATGTCCAAATGTACTAGGATGCAAGCCATAGTCATGATTCCTGTCTTCTCAAAGGATTCATCATGTTCCAGGTAAGTACCCAGCACGTCTCCAGTGCACTTGAAAACCACAGGAGTCCGAAATTGCATCGGAAGGCCCAACAAACGGACCCAAATCGACCCTGCTCCCAATTGTTCCCTCTCAGGGTCGAAGAGAGGATCCCATCTCTTCAGCAAAACTAGTGCTAATTCGATGTGCTAGAACTGAGATAAAATCCAATCCGTGTACTCCTCCCTATTAAAGCGAAGGGTGAACCATCCTCGTGCCAACACCCAAATGATGGGAAATTCTTTGAGTAAGGAGCCAAAAATATCTATGGTCCAAAGAAGAAGATTCTCGATAGAGTAGTTCCGCCCACGAACTCAACCTACCAAGACCTTCTTGGTAATCTCAGCAACTTCACCCATCGCGATGTCTTCACCCAAAGTGAGGTTGATATCCTTATCCACTGCTTTGAGACACCTGCCTTTTTTGAGTTTATCATAACAGCGGGCCGTCGAATAGTCCCAGAGAAGGCCACGAATGCCCTGGTTTACAGTTTGGGGGTGGATGGGGTTGATTTAGAGTTATGGATTGGGGAGCTAAAGTAACCAAAGAGGGTAGGTGTGATAGGGTTAGGGCCACCAGGGTTTAAGGTAGAGCTGAAGAGTGCAGGGTTTGTGAAGGAGGTAGGCCTAGGTGGGGGGATGCCTGAGGAGGATGGGGTGCAGTGTGGAGCAGAGATGTGGGGGAGCTGGGAAAGTGGCGCATCAAAGGTGGGTGAAGGTTGGAGACAAGTACCAAGTAGGTTCAGGGTCACTAGGGAAAGAGGTGGATATTCCAATCCAGGGGCATCATCAATGTTAACTGAGGATAGGGGATGCGGCACAGATGGTCCTGGTCAGACATGGGCAGTGTGAGCAGCTGACAGTGGTCACATTGTTGTATCAAAAGGACTAGAACCCGACATGGAGAGTTGGTGTGACCAAATGACCCCATGGGGATGAGGGTCCTCCTCATAATCCACATCGACCAGATCCATTGTTACCGAAATTAAACGGTCATTGAAAGTAACAGATGGCGAGAAGAATGGGAAGACCACAACGACGAAGGGCACCAGGGAAACCGCAGGAAGATTGGTAGGAGGATAGGATGGGGTTAGGCGAGCCGTAATGGTTTAGCCCAGGCCGTCAGGCACTAGGCTGTTGAGACATAGAACCACCATGGTCACCTTCCTTTATAGCTCTGTCATCGTGTCTCAGTCTCCTTTCAAGATGGTACTTATAAAGTAAACATGGTTTATTATTTTCCTATGAAGAAGCTCAATGACTATTTTGTATAGATTCGTATAAAGAAATACATTTCTAGGTAACAAGTTAATACCATATTCTGAAGTCTTTTGGGGCTCCATTTCTAATCCAAAATTATAAGTGAAAAGAAGGCCAAGATATTATTCATTCCTATAAGGCACAAAATCAGTCCAATAAGTTCAATATGATTTCTACAAGCACAAGATCAGTCCAAGAATTATGGTCAACATCAGGAAGAGAAAGAACATATGTATACATGTCAAGAAAGCATGAAGATCATTAGTAGATACATGAAAGATTCAAAGTAATATTGAAGAACCCAGCAATATTATCTCAATGGTACAAAAAATATGGTAAGCATTTTCTAATGCCTTGAATTTTGTTGGGAAGCTCAAATTAAAAGTTAATTAATACCATTTTGAAAACCTATTTCCTCTATCCTAAAGTTTTTCCTAAAAGTTTTGGTGGTTATTAACTACAAAATTTCCAAATTTAATTTACAATCCCAATAAAAACTTTTTTTATTTTCCTATTGCAATAAGCCAAGGTTATTTCCTCATAACCTTTATGGGTGTCAAAACCTAACTTGTTTATAAAAAAGAAATTACTATTTTACTTATCATATTCATCATTACGCACTAGTATGTTATTATATTATTTCTACTTACTTTTACTATCCTATCATTACATTGAACACCCTTAATAGAGAAATTGTGAGGTAAAAAATGGGCCTCGAAGCAAAAATGTACAACCAAAATCAACTTTATAAGAACTAATAGAATTGAAGATGATGATGTTAATCAAGGGGGATGATTCACCATTTTTGGAGTAAAAAAGATAAAATGATATATATATATATATATATATATATATATATATATATTGTTTCAACTTGTATTTTACACTTATCTCCTTACGATTTTACTCAAATTTCGAGTAGGAGCACTCGTTGGATGTGAAATTTAATATTTTATCCGAGTGCCTATGTTGAATACCTTTTATGGAGCCCACTATATATATATATATATATATATATATATATATATATATATATATATATATATATATATATATATATATATATATATATTTTATACTTATATCCTTACGATTTTACTATAAATTATATAGTAGGAGCATATATATATATTGAAATTTTACACTTAATATTTTATCCGAGTGCCTATGTTGAATACCTTTTATGGAGCCCACTACATGAAAAATGGGAAACATAGGAAAAATGTGATTTTAATCATGTTTTTTTAAGTATTTCTCATTTTTTGGGTAGCAGGATCCATCAAAACTATTCAACATGTGTACTCCTTGGATGTGAAATTAAATAATGTATCCAATGAATTCTCCCACTCAAAATTTGAGTAAAATCGTAATAAGATAAGTTGAAAATACAAGTTGAAAAAGTAGTTTTTTTCTTTTTTCATTCCAAGATTTGATGAGTTAATCTAATCTTATTTGATTATTTCCAATATTATTTTATAATGCTCCTTAAGAGGCCCATTTTAGACCTCAAAATCTCTTTAACTGATTACTCCACTACTATATAGACTATCATTACTCCATTCCATAGTTATGGCTATTTCATCACACTTGTCCTCAATTGTCTCATGAAATTACTTCAATGAAAACCACATAAACTCTACAAAGTCACATTTTGTTGATAAAGTTAATACTCTATTTTCAAAGTTTAAAAAACCATGTTTTTAGTAATACATTGCAAGCCTCATTTTGACTTATATAATCAGTACTATGTATACATATTCTCATCCAAATCCAACAAATTCCTTTGAGTTTTTCTTGAAAGGAGGAATGGTTACCAAGTCAAAGTCATTGCCTACGTGGAAAGGAAAAATGTGAACATGGTTACGAGTAGAGGAGATAAAGCATAGTGAAGGGAATAGATCATAGTTTAGGTATGCCACTACTCATAATTTCCAAGAAGAAATTATTTTTTGTAAATTATATCGATAAAAAATGAGTTGATGAAATCAGATGACAATAAATATGTTTGTCTTCTATGAATTTCTGAGCTATAACTTAACCAAATTGACTTGCAAATTTAGAGTTGTTTAAATCTACAAAACATTTTCTTTGTAGCCATAAGGTGTCTCTTTTTCTCTCTAGTTTTTGAAACATGGTGAGGTAACATTTTCATAACTAAAATATTAACAATTAAAAAAACTACATATGCTTATACAGAGTTTGAAAATGGATATAAGAATAGAGCCTTCAAAACTAGAAACTCAAAGTTACATCTTGAAATTTCATGGACATAATGTTGAGGTGTTCAAGGCCTTTTCCCATACCTTTGATGGGGAAAGTGTTAATACTAGTAGTTTTACCATACATATTTCAAAATATAATTGCACAAGTTACAGGACTAGCTAAATATCAAGAAAAGTGATTTAAGAATAGATAGTTGGAAGAAGAAGCATGGCTGACATTCTTAAACAAGTCCAAGCAAACCTAGTTAGACTAGGGGAATACCAAGTATTTGGTTGAAGAAACCATGGATGGAATTGGCCTTCTTGATTCTACACCTACATCACAACCTATAAAACCACCACAAAAGGTTGAGAAAGAACCTATTATGTATAGCAGAAGAATAACCAAATCCATGACAAAACAAGGTAACCATAATAAATAAGAAGAATATATCTTTGTCAACATTGTAAAAAGGAAAAGAATAGAATTTTACCCACCAACAACCTCAATGTTGGAGATAGATCAAGATCAAGTCATATATGATTACATTGAGTCTCTTGAAGCTAAATAAGGGAAACCATAAATAGGTAAAGAAACAAGTGATGAAATAAACACACTAACAATAGATGAACCCTCTTTCACTAAAAAATGGTCACGATTTGAAAAATAATTTGAGGAAATATGAAAAATCACTTCCCAAAAAGGAAAAGGAAAACCCCCGTGCAATTTTCAAAGGAAGATATGAGGAGGAAGAAAATAAAAATCAGAAAACTAAAAAGGGGTGTAGAGGAGATGCAATTCCTAGAGAGGTACATAAAAACATAAAATGAATTACTCATAATATAAAATATGAGGATTTTAGTGGAAAATTATTGACATAAAGAAGAGAATAAGAGGCGATGAGAATAAAATGTGTTGATTTAAAAAAAAAAATATTATGAATGGTATCAGCAAATGAAGGAACTAAAGGTCAAGAATATAAGCTTAAGGGTGGGAGAGCTCATGCAAAGGATAAGAAAATAAATTTAGAGGGAGTCTACATCTTATGTGGATGTATGTCTGATGGCAGTAGGGGTGATTTGACAGTGAAAATAGTACAATTTTGTGGCATGAGTACATGCAACAACTTCTCCTTAGGGGAGATGTTGGTCCCCATTTTTAGTGAAAAATACCCACATAATAAACCTGATTTTGGCCATAATAAACCTATCACCTACCACTTATATCTCATTTTTTCTTCATTCTGACCAAGAAAATCACTCTAAAGGTATTTTTGTCATTTTATTTTAAGTTTAAAATTTTGGCAATTTTAATGCATTTTTAAATTGTTTCTACTATACTTTACATGAAAATAGTTGTTTTGGTAATCTCTCCTTCGTTGAGATATATGCAAACGTTTGAGCAAAAATGAAAACATGGGTTTTGTTTCTTGGTTATCCCATATGGATTTTGTCCTATTGCTTCCACAAAAAATCCTTTGAAAGTTTCCATTCAATGCAACCTCCCATGAGAAAAATACACCGTCGCAACTAGAAAATCTAACCAAATTTCATTAATTTATGATTTTGCATGATTTTGTCTAGTTTAGAGGTCAAATATGATCTCTATGGGTGATAAAATAGGAATTAGTTGGCTTGGTTTAGATTCATTAGGATTTTTTATTTTTTTTTGTATAAATGCATAAACAAATGAAGCTTGGAGGGATTAATTAAGTTTTTAAGTTGTATTTATTTTCTCGTACTCATAATATTGGTACATTAAATCTCTGTATCAAGTTTCATTTTATCAATTTATGCAACAATAATGAGATTCTTTGACTTAAATAATTCTTCCATGTACAAGTTGAGGCTTGGAGGGCCCCCCCATTCCTTGACTTGTGCACCATTCCTTTTCATTGTGCATATTGTGGATTGTTGTAGTTATATCTTCTAGTAAATATCTCTATGGTTTCTCTTTCATTTTCATATATATATCTACAAATTTTAACATGTTTATATTTCATTAGTTCTCTTGTTTATATGTTTGTTGTTGTACCTTTATTTTGATAATATATTCAGTATTTATTTGTAGCTTTAGTTTCCTTTCATTGTACCTTAATTCTTGTAGTGTTCATGAACAACCTTAGTTTCCTTCAAATAGAAATTCTATTTTCTTTGAAAACCAAAGTTTAAGATTGTTGATGAAGCAAATTATTAAGGAGTCTAAAGGAGTATCGTTGCAAGTCTTTGAGCCACCTAAGGGAGTGAGACAAAGACACCATAACCAAAGTCTCTACTGGTGGAGGCCCTAATGTATGCTTAATCATCCAATTAAACTTGAGTTAGTTGTGTGATTTTATTTTATTTAGAATAGTTTTCATTTCAATCATATGTGGTTGAAATTTCTTCTTCCATAAACGATCTATGTGAGTGAAAGGGTCATTGTTGTGTGGAGATTTCTCAAGGCATTTATTCCCATGCACTAATTTTCTGCTAGTCTACGGTTTTGTAGCCTAGATAGAAGAAGATTAATTCCTTTATGTCTTGAAGTTACTTTACTAGTTTAAACCTTTGCTTTACATTGCAATAGTTTAAGGAAAAATAACATTCTACAACATAGGAAATTGTTAGCCCACACATATAATGCATGACATCTCACAAGTAAGTGGACTCTTGGATTGATAATTTAATATCCTAATTTGGTAAATAAATTATACCAATAACAAGAATGTAATGAAATGTAAGTTGTGGGATCCCACGATGGCTTCAATCAATGAACCTCTGAGATAGCATGTGTGTTCGTGGCATACTGAACAATACCCTTAATATAACTACATATTGGAAAATACTTCTAAGAATAACTTTATTAACCCCCCACCAATACGAGCCCAATACACCTTCCCAATTTAAAAAACCCCTAATTTTATTACATATTGTAGGTGTCCATTTTTCATTAACATTTTTATGCCCCTTTATATTTTTTCATTAAATTTAAGTTCCATTTTTTATACACAACCTACAAAAATCCTTTCCCCCTATTATATAATCAATATATTATGTCATTTATCCTTAATATATATCCCCCATTATGAATGCATGTGTTATGGTATTACTCCCATAGTGAAGCCCCCATGCAAAATCCACTTATAAGAAAAATGATTTATTGTCGAAAAGGAGAAAGGAATAAAAAAGTTGGTAATTGAATTAAATTTAGAGAAGAGTGACTCAGATGATTTGACCCAGTTAGTCAAAAAGATAGTCTTCAATATTGAGGAGGTCTAATCGAGTAAGGAACTAGCTTGAAAGGTATAATCCACTAGATTTTTTGTCTAGTATTGCATTTTCTATTATGAACCTAGATTGTTCAAGGAGGAAGTTGTGTTGAAAGAGGGTAAACTACAATTGAAATAAATGGTTGAAGAAATGGAGTCTTTTCATAAGAATGAGACATGGTACTTGGTTAAATTCCCTTATGGGAGGAAACCCATTGAATGCAAGTGGGCCAATAAAAAGTTGAATATAGTAGTTTGAGGCAAGAAGTACAAGGCTTTATTGGTGACGAAAGTTTATTCCCAAGTTGAAGGAGCCAAAATGTGTGAGATATTTACCCCTATTAAAAAATTTACTTCCATTAGAGTACTAATATCTTTCATCGCAACAATTGAACTAGAGATAGAGAAAATGGATGTAAGCACAACATTTATGTATGGTGACCGAGAGGAAGAAATACATATAAAACAACCTAAATGATTTGGAATAAAGGGGGAGGAGAGGTTGGATTCCAAGATAAAGAAGTCCCTTTATTTTCTGAAACAATACTTGGGATGTTGCATTATAGGTTCACACATCTAGGGATTGGGATTTGTGAGAAGTAAATATAATCACCATGCATATCTCATTTTAGAAGGTAGGTTTTTCATATATGTAATGTTCTATTTCAATGACATGTTGTTGTTTGAAAATGACATGAGTACAATCATGGATGTGAAGATGTAGTTGACCTATGTTGAGAAACCAATAGGCAAGCAAATTAGGGTTGATTTATCTTACTTGTGAATATTTTTGGCTTCTTATTTCTTTTATTATGTTCTCTTCATCAAACAATTACCGAAACATAAAACATGAAGATCACAAAAGACAAAAAACACAAAGATGTAAGTTCCAAGACAGGGAAAAACCTCACAAGGGGAAAAACCCAAGCAACTTCTCTTCTTATAGAATGAGATCCAAATTAGAAATCCAAGACCCAAAAACCAATACCAAGACTTCCCACAAGAACCAATTCATGCCTCCTTCAAACCTTCCTCAACCAAGTCAAATCCAACAAAGTCAATGATGGTCAATGCTATTCAAATTTGGTCAAACTCTGATTTTCGGCCCTACAATTATTCCTAAAAATTTTGGCCCTTGCAATAGTCTAAAAATTCTCACATCTAGCAACATTAGGGCAGAAAAACACAAATTTCTCTCCTTAGAACTTCGTTATCTCTTCTTTTATTTTTTCTCTTCTTGTCTTGAATGTTTCATTGGTTTTTATTCCTTTCTTGGCACAAAAATCGAATTGGTGAATTGGTGCTCAAATGAGGTCGAACTACTATTTATATATACACATAGAGGAGGTTGAATAGGTGCCTTTCCGGGCTAAACTTTCCAAGTAGGGCCAACTTGGATTTATACTTTATTCAACTTCAACATCTGGACCCCGATCACACACCGGAAAGGGTGGAGTGAGGTATTAGACCCTGATCACACATTGGGTAGGATGGAGTGAGGTCCTTTCAACATCTAGACCTGATCACCAACCAAAAATGGGTTGAGATTGGTCTTGGACCAAAGTTCTCCCAAGAAGGGTGAATAAGTGCTTGCTAGTTACGTTCTTGACATTTTGGCCCACTAGAGGCCATGGGATTTGAGGATCGATCACTCTAGTGGAGTGAGTCCTAATATGTTGATGACATTGCCATGGGTTTCGCACCACCCTAGGTATGGCCACTAGAGGATGTTGATGATATATGATGATGTTGGTAATGATGGATAACCTTTTTATTTAGAGAAATTTGTCCAATTTGAGATCATCTATGACAATTATTATGAATACCTCCCTAGTCAAGAGGGAGTATTGGATTTGTAATTGTGGTTAGTATTCATAACGTACGTTTGGCCACTTGATGTAATTTTATTTGTCATTGTAAATCTTATTTATAAATGCTTGAGTCAAAGGAAAATTTATTTTCAATCAAAGTCCCATTATGACTTTTTAAAGATGAAAACTTGAATTTTTGAAATGTAAATTTTTGCTCCAAAAGTGATAAGTCATCTTCCCTCCAAGTCAAGTCAGCCCTATCCAAGAGACATGTCCATTCACTGAAGATAGACTACTATATAAAGGCAGCTTGACCTCCTCTATTTGGGCCACCATATTCTCTCACACAAGACAGTTTATGGGCAAGCAAGTGAAGAATGAGAAGGACAAAGAAGGAGGTTGACATATCTCTTTTCTCTCTCTCTTGCAAGAAGAATTTCTCTATTGAAAAAGGTTGTTTGGTTTTACCCCTTTGTGGGTTTTCCCTGGGTAAATATGTCCTTCTTTCGTTTGTTTTGATATTTATTGTTCCAATATTCTTTGCGGTTTAATTTCTAAGTATAATTGTTGAATGATATTGAAATAAGTTAAAAGAAGATACACATCAAAAGCAATTATCAGAATTTTAGAAATATTGCACTAACCCTAACTGAACTAAGAAAACCAACATGAAGGAGATATGGTGTGTTGAGGGGAGATATAGAATTCCTCCTACACCTCTCGTCAGGTGATTTCTCTGTGAAGCTCTATCAAATTGTGCCCAAGGGAGAGACTTGTTTATTACATCTCCTTTGGGTTCATGTCTGAATTTATTTTCCTTCACCTTTGGGTAAGGATTAATGCTATCAAGAGATTGAATTATACATTTGAGAGGGAGAGTCTCCTTTCATTCAAATAATCTTATACTCCTATCAAGCCATCCACTCCACCCAAGATTTTTCTAGGGGAATGGATATTATCCTCTTTGTGTCCTTTTTGGAATATTGAGATCTAGAGGCATCTTCCACATCTCGTATGTCCCATACATTTTTCTTCCTTGTCATGCACTCCACTTCTTTGCAAGCCTCTTTACTAAAGGGGTAAGTCATAATTAGATTTTTTAAGCTTTAAACTACTTATTTACATAAAAACACCAACTTGGACCATTAAAATTATTTGTCTAAAGAACCTCCCATGTAAGAGCCTTATTTTTTAAAATCAATGACATTAATATTTTATTTTTGGAAGTACACTTCAATCCCAAATAATTCCCCACCACCCATGCTATTGTCCATTTGTACATTGCTCTTCCAATGCTCAATATCTATTCCAGGTGAATCCAAAAAGGCCCAAAATTTGAAGTCCCCAAATCTCAGTGAAACCGAAACCAAGTCATAGAGATCAACTATATGTTTCCAATGACACAAGCAACACCTCAATCTGATTTTGTATGTGAAAGTTATATGATTTTTTTTGGCAATAGTAAAAAAAGAAGGATTGATAATTCCATGTGGCACCATGACCAAAAGAGGCCACGTGGTCCAACTAGATAATGCCACATAGCACCATCTAGATCACACCACATGGCACCACCTGGAAGTGCCACTCAAGAGCACCACATGTCAGCCTCTAGTGGCACATGGTGGTGGTAATGTGGACCAACCAATGATCACCACATTGCACCCCACAGTTAGGCACTTGGGTCTAAGCAATTAAAAAAAGGGGTCTTATGTAATAAAGCCTCAACCTCGTCAATGTCGCCCCAAACCAAATAACATTACGCTATTCAAGCTTTCCATTGAACATAATGAGTTGGGGTTTGTTTTGAATTAAACATTAATGCATATAAAACAAACACAAGGTTGGGTTCGCGGGGTTTGAACCCAGGACTCACACCAACTTCCAACCACTAACGTTCTAAACACATAATGGTAACCAATCTACTAGTGGGAGGGCTTTGAAATATTCATTGGAACCATTTCATTTAAATAACACCATACCATTTGGCAAAGGAGGAGGATCAATGGGGAGTGAAACAGAAAGCGGGCCAACCGGGAACCAAGAGGGAGGACCAATAGGCTGAGCAGAAACATATGCGTAAAACTAGACGTTCATGAAAATTTTAAGGGGAATATTCCCAAGGTATACTCCCTAGTATATTCTTTTTGTTGTGGAATATTAGATATTCTCAGAGGGTCCAAATTTGACAGTATCATAACCTAGCTGATTTTATACTTATTTTGCTCAGAATTTCGTAAAGGAATTCAATGATATACTCAAAATGGAGATCTGAGCAGTATATTTAAGGGCTCATGGTAGAAACCCATGTTTGTCATTAATGTTTAGCATGAGATTCAAGGGAGCCTTGCACATGTTAGAAGGTGGTCATGTTTATACTCTAAAGTTGCAAAATTCTAAGATGGAGTTAATGGTATGGAGCAAGTTGTAGTTTGAGTAGCCAAACTCAGAGCTCATTATACTTGGATCCCACATTTGACAGTAACTATGTGGAACACTTAATGATGAAAGGTTATACTCCTTAAAAGGTGGTTGATTCTATAGTCAAAATTCATATAATGATGAGACGAATGTGTTGGTGATGTGTTTACCAAAGTTTGAGCAAAAATATGGTCAACTTGGTGTGAGAGCCAATGTAAGCTTTATGTATCTATGGTTTTTGTCTCTTTTTAGATATTAGAAAGTGGTGGGCTCCAGTATTGTAGCAATAATGCTACAACTCCTGGGCTTCCTATCTCTAATTTTATCAACCCGGTAGTTCGTACAAACTTGGAAGCGACGGTGCTGTATGCACAAGTACTAGCTCTTGTCGTAGCTGTCACTTGGTCAGTTGGCACAAGTCTGCTAGGGCTCAAGCAAACTTCTATATGCTCTCAGAAGAAGCTTTCTAAATGATGGACGAAGGCTATCTCAAGGGAAATTGATCTACTTTGTAAAAATGAACTGAAAGCCAACCAAAACATGGAAACCCTAGTAAACCCTAATCTGACTAGCTTAATCTCTATGATGCAATGGTGGGAGTGCAAGTGTCTAAGAATGATGCCATTACTGCTAATGATATTAAATGCATGAACTTAAACTACTTCCATTGAAAAGAACATTGTTTTTGTATTTTTTCTTAAGTGGTTGGAGTGATTATGGTTGTGTTTCTTATTAGGGTTTGGTTGTGCAGAGGTGGTGCGAAGGGAGAGAAAGCTTGGGAAAGGTCAGGAGGGCTAGGAGAGGTCCCAGGGGATCCCTAGCATCAGTCCATAGAAGTCCACAATGTTCAGATGCTCGGCAACCAAGTTTGCAGGCTTCTACAGGATGTCTGCAGGGGATCCTACAGGATGTTCATAGATTTCTACAGGATGTTTTGTAATGCAATTTCGGAGCATGGGTGAGTGAGGTAAGGTGCATGAACGGATAGGGAGGTAGGGTAGGGGCCTGAAATGGCCCAAGGACTGATGGATAGAGTTGATGAGAGGGTGTGGAGGTCTAGCTTGCATCAAAGAAGGTTTAGGCAATGGAAAAGCAAGAAGGTAGGGTTACGTGGCAACAGAGCAGATGGGAGATGAGGAAACAGACTTGGTGATGGAGGAGCTGATCTGGACGAGGCTCAGATGAACGAGGAGGTGATGAAGGTGCCCTGCATAGTGTTTCCAACTAAACCAACAAAGACATGCAAGAAAACAAAGATCTAGTTATGCTACCCTAATATGATCTAGCTAACAGTAGCAAGAATGGACAACAACTTTATTTGCAAGGAAACCATGTACAACACGTGAGCAAGAACAGTCCAAAAGATCTGAATGCATGACTAAATCCTACCACTCTATTCCAACCATAAAAAGCTACTTTAACCATCAAAATAAATCAAAATAACAAAGAAAGATCTAAATCTAGATAGAAGATTTTATTTCAAGAACGCAACAAAACACATAAAGATAAACAAGGGAGGTACTGGGCGCTTGAGATGGGCCCAACCCCAAGAGCTACAGCCTCCCAAGAGAGATTTAGAGCTGGTGCAAAGCTGGATTCATCTTTATTAAACAAGAATGAAGAGTTACATCAAAACTGTCCACAAGAAGAACTTGAACATGAGCTGAAAGCAAAGCTAATCTATTGCATAAAAATCGAACTACAAACTAGCTAACTAATGGCTAAAACAAAATGACTAACTGGCTACAAAATGACTACCCACTAGCTAACCCCAAAATGACTAACTGAAATGAGGTCTTAAGCCCTCTTATTTACACAATTTGAGGACCCAACAGTCCTCCTAAAATTTAGGGACTTGGCTGCCAAAGACTTGGAGTTAACAGCAGTCCTACTTGACTTGCTTGGCTGCCCTTGTGCTGATTGATTCGGTGGCCCTTGAACTCCGAGCTGATGGTGGAGAATTCGAGGTAAGGGCCCATAAATGAAGGGGACACCTTCCTACAAATCCTCTAGCTTGTTCTCCCACGAATTTGGCTGCCAAGTGCTCATTAAGACCTTCAATTTTGTCTCCAAGTTGACCAAAAAGGCTACACAAAGCACCCATTAGACTTGTTGGCATAATGACTAACCAAATTCACTCTATTAACATAAAAATAATCAAAAACATGCAATAAACAAATGAGAATGGTGGACTAAGCCAAATTAGGAGGTTGAATGAGCCCAAATATTTGTCCATTTTTGGGGCTCATCATCACCCCCTACTGAAAGTGTTGCTCATCCTCTGAGCAACCAAATCTCTCCCCTCGTCTTTGATGGCCCTGGTGGCTTCCTTGGCTGGCATCTCGGCCGATTTCTCCTTTGGCTTCCCTCTTTTCAAACTTTCCTGTAGAAACTGTTCGCTGGCTTCCTGTAGAAACAGTCCTCTGTTTTCCTGTAGAAACAGTCCTCTGTCTTCCTGTAGAACAGTCTGCTAACTTCCTGTAGAACCAATTTCACTGATTTTACTTGCTTGGCTGGGGGTGCCTTCTCCTTGAACTGCGCTGCCTGGAAGCTGACGAATCCAACACAAATGGCAAGTCTAATGTATTATAAAAGCACACACGTACAATGAACTGCCCAAGAATAGATATTGCATGCCAAAGCTGGATGGGGAGAAGTGTTTCCAGGCCTTTAACTGAATCGAATGGAATTCTTAATCTTGGATTTGAACTCTGCTAAGAATTGATAATAGAAGCAGAACAGAACATAAGATAGATCAAGGGCAGAGAAAATATGACTTGCTCACATATCACTGCTATGAATCAGCATTTCCCTTCAATCTGAAATTGCTTCCAAACAGGCCAAAAATGAGAATTCCCAAGTTTTGTTTCAAGCTATTGTATAACCAGTAGTGGAGCAAAACTTCATACCGAATCATACTTTTAAGAATTCTTTCACATGGAATAATGTGGCTTTTTCAAAAGACCTTGTGAACCCCTTGGAAAGTATTGAAATACACAAATCTAACCAGAACAACACCAGAACTTTCCCGTTTGTTTCATGGTAGATTCACTTTCTGCTTCATGCAAAATCACTGTTTTTCCATTGGTTAACCTTGATTCACGTTTCTGTTCCTAACATGACAATACTTTCTGACTGCAGCAGCTTTCTTTTCTTCAGTTTGAAGATGTTGAAATAAGTTTTGCTAACCATTTCATATATTTTTCTCCAAGATGTTCTGCTAATTTTCTTTTATCTCCATCTTGAGACAAGACAAACAACAGTTCCACAGCATGAGCTCGCATTTCAGAGTATGTAACTTCACAAAAAGGGAAGCAATACCTGAATTTGAATACACTTCGAGTGAATCATGTTGCAAGTGCAAGTTGACCAACAGCTGGGCGCTCAGATTTCTGCGTGATTTTTGGAGTGAGGTGGCACATACGTGTGCTGGCTTATGCGACTGTTTTGCAATCATGAACTGCAGTGGTCACTATTTGTTCTCTACTTGAAATCTCATCGATTCAGTTGCACTGGAGTTAGACTGCCCATACTATCCGTTTTTTTACTTTCACGTGCATGGCTGACCCATGCATGCTGCGTGACTTGCTAGAGAACTGGACATCAAGTGAACCTTCCTAAATTCGTGGCTTAATTCCATCACTCCATTCGTTCATGCAGTTCTTGAATTAGATTCATGCAATAGAGGAATAGGTTTTGTCACGTACCTGAAGCCAAACGACTGCTTGTGAAGCTTCTTGCTGCTGCATGCTCTGATTCTGCTGCTGCATGCTTGGATCCTTTGATTGCATGAGGCTTGGCTAATGATTTTTGATTGCTTTTCCTTCTGCAGGTGTCCTCTGGCTGGATCTGAGCTGCATGCAATCGTTTCCACGTTCAACTTTGCCCGTTCAAGCTGCTGTTGCTGCATGGTCACAAAACCAGAACTTCTTTTTTCCATTTCTCCCAAACGGTAGATCGGATTGATCTGAAACTCGGTGAGCATGTTCCTATCATCATTATGCATCTCCCATAGCCAAATCGTGATCAATGGATGCACAGATTTCGAGAAAAATGGAAAATGGCTGAAGATTTCAGAGCTCGATTTCTCGGAAACCGTGCATTGGAATCGGCTGAAACTACTTGGGTAGGTTACTATCACCCATGTGCATCTCCCCATGAAACAGGTTTTAAAACGGATGCACGGATATGGAGAAAATGCAAAAATGGCTGATGGTGATGGAGGCTGATTTCTTGGAAACAGTGCACCGGAATTGCATGAAACTGCTCAGGCATGTTGTCATCAACCTTGTACAATTCCCCATAAAACGGTTTGTCAAATGGATGCATGGTTTTCAAGATATGGCAAAAACAAATTCTGCTCTATGTGTTTTTGCTTCAAGGCACTTTGCATTTTGGTTGCATGGGATGACAAAATGAATTTTGGTTGTGATGCAGGTATAGAGATGATGGAGGAGGAGTTGGAAGACTGCATGAGGACTTCTGAACCCTTGAGGAAGCTACCATGTTCACCAAACCACTTTTTGAAATGCATGCCTAGTTTCCCACAATTTCTACAGGAAGTTCCTGTAGAAGCACAATGAGAAGCACAAGGAGGTGAAAAAATGATGGATGAAGGCAAGGGATGGACACACAAGTGCTTGTAGGCCTAATCAACAGATTCCCACCATCAGATTCACTTTTGAAATTGGATTTGGCTCGTCCAAAGGTTCTACAGGATGTTTCCTGTAGAAATACAGAGCTTCCTGTAGAAGGCAAGAAAAATTACTTTGACCTTGATTTGAGTGCTCCTCCTGTCATGAAACGTCCTTCTTGCAACCTGCAATGTCATTGCTGCTACATGAAATTATTCAATGGAGATTAGCCTTATTTTTCTTTTCTTTTTCTCTTTTTTTTTTGAAAAACAACTAGGGCGCCTCGTGGAGGTTTTCACCCTAATTGCCTGCCTTGGGCGCCTCCAAGGGAGGTTTTCACCCAAAGATCTTATTCCCTTTTATTTTCTCTTTTTTTTCCAACCCATTGACCACCTCATGGAGGTTTTCAATCAATGAGCCAATCTAAGGCGCCTCCAAGGAGGTTTTCACCTTAGATTTTTATTTTTCTCTTATTTTCATTTTTTCCTCTTTTTTTTTTTTTTTTTTTTCTACCCTACCCTACTTGAAAAACAAAATCATTTTCAAGTATACGAATACTTCCAATGGAGCCATGTGCACATCGAGATTAGAGAAAAAATGATGTGAAGGCTCGAAATGCATGCTTGGACAAGTATCCAGATCTCAGAGACCAAATGATCTGGCGTTGAAGGGATCAAACAAAGCTGAGGAAGAAAGTACTGCTACAACTTAGTGACCTTCTGAAACCATATCTCAATATAGCTTTGATATCCTTGGTTCTTTTGCTGATCTGGATCATTCTTCATGTCACCTTCTATCATGACCTTCTGATCTTCCTCTTTTTGTTGATATTTCTCTTGAATACATGGAAGATTTGATGGTAACCATGAGGGAACTCTCTCGATCTCTGATTCTAATCTCTTCTCTTCATCAATTGCAGCCCATGGTTCCTTGATCTCCTCTTTGGAATCTTCTTTTGTTTTTGGTCCTTCAATGTTGTCAATATAATCTCTGCTTTGCAACACTCTTCCTGAGCTTTGGTGAAGATCATTGGGCTCAAGAGGAGTTGTTTGGATATGTTGTGCCTCAGATTTGCAATGGGGTTGAGCTGCTCCATTGTGTGGTTTTGGAAATGGTATGGGTAGTTGAGTGGAGGTGTGAAATTGAGATGGAGATGGATGGAAATGTGGTTGGGTAGGCATTTGGGGTTGCCTTGGTGGAGGAGGAGGCGATGGTTGTGGATGAGTAGGTGGTGGAGGACAATGAGCGGGATGAGAGTTGTACTGGGGCCTCCACTCCTGATAAGGTGCATTCCACTGAGGTTGTGACTGAGCATAAGAGTGAAATGAATGAGCAACTGGTTGGGCATAATATGGATCTGTGAAGGAACAAGGAGGATATGACCAAGGAGGAGGTGTAGACCAGTAAGGATGAGCAGGGGGACCCCAAGAAGGCATGAAAGTGGCTTGATAAGGGTCATAATAGGTTTCGGGTGTCCCTTGCAGTTCCTGTTGGTAAGATCTAGGTCCATGCAGCCAACTTTGGTTCATGTAATAGAGTGATTCAGTGCCTCCTTTGGCTCTCTGATATGCAGCTTTGAATCTGGGTAAGGAAGGGCACTGATCTATAGGATGGTATTCTTCACAGATGAAACACACTTCTAGGGAGTGCATTAGACATTCGTTCCTAGGATGATTTCTAGTGCACCTAGGACAAAAAATGGCCAAAGCCCTCTTGGCTTCTTCTTGCTTCTTTTGGATCCGCAAGGTATCTAGTTGCATGGCAAGAAACTGCCTCATATCAATCTTGAAATCTTTGATCTGATTTTCAAATTCATCTTTGGACAAGATGTTGCTCCCAACATCTCTGCTTGTAGCCATTTGTTCCAGAGGAATGTTTTCTTCTTCTTCTCCCCTAGAGGTTCTTCAAATATGTCTTGATGTCCACCCAGGGGTTCTTCAATCACAGCCATCGAAGAAGAGAGAATCTTGGCTGTGTGAAGCAGTGGGGGTTTTGTGCAATCATTTTTCTAACTTATCTCTACTCCTACAAGGCATGAAATGAAATCTTTTTGGTTGATTTTTTCTTTTCTTTTTTTATATGCAAAACTGAAATAGATTGAACTGCAACTAACTATCTTGCTAAAAAGAAAATGCGGAATTGAAATGAAAGCAGGAAAGGACTAATCTATTTTGCTCAAATGAAATTGCAGGAATGAAATGCTAATCTACGCTTGCAGAATTGAAATGCTAATCTACGCTTGCAGAAATGAAATTGCGGAATTGAAATGCTAATCTATGAAAGCGGGAAATGCTAATCTATGAAAGCAGGAAATGCTAATCTATGAAAGCAGGAAATGCTAATCTATGAAAGCAGGAAATGTCTATGCTACTTTTGCAGAATGGAAATGAAATAAACTACTTAGCAGAAGATTGTAGTGGAAAATAGAAGAATAGCAACAATCACCAATACTCTGCCACTTCCCCAGCAACGACGCCAAAAAGATGGTGGGCTCCAGTATTGTAGCAATAATGCTACAACTCCTGGGGCTTCCTATCTCTAATTTTATCAACCCAGTAGTTCGTACAAACTTGGAAGCGACGGTGTTGTATGCACAAGTACTAGCTCTTGTCGCAGCTGTCACTTGGTCAGCTGGCACAAGTCCGCTAGGGCTCAAGCCAACTTCTATATGCTCTCAGAAGAAGCTTTCTAAATGATGGACGAAGGCTATCTCAAGGGAAATTTATCTACTTTGTAAAAATGAACTGAAAGCCAACCAAAACATGGAAACCCTAGTAAACCCTAATCTGACTAGCTTAATCTCTATGATGCAATGGTGGGAGTGCAAGTGTCTAAGAATGATGCCATTACTACTAGTGATATGAAATGCATGAACTTAAACTACGTCCATTGAAAAGAACATTGTTTTTGTATTTTTGCTTAAGTGGTTGGAGTGATTATGGTTGTGTTTCTTATTAGGGTTTGGCTGTGCAGAGGTGGTGCGAAGGGAGAGAAAGCTTGGGAAAGGTCAGGAGGGCTAGGAGAGGTCCCAGGGGATCCCTAGCATCAGTCCACAGAAGTCCACAACGTTCAGATGCTCGGCAACCGAGTTTGCAGGCTTCTACAGGATGTCTGCAGGGGATCCTACAGGATGTTCAGAGATTTCTACAGGATGTTCTATAATGCAATTTCGGAGCATGGGTGAGTGAGGTAAGGTGCATGAATGGATAGGGAGGTAGGGTAGGGGCCTGAAATGACCCAAGGACTGATGGATAGAGTTGATGAGAGGGTGTGGAGGTCTAGCTTGCATCAAAGAATGTTTAGGCAATGGAAAAGCAAGAAGGTAGGGTTACGTGGCAAAAGAGCAGATGGGAGATGAGGAAACAGACTTGGTGATGGAGGAGCTGATCTGGACGAGGCTCAGATGAACGAGGAGGTGATGAAGGTGCCCTGCATAGTGTTTCCAACTAAACCAACAAAGACATGCAAGAAAACAAAGATCTAGTTATGCTACCCTAATATGATCTAGCTAATAGTAGCAAGAATGGACAACAGCTTTATTTGCAAGGAAACCATGTACAACACGTGAGAAAGAACAGTCCAAAAGATCTGAATGCATGACTAAATCCTACCACTCTATTCCAACCATAAAAATCTACTTTAACCATCAAAAGAAATCTAAATAACAAAGAAAGATCTAAATCTAGATAGCAGATTTTATTTCAAGAACGCAGCAAAACACATAAAGATAAACAAGGGAGGTACTGGGCGCTTGAGATGGGCCCAACCCCAAGAGCTACAGCCTCCCAAGAGAGATTTAGAGCTGGTGCAAAGCTGGATTCATCTTTATTAAACAAGAATGAAGAGTTACATCAAAAATGTCCACAAGAAGAACTTGAACATGAGCTGAAAGCAAAGCTAATCTATTGCATAAAAATCGAACTACAAACTAGCTAACTAATGGCTAAAACAAAATGACTAACTGGCTACAAAATGACTACCCACGAGCTAACCCCAAAATGACTAACTGAAATGAGGTCTTAAGCCCTCTTATTTATACAATTTGAGGACCCAACAGTCCTCCTAAAATTTAGGGACTTGGCTGCCCAAGACTTGGAGTTAACAGCAGTCCTACTTGACTTGCTTGGCTGCCCTTGTGCTGATTGATTCGGTGGCCCTTGAACTCCGAGCTGATGGTGGAGAATTTGAGTTAAGGGCCCATAAATGAAGGGGACACCTTCCTACAAATCCTCTAGCTTGTTCTCCCACGAATTTGGCTGCCAAGTGCTCATTAAGACCTTCAATTTTGTCTCCAAGTTGACCAAAAAGGCTACACAAAGCACCCATTAGACTTGTTGGCATAATGACTAACCAAATTCACTCTATTAACATAAAAATAATCAAAAACATGCAATAAAAAAATGAGAATGGTGGACTAAGCCAAATTAGGAGGTTGAATGAGCCCAAATATTTGTCCATTTTTGGGGCTCATCAGAAAGAGATGAATGTATGTTGAAAGATTCTTATATTTGTATGTTGTAGCAATGCAACAATATTAGAATCATCAAGGGGAAATTATCATGTGAGCCTTGCACACAAACCAAGATAGTGCGGTGTTGAGAAAAGGCCATTTTGACACTTCATCATAAATTAGTGATGTTGACAATCATTGGTCTCAAAATTGTAAGACTAGTAGGATGATGATGAATATGATTTGAATATGAATAGCAGATTCAAGACAACCTATTGCCAGTTTATGTGAGAGAGTCTAGTTTATTCGACATGCTTGTGAGAGCATCCCAAATAGTGAAGATTGTCTCTTTGTAAGAGAGACATGACCACATGCTTATGAGAATCATCTCAAAATATTGTGTATGAGAGAATCTCTTTGATACCGCCATTGTTGTGGGAATCCTAATCCCACTTGATGACATGGGAATTTAGCCCTTTTTAAAGGAGAGTATCTTTGAAGAAGAGAATGAAGCAGTTCATGGATTCATGAGCTTGGAGATGTAGCCCACATTGGGTGAAATCCGTTACCAACCTAGTGATATCTTTCCCTTAAGTGTTTGATATCTTGTCTCGTCCTCTCCCTTATGGTCGAGCCTACTTTCGCATCCTCAATGCAACAAATCAAAAGAAGCACCTCCTAATGAATGAGTGTATTTCTCGCCCCGATTCTTAAGTGGTCCCTTCCCTCCCTAAGCTGCCACTCTAACTGACCGCGGAAGATCTGTACGCACCAGATACAGTGCTGCACCTTTGACCGATGAGATGGTTTTGTATCATGAGGAGGGAGCCTTTGACCGATGAGATGGCGGGGAAAGAACAGAAAAGTAAGAATGATTGGCTGAGGGTGTTTTCTTATGCATGTCTTCCTACTTTCTTCAATTATGTTGAGATGCATTAAGTATGATAGAGAGAGAAAAATCACAATTAATTGATGTCTTAATTCAAATTGGATCAATCCTTAAAATGCAACAAGCTCAACTAAAACAGTCCTACAAAACTAATCCTTTTAAGTAAGCCAATTCCAGTTCAAGTTCATAACAAAGGCTCACCCTAAATCAGATCAAGTTTGGTATCAAATATAGGTTGACAAAAAATTGCAGGTGTTAAATCAGAAATGAGAACAAGATTGAAGCAAGTGAGGCTTCAAGAGCTTGCACTGATCAACCAATGCATTCTAGCAAATAATGTTGAGTTGAAGAGGTTGTTGCAAGAAGTAGAGGATGAGAAGTACAAATTAAGACTCATGCTAGAACAATATATGGAGGAAAAATTTGGAGAATGTTCCACTATAGAGGATGCAAAATTTCCCTCCAAGATGAGGCCAACTAGTCTCAATTATGGGTATATCAATCATGGTTCTTGTTATGAAGATATGAATGTATGCACATCTTATGATACCTCCTATATACCAGATAACCAAGGTGGCTTCCTAGAAGGTTCGACTTCAGCATAGTCCAAAGCAAGAAATAGGAGGAATTGGTCAAACTCCTAGAGGAGGACCAAGTGTCACAGACAGGAATGGAGGTAAAGAATTATCCTTGTGTAATTACTTCATTTCATGATGATGATTTTGGTGCTTTTGAAAAGCACACTGTAGGCATTGGTTCGAAGTTACTAAATAAAATGGGATATAAAGGAGGATGCCTTAGAGAACTTAATGGCCAGGGCATTGTGAATCTGATCCTAGTGGTGGAACTACCTCAATATGCAATACTAGGCTATGCTAGAGAGGAAGTTGGAAAAAGTTCCAATACCACCAATGAAAGACACGCTAAACCCAATGAGATAGGAGAGTCTTCAAGTGAGAATTATGATTCAATGCGGGATGTTAAAAAAACATCACAACATTCCAATGATAGTGAACATTTCAAAGGAAGAGCTAAGGTAATCTCTCATCGATAGGCTTACACCAAAGACAACTAAGAAAGGTATAAAAATTATCAGTATTCTAATGTTCAATTTCATTACAAACAAATTGGTAATGATGACAAAAAATTATGGTGTATAAAACCATTTACATTTTTTAGTTTGAATAACCATGTTGTTGTCAAGTGTTGGGAAATAATGGCATTATATAGGAAAATTTTGGCAACGAGGAAAAGATAAGTCATGAAGGCCCTTCTCCACATCAGGAGAAAAAGAAGGGCAAGTAAACCTGGAGGAAGAAAGACTATTGCAACCATTGCAGCAAGGGTGGAAATCAAGAAGCCACATGTTGCACACTCCATCCAAAGATGCATCCCAAGAAGGATGAGATGGTTGTAAAGGAACCAACCAGTGAAGCAGCTCATGAAGCAAGTTAGCTACAACAAGAAGGTCGGCTATAGAGACAACTTGAAAGGGAGGGAATGTTTGCATTGATGACTAATCATATTACAGATTTATTTGATAAGTGGCCATCATTGTAAATCACATGTTTCTTTTTAAATACCCCATGTTGGCTTGAGGGGGTCTGACCTAGGTTTAGCGTTAATTAGCCAAACAATTCCCTACACTACTAGTCCTTTCGGCATCAGCCCGCGAAGCGCGGACCGAAGTATCACCCGAAGCAATTTAGGGGGATGTTGGAACCAAGTTTCTTCACCCTAATATGGTTATGATTTTGTTTGATTTATTCTATCCCTGCCTTCACGCAGGTGGTCTCATTATAGGGCTTGTAAGAAAAATTCTCTATTCCATATTTCAATACCTTCGCGAAAGCATATGATCAACCTTCACGCAGCCCTAACCTAGGGCTCAGATACTTTCGCATTGTTATGGTAGCACATAGTGAAGATTCATCAATTACCCTAAGTGACTTTCTTATCTTGTCAATTACTTAAAGTTATCTCTACGCAAGCAGATATTCGTAATTGCGTTCAATTATTCAATATAGTGGCATTCATTCGCGCATCATATAAGCATAATAAAGGAAAATCATACATAAAATATCCAAACACATCGAAAAAACAAAGACACGTAATTTGTAGAATAACTCCTTTTATTAATATCTTCCAAGTGTTTACAAACTCTGTCCACCCTACGCACACAGTTGCAGTGGTTCATGCACTCAGTTGTGGACTTCTACTCTAGGCCTCTACGCACTCAGTTGCAGAGCCTCTACCTACACTGCAACCCAAGACTTAGACTTCTTGCTCTAAATCTATGGCTCTCTTACATGTTCTCTCTCTCTAACTACTTAGAGCTTAGCTCTTTTTATACAATCCCATGGTCAGCAGACCATGGGTAGATCTCTTATAGCCGAATTTATTTTACAAAACTAAGGGCAAACTACCCTTTGTGACACATAACACCTTCGCGCTCTATGACCACAAAATGAGGAGTATTTACAATAATATTACAAAATTTGACTTAAACATGGGCTTTTAGCCCCAAAACTGTCGTTGAGGGATCCCGCTCCCAATAGGCCCCCAACACAAACATCGTGACTCGCCCTCGAGTCACTCGGTAGGCACAGAGATCCTTGCGTGAAGGCCATCCAGCTCAACCCTGATGACCGCAATTTGGTTGTGCACTGAGCTGTTGCCTGCTTCGCATCTTCGACTGTCTTCTTAGTTATTATCCCTGCGCTATCATCCTGAAGTTGTTTTTGTGCCGCTTGCAGAGTCGCAAGCTTGCCTTCAATGTTTCCTATGACTGCATAAGCTTCCTCCAGCCAGGGGTTTAGTCACGCCTTCAACACTGCTTCCTTGTGCAGCATTTCATCCACATGTTCCTTCAGCTACTTAGCTTCTTGTAGCTTGGCTAACCTCTATGTCAGTGTGACAAATCTCGCGATGCTCTTAGCATCATCATAGCATTGTTGGAGTTTGCATGCTTCCATTTTTAGCCTCTAGATGTTTGGGTCCTCCTACAAGCCAGTTAGGACCTCAAACAATTGTTCGAACAATTGTGTGCAGTCTGCTACTGTACTCTCCACTGTTGTAACTGCTTTTGTGATAGCAGCCACCTATTTTTCCTTTACCTCTAGCAGTGTTGGAGGTTGAGCCCTCAACTTGAGCTCTATAACCTACAGGTTCAGCTCCAACTAAACCCGCGCCATCTCTATCTGAGTGTCACGCACCCCTATGGCCAATTTATGGATGCAGACCTCGACTGGTTCCTCCTTTGAAATGGCCAATTCTGGGACCATTCTACAGGCCTCCTCCATGACCTGTATGATCGTCTTGTTCTGGCTAGTCTCCTTGGCCTCAGCGGTGATGGCAGCATTCCTTTGCAAGGTCATTTGCTCATTGTTTATCTTCTGTTCACTGATCACCTGGAGGGCATGGTGCTCATGGGCCCTTAGCTCTGCAATGAATCCATCCTGCAAGAGGTGAAGCGCTTCACATGGGAGCGCTTCCAAGTTCAACCCCACTCCCTTTAAGGCGCTGACAATTGGCTTGTCGGCCTCAATTTTTGTTGTCATTGCTCCATCTGGCAGCACTAGCACACTGGAAGCCTTTGTGCGCAGCATATCAACAACCTCTGATGGGTTGGCTTTGATCTCTGTGTTCTCAGAGATTTAGGGACCTCTGCCAATACTTCGACTACTTCCAAGGTAGCTACTTCGGTCTCTCTCTCCATTCCCTGTGCTGGCTCCTCCACTACTTGTTGTGTATTGATAACTTCTGGGGGCGCAGACATGATCTTCAACAAGAATTCCTATGTGTCTCCCGGCAAATTCACAAATACACCACAAACTATCATAAGCTCGTATTTCTCACGATACATAGGCGCTTGAGAGCTCAACCGCTGAATACTCAAAATGCCAAGTGTTTTTTTTTGGGCAGCCACTTGTAATTTATAGGGCAATTTGAATTCAAATCCAACCATCCCCCCCATAATAGGTTCGTTAATGCTAGATTGGTAGCAAATTTTCAAGGATTTAAGCCATAAATTTCGTCTTAAATGTCTGCCACCCACTCCATTTGGCCTAACTTCTACCATATTTTCATGAACAGTGAGTTTAGCGGTCACTTTCCGGGTGACCTACGTGATTTCTCCTTGGATAGCACAACTCCCTCTGTGCTGTCGTGGACCTAGTGACATGTCCTTGCTTCGCACCATCTTCCAATCGCACAGCTCCCCCACCTGGGCAAAGTAGTTTATAGTGTCACTCCTCCTTTCAGTTGCCTAGAGCACTAAGATTGTGCCACTTTCATTTAGTCACATGGCCGGACTACCGGTGTATGGCTTCAAGCGATTGCCATTCACCTTTCCTAGGAAGGGTTCTCCATTTAACTTGACCAACTGTACTGCTCCTCCATCAGTAATTTCCTTAATAACATAAGGCCCTAACCAATGCATCCTGAATTTTCCTGGAAATTTATCAAACTTACTATCATACAAAAAAGCCAGATCAATTACCTTAAATGTGTGCAACTTGATGTGTCGATCATGCCATGCCTTTTCGCGCTGCTTTTGAACCTACTAGTGAAATCCAGTTAAAAATCTTTCTTCTTCGAGCTCATCCAGTTGTGCGAGCCTCTCTTTCAGGGCTTCGCGATCTATCATACCTATGAGTGTTGTTATGCATAGACTAGGCACGATGTATTCCATAGGCATTACGGCTTCCACACCATAGACAAGCCTGAAAGGGGTTTGTCCCATCAACTTCTTGCATGTTGTTCGATAAGCCCACAATACTGTAGGTATGCGTAGGTCCCAATTACTTTGCTGAGCATTGCAACCCTTGGTCAACACGTTTTCAAGCACTTTGTTGAATGCCTCCACTGTCCCGTTGGCCTATGGGTGATAAGGTGTGCTCTTCTGGTGATATACCTAAAATTCCTTCGTTAGTGCATTGATCATCTCATTCAGGAAGTGCGTACCATGATCACTCATCAGGATCCTTGGACATCCAAATCACGTCATTACATGCTCAAATAGGAACTCTGCATCTGTCGTGCCCATGCAATCCTTTACCAGCCGCGCTTATGCCCAACAAGTCAAATAATCCATCACAGTGATAATGTACCTTGCTCTTGTCTTCCCTTGTGGATGAATAGGTCCTACAAAATATATTTCCCACTTCTCGAAGGGTTGCAACATCATTTGTGGATTCAAAGGAATTTCATCCCTCCGTGATGACCTGCCCGTTCTTTGACATACATCACATGCCTTGCAACAAACTTTTGAATCTTGATGAAGGGTTGGCCACCACAACCCTAAGTGTAGAATCTTCTGCGCGGTTGCTCTCCCTGCATAATGTCCTCCTGCAGCGCACCCATGAGTGTCCATGAGTATGTTGCTTCTCTCCAAATCAGGTACATACCGTTGAAATATCTCATCAGTACCCATTTCGTACAGATGCCCAACAATGATAGAGAAATCTATTACACACACCACGAATTCCTTCTTTTGTTGGAGAGTGTATCCTTTCGGTGTCATTCCTGTAGTTAGGAAGTGTATTATATCCTAAAAATGACCATCCGCGACATGCACTGCAAATAGTTGTGTGTCATGTAATCCTTCTTCCAAGTTAGTAGGTTCCTCCCCTGTTTCGATGTGCGACAGCTGGTCTGGTCCCGTGTTTAATTGTCCTGGCTTCACAACAACTTCAAAATCGTACTCTTGAAACAATAAGAGCCATCGACAGATTCATCCCCCCAACATAGGCTTATTGACCAAGTACTTCAACGCAAAGTGATCCATATACATCGTAAATGGCCTCCTAGGAAGCAGTGTCGGTACTTCTGGAGCGCGTACACCATATCTAGACCCTCGCGTTCAGTGGTAGAATAGTTATTTTCTGGCTTGGATAATCTACGACTTGTGAACACGATAGGGTGGTCCAAGCCTTCTCCGCCAGCTTGTGTTATTACTGCTCCCAGCGCTATACATGACGCATCGACATGTACATGGAACTCCTTCTAGTTCGAGAAGACTAGAATCAGCGCAGTAACCATCTTTTCTTTCAATATATCCAAGCTCTTCTTACATTCATCGTTACAGCAAAACGTGACATCCTTCATCAACAATTTTTCCATAGGCGCGGTGATTTGGGCATAACTTTTGATAAACTTTCTGTAATATCTTGTATGTCCTAAAGTAGCGTGTAGCTATTTCACACTCCTCGGCGGTTCCAAGTTCAGTATCACCACGATCTTCGCGGGGTCTACCATCAGTCCTTGTCTGCAAACCACATGCTCCAATAAGTTCCCAAAAGGAACGCAAAATAGACACTTCTTGAGATTAAGCGTGATTTGGTACCTTCGACAGGTATCCAACATCAGGCGCAAGCTTGCTACATGGCACTTAACCAGCCCAAATACAATCCAGTCATCAAAATATACCTCTAGTAACTTATGAATAAATTCCTTAAATTAGATATCGTTTTTGGGATTCAACTGCGTTAAGTAAGTCATTCATGTATGACCATTTCCATGAGAGGTAGTCGTAACTGACTAATTTCTCATGATTTTTGAATAGTTCACTTAGCACTCATTGCATCGGGTGATGCTCACAGGGGTGAAGAAGTGGGATTGAAACTAGTGAAATGAATCACATAGCATCAATCATCACTTCCGGGGCTTGCACCCGGTAACCAGGACTTCCCAGGAGTTCACCCATCCCAGAACTCCTCTGGCTCAAGCGCGCTTAACTGTGGAGTTTTCCCCACAATCAAGCCCACTTAGCTTGCTACCCCATTTGCAAAACCTTAGCAAGTATTGTGCCTCATGAACCATTCAAGTGATGATTGATGCTATGTGATTCATTTCACTAGTTTCAATCCCACTTCTTCACCCCTGTGAGCATCACCAGATGCAATGAGTGCTAAGTGAACTATTCAAAAATCATGAGAAATTAGTCAGTTACGACTACCTCTCATGGAAATGGTCATACATGAATGACTTACTTAACGCAGTTGAATCCCAAATATGATATCTAATATAATGCACTGCGTAAACCCCCATACTTAAATTCCTTAAATTTCGCAACAACCACACATGAAAATATTGCAGGCGCATTCTTCAATCCAAATGGCATTACAGTTTATTGAAAACAACCCCACTCAGTAGCGAAGGTTGTCTTGCTCCTATCCTCCAACACGATTTTTATTTGGTGGTACCCATAGAACCCATCAGTGAAGGAATATGCTTCTTGGCCACCTACATTGTCTAACACTTCATCCGTGAATCAAGTCGGGAAAGGATCATGCACACAAGCGTCATTCAGTTTTTTGAGATCCGCGCATATCCTTATCTCATCCTTCTGCTTCTTCTCTTGCACCACCATGGGCTTACCCAATCATATTTTTCCATAGGCTCAAGGATGCCTGTCGTCGGCATCTTGTCTAGTTCTAAGTGGACCTTCTCCCTGTATTTCAAATTGAGATGGTAAGGCCTTCTCTTAATTGGCTTCGCATCGGGCTTTAATGTGATCTTCATCATTCCTAGGTCCCCAATTATTCCTTTTAGATCCGTAAACTTGGTAGGGAATACGTCCTGATATTCACAGAGCAACTCAGCGACCTTATCCACCATTGCATCATCCCAGTAGTCTCCAATCTTCACGAATCTGGGTTCTACCTCCGTACCAATGTTTACTTGTTTTGTTTTCAACGGCACCATTATGTCAGGGTTCTCAATTTGCGGTCCTTGAATCACGCAGTGGCCTTTTGTTTCTAGAATGTTAATCTTTCGTGGATCCTCGTCCTCTTCTTCAACAATTATGTTATAACATTCTAGTGCACGACTCAGTTGAGTAGCCCATTTAGGTTGAATCAGGTCTAAAGGATCCTACGGTATCCTACATATTGTTGCTTTTACCTCCTGTAGTGCTTCATCAATACTATCAAACCCGTCCTCAAAACTAAATGTCATCATGAATCCTTCGCGCAGGATATCCCACTTGCCTGTCCCATGGCAAAGCTTTGTTTCTATATAACATTTCATTGGGATAACATCTAGGATATGACAGAACATGTGCACCCACTCAGGTTGGGGATTTTCTCCATAAGCTTGCGTCCATTTGGCCAGTTGCATGTGTGGATCGTTCTACCCATCATATTTTTCTGTCAGTTGCATCTTAAGCTTCCCAAATCATGTTCGTATCATCCTCCTACATTCACGCCAATATCTAAGCTTCCCTTGTGCGTACCCCGCCATGTTGCAGGCATCACGCGCAGTGTCCAGTCTAAGGCCTGGAAGCACTACTTTTCTGGTACCTCCCTCTCAAATGCATCCAAAAATATATCTACCTCATTCAAACCATCATAAGTAGGTAGATTTCTTACCTCTGATGACACACGGCGCAGCGACCGAGTCATCATGGTGTATTTCAGCGTATTTTCTTCATGTAACCGATTCTGCCAACGTTCTATTTCTTCATCAGAGTCTGAAGTGCAGGAACTCTCGCGATCCCAAGTAATCTGTCCATCTGTGGTGGGATTCACCCAATCTTTGTCTCATGCTGTTATCTTATAGATATAGTCTAGTTCATCATCACTCTCATAATAACAGATAGGTTCAATATAGAGTGATCCTTTAGCAGGATCACGGGGTACTGTTACGCACAATGATTTCTTCTCAAAGATCATCTTTTGCTTCTTCAGTTTGATTACCCCGTTCATCTCAGTGGCCCAGTCATTTCCCAGGAGCACAGGATAGGGATTGTTTGCATCCACTATCTCTATTACTTCAAATTCAGTCAACATGCTTTCTCCCTCAATATCCATAGTCACCCCCTGCAGCCACCCCATGGGGATGAATTTCTACTGATTTTCCATTCTTAGTTGAATCGGAGACCATTGCAGCATAGGTCTCCCCATTCACTCCCAAGTCTGTTTTGGTAGGGCATTCGCATCTAACCTCAGGTCCAAAATGACCTGATCCATTTCATATTCTCCTATCTGCATGGTCTGTCTCATTTCCCATCCCGTCCTTGTTTTATGCTTACCAATCTTTCGTACTACGCACAGCTCAGCTGGCATTGTTCCAGCGCATCTATTGTTGAGTTCTTGTAACCCTTTTACAGCCTTACTGTCATGCAGTAACTTCATACAGGTTTCTAGGAAGGTTGTGAGCATAGAGGGGTCCATCTCTGACTCAAGATTATCCTTTCTTCCTGAGGTGGAGGCCTTAGCGAAGATCTTCTTAGCTTCCATGAAGGCTTCACGAGCGTGCTCCAAGTCGAACTTAGCCTCCTTTGCTAGGGCTTTGCAAACCCATGTACTATCTTCTGGATGTTTCCCCTTGTCATCTCCTATAGTGATGCCACTTTTGAGCACTATATTTACGTTTGGATCTTCCTCGCATGGCTCAAACCTCATCATCTACAGGTTCTAAGTCAACTGAGGTGGTAGCGCCCCTTTGTCATGTATCCTAGCTATCAGCGTAAGACAACCTTCCATTTCATTATCAAACAGTGTGCAATACTTGCACGAGGGACGCATTAGATAAGTGAAATCGCAGGCATAGTGTCCTACTCCTCCGCAATTGTAGCAAATCAACTGTCCTCGACATCTACTAGGTCCTCCACCTCCACCTCTTCCGCGCCCCTGAAATCTGGTCCGCGCTATCCCTGTGTTTTAGTAAAGGGGCCGCATTTTGGCCCAAACCCTATAGCTGGGAGTTCTATCCATCATCAGCTCATAGCTCCTGCAAGTACGCTCATCATGTCCTACCGACCTACAAAAGTTGCAAAACACTTGTTGCAGTGCTTGTACATACTTCTATAGCAAGTGACAGTTATCCGTGGCATTTTTTTGGCTACTTGATAGATAGCACACCATAATGTAGGCCCCACACTGGCTCCTATTTGAGCTTCTAACCTTAAAGGAATCAGTCCTCCTCCTGCAATGTAATTTGCAAAGACGGGCAATGCTCTTTGTCATGACCCTGGCTCTTGCATTTTAAGCACCATACCTCCTCGCATACCTCCGATTGAACCATTCTATCCTGCTTCATACTTTGCATCTCGAGGCATAGTTTCTTCAGTTGGACATGGATTTGCTAAACTCCTAGATTAGGATTTTGCATCATAGTCTCATGTAGTCTCATGGAAATCTCTAAGGCCTCTTCCTGAGTTGTTATCTTTTACTGTGACAACACACTCCTTAAGTGTGGTAGTAGCGAAGCCACAAACCACTCTCGATGTTGTCCATATGTCAAATTCATGTTGGCTTCATGGATTATACATTTCAGCCTCTGGTCTAGCTCCCAAGGCGTCTTGCCTGGTTGCATCGCGATCTCTTTGAATCCCACAATCGACTACACCTCATATTTAGGCCTACTAAATTCCGTATTTAATGTTTCCTGGATGTATGCTACTCCAGCACTCGGGTTATCATTAGAGTACTTAATATACCAGGTTAGCATGCGATCTTGCAGATCACTAACTAGTGTCGCCTTCTTTATATGATCATCTGTAACACCTTGAGCTTCCCATACAACTCTCACAATGAACCAGAATTGGTCTGAGTCCTCATTTACCAAGCCTTTGAACAAAGGCAACTTCACTGTATTTTCCATATTGAACCGTGGTGGAGGTGGAGGTGGAGGTGGTACGAGCGAAGTTGGAGATGAGGGTGGTGAAGTTGGAGGGAGTGTGGGTGGAGGTGGTATTCATGGGAATCCTTGTCTTATTAACTAAATAGCACTTCACAGAGAAACCTTCGTTGTCAATTATTTGTCACTTCGTGGAGGTGAAATCAAAGGGCTATACTCCAGATCCATTTTTCCTTCATTTCAGTAAGTTTTTCTGCTTCGTGTAGGCCCAAACATCAAGGTAGATGCATAACCCATTTTTCATAAAATAGCATTCTAATCCAAGTATTCAAAGATTTTACGTACTTACCTCACGGTCCTTTGAAAAAGCGTTGCTCCGCCTAGTTATAGCTGACTGAGGTGTCAACCACGAATTCAGTCACAAATCCCCCTATGATGCGATCAAGCCAATGATCGACAATGCAAGTGATCTTATCCTCCGATGCTTCCAACCTTCGCACTAGCTCCAGGGTCCACACAATAGGACCATCAATTTTCCACCTTCCCTGGCTATCTACTAGCTTCGTGATCCACTCGTATAGCTCGATAGCGAAGGAGAAAAAAAGATCTCATGGATCTCTGTATATAGGTATTTGTCCAACCACTATTCTTTTTTCAGTCGCGGGTTTCTGCTCTCTTATGCCGTGATTTTGTGGATTTTTCTATCCAACCAATCTCCAATCTCCTTCTTAGTTGGATTCCAGTGATACGACATCACACATATCTTATGCAAATTCCAGTCCCGGCAACGGAACCATTTGTTGGCTTGAGGGGGCTTGACCTAGGTTCAACGTTAATTAGAAAAACAAATCCGTACACTACTGGCCCTTTCGGCATTAGCCCATAGAGCACGGACCAAAGTCTCACCCGAAGCAGTATGGGGGGATGCTGGAACCAATTTTCCACACCCTGAGATGGTTATGATTTCATTTGATTTCTTCTATCCCTGCCTTCACACAGGTGGTCCCATTCTAGGGCTTGTAAGATAAACTCTCTATTCCAGCTTTCATTACCTTCATGAAAGTATACGGTCAACCTTCGTGTAGCCCTAACCTGTGGCTCAAGTACCCATGCAGATTCCTCAATTACCCTAAGTGACTTGCTTATCTTGTCAATTACTTAAATTTATCTCTGCGCAAGTAGATATTTGTAATTGCATTCAATTATTCAATGTAGTAGCATTCATTCACACATCATATAAGCATAATAAAGGAAAATCATACATAAAATATCCAAACACATCGACAGAACAAAGACACCGAATTTGCAAAATAACTCCTTTTATTAATATCTTCTAGGTGTTTACAGACTCTGTCCACCCTATGCACATAGCTACATGGGTCCGCGCACTCAGCTGCGGACTTCTACCCTAGGCCTTTGCGCACTCAGCTGCAGAGCCTCTACCTACACTACAACCCAAGACTTAGACTTCTTGCTCTAAATCTATGACTCTCTTACATGTTCTCTCTCTCTAACTACTTAGAGCTTAGCTCTTTTTATACAATCCCATGGTCCGCAGACCATGGGTAGATCTCTTACAGCCGACTTTACTTTAGAAAACTAAGGGCAGACTACCCTTTGTGACACATAACACCTTCATGCTCCATGACCACAAAATGCGGAGTCTTTACAATAATATTACAAAAAATTGACTTAAACATGGGCTTTTAGCCCCAAAACTACCCTTGGGGGATCCTACTCCCAACACCCCATAAGTGGGAAAAAACTTATAAAAGGGACGAAATGTATAACATCACTTATGAATGTAACATAGTGATATTTTAGGCCTTTCCTAGGTAGAAAAGAGTATGTGTTTTGTTGTTAATTCAAAGAAAACATGTATGATATCATGATGTAAACTTTTGGGGTCCAAAATTCCTTCAGTGGGGAGGAATGATCCGCGAGGATCCAAAAAGGGCCCAAAATTTGAAGTCCTTGAATCTTATTGAAACTAGCACCAAGTCATATAGCTCAACGAGAGCTTTCCAATGGCGCAAGTGGAACCTCAATCTGATTTTGCATGTGAAATTTATGCTCATCTAAATTTTTATGGCCACAAACAAAAGGAGGCACTGATAGTGCCACATGGCACCAGCAGAAGAGGCCATGTGCTATAACTATATAGCGCAACATGGAACCATCCATACCAAAGCATGTGGAACCATTTGGTAGTGCCATGTGGCACCACTCAAGAGCACCACATGTCAGCCTCTAGTGGTACATGGTGGCAATAATGTGGACCAACTAGCGGTTTCCATGTGGCCCAATCATCGGATGCCACGTGGCACCCCGTAGTTGGACACTTGGATCTAACCAATTAAAAAAATGGGTCTTGTGTAATGGTCGAGGTTCAAACCCTTGACCATGTAAGCGTCATTCCAAACCAATTACCATTACACCATTCAGGTTGTCTATTGAACATAACAGTCACGAGTTTGTTTTGAATTAAAAGTTGCATATAAAACAAACACAAGTTGGGTTCCATGAGGTTTGAACCCATGACCCCTACCAACTGCCAACCACCAACATTCTAAACATGGCACAGTAACCAATCCACCAACAGGCGAGCTTTGAAATATTTTTCATCCCCAGGTCATTTAAATACCACCATACCATTTAGTAGAGGAGGAGGGCCAACAGGGAACAAAATGGAGAGTGAGCCGACTGAGAAACAGGAGAGAGGGTTGACGGACTGAGCATAACCCTACATGTAGAGCTAGGCACGAATGAAAATTTTAAGGGGAATATTCCATGTATATTCTTTTTTTGTGGAATCTTTGAGATTCTTAGGGGGTCTAGATTTGATAGTGTTAGAACCTAGCTGAGTTTACACTCATTTTACTCAAAATTTCACAAGGAATTCAACGTGTAATCAGAATGGAGATTTGAGTTGAATATCTGAGGTCTCATGGAAGAAGCCCATGCTTGAAATTAATGTTTGGCATGAGATTCAAGGTATAATTGCACATGTCATAAGGTATTCATGTTTATACTCTAAAGTTGCATAATTTTGAGATAGAGTTGCTAGTATGGAGCATGTTGTAGTTTGAGCATCAAAACTTAGATCTCATTGTTAGAGCTCACATTTGACAATAATTGTGTGGCATGCTTAACGAGGAAAGGTCACACTCCTCAGAAGGTGGTCAAGTCTATAGTCAAAATTCACAGAATGACGAGATGAATGTGTTGGTGATGTGTGTGCCAAATTTGGAGCAACACTGTGGTTGCCTTGGCATGAGAACCAATGTAAGCCTTATATATTTATGGTTTTTCTTTCTTTTTGGATATTGTAAAGAGATGAATGTGTGTTGCAGAATTTGGTGATATTTCTATGTTTCAGCAAGATAGCAAGATCAAAATAATCACATTGAAATTATCATTTTAGCCTTGCACACAAAACAAGATAATGCGGTGCTGAGAAAATGCCATTTTGACACTTTGTCATAAAGTAGTCATGTCTCCAGTCATTAGTCTTAGAATTATAAGACTAGTATGATGATAATGAGTATGATTTGAATCTGAACAATAGATTCAAGAGGACATGTTGCCACTTTATGTGAGAGAGTCTAGCTCATTCCACATGCTTGTGAGAGATTAACCCATTTATAGGAGATCGTCTCTTTGTAAGAGAGACATGGTCACATGCTTGTGAGGATCAACTCTCGATATTGTGTATAAGAGCATCTATTCGATATTGTCATTCTTGTTGGAATTCCACTATCACTCAATGGAATGGGAATTTATCCCTTTCTAAAGGAGTGTGTATTTGAATAAGAGAATGAGGTGGTTCATGGATTCATGAACTCAAAGAAATAGCCCACATTGGGTGAACTCCATTACCAACTTGGTGATATATTTCCCTTATGTGTTTTATATCTTGTCCCATGTTTTCTTATGCATGTCTTCCTACTTTACACTCATACGTTGAGATGCATTAAGTGATTATAAAGAGAGAAAAAAATATGGTTAAATGATGTTTTAATTCAAATTGAATTCAAACCTTCAAATGTAATCAATTTCAATTAAAATGGTCTTATAAATCTAATCCTTTTAAGTGAGCCGAATCCATATCAAGTTCGTAATAAAGGCTTGCCCCAGATCAAATCGATATCCTAGCTTATGCAAATAAGATCTAGTGGGATTGGATAATTAAATCAATTGATCATCATCTTCTCAAATTTTAACATTTTCATATTTGGAATCTCCAAATAACCCTTCTATTCTTAAGGGAATTCTTCATTGAATGAAAATTCCTCCTAGGACAACCATTGTTATTTCCAATTTGTCGATCTCTCTCCTAGTTCATGATTTTTATAATATTATAATATCCTTTATGCTTTATATCTTGGATAAACCAAAGAGATAATCTATGCAAGCATTTATTTCCTATTTAGGGATCAAGGCTGGTTTGAGTTTTCTCACATTTGTCCACTTTCTAGATCAATTAATTTCCTACCAAATGAAAGATTTATTTCCACGTCTTCTCTTTTAGTTGGGCTATATAATTTTCATTAAATACTTAGAGCCACATCCCTTTTCCCCTACAAAATCCTCCAAAAAAAAATTGTAGCTAGTGCTTTAGAGAACAGAAAGGGATTTTTTAGTTCCTATTCTCCACTAGCCTTTGGAACATCCATTTTCTTCCATGAATTTAAGTATGGGAGGGTTAAACCCATTCTTTCCATAAGGGTTTTTCTTTTGATTTTGTATTTAGAAAGGTAGTAAAAAATGTAGACAATGAATCCTCTAAATAATTGAGTTTACTAAGCTAGGCATTAGAGGTAGCAAGGTATCCATTAATTGTAGAAAAACATTTATCAGTGTTACCTTTAAATATGAATGTAGTTTGCAAGGACTCTCATAGTTGTTTCAAGTTAGTAATGTGGGAGACATAATATTGGTTTTTTATTACCATATGGAGGGTGTGCACAAGAATAAAGGTGTTGGGATAGTGGAGAACTATTACATAGATTTCTAGCAAAGAGAAATAGAACAACAAACGCAATAGAAAACATGAACTAAATGTTACACATTTATTAATATGGAAGTAATCTTTATGGGCCTCTTTGAGGGGGGGAATCTCCAATAGAGTAGAGATAATATTAAAAATGATTTTTAAGACACCTTTTACAATGGTTTACATCTATATATAGTACTTTATATCTCATAAGAACATTCTAGAGAAGGAACATTTTAGTAGGTGGAACCTTCTAGTAAGCTTTCTCACAATAGTTGATTCACACTACAACATGGGACTCATTTACTAATGATGGCCTCCTTACATGGTTATAGATATTAATATATGTACTTAGGGGAGTTAGGGAAGTTAGGACCATAACAATAAATCCATACATTAGGTTTTAAATGATTGCATTTAATGATCTATTTTCATTAGGCTTTAAATGATTTAATTTAATGCAAACATTTAAGACAAAGAGAATTGAAGGTGGTAAGACAACAGATAAGAACCCACAAATTTACTTTAGTGAGTCTTCACAACCCTTTTCCATGTTTGTGTCATATACATAGATTAATTATATAGTAGGAGTAGGTTTCTTAAAACGATAGAAAGAGTAGTCTCAACTACTCCAATTATTTCAATGAGAGCTGTTGTAAGAAAAATATAACCACTACTCCATTTGTAAACAAGGACTTTTTATCAAAAAGAAAAATATGAAGATGCTAAAGGATTTATTCAATAAAGGAGGGATGCCATGATAGGGATATTCTCAAATCCTTTTCCATAATTAAGAATTAACACCAATGATGAATCTTAATTTTAAAATATAGAAGAGGAGAAAGTGATCAATGTAGAGAATCCACAAGGGGGGGATCTAGAAGTTTCTTATAGTTATCATTGTCATCATATGAAGGAGATCAAGGAGTCATGGACCAAATATGATGAAAATTAGACACTATAGATAGAGATTGAATAATTTCTTTCATGTTTATACAAGATCCCTTGCACTTTAAAGAGTTTGAGGGACAAATTTCATAAGAAATTTATGTATGACAATCAAATATATTCAAAGAGACAAAGATTAAATCGAAACTTGGTTCCAAATAATCATTATGCCATATTTTCACCAACATTTATTTACATAATATTTATATGAGTAGTTATTTTTTATATCCAAGTATTCATTAAGGTGTATTTATTGAAATTAGATATGAGTCTACTTATGAACGTGTTACAGAGATGGATGCACCTAAAGTTCTCCTACACTTGAGGGAATGGCTTATTTTCCCAATAGAATAGGATAGTATAGAGGAATAAATGAATAAATCAAACAACAACGAAAAAATAATCATAACTATGAAATTACTTGTTAACTTCTTATTTAGGTCGATTTTTATGGCAATTGAATCATTAACCTTATTTAAAATGTAGTTATGACAGTCTTATTTTTGAGGCCATAGGGGCTCATTTTTAAAATTTATTTATCTATAAAGTAGCCCTTGTAATCTAGTTTCTTACCCATTTCGAATTTTTAAATTTGGATATAAAAAAAAAAAAGGATATGGCCAAAATACTTAGTTGGTGTCAAGCAGGAAATTTTGGGATAAAGTTGGGACATAGTTTTTGGAAGACCTAATCTATGATTTTTTGAATTGTGTTTATAGGATATATTTTCCTATGAATATAGCTTCCAAAAAAAATTGAATCACATTGTTTGAGATAATAAGAGAAACATATAACCAAAATACTAGTTGTTTAACCTAAATATACACTCCTAAAACTGACTTTTCCCAGTTGTTCATTGACACCTTTAACCCATAAATAGTTCTTGTCTTCAAAATTTGTTTCTATTGGAGATATATAGATTAGTATAATTTCATATCTGGTTGGAATCACATCAATTTTTTCTTTAAAAAAAAGTTATGATTAAATTAAAGATTGTTGGCCAAAGAGAAAATTAAAAAGCAATACTAGCATGCAAGGTGTTACCTATAAAATTTGGCATATCATCGTAAGGAATTTTTAAAATCCATTTCTATAAAAGACATCCATATCAATATAACTTAATGTTTCTTTATAATCACTCAAATCAGACCAAGAATAAAGAACTAATCAACAAAACATTGTCAAGTATTCTAGTTGGCTAGCATTACTAAAAAAGAAACAAAAATTATTTGTCTTTGTTTATTTTCCTTTGGATTTGTTTCCTATGCATTATATGTAATTATTTTGCATAACTCTAGGAAGGATAAATATTTTACACCTCTCATATTCCAATATATCATTTTTTAGTATAGACAAGTGCTAAGTTTTTCCATGTCCAAAGAAGATCCAAGGGGTCAAATATATGGACGAGTGATTTTAAAAATTCATGCATGAGAGTATAACATCCAAATGTCCAAGTCAACCAAAGTGAAATAGAATTTGAATTTGAATTCATTATGAAATATCAAAATCCTTGGAGTTTTCTACAAAAAACTTCAAGTTGTGAACCAACAACCTCGCAATGCTTACAGATGAATTGAGATCAAGTATCAATACAATCATCAAAATAATAGGTTAAGTCCCATACCATGTAAAGTCGTGTCCATTGTGACATTGCAAACAAGGAAGTCGTCCAGAAGCCCTATAGTTCATTATGTCAGTCACCAATACTATTGCATGCTAATATATTTCCCTATTCCAAGCTTCACAATCCATACATGTTGAATTCCAAGCTTCATTTTGTTTATGTAGTCAATCTTAAAATATTCATCTTACTACTAGTACTTCCAAATCATGAATACAACACATTTTCCTTTCATATTCTTACCATATGTCCTTACTCCATCTACCCCTAACCCATGAATAAAGTCACTCAACTCACTTGCATAATGAGTCACCTCACAATAGTTTTCTTTTTTTCCAAATAAATTATTGCTTGATGGTGTAAACCTTTCATATATAGTTCTTCAATAATTTGTTCTTCAGTTGGATGATGTGGGATTCTCTAAGACCCTCCTTCCTACAAATATTGTCCCATTAACCTCAACACCTTATATGGGATCAAAATTATTCTCTCTCTTCCATCTTGAATTTACTTTTCAACAAAAAGAAAAAAGAAAAAATAATGAGGAGTTTAGTTGTGAAAATCCAAGATGTTGACCCAATCTAAACTCGAGTTTTCATCATAAAAAAAGAGAAAAAGAAAAAATTGGCCAATGAAAATTCTCAATAAAAGTTCTGCCAAGTGACTTTTATTTTGTTAAAAAAAAATTCAGTAATTTCCTATGAGGATAAGATATTGGTCTAAAGAGGGTACTTATAAAGTAAACATGTTTTATTATTTTCTTGTGAAGAAGCTCAATGACTATTGTGTATAGATTCGTATAAAGAAATACATTTCCAGATAACAAGTTAATATCATATTTTGAAGTCTTTAGAGGCTCCATTTCTAATCCAAAATTATAAGTGAAAATAAGGCCAAGAGATTATTCATTCCTACAAGGCACAAAATCAATCCAAGATCATTTCTACAAGCACAATATCAGTCCAAGAATTGTGGTCAACATCCATTTCAAGAAGAGAAAGAACATAAGTATACATGTCAAGAAAGCATGAAGATCATTAGCATATAGAGGAAATATTCAAAGTAATATTGAAGAACCCAACAATAGTATTTCAATGGTACAAAAAATATGGTAAGCATTTTCCAATGCCTTAAATTTTGTTGAGAAGCTCAAATTAAAAGTTAATTAATACTTTTTTGAAAACCTATTCCCTTTATCCTAAAGTTTTGGTGGTTATTAACTACAAATTTTCCAAATTTAATTTACAATCCCAATAAAAACTTATTTTATTTTCATATTGCAATAAGCTAAGGTTCTTACCTCATAACTCTTATGGGTGTTAAAACCAAACTTGTTTGTAAATAAAAATTTAATATTTTAGCTATCATATTCAACATTACACACTACAATGTTGTCATATTATTCCTACATACTTTTACTATCCTATCATTACATTGAACACCCTTCTTAGAGAAATTTTGAGGTAAAAATGGGCCTCAAAACAAAAATGTACAACCAAAATAAACTTTATGAGTAATAGAATTGAAGAAGATGATGTTAACCATGGGGGATGATTCACCATTTTTGGAGTTAAAAAGGTAAATGATAATAAAAAAAAAATGAAAAAATAAAAAACTTATTGTTGCAACTTGTATTTTCAACTTATCTCCTTACCGTTTTACTCAAATTTCGAGCAGGAGCACTCATTGGATGTGGAATTTAATTTTTCATCCGAGGATTACCCATGTTGAATACTTTATATGGAGCCCACTACGTGAACAAATGTTATTTCAATCATGTTTTTTCAAGTATTTCTCATTTTTTATGTAGTAGGATCCATCAAAACTATTCAACATGGGTACTCCTTGGATGTGAAATTAAATTTTGTATCCAATCAATTCTCCCACACAAAATTTGAGTGAAATCGTAGGAAGATAAGTTGAGAAATAGTTTTTTTCTTTTTCACTCCAAAATTTGATGAGTTAATCTAATATTATTTGATTATTTCCAACATTGTTTTATAATGTTCCTTAAGAGGCCCATTTTAGACCTCAAAATTTCTCTAATTGATTACTCCACTACTATATAGACTATCATTACTCCATTCCATAGCTATGGCTATTTCATCACACTTGTCCTCAATTGTCTCATGAAATTACTTCAATGAAAGCCACATAACCTCTACACAATCACATTTTGTTGATAAAGTTAATACTCTATTTTCAAAGTTTAAAAAACCATGTTTTTAGTTATACATTGCAAGCCTCATTTTGACTTATATAGTCACTACTGTGTATACATATTGTCATCCAAATCCAACAAATTCCTTTGAGTTTTTCTTCAAAGGAGGAATGGTTACCAAGTCAAAGTCATTGCCTATGTGGAAAGGAAAAATGTGAACATGGTTATGAGTATATGAGATAAAGCATAGTGAAGGGAATAGAGCATAGTTTAGGTATGCCACTACTCACAATTTCCAAGAAGAAATCGTTTTTTGTAAATTATATCCATAAAAAATGAGTTGATGAAATTAGGTGACAATAAATATGTTTTGCTTCTATGAATTTCTGAGCTATAACTTAACCAGATCGACCTGCAAATTTAGAGTTGTTTAAGTCGACAAAACATTTTCTTTGTAGCCACAAGGTGTCTCTTTTTCTCTCTGGTTTTTGAAACATGGTGAGGTAACTTTTTCATAACTAAAATATTAACAATTGAAAAAACTTCATATGGTTATACAAAGTTTGAAAATGGAAATAAGAATAGACCCTTGAAAATTGGAAACTACGAAGTTACATGTTGAAAGTTTAATAGTGCTTCAAGAAGTCAGATGGTTCAGGTTTTCACTAAGTTTCATGGATACAATGTTGAGGTGTTCAGGGAATTTTCCCATACCTTTGATGGGGAAAGTGTCAATGTTGGTAGTTTTACCCTACATCTTTCAAAATATACGATTGCACAAGTTACAAGACTAGCTCAATATGGATAAAGGTGGTTCAAGAATAGATAGTTGGAAGAAGAAGCATGGTTGACATTCTTAAACAAGTCCAAGCCAACCTAATTATACTAGGGAAACACCAAGTATTTGGTTGAAGCATCCATGGAGGGAATTAGCCTTCTTGATTGTCCACCTACACCACAACCTAGAAAAACACCACAAAAGGTAGAGAAAGAACCTATTATGTATAGCAGAATAATAACCAAATCCATGAAAAAACAAGGTAACCATAATAAACAAGAAGAACATATTTTTTTCAGCATTGTAAAAGAAAAAGAATATAATTTTCCACACCAGCAACCTCAATGTTGGAGATCGATCAAGATGAGGTTGTGTATGATTACATTGAGTCTCTTGAAGCCAAAAAAGGGAAACAAGTGATGAAATAAGCATACTAACAATAGATGAACCCTGTTTCACTAAAAAAGGGTCACCATTTGAAAATGAATTTGAGGTGATAGGAAGACAATGTATGATTTCAAAAAAAAATATTATGAATGGTATTAGCAAACAAAGGAACTAAAGGTCTAGAATATAAGCTTAAAGGTGAGAGTTCTCAGGCAAAGGCTAAGACAATAAATTCAGAGGGAGTATACATCTTATGTGGATGTATGCCTGATGGTATTAGGGGCGATTTGATAGTCACAACAATACAAATTTGTTGCATGAGGACATGCAACATTTTCTCCTTAAGGGAGATGTTGGTCCTCATTTTTGGTGAAAATTACCCATCATAATAAACCTTATTTTGATGATAATAAACCTATCACCTCCCACTTCTATCTCATTTTGACTAACAAAATCACTCTAAAGGTATTTTTGTCATTTTCTTTTAAGTTTTAAATTTTGGCAATTTTAATGCATTCTTAAATTATTTCTACTATACTTTATGTGAAAATAGTTGTTTTGGTAATCTCTCCTTCGTTGAGATATACGAAGGTGTGTTGAGAGAAAATGAAAAAAAATGGTTTTTCTTTCTTGTTTATCCCATTTGGATCTTGACCTATTTCTTCCACAAAAAATCCTTCACAAGGATCCATTCAACATAACCGCCCATGAGAAAAATACACTACGACAACTAGAAAATCTACACAAATTTCATTAATTGGTGATTTTCCATGATTTGTCCACTTTAGAGGTCAAATATGATCTCTATGGGTGATAAAAATAGGAATTAGTTGGCTTGGTGGAGATTCATTAGTATTTTATTTTTATTTTGTGTTGTATAAATGCATAAACAAATGACACTTGAGGGGATTAATTAAGTTTTAATTTGTATTTGGTTTCTCGTACTCAGAATAATTTTTCATTAAAGCTATATAACAAGTTTAATTTTATCAATTTATGCAACAATATTGAGATTCTCCGACTAATATAATTCTTTCATGAACAAGTTGAGGCTTGGAGGACCTGCATTCCTTGATTTGTGCACCATTCCTTTTTCTTGGGTGTATTGTGGATTGTTGTAGATCTCTTCTAGTAAATATATCTATGGTTTATCTTTCATTTTCATATTCATATCTACACATTTTAACATGTTTATATTTATCATTAGCTCTCTTCTTTATATGTTAGTTGTTGTACCTTTATTTTGATAATATCTTCATTATTTATTTGTAGCTTTAGTTTCCTTTCATTGTATCTTAATTCTTGTAGTGTTCATGAACAAGAAATTCTATTTTCTTTCAAAACCAAAGTTTAAGATTGTTAATGAAGTAAACTATTAAGGAGTCTATGATGGGCCTCTAAATTAGACATAAATCAAGGCCCATACCTCTAAAGTAAACATAAATTAAGGCCTATGACCATCCTTCAGCACATTAAACCTCTCTTTTTGCATTAGATAATGTATTTTTAAACTTAATATATTCATTAGGAAGGTTTATGAATAATTGCATATTTGTGCCTAATATTATTTATTTTTGTGGAATATTATGCGAATATTAGGTAGATTATGAAGATTTGGAGGAGATAATTTAGGGGCTTTCTCCCTATTACAGGAGGATTACTATTAAATAATAAATCAACAAGATATTATGAAATTATGGCACATATTGTGGAACTCCAATTAATGAGAAAATCTAGGAATGTGTTCCCTGCCATTTAATGCAAATTCCTAGTATTGGGAACCAGTTCCATTAATCAAGGGATTTTGGTGGGGAAAGCTTCCTCCTTTCATGGGGAATGATTCCTAATCATTTTGTATAAGTAACAATTCAAATTTTCCTCTAGGGAAAGACTTTCATTAGTTTTCTTGCGGGATAACTCCTATTTCTACAGCTCCATTGTATTTTCTTGCAGGGATGTAATTGTATTGATGAAATTAATGAAGATTGGTGTCATGTTCAGCTTCTAAATATTGTTCTCCTCCATAAGTCTCTGAGTTTCCTTGGGATTGGCCATCCCAGGAGCCTTGGAGCCCTTTTGTATCATTTTCTGTCCTTCTTTTCACTTCTTATTCACAGGCATCTTTCGTTCTTATTTCTTTCTATTTCTGCATTTAGTATTGATGATTTCTTGTTGTAGGATTGGGTTAAATGGTTGATCTAAGTTATTTTGTAGGATAAAAATCATCGTTTCATCCTTTTAAAATCTTTGGAATTTCATAGTAATCATTGAGTTACTTGGATTAGCATTCTTATTCCCAAATCTAGATTTATGGAACTCCTTTGTGGCAAAGAACAGTAAATTTCTGCTATTTTTAGAGCATGCTAACAAGATCCAATAAAGTTGGTTCCACTTGCATTAGATCAAAAAAACGTTCTAGTTCATAACAAAAATTACCCAATTTCATTTTCACTTGATTAGGTTATGCATTTTATATATTTACTATCTCACTAGTTCTTGAATTTCCAAATTTTTTACTAGTAATTTTCTGTTATTTTTTAGCGTGGATTAACAGAGGTATTTTTGAGTGATTCCACTTGGAATGGGGACCTATGATATCCTAGTCAATAACAAAATTTTTCCCATCCAATTTTGATTTGATTTTCTTGGTCATTCGATGAATTATAAGTCCGTAGAGTAAATATGTAACGTCCTGTAGTAAAATAGGGGATCTTGTAAGAGAACTAGTACATCTTGTAGGAAATCTTGTAGCAGCCTATTTTGAGTCCAAATTGAGAAAAATGAGCATTAAATTTGGGATTAGTCCCCTACTTGACCTTCAAGCCATCAAAATCATTGTATCCCTCTTCCTCCACACCTATTTCCCCAGCCAAAGTTCAAGGAAAGATTATCATTTGCATTTATAAAGCATAAAGATTTTAAAAATGAGTTCTTTTATATTTACACATGCGCACAGTTGTTAGTACTCTCTATATCAGGTTTCATGCTTAGATTAGTTAAAACATCACATGTGACAAATAGGGTTAAAATAGGGTTCTTTTGCAAGCAAAGTGTGTTAATAAGTAGATAGAGGATTTGATGTTACTTTACAAGCATTTTTAAATTCAGACTTTCATTCCTACAAATAGATAACATTTATTTTCCCTCATGACAGTAAAGAAAGGACACATTGTATGTTTCACATATAGTGTCGATACCTCTTAAGTTTGTACGAACCCTGTGTTGATAATTAAAGTCGGTAGCCTTGGGATTTGAAAAATTCTTGTTGCAATACTGAGGCTCATCACTTTTTGGAGGCATTTCTGGTGAGGTGTCAAAGTATGCATTGTTTTATTCCCTAGTTGATTCATTTCTTTTTACTTTTTGCAAAAACAAAAAAATATTTTCATTAGGCATATTTCATCTCAAAAAATAGAAGAGTGCATTGCATTAGTGTTTTCATTCAATCATAAAAACAAAACAACAAAATCTCTAACACCAACCCACCCCCCATTTGATCACGTGGTGTAGTAAGAGCCACCTCACCATCCACTTTTTCAAGTAGAATAAGATGAATAGATGGCAAATAATGTAAAAGAAATGGATGGAGAAGATAACAATGAGGAAGATCCTCTTGGATTCCCCATTCAAGATACTAATATCAATGTGCACATGAAGAACATCCATCCATCTTTTCTTCCAAAATTTCATGGTCTAATGTCAGAGGATCCAGAAACCTTTCTCTTTGAATTTTGAAATTTTTTGTAGATCTTATTGTTAGTTATTAAAAACTAAAAAACTGAGATTGTTTCCAGCAACATTGAAGGATAGAGCTCTTAAATGGTTCATGAGTCTATGGACTAATTAAATAATATCATGGAATGATATGCAAAAGATATTTCTAGAAAAATATAAAGATCATGATCCTAAGGAAGAAATATTTAGAATAAATCAAAGAGAAGATGAGAGCCTTGAGGATCTAATAGAGACGTTCATGTATAACATTAAGAGGGAAAAACTACATAATTTAGGATCCGACACACTAAAAACCCTCTTACTTAGAACAGTTAGGGATGAGTGGATTGATCTCCTTAATCTCTTGAGTGGAGGTGATGTATACCAATTATCATTTGAAAAAATTTGTGAAACATGCAAACACATATCAAGAGGAAGGGAAAGAGTAGGTAAATCAACATCAAGATTAGTAAGTCAAGCTAAACTTGGAAATTTGTTTGATGATTTGAAAACAGAAATTCTTAGCAATCTAACCAAAAAGGTAGAAATGTTAAGAATGCAAGATGGAGAAAAAGAAAATGATGATATTTGTGTTGCAGAATCACATGATGTTAATGATTTTCCATCACCACCAAGGTTGAAGGAAGTTTACCAAGAGGACAATGGAGAAAGTCAGTCACCAATGTAACTATGTTATGTAGCTCTAAGAGGACCATGGAAGCCTATTCCACCTAATATAATGTAAGATCCTAATTCACAATTTCAATATTATGCACATCCATCTCAAATTAATTGGAACACACCCTTTCCTTGGCAACATTAGCCCTCTCAACCCCAAAACCAATTTTGGCAACAAGGTTGGCAAGGAACTTATGGGATCCATCCACAATATCCTCAATATTTTCCTCAATATCCTCCATACCCAACTCCATGTTATCCCTACCATCCACCTCCACCAAAACCACAACCCCAACCACATCCATCTCAAATATCCACTCCCACTCAACTACCTATACCACCATTTCCAAACCCACACAATGAAGTAGCTCAACCCACTTACAATGTTGAGGTACAACACTTCCAAATATCTCCTCTTGATCTCAATGGTATTCATCTCAGCTTAGGAGGAACATTACAAAAAAGTAATTCTCTTGATGCCATTGAAGGAAAACATGCAGAATAAGAAGATTCAAAAGAGAATATCAAAGAGCCATCGGCTGCATTTGATGAAGAACAGACAACAAAATCAGAGATTAAGAAAGATCCCTCATGGTTACCATCAGATCCTCCATGTATTCAAGAGATAAATGAGCATGAAAAGGAAGACTTGAAGGTCATGGTATAATAAGACATTCAAGATGATCCAAATTAGAAAGTGGACCAGAGACATCATAACTATATTGAAATATGGTTCCAGATAGTCACTAAGTTGCAACAACACTCTCTTCTTCAATTGTGCTTGATATCATCAAAGTCAAAGCATTTGATCACTCAAATCTAGGTACATGTCAAAGCATACATTTCAAGCCTCCACATCATTTTGTCTGTCATCTTGATGTGCACATGGCTCCATTGGAAGTAATCTTATACTTGAAATTGATTTTGTTTTTCAAGTAGAGTAGGGTAGAAAAAAAATGAAAGATAAGAGAAAAAAATAAAATCTCAGGTGAAAACCTCCTTTTAGGCGCTTGATATTGGCTCATTGATTGAAAACCTCCATGAGGCGGTCAATGGGTTGGAAAAAAGAAAAAAGGAAAAAAGAAAGGATCCTAGGTGAAAACCTCCTTTGAGGTGCCTAGGCAGGCCTACTAGTTGAAATCCTCATTTAGGCGGCTAGTAGGGCTAGAGAAAAAGAAAATAAAAATAATAAATAAATAAATAAAATCCTTGCTCCATGTATCTCTTTTATGAATGTAGGTGCTCTCCAACATCTACAAGGAACAAAAAAACAAGTTGCTACCAAAGAAAAAAAAAAATAGGTCAAACTTAGTCAAAAGAAGTCAAATTTGGACTTTCTCCTCCTTTGCTCAAATGCTCCAACAAGGCCAAGGCCATGTCAATCCATCACCCTCATCTATTTCCACCATCCACTCATCATTCCCAAGCTTCTACCACTCATTTTCATTGTTGTCCCAAAATACTACAGGAAGGATCTGTTTTACTACAGCAAACAAAAATACATAGAGGAGCAATTTGTTTTTGCCATAACTTGAAAACCATGCATCCATTTTCGAAGTTGTTTTAGGGGGAGATGCATATGGATGATGGTAACATTCTCAAGCAATTTCAGCAAATTCCAGTGCACGGTAAACCTCCATCACCTACAGCCATTTTTATATTTTCTCAATATCCATGCATCCATTTATAAATTTGTTTCATGGGGAGATGCACATGGATGATAGTAACATGCCCAAGTAATTTCAGAAAATTCTAGTGCACAATTTCCAAGAAATAAGCCTCCATCACCTTTAGCCATTTTTAGTTTTTCTTGAGATCCGTGCACCCATTGACCAAATTGTTTTTATGGGGAGGTGCATAATGATGATCGAAACATGCTCAAAAAGTTTCAAGTCAATCCATTCTATCATTTGGGATATATGGACAAAACAAATCTGCTACAAGAGGTTGTCCTAAATTACTATAGGAGTTTCCTGTAGTACTACAGGAAGTTAAGAAAATCTATAAGAAAGGCAGTCTGATGGAAAAATTATGATGCAGGCTTGTTTTGAGATAGGAAAAAAGGATATTGACTTCACCACATCTCAGCCAACACCCATCATGACCATGTCACTTTATGGCCACACCTTCCACTCATTCCAATACCTATTTACCCTCCAATAGAGAAAGGACGCGAACATTTAAAAAAAAAGAGCAGCTACAACAGCCTATTTGGAAGTAATAGAAAGCTCCATGCCTAACCTTCAGCACCATGATTGCAAGAGGAGAAGCATAACTACAAGCATAATGAAACTCCTCTAGAGCTCAGCAGCAACAGAGGAAGCCATCATCTGCACATCAACAAGAAGACAACCCAACAGCAAAATAAGATCAACAAAAAAGAAAAAGATAGTCAAGAAGATGTACCTGATTCATGAGAAGCACGACAACATCATCTCAGCAGCAGCATGCATGTCCCTCCAACAACCATCATGTAGGTACAAGTATGCAATATTTTTTACCTCTTCTCTTGATCATATTATAGTTAGAAATTTGATTTCAATGCATGAGAGATGAGGTTTTATAAGCTAAGGATGGGTCAACAGTCTCAGCCGCCTTCAACTAGTTAATTGCATCTCACTCCTTCACTCATGCAATGTTGAAAAGTCAAATTATGAAGGGTGATGATTTCAAGGAATGAGGACAGCAGTTAAAAGAATAATTTTTTGCAAAGGCCAAGTCACCACACCAATCCAAGCCCTCCATCCACTTCATATTCACTATCTGTCCATCATTCATCCATCCCATTTCATAATTTCAAAAACAAACCCTACACTCTGTCTCACCCTGAAAATTTCTTGAAAAAGCAAACAGAGGATCCTCTCCATTTTCACAAACCTACATCATTTCTCATCACTCCAATACAATTATAAGACTCTGAAGGAAGAAGGAATGATTGCTACAGGAAGGAAGAATGTTGCTATAAGAAGGAAGAAAGGAACAAATTGTGCTAAAAGAAAAAAAAAAGGCCAGTGCCTAAGAGAGACCTAATCAAAATAGAAAACTCCAAGGCCTTTAGGCAATCATCTAGGCCACTAAAGAAAACAAGAAGGCAAGCTAATGGTCTCAAGAAATAATGATTTTTCTTTGTGTTATACAGCAAATTGACCCCCTCATCAGCTCAGAGGGGAAAGACATGATAGCTGAAGCAAAGACCAAGATCACATGCCTTATTTCCACACTAATGCTAGCTATGCACTGACAACCTGCTTTATAAAGCTTCTCTGCAAACCTAAGGGTCTATTAGTGACCCAACTAACTCTAGTTGCTAGTTCAGGAACAATGTTAGTGGACCCTAATGAATTTCTAAGGGTCAAAGGAGCAAATTGACTCATAAATATATAGATATTTGCTCCTAGATCTACTCAATAAAAGCAAGGAAACATCTCAAGTTCGACCTATTTGGGGGATTTCTACTCCTAATGAAGGAGGCAAATGGTAAAGAGTTGAAAAGCATGGAAACTTCATTGCTTTTACCCTAAGGAACTCATGGAGGAACTTGGAAACCCTAACTCAATTGCTACATAAGCAAAGCTAGGGCTATGGTGATAGAGGTCAGATCATTTGAAAGGATAGCATACTTGATTGTCAAGCATAGTCTCAAATCATAAGAAGTTGGTAAGAAGAGAGAGAGAGAGAGAGAAGCTAGAGGGGTAAGGGAAGGCTGATGCAACTGTTGGCATTATGACATAGGTGTTGTCCTTGATGGAAACTCACTCAAATGACAGATCACACTGCAGCAGGTCAATAGCAAAGAATCAATGATCAGAGAGAGGTATACACAGGTTCACCTTGACAAAGAAGTGTATACACGGAGGTTAACAGACCAAAAGGGGCGTATAATGTACACACGCACTTTCACATAAGGAATGGTGTGTATATCTTCGAAAACTAAGTTTTGGTCCAAGGTATTTGGTCCATGGTATTTTGATCCATGGTATTGGTCCAAGGTATCTGGTCCAAGGTATTGACCCCAGGTATTTGGTCCAAGGTATTGGTCCTAAGTGGTTTTGGACCATGGTACTGAGAAAGGCCTAAAAATATAAAATGAGGAGAAGATCATTAGGCCAAGGCACTCAAGTATTGAATATCTAATGAAGAGTAAGATCTAGTATGCAGGTTATTAGGTTATGCTGCACTGTTGGATCTAAACCAAGGAGGAACCTTAGCGATTGATGGAGGATAATATCTAATGATGGATCAGGATCTTAAGGCGTAAATTGAACTATCATTGTGTGTTTTTTTCCTCATGAATATTCTATATCTGAATACTGATGCATATATTATTTTGTAAATGGTATGATCTAGGTATAACTGAAGTTTGGTATAGCTACAGAATTATGAACTAATATTTGCATATGTATATGTTGGTTGGCTTTGAGGAAAGCACGTATACATGCAGTTTCAACACAAGAAAGTAGCGTGTACCTTATAATATATGTTTCAATTGATGTTGTTTGTTGTTGCAGTGTTCTGGATTCTTGGCTTGGGTTCTAGTTACTGCATTTTGGTGATAGCATTCAGAATGATCAGATTGATGGAGTGATTAATTGTTTCGGTTATGGTTGGCTCAAAGGAGATTGGTTGATGTAGATGATTGAATGATGTTGTTGATGGATCCAGTCTAAAAATTTATGAAATGTGGTCCCTAGAAGAAAAGAGAAGGTTGTAGCCTTCTGTAGGTCAGCACCTACCTACTAGTAAACATATCAGCTAGTACAAGAGCTAGGGGGTTGTAACTCCCTTCCAGTAGAAGTTGGAGAATGAGAGAAGGTTGTAGCCTTCTGCAGGTAGAAGCCTGTGTACTGGTAATTAACTGAATCATAAGTTTACTGGATATACGCTAGTTTCTCTAAACATAGTTGTGTGTACATGCAAGTTCCCTTAACTGAAGTAGTGTATATGAATCTGATTATGGAAATGAAAAATTATTAGTTTGATAATACTGATTCACCCCCCCTCTCAGTATTATTTCCAACAATTGGTATCAGAGCAGGTCCTTCAGAAGAAGCTTGATCGATTGAAGGAAGATTCATCATCATGAGTAATCAAGAAAGTCGGGGATCCATCAGACCGCCAACCTTTGATGGGAGCAACTTTGTTTATTGAAAGGTAAGAACCACAGCCTATCTTCAATCTCTTGGAACAGATGTCTGGGAAATCGTGGAAGGAGGATATACATTTCCATTAGCAATTCCTACAGATACAGCAAGCAAAAAGCAATATGAAACCAATGCCAAGGCTGTCAATACATTATTGGGAAGTCTGTCACAATCAGAGTTTGTCAAGGTTATGCAGCTCAAATCAGCCAAAGAAATATGGGACAAAATCGTTCTAAGCTATGAATGAGACTCTCAGGTAAAACGTGCTAAATTGCAAACTCTCATAAATTCAATATGAAACTCCCAAGATGCACAATGATGAAAGTGTAGCTAGTTACTTCTTACGTATGGATGAGATTGTTAATTGCATGAAGAATCTGGGTGAAGAGATAAAAGAAGTCATCTTAGTTGAAAAAGTTTTAAGATCCTTATCTGCTAAATTTGAATCAAAAGTTTCTGCCATAGAAGAAAAACAGGATCTATAGACTATTACTATGACACAGCTTCATGGAATCTTAACTGCCTTTGAGATGAGAAAAGGAGGTCCTTCAGATATGAGAGAAGTTGTAGTTAAAGCTTCAGCAAAAGGAAAAGAAGAACTCAATGAATCAGGGCATATTTCAGAAGAAGAAGACGAAGCGAACTTTGTCAAGAATCTTCAAAGGGGTTTCGATAGATTCATAGGTAAACTAACTTTCAAATGTTTTGCCTATGGTAGAGTCGATCATTATGCTACCAAATGTCCTCATAAAGATAAATATGATAAAGGGAAAGAAACTGAAAAATGGAATAGAAAACAAAGTGTAAGTAAAAAGATCTACTATACTCATGAAGATAGCAATGGTTTATCAAATAGTGATGAAGATGAAAATAGTAATGACTATAGACTTCTGATGGCTAATGAACGTGATGATTTTCTGGATTCTTTAGATGAAGATGATCTTTATGAAGAAATCTATAAACTCAAAATCTGTTTAGAAGAAGAGAATATGATTATAGATATGTTGACATACCAACTTATTGAAAGAGAAAAACACAATGAAAAGCTAGAATGTGAAATTGTGGGTCTAAGAAAGGATCTTGAGAAAACAAAAGATCTCAATCTTAGATTTGCTAAAGGATCAGAAACCTTAAATGAAATTATCAAAGTGCAGCGCTCTCCTCTGATAAATACAGGTCTTGGATATACTAAAGAAACATCTCAATCACAGAAGCCATCAACCTCCACTAAAAGCGATCGTGATGCAGCAAAGAGCAATGAACAATTCGACAATCATCAACAAAGGCATAAAGAAGATCACTAGGTGAATCAGGCTCAATTTACTTCAAGGATGAACATAAGCCACAATCAAACTCAGGTAAATCGTACTTAATCTTCTCAAAAGAATATCAATCAATAGGTCAGTAGGAGGAACTTCAACTATAATCAACAGGCCAGTAGATTTGATAATCGCCGGAACTTCTTTAATGGTCAATGTTTGTCATGTCATAATTTTGTACACAAAGCTGCTCAATATGTTGCTTACAAAACTATCATGGCTAGAGAAGCATGAAATCAAAGGAATGTGACAGGGATCAAGAAAAGTTCCTATAATAACTTTTCTCTTCTTGAAAATGAAATAGAATGCTCATTCTGTAACAACTTTGGCCATGAAGAATCTAAATGTAGGAGTAATTTTCGGCAAATAGCTCAAAAATAGAAAACTCCATTAAATCCCAAAATATGGAGAAAGAAAGAACCGCAAACAGAAAGATGTGGTATAGCCTTGTATGCAGAAGGACAAGAAAACCAATGATACATCGACAATGGATGCTCAAAACACATGACAGGTGATAGAGAAAAACTACACTCATATAATGCCTTAGAAAAGGAAAAGAGTGTCTCATTTGGAAATGACACTCCTATTGTCATAAAAGGTAAAGGCTCTGTTTTCTTGAAAGAAAAAGTTAAAGCTAGGAATGTTATGTATGTTTATGGCTTAAAGCATAATATGTTGAGTGTGAGTCAAATGTGTGATCAAGGAAATGAAGTAGTGTTTCGATCAAATGGATGTATTGTTCGTGAGCTTGATACAGGATAAACTGTGATTAAAGGGACAAGAACTCCAAACAACCTATACATACTCAAAGGAGGACAACAACAATGCTATCTAAGAAAAATGATGAAAACTGGCTGTGGCACAGAAGATTGGGACATCTAAGCTTTTCTCAATATGAAAATTTCAGGTTGTTCGTGATCTTCCAAATATCAACATTCCTAAAAATACTATATGCAAATCATGTCAATTCGGTAAGCAAACCAGATCTCAATTCATCAAAAAGGAAGGATCAGCTAGTAAGCCTCTTGAACTTGTTCATACTGATTTATGTGGTCCATCAAGGAAAAAGTCACCTCATGGAGAAGAATACTTTATATTGTTCATTGATGATTTTTCTAGAATGTGTTGGATAGATCTTCTAAAGCATAGAGATGAATCATTTGAAAAGTTAAAAGCCTTCAAAGCTTTGGTTGAAAATGAATCAGATTGCAAAATAAAATGCCTCAGATCTAATCGAGGAGGGGAATTTACCTCAAACAAATTCTTTGACTTCTGTGAACAACATGGAATAAAAAGGCATTTCTCCACCGCAACGACTCCTCAAAAAAATGGAGTGGTAGAAAGGATGAACAGAATTGTTCAATAAATGGCTCGAGCTATGCTAAATGAATCTGGAACACTTGCAACCTTATGGGGTGAAGCTACTTTTGCTGCCGTCACTATTCTCAACCAAGAAAATGTTCAGGTAAACAGCACTCAAACTCCTCGTGAACTTTGGTATGGTAAGACTCCTACTGTAAAATACTTCAAAGTTTTTGGAAGCAAATGTTACAGCAAAAGGACTAATGAAAAACTTGGTAAGTTTGAACCCAGAGCAGATGAAGGTATTCTACTTGGCTACTCTTCCCGAAGCAAAGGATATAAATGTTACAATAAAAGGCTTGGGAAAATTATTGAAAGTATTGATGTTGTGGTTGATGAAGCATGAAAAAATCCAAAACAGATAAAAACAAAGATTATGAAGAAGATGAGGATCATTTTGTCACATCAAATCACACTGATTCTGAAGAAGAAACCAATGAAGCACCAAAAGAAGAGATAACGATAGAAGAAAAAACTTCGTCTAGTTATGTTCAGAAAAATCATCCAAAAACTCAAATTTTAGGAGAAAAAGGAGCAGTTTGTAGACGAGAAGAACCATTTTCGAAGCTTTAAGCTATCTAGCATTACTATCTTCCATTGAACCTCAAAATGTAAATGAAGCATGCAGAGATGAATGTTGGGTCAAGGCCATGAATGAAGAACTTGAGAAAATTGAAAAGAATAATACTTGGGAATTAGTTCCTAGACTTCATGATAAGAATATCATAGGATCTAAATGGATGTTCAAAAACAAGCTGAATGAAAATGGGGAAGTTATTAGAAACAAGGCCAGACTTGTTTGTAGAGGATATGCTCAACAAGAAGGTGTAGATTTTGAAGAAACTTTTGCACCTATTGCTAGACTTGAAGCCATCAGAATGTTTCTTGCTCTTTCTAGTTTTCAGAAATTCAAAGTATACCAAATGGATGTAAAATCTACCTTTCTTAATGGAGACTTAGAAGAAGAAGTCTACATTGAACGACCAGAAGGATTCATTCTCGGAAATTATGCAAAACATGTATGCAAACTCAGAAAAGCTCTCTATGGTCTAAAACAGGCTCTAAGGGCATGGTACTACTGTCTTGACAAATATCTCCATCAACAAGGCTTTTCAAAGGGGTCAACAGATAGCAATCTATATACAAAGATGGACACTGATAAATTGCTAATAGTTGTTGTGTATGTTGATGATATCATTTTTGGTAGCAATGAAGAATCCACGAGTCATAATTTTGCTTCAGTAATGCAACAATAATTTGAAATATCCTTGTTTGGTGAGCTTACCTACTTTCTTGGTCTACAAGTGCAGCAAAAGAAAGATGGTATTTTTCTCTCACAAACCAAATATCTCAAATAGATCCTAAAAAGTACGGCATGGAAGATTCTAAACCAGTATGTACTCCAATGGTAACAAGATGTAGTCTCATCTCCAATGATGAATCAGCAACGGTACATCAAACAACTTACAGATCCATGATTGGCAGTCTGCTTTATCTAACAGGTACCCGACCGGACATCATGCATGCAGTGGGAATAGTTGGAAGATTCCAAGCAAATCCAAAGGAATCACATCATCAGGCAGTCAAAATAATTTTCAAATATCTTCAAGGAACACAGAACTTTGGCTTATGGTATCCTAGAGATACATATCTTACACTTCATGCATATACAGATGCAGATTGGGCAGGAAGTGTTGATGACAGGAAAAGCACTAGTGGTGATGCATTCTATGTGGGGTCCAGGCTAGTGTCTTGGTTCAGCAAGAAACAAAGTTCAATTGCATTATCTACAGCTGAAGCAGAATACGTGGTTGTTGCATCTTACTACACACAACGACTTTGGATGATGCAAACCTTGCAATACATTCAGATCACATGTACTCCACCCATATCCATTATATGTGATGATACAAGTGCCATCAGTATTTCAAAGAATCCAATCATGCACTCCAAGACCAAGCACATACCCATCAAATATCATTTTCTACGTGAACAAGTGCTTGAACAGAAGGTCAAATTGGAGTATGATCCCTCCAAAGAACAGGTTGCTGATATATTCACTAAACCACTGCCCAGAGAGACATTTGAATATCTCAGACAAAAGCTGGGAATAATTGCTGCATCATCCTGCTGTTAAATCTTATTTTCTTCATAGAAAGGTGGTTATACACGAGTTTCATGAAGCGTAGCTACATATATACGCTGGTTTCTGTGGGTACAGTCGCGTATATGTTCGTTTGAGGAAACGTTGTGGGCTAGACTCAAGAGAAAGGGGTCTGATATGGTTCAGTGAATTATCTTCTCGGCTTGGTGATGGTTATAGTCTATTCATGACATGTGGAAATATGTTGGCTCTCATAAGTTGTTGATAACCTAATGTATATCTGAATGAAGATGATGCCTTGATAACTCTTCTGATATATGAAATGATCAGATCTGACAGTGAACATTTGAAATAGGTTCAAGGGGAGCATATGCTTCTAATAATGCATTGTTGGCATTATCTTAGAAGATCTTGGTGCAGATTTTGTTTCAGGTGGAACAGGTTCAGGGGGAGAACATGGTTGCTGGTCTAGATGCTGATTGACAGATGCTACTGATGATAGTTTTTTATGACTATCATGGTCTTTTTTAAAATATTTGGTCTCTGTTATATATATTTCATGTATATCTTTAATGTAACGGTCATGAAAAAGACCTAATTTGTAACCCCACTATGCATGGGATGGATGGTGTAATGTTTCTTGTTTTTGACATGTATAAACAATTGATATATCCCCACTTGGTTGGGTGGATGAGTCATTTGGGTATATCCCCACTTGGTTGGGAGATGGATGTATGTATGAGTCACTGGGTGATAGGAAGGTCATTTGTAATGCATGTATAAAGTCATGTTATTCTTTTAGAACATCTTTTTGCAGACCTTTCTTATGCTCCGGGAGAGTATGGACTCAATCATGGGAGCTCAATTATCACACTTTAGCATATCAGAGAAATCAGCATGCACTCAGGGGAGCATGACCTTTTGCCCTTGATGTCAAAGGGGGAGAGTGACTTGGTGTGGTTGTTTCCATCAAGTCCAAAGGGGGAGATTGTTGGCATGACACAGGTGTTGTCCTTGATGGCAACTCACTCAGATGAAAGATCATAGCGTAGCAGGTCAATAGCAAAGAATCAATGATCAGAGAGAGGTATACGCAGGTTCACCTTGACAAAGAAGCGTATACACACGGGTTAAATGACCAAAAGGGGTGTATAACGTAAACACACACTTTCACAGAAGGAAAGGCACATATATCTTGGAAAACTAAGTTTTGGTCCAAGGTATTTGGTCCAAGGTATTTTGTCAATGGTATTTTGATCCATGGTATTGGTCCAAGGTATTTGGTCGGAGGTATTGACCCCAAGTATTTTTTCCAAGGTATTTGGTTCGAGGTATTGACCCCAAGTATTTTTTCCAAGGTATTGGTCTTAAGTGGTTCTGGACCATGGTATTGAGAAAGGCCTAAAAGTATAAAAGGAGGAGAAGATCATTAGGCCAAGGCACTCAAGTATTAAATATCTGATGAAGAGTAAGATCTAGTATGCAAGTTATTGGGTTATGATGCATTGTTGGATATGAACCAAGGAGGAACCTTAGCGATTGATGGAGGATAAGATCTAATGATGGATCAAGATCTTAAGGTGTAAAGTGAACTATCATTATGTGTTTTTTTTCTCATGAATATTCTAGATCTGAATACTGACACATATATTATTATGTGAATGGTATAATCTGGATATAACTAAAGTCTAGTATAGCTGCAGAATTATGAATTAATATTTGCAGATGTATACGCTGGTTCGCTTTGAGGAAAGTGCATATACACTTAGGTGTGGCACAAGAAAGTAGCGTATACCTTATAATATATGTTTCAGTTGTTGCGGTTTGTTGTTGCATTGTTCTGGATTCTTGGCTTGGGTTCTAGTTACTGTATTCTGGTGACAACATTCAGAATTATCAGATTGATGGAGTTATTGATTGTTTCAGTTATGGTTGGCTCAAAGGATGTTGGTTGATGCAGATGATTGAATGATGTTGTTGATGGATCCAGTCTTAAAATTTATGAAACATGGTCCCTGGAAGAAAAGAGAAGGTTGTAGCCTTCTGTAGGCCAGCACCTACGTACTAGTAAACATATCAACTAGTACAAGAGCGAGGGGGTTGTAGCTCCCTTCCAATAGAAGCTGGAGAACGAGAGAAGGTTGTAGCCTACTGCAGGTAGAAGCTTGTGTACTGGTATGAGACTACACCAGTACAAAAATTGTAAACAAAATTCTCTTATTATTAAAAGAAGACAGAGACGATTACAGAAGGTGGTTTTCACCCACATTGGGTTTCCACCTTATATCTTGGCGTTCATGTGTGTTTTATGTGTGATGATTTCTGTTTTTTACTACACCTAGTTACTGTTTATATATGGTTCTAATGCAATGATTAAATATCAATATATGATGAATTAACTAAATCATAAGTTTATTGGATATATGCTAATTGCTCTAAACATAGTTGCGTGTACACATGAGTTCCATTAACTAAAGTAGTGTATATGAAACTGATTATGGAAATGAAAAATTATTAGTTTGATAATATTGATTCACCCCCCCCCCCCTCTCAATATTATTTCCAACAACAACAGATGGTTGTAGTCACTCTTCCTACATTAATATAGAACTGCAGTTGTATTGTCTACTCTGTGGTGTTGGTACTATCATTCATTTATTTGTTTGTCCAATACCTTTTAGCATGAGTAGCTTAGTTATGTGTAACTATATGTTCTTTTATGTATTTATGTATTAGTTATCCGAGTTATATGTTGTGATTATGCTTGTCTCTTCTATGTGCAGGACTTGATCTGGAGCCAGCTCAGGGAACTTCCACCTAGCTACGTTGCCCTCTCCAGCAAATCTACATGGAGGCTTGAGGTAATCTATTTGTCCTACTTTGATAGTTAGTTATTGTTTATTAACATGCATGTAACTTTGTGACGGTTGTAGATAATCTTACAGCCTGCCAAAGGTCCTGAGAAGACCTTTAAGGGTATCTCCATTCTCCATACACCGTGAATTTTATCCTACAGCAGAATTGGCGACTCCACTAGGGACTATACATCTAGTTCCCAGTTTACCTAGACAGTTCTCAGTTTCCTCCTCCTTCTAAGACCTCCCTATACTTCTGCATTCCCTTTCTGACCCACCAAAACCTTGTTGCATTCTTCCTTCACATATTTAGCCTTGAATCTGATCCAAAAGGCCCTGTTTTGAGCTGTTTTCCCACACTAACGCAAGTTAGCAGACTACATAGTGCTTTATAAAGCTCTGTGTCTGCATACATAGAGCGTTAGTGGACCCAGTAACTCTCTGTGGCCACTGTTACTAAGCGTTAGTCCCTTAAAATCTTGATATATGGCTATCTCTGCAAACTCAAGGGGATAGGAAGCCTGCTCATGGACTGAAAGAGGGTCTACAACTACATTTTGTTAGCAAGATCGGTGTCCTAAAAGAATTTTTTTTTTAGGAAATAAGTTTTTTTTTCTTTCTTAAAAACATTTTTAATGAAAGAAAGATCGACATTTTTTATTCATTCTTTTGTTTAACTGGTTAAAAGATGCTTTATTTTGGTTTCAAGTAGTTGTTAGGAAAGCATTGGAAAGATTTTTGTTGGTTATGCATGTGTTATAATGACTAAGATGCATGGAACAAATATGAATATGTGAAATACTCTCACCTGTATAATACATCTTTTTTTCATCGAATCGAATATTTTTTAAAGCTTTGTCTTGTGCATGATTTTTGAGTCATATTCCCATCACATTTCATACGTCAACTCCCCTATCGAAGACAATAAAAAAGTACACATAAAATCTACCTAAAATCAATCAGTAACTCTTTATTGAGCAAACAAACATTAGTTCAAGCTAGGATCTTGGGATAGGCAGTGTGAGTAAACTGCCCAAGATCAGAAACCAAAACTAGTGTCATTAAAAGAGAGAAAATTCCTTCTTCACTCATACTAATGGGACCACTCCAGTCAAAGCAAAGCTAAATACGAGACAACATCAGACTGTAAGTGAAGGTAGCCCACCTTTGCTTGCAAATCCTTTGGGTATTTTGTGTATTGGGGATCCCTTCGGGGATTTCGGAGCTGAGTCGGGGACTCAGGTATCCTGCCCACACAGCGTACTGTCTACGACTATGTTCCCCCTGGTAGTGTCTATGATCTAATGTATCCTTAGTGGCCAAGCTTTTAGGGACTTACACAAGGTGATTGGGGCAGGTTGCCCTGGTACCTGACACAAACGGACTTACTCTGTCTTCAGTTTTTGGGAGGGTGCTCGTCTTCACGAGAGTACTTGGCCCCTCAATCTGAGGTTCGGTTAAAGCTCTAGAGTAACCATAACTATACATTTGACCAGCCCTCTCTATTATTCATTGTGATACTGGGTTTCATCTCCAGTGATCGGTGCTTATCAGACAGGGTGATTTCCCTCTGTTTACTAATTGATTAACTTAGTGTATTTTTTATATTTTTTTAGTTACCCATGTGCTATCATTGAGACTTTAACAAATATCACGATAAAATTTATTGATAAAAATTATTGATAAAAATTAATGGTCATTGTGGCTACATCGGACCCTCATCATCAATCTAGATGATTGTTAGGACTTCCTCCACTCATTGTGGGAGATCCATCGAGCTCCAGTAAATCAGATTCCCCATCTACGAAGAATCAGTCTCCTAGATCTCACTTGGAATCTATTTCGACAACCGAAGATTCATGTTTTCCGAAGGATTTCTTTACCGAAGGATTTCTTCCTCCCTTTAATCCTCCTCTCACGAATCTGTTGGACCCACTCTTGGTTCCCATGGCACCTGTACTTCCTATCTCTTTAGAAGGAACATTTCCATCCATCCCGTCGATGACTAACGGGTCATCGAACTTTGTGGACACTTTTGGTCCTCCACCACTTCCCTAGTTGACAGTCACCACCACAACGTTGATGGCGAACCCCACTATCCCATTTGTCCCAAGTACAACCACTCACATGACACCCTCCATGAGTGGAACCCATCTGATGCCAGGTTCCACCCCTTTAGTGTCAAACTGTACACCTTCAACAGGTGCTACATACATCACTCCTTATAACACTCAATATAGCACTATTAGCGTGGTTCCTGTCCACCAACAATATGGTCGTCAACCATTGCACAGTTCAATCACTCAGATTCAAGTATTTGGAGGCATTCCCAATATGCACATACCGGTTGGGAACGTAATAGTTCCCCCTCCATTCTCAGGCATGCATGGCCAGTCATTGATTGACATGAGCGTTCCTTATGTCAATCAAGGACATATGGTTAGATCTATGGCGGGAGGAATCCTCAAGGAGGTCCCAACCAATCCATGGGGGCACCCTACTCACAAATTCAAATGAGTCAAGGGGGAACTGCTTATCCTAGGGGAAATTCTATACCCCAACATCAGATTCCCCATGGAAACCCACATTACAATGCCATACCCTAAGGCAACTACTATACCATGCAACCTCTATGTAATATTGGGACTCAAATGATGGGAGGACCGCAAGGATCCTCAATTCATATTTCATCGCCTTGGTCCGATTCAGCGGCACCACACAATCTTCCTTTCTTGGCAACATTGGATATCCCTGACTTGTAAAAACTTACAAATGACCCCATCTATCATAACTTACAATGGCCACCAATCCCACATAAAATACCAACAGACATCCCCAAGTTCAATGGGAAACAAGGGGAGGATCTGGGCAATCATATCACCACCTAGCATATTTGGAGTGTTTCTAACTCCATGGTGGATGACAGTGTCTGGTTACGTCTTTTTCCCTACACTCTCATTGGAAATGCTGCTAAGTGGTACATTGAGTTACCACGCGCATCAATAAATACCTTCGACACTCTAGCGATGGAATTCTTAAATCACTTCCATCTACCCATCTGCTATGAGACTGGGATAGAGTTTCTCACTTCGTTACGTCAGGATACCACCACCCACGTCTTTAATCATATACATGAATGGAGACATAGGCAAAGGTTAGTCAAAGCTCCCCTCCCAGACTATCTCTTAGCGGATTGGTTCTGCAAGTCCCTACTCCCTCAAATCACTAAGGACGTCGCCTTAGGTGGTGCGATCACGAAAGACCAATTCATACGTCGTGCCCAGCACTTAGATCTGATATATTCATAGTCTGGCACTCTTTACGACATAATCCCCAATGCCCCTCGCAACTCCAATGCTTCTGCTACTCAGCACCCCGGAGCGCACATCGATGGGATTGTCGGTGCAACCTTCAGGACTACTGTAAAACAACTCAGCGATCACATTGCCCAGATGTTAGTGGACCCCTCTACCAAATCGACTGCTCTTCCTACCACCACAATAAACTCTGTGTAGTCTATGCAATAACCCGGTGGTAAGAACAAGAAGAATAAGAAATAGACCGCTCCTTCTGAGGAGGAGTTAACAAAGCAGCAAAACCCAAAGCAGAAGGTTGTTGTGCCTCCTGACAATGGAAAGGATAAACCTGCTCGATTCCCTTGTAAAATCTGTGTGCAAGACCACATGACATATCTGTGTCCGCATCTTCAGGAATGCATAGATTTCATTGCTAAAAAGGATATTGGTAGGACCCCCGTTGTCCTGAACAATCCTTTCCCCGCTCAGCAGTAAAAAAACCTTATTGCAAACCAACCCCAACCCCTACAAGGGGGCAACGGTGGTTCGCAACATCCTTCAGCTGGTGAAGGATCTTCTACCATTTACACCTTTGAAATGGTAGATCTACAAACAAGAGCCAAATCCTATGGAGCTCCTATCGCTCATGCAGAGGAACCTTCCTCAAGTCAAAACCCACTGTTGCCCAATGATTTTCATATCAAAAGGTCGGTTGTTGACCTTGTAATTCACCCCCCTAAAGGGGCACTTCGACGCACAACGCACAATACATCTGCACATGCCGCCCAAAACTACAACATTGTAGAAGACTTGGCGCAAGTGTCATCGGCTATGTCGGCACTCAAAGTATTACAAACATGTCCAGAACAAAGGAAAGCTTTGCTTTTGGCTATTGGTGGTATCGACCCATAGGATTCCATTTTTGCATTTTTCGACATGGAAAAGTGTAAACGTCCCCTTTCCCACCAGCTTGCATTTCAGGTGCAAATATTTTCGAAAGGTAAAGGTATACATAGAACTAACATCGATGAAGGTGATTCTACCTGTGTCATGTCAGCTTCATGTTGCCTCACTTTGGGTTATCCAACCTTATCCCTGTTGTTGAATTCCCTTAAATCTTTCGATGCCCACACTTTCATCCCAAAAGGTTACCTTGCCGACTACCCCATCACTCTGAGTGGGAAAATAGTAACGGTAGATATCGAAGTCATGGATCATAAACTCGACTATAATCTGCTTTTGGGCCGCGCTTGGACTTATGCCATGAAGTCCATCGTGTCTTCGATCTTTCGTATCATCCTATTTCCCTTAGATGGAAACATAGTCACAGTGGACCAGTTGTCCTTTTGCACCCCAGATTACTCCCTGTTACCTAGCAACTTTGTACCCTTAGTGGGTGGTGTACCTGACTCTTACATCAGTATCGGTACTAGTCTATTGAAGGGCTCCTCCCTGATGGGTTGTTTCCCTCTTCCTCCGCCCACGATTCCACATATGGTCTCTATGGTTTCATCCATTCCTCACAAACTGACCGATCCTTGGATCCTCATGGCCCCTTCAGATATTGACACTTATGGAGAAAAATTGTCGTTGTCACCAGTTGAATTGACCTACCAGGCCGTTCAATCTACATCCGAGTCTCTAGTCACTTTGGTCATGGCCAACGGTACCACCACCCCTCCCATAACTGCTCCTTCTTTTGATCCCCTCAATCAATTCCTACCTAAGGAAGAAGCTATTAGAGAGATCATGAGTTTAGAAGAGAGACCTTGGGAGGACTTGCACCATTGTGTTTCGATATCTGATTCGGACACGATACCTCTTCAAATCCTATCATCTGACGCACCTGAAATCGTTTCCTCACCATATAAGACTATCCAAACTTTAGACTTGGAGGGAAACATGGGTAATGTTTCAAAGACATTTCTCATCGATATTTTTGTCATGACGGGCATCGTGGAAAACATACAGCTTGGATCCAATCACAATCCTGAGGAAATTGTGAGCTTCACCTGCCCTTTTAAGGACTTCCGCGATGTTTCCCCTTGGTCTTATGAGGAAATGAATGGCATAGGCCCTTCTATTGTCAAGCATGAGATCAAGAAATATCAAGAATTCTTTTTATGGTATTTTTCTTGCTCGTTAAACCGAAAAAACCTTGAGTCTCCTTCTTCGGGCTTGTTAAACTACCAAGAAGAAGATCAAGCATTCTTTTTATGGTATTTTTTTTGCTCATTAATCCGAAAAATCCTCAATTCTCCTTCTTCGGGCTCGTTAAAATACCATGAAGAAGAGCGAGCGTTCTTTTTGTGGTATTTTTCTTGCTCGTTAATTCGAAAACCTCGAGTCTCCTTCTTTGGGCTCATTAAACTACTACAAAAAATATATGAGCATGTTCGTTTATGGGATGTTTTCTCGCTCTAAAAACTAAAAAATACCCGAATTTTCCATTATTGGTCTCATTAAACACATACGACGACAGTCCAATCATTCTTTTAGGTACTTTTCTGCCTCATTAAACTGAAAAATCCCGAGTTTTTTCTTTAGGCTCATTAAATATTTATAAATATAACCCGAGCATTCTTTTAGGTACTTTTCTCATTCGTTAAACTAAAAAAGCCTAAGTTTTTGTCACCGAGCTCATTAAAAATCTACGACAGCAACAAGAGCACTTGCCTTTTTGGGACCATTTCTTGCTCTTAAATCAAAAAATCCTCGAGTTTTTCCCCTTCTTCAGGCTCATTAAATCTACGAAGAAGGAATGAGTAATTCTGCTACCTTTTTTTCCTTGCTCAATAGACTGAAAAAGATACCTTGAGTTTTCTTCATTTGACTCATTAAAAATTTGATGAAGGTATTGAGTTTGTAGTCACATGACTCATTAAAATTTCACAACGAAAAGCAAGTTTAGTCCGTCTCCTCATACTCATAACAAAATGAGGTCGACATATATTGAAGATAGGTTTCTCTTTATCCGGATTCAATAGATTAACTCACGGAAAAGTAATCGATTTGGGTATACTATTAACCTTTTGTTGCACCTGATTAACAACTATGACAAAGGGACCACCATGGAGTCGTTCCCTACGATCTTTTTGTAGGAATTTACAGGGTAAGTTCCTCAGAAAGAATACCAAAAGGACACCGCTCACAACCAGATCACAGATCAATACACCAGTATTTTTGACGTGGTTAAAACCCTCAAAGAGGGAAACAATCCACGGCCTGTCCCAACGTGGGTACTACAGGCAATTTATTAATCAAAGAATGAAAATTACATAAGCTTCTCTCATGCACGGATTACCCGAACAATGACCCTCCATGCGCTTTAAATAGAACTCATGGACTAATCGGGTGTCAAGCCACGGATCAAGTGTCGGTAATACCGAGGAGAGAATGAACCGTCGGATCACTACATATCGTGACCGTCGGATTGTAGGTTACAAAATGTACAACGGTAAAGAAACACACTTTACCTAACTCTATACTAGACCAAGTTGAACTTAACTATTTCCTATGTGTCGGAATATCCTAACATCCCCCCTTAAGAACAACTTGGGATAGGATTGAAGGATTTACAAATATGACACAATAGGAGAAGGAAGGAGGCACTAGAGCCTATCCCCCCTTAGTGACAACTTCCTGAACTCCAAGCATATATCGAAGTTTAGTGAACTTCGCCTCTGTGAGAGCCTTTGTGAAGATGTCTGCAACCTGATCATCTGTTGAACAATATTGCACTTCAAGAACATGGTCATGAATGAGCTTTCTGATGAAGTGCATGTGTAGTTCAATGTGTTTGCTGCGCTGATGCTGGAATGGATCTTTGCATCGCTGAATGGCACTTTGATTATCACACCAAAGTGTGGTTGGATGCTACTGCTCAAAGCCAAACTCTGATAGGATCTGACGAAGCCACAAGGCTTCCTTACTAGCTTCCACGACACCATGATACTCTGCTTCTGCTGACGAAAGAGAAATGGCAGCCTGTTTCTTACAAGCCCATGTAATAGGTCCTGAACCAAGAGTGAAGACATAACCGGCAGTAGACTTCCGATCATCAGGGTCACCAGCCCAATCAGAATCAGTGAAACCAACTAACAGAGGAGCTGCTTTGGCACTGTAATGAATCCCAAACTGTATTGTACCTCGAACATAATGAAGTATTCTTTTAGCTGCTTTCCAATGACTTTCACGGGGGTTTTGCATAAAACGAGCAACAAGGCCAACAGCAAAGGAAAGATCAGGACGAGTATGGGTTAAATACAAGAGTTTTCCTACAAGTTGGCGGTATAAGGTAGCATCAACTTCAGGAGAAGTACAAGAGACTGAAAGTTTGACTCCAGACTGAAAGGGAGAAGGGGTTGGCTTACAGTCTTCCATGTGAAAATGACGAAGAATATCACAAGCATACTTGGACTGGGAAAGGAAAATACCCTCCTTGGATTGCAAGACTTGAAGACCGAGAAAATAGTGTAAGTGTCCTAAGTCTGTCATTTCAAATTTCTTTTTAAGGCTAGACTTCACATGGTTTATAAGGTTGGGATCACTACCAGTAAGAATAAGATCATCAACATAAAGAACAAGGATGATAAGAGAGTTGCCCACTTTCTTGGTGTAGACAGTATTGTCAGAATGACACCTAGAAAAGCCAGATTCTAAAAGAAAGCTATCCATTTTGGCATACCAAGCCCGAGGAGCTTGCTTGAGGCCATAAAGGGATTTCTTAAGTCGACAAACAAGGCTGGAGTCTATTTGTATGAAGCCAATGGGTTGTTCCATATAGATTTCTTCCTGCAAGTCCCCATGCAAGAAGGCAAATTTAACATCCATCTGATGGACTTCCCATTTTAAAGAGGCAGCAAGGGAAAGAACAAGGTGGATAGAGTTCATTTTGGCAACAGGGGAGAAGGTTTCAGTGTAGTCAATGCCTTCAACCTGTGAAAAGCCCTTAGCAACGAGGCGAGCTTTATGTTTATCAACTTTCCCATCTGGTCCATACTTGGTTCTGTAAACCCATTTACATCTAACAAGTTTGTGTCCCTTTGGTAGAGGAACAAGATCCCATGTATCATTTGTCATCAATGAATGATATTCTTCATTCATAGCTGCTTCCCAATGTGGATGGCCTGAAGCTTCTGCAAAAGTGTCAGGATCATGATTTACTGGAGCTTGAGCCAGTAAAGAAGAGGCTCTTTCAAACTGAGAATGTGTACGTCGCTGATCTGTAAGGTCACCGGCAAGATCACCTGCTGCATCCCGAGTAGCACGGACCCATATTGGAAGTTGAGGATCCTGAGAAGGTGGGGGAGGATTATCATCCTCGCTTTCATCATCTGAAGAAGAAATGTTTTCAAAAGTAGAAGAGATAGGAAGAGGTGACACATCCGCCGGACTAGGCTCGCAGGCCGATTTATTTTCATCAAATTTTACATCTCTTCTAATGATAACATTTTTGGACTTAAATGGAATAAGTCTATAACCTTTTACATCTTCAGAATATCCAACAAAAGTACATTTCTCACTCTTAGGTTCTAAAGCTTTATGCTTTTCATCTGGAATATGGGCCCATGCTTCACTTCCAAACACACGAAAGTGACTTACATCTGGTTTAATGGAACTCCATGCTTCTTCTGGAGTGATATTCTCTATAACCTTAGTAGGAGTGCGATTGATTATATAATTTGCACAATTAATTGCTTCGGCCCAAAAACTAAGACTGAGTCCTTTAGATTGCAGCATACAATTAGCCATTTCCTTTAAGGTGCGATTTTTCCTTTCAGCTACACCATTTTGTTGTGGAGTGTATGGAATAGTATGTTGCATTTGAATTCCATTTTCGGTGCAAAAGTTGATGAATGTGTTTTTAACATATTCTCCACCATTATCAGTTCTTAGCTTAAGAATTTGATGTCCAGATTGTTTTTCAACAAAGGCTTTGAAGGCCAAAAATGTGTTAAATACTTCGCTCTTGAGTTTTGAGAAGTATACCCAAGTGCGTCTGGAGAAATCATCAATGAAAGTTAAGAAGTACTTGCAGCCAGAGAAGGAAGCAACAGGAAGAGGACCACATAAATCACTGTGCACAAGCTGTAAAGGGGCTGAGGCATGCCAAGAGGCACGTTTGTCAAAACTGTCCCGATGATGTTTTCCGAGTACACATCCGGAACAAACACCATCTCTGCAAGATACCATAGGAAGACCTGTCACCATATTTTCTTTACATAGATGCTGAAGGGAGCGATAGTTTAAGTGACCAAATCGCTCATGCCAAAGTTTGCTCACTTCATCATTATGAGCAACAAATACTGAGGGAAGATTTGATGACCCAAAGTTGTGAAACTTATACAACCTTGTGGAATCATCAGCAAGACCAGTAGCTAGAATCTGTTTAGGATCTTTTAGATCCTTGATTACAACATCATGAGGTGAAAATTCAACAATTTTACCTTCACCTGAATGAGTTATCTGATAGACAGATAGAAGGTTGCAGGATAAGGTTGGAACACATAATACATCATTAAACTGACCTTTGTCTAGATGAACAGTTCTAGTCCCTACAACATTAAGAGATCTATCATCACCAACATATATATTTTTGGTGTTACAATCATTTAAAGAAGAAAACATGGCTTGGTTTTTGGCCATGTGATAAGAGGCTCCAGAATCAATGAGCCACTCATGAGAATGAGAAGAAGAAGAAGATACATTTAATGCATAACCAGACTGAGATGATTGACAACGACATGCAGAAAGTGCCATTCCGGAAGTTGAAGTTGAAGTAGGCTCCACATGGATGTTATGTTTCTTCATTGCGGCTTCCAAGGCTTCCATCTTCTTAAAGCATTTAGATTCTAAGTGGCCATCTCGATTACAAAAGTTACAATGTCTATCAGTCTTCTTCCATTTGTTTTTATTGGTCTTATCATTTTGCTGAAATGATCTTTCATTTTGAGGCTGAGTTGGTTTAGGACCATTCTTTTGAGGATATGACTTCTTAGGATTCTTTGAATTTGGTTGCTGCTGGGCGGCTAACGCTTTCGTGGAAGAGTTTCCAAGATTAAGAAGACCAAGGTGTAAGAGTTTTTCTTGTTCTCTTATTAAGGAATCACAAAAGGAGTCAAAGGAAGGGGCCTTGTAGTCTTTTCCTTGACAAATGAAAACTTCCCTTGTAGAATGGAAAGTGGAAACAAATACAGAGTAGGCTGGTCCCAACTTAGTAAGGATGGAATAAATAAGGTTACCATCTTCTTTCTTAACTTTAACACCTTCCAAGAGATATCTAAGGGTCTTGAATTTGGACAAGAAATCTTCAATGCAAGAAAAATTATTAGGATCCAAAGTAAGCAACTCATTTTCAAGTTGATGGGCTCTAATTTCATTTTTAATCCCAAAAACTTTAGCGAGTTTTTCTAATGCTTCATGAGGAGTCTCAAGTTCTGCAATGTGGAATCTAAGATCAGGAGAAATAGACATGCCTATCAAACCACGTGCTTGATCTTGTCTATTTTCCCATTTTGCAGCCTTGTCTTCATCTTTTGGTTTCTTCTCTTGGTCTGTGGCTATTCTGAAGAGACCTTTACTTCTAAATAAATCTTCCATGTAGGCTACCCATTGGAAGTAGTTAGTGCTGTCAAGAATGACTTGGCATGGAATTTCCATTTTTTTTTTAAAACTGAAGCTGAAGATGCTGAAATTAAGTGTTCCAATGGATAGATCTCGAAAAAATAGGCGATTTAAAAAAAACGGCTCTGAAAAAGGCTTCCGGATGAAGAAGTTATGGCTTTTTGAAAAAAAATTGTTGACGTTGCCGGCAAAGTGCGCGAATGTGCGGGAATGAAAAATCCGCCCCCACAAAATGGAGACTTGAACCCAAGACCTCTACTCTCTTAAAATAGCTTTGAACCAATTGATCTATACAAAAAATTTGAGAGAGAGAGAGAGAGAGAGGGGGGGGGGGGGGGGGGCCTTGGTTTGCGTGCTTGCCTTGAGAAAGCTCTTTTTCCCTACAGAACACAAAACACAAAACCCAACACGAATATGCAAAGAAAAACGAACCTTGCGGCTCGAAGTTAGCTTTAGCCAAAAAACTAGAAATTTAAAAAAAAAAATCTCAAAGTTAGCTTTATCCGAAAAACTAAATATTTTTCTCAATGTTTCTGATTTTCCGAGATCACACTAAGGTGCAGGGAAAAGAGCATACGCATGAGAAAAATCCTTCCTTTCTGTTTTTTATTTGCCCAGATCGCACAGAGTCGCAGGGCAAAGAGCATACGCAGAAATGAAAGGTATAGATCCGGTTAAAAAAAAAGGCTAAATAAACTGAAACCGAAATAAGCAGAGAGAAAATAACAGTAAACTGCAAAAAACACTGTATACCTCCCGATATGAAAAATGACGCAGCTAGGGCTACCGGAAACCTTTTCGCGTGAAACGAAAGGGGTTCCTTACTGGAACAGATGCTCCGAACACAACAGAGCAGTCCTCTCGGCCCGAAAGTAGTCAGAAACAGCAGATCTAGGAAACGACAGCCGCATGCAGTTCTACCGGCTTCAGATTTGGATCACCAACGGACGCGGCCCTCAAATAGCTCTGATTCCATGTAGGAATTTACAGGGTAAGTTCCTCAGAAAGAATACCAAAAGGACACCACTCACAACCAGATCACATATCAATACAACAGTATTTTTGACGTGGTTAAAACCCTCAAAGAGGGAAACAGTCCACGGCCTATCCCAACGTGGGTACTACAGACAATTTATTAATCAAAGAATGAAAAATTACATAAGCTTCTCTCATGCACGGATTACCCGAACAATGACCCTCCATGCGCTTTAAATAGAACTCATGGACCAATCAGGTGTCAAGCCACGGATCAAGTGTCGGTAATACCGAGGAGAGAATGAACCGTCGGATCACTACATATCGTGACCGTCGGATTGTAAGTTACAAAATGTACAACGGTAAAGAAACACACTTTACCTAACTCTATACCTAACTCTATACTAGACCAAGTTGAACTTAACTATTTCCTATGTGTCGGAATATCCTAACACTTTTCAGACTATCTAAATATGAAAAGACCACTAAGTTGTCTAGTCTGGAATCATTAAATTACACAGACAAGATATAGAGTCACTCTTTTTATGTTCCTTTTCAGACTCTCAAAACATGAAAAGATCGACGAGTTTGCTTGTCTAGACTCATTAAACTAATCAAATAGGGCATAGAGTCGCTCTTTTTGTGGTCCTTTTTAGACTCTTAAAAAATGAAAAGATCGACGATTTTACCCATCTGGACTCACTAAACTAATCAAATGGGGAAAGTAGACAATACAACTGCATTCAGTATTAGAAAGCGTGGTTTGGCAGCAGTCGTTCCCTTGAACATGGCACTCCCTCAAATAAACCTTCCTTGTGACAGCCTCTCAATATGAATCCTACTATCCTATGAGTTTAGCCTAAATACCCCGATGTTCTTGCATCTCTGTATCCTAACACTCTTTGGTGTTCATGAGTCTAGTGATGCATGGTTAAAACCAATGTCGTGCCTTATATTGTTCAAGGGTTAAACTTTTGTTTCCTCCATCAACCCATCAACCATATCCTTTCATCATGCACTCTATTGTTTAGACCCAATTCTCAAATATTCCTCAAAAAACAAATCATTCTTGTCCCGTTTCGTGTCGATTGATGTAGGACACATTATTACCTACCTTTCGACAAGCATCTTCCTATCAACTTCAAAACTCTATCTAGGAAGACAACCCAAAAACACATTCAGTGCCTTGGTACTTGCAAACATTAGTGGTAGGTCGGCTTTTGTTTGATTAGGGGTTCTCATTATTGGCTATTGGTTAAGCAATTCTACAGGTGTTTGACGACAAAAACATCTTTCACACTCGTTAGATTGTACTGTGCATCTTGGAGACCATCACCATTATTGGTGGCCTTCCTTGCATCTGTTAACGGTATCCATTATTGACTGGTAATCAGATGATTTCATGCATGTTCGACATCAATGCATATATTCACATGTATCGATCTATGTTGTTCGGTGAAGCGGAAATCAAGACCTTGGGTAGAGGCTTGCATCACTCAGCCTTGTTTCCTCTCCCAAGTTGCGTATATTGTTTTTTGGAGATAGCTTATCAGGATGATTCTATTATGACACTGGATCCGCATTGTGCTTATCGGCAGCCAACATCGTCATATCTCTTTGGAGAAAATCACTCTAACATAGCTACTAAGCATGGGAATGCCCGACTTAGGACATGATTTTAGTATTTTTATATATATGTGTCATATCAGGTTTCCTATACCACCTGAAGCTCTGATCCTCTCTCTCTTTTTGTTGAAGAAGGAAAATTACAGTTAAGTAAAGTATTTTGGCCATCATCGCAACCTCTGATCTCACACTTTAGGGGGCATCTATTATACAGCAAATTGACCCCCTCATCAGCTCGGAGGGAAAAGACATGATAGCTGAAGCAAATACCAAGATCACATGCCTTGTTTCCACACTAATGTTGGCTATGCACTGACAACCTGCTTTATAAAGCTTCTTTGCAAGCCTAAGGGTGCGTTAGTGACCCAACTAACTCTAGTTGATAGTTCGGGAATAGCATTAGTGGACCCTAATGAATTTCTAAGGGTCAAAGGAGCGAATTGACTCATAAATATCTAGATATTTGCTCCTAGGTCTACTCAAGAAAGCAAGGAAACATCTCAAGTTCAACTATTTAGGGATTTCTAATCCTAATGAAGGAGGCAAATGGGAAAGAGTTGAAAAGCAAGGCAGCTTCATTACTTCTATCCTAAGGAACTCATGGAGGAACTTGGCAACGCTAACTCAATTGCTACATAAGCAAAGATAGGGCTATGGTGATAGAGGTCAGATCATTTGAAAGGATAGCATACTTGATTGTCGAGCATTGTCTCAAATCATAAGAAGTTGGTAAGAAGAGAGAGAGAGAGAGAGAAGCTGGAGGGGTAAGGGAAGGTTGATGCAATAGATGGTTGTAATCACTCTTCCGACATTAATATAGAACTGCAGTTGTACTGTCTACTCCATGGTGTTGGTACTATCATTCATTTATTTGTTTGTCCAATACCTTTTAGCATGAGTAGCTTAGTTATGTGTAACTAGATGTTCTTTTATGTATTCATGTATTAGTTATCAAAGTTGTATGCTATGATTATGCTTGTCTCTTCCATGTGCAGGACCTGATCTGGAGCCGGCTCAGGGGACTTCCACCTAGCTGCATTGCACTCTCCAGCAAATCTACACGGAGGCTTGAGGTAATCTATTTTTCCTACTTTGATAGTTAGTTATTGTTTATGAACATGCATGTAACTTTCTGGTGGTTGTAGATAATCTTACAGTCTGCCAAAGGTCCCGGGAAGACCTTTGAGGGTATCTCCATTCTACATACACTGTGCATTTTATCCTACAACACTTTGCACAAATATGTTTTTGGGATTTTCCTTGCAAAAATTACAACCAATATTCTTAATGCACAAGAGAGAAGCCACCAAGGCCATGAATGAGCCACAATGAGGTCACTAAGTTGCTCAGAGGACGAACAACACTTTCAGTAGGGGGTATGATGGACCTCTAAATTAGACATAAATTAAGGTCCGTGCCTCTAAATTAAACATAAATTAAGGCCTATGACCATCCTTCATCGCATTAAACCTCTCTTTTTGCATTAGATAATGTATTTTTAACTTTAATATATTAATTAGAAAGGTTTATGAATAATTGCATATTTGTGCCTAATATTATTTATTTTTGTGGAATATTATGAGAATATTGGGAAGATTATGAAGATTTAGAGGAGGAGATAATTTAGGGGCTTGCTTCCTACTACAGGAGGATCACTATTAAATAATAAATCAACAAGATATTATGGAATTATGGCACAAATTGTGGAACTCCAATGATTGAGAAAATCTAGGAATGTGTTCCCTGCCATTTAATGCAGATTCCTAGTATTGGGAACCAGATCCACTAATCAAGGGATTTTGGTGGGGAAAGCTTCATCCTTTCATGGGGAATGATTCCTAATCATTTTTTATAAGTACCAAGTCGAATTTTCCTCTAGGTATAGATTTTCATTAGTGTTCTTGTGGAGAGAACTCGTATTTCTGCAGCTCCATTGTATTTTCTTGTAGGGATGTAATTGTATTGATGAAAATAATGAAGATTGGTGTCATGTTCAGCTTCTAAATCTTGTTATCCTCCATAGGTCTCTGATTTTCCTTGGGTTTTGCCATACCAGGAGCCTCAGAGCCCTTTTGTATCATTTTCTTTCTTTCTTTTCACTTCTTATTCACACGCATCTCTTGTTCTTATTTCTTTCTATTTCTGCATTTAGTATTAATGATTTCTTGTTGTAGGATTGGGTTAAATGGTTTATGTAAGTTCTTTTACAGAATTCTTGTTGTAATACCAAGGCTCATCAGTGTAAAGGAGTATTGTTGCAATTATTTGAGCCACCTAAGGGAGTGAGAAAAAGACATTATAACCAAAGTTTCTACTGGTGGAGGCCCTAACATATGCTTGATCATCCAATTAAACTTGAGTTAGTTGTGTGATTTTCTTTGATTTAGAATATTTTTCATTTCAATCATATGTGGTTGAAATTTATTCTTCCATCAACAATCTATCTATGTGAAGGGAGCATTGTTGTGTGGCTCTTTCTCAAGACATTTATTCCGAAGCGTTGATTTTTTGCTAGTCTAAGGTTTTGTAGCCTAGATAGAAGAAGATTAATTCCTTTATGTATTGAAGTTAATTTACTAGTTGAAACCTTTGCTTTACATTGCAATAGTTTAAGGACAAATAACATTTTACAACATAGGAAATTGTTAGCCCACACATATAATGCATGAAATCTCATAAGTTAGTGGACTCTTGTATTGGTAATTTAATATCATAATTTATGCAAATAAATTATACCAACAACAAGGATGTAATGAAATGATATAAGTTGTGGGATCCCGTTGGTGCTTCACTCAATGAACATATGACATAGCATGTGCATTCGTTGCATATTGAACAATACCCTTAATTTAACCACATATTGGAAAAAACTCTAAAATTCACTTTATTTAACTCCCCACCAATAAAAACGCAATACACCTTCCCAATTTAAAAACTCATAATTTTAGTAGATACTGTAGGTATCCATTTTTTCATTAACATTTTTATGCCCCTTTATATTTTTTCATTAACTTTAAGCTCCATTTTTTATACACAACCTATAAAAGCCCTTTCCCCATATTTTATAATCAATATATTATGTCATTTTTCCCTCAATATATATCCCCCAATATGAACGCACGTGGTATGGTATTACTCCCCCAGTGAAGCCCCCATGTGGAATCCACTGATAAGCAAAACAATTTATAGTTAAGATGGCATATTTATAGAAGTTAGGTGCAATTCCAAGACCAAAAGAGACTCTAGAAAAGGAGAAAGGAATAAAAAAATTCATAACTTAATTAAAGCTAGAGAAGAGCGACTCAGATGAGTTGACACAGTTAGTCAAAAAGGTAGAACTATAGTCTTCTATAATGAGAAGATCTAATCGAGTAAGGAACTAGCCTGAAAGGTGTAATCTACTAGATTTTTGGTCTAGTATTGCATTTTCTATGATGAACCTAGGTCGTTCAAGGAGGAAGTTGTGTCGAAAGAGGGTAAACTATAATTGAAATCCATGGTTGAAGAAATGGAATCTTTGCATAATAATGAGACATGGTACTTTGGTTAAATTTCCTTATGGGAGGAAACCCATTGGATGCAAGTGGATCAAGAAAGAGTTTAATATAGTAGTTCAATTCAAGAAGTACAAGGCTTGATTGGTGAAAAAATTTTATTCCCAAGTTGAAGGAGTCAAAATTTGTGAGATATTTACCCCTATTAAAAAATTTACTTCCATTAGAGTACTAATACCTTTCGTTGCAACAATTGAAACTAGAGATAGAGAAAATGGATGTAAACATGCCATTTATGTGTGGTGACCTAGAGGAATAAATCCATATAAAACAACCTAAATGATTTTAATTAAAGGGGGATGAGAGGTTGGATTCTAATCTAAAGAATTTGCTTTATTTTATGAAACGATCACTTGGGATGTTGCATTATAGGTTCACACATCCAGGGATTAAGTTTTGTGAGAAGTAAATGTAATCACCATGCTTATCTCATTTTTGAAGGTAGGTGTTTCATATATGTAATGTTTTATTTCAATGACATGTTGTTCAAAAATGACATGAGTACAATCATGGAGGTAAAGATGTAGTTGACCTCTATTGAGAAACCAATAGGCTAGAAAATTAGGGTTGATTTATCTTACTTGATAATTGCTTGTGAACATTTGTTGTCTTCTTGTTTATTTTCTTATGTTATCTTCATCAAACAATTACCAAAACATAAAACATGAAGATCACAAAAGACACAGAACACAAAGATGTAGGTTCCAAGACAAGGAAAAACCGCACAAGGGGGAAAACCCAAGCAACTTCTCTTCTTATAGAATCAAATCCAAGTGAGAAATCCAAGACCCCAAAACCAAGATTAAGACTTCCCACAAGACCCAAGTCATCCCTTCTTCAAACCTTACTCAACGAAGTCAAATCCAACAAATTCAATGATGGTCAATGCTCTTCAAATCTGGTCAAACTTCGATTTTCGCCCCTACAATTATTCCTAAAAATTTTAGCCCTTGTAATAGTCTAAAATTTTGCATATGTGGCAGAATTAGGGCAGAAAAACACAAATTTTCTCTCCTTAGAACTTCATTATCCCTTTTTTATTTTTTCTCTTCTTGTCTTGACTCTTTCACTGGTTTTTCTTCCTTTCTTGGCACAAAAGTAGAATTGGTGAATTGGTGCTCAAATGAGGTTGAACTTATTTCTATATATACACATATAGGAGGTTGAATAGATGTTTTTTTGGGCAAAATTTTCTTAGTGTTGAGTTACGAAATGGGTATGTATTTACTCTTAATTCCATCACCTTTTTCCTCTTTTCTTATCTCTTTCATATCTTGATACGCTAACATATTGATGGATTATGATAAGAAACGGATGAACTACTCTCGATTAAGATTTAGCCACCGTAACTAACTTTTACTCCTTTTTATGCAGAGAAACGACGAAAGGAACAGTTGTTGTTCCCTAGCGACGGAACAACATAAACCAACAAAGGAAGAATGGGGCACGTCGGTTGTGGTCAAATCAGAGGACGAATCAGGAGGATCAATGCCAAATATGAAGGGTGTCTGAAGATAGCATTCAGTTGTGAATCCCTCAGGATCAGGAGATCCCGAGGGATCACATTTATCTTTTACATCTTTCTAACTATAAAAGAAAAAGATTGTAGGAGGAAAGGGGATGGATCTCTGTGATTTCAAATTGTAATATTAATTTACAGACTCGTGTCGTTGGAGAACACGACCATATTGTAATGATACTTGAGTTCAATGATTAATATATAATTCACGTTGTTGTTCATTCATATTTTCTAAAGTAGCTCAGTAGTATTCGTTGGTGGCTAAGGGCCCAGCCTCTGGTGGATTAAACTGCTCCCTTGTGTTATATATTTTTGATTCTCGCAAGCTGGATTGGTTTGATAGTTTTCTCCTTTTCTGTGAGTTTATATTATTTGCTATTTACCTCTTTCCTATATTGAAGTGAGTATATTTTATTTACATGTTTTACAGCACTGTCATTTGATTCTATTTACGCTTATTTTAGATTAAATTATTTAGTCGTTAAGATAGTGAATCTTATTGATTTAATCAGTTGTAAGAGTTTGGTTATCGCTATTGAACTCTCGGTTGACATCATTTCCATTTGGATTGCTTAGTTGAGATTGAGTGTGATTTAGATTGAATCAGCTAAGAAGAGATTGGTTATTGCTACTATTCTCTCGATTGATGCTATTGTTAATTAAATTGCTTGTGTGAGATTTGGTTACGATTTTAGCAGAGGATTAATTCTTGATACTTAGATGCAATATTTCCTTTAGCAGTTACAATTTGAATTTTATAAATGCATCTGTTTACTCTTGTATCAAAGGTTTATACTTCATTTTAAGAAACATTACTCTCTGGATTCATAGCATGCACATATTTTGTACACTCTTGGAATAAAAGGACTTGCCTGGGTTGATGATAATGTGGGGTAATTAGGAGTTTTAAAAGACACCTTTTATCAGCCAACATTTTGGTGTCGTTACTGGGGAAAGTGTCGCCATTTTACAAAGAGTTATGTATATTTTATAACTGTTGTTGGGAAAGAATTGGGTATTGAAAATGGAAGGTAGGAACCTACGTAACGAGCAAGTAAAGTTCTTGCTCCTCCGCCCGCTTTTCAGCACAATTTCAGAAAAGTGAAGCAGGTATTTGATGTTTGTCTGTTGAGAGAGAACTGAGTATTAAAAATGGAAGGTAAGAACCTACATACGGAGCAAGTAAAATGCCTGCTCCCCCGCCCACTTTCCAGCAAAATTGCTAGGAATTTAAGGTAGAAATAAACATTTGAATTTTTGCATGAATGACTAAGAAGAAAAGACCAGAAAACAATACAATCCCATGCCCCATTTTTTAAAAATCTAAGGGACTAGTGACCATTGGACAATCAAATTTTATCGACAACATCTTAAGAAAAGCTGAATCTCAGCCATCAGTAGGTCCTAAACCATTGCTTCTAGACAACCTACTATCTCCCTTCGGGCCTCAGGCTCACCATCTGTAGCCTACGCTGAGGTCCACAGTAAAACTGAAGGGATTGAGTAGAGTTATTCTAGATATTGAAAATTTGCAACCAATTCCCTCACAAGAAGGGAATTCTTGCAACATCCATGAAGGAGAAGGAGAAACAGGGGAATTCAAGGAACCAAGATCCCCTGAGGTAGTAATTGAGCAAAGGACACTCAGTGTCCCATATCAATGGAGTGTTGTTAAGATAATTCCCACCTCTTCTAGACATATTAGGGATAACTCTCTAGCTCTAGAGATCCCGGAAGGGTACTAGCATATCTTTGATCAAATGGCCAATAATCCACAAACACCCTAGACCTCTACATTACAGTATCCTATTGTTGACACAACTGTCAATGCCCCCATGAAAGCTATCCCTCTACAAAATATTCCCACCTTTCATGGACTCACTTTAGAAGATCCGGATGTGTTCTTGTTTGAATTCGACGTCCTATGTCGGGGTTATGATTACACCACCGACCCCCAGAAACTAAAGTTGTTTCCCTCCACTTTAAAGGGAGCAACCCTGCGTTGGTTTATGGGACTAGATGGGGGCACCATAAATGATTGGGACCAAATGAAAATTGCTTTCCTTAAAAAATATCAAGATTATTGCAAACCTAGAGAACTAAAAGACGAGATATTCCAAATGGTAGCAAGGCCTAGTGAAACTTTGGAAGAGTATGTGGAGTGTTTCCAATATAACCTTCAAAGGTATCCCTACACAAATCTTCCTGATAATGTGCTAAAAACCACGATGATTAAGGGGATGAAAGACCAGTTAATAGAGACATTAAATATCATGGGTAAAGGTGATATCTATCAAGAAGACTATGCTAACATTATTGATTTGTGTATCATGTGCTCGATGGGAAGTACAAGATTGAATCCAGTTGAACGTGATATGATCACCAGGGACAGTAAAATCTCTGGTGGAAGCATTACTCATACTGAAATCGGCAACCTGCTGGAAGATTTCAAAATGGATATCCTAGAAACCATAGAAAATTTTAGGGGCGAATGTTCGCACTTTGGCGAAATTAAGGGGTTTTAAATTTTTAGTGGGTGAATATTTTGTATCATAGTACATTTTTATAAATCACCTCCAATAGCCCACCTTATTTTAAGGGAGAGGGTAAGAAAGGTAAATTTAGCCCTTGAAATTAGGAGTTACAACCTTCCATTTGCCATTTTCAAGAATAGGTTTTATTTAAGTGAATCCATTCGCCCATTTTCAAGAATAGGTTTTATTTAAGTGAATCCTATGGGCCAAAGGCCCAAATACCATTTTATAAAAGAGGTATGGTAAATTAATAAAAATATAAATAAATGAGAGGTATGGTAAATAAATAAAATGTTTTTTATATTTACTCCATAAGTCACCTTATATACATGCAAGGGTGTAAACAAATAAAAATATAAGTAAAGTGGAGGTATGGTAAATAAATAAAACGTCTTTTTATACTTACTCAAAATGTATGGTAAATAAATAAAAACAAGTGGAGGTATGGTAAATAAATAAAACGTCTTTTTATACTTCCTCAAAAGGTATGGTAAATAAATAAAAATATAAATAAACTAGATGCATGGTAAATATATAAAACCTCTTTTTATATTTAGTCCATAACCCTTGTTCTATTTATGAAGGCTCAAGAAAGAGGTTTTATTTAAGTGAATCCTATGGGCCAAATACCATATTTGTAAAAGAGGTATGGTAAATTAATAAAAATATAAATAAACGAGAGGTATGGTAAACAAATAAAACATTTTTTTTTATATTTACTCCATAAGTCACCTTATATTTACGAACACTCAAAAAATGGGTTATATTTAGGTGAAACCTATGCGTTATATTTAGGTGAAACCTATGGCAAAATACTATGGGACAAATACCATGGACTAGATTGTTATTAATACCATGAAAAAAAACATTATTAACCCTAAATTAGTATTAATAAAAATAAAAATGGCACATGGTATCGACCCATGGTATTCAAATATCGTGATATGCAAACTAGCATAGAGTGAAAAAATATTTGATCCGATCAAGAGTAAAAATGGATGTTGTAATTTAATGTATGTTAAACATTTTAGCTTGGTTAAAATAAAAATCAACTATTAATTTTATTAACTTATATAAATTATTAATAGTAATTTTTAAGCTCCACGTTTATGATAACCCATGGTATTGACCCATGGTAATACCATGGTATTCATGTGAGCATAGACTATTTAAAGGGGAAATTCTATCATCTTAGATCCATCTTAATTCTGGGTCTACCAAGTGCTCAGAGGGATAAATAGATTTCATCCCCTAAGAGTGGTAGATTTGGAGTTAAGATGGATATAGGTTGGTTTTTATGATAATGAAGATATTAAATAGACTTAGGAAATTATATTGTAAAAACATCTTAAGGTGAATGGTTAAAGCATAGACATTGGACAAGTATATTTGTATACTTCTGTTTTAAACTGAAACAAATCCAGAGCTAAAAGGAATGGATTGATTACACTAGTCATCCTTCTATAACTTTCCAACATATGCTGGAGTAAACAGATTGTAATTTGGGTAATTTTTCTAATTGCAAATAGGAACATACTTGTGTATTGGCAGGGTGGTTACGAGGTCCCTAGAAGTGATGAATTTGATTTTTTCTTGGTTTTATATATAGTATTAGGTTTTTTCTCATGCTGGGTAATTTTTCTAATTGCAAACAGGAACATACTTGTGTATTGGCAGGGTGGTTACGAGGTCCCTATAAGTGATGAATTTGAATTTTTCTTGGTTTTATATATAGTATTAGGTTTTTTCTCATGCTTTCTGTGAATGGCACAGGTGAATTTTATCGATTTCAAAAGATATTTTAAAGAAATGCAATGATTTCATTTGTGTATTCAATAAACACAAGATTTTATAATTGAGTAAAATATTCGCCATGCTTGGTGAGATATTCGCCAAAAACATTATATATACATATCATATTATTGATAAAATTGTCTTCCATTTTTCCTATATACCATGGAGATTCGCCCATTTATTATACATGTAAATTTAGGGGGGGTTCTTAAAATTTTCCCTGCTAGAAACCTTGACAACGCAATTAGACATCATGCAAGCCAAGCAGAAGTAGGTCGAAGCAGAACAGAACCTGGTTATTTTTTTCCCTAGATGCAGGAAGAAACATAATCATAAAGAATGCCCACTGGATATGGTACAGACCTGTGCCATATGCACTAAAGAACATGCCACAGAAAATTTTCCATCGCTCCCAGGATTAAAAGTGGTCTTCAAAGTGGCAGAGGAAAAAGCGAAACTAGTCTACCTATTAAATCAACTTCGCCAATGGCAATCATGACAAACAGGTATGCCTACCGACCCATCTTCATTCTTTCAGCCTTCACAATATAATTCTCAGCAATACACAGGGGCTACATGGTAGAACCAACCACCTTTTCCTAATTGGTCACCACAAGCATTTTCTATGCCACCTTGGTCCAACCAATCAAATCCAAACAATAGTTGGCCAAATTCCTCTTACTTTCCACCATTCTGACAAACCAATCCATATCCATCTCAATGGTCCCCCTCCACTTCACAAAACCAAAACTGGAAATCAAGCTAGCAAAGACCTACGAACCAGACAGCAGGGACAATTCCCCTGCCTCAACCTACGCTACCAGCACCTTACACATTGCAGTAGAATCCTCAACCCAATCTACAACCACAACTCCCAACCCAGCCCAACCCAAATCCTAACAACAGATCAATCCAGTCGGTACAAATTATAGAAGGTCTGGATCCGGAAACTAAGTTGAGAGAGTGTAATGAACTCAAATTGAGGTCTAGACGAATAATCGAGTCAGAGGATGATAAAAATATACAATTGGAAGAACCACTACCTGTAGAACAAACACCTCAAAGGGAGAATACAGTCAAGCAGAAAATCCATGAACAAACTATTACCTCTTCTCTACCATTCCCAGAAAGATTGATTATACCTCACCCAATCAAATATCCTGATTTCGATCTCCTGGGAGAATTAAAAAATCTTTGTGTAAAAATACCCCTCCTCTAGGATATTCAGGACATTCCAATCTATGCAAAAACCATTAAGGAATTGTGTACCAAAAAGCCTACGAGGAAAATAAAAGTAACACCAATTGTCCACGTAGTCGAAACTTTGTCTGATTTATTATTAGGCAGAGAGATACCGGTGAAATATGAGGACCCAGGAAACCCTATTGTCACAGTACAAATAAATGGATGCTCCTTTCCCAATGCGTTAGTCGATCTAGGGGAAGCCATTAATATTCTCACAACAACAACCTGTCAGAGACTTGGCATCACAGCCTTAGATCCAACTACGACCTTGCTGGAACTTGCTGACCGATCAGTTATTAAACCAGAAGGGACATTACAAGATGTAATGGTGTCTGTAGATTCTTGGGAGTACCCAACAGATTTCTTGATTATTAATCCTAGAAACCAGCTAGATGGACATCCTCTAATATTAGGAAGACCTTGGCTAGCGACCGCAGATGCTTATATAAGCTGTCAAATAGGCAATATGACTATAGCCAGAGGAAATAATGTGAAGAACCTAGCTTTATATCCTCTAGCTCAGCCAATCTTAACCATAATAAAAAGTAGGAAGCAACCTGTAACATATTTAACCGAAAATATTCGATCACCGCTAACTGTAACAGATGCTCTTGAATTTAAGAATCAAATAGAAGATGACATTATTAACACTTACATTAACCACCCAGCTGCCGTATCTAATCTAAAATGTCACATGATTGAAGCAACCCTAGATAATGAAATTGAATAAGATCCTTTAAAAGATATCAATGACCAAACAATACCAACAACAATTGTTTATAACAGCAAACCCATTGACATTGAGCCAGGGAAATTCCTAAACATTAACAAAAACTTGACTGATGACTAGCAGCAGAGGCTTATCCAACTCCTTAGGAAATATAAAGGAGCTTTCTCTTGGGATTACCCAGATATGAAAGGGATTGACCCCCAATTATGTATGCACCACATCTACACTGAAAAAGATACGAGACCCATTTGACAACCTCAATGAAGATTAAACCCTCACCTAAAGGATGTTGTTAAAGACGAACTACAGAAACTGTTAGATGTAAATTTCATCTATCCTATATCTGATAACAAATGGGTTTCTCCATTAGTTGTGGTTCCTAAAAACAATGGGCAATGGCATATATGTGTCAATTACAGAGAGCTTAACAAAGCAACACAAAAAGATAATTTTCCCCTTCCGTTTATCGACCAGGTTCTAGACACATTGGCAGGTAAAAAATTCTTCTCTTTCTTGGACAGCTTCAGTGGCTACAACCAAATCCAAATTGCCCCTGAAGACCAAGATAAGACTACCTTCACCTGCCCCTGGGGGACGTTTTCTTACAGGGTATTACCTTTCGGACTGTGCAATGCACCTGCCACATTCTAGAGAGCCATACTCAGTATTTTTGCAGACTTGATAAACGAGGGATTAGAGGTGTACATGGATGATTTTACACCCTATGGAGATGACTTCGAGCAGGAATTACAAACACTGGAGAAAGTCCTGGAAAGATGCATTGCTACTAGGCTCTGCTTAAGCCACGAGAAATGCCACATGATGATGACCGAAGGCCTGATCTTGGGCCATTACATCTCAGTAGCTGGAATTTAGGTACATCCAACAAAAATTCAAGTAATCCTCTTACTACCTACCCCCTGCACTCAAACTGAGGTACGTAGTTTTTTGGGATTTTTTGGATATTAATTGAAGATTTATAAAAAACTTCTCCAAAATTGTTGCACCATTATATGCTTTGACAGGAACTATCGATTTTATATGGACTGACAAATGTGACATTGCCTTTGTAGAATTAAAATGGCTAGTATCAACAGCCCCAGTACTACGGGGCCTGAACTGGGATTTACCATTCCATATTTCATCCGACGCATCAGATACGGCTATTGGAGCAGTTCTCAGCCAAGAGGAAGACAAGAAACCCTATGCGATATACTACATCATCAAAAATTTAACTCCTACTAAGTTGAATTACATAGTGACCGAGAAAGAGTTTCTAGCTGTAATCTATGCTGTTAACAAATTCAGACACTACATAACAGGATACCCTATGGTTTTGTATATTGATTACTCTGCTATCAAATATTTAGCTATTAAACTTATTACGAATGGAAGAGTGAAACGATGGTTAATCCTTTTGCAGTAAAGGATCGACCAACAAAGGAAAATATGGTGGCAGACTTCCTCTCACGTTTGCCAAGAACAGATGACGCAGTGGCGGTAGAAGATCAATTCCCTGACGAGAACCTATTTTCTGTGACCGTGAAAACACCGTGGTACATAGATGTCGCGACTAACAGTGGGAAAACTACCCAAACACCTGACGCCCAGAGAAAGAAAATTAATAGTGCAAATCAGTACTCAGTTCTCCTGGATTGGAGGATACCTCTTTCACACAGGAGCCAATATGCATATCCACAGGTGTGTAAGGGAAGATGAAATCTACAATATCCTAAAGGCCTTCCACGTTGGACCTTGCGGTGGACACTTTGCAGACCACAGGACTGGACATAAAGTCTTACAGATGGGCTATTATTGGCCCACCATTTTCAAGGACGCCAAGAAATTTGTTCAGGCATGCGACAGCTGCCAAAGAATGGGTCACCCTAGCCAGTCTGATGAGATGCCCCTACATCCACAGTTAGTCATCGAAAATTTTGAACACTGGGCATTAGATTTCATTGGCCCAATAAATCCATCATCTAATCAAAAGTCATATATACTGGTTGCAATGGAATATGTGACTAAATGGGTGGAGGCAAAAGCATTACCAAGGGAAACAGAGGACACAGTAATCCACTTTCTTTTCCAAATTTTCATGTGGTATGGCTTGCCCAGAGAAATAATTACAGATGGAGGGCCACAATTTGTAGGCCATAAGATTGTTGCTACACTAAAAAATCATCACATTTTGCACAGAATCACATCTCCATACCACCTGCAAGAAAACAGCCAGGTAGAAAGTACCAACAAAGTAATCAAGGCCATTCTAACAAAGACAGTCACCTCGCATAGACGTGACTGGGCTACCCGATTGCTAGAAGCCCTGTGGGCATATCGCACGAATTGGAGGAATACCACAGGATACTCCCCATATTAGCTAGTGTTTGGCAACAAACCTATCTTCCCCATAGAATTTGAAATTCAGACATTGAGGATAGCCCAAGAAGTAGGGCTAGATTTGAATGAATCACAGGTTAACATATTACATCAAATCAATGAATTGGATGAAATCCGACTATCAGCTCTCCAGCACACTACACTTATTCAACAACAAAGAGCAAAATGGCATGATGCCCTCATCAAGAAAAAGATATTCCATGAAGGTGACTGGGCACTTCTATACGATTCTAGGTTCCAGGATTTCCCGGGCAAACTCCAAACTAGATGGTTAGGTCCCTACGAGATAGAAGAGGTGCACAATAATGGCACCCTTACATTAGCCACCATTGATGGGTCTGGCTACTCTTTTAAAGCAAATGGGCATCGAGTACACCTCTACCACAAACCGCTTACAAGGGAATCCCTTTGCCAATAGATACGCGAAGATTCTACGATACAAATTCTCAATGAAGAGGACAACTCTTCGATAGCACCAGTCCAGTACAGGGAACAGTTGTTGTTCCCTACAGGGAGTAGATGTTTTTCCCTATAGGGAACAACACTTTTCATGTGCATTTTTCTTTGTTGTTCCCTACAGGTAACAACTATTTTTCCCTATAGGGAACAGTAGTTTTCATGTGTATTTTTCTTTGTTGTTCCCTACAGGGAATAGCTGCTATTCCCTATAGGGAACAACACTTTTTGCATGTATTTTTTCCTTGTTGTTCCCTACAGGGAACAGTTAGGGAACAACACTTTTTGCGTGTATTTTTTTTTTGTTGTTCCCTACAGGGAACAACAATTTTTTCCTATAGGGAACATCACTTTCTACGTGTATTTTTTCTTTGTTATTCCCTACAAGGAATAGCTTTTGTTCCCTATAGGGAACAACACTTTTTGCGTGTATTTTTTCTTTGATGTTCCCTACAGGGAATAGTTGTTGTCCCCTATAGGGAACAACACTTTTTTTGCGTGTATTTTTTCTTTGTTGTTCCCTACAGGGAATAGATGTTGTTCCCTATATGGAACAACACTTTTTGCATGTTTTTCCTTGTTGTTCCCTACAGGGAACAGTTGTCATTCCCTATAGGTAAAAGCACTTTTCATGTGTGTTTTTCTTTGTTTTTCCCTACAGGGAATATTTGTTGTTCCCTATAGGGCACAACACTTTTTCTGTGTGTTTTCTTTTGCTGTTCCCCTCAGGGAACAACACCTTGTGAGTATTTTTTAGAACACCCTTTCTCCCCCTTGCATGATCATTCCTAGGCCATCCGAGTTCACTCTTTATGATCCTCTTTATGGCATAAAACTACAATACATATTTAAGGACAACAAGTATGGAGTCTACTGAAATAGGCACATATATTGAATATTATCATCTTTAACAAGATTGCTTTGTGATGATCAAAAAAGAAATGACACAATTATCTATATCACTTCATTGTCCTCATTTCTACTATAAATCAAACTGATTGATTATTTGTACCATGCTAGTTCTCCCTTGTCCCGTATAACTCTCTCTGTTTATTATCAATAAGATTATGGGTATATTTTTTTCTATTGATATGTTCAAACTTCTTCCGCCATCCCTACTCTTAAGGAGTACTGAGCCACCCTCTATATATAAATGGGGAGTGTTAATATATATATATATATATATATATATATATATTCACTAACAATTTTATGATTTTTCCACAAATGGAGGATAGGGGGTCTCATCACGAGATAGCCTACCATCATCATAAGGAAGGAGCGAAGTGGCATTCCCATTATGGCCCCCACACTAGGGATATGATCCAATGGATGCATCAAGAAACAAATTCCTTGGAACAGGAGGTCTCATCACGAGCCAGCCTGACTACTTTCACTACTTCCCAATGAATGGCAATGTGCTCATCTGGTTACCATGCTAGCACATTGGTCTCTACTATGGACATCATAATGCACTTCCCCAATTATACATAGAGGACCATGGTTACCAAGGGTTAGAAAGCAACTCTGTAGAGGTTATGGATGCCTGCAGGCAACAGAAGCTCTGCTTATGGTATTGAAATTTTATTTTCTACACCAATAATTATTATCATGCCCTCTTCTTATGTTTCTATTTTTTTCTACGGAGAGATTATGTCCCTAACTTACCTTGAACCTTTATGCATCAGTTAATATTTTAAAATCAATCACAATAGTTTTAAGTGGAATAACAACGGTAAAGTATTATTTCCTGTGTATGTTTTCCTTTTTATTTATCGCATCACCTCATGGCATCTTATCACTTATTGATAATTCTCGTTACAGGCCTTGTTTTCATTACTCCAATATCCTTTATGATCCTTTCATTAATATATGTACCTTGCCACTTTCATTACCCAATCCATCACCCTACCACCAACACGTCATCCTTTCATTCATTTGGTCATAGGTAACCTATCATTTCGAGAGGGAGCGAGGTCCTCCAGTATACTTATGCATGCGCTGTCATCTTTTCATTTGATTTTGTAGAACAATACGACATCCGATGATCACAGAACATGTGGCATTATAACAATCCTCGATAATGGTATTTATATTTATAAAGCATCACTTGATAGAGCTATTACAACCATTTGTTGTTCCATCTCACGGCTATGTTTGTTGTTGTGCTTTCTCCACTACATTAATCATTTCTAGAAGTCAAGCATCATGGGAGGAAGAATAGTGCACTGAGAACCTTTAACACTGGCTATCTCCAATGAAGCCAGGGAAATTCTAGCTCACGCAAGATGGACAACATATTTTACAAGATTTCAACCCCCCAATGAGGAAATTGCCATCGAATTTTTACGGCATCTATAGAATGGACAATCCTTGGTAAGAGGTAGACAAATCACTGTAACAGATGTTGTGATAGCAGAAGTGTCTGGGTTGTCCACAGAAGGACCAGTATGGGCTGGCAAGCGATTAAAGTTGCATGACTCTATGGAGATTTTTAGGGACGAAGGACAGGAGCTAATCAAGAAGGGTAAAGGCATTTGGCCATCTTCTCTTGGAGAGCCATGGGGAGAACTGGCACAAATTGTCCAGAACTATATTGTTGTGGGGAAAAGTATCCGATGCGGATGACACTAACCCTTTCTAAAGGTGACAGACTTTAGCAACAACTGAATGACAAAGTTTTCATGTTCATCTTTATGAAAGCACAGAGAGAATAGAAAGAGGATCAACCAACCTGGTGTCTTGCGCTTAGTCGATTCTTGTCCTTCTCGCTTTGTATCCCGTTCCCAGCTCTTTACTCTCCAAGCCGATCCAGCTACACACAGAATCTGCACAACAAAAGGGAGCGAACTACGAGATACAAACAATCATAACTGAAGCATGGATTAGGTTGCATCAAATATACATGTAAACACAAAAGCATCTATGTAAAACAAGTATATAGAAGAACATGCAAACTTTATTGATAGAAAGTAACAGGGTTCCAGAGGAAGTTACAACCAATGATGTTGGCCCCAATCCAGCAGCACCTCCTCGGCAGCAAGAACTCTCTTCTTCACCTCTAGTAAAACAATCACCCAATAATCCTGGCAGTATACCAACAGCACCTCCTTGCTTATACAAAATTCCAGCCTCCTTAGACCTCATAGAAGAGCTCTATATATAGGAGAGAAGAAGAGAGGATGAGTCAGCTTGAGGCTGGCATAGAGCTGACTAGTGTCCTCTCCCTCTTCAGTTAATCTTCAGTTCTTGAGTCCACTTGGAGATCCTTGGTTACACATGGTGATCAAGTACCTCTTACTCATCACAAGGCGAATCTGATGAACCAAGTGTCAGTTTGGAAGCTTCCTGGGCAATTGACACCTTGCAGGAGGACTGTGCCACTTGGCCAATCTCGCCCAGCGCAGGTAGCCTTCATTGTTTTTGACTTCCAGCGCAGGTACAGAGTGGGACAGTTGCAATACAGCGCAGAAGCTCAGTTAAGCAGCTGACATGATCCAAAATAAGCCTGTTCTGAAGTGTTTTCAGGTGGAGAACTGATTGGAAGTGCTGTTGATTGATGACCTTGTTCTTTTAGGGGTAAGTACAACATGTTTAGGGACTGAGGATCCCTGTAATTATCGACATTTCCTGCTCCTTGACGCGAGGCACAAAAATGTCTATAACAGTTGCCCCCTAAAGTATGAGGCCGTTAATCGGGTGAAATGCTTTAGCTAGAGGGTCCGAAGTTCGTTCCAGTGCTGAGGAGAGTGCCCTGTAATACAATACAATACAATACATTATCTTTCATTCATCATTATTCTCATGATCTAGCTGAGGCGGGTATTCCCATGCTCAGCTTTCTATAAATACATTTTGGTACATATGACAGACGATCGTCTGAAGACAGACTGATAATCTTCCGCTAGAATTATCATCCTTTGAGGAGGATGATCATCTGCTGCAATGATGTACATGGCAAATGCTTTTATATTTCCTGAATATATATCGCAGCCCGTATGGATGAAACTAGATCCGGGGTCTTCAAACTCGTTCGATCTTCACTCTAAGTACAAGTCGATCCATGTGAGAATTACGCTGAAGTCGAACATGGAAAGACATCGCTTGATTACCGGTCAATAATGAAAACCGTTAACAAGCGCGAGAGGAATCACCAATAATGACGATGACCCTCAAGGTACGGCAGTACAATTCACGTGGCGTGAATAAAGGACTTGGCGTCGAACGCCACGCAAAATCTTCTGGTCGAAGGTCATTGATGTATACCTGTCGCCGGAAGTGAGAAACTTGCCATTGAGGCATGCAAGCTTCAAAGTACTGATGGGGGTGTTCCTAGATCGACTTCTTGGATAATGAGCTGAAGTCAACAAGAAGTGATCCGTCAAAGGAGGGCCTTGATGAATCCCACATCAATGACACGGAACGGAGCTAATGATTTAGTGGAGGTGAAACAAACTGTGACATATGATTCAGCGTGGCGATCATGAAATGGATGAAGGAAAATGTATGGTAGTGGATGGGACACGGTTGACACTTTCTGAATGACCCCTCTTGAACATATAACGACACTGATGCGATGGATCGGTAGCATTACCCCGAATGGATGGTGTGGCGAGGACCATGGTGATGAAACCGGTGAATGAGACAACCCAACCCGATGTGATACGGAGGAAAAGTGTCATGTTCAAGAGTGACTTGCTACCTCTAAACTTTGATGTTCTCCCAATTTTTTCCCCAGTCATTTCTGACCAGTACCTCTTTATTTTTGTCAAGCTTGAGGAGGATAACATATGCTTGTTCTATAACCTGCCCTTCGGGCAAGCCCATCGCTAAGATTTAACGAGCCTAGCGATAGGGAAACTCGTTCTCGTCTAAAGACAAGTTTGTCGCTATTTAATTATTTTAACGAGTCTAACGACAAGGAAAACTCAGTCCTTTTCATTTTTAGAGAGTCTAAAAAGGTACAGAAAGTCAACTCCATAATTCCTTTTTCGTTAGCTAATCCCTTAAGTCCGAAAAAGTATAAAACAATACAGAAGGGATGGTTGTTCGGTATTTTTAACGAGCTGAACCAGGCAAGCGCTCGATCCTTTTGTGCAATAATCCCTCAAGTCCAAAAAGATTAAAATTTAGAGGAGGGATAGCGTTCCGGTCATTTTAACGAGCTGGAAGGCCAAAACTCGGCAAACTTTTCATATTTTACGAGTCAGTGAAAAGAGCTGAAAGAAGACTCGTCTTTTGAGGAACGAGTGATAAACAGGGATAGCTACAGATTCCAGGTACAGGTTGGAATTTCCAATCACGGCAGTGTCACAAGGATGGCTAGGTGAAATCACTCTTCGCAGCTGTTTCTCAAAAGAGGTAAACACACCAATGGAAGTGAATGATCGGCCAAATGAACGGTGGAGGTGGTGGATGAAAACACGATCAAGGTTCTTATGGCTAATGAATTTACGATCTCAAAAGGTTATTTACCGGTTCATTTTTTCCATGAGCTTGAACTCTGGGGGAAACATTTGCTCACACTTTTCTATTTTTTAACGAGCATAAATTCAGGCCTAAAACTGCTCGAATTTCGCGTTTATTTTTTAACGAGCATGAACTATATGCTAAAACTGCTCGATATACCAGTCATAAGAATGCCTCCTATAAGGACCAATTTTTATAGAGCTTATGCCTTACTACATCTATGCTCTTATTTTGGCAAATTTTACTTCTGCCCCACAGGCTTTCTTTCATGCAAGTTTGGAAACGGCTAATCTTAAAACCAGATAAATAACCGCCCCTAGCTTGCACTCCAGAAAGTTTGCATGCCCCCAGGTATAGGATAGAATTTCGAGGTTGCCCCTCCTCTCTCCTACTTCTGCTTTTCTTTGGGTGTTCACAGTTATTTGTCATCTTGTTAATCTAATGCTAACGATACTTGTCTTCTCGTTATTTTAAGGGGTCTTACGCAGTACTCAGACTTCCTGTCGGCCCACTTTTAACAAACAGCTATTGTGACAATAGAAGAACACTACTCAAAGATAAAACATTGGTATTATCAAGGGAGGCTTGCCTCTTTCTTATTATCCGAAGAGTGGTTCTATTCGCTGCCGCAAATCAATCTCTTTCTTCGGCGGTGTCTATCATTGGGTTGTCCAAAGATGGTTACCCTCTGTCATAACAATAAGGTCTCCTTCTTAGTTTACTGCCCCTGCTTATCCTTCAAAACATATGTTTCGATGGGCGAGGCTTGAATTTAAAGATGGTGACTACTTGTTACAATAAGGGAATTCCTACTTGGGCATTGCCCACTTTTTTAGACAAAGGTGAATGATTCCCAAACACATAACTTTAACAAAAGATCATTTTTCCAGAACAACCCCACTTCCTTCGGACGGGGTACGGACTAGTCATGTTCTCCTGCGGAAATTCTTCCTTATACCCGGAGTTTCTTCTGCCCGAAGCAGACCAGGGTGCATGCCCCCTGGGTCCTAGTCTTTCTTTCCGAATTACTCGCGCTCATCGGGAAGGAGGACTGGGGGCGGAGGCGAATCTTGAGTGAACAGACCATTTAGGATTGGTATTTGACTATTTGCGATGCGAGATCCCGGAAATGAAAGCTGGTCTACGAGCTTGACCACCCTTCCTTCGTGTGGAAAACACATTACTCTAAAGAGTGAGGAGACTATCGCTCCCATGCAATAAATATAGTCGCGTCCAAGGAGTAGGTTATAATCCAAGGGTCCTTGAACTACCAACACGTTCATCCTGACGGTCTTCCCCTTCAATGTAACAGGTACATCGGGGAGGATTCCTAATGGTCGACTGGTTCCTTTATCAAAACCTGAGAGATTTCTCAACTCAGGTAAAAACGCTGGGGAACCCAGTGCTTTCCAAGCAATAGAGGAAAGGATACTCACAGACGCCCCTTCATCAATGATAGTACCAGCCATAACCATTCTATAGATCTGGACAATGATTCTAAATGGTGTACTGGCTGGTAACCGGGGTCTGCCTAGTTGATTCCAATCAAAGGATACAACCAGGTTGCTTGGTGGTGGGACCGAATATACGGCCGGATACGACTCAGATGATGTTCCTTCCTGCGATAAAGGAATGGGCGCATTGCCTGGATGCTCATCGGAGTCGGTGCTGATAAAGAGAACCTGGATGGTGTCATCCTTGTTCTCATCAGTGAGGGTGTCACATGAAGACGACACTTCGGTGACGGTGTCATTTGAAGACGGGTCTTCAATGACGGAGTCATTGGACGATAGAACCTTTGAAGGAAGAACCGGGTCAACTGCCGTTTCGACCTTTAGACTTTCGTCTGGTCTAGATTCGGTAGGTTCATTCTCAATGACTGACACATCAGCTGACCACTTGAGTGGTTCAACTGGATTTTCAACTATCGAGGGATTAGGCGCGAGTTTTCGGTATCCAGGCGGAAGTTGCACCGGTGACACCGGGCGATCTTCCAAAACTCTCTTTGCCTCATCTAAGAATGGACATTTGTGGATGGCATGGTGACCTTCACACAATAGACAGGGTGATCTTGGTCCCCTTCTTCGTCCTTCACTCTCGCTAGTTGAGGGAATGCAATCAACTTGACAACCAGAGGTTGATGCCACCGGATTGTGCAACCTCGGGGACCAGTCCCTTAGTATCCGGGGAATACAAGGACAATCACGATGGAAATGGATCCCTTTGCAAATGACACATGGCGATTTAGGCCCGGCCGGTGCAGTGTGTGGGTTTTTGTCAGTTTTCTTCTGCTTGCCCCCAGTCGCCTTCGCCAGAGGCTCCTTCTGCTTCTTCCCTTTCTTCTTCTTTTCCTTCTTCTCCTTGGGAGGCTGACTTTTGCCGGCTCTACCCTGCGAAGATGAAGGATCAGAGGAAGTATCACAAGAGGTAGAAGGCTGGTGGGTAGTTCTAGATTGTTCTGACAGTTGATTCGACTGCTCAGGATTAGTGGCGATTTGGACAACATTAGTTGAAAAGAACCAAACAGGAAGGCCGATTGTCAATCCTGGAAGTGACAATGTAGCCATATGAGGCGCACCAACATCTCCCCAAGAGGAGAAGGGATTTGGACTTCCGCCAAGGTTACTTCCTTGGTTGGTGGGCTCCATACTTTTCAACTGAAAGATCAACGTGGGAATAACAGGTGATTATGTTCCGCTTTAAAATAAGTTTTATTTACGACGCTTTTAGACACAAACTTGCTTTTTCATGTTTTAAGAGTCGAGAAAAAGCTAAAGATGACTCTAGTCGCCTTCGATGTATTAACGAGCCCGAAGTGACAAATGCTCGGTTGGACCTTTTCAGTTATAGAGTTTGAAAAGGGCCAAAAGAAACTGCTCTGGAGATCTAGGCAGAGGGTGTGCCAAACCTTTCGCGAAACCACAGAATACGTTTTACGGTACGGGTGGTCGATCTTCGTGAATGCTGTGTTCACTGCATCGCGATCAGTAGGGCGGCCGACACGGTTTCCTAAGGATAAAGGATAAAAGCCTATAGGGGTCTCCCAATATACGCGACGGTACGCGGGAGCTCAAATCCGTGTTAGTGCCACCGACTCTCAGGAGGAATCACCCACCTTCGTAGAGATCGACAGTCACTATGTTTAACGACGCCGGAACACGTCTCTACCTAGACCTCTAGATGTTTGCGTTAAATTCCAAAGCGTTGTTATGTAAATTGAGTTTATTTTAATGTTGATCTTCCTTAACAGTTTGCCTTTCAGGTTCGCCACGAGATGTATATATACAACTTCCTATATGCAATCTAAGAATGAGAAGCAAAATCTTTTCAATCTTTCAACTTTGAAAACCTTAATCTACTTGAGGAAAGAGCAAGACACAACTTTTTCCACAGATCAAAGAACACACACTAAAATGCACATTTTCCTAAATCGTCAAGCATACAGTCAAATGCAAAATGCACAATGCATGTATTTCTTTTCGTTATCCTTAATGTTGATGCTTAACAAAAGGAAATTGTTGTATGATTTTTGAATCAACTTTCAAGTAAAAATAAACAAGCTTGTCCACAATCAAAAGAACACCTTATGAAAGACTTGTCTTAAATACAGGAAAAGTATAGATTCAAACCATAAAGTGAGAAGCAAACCAATCCAAAACAGCTATGAACAGCAATAACACTAACTCATAAGATCGCAATCTAAGAGGCCACAGCTACTAGGTTCGCTTTTCACAATGGGAAATTGTAACTGAAACAAGAAATACTGAAAGAACGTTTACAATTTCATCACACAACTGAGGCGGAATAATGTCAAGGAGAAGTGGTCTACAGCAAATACAATAACCAGCAAGCAATCAGCCAAAAACAAGTGCAAACAGGGCCAAGACACAAAGGAAGAGCTGAGCTAGACTAAGGCCAACTGGACCAGCGCAGGCACTGGTCTGCCAGTTTCACTCTCAGCGCAGTTCCCGAAGGGAGCACCTGCGCTGTAATGCAGACTGCCTGTGGACAGCCTGCACTGACTTACGAGAGTTACGTCTGCTAAGAATTCCGGGTCATAAAAAGCTCAAAAATGTACTGTTTTGACTGAAATAAAATGTTATGGGTTAAGTACAGGCTAAGGGATGATCAAGAGGATAAAGATCTATCACTAAGAGTAAGGATTCATCTGTAGATTAGCTCTTTAAATCTTGAATTCGCTCAGCAAAGGAGCAAGAGTAGCAAAACCCTCTACTTCGCTTTTGATAGAGTCAAAAGCTTTTCGATTCGGTACTCCTTTCTTCAAGAAATGAATAGCAAAATACTACAACAACAAGATACTAGGATCTCCCCAGCGGAGTCGCCAGTTTGTTGTGGGGAAAAGTATCCGATGCGGATGACACTAACCCTTTCTAAAGGTGACAGACTTTAGCAACAACTGAATGACAAAGTTTTCATGTTCATCTTTATGAAAGCACAGAGAGAATAGAAAGAGGATCAACCAACCTGGTGTCTTGCGCTTAGTCGATCCTTGTCCTTCTCGCTTTGTATCCCGTTCCCAGCTCTTTACTCTCCAAGCCGATCCAGCTACACACAGAATCTGCACAACAAAAGGGAGCGAACTACGAGATACAAACAATCATAACTGAAGCATGGATTAGGTTGCATCAAATATACATGTAAACACAAAAGCATCTATGTAAAACAAGTATATAGAAGAACATGCAAACTTTATTGATAGAAAGTAACAGGGTTCCAGAGGAAGTTACAACCAATGATGTTGGCCCCAATCCAGCAGCACCTCCTCGGCAGCAAGAACTCTCTTCTTCACCTCTAGTAAAACAATCACCCAATAATCCTGGCAGTATACCAACAGCACCTCCTTGCTTATACAAAATTCCAGCCTCCTTAGACCTCATAGAAGAGCTCTATATATAGGAGAGAAGAAGAGAGGATGAGTCAGCTTGAGGCTGGCATAGAGCTGACTAGTGTCCTCTCCCTCTTCAGTTAATCTTCAGTTCTTGAGTCCACTTGGAGATCCTTGGTTACACATGGTGATCAAGTACCTCTTACTCATCACAAGGCGAATCTGATGAACCAAGTGTCAGTTTGGAAGCTTCCTGGGCAATTGACACCTTGCAGGAGGACTGTGCCACTTGGCCAATCTCGCCCAGCGCAGGTAGCCTTCATTGTTTTTGACTTCCAGCGCAGGTACAGAGTGGGACAGTTGCAATACAGCGCAGAAGCTCAGTTAAGCAGCTGACATGATCCAAAATAAGCCTGTTCTGAAGTGTTTTCAGGTGGAGAACTGATTGGAAGTGCTGTTGATTGATGACCTTGTTCTTTTAGGGGTAAGTACAACATGTTTAGGGACTGAGGATCCCTGTAATTATCGACATTTCCTGCTCCTTGACGCGAGGCACAAAAATGTCTATAACATATATTACCTGCAACGGGCATAAAGACATGGTAAGGCTGCGACAACTCAAATTTTAGCAGTTTTAAAACAAAAATGCTCTATTAATTTGCCTGCACTGTTGAATTAATTATTTAATGACACTGCTAAGAGGCTGAGACGATCTCAACACACAGAAACAGTAGTTAGCCACCATTTTCTGATCAGGTTAATAGTTAGTCACAACCTTTCCCAACAAGAATCAACCTGGGATGATCTCATATTGGCCCTCAAAAGAGGTGAAAACCTACCAGAACCTAACCTTGTTCCAAAAAGAAAGAGGGTTGCCCTTTTAGAAAGCATACCTCACAAACGCAGATGATCTACAAGGTTGAATTCAAAACAGGGAGCATCTGAAAATCCTCAAGGCAATGCTAGTCAACCCATATAATTATCTAGCCCAGTAAATGAACAAGACTTGCAACCAGAGTCAGAAGGACAAGATAACCCTGAACCAGAACCTGAGGAAGGAGTAGGGAATTCTAACGATGAACGAAGAAACGAAGTGGGACCTCCTCCAACACCAAATATGAATTCTCAAGACGATCTGTTGCACGATTTCGAGACAGGGATGGCCCAGGTCCTGGCCAACATGAATGTCTACATGCAACCTGAAGAAACACTTAATCTTAACTTAGGAGAAACCCAATCTCTAGGGAATTCTGGCTATACCAGAATTCTGTCTCCCTCAAAAGATACCAAGGACGAAGTGGAAACAGATATAGAGGATATTCAATAATTAGAGAACCAATCTAGTGACACGCTCCTAGTGGAAAATAGTCATGAAGGTCTAGACCTAGGAAACATAGGCCAAGAAGAGGAAGCAGATACAGAGATTATTCGGGAATGTGATAATCAATTTGGAGACACGGTCTTATTGGAACAAAACCAAGGTGAACAACCAGGCTCTTTAGAGATAGAAGCTATTAATGAAACTATTAGTAGACCAGTTACTCCTCAGAAAAGGTATAGAGCCAGAACAAAATTGAAGAAACTAAGAAAATAACACCAGAAGCTTCGCAAGACCAGGGAAAATTTTAAGAACCCCCCCTAAATTTATAAATATAATAAATGGGCGAATCTCCATGGTATATAGGAAAAATGGAAGGCGATTTTATCAATAATATAATATGTATATATAATTTTTTGGAGAATCTCTTACCAGGCATGGCAAATATTTTACTCAATTATAAAATCTTGTAAGATCTTGGCGAGTCTTTCACTAAATAATAAAACTTTGTAAAGTCCTAGTGAATCTTAGCATAGGCTACATGCTGGTTTAATTCCCCCATTTAAATAGGCTACATTCCACGTGAATACCATGGGTCAATAACATGTGCCATTTTGGTGAATACCATGGGTCAATACCATGTGCCATTTTTATTTTTATTAATTCTAATATTAGGGTTAATAATGGTTTTTTGCGTGGTATTAATAACAATCTAGTCCATGGTATTTGTCCCATAGTATTTTGGCCATAGGTTTCACCTAAATATAACCCATTTTTTGAGTGTTCGTAAATATAAGGTGACTTATGGAGTAAATATAAAAAAATGTTTTAATTGTTTACCATACCTCTCGTTTATTTATATTTTTATTAATTTACCATACCTCTTTTACAAATATGGTATTTGGCCCATATGATTCACTTAAATAAAACCTCTTTCTTGAGCCTTCATAAATAGAACAAGGGTTATGGACTAAATATAAAAAGAGGTTTTATTTATTTACGATACGTCTAGCTTATTTATATTTTTATTTATTTACCATACCTTTTGAGTAAGTATAAAAAGATGTTTTATTTATTTACCATACCTCCACTTTACTTATATTTTTATTTGTTTACACCCTTACATGTATATAAGGTGACTTATGGAGTAAATATAAAAAATGTTTTATTTATTTACCATACCTCTCATTTATTTATATTTTTATTATTTTACCATACCTCTTCTATAAATATGGTATTTGGCCCATAGGATTCACTTAAATAAAACCTATTCTTGAAAATGGGCGAATGGATTCACTTAAATAAAACCTATTCTTGAAAATGGGCGAATGGAAGGTTGTAAGTCCTAATTTCAAGGGCTAAATTTACCTTTTTTACCCTCTCCCTTAAAATAAGGTGGGCTATTTGAGGTGATTTGTAAAAATGTACTATGATACAAAATATTCGCCCACTAAAAATTTAAAACCCCTTAATTTCGCCAAAGGGCGAACATTCGCCCCTAAAATTATCCTTGCGCAAGACGGTCAAGAGGCTCCAAAGAAAAATAAAATAAATCACAATGGGAAAGGTTCCGAACAATACCCCTGAGGTAGTTAATGTGGTTGTGTAAACGAAATTATATGAAGATAGGGCTACAGGAACTCAAACTGAGCCCATACCTACTCAAATAGTCATCCCTCAAGAGGAATTGCATGCAAATTTAGTAGACGTAGCTACTCAGACGGTGGTTTGGACTTCTCCCAACAAAGAAGTACAAACATAAGATGTACCCTCTTATAGCATGGGCACTCAGATGGAGGTTTGGACCTCCCAAAATAAAGAAATACAGACAGAAGATATCCCTTCTTATAGCATAAGCACTCAGATGGGCACACAAGCCAAAGACATCATGACACACCATGACCCCATTATACTAAATCTTCAGGAAGAATTGGCACAAGCTCGGCTTGTGTTGGAACAACTTGAACAAGAAACCATTTCCCGGTAGAAATATCAAGAGCTGTAGAAACAGCTTTAGGAAATGAATACAACAGAGAGTGAGAATTTTGACAGATGCAGAAAGGCGGAAGAAAAAATGGAGAAGGTCAAGCTCAAACTAGACAGAGTCATAAGTCAGACAAACACCATCTGCTCATTGTATTCGGATGTCCTAGCATGCAGGTCTCCCACCACAAATTATGCCTTGTTTTTGTTAGAATGGTACCTATTATTGAAAATTAAAACCGTAAGAGCTTGTAAACCAATTGAATTAGGAACAATTGAAGATTTTATAGATTGTTGCAAGAAACATGGTGTGAAGGTCCAAAGGCTTCTTTGTGAGTTTTATCTGCACAATTTTATATTAGAGAATGAGGTGGAAAAGAACCCTAACCGTAACCCTTTTGTCGGAGATTTTCAATTCCAAGCTTTTATTTCATTTGCAGTTAACCAACTCAAATGGTTTAAAGCTTATAATTTATTTCAAAGATAGGAACATGGATTGGATCTTTAGGTGAGAAGTGAACCTAAGCACCCCTTACAAATTTTTGCCAACCATAAGAGTCTGATGACACGAGAAGGGGTGATTAAAAATTTAGGGCCCATTCATAAGGAGATTGTATAGAAAGGAGTATCATATTTCCTCTCCATTCAAGAAATATCTCTACCTGCATCTAAACTCAAATGGACGATCTCCATTAGTAGTGTGAAAGATAGGGAACCATTTAATTACAGAAATTTTAAAGAAGTTGTGGCCCGTTTGATCACCTATAGCAATCTTATTTTGAGAGAAGGACCTTATTGGTTAGGATGTCGGTTTCGGAGCCCCATTATTTGTATCGCCCTAAAGGTTATCGATCTAACTACGAATTACTTGAAGGAAAGGAAGGGCCCGCCTTTGCCTTTCTGGATCAACATCATGGTTTTAGACCAATTTTTTACGCTTTCTCTCCAACCTACTCTTTAACTACACTGTGTAAGAACTACTTACTTTTCATGAGGACATGAAACAAGGTAAGCAGGGGAGTATGTTGAGTTACGAAATGGGTATGTATTTACTCTTAATTCCATCACCTTTTTCCTCTTTTCTTATCTCTTTCATATCTTGATACACTAACATATTGATGGATTATGATAAGAAATGGATGAAATACTCTCAATTAAGATTTAGCCACCGTAACTAACTTTTACTCTTTTTTATGTAGAGACGACGAAAGGAACAGTTGTTGTTCCCTAGCGATGGAACAACATAAACCAATAAAGGAAGAATGGGGTGCGTCAGTTGCAATCAGATTGGAGGATGAATCAAGAGGATCAACACCAAATATGAAGGGTTTCTAAAGATAGCATTCAGTTGTGAATCCCTCAGGATCAGGAGATCCTGAGGGATCGCATTTATCTTTTACCTCTTTCTGACTATAAAAGAAAAATATTGTAGGAGGAAAGGGGATGGATCTCTGTTATTTCAAATTGTAATTTTAATTTACAAACTCGTGCTGTTGGAGAACACGACCATATTGTAATGATACTTGAGTTCAATGATTAATATATAATTCACGTTGTTGTTCATTCATATTCTCTGAAGTAGCTTAGCAGTATTCGCTGGTGGCTAAGGGCCAGCCTCTGGTGGATTAAACTGCTCCCTTGTGTTATATATTTTTGATTCTCACAAGCTTGATTGGTTTGATATTTTTCTCCTTTTATGTGAGTTTATATTATTTGCTATTTACCACTTTCCTATATTGAAGTGAGTACATTTTCTTTACATGTTTCACAACACTGTCATTTGATTCTATTTACGCTTATTCTAGGTTAAATTATTTAGTTGTTAAGACAATGAATCTTATTGATTTAATCAGCTGTAAGAGTTTGGTTATCACTATTGAACTCTCGATTGACATCATTTCCATTTGGATTGCTTAGTTGAGATTGAGTGTGATTTAGATTGAATCAACTAAGAAGAGATTGGTTATTTCTACTATGCTCTCGGTTGATGCTATTGTTAATTGAATTGCTTGTGTGAGATTTGATTACGATTTCAGCAGAGGATTAAGTCTTGATGCTTAGATGCAATATTTCCTTTAGCAGTTGCAATTTGAGTTTTATAAATGCATCCATTTACTCTTGTATCAAAGGTTTGTACTTCATTTTAAGAAACATTACTCTCTAGATTCATAGCATGCACATATCGTGTACACTCTTGGAATAAAAGGACTTGCCCGAGTTGATGATTAATGTGGGGTAATTAGGAGTTTTAAAAGACACCTTTTATCATCAAACACCAAGTAGGGCCGAATTGACTTTTTACTTTTTCCAACTTCAGCATCTCAACCTCGATCACACACCGAGAAGGGTGGAGTGAGGTATTAGACCCTGATCACACACTGGGTAGGGTGGAGTGAGGTCCTTTCAACATATAAACCCAATCACCAACCAAAAATGGGTTGAGTGTGGTATTGGACTAGAGTACTCACCAAGAAGGGTGAATTAGTGCTTTCTAGTTGAGGGTCTCAACATTTTGGCCTAGGTAGATGCCATGGGATTTGAGAATAGAGCACTCTGGTGGAGTGAGCCCTAATATGTTGATGGAATTTCCATGGATTTGGAACCACCCTAGATATGGCCATTAGAGGATGTTGATGATAGATGATGATATTGGAAATTATGGATAACCTTTTTATTTACAGAAATTTGTTCAATTTGAGAACATCTATGACAATTATTATGAATAGATCCCTAGTCAAGAGGAAGTGTTGGATTTTTAAATATGGCCAGTCTTCATAATGTAAATTTGGTAACTTGATGTAATTGTATTTATCTTTGTAAATCTTATTTATAAGTGCTTGTGTCAAAGGAAATTTTATTTTGAGTTGAAGTCCCATTGTGTCTTTTTAAAGATGAAAATTTGAATTTTTGAAATGTAAATTTTGGCTCCAAAAGTGATAAGTCATCTTCCCTCCAAGTCAAGTCGAACCTATCCAGGAGACACATCCATTCACTGAAGATAGACTACTATATAAAGGCATCTCCACCTCCTCTATTTTGGCATTTACATTCTGTCACACAATACAGTTTCTAGGCAAGCAAGTGAAGAATGAGAAGGAAAAAGTAGGACAAAGAAGGAGGTTGAAATATCTATTTTCTCTCTCTTGCAACTCGCATGTGTGGATTAGTCTCTCTTTATGTGGTTCGCACTTTTTTGGGGAAAATGTTATAGGGGTAGAAATTTCAGGGTTACTGGTGTTAGGTTCCTATAAATATAGTAATCTTGTATGATCAATTAGTCGTTCATCCCACTGGGATATTGTAAAAAGTTATTTTTCATTTTAAATTTATTTATATCACAAAATATAGAAAAAGAAATAAAATGGGATACTATATATATATGACAAAAAAAATCTGAAAGTATGGGCGTGCCAATTTAAATGTCATCGTGGTTATTTTAATTTTTATTGATTAATCATTTTATGTTAATTAATCATGCATTAATTTACATTTTGCAATAAAAAAATGGCTTGATATGATATCTTTTCGGCGTATGATAAAGTTCAGGATGAGATACACGGTTGCGATGATTCCTACCCAGACCAATGGCAGAGCGTAGATTTCGCACCCACCCCCCCCCCCCCCCCCGACCTTTCACGACTTAACGGAGGGGGGGGAGCCTGAAAAGCAGTTTCGATTGATACCTCTCCCGATTACATGTCAACCTTTTGGAATTTTCGGGGGGTCCTTTACATATACCACTTACCACCTCTACCCCCCTACCACCCCCCTTGAAAATTACCATCCCGCTTCTTTCTTTGTCGGCTCGCCCCCATGCCTTTCCCTCTCATCCACCAGTCCTCTATTCTGCCAATCACACACTTCCATCTATCATCTCTTCCGCATCAACTTCCCACCATCCACATCACTTGATTGTTAGCTCTTAAATTACCTACCAAATTGCAAATAGACTTTATGCATTAAAACCCCTCTCGTCAACTGATCTATTACAAATAAATGTCCCGCTCCAAAAACAGTAACAATTATGTTATTTTTCCTACCAAAACTGCTATAAAATTCCTCAAACACTTGCAGTATTTTCCCTTTCGACATTATTTGAATTGTGCATGTCATGATTGTGCCATTGTGAAGTTACCAACATGAATTTGTGAGTCATCTCCCTCTACAACTTCAGTTAAACAAGTCACCTGGTAGCTTTATTCTTCAATTTTCTTGTGTAATTATGTATTCCTCGATTTCCTCTGTTTAATTCCCTATTTCTCCATTTTTTCCTCTGTAATTTGAGATGTCTTCACATAGTGGTAAATGAAAAATGCCTGAAGAGGATCCCCTGGTACCCCCTTTCCCTGATCTTGATAAAACTCCATTGATATATACCCAATATAAAATTGTTGAAACCAAATGCGAATTTAACCTCTATGAGCTCCACAATTGGGAAAAACAAAAATACTTAGAGAAGAGTAATGAATTGAGCATCTGGGAATATTTCCTTCCCCAGTTTACCTTTCCCCAAACTCACTTCTTTCCTAAATTCTCTACTTGGTGTCATCTCAGATACCTCCCAAGCCAAAAAGTAGTGATTGCCTAGAACAATGAGGTCCTCTTTTCCATTTCGTCTAAGAGAATTTTCCGAACCTTGCAGATAAAAATTTAGATCTCCCTACATCCATTTTCCACTGATGCATTGATGGAATTGTACAAGAAACTTACCTTCCCTTAGCGAGCTCATATTTTTGAAAGCTTCCTACCTAAAAAATTTTAGTTTCCCAGAAAAAAACCCACCATATTCTACCTCTATATTCCCAGAAATGTTGTTGGGTCCCTATAATACTAGTAATTACCCCATTACTTTTGTAGTTGCATCCCTTATTAATATTGTTGTGCCCCTATTATCCCCATATTATTATTACTATGCCCCATAGAATCCCTCTATTGTTATTTTTGTGGCTTTATATTATTATCGTTAGGTCAGCTGGGTTATATTGTGACTCCTTAGACTCCTATATATAGAAAGGAGGTTTTTTCACTTGAATCATCCAAGAATTGTTCATTTATGTAATGTAAAGGAGGTTTCCCCCTTGAAGAGGCTAAATTCTAAGGCGTTGATCTATCTTTTCTATCTTTCTTGAGCTAGTTTCATAACATTTGGTATCAGAGCTTTGGATTCTAGGGTTTCGCTGCTCCAAACAGGTCATCGTGGAATTTTCACTATAAATTTTTTTTCTGCGACGTTTCAAAAGTTGCAAAAAAAAACCCATTTGAGAAGAAATCATGTTGAACCTCGGGTCAGAATTTCAGAGATTTTCGCACTATATTTGCGGAGATATGATCTGAAGAAGTTGGTCTTTTTGCAGACTCCTAAATTACATTCCAAACAATTGACCTGGGGAAAATCGTCATAACTTTCTCTCTGAGCATCGGATTGAAATTTCGTAAGAAGATACAGAAAGGGGATGGACTTTAGTTTCTTGTATGCATTTTTCAGATCCAAAGGTCGAAGCAGTGACTCGTGGCACGTCGTACAAGTTCGCTCTACTGAACTATCTATAATCAAGTCACTGTGGGAGATTTCGCATAACTCTTCCTTGGAAAATCCAATTTGGGTCAGACTTGTGGCATTAGAAAGAGGACACAGAGGGCTACGTCAGGTCACAAATTTAGAACTAGATGATTGGAAAGTACAGAGATACATCAAAGGCAATATCAAGCTCCTACAAAGTGAAAAAAGGTGTGTAAATGTTCTTAAATTTTTTCTTAATCTTGGTTTGAAAATTTATTTTGAAGGAATTCAAAGGGCATAGTAGAGAATTATTATTGGTAACTGATGCCCCGAGGAAAGAAAATGCAAACACCTAGTAAGAAACCTGAAAGCTCTAGCATGACTCATGAAGAAGAGGAAGAAATGCTACATGATATATCAAAATTACAAGAACAAGTGCAACAAATGTCACTGTCACAAAAGCTAACAGAAGCTAAGATAAATGGCGTGGAAGCTAAGATGAATGGCATGGAAGATAAGATGGACAACTTGAAGATAGATTTGAACACAAATTTGAAGACGGGCATGGCAGATTTGAAGACATATTTGACAAATTTTCTACAAGAAATACTTACCAATGGTGAAAAGGTAGTAAAGGAAACTCATGATGCAAACAAAGGAAATTTTAATCATGATTTCATAGACTCTAATGTTGGATCGAAGACGCACCATATTCCAAAAATTGATATGAGGAAGTTTGATGGCAAGGATCCCGCAACATGGATATTACAGATGGAGCAATTTTTCGATTTCAATAATGTGAAAAACACACAAAAGGTACGTATTGCAACTTTGTATTTGGAACCAAATTAGTTTGTATGGTATCAATGGCTTTGCTCTCGTAAACAATTTATCACTTGGGCAATTTTTACGGAAGAATTGATAGCACATTATTAGGATACAAAAAGCAACACTTTTTTTAGCCAATTGATAAGTCTCAAACAAAAGGGTTCAATAATGGAGCACATTGAGGAGTTCCAAAAATTGAACATAAGGGTAAAAGATATTCCAGAGGAGCATAGGGTTGATGTTTTCATAGAGACTTTAAAGGATAATATCCAACATTATGTTCGCCTTTGGGAACCTGATTCATTAGAGAATGCATTCAGGTTAGCAAGAAAAATGGAAAGCAAAATTATGGCAATCAGGAAGCATACCACTCACAACTATAAAGATGGAAGTGTGGTTGCTCCTAGTCTTCCACAACCTATAAGGTTGACACCACAACAATCAGAAGAAAAAAGAGCAAAAGGGCTTTGTTACAGTTGTGATAGCAAATACACTAAAGGTCATAAGTGTGTTGAGAAGAAATTATTCTACATAGATTGTGAAGAGGAAGAAGAAAAGGAGCAAGAAAGGTCCCAAGAAGAGGATATACTCCAGGAAAAAAGCCTAGATAAAGAAGAAAGGAATCTGACCATATCTTGTAATGCATTGGTGGGAATTACCACTCCTCAAACCATCAAGATAGAAATTCAAATCGAGAAGAAAAATGTACTAGTGTTGATTGATTCAGGAAGTACCCACAATTTTATTCATTGTAAGGTAGCAAAAGAATTGAATTGCTTCTTATACCCAGCACCAGAGTGTCAAGTGATGGTTGCAAATGGAGGAACAATAAATTGCTCTGGAATATCAAGCTATCGATGGGAGAATATGTATTGACTAGCCCAATGCTTTCCTTTCCAATGGGAGGTGTTGATGTTGTACTAAGAGTACAATGGCTACAATCCTTGTGTACAATAGCTTTCAATTTTCAAGAACTTTTCATGAAATTTTCCATGGAAGGAAAGGAATTTGAATTAAGGGGTATTGCAGGGAAACCAGGAAAGATAACTAGCTCTAATGGTATGACAAAGCTTCTAAAAAAGGAACAAAGGGGTGTAATTGCACAATTATGTTTGCTATATGTTTCCACATTGCAATCATCTATTTCTCCAGATCTCCAAAAAGTCTTGGACAATCATTCCAAGGCATTTGAGACTCCCAAAGGTCTCCCACCTATTCGTGATAATGATCATGCTATTCATTTGATTCCAGGAAGTGTTCCTCCAAACATCAGGCCGTACAGATATCCCTATGCCCAAAAGAGTGAAATTGAACGTATGGTTGCAGAAATGCTAGAGGCTGGTATAATTCAACCGAGTCAAAGTTCTTTCTCTGCTCCAGTAGTATTAGTGCACAAGAAGGATGGATCATGGCGCATGTGTCCGGATTATAAGGAGCTCAACAAGCTCACTATTAAAGATAAGTTTCCCATTCCCATCATTGATGAATTACTGGATGAATTGCATGGATCAATTTAATTCACCAAGTTGGATCTTCGTTCAGGATATCATCAAATCAGAATCAAGACTGAAGACATTTTGAAAACAGCATTTAGAACTCATGAGGGTCATTATGAATTTTTGGTCATGCCTTTTGGCCTTACCAATGCACCTTCAACATTTCAAGGTTTGATGAATTCCATTTTCAAACCATTCCTTAGAAAATTTGTGTTAGTATTTTTTGATGATATACTAATCTACAGCAAGTCTTGGAAGGATCATGTTGAACATGTTGACAGGGTGCTACAACTATTGGACGAGAAACAATTATATGCAAAAAGATCCAAATGTTTCTTTGGAGTACAAGAGGTGGAATATCTGGGTCATATTTATCTCATGAAGGAGTTAAGGTAGACCCTAGCAAAATTAAAGCCATTAAGGAATGGAAAATCCCCACATCCATAAAGCATCTGCGAGGATTTCTCGGGTTGACGGGGTATTATCTCAAGTTTGTTAAGAATTATGGGAGAATAGCAGCACCTCTAACAACATTATTGAAGAAAGATGCATTTTCATGGACTCCAGAAGCAACAAAGGCCTTCGAACATCTTAAAGAGGCAATGTGCCAAGCACTGGTCTTAGCTACACCAGACTTCACAAAAAACTTTATTGTGGAATGCGATGCTTCAGGAAATGGAATTGGTGTTGTTTTAATGCAAGATGAAAGACCCATTTCTTTTGAAAGTCGTCCAATCAAGGGAAAGTTTTTACACAAAGCTATTTATGAGAAGGAAATGTTGGCAATACTCCATGCACTTAAGAAATGGCGACCCTACCTAATGGGAAGACACTTCAAGGTAAAAACGGATCATGATAGCCTTAAATACTTTTTAGAACAAAGATTATCCTCTGAAGAGCAACAAAAGTGCGTCACAAAGATGTTGGGTTATGACTTTGAAATCATCTACAAAAAAGGAAAGCAAAATGTGGTGGCAGATGCACTCTCAAGAAAGGATGAGGATGTGGAAGCATTGTTGTACGCCATTTCTATTATCCAACCAGATTGGATAAACGAAGCAAGGGAGGAATGGAAGAATGACGAAGAAGTATGGGCACTTATTCGAAAGTTACAACAAGATTCTAGTACATCTGATACATTTAGCTGGCAAAATGATTCTTTATGGTACAAATATCGCTTATACCTCTGTAAGAATTGCCAACTAAAACAAAATATTCTTATGGAATTGCACACTTCTCCCTTAGGAGGGCACTCAGGATTTTTAAAAGCTTACCACAGGGTTAAGAAGAAATTTTTTTGGGATGGCCTTAAATTGGATGTTCAAAAATTTGTGGTGGAATGTTTGGTTTGCCAACAAAATAAAGTTGAAACAATTAAGACACCAGGTCTATTACAACCTTTATCCATTCCAAGCCAACGTTGGGAGGAGGTTTCAATGGATTTTATCACAGGTTTACCCAAGTCTGAGGGAAAGAGTGTCATCATGGTGGTAGTTGACAGACTTACCAAGTATGCACACTTTTGTGCATTATCACATCCATTTAGAGTTAGTGCAGTTTCTACTGCATTTATGGAAACAATTCAAAAGCTACATGGAAACCCAAAGATTATTGTAAGTGACTGAGATCCCATTTTCACTGGAAATTTTTGGACAGAATTATTTTCTTGCCTTGGTACTCAATTAGCTCATAGCTCATCTTATCATCCTCAATCTGATGGGCAAACTGAGATAGTAAACAAATGTTTGGAAGGATAACTTCGTTGCTTTGTATCTGATAAATAGACACAATGGATCAAATGGTTGCCTCTGGCTGAATGGTGGTATAACACTTCCTTCCATACAACAACAAAAATGACCCCATTTATGGAACTTTATGGTTATCAGCCACCATCCATCACATCATATTTAAGAGAAAATTCTAAGGTTCAAGCAGTGGAACATCACATCGAACATCAACAACAAGTCCTCCAACTCTTAAAGGATAGCCTTGTGTTGGCACAGAATAGAATGAAACAACAGGCATATCAACATCACAGCGAAAGAAATTTTGATGTAGGTGATTGGGTATTCCTACGGCTACAACCATATAAGCAAATGTCCCTTAAGCAAGCTAAGAAGGATAATAAATTATCACCAAAGTATTATGGTCCGTACAAGGTGTTGCAAAAGATCGGTACTATGGCATACAAATTGGAGCTTCTTGCAGCTTCTCGATTGCACCCAGTTTTCCATGTTTCATGTTTAAAGAAGGTTATAGGAAACAAGGTCCCAGTTCAAACAATATTTCCAGAACTTGACGAGGAAGGAAAAATTATATTGGAACCAGAAGCAATCACAGAAACAAGAACTCGACAGCTACGAAATCGATCAATTTCAGAGTATCTTATCAAGTGGAAGAACTTATCCGCTAAAGATTCCACATGGGAGGATGAGAATTTTATACAGAAGCATCCAGAACTACTCAAGTGTTGAGGACAACACTTTTTTTGAAGGAGAGGGGCATGTTGGGTCCCTATAATACTAGTAATTACCCCATTACTTTTGTAGTTGCATCCCTTATTAATATTGTTGTGCCCCTATTATCCCCATATTGTTATTATTGTGCCCCATAGAATCCCTCTATTGTTATTTTTGTGGCTTTATATTATTATTGTTAGGTCGGCTGGGTTATATTGTGACTCCTTAGACTCTTATATATAGAAAGGAGGTTTTGTCACTTGAATCATCCAAGAATTGTTCATTTATGTAATGTAAAGGAGGTTGCCCCCTTGAAGAGGCTAAATTCTAAGGAGAATATCTATATTTTCTATCTTTCTTGAGCTGGTTTCATAACAAATGTCAAGACAAGTGATCTCTATGGTTACTCTTTTATTAGGTTATCCTACAGACCAATGGGTTGATGAGGCAGTTTAGGATATTTATCATTTTTTACAGTTGGTCAAAATCCTTCAATTTTGTTCAATTATAGCAAGTATTTATCATATATCATACATGAGCATTTTTTGAAGTTCAAAGTTGAAGGTGTGTTCAAACACCAATCAATTTTGGTTTATCTAATGTTATTTTACTAAGAAAACAGGTTCAAGTTTCAATTGTAGAATATGGATGAGCAGGGCCCCATTGCGAGTTATTCATTGGACTTCTCTAGTCAGAAGAAATTCATAGGAATATACATATACATATTTTGTAGATAAGTTCCTTCACACATCTTTGTGTCTACTATGCAGTGATATTATACCGAGAATATCTCCATTAATCAAGAAAGTTTTGCACCTCCCAAAGTAGTCAAAGGTTAGAGACTAGTATTTATACCAGAACTATATAGAGATCAAAATTTATGGGTGTTAGCTCCCTCCTTAGGTTACCAGTCTTTGTGTCAATAAGAATTTTCACCTTAGAATACACCAAAAAAATGTTGAACATAGATGAATTACACTTCGTATCCAATAAGAAGGCACAATTTAAACTAAAGGCACAGGTAGGTCCTTATATTGTGAATACCAAAACAAAAGCAAATGAAGTGGAGGAATTTTAAAGTAGATGAAGTTCAAACCAAGATTCACTTGGTCTTATGGTCCTTTAGGGATAATTTCCAAGCTTAGGGTTGAATAGAAGAGCACTCCATATCCACATACACCAAGGCCAGAGATAGAGCAATAACCAAGAGGAATGGGAAGAAAACACATTACATGAGGCAGAAGAGCATTTAATCAGTCAATCTTCTTTACAAACTCCTATTCCCAAAGATAAAGAAATCAAGAGGCCAAGGGAAAGCATGTCCCCTACAAATTCAGAAACTCAAGTTGCAGATTTCATTGTATTTAAGAGAAAGATAAAGGATCCACGGAACACTACAAAGACTGATAGTAATATTGATCCTCAAGTAATCATTATTCAAGAAGAATCTTCAGAAGAGAGGGATGCACAGGAGCAAACTACTTTGGTTTGACAGGCACTCCCACCGTCTCTCTCCCATATGCATAAGAGACAATTGAGTCCCCTATCTCTTATACCTTTCAAGTTGCACCACAACAAAGCATTTTTACAAGGTACATTAAGATAAAATTGAAGAATGAAGCTCTCAAAGCTTCAATATACTCATTATTCTAAAAACAAACTGCCACCACTCAACACAAGTTGTTGCCTGCATTTGACTTAGAAAAGGGGTAGTTTCAAATGGCCTTTTTGGGTCCCAAAGTGCCAACTCCCGGAACGGATGAAGATTATAAGGCCTCCATATTTTTTAGTTGATACTAAACATGTTCATGCAATTGATCAGATCTATTTGCATAAGCAAACAAGTGAGATGATATACTCAACTCTAACCAGCTCAGCCATGATTGCTTCTAAATTGCAAATTTCTTTAAATAATATGTACTCACAGTTAAATATTGAAAGAATGTCTTCTCTAGCCAAAGACACCAGAATCAAGACTTTGGATGATTTGGTCATTAAACTAGGATATGATCTTAGTGATGTCCAGATAGCAGAGGAGATAATCAAGAAAAAGAATGCAAACATTCAAGATCTCATGAAACAGCTCAAGCTTCCAACTACATAACACCCTCGGGCTAAGGATTTCACTAGTTTGGAGATGGAGAAATAAAATTTGTTCACAATAGTCATGGAATAGAATGCTCAAATCTAGAAAATGGAACAAGACATGGAAGCATTACTGAAAGAAAAAGAGCAATGGGAGATAGCAGGAACATCAAGAGTAGGAACATCAATGGCAAGTACTTTAACACATCTAACAACACAAGCATCAGTTTTAGATTCCTCAGAAAAGCTAGCTCAAGCTTTGGGGGAATTATCATTGACAAATAAAGAAGTGGAGAAATTGACAACAATGCTCACCAAGATGGAAGAAGACAAGATTAAGGCAAACAATGCATACTTGGCAGAAGTGCAAAAGAATTTCAAATTGATTCAGAAGATTCAAAAGTATGAAGATCAATCTATCATTATTCATATGTTTGCAAAAGCCAAACGAAACATTTGGCACAATATCAATGCAAATGTTACTGAGTTTTGGGTTTCAATTCAAATTATTTTTGAACAAGAGGAATCGGTCCAGAGAATTAAAGCAGCAATGGAAAAAACTAAAGTAGAAATTGAACACAGGCCATAAGAAGCACAAAAAATTATAAGAATACTAAATTCAAAAAACAGAGATGAGCTTGAGGAGCTGAACATTCAGGACAGGACAGAGATAATGATGGAATTCGAAAGAGTTTTGACTAAGAAGAATATGATGGAGCAGTTGGAGAATAAGTGAAAGGAATTGGAACTACAAGTCAAAATATTTAACAAGAAGTTTTCTTTGTTGCACGAGGAAGGACTTCCAACTCTTAGAAATTCTAATGGAAAATTGATTCCATTAGAAAATTACCAGGAACAGTTATGCAACATAGTTGTAGATGCATCTAACTTTGAAAAGGAAAAGGGAGCTATCAGTGGAGAAGCATTTCTTGAGGACCTACAGTTTGATTTAAACATTCAGCATGAGATTCATCATCTGTTTTTTAATAAACCAAATTTTCATACTTACACTGAGGTAGATGAAAGATTTAGAAACATGGTGAATTTTTCTATCCCAAGTGAAGAGCGATGTGACCAATTACTAGAATTGGTCGAATAAGCACAAGTAGAAATTTTCAATTTTGACAACAAGACAGGCAGAAGGAGCTAGAAAATAGCCACATTCAACAGCATATTTCCTTCAAATTTTCAACAAACAGTCAAATTTATCCAGAACTCCTATTCTCTAGTTATATTTCAAAAATATATTTAATTTTGTTAGATATTATTTTGTAATCAATTCCTTTTTGGAATCTGAAGTTAGTTCAATAGGAAGTCTATAAATATTTTGTAATAAGACTTAGTAAGGGTTGGATTATGTATGAAGAAGGGAGCTTTACACTAATGTAATTCGGGGATTGTACTCAAAGTGATCAATTTACAGAAATACAGAGAAATTTTGTTCCAGGATTTCCGTGTCAAGCAATTGGTGATGTGTTATTTCATGTAAAATTGTTTCTTTTTCTTAGTTTCCATATGTTTTTTTCCCTCCTTATTGTTGCAAGAGGATTAAGGACCAAATTTTCTTATGTGTACACTACTTTGGCTTGTTAACAATATCAATGTTTTCCTTTTGATATTAAGTAAACATTTCATTTGTGTATGTTCTATATTTAATTGAACTTAAATATCATTCATCTTATTCACACCACAAGCACTCTATAAGATCCAGTAGTTTTCCTACCCTACCCTGTTACAGTTCCTCTGTCCTTTTTATAATTTATTACTCAAATTTTATGACTCCATGCCCAATGGACTTTTCTAGTGTATTTCAACCAAACTTCTGAAAATCCCACCTCAAATTTAATAGCTAGCCTAAGATCTTAAAAGTAGAAATCTAAATTAGACAGAAAGAGCCCTCTCTGAAGCTAGAAGGGCTAGTTCCCAACTTTATAAGTGGATGTGGTTACCTTTGTAGTTTTCTTCCTCAACCTAGGAAAATTACGAAGTGATAACAAATGGGGCAACTATTGCAGAGCCGGAATTTCTAGGGCTATTGGCTATTGCAAGACGGCCAAAATTTTGGGTTAGACAGGCAGAGTCAAGTGCAGGATTAGATTGGGTGACTCGAATTAGAGGAGAAAGCTAGGTTTGACCATAGGTCTAGGTGTGTCTCTCATTGAATAAGAATAATTTATCTATCGGAAACGGTTGTTTGGTTTTTCCCCTTTATGGCTTTTCCTGGGGTAAATATGTCCTTCTTTTGGGTGTTTTGATATTTATTGCTCCATTATACTTTGTGGTTGAATTTCTAAAGTATAATTGTTGAATGATATATTGAAATAAATTAAAAGAAGATCCACATCAAAAGTAATTATCAGAATTTCAGAAATATTGCGCTAACGCTAATTGAACTAAGAAAATCAACATGAAGGAGATATGGTGTGTCGAGGTGTTATAGACATTTTTGTGCCTTACAGCTCTAAGCATGAAATATCCATAAACCAAGGGATCCTAAGTCCCTAAAAGTGTTGTTCCTACCCCTAGAGGAACAAGGTCAACCAATTACAGCTTCTCCCAGAAGTTCTCCACCAGAAACTGCTCAGAATCAGTCAAATCAGGATCATTTCAGCTGCTCCACTAGCTAGCTGCATTGCATAGCACCCCAGTACACTAGCTAGGTGCATTGCAATGCACCTAAATGCACTACCAGGGTGCGCTGAGCGAGAAATGAAAAATGGCAGTGTCATTCCGCAAGGTGGACAGACAATGGAAGCTTCCAGAATCTTCCCCAATGACACTTGCCTCACTGAGTTCGACCAAGGATGAGTAAGAGGCTCTCAGTCTCCAAGTGGAAGCAAGAACTGACAGAGAGAAGCCACTAGTCAAATCATAAGCTGACTCATCCTCTTTGCATACATCTATATATGGATCCCTCATCCCAGAGATCCAGAGAGGCTGGAATTTTGTACATTGCAGAGAATTATTGTTGGTTCTGAGATAGAGATCAGTGTATTGGGTGATTTATGCTTTGTTGGAGGTGAAGAGGGGATTCCTTTGCTAGGGGTTGATGCTGGATCAGGAATCATCGATTGTAACTCCTCCTAGACCTTCTTGTTATATCAATAAAACTATTTGAGTTTCTCCTACATGCTTGTGTATCAGTGATGTTTTGTTATATTTGCATGTTTAGCTTAAATCTGATCCTAAGCTATTTATGAATATAAATCCATGTCTTTGTGTAGTTTTCCTCTTCTGTGATCTTGCAGGAACTTGGTGAAGCTGGGCAAGTGAGGGAGCAGGTAGCTGGAAGCTGTCAAAGAGGAGAGAGATTGGATCAAAATGTTGGCATTATGAGACAAGTGTTGTCCTTGATGGAAAATCACACTGATGACAAATCATAGTGCAGAAGGATAGCAGCAAGGAATTGATGATCAGACTACAAGTATGAAGAGAAAATATACACGCTGGTTCACTATATACCAAGTCGCGTATACAAGCAGGTTCACTATATACCAAGTCGTGTATACGCAGGTTCGCTATATACCAAGTCGCGTGTACACGCAGGTTGGCTTCAGTAAAAGAGCGTGTATGTGGAAAACTTATCTTTGGTCCGTGACGGTTAGTCCTTGGAAGTTGTGCCTATGGTTTTGGACCATGGTGTCTCGACGGACGTGTCGATCCCTAGTTTTGAAGTTGATGGTATTGTGTTACTATGGTTTTGGCCCGTGGTATTGTGAAGGGCCTAAGGCTATATAAGTAGAAGATCATTATGCAAAGGGCATGTATTGTGTGTCTAACGAAGTGAGAAGATCTAGTATTACTATTTATCTATTCGGGACGCTTGGCAAGGGTCGGATTTGACAGCGAAGGCATAAGTAATTATTTCTAGATCTACACGTGGGTTGCCTTTGGAGAAAGCGCGTATACACGCGGTTTTGGTACAGTGAAGTAGCGTATGCATAATAAGATTTGATATTTCAGGTTGTTGTTGATTCTGGTGGTTGTTGCAGAGTTCTGGGCTCTGGTTTGGGTTCTGTGTTCTTGATGACAGGGTTTCAGTGATTCAGTATTGGGTTGTTTAATGAATTATGATGCAAGTATAAGTTGATGATTGTATTGCAGTAATGTTTGTTTTGTACTCTTGGATCCAGTCTGAAAATTGATGAAACGTGGTCCCTGAAGGAAAGAAGGTTGTAGGGTCAGCACCTACGTACTAGTAAATGGATCGGCTAGTACAAGAGTTGAGGGGGTCGTAGCTCCCTTCCAGAAGTAGTTGGAAAACGAGAGAGGGTTGTAGCCCTCTGCAGGTTGTAGCCTGCGTATTGGTAAAGGACTGCACCAGTACATTGTAAAAGAAGTTTCTTATTAAAGAAGAAAGAGACGAATTGCAGCAGGTGGTTTTCACCCACATTGGGTTTCCACCTTATATCATGGTGTTCATGTGTGTGGCTCTTGTGTGATGTTCTGTTCTGTTATACTGCACCTGTTTACTGTTAATATGCTTAATAATGTTCTGATGCATTTACTGAAGATTAAGCTAACTGAATTATAAGATCTCTAGATATACGCTAGTTGCATTAGACACAGTAGCGTGTACACGCGGGTTCACTTAATTGAAGTAGCGTATATGTTTCTGAGATTGGAAAGGTTTTACTGATCTGATAATACTGATTCACCCCCCCCTCTCAGTATTATTTCCAACAATTGGTATCAGAGTCAGGTCCTTCAGAGGAAGCTTGATCGCTTGAAGGAAAAGATCCATCAGAATGGCTAATCCAGAAAGAGAGGCACACATCAGGCCACCAGTCTTTGACGGGAACAATTTTACTCACTGGAAGATAAGAACCACTGCATATCTACAATCACTTGGAGAAGAAGTTTGGGGAATCGTAGAAGGAGGATACAAATTCCCATCAGCAACTCCTACAGATCCAGCAGAGAAAAAGCAATATGAACTCAATGCCAAAGTTGTTACTGTCCTATTGAGTAGCTTGACACAATCAGAATTTATGAAGATCATGCATTTCAAATCAGCTAAGAAAATATGGGACAAAATCGTTACAAGCTACGAAGGAGATGATCAGGTAAAAAGAGCAAAGCTTCAAACTCTCAGAATCCGGTATGAAACTCTTAAGATGCATAGTAATGAAAGCATAGCTAATTATTTCCTGCGTATGGATGAGATTGTGAATTGTATGAGGGATCTGGGTGAAGAATTTGAGGAAGTTGTCTTAGTTGAAAAGGTTTTGAGATCTCTATCTGCTAAATTTGATTCTAAAGTATCTGCCATAGAAGAAAAGGAGAATGTGCAGAAAATCACCATGTCACAGCTTCACGGGATCTTAACTGCTTTTGAAATGCGACAAGAGGTACCACCAGAAGCCGCATTCGAAGTGTCAGAGGAAGAAGATGAGGTAAATTTTGTCAAGAATCTTGAACGGGGAACTGGACAGTTCAAGGGTAAGCTACCTTTCAAATGTTTTCTATGTGGTAGAGTTGGTCACTATGCTGCTAGATGCCCTCATAACAAAGGAAAGATATCTGAAGAAGATGGTAGAAGCTATTATACCCATATTAAAAGTTCATTCAATGATAGTGAAGATATTAGAAGTCTCATGGCACATGAAAATAAGAATGCTTCATCCAATAATAGCGAAGATATTAAAATTCTCATGGCACATGAAAAGAAGAATGCAGAAACTGAAGAAGTTGCCAAATTAAAAGAACAATTGGAGACAGAAACCAGGGTAAGGGAGCAATTACAGGATATAGTAAAGGATCAGAGCACAACTATTCAGAGACTTGAATCAAAGATTCTCTCTCTAAAAGAAGATCTTGAAGATCAAGAACATGAAGTGATCAAACTAAAGCGACAAGTGGAAGAAGGAAGAAAAGCTGAAGAAGACCTAAGGAATCAGTATCTGAAAAAGGAAGAACAACATCAAGTTGAGGTAAATATCTTGAAAGGTAAAATAGAAGAAAAGGATAAGCTTTTATGATTTCAAGATAGTACTAAAGTCTTGGATGATATTCTTAATAGTCAAAGGTCTCCTGCTATCAAAACTGGTCTTGGTTTTCATGAATATGTTGAAGGTGAATCTAGTGCACAAGGTGAGGCAAGGAATTCTAATGAGAAATCTGAAATGCTGAACAAGGAACAACCAAGGAAAGAAATTCCTCAAGGAAGATCCTTTACTCCTAACTATGGAAGTGATAGACGATTATTTCCTCCACTGAATAATGTTGAATGTTATGTATGTCATAATCTTGGACATGTTGCAGCCATATGTAGAAGTAGAATGGGTCAAGACCATTACAAAAGATCATCACATCCCAGGTATTTCAGAGGATATTGCTTTGCCTGCAATGCATATGGACACAAAGCAATGGATTGCGATAGAAGGAACATGAAATATGTAAGATGTTATACATGAAACAACTATGGGCATAAAGCAAGGGAATGCAGGAGCAGATTTCAAAATTCAAAACAAGAGGACCATACATCATCACAGTTCCAGGAATTAAAGAAGACAGAGACAGAAAGGTGTGGCATAATTCAGACAGCTGACACAACAGACACAGGGGAATCTGAAAGTGATGAATTTTAGTATTCCATCTTGCATACGCTGATATAATGAAGACAAGTCACGTATATATGCGAGTTACAGGCTGCAAAGTCGCGTATATGCAGAAAGGGCAGCAGAACAGACCCAGGATCAGTCATGGTTGGCTCAGGCTCAGGGGGAGCAGAACAGACTCAGGAAATGGTTGGCTCACACTCAGGGGGAGCATATACTTCAAATAATTCATTGTTGGCATTATGGTTAGAAGTTGTTGATGAAACTAAATGATACATCTTGTTGTTTGATCAAAGGAATAGTATTGCAGACCGATGCTTATGGTATAGATCTGAATGGCTGGTCTTAGAACCTGCATCTGCTCAGGGGGAGCATGGATAGATTGGTACACTTTGGCATAAACAAAGGGGGAGCCAAATCAGAAACTTCAGCATGTACTCAGGGAGAGTATGGACAGCAGTATGGACAGCAGAAGGTATACCAAAGAAGAAAATATCTTGGTCCGCCCTTTGCCCTTGATGTCAAAGGGGGAGAGTGACTTGGTGTGGTGGTTGTCATCAAGTCCAAAGGGGGAGATTGTTGGCATTATGAGACAAGTGTTGTCCTTGATGGCAAATCACACTGATGACAAATCATAGTGCAGAAGGATAGCAGCAAGGAATTGATGATCAGACTACAAGTATGAAGAGAAAATATACACGTTGGTTCACTATATACCAAGTCGCGTATACAAGCAGGTTCACTATATACCAAGTCGCGTATACGCAGGTTCGCTATATACCAAGTCGCGTGTACACACAGGTTGGCTTCAGTAAAAGAGCGTGTATGTGGAAAACTTATCTTTGGTCCGTGACGGTTAGTCCTTGGAAGTTGTGCCTATGGTTTTGGACCATGGTGTCTCGACGGACGTGTCGATCCCTAGTTTTGAAGTTGATGGTATTGTGTTACTATGGTTTTGGCCCGTGGTATTGTGAAGGGCCTAATGCTATATAAGTAGAAGATCATTAGGCAAAGGGCATGTATTGTGTGTCTAACGAAGTGAGAAGATCTGGTATTACTATTTATCTGTTCGGGACGCTTGGCAAGGGTCGGATCTGACAGCAAAGGCATAAGTAATTATTTCTAGATCTGCACGCGGGTTGCCTTTGGAGAAAGCACGTATACACGCGGTTTTGGTACAGTGAAGTAGCGTATGCATAATAAGATTTGATATTTCAGGTTGTTGTTGATTCTGGTGGTTGTTGCAGAGTTCTGGGCTCTGGTTTGGGTTCTGTGTTCTTGATGACAGGGTTTCAGTGATTCAGTATTGGGTTGTTTAATGAATTATGATGCAAGTATAAGTTGATGATTGTATTGCAGTAATGTTTGTTTTGTACTCTTGGATCCAGTCTGAAAATTGATGAAACGTGGTCCCTGAAGGAAAGAAGGTTGTAGGGTCAGCACCTACGTACTAGTAAATGGATCAGCTAGTACAAGAGCTGAGGGGGTTGTAGCTCCCTTCCAGAAACGAGAGAGGGTTGTAGCCCTCTGCAGGTTGTAGCCTGTGTACTAGTAAAGGACTGCACCAGTACATTGTAAAAGAAGTTTCTTATTAAAGAAGAAAGAGACGAATTGCAGCAGGTGGTTTTCACCCACATTGGGTTTCCACCTTATATCATGGTGTTCATGTGTGTGGCTCTTGTGTGATGTTCTGTTCTGTTATACTGCACCTGTTTACTATTAATATGCTTAATAATGTTCTGATGCATTTACTGAAGATTAAGCTAACTGAATTATAAGATCTCTAGATATACGCTAGTTGCATTAGACACAGTAGCGTGTACACGCGGGTTCACTTAATTGAAGTAGCGTATATGTTTCTGAGATTGGAAAGGTTTTACTGATCTGATAATACTGATTCACCCCCCCCCCCTCTCAGTATTATTTCCAACACAAAGGACTAGCGCAAGACATAGGTTGGTTCATCCTATTCCTCTTCGTTTATAGTTCATAAAGAAGAATACGAAAGTAGTTTTCCTTGTTTGTTTCTAAGGTACTGTCACACCTTAGTGGGATAGGGGCGTTCTGAGTAGACACTTTTCCTGTTAACAAAATGGCGACTCCACTGGGGATCGTGTCTAGTTAGTTTGTTTGTGTTTCTCTTGTTGTTTGTTTCATAAACACAGAAGTAACAATCGAACTGCATTTGCCATTATCAAATGCAAAGTAGACACCTGCTACTTCAATCCATTCACTGGATTTGTTTATGATTTGAACAGCTGATTCACAAGTGATCTGATTACCCTTTGTGACAGCTCTTAGACCTCCTTTAAATCCACCCTCTGATTGTGCATTACTGATTGCTTTTACTCAGCCAAAATCCATAGATTAAACTGCAAACCGTGACCCAGAACCCGGATAGAAGTCTCTTTTCTGCCCCAGCACAGGCTCTGTGTAGAGATTCTGCATTTCAACGCAGTTCCCGAGAGGGCTACCTGCGCTGCAATTCAGTTTCTCTGTGTAACAGGTGCGCTGATCAGCCTAGCCCTGTGCAGCTGAGGTTCTTTGCTTCATTTTTTCAGTTTTGTCTCTGATTTTGCAGCATGTGATCAGTGTGTGTCTATTTAAAAACCCCTTTTCTTTTCCTTAATTCCGCCTCCTTTGTACAAAAATACTGGAGATGTTCTTTGTGTTTTTGTTACATCATTTATAGTTTTCCATTGAAAGAGTAGAATAGTCATACTGTCGTCCTTGGATTTAGATCTGTCGTAAGCGTCGATTTTGATCTTAGGAGAAAGTTTGTTTGCTGTTGACAGTTGATTATGCTTTTACTTTTGCCTTTGGTTTGAATTTGTCAATTTCTAGTGTCGAAACGAGTGTTTATTTCAAAATCATAAAGTGTCGTAATCTTCTCTACCTTTTGATTTCGAAAAGAAGCTTGTTTGTGTTGTTCACTTGAAAGCAAATTCAGATTTGTACATCAACTTTCTTTTTAGGCATCAATATTAAGAAAGTGAAAAAAAATACATGCATATGTGCATTTGCATATTGATAGTCTGTTTGGCTTGATTTAGGAAAAGTGCATCTACAGTGTGCTCTTTGCTCTTTGAGAGAAGATTGTGTCTTTCTTTTCCCCTTGTAGCTAGGATTTTCATTGCTGAAAAGAGATAAAAGCTTGCTTATCATCTTTAGATTGTATTTTAGGAATTACATCTACATCTCGTGGTGATCCCAAAAGGCAAACTTCTAAGAAAGATCAACTTAAAATAAATTGAATGAATCTAACAACGCTTTGGAACTTAACGCACAACATTTAGAGGTCTAGGCTAGAGACGTATTCCGGCGTCGTAAAGCCTGGTAACTGTTGTCCTCACTGATGGTTGGGTGATTCCTCCACTTTGAGACGATAAGTGCCAGTATGGACTTGTGCTCCCACGTACCGTCGAGTATATATTGGGAGACCCCTATAGGCTTAAAACCTTTTATCCATAGGAAGTCGTGTCGGCCGCCCTACTGATCGCAATGCACCGAACACAGCATTCGGGAAGATTGACTACCGTACTGTAAAAATTATTCTGCAATTTTGCGATTGGTTTGGTACTCCCTCTACCTAGATCTCCAGAGCAGTCCCTTTCATTCCTTTTCAGACTCCTTAACGGAAAAGGTCCATCTGAGCACTTTTCACTTCAGGCTCATTAAAAATCGAAGGAGACTAGAGTCATCTTTTGTTTTTTCTCGACTCTTTAAAATTGAAAAAACAAGTTGTGTCAAAGCGTCTTAAAATTTATTTTAAATGGAATATTCACCCCTTTTTCCTACGTTGATCTTAGGTTGAGAAAATGGAGTCTACCAACCAAGGAATTCCCCTTGGTGGAAATCCTAGTCCCCTCTCCTCTTGGGGAGATGTTAGTGCACCCCATATGGCCACATTGTCGCTTCCAGGACTGACAATTGGCTTGCCAGTCTGGCTCTTCTCAACCAATGTCGTTCAGAACACCACTATTTTTGAACAATCGAATCAGCAATTAGACGAGTCCAGAGTTGCCCACCAACCTTCTACTTCCTCTAATTCTTCCTCTCCTCCTTCCTCTTCGCTTTATGGGACTGGCAAAGCCAAAAGTCAAGTTCCTAAGGAGAAGAAGGAGAAGAAGAAGAAAGAGAAAAAGAAGAAGGAGCCAAAGGCGAATGGTGGAAAACGAGTGTCGTCTAATGAAAATCCACACACTGCACCGACCAGGCCTAAATCGCCATGTGTCATTTGCAAAGGAGACCACTTTCACAGAGATTGTCCTTGCATCCCCCGGATACTAAGGGACTGGTCTCCTCGTTTGCACAATCCGGTGTCATCAACCTCTGATGATCATGTTGAAAACACACCGTCAACTAGCGAAAGTGAAGCCCCAGGACAAAAAGGGAAAGCTAGATTTCCCTGTAAATTGTGTGAAGGCAATCATGCCGTCCACCGTTGTCCCTTCTTAGATGAAGCGAAAAAGAGTTTTGGATGATCGTCCGGTTTCACCGTTGCGACTTCCTCCTGGATATAAAAAACTCTTGCCGAGTTTATCGCTAGTTGAGAATCCAGCTGGCCCGCTCAAGTGGTCGGTTGAAGCGCCTATCGTCGAAGATAAACCATCTGAATATATACCAGACGAAAGTCAAAAGGTCGAGGCGGCAGTGGACCCGATCTTGCCTTCAGAGGTTTTATCTTTGGATGATACAGTCACTGAAGAGAACAAGGATGACACCATCCAAATTCTCTTCATCAACACAGACTCTGATGAACATGGGGGCAATCTACCCGTTCCCTTACCACAGGAGGGAAGTTCGTCAGAGCCATACCCGGCTGTCTAGTCGGTCCCACCTCCAAGCAACCTAGTTGTCTCCTTCGACTGGAATCAACTAGGCAGACCCCGTTTACCAGCAAGCATACCATTCCGAATTATCGTTCAAATATATAGAATGGTCATGGATGGTACCATCATAGATGAGGGGGCTTCTGTGAGTATCCTTTCCTCTACTGCTTGGAAAGCGCTTGGTTCGCCATCGCTTTTGCCTGAGATGAGAAATCTGACAAGCTTTGATAAAGGAACCAGTCGACCTTTAGGGATCCTTCCCAATGTGCCCATAACATTGAGAGGGAAGACAGTTCAAATGAACGTAATGGTAGTTCAAGGACCCTTGGATTATAACCTACTCCTTGGACGAGACTATATTTAATGCATGGGAGCCATCGTCTCCTCACTCTTTAGAGTAATGTGTTTTCCGAACGAAGGAAGAGTGGTCAAGCTCGTGGACCAGCTTTCATTTCCCGGATCACACATCGCAAATAGTCATATACCATCCCTAAATGGTCTATTCACGTAAGAAATGTCTCAATCACCATTCCGTCCTCCCGATGAGCGCGATTAATTCGGAGGGATATGACTGAAACCCAGGGGGAATGCGTCCTGGCCTGCTTCGGCAGGAAAACTTCGGGTATAGAGTAGGTTTCCGCGGGAGAATATGACTAGTCTGTGCCCCGTCCGTGATTGGAAGAGGGGTTATTCTAGAATAAGATTCTTTTGTCAAAGTTATGTGAGTTGGCGGGCATCGTCGCTCACCTTTGTTTATCTCGGTAGACATCGCCGAAGAGTTGTTTTGTTTACGCTGTAAATAAGACAATCTTTGGGTAACCTGTAAGAGGTAGTACCCTTCCTGATAAAACGAATGTTTTGTCAGCTCGAATAAAGGGTGACCCTTCCTGATAAAACGAATGTTTTGTCAGCTCGAATAGAGGGAGACCTCGAAACTCTGTTTTATACCTGGGGGCATGCAAACCTTTTGGAGTGCAAGCGAGGGGCGGGGATTTATTTTTTTAATTTTTAGGACCTCTAGCCCTTTAAACTCGTAGGATTAGTCGTCACCTAACTTGCATAAAGAAAGGATGTGGGGCAAAATCTAAAAGTTGCCGTTTTATATGAGACATTCTTATCTTATGACTGGATTATTCGAGCAGTTTTAGCACATAGTTCAAGCTCGTTAAAAAATAAACATAAGACATGAGCGAGTGTTTCCACCCACGTTTAAGCTCATTAAAAAATGAACTATTCCCCGGTAAATAACCACCGTGAATGAAGATTTCAGCCATTAAGGCCTTGGTCGTGTTTGCACCGTCACCTCCACTTTTCCATTGGCCGATCATTCACCTCCATTTGATTGTTTACCCATTTTGAGGAACAGCTACGAAGAGTGATTTCACTAGCCATCCTTGTGACACTGTCGTGATTAGAAAATTCCAACCATTACCTGGAATCAGCTGCTACCCATTTTATCACTCGTTCCTCAAAAGACGAGTCTTCTTTAATCTCTTTTCAACTGACTCGTAAAATATGAAAAGATTGCCGAGTTTTGGCCTTCCAGCTCGTTAAAGCGACTGGAAGTGCTATCCCTCCTCTAGATTTTAATCTTTTTGGACCTGAGGGATTATTGCACAAAAAGATCGAGCGCTTGTTTTGTTCGGCTCGTTAAAACTATCGAAAATTCATCCCTTCTGTATTGTTTTATACTTTTTCGGACTTAAGGGATTAGATGACGAAAAAGGAATTTCAGAGTTACCTTTACGTACCTTTTCAGACTCTCTAAAAATGAAAAGGACCGATTTATCTTTGTCGTTAAACTCGTTAAAAAGATTAATAGCGACAAACTTGTCTTTAGACGAGAACGAGTTTCACTATCGCTAGGCTCGTTAAAACATAGCGATGGGTTTTCCCGAAGGGCAAATTATAGAACAAGCATATGTTATCCTCCTCAAGCTTGACAAAAATAAAGAGGTACTGGTCAGCAATGACTGGGGAAAAATTGGGAAGAAACTCAAAGAATCTTTATTGGTAGCAAGTCGCTCTTGAACATGACACTTCCATTCCGTGCCTGAGTCGGGTTGGGTTGTTTCATTCACCGGTCACATCACCATGGTCACACCATACCATCCACATTTTGGGTAAATGCTACCAATCCATCACATAAGTGTCGCCGACATGTTCAAGAGAAGTCACCCGTGTCCCATCCACTACCATACATTATACTTCATTCCTTCATGACCGCCATCCTGAACCATATATCATCAGATCATTTTCACCTCCATCAAAATCATTTGCTCCGTTCCATGTCATTGATGTGGGATTCATCAAGGCCCTTCTTTGATGGATCACTTCTTGTCGACATCAGCTCATTATCCAAGAAGTTGATCTAGGAACACCCCATTCAGTACTTTGAAGCTTGCATGCCTCAATGGCAAGTTTCTCACTTCCGGCGACAGGTATACATCAATGACCTTCGACCGAAAGATTTTGCGTGGTGTTCGACGCCAATTCCTTTATTCACACCACGTGAATTGTATTGCAGTACCTTGAGGGTCATCATCCTTATCGGTGATTCCTCTCGCGCTTGTTAACAGTTTACATCATCGACTGGTAATCAAGCGATGTCTTTCCATGTTCGACTTCAAAACATTTCTCACATGGATCGACTTGTACTTCGAGTGAAGATCGGACGAGATTGAAGACCCCGGATCTAGTTTCATCCATCCGGGCTGCGATATATATTCAGGAAAAATCATTGCAGCACAGATAATCATCCTACCAAAAGGATGATGACTTCATCAGAATCATCAGTCTACCATCAGACGATTGTCTGTCCTGTGTACATAAAAATGAATTTATAAAGCTGAGCATGGGAATGCCCACCTCAGCTAGATCATGAAAACAGTATGAAGATAATGTGTTGTATTGTATCTTATTACAGGTCTCCTCCCAGCATTCAAAGAACTTCGGATCCTCCTAATAAAGCATTTCACCCGATAAATGGCCTCATACTTTAGGGGGCAACTGTTATAGACTTTTTTGTGCCTTACAGCTCTAAGCATGAAATGTCCATAAACCAAGGGATCCTAAGTCCCTAAAAGTGTTGTTCCTGCCCCTAGAGGAACAAGGTCAACCAATTACAGCTTCTCCCAGAAGTTCTCCTCCAGAAACTGCTCAGAATCAGTCAAATAAGGATCATTTCAGCTGCTCCACTAGCTAGCTGCGTTGCATAGCACCCCAGTACACTAGCTAGGTGTGTTGCAACGCACCTAAATGCACTACCAGGGTGCACTGAGCGGGAAATGACAAATGGCAGTGTCATTCCGCGAGGTGGACAGACAATGGAAGCTTCCAAATCTTCCCCAATGACACTTGCCTCACTGAGTTCGACCAAGGATGAGTAAGAGGCTCTCAGTCTCCAAGTGGAAGCAAGAACTGACAAAGAGAAGCCACTAGTCAAATCATAAGCTGACTCATCCTCTTTGCATACATCTATATATGGATCCCTCATCCCAGAGATCCAGAGAGGCTGGAATTTTGTACATTGCAGAGAATTGTTGTTGTTTTTGAGATAGAGATCAGTGTATTGGGTGATTTATGCTTTGTTGGAGGTGAAGAGGGGATTCCTTTGCTGGGGGTTGATGCTGGATCAGGAATCATCGGTTGTAACTCCTATTGGACCTTCTTGTTATATCAATAAAACTATTTGAGTTTCTCCTACATGCTTGTGTATCAGTGATGTTTTGTTATATTTGCATGTTTAGCTTAAATCTGATCCTAAGCTATTTATGAATATAAATCCATGTCTTTGTGTAGTTTTCCTCTTCTATGATCTTGCAGGAACTTGGTGAAGTTGGGCAAGTGAGGGAGCAGGTAGCTGGAAGCTATCAAAGAGGAGAGAGATTGGATCAAAGGACTAGCGCAAGACACAGGTTGGTTCATCCTATTCCTCTTCGTTTATAGTTCATAAAGAAGAATACGAAAGTAGTTTTCCTTGTTTTTTTCTAAGGTACTGTCACACCTTAGTGGGATAGGGGCGTTCTGAGTAGACACTTTTCCCGTTAACAGGAGGGGAGATATAGAATCCCCCCTACACCTCCCTTCATGGGATTTCTTTGTGAAGCTCTAACAAATTGTGCATAGGGGAGAGACTTGTTTATTACATCTCCTTTAAGTTCATGTCTGATTTGATTTTCCTTGAACTTTGGGTAAGCATTAATGACATTGAGAGATTGAATTGTACATTTGAGAGGAAGAGTCTCCCTTCATTCAAATAATCTTAGACTCCTATCAAGCCATCCACTCCACCCAAGCTTTGTCTAGGGGAATGGATATGATCTTCTTTGTGTCCTTTTTGGAATATCAATATCTAGGGGCATCTTCCACATCTCTTTTGTCCCATACATTTTTCTTCCCTTTCATGCACTCCACTTCTTTCCAAACCTATTTACTGAAGGGACAAGTCATAATTAGATTTGTTAAGTTTTAAACTACTTATTTACATAAAATACACCAACATGGACCATTAAAATTATTTGTCTAAAGAACCCCCCATGTAAGAGCTTTATTTTTAAAATCAATGACACTTCAATCCCAAATAATTCTCCACCACCCATGCTATTGTCCATTTATACATTCCTCATCAAATACTCTATATCTATTCCAGGAGGATCTAAAAAGACCCAAAATTTGAAGTCCTAAAATCTCAGTGAAACTAAAACCAAGTCATAGAGATCGACAATATCTTTCCAACGACGCAAGCAGAACCTCTGTAACAGCCCAGGTGATAATTATGTGTAACAAAAGTTAAAAACAATAACCATGGTTGATGGGAAACTTATTCCAAGATGAATGTTGGGAAGGACATCCTAGGGGGTGTTCATTTGGTTGTTTATGCATAAGGAAATTATAAAAGGCAGTGGATAATGCTTTGGAAAGGAAAAATGGTATTTTTGGCACATTTATTTATGAAAATAATGGAAATTAGGAGAAAAGGGAGGTGAAAGGTCACTGATTTCATGTGAGGAGGAAAATGAATGAAAATAATGTAAAATGAATAAATTAGAGGCCTCATTTATAAAAAAATTATTGAGGATCAGTTGGTAACATTTTGTCAGTTGAGTTTTGGAGCTCTCTCATTATTCTCTCTCTCTCTCATACTCTTGGACACTTTAGAGTTTTCTTGGAGAATTTTGGCATTGGAGCAAGAAAGGAAAAGAAGGCAAGAGGAAGCAAAGATCAAACATGGAAAGGCAGGATTAAGCAACTACAATAGGATTCATTGCAATTATCGACTTGCATGTGTATTTTCATTTCTAGATTTTTCATGCATGGTATTGCATGTGGTTCTTTTCTATCATGGCATGGGTTTTTCTAGGTGTCACAGTGTTTTCAGCCTAGCCTTTCCATTTTTGGATAGCCATGGTGTGATGGTTTTCTCATATTTTGGTTGAGCTAGATTTCCAGAAGAATTCGAAGCTGAGTGAGGTGGATCTCTGAAATGATAGAACACATGGCCTAGTAACCCCTGAGCTGGACTATGGGTTGTGGTAAAGCTGGATTTTGTATTGCCTCGGATGGCGTATGAATCCTTGTCAGTGATTGGCGAGATATATGATAAATCCTAGAGGTGGTTTTCTCTTCGTTGGGCCTAGTAATCCCAAGTTGGGATATGTAGTAAATCTTGGAGAGTGGGTCTCGGTTTACGGCCTAGTGATCTAGGTTTGGATTGAGCTAAAGCTTGAGAGACTAGGAGATAGGAAAACTCCTCATGGTGTAGGTAAAGCCTATTATGATGTGTTGATTATGTTGGCCTAGTGATCTAGGATGAATTACATTAAAGCCTAGTTTATGTTGATGAGGGTGAGGTGGCTTAGCCTCGGTATGCCCTGGTTGGTTCTTTTGGTTTTAGTCCCACATTCATTCTTGGAATATGGCATGGGGGTGAATTGTTGAAGAGAAATTTGGCTCATCAGTTCTATGGTCAAGTGGAATGTGGTAGTCCCATCTTCGGTTGGTTTATTGCATTCATTAATGAGAAGTTCATTCCCTTGATTTATATGTGAAAATGTATTGATATATATGTGGATTTTGATGGTTGATATGTTTATGGTAATTATGTTCCTATTATGTTGGTTATATGTATATTTTATGACAACAACTATATATGGCTCTCAACATGGTTTTACTTGTAAATGAATGGATAGTTCATCTATGGCTTAATAGATGATAATGCAGTAAATGACATGAGGGAACAATGGTTCATAGTGATTCTCAGATAAGTATGAGATCCCTACACTTAATTCTATTATTTACACCTGTAGGTTACATGTTGATGACTTGTTTGACGAAATTCATGTCATGGCTAGTAGGGATTTGGTTATGGACTTGTTCAACTTATTTCTTTTGCATTATTGTTTCCCTATACTTTTACTGACTTCAAGCTATCACTCCATTTTGGGCAGTGGCTTGGGCTCTGGGCCTGAAAAAGTGGCTTAAATCCTGGAGTCACTAGCATAGAACTAAAAACTTTGGTCTCTATCCGCTAGCATGCAAGCCTATGAGAGTGACTTTAGGTTGTTGGTCACTCCCTTGCCCATAGCATGACAGGAATATGGCCTACGAGATCCAGAATAGTAGTGAGACCCAAGGAAAAGTTATCCGAGTGGTTGACTTGTCTCCTGAGGGTTTTGTTGATGATGTTGGATGATTGTGTCTGATGTTTCTATCGATTCCACTTCCTTAAGGTTACATAGGAGGTCGAATTTGATCATAGTAGTCTCTCATCTCATGTTTAGCCCGGTCAGCATGGTTACTTGGGTGGATGTGGGAGGAGGTTGTTACAGAGTGGTATTGTTGTTGGGAAAAGTATCCAATACGGAATGACCCTATCCCACTCTAAGGGTGATAGTACCTCAGCAACAATCAAAGCAAAGCTATTTGAGATTACTTCTTTATGAGATGTAAGAGAGGGGAGAAAGAGATCCACTAACCGATGTCTTCCGCTAATGATTGATCCAATCTTCTCTCTTTGCTGCTTGCTCCCAGCTCCTTGCTCTTTCACTGGCCCAGCTACACCAAGATCCTGCAAAATGGCAAGAGAGGGAAACTACAAGAAGCATACATTCATAATTGATTCAAGGATTAGAATAAATCAAATATACAAGTATCAATACACCATTGAGACACATGCATATAGAAGAACTTCAAATGCTTTATTAATGGAAGAAGTAAAGTTCAGGAAGTGATACAACCATAAAGGGCCCAATCCAGCATCACCTCCCAGCAGAAAGAAATCTCCTCTTCACCTCCTTCAAGCAAATCACCCAATAGTTCTATACTCAAACCAACAGCACTTCCTTACATTCACCAGATTCCAGCCTCCCTAGACCTCATGAGAGAGCTCTATATATAGGAGTTTTGGAGAAAGGATGAGTTAGCTTGAGGCTGGCATGAAGCTGACTAGTGTCCTCTCCCACTTCAGTTATTCTTCAGTTCTTGAGTCCACTTGGAGGTTCTTGCTTCCACTTGGAGATCTAGACCCTCTTACTCATCATTAGGCGAATTCCCTGATCCAAGTGTCATTTTGGAAGCTTCCTGGGCATTGACACCTTGAGGAATGACTGTGCCACTTGGCCAATCTCGCCCAGCGCAGGTAGCTATCTTTACAGCTGACATTCAGCGCAGGTACAGAGTGGAGCAGTTGACATTCAGCGCAGATGCTCAGTGGAGCAGTTGACATGATCCAGAATTAGCTTGTTTTTGAGTGTTTTCAGGTGGAGAACTGATATTTAGTGCTGTGGTTTGCTGACCTTGTTCCTCTAGGGGTAGGAACAACATGTTTAGGGACTTTGGATCCCTTAGATTATTGACATTTCATGCTTCATGCTGTAAGGCACAAAAATGTCTATAACAGTTGCCCCCTAAAGTATGAGGTCGTTTATCGGGTGAAATGCTTTATCAGGAGGATCCGAAGTTCATTCAATTACTGAGAGGTGACCTGTAACAAAATACAATACAATACATTATTTTTCATTCTGCTTTCATGATCTAGCTGAGGCGGGCATTCCCATCCTCAGCTTTATAAATTCATTTTGGTACATAGAACAGACGATCGTCTGATGGTAGACTGATAATTCTCTGCTGAAATTATCATCCTTTGAGTAGGATGATCATCTGCTGCAATGATGTACATATCAAATGTCTTTATATTTCCTGAATATATATCGCAGCCCAGATGGATGAAACTAGATCCGGGGTCTTCAAACTCGTTCGATCTTCACTCTAAGTACAAGTCGATCCATGTGAGAATTACGCTGAAGTCGAACATGGAAAGACATCGCTTGATTACCGGTCAATAATGTAAACCGTTAACAAGCGCGAGAGGAATCACCGATAATGATAATGACCCTCAAGGTACTGCAGTACAATTCACGTGGTGTGAATATAGGACTTGGCGTCGAACACCACGCAAAATCTTATGGTCGAAGGTCATTGATGTATACCTGTCGCCGGAAGTGAGAAACTTGCCATTGAGTCATGCAAGCTTCAAAGTACTGAGGGGGGTGTTCCTAGATCAACTTCTTGGATAATGAGCTGAAGTCGACAAGAAGTGATCCGTCAAAGGAGGGCCTTAATGAATCCCACATCAGTGACACGGAACGGAGCTAATGATTTTAGTGGAGGTGAAAACAATCTGTGAAATATGATTCAGGGTGGCGATCATGGGTGGATGAAGGATAATGTATGGCAGTGGATGGGACACGGTTGACTCTTTCTGAACAACATCTCTTGAACATATAACGACACTGATGCGATGGATCGGTAGCATTACCCCAAATGTGGATGGTTTGGCGAGGACCATGGTGATGAGACCGGTGAATGAAACAACCCAACCCGATGTGATACGGAGGAAAAGTGTCATGTTCAAGAGCGACTTGCTACCATTAAAGCTTTGAGGTTCTCCCAATTTTTCCCCAGTCATTTCTGACCAGTACCTCTTTATTTTTGTCAAGCTTAAGGAGGATAACATATGCTTGTTCTATAACCTGCCCTTCGGGCAAGCCCATCGCTATGTTTTAACGAGCCTAGCGATAGGGAAACTCGTTCTCGTCTAAAGACAAGTTTGTCGCTATTTAATCATTTTAACGAGTCTAACGACAAGGAAAACTCGGCCCTTTTCATTTTTAGAGAGTCTGAAAAGGTACAGAAAGTTAACTCCAAAATTCCTTTTTCGTCATCTAATCCCTTGAGTCCGAAAAAGTATAAAACAATACAGAAGGGATGAGTTTTCGATAACTTTAACGAGCCGAATAAAACAAGCGCTCGACCTTTTTGTGCAATAATCCCTCAGGTCCAAAAAGATTAAAATCTAGAGGAGGGATAGCTCTTCCGGTCCTTTTAACGAGCTGGAAGGCCAAAACTCGGCAAACTTTTCATATTTTACGAGTCAGGAGAAAAGAGCTCAAAGAAGACTCGTCTTTTGAGGAACGAGTGATAAACAGGGATAGCAGCAGATTCCAGGTACAGGTTGGAATTTTCCAATCACGGCAGTGTCACAAGGATGGCTAAGTGAAATCACTCTTCGCAGCTGTTCCTCAAAATAGGTAAACAATCATATGGAGGTGAACGATTGGCCAAATGGAATGGAGGTGGCGGGTGAAAACACGACCAAGGCTTTTTATGGCTAATAAATTTACGATCACAATGGTTATTTACCGGAATAGGTTCATTTTTTAATGAGCTTAAACTCTGGAGGAAACTCTTGCTCAATCTTATGTTTATTTTTTAACGAGCATGAACTATGTGCTAAAACTGCTCGGATCTTCGCTTTTCTATTTTTTAACGAGCATAAATTCCGCGGTAAAACTGCTCGAAATACCAGTCATAAGATAAGAAATGTCTCCTGTAAGATTCCATTTTTTATAGAGCTCGCACCTCACATAAGCTATGCTCCCTCTCATCCTTTCTTTATGCAAGTTCGGAAACGGCTAATCCAAAAAACAGATAAATAATCGCTCCTAGCTTGCACTCCAAAAGGTTTGCATGCCCCCAGGTATAAAATACAATTTCAAGGCTGCCCCTCCTCTCCCCCACTTCTGCTTTTCTTTGGGTGTTCACAGCTACTTGTCGTCTTGCTAGTCTAATGTTAACGATACTTGTCTTCTCGTTATTCTTAACGGGTCTTACGCGGTACTTGTCTTCCCGTCGGCCCAACTTTTGACAGCTCTTTGCAAGATCGCAAGAGAACAACTACTTGCGATAAGAGAGCAGCTACTTGCGACAAGAGAAGAACACTACTCAAAGATAAAACATTGGTGTTATTGAGGGAGGCTTGCCTCTTTCTGGTTACCCAAAGATTGTTTTGTTAACACCATCAAACGAAAACATTTCCTCGGCACTGTCTACCGAAGTAGACAATGGTGAATGACCTTTGTCAAACAAGTAACCTTAACAAAAGAATCCTGTTCTAGAACAACCCCTCTTCCATCCACGGACGGGGTACGGACTAGTCATATTCCTTCGCGGAAATTCTACCTCATACCCAAGGTTTCCTCTGCCCGAAGCAGACCAGGATGCCTGCCCCCTGGGTTCCAGTCCCATCTTTCCGAATCACTCGCACTCATCGGGAAGGAGGACTGGGGGTGGAGACATTTCTTGGGTGAATAGACCATTGAGGGTTGGTATGTGACTATTTGCGATGCGTGATCCCGGAAATGAAAGTTGGTCTACAAGCTTGACCATTCTTCCTTCGTGTGGAAAACACATTACTCTAAAGATTGAGGAGACTATAGCTCCCATGCAATATATATAGTCTCGTCTAAGGAGTAGGTTATAATCCAAGGGTCCTTGAACGACCATCACGTTCATTTGAACGGTCTTCCCTTTCAATGTAACAGGTACATTGGGGAGGATCCCTAATGGTCGACTGGTTCCTTTATCAAAACCCGAGAGATTTCTTATCTCAGGCAAAAGCTCCGGGGAACCCAGTGCTTTCCAAGCAATAGAGGAAAGGATACTCACAGATGCCCCTTCATCAATGATAGTTCCAGCCATTACCATTCTGTAGATTTGGACTATGATTCTGAATGGTATACTGGCTGGTAACCGGGGTCTGCCTAGTTGGTTCCAATCAAAGGATACAACTAGGTTGCTTGGTGGTGGGACCGAATATACGGCCGGATATGACCCTGACGATGTTCCTTCCTGCGATAAAGGAATGGGCGCATTGCCCTGATGCTCATTAGAGTCGGTGTTGATGAAAAGAATCTGGATGGTGTCATCCTTATTCTCTTCAGTGAGGGTGTCATTTGAAGATGAATCTTCAGTGACGGTGTCATTTGAGGATGAAACCTCTAAAGGAAGAACCGGGTCAACTGCCGTATCGACCTTTAGACTTTCGTCTGGTCTGGATTCAGTAGGTTCATTTTCAATGACTGACGCTTCAGCTGACCACTTGAGCGGGCCAACTGTATTTTCAACCAACGAAGGACTTGGCACGAGTTTTTTGTATCCAGGAGGAAGTCTCAACGGTGAAACCGGGCGGTCTTCCAAAACTCTCTTCGCTTCGTCTAAGAAGGGACAACGGTGGATGGCGTGATCGCCTTTACACAGTTTGCAGGGGGATCTTGCTCCCCCCCTTTGTCTTGAACCTTCACTTTCGCTGGTTGACGGTAAGCATTCAACATGGCTATCAGAGGTTGATGCTCCCGAATTGTGCAAACGAGGGGACCAGTCCCTTAGTATCCGGGGAATACAGGGACAATCTCTATGGAAGTGGTCTCCTCTACATATGACACATGGCGATTTAGGCCCGGTCTGTGCTGTGTATGGATTTTTGTCAGATGTCTTTTGCTTGCCCCTAGTCGCCTTAGACTCCTTCTTCTTCTTCTCTCTCTCCTTCTTCTCCTTCTTTTTCATGGGAGCTTGGCTTTTGCCGACTCTACCTTGCGAAGATGAAGGATTGGAGGAAGAGTTATAGGAAGTTGAAGGCTGGTGGGCAGCTCTAGACTGATCTAACTGTTGACTCGACTGTTTAGGAACCATGGTGTTCTGAACTACATTGGTTGAGAACAGCCAAATAGGCAGGCCAATTGTCAGTCCTGGAAGCGACAATGTGGCCATGTGGGGCGCACCAACTTCTCCCCAAGAGGAGAAAGGACTAGGATTTCCATCATGTGGAATTCCTTGGTTGGGACGTTCCATGTTCTCAACCTACAGATCAACGCGGGAATAGGAGGTGATTATGTTCCGTTTAAAATAAATTTTATAACGACGCTTTAGACACAACTTGCTTTTTCACTTTTTAAGAGTCGAGAAAAAGCTAAAGATGACTCTAGTCTCCTTCGATGTTTTAACGAACCCGGAGTGACAAATGCTCGGATGGACTTTTTCAGTTATAGAGTTTGAAAAAGGCCAAAAGAAACTACTCTGGAGTTCTAGGCAGAGGGTGTGCCAAACTTTTCACAAAACCACAGAATACATTTTACGGTACGAGTGGTCGATCTTCGTGAATGCTGTGTTCACTGCATTGCGATCAGTAGGGCGGCCGACACGATTTCCTATGGATAAAGGCTTTGTTCCTATAGGGTTCTCCCAATATATACGCGACGGTACGTGGGAGCACAAGTCCGTATTGATACTTATCGCTTCACCGTGGAGGAATCACCCAACCACTCAACGCTAAGATATCACGTTTAACGACGCCGGAACATGTCTCTAGCTTAGACCTCTATGTGTTTGTGTTATGTTTCAATGTGTTGTTATGTAAATTCAATTTATTTTAAGGTTGATCTTGTTTAGCAGTTTGCCTTTATGGATCACCACGAGATGTATAGTAACACTCCTAAATGCAGTCTAAGATGATAAGCAAGCTTTTCAATCTTTCAACTTTGAAAATCTTAACTACTGAGGGAAAAGAAAGACAACATCTTTTCACACAGATCATAGAGCACACACTAATGCATTTTTTTCCTAAATCAACATGCAAACTGTCATAATGCACATGCACAATGCAAGTATTTCTTTTCTCTTTCTTAATGTTTGTGCGATACAAAAAGAAAGCTGTTGTATAACTTTGAATTCAATTTCAAGTGAAAGCAAACAAGCTTGTCCAAAATCAAAAGACACCTTAAGATTTACTTGTTTCGACACTAGAAATATATAAATTCAAACCATATGACGAAAGCAAAAGCTCAATCAGCTATGAACAACAAATAAACTAACTCTTAAGATCAAAACGACACTTATCACAGGTCTAGATCTAAGAGGCCACAGCAAGACTAGTTCACTTTTCGTTATGGGAAACTGCAAATGATACAAGAAATACACAAAGAACAAACACAGTTTCTTTATACAACCGAGGCAGAATAGTGGCAAGGAAAGTTGGTTTCAGATAGGTACATTGACTGGTAACAGGCTGCAAAAACAAGGGTGAAAACAGGGCAATGAACAGCAGGGAACCCCAGTAGCACTAGGCAAGACTGGTTCAGCGCAGGTGGTACACTGTCAGTTTGACATTCAGCGCAGGTAGCCCCTTCGGGAACTGCGCTGAAATGCAGACAGCCTTCACACAGCCTGCACTGAAGAACGAAACTTTCGTTTCTCTTGGTTTCCGAGTCACAGATTGCTCAAAAATTCACAGTTTTTGGCCAAATCAGAAGCTATCAGTCAAGTACACACTAAGGGATGAAAAGGAGGATGAAAAGCTATCACTAAGAGCTATTTAGAGTCCTTGTGGATCAGCTCTTCAAATCATAAACTTGCCCAGCAACTGAGCTAGAGTAGCTGCCCTCTACTTTGCATTTGAAGAATCCAAATGCAGTTCGATTCGGTACTCCCTTTGTTTATGAAATGAATAGCAAAAAACACAAACAACCAACAAGATACGATCCCCAGCGGAGTCGCCAATTTGTTGTTGGGAAAAGTATCCAATACGGAATGACCCTATCCCACTCTAAGGGTGATAGTACCTCAGCAACAATCAAAGCAAAGCTATTTGAGATTACTTCTTTATGAGATGTAAGAGAGGGGAGAAAGAGATCCACTAACCGATGTCTTCCGCTAATGATTGATCCAATCTTCTCTCTTTGCTGCTTGCTCCCAGCTCCTTGCTCTTTCACTGGCCCAGCTACACCAAGATCCTGCAAAATGGCAAGAGAGGGAAACTACAAGAAGCATACATTCATAATTGATTCAAGGATTAGAATAAATCAAATATACAAGTATCAATACACCATTGAGACACATGCATATAGAAGAACTTCAAATGCTTTATTAATGGAAGAAGTAAAGTTGAGGAAGTGATACAACCACAAAGGGCCCAATCCAGCATCACCTCCCAGCAGAAAGAAATCTCCTCTTCACCTCCTTCAAGCAAATCACCCAATATTTCTATACTCAAACCAACAGCACTTCCTTACATTCACCAGATTCCAGCCTCCCTAGACCTCATGAGAGAGCTCTATATATAGGAGTTTTGGAGAAAGGATGAGTCAGCTTGAGGCTGGCATGAAGCTGACTAGTGTCCTCTCCCACTTCAGTTATTCTTCAGTTCTTGAGTCCACTTGGAGGTTCTTGCTTCCACTTGGAGATCTAGACCCTCTTACTCATCATTAGGCGAATTCCCTGATCCAAGTGTCATTTTGGAAGCTTCCTGGGCATTGACACCTTGAGGAATGACTGTGCCACTTGGCCAATCTCAGGTAGCCTTATTTACAGCTGACATTCAGCGCAGGTATAGAGTGGAGCAGTTGACATTCAGCACAGATGCTCAGTGGAGCAGTTGACATGATCCAGAATTAGCTTGTTTTTGAGTGTTTTCAGGTGGAGAACTGATATTTAGTGCTGTGGTTTGCTGACCTTGTTCCTCTAGGGGTAGGAACAACATGTTTAGGGACTTTGGATCCCTTAGATTATTGACATTTCATGCTTCATGTTGTAAGGCACAAAAATGTCTATAACAGGTATCAAAGCATGGTTCACCTCTCAAACTAGATGGGTGGTGTGTGTTGGTCATGCATGCATGTCAATTGCATGTGTGTCTCTTACACTTGCATTTTATGTGCTTGTTGCATTTTCTTGATGATGGTTTTGGTTGTAGTAAGGTTGTCATGAGGAACTTGATATCGATTTTGTGAAATGTATTTTTCATGAGTATGTGACTAGTTGCATATGGATTATATGTCACTTACATGTTGATTTTATGTCGCCTACTTACATCTTTGTATGTTAGGTTACATTCTTGAATACGTTGATTAAATGTATCAATCCTGTAGGTTGATTACAAGAATTGATCACTTATGCTCGACTACATGCATCTATGCCCATGTGTAGTTGATTTGGTATTGCTTATGCATGTTGATGGTTTCATGTGGCAATGTGTTCAATGGAGTGATGGTTGTTGTCATGCATGAGGTCATAGCATGCATTGTTTATATGGCCTTGCATTGATGACTGGACCCTAACTAGAGTGATGTTTAGATGTTGATACATTTATTTGTGAATGTATATATGTTGTTATGTTTATGTTATACATGTATCACACTGATTTTGTGATATTATAGACAATGTATCCTCCCCTATATACACAGAGGTATGTTTATTTATTGTTATTTGGTTTATCTGACATATTATGCACTGTAGGAAAGAGATCAAATGGCAAGCAAGATGGTTGACTACAAAGACTCTCCCTATGAAACTGAAGAGAAGTATGGTGTTGGGAACTCTTCCGTTTTGGTAGTTACATTGAGAAGTTTGAAGCAAGAGATAAGTAGTGGTAAAGCAGATCATTACTGGATCAAACAGGCATAAGAGAAGAAAGTAGAGATTAATGTTATACTTCTTCAAAGTTTGTTAGAATTTGAGAGGCAAGGTCCGCTTCTGATCATCTATGGACAAGAGGATAGAACTAATGGGGCATATGGAAGTAAGTCTCCTAGTAGACACAAGTCAGATAGATTTGGCACAGTGAGAGATGGAAGGTTGATGGACACTCCAGATAGGAGGGGTGATGAGTACAGGTACTATCCTAGTTCTGGTTCTGGTAGACATCATGATCGTCATCGATATCATCCTTATAGGAGGAATGATAGGGGATACTTGCCGGATTAATTCAAGAAATAAAAACCACCTACTTTTGACGGAGATATGAAGAATTCGGAAGATGTAGAGGCTTCGATACTTGGGATGAACAAATTCTTTGAGTTGTGTGAGTACAAAGATAACATGAAGCCCAAAATAGATATCTTCAGCTTGAAAGGTAAAGCAAACATCTAGTGGGAAGATGTTAAGCGGTTCAAAGACATCAGGAGAGATGACTTGAGTTGGAGGGAACTCAAGAGGATTTTAAGGAAGAAACACTTGTCAGAGAGGTACTACAACAGTAAGGCTAAAGAATTCTATGAGCTAAAGATGGGATCAATGACAAATGAAGATTACACGACCACGTTTCTGGAACTATTGATGTATGCACCGTACCTTACTGATGATAAGGATAAAGTTCATAGATTTTTTAGTGGTTTGCCATTAGCATTTAGAGATAGGATTGATTATGATGAGCCTCATCACTTGAGGAAGTCATTGGGAAACTGAAGCATATGAACAATCAAAGCGTAAGATGGAATCTCAGCATGGTTGGAAAGGAAAGAAGAAAGGTAAAGGTAAATGGAAGCCTAAGAGGACAAGGCCTTTGCATGCAGATGAGAAAGAGAATGTGGCACCACAAAAGAGAGTTAATGCAACTAAACAGGGACATGTGTCACATAAACAGTAGAAGCATAGAGGTGAGGGCACTGGACGGTTGGAGTGTTGGACATGTGGTAAGGAAAACCTTAAGAGATATTTTCCACAAAATCAAGGTGGTAGGCCTCAGATATATAGTTCAAAGGAGGCGCAGACCGTTGGGGATGTTGGTCAGAGTATTCCACATATCTATGCAAAAGTGGACAACGGGCAGGCAGAACACTAGGCATATATCATTGAGATGGATGGTGGGCTTTATGATCAAGTTATTTCTATTTTGATTGATCATGGATCTAATGATAGCTATGATAGTCCTGACTTGGTGGATAAGTGTGGTTTTAGTAAATAATATCATGCAAAGTCTTGGTTAGTATAGTTGGCTATAGGTATGAAGAAACGAGTTCATCATTGGGTAAGATATTGTGCATTTGACTTGAATGGTATGCCTACTACAGCACATTTGAATGTATTATCGTTGGGTTCATATAGTATGATTTTGGGCATTGATTGGTTGTATCTTCATAGGACCACGGTAGATTGTTATGACAAAGCTATTGAGTGTGTTGGTGACAATGGGGAACTAAGAGTCTTACAGGGTAAGAATAAAGCCACATCAGTTAGGATGGTGATAGCTATGCAAGCAAAGCATAGTCACATGAAGGGGTGCAAGTTATTTTTAGTACGCATTTCTAGTGATAACAGTAAGGAGGTTGAAGATGCAGATGTGTTGAACAAGTACCCAATTTTGCATCAGTTTCAGGATGTATTCCTTGAGGGCATTACCAAGTTTCCACCTCATACGGAGGTATACTTTTCTATCGAGTTAGTGCTAGGGGTAGCTTCAGCATCAAAATCACCTTACAGGATGAGCACACATGAGTTAGTTGATTTAAAGCTATAGTTGAATGAAATGTTGGACAAGGGATACATTAGGCCAAGTGTATCACCTTGGGGCGCATTGACCTTGTTTGTGAAGAAGAAAGATGGAACACTCATATTTTTCATTGACTATAGGTAGTTGAACAAAGTGACTATCAAGAACATGTACCCTTTGTCGAGGATTAATGACTTGTTCGATCAGCTGAAGGGAGTAGCAGTGTTCTCGAAGATTGACTTGAGATCGGGATACCATCAAGTACGCATCAAAGAAGAGGACACTTAGAAGACTGCGTTTAGGACTAGGTATCGGCATTATGAGTTTTTTGTTGTTCCATTTGGTTTAACTAATGCTCCAGCTACATTCATGTGCTTTATGAATAGTGTGTTGTGTCCATATTTGGAAAATTTTGTTATTGTGTTCATTTATGATATACTGGTATATTCTAAAAATGAGGAAGTGCATGTCGAGCATTTAGCAACAGTGTTGAGGTTGTTGAGAGAGTATCAATTGTATGCTAATCTCAGCAAGTGTAGTTTCTTTCAGACTAAGGTATACTAATTGGGACATGTTGTCTCCAAGGAAGGCATTGTTGTAGATCCAGAGAAGATAAGGGCCATCATGGAGTGGGTAGCTCCTAAGAGTGTGGATGAGGTAAGATCTTTCATGGGTCTGGTAGGATATTACAAGAAGTTCATTAGGAACTTCTCGTAGATTGCTTATCCCATCACATCATTGTAAAGGAAAGGTAAGAAGTTAAAATGGACAGAGGAGTGGGAGGTTTGATTTGAGTAGCTTAAGCATTTGTTGACACATGCACCATTACTATAGATTTCGGATCCGTACAAAGAGTTTGTGACATACACAGATGCTTGCAAGAGAGAGCATGGTGGATTCCTTATGCAGGATGGACAAGTGGTATGTTATGAGTCCCTGAAACTAAACGAGAATGAGAAGAACTACCCAACACATTATATTGAGTTAGCAATGATCATACATGAATTGAATATGTGGAGACACTATCTTCTTAGCAGGAGGATTGTATTGATGAGTGATCGTATTGGGTTGAGGTATTTGTTTGACTAGCCAAATTTGAATGCCAGGCAGGCTAGATGGTTGGCCACGATCAACGAGTTTGATTTCAAGATTAGGTATATAAAAGGTAAAGAGAATAGGGTGGAAGATGCTCTCAGTAGACGAGTATAGGTACATCACTTAGCAGCCATGAGCTCCTATATGACAGACTTACAGGATAGGATCTTGTAGGCAGGTCAGTAGGATGTTAGGTATATGGAGATTGTGCATAGGTTGCAGCAGGGTATAGGTGCAAATATAGGTACTGGTATAGGTACAAGCGCAGGTGCACAGGGTACGAATTATTTTCTTACAGCAGATGGATTGATCAAGTTCTGAGACAGGATATATGTACCAGATAGTAGTGAGCTCAAGAAGGTGATCTTGATGGAGTTTCATGCGAAACCTTATTTAGTTCACCCAGGTTATCAAAATAAACTAACAGTGGTGAAGCGATTCTACTATTGACCGAATTTGAAGAGGGATGTAGCAGAGTTTGTGGCGAGGTTTTTCGACTGTCAGCGAGTGAAAATAGAGTGTAAACATCCAAGTAGAGTGGAAATGGGAGGTCAATTCCATGGATTTCATCATAGGGTTGCATAAGGCAGTGAAGCAACATGATTCCATCATGGTCATTATGGATAGGTTAACAAAGGTTGGACACTTCATTCCAGTAAAAGCTACATTCTCAGCTAGTGATGTGGCACAAGTATTCATCAGAGATGTAGTTGGACTGCATGGTGTTCCAAAGAAGATTGTGTCAGACAGGGATGCAAATTTCACTTCCAAGTTTTTGAAGAAGTTATTTGAAGGTTTGGGCACAAATTTGGCCTTTAGAATATCTTATCATCCGCAGCTAAACAGACAGATATAGAGGGTCAAGAGGATATTAGAGGACATGTTGAGGATGTATGTGATGCATCAACAAAGGAAGTGGGAATAGTATCTCCCTTTGGTAGAGTTCACATACAACAATGGTTATCAAGAGTCATTAAGGATGAGTCCTTTTGAGGCATTGTATGGGTATATTTGTAACACTCCCATCAGTTAGAGTGATTCGCTTAGCAGGTTATTGATTGGACTAGAAATGTTGGCAGACATGGAACAGGTAATGCAGGTGATCAAGAAGAATCTAAAGGAAGCACAGGATAGGTAGAAGAGTTATGCATATAGGAATAGGTTGCTCAAGGAGTTCCAGGTTGGGGAATAGGTGTACTTGCACATCAAACCAAAGAATAGCTCCTTGAGGATTAGATCTTGTGCCAATCTAGCACCACGGTTTTCTGGACCCTTTAGTAACATTCAGAGGATTGGGCCAGTAGCCTATCGACTTGCACTACCTCCAACAGTGAAAGTTCATGATGTTTTCCATGTATCTTTTCTTAAGAAGTATGTTAAGGATGTTGATCATGTGATTGACTGGTTTGTATTGCAGGTGGAACCAGATGGATAATTACACCCAGAGCCTCAGTGTATATTGCAGAAAAAGGTGCTCATGCTCTGAAACCGACTAATGGAGCAAGTTAAAGTGAAATGGAAGCACTTTAGGCTTGATGAAGCTACATGTGAGATAGCGGATCAGATGCAAGCTATGTATCCTTCCTTGTTTACCGATTGAGGCAAAGCAACTTTGATATGGTGGTTTGGTATATGATTTATGGTGGTTTTGTATATGCTTTATGGTGGTTGATATATGCTTTATGATGGTTTGGTATATGTTATATGATGTTTTGATATATCCTTAGATATGGTATCTAGTATATGTTTTGATATATGCTTTGGTATATGATTTGGTATATGTTTTTGATATATATTTTTGGTAATGTCGCTATATGTACACATGTGTATGGATGTAAATACCGCCATGAGCTATGTTATAAAGCTCCACTATGTGGAATGGGTGTTATGTCATTATGATTATGTTGTCATGTTATTATGTTATCATGTGATTATTTTATCATGATGTTATGATGTCATGTAGGTTGGTACTCAACAAGATGATCATTGAAAATACTATAATGAGTTGTGTTATAAAGCTCGATTACGCGGTATGTTATCATGGTGTCATGATGTTTTTCGTTTGAGGAGGTATTTAATTGTAAATATTGCAATGAGCTATGTTATAAAACTCCATGTGTAGTATGTCTTCTTTCAGCGAATTTTTGAGGTGCATGTGTGATTGAACACCAATGACAGTGTCCCCCAAGTGGGAGGGTTTTGTAATAGCCCTGGTGAAAATTCCATGTAATAAAAGTTAAAAACAATAACCACAGTTGATGGGACACTTATTTGAAGCTTAATGTTGGGCAAGACATCCTAAGGGGTGTTCATTTGGTTGTTTATGGCTAAGTAAATTGGTGGAGGCAATCACTAAGGCTTTGGAAAGGAAAAATGGTATTTTTGGCACATTTATTTATGAAAATAATGTAAATTAGGAGAAAAGGGAGGTGAAAGGTCACAGGTTGCATGTGAGGAGGAAAATGAAGGAAAATAATGGAAAATTAAGAAAATAGAGGCCTCATTCGTAAAAAGGCTTCTAAGGATCATTTGGTAACAATTTTTCAGTTGAGTTTTGGATCTCTCTCATTTTCTCTCTCTCTCTCTCTCATACTCTTGGACACTTAAGAGTTTTCTTGGAGCATTTTTGCATTGGAGCAAGAAAGGAAAAGAAGGCAAGAGGAAGCAAAGATCAAGAAGGGAAAGGCAGGATCAAGCACCTATAGCAGGCTTCATTGTAGGTATTGACTTTCATGTATATTTTCCTTGCTATATTTGGTATGCATGGTACTGCATGTGGTTCTTTTCTATCATGGCATGGGTTTTTCCAGGTGTGACAATGTTTTCAGCCTAGCCTTTCCATTTCTGGATAGCCATGGTGTGATGGGGTTCTCATGTTTTGGTTGAGCTAGATTATCGGATGGATTTGAAGCTGAGTGAGGTGGATCTCCAAAATGATAGAACACATGGCCTAGTAACCCTTGATTTGGACTGTGGGTTGCAGTAAAGCTGGATTTTTTGTTGCCTTAGATGGCCTAGGAATCCTTGCCTATGAATGGAGGGATATATGGTAAAGCCTAGAGGTTATACTCCTTAAAAGGTGGTTGAGTCTACAGTCAAAATTCATATAATGATGAGACAAATGTGTTGGTGATGTGTTTTCCAAAGTTTGAGCAAAAATATGGTCAACTTGGCGTGAGAACCAATGTGAGCTTTATGTATCTATGGTTTTTATCTATTTTTAGATCTTATAAAGAGATGAATGTATGTTGCGGGATTCAATGATATTTGTATGTTGTAGCAATGCAGCAAGATTAGAATCATCACAGGAAAAATATCATTTGAGCTTTGCACACAAACCAAGATAGTGTGGTGTTGAGAAAATTCCATTTTGACACTTCATCATAAATTAGTTATGTTGACAATCATTGGTCTCAGAATTGTGAGACTAGTATGATGATGATGACTATGATTTGAATATGAACAACAGACTCAAGAGGACCTATTTCCACTTTATGTGAGAGAGTGTAATTTATTCCACATGCTTGTGAGAGATCATCCCAATCAGAGGAGATGTCTCTTTGTAAGAGAGACATGGCCACATGCTTATGAGAATCAACTCACAGTATTGTGTATGATAGAATCTCTTTGATACCTCCATTGTTGTGGGAATTCTACTCCCACTTGATGATGTGAGAATTTATCCATTTTTAAATGAGATTATATTTGAAGAATAGAATGAATCAATTCAAGGATTCATGAGACTCGGAGATGTAGCCCACATCGGGTGAAATCTGTTACCAACTTGGTGATATCTTTCCCTTAAGTGTTTGATATATTGTCTCATGTTTTCTAATGCATGTCTTCCTACTTTCTACAATTATGTTGAGATGCATTAATTATGATAGAGAGAGAAAAATCAAAATTAATAGATTTTTTAATTCAAAATGGATTCAATCCTTCAAATGCAACAAGTTCAACTAAAACGGTCCTATAAATCTAATCATTTTAAGTGAGCCAATTCTAGTACAAGTTCATAACAAGGGCTCAGTGGCTCACCTTGGATTAGATCAAGTTTGGTATCAAATCTAGGTTGACAAAAAAATGCAGGTGTTAAATCAAAGATGGGAGCAAGATTGAAGTGAGTGAGGCTTCAAGAGCTCGAAGTGATCAACCAATGCATTCTAGCAGAGAATGTTGAGTTGGAGAGTATGTTGCAAGAACTAGAGGATGAGAATCAGAAATTAAGACTCATGCTAGAACATTCTATGGAGGAAAAATTTGGAGAATGTTCCACTACAAAGGATGCACAAATTCCCTCCAAGATGAGGCCAACTGGTCTCCATTATGGGTATATAAATCATGGTTCTTGTTATGAAGATATGAATGTATGCACATATTATGATACCTCCTATATACCAAATAACCAAGGTGGCTTAGAAGGTTCGAATTCCACATCATACAAAGCAAGAAACAAGAGGAATTGGTCAAACTCCCAGAGGAGTACCAAGTGTGACAGATAGGAATGGAGGTAATGAGTTATCCTTGTGTAATTACTTCATTTCATGATGATGATTTTGGTGCTTTTCAAAAGCACACTGCAGGCATTGATTTGAAGTTACTAAATAAAATGGGATATAAAGGAGGATTCCTTAGAGAACTTAATGCCCAAGGCATTGTGAATCTGATCCAAGTGGTGGAAATACCTCAATATGCAATACTAGTCTACGCTAGAGAGATAGTTGGAGAAAGTTCCAAGACCACCAACGAAAGACACTCTAAATCCACTGAGATAGGAGAGTCTTCAAGTGACAAGTCTGAGTCAATGCAGGATGTTGAGATCACATCACAACATTCCAATGTTAGTGAGCATTTCAAAGGAAGAGATAAGGAAATAACTCCTCGATAGGCTTGCACTAGAGACAACCAAGCAAGGTATAAAAAAATTTAGTATTCTAATCTTCATTTTGATTAAAAAAAATTGGTAATGATGAGAAAAACTTATGGCATATAAAACCTCGTCAGTGTCGTTCCAAACCAAATACCATTACACCACTCAGGTTGTCTATTGAAAATAATAGTCATGAGTTTGTTTTGAATTAAACATTGCATATAAAACAAACACAATTTCGGTTCCATGAGGTTTTAACCCATGACCCCTGCCAACTACCAACCACAAACATTCTAAACATGGCACGATAACCAATCCACCAATAGGTGGGCTTTGAAATATTTTCCATCCCCATTTCATTTAAATACCACCATACCATTTAGCATAGGAGGAGGAGGGCCAATGTCAAGCAGCATGGAGAGCGATTTGACTGAGAAACAGGAGAGAGGGTTGATGGACCGAGCGGAACCCTATTTGTAGAACTAGGCACAGATGTGAATTTGAAGGGGAATATTCCCTGTATATTCTTTTTGTTGTGGAATCTTGGAGATTATTAACGGGTATAGATTTGACAGTATTAAAACCTAGCTGAGTTTATACTCTTTTTACTAAAAATTTCGCAAGGAATTCAACGTGCAATCAAAATTGAGATTTGAGTAGAATATCTGAGGGTTCATGGGAGAATCCCATGATTGAAATTAATGTTTGGCATGAGATTCAAGGAAACCTTGCATATGTTAGAAGGTATTCATGTTTATACTCTAAAGTTTCATAATTTGGAGACGAAGTTACTTGTATGGAACATGTTGTAGCTTGAGCAGCAAAAATCAGATCTCATGGTTAGAACTCACATTTGATAGTAATTTTGTGGCATGCTTAATGAGGCAAGGTGACACTCCTTAGAAGGTGGTCAAGTCTATAGTAAAAATTCACAGAATGACGAGATGAATGTGTTGATGATGTTTTTTCCAATTTTGAGCAAAATTGTCATTGCCTTGGCATGAGAGCCAATGTAAGATTTATATATTTATGGTTTTTGTTTCTTTTCGGATATTGCAAAGACATTAATGTGTGTTGCAAGATTTGGTGATCTTTGTATGTTGAAGCAAGGTAGAATTATCAAAATCAACACGGGGAAATTATCATTTGAGCCTTGCATGCAAAACAAGACAGTGCGGTGCTAAGAAAAGTCCATTTTGACACTTTGTCATAAAGTAGTCATGTTTACAGTCATTGGTCTTAGAATTACAAGACTAGTATGATGATGATGAGTATGATTTGAATCTGAACAATAGATTCAAGAGGACTTGTTTCCACTTTATGTGAGAGAGTCCAATTTATGCTACATGCTTGTGAGAGATCAACCCATTTAGAGGAGATCGTCTCTTTGTAAGAGAGACATGGCCACATGCTTGTGAGAATCAACTCTTGTATTTTGTATGAGTTCGATACTACCATTATTGTTGGAATTCTACTGCCACTTGATGGCATGGGAATTTAGCCATTTCTAAAGGAGTGTGTATTTAAAGAAGATAATGAAGTGGTTCATGGATTCATGAGCCCACACCATCTGAACTCCGTTACCAACTTGGGGATATCTTTCCCTTATGTGTTTGATATCTTTTCCCATGTTTTTATATGCATGCCTTCCTACTATATGCTATTATGTTGATATGCATTAAGTGATTATAGAAATATAAAAGGTACGGTTAAATGATGCTTTAAATCAAATTTAATTGAAACCTTCAAATGCAATCAATTTCAATTAAAATGGTCCTATAAATCTAATCCTTTTAAGTGAGCCAAATCCATATCAAGTTCGTAATAAAGGTTTGCCCTAGATCAAATAAATATACCAAATTATGCACATAATATCTAGTGGGTTTGACTAATTAAATCAATCGATCATCATCTTCTTAAATTTTAACATTGTCATATTTTAGAATCTCCAAATAACCCTTCTATTCTTGAGGGAATTCTTCACTAAATGAAAATTCCTCATAGGACAACCATTGTTATTTCCAATTTGTAGATATATCCTAGTTCATGACTTGTATAATGTTGTAATATCCTTTATGCTTGAGATATTGGATCAACCAAAGAGATAATGTATGCAACCATTTATTTCCTATTCAAGGATCAAGGCCAATTTGAGTTTTCTCACATTCATCCACTTTCTAGATTAATTAATTTCCTACCAAATGAAAGATGTCTTTCCATGTCTTCTATTTTAGTTGGGGATATATAATTTTCACTAATTACGTAGAACCACATCCCTTTTCCCCTACAAAATCCTCCAAAAAAAATTGTAGCTAGTGCTTTAGAGAACAGAAAGGGATTTTTTAGTTCCCATTCTCCACTAGCATTTGGAGCATCCATTTTGTTCCATGAATTTAAGTATGGGAGGATTAAACCCATTCCTCTCATAAGGGTTTTTCTTTTGATTTTTTATTTAGAAAGTTAGTAATAAATGTAGACAATGAATCCTCTAAATAATCGCGTTTACTAAGATAGGCATTAAAGGTAGCAAGGTGTCCATTAATTGTAGAAAAGGTTTTATCAGTATTAACTTTAGCATATATGAATGTAGTTTGCAAGGACTCACATAGTTGTTTCAAGTTAGTAATGTGGGAGACATAATATTGGTTTTATATTACCATATGGAGGGTGTGCATAAGAAGAAAGGTGTTGGGATAGTAGAGAAATATTACATAGATTTATAGCAAAGAGAAATAGAACAACAAACACAATAGAAAAGATGAACTAAATGTTACACCTTTATTAATATGGAAGTAATGTTTTTGCACCTCTTTGAGGGGGGAATCTCCAATAGAGTAGAGATAATATTAAAAATGATTTTTAATGCACCTTTTAAAATGTTTTACATCTATATATAGTACTTTATATCTCATAAGAACATTCTAGTAGGTGGAACCTTCTAGTAAGCCTTCTCACAATAGTTGGTTCACACTACAACATCGTACTTATTTAATAATGATGGCATACATACATCGTGATAGATATTAATCTATGTACTTAGGGGGTTAGGGATGTTAGGACCTTAACAATAAATCCAGACATCTCTGGTCAATGTATCTCAATAAGCTAGACAGAGTATGTGGTTCTCTGAATAGATAATTCAATTGCCTCTAATCTTGTAGTAAGATGAAGCACTCCTTCATATCAACCTGATGAAGATGGAACAACTAGAAAATACTTTCTAAACAATCAATTTGGTGATCTACCTCCATCTAAAGTGTATGAGACCCCACTTTGGACTAACCTAAGGGAATAAGAAGATCATGCATCTATTGAAAGAGTGCGTATAGAGGCTAGGCAATGATTCTATTCTTAAACTCCAAGAATTTCTTAGCGAAGAAGGCCATATTTAGACATAACTTAGCTTGAGGTTTTATCCAAGTGATTTATATAAATTTCCTATAAATTTTATCTCAAATAATTAATATCAACTCCTCCATAGTAGGTAAGAGGTGGACAAGTTCATCCAGGCAATGTATAAATAGAGGAAATTGATCCCTCAAAATACCCACAAACTCCTAAATATTTGATGTCCCAAGAAATCAACATCAAATATGGCTCAAGGGGGCTAGCTAAAGAAATGGACTTTGAATAAAAATATTCCAAGTGTGCATAGCATTCTTGTCCTCTCACTGAGTCAGGGAATCTCCAAATATTATGCAAGAATGAAACAAGGAGGAATACAATCTCAATTCATAAGGGTTAGGCACCAAAATCTCTAAGGATGATGCACTAAAGGATTGCCTATTTGAATTTAATGACACGTTGAACAAGAAGGATCTACACTCTTTAATTTGATTCCTAATAATACTCTAGTAAAGAAGACCCCAAACATTTGAACCATGGACCTATGGGTCTAATAAGGGCATCCATGAGAGACATCATAAATAATATTTCTTGAAAATGGTGCAAGAAACAATGTCTAAAGGAGGGAAAAGAATCCCTAGACCTTGTTGACATAGGACTCAAGTACATGAGTCAAAATAAAATGAGGGCTTGAGAAGTGTACCTCCAAGTGTAGTTGTTAGACCTTCTTCATCTCGTTGAAGATCATAAATTTGGTTTTCCCAAATTCAATCATTAACTAACAAAGGTTAAAGAAAAAGGACAAGAATCATGTTGTCTCTACAACCTATTTAGATATGAGACCAAGAGGACCACATAACTAGTGAAAAGCATGATAGATATCGAAACTTGGTCGAGAAGGCACCCATAACCGTCTTGGAAATTCTCATCCATGGAGGACTCCGGCTAATAAATATAGATCCCAAAAAAGGTGGGAGACAAAGGACATTCCTAATTGATATAGATACTACTCTTGATGAATCTAACACCACATGTTCAATGTGTAAATGGCCAAGAACCATCTCATGTAAGTATGATGGTTGTCGGTGGACTTGGAGATGTTGATTTATTTGAGACTCTCTAGTAGGGTCTCAAAGGGGGGAAAACAAAAAGATTTCCAAAAATATACAAAATAGTAGTAAAGTTTTAGAAAGTGATGTTATGTCTCCTTGATGATAGCTCAAACTATAAAAATGTGATCAATTTTCTTATGTGCTGGCTAGAATATATCTTTCCTCTAGGTCTAAGATATATTACCTCAAGCTCCCTAGAAAGTTTCATATGGAGGACCAAAATAAAATTGTGAGAACATGTGTCCAACCATGATCATTTCGTAGTTGTCGATATTTGAACCCAATTTTTTGATAGGGTGAATAGTGTGATGCAACAAATCCTATGGAAATCCAATTTGAGTAGCAATATTACATATATCATTCAAGTAATTATCTAAAGTGTGAAGGTTGTGCTTGAATATTTTTTCTTATAAACCCCCCTCATCAACTACTTTTTTGGTGTCCATCCCTCAAACTTCCTTTCGGACATCTTGTTATGAGAATAAAGGGAAATAAAGGGGGAAGGTAACCTAAATCAAGGATTAAATAAGGAACTTGTAAATAGTGAATGTCTCAGAGAACATGGATCTTGGATAAACATCAAGCAGGAGAGGGGAGTGGCATTGGAAAATAGGTCACTAAAATGTTTTTAAAGAATGGATGAGGGAGCTACGTCAATACTATCATATTGAAATGGATAGGTGTTTCTTATGGTAGAGTAGGTGATGATAGGAACCCTTAAGGTCAAGGAAGAGGAGGAGAGCATTAGTGAAGACATATAGAAGTTAGCCTTAGAGAGCCCTACATTCTTCATCGTATTATCAATTTATGTGGTAAAAATATGTGTTTCCATGAAGTAGAGGTGGACCAAGTGAAATGGGGTTGTGATTTAAGGGTGGATTCCTATATGGTGGATAAGAGGCATGCATACTTGATAGAGGCATATTCTAGTGATGAGAACCAAGACCTTAAGGTAAGCATTTGGTGTAGCTAGGAAATTTAGGTGTTAAGGATTCCATCCTTAAATAGGATCATAGTTTGAGGAGGGCCCGACGAGGAGGGGTCAAGGGTGGTTGGTTAGCTGAGAGGGAGAAGATGAAAAGAGAATAGTCATATAATTGGATATGAATTGTTACAAAATGAAAAATAAAGTGGAGTGGGTCCTAATTATATAAGACATAATCCACTAGATTCACACTTATACCATGAGTTAGGAAAGTGAATAGGGGAGGGTCTAGGAAGTAATGGAGATCATTTAGATTTATTAGGTCATGAGATTCACATATTTGAAGGAGGTTGTTACCATAATTTGTCCCAAAAGCATTATTTGACATTTGATGAAGTCCCAATGAATCTCGATCCATATCCTGAATGTAGAATATGTCATCTAAGTGGTCATAGAGAGGGATATAGAGATTTATTGCACAAGAATTGAAGGAAACCAAGGGGATGAGCTCCCAAATCATTTAATATTGAATTAATATAGCATAAAAATCTAACTATATGTCCATAATCAAATCACTATGAATACAAAACTAAGATGAGGCCACGAGGAGTAATAGACTCCAATGCACATGTATTTGGACAAAGAGGATAAATTTTTTATTCAAATCCACATGAACCTAGAAAAATCATTCCAATCTACCAAATACCCTACCTCAAGAGAATGCATGACTAGACAAGCTACCCCACCTAAACCTCTAACACCATGTTGACGGTGCTCGATACCACCAACATACAACATATCTCCCCGATATAAGGTCCCAACTAGATCTCACATCGTTTGAGGTAGGAGTCCCATTTGTAATATGGCCCAATTGTCGTTTACTTAAATATATTCCTTGGCTTCAATTGTTAGCACAAGATAGAAGTGAAAATGTTGTTTTGAATGAGAAAGAGAGTGCACCTTGTTAATGTTCGATTGTAGATGTATCAAGGTTCTATTACTATGGAGAAGAAAATAAAGTGATAATCTAATAGAGAAGTAATATTACTACTCTAATGGAGACACACGTAAAAGAGAAAGGCTCATCTAACATAAAGTGAAATAGTTCACAAGGATGTGACGATCATTATAAAAATAACAACACATTTCCAATGAAGAGCACCAAAGTCACTGAAATAGTTCAATAACTTTAGTACTGATGAAAGAAAACATGAACCATAAACATTCAAATAATAGTCTTAGAAACATTCACAATCCATGTGTGAAAACATGTTGTCTTGGAAGGCCTCACTATTAAGAAAAATTCCCAAGATACATAAATACAATGAACACCACTAGCTCTAATAGTGGAGTGTTAGAGCCACTACTTGCTCCCCAAAGGTACTAACTTTGTCTCTCTAATTCCTTGTGGGAGAAGACAAGGTTAAAAGTAATTTACATGAGAAATGAGGATCTATTTCTAACTTGAGGAATGACTTTTCACATCCTCATGACTCTTGACTTTCCAACTTTTACTAACCTTTGGAATTCCAAATGAATTTTGTAATTACATATGACCTTTGGTATTACATGACTTTTAGACTTCCATGCCTCTTTATTTCATACATGACTCTTGAACTTCCACTTATTTGTCTTTACAATGATTACACAATACATTATGACTTCCACATCATCATGTGATGAGAACGTGACATGTCACTATCTTTGATGACTAGGACTAATAGTGACTGATGACATGGACTTCTTCAATGGTGACATGGCTACCACATGTATCTTTGTTCTTCATGCAGCTTCAATCGTTGATGTCTTCACCCTCCAAAGGGTCTTTGATCTAATGGAGTCCTTGAAGTGATTTGATCATCAAGATTCAAGTGCATTCTTCATTCTTTCTATGCTTCCTTTTGTTTGTTCTCTTTTCCTAATCTTCCTCGTGTGTTATTTCTATGTTGTTCTTGGAATACTTGTATTTGAAAACACTCATGATAATCAACCACTAGCCTGAAAATCTTCTATTCTACCATGTTTTGTTTTTTATTCATTCCTTTCTAGTGTGCTTAAAAGGGGTAAAAGGATATTTTGGGTGCATGGGCGCACTTTGAAAGGATGAAGGGATGAGAATAGGAAGCTTCTAGGCTTCAACATGTGCTCATGCGCTCAAGAGAGGGATGCATTCAAGGTAGGGTGCATGGCATAAATCCGAAGGATGAAGGGAAGGCTTTAGGCTTCCCTTGTGCATTATGCGCTCAAGGGGGAGATGGAGGGAGAAGTGCACACTCCTGAAAAGGCTTCAAGGCTTCGAGGTGTGCTCATGTGCTCAAGAGGCCTAGGAGGGCATTAGATGCACTCCTGCAGGTTGAAGGTTGATGCTTCATGTCTTCGAAGTGCGCTCATGCACTCAAGGGGTCCAAGAGGGTGCATATCGCATTGTGGAAGGTTGAAGGGTTGGGCTTAGGGCCTTTAGGGTGCTATCATGCGCTCAAGGAGGTTACACTTCTTCAAATAAAAGGAGTGCACTCAAGGAAGACTTAGTCTCTTGAAGGGCATAGCTCAGAGCAAGGAAGGGAAAAGAGGCTTAAGGAGTGTGTTGTTGTAACTTATTTTAACACCCTAGAAGTTACAAAAATTTTAAAAATTTAGTTACCACCTTCGTTCAATTTTACCCTTTACTTGACAAATATCTTCCTTTAAATATCATTCCATCTAACCCTTTCCATTGCTAAAGCATGAAGTGTATGAGGTTTATATAAATGTTTCCAAGTTTTTTTTAATAGTTTTTTTTTAATAAAATTCAATTTTATAAAATATATATAATTATATTTTTTATAAAATTATTTATTTAAAATATTAAAACTTAGTTTAAAAATAACAAACCCAAACTCTAAACTATAGGAACCACATACGTCAGCCAAGTCAAAAAGTCAAATTAGATTTGTGTCACCATGGCACTTAATCATTAAATTTTCCTAATCTTGATGCCTCGGGATATGTGAAAAAATAAATCAATGGTTATTGATGGATACCTTTAACCTACCCCCCTCCAAAAATTTGTTTTCACCTTTACCATGTTAAATTTGGATAAATACTTAAAAAGGGAAAGTAAAAAATACTTTGCTAACCATGGAAAAACAAGACATGGTTTCTTAAAATCCATGGGGAAGAAATTAGCCAATGGTTTTTACCAACCATGGAAAAACAAGACATAGTTTTTTAAAATCCATGGGGAAGAAATTAGTCAATGGTTTTTACCAACCATGGCAAAACAAGACATGGTTTTTTAAAATCCATGGGAAGGAAATTAGTGAATCCATTTATTCATCAATATATTAATTCAGGCAAAACAAGACAGTTTTATTTCTTAAATCCATGGGAAGAAAAAGCAAGCCATGGATTTAAAAAGACATGGATTTCAAAACAAGAGGATGTTTATTAAATCATTCAAATAAATATTTAAAATATTGTATGAAATTCATTTACAGAATATTTGAAAAACATTTATCAAAATATTTTCTTCCAAAATATTTTACTACAATGGTGAAGCATTTTTTTAAAAGTGACATAAAATCATTAGTCAATTCAAGCATTGGAGATTGAATGGACACCTAGAAAAAAATATCATTCAACCATATTACAAACAGTATTTTAGCATTTGAAGAAGGAGGAATATTAGCAGTCATTCCTATTCAGATTTAGAGGTAGAGATATCAGCATTCAAAAGACACCTAGCAGCAAAAGATCAATAAACTGGGATCAAAGTGCAGTTTTCCAGCAAAGAGTTTGAGTAGCTCAAGAGTTCAAGGCATAAGACTTGCAAACAGCTCCAAGTTTCCAGCAAATGAATTAGAGTTTTTTTTTTTTGTTATTGTTTAGGATTTTATTCCATAAATAATGTAACAGTTTAGGAGAGATGTTTTATATATATTGTTTTAATTATAATGTTCAATGGATTGGATATTGATGCCAAAACTCTATCACTTTATTCCATAAATATTGTAACAGTTTAGGAGAGATGTTTTATATATATTGTTTTAATTATAATGTTCAATGGATTGGATATTGATGCCAAAACTCTGTCACTTTGTAAAGCTTTTATTATAGAATTCCTAATTGAACTATTCTAGAAGTTTTTATTATAGAATTCCTAATTGAAGTATTCTAGCTCCAGTTCTGACAGAATTTATTTTTCTTATTGTTTTTCCAATACTTTCATATCTTATTTCTGCACATGTTCAAGGTAGCACAGGAGATGTGGGAAAGAATATATTCAGTATCAATCTCTCTGAAATCCCATTGCAAAATTATAATAATTTACAGATATTAATTAACTGAATTGTTTGTTTTGGTTAATTCCTCTACAATAGTTAATTATTTCCTTCTATCATCTCTTGAATTTGTTTTGTTTGGCTGTAGAAAACTTCTACACGCATCCACTATCAATTTGATTAAGTATTCTATTTGACTTCTTAATTGTCATGAATTCTCTTATATTCTTCTATTGAATCCTTTAAAAATCATGTTACTCGGTCAAATTGGATACTGGCACTTTAACCAAGGACTCTGCAAGAAAGGGATTTATTCATAAACAGGGATTGGACAAACATTAGCAACCATCCAAAATAATTCATTAATATGATCATTGTGTCCAATGATAGTGAACAGTGTTAAACAAATCCTCATAACAATTGAGGGAGCCCCCTCTGGTTCAAGGGCCATATTGAACCTAAGATTGGTCGAGTTGGTTTCTCGGTGTAGTTTTTGCAGCCAAGAAATATCTACGAGAAACAATAAAAACAAGTGATTTTAGGGAACAGGGCGCACTTATAAACAATCAAGGATTCCCCATCAAGGCTTTAGAGTGCACCCATGCGTTATTGGACTTAATGGGTGGGCTTTGAACAAAATATTTGTCTAAGTCTGAGATATAGGGCAAGGGGCGAACAAGATAAGTTTTAGACATAAAACCATGTGCGACACATAACAACTCATCAAGAAAAATTAGAAAAACTTAAACAATGATAAATAAACATCAAAATGCCACTTTGTACACATTCCCCAAGTACAATGAATGAAGTGTGTGTGACTGCGACCCAAAAGTGTCATTTTACAACAACAAAGATGTTATGACCATGAAATGCACCTAAAGATTTTCTAACCAATGTGACGACACTGGAGCCCATTTAAGGACACTTAAAACACATAGAATGACATAAGACGACACTTGATGATCAAATTGACAGTGATAGTAGGCTCCAAAATTCGAATGTATTGAAATTTTGGAGGGTGTTGTAGTAGCAAAAATACTTGGCGACACACTAGGCATATTTTAGCTTCTCTGTCCAAGAATAGCTTTTGGTTAAGGGTCAAACCTTTAGGAAGTATGGATTGCCTCGATTTCCCCCTTCTGACCCAGTTTTATACATAGCATCTCCATTTTTCTTTACATGGTTGAATACATACAAAATATACACCATATCACAATTGTTTCCATCTGGAAAAGGGTAACGTGCACGGCGAATTTTTGATATTCAGATTATGAGTTTTCATCTCTAGTGTTGCTCTGCTACCAACATGCCTAGCTAGTACCCCAACGGAGTCACTTCAAGAGCACAAATGTTGCTTCGCTTCCAATGAGCTTGGATAGTACCCTGGCGAAGTCGCTTGCATCACCTCCTTGCGTAGGAAGCCTTTCTCTTCTTTCACCCTTTATTTATTTATTTTAATAGAATTGTGCATTGGCACTTATTATTTTCAATGGGAAAAAGAGAGGTCCTAACTTATTAAGAGAAGAGGAGGTTTCCCCTTAAAAGAATTATTTTAAGGCCTCCAATATTGGTTTTCTCACTTTAGATTTTCCCCTTATCCATTCAGTCCTATATTGGAAATGCATTAACACACAAGTAGATTTACAACAAGTTGAGTAGTTTAGATACTAGCATAGGTGTGGGTCCAACAAGTTACCTCAATGTTCTCCTATTGGAAAAATCATATTTTCCATTTGGACTTAGCTCAACCTATGGTGTTTTCCCAAACAAAGAAGGAGAACAATAAAAATCCAAGTGCTTTGGTTATCACACTTCTCTTTCATTACACCACAAAGTATTTTGAGCCATGCACTTTTACACAAGGGTCTTATTTATGTACAATGACCAAAAAACAATACATTACACGACACTACTAACATACACATGAATGGCTGACATAGATGAAAATAAAGAGAAACAAAGCAAATTGTATATGAAGCGCAGCTTGTAGCTACTACTGAAAATAATGTTTCAAATCTCGGCCATTTATGGGAAGGGGGTCAATCCTCCCTTCTAATGATTTCAGCTTGAAATTATAAAGACCAATCTTTTCTTCAACATTGAATGGTCCAATCCACAAAGGTTGGAACTTTTTGTGTTTTCCCTTTTCTTCGTGGGGTTTATCCCACTTCAATACTTGGTCACCCATATCAAATCTCTTTTCCCCTATGGAAATTTTATCAAACCAATGATTTACATGGTTCTGCTGCATGAAAAAGATATCTTTGGCCTTAATCCTTTCTTCCTCGAGTTTGAGTAAAGTGTCTATCCTACTCTAAACCAAAAGGCAAGGTCTACCTTGTGACTCTTGAGAGAGTTGCAAGGCTAGAAGATACAGGTTTAGAGGCAAGATAACTTCTTTACCATAAACTAGAAAGTATGGTGAGGTTCTTAGGGAAGGCTTTGGAGTTACACGGTCAACCCAAAGTGCATTGGTCAAAGATTTATGTCAGTTCCTTTGTTCAGAGAAGATGGTTTTCTTGATTATGCGGATAAGATTCTTATTCGTTAATTTAGCCAAACCATTTCCTTATGGATAATAATTAGATGCATGTTTCAATACAATTGCATTTTCTAATGTGAATTCGTAAATTTTTAATGAAGAAAAATAAGTCGCATTATCAAAGACAAGTGACGTAGGAACGCCAAACCTGGTTATTTTATTATGTTGCAAGAAGTAGATGACTTCCTAGTCATTTACATGTCTGAGAGGAACTGCTTCTAACCACCGAGTGAAGCAATATGTCGTCATACGAATATATCAGTGTTGCTTTTATGAATGGGGAAAATTTTCTCTAATAACATCTAAGCCCCATTGTTGGAATAGTTACTCAACTAATACTGGTAGTTGTGGGGTGGCTGACCTTTGATCGCTTTCTTTGACAAGATTGGCACTTGTTGATGTAGGTGTGAGCATCCTTGAAACGAGTGGACCAATAATAACCATCCCACATAGCCTTATGTGTTGTAATGTCACCCACATAGTGGTCACCTACTGGTCCATCGTGTAAATCTTTCAATACCTTATTTGTATCCTGCATCTCAAAACACCCCAATAGGACACCATTGTGGTGCTTACAAAAAAGCACCCCATGAACCAGTTGAAAATATAGAGCCCTTAAACGAATTTCCCTCTTTTGTTTGTTCGATAAGTGCATAGGTAAGGTGTCATTGTCCAAAAATTGTCATAAATCTGCATACCATGGTGTTGTAAACATTGACTGAGGAACATATTCAATGTTGCACATTTCTATCTCTTTCTCCCATCCTGAAAGATATTGCTCGAGAGCGTCTCTTGCTTCAATTGCTATCTTACATAGGTCATGACCCTTTATGGTATGAACTGTTTTGAATTCCATATCATATTCTTGTAGACAGGTCATCCAATTAGCCCTCTTCTCACCCAACTCTTGTTGCACGAACAATGTTCTTACTACCGGATGAGGTACGAATATAATTTTTTGATATTTTAATAGATAGGGCCTGAAATACTTAACTTCCTTGTATACATCATAAGCTTTCTTTTCTATGGTAGGATAATTTAATTATGGCCCTTGTAGACTAGCACTCATAAAGGCGACAGGTCGCTCATTTCCTTTAATATCTTTCTGAGTCAATGCGATCGCAATCGATGAATATAAAGCAAATGTATAGAGCAGGAAATCTTTGCCATAGTTTGGAATGAATAATGTGGGTGCATTAGCAATAGCCTTCTTGATCTAAGTGAATTCATCCTTATCCATCTTATCCCAATTGTATAATGCATCTTTCTTAATCATCTCCTGAATGGGTTTGACTATATGAGAATAATCACAGATGAATTTTCTAATTCCCTAAGAAACATTGCATGGCTTTTTTATTCACTAGGAATGGGATCTGTCTGATGGATTTGATCCTTTTAGAGTCAATCTTAATTTTTGTTTTTATAATGATGTTCCCTAGTAGAATCCCTTCAGACACATCAAATATTCTCTTCTTTGGATTCAAAGAAATCCCATACTTTTGACACCGCTAGAATATTTGTTTCAGATGACATACATGATCTGATCTTTTCTTCGAAAAAATAGTAACATCATCCAAATAAAAAATGACACTTTGACCTATAAGGCCATGGAAGGCGATGTTCATCACTCTTTGGAAATTTGCACTGATGTCTATAAGCCCAAATGGCATCCTCTTGAAGGTGAATGTTCCCATTTGGTCTAGAAGGTATTATTTATTCTATTTGATTCCAATACTAGCACTTGATTATAACCAGAGAAACTATCTAGTAGCGAAAAAAAAAAATAGACCCAGATATTGTCTTAAGGATTTGTTCCATGGATGGCACTAGGTAGTTGTCTTTTTCATAAGCCCAGTTAATATTTTTGAAATCAACGCATATACCTATTTCACCAGACTTCTTTGTAACTGGAACCAAGTTGGAAACCCAAGTGGAGTGCTTAACTTTAAATATGATATGAGCATCCAACAAATTTCTCAATTCCTTTTGAACAAGGGTTCCAACATTGGATGAACTTTTCTTAACTTTTGTTGGAAAGGATTTACCCCTTCTTTTATAGGAATGGTGGTCTAGATAATACTAGTATCGTATGTCTTAGAATAATTGTATCTCCATGCAGATAAATCACGATAATGTTTGAATAGATGGACAAACATTTGTCGTTACTGTGGAGAACAACAAGTACCGAGGTTCACATAATTTGGATCTTCTTGGGTCCCAAGATTGACTTGTTCAGATGAAAATTTTTAGCTCTAAATATTTGAGTTGGTTGGTCCTCTAAATTGGTTTTGCGGGTCATATAATTTCTCCAGGGACACCACACACTTAGGCATAGCTTTTTCTTTCATTGTATTGGATGCACCCTACAAATACTAATCGTGTTCATCCTCATCTATGGCAGCATCTTTGAATACATCCGCATTAGCCATAAAGTGCAATATTTGTTGGTCATCATTGAAAACACTTAAGTTAGTGACATTGTCTGTCACAGATGGTTTACATACAATTTCAATAAAAAAACCATCTTTCAATGGTGAAATCCTAGCGGCTACATTTGCGAATGCATCTGTTGTAGCATTTCTGAGTCTAGGAACAAAAATAATATTTAAATATTTAAAATTATTAATTAAACATCATACCTCCTACCAGTATGTTTTAAGATGCGATGAGACACAGTGGATAGTATCTCATACTTGATGAGTGACCACCTCTAAGTCATCGATTACCTTGATAATTTATACCTTTAGATTGATGGTGTTTTTCCGAAATCCAAGGATGAGTGCTTCATATTCGATAATATTGTTAGTACACTCGAACTCCATATGGCATGAAAGGATATGCTTCTTTTTACGTGGGTCTGTAATAACACAACTAACTCCAGAATTGTTCCGTGTATTTGGACCATCAAAATATAAAGTCCAAATATCATGAGATACTAAGCTACTTACCATACTACTATTGCTATTACTATTATTATGTACATTGATATTATATGTTTCATTTGCACTAACCAGAGAACAAGGAAGGAGCCCCAACTGTGTATCTAGTGGAACAAGTGATGCTTATGCCTGATAACACCCGAGATCAATTTCAAAGAAACAATTCTTAAATATTAGATCATCAAAATCAAGAGGCTCGTTATGTCCCTAAAGTCGTGTCAAGGTATGTTTCATATATGGCTCAATTTTCACTCGAAGCTGGTTATTCTTTCCCTTATAGGGAAGCCACAAATGTGACCAGTCTATTCGAAAATACCCTTGCAATTTGCTAGACCAGTCTCTACTAAGAAGTACACCATAGGCTTCTAGTATGTCCACAATTACAATATTTATAAATTGATGAACTCGATCATATTTTGATAATATAATAAGAAAATTCTTGAGTTCACCAATAGATTGGACAAGATATTTGTCCAGCTGAATAATTTGTGCATCGGTTTTGTCTCATTTAGCGTTATTTTCTTTGCAACAGATAATGGCATTACATTAACAGATGCACCATATTTGACCAAACAATTATGGATATTATAATTAAAATTTTCAAAATTTAATAAAAACGGAGGGTAGATAGTGTTAGCTTATAATGTTACAACATTCACCATGGATTCAAGGGGACCGGAAGAGTTATCTGATACCTTTTGAGAGGAATAATCTTTATCACCTGTCGAAGGTTGTGAAAAGGTCTAGACAGTAAATTCATGTTGGTCTACAATCTTTGCGAGCTCATAGATATAAATGTTGGCTCACATCTTCTTCATATCTTCCACTATATTATAGTCAATCATTTCACCTATAGTAGGAAATGTTGAAGTGTCTGGAGGAGTAGCTTTATTGGACACTTCCAGAATGGTGGACTTACTCTTACTATTCGAGGAAGTGTTCTTGGAACTAGTTGCATCTCCAGACTTGCTTTGTGCCTTTTGAGAAAGATTGATTGGTGGTGAAATCCTTCTTCGAAATTGTTATTTTACTTTTTATCTTGTCAATTCCTATTCAGAGACGGGCCCTTTACTCCTTAAACTATATTGACCAGTTTTCTTCTCAAGAGGGGCCTCATTTTGTAGTGGCTCTTCAGCATCCTTCTTGTCAGCGTTGTAAATATAGTGAAATGAATTCACTACATGTCCAATACTTTTTCTTTCTTTAGCTGTTGCAAGTTATTATGTTTCTTATGTCTGTTTCACCTAATCATCTGTTAATAGAGAATCCATGATGTGTGTATATAAATCACTCATGTTGTGTTTCCACTTAGGGCATGTTTTTCCTTAACGATATTCTTAGTGGAAAGAGAAATAATTATCCATGCCGATACTTTCTACGTTCATCAAAACTTTCAAGCTTTGGGTAGACTTAGTGGGATTATTTTTGTTGTTATTTCTATTCCTTCACAAAGGGAAGGACTTGTGAGGCTTTCTACTAGTAGAAGTTTCACTTGACCTTTTCTTTAGTTTAGATATTTAATTGGCAAGTTTCTTCACCATCCCAATCAAGCTTTTGATGTTTGGTCATTCCTTTTCTTTAGCCTTCATAGAATAATACTTTGACTTCCTACTAGTTTCTTTGGAGTCCTTTGATTTTTCATCGTTCGTAAAGACCCCAGACATGTGTGAGTCCTCCTCAACAGTAATTGATTCTGCAAATTTTAATGCCAATGTTGCCTTTGCGGCTCCTTTTATGAATTGGGAAATTATGGTGGGCAAGGAAACTATGTACTGATTAATAGTGATTGAATCGTATGGTTGTGTGCCTAGGGGAAACTATTTCAATATGTGATTGAAATTCTTACTAAATCTTTCTCTTTCTCTTTTCCCTCATATTGATATTTCTAAGCTCCTTCAGTAACATGGCAGGTGTCTTGTCATGACCATTGAGAAACAACTTCTTGAACTCCCTCCAAGTGTGGATCAAATTGATGGGCAGACTGTAGTACCGTGTTGTTTCTCTACCCTCTAATGTGTAATGGAGAAGTCTACAAGAAACATCAACATACCTCACTTCCGGCATGCGTAGATGCAAGTAAAAATCATCGAGGTCATCTTCTACCTTCAACTTCTTATCTCGATCATAATTTGATAACATTTTTTTCCGAATGTCTAGACATCTAATGTAGATTATTTGGAAGAGCAAGAGGCCCTTGGGCCATCCAATTCAAATATTGGTTGGCCATGTTCTTGTTTTTATGTTCCTCCTTATCAGAATCCATGGAGTCTTCTCCTTCACCATCTAACCCTTTGAAGATGCTTTCATAAAGAATAGTGTCGTCCTCGTACCCCTCATTAAGAGGTGGAAGGTGATCCTGATATATCGTATCGTCTGTGGATTCGGCCAACTCTTGAAGGGTGGAAAAGACCAAATATTCTACTGTAGAGACTAGTATACTAGTACGATTTGTTTCTTTCTTCCTCAGAAAATGAGGGAGATCCTTCGCTCCATGAATCAATCTAATAGCCTTGGTGAACGAATGGGTTAAGGGTCAAATTGCCTAGATCTTCTCATAGGTAACCTCGCAAGTCAATTCCAGGCCAAGATGAGAAGATCCTTCTACTTCAGGAATAAAATTCAAAATGGTGCTCAATAATGTTGCTACCTTGTCTAGAAGAAGAATGATTTGGGTGTGTCCATAAAAAAATGGTTGCCCTCCTTCTAGTGCCAGAATGTTGATGGTGTTGAATACCACCAACATATAGGGGATCTCCCCGATATAAGATCCCAACTAGACCTCACACTGTTTGGTGTAGGAGCTCCATCCGGAATATGGCTTGGATGTCGTTTACTTAAATGTATGCCTTGGCTTTAGATTTCAACACAAGAGAGAAGTGAAAATGTCATTTTGAATGAGAAATCGAGTGCACCTTGCGAATGTTCGATTGCATGTGTATCAAGGTTCTCTTACTACGGAGGAGAAAATAAAGTGAGCCTCTAAGAGAGAAGTAATAGTACCACCCTAATGGATACACACGTAAAAGCGAAAGGCTTGTCTAACATCAAGAAAAATAGTTCATAAGGATGTGATGATCATTATAAACATAACAACGCATTTCCAACTTGGAGCACTGAAGGCACTGAAATAGTTCAATTACTCTAGTACTGATGAAATAAAACATGAACCATAAACATTCAAAGAATGGACTTAGAAACATTCATAATCCATGTGTGAAAACATATTGGCCTAGAAGGCTTCAATACTAAGAAAGAGTCCCAAGATACATAAATACAATTAACACTGCTAGCTCCAATAATGGAGTGTTATAGCCACTACTTTCTCCCCAAAAGTATTACTTTTGTCTCTCAAATTCCTTGTGGTAGAAGCTAAGGTTAAAATTCATTTACATGAGAAATGAGGATCTATTTATAACTTGAGGAATGACCTTTCACATCCTCATGGCTCTTGACTTTCCAACTTCTAGTGACCTTTGGACTTCTACAACCTTTGGAATTACATATGACCTTTGGTATTACATGTCCTTTGGACTTCCATGACTCTTTACTTCATACATGACTTTTGGACTTCCACTTATTTGTCTTTACAATGATTACACAATACATTATGACTTCCACGTCACCATGTGATTAGAACGTGACATGTCACTATATTTTATGACTGAGACTAATAGTGACTGATGACATGAACTTCTTCAGTGGTGAAATGGTTGCCACATGTATCTCCATTCCTGATCTTTGGTCTAATGGAGTCCTTGAAGTGTTTTGATCATCAAGATTCAAGTGTAATCTTCATTCTTTCTATGTGTCCTTTTGTTTTTTCTCTTTGCCATATTCCTCCGGTGTGCTTTCCATGTTGTTCATGGATTACCTGTATCTACAATCACTCATGATAAGAAACAATCAGACTAAAAATCTCTTATTCTACCATGTTTTGTGTAGATTTTATGTTCATGCCTTTTTGATGCACTCAAAAGGGGTAAAAGGAACTTCTAGGCACATGGGCGCAATATGAAAGGTTGAAGGGTTGAGAATAGGAATCTTATAGGCTTCGACGTGCGCTCATGCGCTCAAGAGAGGGAGAAATTCAAGGTAGGGCTCATGGCATAAGTACAAAGGACAAAGGGGAAGGCTTTGGTCTTGCGTTGTGTCCTATCTACTCAAGGAGGAGATCGAGGTCATAGGGTTCACTCCTGAAGGATAAAGGATGAAATCTTTGGGCCTTCAGGGTGTGCTCATGCACTCAAGAGGCCCATGAGGGTGCAGGGCACACTCCTAGAGGCTTAAGAATAATTCTTCGTGTCCTCGAAGTGTGATCATGTGCTCAAAGGCTCCAAGAGGGGCATGGTGTATTGTGGAAGGCTAAAGGGTTGGGCTCAGGGCCTTCAGGGTGTGTTCATGCACTCAAGGAGGGTACACTTCTTCGAGTCAAAGGAACGTGCTCAAGGAATACTTAGTCTCTTGAAGGGAAAAGTTCAGAGCAAGAAAGGGGAAAGAGGATTAAGGAGTGTGCTTTCCGCTCTTAGACAGCACAGGGTGCACTTTTGAATAGTGAAGGATTCACCATCAAGGCTTGAGAGTGCGCTCATGCGCTCTTGACCTCAATGGGTGCTTTGAACCAAAGATTTTTCTAAGTCTGAGATATAGGGTGAGGAGCAAACAGAATGATTTTTTGACATGAAATCATGTGCGACACGTACCAACTCATCAAGAAAACTTAGAAAAACTTGAACAAGGATAAATAAACATCAAAATTCCACTTATTACACATTCCCCAAGTATAATGAATGAAGTGTGTGCGGCTGCAACCTAAATGTGTCATTTTACAACAACAAAGATGTTATGACCATAAAATGCACCTAAAGATATTCTAACCAATGTGAAAACACTTGAGACCATTCAAGGACACTTGAAACACATAGAATGACATAATATGACACTTGATGATCAAGGCGATGGTGATACTAGGCTCCAAAATTTGTATATAGTGAAATTTTTTAGGGTGTTGTAGCAGCGACAACACACCACTTGATCGTTTCTCCTAATTGAAAATAGAAAATGAATAATAGTGTGTTATGTTTGTGAGTGGTTGGATATGGATTATATGGTTCTTATTGATAAATTTAATATCTACTTAACCAAGATAATTATAAAGTATGCCCAACAATGACCAAAACTATATGTTGTCATTCTAATATCCTATTTCTATACTAAAGCCTCTTGCCTCATATGAAAATCTTGTCATTTAGAGAACCTAGATTTGGGATACACTTAAATGGAGTAATCATGAATGATGTCCCTAATATCCATAATTATTTCCCATTCCCCTACCTTTCACACTATTACAATTTTTTCCCTAAAGATTTTTATCTCAACAACTTGGAATTTAGTAAGATAGTTGTCTAAAAAAACCCTATTGGGGAGAAAGAATAGCCTTTACTTCACTCAAAGAACTTGAAATCAACTAGATGAAGAGTGTAGAATCATATCTAAACCAATCTTTCTCAAATGTAATATAAGGGAGATCAAGAGTACCCTATAGGAACGTGGTGCCAACTGGTGAGCTCCAGTATTGTAGCAATAATGCTACAACTCCTGGGGCTTCCTGTCTCTTAATTTTATCAACCCGGTAGTTCGTACAAACTTGGAAGCGGCGGTGCTATATGCACAAGTACTAGCTCTTGTCACAGCTGTCACTTGGTCAGCTGGCACAAGTCCGCTAGGGCTCAAGCCAACTTCTATAGGCTCTCAGAAGAAGCTTGCTAATTGATGGACGAAAGCTAATCTCAAAGGAAAGCTACTTTACTTGACAAAAATGAACTGAAAGCAAATCAAAGCATGTAAACCTAGGAAACCCTAATTTGACTAGTCTAACCTCTACAATGCAAAGAATGTAAATGCAACTTCTACCAATGCCGTCATTACCCCTAATAAGTGAAAATGCATGGATCTAAACTACTTGCATCATGAAAGTTATGTTTTTGTATTTTTCCTTTAAGTGTGTGGAATGATTGTGATCTTGTGCTAACTAGGGTTTGGTTGTGCAGATGGGATGGAGAAGGAAGGAAAGCGTGGGACAGGTTGGGGAGGCTAGGAGAGGTCCCTAGGGATCCTTAGCATCCATCCACGGAGGTTCCTCACATTCAGATGCTCAGCAACCGAGAGAGTGGCCTCCTACAGGATGCCTGCAGAGGATTCTACAGGATACTCTGTTTTCTACAGGATGTCTACAAATGGCTACAGGATGACCTCCCGTGAGTGTTTGGAGTGATGGAGGAGTAATGGAATGGTAGGGGGAGATGTGTAAAGTAGGAATAAGGCTGGTGACGGCTTAGAAGTTGGAAAATCAGATGAAGGAAGAGTGTATGCAATGGTTTGATGATTGGAAGGATGGAACCAACGAAAGTTGAAGGAGATGGAGCTATGTGGGAAATGAGAGAGTTGGAGGGTAAATGAGTGAGACAGAGGTTAAATAGAACTTGAGGAGGTGATGAAGATGATAGAGATGCCCTGCACAATGCTCATTTAAACAAATCAATGAATTCTTGCAAACAAACCAAGTCCTAGCTAACTTAATCTAATTGTCAATGAAATAAATGAACAACAGCTTTGTTTGGACAGAGAACCATGTACTTCACGTGAGAAAGAGCGTTCCAAAAGATCTAAATGCATAACAAACTCCTACCAATCGATTCTAAGCATAAAAAGCTACGTTACCCATCAAAACCAACTACCATAACAAAGCAAGATCTAAAGAGCAGATTTTTATTTCAAGAACGCAGCAAACACATAAAGATACACAAGGGAGGTACTGGGCGCTTGAGATGGGCCCAACCCAAGAGCTACAACCTCCCATGAAAGATTTAGAGCTGGTGCAAAGCTGGATCCATCTTTATTAATCAAGAAATGAAAGGTACATCAAAACTGTCCATAAGGAGAGCTTGAGAATGAGCTGAAAGAAAAGCTAATCCATGGCCTAAAAATCGAACTACAAGCTAGCTAACTAATGGCTGAAACAAAATGACTAACTAGCTACAAAAATGACTACCAACTAGCTACAAAATGACTACCCACTAGCTAACCAAAATGAGGCCCCAAGCCTTCTTATTTATACAATTTGAGGACCCAACAGTCCTCCTAAAAGTTAGGGACTTGGCTGCCCAAGACTTGGAGTTAACAGCAGTCCAACTTGACTTGCTTGGCTGCCCTTGAGCTGATTGATTCGGTGGCCCTTGAACTCCGAGCTGATGGTGGAGAATTCGAGGTAAGGGCCCATAAATGAGGGGGACACCTTCCTACAAATCCTCTAGCTTGTTCTCCCACGAATTTGGCTGCCAAGTGCTCATTAAGACCTTCAAATTTGTCTCCAAGTTGACCAACAAGGCTACACAAAGCACCCATTAGACTTGTTGGCATAATGACTAACCAAATTCACTCTATTAACATAAAAATAATCAAAAACATGCAATAAACAAATGAGAATGGTGGACTAAGCCAAATTAGGAGGTTGAATGAGCCCAAATAATTGTACATTTTTGGGGCTCATCATCACCCCCCTACTGAAAGTGTTGCTCATCCTCTGAGCAACCAAATCTCTCCCCTTGTCTTTGATGGCCCTGGTGACTTCCTTGGCTAATCATCTCGGCCGATTTCTCCTTTGGCTTCCCGCTTTTCAAACTTTCCTGTAGAAACTGTTCGTTGGCTTCTTGTAGAAACAGTCTCTGTCTTCCTGTTAGAAACAGTCTGCTAGCTTCCTGTAGAAACAGTCTGCTAGCTTCAATGAACTGCCCGAGAATAGATATTGCATGCCGAAGCTGGATGAGAATCATTGTTTTTCCATTGGTTAACCTTGATTCATGTTTCTGTTCCTGACATGACAATACTTTCCGACTGTGGCAGCTTTCTTTGCTTCATAAAATGCTTACTGCAATAGCAAATATAATAACAGATTTGTATCCCACAGCCAACCCAAATATAACATTAGTTGCTGCTTCCAGTCCTGCATGAATCGGCAACATCTAGGACAGGGCTGTAAGCATTACTAGTGCAGTATTCAGTGACAAAACCAATAACAAGGCCAGACCACAAACCAATAGCACCACAGAAGAAAAGCTCCCAGTTCTTTACAACCTTCTGGGCACCAAAATTGAAGATAGTGAAGGATGAAGGCAATGCAACTAGGCTTACAGCAACAATGCCAATAGACATCACTACTATGGAGATAATACGTTGCTTTTTCAATGCAGGCTCAATTTCCTTCACAGCCTTGATCTCAAATATGTTAGTTGCAAACAGAGTTGTGATTAAGCAAGCAATGATACCCATTGAACTAATAAGCAAGGGATAACACATGGCAGTAAGATCATGAGAGTTTTCAAATGATGATATGGATGCAACAACCAGAGCTGCACAGGAAGATTCAGTCATAGGACCCAAATAGATCTGATCCCATACCAGCGATATCTCCAACATTGTCACCAACATTATCAGCAATGACAGCTGGGTTGCGTGGATCGTCTTCAGGAATGTTCCTCTCAACCTTGCCAACAAGATCAGCACCTACATCTGCTGCTTTGGTGCAAATACCACCACCTACGCTGCCAAACAGAGCCATGGAAGAACCACCGAGACCATATTTGAAGATGTTGAAATAAGTTTTGCTAACCATTTCATATATTTTTCTCTAAGATGTTCTGCTAATTGTCGTTTATCTCCATCTGAATTCGAATACACTTTGAGTGAATCATGATCATTGCAACAATTTCGGAGAGAAATAAAACAATCATCAAATGAGTTGATGATAGAGAACCAATTAACTGATTGTGCACACTTTAGTTGAGGACGTGGAAAGTGCCGATGAACAGCAGTTCATGAGTTTCAGCCAAGCTGTCTTCAATTTCTCCGTGATTTATGATGAGGTGGAAAAAACATGTGCGCTAGATTTTTCAAACTGCAGTGATACATGTCTTCTTCTCTCCGTTAATTAATTGACATCCTGTTCACTGGAGTTCAACTACCATTAACTGTGTTTTTTTTTTTAATTTTTCACGTGAATGGCCGATCATGCTACGTGATTTTTGCCTTGAGCGCTAGAGAAGACAATCGGTTGAGCCTCGCTAATCCGTGGCTTAATTCCACCATTTCATTCATTCATGCAGTTTCCAAATTAATTTTATGCAATAGAAGAATGGGTTTGTCACATACCTCGAAGTTGAATGGCTGCCGTGAGCTGCTGTGGGCTGTCATTGCTGCATGCATTTGATTTTATGGTTGCATGATGGCTGGGCTGCTAATCCATGGCTGGTTTTCTTGTGCAGGTGTCCTCTGGCCAGATGCATGCAACAAGAATTCATTTCCACGTTCAGATCTGCATCCTGAACCTGCTGCCATTGAATTTTCACAGGACCAGAACTTCTTTTTTTCATTTCTCCCAAACGGAAAACCGGATTGAGCTGAAACTTGGTGGGCATGTTCCTACCATCATGATGCATCTCCCATAGCAAATTCGTGATCAATGGATGCACGGATTTCGAGAAAATTGGAAAATGGCTGAAGATTTCAGAGCTCGATTTCTCGGAAACCGTGCATCGGAATTGGCTGAAACTGCTTGGGTAGGCTACTATCACCCACGTGCATCTCCCCATGAAACAGGTTTTGAAACGGATGCACGGTTATGGAGAAAATGCAAAAATGGCTGATGGTGATGGAGGCTGATTTCTTGGAAACCGTGCACCGGAATTGCATGAAACTGCTCAGGCATGTTGTCATCGACCTTGTACAATCCCCCATAAAATGGTTTGTCAAATGGATGCATGGTTCTCAAGTTATGGCAAAAACAAATTTTGCTCTATGTTTTTTTTGCTTCAAGGCATTTTGCATGTGTTTGCATGGTATGAAAAAATGAATTTTGGCTGTGATGCAGGTATGGAGATGATGGAGGAGGAGTTGGAAGATTGCAGGAGGGCTTCTGAACCTTTGAGGAAGCTATCATGCTCGCCAAACCACATTTTGAAATGCATGCCTAATTTCCCACAATTTCTACAGGAAGATCCTGTAGAAGCACAATGAGAAGCACAAGGAGGTGAAGAAACGATGGATGAAGGCAAGGGATGGACACACAAGTGCTTGCAGGCCTAACCAATAGATTCCCACCATTAGATTCACTTTTGAGATTGAATTTGGCTCGTCCAAAGGTTCTACAGGATGTTTCCTGTAGAAATTCAGAGCATCCTGTAGAAAACACAGTTTTGAGGAAAGAAGCATAATGACATGAAAAGAATGATGGAAAAGGGGTGAGGAGTGGAAACATAGATGAGTGTAGGCCTCATGGACATATTCCCAGCCTTCAGGTCCTCTTTGGAGATCAATTTGGCTTTTTTGTAAGCTTCCTGTAGAAGATACGAAACTTCCTGTAGAAGGCACAAAAACTCCTTTGTCTTTGATTTGAGTGCTCCTCCTATCATGACACGTCCTCCTTTAACCTGCAATGTCATTGCTGCAACATGAAATGGAGATTAGCTTTATTTTTCCTTTTTTCTTTTTCTCTTTTTTTTTTTTTGAAAAACAACTAGGGTGCCTCATGGAGGTTTTCACCCTAATTGCCTGCCTTGGGCGCCTCCAAGGGAGGTTTTCACCCAAAGATCTTTTTCTCTTTTCTCTTTTTCTTTTCAACCCATTGACCACCTCATGGAGGTTTTCAATCAATGAGCCAATCTAAGGTGCCTCCGAGGAGGTTTTCACCTTAGATTTCTATTTTCCTTTTTTCATTTTTTTTCTTTTCCTTTTTTTCTCTTTTTTTCTTTTTTTTTTCTACCCTACCCTACTTGAAAAACAAAATCATTCTCAAGTATAAGAATACTTCCAATGGAGCCATGTGCACATCGAGATTAGAGAAAAAACGATGTGAAGGCTCGAAATGCATGCTCTGATAGGTATCCAGATCTCAGAGACGAGATGATCTGACTTTGAATGGATCAAACATAGATGAGGAAGAGAGTACTGCTGCAACTTAGTGACTTTTTGGAACCATGTCTCAATATAGCTTTGATATCCTTCCTCTTTTTGCTGATCTTTCTCTTGAGTACATGGAGGATTTGATGGTGACCATGAGGAAGCTTTCTCGATCTCTGATTCTGATCTCTTTTCTTCATCAAGTGCAGCCCATGGTTCTTTGATCTCCTCTTTTGAATCTTCTTTTGGTTTTGGTCCTTCAATGCTTTCAAGATGATCTCTTTTTTGCATTACTTTTCCTGAGCTTTGGTGAACATCATTGAGCTCACGAGGAATCATTTGCACATGTTGTGTCTCAGATTTGCAATTGGGTTGAGCTGCTCCATTGCATGGTTTTGGAAATGGAGGTACGGGTAGCTGAGTGGAGGTGTGAAATTGAGATGGAGATGGATAGCATTGTGGTTGGGTAGGCATTTGGGGTTGCCTTGGTGGAGGAGGAGGCGATGGTTGTGGATGAGCAGGTGGTGGAGGAAAATGAGTGGGATGAGAGTTATATTGGGGCCTCCACTCCTGATAAGGTGCATTCCACTGAGGCTGGGGCTGAGCATAAGAGTGAAATGAATGAGCAACTGCTTGGGCATAATATGGATCTGTGAAGGAATAATGAGGAGGTGTGAACCAGGAAGGATGAGCAGGGGGATCCCAAAAAGGCATGAAAGTGGCTTGATAAGGGTCATAATAGGTCTCGGGTATCCCTTGCAGTTCCTGCTGGTAAGATCTAGGTCCATGTGGCCAACTTTGGTTCATATAATAGAGTGATTCAGTGGCTCCCTTGGCTCTTTGATATGCAGCTTTGATTCTGGGCAAGGAAGGGCACTGATCTGTAGGATGGTATTCTTCACAGATGAAACACACTTCGAGGGAGTGCATTGGACATTCGTTCCTAGGATGATTTCTAGTGCACCTAGGACAAAAGATGACCAAAGCCCTCTTGGCTTCCTCTTGCTTCTTTTGGATCCGCAAGGTATCCAGTTGCATGGCAAGAAACTGCCTCATATCACTCTTGAAATCTTGGATCTGATTTTCAAATTCATCTTTGGACAAGATGTTGCCCCCAACATCTCTACTTGTAGCCATTTGCTCCAGAGGAATGTTTTCTTCTTCTTCTCCCCTAGAGGTTCTTTAAATATGCCTTGATGTCCACCCAGGGGTTCTTTATTCACAGCCATCGAAGAAGAACGTTGGCTGTGTGAAGCAGTGGGGGTGTTGTGCAATCATTTTTCTAAGATATCTCTACTCCTACAAGGCATGAAATAGATTGAACTGCAACTAACTATCTTGCGAAATTGAAATGAAAGCAGGAAAGGACTAATCTATTTTTCTCAAATGAAATTGCAAGAATGAAATGCTAGTCTACGCTTGCAGAATTGAAATGCGGAATTGAAAGGCTATTCTAGGGAAGCAGGAAATGCTAATCTATGAAAGCAGGAAATGCTAATCTATGAAAGCAAGAAATGCTAATCTACTTTTGCATAAATGAAATTGCATAATGGAAATGAAATAAACTACTTAGCAGAAGGTTGTAGTAGAAAATAGAAGAATAGCAACAATCACCAATACTCTGCCGCTTCCCCGGCAACGGCGCCAAAAAGATGGTGAGCTCCAGTATTGTAGCAATAATGCTACAACTCCTGGGGCTTCCTGTCTCTTAATTTTATCAACCCGGTAGTTCGTACAAACTTGGAAGCGGCGGTGCTATATGCACAAGTACTAGCTCTTGTCGCAGCTGTCACTTGGTCAGCTGGCACAAGTCCGCTAGGGCTCAAGCCAACTTCTATAGGCTCTCAGAAGAAGCTTGCTAATTGATGGACGAAAGCTAATCTCAAAGGAAAGCTACTTTACTTGACAAAAATGAACTGAAAGCAAATCAAAGCATGTAAACCTAGGAAACCCTAATTTGACTAGTCTAACCTCTACAATGCAAAGAATGTAAATGCAACTTCTACCAATGCCGTCATTACCTCTAATAAGTGAAAATGCATGGATCTAAACTACTTGCATCATGAAAGTTATGTTTTTGTATTTTTCCTTTAAGTGTGTGGAATGATTGTGATCTTGTGCTAACTAGGGTTTGGTTGTGCAGATGGGATGGAGAAGGAAGGAAAGCGTGGGACAGGTTGGGGAGGCTAGGAGAGGTCCCTAGGGATCCTTAGCATCCATCCACAGAGGTTCCTCGCATTCAGATGCTCAGCAACCGAGAGAGTGGCCTCCTACAGGATGCCTGCAGAGGATTCTACAGGATACTCTGTTTTCTACAGGATGTCTACAAATGGCTACAGGATGACCTCCCGTGAGTGTTTGGAGTGATGGAGGAGTAATGGAATGGTAGGGGGAGATGTGTAAAGCAGGAATAAGGCTGGTGACGGCTCAGAAGTTGGAAAATCAGATGAAGGAAGAGTGTATGCAATGGTTTGATGATTGGAAGGATGGAACCAACGAAAGTTGAAGGAGATGGAGCTATGTGGGAAATGAGAGAGTTGGAGGGTAAATGAGTGAGACAGAGGTTAAATAGAACTTGAGGAGGTGATGAAGATGATAGAGATGCCCTGCACAATGCTCATTTAAACGAATCAATGAATTCTTGCAAACAAACCAAGTCCTAGCTAACTTAATCTAATTGTCAATGAAATAAATGAACAACAGCTTTGTTTGGACAGAGAACCATGTACTTCACGTGAGAAAGAGCGTTCCAAAAGATCTAAATGCATAACAAACTCCTACCAATCGATTCTAAGCATAAAAAGCTACGTTACCCATCAAAACCAACTACCATAACAAAGCAAGATCTAAAGAGCAGATTTTTATTTCAAGAACGCAACAAACACATAAAGATACACAAGGGAGGTACTGGGCGCTTGAGATGGGCCCAACCCCAAGAGCTACAACCTCCCATGAAAGATTTAGAGCTGGTGCAAAGCTGGATCCATCTTTATTAATCAAGAAATGAAAGGTACATCAAAACTGTCCATAAGGAGAGCTTGAGAATGAGCTGAAAGAAAAGCTAATCCATGGCCTAAAAATCGAACTACAAGCTAGCTAACTAATGGCTAAAACAAAATGACTAACTAGCTACAAAAATGACTACCAACTAGCTACAAAATGACTACCCACTAGCTAACCAAAATGAGGCCCCAAGCCTTCTTATTTATACAATTTGAGGACCCAACAGTCCTCCTAAAAGTTAGGGACTTGGCTGCCCAAGACTTGGAGTTAACAGCAGTCCAACTTGACTTGCTTGGCTGCCCTTGAGCTGATTGATTCGGTGGCCCTTGAACTCCGAGCTGATGGTGGAGAATTCGAGGTAAGGGCCCATAAATGAGGGGGACACCTTCCTACAAATCCTCTAGCTTGTTCTCCCACGAATTTGGCTGCCAAGTGCTCATTAAGACCTTCAAATTTGTCTCCAAGTTGACCAACAAGGCTACACAAAGCACCCATTAGACTTGTTGGCATAATGACTAACCAAATTCACTCTATTAACATAAAAATAATCAAAAACATGCAATAAACAAATGAGAATGGTGGACTAAGCCAAATTAGGAGGTTGAATGAGCCCAAATAATTGTACATTTTTGGGGCTCATCACCAACCTCTATGGAGTGCAAGGGTGGAGAGGGTGAAGGGAGACCCCTCACTTTTAGGTGCAATGCTAAATCTATCACAATACAATATTCTATGAGATTGGTCTACAAAAATAGTGTTGGAATAATGACTCATCTGTAAATATGTTATTTTGAGTAAGAGATGTATGGAGAAATTTGTGGAGTGATTGATGAGATATTTGCAGAGTGATTGATGAGATATTTGTGGAGTGAATGATGAGACATTTGCAAAGTGATTGATGAGATATTTGTGGAGTGATTTTTGGAGTGATTGAATAAGAGATTTGTGGAGATGACAGATTCCTGAAGACCTCTCTTCATGTATAAATATATGAGTTTGATAATAAAATTTGTTGAGAATTGTGTCATTATTATTGAATGTTTGTATTCTAATAGCCCTGGTTAAAAATCCATGTAAAAAATATATAAGGCCACGATTGATGGGACATGTATTCCAAGTTGAATGGTGGGAAAAACATCCTAGTTGGAGTTCATTTCGGTTATTATGGCTAAGGAAATTGGCAAAGGAAATGAAAAAGGCTTTGGAAAGGCATGAGGCATTTATTGACATTTATTTATGAAAATAATGGAAATTAGAAGAAAAGGAAGGTGAAAGGTCACAAGTTGCGTGTGAGGATGAAATTGAAGGAAAATAATGGAAAATGAAGAAAATAGAGGCCTCATTAATAAAAAGGCTTCTGAGGATCGGTGCGTAGGTTTTTGACAGGTTTTGGTGGAGCTCTCTTCTATTCTCTCTCTCTCTCATAATCTTGGGCACTGAGTTTTCTTCCAGCACTCTTGGAGAGTGTGGCATACTTGGAGTTTTGGAGCATGAAGAAAAAGGAAGAGTGGGAAAGAGCAAGAGGACATCAAGATCAACAGATACAGTGAGTTTTTCTTGCAGGTACCGAGTTACATGTATGTTTTCCTCACTAGTTTGGCATGCATGGCACATACATGTGGTTTCTTGGTTATGATCTTTCATTGGCATGGAGGATGGTTAGGATTGACAGTGGATTGCCTAGCCTTTCCATTTCCTGGATCGTCATCGATATTGTGGATTTATTTTCATTATTTTGTTTTGGTTGGTTCTCATGTTTCCTTAGCTTAGGTTGAGTTATTAGTCCTGGAGCCTTGGTTGGATAAATGCTCTTGAGCCTTGTAACAGCTTGGTTTGATTTACTAGTCTCGTAGCTTTGGTTGGACAAATGCTCTAGATCCCTTTGTGGGTTGAGCTTCTAGTCTTGGAGGCTTGGTTGGACAAACACTCTAGAGCTCGGTAAAATTTATGGGTTGAGTTACTAGTCCTAGAGCCTTGGTTGGAACAAATTCTCTAGAGCCCTCGAAGGCTTGGATAGAGATCAATCTGATGATGGTTTTGATGTGTCCGACTATGAGGTGGAACCATTATTTGATGGGTTAAGGTGGATGGCCTCTGGAAGCCCTGGATGGTTTTGATTAATGTGTTTTATGAGATCCCACATTCATGTTTGGAATATGTCATAGGGATGAATGGCTAAAGAGAGATGTGGCTCAGCCATTCTATGGTTGAGTGGAACGTGGTAATCCCATACCGGGGTGGATTTTGAATCATTAATATGAGGTTATTTCTCCTTGTTATCTCATGAGTATTATACTCAAATATATGTGGATTCTATGGCTATCGTATCCTTGGTATTTCTATTGTTATTATGCTGGTTATGAATATGTATTATGACAGTGGCTATGTATGGCTCCCATTATGTTTTTACATGTATATGAATGAGCAATGTGTATATGACCTAATGGATGAAATGGAAATTGATGTGTTGAGGCATCAATGCTTCTTAGCGATTCTCAGCTAAGTATGAGACCCATATGCTCACATCTATTATTTATACCTGTAGATTACATATTCGTGATATGTTTGGTGAAATACATGTCCTAGCTAGTAGGGGTCCAGTCAAGGTGATCCGGATTTAAATAGGAACGCAAAAAATTACAGAGATAACCATAAACACAGATGCAATGGAAATAATACTTTATTTCATTAATGTAAAATATTGAAATATGCTTACAAACAGAAATGGAAATAAACCAGCTAGGGCGATGGTAGCTTATCTGTGAGAAGACATGTGGCGGCTACATGCCTCTGAAGTGTGTTACAATGAGGCCCGAAGGCCCATTTATTGTTGAGAAACAATGGAAAACCCTAAACATCCAAAAACCTAACCCTAGAAGATGAAACTCCAAACTGTGGGCCTTGTTTGGGTAAATTGGTACATCAACTTCCCAGGGTCGTAACTTTGGCATATGATCTTCGTTTGACGTGCACAATATCTCGTTAGAAAGATCTATCCCAGAACTACCACTTTGGGAAGAGAAACATCAGTCCATGGACCCATGTTGCTCCTAGTTTTCCCAAAAAACATTGTTTAGGGCCTCAAAACGGCTCCAGAAGTTTAGGACCCGAAAAACTACTAAAAATAGTAAATTGTGCTACTATTACGGAAACTGAAAATCTGAAAGAGACAATTGTGGGGGTCCAAGTGGGATAGGCGGGTGGCCACCAACATCCACCTGGATCATTCCTCCCCCCTTATGAAGCAATGGTCCCCATTGCGTTGAGTTGCTCCATCTGCTGAATTTGGTCCCTGGTGAGCTGTTCTGCAATCTCTAATGTGTCCAGTAATGGTGGGAAGCATGGTCGAGGCCGGTACAAATTGAACACTTGGTGCAGGCGAAGGAATGGAGGAATGTTGTGCTCCAAAGCATTGTTTCCCACAACCTTGGTAATGTTGTAAGAACCATGTCGGAGTGGTCTGAGCTTCTGATGGGCTCTTGTAAGGCGTTCTTGTTGCATATGTAACCAAACTTTGTCGCCCACCTGAAACTTGTGTGGTGGCCCTGTGGGTGAGGAGAAATTGTTCCTGTGTTCTTTCATGACCGTATCCCTATGTTGCTATTGCTATGTGGAGGAACCCTTTGCTGCGGTCATGGATGTGGCGACGATCTTCCCCTTACTTTGGGAGCGAACCAGATAGAAAATAAATTTCCTAGTCTGTGAGATGAGCTTGTTGCCTTTCTTGGCAGTGATCAAAGAGGTGGCAGTAGTTGGGGCTACCTCTGGTATCCTATATAATGAATTACCCAAAGAAATAATAACAGTGTGAGGCCTTGACTCATACACATCATGTCGCCTCCACAAGTATGATTGGCCTAATAATACATCACAAACATCCAGAGATGTAACATCACACAATACCTCATTTGTGAAGGGCTTGATGCTATAGGGAAGGAAACACTGCTAGTAGACTCGGAGATCTCGTCCTTGGTGAAGCCACCTGATACTGTACAGCTACAGTTGTGGTGTAGTTGGTAGGCCCAACCACTTCACGGCCTCTACTCAAATGAGGTTCTTTTGGTTGCCACTGTCGACAATGAATTGCAGCGGCGAACCCTTCACCCACATCTGTGAGTGGAAAAGACGCTCCCCCTCCTCTGGATATTCGGACTCACTCTTCTGGATCTTGGTGGTGGCAACAGTGGTGCTGGGCTCCGCATCAATGATCTGCTTCCCTTTTCCATTCCCCTTGTCAGGTTCTGACTCAAGGTCGGAACATGCATCTAATTCGGAAGCCTTCAACTCGACCACCAGTTACTGCTTGGTCCGACACTCACTTGTGTTATGAGTGGGACTCTTGCGGAACTCACACCATTTTCTGTTGAAAATAGCAACAAGAAATGCCAAATATAGAAGTGCTAAATTTAATGCTGCTATAAATAGAATTTTGGGATACCTTCCTATTTTAGTTAGTCCCTGAACTAAAATAGAGAAGTAAAAATTCGAATTTGATCTTAGCAGTTGTTTGTAAAATAATTAATTAATTCACCATGAGTTAATTAGTTGTAGAAAATCAAACATGAATTCTATGTGGGGACATGAAACAGTTTCTCCATTAATTGAGGAATTTATCCATCATTTAAAGAGATAAGGATGAGTTGTAATTAGTTGGCTCAGTTAACTGAGTCAAGTCCAGTTAGATTAATTCAAACAGTGTGTTGAATTAATTGTGAGTTCAGTTAGTTAATGCATGCATGCATGTAACTGCTGCACTTCAGATAACTAAATATTCTCTCATAAATAACTCATGCATGTCAGTTCAAACAAAGACCCAATTGAGATCAGATGGAGGGACAATGTACTATCGGTTGTAGGAATATTCCATTATGAATATCTCTTGCATGCATAAGGAATTCATTCCTTGGATATTGCGTAGTTACTTCTTCAGCTTAGTGAGTGTGATGAGGCCAATTCACACATGTGACATCATTGGACCCTAAGAAAAACTACGCAAGGAAATAGGAGGCTTGGAGGGCTAAGGGAAGGCATATCTTGTGTCTACTCAGTCTATGAGTTGTATTGTTGCTTGATTGCAGAGAGAGCGGATAGCTTGTGAGCTGATTCTTTTTGTAACTTGAACATATTTCCACTTGTATTATAATACAGAGATTGGGGTTTTAGGTTGAGGCTTTCCCCGAGTTATTTCTTCTATGTTATGTGTGATTGATTTCTCATTCTTAGATATATGTGTTCTCATTGATGTTGCTCATATTCGATTAAGCTTCCGCAAATTTTGTTGTAGAAGTAGATCTTGTATTTTTCTTTAGTATATTGCATAATCTGATGATCTACAGTGGGAATTTCTACATGGTATTGGAGCAAAGGTGATCAAGCAAAGAATAGTATACAAGAAGGGAGAAGTTCGAAGGTTGAAGTTCCTAAATATAGAAATCTAGTTCTTATCACATCTCGATTTCACCAATGGCGTTCAACGGTGTAAGACTCAAGTATGCCCTTGATGGCAGCTTGAATTATATAGCCTGGAAGGATCGCATGGAAGTAGTATTAGAGGATAACGGTCTAAAGGACTTCATTGATCAAGAAGTCCCCAAGCCGATTGATGCAAAAAAAATTGGTGGAATGGAAGAAATGTGTGGCTAGAGCAAGGAGAATCCTCCTAGAGGGAGTTCGAGACCACATTGTCTTGAACCTCCATGGGAAGGAGACACTGTTTTCGATGTGGAAAGCATTTAAAGATCTATATCAAAACAGTAGCGATCAAAGGAAGCTGGCGCTGAAAGACAAGCTTTGGAAAATCAAGTGTGAAAAGGGCAACATGATCTCTACATATCTGAACAAGCTCACCACCTGCAGGGATGAGCTTGGAGTGTAGGGATCACGACTGTTGATGATGACATGGTGAGTCTTGCACTCCTCGGTCTTCCTAAGAGCTGGCATAGCTACCAAGACTCCATTAATGGAAGAAAAAAACTGCCAGATTGGCAACGACTTTGGTCGGATCTGATGCAGGAGGAGATAAGAAGAAGCACCAGAGATAGATCCTCATCAAAGAAATATGATGAGGAAAATATAGCCTTAGCGAGTAAGGCGAGGAAAGGGAAAGGGAAGGCATCCCATCCCAAATTTGTTTCTTCCCATGGTGGGAAGAAGTTTGACAAATCGAAAGTGTGATGCTTTCATTGTCATGAAGTGGGCCATTATGCTACGAATTGTCCACAAAAGAAATCCAAGAAGGGATCCTCAAAGGGATCTAATGGTGAGGCACTGGCCTCACAGTTTGAGCTGGATTTCTCTATTATCGCATGCACGGTTTCATCCATGGTGGGATGTGTGTGGTACCTGGACAGTGGAGCTTCATTCCACATGTCAGGTGACAAGAATCTTTTTAGTGCCTTGGAGGAGAAGGATCTCTAGATGCGGATCGAGATGGGTGATGATGGAAAGAACCGTGTCCCAGGTTAAGGTATGGTTGTGTTTCAGAGGGAGAATGGTGCTCCCCTCACCCTGACTGATGTAAAGTATGTACCAGGTCTGAAGAAGAATCTTGTTTTTGTCGCTATGCTAGAAGATAAAGGCTATGATGTAGTCTTTAGTAAAGGAAAGGTATTCCTGAGGCATATCGGTACTGGACAGACCAAGCGAATTGGGATTCGAGTAAAGAATCTCTACAAGCTGGAGGTATGTTGTTGGGAAAAGTATCCAATATGGAATGACCCTATCCCACTCTAAGGGTGATAGTACCTCAGCAACAATAAAAGCAAAGCTATTCGAGATTACTTCTTTATGAGATGTAAGAGAGGGGAGAAAGAGATCCACTAACCGTTGTCTTCCGCTAATGATTGATCCAATATTCTCTCTTTGCTGCTTGCTCCTAGCTCCTTGCTCTTTCACTAGCCCAGCTACACCAAGATCCTGCAAAATGGCAAGAGAGGGAAACTACAAGAAGCATACATTCATAATTGATTCAAGGATTAGAATAAATCAAATACACAAGTATAAAAATACACTATTGAGACACATGCATATAGAAGAACCTCAAATGCTTTATTAATGGAAGAAGTAAAGTTCAGGAAGTGATACAACCATAAAAGACCCAATCCAGCATCACCTCCTAGCAGAAAGAAATCTCCTCTTCACCTCCTTCAAGCAAATTACCCAATAGTTCTATACTCAAACCAACAGCACTTCCTTACATTCACAAGATTCCAGCCTCCTTAGACCTCATGAGAGAGCTCTATATATAGGAGTTTTGGAGAAAGGATGAGTCAGCTTGTAGCTGGCATGAAGCTGACTAGTGTCCTCTCCCACTTCAGTTATTCTTCAGTTCTTGAGTCCACTTGGAGGTTCTTGCTTCCACTTGGAGATCTAGACCCTCTTACTCATCACAAGTCGAATTCCCTGATCCAAGTGTCATTTTGGAAGCTTCCTGGGCATTGACACCTTGAGGAATGACTGTGCCACATGTCCCAACTCGCCCAGCGCAGGTAGCCTTCCTTGCAGTTGACATTCAGCGCAGGTAGACAGTGTAGCTCTTGACATCCAGCGCAGATGCTCAGTGGAGCAGTTGACATGATCCAGAATTAGCCTGTTTTTGAGTGTTTTCAGGTGGAGAACTGATATTTAGTGCTGTGGTTTGCTGACCTTGTTCCTCTAGGGGTAGGAACAACATTTTTAGGGACTTTGGATCCCTTAGATTATTGACATTTCATGCTTCATGCTGTAAGGCACAAAAATGTCTATAACAGTTGCCCCCTAAAGTATGAGGTCGTTTATCGGGTGAAATGCTTTATCAGGAGGATCCGAAGTTCATTCAATCGCTGAGAGGTGACCTGTAATAAAATACAATACAATACATTATTTTTCATTCTGCTTTCATGATCTAGCTGAGGCGGGCATTCCCATGCTCAGCTTTATAAATTCATTTTAGTACATAGAACAGACGATCGTCTGATGGTAGACTGATAATTCTCTGCTGAAATTATCATCCTTTGAGTAGGATGATCATCTGCTGCAATGATGTACATATCAAATGTCTTTATATTTCCTGAATATATATCACAGCCCGGATGGATGAAACTAGATCCGGGGCCTTCAAACTCGTTCGATCTTCACTCTAAGTACAAGTCGATCCATGTGAGAATTGCGCTGAAGTCGAACATGGAAAGACATCGCTTGATTACCGGTCAATAATGTAAACCGTTAGCAAGCGCGAGAGGAATCACCGATAATGATAATGACCCTCAAGGTACTGCAGTACAATTCACGTGGTGTGAATAAAGGACTTGGCGTCGAACACCACGCAAAATCTTCTGGTCGAAGGTCATTGATGTATACCTGTCGCCGGAAGTGAGAAACTTGCCATTGAGGCATGCAAGCTTCAAAGTACTGAGGGGGGTGTTCCTAGATCAACTTCTTGGATAATGAGCTGAAGTCGACAAGAAGCGATCCGTCAAAGGAGGGCCTTAATGAATCCCACATCAGTGACACGGAACGGAGCTAATGATTTTAATGGAGGTGAAAACAATCTGTGAAATATGATTCAGGGTGGCGATCATGGGTGGATGAAGGATAATGTATGGCAGTGGATGGGACACGGTTGACTCTTTCTGAATGACATCTCTTGAACATATAACGACACTGATGCGATGGATCGGTAGCATTACCCCAAATGTGGATGGTTTGGCGAAGACCATGGTGATGAGACCGGTGAATGAAACAACCCAACCCGATGTGATACGGAGGAAAAGTGTCATGTTCAAGAGCGACTTGCTACCATTAAAGCTTTGAGGTTCTCCCAATTTTTCCCCAGTCATTTCTGACCAGTACCTCTTTATTTTTGTCAAGCTTGAGGAGGATAACATATGCTTGTTCTATAACCTACCCTTCGGGCAAGCCCATCGCTATGTTTTAACGAGCCTAGCGATAGGGAAACTCGTTCTCGTCTAAAGACAAGTTTGTCGCTATTTAATCATTTTAACGAGTCTAACGACAAGGAAAACTCGGTCCTTTTCATTTTTAGAGAGTCTGAAAAGGTACAGAAAGTTAACTCCAAAATTCCTTTTTCGTCATCTAATCCCTTAAGTCCGAAAAAGTATAAAACAATACAGAAGGGATTAGTTTTCGATAACTTTAACGAGCCGAATAAAACAAGCGCTCGACCTTTTTGTGTAATAATCCCTCAGGTCCAAAATGATTAAAAGCTAGAGGAGGGATAGCTCTTCCGGTCCTTTTAACGAGCTGGAAGGCCAAAGCTCGGCAAACTTTTCATATTTTACGAGTCAGTTGAAAAGAGCTCAAAGAAGACTCGTCTTTTGAGGAACGAGTGATAAACAGGGATAGCAGCAGATTCCAGGTACAGGTTGGAATTTTCCAATCACGGCAGTGTCACAAGGATGGCTAAGTGAAATCACTCTTCGCAGCTGTTCCTCAAAATGGGTAAACAATCATATGGGGTGAACGATCGGCCAAATGGAATGGAGGTGGCAGGTGCAAACACGACCAAGGCTTTTTATGGCTAATAAATTTACGATCATAATGGTTATTTACCGGAATAGGTTCATTTTTTAATGAGCTTAAACTCTGGAGGAAACTCTTTCTCAATCTTATGTTTATTTTTTTTAACGAGCATGAACTATGTATTAAAACTGCTTGGATCTCGCTTTTCTATTTTTTAACGAGCATAAATTCCGCGGTAAAACTGCTCGATTATATGGTCAAATTTTGATTTTTTACCATCACTAGCTTTTCTCTTTTCAAGTATAGTACTGCATTTTCAATTGCTGCAACAAACTTTGTTAGAAATGAATAATATTTGCATGAAAATGAGATTATAACCCTAATATTTTACTTTGAACTACGTAAAAAGCCATTAAAAGGTGTTTTTACCTCTCATTTACCATTTCATTTGCATTTGGTTTGTTGGAGCTCTGGAGGTGCCTCTTCCCCCTTGATTTTCACCAGCTGATTCCGGGAGATTCTGCGGACGATTTTCGGCGCCGTCTGGACCAGGTAGGAGCTAAACCCTAGCTCTTTCTTTTCATGGTTTCATTTTCCAGTTTTAGGCCTGTTTTTCAGTGTTTCTGAGCCCCAGGGGTTTTGCAAAAACGCCCTAACTTCAGCGCAGGTTCCCCTTTCGAAACCTGCGCTGAATGTCAAGTTGCCTTAAGGCAGCCTAACCTTCAGCGCAGGAGGGACACTCTCTGCCTGCGCTGGGCTCAGAAAACTGAGTTTTCAGGTCATTTTTTGATGATTTTTCGCCAGTTTTTCATCAAAACTAGGAACTTACTCCTTCTTTGTTTGCTTTGCAGGGAACTTTGAACAACACGTCCCTTACATGGCAAGAACGAGAACATGAAGAGGAGGACATGATTTCCCTCCATGACCCGGTCACGGTGAATGCGCTGTGGAACTGTGGCCTGCTGAAGTTCTTCCGTATCTCTAGCATGAGAGCACAGATTTCTTTGCTGCAGTATATGCTTGATGCTTGGGATCCTGTTAACCAAGTATTCCAGATTAGGGGAAAGTCCATCCCCTTGACCATAGAGGACATGTACTTCTTGACTGGGTTGTCAAGACGAGGTGCCCCCATTTCCTTGTCAGGTACGGCCCGGGGGACTGATTCCACCAGAGATTATGTCGCCAGTATTGCAGGGAAGGTTCTCAGTCGAGCAGAGACGGAAAGATTGTTATCCGTGAGATTACTGACAGGTCTCTCAGGTCCATTCTGTATACCATTGGTAGGATGGCCGGTAGCGCAGCTCTACATGTTGCCAACAGATCTTATATGCAGCACGCCTTGGAGTGTCTCCAACCGAAAGTATTCAACTGGTGTGATGCAGTACTTGTTCAGATGAAAAGTCAATTGACCAAGGTAAAGGACGGGAAGCTGAAGAACTTTGGTTTTGGTTCTATTCTGACTGCCTTCGCCTTGGAGAAAATCCCACTGATGCAGCCTCAGTACATCATACCCGACCTGCCTTCTCCGACCGAGCCACGCATGCAGAGGTGGGTTGATCACATGTCTAGGCATGCTGGTCAACCTCAGATTACTTTTCCTGAGGCCTTCTTCAGGTGGTTCGAGCGCCAGGAGATGGCGTTTTCCGAGTATCCATATGTAGGTATGGATTTCCGAGGTGATCCGGATTTGGTGCTACCGGATGGCGAACAGTGGGGCGCCATTGGTAAACTCTTTGACCATATTACTGTTTATTGTTCTTATTTATAATGTTGTTTTGCTTTATTCTATCAAGACTTTTAATTGTACTCTTGGGTGCATGCAGATATTGGTCCTGTTCGTCCAGTAGTTCGTCCGAGACCGCCAGTTGTTGCCCCGGCAGTGGAGCCTGCTAGGAGAGCTGTTATTCGCGACCTTGACGATACTGAGACCCTTACAGCTATGCAGGAGCAGGTTGAGAGCCTTACTCTCGGCATTCCCGATGTGAGGATTGATGAGTTACCTTTACAGCTGCAGCGACATACTACTGGTGTACCTAGACGATGGACTCGTCTCTTGCGCATGATTGCACAGGCCGTGACGTGCTATCATGAGCACCACTAGGCTAGGGTGCCCCCTAGCATCTTTTTGAGTTTCAGGTCATATGACCAATTTTGTCTTGGTTACAAAACATTATGTATGAACTATATAAACAGCTTATATATTTTGATTTTCGAGTTTTATTCTGTTTGAGTTATATGATCCATATGTACAATCTTTGATGATGTGTCCTTTTTATAAATGTTGCAAATGTCTATCTAACACATAGTTTGCTAATGAGTCGGTTAATGTGTTTAAGTTTCTCGAAATATGTTGATATTGAATTGAATCAAATCATCTTTCCAAGATCTTAACCCTTAGGAACATGCGATAAATAGCTGGATTGCGAACAGAATATATACCATTGAGTTGTAGTATTACGAGCTGTGAGCCTAGCCTGACAATTAGTCGGCGTATGCCACGTGTGATGGCATCAGAGAGTAGTTCTATCAACGCGCTATACTCAGCGATGTTATTCGTTGATTGCCCAATACATACACCTCTGAAACTTACTAACTCGCCGCTTGGATCAAAAATGGCCCAGGCTGCGGAGGATAGGTTCCGCGAACTACGACTCGCTCCGTCGGCATATCCAACACATGTCTCCAGAAGGTTCGACATCTGCAACAAATGGAAAAGGTGGATCACTCGACCAGAACAAATGCTTTAGCGAAAACAAAATACAACAAAAGCATGCAGGTTACTATTCAAGCATAGTAACGCTTGAGGTACAGCCCGTTGCGGGGCTGCGCCAGTGGAATTCCATCGTAATCCATTAACTCGTAGGCTCCTTTTGTTAACACCCTTTTAACAATATAGGGGCCCATCCATAAGGACTTGAATTTACCTGCTCCCAACTTATCGGATTCTTGGTCATAAAGCAAGACTAAATCACCTTCTAAGAAGATACGGGGTTTGACATTTTTATCAAACTGAGCCTTGACTCGTCTCTTATGGGCTTCGTTAGCCAAAGCGGCATCACGACGGGTTTCATCCAACTATATTAATTCCAAGAAACAAGCCTCTTCTTCTGAAGTTCCGGGGAGAAGATCGATTGCGAGTTTAAGCGACGAAATTTTGCACTGGATTGGCAAGACTGCTTCCAGGCCATACACCAGTTGAAAAGGTGTGAACCCGGTTGCGTTCTTTACCGATGTTCAGTAAGCCCACAAGGCTGAGTACAGGATTAGGTGCCACCTTCTTTTATGAACCCCGATCATCCTTTGCAACATACGCTTCAGGACCTTGTTGATTGCCTCAACTTGTCCGTTGGCTTGCGGATAATATGGGGTAGAGCTGTCGTGACATAGCCCTAGCTTGGCAGCTAATTCGACCATCATGTGATTGCGAAAATGCGACCCATGATCTGTAACTATAGCCTGTGGTACGCCGAACCTGGCGACTACATGATTGAAAAATAAAAGGGCAGTTGTTTCACCAGTGTTATCCAATGTAGGCATCGCCTCGGCCCATTTGGTAAAATAGTCAACAGCGACTATAATATACCCATGCCCCCCGGTCGAGGTGGGGTTACATTGCATGAAATCGATGCCCCACTTGGCGAAGGGCCCAACAGCAACTATCGGCTGTAAAGGTGCGGGTGGTCGTCTGGTTTTGCTATCAAAAATTTGACAAGCATGGCAACTTCTGACTGCGGTTATGCAATCTTTGAACATGGTTGGCCAGAAGTATCCTGCTCGTAAGATTTTTTGTGTTGTCGCATATCCAGATTGATGCCCCCCACACGCGCCTGAATGACATTCATTCAGGGATTTTTCGGCCTCCTCATGGGTAAGGCACCTCCTCAGAACTGTATCGACACCACGACGGTAAAGTGTATCACCGACGATCATGTAGTCTTTTGCTTGGTATCGTATACGTTTTTGTTCGGAGCGAGAGTTGTTAGGCCTGAACTTTTGGGTTTGGAGATAAACTATGATATCTCCATACCACTCATCACTTACAGATATCATAAACAAACTTTCATCCACGATTGACTCTTCCGATGTTTCATCGTTGGACGACGATGGGAGATCACACAATAATTCTGCGAAAACTAGAGCTTTCTTTGATTTGGATTTCACAAATTCCAGATCAAACTCTTGAAGGATCGCTATCCATTTTGAATATTTGCCCCCCAGCAACTGTCGTGACAGTATATAAGTCATGGGGTTGCAATCTGACAAGATGGTAGTTTTCTGAAAGAGGACATAATGTCGAAACCTTTGAATCGCTTGAATAGCTGCAAGCGCTAGTTTTTCAACATAAGAATATTTACTTTCTGTATTGTTTAAGTTTTTACTTAAATAATAGATAGGATGTTCAATTCCATCGACTTCTTGAACTAAAACCATCGCAATGGTCGTATCCGCTACAGCCATATACAGGTTAAAATCTCTTTGATAGTCCGGGGCGTACATTAAGGATGCTTTTACTAGACAATCTTTCAGAGCATCAAAGGAAGCTTGCGCCACCTGGTCCCAGACAAAAGGTACATCCTTTTTCAAAAGACGAGTATAACCCTTAGCAAGTTTTGCGTAATTTGGAATGAACCTCCTTAGAAAGTTTGCTTTCCCTTGGAGTTTCTGAATCTGAAGCAAATTTGAAGGTGGAGGCAAATTAATGATTGCCTGAACCTTGCAGGGGTCAAGACGAATCCCATCCTTAGAGACTACAAAGCCAAGTAAGCAACCAGAACCAACGCAAAACACACATTTGTGTGGATTGAGTCTTATCTTGTAGTGTCGGCAACGTAGAAATATCGCTCTTAAATGCTGCGGATGATCAGTCCGCTTTCGCGAATGAGCTGGAAGATCGTCGAGATAAGGTTGAACAATGTTCTTGATGTCATGGAAGGCATAATTCATCGCCCTCTGAAACGTCGCCCCTGCGTTCTTTAAACCAAAGGGTAATTTTCGATAAGCGAATGTGCCCCACGGACAAATAAATGCAGTCTTTGACTGGTCCTGTGGGCGGATATTTATTTGATTATACCCCGAAAATCCATCCATAAATGAAAAGATTTCACATCCGGCGCATTCATCAATTATCTGGTCGATGAAGGGTGTAGGGTAGTTGTCCTTCGGACAAGCTTGGTTTACATCCCTATAATCGACACACACTCTAATCGTCCCTTGTTTCTTCATAACAGGGACTATATTCGATACCCAATCGGTTAGAGGAACTGGGTAGATGAATCCAGCATGGAGGAGTTTTTCAACTTCCGCCTTAATGGCAGCGGCTTTCTTGGGGTGTACCTGTCGAAGCCGTTGTCTTACTGGTTTGACATCAGGATACAATTTAATTTCATGTTCAACGATACTCGAGTCAATGCCTGGCATTTCATCATATGACCAAGCAAAGACATCTCTAAATTCGCGAAAACGAGCGTTATATATTTCCAGTTCTGAAGGGGAACAACCTTTGCCGACATAAATATTCTCTACAACATCTGTTTTAGTCGAGATATTTATGGCTATAGTCTCTTCAATATTGGATAGGTTTCGCTCGGAATCCACCGTGTTTACAGTATTTGTTAGGAATTCAAAAACTGAAGGGTGATAAAGGTCACTTTGAGTATCTTCTTCGTATTCCGGAAGAAGGGAACGATGGTGGTGATCATTCCATGGTGCCCCCTCAATCATCATTGATTGTAAGATTCCTTCATCAGTCCCATGTACTTTCGACCAAGGATCTAATGGGGTTCCATATTCTCTAGACCTATCTACCCAAACGCTTGACGAGCGTTGATTTGGGTTCGCCTCCCATGCTTGAAACATTGATTGCTACAATATTTCTAAAGGGCTTGGGGGAAAAACCATTGAATGATCCATGTTGACCTTCGTGGAAGATATCATGTTGCAGGTTGCTACAAACGGTACATTTCCTATATAAATAGGGGGTGGTAGCGCGAAAGTTCCCATCAATGTGGGGTCTTTCAATAATCCTACTCCGATATCTTGAATTGAATGGTTGCTCTCATGGATCATGGGAATGCTTCCTGTAACTTGTGAACCATTAGGGAGGAAATTCTGTTGGTCGACGATCGTAATCCCTCCTTCAAACGGGAATGCGATCTTCCTAAAATAAGTCGACACAACAGCTGCCATGGCATAAATCCATGGTCTACCCAGTAGGATGTTATAGTCAAGATTTCCATCAATGACCTCAACATCAATTTCTACTGTTTTTCCTCCCAGTTCAACTTTCAAGTTATTAAGGATACCATATGGGGTATAAGTCCTTCCGTCGAAAGCTTTTAATGTTGTCGATGATCGCGACAAGGTTGGAGATCCTAAAGTTTTCCAGCAACTCATTGACATAATACATGTCGATGCTCCCTCATCAATTATTGTTCTGTGAACAGTTTTGTTGAGGGCTTTCACTTGAATAAGGAAAGCTAATTGAGCTGGTAACTGAGGATCGTATCCTTTGTGGTCAAAGGATACTAGATTGGAATCCTTGGGATCAACCCCACCAATTGCTGATAACAACGCTTGCCTTTGGGTTGGACAATTTTGTAGTACTTCAAGAGTCGACATAGCGGATGGCGATTGGGCCAAATCTTCCACTATATTATAATGCTGCGCCACTCTGGCGCGAGGATTAAATGTCGACTTGTGTACTACACCCTTTGGCGGTTTTATTGTTAATTCAGGGATGATGGGTGGTACAACTTCTGTCGAAGTTGTTGTCGAACTACTTGGTTGATCTTTACCTTTTTCGTTCGACAGCTGAGGATTCCCATAATCTTTGTTCCTTGTCGAAATCAAAGCATCATTCTGCTGTTTTGAAACCGACAACATAAGGACTTGCGACAGGGAAGCATTTCCACTATCAACCAGATTTTGACCTGGGTTGGGAAATGGATCATTTAACATAGCTGAGGTTTGGGAACTTTTAAAGAACCTCTTTAACTCAGCTTTGAATGGGCAATTCTTTGTGCTATGATCCTTATCATCACATATTAGACATGGATAATTTTGTTTCCCTTTCCCAGGAGGGTTTGAAGAATTTTTCCCAGGGGATGACTCACCCTGTTTCTTCTTCTTCCCTTTGTTTTGCTTTTTCTTGCTTCCTGGTTGATTGGTTTCTTTGCCTTTATCTTCTGATACGGCATTTACTTCCGAAGCAAGAATTTCTTCTTTTGCATTTTGATCCGAATTCTTACGGGCTTTCTTTGACGAAGCCTTTATCGATTTCGTGTTTGCCGTGCCAATCACGCCGTCACCGGCATGAGAGTCACTATTTGATTTAGGAGGAGGAGGAATTGAAAACTCTGGTCTAGGGGCGTCAGGTATCTTGTCGTAGAGTGTGCCGGACTGAGTATAAACTAAGTCCAAATACTGTGCACGAGCAATTACTTGCTCCTCTGTTACGACTCCCCCCTTGGCCACATCTTCCGTAATAGCCGGAAGTAACGACTTTATAAACCATTCAGCTAATAGCTGATTGGGAACGTATGTTTTCACCATCCTACGACGACGACGCCACTCATGTATATGATCGGATATATGGGTGGCAGTTGTCTGCTTGAAGTTGGTTAATATTTCTGTTCCCTTTTCATACCTTATCGGTAATTGAAAATGGGTTAAGAAAGTCGTGGCTAGGGAACTAAAATTGTCGAAAGAGGCTCTTGGCAATTCAATATACCATTTAGCCGCTGGACCTGTCAATGTCCTCTGAAAAAGGCGAAGCCTTATCGAATCTTCGTTTAGGGTGTTCGACGAACACCACAGATGAAAAGTCATCACGTGATTCGATGGGTCTTCACCTGGATTTCCATTGAATTTAGGAATGTCAGATGGAAGTTTATGAGGAATCGCTGGCCACCAAGGGGCATAAGCAATCGGATCGTTTGTTAACCGGTGTAAATCGGGTAACTCTAAAGTCGCCACGAATGGTAACTGTTGATTCAGGTTAGGCGAAGCATAACCAGGGTACAATGGAATCGCTTGAGCAGTGGGCCTTTGCATACCAGCATAATGTAATTGATGTTGGTATGACTGATACGGTTGGTGGACTTGACCACTGTAAAGTGGTTGGTTTTGACCGTTTTGGATATACGGTTGTCCACTATTCGCAAAGATCTGCTGCTCAGAACCTTGGTACACCTGCTGGAATTGCGGTTGTTGGTATTGCACAAGCCATGGTTGTGACGCCATGTTTTGTTGTGCTATGCTAACCGTTGGACCAAGGTGTGGGGTAATTGTACCCGTTTGGACCTGTGTCGCCCCACCAATTGGCGATTGTGGTTGTGACCCATGATCAAGTGGCTGTTGCATTACAACCTGAGAAATCTGAGGTTGGCATGCAACAGGTATCGCTTGAACTTGTGACACTGTTACAATAGCCGGTGTGGTTGGGATGTTCGTCATAGGTACACACTGTTGCATAGAATATACAACCCTTGGTTGTTGAGGTAGCATAGGTACCCAACTACTTGATGCAATTCCAGTATAACCTGAATACTGTTGCGAACTCACGTATGGGTACCCTCCCGGAGGGGGTAATGAAAGGGCATATTGCCCCCCATACGGTATCAATCCCGAACTCAAGGGGATTGATTGCCCAGATTGACCTCCAAATGGATCAATTTGGCGAGTTTCAACATAAGAGTTGCCGGGTATTACTCCGGATGAACAAACTGGAACAGACCATACTGTCGAAATAGTCCCTTGGTGGACTCCTTCTAGCTGTTGTGAGCTAGTTGGGACAGCTGGTATGCCGGCAAACATCGTCGGAGTGACGGCAGGGACTTCTGCTGTCGCTGTGTCATTTGACACAGTCCTAGATGATGACGGTTGTTCAGACATCTTAAGTCTATCCAATAGATTGCCTAGCGATTCTACAGGAACTTCCACTTGTGGTGGATTAACCTCTGATGAAGGAAAGAGAGTGACCCCGACTCCAAAATGAGTTGGAGTACTTGCTTGCGGATCCTCTGCAATTTCCTCTATCGCAATCAAACCCGGTGGAAGAGGAAGACCGTCAGGTCCGTAAAATATTTCTGGTGCCGAAGAAGTGGTTGCTTCGACAGCGACAGTTGTTTGAGGAACAAAACTCTCTGGACCGGTTACAGATGGAACTGGTTCAGTTATACAAGTATTTTCCCCCAGACTAGGATCAGTATTACTGTCCTTCTGTGGCTGTTGAACTTCTTCTATAGAGGCAGGGTTTCCAGAAATGTTAGGAGTAACCGGAACCTCAGATGCAGCTGGAACACTCGTTCTAACTTTTATAGGAGATTTTGAACCGGTTAAACGAGTTCGCTTTGTCCGTACTGTTTTCGATTCCGGAGACAAAGACGGTTGACTCGTAAGCCTCCGCGAACGACGGGGTTTCAATTGACTTTCTTCCACGATTGCGGATTACTCGATCAACCAAAATATTAAAAGGGGAAATTTGTGTTTCCGAATTGAATGAATTTTATTAGACGCTTTTAGACACAACTTGCTTTTTCACTTTTTAAGAGTCGAGAAAAAGCTAAAGATGACTCTAGTCTCCTTCGATGTATTAACGAGCCCGAAGTGAAAAATGCTCGGATGGAATTTTTCAGTTATAGAGTTTGAAAAAGGCCAAAAGAAACTGCTCTGGAGATCTAGGCAGAGGGTGTGCCAAACCTTTCGCAAAACCACAGAATACGTTTTACGGTACGGGTGGTCGATCTTCGTGAATGTTGTGTTCACTGCATTGCGATCAGTAGGGCGGCCGACACGGCTTCCTATGGATAAAAGATATATGCCTATAGGGGTCTCCCAATATATACGCGACGGTACGTGGGAGCACAAGTCCGTATTAGTGCCACCGACTCTCAGGAGGAATCACCCACCTTCGTCGAGATCGACAGTCACTACGTTTAACGACGCCGGAACACGTCTCTAGCTTAGACCTCTATGTGTTTGCGTTATGTTTCAAAGCGTTGTTAGGTTCATTCAATATATTTTAAGTTGATCTTTTTAAAGTTTGCCTTTCTAGGTTCACCACGAGATGTTTGATACAAATTCCTAAATGCAGTCTAAGATGAGAAGCAAGCTTTTTCAATCTTTTCGACCTATGAAAATCTTAACTACTGAGGGAAAAGAAAGACAACATCTTTTCACACAGATCAAAGAGCACACACTAATGCACTTTTTCCCTAAATCAACATACAAACTTATCAAATGCAAAAAGCAAAATGCAGGTATTTCTTTTCTCTTTCTTAATGTTTGTGCAATACAAAAAGAAAGCTGTTGTATAACTTTGAATTCAATTTCAAGTGAAAGCAAACAAGCTTGTCCAAAATCAAAAGACACCTTAAGATTCACTTGTTTCGACACTAGAAATATATAAATTCAAACCATATGACGAAAGCAAAAGCTCAATCAGCTATGAACAGCAAACAAACTAACTCTTAAGATCAAAACGACACTTATCACAGGTCTAGATCTAAGAGGCCACAGCAAGACTAGTTCACTTTCGTTATGGAAAACTGTAAATGATATAAGAAATACACAAAGAACAAACACAGTTTCTTTATACAACCGAGGCGGAATAGTGGCAAGGAAAGTTGGTTTCAGATAGGTACATTGACTGGTAACAGGCTGCAAAACCAAGGGTGAAAACAGGGCAATAAACAGGAGGGAACCCCAGTAGCACTGGGCAAAACTGGTTCAGCGCAGGTAGTACACTGGCAGTTTGACCTTCAGCGTAGGTAGCCCCTTCGGGAACTGCGCTGAAATGCAGACTGCCTTCACAGTGCCTGTACTGAAGATCCAAACTTTCGTTTTTCTCAGTTTCCGGGTCACAGATTGCTCAAAAATTCACAGTTTTTGGCCAAATCAGAAGCTATCAGTCAAGTACACACTAAGGGATGAAAAGGAGGATGAAAAGATATCACTAAGAGCTATTTAGAGTCCTTGTGGATCAGCTCTTCAAATCATAAACTTGCCCAGCAACTGAGCTAGAGTAGCTGCCCTCTACTTTGCATTTGAAAGATCCAAATGCAGTTCGATTCGGTACTCCCTTTATTTATGAAATGAATAGCAAAAACACAAACAACCAACAAGACACGTTCCCCAGTGGAGTCGCCAATTTGTTGTTGGGAAAAGTATCCAATACGGAATGACCCTATCCCACTCTAAAGGTGATAGTACCTCAGCAACAATCAAAGCAAAGCTATTCGAGATTACTTCTTTATGAGATGTAAGAGAGGGGAGAAAGAGATCCACTAACCGTTGTCTTCCGCTAATGATTGATCCAATCTTCTCTCTTTGCTGCTTGCTCCCAGCTCCTTGCTCTTTCACTGGCGCAGCTACACCAAGATCCTGCAAAATGGCAAGAGAGGGAAACTACAAGAAGCATACATTCATAATTGATTCAAGGATTAGAATAAATCAAATACACAAGTATAACAATACACTATTGAGACACATGCATATAGAAGAACCTAAAATGCTTTATTAATGGAAGAAGTAAAGTTCAGGAAGTGATACAACCATAAAAGGCCCAATCTAGCATCACCTCCCAGCAGAAAGAAATCTCCTCTTCACCTCCTTCAAGCAAATCACCCAATAGTTCTATACTCAAACCAACAGCACTTCCTTACATTCACAAGATTCCAGCCTCCTTAGACCTCATGAGAGAGCTCTATATATAGGAGTTTTGGAGAAAGGATGAGTCAGCTTGTAGCTGGCATGAAGCTGACTAGTGTCCTCTCCCACTTCAGTTATTCTTTAGTTCTTGAGTCCACTTGGAGGTTCTTGCTTCCACTTGGAGATCTAGACCCTCTTACTCATCACAAGTCGAATTCCCTGATCCAAGTGTCATTTTGGAAGCTTCCTGGGCACTGACACCTTGAGGAATGACTGTGCCACATGTCCCAACTCGCCCAGCGCAGGTAGCCTTCCTTGCAGTTGACATTCAGCGTAGGTAGACAGTGTAGCTCTTGACATTCAGCGCAGATGCTCAGTGGAGCAGTTGACATGATCCAGAATTAGCCTATTTTTGAGTGTTTTCAGGTGGAGAACTGATATTTAGTGCTGTGGTTTGCTGACCTTGTTCCTCTAGGGGTAGGAACAACATGTTTAGGGACTTTGGATCCCTTAGATTATTGACATTTCATGCTTCATGCTGTAAGGCACAAAAATGTCTATAACAAGGTAGACAACTGTGTTGCATTGAGTTCCAAGGCTGAGATGGTGCAGAGCCAAGATATTGGTGAGCTATGGCATAGAAGACTGGGCCACTTGCACCATGGAGCCCTGAAGATCATGCAGCAGATTTCTACCAGACTACCCAAGGGAAAACTAGAGCAGACGAATACATGCAAAGGTTGTACCTTGGGTAAGTATGCGAAATCTTCCTTTCCGGATCGAGACAGTAGAGCTGGAGCAATCCTAGAGCGAGTTCACTCAGATGTTTGTGGACCATTCTCTATAGCCTCCACCACTAAACAAAGGTACTATGTTATTTTTATTGATGATTTTTCTCGTAGATGCTGGATCTACTTTATGCAAAAGAAGGATCAGACCTTCTTGAGGTTTTGTGAGTTTAAAGCCTTAGCAGAGAAAGAATCTGGAAAGAAAATAAAAGCCTTGTGTAGCAACAATGGTGGAGAGTATGTCTCCCAATAGTTTAAATACTTCTGCGTTGCAGAAGGAATTAAATGGGAATCGACGGCACCCCATAACCCACAGCAAAATTGGGTGGCCAAAAAGAAGAATAGATCGATTGTGGAAGAAGCTCGAGCAATGTTGCATGACCAAAGCCTACCACTTCATTTGTGGGCTGAGGCATGCAATACAGCAATATACTTGCAGAACAGAAGCATGCACCATATACTGGGAATGAAGACACCTATGGAGGCCTTTTCCGGGAAGTGACCAGATGTGAGTCACTTTCGAATCTTTGGATCATCAGTTTACTGGCATGTGACCAAATATGCCTAGAAGAAGCTAGATCCAACAACTTAGTTTGGAATACTTGTGGGGTGCACAGATACACCCCACAACTATTGGGTGTACCTGCCTACCAGTCAGAGGACAGTGGTACGCAGGGATCTGAAGTTCGACAAGCAGAAAGCCATGCAATTATCACTTGAGAGGGAGCTCAAGTTGCATGCAAAGGAGGAACTTTCAGTTCCTAAGGAGGAGGAGCATCAAATTGATGCGGAGCAGCCGCATGCAGAGGATCTGGGAGTGGAGACATCCACTCATGCTGAGACTTCCAAAGATGGGCGGAAACACTCAAGGGAAGCTGACAGGTTGATGCTAGATGTGCGAGAGAATGTGGGACAACCATCTTCTCAGTGCAAACAGAGGAGGTTGCCCGAGTGGTAAACTGGGTACATGGCCCTGGTTGGGGAGTGTGTAGATATCGAACCTTCTTCATTCGAGGAGGCAGTGCAGCAACCAGTCTAGGTTGATGCAATGGTAGAGGAGTACGACTCTATCATTCGGAACAATGTGTCGAATGTTGTCCCAAGACCTCAGGGAAAGTCAGTGTTGAGTTCCAGATGGCTTTACAAGGTAAAGCAGGCAGCTGATGGTATTGTTGAGAAACATAAGGCAAGGATTGTTGCCCGTGGTTTCTCACAGGTCGAGGGGATCGACTACAATGAGACCTTTGCTCCCATAGCAAGGTACTCATCTATCAAATCGATGTTGGCACTATCAACTCAGATGGGTTGGAATATCCATTAGATGGACGTGAAGACAACATTATTCAATGGGAAGGATTGAGGAGGAGGTGTACATTGAGCAGCCAGAGGGTTTTGAGACCTTTGATCATGAGTCGCATGTGTGCCGACTCAAGAGGGCTTTGTATGGGCTAAAGCAAGCACCACGTGCTTGGTACACCAGGATCGACAACTATTTCACCGGGTTGGGCTTCACCAAGAGTGAAGCAGATGCGAACCTTTACCACATCATGGTAGAAGGTAAACCATTGATCATTATTCTTTATGTCGATGATCTGATTTGACAGGTGATGATCAGCTAATACAGTCTTTCAAGGAGGACCTTGCAAGAAAGTTCGAAATGAAAGACATGGATCTTATGCACTACTTGTTAGGCATGGAGGTGTGGCAGAAAGATGGTGAAGTATTTGTGTCTCAAGGTAAGTATGCCAATGAGATACTCAGGCGCTTTCACATGGAGAAGTGCAAGCCCATGCAGACTCCTCTAACTGGGAACTGGAGGAAGGAGGATGCTACTTCAGGTGAGGTAGTAGCTACTACTGTTTATTGGTAGTTGATGGGTTCACTTATGTATCTAGTGAACACATGACCCGACTTATGCTTTGTGGTGAACCAGCTGATTCAAGCTATGGTTTAGCCTAAAAAGCTATTTTGGAATGCAATGAAGCATGTGCTGAGATACCTTAGAGGCACATCTGAGTTCCGATTGTGGTACAGACGGATAGAGGGAGTGAAGTTTCAAGGCTTCACAGATGCGGATTGGGCAAGGAGTCCATTAGACCGAAAGAGCACTTCTGGAGTAATCTTCAACCTTGATTTAGCTGCAGTTTCGTGGTACAGCGGGAAACAGAGATTAGTTGCACTTAGCTCAGCAAAGGCTGAATACATGGCTACTAGTCAGGCTGCATGTGAGGCCATTTGGATGTAGAAGATTCTAGTGGGATTGTTTGGTCAGAGGATGGATCCAGCCGTGATCCACTGTGATAATCAGAGTTGTATCAAACTCTCTGAGAATCCAGTTTTTCATGGCAGGTCCAAGCACACTGATATCCAGTATCACCATCTTCGAGATTGTGTGGTCAGGAGAATCATGTTGTTGCTGTATGTTTCGACCGAGGAACAAGATGCAGATATTTTGACTAAGGCATTGTCAAAATGAAAGTTTGAGTTCCACAGAGACAGGATTGGGGTTACTGATAATCCCTTTCTTGTTGAGAGGGGGTGTTGAAAATAGAAACAAGAAATGATAAATATAAAAGTGTTCAATTTAGTACTTCTATAAATAGCATTTCAGGATACCTTCCTATTTTAGTTGGTCCCTGAACTTAAATAGAGACGTGAAAATTTGGATTTGATCTTAGTAGTTGTTTGTAAAATAATTAATTAATTTACCATGAGTTAACTAGTTGTAGAAAATCAAACATGAAGTCTATGTGGGGACATGCAACAGTTTCTCCATTAATTGAGGAATATATCCATCATTTAAAGAGATAAGGATGAGTTGTAATTAGTTGGCGAGTCAAGTCCAGTTAGATTAATTCAAACAGTTTGTTGAATTAATTGTGAGTTTAGTTAATTAATGCATGCATGCATGTAACTGTTGCACTTCAGATAACTGAATATTCTCTAATAAATAACTCATGCATGTCAACTCAGAGAGAGACCCAGTTGAGATTAGATGGAGGGACAGTCTACTATCAGTTGCAAGAATATTCCATTGTGAATATCTCTTGCATGCAGAATGAATTCATTCCTTGGAGATTGTGCATTTACTTCTTCATTTTAGTGAGTGTGATGAGGCCAATTCATACATGTGACATCATTGGACCCTAAGAAAAACTGCGCAAGGAAATAGGAGGCTTGGAGGGTTGAGGGAAGGCATATCTTGTGTCTACTCAGTTGATCCGAATTGGATCTTTAAACACTCTTAAAGTTCCCTAAACTCTGTAAAACTCATATCGAAGTTTCAAAGTATTATGGATGTTGAAGCTTATCATAAATTACCTTTGAACAATGGCAATTTGTGGTCAGCGCGGAACAATGAGGACCCTCAGTCAAAGCGCGCAGACCGTTGGCCCATGGGGACCATGCACTGGCACAAATTGACAAACGGGAGGTCAAATCCAAAAACAGAGCCAGTTTCTAATACGCGATTAGCGCTAAAGCGATAATTGTGTCACAGGGCATCCCCCTCAGTGAAGGAAAAGCCCCAAGAGCTCGGTCACGAGGAAAAGCATAAAACCGTATGAAAATCGCCGATTCTGTCAGAAGGTAGGTCCCACGCTAAAACCGACAGGATATCGGAAGGGCTTCAAGTGTTAAGTGGGTTCGACCAAGTCCCGCCCAATGCCATACATTGGGCGACACGCATCCAGCGGATGAGAGAGAAAACTGCTCACATCGTGCAGGTAAAGGTCAGGCTACTTACCCGCACAATATGGACGGAGACCGTAGGATCTGGAGGCTCCAGATCAACGGCAGAGAAATGATCCGATGGATGACTGGATTCGATGGGGAAATAGGTTGAGTCATATAATATTTAAGGTCTGGCATGACTGATGAGTTGGCAGAGGAATCAGTTTCGCGAGCAATCTTGGAGCAATAGAAATAACGACCATTCAAAGAGAACTGACACTTAGTTCATAAGAAAACAAGTGGCCACCTCTCTGTGAAGCGTTACACAGTGATGATGAGGCAGAGCAGGGGAAATCAAGTGGACAGAGGCAAGAGATCCAAAGAGATGGGAAGCGGAAATGAATAGTCAGGGAGTAGATTGGATTTAAGCCACGAATAGACAAAGAAAAAAAAAGATGCAAAGAAAGAGAAGCAGAAAGTTGAGAGGCAAGAAAGGAGTGAATTGCAGAGAACAGACAATCCGAGCTGACCTGCAGAGCAAAGGCAGCATTGAGCAGACAGAGACAGAGAGATTCCAAGAGTCTGTGAACTCCAGAGAAGGCTTGAGAGGTTCAAGCAACTCTTCTGTGTATACTTGTCAGGTATTGAGTACCAAATTGGACTCATACCACTGAGACCAGTTGAGGTCAAGATTCAATAAGGGGATTCTGTGTACTCTAGAGACTTGGGGAAACCAAGTACAATCCTACTGATCATCATCTATTCCATGAGACTCAATTTGAGCTCACTATTGTAAAAAATCTGCTTTAAGACACAATAGAAAGGCCACCACTGAAGGTTGTACCGGGAGATGTAGCCCAGGAGGATTGGGTGAACTCCTTATTAAATTTGTTGTGTTTATGTATTTGCTTATTGTGTTTCTCTTACTGTTTCAGTGTCTGTGTATTTCGCAATCTTATCGATCCGTTGCATAAAATAAAATAGGCACACCCCAGGACTTGAGTCTGTAATACCTTTATTATTTCTCTGAGGTCATCTACCGGTGATTTCAGATCAAGTGGTATCAGAGCTCGTGGTTGTTAAGGTTAGAAAAGCTTGTGCTATATTTTTTTGTTGAATGCTAACTCGATCAAAGCTGAAATTAGGAGAAGGAGAGTTGGTCGAAACTAACCCAGAAATTGGAAGAGTCTATCCTTAGAAGAAAATGTCAAAAAAAAGTCTCTTGGAACCAGGCCCCCAATTTATAGATAGTTTCCTGGCCATGAGGTCCATGGTAGAGGAAATGTATAGGGACTTTAGGAAACATAAAGATGAAGATTCATCAGGCTCCAAACAAGATAAAGGAGAAGAAGAGTCTCTCCTCCATGACCACTCAAAAGGCAAAGGGAAAGAAGAAAACTTTCTCACACCTCCTAATAGCCCTAAACATAAAAAGAAGACATCTTTGATTAAATTAGATGTTAAATTTGATTTACCAATATATGATGGAGAGTTGAATGTAGAGAAGCTGGATAATTGGATCAAAGAGATTGATGTTTATTGCAGAGTGTAGAGTATCGACTCAGACAAGAGTAAGATTCAGTTGGCTAGCCTATGCCTCGAAGGCACTGCCTTGGTATGGTGGGAAGGCAGGACACAAGCTGACATGAAGAAACATGGTAAGATTCTTTTTGTCTGGAGTGAATTTATTTCTACAATCAAAAGCAATTCTATCCACTAGCTTACATGCAACAAGCCCTGATGAACTAGCAAACTCTTCGCCAATTGAAAGGGCAAAGTGTACAATGTTACACCCAAGAATTTAGGAAAAGAGCTTTGATTTAGGAATTTCTTTAGACTCACCTGAGACTCTATTGAAGTACATAGGTGGTCTACACAGCTACATGAGGCACACTATCCTCATGTTTAATCCCACTAGTATAGATGAGGTATCTGTTCAAGCTACGCATCTAGAAGCTAGAGGAAAGAATGGGAACCCAGAAGTTGGGGGATCATCCAAGCCCATTTCAAGCAAGAATAAAGAGAAAATAAAATAGAAATGGAAAGAGAGGAAGGCCAACACTGCACAGAAAATCAAGTCTTCATGCACTCACTATAAGAAGGATGGGCATGATGATGAGCACTATTGGATCCTGCATCGGAGCTGAGACCTAAGAAGTTCGAGGGCAAGAAGAAGAAGACTATTGCAGCTATTCAGAAATATTTGGGGTCAAACTTAGGAGATGAAACAACAATTACAGCCACAGGTATAAGAGGTAAAAATTCTTAAGCATCTACTAGTAATTCTGCACAATCTACTAATAATGAAGAAAATGAGAGAAAAATACATGAGCTTTTCCATATTCAAGTTATTTCCAAGCATCAAAAGATTGATACTTTGTTTGATAGTGGCTCACAAGTAAATTTAATTTCTAAAGAAATTGTAAAGAAGTTGGGATTACTGACTACACCTCACAAGAAATCATACCCATTAGGTTGGTTAAGTGATAAAGCACAACTACAAGTGACTAGACAATGTAAACTTAAGTTTTCTTTTGGGTCAGCATTTGTAGATGAGGTTGAGTTAGATATAGTTCCTTTGGATATATGTGGAATTTTTTTAGGAAGTCCTTACATGTATGATAGAAAAGCTATTTTCTATAGAGCTGAGAACAAGTATCTCCTCATTAAAGATGGAATCGAATATATTGTAAGAGCTCATAAGCTCAAGAATAATTATACTCTCATAAACTCAGGGTAGATGAAACGAATTGTAAATTCATGCAAATAATTTTTATTGATGGTTGTAAAGGAAAAGAAACCTAATAAAACCAATATATTTGAGGGTTGTGATGCTAAACAACAATTTGATTTAGAAAAAGTTGTTTCAGAATATGATATCTTGTTTCAAGAACCTAAAGGTCTGCCACCCAAAAAGGAAATAGTGCATCATATTAATTTGCAGCAAGATGCTCCATTGCCTAACATCGGAATGTACAGGCTGTCGGCTTTAGAGAACACAGAAATCAAGAAGCAGGTGCAGGAGTTGCTCGAGAAGGGGTTCGTCAGACCTAGCACATCACCATGTGGGTCTCCAATTGTTTTGGTGAAAAAGAAAGATGGCTCGTGGAGAATGTGAATTGATTACCGACACTGAATAAGATAACAATAAAAAATCGTTATCCCCTTCCTCGCATAGATGATCTATTAGATCATTTAAAGGACACTGTTTATTTTTCCAAGTTAGACTTGCATAGTGGATATCATCAAGTCAGAGTTGTAGAACAAGATGCATGGAAAACTGCTTTCAAAACAAAGCAGGGATTGTATAAGTGGCTGGTTATGCCTTTTAGCTTAACTAATGCTCCTACTACTTTCATGAGAATAATGAATGATGTACTCGAACCTTTTCTTGATGATTTTGTTATTGTATATCTAGATGACATTCTTATATTTAGCAAAACGTGAGAAGAACATTTAAAGCGTGTTAAGCAGACACTAGGTGTTTTGAAAAGAGAAAAAACTTTATGTTAAACTCTCAAAATGTGAATTTGGAAAAACATATTTGAATTATTTGGGACATATAGTAGGGGGTGTTGAATTGAAGATAGATCCTTCTAAGGTGGCAGTCATTATAAACTGGCCTAAACCCAAAATCTGCTACAGAAGTGAAAAGCTTCTTAGGAGCAGCACAATATTGGAGAAATTTCATTTCTAACTTTTCCTTAATTGCAGCTTCCTTACATGCTTTAACAGGATTGAACAAGGTGTTTCAGTGGGGAGGAAAACAGTAGAAAGCCTTCGACACCTTGAAAGAAAAGATTAGTACAACACTAGTACTAGCACTGCCCGATCTTCAAAGACCATTTGAGATCCAAACGGATGCCAATGACTATGCCATGGGAGCAGTGTTGATACAGCACAGTAAACCCATATGTTATCATTCTGAGACATTTAATTCTGCAGTAGTTAACTATCTCACATATGATAAAGAATTGTATGCATTAGTACAAAGTGTGAAAAAGTGGAAACATTACTTAATGGGAAAAGAGACAGTTACACATACTGATCATCAACCACTTCAATCTCTACACTCCCAAACTAAGTTGCAGCAATCAAGACACTATAGATCGATGGGTTTCTACAACAGTTTCATTTAGTCATCATATATAAAAAGGGCATACACAATAAAGTTGCAGATATGTTATCTAGACCAATTATAAATGCATCTACTATATTTGAGCATAATTCAGTATTGCATGAGAGCTACATTGAACAATATGCTCAAGATATAGATTTTAATGATGTATATGCAACTTTAAGTTAAGGCAAACGCGTAGAAGAATTGGATTATCATATTAAGGACCAACTCTTGTATCATTGTGGGAAGCTATGCATTCCACAAACTGAAAGAGTAAAGATAATTCGAGAAGCACACACTTCCCTAATATCAGGTCACTTTGGTGTAAATAAAACGGTTTCACAACTGCAAAGATTTTGTTATTGGCCAAAAATGAATGAGACAGTTTCTAGATATGTAAGAGGGTGTACCATGTGTGCTAAAAGCAAGCCCAGCAATAGAAAACTAGGATGTACACTCCACTATCAGTTCCTTCTCATCCTTGGGAAAGTGTTTCCATGGACTTTGTTGGAGGACTACCTAAATCTAGGAAAGGTCATGCCTATTTATATGTTGTTGTGGATAGGTTCAGCAAAATGTGTATTTTGATATCTTGTAATAAACAGATTACAGCTAAACAAATTGCAAAGTTGTTCTTTCAGCATGTATGGGTTCAATTTGGATTACCCATTTCCATTGTATCTGATCAAGATTCCTGATTTGTTAGGAAGTTTTGGTCGAGTCTGTGGGAACTGATGGACACCAAACTGAAGAAAAGAACAACCTTTCATCCACAAAAAGATGGCCAGACAGAAGTGGTGTACAGGACAGTGATCCAGTTGCTCAAAGGCTATTGCAGCAAGCATCCTAAACTTTGGGATGAACATTTGTGTTATGTGTAGCATGCTTACAACCGAGCAAAACATTATTCTACACGGAGATCTCCTTTTGAGACCTGTTTTGGTTTCACACCAAGGTCTCCCTTGGATTTTGTCTTTGGTAAAGACATAACAGTTGATGGACACAGTGATGTGGACAAGGCAACCAAGTTCATTGAACAAATCCAAGAGATTCACCAGGCAGTACAGGAACAGCTAGAAAAGAGCCAAGCCAAATACAATGCAAGGCATGACAAGCATCGGATGGAGCATAGTTTACAAGTTGGTGATCAAGTCTGGTTGTATATCAGCAAGGACAGAATGCAAGGTGAGGGTAAAAATCTAAAGCCAATAAGGTATGGACCTTTCAAGATACTTGAGAAAATTGGTGAGAATGCTTTTCACCTTGATTTACCAGCTTACATGAACATCTACTCAATCATTAATGGAGATAGCTTGAGACCATTTGAACCTCATTAATTGAAGATCCTGAAGAGCAGAGTAAATTTCCTTTTGTTGATGATCTGTTACCTCAATATCTCAATGAATTGCAGGAAGATATAGTTCTGGACAGAAAGGTAAGGACGACGTGCAAAGGAGATGTTGAGTACCTCAGGATTGGACTCCAGGGTTCAAAGTCAAGCAGTGTAAAGTGGATAGAGATGGGACAAGTGAGACAGCTATACCCTCACTTAGTCGATGCTTGAAAACCAACTTTTGGTGGTCCAAAAGCTTTTTTCAGTGGCAAGGTCGTGATCCGAATTGGATCCTTAAACACTCTTAAAGTTCCCTGAACTCTGTAAAACTTATACCGAAGTTTCAAAGTATTATGGATGTCGAAGCTTATTAGAAATTACCTCTGAACAATGGAAATTTGTGGTCAGTATGGAACAACAAGGACCCTCAATCAAAGTGCGCAGACCGTTGGCCCATGGTGACCGCACACTGGCACAAATTGACAAACGAGAGGTCAAATCCAAAAACAGATGCAGTTTCTGATATGCGATTAGCGCTAATCGCGTATCGCAGGGCGTCCCCCTCAGTGAAGGAAAAGCCCCAAGCGCTCGGTCACAAGGAAAAGCATAAAACCGCAAGGAAATCGCTGATTTCGTTAGAAGGCGGGTCCCACGCTAAAACCAGCAGGATATCAGAAGGGCTTCAAGCGATAAGCGGGTTCGACCAAGTCCCACCTGATGCCATACATTGGGCGACACGCATCCAGCGGATGAGAGAGAAAACCACTCACATCGCACGGGTAAAGGTCAGGTGACTTACCCGCGCGATATGGATGAAAACATAGGATCTGGAGGCTCCAGATCAATGACAGAGAAATGATCCGATGGATGACCGGATTCAACGGGGAAATAGGCTAAGTCATATAAGATTTGAGGTTCGGCATGACCGATGAGTTAGCAGAGGAATCAGTTTCGTGGGAAATCCTGGAGCAACAGAAATAATGAGCGTTCAAAGAGAACTGACACTCAGTTCATGAGAAAACAAGTGGCCACCTCTCTGTGAAGCGTTATACAATAATGATGACGCAGAGCATGGGAATTCAAGAGAACAGAGGTAGGAAATCTAGAGAGCCAAGAAGCAGAAATGAACAGTCAGGGAGCAGATTGGCTTTAAGCCACGAATAGACAAAAAAAAAAGAGGCAGAGAAAGGGAAGCAGAAATTCGAGAGGCAAGAAAAGAGTGAATTGCGGAGAACAGAGAAGCCAAGCTGACCTGCAAAGCAAAGGCAACATCGAGCAGACAGAGACAGAGAGAGTCTGAGAGTCTTTGAACTCCAGAGAAGGCTTGAGAGGTTTAAGTAACTCTTATGTGTATATCTGTCAAGTATTTAGTACTAAATTGGACTCATACCAATGAGACCAGTTGAGGTCGAGATTCAGTAAGGAGAGTCTGTGTACTCTAGAGACTTGGGGAATCCAAGTACAATCCTACTGATCATCATCTGTTCCATGAGACTTAATTTGAGCTCACTATTGTAAAAACTCTGCTTTAAGACACAATAGAAAGGCCACCACTAAGGGGTGGACCGGGAGACGTAGCCCAGGAGGATTGGGTGAACTCATTATTAAATGTGTTGTGTTTATGTTTTTGCTTACTGTGTTTCTCTTACTGTTTCAGTGCCTATGTATTTCGCAATCTTATCGATCTGTTGCATAAAATAACATAGGTACACCCCAGCTCTTGAGTCTGTAATAGCTTCATTATTTCTCTGAGGTCATCTATTGGTGATTTCAGATTATCAGTCTGTGAGTTGTATTGTTGTTTGATTGCACAGAGAGAAGCATAGCTTGTGAGCTGATTCTTTTTGTAACTTGAACATATTTCCACTTGTATGATAATACAGATATTGGGGTTTTAAGCTGAGGCTTCCCCCGGCTTATTTCTTCTGTGTTATGTGTGATTGATTTCTCATTCTCAGTTATATGTGTTCTCATTGATCTTGCTCATATTTTCTTAAGCTTCCGCAAAGTTTGTTGTAGAAGTAGATCTTGTATTTTTCTTTAGTATATTGCAAATCTGTTGATCTACAGTGGGAATTTCTACACTTTCCTGTGTCCTCTTCGACTTTGTGGTATTGTTCTTTTCTTGTGGCTTCGATGGGTTGTCTTGGGTCACCCCGCCTTAGCTTTATCCTTTGGTCTTTGGATTTGCAGATCCAAAGTCTCCCTTCTTTTGCTTAAACTTTTGCTCGATTTTGATAGCGTATCGATATGTCGTGCTGAGTGAGGAGATGTTCAGGAACTCCATCTCTTCCTGGATGTATTTGTCTAGGTAGTTGCAGTATTTGAGTACCAAATGTAGCTCAGATTCCTTGATACCCAATTGTGTGCAAAGGGTATGAAAAATTTTGGTGAACTCGGGCACATCTTGGTCCCTTCCTTATCACAGCGTGGTCCACTTTATGTATTTTTCCTCATAAACTTTGACAGGGTAGTACTGCTCCTTGATGGCATCCTGGAATGAATTCCAAGTGGGTGTGGCTGAAAATAGTGAGCCCGTACTTTCATCCTTCTACTCACAGTAGGTTTCCCACCAGTCCTTGACATGGGGAGCTGCTTTGAGAAGAGCAAAAATAATCTTTTCCCGAGTGGAAAAATTATGAACAGAAAAATACCCATCTAACAGATTTAACCATTTATCTATGGCATCTGCGTCTATTTGACCCTCAAATATGGGGATTTCAAAATTAATTTGTACCTTAAAGGGTGTGGCGTTTCCAAAGTAATTGTTGGAAGCCGATGCGTCGCCTATGAGTAGCCACTGAAGGATCTGGACAAAGTTGTCCATCATCGCGTTCCCTTGTCGCTCGGGGGCTTCTTCGAGCAAGATTTTGATAGGATCTCCTACCCCCTCATCTTTCTTTTCATCCACCATGGGAGGCCGTCAGGATTTGCAAGACTGATCTTGCAAAGGTTCAACTAGATCGAGCCCTAACTCCTTATATCTCAACCTCGTTGGGGACATGCAAAGAAAAACAAAAAAAAAGCAGACCGCTCTGATACCACTAAATTGGATTTAAACAGGAACATAACAAATTACAGAGATAACCATAAACACATAGATTCAGCGGAAATAATACTTTATTTCATTAATGTAAAATACTGAAATATGCTTACAAACAAAAATGGAAATAAACCAGCTAGGGTAATGGTAGCTTATCTTTGAGAAGAGATTTGGCGGCTACATGCCTCTGAACTATGTTACAATGAGGTTTGAAGGCATATTTATTGTTAAGAAACAATGGAAAACCCTAAATATCCAAAAACCTAACCCTAGAAGATGAAACGCCAAACTGTGGGCCCCTTTTGGGTAAATTGGTACATCAACTTCCCAAGGTCGTAACTTTGGCATATGATCTCCGTTTAACGTGCACAATATCTCGTTAGAAAGATCTATCCGAGAACTACCACTTTGGGAAAAGAAACATCGGTCCATGGACCCATGTTGCTTCCAGTTTTCCCAAAAACATCGTTTAGGGTCTCAAAACGGCTCCGGAAGTTTAGGACCCGAAAAACTGCTAAAAATAGTAAATTGTGCTACTATTATGGAAACTAAAAAGCTGAAGAGACAGTTGTGGGGGTCCAAGTGGGATAGGTGAGTGGCCACCAACATCCACCTGGATCACATGGTCTCATTCAAGTGAATGCATTTATATTATCATTTCCTTGTTATTTTACTATTTTTAAGATGTGTTTCAATTATAGGCAGTGACCTAGGTTTGGGGCATGAAAAGGTGGCTCAAATCCTAGGCACATTCGTACAGAACTGACAAAAAGAGTCCCTAGACGCTAGCATGTAGGCCTGTGAGAGCGTCCAAAGGTCCCTCGACACTGGCATTCCCATAGCATGAGAGCGTCCAGAGGTCAAGTGGTTTAAAATTTCAATGGGACCTAGGGGCTGGTTGGCAGAAAGGTTGATATCGTTCCTGAGGGTCCTAATGTTAATGTTCAAGGTCTGTATGGTGTGGTTTCATTGGTTCCACTTCCTTAACATGACTTAGGAGGTCGAATCATGTCATATTTTTCTCTCATCGTATCTTTACCCCCACTGGTTGGTTGCCTAGGTAGATGTGGGAGGAGGGTGTTACAAACTGGTATGAAAGCATGGTTCACTCCTTGGACTGGATGGAAGGTGTGTTGGTAATGCATTCATGTTGGTTTCATATGTGTTCCTTATGCTTGTAGTCCATGTACTTGTTGCATTTCCATGGTGTTGATCATGGTTGTATTGATGTCGCCATGTGAAGTTTGATGGCTTTATTGTGGGATGTGTCGTCATGAGCGTATGGTTTTATATGCATTCATTATGCATGCCGGTGTCTATATATTGTTATACCTGCATTGTCATGGTTATGGTTATGCATGTATGGTAGGTCAGACATGCATTGTGAGTTCATTGTATGCAATTAGTTCATCATGATTATATTAGTATGTTATGATGCTAATGTGTTGGTTGAAATAGAGTAGGAGATGCAGATCATCAAAGTGAAGTTGCAATATTGGACCTCAAGGCAAGATCATTCGTCATACAGGTTTGTATTTGGGCATGCAAGTATGTAGGTTAAGGATTGTTATATGCATTATGGTTATGTGTATGCCTTTCATTTTATTTATGTTATGGTTACATACATAATAGATGCTAGTTGATTAGTGTAGTTATATGCACATGTGTCGGTAGTCATGAATGATAGTAACTTACGGTTGTATGCATTACTATTGTTGTTTTATGTTAGATAAGTTGATGATTATGTTATATGTTGTTGATGAATATGTTATAGGTTAATTTTTTTTTATATGATAGTTAGCTTGATGATTAGGTTATATGTTGTTGATTAGCATGTTATATGTTAACTTATTGTTGTTCTATGTTAGTTGACTTGATGATTAGGGTTATAGCCTTAATACCTTGATGTTACATGTGTCCTACTAAGTTGGATTGGTTTATGCAGATGGTTAGGGTTATGACATTCAGTATGATTTGACCTATTTGTAACAATGTATTGTACTAATCTAGATTAATCGTACATATGTTATTGTTATGCATGAACAACAAATGTTTATGAGCTTATGATGTGAACATGTTATTAGCTACTACTATGGATATCATGATCTTGTTTTTGCTTGAGATGATGTATTGTAAAATTATATCATGCTAACTAGATTGATTGTACAGACAAGATAGCCTCCCCTGAGATACATTAAGGTATGAGTTTTCTCATGTCATATATTTGGTGCTTGATTTTTTGATTATGCCATCTAGTTGATTAATTTAACATGGTGTTTGCAAGTTGATTGGATGTTTGATGAATTGGATAAATATGAGTATGTGTTCAAATGATCTTGTTTTAAGATAGTCGTACAGACACATATGTGTTGCAACAGTTGATATGTACTTGAGTATAAGTAGGTGATAGTTGTAGCATTATGCCTAATAACTATGAGTTGACTATGGATTATGACATGATTGTTAGTCTTGGTAAAGTTTGATTTCAAATTGATAGCTATGGTTATCTTGATATTTGGAACATGTTGTTGAATGTGTAAATAGTTGCAGGAAACATTCTAGGTATTAGCGCGACAAGGTAAAAATTGATGTGTGTATATAACTAACAATTGGGTGATGTGACAATACATAGTAAGCCTCAATTGCAACAAGGTAAAATGGTAAAAGAAAGGAATTGGGCAAGAATTCCTTTGGCTATGTTTGGAAAACCTAATTCCAAACAAATGAGTGCTTTGCATACAACAAGTCTTCTTAACCTTGATATTGTCTGATATTATGTGGATATGTGCTAGATTCATGAACATGTACTCGACAGGGATATTAGCTATTCTCTAGTTATAGCTAGATCTGTCAAGAGAATTGGAGTCCCTTGAGAGATAGTGTGGATTTTTTCAGTTGCAAGAAACGTCCTTGGCATAGCAAGGTAAGGTCTCCAATGTATTGTTATATTTATTTATGCACTAACAGTGATGTGTTGATGGCAATATGATGCATGGGATTGCATGGCAAAGAGACTGCCATGAAATCTTGAAGAAAGCTTAGGTTGAGCTTTCCTTTGAAATAATTTGGAACCATGGGGGTTGATTCATGGTGTCTGTTGTTAGTCTTGTTTTTTTAGTCTTTTGTGATTTGCTTGTGTTTGATTTGTCGTTTTTTATGTATAGTGCATGATCATGCCACTTTGTTTGTAGTGTCGTATTGTTATTGACTTTCATAGTTTTATTTTTGTTTGTTTCTTGTCTTTCCTTTTATGTTTTGATAGCCTTTGGAATTGGTTGGGAGAAGAGGAAAGTTAGTCAAGCTCAGGGAGAGTTGAATGAAACCTAACTGGTGATGTAAGGCCTAGTTGAAGCTCAGTGCATGTATAAGGGTAGTGGAAGGCAAGCGTATGACAGCTAGTTGGATTGGTTGGGTCCATTCAGGTAAATGGACGGTGATAGGACAATCATGATAAAGCTAATTGGAAAGGTAAATCGAATGGATGTGAGGCATCTGATGCCTTGGCTATGTTGGGCATGGTTGTTCTCAATGTTGTGCATGATGTGCATGGGTAAAGGGACTTCTCTTAACCGTGACCTTATGATATCTAGTAATTACGTTGTGATCATAATTATGATAATGTATATATGTATACATGTATGTGTGTATGTATGTCATGTTTGACAGGGTCATCATGGATTATGATTATATTATGCTAATGTTTTATGTATGTCATTGACTGACAAAATCATTATTATTTTATGTTGATGTTTATATGTATATATGTGTATGTATCCATATCATTGTTTGATAGGATCATGATTTTTTATGCTAATGTTTATGTATATGTATGTTTGTATCCATATATCTATGTCACTATCCAAAAGGGTCATTGGGGATCATTATTGTGGAAGAATGATTGCTTATGTAGGTGAATGGCATGAAGAGGTCCCTGTTCTTATGAAGAATCGATTGGGAAGAGTAGCTTAACATATCTTTGAAGTCAGTATCATGTGTATATGAATTTTTATTATGTGATTGTACTACGTCTATGTTTATGTTATGGACAAACCATGCTGAGAAATACATCAGCAGAATGAAAGCAGTATGATCTACGACATGCTAAGATAAGCATGGATGGCGAAGAGACACTAGAAGCAAGGTTGCTTGGTAGATACAGTGTGGTTTTGGATGTGTGGTACTATTGTTGTGCATATGTTGTGCATGTTGCATCTGTGATGTTGTGCATATATAGTGTGTGTACATGTTGTTTATGCAATGTTATGTATAGGGTGGTACAGATAGTTTTGTGTGAATGTTGTATATGCAGCATTGGGTATAGATGGTGCTATGTACATGTTGGATATGTGGTGTTGTATCCATATTGTACTGTGCGCATGATGGATATGCAGTGTTGTTTGCATATGGTGTTGTGTGCATGTTGGATATGAAGTGTTGTGTACATATGTTGTTATGTACATGTTGTATATGCAGTTCTATGTACATATGGTATGTGTGAATATTGTACATATGGTGCTATGTACATATGGTGTTGTGTCCATGAGTGTACAAGTGGTGTTGTGAGCATGAGGTGTCGTGTACATGTTGTACATGTGATGCAGCATGCTTGTGGTGTTGTGTGCATGGCATTCATGCGATGTGGTGTACATGTGGTGTCGTGTACATGTCATGCATGTGGTACTGTGTATGCGTTGTACATATGGTATTGGTGTACGTGTGGTATCTTGTGCATGTCATACATGTTGTGTTGTGGGCATGCGGCACTATGTATGTGCATTGTGTAGTCATGGTACTTGTTAGGCCTTACTCACTGATGTAAATCAAGGTTCAATGCCTCTGTCAACCCCGAGTAGGTACACTTAGAGGCGCTATCTAATATATATAGATCTAGAAGGATTTAGTTTCTAAATGATAGATTAATGTGGAAAAATCAACAATGCTCTTTTACAAGAGGTTTCTCTTTGTCTTTTTAACACTTAAGCATTTACTTAAATGAAACAAATCTAATTGTCTATATGGAAAACAGAGTCCTAATTACTTATCACACAAAATAGTGAATGAAATATGTAGCTTTGGAGATCAATAATAGTGGAACCTCTTACAAGGTTCAGTCAACAAACTACCAATTGAGCTCTGCAACTACAAATCATAACCAATGAACAGCAAACTATAGATCAAGCTATGAGATAAAAACCATGAAATAGCAAGCACAATTGTCAATTTCGAGATGAATATCAATTAAGGTTTTCTTACAAAAGTCTTTCACCACACATATGAATCTCTTCAATTAACAATTTCCAACTTATAAACTTGCAGCATATGAATTGAATGACAATTCTAAGTATCAGATCTATCTATGTAATTGTAAAAGAGAATTCAAGGAAAAGTGTACCAACTCTGTAGTGGGGGCCCTCCACACTTTGCAAGCACACCTTAAACTAATTCAAATGAAGAAAACTACTAGATTTGAAACATAAATATGGACTCCAACACTGTATCTCTGTATTCAAGTCTGGAAATCAAAAATACATAAACTGTATTCCCAAGTTTTTCATGTATCAACAACTACTAAACTACATAATTCTCCTTTTGAGTTATTTATCCTAAATCTTCACAACAAGAGGAAGCTATTCGTACTCCTCATAATCTTAATGAAATCCTAAAAATTACATCAAATGAGGTCGAACTAGTTCAAATCCTCAATTTGAGCAAAATCCCAAAAATAGCAAAGTTTGTTCACAAAATTTGGAATTTTTGCTAAAATGGTTGGGTTTGACCAGCGTCGACCGACCACCTATAATCTTCAAATCCAAGAGTGGATAGGTATTCCACCATCCTTGTGCATTTAGGATCAAACCCCAGGTCTTCGAATTTTCCAATCTATCCTGCAACATGTCAAACCATGGAGTCATTACAGGAAGTTACAACAACTTGTAATTTTCTGGAAATTTTGAATTTTAACACAAAAATTCCTAAGATTAATTCCAAAATAAAAATAATGGGAATAACATTATATCAATCAGTTTCTAAGGAATATGGAGGAAATTTAAAAGCTAAATAAAGGAAAATGATGAATAAAAGAGAGTTCTTACATAAAATAATCAGTCATAAATTGGTATCAACAACACTGTGACATGTGTATTCGTTATGCTGTACTTTGTGTATGTATATGTATTGTGTGGCACTGTACACCGGGTGTAGACACATGTATTGTGTTGTGTTGTACACTTGGTGTAGGTGTAAGTGTTGTGTGTATGGTGTAGATGCATGTATTGCATGGTGTTGTATGTCGTGTGTGGTTGTATGTGTTTTATGCACACTATGTTTATGCACACACCGTTGAGGAGAAGGAATTGGGTGTTTTTTGGGTGTGGAAATCAATCCAAAGTGCCTACAGAATAAAGACAAAAGTAGAATCTAAGGATTGATTAAAGGATAAGTATCAACATTTTATTTCAGTTTTATTATGCATGTGATTTAATTCTGGTTTATGATGATTACATGTGATCTATGATTCTGGTTTATGATAGTTACATGTGATTTATGATTTTTATCTATTATGGTTGTGTTTTGAGCTAACCTGATGTGATATGTTTATACATGATGATTTGATCAAAGATGCTAGTTTGACTTATTGTGACAGGAAGCGAACAGAATTGCAAGTGTACCTTATTGACGGGCCACCAATGAGGTATGATTTGAAGTTATTTCGATTTATTTTGAATCTAATGAAAATTTTGTGCTTGGTACAGGAAAACATGAAATTCCTGGTTGGGTGGTTGAAACTGATGGCAAGAATTAGAAACAACAGCAAAAGGAATTGTCACATGTAGTAGTATGTTGGTAAAGCACTTTAAGAGCAGAGTCATTGTGGGACATTAGTACCCAATAGTGTCCATTGATTTCCATGAGCATGTTATGACCAGTATGATAGTTTTAAGGCAGGGATATGCCTTGGTTTTTGTATATTCCGATGTGAGGAAGCCTTGCCAAGGGATGGACTGCCCGGGATGGGAGTGCCAGCAGAACTTGGAAGGTGTGTGACTGCATGGAAGGGGGTGGTTGGATTCCCTAAGGGACTATGTAGCAGAGAAGAGCAGGTCAGGGATATATTTTTTTTGTTCATGAGAATTTCTAAATGGAATCAGATGCATCTTGGGAGTGTTCCCTGGAACAATGAGTTAGTAATTTTTCACTGAGAGGAAAAGTGGCGCAGGATTAAAGCATTGTACATTAAATGCAGCTTTGACTTTGACAATGGATTTTGGACTTCCTGGAAAAGAAGTGAATCCTGGTACTACTTTTGAAGATGGAGGTGTGAGCCTCTAGATTCCCTTCTTGTGGATGTAGGCATCATATCCTTTTTATTTTTTGGTTGAGAAAATGTGCATATGTGTATATGTGTATATCATTGTAAATATCGTATCGAGCTAGATTTATAAAGCTCCATAGACAGTATGATTATTTGTTGGTTGAAGAAAATGTGTATGTGTATATATGTGGTTATTATTGTAAATACCGCAATGATTTATGTTATAAAGATCCAGTAAACGGTATGTTTGCCATGTTTCAGCAATGGTCATTGTAAATACTGCAATGAGTTGTGTTATAGAGCTCCATGGGTAGTATGTTTTGTTTTCAACAGCCTTGTTGGTTCTAGGTGTTATTAAACACAAAGGATGGTGTTCCCCCAAGGGGGGGGGTTTTGTAACAGCCTTGGTTAAAAATCCATGTAAAAAATATATAAAGCCACGGTTGATGGGACATGTATTCCAAGCTGAATGGTGGACAAAAATCCTAATGCGTGTTCATTTCGATTATTATGGCTAAGGAAATTTGTAAAAGCAATGGAAAAGGCTTTGGAAAGGCATGAGGTATTTATTGCCATTTATTTATGAAAATAATGGAAATTAGAAGAAAAGGAAGGTGAAAGGTCATAGGTTGCATGTGAGATGGAAATTGAAGGAAAATAATGGAAAATGAATAAAATAAAGGCCTCATTAATAAAATGGCTTATGATGATCAGTGGGTAGGTTTTTGACAGGTTTTGGTGGAGATCGCTTTTATTCTCTCTCTCTCTCTCATACTCTTGGACACTTAGAGTTTTTTTGGAGATCTCTTGGAGAGTGTGGCATACTTGGATTTTCGTAGTAAGAACGAAAACGAAAAAAGGAAAGCGCAAGAGGACATCGGGATCAGCAACTACAGCGAGTTCTGCTTGTAGGTACCGAGTTGCATGTATGTTTTCCTCACTATTTTTGGCATGCATGGCACATGCATGTGGTTTCTTCGTTATGATCTGTCATTGGCATGGAGGATGACTAGGATTGATAGTGGATTCCCTAGCCTTGTCGTTTTCTAGATAGCCATGGAGATTGTGGGTTTATTTTCATTGTTTTGTTTTTGTTGGTTCTCATGTTTCCTTAGCTTGGGTTGAGTTATTAGTCCTAGAGCCTTGGTTGGACAAACACTCTAGAGCCATGTACAACTTGGGTTCAGTTACTAGTCCCATAGCCTGGGTTGGAAAAACGCTCTGGAGCCCTTGGTGGGTTGAGTTACTGGTCCTGGAGCCTTGGTTGGAAAAACACTCTAGAGCCTGTAAAATTTGTGGTTTGAGTTACTAGTCTTGGAGTCTTAGTTGGAACAAACACTCTGAAGCCCTTGAAGGCTTGGATAGAGACCAATATGATGATGACTTTGTGATGTCTGATCATGAGGTGGAAACATTGTTTGATGGGTTGAGGTGGATGGCCTCTAGAAGCCCTGCATGATTTTGATTAATGTGTTTTATGAGATCCCACATCCATGCTTGGAATATGGCATGGGGGTGAATGGCTAAAGAGAGATGTGGTTCATCCATTCTATGGTCGGGTGGAATGTGGTAGTCCCATATCGGTTTGGCTTTTGCATCATTAATATGAGGTTATTTCTCCTTGTTATCTCATGAGTATTCTAATGGTTTATATGTGGATTCTATGGTTATTGTATCCTTGGTATTGTTGTTGTTATTATGCTAGTTATGAATATGTATTATGACAGTGACTATGTATGGCTCCCATCATATTTTTACTTGTATATGAATGCAAAAATGTATCTATGATCTAATGGATGAAATGACAGTTGATGTGTTGAGGCATCAATGCTTCTTAGCGATTCTCAGCTAAGTATGCAACCCTATGGTCATATTTGTTATTTATACCTGTAGAGTACATATTCGTGATATGTTTGACAAAATCTTTGTCATGGCTAGTAGGGGTCCAGTCAAGGTCTCATTCAAGTGATTACATCTATACTATCATTTCCTTTTTATTTCATTGTTCTAAATATGTGATTCAATTATGGTTAGTGCCCTACGCTCTGGGTCTAAAAAAGTGGCTCCAATCCTGGGGACGTTGTGTTACAGGGAAAAGTGTCTATATAGAACTGCTCTATCCCACTAAGGTGTGACAGTTGCCTTAGAAACAAACAGAGAAAAGCTACTTTCATTTTTCCTTTATGAATTATAGATAGAGAGGAACAGAAAGACCAACCTCTGTCTTGCGCTAATCTCCTGATTTGATTCCTCTCTTCTTTGATAGTCTTCAGCTACCTGCTCCCTTGCACGCCCAGCTTCACAAAGTACCTGTAAGATCACAGAAGCATAGCACTATACAAAGACATGGATCTATAATCATAAACAATCTAGGATCAAATGTAAATTGACCATACAAATGTAGCAAGCATCAATGACACAAAAGCATGGAGGAAAACTTGAATAGCTTTTATTGATAAACAAGAAAAGAGCCAAGAGGAGTTACAACCAGTTGTTCTGACCCAGCATCAACCTCCCAGCAAAGAAGCCCCTCTTCACCTCAAACAAAGCTTAGATCACCCAACAATCTGATGTTTGTCTCAAGAAACCAATAGCAATTCCTTACAACATGAAAAATTCCAGCCTCCGGATCTCTGGGATGAGGGATCCATATATAGATATCTGTAATGGAGATGATTCAGCTCATGATTTGATTAGTGTCTTCCCTCTGATAGTTCTTGCTTCCACTTGGAGATTGATGATCTCTTACTCATCCTTGGTCGAATTCAGTGAGGCAAGTGTCACAGGAGAAGATTTTGGAAGCTTCCATTGCCTCTCCACCTCGCGGAATGACACTGCCATTTGCCATTTCTCGCCCATCTCACCCCACAGAAGGGATTTTTGAAATGCAACGCACCCACACAGTGTATTTAGGTGGGATGCAATGCACTTAGCCAGTGGAGCAGCTGAAATGATCCTGTTTTGACCAATTCTGAGACGTTTTTCATGGAGAACTTCTGGGAGAAGCTGTAATCTGTTGACCTTGTTCCTTTAGGGGTTAGAACAACACTTTTAGGGACTTAGGAGCCCTTGGTTTATGGACATTTCATGCTTGGGGTTGTAGGGCCCAAAAATTTCTATAACACATTGGCACAACACTAACAAAAAGAGTCCCTCAATGTTAGCTTGAAGGACTATGAGAGCATCCAAAGGTCCCTGGATGTTTGCATACCCAAAGCATTAGAGCATCCAAAGGTCAAGTGGTTCAAAATATCAGTGGGACTTAGGAGTTGGTTGGTAGAAAAGTTGAGATAGTTCTTGAGGGTCGTAATGTTGATGTTCAAGGTTTGTATGTTTTTTTTCCATCGGTTCATAGTGGCCTCTCGTCGCATATTTACCTTGGTTGATTGATTCCCTGAATAGATGTGAGAGGAAAATGTTATAATTATGATATTATGCTATGATTCTTTATTTGGTATCAAGGCACCAAAGATATTTTGTGAGTTTGATGCTTGTGAAAAAACTCATGAACGCTGGAGAATTTGCATGACAATTGTGAAAAGTGTGGAACCAAGTTTGAGAAAGAGCGTAATTTAAAACATGTAACTAGAGTGAAGTAGTTGTGGGTAGCTCTGCGTGAAGTATCCAGGTAATCATTATGCATGACGACCTGCATAAGCATTCACGCGTCAAGAGGCATGAAGACATTGTTGCAAAAATTGTGTTGAAATATACATGTGTCGAAATTTTGTGTTGTCCATGTTAGCGCTCGAATTTGCCTCAGGCTAAGAAAGGCAGAATCCAAGGCAACATCAAACCACTTAGCCTCGTAGCTAGCCCTACGAGGACAAGAGAGGGCTCTCTCCAGTCTATCTCAGCAAAAAGTTTTCTAAAGGGGCTAAGATGACCAATAAAGAACACTGATTTTAGGCTAGTAAACTGATAAGGAAAGTTTGATTTTAAATTTTTAGGGTTTTGTTGGAAAACTGAGCACGACAATTTTGGGTGCGGGGATGAGACACAGTTTTTGCAGAGGTCTTTTTGGGGCAAGGTAGGTCACTGTCTTGATGCCTTTAAAATAAGTGAATGGATAGATATGACTGGTGAGGAGCTAAGGAGAGCAAGAAACCATCCAGAGTTCTCCTTAAACAAATAAAACATAGATATTAAGCAAACTTAAAGGCAGAGCATAGAAACCATGAATTCTACCTTAACACTTCATTTACTTAATTTGCAGAAGAGAAGAGTAGGAAAATGATACACATAAAAAACTTACAAGTACATGAGAGAAACACACCATCAACACAAATCACCACAGGAATCCCAAATAGTGCTGCAAAACCCTGGTCCTTCCTTTGCCAAAATTGCAGAGATATAAAGAGTAATACAGTCTAAGCTTATCCCTCAAGAGTCCAACCTCTCCAACCATGAAAATGATTTAGAAAATACATAATATAGAGCATGCCAACCCATTCCCTAGCCTCTAGGGGTCGAGCTCATCATCCTAGGAGTTGTTTCAACCAATTCTAAACTGAGCACTACAATCTAGGCAATCAAAACAACTTGCCTCTATAATCTAGGAAACCAATTCATTCATTAATTTTTTGCCATTTTATGAATGAATCTTCTATAATAGGTAAAAAAGTGTCATGTCAACATGAAATTACATCAATTACATCAAAGAGGATGAAAAATCCCACCAAAAAGTCAAAACTAGTCAATGTTGCGTTTTCCTGAGCTGAAGGTGCAAAACTGGCAAATTTTCCCAACACGTAGCACCTTTCAGGCCACTTTTGAGGCACTTCCCGGCATCCAAATGAGGCATAAGTGGACTTGTTGGAACGGTCTAGATGTCTAATCTCCAGCCCAAGTGGAATTTCTCAATTTGGTGGCCATTTGCCCCTCCAAAATTTCAATCTCCCAAGACTGCTTCCTGTGTGTCCAAAAAGTGGCAGAAGGTCATTTTTTGCTTCTTTTTTGACCTTTTGGGGGCTCAAATCTCCATGAAACTTCTTGGCAGTGGCTGAGAAAGTGTAATTTGTCATGACAAATCCAAAAATGCTGAGTTTTTGTGAAATGGACCTCCACAACTTAAGGGTAGCGCGCGGCGTGCTACGCGTTGAGGGCAAAAACCTGTTTTTTATATAAAAATTTCAAAATTGACAAAATTTTCCCCAAATTTTTTAAAATTTGGGCTGAAGGTGCCTCATCAAGTGACATGCTCAGCCAAAGAGGCTTCGGCCAAGATTCGGAGTCTATCCTCCCCTTTCGACATTTTAGTGCCCTCCCGGTGCATGCAATTCTGTTGTAGAGTCGTTGTCTTGGTCATATGATGTATTGGTGCCCGCCTCCATGGTATTGAAAGTCTATGCCAAGTGTATGTCAGATTTGTTGAAAATGAGGAATGAAGGCTTGATGTCTTTGTCTTCAAGTGCCAAATATGCCAAAGGGAAACGAGGAAGAATACAACCTTGGTAACACACTGCTTTCAAACCCTACAGCACTTTTTATATTAGCAAAAGGAGTGCTTCAAACTTGGATATCCACGACAAACTTTTCATGAACCCATTACATTTATCTTTCAAAAGCCAAGCACAAGTGGTGGATGTGAGCCTACCTGGAATTTGCTTGAGAGAAAAGAGGATTTGGTAGCTTGCTGGCAATTTATTGGGCGAAAAACCCAACGCGTAGTGCGCCTTTCCCAATGCGTAGCGGCCCTCTGACGTGTAGCGCACGTGCAAAATAACACTGAGAAAATCTTCCTGACGCGTAGCGCGCCCCTGACGCGTAGCGCGCCCTTCCTGACGCGTAGCACGCCCTCAGCAACATAGTGCATTTTTCAGGAGGCTTTTGGAGGCCTTCCCGGTGTCGAAATCAGGCGCAGGATAGCGCGTTGGAAAGGTCTTTGAGTCTACTTTCAAACACAACTGGAATTTTTTAATTTGAAGTTCATTTTCCCTGTCAAAAATCAAATCTCCTAAGACTGGTCAAAATGTGCCAAATGAGGCTGCCTCAAGGCAGAGTGCTGTTGCAGTCAACGTTTGAATGCCTTCCTCAACTCCAAATTGAGCTCATGATAGCTCATTGGAAAGCTATTTGTGTCTCGTTATCATTTAACTCATCAAGAAAGTCATTTGGCCAACCCAGCTAGGAGAAAACTTGATTTTCCCAAGGTCACTACAGAGGTGCATTCGATTCTCCTGAGGCAACGGTATTTTGGTCATTTCTCTAAAACCATGACACCTGTGTAAAAAGTGAAGGAGTTTTTTCTTCCTTGGCCTGTTGTGGATGAAAACCTCTCTCATTTTTCTCAAATTCATCTTTGATTTCTCTGAAAAATCTTTTGATTGAAACTTATCCTGATCTGTGAAACAAGGAATTTTGTGGAAATGAAGCGAATGAAGGGGATAGGGGGCTTCTAAATTCTTGGGGAAATTTTTGGGAATAGGGAGGGATGTTAGGAAGCAGGGGAAAGTGGAATCATGGAGATCGAGTTAGGGGAAGGGGTCCAAAAGGGCAAAACACAGGCCCAACCTAGAAAATTGCCAAGTTGTAGCAAGAAACTAGGGTTTGTGCGAAAATGAGGAATTTGGCGGATCTAAGGGATGTGAAGTGTTTAATAAGGTACATGAAGGATAGGGGAAGGTGTATGAACATCTGGATACAAATTTTGCCGATGATTTGACCGTCCAAGAGAAATTGTCTCCAAAACCCTAGGAGAGGGAAATGGACCTTACCTAGGCGCAACTGAAGCATGAACAAGGTGTAAAATGACCCAATGGAACATGACATGATGAGGACAACCCTATGAATGATGATAGACTCAGCTGAATGATGACATGGACCGACATTTGGACAATTTTAGAAGGAGTGAAAGCAAACCCTAGACCTAATGCTTAGTGACCAAATTTTGCTTGAAGACTCTTTGAAATGACAAAATTTGACCTTGACACTCTGAGACCACTTTGTAAGAGCATATTTGATGACTGGAGGAAGGCTGGAAAGACTGACACTAACATTGGCTCCAATGGGGATGGTAGCTCCTTGGAGGTGCCAAGAACGGCAGATCTTTGGGATAGCAAACCAGCGCCTTATCCGTTGGGCAATGGAGTCAAAATCTCAAACTAAAATGCATGACTGAAAACCGACACAAACTAACTTAACAACAATACTGAAAATTGACTCACAAAGGACTCATGACTCAACTAAAAACTGACTCGATGCTTAAACACAATCGACCAACTGAAAATGATGCTCAAAGGGGAGCTTATTCATCACAACCTACTCTAACAGTTTCATTCATCACCTGATCAAGTGAAATGAAACAACCAGTGAAACCAAGTAAGTATCTTGTCTGTTGTTCGAATTCTCCGCAAGTGCTCACTTATGAACAACAAGAGAGAACTACTGAAAGGCAACTCCCATGACAATTTGGAAACAGATCCGTAGAATGATATGAATTCTCTATCCACCTCCAAAAACACTGCATAAGGATCTTGAAATTCAAGCACACTAGAACTTAGCTCATCTAATATATTACTTCTCGTTTCCTCATACCATGAATGCAAAATTTGATCTTAGCCTTGTGACGAGACCTCTGCTGAAAATGAGAAAGAAACCGGTTGCCAGATCAAATTCATATTAGCACATGTTTCAAGCTCACATGTAGTCAATGGAGAAAGACTTTGACTGCAAACCTCATCCAAAACATCAGCTATTGGATCATGAAAAACTTGAAAAGACTGCTGTAATGTATCCATTGAAAATGTATGACATCCTTCTAGCTGTTCATCTTTTTCTTGAGAGATTTTACGAAGATTCTGCCTTATAAACTGAAATGCTTCGAAAAAAAAGGGTATACAATCTTCCTGCATCATCAAATCTTGTATTTCGTTTTCCACAGCTTCATCTGTAATCTGCCCTTCAATTTCATTTGGTGGCTGCAAATCTGATGCTACAGGCTGCTTAAGAATTTTGTTATCTGTCTCATCCTCAACATTAACACTGAGAGATTGTTGATTTGTTATAGGTTGTTCATTTGAAGATTTATTATGCAATCTACCCTTCAAAAACTGAAATGATTCAAAACAGAATGGTGTGGAGTCACCTTGAATCATTAAATCATGTGTGTCCACTTCCAAGTCTTCAGCTGCAACTTGACAATCAATGGCTTTCGGGGGTTGCAAATCTGAATATGAGAAGTCTTGAACAAAATTTTCATTGCTCCCAAGATGATTCAAATCAAGACTTGTTGACATTTGATTTCTGATTGCATGATAGTTATCTCTGATGAACTGAAACGAATCAAAACAAAAAGGCAAAGATCCTTCACTTACTTCAAACTTTGATGCACTTTCCTCATCATTGTCATAGCTGTTATGTATCGGTTGATCACTGTATTCGAGCTGCTGAAAGTGAACTTCCTCCTCGCACAAACTAGCTGTTGATTCGTCTGCAAGATTAGCTTTTTTTTGGAGAACATAATCATCAACATACTGATCAAACTGAGGCAATTCATCATCAAACATACACGTCATATCAACAGCTCTCTCTTCTTCACAATGATCTATAAAACAATCACTATGACAACTGGGATCAGAAACAAAATGTTTTGGATCAGCAACTTGTTCTTCTTCAATCAGCGAGCCATGGGCTTGAACATCATAAGCATTTCTTGCGGTGATCTTGTCCATCATCTTTTCTACTACACTTACCAAAACGTCAAGCTTTACCTCTAGAGATGTCGATTTTTCCGGATCTATGTTTTTCATCTCTTCTTCTTTCAACCTTGCCCTTCGGATCAGCAGATGAGCCTCTACATTTATTGCACTGTTTTGCATCTCGTGAAACTCCATCTCCGGATCAAAGGCACCCGGATAGTGCAAGAGAGCCGATCTAGGAGTAGGCCTTATATCAACTGGCATCGAATAATAAACTTGGTTAAATCTGGCCGAAAACTGTTGTACTGTCTCCCCTGGCAATCTTTTCCACTGGTTATACTCTTCTACAATCAAGAAAAGGTTCTGCCCAATCATCCACCTGTCGAGAAAAACTTTGACGAACTGCTGGAAATCTGAGATGCTTGCATCAGGCAGGGCTTTGAACCAACTCTTCACTTTGGCTTGCAAAGAAAGAGCAAAAAGCCTTATACTAACATCTTCGCTATCAACTTCAAAAAGGTCTAGAAAAGACTCAAAATTCTGCACATGTTGCTCAGCGTTGACATTCTTACATTCACCATCAAACCTCGGCAAGTATAGATCATAGTTTTTGGGGAAAGGATGGAGAACAGAAGGTAAAACAAGAGGTTTATACCGATCTGGAATTTTACAAGGTGTAGGGGTATGTACAGCAGGTATAGAATCAGTCTTTGTCTTTTGAGGCTCATCAATTTGAAGATGGTCATCACAAAATTCGGAAAAAGGATCCTGATCAAGCTCAAAGGCATGCAAATCTTTGGTATTCACAATCTTCAAAGGAAAAGAATCAACTGCAGGTCGAGGATCTCTTCTCAAATACAATATACTTTGCAAAGCCTTCTTGACATTCTTGGGAAAAGAGAAGAAATAATTTATGACAAAGAACAAAATGTCTTGGATGAAATTCCAACTTGAGTACCTGATCTGTCCATGTTGTCCTTTCATGTTTTTGCTAGTTGGGATCATCCTCCGGTGGAGTCTTTGGATCTGATCTCGAAAATGATTTAGAGTCGCCAAGTGAATGATTTCAGCCTTTCAAGTGTCTGATCATTGTCCACCATCAACAATCAGATCTGAACTTGATACATGTACTTGGGCAATTAACAAGTTAAATGTCACGATTACAAGCTAGACCGGAGATTGACTGAAGCAGCGTTTATCTACTTTCGCTAATGCAAAGCAAAAGCGTTTCGAAGGCTACCTGGCATAACTTCAGGCTCCGTCTGTAGCTTATAAAACAAATGACATCAACTAGAAAACCATTTGTTCTTCCCCAGTATGGTCGCCAATATGTTAGCGCTCGAATTTGCCTCAGGTTGAGAAAGGCAGAATCCAAGGCAACATCAAACCACTTAGCCTCGTAGCTAGCCCTACGAGGACAGGAGAGGGCTATCTCCAGTCTATCTCAGCAAAAAATTTTCTAAAGGGGCTGAGATGACCAATAAAGAACAATGATTTTAGGCTAGTAAACTGATAAGGAAAGTTTGATTTTAAATTTTTAGGGTTTTGTTGGAAAACTGAGCACGGCAATTTTGGGTGCGGGGATGAGACACAGTTTTTGTAGAGGTCTTTTTGGGGCAAGGTAGGAGATTGTCTTGATGCCTTTGAAATAAGTGAATGGATAGATATGACCGGTGAGGAGCTAAGGAGAGCAAGAAACCATCGAGAGTTCTCCTTAAACAGATGAAAACATAGATATTAAGAAACTTAAAGGCAGAGCATAGAAACCATGAATTCTACCTTAACGCTTCATTTACTTAATTTGCAGAAGAGAAGAGTAGGAAAATGATACACATAACAAACTTACAAGTACATGAGAGAAACACACCATCAACACAAATCACCACAGGAATCCCAAATAGTGCTGCAAAACCCTGGTCCTTCCTTTGCCAAAATTGCAGAGATACAAAGAGTAATACAGTCTAAGCTTATCCCTCAAGAGTCCAACCTCTCCAACCATGAAAATGATTTAGAAAATACATAATATAGAGCATGACAACCCATTCCCTAGCCTCTAGGGGTCGAGCTCATCATCCTAGAAGCTATTTCAACCAATTCTAATTTGAGCACTACAATCTAGGCAATCAAAACAACTTGCCTCTATAAGCTAGGAAACCAATTCATTCATTAATTTTTTGCCATTTTATGAATGAATCTTCTAGAATAGGTAAAAAATTGTCATGTCAACATGAAATTACACCAATTACATCAAAGAGGATAAAAAATCCCACCAAAGAGTCAAAACTAGTCAATGCTGCATTTTCCTGAGCTGAAGGTGCAAAACTGGCAAATTTTCCCAACGCGTAGCGCGCCATTTCTCAACACGTAGTGCGCCTTTTGGGCCACTTTTGAGGCACTTCCCGGCATCCAAATGAGGCATAAGTGGGCTTGATGGAAGGTTCTGGATGTCTACTCTCCAACCCAAGTGGAATTTCTCAATTTGGTGGCCATTTGCCTTTCCAAAATTGCAATCTCCCAAGACTGCTTCCTGTGTGTCCAAAAAGTGGCAGAAGGTCATTTTTTGCTTCTTTTTTGACCTTTTGGGGGCTCAAATCTCCATGAAACTTCTTGGCAGTGGCTGAAAAAGTGTAATTTGTCATGAAAAATCCAAAAATGCTGAATTTTTGTGAAATGGACCTCCCCAACTTAAGGGTAGCGCGCGGTGCGCTACGCGTGAGGGCAAAAACCTGTTTTTTATATAAAAATTTCAAAATTGACAAAATTTTCCCCAAATTTTTTGAAATTTGGGCTGAAGGTTCCTCATCAAGTGACATGCTCAGCCAAAGAGGCTTCGGCCAAGATTCGGAGTCTATCCTCCCCTTTCGACATTTTAGTGCCCTCCCAGTGCATGCAATTCTGTTGTAGAGTCGTTGTCTTGGTCATATGATGTATTGGTGCCCGCCTCCATGGTATTGAAAGTCTATGCCAAGTGTATGTCAGATTTGTTGAAAATGAGGAATGAAGGCTTGATGTCTTTGTCTTCAAGTGCCAAATATGCCATAGGGAAACAAAGAAGAATACAACCTTGGTAACACACTGTTTTCAAACCCTACAACACTTTTTATATTGGCAAAAGGAGTGCTTCAAACTTGGATATCCACAGAAAACTTTTCATGAACCCATTACATTTATCTTTCAAAAGCCAAGCACAAGTGGTGGATGTGAGCCTACCTGGAATTTTCTTGAGAGAAAAGAGGATTTGGTAGCTTGCTGGCAGTTTATTGGGCGAAAAACCCAACGCGTAGCGCCCCTCTGACGCGTAGTGCACATGCAAAATAACACTGAGAAAATCTTCCTGACGCGTAGCGCACCCTCAGCAATATAGTGCATTTTGCAGGAGGCTTTTAGAGGCCTTCCTGATGTTGAAATCGGGTGTAGGATAGCTTGTTGGAAAGGTATTTGAGTCTAATTTCCAAAAAGCCTAGAATTTTCCAATTTGAAGTTTATTTTCGCTGTCAAAAATCAAATATCCCAAGACTGGTCAAAATGTGCCAAATGAGTCTGCCTCAAGGAAGAGTGTTGTTGCAGTCAACTTTTGAATGCCTTCCTCAACTCAAATTGAGCTCATGATAGCTCATTGGAAAGATCGTTGTGTCTAGTTATCATTTGACTCATCAAGAAAGTCATTTGGCCAACCAATCTAGGAGAAAACTTGATTTGCCCAAGGTCACTTCAGAGGTGCATTCGATTCTCCTGAGGCAACGGTATTTTTGACATTTCTTTAAAACCATGATACCTGTGTAAAAAGTGAAGGAGGTTTTTCTTCCTTGGCCTGTTGTAGAAAAAAAAATCTCTCAGTTTTCCCAAATTCATCTTTCATTGCTCTGAAACATCTTTTGAGTGAAACTTATCCCGATGTGTGAAACAAGGAATTTTGTGGAAATGAAGCAAAATGAAGGGGATAGGGGGCTTCTAAATTCTTGGGGAAATTTTTGGGAATAGGGAGGGATGTTAGGAAGCAGGGGAAAGTGGAATCATGGAGATCGAGTGAGGGGAAGGGGTCCAAAATGGAAAAACACAGGCCCAACCTAGAAAATTGCCAGGTTGTAGCAAGAAACTAGGGTTTGTTTGAAAATGAGGAATTTAGCGGATCTAAGGGATGGAAAGTATTTAATAAGGTACATGAAGGATAGGGGAAGGTGTATGAACTTCTGGATACAAACTTTGCCGATGATTTGACCGTCCAAGAGAAATTGTCTCCAAAACCCTAGGAGAGGGAAATGGACCTTACCTAGGTGCAACTGAAGCATGAACAAGATGTAAAATGACCCAATGGAACATGACATGATGAGGACAACCCTATGAGTGATGATAGACTCAGCTGAATGATGACATGGACCGACATTTGGACAATTTTAGAAGGAGTGAAAGCAAACCCTAGACCTAATGCCTAATGACCAAATTTTGCTTGAAGACTCTTTGAAATGACAAAATTTGACCTTGACACTCTGAGACCACTTTGTAAGAGCATATTTGATCACTGAAGGAAGGCTGGAAAGACTGACACTAACAGTCCAAAAGTGACGCGCGTTGGAGAAAAAGTTGTGTTAAAGTATTTTTTTATTTCCAGCAATTTCATTATATCAGCATGCTTTTCCGATAAATATTCATTGGATTTGATTTGACGTGCAGCATACGAACCATAAACGTGGACGTGAAGCGTGAATGGTGTGCTTCTTGTGAATGTTAAAATTAAAAGGTTTCTTTATACCTATTTCTTTCAACGTGGATGTGAAATTTGAAAGAAGAGGCCTAAGAATCAACCTTAACCTTAAAACTTAATGTTTTATGAATTTTAAAATTCCTCATCTTTTAATTATGTGAAGAGTTTAAGAATGAGTGGAGAATATGTTTTTGGCATGAGAGAGAATTAGTGGAGTAATTTTTACATCGGAATATTTTTATGGGAGGAATATTTTTAAATGAAATTTTTTATGTTGATTTAATTTTAAAGTGGAAAAATATTTTTTTAGGGTAAAGATATTTTATATATTGTTTCATAAGTGGTGTAAAATGGTTATATTATTTTTTCTCTCATTAAAATATTCATTGAGAAAATGTATTAAGAGAGGGAGTTTTGTTTAATATTTGTTAGAATTGAGTTTTTAGTTCTTTTTTGTACTCAAACATTAAGAAAAAAGATATTTTGTGGTGGTGGTTGAGTCCTATTTTTTAGGGATATTGGTTCTTGTCCTGGGTCGAAGTGGGACACATTGTATTTTTTAGTGCAATTTATTTCTACGTCTTTCTTACTCTCCTCACGGTGACAAGCACTATTGTGTTTCTTAAACTTTTGGCACAAACTATTTTTAATGGAGAAAATGCATGCAACCTATATTCATCACTAAAGACTTATGGGAACTTATAATTCATAGATATACTATGCGTTCTCGTGATGAATTCAAAGCATTGAGTGATGGTGATAAGAAATCTCTTAAGGAACTTATTAATAAAGACAATGAATAAATTTCACTTATAGGTAGTCGTTGACGATGTTGGACCCACCAACATTCAGGGGATCACCCCGGTATGAAGCCCCAACTAGACCTCACACCGTTTGGTGTGGGAGTCTGATCCGGTATGATGGCCCAGTTGCCATTATCTTAATCATTTTCCTCAACTCTTGCTTGGCAGCACAGAAGAGCGGTATGTTTTGTCTTCGAGAAGTGATGTTCGTGCGTCTAGTGATTGCTAGTGTTACTTGTATCAATGGTTCTTTCACTGTAGATGGAAAGGGTGGGAGTGAGTCCCAAGTCAGTTGGGAGGAAGCCCCAACTTTGCTAGGAACACACAACACAACAGAACGTGCACAACTTCTAGAGGAACAGTCCACACGGATGCGGTAGTCACAACACACAAGGGAAGATAACATGTACAACACTCATCGGATGAGTCCGCACGAGTGCAACAATTGTTATAGCAAGTTTTATGTGAAAGGCTTGTCTGATGTCCAGGGAGGTAGCCACCATGGGTAGGACAGTGTTAACAGCGTATACAACACATTTTCATTAATATATTATGTATTACAACAAGTGAATGAGTTCAAGTGTTAAACACAAGTTAAAGCAACATGCATCACAAGTGTTCAAGATTAGTCTTACAACAATTACAATAGATGTGTGAAAATGTGTTGGCCTGTTAGCAGGCTTCTAAATTAAGCGAAAGTTTCAAGACACATCGTTACACCATACATCACTAACCCCATGGGCGGGGCATTGGAGCCACTAATTACTCCTCAAAGAAAAGATTACAAACTCTCTTGGCTATGTGGGAGGAGCTGAGGTGAAAATTTCTTTGCATGTACAAATGAGAGGGTATTTATAGCCAAGGGTGAAACTGACCCTTGTGGTTGTTCGACTACCCTCATGATTGTTTGATTTCCATGACTCTTCGACTTTACATGACTCTTTGTACAACAAGTGGGCCTCTTGGACTTCCACGTTACATTACATTGATAGATAGTATGGCCCACAATAGGGATTTGGACGACATGACGCAACATGACCGTGTTGGTACATTTGTGATGTTGCTGGTGTGCATGTCGAGTTGTAGTGCTCTTGGGTGATGGATGTCCTCATGGTGTGTCACAGCTTCACCTCTGCATGGAAAAGTGCGTGGATTCTTTGATGGTCCTTGGTTTTCTTGATGTTTTTTGCCACGTTTCTCCTAACTTGTATGTTGGAAGTCTTGACAGTTTCGTCTGTTCGCAAAAGTTGCATGTTCATTTGTTCGTCCATCCGTCCGCAAACACATCTTTACATGATCATCTGTTAGCAAGCACATATCTTTGCATGCATTATTTGTCCGTCCATTGGTGAAACTGTCCTTCTGGGGCTCCCTTCATTCATCCCTTTCATTGTCATGCCATGTTTTTTTGTGTACCTATTCCTACAATCACTCATGACGAGACGACATAAAATCCAAAAACCTCCTAGTCTACCATGATACATGATCATTTCGCATGCAGGTGACCAGGAGAGGCAACAAGGTTGCGAGGCGGAATGGAGACTTCGGGCACTGCAGATGAAAACTACGCAAGAGTCACTAGGTGATGAAGATGGACAATTCGGATCGACAGTGACTATCTGCGAGGTCTGGCTCAGCTGGAGGACAAAACTGCGTAGTTTTTTAGGGGAATAGTTCGGGCCGCAAGAAGGCTGGGTAGGGAAAATCTACGCAGTTTCTGGAACGAGGAGGCAATGGGAGCTTGGCATCAAAACTGTGCAATTCCTGGGGGAACTGACAACTGGTTGTCAATACACTGGCAGCAAAAATTGCGCAATTCCTAGAGGGAACTAGCAGTTTGTTGTTGGGTCACTGGCAGCAAAAACTGTGCGATTCCTAACGGGAACTGGCAGTCAGTTGTTGGATCTTGGCAGAAAAAACTGCACAATCCCTAGAGGGAACTAGCAGTCTACTGCTGAGAGATGTTGGAAAGAGAAACTACGCTGATGCTGGGAGGTTGGCCATTTAATCACCTCTGCACAGTTTCTGATCCAAGCAGGCTGTTAGGCAGCAGAGATCTTGCTCATGAAAACTGCGCAATTTTCTAAGTGTGCAGCCGATCAACTGTCGGGAGGCCTGACTAGAAAAATTGCACAATTTTCTGAGGGAGACAGGGACAAGCACTGGGTGTCTATCTGGCCTATTTTCACAATTTTCTCAGTCAGCGGAGTGGGAAAAGTTTGCAACCTCTACGCAATTTTTGAGGGGAGTGAGTCCCGGGGTGGTTGTTGGGTCAAACTCTCTGGTTGAACAGCATGAAGGCGGATTAATTTTCTTGCGTGCATCGCAGCTTGAAATTACTTGCTTGGTGCTTTTGTGTTGTTCTAGGTGACAGTTGATCGAGTCGATGGCGGGGTGATGGTCCAATTGTCAAAGGGGAGTCTGGTCATCAGAACTTCAGCAAAAATGACTAAGTGTGTGAAAGAGTGAAAGATGCATATGTGATTCTACAAACACACACTCACATGGCTCAACGACGACTCGACTCAAACCATCCACACACACACGTTCAACATGACTGACCGATGACGCAAGCTACAAGCATGACACTTGTCATTGATCGTTGATCGACCATGATAACACTTTGCGCAACAGTGAATGTGACTTCGTGTGTGAGTGCGACAGATGTTTTCATAGTGAACACAACATGTACACATGAAGCGAAGACTTTGGGCATGACAAGAACATGATCGCAAGCATGACTTTGACATTAAAATGCAAAAACTTGGGTGAAATGAACAAGTAGGGCAGATGCCAAGACTCACACAAGCTCACAAAGTGAACCCAATTGTGTGCAGTCTTCAAGTGAAACTATCAAGGGAGGCTCTAAAATTGGGTGCAGACCAAAATTTTGGAGGGTGGTTGTAGCCACTACAACACTTGGAAACACACTGGTAGAACTCCAGCTTCTTTGTTTTGGTTCATTGCTAGCACAAAGCATTCGTCTTTCAGGGAATATTGAATCGTTGTGCAGGTTACTTCGGCTTCCCCACTTACCCCATGGACATACATGGTTCACCTTTTTCCAACTCAGTCAAACACAATCAAAAGTTCAGCTTGATCATAGTGTTTCGAATTCGAGAAGGGTAGTTTAGTTCGCGAGTTTAATATTTTCAGAGTATAAGTTTTCATCTCTGGTGTTGCTCCACTGCCAGCAGGCTTGGAAAATACCCTCGCGGAGTCATGCAGGAACACACGCATTGCTCCACTTCCAGCGAGCCTATTTAGTACCCCGGTGGAGTTGCATGCTTCACCTCTCTGTGTAGGAAGCCTTTCTCTTCTTTTGCCTTTTTATTTTTCAAGAGGACTGTGCATAGGCACTTATTTATTTTTGGGGTGGAAGAGGGATCTCGACTTATTGAGAGCAGAAGAGATTGTTCCTTCAAAGAAGCATGTAAGACCTTTGACATATGTTTGCATGCTTGGATTTTCCCCTTCTTCGTTTCTACTAGTTGGATGAGCTTGAACACACAGAGCAGAAGGTTGAGTACAGGCATGGGGCTTCCCAGTATGGAAATAGGCTCACGGTTGGACCAAAACTTCCCTTGTAGATTGTTCGTATTTTTCGTCAAGACTTCACCGGCCAAAGTTTATAACCAAGAACAGAGAAGACAGACACAATATTGGTCAAGTGTTGCAGTGTCACAAGTCTCTTCAAATTTGAGCCACATACTCTATTCAAAAGCCAGAACATACTAATTGGCAGCACTTATTTCCGGAAACAAAAATAGTAATATATCAAGCAAACAAAACAAACGTAAACAAAAATACTAAGCATAACAAACAAAGTAAAAACAAAGATAGTAAGCAAAGCAAACAAGATGAAAAAAACAAGCAGAAATCAGAGTATGTACATGGCACAGGACGCGTCCCAGCCTATTGAAAATAATGCTTGATATCTTTTCCATTGACAGGAAGGTTATCAATCCTCCCTTCAAGTGATTGCAAACGATACATGTGTGGGCCAAGATTCTCGTGGACTGTGTACGAACCAATCCAAAGGGACTAGAACTTTGTATGTTTTCCTTTGTCTTCATGGGAGTTATCCCATTTCAGAACTAAGTCACCAACATCGAAGTTATCTTTCCCTACAGACTTCTTATCGAATTATCTCTTGATATGGTTTTGGTGGAGTGTGAAATTTTTTTTGCTTTCATCCTTTCTTTTGCATCCATCCTACACTAAGGGATTCTCGGGAAAGCTGATGTTGGGTCCCTATAATACTAGTGATTACCCCATTACTATTGTAGTTATACCCCTTATTAATATTTTTGTGCCCCTATTGCCCCCATATTGTTATTATTGTGCCCCATAGAATCCCTCTATTTTTATTTTTGTGGCTTTATATTATTATTGTTAGGTCGGCTGGATTATATTCTGACTCCTTAGACTCCTATATATAGAAATGAGGTTTTGTCATTTGAATCATCGAAGAATTGTTCATTCATGTAATGTAAAGGAGGTTGCCCCCTCGAAGAGGCTGAATTCTAAGGCGTTGATCTATCTTTTCTATCTTTTCTTGAGCTGGTTTCATAACATTTGGTATCAGAGCTTTGGATTCTAGGGTTTCGCTGCTCCAAACAGGTCATCGTGGAATTTTCGCTATAAATCCTTTTTTGTGATGTTTCAGAAGTCGCAAAAAAAACCCATTTGAGAAGAAATCGCGTTGAACCTTGGGTCCGAATTTTAGAGCTTTTTGCAAGATATTTACGGAGATATGATCTGAGGAAGTTGGTCTTTTTGCAGACTCCTGAATTACATTCAAAACAGGTGACCTGGGGAAAATCATCATAACTTTCTCTCTGAGGATCGGATTGAAATTTCGTAAGAAGGTACAAAAAGAGGATAGACTGTAGTTTCTTGTATGAATTTTTCAAATCCAAAGGTTGAAACAGTGACTCGTGGCACACCGTACAAGTTCGCTCTACTGAACTAGTCTATAAGCAAGTCACTGTGGGAGATTTCACATAACTCTTCCTTGGAGAATCCAATTTGGGTCAGACTTGTGTCACTAGAAAAAGGACACAGAGGGTTACTACAGCTCACAAATTTAGAACTAGATGATTGGAAAGTACAGAGATACATCAGAGGCAATATCGAGCTCCTACAAAGTGAAAGAAGGTGTGTAGATTTTATTAAATTTTTTCTTAAGCTTGGTTTGAAAATTTATTTTGAAGGAATTCAAAGGGCATAGTAGAGCATTATTATCGGTGACTGATGCCCCGAGAAAATAAAATGAAAACACCTAGTAAGGAACCTGAAACATGATCTATCAAAATTACAAGACCAAGTGCAACAACTGTCCCTTGCACAAAAAGGAACAGAATCTAAGATGGATGGTTTAAAGAAAGATGTAGAAGCTAAGATGGATGGTTTAAAGAAAGGTGTAGAAGCTAAGATGGACTGTTTAAAGAAAGGCGTAGAAGCTAAGATGATTGACGTGGAAGCTAAGATGGATGGTTTGAAGATAGATTTGAAGACAAACATGGACGAATTGAAGATAAATATGAATAAGTTGCTACAAGAAATGGTCCATAAGGGTGAAAGGGTACTAAAGGAAACTCATGATGAGAACAAAAGAAATGATAATCATGATTCCATAGACGCTAATGTTGGACCGAAGACTCACCATATTCCGAAAATCGATATGAGGAATTTTGATGGCAAGGATCCTGCCACATGGATATTACAGATGGAGCAATTCTTTGATATCAATAATGTGCAAAACACACAAAAGGTACGTATGGAAACTTTATATTTGGAACCAAATCAGTTTGTATGGTATCAATGGCTTTGCTCTCATAAACCATTTATCAGTTGGGCAACTTTTACGGAATAAATGATAGCACATTATGAGGATACAAAAAGCAACACTTTTTTTAGCCAATTGATAAGTCTCGAACAAAAGGGTTCAATAATGGAGCACATTGAGGAGTTCCAAAAATTGAACATAAGGGTAAAAGATATTCTAGAGGAGCATAGGATTGATGTGTTCATAGGGTCTTTAAAGGATAATATCCAACATGATGTTCGCCTTTGGGAACCTGATTCATTAGAGAAGGCATTCAAGTTAGCAAGAAAAATGGAAAGCAAAATTATGGCAACCAGGAAGCATACCACTCACAACTATAAAGACGGAAGTGTTGTTGCCCCTAATCTTGCACAACCTATAAGGTTGACACCACAAAAATTGGAAGAAAAAAGAGCAAAAGGGCTTTGTTACAGTTGTGATAGCAAATACACTGAAGGTCATAAGTGTGCTGAGAAGAAATTATTCTACATAGATTGTGAAGAGAAAGAAGAAAAGGAGCAAGAAAGGTCAAAAGAAGAGGATATACTCCAGGAACAAAGCCTATATGAAGAAAAAATAAATCCGACCATGTCTTGTAATGCATTGGCCGGAATTACCACTCCTCAAACCATCAAGATATAAGGACAAATCAAGAAGAAAAAGGTAATAGTGTTGATTGATTCAGGAAGCACCCACAATTTTATTCATTGTAAGGTAGCAAAAGAATTGAATTGCTTCCTATATCCAGCACCAAAGTGTCAAGTGATGATTGCAAATGGAGGAACAATAAATTGCTCTGGAAAGTACCATAATATCAAGCTATCCATGGGAGAATATGTATTGACTAGCCCAATGCTTTCCATTCAATGGGAGGTGTTGATGTTGTACTAGGAGTCCAATGGCTACAATCCCTGGGTACAATAGCTTTTAATTTTCAAGAACTTTTCATCAAATTTTCTACGGAAGGAAAGGAAGTTGAATTAAGGGGTATTTCAGGGAAACCAGGAAATATAATCAGCTCTAATAGTATGACAAAGCTTCTAAAAAAGGAGCAAAGAGGTGTAATTGCACAATTATGCTCGCTAGATGTTTCCACATCGGAATCATCTATTTCTCCAGATCTCCAAAAAGTCCTGGACAATCATTCCAAGGTATTTGAGACTCCCAAAGGTCTCCCACCTATGCGTGATCATGATCATGCTATTCATCTGATTCCAGGAAGTGTTCCTCCAAACATCAGGCTGTACAGATATCCCTATGTCAAAAAGAGTGAAATTGAACGTATGGTTGCAGAAATGCTAGAGGTTGGTATAATTCAACCGAGTCAAAGTTCTTTCTCTGCTCCAGTAGTATTGGTGCACAAGAAGGATGGATCATGGCGCATGTGTCCGGATTATAGGGAGCTCAACAAGCTGACTATTAAAGATAAGTTCCCCATTCCTGTCATTGATTAATTATTGGATGAAGTGCATGGATCAATTTACTTCACCAAGTTGGATCTTCGTTCAAGATATCATCAAATCAGAATGAAGACTGAAGACATTCCGAAAACAGCATTTAGAACTCATGAGGGTCATTATGAATTTTTGGTCATGCCTTTTGGCCTTACCAATGCACCTTCAACATTTTAAGGTTTGATGAATTCAATTTTCAAACCACTCCTTAGAAAATTTTTGTTAGTATTTTTTGATGATATACTAATCTACAGCAAGTCTTGGAAGGATCATGTTGAACATGTTGATAAGGTGCTACAACTATTGAAGAAGAAACAATTATATGCAAAAAGATCCAAATGATTCTTTGGAGTCCAGGAGGTGGAATATTTGGGTCATATTGTATCTCATGAAGGAGTTAAGGTAGACCCTAGCAAAATTAAAGCCATTAAGGAATGGAAAATCCCCACATCCATAAAGAATCTGCGAGGATTTCTTGGGTTGACAGGGTATTAACGCAAGTTTGTTAAGAATTATGGGAGAATAGCAGCACCTCTAACAACATTATTGAAGAAATATGCATTTTCATGGACTCCGGAAGCAACAAAGACCTTTGAACATCTTAAAGAGGCAATGTGCCAAGCACCGGTCTTAGCTACACCGGACTTCACAAAAACCTTTATTGTGGAATGTGATGCTTCAGGAAATGGAATTGGTGTTGTTCTAATGCAAGATGAAAGACCCATTGCTTTTGAAATTCGTCCAATCAAGGGAAAGTTTTTAAGAAAAGTTATTTATGAGAAGAAAATGTTGGCAATACTCCATGCACTTAAGAAATGGCGACTCTACCTAATGGGTAGACACTTCAAGGTAAAAACGGATCATGATAGCCTTAAATACTTTTTACAACAAAGATTATCCTCTGAAGAGCAACAAAAGTGGGTCACAAAGATGTTGGGTTATGACTTTGAAATCATCTACAAAAAAGGGAAGCAAAATGTGGTGGAAGATGCGCTCTCAAGAAAGGATGAGGATGTGGAAGCATTGTTGTGCGCCATTTCTATTATCCAACCAGATTGGATAAACAAAGCAAGGGAGGAATGGAAGAATGACGAAGAAGTGTGAGCACTTATTCGAAAGTTACAACAAGGTTCCAGTACGTCTGGTACATTTAGCTGGCAAAATGATTCGTTATGGTACAAAGATCGCTTATACCTCTGTAAGAATTCCCAGCTAAAACAAAATATTCTTATGGAATTGCACACTTCTCCCTTAGGAGGGCACTCGGGATTTTTAAAAACTTACCACAGGGTTAAGAAGGAATTTTTTTGGGATGGCCTTAAATCATATATTCAAAATTTTGTGGCTGAATGTTTGGTTTGCCAACAAAATAAAGTTGAAACAATTAAGACACCGAGTATATTACAACCTTTATCCATTCCAAGCCAACTTTGGGAGGAGGTTTCAATGGATTTTATCACAGGTTTACCCAAGTCTGAGGGAAAGAGTGTCATCATGGTGGTAGTTGAAAAACTTACCAAGTATGCACACTTTTTTGCATTATCACATCCATTTAAAGCCAGTACAGTTTCTACTGCATTTATGGAAACAATTCAAAAGCTACATGGCAACCCAAAGATTATTGTAATTGATAGAGATCCCATTTTCACTGGAAATTTTTGGACAGAATTATTTTCTTGTCTTGGTACTCAGTTAGCTCATAGCTCATCTTATCATCCTCAATCTGATGGGAAAACTGATATAGTAAACAAATGTTTGGAAGGATATCTGCATTGCCTTGTATCTGATAAACATACACAATGGGTCAAATGGTTGCCTCTGGCTGAATGGTGGTATAACACTTCCTTCCATACAGCAACAAAAATGACCCCATTTATGGCACTTTATGGGTATCAACCACCATCCATCACATCATATTTAAGAGAAAATTCTAAGGTTCAGGCAATGGAACATCACATCGAACATCAACAACAAGTCCTCCAACTCTTAAAGGATAACCTCGTGTTGGCACAAATAGAATGAAACAACAGGCAGATCAACATCGCAGTGAAATAAGTTTTGATGTTGGTGATTGGGCATTCCTACGGCTACAACCGTATAAGCAAATGTCCCTCAAGCAAGCTAAGAAGGATAATAAATTATCACCAAAATATTATGGTCCGTACAAGGTGTTGCAAAAGATTGGTACTATGACATACAAATTGGAGCTTCCTGCAGCTTCTCGATTGCACCCAGTTTTCCATGTTTCATGTTTAAAGAAGGTTATAGGCGACAAGCTCCCAGTTCAAACAATATTGCCAGAACTTGACGAGGAAGGAAAAATTATATTGGAACCGGAAGCAGTCACAGAAACAAGAACTCGACAGCTACGAAATCGTTTAATTTCAGAGTATCTCATCAAGTGGAAGAACTTATCCGCTGAAGATTCCACATGGGAGGATGAGAATTTTATGCAGAAGTATCCAGAACTACTCAAGCGTTGAGGACAACGCTTTTTTGAAGGACAGGGACATGTTGGGTCCCTACAATACTAGTGATTACCCCATTACTATTGTAGTTATATCCCTTATTAATATTGTTGTGCCCCTATTGCCCCCATATTGTTATTATTGTACCCCATAGAATCCCTCTATTTTTATTTTTGTGGCTTTATATTATTATTGTTAGGTCGGCTAGATTATATTGTGACTCCTTAGACTCCTATATATAGAAAGGAGGTTTTTTCATTTGAATCATCCAAGAATTGTTCATTCATGTAATGTAAAGGAGGTTGCCCCCTCGAAGAGGCTGAATTCTAAGGCATTGATCTATCTTTTCTATCTTTTCTTGAGCTGGTTTCATAACAGCTGAAGTGCAGTCAAGTAGATATTTGGTGGAAGGATGTTTTCTTTTCCATAAACCAGGAAGTACAGTGAGGTATTCAGAGAAGGCTTGGGTGTTACATGGTCAGTCCATAATGCATTCGTCAGAGTGGTATGCCAGTTGTGCTGCTCAGAGAAAACAATCTTCTTAATTATGTGGATAAGGTTTTTATTCGTGGATTATGCGAGACCATTTCCTTGTAGGTAATAGTTAGATCAATGCTTTAGCACAATACCATCCTGTAATGGAAAATCATAGAGTTTCAAAGACGAAAATTACGTTGCATTATAAAAAACAAGTGATACTGGAACGTTGAAGCATGACATGATGTTCTACTGGAGGAAGCTGATGACTTCCTGGTCATTCACTTGTTTGAGCATAACTGCTTCTATCCATTGCGTGAAGTAATAAATTGATGTTAGAATGTAGTGGTGTTTCTTTGACATATGTGGGAAGATTTACCCAATGATGTCCAACCCCCACTATTGGAAAGGTTTGGTCACTGTAACAAGGTGCAGTGGGGCTGCTGATCTTCGTGTTCTATTGGTGCATCGTTGATAGATCGGGAACTTGCATGCATAAGCATGTGCATCCTTGAATAATGTGGGCCAGTAGAAACCGACTCGATTAAATTTTTGCGTAGTGGTTTTTCCCGCAAATTGACCCTCGGTGAGTCCGTCACGCAGATCTTGAAGTACCTTCTCTGATTCATGTTCCTCCAGGCACCTGAGCAAAACTCTATTAATGTGCTTTCTATAAAGCACTCTGTGAACTGACTGATATGCTAAGGCTTTAAAGCGCAATCCCCTCTTCTGTCTGATGGAAAAGTGAGAGGATGCGATGTCATGCTCAAGGTACTAGCGCACATCTGCATACCAAGAGGTTCCATCTTCAGTGGGTGTTGCTCACCTTATATCATACATCTCAATTTCCTGCTCCTTGCTGGCGAGCTCTTCTTCACTCTCCGGTATGTGTACCGCTTCAACTGTAAGTCTGCAGAGCCCATGTCCTTTGATCGTGTGAACTGGCTTGATTTCAAGTTCATACTCTTGCAATCCTATCATCTAGTTCACACGCCGTTCACCTAGTTTTTTTTGTACAATCAATGTGTGGACTGTTGGGTGAGGGATGAAGACTATGCAGTGGTTCTTCAACAAGTAGGGCATGAAGTTTTTCACCACCTTGTACATTGCATACGCTTGCTTATCAATGGCAGGGTATTTGAGCTTTGGTCCCTAAATGCTTGCGCTCATGAAGGAGATGGGACGTTCATCATTCGTTTCGTCCTTCTAAGTGAGTACTGCAGCTAGTGAATTATCGAAGGCGAAGGTGTATAGCAGGAAATCTTTCTTGAAGTCTAGGTTGTAGAGTGCAGGCGCTTCTGCAATGCCCTACTTGATCTAGATGAATGCATACTTTTCCCTCTTGCTCCAGTTGTAGATTGCATCTTTCTTGATCATGTCTTGCATGGGCTTAACTATCGGTGCATAATTTGAGATGAAATTCCAGAGGAAGTTTATGTTGCCCAAGAAGGATTGCATGGCTTTCTTGTTGGCTGGATGAGGGATTTGTGTAATAGTTTGGACCTGGTACGAATCCACCTTGATCCTTCTTTTGGCAACAATGTGTCTGAGAAGGTTCCCCTCAAAGACAGCGAATACGCACATTTTGGGATTCAAGGAAATCCCGTATCTCCAGCATCGCTCAAAAATTTTCTTCAGATGGCGTATGTGGCCTTCTTGTCTTCTTGATAACACAATCGCATCATCAAGGTATACCACTACGCTCTATCCGGTGAGTCCTCAAAAAGCAATGTCCATGGCACACTGAAAGTTTGTGCCTGTGTTTACAAGCCCAAATGGCATTCATCTATAATCGAATGTACCCCACTTTGTACGAAAAGTAGTTTTAAGTCTGTCAATTTCTGCTACCAGAACCTGATTGTATCCTAAGAAACTGTCAAGTAGAGAAAACATATGTTCGCCAGATATTGTTTGCATAATGTGGTCCATAGACAACATGGGGTACTTGTCATTGTCTAAGGTGCAGTTTACATTCCAGAAATCAATACACAAGCAGATTTCCCCGTACTTCTTGCATACATGAAAAATATTTGAAACCCATGTGGAATGACGAACTTTGTATATGATCTGTGCATCCAATAGCTTAGTAAGCTCTTTCTATATGAGGGGTTCAAGCGACGCATGTACTTTCCTCAGCTTTTTTTTATATGGCTTGACCCCTTCTTTGATCAAGATGATGTGTTGGATGATCCGCGTGTCATAAGTTTTCAGATCATCATACGTCCACACGAACACATCTCGGTACTGTTTGAACAAGCGGACCAAGGCTTGTCGCTCTTGCTGTGTGCAACATGTACCAACATTGATGAGCTTCAGATCTTGTTTTGTTCCTAGGTTGATCAGTTCATGCATCATAGTGGAAATGTGGGTCTTGTTGTTCCTCGGCCCCTAAAAATGTTCTGCAAGTCATAAATCTTTTCCAATGTTGCCACATCTTTTGTGGTAAGGTGGCCTTTCCTGTTACCATCTTTTGCTTGCAAGGAGTGCTCATGCTCATCATCATCTATTGTTGCATCTTTGAAGATGTCACCGTTGGCCATGAAATGCAGTAACTATTCATCATCATTACACACGTGTAAATTAGTTATGTTATCTAGGATATATGGTTTGTACAAAATTCAATAGTGAATCTAACCCTAATCAGTGACATTCTCGAAGTTGCATTTGCCAGAGCATTAGTAGTTTCATTGCATGTACGTGGTACAACAATGATGTTAAATTCTTGGAATTTAGGGTTTAGCTACCATACCTCTTGTTGGTAACTTTTGAGAGGCGGTGACAAATAGTGAATGGTGTTATGTATCTTCTGTACCAGTATCTCTAAATCACCTACCACTTTGAGCGTGACCACGTTGAGGCTGATGAATTTCTACAAGCTTAACATGAGTGCTTCATACTCAGTAATTTTTTTCATTCACTCGAACTACAAGCGACTTGAAACCATATGCTTCCTGCTGTAAGGGTCAATCAAGACACATCCGGCTCCTGAGTCGTCCTATGTCTTTGATCCGCCAAAGTACATGGTCCACAAATTTTTTGTACATAAACCGCTTGATGTGCTAGTACTGCTGCTACTACTACTGCTATTATTGGTACAATGTATGGTACAAGTTTCATTACCTTATGTTGGGCAAGGAAGGAGTCCCAATTGTGTGTCTGGTGGGGTTGGGGCTGGCCATGCAGGATAACACCCCAATGGTGTTTCTACGAGGCAGTTGCCAAACATGAGTTCTGTGAGAGCCAATGCTTCATTATCGCCGTTAAGGGGAGTGACATTGTGCAACATATACCTCTCGGATAACACCCGAATTTTGTGGCATTTTTCCTTGTACGAAAACCACATGTGAGACCAGTCTGTAGCAAAATATTTGTCTAGCTTGCTGGACCAGTCTCTGTTGAGTACTAGACCGTATGATTTCTTTATGTCCACAGCAACTATGTTGATGCATTGGTGGACTCGACTGTCATGAGATCGTCGGATGATCACGCCTCGCATTTCACCAATGGCTGGTAACGTTGTTTGATTAAGTTGGATGATTCACGCAGATGTCTCACTCCATTGTGCATTGATATTTTTAGCAATGGAGAGCGGCATGACATTGGCTTCCGCGCTAGAATCAACCAAGAAGTTGTGAACATTGTAGTTAAAAAATTAAATGATATTAGGAATGAAGAGCAACCAGAGTTCGCTTCTTCCATCCGGAGACTATTGATCACAGTGGAAAGTGATCCGGGAGGTGTGCTTGTCCCCTTGTTGGTAGAGGTTGTGCTATCCATTTTTGTCTGTCCCAATGCGCGCAGCAAGAGATCTTGCTAACTCTGGATCTTAGCTAACTTGAAAAAACTAATGTTCGCTCGATTTTTCTTCATGCCATCTATAATATTGTATTCCAAAGGTGGTAGACTCACTGAGGTGTCAAGGGTAGAATGGATGTTCGTGTTGTCTGGCGGAGTGTTTTGCAGCTTGCTACTCATGGACGGACTCTTGTCTATCGTTCTCTTCCCGAACTTGTTTTTTCTTTTTTGCTTTGGGGTAGTCGGTGGATCGGCCTTCCTCATCAGCAGTCTCATCTTTTCTTGTGCTTCCCCAAGCGTAAGGGGAGCCCCTTTACTCTTGAGATTGTAGCGGTCATTTTGCTTTTGGGGCTGCTTCTCAGGTGTTCGTCTTCAGCATTGCTTGCGAGCACTGATGGCATTCACCACATGCCCAGAACTTGATGGTTCATCAAGGGAAACCTCTTCATCATTATCAGTGTCCTCCGATTGCTCCTGCATACTATTTTCCACATCGAAAGTATGACTACATACAGAGTTCGCAACTCGCTTCCAGTCCGAACAAGAGTTCTCGGGGTGATGTTATTCATGGAATGAACAGAACTTAGGATCTACACACTATTAGACTTGGAACACAAAACTTTTCACAGTTTTTGGACGGTATTGGTTGCTTCCTGATCAGTTGCTTTCATGTCTCTGCCTAGGAGGATGGCTACTTATAGATGTGTCTATTTTTTGTTGTTTGAGCTCAGACACTTCCATAGTCAAGTTCTTGACGAGGTAAGTGAGGGTTTCAATATCAGTTGCTTCCTTGTCTCTACCCTTGCTCACCATCACTTGGGACTTCCTGCTCACATCTTTGGAGTCCTTTTCCAACTCGTCATCCTTGATGACTCCAATTGCACACAGGTCTTTCTCAACAACAATAGCCTCTTCATAGTTTTCTAGGAGTGTTGGTTTCACAGCTCGCTTGATGAAATGTGCAATGTTGGTCGGCAGTGCGTACATGTAGTAATCAACAGTGATGGAGTCTTGAGGTTTGGTGTCTACTGCGAATTTGTTCAATATGCGTGTAAACCTCTAATTGAAGTCTTATACTTTTTATTTTCCCTCCAACTTTAGGCTTCCCAATTCTTTGAGTAACATGGTTGGGGTCTTGTCATCAACAAACTTCTCAAGCAACATGCATTTGAATTCACCCCAATTCTGTATGGAGTTCAATGGAAAGTTGTGATACAATGCAGCTGCACGACCTTCCAAGGTACATGGAAACAATCTACATGCTACTTCGTCATAACATACCTCAAGGGTCTGCAGCTATAGGTAGAAGTTGTCCAAGTGATCTTCTGCCTTCACTGTGTTGTCAAGGTTAAACTTGATGTTCATTCTCTCTTCTTGCTTCAACATCTTGTGCAAGATACCCAGGATATCCAATGGTCCCTAAGTCATCCATTCCAAATTTCGGTAATCCATCTCTTCTTCTTCTTCATCCTCCTCCTCTCTTTCAAAATCAAATGGTTCCAGATCTAATTTTTTTGGTTCGTCTCCACCTCCACCTCCTCCACTGCCTTTCCCTCCACCTCTTGTATCAGATTCTAATCCCAAGATCACAAGAGTATCTCGTTCGCCTTTCCGGAAGACCGGAGGTTCCTCTCCATCTTCAATAGCTTTTGCCAGACCTTCGAGTGTGGCAAGGACTACTTCTTCCATTGATGATACAACGGTTGGGTGTGGAGCCTGATTATCTTCTGTATTCAAAGGTATCGCCGCATTGGACGCCAGTTCGTAATGGGGCGGCAACACCGCCTGTAAAATATTCACTACAGGGGGGGTCCGGGGGGGTGGTTACAACCTTTGGGAGCCCCCCCTGGCAGGAGGATCGGGGGCAGCGCCCCTAAAGCTAAGAATAGATGTAAAATTGCCTTGTAAAATGTTGTAATTTGATAATCAATCTAGGTCGTTCATTAGGCGGAGATCTGATGGTAGAAGTTATGTTTAATTTAGGGCTTTTTGCCCTAGAAGGAAACCCCTCGCTATATATGAGGGAATTATATTGCGTCTATGTACATATGTATTCTGAGTGAGGAAGAGACAGGAGATTGGGAGCGAAGAGCGAATTACAGCAGTTTTGTTGTAGGTTGTATCTCTTCATTTTGCTGGATAATATAAAAGGAAGGACTGGTTGTTTCTCCATGGACGTAGTCCAAACTGGGTGAACCATGTATATTTGTGTCTCTCTTATTTTATGTTTTTTCTGTGTTTATATTTATGCAATATTTTATGTGTTCCATTGCTCTATAATATATAATTTTCTAACAACAAAAACTCCTGTAGCAGTGGATTTTGGCTTCCTTGATGCGTATGGAAGATGTTTTATGCTTGGGATCAATCCGACTGCTTTCGCCAACTGGTGAGTGATGGGACAGACTGAGCAAAGTTGATAATACGGAATATTGTGTTCAGTCCTGGGAGGTGAGGAGTAACCAACTACAGAGTCGGGCGTAGGTGAGAGGGAGTGTCAGTTACTGCCTTGACCAAATGGTTGATGAATGAGTGTGAGAGGATGTTCATCCATATACAACTAGTTGCTCTCCTTCTAGCGCCATAAATGTTGACGGTGTTGGACCCACCAACATTAAGGTGATCACCTCAGTATGAAGTCCCAACTAGACCTCACACCATTTGGTGTGCGAGTCCCATCATGTATGATGGCCCAGTTTCCATTATCTTAAGGATTTACCTCAACTCTTGCCTGTCAACATAGGAGAGCGGTCTACTTTGTCTTTGAGAAGTGAGGTTCGCGTGTCTGGTGATTGCTAGTGTTACTTATTTCAATGGTTCTTTCACTATAGAGGGAGAGGGTGGGAGTGAGTCCCAAGTCATTTGGGAGGAACCCCCAACTTTGCTAGGAACACACAACACAACAGGATGTGCATAGCTTCTGGAGGAACAGTCCACACGAATGCAGTAGTCACAACACACAAGTGAAGATAACACGTACAACACTTAGTGGATGAGTCTGCACAAGTGCAATGGTTGTTATAGCAAGTTTTATGTGAAATGTTTCTCTGGTGTCCGGGGAGGTATTCGCCACAAGAAAGACAATGTTAATACCATATACAACACATTTTCATTAATATATTATGTATTGAAACAAGTGAATGAGTTCAAGTGTTAAACACAAGTTAAAGAAACATGCATCACAAGTGTTCAAGATAGTCTTACAACAATTACAATACATGTGTGAAAACGTGATGGCCTGTTAGCAGGCTTTTGAATTAAGAGAAAGTTCCAAGACACATAGTTACACCATACATCACTAAAGCTGTGGGTGGAGCGTTGGATCCACTACTTACTCCTCAAAGAAAATATTACAAAATCTCTTGGTTACATGGGAGGAGATGAGGTGAAAATTCCTTTGCATGTAAAAATGAGGGGGCATTTATAGCCAAGGGTGAAACTGACCCTTGTGGTTGTTAGACTACCCTCATGACTATTTGACTTCCATGACTCTTCGACTTTACATGACTCTTTGTACAACAAGTGGGCCTCTTGGACTTCCATGTTACATTACACTGATAGACAGTATGGCCCACAGTAGGGATGTGGACGACATGACTCATGACATGATTCGACATGACAATGCTAGTACATTCATGTTGTTGCTGGTGTGCATGTCGAGTTGTAGTGTTGCTGGGTGATGGAAGTCCTCATGGTGTGTCATAGATTCACCTCCGCATGGCAAAGTGCGCAGAGTCTTCAGTGGTCATTGGTTCACTTGATGTTGTTTTTTTCATGTTTCTACTTTCTTGTATGTGGGAAGGCTTGACAGGTTCGGCTGTTCGTGAAAGGTGCATGTTCGTCCATGAGAACATATTGCATGTTTGCTCGTCCGTCGGTCCGTGAACACATCTTTGCATGAACATCCATTCGCGAGCACATCTCTTTGCATGAATCGTTTGTTCATCCATTGGTGAACATGTCCTGCTGCATGTGCTCCCTTCGTTCATCCCATTCATAGTCATGCCATGTTTGTTTGTGTACTTGTTCATGCAGTAACTCATGATGAGATGACATCAAATCCAAAAACCTCCTAGTCTACCATGATACATGACCATTTCGGATGCAGGTGATCGGGAGAGGCAACAAGGTTGCAACGCGGGATGGAGGCTCCAGGAACTGCTGATGAAAACTACACAAGAGTCATTGGGTGATGAATATGGGCAATCCGGATCGACAGTGACTGTCTACAAGGTCTGGTTCAGTTGGAGGAAAAAACTGCACAGTTTTTAAGGGGAAAATTCTGGGTTGCAGGAAGCCTGGGCAGGAAAAATTTGCGCAGTTTCCGGAACGAGCGAGCAATGGGAGATTGGCAGGAAAAACTGTGCAATTCCTGGAGGGAATTGGAAGCTGGCTGCCGGGACACTGGCAGAAAAAACTGTGCAATTCCTGGAGGGAACTGGCAGTTTGTTGTTGGGTCACTAACAGCAAAAACTGCGCAATTCCTGAGGGGAACTGGCAGTTAGTTGTTGGATCTTGGCAGCAAAAACTGCGCAATTCCTGGAGGGAACTGGCAGTCTGCTGCCAGGAGGTGTGGGTGAGAAAAACTACATTGATGCTGTGAGGTTGGCCTATTGATCACCTCTTCATAGTTTCTGAGCTGAGCGGACTGTTGGGCAGCAGAGAGCTTGCTGATGAAAACTGCACAATTTTCTAGGTGAGCAGCCAATTGACTGTCGGGAGGCCTGGCTGGACAAACTGTGCAATTTTATGAGGGAGACAGGAATGGGCACTAGGTTTTTGTCTGGACTATCTACGCAATTTTCTCAGTCAGTGGAGTGGGAAAGGTCTGCAGCCTCTGCGCAAATTTTGAGGGGAGTGAGTCCTGGGGTCGTTGCCGGGTCAAACTTTTCGATTGACCAGCATGAAGGAGGATTTATTTTACTGGCAGCGCAGCTTGAGATGACTTGCTTGGTGTTTCTGCGATGTTCTAGGTGACAGTCGATCGAGTCAATGGTGGGGTGATGCTCTGGTTGTTAGAGGGGTTTCCAGTCGTCAAAACTTCAGCGAAAATGACTAAGTGTTTGAACAAGTGAAAGATGCATATGTGATCCTACAAACACACACTCACATGAGTCGGCGACGAGACGACTCAAACCATCTAGACACACACGTTCAACATGACTAACCAACGGTGCAAGTGACAAGCGTGACACTTGTGATTGATTGTTGATCGACCGTGATGACACTTTGCATGACAATGAATGTGAATCTCTGTGTGAGTGAAACAGATGTTTTCATAGCGAACACAACAAGTAAAAACGAAGCGAAGACTTTGAGCATGACTAGAACATGGTCACAAGCATGACTTTGACATCAACATGAAAAAAATTGGGTGAAATGAACAAGCAGGGTGGATGTGAAGACTCACACGAGCTCACGGAGTGAACCCAAGTGTGTGCAATCATCAAGTGAAACTCTCAAGGGAAGCTTAGAAATTGGGTGCAGGCCAAAATTTTGGAGGGTGGTTGTAGCCGCTACAATGGTACCATTGTTGAAGAATCTATATTTCCAAGAATCAGTGGTGTAGAATCATCCAAAGATCATGGGATATCTTAAAGAACACATATGAAGGTGTGGTTGTAGCTAAATTCCAAACATTAAGGATGAAGTTTGAAAATTCCCATATTCAAAGTAATCAATCCATTCATTATTACATCATAAAGTCTAAGATCTTGTCAGTCAGATGAGGTCATTAGGTGAAGACGTTTCAGAAAGAAGGCTAATTGAGAAGATTTTAAGAAGTGTGATTCCCAAGTTTTAGAAGGTCACCACCAGTGTTATGGTATCAAAAGACTTAAATACAATGAAAATTTATGAATTTAGTGGATTCTTGTCAATTGTTGAAGAAAATCAAGAATATGAGCAAGTGGAACATCTTTTTTCTACAAAGAAAAGAGGAAGAGGAAGGAGCAGGGGTCAACATCATAATTAGAACCAAAATATGAATCAACAAAGTTCACGAGGAAATGCATCTCCTTCAAGAGGTAGAGGAAGGAATCTCAGTTAGTTCAGAGGAAGAGGAAAAGATGGATCTTGCAGAAAAGCACAAGGAAGAGATGGAGGCAGAAGCGGAGGAAGCCGTGGAGGACCATAGTGTTATTATCTCCAAAAATATGGCCATCTTGAAAGAGATTGTTATGCAAAAATGCAAGATTTGGAGCATAAGGGTGTTAATACAGATGTTGAAGAAACTAGGAATGATATGTTATTCATCTCAAGTTTGATGGCATGTAGTGAATATAGTGAAGCATGGTATATTGATTCGAGATGTTCAATTCATATGACATCTCAAGACGATTTGTTTACCAAAATTAATGTCAATTATTCTGTTAAAGGCATATTTTGTGATGATAGTATTTCTAAAGTGAAAGGGAAAGGCACAGTTGCATTTCTAACATTGCATGGTAAGAAAAAGTTAATTGAGGACACTTTTTTGGCACTATCATTGAAGAAGAACCTACTTTCTATAGGAAATATGTTGGAGTAAAATTACAAGTTAGTGTTTGATAATAAAGAGTGTTTAATCATGGTGTCGAATCAAAATGCAATTGTAGCAAGAGGCAAAATGACTGCACAAAATTTTTGAGCTCTCCTTTTATTCAAGTAATTCACAGAGTTTGAAAGCAACAAAAGAATAAAGTAGTAAGCATTGGCACTTAAGGATGGGACATATGAATTTTCAGAGTTTGGTGTTGCTAAGAAAGTAGAATATGGTGAATGGTCTTCCTTATATTAAGTTTGGTGAAAAAGTATGTGAAGGGTGTATTTTTTGGAAATAACACATGGAAAGTTTCCCAAATAGAGCGTGGAAATCTAGAGAACATCTAGCATTGGTGCATTTAGATTTGTGTGGTCCAATGGAGACTATGTCTCTTGGAAAGGCACGTTATTTTCTCACTTTCTTTAATGATTATTCTAGGAAGACTTGGGTGTATTTTTTGCAAGAGAAGTCTGAAGTATTCTCTCATTTCCTTGAGTTTAAGGCTTTATTTGAAAAGCAAAGTGGTTTGAAAATTCTCACCCTAAGAACATACAATTCGGGAGAATACAAGTCAAATGATTTTTTGAATTATTGCAAGAAGAATCGAATAAAGCTAGAGTTTACCAATTCATACTCTCCTCAAAAAAATGGAGCCATAGAAAGGAAAAATAGGACCATAGTTGAAATGGCTAGGAGCATGTTAAAAGCTAAGTCTCTTAGAAATGGATTTTGCATTGAACTAGTACACACAACAGTATACACTCTTAACTGATGTCCTACAAAATAAGTGTTGGATTTGACTCTAGAAGAAGCATGGCTAGAATACAAACCAAGTGTTGCACATATGAATGTTTTTGGTTATACTACATATTCACATGTTCCTAAGGAAAAGAGGAAGAAATTGGATGATAAGAGTGTGAAGCGTATCTCTATTGGATACAGTATTGAAACAAAAAAGTTACAGGTTGTTTCATTCTCAAGAAAAAAAAGGTGATAATAAGCAAATATGTTTTGTTTGATGAGCATGGAATCTATTAGTTAGATCATATATAGTTTGAATTGAGGAAAGACGCATTGAATATTGGTGATGAATCAAATTCCAAGTTAGTGAAGATAGATGAAGTTAAGAAGAAGCCTAAGTGGCTTGAAAGGGGCCATTCAAAAAGTAATATATTGGATATAAATTTTGAAAAGAGAGTTACTAGATCTCAAATTTCTCTAGTGAATCATGCACTTATGAGAAAAGTAATGAAAATGGATTAACCACATAATTATGAAGAAGCATCAAGAAAGAAAGAATGGAATGAAGCTATGAAGTAGAATTGAATTCCTTAATGAAAAATAATACAGGGGACTTGGTCAAATTACCGAAGGGAAAAGATGTAATTGGCACTAAATGGGTTTATAAAACCATGTATAAATTAGATGGCACAATTGATAAGTGCAAGGCTCATTTAGTTGCAAAGGGTTATGCATAGAAATAGGGAATTATTTATACTATGATATTTGCCCCAATGGAAAATTTGGATACAATCAGGATGGTTCTTGCATTAGTTGCTCAGTACAAATGGCCTATTTTTCAGATGGATTTCAAATCAACCTTTTTGAATGGTTTTGTGGATGAAGAAACTTATGTGGAGTAGCCTGAGGATTTTTAAGTTCCAATAAAAGAAGATTGTGTTTATAAGTTGAAGAAGGTATTAGATGGTCTTAAGCAAGCACCAAGAGCTTGGTATTAAGAATTGTTAAGCATTTTCAGGATCATGACTTACTTAAAACTTTATCGGATCCCAACCTCTATATCTTTTAGTCAAGATAGGAGATTTTGATAATTTTCTTATATGTTGATGAATTGATATACAAAGGGAACAATAATAAACTCTTTCAAATATTTAATTCACATATGATTGTCGAGTCTAAGATGAAAAATATTGGAAAGTTGCATTATTTCTTGCATATAGAAGTTTGGCAAAAGGAATATGGTATTTTCATGTCACAAGGTAGGTATAATTGGGACATTCTAAAGAAGTTAAAAATTGATCTAGGTGGACATTGGTGGCCACCCACCTATTCCACTTGGACCACCACCATTATTTCTTTCAGTTTTTCAGTTTCCTTAATTGTAGCACAATTTACTATTTTTGGCAATTTTTCAGGCCCTAAACTTCTGGAGCCATTTTGAGGCCCTAAACGATGTTTTTTCGGAAACTCACTAGAAACGAATAAGAGTTTTCAGCTCAATATTCATTTCCAGCAGTTGTAGTTCTTGAATAGATATTTCTAACGAGGTTTCCTATGTGTCAAAAGGAGATCGTATGCCAAAGTTTTAACCTGGGGAAGTTGATGTACCAACTTACCCCAACAGGACCCACAGTTTGGCGTTTCATCTCCTAGGGTTAGGTTTTTGGATGTTTATGGTTTTCCATTGTTTCTCAATAATAAATAGCCCTTCAAGCCTCATTGTAACACATTTCAAAGGAATGTAGCCGCCACATCTCTTCTCAGAGATAAGCTACTATCGCCTGAGCTAGTCTTATTTCCATTTTGTTTGTAAGCATATTTCAATATCTGATATTAATGAAATGAAGTTTTATTTCTACTGGATCTCTATATTTATGGTTATATCTGTAATTTGTTGGATTCATGTTTAAATTTGTATCAGTGGTATTAGAGCGGTCTGCTCTTTCTCTGTTTTTCTTTGCATGTCCCCAACGAGGTCGGGATATAAGGAGTTACAGCTTGAACTAGTCAAACTTTTGCAAGACTAGCCTTGAAAAGCCTGATGGCCTCCAATGGGGCATGAAAATAAATACGAGGGAGCAGGATATCCTATCAAAATATTTCTTGAGGAGGCCTTCGAGAAACAAAGGAACGCGACAATGGATAACTTTTCCTAGATCCTTCAACGGTTTCCCACGGCAGCGCATCCACATCGAGCAACCACTCTCGAGGCTCCACTCATTTTAAGGTACAAGTAAACTTTTCCATTCCCATATTTGAGGGCCAAATAAATGCAGACATCGTAGATAACTGGTTAAATTTGCTAGAAGGATATTTTTTTGTTCATGATTTTTCCAGCTGAGAAAATATTACTTTTGCTCTTCTCAAAGTTGCCCCACACATCAAGGACTGGTGGGAAACCTACTGTAAGCAAAAGGATGAAAGTACGCCCTCACTGTTTTCATCTGCACCCACTTGGAATTCATTCCAGGAAGCCATCAAGGATCAATACTACCCTGTCACAAGATATGAGGATAAATACATACAGTGGACCACACTGCGGCAGGGAAGGGACCAAGACATGTTGGTCTTTACCAATGTTTTTCTTACCCTTCACACGAAGTTGGGTATCAAGGATTCTGAGAGACATCTGGTACTCAAGTACCGCGGCTTCCTACATAGGTACATCCAAGATGAGATGGAGGTCTTGGACATCTCCCCGCTCAGCGTGGCGTACCGATGCGTTGTTAAGATCAAGCATAAGCTTAAACAGAAAAAAGCGAGACTTTGGATCTGTGAATCCGAAGCAAGGGAAAGGTGCCCCCAAACTACATAACAAAGGACAAATCCAAGGCGGGGTGGCCCAAGACAACCCACCAAGGCTGTAAGTAATGAAAAACATCGCGAAGCAAAAGAAGGACATGAGAAAGTGGTGTGAGATTCATAAGAGCTACACTCACAAGATAAGTGAGTGTCAGGCCAAGCATTTTTTGGCATTATGATGCATGTGTTGTACTTGATGGCAATCCACTTATAGCAGAACATCTCACTTATATATAACTAGATGAATCTACAGAAGAGAGATCAGATGTGATAGAATACATGATAGCTCAAAGGAAGAATTTCAGATGTAATGTACAATGACAACTCATTAAGATGACAGTTCTCAGTATGGCAAGTTAACTTTGCCATCAAGTCCAAAGGGGGAGATTGTTGGCATTATGATATAGGTGTTGTCCTTGATGGCAACTTACTAAGATAACAGATCACAGTTCAGGCTCACGGAATGAAGAAAAAGAGACATACGCAGGTTCCCTTTGATAAAGCCGCATTTACACGCGGGATTAGTCGTCTGAAAGGTGCGTATACATATACACGCACTTTCATGCAAGGGAAGGCGTATACATTGGGTTTTGGTCCATGGTACTTAGTCCTTAGTATTTGGACCTATGGTTTTGGACCATGGTATTTCGTCCAATGTGTTGAACCCAAGTATTGGGTCCATGGTATTGATTCTCTATGGTTTTGGACCATTGTATTGAGTAAGGCCTAAGACTATAAAAGGAGGAGAAGATGATTAGGCAAAGGCACTGAGAAAGTCTTGAATATATGATGAAGTATGACATCCAGTACGCAGGTTATGGGTTCATGATGCTTTGCTTGATCTGAGCTAAGGAGGAATCTCACCAGTTGATGGAGAACAAGATCTAAGGATAGATCGGGATCAAATGGTTTGAAATGAATCATCTCTATATGGTTTGATTATGCTTATTCCAGATCTGTATATTGACTCATGCAATGTTCTGATCTGGTTATAACTGAAGTTTGAAATAGCTGCAACTCATGAATGAATATTTACAGATGTATATGCTGGTTGACTTTGATAAAAGCGCGTACATACGTACGTTATATACATCTAAGTGGCGTATACCATATACACTATGATATTTGAAGTTACAGGTGGTTCTGGTAGTTGATGCAAAGTCTGAGTTCTGGTGACTATTTACTGGTGTCAACATTCTGCATATTCAGATTGGTTGATTATGTTTAGCTTCAGTGTTGATGGATGAGATCTATAATGGATCAGGATCATAATGACTTATCTTTATGTGATCTTATGGACTAGATCTGGTTGCTAACATGCGTATTATCCTTGTATATGTAATGATCTGGTTATGTCTAAAGTTAGGAAGTGCAGCGAAGACATAAGTAAGTAATTAATGGCATATACGCTAGTTCACTTTGGTGAGGTTGCGTATACACGCTGGTTCGGCTCTTCCAAGTAGCGTATGCAGTCTGATGCATGATTTTTGATGATACAGTTAGATATGAACATTGTTGCAGAGTTCTGTGTTCTGGTGATTGCAGTTTGTTGACAGGGTTTCAATGTTTCAGTATTGGGTGATTCAGAGATTGATGATGCTAGTGTTGATTGATTGTTTGCTTCAATGATATTGATGGGTCCAATATGAAAATTGGATGAAACGTGGCCTTCAGATTATGGTGTTGTGCTTCAGGAGTATCCAGTATGAAAATTTATGAAATGTGGTACCTGGAGGAAGAAAGAGAAGGTTGTAGCCCTCTATAGATCCGCACCTACATACTAGTACATCAGCTACTACAAGACCTAAGGGGGTGGTATCTCCCTTCCAGTAGCATCTGTAAAATGAGTGAAGGTTGGAGCATTCAGCAAGCTGGCACCTACGTACTACTAAAAGGATTGGCTAGTACAAGAGCTAAGGGGGTTGCAGCTCCCTTCCAGGAGAAGCTGGAAAACGAGAGAAGGTTGTAGCCTTTTGTAGGTAAAAGCTTGTGTACTGGTATAAGACTGCACCAGTACAAAAATATTGTAAAATGAAGTTTCTTATTAAAGGAAGATAGAAACGACTTGTAGCAGGTGGTTTTCACCCACATTGGATTTCCACCTTACATCATGGTGTTCATGTGTGCTTCTTTTGTGTGATGATCTATTCTATTTTACTGCACCTATTTGTTGTTCATATGGTTAATAGAAGTTATGATGCATTAAATAAAGATCAAAATTTAATGGATTAACTGAATCATAAGTTTACTGGTTATACTCTAGTTGCATTAGACACAGTTGCGTGTACACGCAGGTTCCCTTCTCTGAAGTAGCGTATATGTATCTGAGTATGGAAATGAAAATTTGTGTGACTTGATAATATTGATTCACCCCCCCCCCTCTTAGTATTATTTCCAACAATTGGTACCAGAGCAGGTCCTTTGGTTGAAGCTTGATCGCTTGAAGGAGATCCATAGAACAATGGGAAAGAAGCATAAGAAGAAAGCGCCTAAGAAGAAGAAGACATCTCAGAAGAACTATGACAGTGGGAGAATCAACTAGTGAATATGTGGAAGAAGCACTTCAAATTCAGAATCACTTCAGAATGAAGAACTATCAGGTATGAATTTGTTATCCTCTAGTGACACATTTATCCATCCATTTGAATATGATGAAAGTGATAGCGAAACAACTGAATTTGCTCTTATGGGTGAGAAAGAAAGATATCAAATAGAGGTAGAATTTAAAAGGCTTATAGACCAAATTAGAGATCAACAAGATCTATTGCACGAAAGGGAATGTATCTCCAAAGAAGAAGTTACCAAACTAAGAGCTCAACTAGAGGAAGGAAACAAGGTAAGGAAGTTATTCAAGGAAAAGGAAGATCAATGTCAAAAGTTGCAGGATGAAGTAATATCATTAAGAAATGAAGTAAATTAAAGAAGCACAACAATCAAGAAACTTAGAGAAAGGTCCAGTTACTATGAAAGTCTTGAAGCTATGATCCTCTCGCTAAAAGAAGATCTTGAAGAATCAAATAAGCAGAATAAAGAACTACTCCAAGCTCTTGAAAAACAAGAAAACAAAGTTCTTGAATTAAGACATCAGTTGGAAGAAGGAAGAAAACAAGAAGAATAAGTATCGTGAAAAGGAAGAGCAACATTAGGTTGAGGTAAATATTCTAAAAGACAACTTAGAAGAAAAGGATAAGCTCTTATGATTTCAAGATAGTACTAAGATCTTGGATGATATTCTTTGTAGTCAAAGGTCTCCTGGTATCAAAATTGGTATAGTTTTTCATGAATCTGTTGAAGGTGAATCTAGTTAACAAATTAAGACAAGGAACTCTAATGCACAATCTAAAATACTCCATAAAGAGATGAGAGGTCAATCTCATCAACAACCAAGGAAAGAAATTCTGCAAAGAAAATATTTTACTCCTCTAATGAATAATGTTGAATGTTATGTATGTCATAATCTTGGACATGTTGCAGCCAGATGTAGAAGTAGAATGGTTCAAGGCCATCACACATAAAGATCTTCACGTTCCAGGTACTTTAAGGGATATTGTTTTTCTTGCAATATGTTTGATCACAAAGTTGTTGATTGCTACAGAATAAATATGAAACATGTAAGATGTTATGCATGTAACAAGCTGGGACATATAGCAAAGGAATGCAAGGACAAAGTACGGGCACCATACCAAAAGGAGAAAACATCATCACACTTGAAGATATGGAAGAAGAAGGAAGTAGAGTTAGGAAAATGTGGCACAGCACAATGTACAGACATAACAGACTCAGAGGGAACTGAAAGTGTGAAACTTCAGTGTTCTAAATCTCATATGCAAGTTTCATGAAGAAAAGTCGTGTATATACGCAAGTTATACAATGCACAGTCGCGTATATGTCAGTTTGAGAAAAGCAGTGGAACAGGATCAAGAAGAGGGTCTGATATGATTCAATCCATTATTTTCTCTGTTTTATAATGGTTACAATCTGCTGATGATGTGTGGAAATGTCTTGATACTTGTAAGATGTTTAGAAGTGTTTTGATCCTAACTTGATGATGATGATGACTTGATACTTCTTGCTGATATATGCATGATAATATCTGATAGTAAACAAGATGGCACAGGTTCAGGGGGAGCATATACTTTTAATAATGCATTGTTGGCATTATGGTTAGTAGTCCTTGGTGATGATGCTTATATGGATAAATGATACATCTTGCTATGGTTATGACTTGTCCATGATAAAATCTCATATGATTCTTGGGGTTACATAGTTGGTGTTCAGATCGGTTTTGTGGTTGATTCTCTGATGATGCATATATGGTGCTTACATGGTGATATTCATAAGGATAAGAAGAAGTACAAAGCTTGAATACAAAATTTCATTACTTACTCATATGTTTTTGTCGTCATATGCATAAAGATCATATAATACAGTTATGATGCAGGATTCCTATAGTTCTTGGTGCTCATATGGATGAGGATTGTTGTTGTTGATGATATCCAAAAGTCTTGACAAAATATCTTGAGCTCAAGATACATAGTGCTACATACAGTACGCTAGATACATGGATGATTACTCAAAGTTTCATTGTTGGAGACATGATTATGATGAGTTCTTACCCATATGATGATAGGTTGATACTTACATATGTTGATTGATACAGATGAGGGATTTCCCCGAGTGATGATACATGGATGACATATAAGATCATGCAGATCTTGATGTTGATGAGATGGCTATGGTGTCTTTCACATATGATATAATGTGAATGATTGTGTATGTCATATGCAGAATTCATTCATGGAAGGCTATGATAATGCTCAAGATCAAGAGGATGAATTGATATCTATATGCAAACATATCTTGTCACAGGTTGATGTTATCTACACTAATGGACATATATAGGTTGCTGGTCTAGATGTTGTTAACAGATGCTTATGGAGCAGATCATACATTGTGTATGATATTTGTTGATGACTATCATGATCTTATTTAGATGTTTGGTCTCTGTTATAAATGTCAAGGTGAACGGCGTGTGAACTAGATGATAGGATTGCAAGAGTATGAACTTGAAATCAAGCCAGTTCACACGATCAAAGGACATGGGCTCTGCAGGCTTACAGTTGAAGCGGTACACATACCGGAGAGTGAAGAAGAGCTCGCCAGCAAGGAGCAGGAAATTGAGATGTATGATATAAGGTGAGCAACACCCACTGAAGATCATCATACGTCCACATGAACACATCTCTGTACTGTTTGAACAAGCGGACCAAGGCTTGTCGCTCTTGCTGTGTGCAACATGTACCAACATTGATGAGCTTCAGATCTTGTTTTGTTACTAGGTTGATCAGTTCATGCATCATAGTGGAAATGTGGGTCTTGTTGTTCCTCGGCCCCTAAAAATGTTCCTGCAAGTCATAAATCTTTTCCAATGTTGCCACATCTTTTGTGGTAAGGTGGCCTTTCTTGTTACCATCTTTTGCTTGCAAGGAGTGCTCATGCTCATCATCATCTATTGTTGCATCTTTGAAGATGTCACCATTGGCCATGAAATGCAGTATCTATTCATCATCATTACACACGTGTAAATTAGTTATGTTATCTAGGATATATGGTTTGTACAAAATTCAATAGTGAATCTATCCCTAATCAGTGACATTCTCGTAGTTGCATTTTCCAGAGCATTAGTAGTTTCATTGCATGTACATGGTACAACAATGATGTTAAATTCTTGGAACTTAGGGTTTAGCTACCATACCTCTTGTTGGTAACTTTTGAGAGGCGGTGACAAATAGTGAATGGTGTTATGTACCTTCTGTACCAGTATCTCTGAATCACCTACCACTTTGAGCGTGACCACGTTGAGGATGATGAATTTCTACAAGCCTAACATGAGTGCTTCATACTCAGTAATGTTTTTCATTCACTCGAACTACAAGCGACTTGAAACCATATGCTTCCTGCTGTAAGGGTCAATCAAGAGACATCCGGCTCCTGAGTCGTCCTATGTCTTTGATCCGCCAAAGTACATGGTCCACAAATTTTTTGTACATAGACCGCTTGATGTGCTAGTACTGCTGCTACTACTACTGCTATTATTGGTACAATGTATGGTACAAGTTTCATTACCTTATGTTGGGCAAGGAAGGAGTCCCAATTGTGTGTCTGGTGGGGTTGGGGCTGGCCATGCAGGATAACACCCCAATGGTGTTTCTACGAGGCAGTTGCCAAACATGAGTTCTATGAGAGCCAATGCTTCATTATCGCCGTTAAGGGGAGTGACATTGTGCAACATATACCTCTCGGATAACACCCGAATTTTGTGGCATTTTCCCTTGTACGAAAACCACATGTGAGACCAGTCTGTAGCAAAATGTTTGTCTAGCTTGCTGGACCAGTCTCTGTTGAGTACTAGACCGTATGATTTCGTTATGTCCACAGCAACTATGTTGATGCATTGGTCGACTTGACTGTCAAGAGATCGTCAGATGATCACGCCTCGCATTTCACCAATGGCTGGTAACGTTGTTTGATTAAGTTGGATGATTCACGCAGATGTCTCACTCAATTGTGAATTGATATTTTTAGCAATGGAGAGCGGCATGACATTGGCTTCCGTGCTAGAATCAACCAAGAAGTTGTGAACATTGTAGTTAAAAAATTCAAATGATATTAGGAATGAAGAGCAACCAGAGTTCGCTTCTTCCATCCGGAGACTATTGATCACAGTGGAAAGTGATCCGGGAGGTGTGCTTGTCCCCTTGTTGGTAGAGGTTGTGCTATCCATTTTTGTCTGTCCCAATGCGCGCAGCAAGAGATCTTGCTAACTCTGGATCTTAGCTAACTTGAAAAAACTAATGTTCGCTCGATTTTTCTTCATGCCATCTATAATATTGTATTCCAAAGGTGGTAGACTCACTGAGGTGTCTACGGTAGAATGGATGTTCGTGTTGTCTGGCGGAGTGTTTTGCAGCTTGCTGCTCATGGACGGACTCTTGTCTATCGTTCTCTTCCCGAACTTGTTTTTTCTTTTTTGCTTTGGGGTATTCGGTGGATCGGCCTTCCTCATCAGCAGTCTCATCTTTTCTTGTGCTTCCCCAAGCGTAAGGGGAGCCCCTTTACTCTTGAGATTGTAGCGGTCATTTTTCTTTTGGGGTTGCTTCTCAGGTGTTCGTCTTCAGCATTGCTTGCGAGCACTGATGGCATTCACCACATGCCCAGAACTTGATGGTTCATCAAGGGAAACCTCTTCGTCATTATCAGTGTCCTCTGATTGCTCCTGCATACTATTTTCCACATCGAAAGTATGACTACATACAGAGTTCGCAACTCACTTCCAGTCCGAACAAGAGTTCTCGGGGTGATGTTATTCATGGAATGAACAGAACTTAGGATCTACACACTATTAGACTTGGAACACAAAACTTTGCACAGTTTTTGGACGGTATTGGTTGCTTCCTGATCAGTTGCTTTCATGTCTCTGCCTAGGAGGATGGCTACTTATAGATGTGTCTATTTTTTGTTGTTTGAGCTCAGACACTTCCATAGTCAAGTTCTTGACGAGGTAAGTGAGGGTTTCAATATTAGTTGCTTCCTTGTCTCTACCCTTGCTCACCATCACTTGGGACTTCCTGCTCACATCTTTGGATTCCTTTTCCAACTCGTCATCCTTGATGACTCCAATTGCACACAGGTCTTTCTCAACAGCAATAGCCTCTTCATAGTTTTCTAAGAGTGTTGGTTTCACAGCTCGCTTGATGAAATGTGCAATGTTGGTCGGCAGTGCGTACATGTAGTAATCAACAGTGATGGAGTCTTGAGGTTTGGTGTCTATTGCGAATTTGTTCAATATGCGTGTAAACCTCTAATTGAAGTCTTTTACTTTTTATTTTCCCTCCAACTTTAGGCTTCCCAATTCTTTGACTTACATGGTTGGGGTCTTGTCATCAACAAACTTCTCAAGCAACATGCATTTGAATTCACCCCAATTCTGTATGGAGTTCAATGGAAAGTTGTGATACCATGTAGCTGCACGACCTTCCAAGGTACATGGAAACAATCTACATGCTACTTCGTCATAACATACCTCAAGGGTCTGCAGCTATAGGTAGAAGTTGTCCAAGTGATCTTCTGCCTTCACTGTGTTGTCAGGGTTAAACTTGATGTTCATTCTCTCTTCTTGCTTCAACATCTTGTGCAAGATACCCAGGATATCCAATGGTCCCTAAGTCATCCATTCCAAATTTCGGTAAGCCATCTCTTCTTCTTCTTCATCCTCCTCCTCTCTTTCAAAATCAAATGGTTCCAGATCTAATTTTGTTGGTTCGTCTCCACCTCCACTGCCTTCCCCTCCACCTCTTGTATCAGAGTCTAATCCCAAGATCACAAGAGTATCTCATTCGCCTTTCCGGAAGACCGGAGGTTCCTCTCCATCTTCAATAGCTTTTGCCAGACCTTCGAGTGTGGCAAGGACTACTTCTTCCATTGATGATACAACGGTTGGGTGTGGAGCTTGATTATCTTCTATATTCAAAGGTATCGCCGCATTGGACCCCAGTTCGTAATGGGGCGGCAACACCGCCTGTAAAATATTCACTACAGGGGGGGTCCGGGGGGGTGGTTACGACCTTTGGGAGCCCCCCATGGCAGGAGGATCGGGGGCAGCGCCCCTAAAGCTAAGAATAGATGTAAAATTGCCTTGTAAAATGTTGTAATTTGATAATCAATCTAGGTCGTTCATTAGGCGGAGATCTGATGGTAGAAGCTATGTTTAATTTAGGGCTTTTTGCCCTAGAAGGAAACCCCTCGCTATATATGAGGGAATTATATTGCGTCTATGTACATATGTAATTGTATTCTGAGTGAGGAAGAGACAGGAGATTGGGAGCGAAGAGCGAATTACAGTAGTTTTGTTGTAGGTTGTATCTCTTCATTTTGCTGGATAATATAAAAGGAAGGACTGGTTGTTTCTCCATGGACGTAGTCCAAACTGGGTGAACCATGTATATTTGTGTCTCTCTTATTTTATGTTTTTCTGTGTTTATATTTATGCAATATTTTATGTGTTCCATTGCTCTATAATATATAATTTTCTAACAACAAAAACTCCTGTAGCAGTGGATTTTGGCTTCCTTGATGCGTATGGAAGATGTTTTATGCTTGGGATCAATCCGACTGCTTTCGCCAACTGGTGAGTGATGGGACAGACAGAGCAAAGTTGATAATACGGAATCTTGTGTTCAGTCCTGGGAGGTGAGGAGTAACCAACTACAGAGTCGGGCGTAGGTGAGAGGGAGTGTCAGTTACTGCCTTGACCAAATGGTTGATGAATGAGTGTGAGAGGATGTTCATCCATATACAACTAGTTGCTCTCCTTCTAGCGCCATAAATGTTGACGGTGTTGGACCCACCAACATTAAGGTGATCACCTCAGTATGAAGTCCCAACTAGACCTCACACCATTTGGTGTGCGAGTCCCATCATGTATGATGGCCCAGTTTCCAATCTTAAGGATTTACCTCAACTCTTGCCTGTCAACATAGGAGAGCGGTCTACTTTGTCTTTGAGAAGTGAGGTTCGCGTGTCTGGTGATTGCTAGTGTTACTTATTTCAATGGTTCTTTCACTATAGAGGGAGAGGGTGGGAGTGAGTCCCAAGTCATTTGGGAGGAACCCCCAACTTTGCTAGGAACACACAACACAACAGGATGTGCATAGCTTCTGGAGGAGCAGTCCACACGAATGCAGTACTCACAGCACACAAGTGAAGATAACACGTACAACACTTAGTGGATGAGTCTGCACAAGTGCAATGGTTGTTATAGCAAGTTTTATGTGAAATGTTTCTCTGGTGTCCGGGGAGGTATTCGCCACAAGAAAGACAATGTTAATACCATATACAACACATTTTCATTAATATATTATGTATTGAAACAAGTGAATGAGTTCAAGTGTTAAACACAAGTTAAAGAAACATGCATCACAAGTGTTCAAGATAGTCTTACAACAATTACAATACATGTGTGAAAACGTGATGGCCTGTTAGCAGGCTTTTGAATTAAGAGAAAGTTCCAAGACACATAGTTACACCATACATCACTAAAGTTGTGGGTGGAGCGTTGGATCCACTACTTACTCCTCAAAGAAAATATTACAAAATCTCTTGGTTACGTGGGAGGAGCTGAGGTGAAAATTCCTTTGCATGTAAAAATGAGGTGGTATTTATAGCCAAGGGTGAAACTGACCCTTGTGGTTGTTAGACTACCCTCATGACTATTTGACTTCCATGACTCTTCGACTTTACATGACTCTTTGTACAACAAGTGGGCCTCTTGGACTTCCATGTTACATTACACTGATAGACAGTATGGCCCACAGTAGGGATGTGGACGACATGATTCGACATGACAATGCTAGTACATTCATGTTGTTGCTGGTGTGCATGTCGAGTTGTAGTGTTGCTGGGTGATGGAAGTCCTCATGGTGTGTCATAGATTCACCTCCGCATGGCAAAGTGCGCAGAGTCTTCAGTGGTCATTGGTTCACTTGATGTTGTTTTTTTCATGTTTCTACTTTCTTGTATGTGGGAAGGCTTGACAGGTTCGGCTGTTCGTGAAAGGTGCATGTTCGTCCGTGAGAACATATTGCATGTTTGCTCGTCCGTCGGTCCGTGAACACATCTCTGCATGAACATCCATTCGCGAGCACATCTCTTTGCATGAATCGTTTGTTCATCCATTGGTGAACATGTCCTGCTGCATGTGCTCCCTTCGTTCATCCCATTCATAGTCATGCCATGTTTGTTTGTGTACTTGTTCATGCAGTAACTCATGATGAGATGACATCAAATCCAAAAACCTCCTAGTCTACCATGATACATGATCATTTCGGATGCAGGTGATCGGGAGAGGCAACAAGGTTGCAACGCGGGATGGAGGCTCCAGGAACTGCTGATGAAAACTACACAAGAGTCATTGGGTGATGAATATGGGCAATCCGGATCGACAGTGACTGTCTACAAGGTCTGGTTCAGTTGGAGGAAAAAACTGCACAGTTTTTAAGGGGAAAATTCTGGGTTGCAGGAAGCCTGGGCAGGAAAAATTTGCGCAGTTTCCGGAACGAGCGAGCAATGGGAGATTGGCAGGAAAAACTGTGCAATTCCTGGAGGGAATTGGAAGTTGGCTGCCGGGACACTGGCAGAAAAAACTGTGCAATTCCTGGAGGGAACTGGCAGTTTGTTGTTGGGTCACTAACAGCAAAAACTGCACAATTCCTGAGGGGAACTGGCAGTTAGCTGTTGGATCTTGGCAGCAAAAACTGCGCAATTCCTGGAGGGAACTGGCAGTCTGCTGCCAGGAGGTGTGGGTGAGAAAAACTACATTGATTCCGTGAGGTTGGCCTATTGATCACCTCTTCATAGTTTCTGAGCTGAGCGGACTGTTGGGCAGCAGAGAGCTTGCTGATGAAAACTGCACAATTTTCTAGGTGAGCAGCCAATTAACTGTCAGGAGGCCTGGCTGGAAAAACTATGCAATTTTATGAGGGAGACAGGAATGGGCACTAGGTGTTTGTCTGGACTATCTACGCAATTTTCTCAGTCAGTGGAGTGGGAAAGGTCTGCAGCCTCTGCGCAAATTTTGAGGGGAGTGAGTCCCGGGGTCGTTGTCGGGTCAAACTTTTCGATTGACCAGCATGAAGGAGGATTTATTTTACTGGCAGCGCAGCTTGAGATGACTTGCTTGGTGTTTCTGCAATGTTCTAGGTGACAGTCGATCGAGTCAATGGTGGGGTGATGCTCTGGTTGTAAGAGGGGTTTCCAGTCGTCAAAACTTCAGCGAAAATGACTAAGTGTTTGAACAAGTGAAAGATGCATATGTGATCCTACAAACACACACTCACATGAGTCGGCGACGAGACGACTCAAACCATCTAGACACACACGTTCAACATGGCTAACCAACGGTGCAAGTGACAAGCGTGACACTTGTGATTGATTGTTGATCGACCGTGATGACACTTTGCATGACAATGAATGTGAATCTCTGTGTGATTGAAACAGATGTTTTCATAGCGAACACAACAAGTAAAAACGAAGCGAAGACTTTGAGCATGACTAGAACATGGTCACAAGCATGACTTTGACATCAACATGAAAAAAATTGGGTGAAATGAACAAGCAGGGTGGATGTGAAGACTCACACGAGCTCACGGAGTGAACCCAAGTGTGTGCAATCATCAAGTGAAACTCTCAAGGGAGGCTTAGAAATTGGGTGCAGGCCAAAATTTTGGAGGGTGGTTGTAGCCGCTACAATGGTACCATTGTTGAAGAATCTATATTTCCAAGAATCAGTGGTGTAGAATCATCCAAAGATCATGGGATATCTTAAAGAACACATATGAAGGTGTGGTTGTAGCTAAATTCCAAACATTAAGGATGAAGTTTGAAAATTCCCATATTCAAAGTAATCAATCCATTCATTATTACATCATAAAGTCGAAGATCTTGTTAGTCAGATGAGGTCATTAGGTGAAGACGTTTCAGAAAGAAGGCTAATTGAGAAGATTTTAAGAAGTGTGATTCCCAAGTTTAAGAAGGTCACCACCAGTGTTATGGTATCAAAAGACTTAAATACAATGAAAATTTATGAATTGAGTGGATTCTTGTCAATTGTTGAAGAAAATCAAGAATATGAGCAAGTGGAACATCTTTTTTCTACAAAGAAAAGAGGAAGAGGAAGGAGCAGGGGTCAACATCATAATTAGAACCAAAATATAAATCAACAAAGTTCACGAGGAAATGCATCTCCTTCAAGAGGTAGAGGAAGGAATCTCAGTTAGTTCAGAGGAAGAGGAAAAGATGGATCTTGCAGAAAAGCACAAGGAAGAGATGGAGGCAGAAGCGGAGGAAGCCGTGGAGGACCATAGTGTTATTATCTCCAAAAATATGGCCATCTTGAAAGAGATTGTTATGCAAAAATGCAAGATTTGGAGCATAAGGATGTTAATACAGATGTTGAAGAAACTAGGAATGATAAGTTATTCATCTCAAGTTTGATGGCATGTAGTGAATATAGTGAAGCATGGTATATTGATTCGAGATGTTCAATTCATATGACATCTCAAGACGATTTGTTTACCAAAATTAATGTCAATTATTCTGTTAAAGGCATATTTTGTGATGATAGTATTTCTAAAGTGAAAGGGAAAGGCACAGTTGCATTTCTAACATTGCATGGTAAGAAAAAGTTAATTGAGGACACTTTTTTGGCACTATCATTGAAGAAGAACCTACTTTCTATAGGAAATATGTTGGAGTAAAATTACAAGTTAGTGTTTGATAATAAAGAGTGTTTAATCATGGTGTTGAATCAAAATGCAATTGTAGCAAGAGGCAAAATGACTGCACAAAATTTTTGAGCTCTCCTTTTATTCAAGTAATTCACAGAGTTTGAAAGCAACAAAAGAATAAAGTAGTAAGCTTTGGCACTTAAGGATGGGACATATGAATTTTCAGAGTTTGGTGTTGCTAAGAAAGTAGAATATGGTGAATGGTCTTCCTTATATTAAGTTTGATGAAAAAGTATGTGAAGGGTGTATTTTTTGGAAATAACACATGGAAAGTTTCCCAAATAGAGCGTGGAAATCTAGAGAACATCTAGCATTGGTGCATTTAGATTTGTGTGGTCCAATGGAGACTATGTCTCGTGGAAAGGCACGTTATTTTCTCACTTTCATTAATGATTATTCTAGGAAGACTTGGGTGTATTTTTTGCAAGAGAAGTCTGAAGTATTCTCTCATTTCCTTGAGTTTAAGGCTTTATTTGAAAAGCAAAGTGGTTTGAAAATTCTCACCCTAAGAACATACAATTCGGGAGAATACAAGTCAAATGATTTTTTGAATTATTGCAAGAAGAATCGAATAAAGCTAGAGTTTACCAATTCATACTCTCCTCAACAAAATGGAGCCATAGAAAGGAAAAATAGGACCATAGTTGAAATGGCTAGGAGCATGTTAAAAGCTAAGTCTCTTGGAAATGGGTTTTGCATTGAACTAGTACACACAACAGTATACACTCTTAACTGATGTCCTACAAAATAAGTGTTGGATTTGACTCTAGAAGAAGCATGGTTAGAATACAAACCAAGTGTTGCACATATGAATGTTTTTGGTTATACTACATATTCACATGTTCCTAAGGAAAAGAGGAAGAAATTGGATGATAAGAGTGTGAAGCGTATCTCTATTGGATACAGTATTGAAACAAAAAAGTTACAGGTTGTTTCATTCTCAAGAAAAAAAAGGTGATAATAAGCAAATATGTTTTGTTTGATGAGCATGGAATCTATTAGTTAGATCATATATAGTTTGAATTGAGGAAAGACGCATTGAATATTGGTGATGAATCAAATTCCAAGTCAGTGAAGATAGATGAAGTTAAGAAGAAGCCTAAGTGGCTTGAAAGGGGCCATTCAAAAAGTAATATATTGGATAGAAATTTTGAAAAGAGAGTTACTAGATCTCAAATTTCTCTAGTGAATCATGCACTTATGAGAAAAGTAATGAAAATGGATTAACCACATAATTATGAAGAAGCATCAAGAAAGAAAGAATGGAATGAAGCTATGAAGTAGAATTGAATTCCTTAATGAAAAATAATACATGGGACTTGGTCAAATTACCGAAGGGAAAAGATGTAATTGGCACTAAATGGGTTTATAAAACCATGTATAAATCAGATGGCACAATTGATAAGTGCAAGGCTCATTTAGTTGCAAAGGGTTATGCATAGAAATAGGGAATTATTTATACTATGATATTTGCCCCAATGGAAAATTTGGATACAATCAGGATGGTTCTTACATTAGTTGCTCAGTACAAATGGCCTATTTTTCAGATGGATTTCAAATCAACCTTTTTGAATGGTTTTGTGGATGAAGAAACTTATGTGGAGTAGCCTGAGGATTTTTAAGTTCCAATAAAAGAAGATTGTGTTTATAAGTTGAAGAAGGTATTAGATGGTCTTAAGCAAGCACCAAGAGCTTGGTATTAAGAATTGTTAAGCATTTTCAGGATCATGACTTACTTAAAACTTTATCGGATCCCAACCTCTATATCTTTTAGTCAAGATAGGAGATTTTGATAATTTTCTTATATGTTGATGAATTGATATACAAAGGGAACAATAATAAACTATTTCAAATATTTAATTCACATATGATTGTCGAGTCTAAGATGACAAATATTGGAAAGTTGCATTATTTCTTGCATATAGAAGTTTGGCAAAAGGAATATGGTATTTTCATGTCACAAGGTAGGTATAATTGGGACATTCTGAAGAAGTTAAAAATTGATCTAGGTGGACATTGGTGGCCACCCACCTATTCCACTTGGACCACCACCATTATTTCTTTCAGTTTTTCAGTTTCCTTAATTGTAGCACAATTTACTATTTTTGGCAATTTTTCAGGCCCTAAACTTCTGGAGCCGTTTTGAGGCCCTAAACGATGTTTTTTGGGAAACTCACTAGAAACGAATAAGAGTTTTCAGCTCAATATTCATTTTCAGCAGTTGTAGTTCTTGAATAGATATTTCTAACGAGGTTTCCTATGTGTCAAAAGGAGATCGTATGCCAAAGTTTTAACCTGGGGAAGTTGATGTACCAACTTACCCCAACAGGACCCACAGTTTGGCGTTTCATCTCCTAGGGTTAGGTTTTTGGATGTTTATGGTTTTCCATTGTTTCTCAATAATAAATAGGCCTTCAAGCCTCATTGTAACACATTTCAAAGGAATGTAGCCGCCACATCTCTTCTCAGAGATAAGCTACCATCGCCTGAGCTAGTCTTATTTCCATTTTGTTTGTAAGCATATTTCAATATCTGATATTAATGAAATGAAGTTTTATTTCTACTGGATCTCTATATTTATGGTTATATCTGTAATTTGTTGGATTCATCTTTAAATTCGTATCAGTGGTATTAGAGCGGTCTGCTCTTTCTCTGTTTTTCTTTGCATGTCCCCAACGAGGTCGGTATATAAGGAGTTACAGCTTGAACTAGTCAAACTTTTGCAAGACTAGCCTTGAAAATCCTGATGGCCTCCAATGGGGCATGAAAATAAATACGAGGGAGCAGGATATCCTATCAAAATATTTCTTGAGGAGGCCTTCGAGAAACAAAGGAACGCGACAATGGATAACTTTTCCTAGATCCTTCAACGGTTTCCCACGGCAGCGCATCCACATCGAGCAACCACTCTCGAGGCTCCACTCATTTTAAGGTACAAGTAAACTTTTCCATTCCCATATTTGAGGGCCAAATAAATGCAGACATCGTAGATAACTAGTTAAATTTGCTAGAAGGATATTTTTTTGTTCATGATTTTTCCAGCTGAGAAAATATTACTTTTGCTCTTCTCAAAGTTGCCCCACACATCAAGGACTGGTGGGAAACCTACTGTAAGCAAAAGGATGAAAGTACGCCCTCACTGTTTTCATCTGCACCCACTTGGAATTCATTCCAGGAAGCCATCAAGGATCAATACTACCCTGTCACAAGATATGAGGATAAATACATACAGTGGACCACACTGCGGCAGGGAAGGGACCAAGACATGTTGGTCTTTACCAATGTTTTTCTTACCCTTCACACGAAGTTGGGTATCAAGGATTCTGAGAGACATCTGGTACTCAACTACCGCAATTTCCTACATAGGTACATCCAAGATGAGATGGAGGTCTTGGACATCTCCCCGCTCAGCGTGGCGTACCGATGCGTTGTTAAGATCAAGCATAAGCTTAAACAGAAAAAAGCGAGACTTTGGATCTGTGAATCCGAAGCAAGGGAAAGGTGCCCCCAAACTACATAACAAAGGACAAATCCAAGGCGGGGTGGCCCAAGACAACCCACCAAGGTTGTAAGCAATGAAAAACACCGCGAAGCAAAAGAAGGACATGAGAAAGTGGTGTGAGATTCATAAGAGCTACACTCACAAGATAAGTGAGTGTCAGGCCAAGCTTTTTTTGGCATTATGATGCATGTGTTGTACTTGATGGCAATCCACTTATAGCAGAACATCTCACTTATATATAACTAGATGAATCTACAGAAGAGAGATCAGATGTGATAGAATACATGATAGCTCAAAGGAAGAATTTCAGATGTAATGTACAATGACAACTCATTAAGATGACAGTTCTCAGTATGGCAAGTTAACTTTGCCATCAAGTCCAAAGGGGGAGATTGTTGGCATTATGATACAGGTGTTGTCCTTGATGGCAACTTACTAAGATAACAGATCACAGTTCAGGCTCACGGAATGAAGAAAAAGAGACATACGCAGGTTCCCTTTGATAAAGCCGCGTTTACACGCGGGATTAGTCGTCCGAAAGGTGCGTATACATATACACGCACTTTCATGCAAGGGAAGGCGCATACATTGGGTTTTGGTCCATGGTACTTAGTCCTTAGTATTTGGACCTATGGTTTTGGACCATGGTATCTCGTCCAATGTGTTGAACCCAAGTATTGGGTCCACGGCATTGATTCTCTATGGTTTTGGACCATTATATTGAGTAAGGCCTAAGACTATAAAAGGAGGAGAAGATGATTAGGCAAAGGCACTGAGAAAGTCTTGAATATATGATGAAGTATGACATCCAGTACGCAGGTTATGGGTTCATGATGCTTTTCTTGATCTGAGCTAAGGAGGAATCTCACCAGTTGATGGAGAACAAGATCTAAGGATAGATCGGGATCAAATGGTTTGAAATGAATCATCTCTATATGGTTTGATTATGCTTATTCCAGATCTGTATATTGACTCATGCAATGTTCTGATCTGGTTATAACTGAAGTTTGAAATAGCTGCAACTCATGAATGAATATTTACAGATGTATATGCTGGTTGACTTTGATAAAAGCGCGTACATACGTAGGTTATATACATCTAAGTAGTGTATACCATATACACTATGATATTTGAAGTTACAGGTGGTTCTGGTAGTTGATGCAAAGTCTGAGTTCTGGTGACTATTTACTGGTGTCAGTATTCTGCATATTCAGATTGGTTGATTATGTTTAGCTTCAGTGTTGATGGATGAGATCTATAATGGATCAGGATCATAATGACTTATCTTTATGTGATCTGATGGACTAGATCTGGTTGCTAACATGCGTATTATCCTTGTATATGTAATGATCTGGTTATGTCTAAAGTCAGGAAGTGCAGCGAAGACATAAGTAAGTAATTAATGACATATACGCTAGTTCACTTTGGTGAGGTTGCGTATACACGCTGGTTCGGCTCTTCCAAGTAGCGTATGCAGTCTGATGCATGATTTTTGATGATACAGTTAGATATGAACATTGTTGCAGAGTTTTGTGTTCTGGTGATTGCAGTTTGTTGACAGGGTTTCAATGTTTCAGTATTGGGTGATTCAGAGATTGATGATGCTAGTGTTGATTGATTGTTTGCTTCAATGATATTAATGGGTCCAATATGAAAATTGGATGAAACGTGGCCTTCAGATTATGGTGTTGTGCTTCAGGAGTATCCAGTATGAAAATTTATGAAATGTGGTACCTGGAGGAAGAAAGAGAACGTTGTAGCCCTCTGTAGATCCGCACCTACATACTAGTACATCAGCTACTACAAGACCTAAGGGGGTGGTATCTCCCTTCCAGTAGCATCTGGAAAATGAGTGAAGGTTGGAGCATTCAGCAAGCTAGCACCTACGTACTACTAAAAGGATTGGCTAGTACAAGAGCTAAGGGGGTTGCAGCTCCCTTCCAGGAGAAGCTGGAAAACGAGAGAAGGTTGTAGCCTTTTGTAGGTAAAAGCTTGTGTACTGGTATAAGACTACACCAGTACAAAAATATTGTAAAATGAAGTTTCTTATTAAAGGAAGATAGAAACGACTTGCAGCAGGTGGTTTTCACCCACATTGGGTTTCCACCTTACATCATGGTGTTCATGTGTGCTTCTTGTGTGTGATGATCTATTCTATTTTACTGCACCTATTTACTGTTCATATGGTTAATAGAAGTTATGATGCGTTAAATAAAGATCAAAATTTAATGGATTAACTGAATCATAAGTTTACTGGTTATACTCTAGTTGCATTAGACACAGTTGCGTGTACACGCAAGTTCCCTTCTCTGAAGTAGCGTATATGTATCTGAGTATGGAAATGAAAATTTGTGTGACTTGATAATATTGATTTACCCCCCCCCCCCCCCCCCCCCTCTTAGTATTATTTCCAACAATTGGTACCAGAGCAGGTCCTTTGGTTGAAGCTTGATCGCTTGAAGGAGATCCATAGAACAATGGGAAAGAAGCTTAAGAAGAAAGCGCCTAAGAAGAAGAAGACATCTCAGAAGAACTATGACAGTGGGAGAATCAACTAGTGAATATGTGGAAGAAGCACTTCAAATTCAGAATCACTTCAGAATGAAGAACTATCAGGTATGAATTTGTTATCCTCTAGTGACACATTTATCCATCCATTTGAATATGATGAAAGTGATAGCGAAACAACTGAATTTGCTCTTATGGGTGAGAAAGAAAGATATCAAATAGAGGTAGAATTTAAAAGGCTTATAGACCAAATTAGAGATCAACAAGATCTATTGCACGAAAGGGAATGTATCTCCAAAGAAGAAGTTACCAAACTAAGAGCTCAACTAGAGGAAGGAAACAAGGTAAGGAAGTTATTCAAGGAAAAGGAAGATCAATGTCAAAAGTTGCAGGATGAAGTAAATTAAAGAAGCACAACAATCAAGAAACTTAGAGAAAGGTCCAGTTACTATGAAAGTCTTGAAGCTATGATCCTCTCGCTAAAAGAAGATCTTGAAGAATCAAATAAGCAGAATAAAGAACTACTCCAAGCTCTTGAAAAACAAGAAAACAAAGTTCTTGAATTAAGACATCAGTTGGAAGAAGGAAGAAAACAAGAAGAATAAGTATCGTGAAAAGGAAGAGCAACATTAGGTTGAGGTAAATATTCTAAAAGACAACTTAGAAGAAAAGGATAAGCTCTTATGATTTCAAGATAGTACTAAGATCTTGGATGATATTCTTTGTAGTCAAAGGTCTCCTGGTATCAAAATTGGTATAGTTTTTCATGAATCTGTTGAAGGTGAATCTAGTTCACAAATTAAGACAAGGAACTCTAATGCACAATCTGAAATACTCCATAAAGAGATGAGAGGTCAATCTCATCAACAACCAAGGAAAGAAATTTTGCAAAGAAAATATTTTAGTCCTCTAATGAATAATGTTGAATGTTATGTATGTCATAATCTTGGACATGTTGCAGCCAGATGCAGAAGTAGAATGGTTCAAGGCCATCACACAGAAAGATCTTCACGTTCCAGGTACTTTAAGGGATATTGTTTTTCTTGCAATATGTTTGATCACAAAGTTGTTGATTGCTACAGAATAAATATGAAACATGTAAGATGTTATGCATGTAACAAGCTAGGACATATAGCAAAGGAATGCAAGGACAAAGTACGGGCACCATACCAAAAGGAGAAAACATCATCACACTTGAAGATATGGAAGAAGAAGGAAGTAGAGTTAGGAAAATGTGGCACAGCACAATGTACAGACATAACAGACTCAGAGGGAACTGAAAGTGTGAAACTTCAGTGTTCTAAATCTCATATGCAAGTTTCATGAAGAAAAGTCGTGTATATACGCAAGTTATACAGTGCACAGTCGCGTATATGTCAGTTTGAGAAAAGCAGTGGAACAGGATCAAGAAGAGGGTCTGATATGATTCAATCCATTATTTTCTCTGTTTTATAATGGTTACAATCTGCTGATGATGTGTGGAAATGTCTTGATACTTGTAAGATGTTTAGAAGTGTTTTGATCCTAACTTGATGATGATGATGACTTGATACTTCTTGCTAATATATGCATGATAATATCTGATAGTAAACAAGATGGCACAGGTTCAGGGGGAGCATATACTTTTAATAATGCATTGTTGGCATTATGGTTAGTAGTCCTTGGTGATGATGCTTATATGGATAAATGATACATCTTGCTATGGTTATGACTTGTCCATGATAAAATCTCATATGATTCTTGGGGTTACATAGTTGGTGTTCAGATCAGTTTTGTGGTTGATTCTCTGATGATGCATATATGGTGCTTACATGGTGATATTCATAAGGATAAGAAGAAGTACAAAGCTTGAATACAAAATTTCATTACTTACTCATATGTTTTTGTCGTCATATGCATAAAGATCATATAATACAGTTATGATGCAGGATTCCTATAGTTCTTGGTGCTCATATGGATGAGGATTGTTGTTGTTGATGATATCCAAAAGTCTTGACAAAATATCTTGAGCTCAAGATACATAGTGCTACATACAGTACGCTGGATACATGGATGATTACTCAAAGTTTCATTGTTGGAGACATGATGATGATGAGTTCTTACCCATATGATGATAGGTTGATACTTACATATGTTGATTGATACAGATGAGGGATGTCCCCGAGTGATGATACATGGATGACATATAAGATCATGCAGATCTTGATGTTGATGAGATGGCTATGGTGTCTTTCACATATGATATAATGTGAATGATTGTGTATGTCATATGCAGAATTCATTCATGGAAGGCTATGATAATGCTCAAGATCAAGAGGATGAATTGATATCTATATGTAGACATATCTTGTCACAGGTTGATGTTATCTACACTAATGGACATATACAGGTTGCTGGTCTAGATGTTGTTAACAGATGCTTATGGAGCAGATCATACATTGTGTATGATATTTGTTGATGACTATCATGATCTTATTTAGATGTTTGGTCTCTGTTATAAATGTCAAGGTCATATCAAGACTCATGATGTAATAGTTTGTCTCTATCTATTTTAGCCATTTGATGAATCCCTTTTGGTCATATGATGTAATTTGAATTTATACCCCCAATATGCATGGGAAGGATGATGTAATATTTCGGTCATGTATAAACAATTGGTATCTGGTGTATCCCCACTTGGTTGGGTGGATGAGTCAATATTGGTATATCCCCACTTGGTTGGGAGATGGATGTATGTATGAGTCTTTGGTGATAGGAAGGTCATTTATGATAGAGTCATGTTCTTCTTGTAGAACATCATTTTGCAAACCTTACTTACAGTCAGGGGGAGCATGAACAGCACACTTCAGTAGAGCAGAGATTTTAGCATGTACTCAGAGGGAGCATGGACAGATTGGTTCACCTTGGCATATACAAAGGGGGAGCTCAATCAGAGACTTCAGTAGATACTCAGGGGGAGTATGGGCAGCGGAATGTATATCAAGAAAGAGAATATTTGGTCCTCCCTTTGCCCTTGATGTCAAAGGGGGAGAGTGACTTGGTATGGTTGTTGCCATCATGTCCAAAGGGGGAGATTGTTGGCATTATGATGCATGTGTTGTACTTGATGGCAACACACTTGTAGCAGAACATCTCACTTATATATAACTAGATGAATCTACAGAAGAGAGATCAGATGTGACAGAATACATGACAGCTCAAAGGAAGCAATTCAGATGTAATGTACAATGACAACTCATTAAGATGATAGTTCTTAGTATGGAAAGTTAACTTTGCCATCAAGTCCAAAGGGGGAGATTGTTGGCATTATGATACAGGTGTTGTCCTTGATGGAAACTTACTAAGATAACAGATCACAGTTCAAGCTCACAGAATGAAGAAAAAGAGATATACGCAGGTTCCCTTTGATAAAGCCGGGTATACACGCGGGATTAGCCAACTGAAAGGTGCATCTACGTATACATTCACTTTCATGCAAGGGAAGGCGCGTACATTGGGTTTTGGTCCATGGTACTTAGTCCTTGGTATTTGGACCTATGGTTTTGGACCATGGTATCTCGCCCGATGTGTTGAACCCAGGTATTGGGTCCATGGTATTGATTCTCTATGGTTTTGGACCATTGTATTGAGTAAGGCCTAAGACTATAAAAGGAGGAGAAGATCATTAGGCAAAGGCACTGAGAAAGTCTTGAATATTTGATGAAGTATGAGATCCAATATGCAGGTTATGGGTTCATGATGCTTTGCTTGATCTAAGCTAAGGAGGAATCTCACTGATTGATGGAGAACAAGATCTAAGGATAGATCGGGATCAAATGGTTTGAAATGAATCATCTCTATATGGTTTGATTATGCTTATTCAATATCTATATACTGACGACTGTAATGTTCTGATCTGGGTATAACTTAAGTTTGAAATAGCTGCAACTCATGAATGAATATTTACATATGTATACGCTGGTTGACTTTGATAAAAGTGTGTACATACGCAGGTTATATACATCTAAGTAGTGTATACCATATACACTATGATATTTGAAGTTATAGGTGGCTCTAGTAGTTGATTCAAATTCTGAGTTCTGGTGACTGTTTACTGGTGTCAGCATTCTGCATATTCAGATTGGTTGATTATGTTTAGCTTCAGTGTTGATGGATGAGATCTATAATGCATCAAGATCATAATGACTTATCTTTATGTGATCTAATGGACTATATTGGGTTGCTAACATGTGTATTATCCTTGTATATGTAATGATCTGGTTATGTTTGAAGTCAGGAAGTGCAGCGAAGACATAAGTAAGTAATTAATGACATATACGCTAGTTCACTTTGGTGAGGTTGCGTATACACGCTGGTTTGAATCTTCCAAGTAGCATATGCAATGTGATGCATCATTTTTAATGATACAGTTAGATCTGAACATTGTTGCAGAGTTCTATGTTCTGCTCTGTGTTCTGGTGATTGCAGTTTGTTGACAGGGTTTCAGTGTTTCAATATTTGGTGATTCAAAGATTGATGATGCTAGTGTTGATTGATTGTGTGCTTCAATGATATTGATGGGTCCAGTATGAAAATTGGATGAAATTTTGCCTTCAAATTATGGTGTTGTGCTTCATGAGTATCCAGTCTAAAAATTTATGAAACGTGGTACCTGAAGGAAGAAAGAGAAGGTTGTAGCCTTCTGTAGATCCGCACCTACATACTAGTACATAAGCTAGTACAAGAGCTAAGGGGGTGGTGGCTCCCTTCCAGTAGCAGTTGGAAAATGAGTGAAGGTTGGAGCATTCAGTAGGCTGGCACCTATGTACTAGTAAAAGGATCGGCTAGTACAAGAGCTAAGGGGGTTGCAGCTCCCTTCCAGGAGAAACTGGAAAACGAGAGAAGGTTGTAGCCTTCTGTAGGTAGAAGCCTATGTACTAGTATAAGACTGCACCAATACAGAAATATTGTAAAAAGAAGTTTCTTATTAAAGGAAGATAGAAACAACTTGCAGCAGGTGGTTTTCACCCACATTGGGTTTCCAACTTACATCATGGTGTTCATGTGTGCTTCTTGTGTGTGATGATTTGTTCTGTTTTACTGCACCTGTTTACTATTCATATGGTTAATGGAAGTTTTGATGCACTAACTAAAGATGAACATTTAATGGATTAACTTAATCATAAGTTTATTGGATATACGCTAGTTGCATTAGACACAGTTGCGTGTACATGCAGGTTCCCTTCTCTGAAGTAGCGTATATGTATCTAAGTATGGAAATGAAAATTTTTGTGATTTGATAATACTGATTCACCCCCCCCCCCCCCTCTCAGTATTATTTCCAACAGCATTCATTGGTGGCCGAGCTAAAGGCTTCTAAATCATATGCATTTTTTGACTCTGAGTCAAAACCTGACAAGGGGAATGACAAAGGGAAGAAGATTCTCGATGTAGAACCCAATGCCACCGTTTCCACCACGAAGATCCAGAAGGGAACTCGAAGATGCAGAGGAGGAGGAGCACCTCTTCCACTCCCATATGTGGGTAAAGGGTTCCTCGCTACAATTCATTGTTAATAGTGGGAGCCAAAAGAACCTCATTTCAATAAAGTTCGTGAAGTAGTTGGGCTTACCAACCATAGCACACCCATAATTGTACATTATCGGGTGGTTTCACCAAGGACGGGACCTCCACGTCATCTAGTAGTGTTGCCTTCCATACATCATCAAACCCTTCATAGATGAGGTATTATGTGACCTTTCTCATCTTGATGTATTATTAGGCCAACCATAAGTCTTGTGGTAGCGACATGTTGTGTATGAGTCAAGGCCTCGTGTTGTTATTGTTACCTTGGGAAATAATTTGTATAGGATACAGAAGGTAGCACTGCCTACCACCCTCTCTTTGGTTACTACAAAATAATGCAGTAAGCTCATTTCCAAAATTGGGAAATTTGTTTTCCTGATGGTACGCCCTCATGGAAAGAAGAAGACGGTGGCCACAACCGCTAGACAGGGCCCCTCGACACGACAACAACAGATGGACAAGGTTGTGGCGGAGTTCTAAGACATCTTCACCTCTCTCGCAGGGATGACTTTACACTGTCAGGTCAAGCACTTCATCGATCTGACCCCAGGTTCATTGTTTCTTAATGAACCAATATATTAGCGCTCTGTTCTAGAGAACAATGATATCAAGAGGCATATTTAGGATTTATTGTAGAAAGGTCACATCCGGCCAAGTTCATCACCCTATGGGAGCCTGATCATGTTGGTACAAAAGAAGGATGGGACTTGGAGACTCTGTATCGACTATCGGGCGCTGAACAAGATCACAGTCTAGAATAGGTATCTGATCCCACGGATTGATGACCTTCTGGACCAACTCAAGGGGGGGGAATATTTTTTACAAGATCAACTTGAAGTACAGATATCACCAAGTACCAATCAAACCCTCTGATGTGTGGAAGACTACCTTCAAAGCCAAGGAGGACCTTTTCGAATGGCTAGTTATGCGTTTTGGGTTGACGAATGCTCCTGCAACCTTCATGAGGTTGATGAATGACATATTGCGGCCATTCAGTAACTCATTTGTAGTGGTATACTTGGATGACATCCTGATCTTTAGCCATAATTAGGAAGAGCACCTCCACCACATCCGTCAGGTTCTCCAAACACTACGGAAGAACAAGTTGTGTGCCAATTTGGAGAAATGCACTTTTGGCATGACCCAAGTTCAATATCTGGGATTCATTATTGATGAACAGGGAGTGCATGTGGATCCAGCCAAGACCTAAGTCATTTGGGATTCTCTAGCCCCAACCACTCTGATAGAGCTCCATAGCTTTCTAGGTCTTTCCAATTTCTACCGCATATTCGTGTTGGGGTTCTCTCATATCACTTGGCCCTTAAGTCAAGTCACCAAGGGAGGAGTGAAAGAAAAATTCTTTTGGTCTGAATCTCAACATAAGGTGTTCACAGAGTTGAAACATGACCTTTACTCTACACCAGTGCTCACATTACCAGACTTGCAACAACCATTTAAAATCAAGACAAATGCCTCTAACTATGCTATTCGGGTAGTCCTTAATCAATAGGGGCATCTAGTGGCATATCACAGTGAGACACTTTCAAACATAGTTTGGAAGTATCTCACTTATGATAAAGAGATGTATTCCATTGTGCATGCATGCCAACAATGGAAGCATTACATTTTGGGAAGGAAACGGTCATTCACACAGACCACCAACCCCTGCAGTTCATACAGATGCAAGGGAGTTGCAGAATGATCACCATCAGAATTCGTCCACATACCTGTAATAGTTCCATTTGAATATCAAGTACAAGAATGGAAGAACCAATAATGTTGCAGACCACCTCAGCGGACAACCGATCATGGTGTTAACCACCGTTCTCGACTCTTGTGGGCATGAGACTTTTGATTGGCCACTTCTCTACAAAAGCGACCCACAATTCAACACACATACCAAAAGCTCTTGTAGGCTCAGCAAGTTCCAAATTTTCACCTTCATGATGCATTGTTATGCCACCTAGGATGCCTTTGTTTTCCTTCAAGCGAGCGTGCCAAGATGATTTGGGAAGCACACTACAGTCGATTCATTGGGCATTTCAAGGTCAAGAAAATGGTGGTAGTACTGCAAAAGTATTTCTATTGGCTGATCTTTGACAGGATGTCAGGAATTACATCAAATCTTGCATTTCATGTGCCATTTCCAAACCAATCATCAAAAAGAAAGGCCTCTATAATCCACTTCCTACTGCTAGTCAACCTTGGGAATCCATCTCCATGGATTACATGTCAGGCCTTCCTTCTAATAAGCATGGAAATGATTGTGTTTTTGTGGTCGTCGACAGATTCTTGAAGATGGCCATTATGGCAGCCTACAAGAATAATATCACAGTAGAAGCCACTGCTAAACTCTTCTTTGAACTAGTGTGGATACACTTTGAGATCCCACATTATATCATCTCAAACCAAGACAGCAGGTTCCTCAGTACATTTTGGTCCATTCTCTGGTTGATGTTGTACACCAAGCTCACCAAGTCCACAACTTTCCATCCCCAAACTGATGGCCAAACAGAAGTCGTCAACAAGATGATCGTACACATGTTGCGCATGTACAACTCAAAGCATCCACGCACATGGGATGAGAACATGCCCTATGTCCATCACAGCTATAATTGGGCTCTCCATAGCTTGAATGGCCACAACCCTTTCTAGGTGGGCTTGGGAGTCTAGCTAATATGTCCCATTGATGTGGCCATACCATTTGCAGCTACTCAGGCAGATTTGTCTCATGTCCAGCCTGAAGTCGACAAGGAAAACAAATTCATTGAGCACATTCAACACATCCACCAACAGGTCCATGACATATTGGACAGAACCAATGATAAGTACAAGCAGTGAAATGATCAGCATCGGGTGTTGTTATCACTCCAAGAAACTCTCCCAGGTTGTAGCTCAGAGATGCCTGGTAACATATAATCTTCAATATTGTTCTCTGAACTATTGGAATAAATGATGGTTTGGATCAAGTTAGATAACCATTTCAACTCTGTTTTCACTTAATTCATGTATGAACGCTCTCACCAATACAAGGCTTTAGACCATTAACGCTCAATAAGTTATAAATTCAATGGATAGATGGAGAATACTGACTATACCAGTAGATTGCATACATAAGCATACATCAATGGCTAGCTACGGGCAGCAAAGAAGCTTGCAAATCTAATATATCAAAGCATAGATAAGATGACAGTTATCTAGCCTTAGTCACACAGAAAACATGAACAAATTGTTCAAGTGCAAGCATAGAACAGCAAAGAGAATGGACATTGAACATATAATGGCAAAATAAGCTTATACTGCTAGAATGAAGATGAGAAGCTTGAATGAACAAAGGAGTAATAATCTCCAAAAGTTAAACCACTATTACATCTTACTTTCAGCTATTTATAGCATGTTTATAATGCTCTTGATCTCTCTTGAAGGCTCGGAGTCTTAATCTGCCTAATATGCATTGTTAATTGATTTGATGCCCTCTAGGTAAGCATGGGATCAAATTTTTCTGATTCTGACAGCAGAGTAACTGCTTTCAGATATTTTTGGTGACTTGTTGCGTTGTCTGGGAGTTATCCTGTGCCAGAGATGCTCCATAACATTTTTTGGTGTGGCTGTTGTGTTGTTTGTGTTGTTGATTCTCCCTGATCTTGTTTGATTTGGCTGTTTTGAGTTGTTGATGCTCCCTGATCTTGTTTGATTCGGGTTGTAGCATATTTTGGCCCTTCTCTTTCCCTTTCCGGGCTCCTGTTTCCCAACAATATGTCTCTTGGGCTCTGTTATCTGGTGGAACGGGTCTTCGGGCCCTTATAATCCCTTTAAATGGCCCCTTTCTGTTAATACATGATTGTTTTCTGTTTTAAATAGAAAACGCAGCGACACCGTGAAAATACCGCCCACCTCTATCCTTTTCGGACTTAAGAAATCCTTAGAAATGGCTTATTTTCCTCTTGGGTCCGCTTTTGTAGTGACAACACATCTCCACCGTTGATCTGGGAGTCCCAGATCCAATGGTGATGATCCATTTCGGGCGCCTCTTTTGTACTGGAGTTAACCGCCCAATGAGGGCGGTTTTCTCTCTCCTCGTCTTGGACACGTGGCAGTAGCTGTATGGCATCGAGCGGAGCTTGGCCTAAACCACTTACCGCCCACGGCCCACCCGAAATCCTGCATGTTTTGTGCTTTTTCCTTCATATTGGAAATATGTCGAAACATTGAAAATTTATGAAAAATGGCCCTAACAGATTTCAAATGTCATATATTCCACTTCCTAGACCCTTTCAAGTCTGGGGCTCATCGCAATCGTACTGGCCAATTCTCCCTTTGTATTTTCATTATACAACAAAAATACTTGAAATACATTAAAAATGGGCCTTCTGCGGACCTGAAAATATATCCATTTTGCTTCCCAAAACCCTTTCGGGTACGGGTTTTATCGCATTGGCACTATCCATGTTTCCCTTTGTATTTCGTTACATAACGAAATACACGGGAAAATACATTAAAAATGGTCTGGGCGCGGGCTTCAAATATTGTATTACATAACCATCGGGTCCAGTTATCGCATCACAAATACGTACGTGCATAGACCCCAACCCTTGGTATAGAATCGATGCAATAAATCGCAATCGCTGCTGGCCAATGCTCAAGTCCTTTATATAGCATAACCTATGCCCCCCCGCCGATGCGACCCACCGATCCGATCGTCACCGATCACTGATCGACGGTGTCATGCGCCCACCTTTAAACTGTCCCTTCTGCTTGGCCGATTGCGATTAGCTAGTTAGATCTGGGCCGTTGATCGGCCAAATCTAAAGGCAGTTGTTCTTTCACTATTTAAGTTTGTGTTTGTTGGTTTTTTCATGGTTTTTAAGCATTTTAGCCTCCCGATAGTACATTTCCGCCCTTCCAAGGGCTTTCCTCTTACGTTGATTTTGATCATTAGATGATATTTGAGAAAAAAATTGGAGACTTCAAGAGCCTATATGGATCCATTTATGGGCTTAGTGCTAACAAGGCTAACAGGTGCCACACAAGTTCCAGGTGGGCGACAAAGTTTGGTTACATTTGCAGAAGGAGCGCCTCGCTAGGCCCCATCACAAGCTTCACCCACTCTAATATGGGCCATACTGTAGAAACTTTTTCTACAATTATCTAGCTCTGATACCATGTAGAAACTTTTTCTACAAATCATCTAGCTCCGATACCATGTAGAAATTTTGAATAATATGACTCATATTCACAGAGATTATCTTGATCATACAATTATAAGCGGAACATGTATAATACATAATCTCCTCTACGTTGATCATCAATTTACAGAAGCAGAAACATTCACAGGCGCACATAGAAGCATCAATCAAACTCATAAACACAGTATGTATCCCGGGGAAAGCATCTCGCTAAAAACCCCACACTATCTGTATATTATATTGATTGAATCATGTAACAATACAAAGCATAATACTTCTCACAAGTATCTCCACCTGTTACACACAACACAGCTCAGATTTAATCTCCAAATCTATTCCACTGCTTGCCTGCCTCCACTGCTCAATACCTGCTCAAGAATTGATGAGAATGGCTTCTCAAACTCAATTTTCACCTGCAAAATAGTCACTTACTCTTTGTGGACGTGAGAAAAGGCTAAAATGTGGGCCAAATACGTGAGCAAACTCATTGGCATACTCAATCCCTTGATTGTGCAAGATCTGATGCACAACTATAGTCACAACTGATAGCAATCTGATTCTCTACCACTTGTCCCTGTTGAACTGAACATGAACTGACATGCAACTGAGTTAACTGATGTATTCTTTAGTTGTATTATGAGTTAATAATTAGTTTAACAACTCATCATTAGTCTATCTGTAGTTAGACTAACTACAACTAGTTTAACTAAGTCAAACTGAACATAACTCCATCAACTATACCTCCAGTCCACTAAACTCAACTCACTTGAGTTCTAACTGAAGTCATGCATGCAACAACTCAACTGACTCATAAGAAAAGCGTATTTCCTTCTGACAGCTGCATGTGCCACCTCTGTAGCTCAAACTGAAGTGCTCCAAGAGAATAAGATCAAGTTTATAGTCCAAATATTATTGTGAGATAATAATATTTGACTTTTCTATTTTTGACAGCCAGTCTAAAAATAGACTTTGATCACTCACACTGTGATCACTCACACTTTCATCAAAAATAGAAGTCCATCTATTTTTCCCAACTTTACCAATCATCCATAAACAACAACTTGCAATCCATAGACATGATCCATATGTCTAAAAATAGACATAGTCTAAAAATAGACTTGCACCAAAAATAGCCTGCGGGCCCACTTAGTGAAGGCGACTCTTTTCACTAAGCTCCATCATCTTGTTGCAATCTCAACAAGAATTTCTTGTTGCACACTTTTCAACAGTCCCTCTCAACAAGAAAGGCTTCCTCTCAAACCCGATCCTGTAACTCTGGAATGTTCTCCATGCAACACATCTGGTCGGTCCACTTGCTCTGTCATCAAAGTCTCTGACTGCTATTGCCTCTGTCGACTGAAACTCTGCATCTCTGTGCTCTTCAGTATCTGACTGCTCTAGCCTCTGTCACTTTGATCTCTGACTGCATCCGTGTTGCTGCTGGTTCTATCTCCCAGCATTGCATCCGCACTGCACCTCCCAACTGACCTCCCTGTTGGGATAGAAACATCCTCTGATGCTGAAGCTCTACCTGCTGCTGACAAGTTCTCCCTCTCTGACATCTGCGCTACTGCAAAAATCTCCATGCATCTCGCACCATTGCACACCTCTCTGTGCCACCTAGCACTGTGCAAAACACTTGTGCCTCTCGCATTGCTACAGCCTGCTAGCTATGCGCTGTCCTGGGATTCCCTGCACTGTCGCTCTCTCTGCCGCTCCATCCGCATCTGTCTCTACCCAATCAGTCAGTTCCTGCTACTACACATCGGGGCTCCCGTAGCAAGGTCTCATCCAAGAGGTTGGGTACCTCAAGGATCTTGCCCCTCCTCCTTGGGATGATCAATCCACATCACCCCACCTCCTACCTGGAGGTATGGATGCATGCGATCCCTCAGCCCACCTGGCTTGAAGTTTCCCCCTACTGGAGGTCTCTGGATGAGTAGATGTCTCTACTCGATCTCCTCTCAGCTTCCCCTGTTGTGGCTCCTCCACAATCTCCTGAAGCTGCTGCACCAATCGTGGCTCCTCCACAATCGTCTGAGACTTCTTCTGGCTCTGCATGTTGAGAGGTAATATACGCTCCCTCTCAACCACCAAGTCTCCATCAGTTGCCTCGCTGCTCAAGGCTTTGCATGCATCTTGAACCTCAAGAGCATACAGGTTCCTGACCCGTGAACCAATCTCATGACAACGAAAGCATCTCACCTTCGACTTGTCAACCTTCTTCCCACCACTGGAAGAACTAGATTTGGAAAGAGAAACCTTCCCCTTCCCCTTCTTCGCCTTACTCGCTAAGGCACAGTTCTCCTCATCCTGCATGGATGAAGAACCGTCTCTGGTGCTCCGTCTAATCTCCTCCTGCATCAAATCCGACCATGGTCATTCCCAATTTGGCAGTTTCTCCCTTCCATTCACCGAGTCCTGGTAGCTATGCCAACTCTTAGGAAGGTCAAGGAGTCCTAGACTCACCATCCTCATCATCAACAGTAACCCCCACACTTCCCAGCTCATCTCGACACTGAGTGAACCTCGTGAGATACTGGGGCATACTATCTCCATTCTCGAACTGAATGTTTCTGAGTTTTATCTCTTGCTTTGGAATTAAATTCGAATTCCACCAGCACAAAACTCAACTGCTTCCGATCTAGAATTCGTGAGAACAAATTATTTCTTGTACAGAGATTGACTGTATGGGCATTCACCGGATATCTCACCTTCCAAAGGAAGGATGAATCCAGAGGCTACCTGGCCCAATTACAGACTCTACCTGAAGAAATAAAATGTAAACACTTCCTGAATAATAGATCCGATGATCAATCCTCGCTTGATGTCCTGTAAAAATCTCTTCTACAAATCAAGCAGCTCTGATACCATGTAGAAACTTTTTCTACAATTATCTAGCTCTGATACCATGTAGAAACTTTTTCTACAAATCATCTAGCTCCGATACCATGTAGAAATTTTGAATAATATGACTCATATTCACAGAGATTATCTTGATCATACAATTATAAGCGGATCATGTATAATACATAATCTCCTCTACGTTGATCATCAATTTACAGAAGCAGAAACATTCACAGGCGCACATAGAAGCATCAATCAAACTCATAAACACAATATGTATCCCGGGGAAAGCATCTCGCTAAAAACCCCACACTATCTGTATATTATATTGATTGAATCATGTAACAATACAAATCATAATACTTCTCACAAGTATCTCCACCTGTTACACACAATACAGCTCAGATTTAATCTCCAAATCTATTCCACTGCTTGCCTGCCTCCACTGCTCAATACCTGCTCAAGAACTGATAAGAATGGCTTCTCAAACTCGATTTTCACCTGCAAAATAGTCACTCACTCTTTGTGGACGTGAGAAAAGGCTAAAATGTGGGCCAAATACGTGAGCAAACTCATTGGCATACTCAATCCCTTGATTGTGCAAGATCTGATGCACAACTATAGTCACAACTGATAGCAATCTGATTCTCTACCACTTGTCCCTGTTGAACTGAACATGCAACTGATTTAACTGATGTATTCTTTAGTTGTATTATGAGTTAATAATTAGTTTAACAACTCATCATTAGTCTATCTGCAGTTAGACTAACTACAACTAGTTTAACTAAGTCAAACTGAACACAACTCCATCAACTGTACCTCCAGTCCACTAAACTCAACTGACTTGAGTTCTAACTGAAGTCATGCATGCAACAACTCAACTGACTCATAAGAAAAGCGTATTTCCTTCTGACAGCTGCATGTGCCACCTCTGTAGCTCAAACTGAAGTGCTCCAAGAGAATAAGATCAAGTTTATAGTCCAAATATTATTGTGAGATAATAATATTTGACTTTTCTATTTTTGACAGCCAGTCTAAAAATAGACTTTGATCACTCACACTGTGATCACTCACACTTTCATCAAAAATAGAAGTCCATCTATTTTTCCCAACTTGACCAATCATCCATAAACAACAACATGCAATCCATAGACGTGATCCATATGTCTAAAAATAGACATAGTTTAAAAATAGACTTGCGCCAAAAATAGCCTGCGGGCCCACTTAGTGAAGGCGACTCTTTTCACTGAGCTCCATCATCTTGTTGCAATCTCAACAAGAATTTCTTGTTGCACACTTTTCAACACTCCCTCTCAACAAGAAAGGCTTCCTCTCAAACCCGATCCTGTAACTCTGGAATGTTCTCCATGCAACACATCTGGTCAGTCCACTTGCTCTGTCATCAAAGTCTTTGACTGCTATTGCCTCTGTCAACTGAAACTCTGCATCTCTGTGCTCTTCAGTATCTGACTACTCTAGCCTCTGTCACTTTGATCTCTGACTGCATCCGTGCTGCTGCTGGTTCTATCTCCCAGCATTGCATCCGCACTGCACCTCCCAACTGACCTCCCTGTTGGGATAGAAACATCCTCTGATGCTGAAGCTCTACCTGCTGCTGACAAGTGCTCCCTCTTTGACATCTGCGCTACTGCAACATATCCATGCATCTCGCACCATTGCACACCTCTCTGTGCCACCTAGCACTGTGCAAAACACTTGTGCCTCTCGCATTGCTACAGCCTGCTAGCTATGCGTTGTCCTGGGATTCCCTGCACTGTCGCTCTCTCTGCTGCTCCATCCGCATCTGTCTCTACCCAATCAGTCAGTTCCTGCTACTACACGTCGGGGCTCCCGTAGCAAGGTCTCATCCAAGAGGTTGGGTACCTCAAGGATCTTGCCCCTCCTCCTTGGGATGATCAATCCACATCACCCCACCTCCTACCTGGAGGTATGGATGCATGCGATCCCTCAGCCCACCTGGCTTGAAGTTTCCCCCTACTGGAGGTCTCTGGATGAGTAGATGTCTCTACTCGATCTCCTCTCAGCTTCCCCTGTTGTGGCTCCTCCACAATCTCCTGAAGCTGCTGCACCAATCGTGGCTCCTCCACAATCGTCTGAGACTTCTTCTGGCTCTGCATGTTGAGAGGTAATATACGCTCCCTCTCAACCACCAAGTCTCCATCAGTTGCCTCGCTGCTCAAGGCTTTGCATGCATCTTGAACCTCAAGAGCATACAGGTTCCTGACCCGTGAACCAATCTCATGACAACGAAAGCATCTCACCTTCGACTTGTCAACCTTCTTCCCACCACTGGAAGAACTAGATTTGGAAAGAGAAACCTTCCCCTTCCCCTTCTTCGCCTTACTCACTAAGGCACAGTTCTCCTCATCCTGCATGGATGAAGAACCATCTCTAGTGCTCCGTCTAATCTCCTCCTGCATCAAATCCGACCATGGTCGTTCCCAATTTGGCAGTTTCTCCCTTCCATTCACCGAGTCCTGGTAGCTATGCCAACTCTTAGGAAGGTCAAGGAGTCCTAGACTCACCATCCTCATCATCAACAGTAACCCCCACACTTCCCAGCTCATCTCGACACTGAGTGAACCTCGTGAGATACTGGGGCATACTATCTCCATTCTCGAACTGAATGTTTCTGAGTTTTATCTCTTGCTTTGGAATTAAATTCGAATTCCACCAGCACAAAACTCAACTGCTTCCGATCTAGAATTCGTGAGAACAAATTATTTCTTGTACAGAGATTGACTGTATGGGCATTCACCGGATATCTCACCTTCCAAAGGAAGGATGAATCCAGAGGCTACCTGGCCCGATTACAGACTCTACCTGAAGAAATAAAATGTAAACACTTCCTGAATAATAGATCCGATGATCAATCCTCGCTTGATGTCCTGTAAAAATCTCTTCTACAAATCAAGCAGCTCTGATACCATGTAGAAACTTTTTCTACAATTATCTAGCTCTGATACCATGTAGAAACTTTTTCTACAAATCATCTAGCTCCGATACCATGTAGAAATTTTGAATAATATGACTCATATTCACAGAGATTATCTTGATCATACAATTATAAGCGGAACATGTATAATACATAATCTCCTCTACGTTGATCATCAATTTACAGAAGTAGAAACATTCACAGGCGCACATAGAAGCATCAATCAAACTCATAAACACAGTATGTATCCCGGGGAAAGCATCTCGCTAAAAACCCCACACTATCTGTATATTATATTGATTGAATCATGTAACAATACAAAGCATAATACTTCTCACAAGTATCTCCACCTGTTACACACAATACAGCTCAGATTTAATCTCCAAATCTATTCCACTGCTTGCCTGCCTCCACTGCTCAATACCTGCTCAAGAACTGATGAGAATGGCTTCTCAAACTCGATTTTCACCTGCAAAATAGTCACTCACTCTTTGTGGACATGAGCAAAGGCTAAAATGTGGGCCAAATATGTGAGCAAACTCATTGGCATACTCAATCTCTTGATTGTGCAAGATCTGATGCACAACTATAGTCACAACTGATAGCAATATGATTCTCTACCACTTGTCCCTGTTGAACTGAACATGCACTGACATGCAACTGAGTTAACTGATGTATTCTTTAGTTGTATTATGAGTTAATAATTAGTTTAACAACTCATCATTAGTCTATCTGCAGTTAGACTAACTACAACTAGTTTAACTAAGTCAAACTGAACACAACTCCATCAACTGTACCTCCAGTCCACTAAACTCAACTGACTTGAGTTCTAACTGAAGTCATGCATGCAACAACTCAACTGACTCATAAGAAAAGCGTATTTCCTTCTGAAAGCTGCATGTGCCACCTCTGTAGCTCAAACTGAAGTGCTCCAAGAGAATAAGATCAAGTTTATAGTCCAAATATTATTGTGAGATAATAATATTTGACTTTTCTATTTTTGACAGCCAGTCTAAAAATAGACTTTGATCACTCACACTGTGATCACTCACACTTTCATCAAAAATAGAAGTCCATCTATTTTTCCCAACTTGACCAATCATTCATAAACAACAACCTGCAATCCATAGACATGATCCATATGTCTAAAAATAGACATAGTCTAAAAATAGACTTGCGCCAAAAATAGCCTGCGGGCCCACTTAGTGAAGGCGACTCTTTTCACTAAGCTCCATCATCTTGTTGCAATCTCAACAAGAATTTCTTGTTGCACACTTTTCAACACATACACCATCACTAAGGTAGTAGGGTACAATTCCTTCGAGCTTAGTATTCCACCATTCCTTGGTATGCACCCAGTGTTCAATGTGGACCGCCTTTGGCCCTACTTTCCACCATTGTTGGACACATTTGACATAGCAAAACAACTCACACCAATAGATTTAAACCCAGACTCCATGGAACAAGCCACAATTAATCAGATCATGGACACATAGATCAAGAACACCCGACAACAAAGGATCCAACTATATCAAGTTGTTAAAGCAAGCCAACTCCTTAACCAAGGCAAGTGGCTCACCAAAGACCAAGTTCAGCAGAATTCCCTTATCTCATGGAGGAACTCAACGCAATGGGGACCATTGCTTCCTAAGGGGGGAGGAATAATCCAGATGGATATTGGTGGCCTCCTGCCTATTCTTGGACCCCCACCATTGTTTCTTTTAGTTTTTCAATTTCCTTAATCGTAGCACAATTTACTATTTTTCGTAGTTTTCCAGGTCTTGAACTTATGGAGCCGTTTTGAGGCCCTAAACGACATTTTTTGGGAAAACCACCGGCAATGATTATGATTTTTCCACTTAATTTTCATTGTTATTAGTTGTATTCCTTGGATATATATTTCTAACAAGGTATCGTGTGCGTCAAACAGAGATCGTATGCTAATGTTACAACCCCGGGAAGTTGATGTACCAACTTACCCCAACGGGACCACAATTCGGTGTTTCATCTCCTAGGATTAGATTTTTGGATGTTTAGGGTTTTCCATTGTTTCTCAATAATAAATATGCCTTCAAGCCTCATTGTAACATAGTTCAGAGGCATGTATCCGCCACATCTCTTCTTAGAGATAAGCTACCATCGCTTGAGCTAGTCTTATTTCCATTCTGTTTGTAAGCATATTTTAGTATCTAATATTAATGAAATGAAGTGTTATTTCTACTGCATCTCTATATTTATGGTTATATCTATAATTTGTTGCATTCCTGTTTAAATTCGGATCAAAAATGTTGCGTTGCAAGCCAGCAACAACTCCTTCGAAAGTTAGGTTGAAGTTATATGGACATGATCCCTCCAATTCAGTTGATGTTACTTTATACCATCAATTGGTTGGAAGTTTGACCTACTTAACTACAACTCAAATGGATATTTCATTTGTAGTCAGTATGGTATCAAGATTAATGGCAGAACCGAAGGAATTTTCTTGCAAAGAAACAAAGAGGATTTTAAGATATTTGCGTGGAACATTTGGTTATGGTTTGGTATACAGATCTACAGAAGATTACAAGTTGATTAGTTATACAAATTCAGATTGGGTTGGATTTATGGATGATAGGAAATCAACTTCAGGGTATTCATTCAGCATGGGTTAAGCAATAGTTTCTTGGAGTACTAATAAGCAACCTACAGTTTCTCTCTCCACAACAGAAGCAAATTATAAAGCAGCAACGACATCAACATGTGAAGCAGTTTGATTAATAATAATACTAGAAGATCTTTATGAGCAAAAAGAGCAACCCACTCAGTTGATATCTGACAATCAAAGTGTTATTCAAATGACCAAGAATCTAGTTTTTCATAATAAGACAAAGCATATTGATATTCAATATCAGTTTGTTTGAGATTTCGTTCAGCAAGGAGTGATCGAGATTGAGTACTGCAAAATAGATGAATAGGTAGTCGATATATTCACCAAAGCACTACCTAAGGAAAAGTTTTGCAAATTCAGAGATAATCTTGGAATATTACCAAATTATCATTATGGGGGAGAAATTTTAGAATAATGACTCATTTTTGAAGATGCTAATTTTTGTAATAGATGTATGGAGAAATTTGTGGATTGATGAGATATTTTTTGAGTGATTTTTGGAGTGATTGATGACAGATTTGTGGAGTGATTGATTAAGAGATTTATTGAGATAACATATTCCCTAAGACCTCTCTTCATTTGTAGATATATGAGATTGATAATAAAATTATTTGAGAGTTGTGTCATTGTTATTGAAATTTTTCTATGTTATTATGTTGATGATTCTTCAAATAGTGATAATTCAAACTATGGCTAATATCCCTACAAAATTAGCATGCCTATCTTCTCAAGAATTACATCTAGCATGGTTGCATATATCAATTTGTTTTAAAACCTAATGGCCCTTCTAGAAAAAGTGTTTTCTATATGTAAACCTATTCTCCAATTGACCAATCTTAAAATTTCATATTTCTCCATTATCACCAATCAACATATAAGTGTTCAATAAAATATCAATAAAGAAAGTGAGAAAGGCATGCAGAAATGACTCAAATTGGATCATCATGAAGCACTTTAATAACTCAAATGAGTTTGTCCATCTCCTCAAGGAATACATTGTGCCTATGAGAAGAGTTTTCTTCCAATTTAATATTGATATGGGCATCCTAATTAGTATGATCAAGTCCAAAATAAATTGTAATGCATCTGCTATGTGTGGATGTTGTTACAGGAAAAAACCTACATTGTTTTTTGTTGACGATGTTGGATGTCGACAATAGGGAAGGGGGTATCCCCGATATGAAGTCCCAATTAGGCCTCACACTATTTGGAGTAGGAGCCTCATCTGAGAAATTTACCCAATCACCATAATTGTAATCATAAAGATGTGCCTTGGTTTCAATACACAACATAAGAATCATACACACAACTTGAAGACATCAAGTGAATGAACTTTGTGAAATATAGATTGTAATGAATAAGAGGTCCTTTCATGTAAGTAGAAAAGAGAGTGAGCCTATAGAAGAAAATTAGTAGTACTATCCTAAAAGAGATACACACATATATGAAAGAATCATTAATTAACCTACAAAATAGTTCACAAGATAATAACGATCATGAAAGCAAATACAACACACATTCAATAAGATATATACTAAAGCTAATGAAATAGTTCATTGACCTTAGCATGTATGAAACAACATATACCACAAACATTAAAGAATAGTATTACAATATCCATGATACATGCATGAAAGTGTGCTGGCTCTGAGAGCTTTTGATGATTAAGTGAAAGTTCCAAGTACACAATACAATGATATGACACTAGCCCTAATAGTGGAACATGAAGTTACCACTTGCTTCTCCAAATAATGATATTCACTCTTATGCTAAGCTAGAGAATACAAGGCTCCAAATCCTAAGTTACAAGCCCTTTGCTTGAGTTATGAGGGTTTATTTATAACAAATGAGGTGGTATTTCACTTCCTCTTATGACCTTTGAGCTCCCTCATGACTCTTGAGCTTCTTTTGTCTTTATTCTACCTAATAACTCTTCATATTCCCTATGTGACTCTTGGACTTCCGCTTGCACTTAAATTTCTTATTATTTGGAAAATACAAAATCACATAAGATAAAATGTGGCTAGAGCCTAATAAGACAAAAATAATGCGTCATGCTTGAGCTTGAGGAAATTGTAGATCGACAACCTCAACATGTAGTTCTGATGTAACATATTGGTACCAAGCCTTGTATTTCGTTGTTATATTTTCAATATTTGATGGAATATGTGACTCATATCTAACTCTTCCCCCCATTTCATCTAGATAGATGGTTTTGGAACCAATTTTAATATTTTTCCACAATAAAAATAGCTTCATATTCAACTTGGAAGGACTAGCTACAAATTGTAGAACATTATCCTTTGTGACTTCTAAATCTTCCTTGATGGTTACCTATCTCATGTTGCTAAAGAATTCTTCTATCTCTTTCCTGACAACATTTCTCCCCTTTTTTTCTACAAATGCTCTGACAGAAGTTATCTTGTGTACTTTCACCAAGGATTCCAACCCATGATATATTCATGAGTAGGTGGATATGGTGTTGGACACATAAGTGATGAGTTATTTATTACCCTATATAAGCATCCTGATATCAGCTCTTTCGAACTCAGCATCCTACCTTGTCTTTCTCAACAACTATGATGGTGCATTTATATACTTAGTGCCCCATTTTTGGATCACATCAATGGCTGCATAAAATGTCTTTAAAAAATTTACATTCTCTCTTACCACTTTTGTGTTGTATGTAAGGGAACTACCACCTTATGTATTGTGATAATTTCCTTATATAGTTGTCAGATAGTGTCTTCCAATGACTAAATTTCCTCAATTATTGTTGCTTGTAGCTCCTTCCTATTAGAACTAGTGGATGACAACCTTTGATTCGTAGTGAGCAGACGATAAATCTATTTCCTTGCAGAAGTCAACGCCTTTTCCAGCTGCTCATTTTCTTTCATCAAGAACTTATTTTTTACTTTCGTAGATTTTGCAAAGGCTGCATTTGTTGTTGTGATTGTTCTCGGAATTGGTGGGCTCCAATATTGTAGCAATAATGCTACAACTCCTGGAGCTTCCTATCTCTAATTTTATCAACCCGGTAGTTCGTAACAAACTTGGAAGCGACGGTGCTGTATGCACAAGTACTAGCTCTTGTCGCAGCTGTCACTTGGTCAGCTGGCACAAGTCCGCTAGGGCTCAAGCCAACTTCTATATGTTCTCAAAAGAAGCTTTCTAAATGATGAACGAAGGCTATCTCAAGGGAAATTAACCTACTTTGCAAGAATGAACTGAAAGCCAACCAAACATGGAAACCCTAGTAAACCCTAATCTGACTAGTTTAATCTCTATGATGCCATGGTGGGAGTGCAAACTTCTAGAAATGATGCCATTACTTCTAGTGAGATGAGATGCATGAATTTAAACTACTTTCACTAAAGAGAACACATTTTTGTATTTTTGCTCAAGTGGGTGGAGTTATTGTGATTGTGCTTCTTACTAGGTCTTGACTGTGCAGGGGTAGTTCAAAGGGAGGAAGGCTTGGGAAAGGTCAGGAGGGCTCTGAGAGGTTCCAGGGGATCCATCACATCATTCCACAGAAGTCCACAACGTTCAGGTGCTTGGCAACCGTGTTTGCAGGCTTCTACAGGATGTCTGCAGGGGATCCTACAGGAAACTCTGGATTTCTACAGGAAGTCTGCTAACTTCTACAGGATGTCCTACAGTCGGAGTTTTGGGTAATGGAGGAGTGAAGGAACTGTATGGATGGATGGGTAAGATGAAAGAGGAGCTTGAGATGGCCTATGGACAGAGAGATGAGGTGGAGAGAGAGAGTGGATAGAGCTGGTTGGTCGATAGAAGGGTAGAGTAGTGGAAGGTCAAAAAGATTGAGCAACGTGGACAGTAGAAGGGTTGGAAGGAAAATGAGTTGAACAGAGGATGAGTAGGTGGCTTAGGCATGGTTCAGAAAGATAAGAACACGACGAAGTGGTGCTGCGCAGTGTAAATGAAACAAATCACCCTTATCTTGCATGTAAACGAAAGTTCACCAACCTATTCTAACTGTTTTATTAGGAATCAAAGAACAGCAATGTAAGTTGAAAGGAATTCCTGCATGATACTGAACCAAAGAGTCATTACTCAAGATAAAATCGCATGGACAATTCTTCAATCGAAAACATTACAACAATACTTGCATGCATATGTTAAAACAGTGTTTTTGGCAGTTGGCACGGTCTACACTTCCGGTCCCCAAACAGAGGTGAAAGTGAGCATGCATTCAACCTTTTTGGATTCAACTTAACTTCAATCTCCCTACGCTAATTCTGAACTAATGAAACAACTGCATTCATGAAACTAACCTACATAACCAAACCGAAACAGTCAACTCAGCAAACTGTATTTTTCAAGTGCAAGTAAAGGAAAGAAATGCAATGAAAAAAAACAAGTAACAATACAAAGGAAAGGAGGTCTATTGCTCTCAGGTTGGGCCCTAACCTGAGAGCTATAGCTCCCCTAAGAACTCAGAATCGAATCCAAATCTGACTGCCTTTTATTGAATAATCATGAGTCTAACAACATGCCAAAATTGGCTTACAAAGAGCAAAAACAGAGCTACAGCTCGTAATCCAAAATCTATAACAAAAGTTCAAGAGTCTCATCGAAGGCAATAGCCTTAATATTTATACATGATGAGGGCCAAGCTGGCCTCCTCAATTAGTGGAGCTTGGCTGTCCAACTGAAAGTAAACTGTTGTTCCTGTAGAATCCGTTGGCTGCCTTCTAGCTCGGTGGTGATAGTTGTTGGAGCTCGGAGTTGGGGTGGAGATCACGAGGGAGGTCATTCAAGGCTGTGGACAACCTCCCTATAAACCCGCAATGCCACCTTGGTTGTCTCCTTGTCTCCATTTGCGTGGTCTTTGCTCCATTTAATGCCAAAAAACCTGAAATCATCATGTATTAGCCACATAGGCATAATGACTGCCCTTCTTCCTACAAATAACACGAATATACTAAGAAATGATGCATAAGTGATAAAAAATGAAGGGTTGAGCAAGGTAAGTAGGCCAAATGAGCCCAAATTGTTACCAAAATTTGGGGCTCATCATCACCCCCCAGCTAAAATATTTTCTCATCCTTGAGCAATTTTGCTCCGGCTCCTTGTCCTTGGCCGGGAACTAGGCTCCGGAATACGCTCTTTCTTTCCTACTCTTGGTGGCTCTGCCTGTTCTGCCCTTGGTGGTGATGAGGGTGTCGCTCCTTCCCTCTTCTCTGTTTCCTTGACCTTGGGCTGAGCTTTTGAAGCCGATTGGTCCACCCTTCCTTTCCAAGTAGTTGTTTTTGGGCTCCCCCTCTCGTAGGTGACCGATATCTTCGAGGGGGACCTCTCACTGGGTGAAGTAGGGGCATCCCCTGTAGTGATTTGGCTGCTGGATGGAGGCTGTGGCCTGCCCGTCTTTATTCTCACACTTCTTCGAGCTTCAAAGTATAGAGGGGTCTCCCTCTTTCTCTTCTCCTTTGGCTTAGGAGGTGTGCTGAGGCCGGCCAGCACAGCTGCTGCCTCCCTTTCACGAATATCAGCTTTCTTCTCCTTGGGTTTCACTTTTTCAAGGCTTCCTGTAGAAGACCCTGTTTTAGTCAATTTCGGGCTTCCTGTAGAAGACCTTGTTTTAGTAATTTTCGGGCTTCCTGTAGAAGACCCTTTTTCAATAATTTTCGGGCTTCCCGTAGAAGCCGGTTTCGGCTTTCCTGTAGAAACAGGTGTCGCCGCCTTGGTTTGCTTCTCTGCATGGGTTTTGCTTTTTGACTTGGTTGCGGTCGCTGTCGAGGCACTCTTGCTGATGTGGACCTTCTCAGCCTTGTCCACTCTGCCTTGCAACCTTTTCTCTCTTGCTGTCAAGATGGGTGTGTCATCTTTCTCCTTGTCATCCTTTTTCTCTTGTTTCTTTTCTTTCTTTTTCTTCTACTCTGTGGTCAGGGTCTTTTGGCCTTTTTCTTTCTTTACTGCGGCCACTGACTCCTTCTCCTCGCTACTAGAAGAACCGAGTTCTTTGGTTAGCATCTTTATGTCCCCATCCTTTGTCAAATTTCTGAAGTCTTCCCATGAGAGAGGAACCTTGTATGTGTGGAGCGCATCCTCCACAAGGAGTTTGATCAATCCATGGTGGGCTACCTGGTCTGGTATGCCTTCTTTCAGCTTGGTTGCACACTCAATCAGAGACTGTAGTAGAAAGTAAGGGAGACTGAGTTTGTTTTCTACAGGTAGCTCCATCTGGTGCCATAATTCATTGAGTAACCAAAAGTGGTACCCTTATACAATGCTAAAACGGCCTTCGCAGGTGATGTACTTCATAATTTGCAGGCTCACTTCATTCCATTGTGGCAGTAAACTGGTTCTACGAACCCCATTTTTGTCTTCCGAGAATTCCTCCTCTGGTGGAAAGAATTCTTTCTTAGCTTGTTGGCTTAGTTTCCTTTCTTCTTTATCCCATGGTAATCCCATTGGGATCTCCGTAACTCGGCTGATGAATTGTGGGGTGAGTTTGAGGCTCAGACCCTTGAAGGTAACGGTGGCCAACGTTTTAGATTTTGGCCTCAGAGCTTGCAAAAACTCTTCTGCCACTTCGTCATCATAGCCCTACAATTTGTCACAGAAGGATATCCATTGTGCTCGTGTGAAGAGCTCCACCACCTCAGGATTTTCTCTTAACTTTGTTGAATCAGTGGGCTCCCTTCTGATGAACCCACCCGGCATTGTGAAAAACCTGCTGTGTTAGCTGGAGGTGGCAAGTGGGGAAGAAATTCGGTCTACTGGGACAAAGCGTAGGATTATGCCTCTGTCATGCACATAATTCACAAATCTTACCTCCTGCAAACCTTTAACACAGCTAATTACACAGACATCCTGTAGGACGACAGTTCATGCACGGCAGACAACAATTGCAACAATTTTTCTTCGACCAGACTGTAGACGACGATTCTGCCACCTTCAAAAACCAATTGCATGGAGAGTTCAGGCTTACCTTTTAATCCGCCACCTTTTGACATGAGGAACCCGACTTCCTGTAGAAACAGCTTTCCTGTAGGAGCAGCGCGCGATTTCCGGGGGATACTGCAGTGGGTCTGCGCTCTTGCTGTTTCTTCACAGGCGTTCCGATGGCTAAAGACTCGGAGTATCGAACTGCAGAGGGATCCGGATGATTACTCGAGTCGCAAACGGTGAATGATAAATGCATGAGGTTGATAATCTAGCCGATTAGATTTGAATCGGCGGAATCCGTGGCACGGGGGTGAGCTGTCCCTGTCAGACCATTGGGCGACGTCACACCATAATTCTTCTGCAAGTTTACTTACTGCCGCATCATTCCCCGCAGATCCACTGCGGCCATTCTTGTTAGAACTCGTTCCTCCCCGAGTGGACGGTTCTCACGTGTCCACTGCCCGTTTTTTCCACAGCCACCATTCACACATCCAGCTCGACCAGCTGACTAGTCGACGTGGCCAATCGATTGACCATACAACCGCTCAACCCATCCATTTCACACTTTGCAACCATTTTCAAAGTAAAATTCATGCAATTCGTCGGAAGAAAGGGTCGAGACACTTACCTGTGCGGCCGCAACACGATTGTTCAGGCTCTTGGAAGACGATGAGTGGATTTGGTTGCTGCTGCTTGATTTGCACAGGCCCGAAGGTTCACATTCATAGGCCGCTGACGATGGATTGGATGCTTCAGCTGCATGCGCCCGCGTTTTCCTTGTATATGGTGTGCACTCTAGCGGGCTTAACTGTTACGGGACTCCTACAGGATGTCCTGTAATAGTTTCTTCCTCCTCGGGTGCATGCTGCACGACGAAGGCAATGGCCCCACGATCACGCTCACAGAGCTCATGGATGGCTGGGATGGATATGGTATGACATCTCAGCGTTTTTTTTATTGCAAAAATTGCTTTTCTCTTGATAACTCACTGATCTGCTTTGATGGTGCAGGTAACTTGGTTGCATGTCGACAGGGACGGTAGAAAGAGGTGATAGCAATGTATAAGGGTGACAACAGTAGCTTGCATGCGTCCAAACCGACCCTTGGTCGTTAGATATCCTCATAAAATGAATTCTGGCCCTTCCCTAACTTCTACAGGAGGCTTCCTGTAGAAATACAGAACTTTCCTGTAGAAAAGTTGCGTTTCCTGTAGAAAAGTCTGCACCTTCCTGTAGAAAGTCTGCATCTTCTGCACCTTCCTGTAGAAAGTCTGCATCTTCCTATAGAAAGTCTGCATCTTCCTGTAGAAGACTCAAACCATGATGACATTGTGCACATACCTTGGAGGAACTGAATATTCTTGGAGGAGGTGTTGGTGAGGTCTCCTGGCAGCATGATAAGGATCTTTGGCTTTGCATTAAGACCTCCTCTTCTTCATAGAACACCTGCGACCTGCATGCATTATAAACTTGTTGTCCCTATCTTTTTGCTTATTGTTTTTTTTCTTTTTTTTTCTTTTTCTCTTTTTTTTGAAAGATAACAGGGGCGCCTCAATGAGGTTTTCACCCTTGCCATCTGCCTTAAGCACCTCAGAGAGGTTTTCACTCAAGGATCTTTTCAAATCTCTTTTTTTTTTTTTTTTTTTGAAAGACAATAGGGGCGCCTCAATGAGGTTTTCACCCCTACCACCTACCTTGGGAGCCTCAGAAAGGTTTTCACCCAAGGATCTTTATTATTTTTATATATTATTATTTTTTTTTTATTTTTTTTTAAATCTTTCAGGGTATGCCCAAAGCAGAGGCAGAACCCTTCTCTATGACCAACACTGAGTTCTCCATAGTTGTGATGAATTCTTGTCTTGAGAGAGGCTTCCTGTAGATCTTCAATCGATGCCCATTGACAAGCATGGGGATGGCCTCCTCATCAATGGTTCGAATAAGAACAGATCCATTGTCATTGCATTTTTCCACTGCATATGGTCCTAGCCATCTAGTTCTCAGCTTCCCCTTGAAATCTTTATATCTGGAGTCATACAACAAGGCCCAATCTCCCGGCTAGAATTTCTTGTCATGGAGATGTTGGTCATGCCACACCTTTCTCTGAAGTTGAACCACTTCTGAGTGAAAGAGGGCCTGCATCCGGTGCTCGTCCAGTCCATTCAACTGCAATAACCTTTCTTGTTGTGCATGGCTGAGATCTAGATCTAGCTGAGCTGCCATCCTCAAAGTGTTGTACTCGAACTCAATGGACAGCAAAGCTTTCTTCCCATAGACCAGCTCATAAGGTGTGAAGCCGGTGGTGGTCTTCCAGGTGGTGTTGTAAGCCCATGTGGCCTCAACCAGACGATCTGCCCAACCTTTCCTACTGCTGCTCACCACCTTAGTCAAAATCCCTTCCAATGCTCTGTTGGTGACTTCCACTTGCCCATTTGCCTGTGGATGATAGGGGGTGGAAGTCCTATGCTTGATCTTGTGGTGAACTAGCAGGTCTTCAATCAAGTTGGATGTGAACTGGCTCCCTTGATTGGTGACCAGCTCTCTTGGGTAGCCAAATTTGTAGAAGATATTTTCTCTTAAGAACTCGGCCACCTTCTCTTCTGTTGCTGCCTTGATTGCTTTAGTCTCTGCCCACTTTGTCAGGTAGTCAGTGCACACAATGATGTAAGACCTTTGCCTCGAAGGAGGGTTGATTGGATCCACAAAATCCATACCCCACTTCTCAAATGGCTCAAGAATCACTTGAGGTTGGAGAGGCATCTCATCCCTTGGAGTCGGTTTCCCCATTATTTGGCATCGGTCACATTGGCTGATATATCTTCTAACATCTTGATGAAGTGTGGGCCAGTAGTAGCATGCCTGCAGGATTTTGAAGGTAGTCCTCTTTGCTGCAAAATGTCCTCCACAAGGCCCATCATGACAGGTGAGGAGGATATCAAAGACTTCCTCCTCCCTTACACAACGCCTTAAGATCTGATCAGCGCCAAGCTTGAACAGATTGCCCCCGATCCAAGCAAATGAGGCACTTTTTCTGATGATTCTACTCTTCTCCCTTGAAGATAGGTGCGGAGGGAACTGTGCTTGTTATAGACATTTCTGTGCCTTACAGCATTGAGCATGAAATGTCCATAATCTAAGGGATCCAAAGTCCCTAAACATGTTGTTCCTACCCCTAGAGGAACAAGGCTAACAAACCACAGCAATTCACAGAAGTTCACCACCAGAAACTGCTCAAAAACAAGTCAATTCAGGATCATTTCAGTGGCTACACTAGTTGTTTGCGCTGAATGTCAAATCCAACACTGGCTACCTGCGTTGAATGTCAACTGGAACACTAGCTACCTGCGCTGAACGAGAGTGGACAAGTGGCAGGCTCATTTCTCAAGGTGTCAAAACCCAGGAAGCTTCCAAAATGACACTTGCCTCAGGGAATTCGACTGGTGATGAGTAAGAGGTTCCAAATCTCCAAGTGGAAGCAAGAACCTCCAAGTGGACTCAAGAACTGACAGAGGGAGAGGACACTAGTCAAATCTCAAGTTGACTCATCCTCTCTCCAAACATCTATATATGGATCTCTCCTCCATGAGATCTAGAGGCTGGAATTTTGTTATTGCAAAGAATTACTGTTGGTTTGAGACTGGAATCATTGGGTGCTTAATGCTTTGAAAGGGGTGAAGATAGGAATTCCATTTGCTGGGAACGAGATGCTGGATTGGAGCCCTCTCAGTTGTATCTCTTCCTGAACTTTTTTATTCATCAATAAAGCTATCTTGGTTTCTCCTATATGCTGATGTATTTTTGATGTATGAATGCATTAGTATGTTTAGTTTATTTCTAATCCTAAACTAGTTATGAATGTGAATATCTGTCTTTGTGTAATGTTCTTCTCTTGTCGCAAGTAGCTGTTCTCTTGTCGCAAGTAGCTTTTCTCTTGTGATCTTGCAAGAACTCGTTGAAGCTGGATAAGCAAGAAGGCAAGTAGCTGTGAACTCCCAAAGAGAAGAGAGACCGGATCGAGGGACAAACGGAAGACACCGGTAAGTCTATTGATCTCTCTTCTTTCACATTTCATAAAGGAAGAAACCAGAATAGTTGTACTCATTTGTTGCTAAGGCACTGTCACACCTTAGGTGGATAGGATCGTCCTGCATAGGTATTTTTCCCCACAACAAATTGGCGACTCCGCTGGGGAGATTTGTTTAGTCATTTTATTTGTGTTTCTATCATTGTTTGTTTCATAGACTTGATAGCAACAATCGAACTGCATCTTTCCCGGATGCAAAGTAGATAGTTGCTGCTTTGATCCAATTGTTGGACTTGTCTATGATCTGAACAATGGACTCACAAATGATTTGATGATCCTTTGTGATAGATCTTAGTACCCCTTCAAAGCATCCCTTTGATTACATCTTGCTTGTTGCTTTTATTTGGCCTAAAACAATGAATTAAATAGAAATCTGTGACCCAGAACCTGAGGGAAACGAGAGTTTCTCCTTCAGCGCAGACCCAGTGAAGGGATTTTGCATTTCAACGCAGGTCCCGTGAAGGCTACCTGCGCTGAATGTCAAAACCCCTGTGTTGAGGTTGCGCTGAACCAGTTTGCCCTTGTGCAGCTGGGGTTCTCTGCTCTGTTTTGCCTTGTTTTGATCTCTGATTTTTGCAGCCTGTAACGAGCATAGGTACCAGTCTGATAACTCCTTTTCTCTGCTTAGATTCCGCCTCCTTTTGTACAAAAAGACTGTGAGTGTTTTTATGTGTTTGTGGCGTCATTTACAGTTTTCCTTTACATGAGTGAAATAATCATCCTGTAGCCCTTGATTCAGATCTGTTGATTGTGATCTTAGAAGAGAGTTCATTGGCTGTTTGCAGATTGATTATACATCTACTCTTGCTTATTGGTTTGAGTTTGTCTCTTTTAAGTGTCGAAACAAGTATTCATTTCGAAAATCGTTAAGTGTTGTAATCTCTTCTACCCTCTCTGATTTCGAAAAAGTAAACTTGTTTGTATTGGTCGTTTAAAAGCAAATTCAAAGTTGTACAAAAAAGCTTTCTTTGTAGGCATCAATACTAAGAAGCGGAAAACAAACACCTGCATTGTGCATTTGCATTTTGATAGTTTGCATGTTGGATTTAGGAAAAGTGCATTAGAGTGTGCTGATTGCTCTTTGAGAAAAGATGGTGTCTTTCTTTTCCCTTAGTAGCTAGGATTTTCAAAGTTGAAAAGATATAAAGCTTGCTTATCATCTTTAGCTTGCATTTAGGAATTGTATCATACATCTCATGGTGAACCTTGAAAGTCAAACTTCTAAAAAGATCAACCTAAAATAAATTGAATGAACTTAACAACGCTTTGCAACATAACGCACAACATAGAGGTCTAGGCTAGAGACGTGTTCCGGCGTCGTTAAGCCTGGTGACTGTCGATCTCGTGGATGGTGGGTGATTCTTCCTGAGGGATGATAGCGCCAGTACAGATTGTGCTCCCACCTACCGTCGCGTATATATTGGGAGACCCCTATAGGCATAAAACCTTTATCCTTAGGAAGCCGTGTCGGCCGCCCTACTGATCGCAATGTACTGAACACAGCATTCAGGAAGATCGACCGCCCGTACCCTAAAAAGTATTCTGCGATTTTGCGAAAAGTTTGGCACACCCTCTGCCTAGAACTCCAGAGCAGTTCCTTTTGGCCTTTTTCAGACTCTATAACGGAAAAATTCCATCCGAGCATTTGTCACTTCGGGCTCGTTAAAACATCGAAGGAGACTAGAGTCATCTTTAGCTTTTTCTCGACTCTTTAAAAGTGAAAAAGCAAGTTGTATCTAAAAGCGTCTAAAAAATTCATTTAATTCGGAAACACACTTTCCCCTTTTGTATTTTGGTTGATCGAGTAATCCGCAATTGTGGAAGAAAGTCAATTGAAACCCCGTCGTTCGCGGAGGCTTACGAGTCAACCGTCTTTGTCTCCGGAATCGAAAACAGTACGGACAAAGCGAACTCGTTTAACCAGTTCGAAATCTCCTATCAAAGTTAGAACAAGTGTTCCAACAACATCTGAGATTCCGGTTACTCCAAACATTTCTGGAAACCCTGCCTCTATAGAAGAAGTTCAACAGCCACAGAGGGACAGTAACACTGATCCTAGTCTGGGAGCAAATCCTTGCGTTACTGAACCAGTTCCATCTGTAACCGGTTCAGAGAGTCTTGTTCCTCAAACCACTGTCGTTGTCGATTCAACCCCTTCTTCGGCACCAGAAATATTTTACGGACCTGACGGTCTTCCTCTTCCATCTGGTTTGATTGCGATAGAAGAAATTGTAGAGGATCCGCAAGCAAGTACTCCAACCCATTTTGGAGTCGGGGGTCACTCTATTTCCTTCATCAGAAGTTAGTCCACCACAAGTGGAAGTTCCTGTAGAATCGCTAGGCAATCTATTGGATAGACTCAAAATGTCTGAACAAGCGTCAACATCTAGGACTGTGTCGAATGACACAGCGACAGCAGAAGCCCCTGCCGTCACTCCGACAATGTTTGCCGACATACCATTTGTCCCGACTAGCTCGCAACCGCTAGAAGGAGTCCACCAAGGGAATATTTCGACAGTGTGGTCTGTTCTAGTTTGTTCATCCGGAATAATATCCGGCAACTCTTATGTTGAGACTCGCCAGATTGATCCTTTTGGAGGTCAATTTGGGAAATCCAGTCCACAAGGACAAACAATCCCCTTGAGTTCCGGATTGCTACCGTATGGGGGGCAGTATGCCCTTTCATTACCCCCTCCGGGAGGATATCCATACGAGAGTTCGCAACAGTATTCAGGTTATACTGGAATTACATCAAGTGGTTGGGTACCTATGCTACCTCAACAACCAAGGGTTGTATATTCTATGCAACAGTGTGTACCTATGTCGAACATCCCAACCACACCGGCTATTGTGACAGTGTCGCAAGTTCAAACGTTGCCTGTTGTATGTCAACCTCAGATTTCTCAGGTTGTAATGCAACAGCCCCTTGACCCTGTGACACAACCACAATCGCCAACTGGTGGAGCGACACAGGTCCAAACAGGTACAATTACCCCACACCTTGGTCCAACAGTTAGTATAGCACAACAGAACATGGCTTCACAACCATGGCTGGTGCAATACCAACAACCACAATTCCAGCAAGTGTACCAAGGTTCTGAGCAGCAGATCTTTGCGAACAGTGGACAACCGTATATTCAAAACGATCAAAACCAACCGCTTTACAGTGGTCAAATCCACCAACCGTATCAGTCATACCAACATCAATTACATTATACTGGTATGCAAAGGCCCACTGCTCAGGCGATCCCATCGTACCCTGGGTATGCTTCACCTAACCTGAATCAACAGTTACCATTCGTGGCAACTTTAGAGTTACCCGATCTACACCGGTTAACCAACGATCCGATTGCTTATGCCCCTTGGTGGCCAGCGATTCCTCACAAACTTCCATCTGACATTCCTAAATTCAATGGAAATCCAGGTGAAGACCCATCGAATCACGTGATGACTTTTCATCTATGGTGTTCATCAAACACCCTGAATGATGATTCGATAAGGCTTCGCCTTTTCCAGAGGACGTTAACGGGTCCAGCGGCAAAATGGTATATTGAATTACCTAGAGCCTCGTTCGACAATTTCAGCTCCCTAGCCACGACTTTCTTAACCCATTTTCAATTACCGATAAGGTATGAAACGGGAACCGAAATATTAACCAACTTCAAGCAAACAACGGCCACTCATATATCCAATCATATACATGAATGGCGTCATCACCGTAGGATGGTGAAAACATACGTTCCCGATCAGTTGTTAGCTGAATGGTTTATAAAGTCGTTACTTCCTGCTATAACAGAAGATGTGGCAAAGGGGGGAGTCGTAACAGAGGAGAAAGTTATTGCTCGTGCACAATATCTAGACTTAGTTTATACTCAGTCTGGCACGCTCTACGACAAAACACCTGACGCCCCTAGACCGGAATTCTCAATTCCTCCTCCTCCTAAATCAAATAGTGACTCTCATGTCGGCGATGGTGTGATTGGCACGGCAAACGCGAAATCGACAAAGGATTCGTCTAAGAAAGCCCGTAAGAATTCGGATCAAAATGCAAAAGATGAAATTCTTGCTTCGGAAGTAAATGCCGTATCGGCAGATAAAGGCAAAGAAACCAATCAACCAGGAAGCAAGAAGAAACAAAACAAAGGGAAGAAGAAGAAACAGGGTGAGTCATCACCCGGAAAAACTTCTTCAAACCCTCCTAGGAAAGGGAAACCAAAAAGTCCATGTCAAATATGTGATGAGGATCATTGGACAAGCGATTGTCCATACAAAGCTGATCTTAAGAGGTTCTTCAAAAGTTCGCAAACCTCAGCTGTGTTAACTGATCCGTTTCCCAATCCAGGTCAAAATCTGGTTGGTAGTGGAAATTCTTCCCCGTCGCAAGTGCTCATGTTGTCAGTTTCAAAATAGCAGAATGATGCTTTGATTTCGACAAAGAACAAAGATTACGGGAATCCGCAGTTGTCAAACGACAAAGGTAAAGATCAACCAAGTAGTTCGACAACAACTTCGACAGAAGTTGTACCACCCATCATTCCTGAATTAACAATAAAACCGCCAAAGGGAGTAGTACACAAGTCGACATTTAATCCTCGCGCCAGAGCGGCGCAGCATTATAACATAGTGGAAGATTTGGCCCAATCGCCATCCGCTATGTCGACTCTTGAAGTACTACAAAATTGCCCATCCCAAAGGCAGGCGTTGTTATCGGCTATTGGTGGGGTTGATCCTAAGGATTCCAATCTTGTATCCTTTGATCACAAAGGATACGATCCTCAGTTACCAGCTCAACTAGCTTTCCTTATTCGAGTGAAAGCCCTCAAAAAACTGTTCACCGAACAATTATTGATGAGGGGGCATCTACATGTATTATGTCGATGAGTTGCTGGAAAATTTTAGGATCTCCAACCTTGTCGCGATCTTCGACGACATTGAAAGCGTTCGACGGAAGGACATATACCCCGTGCGGTATCCTTAATAACTTGAAAGTTGAACTGGGAGGAAAAACAGTAGAAATAGATGTTGAAGTCATCGATGGAAATCTGGACTACAACATCCTACTGGGAAGACCGTGGATATATGCCATGGCAGCTGTAGTGTCGACTTATTTTAGAAAGATCGCATTCCCTTTACAAGGAGGGATTACGATCGTCGACCAACAAGACTTCCTCCCTAATGGTTCACAAGTTACAGGAAGCATTCCCATGATCCATGGAAGCAACCACTCACTTCAAGACATCGGAGTAGGCCTACTGAAAGACCCCACATTAATGGGAACTTTCACACTTCCACCTCCAGTCTATATAGGAGAAGTAGCGTTGGTAAGAGCCTGCAACATGATATCTTCCACGAAGACCTCAAAAGATGATGTCGACATGGATCATGCAATGGTTTTGCCTCCAAGCCCTATAGAAATATTGTAGCAATCAATGTTTCGGGCATGGGAGGCGAACCCAAGTCAACGCTCATCAAGCGTTTGGGTAGATAGGTCTAGAGAATATGGTACCCCGTTAGATCCTTGGTCGAAAGTACATGGGACTGACGAAGGAATCCTACAATCAATGTTGATTGAGGGGGCACCATGGAATGATTGCCACCATCGTTCCCTTCTTCCAGAATATGAAGAAGATACTCAGCATGACCTTTACCACCCTTCAGTTTTTGAATTCCTATCAAATACTGTAAATACGGTGGATTCCGAGCGAAACTTATCCAATATTGAAGAGACTATAGCCATAAATATCTCGACTAAGACAAATGTTGTAGAGAATATTTATGTCGGAAAAGGATGTTCTCCTTCAGAACTGGAAATATATAACGCTCTTTTTCGCGAGTTCAGAGATGTCTTTGCTTGGTCATATGATGAAATGCCAGGCATTGACTCGAGTATCGTTGAACATGAAATTAAAATGTATCCTGATGTCAAACCAGTAAGACAACGGCTTCGGCAGGTGCACCCCAAGAAAGTCGCTGCCATTAAGGCAGAAGTTGAAAAACTTCTCCATGCTGGCTTCATCTACCCGGTTCCTCTAACCGATTAGGTATCGAATATTGTCCCTGTTATGAAGAAACAAGGGACAATTAGAGTGTGTGTCGATTATAGGGATGTAAACCAAGCTTGTCCGAAAGACAACTACCCTACACCCTTCATCAACCAGATAATTGATGAATGCGCCGGATGTGAAATCTTTTCATTCATGGATGGATTTTCCGGGTATAATCAAATAAATATCCGCCCACATGACCATTCAAAGACTGCATTCATCTGTCCGTGGGGCACATTCGCTTATCGAAAATTACCCTTTGGTTTAAAGAACGCAGGGGCGACGTTTCAGAGGGCAATGAATTATGCCTTCCATGACATCAAGAACATCGTTCAACCTTATCTCGACGACCTTCCGGCTCATTCGCGAAAGCGGACTGATCATCCGCAGCATTTAAGAGCGATATTTCTACGTTGCCGACACTACAAGATAAGACTCAATCCGCACAAATGTGTGTTTTGCGTCGGTTCTGGTCATTTACTTGGCTTTGTAGTCTCTAAGGATGGGATTCGGCTCGACCCTTGCAAGGTTCAGGCAATCATTAATTTGCCTCCACCTTCAAATTTGCTTCAGATTCAGAAACTCCAAGGGAAAGAAAACTTTCTGAGGAGGTTCATTCCAAATTACGCAGAACTTGCTAAAGGTTATACTCGTCTTTTGAAAAAGGATGTACCTTTTGTCTGGGATCAGGTGGCGCAAGCTTCCTTTGATGCTCTGAAAGATTCTCTAGTAAAAGCATCATTAATGTATGCCCCAGACTATCAAATAGATTTTAACCTATATCTGGCTGCAGCAGATACGACCATTGCGATGGTTTTAGTTCAAGAAGTCGATGGAATTGAACATCCTATATATTATTTAAGTAAAAACTTGAATGATACAGAAAGCAAATATTCTTATGTTGAAAAGCTAGCACTCGCTGCTGTTCAAGCGATACAAATATTTCGACATTATGTCCTCTTTCGGAAAACTACCATTCTATCAGATTGCAACCCCATGACTTATATATTGTCGCGACAGTTGCTGGGGGGCAATTATTCAAAATGGATAGCGATCCTTCAAGAGTTTGATCTGGAATTCGTAAAATCCAAATCAAAGAAAGCTTTAGTTTTCGCAGAATTATTGTGCGATCTCCCATCGTCGTCCAACGATGAAACATCAGAAGAGTCAATCGTGGACGAAAGTTTGTTTCTGATATCTGCAAGCAATGAGTGGTATGGAGATATAATAATTTATCTCCAAACCCAAAAATTCAGGCCTGACACCTCTCACTCAGAACAAAAACGTATACGATACCAAGCGAAAGACTACATGATCGTCGGTGATACGCTTTACCGTCGTGGTATCGATACAGTTCTGAGGAGATGCCTCACCCATGAAGAGGCCGAAAAAGCCCTGAATGAGTGTCATTCAGGTGCGTGTGGGGGGCATCAATCTGGGTATGCTACAGTACAGAAAATCTTACGAGCAGGATACTTCTGGCCAACCATGTTCAAAGATTGCATAACCGCAGTCAGAAGTTGCCATGCTTGTCAAATTTTCAATAGCAAAACCAGAAGACCACCCGCACCTTTACAGCCAATAGTTGCTGTTGGGCCTTTCGCCAAATGGGGCATCGATTTCATGACATGTAACCCCACCTCGACCGGGGGGCATGGGTATATTATAGTCGTTGTTGACTATTTTACCAAATGGGCCGAGGCGGTGCCTACATTAGATAACACTAGTGAAACAGCTGCCCTTTTCTTTTTCAATCATGTAGTCGCCAGGTTCGGCGTACCACAGGCCATAGTTACAGATCATGGGTCGCATTTTCGCAATCACATGATGGTTGAATTAGCTGCCAAGCTAGGGCTATCTCACGACAGCTCTACCCCATATTATCCGCAAGCCAACGGACAAGTTGAAGCAATCAACAAGGTCCTGAAGCGTATGTTACAAAGGATGATCGGGGTTCACAAAAGAAGGTGGCACCTAATCCTGTACTCAGCCTTGTGGGCTTACCGAACATCGGTAAAGAACGCGACCGGGTTCACACCTTTCCAACTGGTGTATGGCCTGGAAGCAGTCTTGCCAATCTAGTGTGAAATCTCGTCGCTTAAACTCGCAATTGATCTCCTCCCCGGAACTTCGGAAGAAGAGGCCCGTTTCTTGGAATTAATCCAATTGGATGAAACCCATCATGATGCCGCTTTGGCTAACGAAGCTGATAAGAAATGAGTCAAGGCGCAGTTCGACAAAAATGTCAAACCCCGTGTCTTCTCAGAAGGTGACTTGGTCTTGCTTTATGACCAAGAATCCGATAAATTGGGAGCAGGTAAATTTAATTCTTTATGGATGGGCCCCTATATTGTTAAACGAGTGTTAGCAAAAGGAGCCTACGAGTTAATGGATTATGATGGAATTCCACTGGCGCAACCCCGTAATGGGTTGTACCTCAAGCGTTACTATGCTTAAATAGTAACCTGTATGCTTTTGTTGTATTTTGTTTTCGCTAAAGTATTTGTTTTGGTCGAGTAATCCACCTTTTTACACTTATTGCAGATGTCAAACCTTCTGGAGACATGTGTTGGATATGCCGACGGAGCGATTCGTAGTTCGCGGAACCTATCCTCCGCAGCCTCGGCCATTTTTGATCCAAGCGGCGAGTTGGTAAGTTTCAGAGGTGTATGTATTGGGAAATCAACGAATAACATCGCTGAGTATAGCGTGTTGATAGAACTACTCTCTGATGCCATCACCCATGGTATACGCTGACTAATCGTCAGGCTAGACTCACAACTCGTAATACTACAACTCAATGGTATATATTCCGTTCGCAATCCAGCTATTTATCGCATGTTCCTAAGGGTTAAGATTTTGGAAAGACAATTTGATTCAATTCAATACCAGCATATTTCCAGAAACTTAAACACATTAACCGACTCATTAGAAAACTATGTGTTAGATAGACATTTGCGACATTTATAAAAAGAGACACATCATCAATGTTGTACATATGGATTATATAACTCAACCAGAATAAAACTCGAAAATCAAAATATATATATAAGTTGTTTATCGTTCATACATAATGTTCTGTAACCAAGACAAAATCGGTCGCATGACCTAAAAACTCAAAAATGCTAGGGGGCACCCTAGTCTAGTGATGCTCATGAGGCACGTCACGGCCTATGCAATCATGCGCAAGAGACGAGTCCATTGTCTAGGCACACTAGTAGTATGCCGCTGCAACTGTAAAGGTAACTCATCAATCCTCACATCGGGAATGCCGAGAGTAAGGCTCTCAACCTGCTCCTGCACAGCTGTAAGGGTCTCGACTACGTCAAGGTCACGGAGAATAACTCTCCCAGCAGTCTCCCCTGCTGGGGCAGCAACTGGCGCTCTCGGGCGAACTGCTGAACGAACAGGACCAACATCTGCATGCACACATGAGTTTGATTAAAGTCTTGATAGAATAAAGCACAAGGACATTTTAAATAAGAACATTAAACAGTAATATGGTCGAAGATTTTACCAATAGCGCCCCACTGTTCGCCATCCGGCAGTACCAAGTCCGGATCACCTCGGAAATCCATACCAACATATGGATACTCGGAATAGACCATCTCTTGGCGCTCGAACCACCTGAAGAAGGTATCAGTGAAAGAAATCTGAGATTGACCAGCATGCCTAGACATGTGATCAACCCATCTCTGCATGCGTGGCTCGGTAGGAGAAGGCAAGTCGAGTGCAATATACTGAGGCTGCATCAATGGTATTTTCTCCAAGGCAAAGGCAGTCAGAATAGAACCAAATCCAAAGTTCTTCAGCTTCCCATCCTTTACCTTGTTCAACTGAATTTTCATCTGAAGAAGTACTGCATCACACCAGTTGAATACTTTCGGTTGGAGACACTCCAAGGCGTGCTGCACATAAGATCTGTTGGCAACATGAAGAGATGCGCTACCGGCCATCCTACCAATAGTATACAGAATGGACCTGAGAGACCTGTCAGTAATATCACGGATAACAACCTTGCCGTCTCTACTCGGCTGGGATCCTTCCCTGCAATACTAGTGGACATAATCTCTCACGGAGTCATTCCCTCGGGCCGAACCTGACAAAGAAATGGGGGCACCCCGCCTCGACAAACCAGTCAAGAAGTAAATGTATACCACGGTCAAAGGGATGGATTTGCTCCTGATCTGAAATACTTGGTTAATAGGATCCCAAGCATCAAGCATATAGTGCAGTAAAGAGATCTGTGCTCTCATACTAGAGATACGGAAGAACTTCAGCAGGCCACAGTTCCGCAGCGCATTCACCGTGACAGGGTCATGGAGGGCAATCATGTCCTCTTCTTCATGTTCTCGTTCTCGCCATGTGAGGGTCATTTTGCTCAAAAGTCCCTGCAAAACAAACAAGAGAAACAGTAAGATCCTGGATTTGATGAGAAACTGGCAAAATTTTCATCAAAAACTGTGCAACAGAACTGTTTTCTATGCTCAACGCAACTGGCTAGTGTCCCACCTGCGTTGAAGGTCAAACTGCCTTCATGCAGCTTGACATTCAACGCAAGTTTCGAATGGACTGCCTGCGCTGATGGCAGAGCGCCCTAGAAAAACCCCAGGGGCTCATGGGAACAGGAAAACAAGCACAGAATGGAAAAAGGAAACCATGAAAAGAAAGAGCTAGAGTTTAGCTCCTACCTGGTCCAGACGGCGCCGAAAACCGTCCGCAGAATCTCCCGGAATCAGTTGGTTAAAATCAAGGGGGAAGAGGCACCTCCAAAGCTCCAACAAACCAAGTTCAAATGAAATGGTAACATGAGAGGTAAAAACACCTTTTAATTGCTTTTTACGTAGTTCAAAGCGAAATATTAGGGTTCTAATCTCATTTTCATGCAAATGTTATTCATTTCTAACTAGTTTGATGCAGCAATTGAGGATACAGTACTATCTTTGAAAAGGGCAAAGCTAGTGATGGTAAAAATCAAAAATTTGACCATATAATATCGAGCAGTTTTAGCACACAGTTCATGCTCGTTAAAAAATAAACGCAAGATCCGAGCAGTTTTAGCACATAGTTCATGCTCGTTAAAAAATAAACATAAGGTCGAGCAAATGTTTCCACCCGCGTTTAAGCTCGTTAAAAAATGAACTATCCCGGTAAATAACCACTGTGAATGTAATATCATCAACCATTAAAGCCTTGGTCGTGTTTGCACCGTCACCTCCACTTTTCATTTGGCCGATCATTCACCTCCATATGATTGTTTACCCATTTTGAGGAACAGCTGCAAAGAGTGATTTCACCTAGCCATCCTTGTGACACTGCCGTGATTGGAAAATTCCAACCTATACCTGGAATCAGCTGCTAACCCTGTTTATCACTCGTTCCTCAAAAGACGAGTCTTCTTTAAGCTCTTTTCAACTGACTCGTAAAATATGAAAAGATTGCCGAGTCCTTGGCCTTCCAGCTCGCTAAAAGGACAGGAAGAGCTATCCCTACTCTAGATTTTAATATTTTTGGACCTGAGGGATTATTGCACAAAAAGATCGAGCGCTTGTTTTGTTCGGCTCGTTAAAACTATCGAAAACTCATCCCTTCTGTATTGTTTTATACTTTTTCGGACTTGAGGGATTAGATGACGAAAAAGGACTTTTGGAGTTAACTTTATGTACCTTTTCAGATTCTCTAAAAATGAAAAGGACCGAGTTATCCTTGTCGTTAGACTCGTTAAAATCATTAAATAGCGACAAACTTGTCTTTAGACGAGAACGAGTTTCACTATCGCTAGGCTCGTTAAAACATAGCGATGGGCTTGCCCGAAGGGTAGGTTATAGAACAAGCATATGTTATCCTCCTCAAGCTTGACAAAAATAAAGAGGTACTGGTCAGCAATGACTGGGGAAAATTTTGGGAGAAACTAAAGAAAACTTTGATGGTAGCACGTCGCTCTTGAACATGACACTTTTCCTCCGTACCACAATTGGGTTGGGTTGTTTCATTCACCGGTCACATCCATGGTCTCGCCATATCATCCATATTTGGGGTAATGCTACCAATCCATCGCATCAGTGTCGCCATATGTTCAAGAGAAGTCGTTCAGAAAAGTCAACCGTGTCCCATCAGCTGCCATACATTATCCTTCATCCTTTCATGACCGCCACCCTGAATCATATGTCACAGATCGTTTTCACCTCCATTAAAATCATTAGCTCCGTTCCGTGTCACTGATGTGGGATTCATCAAGGCCCTCCTTTGACGGATCGCTTCTTGTCGACATCAGCTCATTATCCAAGAAGTTGATCTAGGAACAACCCCTTCAGTACTTTGAAGCTTGCATGCCACAATGGCAAGTTTCTCACTTCCGGCGACAGGTATACATCAATGACCTTCGACCGAAAGATTTTGCGTGGTGTTCGACGTCAAGTCCTTTATTCACACCACGTGAATTGTACTGCAGTACCTTGAGGGTCATTATCATTATCGGTGATTCCTCTCGCGCTTGTTAACGGTTTACATCATTGACCGGTAATCAAGCGATGTCTTTCCATGTTCGACTTCATAACATTTCTCACATGGATCGACTTGTACTTAGAGTGAAGATCGAACGAGTTTGAAGACCCCGGATCTAGTTTCATCCATCCGGGCTGCAATATATATTCAGGAAAGATAAAGACATTGACATGTACATCATTGCAGCAGATAATCATCCTACTCAAAGGATGATAATTTCATCAAAATTATCAGTCTACCATCAGACGATTGTCTGTTCTATGTACAGAAAAATGAATTTATAAAGTTGAGCATGGGAATGCCCGCCTCAGCTAGATCATGAAAGCAGTATGAAAAATAATGTATTGTATTGTATCTTATTACAGGTCTCCTCTCAGCATTGGATGAACTTCGGATCCCCTTGATAAAGCATTTTGCCCGATAAATAGCCTCATACTTTAGGGGGCAACTGTTATAGACATTTTTGTGCCTTATAGCATTGAGCATGAAATGTCCATAATCTAAGGGATCCAAAGTCCCTAAACATGTTGTTCCTACCCCTAGAGGTACAAGGCTAACAAACCACAGCAATTCACAGAAGTTCTCCACCAGAAACTGCTCAAAAACAAGTCAATTCAGGATCATTTCAGTGGCTACACTAGTTGTTTGCGCTGAATGTCAAAGCCAACACTGGCTACCTGCGTTGAATGTCAACTGGAACACTAGCTACCTGCGCTGAACAAGAGTGGACAAGTGGCAGGCTCATTTCTCAAGGTGTCAAAACCCAGGAAGCTTCCAAAACGAAACTTGCCTCAGGGAATTCGACTAGTGATGAGTAAGAGGTTCCAAATCTCCAAGTGGAAGCAAGAACCTCCAAGTGGACTCAAGAACTGACAGAGGGAGAGGACACTAGTCAGATCTCAAGCTGACTCATCCTCTCTCCAAACATCTATATATGGATCTCTCCTCCATGAGATCTAGAGGCTGGAATTTTGTTATTGCAAAGAATTGTTGTTGGTTTGAGACTGGAATCATTGGGTGCTTAATGCTTTGAAAGGGGTGAAGATAGGAATTCCATTTGCTGGGAAGGAGATGCTGGATTGGAGCCCTCTCGGTTGTATCTCTTCCTGAACTTTGTTATTCATCAATAAAGCTATCTTGGTTTCTCCTATATGCTGATGTATTTTTTATGTATGAATGCATTAGTATGTTTAGTTTATTTCTAATCCTAAACTAGTTATGAATGTGAATATGTCTTTATGTAATGTTCTTCTCTTGTCGCAAGTAGTTGTTCTCTTGTCGCAAGTAGCTGTTCTCTTGTGATCTTGCAGGAACCCGTTGAAGCTGGATAAGCAAGAATGCAAGTAGCTGTGAACTCCCAAAGAGAAGAAAGACCGGATCGAGGGACAAACGGAAGACACCGGTAAGTCTATTGATCTCTCTTCTTTCACATTTCATAAAGGAAGAAACCAGAATAGCTGTACTCGTTTGTTGCTAAGGCACTGTCACACCTTAGGTGGATAGGATCGTCCTGCATAGGCATTTTTCCCCACAACAGTGCTGAAACAAGGTAGTTTGCTATATCAGCAAACCATGGAGAGAGTACTGAGATAGCAAACAGATGTTCATCGGGCATCTGGTCATCCACTGTTCCATCCTCATCTGCAGACAAATCCAATCTAGATAAAAAGTCAGCAACAACATTTTCTTTACCTGGTTTGTCAATAATGGTCAAATCAAACTGCTGCAACAAAAGTAACCATCTAATAATACGAGCATTCACATCTGGTTTATTCATTAAATATCTAATTGCAGCATGATCCGTATGTACAAAGGTTTGATAGCTAGTAATATAATGTCGGAACTTGTTCAGTGCATGGACCACAACCAAGAACTCTTTCTCGGTTACAGTGTAATTCAGTTCGGCTTTGGACAAGTTTTTGCTAACAAAGTAAATGGCATATGGAAGTTTTTGTTCAACTTGTCCTAAAGCTGCCCCTATGGCTTTGTTTGAGGCATAAGTGTGGATGTGGAAAGGTAGGGCCTAGTTTGGGCCTCTCAAGATTGGGGCTGACACCAACTTGTCCTTTAATTCATTCAAGGCCCTCTGACAATCGTCAGTCCATTTAAACTCCACATCTTTTGCCAATAGACCAAACAATGGCGAGGCTAGCTTGCTGAAGTCTTTAATGAATCTCCGGCAATGCCCTGCTAATCCTAAGAAACTCCGGACATCCCTTACCTTTTGGGGAGGTGGAACCTTCTTGATGAGAGCAATTTTGTTAGGATCCACTTGTAACCCTTGGCAAGACATGGTATGGCCTAGCACAGTCCCTTCAGTCATCAGGAATTCACATTTTTCAGGGCTAAGGGACAGGTTCATCTCAATACATTTGGTTAGGACCTTCCCAGATTGGACAATGCTTCCTGGAAGTTGGACCCATAAGGAGTGAAGTCATCCATATAGATTTCCACCGCATCATGGACCAACTCTGAGAAGATGCTCAAGACAGCTCTCTGGAAGGTAGCAGGAGCATTGCATAGCCCAAATGGAAGAACTCGGTAGGCAAAGGTACCCCAAGGACTAGTGAAGGTGGTCTTATCTTGGTCTTCCAAGCTGATTTGGATTTGGCTGTACCCGCTAAACCCATCCAGGAAAGAGAAGAACTTCTTTCCTGCCAGTCCATCCAACACTTGATCTATGAAAGGTAGAGGGAAATGGTCTTTCTTGGTAGCTTTGTTCAGTTCTCAGTAGTCCACACAGATTCTCCACTTCCCATTTTTCTTGGGAACCAACACCAGAGGGGACACCCATTCACTATTTGAGATGGGGTAAATGAATCCGGCATCCAACAGTTTTTGCAATTCTTCCTTGACAATGTCCTTAAGGGTTGGATTCATTCTCCTCTGAGGTTTCCTAACCGGTTTACAACCCTTTTTGATGTATATGTGATGGGTACAGACCGAGGGATGGACTCCTTTCATCTCCTTATAGCTCCAAGCAATAGCATCTAGGTGACTGGCCAACAGGCTACACAGCTCCTTTTCCTGGGAAGGAGATAGGGAGGAGCTGATCTTTAACGTTCTCTCAGGGTTGAACTCCACATTCTTGACTCTGGGAGTAACAGGGTTGGTGGTACAAAGGTCCACTAAGGTGCTGGCTTGGGCGTCCTCCACCAATTTCTCTAAGGATAGTGCACTGGAAGGTGGATTCTGGATCAAAGTCTCAATCAAGTCATCCTCGGTTGGGGGGTCTCTTCTAGTGGTATCTAGGGTGCACAAAGGTGCTGAGTACACCTCATCCTCTTCTCCTTCCTCCAACCACAGTGGTAAGTCATGCTCTAAGGAGGGTTGGGTAGGAGGATATAGGACTAGTTGCTTGGACATAGGACCGTTTTTGATGGTCATGTTTCCTGCACGACAACTGATCTAAGCATCTGCAGTGGCTAACCAAGGCCTTCCCAAAATGAGAGGATATCCAGTAAGCTTTGCCTTGGGTTGCAGAACCAAGAAATCTGCAGGGTATTCCCAAGAGTCGACAGAGACCAAGACATCCTCCACAATCCCTTCAGGAGTCACAGTGGAGCGATCTGCTAGTTGCAGTACTGTCGAGGTCTTCCTCAAGGAACCCTGAAGATTGAGTTTGAGCATGGTATCCCTGGTCATCACATTAATGGCAGCCCCCAGATCAATCAAGGTGTGAGGTATGATGGTGCCATTGATGTGGACATCTACTACAGGACTCCCAGGATCTAGGTACTTTGGGCAGATGACTTGCCCTAACATAAGGTCAGACAGTTGTCCTAAGACATTGATGGTTGAAGCATCTCTCTTTCACCTGCCTGGGTGTTTAAAACACTTTTCCTTAACCAGTTTGTTGTATATTGGCACATCCTTGATGGCTTGGAGAAGTGGTATTTTCACACACAACTGCTTGAGCTCTCCCAGGAGCTCATCCTCCTCTGGGTTGGGTTGTGTGGTGCCTGTTAGTCTCTCAGGAAAGGGTGGAATAGCCTTTGGTTCACTTTCCTGTTTATCCTCCTCGTCCTCTGGGGGAGGAGGTTGGCGATCTGGAAGAGTCTTTCCAGATCGAAGATTGATCTCCTAGATCTCCACAGCATAGGTAGGACATGATGTTTCCCCAGTGTATACCTGTTGGGCCTGTCTATTGTTGGGGTTCGGGTTCGGTTGAGCAGGCATTTGAGGTTGCCTAGGAGGAGCAGGAGGTAATGGCTGAGGTTGAACTGGTGGTGGAGGCAAAATGGTGGGAGGAGTGTTGTATTGGGGCCTCCACCCCGACTGAGGTGCATTCCACTGAGGCTGTGACTGGGCATGTGGATGATATGAATGAGTAGTGGGCTGAGTAGGGTACTGAGGTGGATAAGACCATGGAGGAGGCATAGACCAGGAAAGATGAGCAGGGGGACCCCAGGAAGGCATAGGAGTCGATTGGTTGGGGCTGTAATAAGCTTGAGGTGCCCCTTGCATCCCCTGCTGGTAAGGTCTAGGTCCTTGTGGCCTCCTTTGGTTGAGGTAATAGAGAGGTTCAGTGGGAGCTTCTGTCCCTTGGTACATAGCTTTAAACCCAGGTAAGTTTGGACATTGATTTGTGGGATGGTCTTCCTCACAAACGAAGCACACTTCAACTGAATGCAATGGGCATTCGTTCTTAGGGTGTCTCCTTGTACATCTAGGGCAGAAGATAGCCAAGGCCCTCTCAGCTTCTTCCTTCTTCTGCTGGATCTTGAATGTGTCCAGTTGCATGGCGATGGTCTGTCTCACCTCACTCTTAAGATCTTCTAATTGATTTGAAAACTCATGCTTGGAGAAAGGAATACCAGCTGAGAGAGGGTTGCCTCTACCTCGTTTCCGGGCTGCCCTAGAGTGGTTTCTGAACACAGTCTTGATGTCCTCATAAGGCAGCTGGTAAATATCTCCCCCAACTAACATGTGAAGGGTATCTAAAAGGTCTTCAGGGACTCCTCGGAGCAGGACCAACTTGAGGGATTCAGGGTCAAGTGTGCACCTAGCCCGCTTATAGCTAAGTTGGAACCTCTCCTCATAATCCTCTAAGGACTCATCATTTCCCATGGTCATCCAAAAGATTTCTCCCTTGGTTTCCTTGGACCTACAGTAGTCCCGGTACTTGGTATTGAAAGCTTACTGCATCTGAGCCCAAGTGGTGATACTATTCCTAGGTAAGCCCATGAACCAGCGTAATTCTGCATCCTTAAGAGTGGAAGGGAAGAGTTTCAGCTTCTACTCATCTTCAGTATAGTCATAGGTTCTACAAAGGACAGCAAACTCAAACCGGAAGGTATCAGGATCTTCAGTAGTCAGTCCATGGAAGTGAGGCAGAGCAGAGGGGCTAATGTTTTTCATTTTCATGTCTCCATTGGTTTCTCGGATGGGGAAGGCACCTTCTATTCTCTCATCTTCTCTTCTATTGTCATCCATGGCTTCAGATGGGATGGTCTCTAATTCTTCTTCTGCTATAGGATCTTCGTATATCTCAGGACGTTCACCTATAGGTTCTTCTGGATCACTGTCACCGAAGAAGAGAGAAGGGTGACTCAGTGATGTGGTGGGGGTGTTGGGTAGGAATTTGCCTGTTTTATCTCGGTTCCTACGAGGCATGAAATGGAAAGACTTTTTGATTGCTTTTGTTTTTTTCTCTGGTACCTGCAAAACTGAAACAGATTGATCTACAACTAACTATCTTGCTGAAATAAAAATGCAGAATTGAGATGAAAGCAGGAAAGGACTAATCTACTTTGCTCAAATGAAATTGCAGGAATGGAAATGCTAGTCTACGCTTGCAGAATTGAAAGGCTAATCTATGCTTGCAAAATTTAAATTGTGGAATTGAAATGCTAATCTATGAAAGCAGGAAATGTCTATGCTACTTTTGCAGAATGGAAATGAAATGAACTACTTGGCAGAAGGCGAGAGTAAGAAAATAGAAGAAAAGCAACAATTACTAATACTCTAACACTTCCCCAGTAACAGCGCCAAAAAGATGGTGGGCTCCAGTATTGTAGCAATAATGCTACAACTCCTAGAGCTTCCTATCTATAATTTTATCAACCCGGTAGTTCGTAACAAACTTGGAAGCGACGGTGCTGTATGCACAAGTACTAGCTCTTGTCGCAGTTGTCACTTGGTCAGCTGGCACAAGTCCGCTAGGGCTCAAGCCAACTTCTATATGTTCTCAGAAGAAGCTTTCTAAATGATGAACGAAGGCTATCTCAAGGGAAATTAACCTACTTTGCAAGAATGAACTGAAAGCCAACCAAACATGGAAACCCTAGTAAACCCTAATCAGACTAGTTTAATCTCTATGATGCCATGGTGGGAGTGCAAACTTCTAGAAATGATGCCATTACTTCTAGTGAGATGAGATGCATGAATTTAAACTACTTTCATTGAAGAGAACACATTTTTGTATTTTTGCTCAAGTGGGTGGAGTTATTGTGATTGTGCTTCTTACTAGGTCTTGACTGTGCAGGGGTAGTTCAAAGGGAGGAAGGCTTGGGAAAGGTCAGGAGGGCTCTGAGAGGTTCCAGGGGATCCATCACATCATTCCACAGAAGTCCACAACGTTCAGGTGCTTGGCAACCGTGTTTGCAGGCTTCTACAGGATGTCTGCAGGGGATCCTACAGGAAACTCGGGATTTCTACAGGAAGTCTGCTAACTTCTACAGGATGTCCTACAGTCGGAGTTTTGGGTAATGGAGGAGTGAAGGAACTGTATGGATGGATGGGTAAGATGAAAGAGGAGCTTGAGATGGCCTATGGACAGAGAGATGAGGTGGAGAGAGAGAGTGGATAGAGCTGGTTGGTCGATAGAAGGGTAGAGTAGTGGAAGGTCAAAAAGATTGAGCAACGTGGACAGTAGAAGGGTTGGAAGGCAAATGAGCTGAACAGAGGATGAGTAGGTGGCTTAGGCACGGTTCAGAAAGATAAGAACACGATGAAGTGGTGTTGCGCAGTGTAAATGAAACAAATCACCCTTATCTTGCATGTAAACGAAAGTTCACCAACCTATTCTAACTGTTTTATTAGGAATCAAAGAACAGCAATGTAAGTTGAAAGGAATTCGTGCATGATACTGAACCAAAGAGTCATTACTCAAGATAAAATCGCATGGACAATTCTTCAATCGAAAACATTACAACAATGCTTGCATGCATATGTTAAAACAGTGTTTTTGGCAGTTGGCACAGTCTACACTTCCGGTCCCCAAACAGAGGTGAAAGTGAGCATGCATTCAACCTTTTTGGACTCAACTTAACTTCAATATCCCTACGCTAATTCTGAACTAATGAAACAACTGCATTCATGAAACTAACCTACATAACCAAACCGAAACAGTCAACTCAGCAAACTGTATTTTTCAAGTGCAAGTAAAGGAAAGAAATGTAATGAAAAAAAACAAGTAACAATACAAAGGAAAGGAGGTCTATTTCTCTCAGGTTGGGCCCTAACCTGAGAGCTATAGCTCCCCTAAGAACTCAGAATCGAATCCAAATCTGACTGCCTTTTATTGAATAATCATGAGTCTAACAACATGCCAAAATTGGCTTACAAAGGGAAAAAACAGAGCTACAGCTCGTAATCCAAAATCTATAACAAAAGTTCAAGAGTCTCATCGAAGGCAATAGCCTTAATATTTATACATGATGAGGGCCAAGCTGGCCTCCTCAATTAGTGGAGCTTGGCTGTCCAACTGAAAGTAAACTGTTGTTCCTGTAGAATCCGTTGGCTGCCTTCTAGCTCGGTGGTGATAGCTGTTGGAGCTCGGAGTTGGGGTGGAGATCACGAGGGAGGTCATTCAAGGCTGTGGACAACCTCCCTATAAACCCGCAATGCCACCTTGGTTGTCTCCTTGTCTCCATTTGCGTGGTCTTTGCTCCATTTAATGCCAAAAAACCTGAAATCATCATGTATTAGCCACATAGGCATAATGGCTGCCCTTCTTCCTACAAATAACACGAATATACTAAGAATTGATGCATAAGTGATAAAAAATGAAGGGTTGAGCAAGGTAAGTAGGCCAAATGAGCCCAAATTGTTACCAAAATTTGGGGCTCATCAGGAATCTTCCTAGTATTTGGCATAATTACCTTATTTGTGTGGATATAAATAGGATGAACAAGGTCATTTTGGAAATTACCTCTACCTTTCCTGCACTATTGTGTTCTTGTTAATTTTAGGTATGTTTTATGCTTAGAGCAATTTATTTCAATTTTCACAGTTAGCTCCATATCTTTTCCATATTCGTAATGACATCAGCATTAAAGTAAACTACAGATAGAACATAAACATAAATTGCAGAAGACAAACCAAGACAAGAGGACACAAGATGTGGCGCTAGCCAGGGACAAGCCCTAATGTGGGGAAACCCTTAATCAATTCTTCTTATATGTTCTTCAATAGTTCAGCAGAGAGAGAGAGAGAGAGATAGTACGTTTACAACAGAAGTCAACACTTTGACTTATCTAGATAAGAGCATAGATCATCTCTAAGAAGATGATACATGAGATAAGTTGAAGACATGCTACTTCAACTAATTCTCCAAGGTGACTCCTTCACTTATCATTGTGCTGCATTTCATCATCATGTTGCACCTCAAAGCGCTGCACCATGCTGCACCCATCATCACTATGCTGCATCTCATCACGCTTCATTAAATATGATTGTATCCATCACTGTACTGCATTATGTGTCGTTGCTGCACTATGTTGCCATCCTGACCCATGTGTTGGTTGCACCTTGCTTTCTTGTTTTCCCTTGCTTGCTTATTGTCCTTAGCATGCTTGTTGTTGCACGCTAGTTGTCCCTTACATGCTACTTGTAACATTGCATGCTTGGTGTATTTGCTTCTAAGTACCATACAACTGCCCCAATGTTAGTTAGTTGTCCCTTGCATGCTGCTCTCCTTCGGAGACAGATGCTCCCATTATTTCGGCAGTTCCCAGCAGTTCTGGCAGTTCCAGCTGTTCCCAGTAGTTCCGAATGTTCCTGGCAGTTTCGGTTGTTCCTGGCAGTCCCGGCAGTTCTTGCTTTTCCGGCAGTTCTGGATTTTCTGGATTTTCCAGCAATTCCGGCATTTCCAACTTTTCCGACTTTTCCAGCATTTCTGGCTTTTCTAGCATTTTCAGCATTTCCGGATTTTCCGGAAGTTCCGGCTTTTCTGGCTTTTCCAGCTTTTCTAGATTTTCCGGCAGTTCCGTCTTTTCCAGCAGTTCCAGTAGTTCCATATTTTCTAGCTTTTCTGATAGTTCCGGAAATTTCAGCTTTTTCGACAGTTCCGGCTTTTCCGGTAGTTCCGGAAGTTCTAACTTTTCCGGCAGTTCCGACTTTTCCGGATTTTCCGACAGTTCTGGCAATTCCGACTTTTCTGACAGTTCCGGCAATTCCGACTTTTCTAGTAGTTCCGGTAGTTCCGACTTTTCCGATAGTTTCAGCAATTCTAAATTTTCCAACAATTTCGGCTTTTCCGGCAATTCCGACTTTTCCGGCAGTTTTGGCTTTTCCAGCTTTTTCGACAATTCCGAATTTTCCAGCAGTTCCGGCTTTTCTGGCAGTTCCGAATTTTCCAGCTTTTCGAGCAACATAGAACTTATTCTCCCATGACTGCATTTAGATCTAGGGCATGTTATATAGGTCAGCGTATACCCTAGGGCACTCCCTCTAGCTCTCATCTTCATAAAACCCAAAACAAGATGAAGTAAGATCACAAGAGTGAGTGTGTGTGTGACAAATGACTTCAAATCCTTTTCTATTTATACTAAAATGTAGAGGTTGAATAGGTATGACTGTTGGGCTTCTGAGCCTACATAAGTTGTTGACCGACTTGACAATTTGTCCATAATCAAAATAAATTCATATCTTCATAAATACTTATCGGAATCAGATGATCTTTAGATCAATCCTACACCTCTCGATGAGAGGGATCCAAGAAAAATATCAGCTGCCATAAATAAGATGACCCACATGGATTTCGGCCCTAGTTTCCAATTTTAACACTCCCTCTCAACTAGGGAGAACTCCATCCATTGATCCATATGTCTGACTGTATTATCTATGCCATCAGTGCCCTGCACTACTCTGCTCTGCTCTGATCTACTGAGCTCTGCTCTGCTCTGCTTTGCTTTGCTCTGTTGAACCATGAAGAAAATAATTGATCGAGATCGAGAATGTCTCATACCATTCTCTACTAACCCAAAGTCCGTTTCATCTGAAGAGAGTGTCACATCACTCTTACTGACCCGAAGTCGGTTTTATTGATCCCAGATCAATATCACAATAGAGTGTCTCAAACCACTTATATTGATCCTAGATCAATATCACAAGAGAGTGTCTCAAACCACTCATATTGATCCCAGATTAGTTTCTTTGATCCCAGATCAATGGAGGTCGTCCTAGCATAGGGAGTACGGTAGATACAATGATGTGTCCATTGATAGAACTACTATGGTCCCTATCCTCATTTCCTTGCTCATTGATCAGATGAGAGTACTTCCAATGAGTCCCAGACTGCATGGGTAGGATGCCTCGACAGGAGAACGAATCATCCTGTCCACAGGTGAACGAATCATCCTATCAGTGGATGCCACGGAGAACGAATCATCTTGTCCCATAGACACCACGGAGAATGAATCATCCTGGCCCACAGGAGAACGAATCATCCTGTTCCACAGTCGCCACGGAGAACGAATCATCCTGGCCCACAGGAGAACGAATCATCTTGTTCCACAGTCGCCACGGAGAACGAATCATCCTGGCCCATAGGAGAACGAATCATCCTGTTCCACAGTCGCCACGGAGAATGAATCATCTTGGCCCATAGGAGAACGAATCATCCTGTTCCACAGTCACCATGGAGAACGAATCATCCTGGCCCACAGGAGAACGAATCATTTTGGCCCACAGGAGTACGAATCATCCTGTTCCATAGTGCACCACCAGGGGAGGGTTAGTCACCCTATGGTCGTATGTTGCTCCAGTAAGTACCCCAAGCCCCCCAAGCTCCCAGAGCTCAATGCATGCAACATGCAGGACCCTTATAAGAAGGTCTCTCAATGACTCCAAGTCATTCGAGAAAGTTATAGATTTGACCTTTCCCCGGGGCTTTGACAAAAAATGTCTGCAACCTGTACATCAGTCTCAATGTGATGGAGCCTCCTCATTCATTGACTTACCATATCCCAGATAAGGCAGTATCTGATGTTTATCTGTTGGAGAAATCATCGAATACAGGATTCCTCAATAATCGAATCCCACCTCTGGTTGTCACAGAGAATCACAGTGGTATTCATCGTGTGTACAAACAACTCACTAAAGAGATTTTGCAACCATGCAGCTTCACACGAGATCATACTCGTAGTTGTGTATTCAAACTCGGTGGTGCTTATAGCAACCGATTTCTGCTTCCTGCTCATCCATGATATTCGAAGCAAAATCCAAAGAGAACCAGCACTTAGAAGTTCTCTAGTGATCCTCCACACTGGCTGCCCACTCAGCGTTCGAATAATCATGTAGTTTCATATTTCCGGTAGTGTATCTCAATCCATGAGAGATTGTGCCCCAAATATATCTCAGAAGATTCTTGGCACCAATCCAGTGAGGCTCAACCAAATATGAGCTCACCATGCTAACTGCAAAACATATGTCCAGATGAAAGTTCACCAAGAACATCAACGCGAATGAGTTTATGAAACTCAGAGGCATTTCCCAAATTTGGTCCGACATCACTACCATATAACTTCTGAAAGTTAAGATCCTTGAGGTAGTCACAGGCTTGTAGTTTATCATTCCACATCCAGAATCCAAATCCCTCTTACTTCTGTGAATGAAAGGGTCTGCACCTGTCAGGAATAGGTCATCCTCATAAGGTGTCGGTATGAGAGGTCTATCATCCACAACCTTCGGGTAATTGTTTGGATCGGTTTCACTCCTAGTGAATCTCAGCTTCATCTGATAGTTATCAATCCTCTCATACTATGCCCGGGGAGTTTTTCTTCAAGCCATAGAGGGCTTTCTTCCACCTGTATACATGAGATTCCCGATCATGAATCTCAAACTCCTTGGGTTGTTCCAAACCTGTGGACCTGCTACATGAGGGGAATGGTCCCCTTGTAAGATTTTCCTTTGGTACATCTCAGACATGTACTTTCATGCTCTTTTTGAATTCAGGCATCCCTATCACCATCTGACTCACAGACCTTCGGTGCTATGTGTCAATGGACATGGTCCCCAGTGGACTTCCTGCAACTTGATACAACCCTGAACTCAAAAACATCTTTGAAAATTCTATTTTCAAACACGTACCTTTCCATCAATGAGTGCCACCCTGAAACCTTTGATTTCCATTGCTGAAATGGACACTAGGTTCTTCTTGCAATCAGGTACATAAAAGAGATTCTGTAAATGAATTGAGTTACCCTCATTTAATTGAGGGATAACATTCCCTACACCCTTTCCAAGATAGGTGGCATCGGCTCCAAGTATAATCCCACGATTTTTTCCATCTCTACCAAATTAGAGGGTGCACCCATCTATCTGATGAAGTGCCTTGAATCACTACAATCAATAAGCCAGATTCCCAAAGAATCTAAAGGAGAGGGCCAATACAAGATAACGCTTCTTTATCTTATCAGAAACAACATTTGATTCTTCATACCTGGGGTTCCTTACTTTCTTTGAAGAGTCAGCCATTTCCTTGATGACCTGAATTAATTGTCATTCCTTTGATCATTGTATATGTCCTTGGAATTATTGTTATCATCATCAAGTGATATGTCCCTGTCGTTCAGACACTCCTTCGCATAATGGCCATACTAGTTATATGCCTTTCCTTCCACCTTGAGATCCGGTATTCCAATGAAGTGATCTTTAGGCAGGCCATATTCCGCTACACCATTCTGATAATATTCTCTGCTTCGACTTCACCCTTGGTGAATTTGAAGAGGGATGAAGAGTCCACTGATCCTTTTGTCCTTTCCCAACTGTCTTCGATGATTGCTCTTTCACTCTTGCTTGGGCATTGTCTTCACCTTAGCTCTGATACCATTTTAATTTTAGGTATGTTCTATGCTTAGAGAAATTTATTTCAATTTTCATAGTTAGCTCCATATATTTTCCAGATTAGCAATCACATCAGCATTAAAGTAAACTGCAAATAGAACATAAACATAAATTGCAAAAGACAAGCCAAGACAAGAGGACACAAGATGTGGCGCTAGACAGGGACAAACCCCAATGTGAGGAAACCCTTGATCAATTCTTCTTATATGTTCTTCAATAGTTCAGCACAGAGAGAGAGAGAGAGAGTATGTTTACAATAGAAGTCAGCACTTTGACTTATCTAGATAAGAGCATAGATCATCTCTAAGAAGATGATACATGAGATCAGTTGAAGACATGCTGCTTCAACTAATTATCCAAGGTGACTCCTTCACCTATCGTTGTGTTGCATTTCATCATCATGCTGCACCTCACAATGTTGCACCATGCTGCACCCATCATCACTATGTTGCATCACATCATGCTTCATTAATCATGACTGTACCCATCACTGTATTGCATTATGTGCCATTGCTACACCATGTTGCCACCCTGACCTATGTGTTGGTTTCACCTTGCTTTCTTGTTGTCCCTTTCTTGCTTATTGTCCCTAGCATGCTTGTTGTCCTTAGCATGCTTGTTGTTGCATGCTAATTGTCCCTTGCATGCTAGCTGTAACATTGCATGCTTGGTGTATTTGCTGCTAAGTACCATACAACTATCCCAATGTTAGTTAGTTGTCCCTTGCATGCTGCTCTCCTTTGGAGACAGATGCTCCAACTGTTTCGGCAGTTCCCGACAGTTATGGCAGTTCCGGCTGTTCCTGACAGTTCTGGCTATTCCTGGCAGTTTCATTTGTTCCCAGCAGTCCTAGCAGTTCTGGCTTTTCCGGCAGTTCCGAATTTTCTAGAAGTTCTGGCTTTTCCGACTTTTCTGTCTTTTCTGGCAGTTCCGGCTTTTCAGCATTTCCGACTTTTTCGGCTTTTCCAGCTTTTTCGGCAATCCCGGCTTTTCTAGATTTTCCAGCTTTTCCGGTAGTTCCGTCTTTTCCGGCAGTTTCGGTATTTCTGACTTTTCCATATTTTCTGGAAATTCAAGTAGTTCCGGCTTTTTCGGCAGTTCCGACTTTTCCAGCTTTTCCAGCAATTCCGGCAATTCCGACTTTTCCAGCAGTTCCAAATTTTCTGGTAGTTCCGGCTTTTCCGGCTTTTCTGGCTTTTCTGGCAGTTTCAACTTTTCCAGCGGTTCTGGCTTTCCCGGCTTTTCCAAATTTTCGAGAAACGTAGAGCTTATTCCCCCATGACTGCATTTAGATCTAGGGCATGTTATCTAGGGCAGTGTATACCCTAGGGCACTCCCTCTAGCTCTCATCTTCATCAAACCCAAAACAAGATGAAGTGAGATCACAAGAGTGAGTGTGTGTGTGACAAATGACTTCAAGTCCTCTTCTATTCATACTAAACTGTAGAGGTTGAATAGACATTACTATTGGGCTTCTGAGCCTACATAAGCTGTTGGCTGACTTGACTATTTGTCCATAATCAAAATAAATTCTTATCTTCATAAATACTTATCGAATTCGGATGATCTTTAGATCAATCCTACACCTCTCTATGAAAGGGATCTAAGAAAAATATCAGCTGCCATAAATAGGATGACCCACATGGAGTTTGGCCCTAGTTGCCAATTTTAACAGTTCTTCAACTGATCGAAGATAAGATTAGAAATTTCCATGACCAATTCATCTTGTGGAAGATATATTCCCATCTCACTGAACGGGATGTGGCCACTAGCAAGAGGAGGTGGAGGTTGATAGTTATTTTGTCTTACAATAGGCATAATGTTTGCCCCTTGGTCTTCCTCCTCCTATTTATCCTCTATGTCATCGGTCGACATCTCTTCCTCTATCTCTCTTGCAATATCTTCATCCTTCTTCTTCTTTCTTCTTTCTTCTTCTAATTGTTTCTATTGCTCTTCCTCTTCCAACTTCTTTTGGTGTTCTTCTTCTTCTAACTGATTTTGCCATATTTCCCCCTATTGTTTCTTTCTAGTTTCCTCTTCTTACTTCTTTCCTAAGTTTTCTTGTATTTTGTGCATGTCCTCTCTTTCCTTCTTTTCCTATTCTTCTTTCTACTTTCGCTCTTATTTTTTTAGCTCCTCATCTATTTTTTTTATCTTCTTCTGGTTGCTTCTTTCTATTTTCCTCCTCTTCCTTCTTTCTTATCATTTTTGCTTCAATGGCCCCTTTAGTAATAACAGGATCTGCTTTAAACTTTTTGCTCGTCTCTACTTCAGGATTATGCACAAGTTTCCTCTTAGGCTTGGAAACATTGACTAGAGTGGACACTTCCTGTTGATTCCCTTCCTAGAAAACATCCTGCTCATGAGCTGTATGGGAAACGCCTGCATCATCAACTAGTGCATGTGCTCAAAAAGCATTGTACCAATTCTTTATATTTTATTCTTCTTCCTGGTGATCAAAATTATATGGCCAAGAAAAATGCAACTTAGCACAGTGTTTTTAACACACACCCCTAGGATCATATCTGTGAAAACTCATCTCACTAAACCTAAGGCTTAAAAGTTCCTCAACTTCGTTTTTTACAACCTTCAAGCTCTTGAGCTCATAGGATCCCACTTGCAAAGGAAATGAAGGCCAATCTTCCTTCTTCTTCTTCTACAACAATTGAGATATGCCTATGCTAAGTTGGTATCTGACCTTCTGCATGACAACTCTGTCAGTCACATACCTTGGTAGAAAATGTGGAGGCATATGAGAACTAAACACTCTAAGGTATGTACCTTGAGATTAAGCAAACTAATATTCCATCCTCACAATTATTGTTCTAGCCTCATGAGACATGCAAGTGGATTCTACTTTAAAGATCATTTAATATAATGCAATGAAAAAGGGCCCAAAAAACTTTTCATAAACTCCTCTATAGTTTTATTTTGACAATAACTTGCAATGAAAATTTATAGGGAGTTCTCTTGGATTCCACTTCCAGTCTAGACCTAAGAACTCATGGTGGGCGCAAATACCATCTAGTAAGTAGGTAAACATATAAAACTTTGGGTGATTTCCTATGGTGGTTCTTTCACCTTGATCAAATTAACCTTTAGTTGTTGGGCCAACATATTTTCCCAATTGAACACTTTTCCTTCTGTGACAAGTGGATAAAGCATGAAGATCTAACCCTCTTCACAGAATTCTTTATTCTTCCACACATACATCCTGTAACATATAACCATCAGGTACTAATAAACCTTCCTGAGAGACTTACTTGTGTAGATACCATCTGAATTCTGGAGAAAATTTGTTGGTTCTTTCCACCATGACTTAATCACTTCCCTTGTGTCCAAAGAACTCCAAGATGCATAAAACTGGGAATTCAAATGTTTCTCAAGCTTGGGTAACTTGTAGTACGAGTGAAATTCATGTGGATGGTACAAGGCAAGTTGCTACTCACTAACATTGTTATGCACCATGTTCTTGGTGTCTATACCCTATAGTATATGTTTGATGGCATCATCACAAGGTAACACAAGATACCTACAAGCAACTTTGTGGAACGCTAATTTCTTGAGTGTCTGAAAACATGGGCACTCCTATCAAATTATTATCCACGACATCCTTAGTGCTGCTTTTTGTGACCTCCTTTGATGGTCCCCTTTTATTAGTTGGAGGTATGATGTTGGTAGATGATGAAAGACTGATATGATCTATGTCTACAATACCTGGTGAAACAGATGCACTCATGGCAATATCAAGTCAATTCCACAAAAGATCAGTTAATCTAACAAGAAATCACAAGCAGAATATAGTCACTAAGAAGGCAATTGTGTAATGTTTTAGCACAAGAGAGGCAAAGTGACTGACTGGTCACTGGAAATGTGCACTATGTAGTGACTAAGAGAGAATAGTGGGTTGAGTGAGCAAGAGAGTGAGATTGTGACTTATGATTGTGCAATGCACAGTTACTAATGGAGAGAGGCTTCCCTACAACGCAATTCGCAATGATAGTGGACAAGGAGGGACCTCACGGCTAGATGGGAATGTGTCATGCATAGTTGGGCCCTAGGATTGTGCAATTCACAGTCACAGTGGGAAAGAGGGGTTCATTTTTAGACTGTAATTGTGCAATGCGTAATCGGAGAGCGAAGGAATGATTTGGGAATTGTGCATTTTTTTCCTACAAAAGGCAAGGTTCAAGATCTGTTGACTGAAGGGAGGAAGGATGTAGATCAGCTCGAGATTCATCCAAACAAGCATTCACAACAAGAAAGAAATATGATAAAGTTAAGAAGATAACCATGCATTAATATACCCAACAACAATGATTGTTGGCATATGAAAAGACATGGAATTCCAAACGACACTAGAAAATAAGCATAAAAGTCTAAAATGGCACATGAAGAAGCTAATAATAACTAAAACAACACTTGCTATGTGAAAAGCAGGAAAAAATGACACTTGTGAAAGCAAAAGCGGAGAAAAAAACAAAAAAAAAAAACAAAACTAAACTAAACTAAACTAAACAAAACTATAACTATAACTAAAACTAAAAAAACAAACAAAAAAACAAACAAAACAAACAAAACAAAACAAACAAACAAAACAAAACAAAAAACAAAAAACAAAAACAAAAACAAAACAACAAAACAAACAAAAACAAAAAACAAAAAACAAAACCTTACCCAGAAAAGAAGCGCAAATAAAACCAAAATATCCTTGTGCTCACCAGAATAGTCAGAGCTTCAAATATGAGTGTGAGAATGAGCTCTAAGATTGGTTGTTATATAGATGAGCACCCCCGAAATTAGGGTTAGGGTTCCAAACGTGCATGCCTAAAATCAAGGAGATAAACTTAGTCAATTGACACATGTAAAGATACAACTTGGAAATTTGTGCCACAATGCCATCTAGAGTGCATGGGCTATCATCAGGAAGTTCCTATTTTCAATGGATGCACAATTATCTAATTTTGGGTATAGCGTAGTTCACTGGCAGAAGAGACTGCACAGTTGGTTGTCTCAGTGAAGTGCGCAGTTCACTACCACAAGGGAGTGTGCAATTTTCTTCCATAATTGATTGTGCAGCTGCCTGTCACAAGGGGCTGCACAGTTCACTCCAACCAGGACTTGCTCAGTTCACTTCCACAAGGAACTATGCAATCCTTCAAAACAAATCTTGTAATCAGTGTCATCATGGCATGCCTAAGCTTGTCTTCAAGAAATATGCATTGTTTATCTTTAGAAGTTTCACAATTGCTATCAACAAGGATTAATTGTCATTATAAAGTGCCTAATAGTCGTTTAAGGGAATGCATAGTAATGATATCACAAGTTAGGCATGAAGGAGTGAGAAACTGTGATGTTTAGTACTCAAAGAAGAAAACTTGACACTAAGAAAAATGAGACCAAGGGTGATATTAGTATTCTAAAATGACAGTTCTCATAACCAAAGGGAGGCTCCAAAATCAAAGCGTAGACAAAATTTTGGAGGGGGGTTGTAGCAGCTAGAACATTTTCTTGGTTATTTTTATGAGCACTAAAATAAGGCATGACACCTTCCATTACATCTAACAACATACTACAAAAAAGAGGTTGGTGTATAAATGCATGCTACAAGAAATCTCCAGCAACACTCATCTTGCTCTCACAAAAGAAATAATATGTAGCCATCATATTATTTTTAGACAGATCTAAAAATGAACCCTATGCCACTATATGCATTCACTTCTAAGAATGAAAATCTAAATTCATAAATATGTTTGAGCACTAGGAGAAATACTTGACGGACCTTGCATATGACTTTACCCATATCTAAAAACATAATTATTAGTTGTAAGGCACAACTTGCAAGTTAATGATCCCAACCTAAGACCAAATTTTCTATTGAAAATTACCTCTTAAGTGTTGGAAACTTGTTATAGGAATTAGGTTCAGTCGACTGCTTGTAATCTGCTATAGGGATGCACCCTGCACTACAAATCTATTATAGGAAATCAAAAATATGATTGTATAACTAGATTGATGACGAGGAAAATTGTAACAAAGATATTAATTTTTGTTGTACCCAACAACATATTGCTACCTTCTATGTATGAACTCTATTTAATCCACAAATTTGGTTCCCAAATTTAGTTTTCATGGGGTTAAAGAAACCTTGATTCCAAGTGCAAACCTAACATGGGATTAGTCAATATATCCAACATTGAGCCCTAAACAATTCCCATGTTCACTCAAGATTGGCCCAACTTTACCTAAAACTCAACATCAACAATGTCATCAATTGACGATGGAAGTACTTCCTACACTTCAACCCAACCATACCTTGGTTTACCAAATATCCTTGAATTACTAAATATGTTATTCCCTAAAAATATGATATCTAAAACCCAATCTTTGTAACCTAACTAAAAAACCACTCGAAAATGAAATCCACCTATGGGAAAAGGATCATCACCACACAACTTATTATGAACGTGTTTGTGAGCCATCACTGCCAAGTTGGACTAAGTATAAGTTCAATTTTATCCCAAATGTGTTTAAGTAATAGTTCATATATGTTATCACAAAATCGTGTACTAAGGGCTGCTACTTAGCAAGATCTCATGCAACTATTTCAAACCAGGCTTTAGACTAAGGCTTAGCCTCCTTAGTCAGAGAGGGCTCTCTCACAGATTTTTGATATGGATTAATAACAAGAAAAGATGGCTAACTCTTCAAACAGTACATGAAAATAAGCTGGTTGGAACAACAAAATAACACTTCTTCCATTGGGATCATGGAGTCAAACACCTCTGCAGTAAACTATTAACTACTCAATCATGGAAGCCAAGGCATATAATGTTTAAACACTCAGAACATTTCTCAAAAAGAACCTCAACTCATAAACATACACAGGAAGTCTGAGCACTAGGTGAATTCAGAGTGATTGCATGTCTATTGAGCTGTAAAACAAAAGGGATAAAGACAAAACCATATATATTCTGAGCCTTTGAACACAAGATGAATCTTGGGAAGAAAAAGTAATCTTTCTATTACTGTCAAAGTCTTTTTACATTAGCCAATATAAAAACTCTGTTTTTTCATAAATCTCCAACCCCACTTACATCAGAGTTTCTCCTATATATAGGAAAACAAAACTAAAACTACCTTGAGTCTCCTCCTCCAGCATGAGGGGAGCTCGATGGTCTATCATTAACTAACCTTATCTATTTTAAACAAACTTATTAAATACATAAGGTATTGTGCTGTAAATACATAGAGTCCTAATCACATTGAAATTCTAACTCTATCTCCTCGTATGCATGATGCCTTTCTTGAGCTTTGACACCTGTACATTTTCTGTTGTGGCCGAGATATGTTGGAGGAGCATTCACTGAACGAGCTGGCCTTGGATACTAGCTGTGTAGATGGCTCATTAATTAGTAAAGATGAGTGCCCTGTTTTCACGGTCCCTGTCTTCCATTATTCTTTACTACTTAAAGACCACGCTCCAAGTTCTTTAATTCTTCAATAACAACGCATAACACCATATGCCTCATGATCTGGATGCCTTGTGGACTGAACAGGTGTACAAACCAAAAATTCCGGTAACCCTACCAGAACCCTAGTAATTCGGTCATAAAGTACCTTTAAGAAAGCTTTAGCAAAAAACAAAATATTTCACCTTTTCTCCAAAACTTACACCTGTCACTGTTTGAATTGCTATGATAGCCTTGTATGGTCTCCCTCCTGTCCTCGAGGCATTCCTTTCAAAATTCGCTGACCTCATCATTAAACTGCTCATTTTCCTTATAAAACAGCACCTACAGCAGTTTCGTAGCGCGCTACGAAACTGCTGTTTTTGTCAAAACAGAACATATTTATCTTGAAACGCTTTCTGCTTAAACTCATGATTTCTTCAGACATTTTGTACAGGTGTTAGGGACCTAAATAGTTTCAAAATGATGGAGCTTAAACCAAAATTTATCAAAACTTGAAAAGCACCTTTCCTTTTAAATCAGTGAGCTAGTTTACCTAGCTTCTTCTTCAAACTGCTAACCTCTTTCTTCAAAGCCTTATTTTCTGATCTCAGGCTCATGTTCAGCTTTCATCAAGGGTATCTTCAACAACAGCTTTAGTAGCACTATCATTTTAGAAAACTTCCTTCACTTCAGCTTCATATTTAACCCATAAATCTGCAATCGAACCAACTACTCCCATATGTTCTGGCTGAAAAATATGTCTTGAGACAGAGCTCGTAATTTCTCACAGAAGACGTATTTGGAAAAACTGAAGGAGGTTTTTGTGAACCCATCCATGCTTAACAAAAAACTCTTTTGGTTTTTTGAAAAACTACTCCAGCTGCCCAGAATCGATCCTTGAAGAAGATGTGTAAAACAGGAAATTAAAAACTGCATCTACAGCAGTTTCGTAGCGCAACCTTTAGTCACTCGCTTCTCCCAGCTCATAATTAATTTCAAGAAAATGAAAGAGGTTTCTCTAGTTCAGTTTGTTAGGAATAAAAACCTCTTTCAGTTTTCGAAAATATTCTTTCAGCCGCGCTAAATACCTCCTGGAAGCTGACTGCTTAAAACAGAGAAATATGCCTGTAACAAACATCACCTACAACAGTTGTAGCCAGTGTACCAGTATGGAGATCTCCCTCGGGAACATTATTTGTCTGTGCATATTTGCCAGAACTTTCATCTTTGGATGTCTCAGCTTCATTTATATACAAGCTGGGATCTTAAATAGCTTAGTGCATCTGGGATCTTGTTCTGCATCTGTAGAGCCAAACATATCTTAAAACATAGTTGTGAAATATGACGACTGTTGGGTTCTTCCAAGCGTTCCAATATAGAAAGAGCTCTCAAGTAATCACTTGCAGAAGTCTGAAAATCCTCTCTTTCCAATGATGTATCTTCTAAGGCACTATTCCACGACCAGCATCTTATAAATCTTGATATGCTTTCCTTCTTATGATTGACACCTTATTCAAAAGCCACCTTTCTATTAACCTCAGTTGTCATTAACAGTGGAACTGATTGAGGACTTTTATCCTGGTTAACAAGCTTTAAACTCTCACTAGAAGGCAAGCAAGCCTGTAGCCATAACTTAGATGAATTACAAAACTTCACCATCAATTTGCCGAAACAGGCTTTTCTATGCATATATCATATTCCCACATAACTCATAGGAGACAAAAGTGATATGGGTGAGCAATGGTTTCGGACAAATTCCCAATTTCGTAGCGCAGCCAGTGCAAATTATGAATTATGCGCTACGAAACCACCTAAACATTTTGCGCTGCGAAACTGCTAAAAAGGCTTTATGCGCATCAAACTAATGTGAGCGGTTTTGAAATTTTGGCATTGGAATTTTCAGTGATAACAGTGGCTCCACTTGGGATAGTGTGCCCTTGTGGTACACTAAGAACCTGCAGTTCCAGTGCCTTATCCATTTTTGATAAACTGAAATTTGCTTGACAAGCATCCCTTTCCAGCTCCTTGGGCCTTCACCTCGGGCTTAAACTTGATGATCACTGTAGGAGAAAGAAATCTACATCTACTGAAAAATAAATGCTCAGTCAACCTTGAGCTTATTTGCATTTTCCTACCTACCTACCCTAACAATTCAAACTTCCTTCAGCTCAATCAATGTGAAATTTCCAATGTAGCCAATCCTCTGTTTTATCTGATATTTGATTTCTTTGACTGCATCGGAGTTCAGAGCCAATCTGATAGTGTGATGACCCCTGCCACTGAAATTGTCTCTGATCTTTATAGGAAAACTGAAAAACTTGAGAGTAAAACTCTTCCATGTAATCAGCTACAGGATCCCAGAATACATGATCAGCTTGTTTTTCCTTGTAACTTTCCAGCTGTGCAAACTGATCTTCAACCACAGTGTTCAGTTCCTCAATCGTGAAAGAGAAAGGAACCAGCATTGTCTCCTTGCGTTCTGCCATAGAAAACTTCTGAGAATAATGATCATGATCATGAAAACTGTATGCCTGAATTTGTCCTTCTAAACCTTCAATTTCTTTTTCAAGGTCCTCAGCAAATTCATCCAAAAATCTCATCCTATCCTCTGCCTTGCAGTCAAAGGATTTTAGATATGAGGATAAGGACAAAGAAAAAGATTCATTTGTTTCTTCTTTACTATGATCATCATTCCATTGTTTGAAACCCTCAACTGAAGGAGAGTTTACCACCACCTCTGACCTATCTATCCATTCCTCCAAAAACATAAGCCATAAGTCTTGAAATGACTTAACGGATTTGATAGGAAAACTTTCAATCCATTGTTTGCATTTCCCTTGAAGTGAATCATAGAATAACATAATGCAAACATCCTCATGTTTAACTCTAAGAAGCTCAGTAAAATGACAAAAATCTGTTATATGCTTCAAGGTTAAACTCAAATCTTCTCCGTTGAATTTTGGACCATTCCTTAGAAAATATGCATCCTTGGGAAAATGATTTGGGAAACCATGAATTCCTGAGAAATCTATGCATGCATACCTTGAACTAAGAATGGCAGCTTCTGGGTCCTTCATAACTCCAGTGGAATCACCATGAATGTATGAATTTTGAATTCTTCAACAATGGAGTCGCCAAGGTAGTTTTGCAGCCTCGAAAACCTTCTGAGCTCCTGCTACCTTCAGAAGTTCAGCTTCATAATTTCGGGAAAGAATAATCTTCAGACTCCCGGCAGACGCACCAAAATGTTATCACAAAATCGTGTACTAAGGGCTGCTACTTAGCAAGATCTCATGCAACTATTTCAAACCAGGCTTTAGACTAAGGCTTAGCCTCCTTAGTCAGAGAGGGCTCTCTCATAGATTTTTGATATGGATTAATAACAAGAAAAGATGGCTAACTCTTCAAACAGTACATGAAAATAAGCTGGTTGGAACAACAAAATAACACTTCTTCCATTGGGCTCATGGAGTCAAACACCTCTGCAGTAAACTATTAACTACTCAATCATGGAAGCCAAGGCATATAATGTTTAAACACTCAGAACATTTCTCAAAAAGAACCTCAACTCATAAACATACACAGGAAGTCTGAGCACTAGGTGAATTCAGAGTGATTGCATGTCTATTGAGCTGTAAAACAAAAGGGATAAAGACAAAACCATATATATTCTGAGCCTTTGAACACAAGATGAATCTTGGGAAGAAAAAGTAATCTTTCTATTACTGTCAAAGTCTTTTTACATTAGCCAATATAAAAACTCTGTTTTTTCATAAATCTCCAACCCCACTTACATCAGAGTTTCTCCTATATATAGGAAAACAAAACTAAAACTACCTTGAGTCTCCTCCTCCAGCATGAGGGGAGCTCGATGGTCTATCATTAACTAACCTTATCTATTTTAAACAAACTTATTAAATACATAAGGTATTGTGCTGTAAATACATAGAGTCCTAATCACATTGAAATTCTAACTCTATCTCCTCGTATGCATGATGCCTTTCTTGAGCTTTGACACCTGTACATTTTCTGTTGTGGCCGAGATATGTTGGAGGAGCATTCACTGAACGAGCTGGCCTTGGATACTAGCTGTGTAGATGGCTCATTAATTAGTAAAGATGAGTGCCCTGTTTTCACGGTCCATGTCTTCCATTATTCTTTACTACTTAAAGACCACGCTCCAAGTTCTTTAATTCTTCAATAACAACGCATAACACCATATGCCTCATGATCTAGATGCCTTGTGGACTGAACAGGTGTACAAACCAAAAATTCCGGTAACCCTACCAGAACCCTAGTAATTCGGTCATAAAGTACCTTTAAGAAAGCTTTAGCAAAAAACAAAATATTTCACCTTTTCTCCAAAACTTACACCTGTCACTGTTTGAATTGCTATGATAGCCTTGTATGGTCTCCCTCCTGTCCTCGAGGCATCCCTTTCAAAATTCGCTGACCTCATCGTTAAACTGCTCATTTTCCTTATAAAACAGCACCTACAGCAGTTTCGTAGCGCGCTACGAAACTGCTGTTTTTGTCAAAACAGAACATATTTATCTTGAAACGCTTTCTGCTTAAACTCATGATTTCTTCAGACATTTTGTACAGGTGTTAGGGACCTAAATAGTTTCAAAATGATGGAGCTTAAACCAAAATTTATCAAAACTTGAAAAGCACCTTTCCTTTTAAATCAGTGAGCTAGTTTACCTAGCTTCTTCTTCAAACTGCTAACCTCTTTCTTCAAAGCCTTATTTTCTGATCTCAGGCTCATGGTCAGCTTTCATCAAGGGTATCTTAAACAACAGCTTTAGTAGCACTATCATTTTAGAAAACTTCCTTCACTTCAGCTTCATATTTAACCCATAAATCTGCAATTGAACCAACTACTCCCATATGTTCTAGCTAAAAAATATGTCTTGAGATAGAGCTCGTAATTTCTCACAGAAGACGTATTTGGAAAAACTGAAGGAGGTTTTTGTGAACCCATCCGTGATTAACAAAAACCTCTTTTGGTTTTTTGAAAAACTACTCCAGCTGCCCAGAATCGATCCTTGAAGAAGATGTGTAAAACAGGAAATTAAAAACTGCATCTACAGCAGTTTCGTAGCGCAACCTTTAGTCACTCGCTTCTCCCAGCTCATAATTAATTTCAAGAAAATGAAAGAGGTTTTTCCAGTTCAGTATGTTAGGAATAAAAACCTCTTTCATTTTTCGAAAATATTCTTTCAGCCGCGCTAAATACCTCCTGGAAGCTGACTGCTTAAAACAGAGAAATATGCCTGTAACAAACATCACCTACAGCAGTTGTAGCCAGTGTACCAGTATGGAGATCTCCCTCGGGAACATTATTTGTCTGTGCATATTTGCCAGAACTTTCATCTTTGGATGTCTCAGCTTCATTTATATACAAGTTGGGATCTTAAATAGCTTAGTGCATCTGGGATCTTGTTCTGCATCTGTAGAGCCAAACATATCTTAAAACATAGTTGTGAAATATGACGACTGTTGGGTTCTTCCAAGCGTTCCAATATAGAAAGAGCTCTCAAGTAATCACTTGCAGAAGTCTGAAAATCCTCTCTTTCCAATGATGTATCTTCTAAGGCACTATTCCACGACCAGCATCTTATAAATCTTGATATGCTTTCCTTCTTATGATTGACACCTTATTCAAAAGCCACCTTTCTATTAACCTCAGTTGTCATTAACAGTGGAACTGATTGAGGACTTTTATCCTGGTTAACAAGCTTTAAACTCTCACTAGAAGGCAAGCAAGCCTGTAGCCATAACTTAGATGAATTACAAAACTTCACCATCAATTTGCCAAAACACGCTTTTCTATGCATATATCATATTCCCACATAACTCATAGGAGACAAAAGTGATATGGGTGAGCAATGGTTTTGGACAAATTCCCAATTTCGTAGCGCAGCCAGTGCAAATTATGAATTATGCACTACGAAACCACCTAAACATTTTGCGCTGCGAAACTGCTAAAAAGGCTTTATGCGCATCAAACTAATGTGAGCGGTTTTGAAATTTTGGCATTGGAATTTTCAGTGATAACAATATATACAAAAATATCAAACATAGGAATGAAATATCATTGAAATTGGTATAGAACAAATAATTGTTTAATTCATAATGAACGAATATATGATAAACATGGTGACAATGTACTTGTAACATTCAATAGTCATGAGAATAAAGGATTACATCCATTAGTTAGGCTATGTCATTTCGTTTTGGTTTTTGTGATTATTATTATTATTATTTACTTATATATATTATATTCATTGCATTGCCTCTCCCTTGAATTATGCTTTGTCCTTAAATAATAAAAAATATGTTTTTGTCCTTCCTTGTGATAATATGTTCTTTATGTTGTCATATTCAAAGAAATAAGGTAATATGATCTTTGAAGTATCGAGCAAATTGACATATTGTTCAATGGTCAATTGACGTTAGTTTGATCTTCTATGGCACTATGTGTTTATAAGGTTCTTGGATAGAACTTTTTGTAGTGTGATTTCAGGAATCATTGTTATTTTCATACCAAATTCTATTAAAATTGTTCTTCTTTGGAATATAGGTCACATATTATATTTATTCAAAATGATGTTGATATGTTGAATGTTACAATGTCAGTGCTTCTAATAAGGATGTCAATAATGATATTTCATTATCAAGTTTTTATGACTTTCTTTATTCATATTTGGTGATATATCTTCTTCATACAATTTAGTCACTCTATTGATCATTGAATTTTTATTCGTAGAGACTCTCAGATTTTCTAGGGTTTTTGCCTTGATAAATTGTATTTCAATGTTCAAAGATATTTCAAATTTAGTTAGATTGGCCATTGTTTCTTTGTCAATAAAAAAACTCAATTGATCATTTTTTCTCTATTTTCTTGTTGCATATTATTTTCATTTTTTAACTTCTTGTTCTACACAATATGCTTTGACTATGATCTGTTATAGGAAATTTCTTCATCTATATCAACAAAGATCTTGTTAAATATTTCCTAACAATCCCACATCTTCTATAATGATTTTTGGTTATATTGAGTGATCGCATCTAATACATCCATTATGTCTTCTAATGAGGGAGTTACTAAAGATGACTTAATTGTAAAGTCTTGCAATGTTATTTTTTTCTTATAGGACAATTTCAAGAAAACACTTCTCCATATTTAAGACAGAAATTTCCAATGTTTCTATAGAATGACCATAGAATTATTTAAAAAAAATTATGAAACATAAATGTAACATTGAGTTTGGATATAAAATACAATTATTAATTTTTAATAATAAATTATTTATTTCATATTTGTTATAGACATTTTTGGGCACTGCAACCCCAATCAAATATGTCCATAAACCGAGGGCTCATAAGTCGCTAAAAGTGTTGTTCCAACCCCTAAAAGAATAAGGTCAACTGATTACATCATCTCCCAGAAGTTCTCCATGAAAAACTACTCGGAACTGGTCAAAACTGGACCATCTCACCTGCTCCATGGTCAAAGTGTGTTGCATCCCACCTAAATGCACACGGGAGGTGCGATGCATACTGAAAAGCCCTTCTATGGGGTGCGATGGGTGAGAGTGGACAAATGGCAGAGTCAATTTGCGAGGTGGAGGATCAGGGAATCTTCCAGAAACTTCTCCTTTGACACTTGCCTCTCTGCATTCGCCCAGGGATGAGTAAGAGATCATCAATCTCCAAGTGGAATCAAGAACTATCAAAGAAAAGACACTAATCAAATCTCAGAAGCTGACTCACCTCCCTGCAATCATCTATATATGGATCCCTCATCCCAGAGATCCAGAGGCTGGAATTTTGTATCTTGTAAGGAAGTGCTACTAGTTTCTTGGTGTAACATCATAGTGTTGGGTGATCTAAGCTTTTCATGAGGTGAAGAAGGGCTTTCTTGCTGAGAGGATGACACTGGGTTAGAACAATTGGTTGTAATCCTCTTTGCTATTCTTGATATTAATAAAGCTATTCAATTTTTCCTCCACATCCTTGTATAATTGGTGATATATGCATTTGTGTGGTCAATATATATCTGGTCCTATATTTTTTATGATAGTAGATCTCTGTTCTTGGATAGTGTTATGCTGCTTTGATTCCACAGGTGCTCTTTGAAGCTGGGTAGACGAGGAAGCGAGTGGCGAAGATCTATCAAAAGGGAGAGGAATCAAGCAAGGAACTAAGCGCAAGACAGAGGTTGGTCTCCTTTGTTCCCCTCTTATCTACTTCTCATAAAGGAAAATGAAATTAGTTTTTGTTTGTTTGTTTCTAAGATAGCTACCAGTCTTAGTGGGACTAGCAGCTCTTCATAGACACTAGATTTCCCGATAACAAAATGGTGACTCCACTGGGGAGCGAATAGATTGTTTGTTTGTCTATATTTGTTTGCTCTATAAACTTATAGATGGAGCCTGAAGTCAAGCCAGCTAGCCTACGAACTACATTTTCTATGCAAGTGCAAAGTAGATCAATGTTGCTTCATTCTATCTCCGGGTTTTGTTTATGAACTAAACAATCGATTTACAAACTCTCTAATTGCCCTTGTGGTGGCTCTAGTAACCTCATTAGATCTACCCCTGTGATTTATTTCCTGATTATCACTTTCTCGGCCTAAATCCCTGAACTGTGCTGCAAACTGTGATCAAGAACTAGATCAAAAGTCTCGCACTATACCATCGCACCCTCTCTTCAAGGATATCAGTATGCATCGCACTTCCCGTGTGCTGTAGGTGGGATGCATAATGGAATCCCTATGTAACAGGTGCGCTGATCAGAAAAGTCTAATTTTGCCTCCAGGCTTTGGTTTTTCTTCACTCTTTTCAGCTCTATTCAAGAGTTTTGCTATCTGTAGTCAGTATACCTCTGTTGGAAACCCCCTTCCTTTCCATTATTCCACCTCCATTGTGCAAAGAACTGTAAATGTTTTTATGTATTGTGAGCCATTTTCAGTTCTCTTTTACAAAGAAGTAGCGTAATTGAACTGTCGTTTCTTGATTTAGAAGTGTCGCAAGTGTCGTTTTCAGTCATAGAAGAGAATTCGATTGTTCTTGATAGTCGATTACACTGTTACTCTTGTATTTGATTTGAGTTAGTAATTTTTCAAGTGTCGAAATCAAGTTTTCAATTCCAAATCGCAAAGTGTCACCATTGTCTTCATTTTGTCTTGAAAAGAAGCTTGTTAGTAATGTCGCTTTGAAAAATAATTCAGATTTGCTCTTAGCTTTCTTTTTATCATTCACATATTAAGAAGGTTAAAAACAAATACATGCATGTGCATTTGCATTTAGACTATTTGTTGGTTTGATTTATGACAGTGCATATAGTGTGTGCTCTCTGCTCTATGTTGAAAGAATATCATCTCTCTTTCTTTAGTAGCTAGGATTTTCATTGCAAAAAGAAGAATAAACGATTGTTTATTATCTTAGATTGCATTTTATGAATTGTATATCTACATCACACGGTGAACCTGAAAGGAAAATTTCTTAAATAAGATCAACTGTAAAATAAATTTAATGAATCTAAAAACGCTTTGGAACCTAACGCACAACATTTAGAAGTCTAGGCTAGAGACATATTCCAGCGTCGTAAAGCCTGGTAACTGTTGTTTTCATTGCTGGTTGGATGATTCCTCCACTTTGAGACGATAAGTGCCAGTACGGACTTGTGCTCCCACATACCGTCGAGTATATATTGGGAGACCACAATAGGTTATATCCTTTATCCATAGGAAGCCGTGTCTGTCGCCCTATCGATCGCAATGCACTGAACACAGCATTCGGGAAGATTGACTGCCGTACCGTAAAAAGTATTCTGCAATTTTGTGATTGGTTTGGTAATCCCTATGTCTAGATTTCCAGAGTAGTCTCTTTCGTTCCTTTTCAGACTCCTTAAAGGAAAAGGTCCATCTGAGCACTTGTCACTTCAAGCTCATTAAAAATCAAAGGCGACTAGAGTCATCTTTTGTTTTTTCTCGACTCTTAAAAATTGAAAAAACAAGTTGTGTCAAAGCGTCTAAAATTCATTTAATTAGGAAACATATTTCCCCTTGATTTTTATTTGATCGAGTAATCCGCGATCGTGGAAGAAAGTCAGTTGAAACCTCGTCGTTCGCGGAGGCTGACGAGTCAACCGTCTTTGTCTCCAGAATCAAAACTATTACGGACGAAGCGAACTCATTTAACCAGTTCGAAATCCCCTGGTAAAGTTAGAACAAGTGTTCCGACACCATCAGAGACTCCGGTTACTCCAAACATTTCTTGTATCTCTACCTTTATAGAAGAAGTTTCGCAGCCACCAAAGGAAAGTAGGGCTGATCCTAGTGTGAAGGTAAACACTTGTATTACTGAACCAGCTCCATTTACAGCTGACTCGGAAGGTGTTATTCCCCAAACATCTGTCGCTGCAGAATCTATACCTTCTTCGACACCGGAAATATTTTACGGACCTGAAGTCTACCTCTTCCACCTGGTCTGATTGCTATAGAGGAGATTGTGGAGGATCCTCCATCTAGTACTCCATCGTAATTTGGAGTCGGGATCACCCTATATCCTTCTTCATCAGAAATTAGTCTACCATTATCAAAAGCTCCTGTAGAATCGCTAGGAAATCTTTTGGATAGACTAGAAATGTCTGAACAACCGTCGACATCTAGGACTGTGTCATCTGACACAGCGATGGCAGAACTTCCTGCTGTCACTCCAACAATGTTCGTCGGCATACCATCTGTCCCAACTAGCTCTCAATCGCTAGATGGGGCCCACTCAGGGGATATTTTGACAATATGGTCCGTTCCCGTTTGTTCATCCGGAATAATATCCGGGAACTCTTATGTTGAGTCTCAGCAAATTGATCCTTCACGGTGTCAATTTAGGCAGTCTTTTCCTCAAGGGCAAACCATTCCTTTAAGTACCGGATTACCGTCGTATGGGGGGCAATATACCCTTTCATTATCTCCTCCGGGAGGACAACCATACGAGATTTCATAACAAAATTCAGGTTATGCTGGAATTATATCTATCGGTTGGGTGCCAATACTGCCTCAGCAACCAAGAGTTGTATACTCGATGCAACAATGTTTACCTATGTCAAATATACCAACTACGCCGGCTATTGTGACGGTGTCGCAAGTACAAGCGTTTCCTATTGTATGCCAACCTCAGGTTTCTCAAGTTGTAATGCAACAGCCTCTTATCCCTACGACTCAACCACAATCGCCAACTAGTGGAATGACACAGGCCCAAACGGGTACAATTACCCCTCATCTTGGTCAAACAACCAGTATTGGACAACAGCACATGGCTTCACAACCATGGCTGGTGCAATATCAACAACTGCAATTCCAACAAGTTTACCAAGGATTTGAGTAGTAAATCTTTGCAAATAATGGGCAGCCGTATATTCAAAACGGTCAAAATCAACCATTCTACAATGGTTATTCCCATCAACCTTACCAAAGTTACCAGCATCAAATGCATTATGCTGGTATGCAAAGACCAACTGCCCAGGCAATTCCATCTTATCCTGGGTATGCTTCGCCAAACTTGAATCAACAGTTACCCTTCGTTGTGACTTTAGAGTTACCAGATCTAAATCGGCTAACAAACAATCCAATTGCTTACGCCCCTTGGTGGCTAGCGATTCCACATAAACTTCCATCAGATATTCCTAAATTTAATGGAAATCCGGGTGAAGACCCATCGAATCATGTGATGACCTTTCATCTGTGGTGCTCATCAAACACCCTAAACGATGATTCGATTAGGCTTCGCCTTTTTCAGAGAATGTTAACTGGTCCGGCACCAAAATGGTATATCGAATTACCTAGAGCTTTTTTTGATAAATTCAGTACCCTAGCCACAACCTTTTTAACCCATTTTCAGTTACCCATAAGGTACGAAACGAGAACAGAACTTCTTGCCAATTTCAAACAAACAACGACCACTCACATATCTGATCATATTCATGAGTGGCGACGTCGTCGTAGAATGGTAAAAACGTACGTTCCTGATCAGCTTTTAGCTTAATGGTTTATTAAGTCATTATTACCTTCCATTACAGAAGATGTGGCAAAGGGAGGAGTCGTCACCGAAGAGCAAGTTATTGCTCGTGCGCAATATTTGGACTTGATTTATACTCAGTCTGGCACGCTCTACGATAAAATCCCTTACGCTCCCAGACTGGAATTTTCCGTTCCTCCTCCTCCTAAATCGAACAATGACTCTCATGTCAGTGATGGCGTGATTAGTACGATAGACACGAAATCAACAAAGGCTACATCTAAAAAGGCTCGTAAGATTTCTAGTCAAAATGCAAAAGAAGAACTTCTCGCCTCGGAAGTAAATGTCGTCTCAACAGATAAAGGCAAAGAAACCAAGTAGCCAGGAGGCAAGAAGAAAAACAAAGGGAAGAAGAAGAAACAGGAGGAATCATCACCTAAAAAATATTTTGCAAACCCTTCTGGAGATAAGAAACCAAATCATCCATGTCTTATATGTGATGAGGATCATTGGGTAAAAGATTGTCCATATAAAGCTGAGCTTAAAAAATTCTTCAAGAATTCGAAAACCTCAGCGGTATTAACTGTTCCATTTCCAAATCCAAGAACAAATCTGGTTGCCAGTGATAATGCTTCCCCGTCCCAAGTGTTGATGTTGTCGATTTCGAAACAGCAAAATGATTCTTTGATAACGACAAGGAATAAAGATTACGGGAATCCACAGCTGTCGAACAACAAGGATAAAGATCAACCTAGTAGTTCGACAACAACTTCGATAGAAGTTGTGCCGCCCATCATTCCAGAGCTAACAATAAAACCGCCAAAAGGAGTAGTACGTAAGTCGACATTTAATCCTCGTGCCAGAGCAGCACAACATTATAATATAGTGGAAGATCTGGCCCAATCGCCATCCACTATGTCGACACTCAAGGTACTGCAAAATTGCCCCTCCCAAAAGCAGGCTTTATTATCAGCAATAGGTGGGATTGACCCAAAGGATTCTAATCTTGTGTCCTTTAATCACAAAGGATATGATCCTTAGTTACCAGCTCAACTAGCTTTCCTCATTCAAGTGAAAGCCCTCAACAAAAATGTTCATCGAACAATTATTGATGAGGGGGCATCTACATGTATTATGTTGATGAGTTGCTGGAAAACTTTAGGATCTCCAACCTTGTCGCGATCTTCGATGACATTAAAAGCATTTGATGGACAAACATATACCCCATACAGGATTTTAAGTAACTTGCAAGTTGAACTGGGGGGGGAAATAGTAGAAATAGATGTTGAAGTAATCGACGGAAACCTCGATTACAACATCCTACTGGGAAGGCCCTGGATATATGCTATGGCTGCCGTTGTGTCGACCTACTTTAGGAAGATTGCATTTCCCTTTCAAGGAGGAATTACAATCGTCGACCAACAAACATTTCTCCCCAATAGTTCCCAAGTTACGGGAAGCATTCTGATGATCCATGGAAGCCCCCATTCGCTTCAAAATATCAGAGTAGGCCTACTAAAAGACCCTATATTAATGGGAACTTTTGCCCTCCCACCTCCAATCAATCTGGTGGAAGTGGCAACAATAGGAACCTGCAATATGATATCTTCTATACAAAAGATCTCAGAAATCGATATTAGCATGGATCATCTGCAAGTATTGCCTCCAAGCCCAATAGAAATATTGTAGCAATAAATGTTTCTGGCATGGGAGGTGAGCCCTAATCAACGCTCATCAAGCGTTTGGATAGATAGGTCTAAGGAATATGGCACCCCTTCAGATCCTTGGTCGCAAATGAATTACACCGACGAAGGAATTGTTCAGTCAATGATAATTGACGAGGCGCCATGGGAAGATTACCACCATCGTTCCCATCTTCCGGATTGTCAAGAAGATACTCCTGATGACCTTCATCATCCTTCAGTTTTTGATTTCCTATCAAATACTATAAACACGGTGGATTCCGAGCAAAACTTGTCCAATATCGAAGAGACTATCGCCATAAATATCTCGACCAAAACAGATGTTGTAGAGAATATTTATGTTGGCAAATGTTGTTCTCCTTCAGAACTGGAAATATACAAAGTTCTTTTTCGCGAATTCAGAGATGTCTTTGCTTGGTCATATGATGAAATGCCAGGCATTGACTCGAGTATAGTTGAACATGAAATAAAGATGTATCCAGATGTCAAACCAGTATGACAACGGCTACGGCAGGTGCACCCCAAGAAAGCCGCTGCCATCAAGGCAGAAGTTGAAAAACTTCTCCATGCTGGTTTTATTTACCCGGTTCCTCTAACCGATTGGGTATCGAACATTGTTCCTGTAATGAAAAAACAAGGAACGATTAGAGTGTGCATCGATTATAGGGATGTAAATCAAGCTTGTCCAAAAGACAACTACCCTACACCCTTTATTGACCAGATAATTGATGAATGCGTTGGATGTGAAATATTTTCATTTATGGATGGATTCTCCAGGTATAATCAAATAAATATTCACCCACAGGACCAGTCAAAGACTGCATTTATTTGTCCGTGGGGCACATTTGCATATCGCAAGTTACCCTTTGGTTTAGAGAACGTAGGGGCAACACTTCAGAGGGCAATGAATTATGCTTTCCATGACATCAAAAACATCGTTCAACCATATTTCGACTACCTTCCGGCTCATTCGTGAAAGCGGACCGATCATCCGCCGCATTTAAGAGCGATATTTCTACGTTGCCGACACTACAAGATACGACTCAATCCGCACAAATGTGTGTTCTGTGTCAGTTCTGGTCGTTTGCTTAGCTTTGTAGTCTCAAAGGACAGGATTCGTCTCGACCCATGTAAGGTTCAGGCAATCATAAATTTGCCTCCACCTTCAAATTTGCTTCAGATTTAGAAACTCCAAGGGAAAGCAAACTTTCTGAGGAGGTTCATTCCAAATTATGTTGAACTTGCTAAAGGTTATACACGTCTATTGAAAAAAGAAGTACCCTTCGTCTGGGATCAGGTCGCGCAAGCTTCCTTTCATGCTTTAAAGGAATCCCTAAAGAAAGCATCATTAATGTACACTCCTGATTATCAAAAAGACTTTAACCTGTATCTGGCTGCAGCGGATACAACCATCGCAATGGTTTTAGTTCAAGAAGACAATGGAATTGAACATCCCATATATTATTTGAGTAGAAATTTAAATGATATAGAAATCAAGTATTCCTATGTTGAAAAGCTGGCTCTCACAGTTGTTCAAGCAATACAGAGATTTCGACACTATGTCCTCTTTCGAAAAACTACCATTTTGTCAGATTGCAACCCCATGACTTATATATTGTCGCGATAGTTGCTGGGGGGCAAATATTCAAAATGGATAGCAATTCTTCAAGAGTTTGATCTGGAATGTGTAAAATCCAAATCGAAGAAATCCCTGGTTTTCGTGGAATTATTATGCGATCTCCCATCGTCGTCCAACGATAAAACTTCCGAAAAATCCATCGTGGATGAATCTTTGTTTCTGATATGTTCAAGCAACTCGTGGTATGGAGATATAATCATCTATCTCCAAACCCAAAAATATAGGTCTAATACCTCTCACTCGGAACAAAAACATATTCGATACCAATCAAAATACTACATGATCGTCGGTGATACGCTTTACCGTCGTGGTGTCGATACAGTTCTGAGGAGGTGCCTCACCCATGAGGAGGCCGAAAAAGTCCTGAATGACTTCCATTCAGGCACGTGTGGGGGGCATCAATCTGGTTACGCCACGGCGCAAAAAAAATTACGAGCAGGATACTTCTGGCCAATAATTTTCAAAGATTACATAACCACAGTCAGAAGTTGCCATGCATGTCAAATTTTTTGATAGCAAAATCAGAAGACCACCCACACCCTTGCAACCAATAGTTGTTGTTGGGCCATTCGCCAAATGGGGCATAGATTTCATGACATGTAACCCCACCTCGACCGGGGGGCATGGGTATATCATAGTCGCGGTAGACTATTTTACCAAATGGGCCGAGGCGATGCCTACATTAAATAACACCGACAAAACAGCTACCCTTTTCTTTTTCAATCATGTTGTCGCCAGATTCGGCGTTCCACAGGCCATAGTCATAGATCATGGATCACATTTTCGCAATCACATGATGGTTGAATTGGCTGCCAAATTGGGGTTGTCCCATGACAGCTCTACTCCATATTACCCGCAGGCCAATGGACAAGTTGAAGCAATCAACAAAGTCCTGAAGCGGATGCTGCAAAGGATGATTGGAGTCCACAAAAGGAGTTGGCACCTAATCCTGTACTCAGCCTTATGGGCATACCGAACGTCGGTAAGGAATGCAACCAGGTTTACACCCTTTCAACTGGTGTATGGCCTAGAAGAAATATTACCAGTTCAGTGTGAAATCTCGTCCCTCAAACTCGCAGTCGACCTTCTCCCCGGAACTTCAAAAGAGGAGGCTCGTTTCTTGGAACTAATCCAATTGGATGAAACCCGTCGTGATGCCGCTTTGGCTAACAAAGCCCATAAGAAACGAGTCAAGGCGCAGTTCGACAAGAATGTCAAACCTCGTGTCTTCTCAAAAGGTGACTTGGTCTTACTTTACGACCAGGAATCCGATAAATTGGGAGCAGGTAAATTCAAGTCTTTTTGGATGGGCCCCTATATTGTTAAACGTGTATTAGCAAAAGCGGCCTACGAATTAGTGGATTATGACGGGATTCCACTGGCGCAACCCCGTAATGGGTTGTACCTTAAGCGTTACTGCGCATGATTCAGTGTAGTAACCCCTATGCTTTTTTTACATTTTTGTTTTCTCTAAGGGTAATTGTTTTGGTCAAGTAATCCACTTTTTACATTTGCTGCAGATGTCTAACCTATTGGAATCATTTGTTGGATATGCCGATGGATCGAGTTGTAGTTCGGGGAACCTATCTTTTGTGGCCTGGACCATTTTTTATCCAAGCGGTGAGTTAATAAGTTTCAAAGGGGTATGCATTGGTCGGTCAACAAATAACATCGCTGAATATAGCATGTTGATAGAACTCCTCTATGACGCCATCACACATGGCGTACGCCGACTTGTCGTCAGGCTAGACTCACAACTCGTCATCCTACAACTCACTGGTATCTACTCCATCTAAAATCCAGCTATCTATAGCATGTTCCTAAGGGTCAAGATTTTGGAAAGGCAATTTGATTTTATTCAATATCAACATATTTCCATAAACTTAAACACATTAACAACTCATTCGAAAATTATGTGTTAGATAGACATTTGCAACATTTATAAAAAGAAGCATTTCATCAATATTTTCATCAGGATCATGTAACTTAACCAAAATAAAACTCCGAAAATCAAAAATATATATATAACTGTTTATGGTTTACACATAATGTTCTGTAACCAAGACAAAATTGGTCAGATGAGCCAAAACTCAAAACACTAGGGGGCACCCTAGTCTAATGATGTTGGTGATAACAAGTCACCGCCTGTGCAATCATGCGTAAAAGCCTAGTCCATCGACTCGGCACGCCGGTAGTATGTCGCTGCAACCTCAGAGGCAGCTCGTCAGTCCTCACGTTCGGAATACCAAGAGTGAGGCCCTCGACCTGATCCTGCAATGCTGAAAGAGTCTCGGCCACATCAAGGTCGCGAAGGATAGCCCTTCCCACAGCCTCTCCTGCTGGAGCAGCAGCTGGCACTCTCAGGCGCACTACTGGCCGAACTGGTCCAACATCTGCATGAGCACATGAGTTTTGATTAGTCCTAATAGGAGAAAGCACAGGAAAATTATAAAAAGAAACGATAAACAGAGATATGGTCAAAGAATTTACGGATGGCACCCCACTGCTCGCCAGCCGGCAGCACCAAATCCAGGTCACCCCGGAAATCCATACCAGCATATGGATACTCAGAAAAAAACCCAAGGGCTCAAAAAAACTAGGAAACATGCTCAGAATTCAAAAAGGACAGAATGAAACTGAAGAGCTCAGGTTTAGCTCTTACCTGGTCCAGAGGGCGCCAAGAATCATCCACAGAATCTCCCGGAATTGTCTAGTGAAAATCAAGGGGGAAAGCACCTCCAAAGCTCCAACAAACAAAAGTTCAAATGAAATGGTAAAATGAGAGGTAAAAACCACTTTTAAATTACTTTTCACGTAATTCAAGTAAAATATTAGTGTTTTGACTCATTTTTCAAGAATATATTATTCGTTTCTAACTAGTTTGATGAAGCAATTGAATAGGCAGTACAACCTTTGAAGGAACAAAGTTGTCAATGGTAAAATCAAGGTAATCAATGACCATTATATCGAGCAGTTTTTATGTGGAGTTCAAGCTCGTTAAAAATTAAACATAAGCAGTGAGCAAATGTTTCCCCCAGAGTTTAAGCTCATTCATTAAAAAATGAACCAGTTTCCAGTAAATAACCATCGTGAATGCATCATCATCAGCCTTTGAAGCCTTGGTCATGTTCTCATCATCACCTCCACTCTATTTTGGCTGATCATTCACCTCCACTTGATTGTTTACCCTTTTTGAGGAACAGCTACGAAGAGTGATCCTATTAGCCATCCTTGTGACACTGTCGTGATTGGAAAATTCCAAACCTTACCTGGAATTAGCTGCTATGTGAATTTATCACTCGTTCCTCGAAAAACGAGTCTCCTTTAAGCTCTTTTTATCTGACTCGTAAAATATGAAAATATTGTCGAGTAATTGGCCTCTCCAGCTCGTTAAAGTGACCGGAAGTGCTATCCCTCCTTTAGATTTTAATCTTTTTGGACCTGAGGGATTATTACACAAAAAGATAAAGCACTTGTTTTGTTCGGCTCGTTAAAAGTACCGAAAATTCATCCCTTTTGTATTATTTTATACTTTTTCGGACTTAAGGGATTATATGACGAAAAAGGATTGTTGGAGTTTTCTTTACGTCCCTTTCAGACTCTCTAAAATTGAAAAGGACCGAGTTATCTTTGTCGTTAAACTCGTTAAAACCGAATAGCGACAAACTTGTCCATACCGACAAGAACGAGTTTCACTATCGCTAGGCTCGTTAAAACATAGCGATGGGTTTGCCTGAAGGGAAAAATATAGAACAAGCATATGTTATCCTCCTCAAGCTTGACAAAAATAAAGAGGTACTGGTCAGTAATGACTAGGGAAAAATTGGGAAGAAAACTTGAAGAAACTTTATTGGTAGCAAGTCGCTATTGAACATGACACTTTCGCTCTGCATCCGAGTCGGGTTGGGTTGTTCCGTTCACTGGTCATATCACCATTGGTCCATCACACCATCCAAATTTGGGGTTAACACTACCAATCCATCATGTCAGTGTCGCCGATATGTTCAAGAGAAGTCGCTCAAAGAATTCACCTATGTCTCATCCACTGCAATACATTTACGCTCCATTCTTTTGTGACCGCCACCCTGAACCTTATATCATCAGATCGTTTTCACCTCCATTAAACTCATTTGCTTTGTTCCGTGTCATAGATGTGGGATTCACTAAGGCCCTCCTATGACGGATCACTTCTTTTCGACATCAGCTCATTATCCAGGAAGTTGATCTAGGAACAACCCTTTCAGTACTTTGAATCTTGCATGCCTCAATGGCAAGCTTCTCACTTCCGGCGATAGGTTTACATCAATGGCCTTCGACCGAAAGATTTTGTGTGGTGTTCGATGCCAAGTCCCTTATTCAGACCACGTGAATTGTATTGTAGTACCTTGAGGGTCATCATCATTATCGGTGATTCCTCTCGTGCCTGTTAACAGCTTACATCATTGGTTGGTAATCAGGTGATGTCTTTCCATGTTCGACTCCAAAACATCTCTCACATGTATCGACTTGTACTTTAAGTGAAGATCGAACAAGATTGAAGACCCCAGATCTAGTTTCATCCATCCGGGCTGCGATATATATTCAGGAGAATAAAGACATCAAATGTACATCATTGCTGCACAGATAATCATCCAATCAAAGGGATGATGGCTCTACCAGAATCATCAGTCTGCACTCAGACGATTGTCTGTCTTATGTACATGAAAATGAATTTATAAAGCTGAGCATGGGAATGCCCGCCTCAGCTAGATCATGAAAATATTATGAAGATAATTTATTGTATTGTATCTTATTACAAGTCACCTTCCAGCTTGAAAAAACTTCGGATCCTCGTGATAAAGCATTTCACCCAACATCAAAAGATTAATGACCTCATGCTTTAGGGGGAAACTGTTACAGACATTTTTGGGCACTGCAACCCCAATCAAATATGTCCATAAACCAAGGGCTCCTAAGTCCCTAAAATTATTGTTCCAACCCCTAAAAGAACAAGGTCAACTGATTACATCATCTCCCAGAAGTTCTCCATGAAAAACTACTCAGAACTGGTCAAAACTGGACCATCTCACCTGCTCCATGGTCAAAGTGTGCTGCATCCCACCTAAATGCACACAGGAGGGGTGATGCATACTGAAAAGCCCTTCTATGGGGTGCGATGGGCAAGAGTGGACAAATGGCAGAGTCAATTTGCGAGGTGGAGGATCAAGGAATCTTCCAGAAACTTCTCCTGTGACACTTGCCTCTCTGCATCCGCCCAGGGATGAGTAAGATATCATCAATCTCCAAGTGGAATCAAGAACTGTCAGAGAAAAAACACTAATCAAATCTTAGAAGCTGACTCACCTCCCTGCAATCATCTATATATGGATCCCTCATCCCAGAGATCCAGAGGCTGGAATTTTGTATCTTGTAAGGAAGTGCTGCTGGTTTCTTGGTGTAACATCATAGTGTTGGGTGATCTAAGCTTTTCATGAGGTGAAGAAGGGCTTTCTTGTTGAGAGGATGACGCTGGGTCAGAACAATTGGTTGTAATCCTCTTTGCTATTCTTGATATTAATAAAGCTATTCAATTTTTCCTCCACATTCTTGTATGATTGATGATATATGCATTTTTGTGGTATATATCTGGTCCTATATTTTTTATGATAGTAGATCTTTGTTCTTGGATAGTGTTATGCTGCTTTGATTCCACAGGTGCTCTTTGAAGCTAGGTAGACGAGGAAGCAAGTGGTGAAGATCTATCAGAAGGGAGAGGAATCAAGCAAGGAACCAAGCGCAAGACAGAGGTTGGTCTCCTTTGTTCCCCTCTTATCTACTTCTCATAAAGGAAAACGAAAGTAGTTTTAGTTTGTTTGTTTCTAAGATAGCTACCAGTCTTAGTGGGACTAGCAGCTCTACATAGACACTAGATTTCCCGATAACAATATTATTCATGTAATTGTCGAAATCTTTTTTTTACAATAACACCATTACTATATAACTCATTTTAATGTGTCTGGAACCATTCCTAATACATTATACTAAAGACAAATCCAACTTGATCTAAAATGTGTATAATTTTTTTTAAAAATGAGAATAATTTTTTAAACCTTTAGTTTTACTTTCACAACAACCAGTAATTCATTATTAATTCTTAAAACACTAAAAATATTTTACTTGTCTATATTTACAAAGCCAATAAGCTACCCCACTTATCCCGTGTCACTAATATATTGTAGAATTTCTTGTAGATTCACAAGCTCATGCAATTTACCAAATCACATGACAAGAATCTACTTCTACTTTCAACCAACAGAAGCCAATAGATCGATGAAATCAATATGAACAAGAAGCAGATAAATCAATGGCACATAACACAATATTTATCCAGGGAAAGCCACAGCTCAAAACCCCAAATATCTATAGTGCATTATTCAAAAATCCAAGATGATAATATAATTTTTGTTTCACAAGAACAATCCCAGCACTTGGCATGATCAATCTCCCTGCTCACAAGCAAGCTCGAGCCAATCTCTAGCCTCTTTTGATGCTCTCCAAGCCCCTAATTCCTTGTGTTGTTCCTTTGATAATTAACACATATTTAATGTGGGAAATCCTTCCTCAATACTGCACAATCCATTAGGTCCTCTTACAGATTGCATGCATGATATTTACAACTCAGTAAATCATACAACTAATAGTACATTGTCCCTACACTCTAATCCTAACAGGGTCTTTCTCAGAATCGACATGCACGAGTTTCTGATGAGGGAATCTTCAGTTAACTAGAGTGACACTTGTGGATGCACTAGTGCACCAAATGATTGTTAACTCTCTATTAGTTCCACAAACAATTTGAAACTAATTTAACTGAACATAACTCAGTAAACTAAGTTATCTAATTACAACTCATAATTAAACGCATCCTGGACCCCTAAAACTTAGGGAGAACATATACATGACTTCCAAAAGACTTCCAACTCAAAATTCCTAAGTTAACTAAGTCAACTTAACTTACTTAACTATTACAAGTTCCTATGAGAAAAGAATTACAATTTTAATTCAAAATTTAATTCAAGGACAAATTAAACTGGAATTTTTGGATTCTATTTTTAACATTTCTTGTTGCTATTTTCAACATATATATTGATTAACTTCACAGTGTTTTATCCACACTAATTCCCTATAAAGTGAATAGAACATGATTTATTATTTATTGAGCCTTATTTTATTGCTTTTTCCACTACTTTATAACACAAACTGTTAACATAGGTCATAATTGTAGTCATCAACACAGAGCTCTATTATCATTTTATGTGGAATTGCAGACATGGTTCCAACATTCGCATTGAGGTCATTTCTCTATGGGGGGTTCTATTCTACGCAAAATGGCTCTTAATCAACAAACTTGTCGTATTTGTAGATTCAAAGGTGGCCATAGATTGGGTACTAAGTTGTTCTACTTTTGGACACAATAAGTTCATTAACTAGTTGCATTGTATCAAGAAGATTCAGGAGGATTTCCTAGATTTGACTTTCTCCCACCTATATCAAGAGTAGAATATTGTTGCAGATGATCTAGCCAAAAAGGGTCTTCACCTGACAGGTTGTTATATCTTATAATTCTTTCTCCAAGGAGAGGTTGTTGGATTCTAGGTATATTCAAATAACTTAGGCAGTGGCTATAGTATCTCTTGTATAATTTTGGTTATATTTTTTATCACAACTTGAAATTTCCGGAAACATATTTTTTGGACATAGTTATACAGTGCAGTTATATATAATATTAATGCATGTTGTCTGAAAGGTTATATTAATGTATTGCTACAAGTCTATGTCAAGTTTTCTATTATGTATACAATCTTATATATATATATATATATATATATATATATATAAAGGTACATATAAAGTCAATATATGTGACACAATTAGATATGAGACATGTTTGTTTGGATTTGGGAAATTGGGTTATATATATGAAAAAATGCTTGACAATATGTTTGTTTATATGTAAACTTTTTTCTATTAATAGAAAATAAATGGTCTTTTCTCTCTTAAAAAAAATGTAGGTCATATTTTATACCTACCAACAAGCCAGGTTATATTTTTTCTTTTATGATAAAAAATATTTGACTCTTTTGTTTTGTAAATTTTGTTATAATTTTTTTAAATTTCTCTAGAAATTTTATAAAAATTAGAATTGTTTTTAAAAATTTTGAAATATGGAACTCTATTTTTTTATTGGTTGAAACCGTTAATTAGACTATTTTTATGTGGTTTAATTATAAATTGTCAAGTATAAAAATGAAATATAAAATATAATTTAAAATACGTGTGTGCGCGCGCACACATATATATTTGATACATGTGCATCAATTTAATGTATAGTACTTGTTTTTAAATAACATTTGAATCTCTTTAAATAATTAAATACATTAACTTCAATCCATCTACTAGAGTCTTGTTATGTATTCTAATTCGTCCGATGAAGGAAACTAGTGCATTTAGACGTTAATTCATCCAATGGGCATTGAGTCAATTTTGGGGGATATTTAGTGGGGTTTTATTTCGTAAAATTGTCATAACATACATTTTCAATGAGAGATTTTAGCAGGGCTCGTATTTGTTTCATGATATCCTTATTTTTAATATAGGTCGATCATGTCAATATTTATGAAACTGAGATCACGTGAAGTTGTTGAAATACATATTATAACCACATTTTCTTTGTGGTTGCATGATGACCAAGTGTCCAATAATAATTTCTTTTCAGAAAAAGTATGGGATTAATTTTAAACCATATGGCCTCTCTCTTTTAAGAGGTATTTAGTCAATCTATATTGAGAAATTATCATGATATTATGTTTATGTCATAAGAGATTATAAGATTACTAATGTTTAGGAAAATTGAGGAGATTGTGGTATCAATTAAATAGAAAACATAGTTTAATAAGGTGATAGTTTAGTATTTTTATACCTCTAGAAGGAAAGTTATATTGCAATCGGTTTCTAGTTATTTTTTAATTCATTATTTATTTACTAATTGATCATTTAGTATCGTTCTTAGTATATTCATATATCCGTCGTATTGTTTTTTTTTTTTTTTTTTTTAGCTTAGCTATATTTAAACTAGGCAGTAGGTACTAGTGATGCATAGGATCAATATAAAAGTAACTTTGCTTCTCATTCCATTTAATGTAGCACATATAAAAGTAAATTTGCTACTCAACATAGTAATCTAATTAGAAAAATAATTTAAAACATCGTTATAAATATACACAATTTTTTACATAGTAGTAGTATTCTTTTTATCCTAGTTACAATGACTTTTGTTATCAATTACTTTTGTATAAGAAAAAGGTACTAACCAGCAATGTTGCATATTACACTTGTTTTATTTGCACTCAGTAACTAAAAATTTCAACACTTACAAGCTAAGAAGTTTCAAACACGTGTTAGTTTAATTCAAAAATGTTAGCCAATGTGATTTTAATAGTTCCTCGCTTGAAGTTGGTTATTCTCCAAATTGGATATCTCTAACGCAAATCTAAGCCTAGTCTTTAAATGTATCAATAAAATTTTCAAGGACCAATGTGATTTATTCTAAAATCTAGTTCGTAGGTGTTTTAATGAACTGTATGTTAAAATTTCCAACCAAGTTCAAAGGCCATAGAGTAGTGAATGTTAGTTTTTTAAACTTGAACAAAATTTAAAATTTAAATAATAATATATGTAATTATTTTTCAAATTTGTGAATTAAACATGAAAATTGAGTAAAATAAAATTTGAAACATAAATGCAAATATTCAAAATTACAATTTGGAAATCATTTTTTTGCAATAAATATAAAGGTAAAATGCAGAAATTTAAAGACTTCTAAAAAAATCCAAAATGTTAAATATTCAAATTGGAGCCTAATATGTGATCTAAAAATGAAACTTAAGGCTCTACTACACTTTGGAAAAGGTATATCTTTGAAATATGTCTAAGTGCTAAAAATGGATTTGATGAACAATTTCTCGAACACGGAAAATTAAATCTAACTTAGGTTATGATGAAAAATTCGAGGTCCTTGGTCATTGTACAAGGCAGAAAATGAAATTTATGAACTAAGTGATTTTTCAGGCGGGTGTTGGTGGCCACCCACCTATTCCACATAGGCCTCTAGTCGGTTTCATCAGTTTCCTTGTTTATAGTAGCATCTACTATTTTTACCATTTTTTCAGGTCCTAAACTTCTGGAGCAGTTTTGACCCCCTCAACAGTGTTTTTTTGAGGTCCGCGGCAGTCCCATACTTGTAAGTAGGATCCTATGGTAAATATTATAGTACTCAAAGAGATGTTTCCACTGATCTATCATACACGCAAAACAGAGATAATATGACCAAGTTACGACCCCGGGAAATTGGTTTCCCAACTAACCCCAATAGGGCCCACAAACTCTTGGCGTCCTATCTCATGGGGTTAGGGTTTTGGTTGTTTAGGGTTTTCCCTTGTTGTTCAATAATAAAAATGCCCTTGAGCCTCATTGTAACATAGTTCAGAGGAATGTAGTTGCCACATCTCTTCTCATATATAAGCTACCATTGCCCGAGCTAGTTTATTCCCATGTATGTATGTAAGCATATTCCAGTCCTTTGATATTAATGAAATGAACTTTTATTTTTTATGCGTCTTTGTTTTTATGTGTATATCTGTATTTTTTTCATTCCTGCATAAGTCTGGATTAGTGGTATCAGAGTGGTCTGATCTTTCTCTATTTTTCTTTGCATGTCCCCAATGAGGTCAAGGTATAAGGAGTTAGTGCTCGCACTAGTTGAACCTTTAAAAGACCAGTCTCACAAACCCCAGCAGTCTCCCATGGTAGAAAAAAAGAAAGACGAGGGGGCAAGAGATCCTTTCAAAATATTTCTCAAGGAATCCCTCGAGCGACAAAGGAACATGATGATGGATAACTTTTCCCAGATCCTTCAGTGGCTACCCACAACAACGCATCCTCATTCATTAGCCACTCTTGAGGTGCCACTACTTTTAAGGTACAAGTTACCTTTGACATTGTCATATTTGAAGGCCAGATAAATGCAAACATCGTAGATAGATGGTTAAATTTGTTGGATGGATATTTTTCAATTCATGACTTTTCCAATCAGGTAAAGATTTTTTTTGCACTCCTCAAGGTCGCCCCACATGTCAAGGACTGGAGGGAAACCTATCGTGAACAAAAGGATGAGAAGGAATCCTCATTGTTTTCAACTGCACCCACTTAGAATTATTTCTAAGACACCGTCAAGGAACAATATTACCCTTTCGGGAGCTATGAAGATAAATACATAAAGTGGACCATGTTGTAGCAGGGAAGGGACCAAGACGTGTCAGAGTTCACAAATGTTTTCCATACCCTTCGCACGAAGCTGGGTATCAAGGATTCTGAGAAGCATTTGGTATTCAAGTACCACGGTTGTCTACATAAGTACATCTAGGATGAGATGGAGTTCATATACATCTCCTCGCTTGGTGCCACTTATCGATACGCTATCAAGATCGAGTAGAAATTTAAACAAAAGAAGTGAGACTTTGGATCTATGAATCCAAAGCAAGGGAAAGGCACCCCAAAACCACAGAAAAGAGGATAAATCCAAGGTGGGGTGACCCAGGACAACCCACCAAAGCCGCAAGCAAAGAACAACACCACAAAGATAAAGGAGGAAATGGGGAAATGGTGTGAGTTCCATAAGAGCCCCACTCACAACACAAGTGAGTGTCAAGCCAAGCAGCCATTGGTGGCCAAACTGAAGGCTTCCAAATCAAATCCATGTTTCGTATCTGAGTCAGAAACTGAAAAGGGCAAAGACAAACAGAATCAAATTATTTATGTAAATCCTAGTGCTATCGTTGCCACTGCCAAGGTCCATAAGGATGTGCCCAAAGATCTAGAGGAGGGGGAGTGGCCCTTCCACTCACATATGTGGGTGAAGGGTTCTCCACTACAATTCATTGTTGACAGCAGGAGCCAAAAGAACCTCATTTCAGAAAAGGTGGTTAAGAAATTAGGCCTATTGACCACACCACACCCGCACTCGTACACCATCGAGTGGCTTCACCAAGTGCGAGATCTTTGCATCAACCAACAATTTCGTCTTCCCTACAGCATCAAACCCTTCACATATGAGGTATTGTGTGATGTTTCTCCTCTTGAATTTTTCGATGTATTATTAGGCCAACCATACTTGTGGAAGCGGCATGTGTGTATGAGTCTAGGCATCACACTGTTATTATTACTTTTGGTAATAAGTTGTACAGGGTACTAGAGGTAGTGCCGCCTACCGCCATTTCTTTGAGCACTGTGAAGCAATGCAGTAGGATCATTTCCCATACCAAGAAATTTGTTTTCCTTATGATTCAACCTCAGGGAAAGAAGAATATTGTGGCCATGACCTCTAGACAAGGCTCCTCTACATGGCAGCAGCAGATGTACAAGGTTGTGGAGGAGTACAAGGATATCTTCACCTCACCCATAGGGGTACCTCTACACTGTCAGGTCAAGCACTCCATAGATCTAACCCGGGTTTATCACTACCCAATGGATCAATAATCGATGTTATGTTCTAGAGAATGATGCAATAAAGAGGCAGATTCAAGAGTTTTTGTAGAAAGGGCAGATCAAGACAATTTCAACACCCTATGGGACCCCATCATGTTGGTACAGAAAAAGGATGAGACCTGGAGACTCTGTATTGACTATAGGGCGCTAAACAAGATCATTGTCCATAATAGGTATCCAATCCCACGAATTGATGACCTTTTGGATGAGCTCAAGGGGGCCAAATATATCAGCAAGATTGACTTGAAGTCCAGTTATCACCAGATACTGATCGAACCCTCCGATGTGTGGAAGACTACCTTCAAATCCAAGGATGGCCTTTTCGAATGGTTAGTCATGCATTTTGGGTTGACGAATGCCCCCGCAACCTTCATGAGGTTGATGGATGACATCTTGCAACCCTTCCCCAACTCATTTGTGGTGGTGTATTTGGAAGACATTATGATCTTCAACCAGAGTTGGGAATAACACCTCCACAATATTCGACAAGTCCTCCAAACCCTACGACAACACAATATGTGTGCCAATTTGGAGAAATGCACTTTTGTTATGACCTAGGTTCAATATCTACGGTACATCATTGATGGGTGTGGTGTGCATGTGGTTCCATCCAATATATAATTCATTCAGGATTGGCCATCCCCAACCACTCTAATAGAGCTCCACATCTTTTTGGGTCTTCCCAACTTCTACCACAGGTTTGTGTTGGAGTTCTCTCATATCACTTGGCCTTTGAGTCAAGTCACCAAGGAAGGAGAGAAAGAAACATTATTTTGGTATGAATCCCAACAGAAGGCATTTACTGAGTCAAATCATCGCATCTTCTTTGCACCAGTGCTCACATTACCAAACCTGTAGCAACCATTTGAGATCGAGACAGATGCCTTTGACTATGCTATTGGTGCAGTTCTTACTCAGCATGGGCATCCAGTGGCATATCACAGTGAGACACTTTCAGACATAGTCTCAAAGTATCCCACCTATGAAAATTAAATGTATTCCATTGTGCGGGTCTACCGACAATGGAAGCATTACTTTCTAGGGAAGGAAACGGTGATCCACACATACCACTAGCCCCTGTAGTTCATACAGACATAGGGGAAGTTGCAGAACAATCACCATCATAAATGGTCCACATACCTGCAACAGTTCCATTTGAACATTAATTACAAGAAGGGCATCACCAACAATGCTGCAAACTGCCTCAGCCAACCACCGATCATAGCGTTAACCACTATGCTCAACTCTTGTCGGCACAAGACTGCACGGTGGCCACATATTTACAAGAGCGATCCAAAATTCAGAAACACATACCAGACACTCCTGGAAGGCAAGAAAGTTGCAAATTTTCACCTCCAGGATGCACTGTTATGCCCCACGTGGGACACCTCTGTGTTCCTTCAAGTGAGCATGCTAAGATGATTTGGGAGGCACACTACAGTCGGGTCGCTACACATTTCGGGGTAGAGAAAATAGTGGAAGTGCTGCAAAAGTATTTTTATTGGCCAAACCTTCAACAGGATTTTGGGAAGTACATCAGATCCTCCACTTCCTACGCCATTTCCAAATCGACCATCAAGAAGCAAGGCGTGTATACTCATCTACCTACTCCTAATCGACCTTGGGAATCCATCTCCATGGATTACATGTCGGGACCCCTTCTACTAAGCATGGAAATGACTATGTTTTCATGGTCATTGATAGATTCACTAAGATGGCCATTTTGGCGGCCTGCAAGAAGATTAACACAATAGAAGCCATTGTTAAGCTCTTATTTGAATGATTGTGGGTACACTTTGGGATCCCATATTTCATTATCTCAGATCGGGATAGCAAGTTCCCAAGTACATTTTGGTCGATGTTGGATACCAAGCTCACTAAGTCCACTGCTTTGCACCCCCAAAACTAATGGCCAAACAAAGGTTGTTAATAGGATGATCGTACACATTATGTGCATGTACATCTTGAATCATCCACACACATGGGATGAAACCCTCCCTTATGTCCATTACATCTACAACAGAGCTCTCCATAGCTCAATTGGCCATAGCCCCTTTCGAGTGGGATTGGGATTCCAGTTACTATGTCCCATTGATGTGGCCATACCATTTGTAGCTACTCAGGCAGGATCTGGCTCATGTCCAATCTGAAGTTGACAGGGATAGTACCTTCATTTAGCGCATTCAGCACATCCACCAGCAGGTCCATGATATATTGGATAGAACAAATGCTAAGTACAAGAAGTGACATGATCAGCATTGGATGCCACATAAGTTCCAAGTGGGCGACAAAGTTTGGCTACATCTACAGAAGGATGCCTCGTTGGGCCCCACCGCAAGCATCGCTCGCTCAAATATGGGCCATACACCATCATCAAGGTTGTAGGAGACAATGCCTTTGAGCTCATTATTCCACCATCCCTTTTCTTTCACCTAGTATTCAATGTGGACCACCTTCGGCCATACTTTCCACCATTGTTGGGCACATCCAACATTGCAGAACAACTCACACTAACAGAGTTAAACCCAAACTGCATGGAACAAGCCACAACTAATCAGATCATGGACACGCAAATAAAGAATACTCACCAATAGAGGATCCATCTATATTGAGTTGTCAAAGCGGGCCAACTCCTTCAACAGGGAAAGTGGTTCACCAAGGACCAGGTTCAACAAAAATTCCCTCACCTCATGGAGGATCTGCATGCAATGGGTACCATTGCTTCCTAAGGATGGAGGAATGATCCTGGTGGATATTGGTGGCCACCCACCTATTCCACCTAGACCTCCAGTCGGTTTCATCAATTTCCTTATTTATAGCAGCATTTACTAATTTTAGCAGGTTTTCGGGTCCTGAACTTTCGAAGCAGTTTTTAGGTCTGCAGCTGATCTGAAAATGGGGCTCTTAGGCTTCTTGATTAGCTTAAAAGAACCTCTCCCACTTCCAAAGCTTGAATTTTCCCAAGTCTATTTTATTAACCAATGCGGAATTAAGAAATGCTTGCAAATATGGGTGTATGCTTGTATTTGTTTTCATTGATTATGTTTTTTAAATTAGTGTGCTGAAATTGATATATAAATGCATATAATAGTAAATAAAGCAGTGGAGATAATGCAGCATTAAAGCAAACACATAGATAGCAATATCAATTAGGAGTTCACACACAACTCTTGGGCTACATCTCCGTGAGCTCTAGTTAATTCAATTAAGCTCTCTGGGATTATGGTGTAAGTCTTTTACAAGTCTTTGACTCAACTCCTATTGTTCTACACAAACACAGTGGGTTCAGACACCATTTAATCCCCTCTGGCTCTTGAAACTATAGCTCTTGGCTCTGGCTCTTGGCTCTGGCTCTTGGCTCTTGGTTCTGGCTCTTGGCTCTGACTCTAGCTCTTTGGCTCTAGTTCTGGCTCTTGGCTCTTCAGCTCTAGCTTCATTCTACCTTCTACAATCTTCACACTCTCTGTATTTTCACTTGAGCTTCAAGTGACCCCAAAGGCTCCCTCATCTTCTCTTTTTATTCTGCGTTGTCTCAACGCTGCCTCCTTGGCTTCTACGCTTCAGCAACTCGGCCACCATCAACAGTTTAGTAGCCCTGCGCAGTAGCTCTTTGGCTCTCTATCACTCTACTCTCTTGGCTTTCTGATGCTACTAATTTTAGCATTCATCAGCAAACAATAACTTGGCCACCAACAATAACTCAGCAGCCCTATGTCTTTGACATTCATGGCTTAAAAGCCAAATCATGCTACCTGTTGGTTTTCCCTCTCAGGCTTTGCAACTTCCGGCCATGTCTACTTGAATCCCTTCTTTGGCGTTCAATAATCATTGTATAACGCACTCAAGGGAAGCAGCCACCCGTTCCTCTAACGGGTGAAGGCAATCGGCGCTTGAATCCTTAGTAACAGTCGTTCTCTATTTACATAGAGAATGATGTGAAAACATGGGAAATCTGCATAAAACACAATATATCGGACTTGAAACATTCATAATCCTGCTTTATAGCACCATCTGGTCGCCTGGGATCGCCATCTCATATCGCAATTGGCCTACTCCTTGGTTTTCCCTTTGTATTTAAAATACATTGAAAACAGCGAAAATTAACGTAAAATGGCTTTGGGCGGATCTGAAATCATATATATTTCCATTTCGGAACCCTTTCGGGTCTGATTTACATCACATATCACCTCTCCTTTGTATTTTCGTTAAACAACGAGACATACGTAAATACATTGAAAAGTGGCATTAGGTAGATCTCAGGATCCATACAATATGGTTGATAATGTTATCGGGTCCAGTTCATTGGATCACCCGTATATATGTGTGTGTGTGTGTGTGTGTGGCCTCGCTCCATTGTAATGCGCCAATGCAATGTTGCAATGCGACAAGTCACAATCACAAATTGCTCATGCCTAAGGCCTCTTCATTTAACAGGGTCTATGCCAGCGCCGATTGTGATCCACCGATATCGGCGATCGCAGTATCGCATCGGCCTGGCCCATCGCGCTATGCCTCCAACTGTCCCTCCACCACTGATTACGATCACCAATCGGACCTAGACCGTTGATCAGCCAGATCCGACGACCCCTGTGCAACCACTATTCAAGCCTCTCGATAGCCTTGTTTTTAGAGTTTTCTCCATGTTTTTAAGGCCCCATAGTGTGACCTGATATTTCTAAAGGTCCTCCTTTTGCACTTGTTTTTCCCTTTTGGGAGATTTGGAATACTTAGAGGCTTTTTAGACCCATTATTCAAGGGATTTTGCCTCATTTTCAAAGGAACAAGGGGAGCTTCTTTTCATGATAACTTCTTCATCTGAAATCTGTTTTTGCCCATTGAAGTTGCATTGGATTCAGAATGAGGAGATCTCTGCAATGAGATTATTTCTTAGGGTAGCTTGCGATTTTCATTTTCCTCTCATTTACAAAGGATTTGTGCCATTTTGCACCTTTCACCTCTTGCATGAAGTCTTTTATACTTAGAGGTTTATCCAAGATCCATTTTTGGATCATGCCTTCCCACTAAAAGAACTTTTGGTCTCCAAAAGACTGATATAATGATCTGAACAGTAAATGAGAGTGACTCACCCTCTTCTTTCAGCCTCCCTACACTTGCCTTTGCATAGTGCCTATGAACCAAAGTTTCTGACCACTTCCCTTCTCTGGATGGGGTGGTCTTCTTGAGAAGAATTGCCTTCCTCCTTGCCTTTCTGCAGAAATTCTACTGAAATGGTCATAGAAGGTTGTTTGAGTTTCTTTGCCTTGATCATTGATCCAAGGTGGCTTAACAAATGTGAAGTACACCTACTCCAAAAAACTTTCATTTGTACCTATTTGACAAGCTGCCAACAACAACTGTTAACAACAACAGGCATACAGACAACAACAAGATTGACTAAACTCCTGCTTCAACAAAAGAAACATATTTTCACAACTTGTGAACACCTCCATGTCATATACCTGCATACAAATGATGGACTAGATAACAAGCCCACAAAACGTGCCTTTAAACAAATGACCCTTCAAGTCAAGCATGTAGAAAAATACCATTAGGACTCTTTTTCCAAAAGATGAAACTTTCATCATTGTCTCCATTTGGAAACCAAGTTAACTTCTTTCAACTCAACATGGCATCACATGCAATGCATGCATTTCACCCTCAACTTTCACTTAAGCACACTGTACTTTCGAAGCTGAAATGAAATATAATATAGATGCATCAATAGACATGCAATCTTAATCAGATAAGAACTCTAACCGTTCCTTACCAATCCCTTTCAAATGTACTACCCTTGCCTGCACATCAGCATCAACATGTGAACCATTTTGAGACACATCATTCATGGAATCTTCACTTCCATTTCTGCCATCTTCTCTTTCCACTTTCTTCAGTTTTGGTGGAAGCATTTTTGGATTCAGTGTCCAACACTTTGCAGCAATATATCCTTGCGTATGGAAGTAAGTGCACTGCATGTGCATCCTCTTGATAGCATGATTTGCCTTGTCCAATGTACCTTTGGCTTCTTGCTTCTTTTCCTTCTTCTGCTTCCTGTATGTGGCCATTTTCTTCCAACATCTAGAAACATCATGGTTATCCAAACCACAAAAGGAACATGCAACTCTTTTCCCATACATATGTGGAAATTCATCATGCTTTGCAAAATCAAAAGGAACGTGTTTAGAACCAGATTTATACCTACCTCTTTCACCTTTATTTCCTTCATGAGGAGGTGAAGCAAATGAAGAAGTGGCTCCCTTTGGAACACCATCAAACTCTTCAAGGTTGTTAGAGTCTTTTATGGAACCATCTCACAAAAATATAGAAAAGATAGATCAACGCCTTAGAATTCAGCCTCTTCGAGGGGGCAACCTCCTTTACATTACATAAAAGAATAATTCTTGGATGATTCAAATGACAAAACCTCCTTTCTATATATAGGAGTCTAAGGAGTCACAATATAACCCAGCCGACCTAACAATAATAATACAAAGGCACAAAAATAACAATAGAGGGATTCTATGGGGCACGGTAATAACAACATGGGGACAATAGGGGCACAACAATATTAATAAGGGATACAACTACAATAGTAATGGGGTAATCACTAGTATTATAGGGACCTAACATGCTCCTCTCCTTCAAAAAAGTGTTGTCCTCAACGCTTGAGTAGTTATGGATGCTTCTGTATAAAATTCTCATCCTCCCATGTGGAATCTTCAGAGGATAAGTTCTTCCACTTGATGAGATACTCTGAAATTGATCGATTTCATAGTTGTCGAGTTCTTGTTTCTGACGGCTTCTGGTTCCAATATAATTTTTCCTTCCTCGTCAAGTTTTGGCAATATTGTTTGAACTGGGAGCTTGTCGCCTATAACCTTCTTTAAACATGAAACATGGAAAACTGGATGCACTCAAGAAGCTGCAGGAAGATCCAATTTGTATTCCATAGTACCAATCTTTTTGCAACACCTTGTACGGACCATAATACTTTGGTGATAATTTATTATCCTTCTTAGCTTGCTTGAGGGACATTTGTTTATATGGTTGTAGCCATAGGAATACCCAATCACCTACATCAAAACTTCTTTCACTACGATGTTGATATGCCTGTTGTTTCATTCTATTCGGCGCCAACATGAGGTTATCCTTTAAGAGTTGGAGGACTTGTTGTTGATGCTCGATGTGATGTTCCACTGCTTGAACCTTAGAACTTTCTCTTAAATATGATGTGATGGATGGTGGCTGATATCCATAAAGTGCCATAAATGGGGTCATTTTTGTTGCTGTATGGAAGGAAGTGTTATACCACCATTCAGCCAGAGGCAACCATTTGACCCATTGTGTCTGTTTATCAGATACAAAGCAACGAAGATATCCTTCCAAACATTTGTTTACTATCTCAGTTTTCCCATCAGATTGAGGATGATAAGGTGAGCTATGAGCTAACTGAGTACCAAGACAAGAAAATAATTTTGTCCAAAAATCCTGTGAAAATTGGATCTCTGTCACTTACAATAATCTTTGGGTTTCCATGTAGCTTTTGAATTATTTCCATAAATGCAGTAGAAACTGTACTGGTTTTAAATGGATGTGATAATGCACAAAATTGTGCATACTTGGTAAGTCTGTCAACTAACACCATGATGACACTCTTTCCCTCAGACTTGCTTAAACCTGTGATGAAATCCATTGAAACCTCCTCCCAACGTTAGCTTGGAATGGATAAAGGTTGTCATAGACCCGAGGTCTTAATTGTTTCAATTTTATTTTGTTGGCAAACCAAACATTCCGCCACAAACTTTTGAATATCCGATTTAAGGCCACCCCAAAAAAATTCCTTCTTAACCCTGTGGTAAGTTTTTAAAAATCATGAGTGCCCTCCTAAGGGAGAAGTGTGCAATTCCATAAAAATCTTTTGTTTGAGTTGGGAATTCTTACAGAGGTATAAGCGATCTTTGTACCATAACGAATCATTTTTCCAGCTAAATGTATCAAATGTACTGGAATCTTGTTGTAACTTTCGAATAATTTCCCACACTTCTTCATCATTCTTCCATTCCTCCCTTGCTTTGTTTATCCAATCTGGTTGGATAATAGAAATGGTGCACAACAATGCTTCCACATCCTCATCGTTTCTTGAGAGTGCATCTGCCACCACATTTTGCTTCCTTTTTTGTAGATGATTTCAAATTCATAACCCAACATCTTTGTGACACACTTTTGTTGCTCTTCAGAGGATAATCTTTGTTCTAAAAAGTATTTAATGCTATCATGATCTGTCTTTACCTTGAAGTGTCTTCCCATTAGGTAGGGTCGCCATTTCTTAAGTGCATGTAGTATTGCCAACATTTCCTTGTCATAAATAACTTTGTGTAAAAATTTTCCCTTGATTGGATGAATTTCAAAAGCAATGGGTCTTTCATCTTGCATTAAAACAGCACCAATTCCATTTCCTAAAGCACCACATTCCACAATAAAGGTTTTTGTGAAGTCTGGTGTAGCTAAGACTGGTGCTTGGCACATTGCCTCTTTAAGATGTTTGAAGGCCTTTGTTGCTTTTGGAGTCCATGAAAATGCATATTTCTTCAATAATGTTGTTAGAGGTGCTACTATTCTCCCATAATTCTTAACAAACTTGTGATAATACCCTGTCAACCCAAGAAATCCTCACAGATTCTTTATGGATGTGGAGATTTTCCATTCCTTAATGGCTTTAATTTTGATAGGGTCTACCTTAACTCCTTCATGAGATACAATATGACCCAAATATTCCACCTCTTGTACTCCAAAGAAACATTTGGATCTTTTTGCATATAATTGTTTCTCCTCCAATAGTTGTAGCACCCTGTCAACATGTTCAACATGATCCTTCCAAGACTTGCTATAGATTAATATATCATCAAAAAATACAACCAAATTTTCTAAGGAAGGGTTTGAAAATGGAATTCATCAAACCTTGAAATGTAGAAGGTGCATTGATAAGGACAAAAGGCATGACCAAAAATTCATAATGACCCTCATGAGTTCTAAATGCTGTTTTCGAAATGTCTTCAATCTTCATTCTAATTTGATGATATCCTGAATGAAGATCCAACTTGGTGAAGTAAATTGATCCATGCAATTCATCCAGTAATTCATCAATGACAGGAATGGGAAACTTATCTTTAATAGTGAGCTTGTTGAGCTCCCTATAATCCGGACACATGCACCATGATCCATCCTTCTTGTGCACCAATACTACTAGAGCAAAGAAAGAACTTTGACTAGGTTGAATTATACCCGCCTCTGGCATTTCTGCAACCATATGTTCAATTTCACTCTTTTGGGCATAGGGATATATGTACGGCCTGATGTTTGGAGGAACACTTCCTGGAATCAGATGAATAGCATGATCATGATCACAAATAGGTGGGATACTTTTGGGAGTCTCAAATACCTTGGAATGATTGTCCAATACATTTTGGAGATCTGGAGAAATAGATGATTTTGACATGGAAACATCTAGCGAACATAATTGTGCAATTACACCTCTTTGTTCCTTTTTTAGAAGCTTTGTCATACCGTTAGAGCTGATTATCTTTCCCGGTTTCCTTGCAATACCCCTTAATTCAACGTCCTTTCCTTCCGCAGAAAATTTCATGAAAAGTTCTTGAAAATTAAAAGCTATTGTACCCAAGGATTGTAGCCATTGGACTCCTAGTACAACATCAACACCTCCTATTGGAATGGAAAGCATTGGGCTAGTCAATACATATTCTCCCATTGATAGCTTGATATTATGGCACTTTCCAGAGCAATTTATCGTTCCTCCATTTGCAACCATCACTTGACACTCTGGTGTTGGATATAGGAAGCAATTCAATTCTTTTGCTATCTTACAATGAATAAAATTGTGGGTACTTCCTGAATCAATCAACGCTATTACCTATTTCTTCTTGATTTGTCCTTCTATCTTGATGGTTTGAGGAGTAGTAATTCCAGCCAATGCACTACAAGATATGGTCGGATTCATTTCTTCTTTATCTGGGCTTTGTTCCTAGAGTATATTCTTTTCTTTTAACCTTTCTTGCTCGTTTTCTTCTTCCTCTTAAAAATCTATGTAGAATAATTTCTTCTCAACACACTTATGACCTTTAGTGTATTTGCTATCACAACTGTAACAAAGCCCTTTTGCTCTTTTTTCTTCCAATTTTTGTGGTGTCAACCTTATAGGTTGTGGAAGGCTAGGGGCAACAACACTTCCATCTTTATAGTTGTGAGTGGTATGCTTCCTAGTTGCCATAATTTTGCTTTCCATTTTTCTTGCTAACTTGAATGCCTTCTCTAATGAATCAGGTTCCCAAAGGAAAATATCATGTTGGATATTATCCTTTAAATTCCCTATGAAGACATCAATCCTATGCTCCTCTGGAATATTTTTTACCCTTATGTTCAATTTTTGGAAGTCCTCAATGTGCTCCATTATTGAACCATTTTGTTTGAGACTTATCAATTGGCTAAAAAAAGTGTTGCTTTTTGTATCCTCATAATGTGCTGTCAATTCTTCCGTAAAAATTGCCCAAGTGATAATTTGTTTACGAGAACAAATCCATTGATACCATACAAACTGATTTGGTTACAAATATAAAGTTGCAATACGTACCTTTTGTGTGTTTTGCACATTATTGAGATCAAAAAATTGCTCCATCTGTAATATCCATGTTGCGAGATCCTTGCCATCAAACTTCCTCATATCAATTTTTGGAATATGGTGGATATTTAATCCAACATTAGAGTCTATAAAATCATGATTAACATTTTTTTTGTTCTCGTCATGAATTTCCTTTACTACCCTTTTACCAATAGTAAGTAGTTCTTGTAGAAAATTTGTCAAATTTGTCTTCAAATCTGTCTTCAATTCTATCTTCAAATCGTCCATCGTAACTTCCACGTCATTCATCTTAGCTTCTATATCTTTCTTTAAACCATCCATCTTAGATTCTGTTACTTTTTGTGCGAGTGACATTTGTTGCACTTGGTCTTGTAATTTTGATATATCATGTTGCTTTTCTTCCTCTTCTTCATAAGTCATGCTAGAGCTTTCAGGTTGCTTACTAGGTGTTTCCATTTTATTTCCTCGAGGCATCAGTTATCGATAATAATTCTCTATTATGCCCTTTCAATTCCTTCAAAATAATTTTTCAAACCAAGCCTAAGCAAAAATTTAAAAAAATCTACACACCTTTTTTCACTTTGTAGGAGCTTGATATTGCCTCTGATGTATCTCTGTAATTTTGGATCATCTAGTTCTGAAATTGAGAAGTACAATAGCCCTTTGTGTCCTCTTTCCAATTCCACCAGTCTGATCGAATTTAGATTCTCCAAGGAAGAGTTATGCACAATCTCCCAAGATGACTTGATTATAGACCTTTTCAGAAGAGCAAACTTGTAGGAAGTCTCACGTGTCACTGTTTCAACCTTAGGATTTGAAAAATATACACAGTAAACTAAAGTTCGTTCTCTTTCTGTACCATCTTACGAAATTTCAATCTGATGCTCAAAACAAAATTTATGACTATTTTCACCAGGTCACTTGTTTGGAATGTAATTCGGGAGTCTGCGCAAATTCCAAATTCCTCAGATCATATCTCCACAAATATAGCGCAAAAAGCTCTAAAATTCGAACCTGCGGTTCATAACGATTTCAGCCCAAATGGGTTTTTTTTTAGCATCTGAAACATCGCAGAAAAAAAGTTATTGCGCAAATTCCATGATGACCTGTTTGGAGCAGCAAAACCCTAGAATTCAAATCTCTGATACCAAATGTTATGGAACCAGCTCACAAAAGGATAGAAAAGATAGATCAACGCCTTAGAATTCAGCCTCTTCGAGGGGGAAACCTCCTTTGCATTACATAAATGAACAATTCTTGGATTATTCAAATGACAAAACCTCCTTTCTATATATAGGAGTCTAAGGAGTCACAATATAACCCAACCGACCTAACAATAATAATTTAAAGGCACAAAAATAAAATAGAGGGATTCTATGGGGCACAATAATAACAATATGGGGACAATAGGGGCACAAAAATATTAATAAGGCATACAACTACAATAGTAATGGGGTAATCACTAGTATTATAGGGACCTAACAGAGTCTCCCCAACTCTCTGGTTCAAGTGTGTGCTTCTGAACACCTGCATCCTGCAACTGATGTTTCAAGCTATTGCATTCCTCTTGGATGCAACCTTCACACTTCTGAGGTAGAGGACATGAAATGAAACTCCTTCTTGGGATTGTTTCAATGGCTTTCATGGCAGCTTTGGAATTCTTTCCATAAGACTGTCCATATCCAAGACCCAAATATTTAGGCCTTTCCTCAACAATTATTGGTTCAACAATACCTTGTGCATGCTTTCCCAAGCCCTTTCCTTCATAGCCCATCTTGGACATTAGCTTGGAACGTATGCCTTTAGTATGTTTCTCAAAAGAACCAATACAAGCATTATCAAAAGAATTTGAAGAGAAACTGGAATGGCTTACCTCTTCTTCAAGCTGGTACTTGACTAAGGCTTCTTGGGCAACAACGAGCTGTGTTTCCAACTCATGCATCCTTTTCAAGTTCATATTTGCAATATGAAGTTGCCTCTCCATTTCTTACAATTTGTCAGCAAGCAACTGCTTCTCTTCCTTCATGGCATTCAGTTGCTTTCTAAGCATGTTGTTCTTCCTTCCATCCTCATACATTTCTCTCACCATACCCATCATGGTGGACAACTCTTGCTTCATGTCTTCATCAAAGAGTCTTGTGAAGAGAGCATAATTTGAGGACCCACTTGTAGAAGTTGTCATTATGCCAATGAATAAAAAAACTTGAACAAGATAAATAAAGAGCTTATTTAAGCAACCTTTTGCAACAAACCTCTTGTGCTCCAAGGACTTCTTTGAGGTCCTTTGGGATAGAAGAATACCTTCAACCATTCTCCTTCTTGTCCTTCCTGGACTGCTTTCCCTTTACCTCTGCAAACTCATAAAATGGTCAATATGCAAAACAAGCATACAATCAGCCTCTTGTTGTTCAAACACCTTTCAGACAAGCAATCTTTTCTTTGTCAATCAAGCATTCTGATATAACCTTCTTAAAGGTGTGGTTAATCAAACTCAAGGTCTAATACCACCTGATTTTAAAATGGGGCTCTTAGGCTTCTTGATTAGCTTACAAGAATCTCTCCCACTTCCAAAGCTTGAATTTTCCCAAGTCTATTTAATTAACCAATGCGGAATTAAGAAATGCTTGCAAATATGGATGTATGCTTGTATTTGTTTTCACTGATTATGTGTTGTAAATTAGTGTGCTAAAATTGATATATAAATGCATATAATAGTAAATAAAGCAGTGGAGATAATGCAGCAATAAAGCAAACACATAGATAGCAATATTAATTAGGATTTCACCCACAACTCTTGGGCTACATCTCCGTGAGCTCTAGTTAATTCAACTAGGCTCTCTTGGATTATGGTGTAAGTCTTTCACAAGTCTTTGACTCAACTCCTACTATTCTACACAAACACAGTGGGTTCAGACACCATTTAATCTCCTCTGGCTCTTAGCTCTGGCTCTTGGCTCTAGCTCTTGGCTCTTGGTTTTGGCTCTATAGGTTTTAACCCCGTACAGTAATTACCTGCATACGAATTCTAAAACACATAAAATAAACAATGCGAGATCATAACACATAAAACACATATACGCGGAGATTTTCCCCTGGATCCCAAAACCGGGACTACCAGCTTGATTTTTCATTATGTTCCTTTCAATGTTACAATACATATTTATACATGCTAAAGCATCCAATACCATGGACCGAAAAACCATCGCGTCCAAAACCATGGACCAAAAACCATCACGTCCAAAAAACATGTGCGAAAATCATGCACAAAACCATAGGTGGGTCCGCCCAACCTAACATAGGGTTCAAAACCAAAATTTTCTGGGGCGCTGCCCTAGACCCCATAAAGTGGGGTTACAGGTACACCTCAAACCCGCTGTGACCTCCCCCCTTCTAACCCCGATTAACTACGTGGGCTAGTCGCAGAAAGAATATAACACAACCCAAAAGGATCTTGGCTCTGACTCTGGCCCTTTGGGTCTGGTTTTGGCTCTTGGCTCTGACTCTTGGCCCTTTGGCTCTGTCTCTTGGCTATTGGCTCTTCAGCTCTGGCTTCTTTCTGCCTTCTGCAACCTTCACGCTCTCTAGCTTTTTATTTCAACTTCAAGTGACCCCAAAGGCTCCCTCAGCTTCTCTTTTTCTTCTGTGTTGTCTCAACGCTGCCTCTTTAGCTTCTACGCTTCAGTAACTCAACCACCATCAACAGTTTAGCAACCCTGTGCAGTAGCTCTTTGGCTCTCTATCGCTCTACTCTCTCGGCTCTATGATGCTACTACTTTCAGCATTTAGCAGCAAACAATAACTTGGCCACCAACAATAACTCAAGCAGCCCTATGTCTTTGACATTCATGGATTAAAAGCCAAATCGCGTTGCCTGTTGGTTTTCCCTCTCAGGCTCTACAACTTCCAGCCATGTTTGCTCGAATCCCTTCTTTGGCGTTCAATAATCATTGTATAACACACTCAGGGGAAGCAGCCACCTGTTCCTGCAATGAGTGAGGGCAATCAGCGCTTAAATCCTTAGTAACAGTCGTTCTCTATTTACACAGAGAACGTTGTGAAAACACGGGAAATCCACATAAAACACAATATATCGGACTTGAAACATTCATAATCCCGCTTTATAGCACCATCGGGTCTGCCTGGGGATCGCCATCGCATATCGCAATTGGCCTGCTCCTTGGTTTTCCCTTTGTATTTAAAATACATTGAAAACAGTGAAAATTAATGTAAAATGGCTTTGGGCGGATCTGAAATCATATATATTTCCATTCTGGAACCCTTTCGGGTCTAGTTTACATCGCATATCGCTTCCCCTTTGTATTTTCGTTAAACAATGAAATATACATAAATACATTGAAAATTGGCATTGGGTGGATCTCAGGATCCATACAATATGGTTGATAATGTTATCGGGTCCAGTTCATCGGATCGCCCTATATATATATATATATATATATATTATGTGGCCCCACTCCATTGTAACATGCCGATGCGATGTTGCGATGCGACAAGTCACAATCGCAAATCGCTTATGCCTGAGACCTCTTCATTTAACAGGTGTTATAGACATTTTTGTGCCTTACAGCATTGAGCATGAAATGTCCATAATCTAAGGGATCCAAAGTCCCTAAACATGTTGCTCCTACCCCTAGAGGAACAAGGCTAACAAACCACAGCAATTCACAGAAGTTCTCCACCAGAAACTGCTCAAAAACAAGTCAATTCAGGATCATTTCAGTGGCTACACTAGCTGTTTGCGCTGAATGTCAAAGCCAACACTGGCTACCTGCGTTGAATGTCAAATGGAACACTGGCTACCTGCGCTGAACGAGAGTGGACAAGTGGCAGGCTCATTTCTCAAGGTGTCAAAACCCAGGAAGCTTCCAAAATGACACTTGCCTCAGGGAATTCGACTAGTGATGAGTAAGAGGTTCCAAATCTCCAAGTGGAAGCAAGAACCTCCAAGTGGACTCAAGAACTGACAGAGGGAGAGGACACTAGTCAGATCTCAAGCTGACTCATCCTCTCTCCAAACATCTATATATGGATCTCTCCTCCATGAGATCTAGGGGCTAGAATTTTGTTATTGCAAAGAATTGCTGTTGGTTTGAGATTGGAATCATTGGGTGCTTAATGCTTTGAAAGGGGTGAAGATAGGAATTCCATTTGCTGGGAAGGAGATGTTGGATTGGAGCCCTCTGGGTTGTATCTCTTCCTGAACCTTGTTATTCATCAATAAAGCTATCTTGGTTTCTCCTATATGTTGATGTATTTTTTGATGTATGAATGTATTAGCATATTTAGTTTATTTCTAATCCTAAACTAGTTATGAATGTGAATATTTGTCTTTGTATAGTGTTCTTCTCTTGTCTCAAGTAGTTGTTCTCTTGTCGCAAGTAGTTATTCTCTTGTGATCTTGCAGGAACCCGTTGAAGCTGGATAAGCAAGAAGGCAAGTAGCTGTGAACTCCCAAAGAGAAGAGGGACTGGATCGAGGGACAAATGGAAGACACCGGTAAGTCTATTGATATCTCTTCTTTCACATTTCATAAAGGAAGAAACCAGAATAGTTGTCTCTGTTTGTTGCTAAGGCATTGTCACACCTTAGGTGGATAGGATCGTCCTGCATAGGCATTTTTCCCCACAACAAATTGGCGACTCCTCTGGGGAGATTTTTTTAGTCATTTTATCTGTGTTTCTATCATTGTTTGTTTCATAGACTTGACAGCAACAATCGAACTGCATCTTTCCCGGATGCAAAGTAGACAGTTGCTGCTTTGATCCAATTGCTGGACTTGTCTATGATCTGAACAATGGACTCACAAATGATTTAATGATCCTTGTGATAGATCTTAGTAGCCCCTCAAAGCATCCCTTTGATTACACCTTGCTTGTTGCTTTTATTTGGCCTGAAACAGTTGATTAAGTAACAATCTGTGACCCAGAACCTGAGAGAAACGAGAGTTTCTCCTTCAGCGCAGACCCAGTGAAGGGATTCTGCATTTCAACGCAGGTCCCGTGAAGGTTACCTGCGCTGAATGTCAAAACCCCTGTGTTGAGGTTGCGCTGAACCAGTTTTCCCTTGAGCAGCTGGGGTTCTCTGCTCTGTTTTGCCTTGTTTTGATCTCTGATTTTTGCAGCCTGTAACCAGCATAGGTACCAGTCTGATAACTCCTTTTCTCTGCTTAGATTCTGCCTCCTTTTGTACAAAAATACTGTAAGTTTTTTTATGTGTTTGTGGCATCATTTACAGTTTTCCTTTGCATGAGTGAAATAGTCATCCTGAAGCCCTTGATTCAGATCTGTTGATTGTGATCTTAGAAGAGAGTTCATTGGCTGTTTGCAGATTGATTATACATTTACTCTTGCTTATTGGTTTGAATTTGTCTCTTTTAAGTGTCGAAACAAGTCTTTATTTCAAAAATCGTTAAGTGTTGTAATCTCTTCTACCCTCTCTGATTTCGAAAAAGTAAACTTGTTTGTATTGATCATTTAAAAGCAAATTCAAAGTTGTACGAAAAGCTTTCTTTGTAGGCATCAATACTAAGAAAGCGGAAAACAAACACCTGCATTGTGCATTTGCATTTGATAGTTTGCATGATTGATTTAGGAAAAGTGCATTAGAGTGTGCTGATTGCTCTTTGAGAAAAGATGGTGTCTTTCTTTTCCTTAGTAGCTAGGATTTTCAAAGTTGAAAAGATATAAAGCTTGCTTATCATCTTTAGACTGCATTTAGGAATTGTATCATACATCTCGTGGTGAACCTTGAAAGGCAAACTTCTAAAAAGATCAACCTAAAATAAATTGAATGAACTTAACAACGCTTTGCAACATAACGCACAACATAGAGGTCTAGGCTAGAGACGTGTTCCGGCGTCGTTAAGCCTGGTGACTGTCGATCTCATGGATGGTTGGTGATTCCTCCTGAGGGATGATAGCGCCAGTACGGATTGTGCTCCCACGTACCGTCGCGTATATATTGGGAGACCCCTATAGGCATAAAACCTTTATCCTTAGGAAGCCGTGTCGGCCGCCCTACTGATCGCAATGCACTGAACACAGCATTCAGGAAGATGGACCGCCCGTACCCTAAAAAGTATTCTGCGGTTTTGCGAAAAGTTTGGCACACCCTCTGCCTAGAACTCCATAGCAGTTCCTTTTGGCCTTTTTTAGACTCTATAACGGAAAAAGTCCATCCGAGCATTTGTCACTTCGGGCTCGTTAAAACATCGAAGGAGACTAGAGTCATCTTTAGCTTTTTCTCGACTCTTTAAAACTGAAAAAGCAAGTTGTGTCTAAGCGTCGTTAAAAATTTATTTTAAACGGAACAATCACCCTTTAATTCCTGCGTTGATCTTTAGGTTGAAAAAATGGAGCACACCAACCAAGGAATTCCCCTTGGTGGAAATCCTAGTCCCTTCTCCTCTTGGGGAGATGTTGGTGCGCCCCACATGGCCACATTGTCACTTCCGGGACTGACAATTGGCCTGCCAGTCTGGCTCTTTTCAACCAATGTCGTTCAGAACACCACCATTCCTGGACAGTCGAGTCAACAGTTAGACCAGACCAGAGTTGCCCACCAGCCTTCTACTTCATCTTCCTCTCCTCCTTCCTCTTCGCTTGACGGAACTGATAAAACAAAAAACCAGGTTCCTAAGGAGAAGAAGGAAAAGAAGAAGAAAGAAAAGAAGAAGAAGGAGCCAAAGGCGACTGGGGGCAAACAAGTGTCGTCTGACAAAAATCCACACACAACACTGACCAGGCCTAAATCGCCATGTGTCATATGCAAGGGAGACCACTTCCACAGAGATTGTCCCTGCATCCCTCGGATACTAAGGGACTGGTCTCCCCGTTTGCACAATTCGGTAGCGTCGACCTCTGGTAGCCATGTTGACAGCTCACCGTCGACTAGTGAAAGTGAAGTCCCAGGACAGAGAGGGAAAGCTAGATTTCCCTGCAAACTGTGTGAAGGCGATCACGCCATCCACCGTTGTCCCTTCTTAGACGAGGCTAAAAGAGTTCTGGAAGATCGCTCGATTCTGCGAGCGCAACTTCCTCCTGGATATCAAAAACTCCTGCCAAGTCCTTCACTAGTTGAGAACCCGGCTGGCCCGCCCAGGTGGTCAGCCGAAGCACCTATCATTGAAGATGAACCGTCTGGATCCATGCCTGACGAAAGTCAAAAGGTTGAGATGGCAGTTGACCCGGTTTTGCCTTCAGAGGCTCTATCTTCGAATGATACCATCACAGAGGAGAATAAAGACGAAACCGTCCAAATTCTCTTCATCAACACTGACTCTGATGAACAAGGGGGCAATGCCCTCATTCCTTTATCGCAGGAAGGAAGTTTGTCAGAGCGATATCCGGCCGTCTATTCGGTCCCACCACCAAGCAACCTGGTTGTGTCCTTTGACTGGAACCAACTAGGCAGACCCCGGTTGCCAGCAAGCATACCATTCAGAATTATCGTTCAAATATACAGAATGGTGATGGCTGGCACTATCATTGATGAGGGGGCATCTGTGAGTATCCTTTCCTCTATTGCTTGGAAAGCGCTTGGTTCGCCAGCGCTTTTGCCTGAAATGAGAAATCTATCGGGCTTTGATAAAGGAACCAGTCGACCTTTAGGGATCCTCCCCAATGTGCCCATAACATTGAAAGGGAAGACCGTTCAAATGAACGTGATGGTCGTTCAAGGACCCTTGGATTATAACCTACTCCTTGGACGAGACTATATATATTGCATGGGAGCTATAGTCTCCTCACTCTTTAGAGTAATGTGTTTTCCGCATGAAGGAAGAATGGTCAAGCTCGTAGACCAACTTTCATTTCCTGGATCACGCATCGCAAATAGTCATGTACCATCCCTAAATGGTCTATTCACGCAAGAAGTGTCTCAACCCACGGTCCGTCCTCCTGATGAGCGCGAGTAATCCGGGAAGATATGACTGGAACCCAGGGGGCATGCGTCCTGGTCTGCTTCGACAGGGAAACTTTGGGTATAGAGTAGGTTTCCGCGGGAGAATATGACTAGTCTGTACCCCGTCCGTCTAGGAAGAGGGTTATTCTAGAATAAGATTCTTTTGTCAAAGTTATGAGAGTTGGCGGGCTACGTCGCTCACCTTTGTCTATTTCGGTAGACATTGCCGAGGATGTGTTTTGTTTGAAAGATTAACGAGACAATCTTTGGGTAGCCTGAAAGAGGTAGGCCTTTCCTGCTTAAACAAATGTTTTGGCAGACGAAGTAAGGGTAACCTTGAAATCATATTTTATACCTGGGGGCATGCAAACCTTTTGGAGTGCAAGCAAAGAGCGGTTATTTATCTGTTTTTTGGGTTAGTTGTTTCCTAACTTGCATAAAGAAAGGATGCGGAGCAAAGCTTAGTGAGATGAATCTCCATAAAAAATAGAATCTTGATGAGACACTCTTATCATATGACTGGGTAATCGAGCAGTTTTAGCACAAAGTTCATGCTCGTTAAAAAATAAACGCAAGATCCGAGCAGTTTTAACACAGACTTCATGCTCGTTAAAAAATAAACATAAACAATGAGCAAGTGTTTCCACCAGCGTTTAAGCTCATTTTAAAATAAAAAATGAACCTACCCGGTAAATAACCACTGTGAATGTAACTTTATCAGCCATTAAAGCCTTGGTCGTGTTTGCACCGTCACCTCCACTTCTCCATTGGCTGATCGTTCACCTCCATATGATTGTTTACCCATTTTGAGGAACAGCTGCGAAGAGTGATTTCACCTAGCCATCCTTGTGACACTGCCGTGATTGGAAAATTCCAACCTGTACCTGGAATCAGCTGCTAACCCTGTTTATCACTCGTTCCTCAAAAGACGAGTCTTCTTTAAGCTCTTTTCAACTGACTCGTAAAATATGAAAAGATTGTCGAGTCCTTGGCCTTCCAGCTCGTTAAAGGGACAGGAAGAGCTATCCCTCCTCTAGATTTTAATCTTTTTGGACCTGAGGGATTATTGCACAAAAAGATCGAGCGCTTGTTTTATTCGGCTCATTAAAACTATCGAAAACTCATCCCTTCTGTATTGTTTTATACTTTTTCGGACTTAAGGGATTAGATGACGAAAAAGGACTTTTGGAGTTAACTTTATGTACCTTTTCAGACTCTCTAAAAATGAAAAGGACCGAGTTATCCTTGTCGTTAGACTCGTTAAAATCATTAAATAGCGACAAACTTGTCTTTAGACGAGAACGAGTTTCACTATCGCTAGGCTCGTTAAAACATAGCGATGGGTTTGCCCGAAGGGCAGGTTATAGAACAAGCATATGTTATCCTCCTCAAGCTTGACAAAAATAAAGAGGTACTGGTCAGCAATGACTGGGGAAAAAATTGGGAGAAACTAAAGAAAACTTTGATGGTAGCAAGTCGCTCTTGAACATGACACTTTTCCTCCGTACCACAATCGGGTTGGGTTGTTTCATTCACCGGTCACATCCATGGTCTCGCCATACCATCCATATTTGGGGTAATGCTACCGATCCATCGTATCAGTGTCGCCATATGTTCAAGAGAAGTCGTTCAGAAAAGTCAACCGTGTCCCATCCACTGCCATACATTATCCTTCATCCTTTCATGACTGCCACCCTGAATCATATGTCACAGATCGTTTTCACCTCCATTAAAATCATTAGCTCTGTTCCGTGTCACTGATGTGGGATTCATTAAGGCCCTCCTTTGACGGATCGCTTCTTGTCGACATCAGCTCATTATCCAAGAAGTTGATCTAGGAACAACCCCTTCAGTACTTTGAAGCTTGCATGCCACAATGGCAAGTTTCTCACTTCCGGCGACAGGTATACATCAATGACCTTCGACCGAAAGATTTTGCGTGGTGTTCGACGCCAAGTCCTTTATTCACACCACGTGAATTGTACTGCAGTACCTTGAGGGTCATTATCATTATCGGTGATTCCTCTCGCGCTTGTTAACGGTTTACATCATTGACCGGTAATCAAGCGATGTCTTTCCATGTTCGACTTCAGAACATTTCTCACATGGATCGACTTGTACTTAGAGTGAAGATCGAACGAGTTTGAAGACCCCGGATCTAGTTTCATCCATCCGGGCTGCGATATATATTCAGGAAAGATAAAGACATTGACTTGTACATCATTGCAGCAGATAATCATCCTACTCAAAGGATGATAATTTTATCAAAATTATCAGTCTACCACCAGACGATTATCTGTTCTATGTACAGAAAAATGAATTTATAAAGCTGAGCATGGGAATGCCCGCCTCAGCTAGATCATGAAAGCAGTATGAAAAATAATGTATTGTATTGTATCTCATTACAGGTCTCCTCTCAGCATTGGATGAACTTCGGATCCCCTGATAAAGCATTTCGCCCGATAAACAGCCTCATACTTTAGGGGCAACTGTTATAGACATTTTTGTGCCTTACAGCATTGAGCATGAAATGTCCATAATCTAAGGGATCCAAAGTCCCTAAACATGTTGTTCCTACCCCTAGAGGAACAAGGCTAACAAACCACAGCAATTCACAGAAGTTCTCCACCAGAAACTGCTCAAAAACAAGTCAATTCAGGATCATTTCAGTGGCTACACTAGCTGTTTGCGCTGAATGTCAAAGCCAACACTGGCTACCTGCGTTGAATGTCAAATGGAACACTGGCTACTTGCGCTGAACGAGAGTGGACAAGTGGCAGGCTCATTTCTCAAGGTGTCAAAACCCAGGAAGCAAGAACCTCCAAGTGGACTCAAGAACTGACAGAGGGAGAGGACACTAGTCAGATCTCAAGCTGACTCATCCTCTCTCCAAACATCTATATATGGATCTCTCCTCCATGAGATCTAGGGGCTGGAATTTTGTTATTGCAAAGAATTGTTGTTGGTTTGAGATTGGAATCATTGGGTGCTTAATGCTTTGAAAGGGGTGAAGATAGGAATTCCATTTGCTGGGAAGGAGATGTTGGATTGGAGCCCTCTGGGTTGTATCTCTTCCTGAACCTTGTTATTCATCAATAAAGCTATCTTGGTTTCTCCTATATGCTGATGTATGAATGTATTAGCATGTTTAGTTTATTTCTAATCCTAAACTAGTTATGAATGTGAATATCTGTCTTTGTGTAGTGTTCTTCTCTTGTCTCAAGTAGTTGTTCTCTTGTCGCAAGTAGTTGTTCTCTTGTGATCTTGCAGGAACCCGTTGAAGCTGGATAAGCAAGAAGGCAAGTAGTTGTGAACTCCCAAAGAGAAGAGGGACTGGATCGAGGGACAAACGGAAGACACCGGTAAGTCTATTGATCTCTCTTCTTTCACATTTCATAAAGGAAGAAACCAAAATAGTTGTCTCTGTTTGTTGCTAAGGCACTGTCACACCTTAGGTGGATAGGATCGTCCTGCATAGGCATTTTTCCCCACAACAACAGGGTTTATGCCAACGCCGATTGCGATCCGCCGATATCGGCGATCGCGATATCGCATCAGCCCGGCCCATCGCACTATGCCTCTGACTGTCCCCCGAATGCCACCACCGATTGCGATCGCTGATCAGATCTAGACCATTGATCGTCCAGATCCGATAGCCCTTGTGCAACCACTGTTCAAGCCTCCAGATAGCCTTGTTTTCAGAGTTTTCTCCATGCTTTTAAGGCCCGATAATGTAACCCGATATTTCTAAAGGTCCTCCTTTTATGCTTGTTTTTCCCTTTTGGAAGATTTGGAAGACTTAGAGGGTTTTTAGACCCATTATTCAAGGGATTTTGCCTCATTTTCAAAGGAACAAGGAGAACTTCTTTTCACAATAACTTCTTCATCTGAAATCTGTTTTCGCCCATTCAAGTTGCGTTGGATTCAAAATGAGGAGATATCTGCAATGAGATTATTTCTGAGGGCAGCCTGTGATTTTCATTTTCCTCTAATTTACAAAGGATTTGTGCCATTTGGCACCTTTCACCTCTTGCATGAAGTCTTTTAGACTTAGAGGTTTATCCAAGATCCATTTTTGGATCAGCAACGGACCCATAGCCATTAGTAGGCGCCTGCGAAAAATCCTATAGTACTCGGAGATATATTTCCGATGATGTATTATACGTGCCAAACAGAGATAATATGACCAAGTTATGACCCCGGGAAGTTGGTTTCCCAACTAACCCCAACGGGGCCCACAAACTCTTGGTGTTCCATCTCATGGGGTTAGGGTTTTAGTTGTTTAGGGTTTCCCGTTGTTATTCAATAATAGAAAGACCCTTGAGTCTCATTGTAACATAGTTTAGAGGCATGTATCTGCCACATATCTTCTTAGAGATAAGCTACCATGCTCGAGCTAGTTCATTCCCATTTCTGTATGTAAGCATATTTCAGTCCTTTGACATTAATGAAATGAAGTTTGATTTTTGATGCACCTTTGTGTTTATGTGTATATTTATATTTTGTTGCATTCCTGCATAAGTCCATATCGGTGCTAAAATTAAACAAAACTAAAAACAAGAATCTTAAGTGTCATTTCCAACGAACATGAACTCAAATTAGTCTAGTGTAAGCTCTAAAATTAAGATCCTCGACTCAATTGTATGGCTAGAAATAAAATATTTTGAACTAAATATGTTATAAAACGTACAAAAAAATCAAAACATATATCTGTTAGGACCCTACATTGTCCCCTTTTTCTCATATATTTTGCTATCATTCCATCCTTTTTCAATCCATAATTAAAGCCCATGTTATTACTTTAATCCATTTTCCAAAGGCATATAACATTTCTTCTCATTCCTATATGTTTGATTTGTTTTACATATAATTTTACATTACCTTCATAATTAATCGTTGATCGGATAGTTGCTGAAACAGTTTGAAGACTGCAGATTTATCATTGCGGTCTACATTGTTGAAACAGTTAGAATAGTGCACAAATCCCATTGTTGAAACAGCCCATGATTTTCATTTAGATTCGGCAGCAACAGGAAGAGATCATCGAAGGAGCTGTTACACTGGTCGTAACAAATATATTCCAAAGTCGGCATTGTCACAACCATTATAACAGCGTTTTGTTAATGGAAGAATCTGTTATCCTATTTTTAGCATATCGGGTCAAAGATACGATTTATAATGTAATGAATTGTAATAGATGTCTCCTCTTTAAAAAGAGGAGACATCAACATTAGAGGGAGAGACAGACTACGGGAAGGTCTAGCTAGGAGTAAAGGAACTTGAATCTTTTTGTAATATGATACTTTGACAGATGAATAAAATATTGTTCTGAGCATTCCTTCTTAGTTCCATTTTCTGGGGAATCTTGTGAGAAGGAAAGGGCCCACCTTCATCACAAGATTCACCCATTAATTCTTGTAGTGTGTTAAGTATTATTTTGCATTCATACCTTGTTAACCTCTGTTTGCTGAATTTACTTATGCATTATTGGAACTCTGTATTTATTGCTAAAACTCTATTTCTATTTGATTATTGCATTGTTTCCATAAATTCATTCATAGGCTATCAGTGATTATTTTAATTGGTTTTCTAGAGTGAGTTTGTGAAGCACGGTAATCAAAAACAAGTGTTGAAGATTCCTGCTTGAGGAATAGGGTCCTGTTCTCTGTTAGAGCACAACTAGTCTTTTCCTTTGCAGATTGATTTCCTTTCCTAGATTGTTCTTTTTAATGTAATCCAGGATTCTTTTGATTATTGTCTGCAATAGAGAGATTGTTCCTGCTGTAACTCAAAGTAGAACTTCAGTTTGTTTAAAGCAAGGTGTGATTAGAGTAATTGTTACTACAACTTTTCATTGCTTTTGGGATTGAGCATATACAGTGTGTGATTGCCTTTGAAATAAACAGACTTCCCTGGGTTGACAATTCATGTAGCACTTGGTTGTTTAAATTAATAAGCAATTAAAGTGACCAACATTTTGGCGTCGTTACAGGGAAGGCAATTGTAGATTTCAAAAGCATTATTTTTTTTCTTTTAATATGCAAAATGCATGAGAGGACGCAAGAAAACTAACCATACAGGTGGCAAGGGCCAAGGAGGAGGAAGAAAGACTTTTATTGACGATATCATATCAAAAGCTGAAACTTCTCAGAGGTTAAGCTCTCGGAAGCCAAAGCCTCAACTCTCCCTTCAAACAAACTACGAAACAGAAGAAGTTGTAGGCCCTGAAAAGGTTGAGGAACCAGTAGAAGACATTGAGGAACCAATCGAAGACGTTGAGGAGCCAACAGAAAACATTGAAGATAGAGTGAGTGCAGTAGGAGAACAACCAATGGAAGAGAACAATGAAGGATTATTTGGTGGAGGATAGGTAGAACCTGAAGGAAGAGATTAGAATTCTCTCTCTACCTCGGGATTTCCTATTGGTGATCTTCCCAGAGGAGCAACTCCCATGAATAATATCCCACATTCGGCCTTACCTAACTTCCATGGTTTACCTTCTCAAGATCCTGATGAGTTTCTTTTTGAGTTTGATATATTATGCAGAAGCTATGATTATGTTACTAATGCTCAAAAACTAAATCTATTTCCAGCAACACTAAAAGGAAATGCACTAAGATGGTTCATGAGTCTAGGAGGCCATGTAATCACAACATGGGAACAGATGAAACAGAAGTTTCTTCTCAAATATCAGGACTACTACCGGACGAGAGAAAAAAGGGAGGAACTACTTAATATGGTACAAAAGGAGGACGAAAATCTAGAGGACTTTGTGGAAAGGCTACAATATAATCTGCAGAGATCCAATCATCTCGATGTAAGTAAAGATATTCTTAAAACAATATTATTGAAAGGGGTGATGGATGATTGTCTAGATATGTTAAATATGCTTGGTAAAGGGTACATATCTAAAGAATCATATGATGAAATTGTTAACCTCTGCAAAAGATGTTCAAGAGGAGCTACAAGGAATATATCAAACAGCAAGGATAATACATATTCAAGAGTTCAAAAATCAGCCAGTGGAGAAGCAAAAAGAGCTGAAATAGGTAATTTATTTGAGGAATTTAAAACTAAAATGTTAAGTTCTTTTGCTTCATAGATTGACACCTTGCAGGTTAAGAAGAAACAAGCAGAAGCAGAAGCTGCTTTGGCTATCTTTTGTTCCAAATGCAAATATAAACACCCACTAAGGGAATGCCCATTAGACAAAGTGCCAATTTGTACCCTTTGTGAGAGGAATCATGAAACACAACAATGTCCTTCTTTACCAGGAATAAAAGCAACATTGCAACCAACCAAATAAGAAGCTGAAGAAGTCTATCTGCTGACACAAAGAAGGCAATGGCAACCACGGGGACAAGGTATGAACTCTAATATGCCATTTACATCTTCTAATCGTTGGAACAATTATCCTTCTTTTAATCAAGCAAATTACCCTCCCTTTAACCAGATGCAATACCCGCCCTTCAATCAAATGAATTACCCACCCATGCAACAAACAAACCCTCCCTTTGTAGACCCAGCAATGTGGACTCCTTGGCCCCCATAACAAAAATCTTACTTTAATCAATGGATTCCAAACTGGAGGGGTCAACAACTCCCGTTTCCAAATCAATTTCCTCAGTTTCAGCAACCACTCCCTCTACCATCAAGCGCTCCACCAAATAATCAAATGATGAGACCCCAGCTACCTGTACAACCAAACCCTAACCCCAATAATAAAGTTGTGCAAGTTATTGATATTCAGAACCAGCCTATACTTCCTATTTTCCCTGCACAGTGTAATGATATTCATTTACGATCTGGGAAAATAGTTGAACCCATTATTGATGATATTACCTCTTCTGATTCTGATAAAGAAGAGATAGAGAAAAATAATTCACGTAAGGAGGTACAGCCACCCTCTAATAAGGGTGCTGAAACAGCAGAGCCACCATTCCCTGAGCGTTTAGCTTTGACTAAAATGCCTGAGCCACCTGCTTTCAATCTTTTAGGGGAATTACATAATCTTTATGTTAAAATTCCACTTTTACAAGCACTAAGATATGTACCAATTTATGCCAGAACCATGAGAGATATTTGTATTAAGAAACTCGGTAGGAAAGCTAAAGATCCCCTTACAGTTCATGTTATGGGTGATCTATCTGCCTTGATGTCCAGTAAATCCCCTCCTATTAAATATGGTGATCCTGGCCATCCTACTGTTACAGTACAAATTGGAAAAACTATCATTTCACGAGTTCTGGTAGATTTAGGTGCTGCTATAAATATTATGACTCTTGAAACTTCACAACTGTTACAGCTGAAGAATGTGATCAGAGAGACACCAACCATTCTAGAGTTAGCTGACCATTCTACAATCAAACCGGAAGGAGTCATTGAAGACCTAATCATCTCAGTTGAATCCTGGAATTACCCAGCTGACTTTGTGGTATTACAGACTAAAACAAAGTTGGGGGGACATCCTCTAATTCTGGGAAGGCCCTGGTTGGCCACAGTCGATGCCTTTATCAGCTGTAGATCTGGTTCAATGACAATTTCTAATGGATGTGAAACCAAGAAGCTTACTCTTTACCCTCATGCCACACCTATGATTAATAATGATAATTTTGTATGTTTGGACTATGGTGATGATGCTAGTCAACCTATTTTGACTATCGGACAAGCTTTAAGCCTTAAAGATACCACTGAGGATGAAGTAATTAATAATTTTATTTGTGAACCCGCCTTGGTCACTTTGGAAACACATAATTAGTTAACTACAATTTTGAAATCTGATACCCAGGAAAAGCTTAAATCTGAAGATCTACCTCAAACATCAACTACCATCTCCTCTAAAAGCATAATAGTAGAAATCGAACCTGGCAAGACATTGAACATAAACCCCAACTTGACAGATGCTGAAACACAGCAACTAATGAAGTTACTTCGTGAAAATAAGGAAGCATTCGCATGGGATTATACAGATATGAAGGGAATCTCTCCTGAATTATGTACTCATCGCATCTATATCAAGGAGGGTTGCCAACCAATCTGTCAACCCCAGCGATGAATGAATCCCAATTTGAGGGAAATTGTCAAAGAAGAACTTCAAAAATTGCTTAATGCAGGGTTTATATATCCCATATCTGACATTGAATGGGTTTATTCCTTGGTAATAGTACCTAAGAAAAACGGGAAATGGAGGGTGTGTGTAGATTATAGAGCCTTAAATGCAAAAAGGGAGTAAAAATTGCTAGAAAAAAAATTTGTTTTCTTTTCTTTTGGTGATGGATTAGGGGGTAGATTGGTGCCTAGCTTATCCTTGGACCAATGGAATCATCTACTATCTTGAGAAGATCCTAATTTCATCCATAGCTAGGGATCTAGGGGTTATGATAAATCATGCAATAATTATCCTATATAGTTGAAAAATAGATATACAAATTATGCAAGGAAATAATCCTAAAGGTATCAATTTCAAAATCAAACCTACATTTTTGTTTGCCTAAATATGACTAAGTCTAGTTGCTACTATTTGAAGAAACTAGATGAGAGATATGTAAAACAAGCAAAACAAAATTACCAAGGAATAAATCTCCACCGAGTTTAGGTCCACCACTTGAAGTTGTATCTTAATTGGATTGCTCAATTCAATCCCTTAACATGGAAAAATGAAATTCCAATCCACAAGTAGTTGTTCATAGAATGGCCTCACACAACTCAAAAAAAATGAGTTCCAAAATATTTTCTCCAAGAAAATGTAGTCTTCTAATATAATCTCACTGAACAATACACTTTATAATGATAGTAGCCTCATAATTATAGAGTTCTAGGCTCAACTATCTCATAACAAAAAATAATATCCTATTGATCATGTTTGATGAGTCAAAGAAATTATAAAATAATGTTATAATGGACTTTAGTTGATCATTAAAACAATATTATAGTCTTTCCATGAAAGGATCAAAGATCTAGGATGCATTCCAAGAAGAGTCTATCTCACAAGCAATAGTAAATATTCTAAAGGAAAGGTACAACCTAGAGAATGGTGCAAATTGGTTGCAACCACTCCAAAATTAATACATAAAAACCTCTATCAAGTGCCACACTCCAATAATAACATGAGACTCTATAAAATCACAATAAAATGATCTCCAAACAATACAAATGGTCCACCAAGAGAGGGTGTACCACTCCAATAATAGAGTGAGACCATGTTAATGGAATAAGCAATACATGTGGTAACTCCATAAAAATCTTGAACCATGTGAAGAAAATTCCAAACTAACAAGGATCCACTAGTTTCAAGTCAAATACCCTTCATCAAGGTGAAAAGATAATGTGAACATGACTTATTCAAATGTTTATGTGAGCATCCTAGTGGAGCACACCACCTGTAAGTGAGTGCCAAGAAGATGGACTTGGCAAGTGAGTGGAAAAGTAGTTAAAATGAATGTGAAAGTGGACACATGGATAGGTTGCATGCATAAATCACCCTAACAAAGTTGTGCATGTTCAACCACCTGCTCAACATATGTGCCAAGGCTAAAAAAAATACTTAATAACAAATATATATTTTTTTAAAGTTAGCTTGTCTCAACAAGTGTGCCAAAAAGGAGCACTACTCTCAATTTGTATATCACATGAACTTCCAATTGCATTCACTAGTGTTTTGTTTCTTTATTTCTTTTATTTTATTTTCTTTTTTAAAAATAAATTGCAACTTAGAGAATGAGATTTCAATTAAGGTTTAGAATCTGAAAATAAAATAAGCCAATAATTTCGCACTCAAATTTAGGTTTCAAACTCATTAATTGGAAATAAAAATATACCAAACCACTTTGCCACATTCACACATGGAAAATGTGAAATAATGAAATATGTCAAATGAATGTTCAATTATGATAGGAAAACTATATGAAAATGGATAAAACAAATCATGCACATTCCATAAATGAGAAAATGATGGAATATGGGTGTAATATGGATTATGTCCATGTAAAATTAAAGTTACCTACAAAATGAAGGAAAGATAATGAAGGGGAATGATATCTAGGTAAACCACTAGGAAGTAAACCACCAAGATAGAAGACACAACAACTAGGAGTATGACTTGAATCTATCATGCAACGATCAAGTGAGAACAGTTAATGGGAAGATCATGAGCACAAGAGAAAGTTAATAGGAAATTTCTCCACCAATAATCAACCATGGAGTAGCATCTATAACAAGATGAAGATACATGAGATGTTGCTAAAGCAGCCTCCATTGTTGGTACAAACATAACCAATCAATATGATACACTAAAATGGGGAAGAGAGCATGATAAATAACACTACCAAGTCATCTTATAAGAACCCCACCTTCCCCCTTGTTTGACCAAGGGTTGGTTAAATCATAAGGTTAGTACCAAAATAACATGTGCAATATGATCATGCCCCTAGAACTATAACTGGTACATAGAAATTTCATTAGTGTCATCCCAAGGTGTCATGAATAGGTCCTTGGACAGCCTATAAAATATATGGTGTAATCTAGTGGAATAATCATTCTAGAACTTCTAATAATTTTACTACAGTCCCTCTTTTTACTTTCTTCAAAGAGTAATTATATTCTTCCCCAAAAGCGAATTTTTCATAATTCAATTTTTTTTTTGTTCTAATGTTTGTTTAAATGTTCTTTTATGATAAAGTGATTATTTAATGTGTTCAAAAAAATATAACCAAAGGCCATTGGTGGTGAACTGAAGATGAATTGGCCAAAGGCCAAGTTTGTGGTCAAAGACCCAAATCAAATAAACATATAGAATATTTGTGTGGTTAAAGGTAAAAATCAATTGAAGTGCCCAAGAAATGGGATAAGCAATGATTTATACAATATGCAAAAATATTGAACATAGAAATAAAGGGTAACTAAAATCCATATAAGACAAATAATTATATAATTGATGATGAATGAATGAGATGATCAATACAATGGGCCTTGTGACTTTATACTTATAAGAATCAACCAATCACAAAGATAAAGAATTACATCCTTTACTTATGTTATTTCCTTTAATTTACTATTATTATTAATATTTATTTTATGTATATTATATTCTTTACAATGTATTCACGCACAATACTCAAAGATAACACTTGAATTCAACTAGGGTCAATTCAGTGTTGACAGACTCTAGATCTATCTCGGAATTTAGAGCCAAATTCCATCACTTAATAAAGAATCTCAAACGGAAGGTTGTTATTTATAGAGACACTAGACAAAATAGTTTGGGAGATGAGAACTACTCAATGAAGAAAGGATATATGGAGCTATTTTGCAAATTTAAACCCAACTCGCTCCCAAAGTTCAATGTCTTCCTCTAGCTCTTAGCTCATTTGAAAATTCTAATGGTTAAAAATATTTATAATTTTAAATTTTAAGGACCATCTATATGTATGTTGTGCCAAAATGCAACACTAAGCATATCTTTTTAAATTCCATCTTCACAACAAAAGAATGGTTAATAGTTCTTGAGGAATTAGGGTTGGTTGATTTAAGTAGGGCCATAGACTAAGATGACTTCCTTAGGTCCTATATTTCTTACAACCAAAATTCCTTATAGGAAAAAATGTAGTTCTGAAAATTTGAAGACTTGTTCCAAGATTTATCACTTGGAAAACATGGCTTGCTCACAACAATGTGATTTTCCAATATCTTCAATGCCATATAGAAAGAGTAACATCAAAGACCTTGGACCTCTTAAATGAATACCTCACTATGAATTTTCAACAAATAAATATGCTCAAAAACTTGATCAAAAATAAATTCCTAGCTCATGGGATTAAATTTATGGGATTTTCGAAGAAGCTCATGGAATACAGGCCCTACTAATGCTCCTAATATCTCTTAGATATTATAGGAGGATATCATCACATGGAAAAAGCACAAAAATCTTCTATCCTCTCATCAGTGTACAAATCCTCAAAAGGAAACCTAGGGGTTAGGGAAAGTGGTCTACTCTATGAATTTCGAAGCCAAATAGTTTCTCAATCCCCCTATAGCTTAGGGACAACCATAAACAACCTAGCTAAAGTCACATTCACATTCATGCAAATTTTACCACTTGAATCTCTTGATAATGGATCTATAATTTATGTAGGACATTTCTGCATTATGATTAGAACCTTAGAAGTTCCTTCTAAAATCGCATGTTTAAGATAAACAAATTGACTAAATATTACAATATATTTCTCAAATCCTTCAAAAGTAACATGGTGATGGAATGACAAAATCTAGGCTCATGTTCCATGATGATGAAATATGAATAGTTATTGGAGGGAGGTGGAAAGAGGGGATAGACCTTCCAGCATCTCTCTATCCTCTCGATCTTTATGACAAGGTCTAATCAAACACTGCAAAACCCTCTTTTACAAATAATATCTCCCATAACGTATGAATGGAAAATAGGAGTGTTTCTGTTCCAAGGTAACTACATTAGAGACACTCTCATTGGGTTGTGACATTGTTTCTTTGATGAGGTATATGCTTGTCTCCTCAAATTCAAACATGTTTTTCCACTTGATTCCATCATACATATGTATGTTCTCTAGATTGATCCTACAGTGGCATATTAATTCTTTTGAGCTACACTTTTTATCACATATGTGCTAGCAAATAATCCTTCATAGTGATACTTTTTCAGTTGGTATGATTTCATGTGTGTTTTCCTAGCCTAGAAGTGGTGTTGATGGTTTATGACCTATTTGTGAAAACATTAAACATTAAATGAGAACTTTTAACATTCTTAATTAAATAAAGATGTTACTATTTTACCTCATCTACCATAGGGAACATAATTGTCTTTCGATAAGTGTCTTCACTTAGGTCAAAAGGACTACTAGGAAGCAAGGTGAAGAATGTACCCACATCATACTCATACTTGGAATTTTCCTCCAATTCCCTTGCATTTCCATTTCATTCATATAGAATACATTTCCTACTTATGAATTGTTTATCAAATGTCACCCAAAAAGGTCAACTAAAAAAATAAAAGAAAAATAAAGGCAAACCAGAGCCAAATGAAGCCAAAATACATTAATATGTAAAGAGCATAAAAAGAGGAAAAAGCACTATTGTTTCAATAAAAGGTCCACCCCTTAAAGTCCTGGTGCAAAAGGGATATCTAAAGAAAAAATATGGATAAGTGAAGGAAGATAATGTAAAGGGACAAGAAATAAGAGGCTCTCTCGCAAAGTTTTGTGAAAAACTAATTAAAGACTCCTAACTAAAAAAAGAGCTAGTTGAACCAATGGTAGGCATGACACATCATTATTATGACCTTGAGGATTAGTTCATAAGGTTTTTCATGTCTCATTCCATAAAATTTCGTCATTGTTACCTATTTCTAAACAAGTGACTTAGGAAATACTTTATGTCCTAGTAAAATGATACATGTAATGAGGGTAAGGTTGTTCCAACATGTTGAACTTAGCTAATTTGGTAAAATTAACTTATCTTATTAAGGTTAAAATAAATTATCTATGTTATGTGTTTAACAACTTGTTAGTAGCTTGATTCATCATTATAAGTTAGGCACCACACATTGTATTTCATGTGTGATGCCTAAGGATGTATGTACCTACCTTGGGATCTATGACAACATAAATGCCAAATCATCATAGAGGTGTCCACATTAGAATCATGAAATTTGGCATCACATGGATTATTTACTTAAATTTATCTAAAACATGTGAGTGTCGCCCTTTTTTAGCCCATTTTCACACACGAAGCTTCTTTGATGTATTATTAAGCTAGTATGTCACTCTCGTATGTGTAAAAATTACTGGACTCGACTTTCTCTCTCCTCATATACCTCCTGGTACTTCTAGAAGCGACTCTTTGATTGTTTGACCAAGCCTTCATGCATGAGATTTACTTTAGCTTCTAAAGAGGGCACACTCGTTCTATTAACTCTCACATGTGAAAAATATGTGTATGCATTTATGAGACTTTAGAAGGGGGCACTAGTGTTTTGACCCATCCTTGAACACTTTAGGAAAGGAGAAGTTTGGTTAGCCAAAGGAGTGAAGTGTTCTAGTGTTTGACTAATTAAGCCATCGCATATGAAAAAGAGATAACTAATTGGAAAGTGCACCATCAAAGATCCACGCGTGCAGAGGGGTTAGTTATGTGGTTAGATATTACTCATATTGAGCACATTGTATCATGATAACACATGGTTTTTGTAATGATGGTTTTAGGGGCCTTCTTCTCCTATAAAAGGATGTTGATCCCTTCATTTGTCTTTTGAGATTAAAGTGGAGAATTTCGAGCTTTTTGTCCCAAATATTTATTATTTCTCTTAAGTGGTGCTTATTGGGTTTTAAAGGAGAACCAACAGTGCTACAACATTGATGTGGTGAAGGTGCCTATGAGGAGGATGGAATTTTAAAGAGGTATGAGATTGATTTTGTTTCTTTGATTTATTAATCATTAGCTAAATTGTTGCATGTGCTTAGAATAAATATCTCATAGGTTTGTTCTTCTACGTCACATTTGATTAAAGAAATAGTTGTAATTACCTTAATTTAATTTCTTTGAAAAGATTTAACCCCCTTCAAGGTTTGAGGCCTATTGTTTTCATAGTTGATATTCTTCTTACCGCCATAGGTGTGAGAAGACTTCAACATTTTCAGCAATGAGACATCACCAAAATATTGGAAAAACCCACGAACCATAATAGGCAACTTCTAATTTACATCCTCAAATAAATTTCAATGTTTTACCTTTCAATGTTTTTTCCATGTTGGTTGAAATTCCTACCTCATAGTTTTCCAAAGCAATTTCCCTTCTCAAGTTGGGGTAGTTAAATTTGATTAATATTTCATTTAACTTGAGATGCTAACGTGAACCTAGGTTTTAATTTTCAAAATTTGAAGAAGGTCAACCCAAATCAAAGAGATTTTAGTTTTTCTTTATGGTTAATCCTATCCACCTATTGGCACCAACAATTTTAATTGTTGACTAACAAGATCTAAATGAAATATGAGCAAATAGTAAATCTTTGGTTGTGTTGAATGCATGATAGAAATTCAAATCTTAGAATGATTGCAAAGTTTGGATTTCATTATATTCTTAACTCACACATTAATGAAACTAGTGTTTTAAATGGTGGAATGATTCAACCACTAGGGCAAAAAATTATGTCGATATATTGTGAACCACTAGGAACAACTCAAATTTGTTACAATTCCACATAGTATTTGGCACTCCTAACTAGTGGTTTTTACCCTAGAAATCATTTGAATAACGGTAGATGGTTTATTTGTTGGTACAATTTGAAATCTAATTGCAACAATTTTTATTGGTATCCTTACTAATATGTGGCAACACTAGGACTTGAATAAAGTTATTGGTTTCGAGCATAATGATACATAATCTATCTGCAGTAAAGGAATTTAAAATATGAAACCCACACCACACTAAAGTTAATGGTAATGCGAGCACACAATTTATAACTTTGTGTCGCATGTTCAGTGTCTAATTTTCTCAAGTCTCTAAACTTTCAATGTGGATTCATTTTTTATGTTGGACAATTGCATCACTAATACACAAGGGGAGAATAATCACTTTGTTGTTGTTGCATACAATTTGGGAAAATTCATGGTTCATAAACACTTAATGTAATTGCATACCAGTTAACAATATTGGAATAATCTCACACTATTTTGAATTAGGTTGATCTGAATGGCGCTCAATACCTACAGCACAAATAATCACCACACTAAAAATTTCAATAATTTTGTTAATGATCATCAATGAGTTAATTTTATGAAATGTGAATGTGGTGTAATAATGAATGATAACTCATAAAATTGTGGCAATATTTCTCACCAAGTGTGATAAACACATGGTGTATTCTTAATGTCATGAACTCCTTGTTTTGAGTTGGATAGTAATCATTTAGCTTTGCAACACTAATACACCAAGTTAAGCATTTGAAGTTGTTGTCATTTTCACTAAACGTATTTTGATGGATCGTACACATAGCATGTTCTATTTCCATTTCTAAAAAGTTCATGTTTTTGTTGGTTAATCCCATGAAATATTGAGCAAACTCCAAAGATTCCTTTCAGTGTTTAGTAGGCTTTGTTTCAAATTTCATGTTTGTGAATGATTTCTCTTGTATTAAATTGAATTATGTTTGAAATCTAATTTGCAACGAACCTATTGGATGAGGATCAACATTGTCATTTTGCAACCTTTCAAACATATATGTTCATTCTAAAATTTATATCCATGTTTCATTTAAATTTTAACCCGCACCAACACTCACACTCAAGACAACTTAAGCATTTAATTTGGTTGGATTCACTTTTAGATGTTCTCTTGCCCTTAGGTTTTAAGATTTCCATGTTCTAGTTGAGTTAGTTGTCTGAGTAAACTAAACCTAGACTAAGTCTTTCTTCTATACCAATGATCAAGCTTAGCATTCGTTTAGGGGTTCTCCACTTAACTAGGATTCCCCTAGTCCAAGGAGAGGAGTGAATCACTAGAGTGACAAGTAGTGATTCACTTGATAGTATCATTCGGCTCCCTCCAAAGTAAGGTTGAGACTTTTCCTTTTGGGAGTGCTTGTGAGATAATGAGTATTCAAATGGTGTGGACATTTTAGCATATTGACACCAAAAACCTCATCCATGTGGACAAAGAAGTACAACGACTACACCCTTTGGTGTAAGTACAAAGTGCATCTCATTAGAGTATAGCACAATTGAAAAACCTCCCATGAGAAAAATCATTTTCCATATCTAACAAGTAAGATGAAGTTAGTAAGGGAATTAATAAATGGGGTTAGAGAATATTCCAATAACTACCGCATTGCTTATCCTTGAGGATTATTTACACATTTTCTTTTTAACCCTCAAATTTTTCAACCCTTTCCTAGGACACCTTGTCCCCAAGATAGTTGGCCCCATGGTAGTGCAATAAAATATCTTTTCAATATCACCTTGTTCATGTTGAGGGGGACTAGAAGTATTTGACAGACAATTCATTGCACTCTACAACTATGGCTCACAATGGCCCTTCAAAGGAATGAAGAGAGTCAATCACTAGCAAGGGGTAGCCCTCAAGGAAGATAATTTGTGCCTAGATGGGATGGAAGATAGAATTGTGTATCCAAAAAACAAAGTGGACGAGCTGGTTCAAAAAAGGTCTAGCTTATAGAGATGCATGGATTGCAATATGAAAGTGAAAAATAATAACATGATGCAAGGTCAATGAAACTAATGCTACTTGGAAGACCGCATCCTCGTCCCACCACTCACCCCCTTGAAGAATGTGTTGCATCAAGTGAACTAGATAGTAGCACCTCCATGGTAGAAAGAGCCTTGGAGTTAAAAGACAATGAAGATACCAATCTTCAAGGTTGAAACAGTGCCATGGAAGTCTTAAGTAGGTGCAATGATTATTGTTCCCCTCATCTCTAAAAAAGCAAGAATGAGCAGTTTGTTTTTGGATTTCCACTATTTTATTTTCCTCCTTGTCTTGGTTCTTAGCTTGCAAGCCTAAGGGCAATAATATTGTATGGAAATGTCATGTTTGTCATGAATCATAGTTGTAAAAATTGGAACCAGTCTTTGAACCTACAACCTATCAAATCAGGTTTCAAATTGGAATTGGATTGAACAAAAAAAAAATGAAAAAAATGAATTTTAAGATTTCAAAGCATTAGAGACAAAATATGCAAAGTTTGATTATCTATGTAACATGTAAGGATGAATATATCAAAATGGCACCAAGTGCAATACATATCAACAACAAAATACAAAATCAATGAGGCTCTAAATGGCCTCTAGAGTCCAAAAACCATGCTACAAGCTATTGGGCCACTAACTTACTATAAACCATTGATCAACATGATAACTCATCACCACTACTAGAAATGGTATCATTAACAAGAGCTACATAAACGTCATCTAAATCAAAGGCTTCAAAGTCCTCAAATTCCTCAACCTTCTAATATGGTATAAATTGAAAAATCTTAACTTGTCTAAACAATGATTTTTGTTTCAGTCATGCATTCATCTCCTCAATCTTATAAAGTTTAACATGTCTAACCAATTATATTGGCTTCGATGAAGGGTACATTTTTGTTGAAGTCATGGAAAAAGAGTTCAACAATGAATACCACCAACATCAACGCACATAAAGAGCTTTATGCTCATGATTAAATGTCAATCCTATAAATGCATGATATAATTCAATGAAAATGTTGCAATCCTAAAATCCTAAAAACTATCAAGCCTACTTAATTTTTAGGATATGAAATTGTACTTTCTTCATGTGAACTCTGATCAGGTTGGAACAACTCAAATATCCTTAGACAAAAAATTGTAATGTTAAAAAAAATATTTTGACTTTCCATTTTATCCTTTTACTTTTGGAATTTAACATTACCATTGATTGCTAGCTTCACTAGGGTTCAGTTAGGTTTTTTTTTAGGTTTAGGGGTGAGGAGGGAGAGGGTTGGTTTTATAGCCAAGGAGGGTTTTTTTGGGACGGAAGCAACTTGTGGTTTCCTCCAAAACAATCTCAAAAACCACCACCGTGGGTCCCAAACTCCCCTACACGTGTGTAATCTGATCAGCTGTTTAGGGTCGATTTGTAACAGTTAGGAAACAAACAGGCTAAGCATTGTTTTGGGAGGGAAACAACCATGGATTCCTCCAAAACCACCTCAAAAGCCACCACCATGGGTCCCAAACCCCCCTCCCCCCCCACACTAGTGAGATCTGACTGGCTGGTTAGGGCTCCCCCACAGGTGTGAGATCTGACTGGCTGGTTAGGGCTGATTTGCATCAGCTAGGTACCAAACCTACTGGTACTACTAGTACAAGCCAACCTTCTGGGCTGGTCAACTGGCCGGTTCAATGACATGCAAAGTCCAATTGGCTGGTTTTACAGGTTCCAGTTTGGACAGGGCCAGTTTTGAAAACTATGGCATAAACATGGTAGAAAAGGTAGAGCACTCTATGGCCTGATTTTGGTCCATAGATCATGGTATATAATAGATAAATACTCTAAGTCTAGATCTTGGCCATTTTTGTATAATTTGTTTTGAAATATAATAGAAGTTTGTCCCTTAAAAAAAAATAATGTAACATTTTCAAATTTGAGTGAGCCTCATTGTTCTGAATGTCCGTGGAATGACAAAAATAGGCTTTCCATGTTCAGCAGTACCAGACCCGAAGTCATGACTATATAAAACAACCTCTTTTGAATGATAAAGCACATATTGCAGCAATAATTGTTGCAGTGAAAAAGACAAAGATAACTGAAATCTCAGCAATTGAATAACGTACTAAAACAAATGCCCACACATTTTATTTTTAACCTTTATCTCATTAACATACCCAAAATAACATTAAATATAAATATATATATATATATGATGAAAGCGTAGCCTGGTTGTCAATTTTATAAAACCAGAAGATAACTTACAGCTTATTAAGTTATTTGTTAAACATGGCACTGCCACCACTGGACATGCATATAACAAAACAAAATAAAACCATTGGAAAAGCCTCAATCAATTTGATCTTAAGTTCCACCCAACAAATAATGTATTGTTTCACCTTAAATACGTATGACAGCATACAAACAGTGCACTTGACGGTATGCTTGACGGTATGGGTGTTGATGGCTTGTATATAGACTCCGTGGTCATAAAGGTGTGTCTGTCTATATGAATCTTAGATTATATTTTGCAAAAAATGAAAATAGCAAGAGGAGAAGGAACAATAAATTGATTCATAGCAAAATGCCAACATTTGCAAATCAGAAGGAAATAACATCAAGTCCATTATAGAACTGAATGAGTATTACACAATAATGGAGCCAGAGAATGACATATTAGGGAAATCAATTGCTGCCAATCCTCTCTGGATCAAACTCAATAGAACTGTAACATCATGAATGATATTTCATTAAGGACAATCACTGGTTGCAATAAATCAGTACATTTTGAATTTTTCCTTGGTATTTTGGAAAATTTGTTCAGCAATTACAGCAGCAGGCCCATCAGCTCGTTTTATCTCCAAATTAGCTTTCTGGTAATAGGCAGTACCCCTTAATGCATCAGCAATGAAATCATCAAAACCAATTTCAATTGCTGCCTCTGCTTTGGCTCCATATAACAATCGCTGCAGAAAAAAACCAATACCAATTACTACATATGATGGATAGCAGCATTAAAGCACATGACATGCAGAGTGAAGTATAATCCAAAGTTCGTAACAATTCCACTGTGAAAGTGAACGCCAAACTAAACATGTGCAACCTTCACATATCAAACAATAACCTGCGTGCCATTCTGCAAAGTTTGACGTTTATCTACAAATACGCATGAAAATAAAAAATGCACCATGCCTTGATTCTTGAAAGGTGAATAGCTCCAAAGCACATTGGGCATGGTTCACAAGATGCAAATATTTCACAGTCTGACAGCTCAATCCGACCAAGTTTGTTGCATGCCTGGATAATAACAATAGAATTAATCCATTTGGTTGATACAGGTAGTAATGTAGAATATCCATCCCACTAACCCATCATCAAAAAGAATATTAAAATGGGTAATGTACTTTCGAGTGAAAACAGAAATTCCTGGAGTAAATGGGAAAATAGTGAAAAAGGAAGAGTGCAAAAGCTTAAATTAGAGATTACAAACGAGCTGAATTATCAGACCACCTATTAAATCAATATACTTTACAATCATTGTACAAGTATTTCTCTCATATGGAAATTAAAGAGAAGCTGCAAAAGCTGGATTTTAATTATCCCAACTGTTCCACATTAGAAACGAAAAGTATATACAGCAGCTGAGGATCAATCCCCCAGAACAAACAATAATTTGGAACAAGCAAACTATTATGTTTCCATTGCAAAATATGACCTTCAACACAGATCAAATTACAGAAATAAAGGCCATAGGGTAGCAAGTTCAACCTTTCCGCAGGACTGAGGTGCCTGGATGATTGTCATAATTGACTCTGGTGAGGATAGTGATTGTTGAGTGGCATTATGGACAGTGTCAATCTATCGAAATGCACTGCCTGGTTTCAGGCGAGCTCAAAAAGGCATAATTGAGAGTCCTGTTGTTCGTCTCGAAAAATGATGCGGCTTTCAGAAAATATACAGGGAGAATTGAGAAGCACTTAGACTAGGGATATTTCAATTGATGCGATTGTAAGCTGGTTAAGAATATTCCTTCATCTTTACACAATTAGCTTATGGTTTACGAGTCTGGTAAATTAAAGGCATTGTTGGATCAAATTATCACAGAAAAATTCTCCAATGGAACTGCCTCCAGATACTTGTGTTTGTCACATAAAGAGATGCAGAATCACAAAAATGAAGTCAGGCTGGGGCATTCAGTAGAGTGGGGGACACTTTTTCTCAATTATGACTAGCAACTGCAGCAGCCATTTGGAGGGAGTTAGCTTATAGCTGGATTCTCAGCGATGTTCATGTCTGTTGTCTAGGAAAATTCAGATGCTTACCATCACCAGGCATCTTCAGGTTTATAATTAGTTTTTTTTCAAATGTCCATATTGATTGCTGCCATATTTTCTAATGACTCGTTTCTTTTCAGCCATTAGACCAATGTGTCCTGGTTTTTGCAGGTAACATATATTCACAGGAATAAGTCACTGTGCCATGGAGGCCAACCAGACAAACTAAATAGTAAATTTAATCTTGACTAGAAAATGCAAAGAAACTCTATGTTTCCAATTTGTCATTTTAAATATACATAGCGATTACTGTCGTTATTGTCTAGGGACTCTAGTTCTTTCCAGATATTAGAGAGCAAAATACCCTGGTTTTTGCAGGTAATATATTAATAGGAATGAATCAATGTGACATACAGGCCAAGAGAACAAACTAAACTTACTCTTGGTTAGAAAATGTAAGGACTAAATAATATTTTTAAATGACTCTCCAGGCTTCTAATTAGTCCTTTAAAATGTACGCAATGATTACTGTCTTTGATCAGGGACTCTAGTTTCTTTTCAGCCATCGGACTACCAAGTACTCGGGTAACTGGTTTTTGCAGATCATATATCTTCATAGGAATCAGTCACTGGGCCATAGAGATCAAGCAGCCAGATTAAATTTACTAGCCAACCTGAATTTAATCTTGATTAGAAATTGGAGACTTGTTTTCATCCAACCCGATATCTTGATGGTCTGTAATTTTTCTATATTTGGCCACTTGGATAATCATTAGAGAAAACATTGCCAATATCAGTGAGAGGGGCCCGGAGGATGCTGATAATATTCGAACAAATATCGATGTTCAATATGTGTACAAAAGCTCTAGTCTGTTCCAGAGACATGTACTGTTCCAAATTTCTAAGATATATTGCTGGAAGTTGATATCTCTTTAGATATGAAAACCAAGGTCCAACAGTACCCATTCTCTGAAGTCTAGACTAATGTAAATGGAATTATTTAATAACAATGCAATGAAAACAAGCTGCAATTACAATCTTTGCATTTACTAGTTGCTAACAAGTGAAAGCAAGAGAATCAAATGGAACCAACGGCAAACACAAAGTCTGCAATAAGCCAGTCACAAGTGCACTAAAGAGAGAGAACCATAACGTGCCAAAAAGAAAAATTCCAAACACAAGATGCACGAGTGCTCATAAAAGAAGAAATTCCAATCACAAGAAAACACCAAAGATTTAGGTGCTCTTTGGCATAAAAGACCAAGTAGGCCACAAGATAATGCAATAAAAATGAGATTTGTTGTGTATTTATATGCAACTCAAGTAGGGCACTACCCCCAAGAGGCGTTGATGCGGCTGATACCACTTTTCTGGCAGGAGAACCCCAAAAATTTTGACAAAGGACCATGCCATTTGTAATCCCAAATGTGTGCAATCTTTGGCCCAATAGGCCATGCGAGATGAAGTGTAAAAGTGTATCCTAGTTCTTCTTGGGTGGACTGTCATGACCAGTCTTCATAGTTTCACCTCCATGGTGCTTGGTTTAAAGGCTTTGATAACTCCCTGCCTTGATGGACATGCTTATTTCGTGGGATGGTATTTGGGTATCATGAAGGTGGATATATTAGGACACATGACTTAAGGGAATGCTTGTTGTGTTAGCCCTGTAAAGGTGATCGCACTATATAAGGGTGAAAACAACCATCTTGTTATTGTCCTAACACACCTTTTTTTTCTCCACATGAACCATGTTTCTTATGCATGCACATCTCGTTGGCCATGGCCATCATTCTTCATGGTAGACTCACAATTCACAATGATATTTCGTTTCATGAGCCAATGCTTCACACTCTCCAAGGAATGGAAAGAGGTCTATTGCACTCTCTTGGGCAACCCAAGCCATCTCCAAGTCAAAGCACACAAAACACCCTTCTCAAAGTGCCTTTTCAAGCATGTTTTCATCATTAAAGGGGGGGCGACTTCTCATGGAGCAGCCCTAAGGATTCAAAGTAGTAATGTGGCACTTTTATGACCAAAACAAGGGTCACATCAAATGAAGCACATTCCTATGGACCAAGATCAAAGCCAAAAGCAAGCAAATTAAACCTTAAATCACAAAAGCAAGCAAAGTTTGGACCAAATGAAGAAGTCATCCACCTTTATGTCGCTGTTGGAGGTCATGAAGTCAAATCAAGTGAATGTTGAGCCTAATGAGGGGAATGTTGGACCTTCTTCTCACTTGGAAAGCATCTAAACTTTATTTCAAGTCATTTCATGTCAATCATCCTAGGTTGTAGGAAACGTTGGGTCAGAGGGCATTTCTGGCCAAAAACAATACGGAAACGCTGAAACGCATTTGGTACAGCCTGAAAACGTGTTTCAGGTCGTACTGGCACATTTCATGAGGCTGAAACATGGCCCAGTATGCCCTGAAACGTGTTTCCAAGTTGTACGGCCACGTTTCAGCCATAAAGTGACCCTTTTTTCGGAATTTTTTTCGCTCCCTACCAGTTCAAGAGTGTTAGAGGGAGCTATTGAGTATTGGAAACACCTTTTTCTGAGTGGGGCAGCCTAATCTTCAAGCCTATGGCCCTAGTGTTGATATGCAGTGCATGGTAATGTTTAAGAATTTAAGTAAAAGTGACATTCTCCTTTATCTTTCATTTTCATCCTTTTACTTAAATTTTTAACATTACCATGAAATGAGTCAAGATGTTTGAGAGTGGTTTTGCCCTCATTGGATTGCATATGGAGAAAGTAGAATTTTAGATCTCACTCGAAATCCAGTAGACTAATCATTTTTTTAGGATTTCAGGATTGGGGGGATTGCAACGTTTCCAGTGTTCCACGGGGATGCGCACCCTAGGATGGGGGACGCGCTTCCTCGCTCCCCCACGCTCCCGAGGCAAGGAAAGTCCTGGGGAAACGTTTCCCCACAACCCCTTTTTTGGGGAAACTCCGGAGGGACTTTTTCCTAGTGACAAAAAACACTCCCCCCCCCCCCCTCCCCCACATACCCCCAAATTCTTTTGCTAATAACAATTAAAAACATAAAAATTTACAAAATTTTAATATAATTTAAAAAAATGAAAATGAAAACTAAAGGATAAATTAAAACTTTAAAACATAATCATTCACATTTTTCATTAACCCTACGATTTTACCTTGCCACCCAACATTTTCCTTCTACTGTCGCTCAACATTTTCCATCAACAATTTGTTGTGATTCAAATTTACCATCGACCGGGGGCCCGAGACATTTGGAGTTGCAACTTTCATTTTGTGACTTGGAGTTGCCGGATTGGCACTGTAATTTTCATTTTGTCACTTGGAGCCACCAGATTGGAGCTAAGATTTATTATTTAGTACTTTTTAAGAAATTTACTAGTATTTCGCTGCTTTCTATGTTTACTTTTAGTTTAATATTCTATAGATATTTTACACTTTAGCGTAATGTCATTGTCATATGGTGAATTTACTTTCGATGTGCATTGTGTAATTTCAATTGTCAAATGATTAATTTAATTTAGATGTACCTTGCATAATATTAAAGCCCATTGCCAAATGATGGATTTAAATGGAACATTGCATAATGTCAAATGATAAATTCTATTTAGTAATTCACTCTTAGATTTACAATTTTACATTGATGATTACAAGAATGTCAAATGATAATTATGATTCATAATAGTCTAATATGAATTGATGATCATATTTAGATGTACATTTCATCAGTGATGATAATATCTGCGAGATATTGGCGATTTTCGGAAATATCGCAATATTTTCGGTGAGCCGAAATATCGCGATATTTCCTCTCCCGAAAATATCGCGATATTTCCGATATATCGCCGATATCTCAGAAAAATATCGCGCGACAATAGGAAATATCATCGGGCGTCGGCAACTAGAAAAGGGAAATTTCTCATTTTTTTCCTCATTTCATTTTTTGAGTGTTGGAGAAGGAAGGGGAAGGGCATCGTGGTGGTTATCAAGGAGGGATAGAGGATCAAACAACCATTATCACCACCAACTAAGAATTTTTTGTGGATCAAAGATTGAAGAACAATGAGACAAACTTCATTTCTTCCATTAACAGTTATGTTCTTAAAAACCCCTATGTTAATGATTTTTTTCATACATTTAGGGTTATGTTTACATGCCTCTTTGCCTACCAACATTTTTCTTTTTTTTTCCATTTGCTATAATTTTCATGCCCATGAGCCAATGCAAAGGTTTTCCCCATATTTGGACAACAAACTCCATTTCTTTTTTTGACTTTCTTATGCACCCTCTTATTGCCATTTTTCATTGAATTCACATTGCAAATAATGTAGCAAAAAATTTATTTTTTTAAATGAGGTGGTTATTACTTATTATTTTTTGTGTATGGTTGTTTAAGCTTTAATCATTAATAACAAGTTTTTGTTTTTTTGGTGCCCTAGGTTTGAATTAGCTCACTACAAATATGCCAAAAGCCTTGGACCCATTTTGGGAGTATGGGGAGCCTAATGGTGGGACAAATCGGGCACATATATATCATGCAAATTGTGTGGGACCAGGATGACAGGAGGGGTTACGCAACTGAAATACCATCTGGCTAGACTCCCTGGACATGATGTTGGGCTTTGTACAGTTTCTAGTGCAGAGCTTATACAAAAATCTCTTGAAGCAATTGATGAAAAAGACAGAAAGAAGGAAGAGGCAGAAAGAAACAAGGTTGAACGTGCAGGTAGATCTTTCGGGATATCTTCTTTTGATTTTGAGGCTGAGGGAAGTGGGAGGGGCTCCACAGCGTCACCTGCTACTACTAGTGCTAATGTTAGTGGGAGTGGGAGGTCATCATTTTTTGTTCCACGAACAGGACATGGAGCACAACCTTCCATAAAATCAATTGTTAAAAAAAGGGAGAAGCAAGAAGCAGATAGAGTTATGGGGAGGTGTCTTTTCTGGAGCGACTTACCTCTCAGCATCACCAAAACCAATCCATTTTGGCAGCCAATGTGTGATGTTATTGCTATTGTGGTCTCAGGGTACAAAAGTGTTACATATGAGGAGTTGCGGGGGCCAATCCTTCAAGCAAAAAAGTAGGACATCAACTTTAGGACATCAATCCTAAAGGTACCATGTTTATTAAATCAATGGATGCATCAGCACATATAAAATATGCAACAATGAAATTTGAGTTGTTAGATGGGCTCATCTAGGAGATTGGTGTGCAGAATGTGGTGCAAGTCATAACAGATAATGCAGCTAATTATGTGTCTACCGACAATATGATTATGTAGAGGCATTGCACATTGCTCTGGACTCCGTGTGCAGCACATTGTATCGATTTGTTGCTTGAGGATATGGGGAAACTCTCCTTCATCAAGGTGGTGATTGATATGGCTAGGAGCGTCACCAAGTTTATTTATAAGCATGATTTTGTTCTTAGCCTCATGAAGAGATACACTAGAAACAAGGAGTTGCAGTGTCCTACAATCACACGTTTTGCCACCAACTTTATTACTCTTCAGTCTTTGCTTCGATGCCAGTTTGAGTTGAAGCAAATGTTTGTTTATGATGAGTGGTGTGATTATAGATACAGCAGGAGACAGGACAGGAGAGCCATTGCAAAAATGGTGTACACTGACACATTTTGGCAGGGAGTAGAAGAAGTGTGCTCAGTTATTGAACCTAGGTAAAGGCTCTGAGATTGGTAGATGGGGACAAGCTTGCAATGGCTTATTTGTATGAGGCCATGGGTAGGGCCAAGAAGGCCATTCATTCTTATTATCTAGACAAGGGTTCTGCTAGGATTGATAGACATATGATGTTATGGGATGTGATTGATAGTCAGTGGACAGGGATGCTTCATTGACCCATTCATGCAACAACACTCTTCCTCAACCCCCGCATTTTCATACAAATGCGTCTTTGAATTTGATGGTGAGGTAATGGAAGGGCTCTATTCCTGTATTCAAAGGATGGTACCTAATCCTAAGTTTCGTAGTAAAATATATCACGAGATAGAGTTTTATCGGGATTGTGTTGGCCTATTTGGCTTTGATGATGCTATTAGGGAAAGGACCCTCTTCATGCCACGTAAGTGACAAGTCATCACTCATTAGAATTTTCAATTTAGAATTTACTTATTTATAATTCTAGATTTTTAAAATTCAATTATGTAACTTTTATTTGAAAGTTTAATTATGTTTTAAGTTTTTGACTTTTTTATTTCTTTATTTTGTTGTAGATATTTGGTGGCGAAGCTATGGTGCAAGGGCACCAAATTTGCAAAAATTGGCCATAAGAATCCTGAGTCAAACATGTAGCTCTTCAGGGTGTGAGCGCAATTGGAGTGTATTTGAGAAAATACACTCAAAAAAGTGCAACAGGTATAACTTTGAGCTTCAGCCTTCAGTTGAGCAATTACATTTATTGTAATTTTTAATTTTTAATTAATGACCCTCAAGTGTCAAGAGTCAAGACTCAAGACTCATTAGTTTTTTTGACACTCTTACAGGTTGGAGTTCTCACACCTCAATGATTTAGTGTATGTGCATTACAATATCCGACTTCGAGTGAAGCAAATAGAAGCACCAATGGATCCAGATGCCATTTCCTTAGACAATATTGATGTATTGTCTCAGTGGAGGGTGGAGTCTGAGGTGCCCATCTTGGAGGAGTCACCTTCATGGTTAGAGCCAGAGGATCCATTAGAACAGGGGCAGCAAGAGGAGGAGGACTCGAGGGAGGAGCAGCACGAGGAGGAGCAGGAGGAAGAGGAGGAGGAGGAGACTGTGGGAGCATTAGCATCAACACCATCTACTATAGATATAGGAGATCACAACTCCACACCTAGCACTCATTATTTGACATTAGGTGCAGGGGTAGGGCCTTCTACTGCTAGGCGCAGGCCTAGCAAACAACCCATCATGTTTTCCCGTAAAAGGGCGAGAGGGCACTGATTTTAGATAGATAACTGCTAGTTTTATTTGTTTTGCTACATATAACTCATGATGATGAGATACTTTTATATATGTGATGTTATTTTGTATTGGTTCTCCACATTTGAGTCCTTGATTAGACAATTATCAGGGATCAGCAGGGTTTGGTATTGCCTTTGATGTATCATTTTTATTTTACATCATATATATTAGTGCTTTCTTCATATTTATGTGCCAATGTGTTTATTTCATGTTGTTATTGCTTTATAGGTTTAAAAATCTGAAGAAAAAAAATTAATATATTATGCATTTTTTATGTTTGCCAATATTTTCCGATATTGGTTCTCCACATTTGAGTCCTTGATTGAACAATTATCAAGGATCAGCAGGGTTTGGTATCGCCTTTGATGTATCATTTTTATTTTACATCATATATATAAGTGATTTCTTCATATTTATGTGCCAATGTGTTTATTTCATGTTGTTATTGTTTTACATTTTTAAAAATCTGAAGAAAAAAAAAGATGAATATACTATGCATTTTTTATGCTTGCCAATATTTGCCGATATTTTCGTCGATATTGTCGATAAGATGTTTTCTGGACCCTCGCCGATATTTTGCCAATACCAATATTTTCAACGCTGCATTTCATAATTATTAAGATTTACTATTTACTAACTTATTTATTGACATATTGTTGGGATTTTATTTTTTATTTTTATATATTAAATTTTTTATAATTTCATAATTTTTATGACTTTGACGTCCCCCGTTTCCCCAAAATTTCCCTAAATTTTGGGGTTGCTTGTATACATCCCCCGTGTGTGTATCCCCACTCCCGTGTTTCCCAATCCCAGAAACTCGATGGAACATTAAATGTTTTCATTGGATTTTTTCATGTATTAGGGTATGGAACTTGTATTTAATCAAGAACACCAAGCCCTTTATGCAAGGGATACTCCCAATAATCAAGAGCATCTAGGGTACTAGGGAATGGAACTTGTATTTAATCAAGAGCACCAAGGTCATTGGACTATGCAGTAGGAGACTCCCAATCAAGCACGAGAAAAGAAATTAGAAATTCCTCATGGCAAGAGGGTCAAGCAGTGGATAATAGATTTACTTGTCTTTTCTAGTTTCTAGTACTTTCTATAGCTATTGACTCTTTCATATTTATTATGGTATTTTCTGTAAACATTACCAACCTTTGCCTTGCATCTCGTAGGGGTCCAAAATATAGCAATGGTCCTTCTAAAGAATGGGATGTGGATCCAGAAAGTCCTAATCTGGAGCTCTCTATTGTTGCCTTGAATATTCAGGATCGGGAGCCTAAATGTGGAATTGGCCAATCATCTTCTTCAGCTCCACCATCCACTATTGAGCATGCTTCTGCTTCTATTTTTTATGGGGATTGTGATGATGAGGATGAAGGTTGAAGGCTATTAGTCTTTATAGTACTTGCAACCTCATTGTCTTTATTGTACTTGCAGCCTCATATATATAATAAAGGTTGATTTTGAAATTTGGATATATAATAAAGGCTGATTTTGGATATTGCTATTTTCATTATGTGATCATTCATGAGTAAATGTGATGTAAATTTAGAGACTTATAGTTTATGCATTGACATTGGACAATTTAATCATAATGTAATAAATTATAATGTATCATGCATGCTTTGTGATTGCACATACTTCTTAAATTTCCACATATATATATATATATATATATATATATCGTGTTTCCCCGTTTCCAAAATTTGGGAGGGTCACATTTCGTACCCGTACCCATTTCCCCGTATCATGCAACTCAGCAATCATCCCTCCTATGTTCGACATCACTTTGCTTGTTGGGAGGTTTGCAACCCATTTTTTGACTTGGAAGTCATTCCCATTGTAAGGCCCTAAATATGTCAATTAACAGAATTTAATTTAAAAATTATACCTAGATTAATATTTAACCAGACCGTGAATTTTAAACATAACTTAATAATACATTTGCAAGTACTTACCTAGAACTTTCATTTGAATGTGTTTTTCTCTGTTATTGCTCTCGCTCTCGTTACCAAGTCGCCCCTTTTCCTCCCAGCCTATCTGGGATCAACCTATCTGATTCCTAGATCCAGAAGACTTCAAAATGGAGGTCTTTTGTCCCGTGCCCAAAGTTCCAAGAACAATCATGGATCAGTCTTCCTCTTTGTCTATGGCTCTGTTGGAAATTCCTCCTCTGTCTGTGTCATACTCCCCAAAAATCCTCCCTTAAGATTCTCAACCCCCTTCTTCTTATAACACTAATCTTTCCACCGCCTTCTACCACACCGTTTCAGTTCCAATTAATAAAATGTTTTCTTCCTGGTTCTCTGTCGATCACAGGTGGAGCGAATTCCAGCTCCCATGGAAGTTCTTTTCATAAGCATTACTTGAGGTTTTGTCGAAGTTGTTTTGAATGTGCCACCCCCTTTGGAATATTTTATCATCTCTCTAATAAGGAATTCAAGAAATATAAAGCTAATTTTTTGTAATAACTTAGTCTCCAAGTCATTTATGGATGACAAGTCAATCTTTCCTAAAGTTTCTTAGCTATTCCAAGGGAGCAAAAGAAAGAGAGATGTCGAGAGTCTCATCCACAAATAAAGAGCTCACTCTACTCCCAAATCATTATGAATTGTTGAGATCAATTTTCCCAAAATATAATAATTTCATGAAGCTTTGGTGTGAACTTTCAACTCTCTTTTTCTTGGCTATTCTACATATTTTCAAAGGCAATTTTGTGTTAATTCAAGACTACTACAAGGCTATCAAGATCAATCAAGATCAATCCATTTGAAGGGAAATTGTCACTTGGAGGGAGACGTTTAGGGTAAATTTCTCACTTCTCTTTTGTTGGTGTGTAGTATGCATTAATTCTCCTTGTTGGGCCATACCCGGGCCTAGAGATTCATCAACAAGGGTTTCAAATTTATTTCATTCCATAATTAATCTTATGATTGAAAGCTTTCCCCTTGAGGGGATCCCTTCTAGTAAGGGTTGGTTTCCTAATTTGTCTTCATGAGAAAAAGAGGTAATTTAACTTCTAGGGTTTTAGTGTTGCACATATTGTGATCAAATCGGAATTATCATGATATTATCGTCAAACCATCTCTCGTTGATGTTGTCATCATAACTTATCGCAATAATTTCCCTATTCAAGGATGTGGGCGAGCGTCCTCATTCCCCCCCTCCCCCCCACCCCACCGTCAAATTCGCTCCTGAACCATGCTCTGAGCAGGAGCGCGCTCCCACCAAAAAAAAAAAAAAAATTCACAAAGATGTTCCAAATGGAAAAAAATTTCAAATAAACAAGAGTTTTTTAGTAGGTCAGCCTAATATTCAAGCCTATGGCCCTAGTATTGATATGCAATTCATGGTAATGTTAAATTCTTAAAAGTAAAAGTTACATTCTCCTATCTTTCATTTTCATCATTTTACTTAAAGTTTTAGCATTACCGAGAAATGACTCAGGATGTTTGGGAGTAGTTCCAACCTCATTGGATTTCATATGGAAAAAGTAGAATTTTTTATCTCACTCAAAATCTAGCGGACTTTTCAGTTTTTCAATATTTCAAGATTGGGGGGATTGCAATGTTTCCATTGGATTTTACCATGTACTAGGGTATGGAACTCGTATTTAATCAAGAGCACCAAGTTCCCTATGTACCTTGATGTTAGTGACATTGATTGTCAAACTCCTCTATCATGACCCCACTAAAAATGTACTCGTCACTCAAACAAAATATTGACTTGACATGCTACGTTTTTTCTATCTTATGTTAATGTTTAGAGGGTGATATTAATGACAAAGATCCCAAGATAGGCAATGATTTTGATGATATGTAGGTATTTGTTGTAGCATGAATTTTTTGGATGCTAGAGGCCATCTAGAGCCTATTTGTTGATGTATTTTCTGTTCAAAGATGGATTGCATTCGATGCTATTTTGACTTGTAACTTGTGGACATGTGGTTGATGAAGATTCTAACTTTTAGATGACTGATGTTATACGGTTTAATCTATGTTTTTATGCTTTTTATATCTAATTCATCATTCTACATATTTTTGTTGACATATATGCATAAAAATATATATTATATAAAAATTTCATTCCCAATTCACTCCCGACACAGGAGCTTTTGAAAATGTTGCTCCCCGCTCTTGCTCCCAAGCAGCCTTGTCCCTATTTTGAATTTATTGTGATAATTTAGGTAATTATCGCTCTAACATTGTCAATTTCAACTTATAACCAATTTTTTTTCTTGTAACCCTAATTTTTTAAAAGTGACTTAGGGGATTGAGCTATGAGGATACTTTGTCTATTTCCAACATGCAATCAAGGGGAAATTTATGGTTTTCATTTCCCAATATTTATCTCATGAGATATATACCCTAGTAGTTAATGGTAATATTAAATTCTTAAAGTAAAAGTGATTTTTCCTTTATTTTTCATTTTCATCCTTTTACTTAATTTGTTAACATTACCATTAACTGACTCAAGATGTTTGGGAGTGGTTCCAACCTCATTGGGTTTCATATGGAGAAAGCAGAATTTTGGACACCACTCAAAATCCAATAGAGTTTAACAATTTTTAGGATTTCAAGATTGATAGAATTGCAATGTTTCTATTGGATTTTGTGATGTACAAGGGTATGGAACTAACATTTAATCAAGATCACCAAGCCCTCTACGTACCTCGATGTTGGTGGCATTGACTATTGAGCTCTTCCTTCATGACCGTCGTAAAAATGTACACTTCACTAAAGCACAATCACTGATTAGGATGTTAAGATTTTTCTATCTTATTTTAATGCTTAGTAGGTGATCTTGATGAGTAGGATCCCAATATAGGCAATGATTTTGATGTTATGTAGCTATTTGTTGTAGTATGATTTTCTTTGGATTTCAGAGGCCATTTAGAGCCTCTCAGTCTCTATTGATCTATTTTGATTCAGAGATGGATTGCACTTAGTGTTATTTTTGTTATATCCACCCTTGTTATACACATGAAAAAAATTGCATATTTGTGTATAATAATTTGGATTCATATGGATGCACATAAATTATATGTTCTTTTCAAAATTTGAATATTTTATTTATTTTTTGGTCAACCAATCTTTTGGTCCAATTTTGATAACATTGTTGAGGATGATGTGACCATTTTCCATCAAGCAAACAAGGGGAAATCTGTTGTTTTCATTGCCATGATTCATCTCATGAGATACATTTATTTTTGTTTTGATATGATTTTGTATCATTCTATTAGATCTTATGACTTAGGATAGATATCATATTTCAATATCAATATCTGATTTATACTTGACACCTTATACATATTATATATCAATTTTGTTTTCATATTTATGTAGCAATGTGTTTTTTTGATGTTGATGTTGTTTTATAAGTTAAAAATTTGAAAAAAAAAATGTTATTTTTGTATTTTTAAGTTTCTCGATATTTTCCCCAATATTGTCGATAATTTAAATTTTGTACCCCCGGCAATAAATTGTCAATAACAATAATGTAACATCGGTTCTATCTCTTTTCCCTGAGTCATAAGCATTGAATAACCAATTTACGAGGGACTCATATTGACACCAATAGCCCTAAATGGAAATAAGGCACCTATGCCCTTATCCAACCAACCACTTTTTACAAAATTCAAGTTTTTGTCTTTTATTTATTTATATTATTGAAAAATATCTAAAAATACAAAAATCTAAATATTAAAAATAAAAAGTAAACCATTGAAAATCGTACAATTATTGTCTAGAAGAAAGTTCATGGATTACATTTTTTTATCTGGACAATTTTCTCTTGATTTATGCCATATTAATAATCTAGAGGCCCAAGGAAAAATGACCCTATGGTTTATTGTTTTCGGGCTTTATATAATATCGTTTTGAAGGTTTTGAACATGTCTTCATAATTTTGAAATTTGATTACAACAATATCTTCTCAATGTTTAGTAAGTCTCTTTGCTTAGAGTTTTGTGAGAGAGGTTGTTTATAAACCCTTAAAGCCCTAGTTACATTCTTTAAGTATGTTAACTACATATTATCAATAATTAGAAGTATTTTAAGCTGCCCTAAGTACTGAACAAGGTTGTATCTTGTTTAGGGCATTTTCTAATTTGACCCTATGGGGGATTGGACGCCCTTTTCATGTAAGTTTGGATTAGATTGTTGTAGCTTACCATTTACTTTCGTTTTTATCATAGTTGGGCTATGTTTTCACTTACATTTTAGTCCTTAAACTCAAGCACCCAATTATCCATCATACTAGTTTGTTTACACTCCCAGGTTGCTTCAAAGACACTCCAACTTTGATATTTCTACAATTTCTAGTTATTTGGCAGATCTGGAAGTGTAGGACAGTAGCAAGCATGTCCAAATCAGGCTACAAATCAAGCGGCAACAGGAGACAAATCATCTTACTTGACGTATGCACCCTTCCCTCACTCTTGAGCATCAAAGGTAACCATCTATTGTGTCTCTTGAGTGAGGTTTGCATGCTAGTTTGTATTTTCTGCAGTTATCATTCATATATCAGACCTAACATTTTGTTTCAATTAAATCCTAACCTTCATCATGATTATTGTTTCTAGGCACTAGTGCTTATTGGTGAAGTCGTGTAGATTGGGACACCTATCATGGCATTGTACGAGTTGGCCTAAAGTGAAAGGAAATTGCACAAAGGTGACAATGGGTGCATCTCCTATGTGCTTACCATTTAGCACCTTAACGGACCCTTGCCAAGGCTGCTAATCCCGGCAATAACAAAGCCTATGAGTACATGTTTGACTAACTCAGCCTTTACTACTCCCTAGTATTACAACAAATGATAATAAATGATCAAAGAATGGCCTTACCCGTGATTACAAATTTATTAATGATACGTATGTGTGTCATAGCCACATGTGAAGATTACACCCATAATTCTTGTTACCTTCCAGATGTACCTAATAGAGGAAGGAAGAGAACCATCAATGTTGGACAAGGCACCCATCAAAGTTTCAATTCCAAAGGTCCTGCAAGGCAATTTTGCCCCTTCTTCTTCTCTCTTATTTCTCTATGCAATTTCCGTACCCCATGGGGGAATTGTAAAAAATGTTACTAGCATGATGAACTTATGTGAAAAGCTTAGTCCCTTAGGACCTTGTTATTAAGGAAGTTGTTCTAGAGTGTCTTTTTCACTTAATTAATTACTTTTTGCTTTTTAGCAATTAATAACTTATTTAGTTTTTTCACTCATGTCCTCCAAAGTTGCAGTGCATCTTAATAACTAGGCCCTAAAGGTGTTATCTAAGTCTATGGTCAATGTATAATACCACGCTAGGTATTATATTGAGTCTTACAGAATTGCATTAGATTTTTATAAGATATTTTAATAATTAGAAATTTCCTGCAGAATGGAAATTTTTAAATAAATCTCATGTAACAAATAAAAAAGTGGTACCAAGAGGCTTCATATGGCATCTAGGTACTCGTTTTTCATCCTCAGAGTATCCATATTACTTGAGTAGCCCTTTTGGGTGAAATTTTTTATTTTTTCTTTATGAAAAATCAATTTTGCTCAAAAAGGTGAGAAAAAGGACAAAAATCAAGAAATTAAATAAAAGAAAACAGGTTGAAAACATGTTTTTATTTGTCTCCATTCCAACTAGTGCTATCAAAAACTTGAGAAGAGTTGAGTAAGCACTTAAGAAGAGTTCATGACCGTTAATTTTTTACTTAACAAGCTTTTTGCTTAGGTCAGTTACTTCATTAATCCATTAGCCCATTATTAATTCCATTAATCCATTAGCAATCACATTAACCATTATCATATGGCAGTAACTGATGAAAGAACATCAAACATAAATGTTGAAGACAAGCCAAAACAAGAGGACACCAAATTTGGCGAATGCCAAGGAAAAACCCCAAGATGGGGAAAAGTCTTTGATAAATTCTTCTTATTATTATATCAAAATGTTCAGCAGAGAGAGAGAGTACAAAAGTCAAAATTGATTTGTCAAATCAAAATAAAAACAGCTCTGTCAAATATGCAGTTAACAGCAATCAAAATATGCCCTAACCAGAAAGTCAATAGCAGGTCAAAGTAGCAGCGAACTGTCCTCAATGTAGCTTAGTCGTACCTAGTCAAACTTGGCCTTCAAAGGAGGTCAAAGACAACATAAAACAGTCGTGAAAACAATGGTCAAACTTGCTCAAACTCTGCAGTCAAGTCTGCAGTCAACCCTGTGATTGGTCTGCAGTCAAATACAACGAAATGCCTCGGTTCCAGTGCCAATAGATGCAGCTTGCCACAAACGAAATTTTGGCACAAAAACCGCAGTCAAAGTGATGTTCAAAGTGCCTAGTCAACATTGGTCAAACCTGCAACAGTCTCTGAAATTTCAACCATGTAATTCGTCCTACAATTGGTCTTTTTGTTGCCACACGTGTGAGGAAAAGATATGCCCAATAAGTTGTATGAACGAATCAGAGGAGGAGAGAGATGATTGTGTGAGTGAGTGAAGTGCCAAATGAGGTTGGAGGTCTCTCTTATTTATACAAATTGTTGAGGGTGAACTGACATGTCTCTTGGGCTTCATGAGCCTACATGATGATGTGACCGACCTTGATAATTTGCACATGTGATGGCATAAATACAAAAACACATTTTTGCTTATCCAAATGTGGTGATCTTTTATGTTTGGTCCTCTCGAAAAGAGGAGTTCAATGCAATAATCATCTCCATCAAATGAGTTGTCCAAAGTGGAATTTGGCCCTAATTGCCAATTTTAACACTCCCTCTCAACTAGGGAGAATTCCACCTGCTCCATCATGCCATCCTGTCATCATGAACCATCTTTGCATCTCATCTCAACTTTGTTGAACAATGATGTAATAATGAAGAAGAATTGATCGAGAGTGAGTGACAAGACCTTGCCACTCTCCACTAACAAAATTTAGTCTAGGGGAAGAACCCTAATCAGATTCGATCCGAGATCAAGTTGTTGAACACCATCCATCCTAGACATATGCGGTACGAAAGTACACAATGGGTCCATCTGTAGTGTTATGGTCCCTATCCACTTTTCCCAACTCAATGGCCAAATGAGAGGTACTTCCCATGTGTCCCAGACTACATGGGTAGGATGATGTTGGGGCAACAACAAGGAAAGAATAAATCACATCTTGCTCACAACCACACATAGGGAAAGGATAAACCACATCCTACAGTCACATGTCACAACCATCGTAGGGAAAGGATAAACCACATCCTACGTGCATGCAAACCACCAAGAGTAGGGAAAGGATGAACCACGTCCTACATGCATGCCAACCAACAATCGTAGGAAGGATCCTACACGTGGGGAAAGGAAGAAACACATCCCACCAACATGTCAAACATCGATCGTAGGGAATGAATACATATGGGGAAAGGATGAACCACATCCCACCAACATGTCCACATGTGACAACCAACAAATGCCTATATGCATCTCTCACTAGGGTATCCGTAGGAGAAGGTGAACCACTCATCTTGCTCATATGCCAGGGGAAGGTGAACCACTCACCCTATACACAATGTACCAATAAGGGAAGGTGAACCACTCACCCTATACACAATGTACCTATAGGGGAAGGTGAACCACTCACCCTATGGTTGCATATAGCTCCAAGAAGTACCCCAGTCCCGCAGGAGATCCGAGAGGTCAATGTTCAACTGAGACCCTCATAATAGGGTCTATCCACAACTCCCAACCTCTATCTGAAGAAATATAATCTTGACCTTACCAAGAGGCTATGTAAGGATGACAGTGATCTGCTCATCCAACCAACAATGATGGAGCTTAGTAGAACTCCAATGTACCATATCAAAATAAAGCGGTACCCAATGCTTGGAGTTATCATGGAACATGGATTCTCTGAAAAATGAATCCCACTCAAGAATATTGCAATATACAACAGTGGTTACCAGGACGTGCTCAAATGGCTCACTGAAGAGCTTCCTCAACCAACTGGTTTCAAAATAAGCCATACATACTACTATATACATTCAGCGTCAATAGTGCTTCCAAAGCAACCGAATCAAGAGATATAGCACTAGATGTGCTCTTTCCATCCATCACACTGCCAACCAAGCCAGCTTCAGAATATTCATGGAATCTTAGATTCCAGCAGTGTACCTCAGATTATAGATAATAGAATCACAGAGATATCTCAATAAGCAGTTATCCAATATCTGAGGCTCATCCATAAATCAACTCAGAGGCTTCATAGCAAGGCATATGATTGATAAGGTGTTTATCAAGAACACCAAGGATCCCACAAGATATACATATGTAGACTAGCAGCTTCTCCATCTCATCAAACCTTTAAGTGTAGGGAATAGTGCATCAAGGCTAGGTCTTCCATCTTGACTTTAAAAGTCAACTCCCTCTTACATTGATAAACAAGAGAATCATCAATCAGACATCATCAATAGTTGCATCTTTACAATCTAATCAACATGGCTTGTCCATTACTCCCTCTAAATATAGAGAAAGTGACCTTGCCAAAACATAAACATCAAGCCACCTGTAACTTGTCCCTTTTCCTACTATAGACCCTTAGGTCTATGTGCCAAAGTCATCAATAATCATGCAACTTCCATGCATCCTCTCAAGTAAAAGGGATATATCAAGGTATCATCAAAGTCATCATAATCATAATCAGTTGCCCTGACTTGCCTTCATCAATAAACATTGAGCAAAAAGAATCATCAGGTCATATTGCCAGGGATTCTATAGCTCCATCTGAAGCCTTGCTTCACGTGATCATCTAGCTTTCAATCATGAGCTTCTTAGGCAAGGGATGAGACTTTCCATGAGGCAAATGCAACAGCAACCTTCTAGGAAGCTTGCTTCAGATCAAAGAGGGAGCACTTGTTAGCGACAGAGGGAGCTTCAACATCAACGGGTGTCTCTAGCCCAATAGAGAGGTCAGAATTGGGAGATCAGTTACTTAATTCTCAATAACTGAGTAGCAGTGCAACAGTGGGCAACACGATGCAGCATGATGAGAGGAGATGTAGTGCAGATGCAGCAGTGGCAGTGGCAGAGCCATGAGCAGCAGCACAGATGCAGAGGGAGTTGTCATACAGATGCAGCAATGGCAGTGGCAAAGCCATGGGTAGCAGCGCAGGATGCAGCAGTGCAGAGGATGATGGGCAGCAGGCCTAGCATCAGCACAGGGACCGATGTGCTCTAGCCACGGATGTGCTCTAGCCATGAAATTTGGTGGAGAGGTTGGGGCACATGAGATCTCCAATACCTAGAAAGGGTTTCGGCAGATTCTAAACAATTTGGGAGATATTAAAATAATTAATATTTTTAATGGAGTCCCTAAGTCTAAACTTAGGGAAATTAAAATATTAATGTGGATTAATATAAAACTCTCTTAGAATGGTCCAAAAGACATGGATCAAGCTAGATCTAATCGTAGCCGTTGATTAGGGACTTAATCTCAGTCGTTGATATGTTAACGAAAAAAGTATAAGAGGAGGCTTGAGGGTCACTTGGAGAGGACACCAGATGATCAGTGATGCTATTCTCTAGAGCGGGGTTTGCTAAGAGAGATAGAATCAATGATCGATGTTGCAGCTGTGGGGCAATGAGTACAGAGAGACAAAGAGGCAGAGATAGTGGCGGGAGATCAATGCAGAAGCCAGAGAGAGTGACGCAGAACTAGCCAGGGCTCACGCAGGGCCACGCAGAGGCAGCCAGGAGCTACGCTGTGCTTCAGAGAGGCCAACATTGCTGACACAGAGGACCAGAAGGCTGACGCAGGGCCTTGTGAGGCTGACGCAGGCCCATTCAGGGTGACGCAAGGCCCGCATTGGGCAAAGAGAGGCTGACGCAGTCCAAAAAGGCGAACGTTGGGGTTTCTGGGGCAGATTAGAGCTAAGGAGTTGCCAGAGAGTTTATCTGGGGTTTCAGCTGAGACACTTGTCTCAAACTGAGAGGTACTACTGCCAAAGGGCATTCTCTGTTGGGTAGGCCACATTTGGCTCCCAGATAATACTCTGAAATTGCTTAATAAGAAAACCCTCAAATAGCTACACCGGTTTTCCCACATTGGGTTTTTCCGTGGACATTGGTCCAAAAATAACGGCGTCATTTTGTGTGCTTGTTTTTGTTTCCTTCAATTGATGATCGGTAATATGTTGAGCATGCACTAGTGTTTATTTTCAGCATTTACACTGTAAATAACTTGTTAAGTAACGGAACAAGTAGGTAGGAATAAATCAGTAAAGAGCGTGGAGGGTTTCTAACTGATAGACTTAAAAACTTCAGCATATGGTAACCTCAATAAAGACAGAAAATAAGCTAGAAGGAACCTCCAACTACAGGGCATGGAAGAAGAGGATAGATCTTATTCTTGCTAAGCATGAAGTTTTGGAATTTGTTCAAGGACAAGTTAAGAAACATACAAATGAAGCAAGAAAGGAAAAATACGAGAAAACTGACATCTTGGCCATGAATCTAATAGTAGATGGAGTGAAGGACAATCTAATCCCATACATATCCAATATAGACTCTGCACAAAAAATGTATGAAGCCCTCTCCAAGTTGTTCACCATCAAGAACCTTGGTCAGATAGCTAGTCTCAAGAATGAACTAAGAAGAATAAAGATGATATTATTTTTTCATATTTTGTAAGGATCTCTAGAATAAGAAATGAACTTCGAGTTATTGATGAATTTGTACCAAAAAAGGAACTCGTGATTACCACACTACTAGGCCTACCAAAATCTTATAGCTCTTTTGCATCAGGAATTAGCAATTGGAAAGACACACCAACCTTTGAACAAATGTGGAATGCAAGCAGTCAAGAAGAAGCTCGTGTCTCATTAATAAGTGACAAAAAGGAGGATGAAGAAAACAACACTTCAAATGCCTACTCCTGTCATCAAAAAAGGAAGGGAGGATACAAGAAATTCAAAGGACCAATGAAGAAGGTTGATCTATCAAAGATTGTTAAATTTGGCAACTAGGGCCAAACATCACTTTGGACAGCTCTTATGAGGCAGCTGATATTTTTCTTGGATTCCTCATTCTAAGAAGTGTAGGATTGATCTAAATATCATCCCATTTTGACATGTACAAATGAAGTTATGAATTTATTTTGACTATGGACAAATTGTCAAGGTCAGCTAGCCATCAAATGAGCCTCCTCTAGCCTTCAACGTTGCATATAAATACAAGGTGCCTCCTCCTCATTTTGGCATCTCATCTCATTCATCTTTCTCTCTCTCATCTTCATTGGGTACAGATTTTTGGGCCTCTCTCTCTCCACACGTGCAAAAGGAAGACTGTCTTTTCTAGCTACAGCGTTGACCATATTTGACCGAAATTTTAGGAGGCCAAAATTTCAGAAGGCTAATTTTGACCAGAATTGACCCTATTTGACTTCGGTTTTGTGAGGGAGACTTTTGTTTGGGCAGTCCGTTGTTTTGGGCACAAAAATCTAAGCAGTTTGACCCCTACATTGACCAAGGTTGACTGCCCTAATTCAAGTTGTTGCATTGACTTTTGTTGACCAAATTTGACTGGTTATTTTCGGACTGTTTTGCGCTGCATTATCTTGCTATTGGAGGCGAAGTTGACCAAGGTTGATTGTGCTGTTTTGGAGGTTAATTTCAACCCTGTTGACTAGCGTTGACTTTTTGGTTAGGGCTTTCTGTTTCTGCTATTTTGATTGATCGGTTTGGGCAAGTAAATATTGTAAATTGTACTCTCTCTCTCTCTCTATTGAACTTTTGAAGAATTATAAGAAGAATTGATCAAGGATTTCCCCACATTGGGGTTTATCCCTGGCTAGTGCCATATCTTGTGTCCTCTTATGTTGGCTTGTCTTCTACTGTTATTGTTTATGTTCTATCTGCATTTTACTATCATGTTGATATAATTGCTATATTGGATACAATATTGGGCTAATAAAGAAAATTGAAATAAAATTGCCCTAAGCATAAAACATACCATTGTTATCCTAAAATTAACATGGTATCAGAGCTAAGGTGAAGACAAAGCCCAAGCAAGAGTGAAGAGCAATCACTAAGAAGAGCAATCATTGATCAAGAACATGTCTCAATGGCCTCCACATCCTACTTCAAGTCTGATGATAAGCTTCATAATAAGTTTGATTATCATGCATGGAATATGTCTCTTGATTTGACTTTAGAAGAGCAAGATGTCATGGATTATGTGCAGGGAAAGATTCTGGAACCTCCTTCAAATGCACCAATTGCTACTAAGACAAAGTACAAGAAGGGTGAAGTCAAGGACAAGAAGATCATCAGGGATTCTATTCATAAGCACTTAGTTGCTTACATCTCTGATTTGAATACATCAAAGGATTTATACGACAGATTGGTTGGCATGTTCAAATCTAGCAATGCAAATCAATTTTTTTCCTCAAGAACAAGCTGAAAGATATAAAGAAGGAAAAAGGTGAGGATATTCAATCCTACCTCATGAGGATTACCGAGATCAAAAAAGATCTTTCGATTGGTGAAGCTATTTCTGACAAGGAGCTCACTCTCATTGCCCTTGGAGGTCTTCTTCCCGAATGGCATGTGTTCAACACTACTACTATTCTCAATAACGACATAATTCCAGGTTTTGAAGAATCGTTGACTAGATGTTCTCAAGAAGAAACAAGGATGATGGAATTGGAGATGCCTTCGAATAGGAATAATCCTACCACATCATCTGCTCATGCCAAGAGGAAGAACAATGCAGGTTCAAAGAAGCAAAGTCAAGGAAGACCGGGATTCAAAAATGGAAGGAAGGGAAGATGCTTCGCTTGCAACAAGTTTGGTCACTATGCCAGGGAGTGTCCAAATAGAAGGGACACATCTCATGATGAAGATCACAATCATTCCAGGGGCAACAACAACAATCAAAGGAATGGCAGGTTCAACAACAAGAACAAGAAACTCCAGGTATAATGAGTCTAATGTTGTAAATTCTAAGCAAAAGAAATTGTATCTTATATCTACCCTCTCTATTGTCTCTCCTCCGGATACTTTGGGAAATTGGTTGATTGATAGTGGTGCCTCAAGGCACTTCACCGGGTAGAAGGAAGCTCTTTCAAATCTGATAGAGAAGGATACAAATTTGGAAATTATCCTTGGAGACAATGCCACCTATCTCGTGAAGGGAGTTGGGAATGTTACCCTTCAATTGAATCAAGATAACACTGTTCATCTTCAAGAAGTAATATATGTACCTGATCTAAAGAAGAATCTAGTGTCTATCTTGGCTATGTAAGACAAAGGATTCAAGTTGTCATTCATCGATGGAAAGGTATGTGAGTGGAAAATAAATTTCAAAGAAGCATTTACTCTTGGATTTAGGGTTGAAAATTTATATCAAGTTGGAGGAAGTCCACTAGGAGCCATGTCTTGCGACACATCTCTTCAATCCAAACTATGGCACCAGAGGTTTGCTCATCTTCACTATAAGGCTCTACCCGATGCAAGGAAGATGGTTACAGGTATGCCCGAATTCAAAATAGAGCATGAAGGTGTATGTCAGGGATGTGCCGAGGGAAAACATACAAGGGGACCATTCCCCTCAAGTGATAGCAAGACCACAGACATTTTGCAATTGGTTCATTCTGATCTATCTGGTATGTTGCCTGTGACATCATTAGGAGGATATTTATATTATGTTGTCTTTGTGGATGACTTCTCTCGCAAAACTTGGATATATTTCTTGAAGAAGAAGGACGAAATATTCTCATGGTTCTGTGCCTTCAAAGCCTTGGTGGAAAATCAAACAGGGAAGAAGATCAAGATATTGAGGACCGATAATGGAACCAAGTATGAGTCAAATGAATTCAATGACTATTGCAGGGAAGTTGGCATTAAGAGGGAGACTACTACTGCATATACTCCTGAGCAAAATGGTGTTGCTGAAAGGAAGAATCGTTCCATTATAGAAGCCACTCGTGCCATGCTTCATGATCAAGGACTTCCAAAGTTCCTATGGGGAGAAGCTGCTAACATTGATGTGTATGTTCCAAAACGATGCCCTCATCAAGCATTGGACTTAAAAACTCCCGAAGAAGTTTTCACCGGTAAGAAATTTGATGTTTCTCATTTTAGAATTTTTGGTAGTCCCATATACTTTCATATGCCAGGTCAAAGAGAAGTAGAGTTGAATCATGATGTCACCTTCGATGAGGATGCTACCCTAAGGAAGATTAGCAACCTTCCTATTCCAAGGAAGGACAAAGAAGCAGATGCAGGAAATCAAGGAGATTCGCAAGATGAGTCGATGCCCGATGTTGAAGAACCAATGGATCCCATTGATCCTCCTCCTCATGAGCCCTCCTCCTCCAAAAGGAGACCCTCATGGCTGAGGGAAACTCTCGAAGATGTCGAGAGACATGTTGCACCGAGGGGGACATTTCGTGAAAGCAAGAAGCCTAATAGGTACCAAGGGTACTTAACTGCTATGAGCACCATTATTCAATCTGAACCTTGCTCATTCGAAGAAGCTATGAAGCAACAAGTATGGAAGGATGCTATGAACAAAGAGTATGAGTCAATTATGAAGAATGATGTCTGGGATGTGGTCCCTAGACCCCAAGACAAATCTGTTGTCACCTCTAAATGGCTCTACAAGATCAAGCATGGTGCTGATGGAAGTGCTGAGAAGTTCAAGGCCAGATTTGTTGCTCGAGGCTTCTCTCAAAAGGAAGGTGTAGATTATGATGAGATATTTGCACCTGTTGCTCGCTACACCACCATCCGTTCGATTATAGTCCTTACTGCCTCGCAAGGATGGAATCTACACCATATGGATGTTAAGACTACCTTCTTGCATGGTTCACTTAAGGAGGAAGTCTATGTGGAACAACCTGAGGGGTTTGAATTTCAAGATCGTCAGACAGATGTATGCAGGTTGAAGAAAGCCCTTTATTGGTTGAAGCAAGCACCTCGGGCTTGGTATGAGAGGATCGATAGCTATCTGATGAAGCTGGGATTTACAAGAAGTGAAGTCGATCTGAACCTTTACTTTAAGGTTGAGAATGATAGACCTCTCATCTTGGTACTCTATGTGGATGATCTCTTTCTGACAAGTGCAAAACCTCTTATTCATCAATGTAAGAGAGAGTTGGCTTCCGAATTTGATATGAAGGACCTAGGACTGATGCATTACTTCCTAGGGTTGGAGGTCTGGCAAAATCCAGGGGAGATTTTCCTTTCTCAAGGAAAATATGTTGTGAAGCTACTTGAAAGATTTGGGATGGTGGACTGCAAATCTATGACTACTCCGATGGAACTTAACTTCAAGAAGTTATGCGGAAGTGTTGTCGAGCCCGATTTGGGAAATCCTTCTGAGTATCGTCAACTCATAGGGGCCCTGATGTTCTTGGTGAACTCCCATCCGGACATATGTTTTGCAGTGAACACATTGAGTTAGTTTATGGTCGAGCCTCATCATATACATTGGATTGCTGCCAAGAATACCTTGAGATATCTCTGAGGCACAATCACTTATGGACTGAGATGCACTGTCGGGAATGTGAGGCTCCATGGGTACTCTGATGCAGACTGGATTGGCAGTGTGGTGGATCGCAAAAGCACATCAAGATGTTGCTTCTCTCTAGGTTCTGCTTCAATATCATGGATGAGTAGGAAGCAGAAGTCGGTTGCTTTAAGCACTGTTGAGGCTGAATACATTGCTGCTAGTTTGGCCCACTGTGAAGTTGTCAAGTTGAGGAAGCTCTTTAGTGAGTTGTTTGGACATGTGCTGGATACCACCATGATCTTTTGTGACAACCAGAGTGGGATTCGTCTTTGTGAGAATCCTGTCTTTCATGATCGCTCCAAGCATATTAATATCAAATACCACTTTATCCGGGATATGGTACAGCGGGGAGCAATAAGGCTCCATCATATTGGGACCGATGAGCAAGTCACCAATATTCTTACGAAGCCCCTCAGGGAGGTCAAATTCTTAACCTTCCATGAACGACTTGGAGTCGTGGAGAGACCCTCTTATGAGGGTCCTGTATGAGATGGATAGTGAGCTCTGGGAGTTCCAGGGGGCTTGGGGTACTTGGAGCGACGAGCGACCATAGGGTGACTCACCCTCCCATAGTGGCGCGCTATGTACAGGGTGAATGGTTCACCTTGCCCTGTGATACCCCATGGTGGCATATGCATAGGCTAAGTGGTTCACCCTCCCCTATGGCATATGAGCAGGATGAATGGTTCACCTTCGCTTGTCGGCACATCCTACCCATGTAGTTCGGGACTCATGGGAAGTACCTTTCATCTAGCCAATGAGTAGGGAAATGAGGATAGGGACCATAGTACTACCAATGGACGCATCGTGTACTACCGTACTCCATATGCTAGGATGTTGATATTGATCTGGGATCAATGGTAACCGACTACGAGTCCAGTCAAGAGTGGTATGACACACCCTCTATTGTTGGAGATTGACTTCAGGTCAGTGGAGAATTGTATGATACATTCTCGATCATTTCTTCTTTCTTCATGGTTCAGCAAGCAGAGCAAAGCAGTGCAATGACAAGGATGGTATAGATTGTCAGATAGTTTGGCAGGTGATGTTCTCCCTAGTTGAGAGGGAGTGTTAAATTTGGAACTAGGTCCAAACATCACTTTGGACAGCTATTATGATGCAGCTGATATTTTTCTTGGATTCCTCTTTCCTAGAGGTGTAGGATTGATCTAAAGATCATCCCATTCTGACATGTACAAATGAAGTTATGAATTTATTTTGATTATGGACAAATTGTCAAGGTCGACCAACCATCAAATTATTCTCCTCCAGCCTTCAACGTTGCATATAAATACAAGGTGCCTCCTCATTTTGGCATCCCATCTCATTCATCTTTCTCTCTCTCATACTGATTGCGTACGGATTTCTGGGCCTTTCTTTCTCCACACGTGCGAAAGGAAGACTGTCTTTTCTAGCTGCAGCGTTGACCAAATTTGATCGAAATTTCAAAAGGCCGAAATTTCAGGAGACCGAAGTTTCAAGAGGCCGAAATTTCATGAGGCTGACTTTGACCAGCATTGACCCTGTTTGACTTCGGTTTTGTGAGGGAGACTTTTGCTTGGGCAGGACGCTATTTTGGGCACAAAAACCGAGCCAATTTGACCCCTGCATTGTCTAGCGTTGACTACCCTAATTCAGGTTGTTGCGTTGACTTTTATTGACCAGATTTGACTGGTTATTTTAGGACTGTTTTGGGTTACATTATCTTGTTGTTGGAGGCCGAGTTGACCAAGGTTGACAAAGTTGTTTTGGAGATCAATTTCAACTCTGTTGACTTTCTGGTTAGGGCTTTTTGTTTCCACTCTTTTGACTTATCAGTTTGGGTGAGTGAATATTGTAAATTGTACTCTCCCTGTGTTGAACTTTTGAAGAATTATAAGAAGAATTGATCAAGGGTTTCCCCACATTGGGGTTTGTCCCTGGCTAGTGCCATATCTTGTGTCCTCTTGTGTTGGCTTGTCTTCTACTATTATTGTTTATGTTCTGTCTGCATTTTACTATCATGTTGATATAATTTCTATACTCGTTACAATATTGGGCTAATAAAGAAAATTGAAGTAAAATTGTTCTAAGCATAGAACATACCATTGTTATCCTAAAATTAACAAAGATTGAATGCTACAATTGACATAAGATGGGACACTACAAAATTCAATGTCCTGAAAATCCAAGAAATAAGAAGAAAGAAAGACAACATGCAATTATTGTCGATGAAGCTCCACCCAAGGAAACCAAGATTGAAGAATCCGAAGTCAAAGACATATTTGCTAAAGTCTCTTAGGGATACTATCCGTTGCATATCCTTCTACTTCAAGTTTTGTAATATTTTTCTTTTATGTTTCTAGAGTTCATAGATCTAATATATCTTTTTAGAACTTTTTGCATTGTTTTAATAAGTTGTAGGTATCCATCAGAAAGATTGGATTAAGAGGGAGCCTTCACCATTTTACCAAAAGATAAGTATACTGTTCTTTATTTTATCTTTCATGTTTGGTTTCCTCCTCACATCGATATGTGTTTGTATTGTGAACTAATAACCTTTTCTTTATATTTTCCTTGGTAGAAAAGCTTGCAGAAAACACAATGATTATGGATGAAACTTCAAAGGATAGACTTGAGTCATGAAAGAAGCTTTGTTGCAGAGGAATCCCTTCAAAATGATAATCTACAAGGTTTTCTAAAGAACAACTCAACATATGCCATAAACTATAAGGTTTGTTAAAGAACAACTTAGGTATGTCATAAACTGCAAGATTTGTTGCTAGTCTTTCTTCATACAAAAGGTATGATCTTTCTTCTTTTGAAATTTGCTTTATATTACTAACATCTTTATGTCTAGGGTTTTGAATCATAAAGATTCTTGTTAGGGTGATTAATCATTAGGTTGAAACTACCCTTACCATATTGTCTCTTGTCATTTGATTAATCTTGTGAAACCCTAAACCTTAGGGTTCACTGTAAAACCCTAGCCTTTTGATGCTAAGCATATGTCAATGTTAATAATGAAACCCTAGTCTACTTAGGGTTGTTGATAAAGTCCAGAACATATAATGAAATCCTATTCTTTTGAAGTTTAGGGTTTTGATAATGCCACGATAAAAACCCTAGTCCTTTAGGTTTTACTGTTAATGTCTAGGTTATATAATGAAACCCTAGATTTTTAGAGTTTGGTGAATTAGGGTTATGAACAAAACCCTTGTAATAACTAAAGTCCTAGGAATTCAACCCAAGGTGTATATTCTATTGAAATATGTAACTACTAACTAGGTTCGGTATTCATAATGACAAATATAATCATGACTTAATATATTTGATGTAATGAGAAAAATAATTTTTTTTATTGTTGTTCTTGAGGAATGGGTTTCATGCTCAAGGAAATTTATTTTTAGGTCAAGCCCCACTGTGAGCTCCTAGGGCTTTTCATTGAGTCTACAAGTCATTAAGTCATTGTCATGTATGAAAGAGCCATTTGGGGCATGTTACATATTGTAAAAAGAATTTATTTCAATCAAAATCGAGTCAAAGGATCCTCCAAGACCTTGTCAAGTTGCAATGAACAAGTTGGCCTAGAGACAGTTCAAGTCGGCCTAGAATCATGGACAAAAAGCCTATATAAAGAAGACTTTGACCACACCTTGGTGACACACTTCACTCACTTTAAGTTCGATTACAAGGAAGAAAAAAGGTGTGAAGTAAGAAAGAACAAAGGAAGAAAGAAGAACGAGGTTTCTGAACTGATTTTGGGCTACTTCTCTCCACATGTGCGAAGAAATTAGGGCTCCAATCTATTGTAGGGAAGTCGAGTTGCAGATCCATCAAAAGTGTTAAGGATAGGAGTAATCAAGGACTATTTTGAGGGTCGAGTTCACTAGGAAGAAGAAGGAGGCCTAGCAAAGGGAAAAGAAGACAGATCTCTCCATTCTCCACTCACATGTGCAGCCTAGGGTTTCTGAAACAAGGGCTGAAAATTTCAAAAGTTGCAGGCATACCAAAATTGCATAAGGAAAGGTCAAAGTTGCAGTCAAGGTGGTGTAGGGTCGAAGTTGAAGACAAGAAAGAAGCAGCTAATTTGACTTGATAAAAGAGGCAAGGTTGACTTGGTCTTGGAGGGGTTTTTAGTCAAGGATCTAGGTCTTGGAATTCGTCAATTGAAGATTCTATAAGAAGAAGAATTCTTGTGGGTTTTCCTCTCATATTAGAGAGGTTTTGGCCCTGGTTGATTGCCTATATCTTGTGTCCTTTGTCTTATTGTTCTTTATGGTTTGGTAGTTGTTTGATGAAGAAAAAAATAATAATAACACCTAAAAGAAGGAAGCTAACCAAGTGAAGTAAAAATACATCAGAAACAGTGATCAAAAGCAAGAGGAATCATCATATGTTGTTGCCCCTAGATTTCTCAACATATTCGTCTGTATGATCAAAACCCTTGTCTAGTCAAAATTGTTGTATATATATATATCTCTGTGTGTGTGTGTGTTAACTTGATTATTGATTAATGAAATCTAGGGTTTGTAACAAAACCCTAGTAGAATCTATTATGAATTCTAGGACATAATATTGAAGCCCTAGATGTATAGTGCTATGATTGGATTGATATCTTGATTCAGTTTATTTAAGTCTTGATGATGAAATCTAGGGTTTGTGGCAGAAACTCTAGCAAGTTGTAATATAAAAAATGTGACCCTTGCTAAATATGAACCTAATTAGGTTTAGGTATTTGATGTCTAAAGTTTGAATATTTTGATGCTTCCATTGTAATGACATGACTTTGATATAGTTAACTTCATACTTCTATATATTTGTCCTTGGTTGTACTTGATATTAAAGTTTTGCAGGTACACAATCTTCAAGATTTTGAAGATGTTCGTAATTGCAATAATGATGAGCATGATGAAGGAAGCTACAAGAATAATGATAATCAAGATGACCTTGATACCATGAGAAAGAAATAAAGCCTTGAAAGATTGTAGCCTCTCCAATGATATAAAAGAAGGAAGTGTTGAAGAATGTAACTAGTGTCGGTCTTCATAATTATCCTTGAGTTATGATGTAATATATTTATCAAAAGAAAGAAAAGAAATTGTATTATTAAATAAATTAACTTATTAAAGCATGGGTTCCATGCTTGAGCCAATTATTTTTAGGTCAAAGACTCCATTGCAGGCTTCTAGGGTTTATGTCAAGTGTCCTTGTCATCCTTTTTGGGATTTATTTGTCAAAGAAAATGATGTTATTCTAAAATAGGTCAATTAGGCCTCCTCCATCAAGTCGGCCTCAAAACTAGACAAGTTGGCCTAAAACTAGGCAGCGGAACCACTCTGAATCCGATTTGATAGATCCATCAATGTACTGGAAGTTGATTGCCTCGTTGATGTATCTGGTTAACATAAGGTCAGATATTTGTTTTGCAGTGAACATGTTGAGCCAGTTTTAGGTGGAACCTAGACACAATCATTGGATTGCAACAAAGCACATACTGAGATACTTGTGTGAACACATTGAGCCAGTTTTAGGTGGAACCTAGACACAATCATTGGATTGCAACAAAGCACATATTGAGATACTTGCGTGGTACCATAGATTTTGGTTTGAAATATGTCTCAAATGGAAATATTTAGCTGCAAGGCTATACTAATGCAGATTAGGCAGGTTGTGTTGAAGACCAGTGTTGCAGGAACTACCCTCCCCCCCTTGATTCAAAGCCCAAAATTGTGTCCCATACAAAACCGTGGGTGATCCACAGTTTCATTGAAAAATGACATTTCCTGGAAATTTGGAACCTCGACGGTTTCATGCATGGTTCCGCAAGCCCGATCCACAATTCGAACATGATTCCAACATGATTTCGCCGTGAATATCAAGTGGTTCCAAGACACACTCGCACAGTTCCGCGACTCATTTTTTTTTATATTTTTTTCATTGACCTATTGTGAAAGTGGGGCTTTCGGGACACTCCCAAGGTGCTCCCTTCATGCTCCTTGAATGCTTCCATCCTCATCAGACTTCAAATGAAGAAAATAGAATTTCATATCATATTCAAAATTCAGCAGATTTAACAATTTTCAAGAATTCAGAATCAATAAGATTGAAGCATTTCATTACATTATATCATGTATGAGGGTATGTGATTGGCATTTAATCAAGAGCACCAAGCCCTATATGTATCCTAGTGTTGGTGGTGTTGGTTGTTGAACTCCTTTGTCATGGCCTTAGGACAAAATTACCTTCCAATCAAATCAAAATCATTGATCAAGCATGTTAAGCTTTTTCTACCATATTTTAAGGCTTCGATTCGATAGTTTGATCAAAATTGGGCAATGTTGACTAAGATCCCTAGACAATCGAGGTAGAGGCAAAAGCTAGACAAGAGGAGAAGAATCTAGATTCTAGATAGTTGATGCATCTAGATGGTTGATGCTCGTATAATTAATCATTGATGTACAATAGATGCCATATCTATCATGATTTATGTAAAAATATGCATGTTTTCATATCCTCTACAACTAATTTGGTATTTTGGATTTATTTTAATATAAATGCAAAAAATATATAAAAAATTGTGTACATATATTAGACACTTCTGAGATGCTTTGCTTCCTAGATTTTTGGGAAATGACGCTTCTAACACTTCGCTTCCAAAAAACATCCCTGCTTTGTGCAACATTGCTGAAGACAGGAAGATTACATCTGGAGTTTGCTTCACTTTGCACTCCGCTATGATTTCGTGGATGAGGAGGAAGCAAACATTTGTCGCACTCAGTACTACCGAGGCAAAATACATTGCAGTTAGTATGGATAAAGGGGTGATCTGGAAGACTAACCGATCTTGATTGTAATTTTGTTCTCACCTTACCAGGGGGGTTAATCTTTAGCCCTAGTCCAGTGGGGCCTCCCTTAAGGCCTTAACGTTATATGAGGGTCACTACTTGGAAAACCCAAATTGAGATAGTGAGTGCTCGTTATCCCCTATTCCATACTTGACACTTTCCATCACACATTACAAGCCCGATATCTAACCTCCATTCTTCGGCTCTAACATGTCATTCTTTCACTAGGATTTGGCACCCATATGTTCACACTCCTTGACTAGGCCCAAAAACTATTGCCCTAGAGGTTGATGTAGCTAAAAGAATAAAAGAGTATATCATGGCCACAACGAAAGAAAAAGAAGAAAATAAAAATACAAAAGATAGTTGTGACATAAGATTAGCATGTGGGAAAAAGCCTAGCATGAGCTCTACCCTTCTCATATGGACATCACCCGGTTTTTGAGCACATGATGCTCCTCCACGTCAAAAGGAACCCTTGCATGTAACAACCTTGATGAGCGATGAACTGACTCATCTTAAGGGGTAATAAAACTGCTACATTGTAAAGAGAAAGCTCTAACCCTTAAGTTGTATGCATTAATACAAGGAATAATCAAGAAGAAGTAAGAGGTGCACAAGAGGAGTGGAAAAACCAGGTCGAGCAGGTAACTCATGCCTCCATGATTGCTGCCATCTTTACATTCATACACTCAGGATGTGGACACCAAATCAATTGGACCCTTTGACCATGGCACTTGGCCATGAAGCCTCCCCCCCTTCATTACCACATTATTTACACTAACACCTATTGATTGAGGGGTTGACAGGCCATGAAGCCTCTTCCCCTTCATTGCCACATTATTTACACTAACACCTATTGATTGAGGGGTTGACCTTGCAATTGTCATGTCCCCTTGAGGATCGGAAGCACCTAATAGGGTTGACCATTAGCCACCTCTATTAAGGTAGGGAACACCTTTACGAGACTTGGTCTAGTTAGATATCAGAAGGTAATCTTTTTTTGAAGTATTAACATGCCCCTAACATTCATGTTTGTTCCCCATAGATGCATTATTCATTTTAGCCTCTAATGGATGGTTGCTTGCACTTGAGTTCGTGATGTTTTGTCAGATGGTCCATAGCAGCCCAGGCCTTGAGGGAACCCACTCCACAGGTACCCAGGCCTCTTAAAGAAGTATATGGCTTTAGCAGATGTAGCATTGAGAGACTGGAGCCTCCTGACAACATGAGCAAATGTTACGTGTCCCAGAGTACTTTTAGGACACAAGACGTTGGTCTTCTTTGACCTAGCATTGAGGATTCTTCATGACGACACCAATGGATCCAATATGCCCCCACGTTAGCCTTGACACAACCTGATGAGTAGGACCTAATTCAGAGTTGAGATGAGGTTGGTCTCCCATTGAGAGACTTGGGAGGGCTTGTTTCACCTAGAGAACCCCGAACATTGGAGAGAAGGAGGCCTTATTTGATAGTTAAAGACCCATGGAGACCAAATAATGGCACACTAGTTGCACTTGGGACCCCAAAGGAAGATTTGAGGTGGATTTGAGGACATTCCCTCAAGTTTTGGATGATCTAGGCACTTTGACACATTTGGACCCCTCAGCACACCTTCGCATGGCACTTGGAGCCCTAAAAGGGCATCATGTTAGCATTTTGGGAGGCTACAACTCACGTGGGGCACTTATGCTCTAATTTGTCATTAGCTAGTGGGTTGACTTGTAACCCAAGTTCACTTTATGTCAAACTTGTTATTAGGGGCTTCAATAGGCTAAAATAACTTGAGGAAGACCTCATATAAATAGAGGTCACCTTCATTTCATTCATCATCACTTGCGGATCAATTTGGCCCTCTTAGAGATTTCAGCCTAGCTAAAATTTCTCCTGTATCATGTGGAGATGTGATCTATTGTGGATTTTTTTCTTATGGAGCTATTCTCTTGTTTTGGAGTAATAAAGAATTGGTTCATGCAACTTTCTTGTAAGTATTCTTTGTATTGGAATATATTTTATGGCTATTGCATGGAATGGTTAATGTTTAGGGATTTTATGATCTAATTATTATTGAAAATCTTTCTATGAAATCCTGGCAATGGAATTGTATGCATTTCCCTTATAGAATTTGAGTGACAATCCCATGAGTGATTCTTCATGTTAGGCTCTCCTCATTGACTTTTCTCCCCCATAAAATGATAGCTAGGGTTTCTTGTTCCCTTACTCCATCCTAGGATTTAGTCTTTTCTCCTAAGTAGATTTGCCTTAGACTCCATTACCCAAGGTCAAGGCATTGGCCTTATTCAAATTGTTGATCACACCTTAAATCACTTTCAAATCACATTTTTCTCCCCTATTTCTAATTTTTGACCTCTCAACGAAAGCGCTAAGCAAGGATTAGGGTTAGAATTCAACTAGGGTTGATGTATTGTCTTGTAGATGGATTCAACACATGGTTGTGAGGTCATTGCCTCAAAATCAACCTCTTCCCGTGGCTAATTTTTCCATTTTAGGGTTAACGCCATATGCCCTAGGCAATTTTTGCCCCAAATTAAACCCTAGCCTTGTAAGTTTCAACTTGGGTTTGTTGAAGGCTTGTTGTGCCTGAAATTGATCATATCTATAAATTAGCCTTTTCCTTGCCTTCTGATCCTAGGTAAGCCTGTTGAACTTGCCTATTCTCAAACCCTAGGTCACTTTATGCCCTAATTATGCCTCTAATAGGATACACATTGCTTTGTTTGAAATAGTTGAGTCTTGTTCTTAAGTAGAGTATCTCTCCTAAGCCTATTCCTTGTCACCTCTAACCCTTGGACTTGATATATCTTTTACGTGACCTAACAGAGGGAAGCCTCACTCATCGTGAAAGTCCAATAAAGAGTAGTACAGAGTGGTTGTAGTAATAGTGGCCACACCTCATTGTGATGTCACTTGGTCTAGCTCTTGCCTTGTTAACTCTCGTCACAAGACCTGCTAGATTTTGAGGCAACGTTTCCTAGCACCATTGTTGGGAAGGATTTGAGTCAACCTTCTCGATATTTGAAGATTAAGCTTCATTCTCGTTTGAAGAGAACATTTAAGACAACAAAATAAATTCTCTTTTGGCGACTCCTGAAACTAATCCAATCAATACCTTTGGTAGTTCTTTTGACAATACCATAGCTCTGAGGAAGAAGACTACCTAAAAAACTAGTGAAGCAACTACATCCCCTGTTATCCCACAGAGTCCTGTGGTTAAAAGTCTCTTTGTAGACAACACCACCTCTAACACCATGGACAAATCATGGCTTAGAGTTGCATTTATGTCATTGGATGTAAGCCAATTCATTGACGCTCTACATCCCTTACGTGAGAAATATTGCGAATGGTTGCCTAAGTTCAATGCTACTAATGCCACCATTGCAGAAAACCACATGCATGAGTTTTACTGGGTAATGAGTGCTCAGCTAATAATGGAAGAGGATGTAGTAAGTATTCTCTTTTCCTTGACTCTAGAAGAGAGTGTTAGGGATTGTTACCTTCGTTTACCCCAAGGTAGTATCACTGATTGGGATACCTTTCACCAAGCCTTCAACAAGAAATGGGCTACAACAAAGGAAGGATTTATCCTTCTTGAGAAATTCCTTCAAGCTACTAATGCTGAGAAAGAGACTACTAAGGAATTTACTCAAAGATTTGAAAACCTACTCAAGGAGACCCTTGATTGATATAAGCCAAAAGATGACACCATCCTTGTTAGGTATGTGAGATCTCTCCATGGGCATTTGACTTATGCCCTCTGAGACAAAGAGCGTAAATTCTTATTGGAAGCAAACGTCTTAGCCGCTGAAATTGAGCAAAATTTAAATGCTATTGGGATTGATTTGTTCACATGTCCTAGGGCTCAAACTGAACCCAAAGCTAAGCCTAGCGCCCACGTGGATCCTACCTTGCAAGCATTTCCCCAAAAATTTGAGAAAGTGACTAATGCGCTGATGCAAGAATAGATGACATTGGTGAACAAATTGGCCATCATGGAAAGAGAGGGGATCTCACTAAAATTTCCCTCCTAAACCACGTTTTAGTAGAGAGAAGTCTTTCAAGAAGAAGGCTCCTAAGAGTGACCATGCCAATCAACAAAGTGTCCCAAATACCCTTGCCCCAACTAATTTGGTGGCACAAGAAGAGTCTCCCTAATGCCAGCCTTGTGAGGAATACCACACTCAAGAAGAGTGTCCATACAACCAAGTGGGGGAGGAAGAATCCCTTGAGCAACTCAAAGTTGTCAATGATGGTGCTCCATTTAACATCTTGCTTGGAGATTCCTATTTCCATCCAAATCTTGATCATGTTCATACCGATGATACTGATGATCAAATTGAACCGATCATGGTTGTGGAAAATAATGGAAGATTTAAGATTGTCCATTTTTTTCTCTTTCTTTTTCTTTTTTCTCTTTTTCTTTCTGAGATGGCCTTGCTTTCCCCATATTGAAAGCAAAGATGCCCTCGATCACCATTCAATTGTACAAAAGTGACTTTACATTTTAACTAATGATGCCCTTGTTATGCCACAAGGAAGGTATTTGCACTTCAAACCATTTGTCTTCAAAGCGTGCACTTTATTCTAATATTCTTTGAGCTAAGGAGTAAGAAAATGCATGGTGTTATTAGGTCAAATTGGCATATGATTTTTTACAACAGCTAAGGGCATTTAGTCTTCTTAAAGGCTTCTTGTTCAGCGATGTCCTCATCAAAAGGCTAATGAATACTATAGATGACTAAGGTTGATTAATTCTCAACTTCCTTAGAATGGTATGTGAAAATTCCTTCATTGTGATTACTAGATATTAATCTCCTAATTATTAGCAGTTTAATTAGTTACAGTAATTAACAAATAATTCACAATAGCAATCTTCACCATAAAATACGCTAGGAAAAATGAAAATCAGGAACTGAGAAATAAATGCACATAATAAAAATCGACACAATTATTTTGGACTGAAAAGGCCCCGGAAAAACCCCGAAGGGAAAACCGATGCAGCAGATGAGGGTTTATTTTATTATAATACAACAAATTCTGGGAGTACAATAATTTGGATGCCCAATTGAAAATCCTCTGACAAATACACTGGCAAAATATCTAGGAGATAATTTTCTCTCTGCAATCCAACTCAGCCTCCTCACGCCTGCTCGCACTCCATACTGGCAACTCAGCATCTACCAGAAATGTGCACTGCGAACTTGGAATCACACGCATTGCCTACAAATTGGCTCCGAGTGAGTCATCATGTCTCCCTCTGCCTCTCGAAAAATATGCTCTACCTCTGGAATGATCTTTTCGGCCTCCGGAAACTAAAACAACCTCTCTTCGACAACTCGCAATGTGGTTTCTGGCTACACGACCTCTCATAGAATAATTTCAGCCTCCTTCTTGCCTCTTCGGCACTGGAAAACCACTTGGAAACTCTCAGAAATCCTCCTCCTAAATTATTTGTTGCTCCCTCTCTCTGATGCTCTTCATCGAGATCAAACTTTATTCCTTGTTGAATCACTGCAACTGGATAGCTCAATTTGCCAAGGTAACTCGCTTTCCTTCTTGTGTCTTTCTACATCCCATCGACTTGCTCTTATAATCTCTCGTTAGAGCTTCAACAGCCATAATTAGATCCTTATAGACGGCTAAGATCATCTCAGACTTGATCCAAGTCATTTTCTGGAAGTCTCTAGAGCAGAAGTCAATCTCCTTAATTAATTCACTTTTATTAACCACTTTTCATAAGTTATACTTAGGAAGTATTTAAATGATGGCTAATTAATTTAATTAAGGCGCTTCGCAACTTAACTCGCGAAACCTTTTTGGGGTTTTGGAGATCGCATGTTCCTTAGCCTCTTAGACACAAATTGAGACTATAACACCTGCCTAATGCAAACAAATGAATCAGAACCTAACGATCCCTCTTAGCGAGGAAGGTGTTCTCCCCCCAAGATCTCTCCTCTGTCGCTGAACCATGCTATTGGCGTCTGACATCTGCAACATATTATCACTGTCCACCAAGCTACTGCAAATACTCAGATTCACCTGCTAACCCTGTAGCTAAACCACTCTACATTTGCATTGCCGCTAACTTTGCACTATGCCTCCCTGCACTGCTACCAACACTGCTTGTACTACATTTGATCTCATGTTGTTGTTGTTGCTGCAACTACTGCAACTGAAAACTGATCTACTGTACCTGCAACTGGATTCTACAACTGTCCCTTGAGCCTCTAACTGCAACTAGCTCTGCTCTATCTACTGAGTATCTGACTGTGCCAAACTATCTTTGCGTCCCTCTAGTATCTGACTACAACTAGCTCTGCATTGTCTCATAAGATCTGATTGTGCCGTGCTAACATCTCAATCCTCCTACTATTAAATATTGTGGGCCCCCGTAGCTAAGCTAATGATCCATAAGGAAACACCTGTTTGATGCTGTGCCTCCTCGAACCCTACCCGATCCTACAACTCTGAAGCCTCATGCTCCTCCTCCATCTGGAGGTATAGCCGTTACCAATGCAAACTCCTCCAACTAGGAGGTCAACTCATCTATCTATCTCGAAGTTGTTGTTTGTTGTTGCCCTTTCTTGTCCTTCTCTCTTGGGACATTGGGTGACGTAGTGACCAAACTCACTACATCCAAAGCATTTGACCTTCAACAAGTCCTTTTTCTTCTTTTTGCCTCCTTTTGTGTTTTTCCCTAGTTGGGACCTTTCATCGCCTTTCACTTACTAGCAAGGGCTACATTCTCCTCTTCCTTCTCAACCTTTAGCCCCTTGCTATTATTGTTGGCAGTACCCTCGACAAGACTAAACCTTAGCTCCTCCTCAGTGAAGTCACTCCACAAGCATTCCCGATCTAGCAGTTTATCTCGTCCAGTAATTCCCTGAACGAAAGTTGCCCACTCTTTGGAAAAACCACTTATAGAACTCGCATAGCCTCTTTGTCATCAGGGTTCTCTCCTACAGCTATTAGCTCATCACGAATGTCCTGAAGTCTGGTGAGATAAGAAGTAATGCCTTCACCCTTCTGCATCTTGATGGTCCTCAACTTCTCCTTCAAAATCATTTTATGATTCTCTGATGGATCCTGATATAACTTCACAACAGCCTCCCACATGTCCTTTGTCATATTCTTCTCTACAATATGCAGGATGATATGATCTCGAACTCCGTCTACGACCATCCTCTTAGCTTTGGCCATATCCTTCTTCTAGTCAAGATACTGGATAGGATCTATCGGTTCAGCTACAACTATTGTCACGAACTCCTTCAAACCATGCTTATCCAATAGGAACAGCATCATGGCCTTCCAGACACCAAAGTTAGAAGCTTCGTCAAGTCTTTCTTGATCTCTGAGACCTATAGCAACAATCTCTATGAAACTCAAATAAACTGGAAACTGGATTTGGAAATCTCCTTCTCTTTCCCTGGTCGGCCTTCTTCCTTTGCTACTCGCACTCCCACAGGAATGCGTAGATCTACCTCCGGATGTCCTTCTCCAGCTAATATATTGCCTTCAATTGCTCACTGCGACTACTTGCTCTACCTTCTGGATGTCCTTCTCCAATGACTGGCCCACGAACTGTAGCCTCTGCAACTTGAACCAACGAAACTGGAAAACTCGCATAGCCTATTGCAACTGGAAATCTCAAATCTCCTCCTGGAAACTGGAAACCCTTTGAGAAAATTGGAATCTTTCCTTCAGTGTGCTTTTCTCTCCCTGCCCTACGCAGATCTGTAGCTGATACCCTCACTGCAAAACTTATGCGCCCAAATCTGCTCAACAAATTAACTAATCTACTCACCATAACTAGTTCTTGATAACCACATTGGTTGCCCAACAATTCGCACTGCCTGGCTTAACCTACGCAAATCTAAATCTTGTGCTTCAAATCTCCCTCTAAAACTGCACGATCTCCTGATCTTTCATCTCTGAGCCCCTGATCTGATCTTCAACACTCTAATACCATGTGAAAAATCCATGATTGCAATTATTGGATATTATTCTCCTAATTGTTAGCAGTTTAATTGTTTATGGCAATTAACGAATAATTCACAATTGCAATCTTCACCATAAAATATGCTGCAAAAAATAAAAATCAAGAACTGAGAAATAGATCCACACACAATAAAAATTGACACAATTATTTTGGATTGAAAAGTCCCCAGAAAAAACCTCGAAGGGAAAATTGGCAGATGAGGGTTTTTTTTTTATTATAGCAAATTCTAGAATACAATAATTTGGATGTCCAGCAAACAATCCTCCAGCCAATATACTAGCAAAATATCTAGGAGATAATGTTCTCCCTCTACAATCCAACTCGGCCTCCTCTGGCCTGCTCACACTCCTTACTCGCAACTCAGCTTCTGCCAGAAACGTGCACTGCCCACCTGGAATCACACACATTGCCTGCAAACTAGCTCCAAATGTGTTGCCCTACCTCCCTCTGCCCCTCGAAAAATTTGCTTTGCCTCCCAGATTATCTTTCTGGCTTGTGACAATTGAAACAACCTCTCTCCCCCAACTCGCTTAGGGGTTTCTGTCTGCAAAGCCTCTCTGCAGAATAATTTTGGCCTCCCTTTTCCTGCCTCTCTGGCACTGGGAAACTCTTCAGAATCCTCCTCCTAAATCGTCTGTTGCTCCCTCTTCGATGCTCTCTCTCTCAAGGTCAAACTTTCTTCCTTGCTGAATCACTACAACTGGATAGCTCGATCTGCCAAGGTAACTCGTTCTCCCTCTTGTGTCTTTCTCCATCCCATCGACTTGCTCATTGGAGCTTCAACGGCCACAATTATATCCTTATTGACGACTAAGATCATCTCAGACTTGATCCACGTCATTTTCTGGAAGTCTCTAGAGCATAAGTCGATCTCCTTAATTAATTCACTTTAATTAACCACTTTTCCTAAGTTAGACTTGGGAAGCATTTAAATGATGGCTAATTAATTTAAATAAGGCGTTTCGCAAGCTTATCTCACGAAAAATTTTATGGGCTTCGGAGATCTCATGTTTCTCAGCCTCTTAGACACAAATCAAGACTAGAACGCCCATCTGATACTACCAAATCAATCAAAAACTAACATGGTAAACCTTGGTCAATAGAACCATTTCTTGACTTCTATAGCACCTTGTCTTTACTTGATTTCCAAATCCAATTCTCCAATATCATATACTTTGTCCATCCACAACTTCATGGAAAGTCTTTGTCTTGTCAGTTATTGATTTGAGCACCTCCATAGATAGCTCCTAGGAACTTGTACTACAGATATAGATCATTTGAGACTCAGCAACATATCGTCTTGAACCTTTGGGATGTCTTAGTGACATGTCCTTTTCATAGAAGCTCAAATAAGCCTTCACAAATAACTCATTCATGGATTGGTTTACCTTCTTGATTCTTTAGTGGCATGAAAAAATTAGCCCTTGTTTTACAATGCAAGGTGGCATTACAGAAGAAAAGAGATGTGATAACTTTCCTCTTCCAAAAAACATGAAAAACAGAAATGTAAACGATGCATATAAAACAAATTTAAAAGAACTCATTTGGCATTTTTATTTTTAACATTGAGGAGTGGTGGCCAGCCTAGACCACCCAAATGTGTTTTGATGATAACTTTTTCATACAATGTCCAATTGAAACAAGTTTCTAAAATGCATTGGATTGATATGTTAAATCTGCTAAGGAACAACCTGCATGACAGATTTGTTCATAATTTCTAGTTTGGACCAACAGCAACCTTTTTGAAACTCTTTTGTCCGATGTCATATTGGCAGGGTTCCAGTTGGAGATGAAAGAAGATTCATACACTTTCTGGGCTGAAAGCATCCATATTAATGTAAAACCAAAGTAATGAAAGAGAAATTATACCCTAATTTTTCTATTATGTTTGCCATGTCCTCCTGCAAATAAAATTGTCAATGAGATGCTTGTCCAAGTACTACGGTGGCAAAGCTAAAAGCCCACTCAGATGAACTCAGATAAATTGGTGAATCAGTGTGTTTTAAGTCCCTCAATCACACCTCTCTTGAGTCCTCTTTCTCTTATTCTCTCATCCACAATACTAAAGAGGTATCTTCTTTCATAACTAAAATTGAGGATAAAAAGGGATAGGGTAGAAATTCTTATTGTAAAAACAATGTCAAAAAATAATCTTATTTTGAAGAGGATGGAGGGATTCTGCCACTACCACGCACTATAGACCTATGTTTTGAAAGACTCTTGATGTTCAATACTGTTTTATGCTTCCCTTGCACCAATTTTCAAATTTGTTTTGCATGAAGATGATATAACTTTTATCCCTTCATGGAGGCATGCAATTGAAGAAAGCTGCTAATGCAACTATAATAAAAGAAAGCTTATGTAGTATTACGGTTTTGCAACATGTGTCATCCAAGGCATGGAATGCCTTTTGGCTCTTTGAACTCACAGCAACAGGTTACAGAACTCTTCAACTTCAAGAAATAGGACCACTACAAAAGTAAACACTTGGGAAACCTGGTTCCTTCTCCCTTTCATACTGAAACCCTTATTTCAGACATATTTTCACCTTATTTGGTCATAGCATCTCCCCAACAACAGTGCCAAAAATTGGTGAGCTAAGTAATTGTAGTGATGAAAGCTCTCAAATCCCTAACTTGCACTTAAATTATCAACCAAGGAAGCATAAGCTTGTGAGGTGCTATGCATATGCAATTCAACCATAAAGGATTAAAATGCTACTTAAGTGTACTTTCTCTCAATCAATGAATATTGTGAAATATTAATGCAAATGACAGCAACTGACTAAATCTAGCAAGAGTGTGGGTATTGTGTAGCACAAATTGTATAGGGCATGAAATACGCTCTTGTCTCTCAAGATTAATGCAACAAAATAGCTTCACATCTTAGGACTGATAGTAATGGCTAAAGGTCTATGTTACCAGCATTCGGATCTGGATCCGGATACGGACGGCAGGGAAACGGCATATATATAGTATATAAATATTTTCCCTAGTATGGAAAAGGCTACAATATTCATGGTTACTGGTCTAACCTTTGTTGATACAATCTGAAGATCTCAGCATGCAGCTACATCATTATGTGTAGACAAAATTGGCCATCTAAAAATAACTTGTATGTGGTATGTAATAGGGGCGACTTCCACTCTCGCAATATACCTTTAGGTCTTGAGCCATTAATATGTTTCCTTACTTGCAAAGAAGATAAACATTAGCCGGTAAAAAAAATTATAATTTGTAAAAATACAAAATTTTAAATATAAAATTATATCTTATAAGTTGTGTGATATTTAATATATATTTTCAATATATGATATACTAAACTAATATATTTAATTTTATAAATATATATAAATTTTAATATTTCTATTTATATTGCAATATATAAATTATAATATAAATATAGAACTTAATTTTAAATTATAATTTTTAAAAGTCAAAGTTTGTATCTTATATATATAATTTTAATTTAGAAATTAAAATATAAAAATAAAACTTAACTTTAAAATACAAAATTTTAAAATTTAATTAATATATAGAAGCTTACAATATTATAAATTTAAATTTTTATAGTATATCTGTATTATTATTATAATATGTTATAAATTATATAGTTATTAATATTAATAAGTTATAAGTTGAGTTCCGACATCTGTACGTGAATAATCTCTAGAACATTAATAGTTTTTCCGTCAAGTGTCCCCAAATGTCCCCACGTTCTAACGAATGGTGAGCCCTTGGTTTCCGATACCATAGTATTTCTAACATTACCCATATGTTCCATTGGTGACGGGATGACCCAGCGAGGGTGCCCCCCATGGTGGCTACAAGCAACTCACCGAATCCATTTTACCAGCCAGGTATTAAGCTAAGTATTATTTGGGAAATAACTTCTTCCGTGAGCAAATGGACCCGAAGCTAGGTATTTATTCAGCGAATATTAACTGACTATTAATTCAACAAATATTAGTAGAGTATTAATTCAGCGAAAATTGATAGAGTATTAATTCAGCGAAAATTGATAGAGTATTAATTCAACAAATATTAATAGAGTATTAATTCAGCGAATATGAACTTCACCCGTGACCAAAGGGACCCAAAAGTTAGGAATTAATTCAGCGAATATTAACAGAATATTAATTCAGTGAATATAGGTATTTTTGTATTGTAAAATTCCCGTATTGCAGGAACCGCAGTTTGAATAGTGGGATGCGCGTTATGGTGAAGAAAACATTTTCATACGGGTTCCCAAGTGAATCTAGATCCGGATCTGGATCCGATCCGGGGATACCCGAATCCATCCCCCAAGGCTGACGGAGCCGGTAACATAGCTAAAGGTGTGGCCATTTTATAGCATGAGTTGCTCTGAACAGACCTTGCCCATTTGGCGCTTTGGCATGCTGCAAGAGGAATCACTAAAACACTACTATGGAATGTCCTTACCTTCTAAGAACTGAAATACAATTTTTAGAAAGCAAATTTAATGAGTAATCTACTGAAAGCAAGTAAACTAATTCCTCATCCAACCACATGATCGTGGCATGTTGGAAGAGGAATCACACACCACTAAAAGCAAAAAAATTATTCTATGGCACACCATTACAACCTATAAACAAATGCAGCTGCATGATAACATGAAAGTAATAAAGAAGCTGCAACAAACTAATGAAAGAAAGCTACAACCATTCAATAAATAAAAACCAAGCAATCTATGGGGTAAGGGGATTCAACTGCTGCACTGCTTACTTCAGAGCAGGGCCTTACCCTGAAGCATGCAAGGGGTTGAATTCCTCAAGTAAAACCTTTTTCACAATGTGCAAATGGAAATAACAAATCAAATCTTACATTCGCTGGAGAATTTGAAATTACAATGTCAATGGGAGGGAAAACTAATTACAACATTTGCAATTGGTTTCCTGCAATTATAAATCATTTGAAAAGTGACCAGCTTCTTTGAGTTATGTAACTGCTTGTCTGGCTACGTGGGTGACTTGAGCTATTTCCCATCATACTTCCTATGCCACATGGTGAGAGGCACACTTCCCAATTCCTATAATTTTGGACATTGTGGCTTTCTGCATTAATTCTTGAGTTGACGACACATTTTGCAGCACTGATCCATTCCTTGAGATAGCTATGAATTCTTCAACCAATTCTTTAATTAATAATGTACTCCACAACACGAATATATTCCAGCTCCAAATTCTACAACATAGGTATCTTTCACACCAAGGTGAGCCAGAATTATACATAATTTAGTAACAGAGAATTTGGCAACGCAAGGTTCAATAGCATAAGTTTCAGCGTCATATAATTCAGTAGCATATCTATAACACAAGATTTGGTAGTAGGCTATAGAACTGGATTCATCACCAGGACTAGAGGGTGATGAAAACAATTAGAACAACCTTTCTTGCAGTACTAGTGGTTCAAGGCTACAAAAATCAAAAACTCATCAACAACACATCATTAATCTTACGCATAGTTATGAAGGAAAACTCAGACATATTCATATACCAACTCATAAACTACCACCAAAAGTAATCATTGTAAGTAATACATTTTGATCAATGACTACAAAATTTCTTAATGTAGCAAATATCAGGAACAATGGGAAAAAATCATGATTCTTGAGAGATAAAGGTCTACACATGATGAACTAACTAGATGGACCAATTCAAGAGCCCATCACCCTCCCTGGACCATTTTTTGGTAAGGCGCTCTTGAGGGTTTTGGTGTGCTCCCTGCCCCTTTAGAAAGTGCTCTTGAGGCCATGAAAAATGCTCTGACAAAATCAGTGGTTTTCGGAACAAAGGCAAGAGGTTATAATACAGTTAGATATATTTTGCGATTCACCAAGCCCATTTATAATAAGATTTGATTTGTGGATACTGATCAACCAACAATTGGGGAGGTATTTAAGCAAATGGACAACATGCTAGGCCAAATCAAAGACCTTGTTGACCAAAGAGATGCGCTCTTGTATGAACATATTCATAAACATGTACCCAGTAGATGAGATAACCTAAATGTTCCATTCCATGCCTTATCATATGTCCTACTCCTTACACCCAAATACTATTCTCCATCTTTGTTGGCCCCACCAACACCTGGGCATGGAGTTAGGAGAAAACCACAAACACATCCAAAGGTACACAATGAATATATTCTTGCATTAAACAAGTTGGTCCCTGATGAATCAGACTGTACTCAAGTATGAATATTGAGCACATACATCAATGAACATGGAGTATTTGCTAATATGCACACAACTATAGATAAAGATATCTATAATCCTATCGAATAGTTGAACAAGTGTGATGTCCCTGCCACACATCTTCATCCACAGTGAAGATAGACAACCTGAAAGCAGACCAGGCAGAAAGGTTGGTTTATGTGCACAAATTGAGGTTGTTGTCTCATTACTGTGAGGTGGCGAAGAATGATATAACATATATTGGTTAGGTCAACAATCCAGAGGATGCTAAACTTTTCAACGATGGGACTCATGACTGTGATAATGCAACAAACATGCCACCCCTGTCCACCACCAGGTTTCCAAATGTAACAGGTTTACCCTTAGCTTAACAACCTCTAATGTTGGGTGGGGCTCACATAGCTCATGGCGATGTTCCATGACCACTTCCACCTCTAATGTTGTGTGGGGTTCATGTAGCTCATGGTGATGTTCCATGACCACTTCCAACTACTGCTTCTCTTGATCATTAAAGTTTCTCGTGGCAAGTGTTAAGCTTAGTGGATAGTAGATTTATGTCTTTTTTTGTTTTGAATCTAGTTTATAGAACTTAGTATCATATCTATTATGTTCTATTTTGTAAGCATTATATGACAATTTAAGTTTAAACTTTTAACTTTTAAGTCTAAAACTACCCTTGAACTTTTAACTGCATATTACAACTCTTTCATTATGAAAATGATGCTCTATTTCATTTTGTAGATGATGTTATATGTTATAGTATGTTGATGGCAAATGTTATCTACTGAAACTTGAAAATTAATGTTGGGGTTGATCATTTAATGAAAAATTTATAAGGTACAACTGCTAGATGATTCATGTCATATGTGTACTAAATGGTTGTTTTAAAGATCATCATTAATCCAATGGTTAAATGAAAATCTATGTTTTCATGTTTTCTACAGCTAATTCAACATTTTCCATGTTTTTTTACATATATATGTATCAAAATACATTAAAATATTATGTAAAAATATGCTCTTGAGACAGTCCACTCCTAGAAGATTTTGAAAATTGGCACTTCTCTCTCACACTCACTTTCAATCCCAACAACTTAGATTTAGACAGTGAACAATGATTACTTGGGACAACGAAACACTTCTTTATTAAAAATCCGTAAAGCATTCAACCAAACTGTAATTGGTTTTCTAGAAAATCCATGAAATTCTGCAACTGCTCTAATGAACAATTTGAAAACTAGTTTCTTTTCATTAAGACACAGAATTTCTCTACTTGTTTGCAGTGGAATAGGAACAGAAAAAAACAGTCACACAATGACAAAAACACAATATTTTCCAGGGAACCCAACTAGGAAAACCCTCTGCTTGTTTGAGAATTTTATTGATAGAATTTTGAGCAATAGATCTCTTACAATACAACCTTGTTTCAATAGAAAAACAGTCCTGTTCTCCCTGCTTGTCCTAAGCTGAAACACCTTGCAAGAACCCTGATCCTGCTTCCCTATTTCCTTGCGCAAACCCCAAGGAAATTCTCCTCTATCAACTGTACACAGGTTTCTCCTTAGTACGCCCTTCCCACACACAAGCTTCTGCACACAAACTCGTGCTCTCTATTGCCTTGTCTCACCAACTTGTGCTCACAAAACAATGATACAATGAGTACCTTCATCCTCCTTATAAGCAAATCGAATAGGATAAATCTGGCAAGTTTTATTTTTGGAAATTGAACTAGTGATTGATGAGTTAACTGAGTCAAACTGACTCTTGTAACTTGTCTAGTCCCAATTTAGAACTGAGACTCTTCACATGTCAATTTCCAAAACTAACTCACACTAGGAGACAACAAACTGAGCCTCCCACTCTAACGCATCAGTCAAACTGCTTCATGAACTGTCCTAATTTATAGGAACTCACCCTAACTTTTAGGAACTCGTGCATGCTAAGGAAAAAGTGGTTGTGGTCTCTTTGACTAAGGCACAAGTCAAATAAGGACCTTTCTCGCTACTATTCAACAGTTCATAGAGAGTCTAGTTACAAGCAGACTACAAATAGTACAGAGGTGTGTGCAAAGAAACTGTTCAAAGGGATCAAAGGATTGACCTAGAGTGTAAAAATTTTAGCCCTAGGTGACTGTTGTCCTTACGATCTCAATTAAACAAACAAGTTGTTGAATTTAATTAATGTAAAAATTAAAGTCGGCACATAGCATCAATCACATAATAGCTAAAAAATTAAACAATGGACGCATAAAATAGTTTCACACATGCATAGGTAATTTCTCATTCAAGATCGACTTTTCATTCCTTATTCAAAGCTTAAAAGGAAACCTCCACAAGCTGCTAAAACAACAATTGCGCAATTATAAAAAATCACCTCACATTTGAGTTGTATGCCCTGTTAGGAAAGTACGGCCTACAGAAAAAAGGAGGATGGAAGTTGTACAACTTATATGGTTCATTGTACAAATTCCCTACGACTATCTGGATCCTACGATATGGATGCCTCTACAACCTACTAAAAAGTTGCAATTCAATCTCTTCCTATTGTGCACTAATTTTCTCCCCCCAAGTTGCTCAACCTGCTCGACTGTTCAACTATGATTTTCTCTTAAAACCTTAATCTGCCAAAATCCTAATCTCCAAAACCTAATCTGATCTTGAGATGTACAACTGAGATTAAATCTAGCCAAAGTCACTAAAGCATTAAATGTATTTTATTAGACTCAACTCAAAAACATAAGATATTTCAAGTTATCTCAAGTGAATTACAAAATAGAATTAATCACCATTTTTCCAAGGTGATCACCCACGAAATGTCTCAAAACACTTCCTACTCTAGCTAGATTTCTCAACATATAGATTCTCCATAATTGGCTAATAAGTTCAATCAAGAGATTCCAATCGACTATGGATATTTGTTGTAGACCATAGTAGAAAGAAGATCCTTGAGAAAAGGACAAACCTCTATATTGTTACAACTTACCAAGAGTATCAAGAACCATGAACATAACCCTACGGATGTAAAATCCTTTAGGCAATGCAAGAATGCAGATGTGAATATTCATTAGCTAAGTACTCTCTGCAAATGCCAATAAATGAAGTTTATTCTCCATGAGGGCTCTACTTAAAAATGTGTACTGTGTGAATGCCAATGTGTATGGTTGTTGTCATAATTTTTGCTGCTATGATTAAATATTAAATAGTAGACCTACAAATATTGCACAAACAAAGGAAGAAGTTTTAAGTTTCAATGGATTTTGAACTTTTGTTTTAAGAATCCATTGTCGGTGCCATTGGGCATTTCTAACTTGCCCATTAGATATAGATCACTTTTGCAGGTCCCTTCCTTATCTAATTGCCATATGTCCAATATGTTGACCTTGTGTTCATTATCCAGCAATATGTGTAGGCTCCCCTCACCTTCTACCCTATAGGCTACGAAATCATGTACAGGTAATCACAACTATCACACACTTTACCACTTGCTTCCAACTTGCAAGTTAGTCATTCTCTGTTGAAGGCTAAAATTAGTATTTTATTAGTTTAGCTGCTATTTATTTCTACTAGTTAAATTTCTCTTGTTTTCACGATCTACTTGATAGTTGATCGTTGATAACTAGAATTATCGCGCCTTTACAAAGTGTTAATTTTATGGTCTAGTTATCTTGTATTGTTGATGACTAGCCCATCATGCTCCCCCAACTCACTGATATTCTAGTCCCAAAGGTTGTCATGCATATGCAGTTCCACACTTTATATAGATAGGTATCATTTCTCTTATCGCTAACCCCCTCTCATGCTTTTGGTAGCTAGTCATTATTTCACATATTAATGCTTTCTTAGCTTTATCTTTGCTTCATGCTTGAGTGGTTAGATCTTGCTTGTCCCTTGTCCCCTTCTTTGTTCGTCATGCATGCTGATTAATGATCTTGCTTTCCTTTATATGGCTTGCTCATTATCATGTATGTGATGCTTTGTGAATTTTCATTTATGTTTCTGATGTTTGCGTGAGAGGGACTCCTTGATGGCATTGTACTGCCACATGAGACATTTCCCTCCTTATGTCAAGCCATTAGATCATTCTACAACTATTTTATCGGCTCCTTCCTTTATGCACCATTGTGTTTGTTATTGTTGCACACTTTGTTTTCTCTTTTCCTTCATTGTTCTTGCTTGTTAATTGTTTTTTGCATGGCACCTCAATATTATCCCTTTCATGGATAACGTCTCTTACCATGGGGGCAATATATATTAAGTAATGCATTAATTTTTCACTTAGTGCATCCATGAACTCAAAGCCCAAGGATGACCATGAGGTCTCTCATCATCTTGAGACAAATTATTTTTTCTAGTAGTCTTCCCTTTGTTAGCTCCTTGTGTAGGCCTAGATATATGAATGTGTTTTCCCCATTTAATGTCTAGTGCCTAGGCAAGGTGTCCTTGGTGTCAAATTTTCCGAACGCCCTAAATGATTGTTGTCCTATGTTTCTCTTAATTAGATAAATCAGATCTGAACTTATTTACTCACAAATATTAATATGTTTGAACATGCAACAGTCAAACACATGCCTGAAAAATGAACAGCAAAAATAATAAATTAATAATAGAACACATGCACAATGATTTTCCCCTTCAAAATAGTTTATCATTCCAATGATCAAATCTGACCAGGTAACTCCACAATTTGTTGTAACTTAGCAGCTATATGGTCAACAAAATACTACAGAACAGAGAAGTATAACCTACTGAAATAGAAGACTGGTTCTACTGAAGAAAGAAGGCAATAGCTATTGTTGTACAACTATACGATGTTTCTATTGTATGGATTGTTAACTTTCCAAACCCGACAAATGGCAATTAATTCCTAGCAGATTACTGAATGAAAGCACAACTTGGTTCTTAACGAAATATTCAGCGGAAGCACAATTACACCACCAATCTCAATCACATATGACACAAACAGATTTCTTCCCAACAAGTTTTTCATTAAAATAATCCAAACTTACATGTGCTCCCATTATGGGATAATGGCCCACTTGAGAAAATACATAATATAATTAACCTAGACCAGATCCAGCAGATCCACCCTAGATCAGTGCTTGATCTTCCCTGTAAATCTAGATCTCCAACCTTTCTGCACTCCCTTAGACCCAACACATCACTCACTGAGATGCCGCTCTCAATCTTGTGTTGTTGTAGTGTGTCTATCTCCTCTCCTCAGCCTTGCTTTTATAACTTTACATTGAGCTAAATCCCTAACCCTAACCCTAATCTCAAAGTGATTAACGACTGAGATTAGATCTCACCTCACTTGAGATCAACAACTAAGATTAAAACTTACTCACTAAAGTAAATTACTTTACTTTTCCTAAGTTTCTTTTAGCTCAATAAGCCAACATACTAATATGTGCTTTTTCCTAAGACTTAGGCTAAGTTACATTAGCAACTTGCTCACACTTGAGCAAGTGTTCTAAGGAGAATGTGGGAAACCTCTACACACCTAGACACAAGGACTCTGCAGAAGTACCTGCCCCAACTACAAAGAATCAACATAGATTCCCTCTTATTGTTTGTTATAGTTGATCTACACTTTCTCCTCTCAGATGCACTCTCCTCCTTCTCTTGGTATCTACCTCCCTCAAGTGTTCCAATGTGTGCTTCAATTTCTCCCATCTACATTTGTCTTCCTAATGTGTTCTTCCGACAACATTGTCTATCCAATTTGAGTCTATATAGACCTACAACTTCACTTTACAAATACCAAAATTCTCAAACCCCTCAAATATTTGACCACATGTTTTGTTGCTACCCAATGCTCCAACCTTCGTTCCACCATGCACTGACTCAGGGTGTTCACTGCAAAACATATATCTAGTTTAGTGTTGACCAAATACATTAAGGAATCTACCAATTGCATGTACAATGTGGGATTCACCAATTCTAAATTTGAAGTTGTCACCTTATTCAAATTAGTGATCATTGTTGCGGCCATAGTTTTCAATCTTACATCCAAATTCTCTTTAGGATCTCAAATACATACTTACCTTGCACAAGGAATATCTCCCCTAGTTTTTGTCAAGCCTCCAAACTCAAGGAGTAATGCATCATGCTGATGTCCTTCATCTCAAGCTTAGTTACAGTATCTACTTTTGCACTCTACAATGAACTTCTCTACACCTGTCAAAAATGAGTCATCTACATATAGCACCAAAATAAGCAAACCAATCACAACAATGAATGTAATATAAGTAAGGATTTGCTTCACTTTTGGTGAAGCTTGTACTCAACAAATATCCAATAATCCTGGAATAGTGTGCTCTTGATGCCTATTTCAACTTTCAATCCATAAAAGGCTTTCTTAAGTTTGGAAACATGGGAATCCTTCCCATTTACCTCAAATCCCGAGGTTGCCCTATTTACACTTCTTCCTCAATGATTCCATTAGGGAGAGTTGTCTTTCACATCCATCTAATGTATCTTCCATCCCATAAATAAAGCTAAAGATATAGCCACCCTAATATAAGTGTACCTAGCAACTAAAGTAAATGTCTCCTCATAGTCCACTCCCTCTTTCTAGGAGAACCCTTCCGCCACAAAACTGACCTTGAACTTCTCGATGTTGTCATCTACAACATGCTTGATTTTGTAGATCCACTTGGAAGTTACTACTGACTTCCCCTCCGGTTTTGGCATTGTGTCCCAAATATGATTCTTCATAATGGCAGTGCACTCCTCCATCATGGCATCCCACCATACCAGTTAGTCCACTACCTCCTAAAAACTGGAAGGCTCAAAATCAATGATATTGCTCATCAATGCCATGTAAGTAGAAAATTTCTTCGAAGGCCAACTCTCCCAAATTGCGCTCCTAGAAGCACCAACATACTCTGAAGCATCCCTCAATGTTTGTGTGAACCATCGAGATCTCCAAACAAAACTAGAAGAGGCTAATGTCTCCTCCTCCTCACTTGAAGGTTGTCTTTCTGAACTACAAATTTTTGGTGTCCTTGGAGACCCTAGTGTTAATTTTCAGTGAACCTAGCACATGGAAAATCATTAACCTAGCAGATTACAAATCTATTGAATGAATGCAAAGCTAAGTTCTTAACTTAAATAAATGGAAGCAAAAATATAACCAATCTCATAAAATGACACAACAGATTGTGCCCAATCAAATTAGTTCATCATTAAATTGATTCAAAACCTACTTGTGCTCTCGTCCTAAGACAGTGACCCAACTAAGGAAATACGCGTACAACAACTAGATTTGATCCAGTTGATCAAAACCTCCTTTGCTAATATGGATCTCCTTACTACCCCCCTCCTCAAACCCAACACACTAGAGTATTGCACTCCTCACTAAGATGTCTCTCTCAATCTTGTGCTATTGTATGGTGTGTCCTCTCCTTCTACTTAGCCTTGCTTTTATAATTTTTCATTGAGCTAAATCCCTAACCCTAATCTCCAAAGTGATTGACGACCGAGATTAGATCTAGCCTCACTTGAAAATCAAGGGATGAGATTAAAACATGATGAATAAAGTAAATACTTTACATTTTCAAATGTTTCCTTAGCTCAATAAGCCAACATAACAAGTATGTGCTTTTCCTAAGTTAGACTTAGGCTAAGTTACAAAAGCAACTTGTTAACACTAGAGCAAGTGTCTAAGGGGACTTTGGGGCACTTATACATGTCTAAACACTTAAACCTGAACAGAAATACCTACCCGAGCTACAAACATCAACACTCCCTTTTAGCGACGGAGGCACTTCTACCCCTTGGAACTAACCTCGATCCTAGAATTGCATTCGCTACTATGGCATTTGCTACTATGGCTACTCCCTCTGCACCAGAAGCCTTTCCTGCCATCTAGTCTAGAAACATCCTCGAAGCCATGTTCCTCTTGGCCTAGTTCCTAGAAGCCTCCTACTCTTGAACATCCAGTAAGGTCGTCTCATAGCAAGAGACATTCTGGACAGATTTGGAGGAATCTATCAACTGCTCCTCCCCTCCTGAGCCTAAATGTTGACTCCCTCTAAAATCCTCAACCTTTGGAGCTTCCCACTCCTTGTCCTTTGTCACTACACTGCTTCTTGCCATCGCTCGAATAGGCTAGCCCTTTAGCCTATATAAGTTTCTCTCTCTAACTCCAGTAACAGGTCCCTCATCAGAGCTAGATTCCCTGGGTCTAGTCAATAACTTCTTATGCTAGAATGCTACACAAAACCCCTTCTTCTCCATGATAGAGACTATGAGCAGAATCCACCTGAGTTTTGGCACCCATAACACATCTTTCACTTCCATCCTGCCTCTTGACTCAAGTTGAAATACCATTGTTCCAATCCCTTTTACTACATGTTTGGCATCATCACCAAACTCTACATGCAGTTTTGAGTCCCACTCAATCAAGCTATCAAATTGTTCTCATGCTCATGTCATATGTCTTGTGGCTCCACTCTCTAGCAGCCACACAACTACTACTAATATTTCTGACATTAGGTAGGAAACAAGTGTGAAATCAATTCCAAATTTCCTAGAAAACTCCTCCTAAACTTTTGCTTATGCAACAATAGTTGATTGTGTACCCTTTCCCCCTTTCTTCCTTTCTAAGCACTGTGAAGCATAGTGTCCCGTCGTATGATAGGTAAGACACTTGACTAATCCTTCTTTTTTTGTTGTGAGGTTGACTCCTCACCCTTAGTACTCCAACCTTTGCTCCTCATTGCCTGACTGGCAAAAGCAAGATTCTCATAATCCTCACTCTTTTATTGTCCTCCAAACAACACTTTCTCCCATATCTCCTTTTGAGTGAATTCATCCCACAGTCCGCTCCAATCTGGTAGCTTTTTTCATGCTAGAACACCTGTCACAAAGGTAGCCCAAGGTTTTAAGAATCTGCTCAGGGTCGTCCTTACAAGCTCCTCATCTGGAAAGGATATCCCAACAGCTCCAAGATCATCTCAAACTTGTTGAATCCTAGGGAGGAATGATGCCATGGCATTTGATTCAAGCATCTTCGTGTTCCTGTGCTTCTCCCTCAACACCATTTTTCGATTCTGAGTATCACTTTGATATAGGTTCATCAAAACAGTCCACATCTCATGAGAACTATTCTTCCTTGATATGCGAACCCAGAGTCGTAGCTTCTGAAGGAGCTATAACTTGGGTGTTAACAAAATCCCATAGGACGTTCTCGATGAGAACCAACGGTATCCTCTCCTTCCATTGACTGAAGTTGTAAGGGCCATCCAACCTACCCTTAAACCTCAGACTAGTTGTTGCCATTTCGAAATCAAAAAATCAATTGAAAATTTATGGTCTTCTTACACCCTGATTAATACGATCTCTCTCTCTCCCTCTAGGGGTTACCTCCACCAACTCTGCTAGTAAAAAAACTTTGTGAGCTCAATTTGTCCCTATTGGTTGCTTGCAGCACTAACACCCTAGCCTCGCGAGTCGAACCAATGCCCAGCCACATACCTGATTTGCATCAACAATCCTTATGTTGAGTTTTGGCTATCCTTCAAACTTTTGCTCTCACCCTGGTCTCGCTACAGCTAGTCACTGCTCATGGTCTCAACCTAGTCTCATTAATGTTGCAGCTGCTTCTTTACACTGTCATTGATGCCTGCAGCCCCTATCGCCTTTCTCCTTTGAGGTTGGCCATATCACTCCACTAATGGCATCTCTGCTCTATTGGGCTTACGGTTATTCTCCGCAACACACTTCAATGATAGTCAGATTTTTATCCATGGCAACACTTTTGCTCAACCTACAACAACCCACACTCCCCTCGATTGATCCCTATGTCACCTTCACCTCTATGGTCTACACTTCCTTGCAGGCTCCCTTTGTCGTCCCAAGACACCCCAATCTACTTGCATTGTCTATTTATTGCTCCATCCCGCTTGTATTTACATGCCATTGTCCATTGCTACTCTACCGCCACAATCATTGTCATCGTAATCGTCACCAATCACTTGACCATCCAAACTCCCTGCATCCATCGTCCAACTTGTCTCCTCGGTTGTTGTCGCAACCACTAGTTATTGCCCCTATCACCTGTGTGACCACTTGCACGATCATCGCCAATCGTTGCCACTCCCTACAGCCACTGGGTCAAACAGCCCACCAAGGGTTCTCGGCCCTCTTTTTTCTTTCTTTTTTGTAATTCATTATGGGCCACAAAAAAAAATCAAGCCCCAACATCGTCCATACCACTATACAGAGTCATATGGCCTTTAAAAAAATTGATTTGTATGTTCGTGACCAAACCTAGCCCAACAATCCTATACAAACCCGACACCTTGAGATTGGTTCTCAGAGTTTATTGTTGTGAAACCATATTAATTTTCCTACAAACCTTGCACCCAGAAAACCATTAACCTCGCAGATTACAAGTCTATTGAATGAATGCACAGCTAGGTTCTTAACTTAAATCAATGGAAGCAAAAGCATAACCAATCTCATAAAATGACACTATTGGGTACTTGGCATCATCACCAAGTTCAACTTGGGCTCTCGAGTCCTTCTCTCTATTGTCCACATACCAAGCATTCCTTGGAACCATACTGGTATAGCGGCAAGATACCATAGACAAATATTTATTAAATTGGGTTGCAAACTCGTTCATTTCAGTTTCTATAGAGGCCACTACCTGCGTCTACTATTGCTTCCCTTACCCCTCTTCTCTGGACACTATGATGCATAATGGTCAAACTTATGACAAATGAAAGACTTGATTTTACTCGAGTCCTTCTTCCCTAGCTACGAAACTGGCTCCTCACTCTTTCCCTTATCCTTGTTGGATCCTTTACCTTTACCCTTCTTGGATTGACCAATTAGGGCTAGGTTATCGTCACCACCCTCGTTGTTCACCTTTGAATCCATCTGAGTCTCCTCCTGGATACGATCACCCCAAAGCCTCTCAAAATTAGGAAGGTTCTCCCAAACACAAATAATTTGACAAATGGTTCCCATGAAGTTGGGAATCCATTCAATGCCATGTTCACCAACTCTACAATTGCAACCTTCTCTCCAATTGTTGCAAGTTGATCATGGATCTGCATCAACTTCATTAGGTAACTAGTAATAGTGTTTGATTTGGTCATCTATATGGATCTAAGTCCACAATATCTTCTTCGTGTTAATGTTCCCACTTTGGCAGAGGTTAACTAGGGCATCGAAATTCTCCTTTGTCATTGTCTTCCCAGATAAGTGAGTAATTAGGGGATCCTTCGCAACATCCAAGATCATTTGCTTGGCCTTCACTTCATTTTCTAGTGGGCCATTAACTGTTCTGAGATCTGTAGGTGTAGGACCCAGTGTTTTAAAAATTGGTCAAGCAGACCGAGCCAAACCCCTACACGGGCCAGCTCGGTACAAAAACCGGGCCAAAGGCTGGTCTGTTACCGAACCGATCGAGCCGGTCACCGACTCGACCAGTTCAATAACAGACCGGTCAGCTCGCCTGAGTCCGAGATAAACCAACCAAGCCAGTCAAACCCAGTTAGCAGCGAAAAATGGAGGGAAAGCGGACTCCAAATAAGGTTTTTTTTGTTTTAGGTTTTTTGCATGTCCATCTAACCTCTCCCAAGCCTATAAAAGTTACCCAACCCCCTCACGTTTCCTCATAGTTATCTGATTGCATTTGTGTGAGCACTTGTGAGGAGTTTGTGAAGAGTTATGGAGTTGGTTTTTGGAGCAGCAGTGAGGAGTCTCTTGGGAAATCATTAGAGCAGCAGTGAGGAGCTTCGTGGGCAGTCATTGGAGGGAAAGCGGACTCCAAATAAGGTTTTTTTTGTTTTAGGTTTTTTGCATGTCCATCTAACCTCTCCCAAGCCTATAAAAGTTACCCAACCCCCTCACATTTCCTCATAGTTATCTCATTGCATTTGTGTGAGCATTTGTGAGGAGTTTGTGAAGAGTTGTGGAGTTGGTTTTTGGAGCAGCAGTGAGGAGTCTCTTGGGAAATCATTGGAGCAGCAGTGAGGAGCTTCTTGGGCAGTCATTGGAGCAGCATTGAGGAGTTGGTTTGTTGGAGCAACATTGAGGAGGCTAGAGCCTAGAGGTATTTTTTTTCACTTCTCAAATCTGCCTTTGCTTGTGTTTTTTTTTTTTGCAAATCTAGAAATTGAAAAGAGTAATTTTTGTAAAAGAAATGAACATTGAAGAGTTGTTTTTTTCTTTTCATTTTCAAATTTGTTTCCTTTCATTTCCAAGTCCAAATATCAGAAAATGGCTCCTAGAATGAAAGATGTTGCTTGGGCATATGCTGAGATGATTGATAATCAAATGCATTGCAAATTTTGTCATAGAAAAATTAAGGGAGGTGGAGGGGGCATTCATAGGCTGAAACAACACTTGGTTGGTATTAGAGGCCAAATTGCTCCATGTGCAGCACCAGCAGAACAAATTGGGGATATTAGGAAGGAGTTGCTAGAAAAATTTGAGAAGTTTGAGGAAGAAAAAGCTAGGCAAAAAGAAATAGAGGCTGAAATTGGGAGGAAGAGGAGTATAAAACACATGATGGTTGCCAACCCCAATTTTGATTATGATGCATCCAACCCCTTTCGCTATGTTCCTCCCTCTTTGGAGTATATTCAAGAAAAGGTAAGGGTAAAATTAAAAAGAAGGGTGATATCAAAAGTTATTTCACACCCTCCTCTCCCTCTGATAGTGCACATGGTCCTCAAGCTAATAGAGGTCAAATGCAACCCACTTTAGATGACCATTCGAAGAAAGAATTGAGAGACTATCTGTGATTACATAGCTAGATGGTGGTATGCTGCTGATATCCCCTTCAATGCTTCTCATTCACCATATTATGAACCTATGTTTGATGCCATATTTGCTGCTAGAAAGGGCTTCAAAATCCCTACTACGCATGAGTTAAGGGGATCTCTTTTGCAAAAAGAGGTTTTGTCCATTGATGAATATTTGAAATATTTCAAAAGCTCATGGGAAAAAAAATGATGTACCATCATGTCAGATGGATGGAGTGATCAAAGGAACAATACCATCATAAACTTTCTTATCTTTGCCCACAGGGAACCATGTTTCTAAAATCAGTTGATTCATCTGATAGGGTGAAAGATGCACACTTGTTGTTTCAGCGTTTGGATGAGGTTGTTGAAGAGGTGGCGGTGGCTAATGTTGTTCAAATCATCAGAGATAATGCCTCTAACTATGTTCATGATGGTAAAATGTTAGAGGAAAAACACAAAACCCTCTTTTGGACCCCATGTGCTACACATTGCATAGACCTCATGATTGAGGATATTGGTAAAATAGATTGGATCAAGAACACTACAGAGCATGCCAAAAGCATAACAAAATATATCTACAATCACTTGTGGATTTTGAACCTAATGGGGAAACACACAGGGGGCAAGGATATTGTTAGGCATGTCATCACTAGATTTGCAACTCATTTTTTGACATTGCAATCTATGCTTTCCCAACATAGAAATTTGCAAGGGTGTTTTCCAGTGATGAATGGAATGAATGCCAATTGTCTCACAAACAGGATGGCAAAGATGTGAGAAAGAAAGTTAATGAAGAAATATTTTGGAAAAAGGAAGGAGAGATTGTGAAGGTTGTTGAGCCACTAGTTAAGGTGTTGCAGTTGGTGGATGGGGAAAGATTGGCTATGGGTTTCATTTATGAGGCTATGGATCAAGCAAAGGAGCAAAAAAAGGCAGCATACAAGGATAGAGTGGTTAAGTATGGAACTGTTTGGGAAATCATCGATCAAAGATGGAACAATCAACTCCATCGACCGATACATGCAGTTCGGGTTTTTCTAAACCCAAGGTATCTTTATAAAGCTCTAGAGGCAGAAGCTTTGACAAGGGAGTTTAGAGATGGATTGATTGACTAGCTTGACCGCATGGTCCCTAAGGAAAGTGACCAGCTGGAGATACACCAACAGATCACTTTTTCAGCAGAGCCATAGGTACCTTTGGCAAGAGCCTAGCAAGGATTGCAAGGGAAGCAGATGAGCCAGGTAAACAAACAATTTCAAGTTTCAAATTCTTATTTTGGTAAATTGTTTATAATTTGAAAGTTGGATATAATTTGTTGAGCTAACTCATTACACAACTATGTTTTTTGCAGCAAATGGTGGGAGGCATTTGGTAGTCATTGTCCTCAATTGCAGAAGTTTGCAATCTGTATTTTGAGTCAAAATTGTAGTGCTACTTGGTGTGAGAGCAATTGGTCTGTCTTTGAGAGGATTCACATGAAGAAGAGACACTGTTTGGAACAAAAACAGTTAAATGATCTAGTCTATGTCCAATACAACCTCCAGTTAAGACGCAACCAATCACTGAACAAAAGCCCTGATACAGATCCCATTGTGTTTCAAGATATTGATCCAACATCAGATTGGGTAGTGGAGTGTCATCCAATAGAGTTTGATTCTGATGAGGATATTGGTCTTGATTTGGATTTACAGATGCAAGCATTAGTTGAACATAATGTCAGTGAAATGCAAATCCACTAGTACCAGGCCCAACCCCAAGTCCTCTAGTTGCAGGCACTTCCTCTACTCAGCTACGACACAAGCGCATAGCTCATCTATCTCAGTGTGCAGCTGCTACGCCTGCTAGTGCTATTACTTCTACAGTTGTAGTTGGAGATCGTGATGAGGAGGAGCCATGGGTTTCCCCGCTAACTTTGATTTAGAGTCTGATCCAGATGATGTTGGCTTCTCTAGCAGTAGCCAGTAATGACTAGTGATGTTTTACTTTTGTTATAGAGGCCATTTAGAGCTTCAGACTTGTGTGAGCCAAACCAAAGAAGAGAATAGAAGAATGTCTCATGATCATGTCCAAATGAGGTTGAGGTCACTTGTATTTATAGTCTTCCAAGGGTGTCCAATTTGCTTTAGGGTTGACCTGATCAAATATGCACATGTGGGCTTTGATTCAAAAAATACACTTTCCCTTGTCCTAATTGAGCACTTCAATAGTCAAAATTGGTAATCACAAATCATCATGTAATCATTGCAAGTATCATGTCATGAAATCATATCCAATCTCTAGTATCTCATCATCAAATGTCATCACTATTCATCTTGGTTCATCTCTGCTTCTTCATGCTTATCTCTTGATTGTCTTTGCTCATATGCTGAACATTCTCGAATCTAAAAGAAGAAGAATTTGACATCGAAGGGGAACCTTAAGCTACCACCCTCTATCATGTTGGAGAGCACATCTCAATCTGAAACAATATCAGGGAGCACATCTCAACCTAAAACTACATCAGGGATCACATCTCAATCCGAAATCACTGCCAGCAGGGAGCCCAATGCTACCACCTGGGAAACATCAAAGAGCTTATCATCAGGGAGCCCTACTCAACTTGGAACCATATTTGGGAGCTCAGTCTCAACCCGGAATCTCATGGGGGAGCTAAACATCTTCAACCCCATATCGAGCAATAGGTGGTATAGAGTAACACATCTCAACCCATCCTATTGCCCACTGATCTTCCCAAAAATGACCCTCAAGAGTCATAAGGTAAAACACCTGCATCATAATCCGAGCTTGGGTGAGATACCCAACTTACCAAAGGTAAGGATCACATACCCCCAAGCCTCCTCAACCCATTGGCCAGATGGGGAGGGGCAATCCCAACAAGCCCATCTTGTGGGTATGATGCCAAATGGGGTATACTCTGCATAGACCAAGATAAGGGGAGATAACTGACTTGTCAAAACGAACAAGGATCACACACACCTATTGTCCAGAGTTCCCTCAACCCCAAGAGCCCTCCATCTCAATTCCTCACCCTGGGAGCTCAAACAGGGGGGAAAGTTGGCTCAGTGTTCTCGAGCAGTCCTTCTTTCTATAGATCATAAACATATCACTGTGCTCATATTTGGTAATCATCATGTCTCAATAACAACAATCTCTTATTCATACAGGACATCAAATAAAATATTATATTAGAACAAAAATATATATATATATATATATACATATATATCACAAAAAGGATACCTTTTTCAACCTCCCTCTCATGGAGGCAACAACCACAAGCCTAAGCTTGTCTCCTATAGCAGCACTATCTCAATATATGAAGGTATCTCAATCCCAACAATGTTAGGATATTCCGACACATAGGATATAGTTAAGTTCAACTTGGTCTAGTATAGAGTTAGGTTAGAGTTAGGTAAAGTGTGTTTCTTTACCGTTGTACATTTTGTAACTTACAATCCGACGGTCACGATATGTAGTGATCCGACGGTTCACTCTCACCTCGGTATTACCGACACTTGATCCGTGGCTTGACACCCAATTGGTCCATGAGTTCTATTTAAAGCGCATGGAGGGTCATTGTTCGGGTAATCCGTGCATGAGAGAAGCTTATGTAAATTTTCATTCTTTGATTAATAAATTGCCTGTAGTACCCACGTTGGGACAGGCCGTGGACTGTTTCCCTCCTTGCACTTTGAGGGTTTTAACCACGTCAAAAATACTGGTGTATTGATTTGAGATCTGGTTGTGAGCGGTGTCCTTTTGGTGTTCTTTCTGAGGAACTTACCCTGTAAATTCCTACATGGTATCAGAGCTATTTGAGGGCCGCGTCCGTTGGTGATCCAAATCTGAAGCCGGTAGAACTGCATGCGGCTGTCGTTTCCTAGATCTGTTGTTTCTGACTGCTTTCGGGCCGAGAGGGCTGCTCTGTTGCGTTCAGAGCATCTGTTCCAGTGAGGAACCCCTTTCGTTTCACGCGAAAAGGTTTCTGGTAGCCCTAGCTGCGTCATTTTTCAGATCGGGAGGTATACAGTTTTTTTTTGCAGTTTACTGTTATTTTCTCTCTGCTTATTTCGGTCTCAGTTTATATAGCCTTTTTTTTTAACCGGATCTATACCTTTCATTTCTACGTATGCTCTTTGCCCTGCGACTCTGTCCGATCTGGGCAAATCAGAAACAGAAAGGAAGGATTTTTCTCATGCGTATGCTCTTTTCCCTGCACCTTAGTGTGATCTCGGAAAATCAGAAACATTGAGAAAAATATTTAGTTTTTCGGCTAAAGCTAACTTTGAGATTTTTTTTTTTTAATTTCTAGTTTTTTGGCTAAAGCTAACTTCGAGCCGCAAGGTTCGTTTTTCTTTGCATATTCGTATTGGGTTTTGTGTTTTGTGTTTTGTAGGGAAAAAGAGCTTTCTCAAAGCAAGCACGCAAACCAAGGCCCCCCCCCCCCCTCTCTCTCTCTCTCTCTCTCTCTCAAATTTTTTGTATAGATCAATTGGTTCAAAGCTATTTTAAGAGAGTAGAGGTCTTGGGTTCAAGTCTCCATTTTGTGGGGGCGGATTTTTTTTTTCATTCCCGCACATTCGCGCACTTTGCCGGCAACGTCAACAATCTTTTTTCAAAAAGCCATAACTTCTTCATCCGGAAGCCTTTTTCAGAGCCGTTTTTTTTAAAACCGCCTATTTTTTCGAGATCTATCCATTGGAACACTTACTTTCAGCATCCTCAGCTTCAGTTTTTTTTAAAAATGGAAAGTCCATGCCAAGTCATTCTTGACAGCACTAACTACTTCCAATGGGTAGCCTACATGGAAGATTTACTTAGAAGTAAAGGTCTCTTCAGAATAGCCACAGACCAAGAGAAGAAACCAAAAGATGAAGACAAGGTTACAAAATGGGAAAATAGACAAGATCAAGCATGTGGTTTGATAGGGATGTCTATTTCTCCTGATCTTAGATTCCACATTGCAGACCTTGAGACTCCTCATGAAGCATTAGAAAAACTCGCTAAAGTTTTTGGGATTAAAAATGAAATTAGAGCCCATCAACTTGAAAATGAGCTGCTTACTTTGGATCCTAATAATTTTTCTTGCATTGAAGATTTCTTGTCCAAATTCAAGACCCTTAGATATCTCTTGGAAGGTGTTAAAGTTAAGAAAGAAGATGGTAACCTTATTTATTCCATCCTTACTAAGTTGGGACCAGCCTACTCTGTATTTGTTTCCACTTTCCATTCTACAAGGGAAGCTTTCATTTGTCAAGGAAAAGACTACAAGGCCCCTTCCTTTGACTCTTTTTGTGATTCCTTAATAAGAGAACAAGAAAAACTCTTACACCTTGGTCTTCTTAATCTTGGAAACTCTTCCACGAAAGCGTTAGCCGCCCAGCAGCAACCAAATTCAAAGAATCCTAAGAAGTCATATCCTCAAAAGAATGGTCTTAAACCATCTCAGCCTCAAAATGAAAGATCATTTCAGCAAAATGATAAGACCAATAAAAACAAATGGAAGAAGACTGATAGACATTGTAACTTTTGTAATCGAGATGGCCACTTAGAATCTAAATGCTTTAAGAAGATGGAAGCCTTGGAAGCCTCAATGAAGAAACATAACATCCATGTGGAGCCTACTTCAACTTCAACTTCCGGAATGGCACTTTCTGCATGTCATTGTCAATCATCTCAGTCTGGTTATGCATTAAATGTATCTTCTTCTTCTTCTCATTCTCATGAGTGGCTCATTGATTCTGGAGCCTCTTGTCACATGGCCAAAAACCAAGCCATGTTTTCTTCTTTAAATGATTGTAACACCAAAAATATATATGTTGGTGATGACAGATCTCTTAATGTTGTAGGGACTGGAACTGTTCATCTAGACAATGGTCAGTTTAATGATGTATTATGTGTTCCAACCTTATCCTGCAACCTTCTATCTGTCTATCAGATAACTCATTCAGGTGAAGGTAAAATTGTTGAATTTTCACCTCATGATGTTGTAATCAAGGATCTAAAAGATCCTAAACAGATTCTAGCTACTGGTCTTGCTGATGATTCCAAAAGGTTGTATAAGTTTCACAACTTTGGGTCATCAAATCTTCTTTCAGTATTCATTGCTCATAATGATGAAGTGAGCAAACTTTGGCATGAGCGATTTGGTCACTTAAACTATCGCTCCCTTCAGCATCTATGTAAAGAAAATATGGTGACAGGTCTTCCTATGGTATCTTGCAGAGATGGTGTTTGTTCCGGATGTGTACTCGGAAAACATCATCGGGATAGTTTTGACAAACGTGCCTCTTGGCACGCCTCAGCCCCTTTACAGCTTGTGCACAGTGATTTATGTGGTCCTCTTCCTGTTGCTTCATTCTCTGGCTGCAAGTACTTCTTAACTTTCATTGATGATTTCTCCAGACGCACTTGGGTATACTTCTTAAAACTCAAGAGCGAAGTATTTAACATCTTTTTGGCCTTCAAAGCCTTTGTTGAAAAACAATCTGGACATCAAATTCTTAAGCTAAGAACTGATAATGGTGGAGAATATGTTAAAAACACATTCATCAACTTTTGCACCGAAAATGGCATTCAAATGCAACATATTGTTCCATACACTCCACAACAAAATGGTGTAGCTGAAAGGAAAAATCGCACCTTAAAGGAAATGGCTAATTGTATGCTGCAATCTAAAGGACTCAGTCTTAGTTTTTGGGCCGAAGCAATTAATTGTGCAAATTATATAATCAATCGTACTCCTACTAAGGTTCTAGAGAATATCACTCCAGAAGAAGCTTGGAGTTCCATTAAACCAGATGTAAGTCACTTTCGTGTGTTTGGAAGTGAAGCATGGGCCCATATTCCAGATGAAAAGCATAAAGCTTTAGAACCTAAGAGTGAGAAATGTACTTTTGTTGGATATTCTGAAGATGTAAAAGGTTATAGACTTATTCCATTTAAGTCCAAAAATGTTATCATTAGAAGAGATGTAAAGTTTGATGAAAATAAATCGGCCTGCGAGCCTAGTCCGGCGGATGTGCCACCTCTTCCTATCTCTTCTACTTTTGAAAACATTTCTTCTTCAGATGATGAAAGCGAGGATGATAATCCTCCCCCACCTTCTCAGGATCCTCAACTTCCACGATGGGTCCGTGCTACTCGGGATGCAGCAGGTGATCTTGCCGGTGATCCTACAGATCAACGACGTACACGTTCTTAGTTTGAAAGAGCCTCTTCTTTACTGGCTCAAGCTCCAGTAAATCATGATCCTGACACTTTTGCAGAAGCTTCAGGCCATCCACATTGGGAAGCAGCTATGAATGAAGAATATCATTCATTGATGACAAATGATACATGGGATCTTGTTCCTCTACCAAAGGGACGCAAACTTGTTAGATGTAAATGGGTTTACAGAACCAAGTATGGACCAGATGGGAAAGTTGATAAACATAAAGCTCGTCTCGTTGCTAAGGGCTTTTCACAGGTTGAAGGCATTGACTACACTGAAACCTTCTCCCCTGTTGCCAAAATGAACTCTATCCGCCTTGTTCTTTCCCTTGCTGCCTCTTTAAAATGGGAAGTCCATCAGATGGATGTTAAATCTGCCTTCTTGCATGGGGACTTGCAGGAAGAAATCTATATGGAACAACCTATTGGCTTCATACAAACAGACTCCAGCCTTGTTTGTCGACTTAAGAAATCCCTTTATGGCCTCAAGCAAGCTCCTCGGGCTTGGTATGCCAAAATGGATAGCTTTCTTTTAGAATCTGGCTTTTCTAGGTGTCATTCTGATAATACTGTCTACACCAAGAAAGTGGGCAACTCTCTTATCATCCTTGTTCTTTATGTTGATGATCTTATTCTTACTGGTAGTGATCCCAACCTTATAAAGCATGTGAAGTCCAGCCTTAAAAAGAAATTTGAAATGACAGACTTAGGACACTTACACTATTTTCTCTGTCTTCAAGTCTTGCAATCCCAGGAGGGTATTTTCCTTTCCCAGTCCAAGTATGCTTGTGATATTCTTCGTCATTTTCACATGGAAGACTGTAAGCCAGCCCCTTCTCCCTTTCAGTCTGGAGTCAAACTTTCAGTCTCTTGTACTTCTCCTGAAGTTGATGCTACCTTATACCGTCAACTTGTCGGAAAACTCTTGTATTTAACCCATACTCGTCCTGATCTTTCCTTTGCTGTTGGCCTTGTTGCTCGTTTTATGCAAAACCCCCGTGAAAGTCATTGGAAAGCAGCTAAAAGAATACTTCGTTATGTTCGAGGTACAGTACAGTTTGGGATTCATTACAGTGCCAAAGCAGCTCCTCTGTTAGTTGGTTTCACTGATTCTGATTGGGCTGGTGACCCTGATGATCGGAAGTCTACTGCCGGTTATGTCTTCACTCTTGGTTCAGGACCTATTACATGGGCTTGTAAGAAACAGGCTGCCATTTCTCTTTCGTCAGCAGAAGCAGAGTATCGTGGTGCCGTGGAAGCTAGTAAGGAAGCCTTGTGGCTTCGTCAGATCCTATCAGAGTTTGGCTTTGAGCAGCAGCATCCAACCACACTTTGGTGTGATAATCAAAGTGCCATTCAGCTATGCAAAGATCCAGTCCAGCATCAGCGCAACAAACACATTGAACTACACATGCACTTCATCAGAAAGCTCATTCATGACCATGTTCTTGAAGTGCAATATTGTCCAACAGATGATCAGGTTGCAGACATCTTCACAAAGGCTCTCACAGAGGCGAAGTTCACTAAACTTCGATATATGCTTGGAGTTCAAGAAGTTGTCACTAAGGGGGGATAGGCTCTAGTGCCTCCTTCCTTCTCCTATTGTGTCATATTTGTAAATCCTTCAATCCTATCCCAAGTTGTTCTTAAGGGGGGATGTTAGGATATTCCGACACATAGGATATAGTTAAGTTCAACTTGGTCTAGTATAGAGTTAGGTTAGAGTTAGGTAAAGTGTGTTTCTTTACCGTTGTACATTTTGTAACTTACAATCCGACGGTCACGATATGTAGTGATCCGACGGTTCACTCTCACCTCGGTATTACCGACACTTGATCCGTGGCTTGACACCCGATTGGTCCATGAGTTCTATTTAAAGCGCATGGAGGGTCATTGTTCGGGTAATCCGTGCATGAGAGAAGCTTATGTAAATTTTCATTCTTTGATTAATAAATTGCCTGTAGTACCCACGTTGGGACAGGTCGTGCACTGTTTCCCTCCTTGCACTTTGAGGGTTTTAACCACGTCAAAAATACTGGTGTATTGATTTGAGATCTGGTTGTGAGCGGTGTCCTTTTGGTGTTCTTTCTGAGGAACTTACCCTGTAAATTCCTACAAACAATATACGAGATTCTCTACCAATGGATCCCACTCATCATTATCGCAATATATTCTTGTCATATCCAGAACCTATTCAAATAGCGCTCCAAAGAACTTCTTTATCCTACCTCACAACTAGCCATTCTAGCAACATCGTACTCAACCTCGGTCATGCTTAAAGCTACGGGCTTATCATCCAAAATATCATGGCAGATCTCATACTAAGGCAGCACACAGATGTGCTTATATCATCAATCACGATCCTGATCAGCATCAGTACATCCATGCAGTCACATATCATAGGAAGAATATCTCAGACCAAAAAATTGATCATCCCATGCAAATATCTCAAAGTGTGCTTGGCGGTAACTCAATGCGTATGAAGCGGCTCAATCATGAATTGACTTAGATTCTATGCAAAACATATATATGGAAGGCTGTTCACATGAAACATCAATGCTTCAATCAACTATCAGTTGCCAAATCAGGTTCAACCAGGGTTGCGGGGGAGTGCCCCCCCTACCACGTCCCCGCTCCTGATTCTCGCTCCAGGCGGGAGCTATTTGGAGCTATTCGGGAGCGCATCTCAACAAAAAAAAAACGCTCCCTGGTTATTCGAGAGCGTTTAAGGGAGCGGTTGGGAGCGTTTGCTCCTTCACCGCGCTCGTACGCTGCAATCGAAATTTTTTCAGGGGGGAGCGATCGAGAGAGAAAAAAACGCTCCCTAGTTTTTCAGGAGCGGTTAAGGGAGCGGTAGGGAGCGTTCGCTCCTTGACCGCTCCCATACGCTCCAGGAGCATTTTTCAGAGGGGGGAGCAGTCGGGGATCGACAAAAAAAAAAAAAAAACGCTCCCTGGTTATTCGACAACGTTTAAGGGAGCGGTTGGGAGCGTTCGCTCCTTCACCGCGCTCGTACGCTCCAATCGAAATTTTTTCAGGGGGGAGCGATCGAGAGAGAAAAAAACGCTCCCTAGTTTTTCAGGAGCGGTAGGGAGCGTTCGCTCCTTGACCGCTCCCATACGCTCCAGGAGCATTTTTCAGAGGAGGGAGCAGTCGGGGAGCGATCGTTCCCGACCGCTCCCCCCTGAAAAAACGCTCTCGTCCATCGGCACCAAAAAAAAAGACCGCACGACCGAGAGGGAGGGCGACAGCCGGTGGCGGAAAAGAGGGAAGAAAGGGAGGGAAAGGGGACGGGGGAAAAGATAAATAGACCCTCTCTCCTCCCATTATTTAATTCATCCATTGGGAGCAAGAGGAGCAAGAGAGTTTGGAGCTTGGAGAGAGGAGCTTTAGGAGCTTGCAAGGGGAGATTGGAGCTTGGGATTGAAGGCCAAAGAGGTAGAATCTACACTCTAATCTAGCATTTTTTTTATGTTCATTGCTAAATAAATAAATAACTAAATTTCTCTATTTCCCATTCCCATTCCTCCATTTTTTTGCAAACTCAAAACTTCAAAATTCAAACATCATGGTTATATGGTTTGGCATTTTTTTCTTCTTGGTTCATTTTTTGGTTAATATGGTGTTGGAGAGTAGGAGGGTTGATCATGAAGAAGAGGATGAAGAAGTGGGTTATAGCGGATTTGATGAAAACCCCAGAGAGGAGTACCTTGGTGAGGAGGAAGAGGGTGAACATTATTCAGCCCAAAAAAATAAACAAGACCAAACCCCATTGTGGAAATATGTTTATGGGCTTGAAACAGGAAAAGGGGGTGGAACCACTAAATTTGATTGTCCCCATTGCAACAAAACTTACACAAGTTCATACACCCATGCCTGAAGACACCTCTGTGGGAAAAGGCCATGGGATGAAGATAAACCAATAGGAATCAAAACTTGTCCAAGTGTGTCAGCAATAGATAGAGCCAAATACATAAGGGAAGAGGAGGAAGCCCAATAAAAATCTAAAAAATCAAAGGGTTTCTTTGAACATAGCTCACAATCACATCAACATGCACAAAGAACTCCTTCAACATCCTCCCATGGTAGTGGATATGGAAGCACAGAGCCAAACATCTCTTTAAGGCGTAGAACCATATCAGATTTCCTTGATGAAAGGTGTAGGAATGATGTGGATTCAAAAATTTACCAGTTTCTCTATGCATGCGGGATATCATTCAATGTTCTTCGCTCACCTTATTGGCATGAAATCGTTCCAGCCATAAATGATGCCCCTAAAGGATACAAGAGCCCTAGGTATGACAAGGCTAGAACCGTTGGACTTGATCATGAAAAAGCAAAAATATCGCATTCTTTGAGTAGAATGACAAATTCTTGGACTGCGCATGGGGTGTCCATTGTATCTGATGGATGGACAAATGTAAAAAGCAAGCCATTGATAAGTGTTCTTATTGTGTCTGTTAGTGGTGCCATCTTTCTTTCAGCATGTGATTACTCAGAGAAGTTCAAGACCGGCATCAACATTGCAGAACCATTACTTGAAATAACTGAACGTATTGGGCCATAGAATGTCATCCAAGTCATCACTGATAATGTTGTTAATTGTAAGGTAGCGAGAGCAATTATTGAGGATAAATACCCCAACATATTTTCGTATGGGTGTTTGGTTCACACAATGAATCTTTTGATGCATGATAATATTAAGAACAAAAACCAACAATATAAATGGATTGGTGATTTGCACAAGAGAGGCAAACAAATGATAAAATTTATTACAAAGTTACAAACCATAGCAATACCCATGGGTTTTTCCACAGTCACTCAAGACTGGAGTTGTTGAAGATTTTGAAGACTAGATTTGCTAGCTATTACCTCACCTTCAGGCGCCTTTTAAAGGTAAGATAGTCATTGGCTAGCATGGTATCAAGTCCACACTAGCAGGCATTAAAGGAAAGGGTTACAAATGTAGCTGACAAGCAAGGTTTTGAACAGGTGGAGGAGACCGCTCTTGATGGTCTGTTTTGGGCACATGTGAATGAAGTATTGGAATTCACCAAGCCCATTTATAACATGATTCGTTTTGCACATACAGATAAACTAGTGATTGGGGAGGTGTATGAGCAGACAGATACCATGTTGGGGCAAATAAAAAATATTGTTTAGAAAGATGATCCCAACTTGTATACATTGAATCACAATTGTGTGTGTACATGGTGGAACAAACTTAATGTTCCACTACATGCCTTGGCGTATATCCTTATGCCAAAATACTACTCTCCATCTTGGTTGGGCCAACATGCACCTAGGGGTGGGGTTAGGGTCAAACCCCATATAGATCCAGAGGTATCTACAGGATATATGCAAGCATTAGACAAGTTGGAACCTGACAGGGAGGAGTGTGCTAATCTGCGTCTTGAATTAAACAAATACTTCAATTGCACTGGTTTGTTTGGTTCTTTGCATGCAATGGAAGATAGAGAAAGATTTGATACACATGGTGGGAAGCATATGGCGGCATGGGAATTTTGCCAAAATTGGCAAAAAATGTTCTCTCACAGGTCATAAATACTTCTTCTGTAGAGATGTGTTGGAGCACCTACAGCGTCATAAATAATGTGAGAAGAAACAGACTCAATGAAAACTGGACAGAAAACTTGGTTTATGTGCACTACAATTTGAGGTTGTTGAGTCATTATTATGATCGGGCTTATGAGGATCCAACATACAAAATTTGGGACAACCACCCAAAGGACAATAATTTGGAGGATGGCACTATACATATTGAAGAACTGGAAGCAGAACTTATGAGAGATGAAGATGAAGCAACAACCATGCCACCCCCACCATCCAATAGCAGTGCCAGTGCTCGAGTTCCAAGTCTTGTTCCTTCGCTGTCGCCGCCTCCATGTACATCCTCAAGTGGAGGGCATGTGCCTTCTGGTTCTAGTCGTGCGACTATGCGGGAGGAGACTCCTAGAAGACCACCACAACCTACTCAGAAATTAGACATTTCTCGTGGCGGCAAGAGCAACCTTTAGATGATATATTTACTTATCTTTTCTAGTTTCTAGTAGTTTTAATAATTGTTGACTCTTTCATATTTATTATGATATTTTTTGTAAACAATATATGACAATTTAAGTTTGAGGTTTGAAGTTGGCAATTATAACTCGTTGGTAATGAATTATGAATATGATGCTTCGTGAAAGTTGAAAGTTGTTTGATTTCATTTCATGTTAGATATTCTTTCTTGTAATGGTTACACTTAGCTTACAAGTACAACTTTGGTGATCAATTATGATAAATGTTATATATTGAATTTTGAAAGCTTGAAACTTTAAGATTGATGAAGCATGAGACTCAATATGTTGTATGTTACTAACTTGTGGACGTGGTTGATGAAGATTATAACTTCTAGATGATTGTTGTTATATGGTTCAATCTATGTTTTTTATGCTTTTTATATCTAATTCATCATTCTACATGCTTTTGTTGACATATATGCATCAAAATATAAAAATGTATATATTATATAAAAAAACGCTCTCGGAATCACTCCCAAACTCGAAGCTTCTGAAAATGTCGCTCCTACTCTCGCTCCCAAGTAACCTTGGGTTCAACAATATCTCTTCATAACTTCCTGAAATTCAATCGAAGTGTCCAAGGATTTGCATTTCCACTTTTCAAAAACTCTTCAACAGCTTCATGCTATAGATTTTATTTTCCAAACTTCAGAAAGTGATTCATCATGCCATGATTCATTATTTCGAGCTTCAGAAGCCAGCTCCCTCTTACTTTGACCATTAGAGGCTCATTATCTATCAAGAGAAGACCAAAAATCGAAGTCATACCTACGACCCCTTTTGAAGTAAAGGTTTGGATGGGCACATTTTCCTAGCTTCACCAGATGACTGTCAATGCGGACATATCAGGCTCAAGGAGCTTGCTTCATACAATGTTTTCTACAAACATAACACTTTAATATGCTCAACCTTACATAAATCAATATTATGCAATCAAATCAACTAAGTCAGCTTATCAAGGTTTAGATGTTAGATCAAAACTAATATCAAAATCATCAATATCACTGTAACAAATTCTTTGGACCAGGTGACAGGTAGAGCTCACATCCAAATATCAAGTTATGACTTCATCTATTGTCATGCCAACAAATTGTCATTTACCAAGCAATATCAAACCAAACTTCATCAAGTCATCCTCATGATCATAATATAAATCATTTTTGTCACTAGATGCAAATGCATACACCAAGGATAAGTCATGCAGGTTCCATCCATTTATTGTGAGATTACTTCATATTGAATCACAATTGTTTATACTTCAACCATTGTGCCAAGGACAATGAGGCCAATACAAAACCATTATTGAATACCAATATTAGTCACTGAAAGTTACTATGCTCACATAGCACTGTCATCAAGGCAACTCATCATATATCAAGTCAAAACCCTAATTTGTTATCATAGTGAGTTCAATCAGTCCATAACCCAAAAACATATGAAGCATCATGTTAATGTTCTAAAGCATATTTATGAACTATTAAGCATCATGTCATTTCTCATCTATATTAATCAGCCAGATCTTTTCAAACCCTTGCAACTGTTATCAAATATTGTCATACACTAGCTTCAATGATCAAATCAAAATAACATACTAATGAATATTTTGGTCACCTGCAAACACAAGTTTAGTCAATACATTCACATTCTCTATAGTAAGTCAAACATTCAAACTTCCCTACTCATGGAACTTTCTGATGTCTACTCCATATCTGAAGGACTATCATATTGTTGGTGCATTCCTGATTTTATGCATAAGGCTTTAGTTTTGTGACCTACAGGCATAACCACACCCATAGGCTTTCTTCCATGCGGTTGAGAGGCTACAACTGCACCCTCAAGCTTGATTCCATGCGATTGAGGCTTAGAGTAAGGAAAACTCTCTCTTCTTAGACCAGAACTTGCTGCAGACCAACAATATCATATATTTGTTTATTTATGTCCAGAAAACACACTTCAACAGTAAAGAATCTTCCATATATTTAATGCAAATGATAATAGGTGTAGTGATCTTATGAAGAGTCTCCCTCTTAATGAGAAACCACTTTATACTTCATCATTATCAACCTATCTATAATACTGTCATGCATTAGTAGAATTGTTAGATCATGAAATCAAATTATATCAAGTTCTAAAACATATATCCATCATGGTCATAACATGTTAACATCAGTTATTTCATCATCTCATATGAACATGACATCGAATTTTCATCAAGAGTTAGAGTCATGTGATTAGGGAAGCTGACAGGTTTATCATCATACTTCAAAGATCATAATTACTACATCACTTCTTTATTATATTATTCAATCATCAGGACAGGGCATCCGGATTTATCACATTGTTCAATTCACTAAGCTTATCAAAACAAGGTCAACAAGAAGATCTTGAGCAACAATCTTATTGTTATACTTCTATCATCATGGTTATCATGCTTGTCACAAGCATTAACAATAGTATCAAGTCACCATATCAAAATAAAATGTATCTAGCTTGCTTCATAAGATCTAGAAATTCATCATGTAAGATACTTTGCCAAGTATACCAATATATCAAAAATCAATGTTTCTAAGTAGCTTTACCATGACTTAATAGAATATAAGATATTTGTTCAATACCAAGTGCATTGTCTCATCATAAGTACCGTGAATCAAACTTTCATATGCATGAGCCATTTGTGAAGGTGACATACCTTAGGGCTTACCTTGCCATCTTATATTGCAGCTATAACCTCGAAATAAAGCACCATATATACCTTGAGTATTCAAATACCTGTGCACCTTCTTATTTTACATAGACCGTTGTAGCACTTTGTCAACTTTTCATCAAGTGCCTCTCATCCTTTTCTAGCACTAGTTCTTCTCTTCTTGCACTAGAAGCATCCAAATACTCAAATATACATGCAGGAAATATAAGTAATAATCAAATAAATAAACTCAAACAAGAATAGAATCACAAAGAGGTAACATAAATCTAAAAGGTACTTATCTTAATGAGAGGTGAGCTCTCAACCTTCAAGAGTCATGACTATCCATTGACCATATAACATTGTAGCCTTCAATATTTCAACCAATTTGACACAAGTGCTTGAACATCTTCACATTAGTCATGCTAGGGTTTCTAAATTGCATATCTCAAATCTTTGCCATAAACCAAGGTTTCTTCCAAACCCTAACCTTATAATATCCATCAAACCCTAATAACCAAATTGGCTAGAGTTTCCTTGAAACCCTAGTATTCTTTTAGGTCTCCTCCATATTTTCTTGCATCCATCAAGGATGTCTTCATAGGGGTGACCTTCAATGACTCTTCTTCAGCCTAGCTCTGATACCATGTTAATTTTTCTTAGGGCTATATTTTTCTTTGCTTTGATAATTACATTTCATTATTTCCATATTTAAATTCACCCCGTAGCATCATATCATTATTCCTATTTATATCATTATTCAACAACATATGTTACTATGTAGAAAGAACAATATCATCATCAATGCAGCGAAACATAAAGGAATAATAGAAGAAAAACATTTACACATAAAGACACCAGGATTGGTCGGAAACTAGGGCAAAACCCACTAAGGGAAAACCCTTTCAAATTATTCTTCTGATTATATTGTCATTGAATGATTCAACAAAAGAGAGTACAATGATCCATATCTTCATCCATACAACTATCCAACAAAATCCATAAGATGAACCAACCATGCTAATAATCCAAAAACCCTGATTCAAGAACCTATAGTCAATTGTCACTGTCAATAGTCAACTACCAAACTATGTTGTGAACAGGCGAAAACTTTGGTCAACTAAAGAATTCAGCCTTTAGGTTCTAGTCGCAGGGAAGATGTGTTATGCATGCGGCTGAAATGCTTCGGTCAAAATTTCTCCATGACTTACCTGCGGCTTTAGTCAAAATTTCTCCATGACATGCTTGCAACAGAGACCCAAAACCCTAAAAACAGAGATGGGAGCTTGGGACCCTGCAATTTCAGACCTGTGCCAACCAATCTCAGCAAACTTGCCTCAGACCTGTGCAAGTTTAACCAAAGAAGAGAATAGAAGAATGTCTCATGATCATGTCCAAATGAGGTTGAGGTCACTTGTATTTATAGCCTTCCAAGGGTGTCCAATTTGCTTTAGGGTCGACTTGATCAAATATGCACATGTGGCATTTAATTCAAAAAATACACTTTCCCTTGTCCAAATTGAGCACTTCAATAGTCAAAATTGGTTTTCTCGAAAAGACGAATCGCATCCCATGGTTGGAATTTTTCACTGAGCTACCAAATTAACATATCCAACCCTCAAGAGCACTCGGCCTTCAATAAAATATTACACCAATCACAAGAGAACCCACGGCTAGAGGAGGAAAGCCTCCAATCCAAACCCTTTCGGCCAACCCAGAAAATTAATGACAATTTTTATTTAAATGTATTAAAAAATTTATGATGATTCTCTTAAGATCAAGGCTCAATTTTTCTTCAAAAAAATTTGGCTCCTTCAGTACTATCAAACCCTTGCTTCAGTCAAGGAAACGAGTCCTCGGCCTAAAGGAAATAAGCCCAAAAATGTATGTCACTTCCCTAAAAAATTGACAAGTAATTCAAACCTTTTTTAATCAATTTTTATGCCACAAATCTATGAATAAACCCTCTTCAAAATTCGTTGAGACACCTGCAAAAGACAAGGGTTAACATAAAAATGAAATAAAAATAAAAAATTAAAGGCCTTAAAGGCTTTCGGCCTAGAGTAAAAAGGTCTATGATACCTGCGACCTACAAGAAAGAGGCTTTAAAAAATTTATGAGCCACAAAAAATGATACCCAACCCCTTCTTGATGCCAAGAATAACCCTTCAAGGCTAGCAGCTAGCCAAACAATGAGATCTAAAGCAAATAGATAGGCAAAACCCCAAGCGAACCCCTTAAAAATTTGCAAAAAAATGTATAGATGCAAAGTCCCTTGAAAAAATCGGTCTTAAGGAAAAAGAAGCCCTCAAAAACCTTGCGGCCTTCCAGAAAAGGCTAGCCGACCCTTAAAAATAAATCATTGACCTCCAAAGCCCTAGTTGTCTAGGCTAAGATGTTAATCCTAGCTTCTCGAATTATTATTCTTCAAAATCTTGATGGGATCAAGCCTGCAAAAAATATATAAAAATAGATCCAAGCCCAAATCGATGCCTTCCTTCAGATCTGCAATAGAAACCCAAGAAAAACCCAACAAGTATATACAAATAGATGTGAATATATACACAAGATCTATTCACAAATTTAATAATATAAGCTCTTTAAGTAGCAGATCTATTCATCAAAGCTCTAAAATAACATTGAAAAGATTTTGAAAATATTATAAATTTAGATCTAAAGCAAATGGTAAGCAAAACCCCTTCTCTTATTCGAATGATAAGTCTTCAAGTGACCCACTATGGGTTCTTCAGCTTCTATGCTTGAATAGTTGGTTAATTCAACCGAGAATGTCCCCAAGTATCCAAGATCTGATCAACAAAAATATTTCTACACACTTGAAAGATAATTGTTAGATCCACAGAGATTTGGATAGCACAGTGATAGAGGAGTCTAACGGTTTAAACGAAAACCAATAGATCTGCTCCACCTAGTGTGTTTCTCAAAATCTAAACAATGATGCAAGGTAACTATACACCAATTAATCTTCAAGAGCTAATGGAAATAACAATATGAAGCACTAGTAGAACATTAAATATAAGAGATCAGAGAGATTATACCATATCACTAAAGAATAACACCATAATTTTGCCCCAAAGACTTCTATTATATTGCTCAGAAAAATATTACAATGATAGCAAAGCTTCACTGACCAAGAGCTCAAGATTACATGATCATACAATGAGGAGCTTAGAGCCTCCTTATATAGAAAAATGAGAGCATGAGAGTCTCCAGGTGGAAAAAAGGCTATTTGGACTTCATCCACGGCTTGATCCTTGTCAAAAAATTTCGAATCCTTGATTATTATTGTACAGATCTCCAGAAAAAATCGGCTTCCTTGATGGATGTGTTGGATGGACCAATATTTGACTTCTGGGTGGTTTTGGACCACTATAAATTTTTCAAAAATAATTTTCTTGAAATTCCCTCATTCAAAATAACCACCTAGACAAAAAAAAATTGATTTCCTTGAGAAAATATTTTCCTTTTGGCCCAACGAATTTTTTGTCGGTCTTTTCTGCCTTGGAAATTAGACTTTTCTCATCTTTCAATTTGATCCCATTTTTGGAAAGTTCACGTTCCCTTTTTTATTATTTTCCACTTGGCGAAAATTTTATTTTCTTTCATTTTACTTTCAGACTAATTTCTGGCTAATTATTTTGCCATTTTTTCATCAATAAATAAATAAAATGACTTTAGAGGGGATTAAACATATTTTTCCACCCTCAAAGTGTGTCTAAATAGAAAGTTTAGGAGTTGAGGTGTAAAATTAAATACACATACCCCCTAGAACTCCTATAGACAACACTTTTACATCTTTATATCAGATATTACATAGAAGGGGAATTTTGACAATAAAAACATGACCTCTAGACTCAACCAAATTCTGCGACACTTTATAGATGATCTAGTATGACAAATTACATGGACTCAATACACTATGACTCACCTAAGACCTTACCATCGAGGCCCACTCTAGTTTTGGGGCATAGCTTGGGAGAAAAACTCTACCAATTATAAATGTTTAAAAACATAGACAATTGTGGAGGAAAAAAACTACATCGAGTGAAACTCTTTGGTAAAAATCATACGCTTACCAGATGTTTTACATGGCTTTATAAACATACTAGAATCATTTCTACATCAAGGCCCATAAGTTAGCAGAATTTGGAATATAATACAAAGACCAAATGATGTAAGATGATGATGAAATCCGAGAAAAAAAAATTTAAAATTAAAAATAAATAAATAAATAAAATAAAAATAAAAATTGACTTGTCTGCATTGTACTCTGCTTAACGAGTAGTTGACACATGAGTGGTCAACAACACCCACAACCCCTCACATCTTGAAGCCCATGAAGAAATCTATAAATAGAGAGGAGTAGAGATCAAATCATCATCATCATTTGTGGATCAAATCATCTATCTTATTGAGTTGTAGCTCTGAGGTTTTAAGACCCCCTTCTCTTCTGTCAATTTGAAGCAAGTTGAAGTCCTCTGAATTTAAAGTTTGGGCAAACCTATGTAAAGTAGGTCGCAAGCCCTAAATTGGATGATTTCATGAGGTCATGTGAGTTTCAGAAGCCTAAGGTTATGCAAATTACAATGTCTAAGGTGATATAAGTTACAATGGTCTGAAGTGGTGTGAATTACAGTGATCAAAGATCCATATGAGTGTCCTCAAGCAATGCGAGGGTTTAAATTCCGAGAGAAGGTCCAACTTATAAGTGTCACGGCTCCTGTGGACATAGTCACACTCTGTGATAGTCGAATGCCTGAACCCGCTTGAGACCAAAAGCTCCTACAATGATTCAAATGAGCCTAGTGTCTTGAAGCAAACTATTATGTAGCCAGTCGAGCCTATGGCAGTGGATTCATGATTCCAGTAGCGGATGTGAGCTTTATAACATATAATGCTCTTGTAACAAGAAGACAAACTTCTACATGGTCGTTGGAGTAGACTGAGATTGGAAAATCAGTGCAGACCTGAGTCAAAGACAAGAATTTTATTTGAGTAGGCAGAGACGTGTATAGGGCTTCGTTGTTAGGAAGGAGAAGAATCTCTAGCTAAAGTATTAAACGTAGATTACGTTGTAACTTTATTGTATGGATCTGTGGACAACACATTTGCACTGTTGGGTTTATTGTTTGTTGATTGGAGAAATCAAATTCATTAAATGCTACTTTGATTTCTTCAGTCTATTGCCTCATTGAATAAGTTGGTACTGTTAACTAAAGAAGATATCCATTGTATTGAATTAATTGTGTATTGGGAAAAAAGTTTTGGTTGAAACCATATGAAACCCTAGTGAAAATTACCCTAGAACTCTAGAGTGGCATCAGAGTGCAAGCATCCTGCCAGCTTGTGAGTTCATGAGCCTTGTATGCTTCTAGCAGACGCCAGCAACATCACAGTAAGAAAGAAGAGGAACACACATTGTTCAACCATGGAGAAAGAGAAGGGCAAGGAGAACAAGATCCTGACATCTTGTTAAATGCAATACTCCAAGCGCAGCAACAAATGACAAGCATATTACTGCAAGGACAACAGTGGATCCATGGGCAGCAAGATATAGCTCAAGTATTAGCTCAAGGACAACAACAATTCAATTAGCTAATAGCTCAACTCCTAGGTAATTTAAATGCTGCAGGCAACAACAGGACCATCACTGAAGGTAGCAGTAACCATAACGCTATCCCTCCTATCCACACTAACACGAAGGCAACCAACAACAGAAATTCCAAGTTGTTACTTCCTCAATTTATAAATAATCAAGCAATGACATTTCTAGAAGCAGCAGAGCCAATTAGACTCTTTGAGGACTATTTTCGGGAGTATGCAGCACTGGAAGAGAACACTCGAGCAGCCCTAACCTTCCAAGAATATAGCAATATCAGGTTCCAGAATAAAACCAGGGAACAATGGAATTTTGATCTAATATGCAAGGTAAGTAAACTTTCTCTCCCCTTATTTGATGGATCATACAAATGTTCAGCAAGGGCTTAGGTGCAAAAATTGGACACCTATTTCAAACTAACCCTATGTTAGAAAAGGACACCATTCAATTTGCAGCACTACACCTAGAAGGAGACGCACATGATTAGTGGTATCATGGACTGGTCACTTTGGGGCATGCAAACATCACTTCTTGTGTAGACTTTACACAAAGGCTGATAGACAGATTTGATCAAAAGAACCTAGACATACACTTTAGAGAACTGGAGCAACTCAAACAAACTGGATCGCACGAAGAATTTACTGTAGAATTTGAATGAATTGCAATCATGGTGACAGACATATAGAAAGAACGCTTAGTCATGCTTTTTACAAAGGCACTAGCGAAACCCCTACAAGGTTGAGTCAAGGTGTTCAATCCGGAAACCCTTCAAGATGCCATCAAGAAGACTCAACACATGGGAAATGTGGCAACTAAATCTAAGGCTCCATCCAAGCCTCTCATCCCTCAAAAAGATAAGGAGAAGAAACCCTTTCAAAGAGATTGGCCCAAAAGAGATAGGTTGGATGAGGAAACCTAAACCGAACTAAGGCGGAAGAAGCTATGCTTCAATTGCAAGGAACCACGAGAACCAAGACATCATTGGTTAAGGAAGGGGAAGGTTCATTACATCGAAGTGGTCTTTGACGATGAGGACAAAAGAGAAGAACCCACCTCAAATGATAAAGAACTCCCTCCTAATGTCGAGCCTAGCACTCTTAAGGAAGAACCACCACAAGAGAAAGCTAAAAAAGTGGAAAAGCCCAACGAGGAAAAGAAGACCCAACCACAGGTTAAGATTGCTACTCTATCAGGAACCCCTAGATACTACACCTTCAGTATCAGGGGAGTCGTCAAATTACAATGCATCACAGCATTGATTGATGGGGGAGCTACACACAACTTCATTGATGCAACATTAGTGGCAAACCAAGGACTTCCCACAGAAGAGTTCGAAGTCCTTAATGTGATAGTTGCAGATGGGTATAGCTCAGATTGTACACGAGTGAATACAGGTTTGAGAGTTACACTCAGTAATTATACTTTCACTAGTGATTTCTATGTAATAGATCTTGCAGATATCAATATGGTATTATGGGTTCAATGGTTGTATTCGTTGGGAAAGCACACTGTGGACTACCAAGCATTGAAGATGGAATTTAAAGCCCCTAATGGCAGTGAAGTAATCTTGAGAGGCATTGTTACAATTCATTTTGTCACCATTAGGCAAATGACCGCCAATCTGAATCTCTCGCTATCCGATGAAGTGTTCCAAGCATTCCCCTGCAATGTTAGAAGCAAAACAATCCCAAAGACAACAAGAATCTTGGATTACATTGCTCAAAAACCTACTTTTAAGCACTTGCGCAGTTTCCTAGCCAGAATCTGTGCAACCGCAGTTTTTACCATTGTGGACTACGTAAATCTACGCTTTGTCTTCCACTATGAACTGCGCAAATCTCTTAATATAAGTAAAAATAAAAAGTGATTTCTAGAAGCCTTGTTGGAGGAATATTTCCCAACTGAAAGCCTTGAGCTTCTACATACTTGGGCCTCATCCCTTTGTTCATGGAGCAAACTTCCTCCCTTTGTGGAACCCTAATCCCTCCTTTTGAGGATCTCATCCCTTGAGAAGAGGATCTCAAACCTCCTCCTCTTGGCCTATAAATTCAACACAGACCAGAGGGCTAGGGAGGACTTCTAAATGTAAACTTATGTTGTTGGAATAGGGCTGGAAAGCTTGTCACCTAAAGGGAGGATTGGAGACCATTGGGAGGAGGCTTACATCATCAAGGCAAGGTTGTATTGCTTCTTGTTCAAAGATTAATACAAGCAACTGTTTCTTTCCTAATTGCACTTGTTTTAATGCTTTTTGCAAAGTTCCTTGATCTTTTGCATGATTTATAACTGAATATTGGTTTAATCCTATGATATGTGCTATATTGCAACTTTCATTTGCTTTGTGTTTCATCTTTATCTACATTATGCTTTTATGCCTTGTTTGTTTCTGTTTATGCAAATCTTCCTTTGAAGCAACGAGGAAAGGCTTTTGAAAGCATCGGAAGGACTTCCACAGGCATTTTGTAGAAAGGTAAGAGGCTCTTGCATATCTCATACTTTATGCTTCAGTTATGAATTAAGGAAAGGTAGCAGTCACTTGTTTTGTTTGTTACTAGATCTCTTTAGAGTCTAAGGAGATCGCTCTTTTCCGCAAACAAGAGCGATTTGTCCACCATAACAAATTGGTGAGCAAATTTGTGCACTTAGCCTTCAACAACAGTAAGGCTGCGCACTGAATTCAATTGGTTTCCTGCACAAATCTTTGAAATTTTTGAAAAATCATGTTTTTCATTTGCAGAGTCTAGGAATTTTTTATTACTCTGCTTTGTTGGATTTATTTACATTCTTGGAAAGTTTATTTTAACTCGATTGGGTGTTGTGAATTGTCTTCTTGAGAAATTCTTATCTTTACAAATTAGGGTAAGAGGCTTCATCTGATGATCTGTTGATTTATCAAAGGATTAGAAATTGTTGAGTTTGTGTTTTCCTGTCTTTCTTCTTTCAAACGATCAGATTTAGTATTTGTTTTACCTATTTGTGAAGAATCATTTAGTTAATGAAAAATAGTGTTTTTCAACTTTAAGTATTTTTCGCTCTAAAAAGTGCTTCTTTAGTTGAATTTGAAATGAAAAGCTATTATTCTTTCAGTGGTGAAGTATCTCAGAATTATACTTTAGATAGTATCATAGTCATAGCATTCATTTGAAAGATTCATCTTAAGGTTTTGTTGGTTTACTTTTTGCATTTTGAAAGAATTTTTGGGTGTTGTATGTTAAGAGAAATTTTTTATGATCTTTGAGTTTTTGGGTGAATTGAAATTCAAAAGTTACATTTTTGTATTTGGGTCAATCTGAAAGTGAAAATTTTACATTTATTGGAAATGAATATGGTGAAATTAGAAGTTTGCCATTATGTTTGAACATCGAAAAGACTCTCTCTTTACCGTAGTTAGAAATTCATTAAAGCAAAAGATTCATTTCTGCATATTTGTTGCACTTTCCCTTTAGTCATGGTGAGCAAATTTGCGCACTTAGCCTTCAACAACAACAGTACGGTTGTGCACTGAATTCAACTGGTTTCCTGCACAAATCTTTGAAATTTTTGAAAAAACAGGTTTTTCATTTGCCGAGTCTAGGAACTTTTGATTACTCTGCTTTGTTGGATTTATTTACATTCTTGGAAAGTCTATTTTAATTCGATTAGGTGTTGTGAATTGTCTTCTTGAGAAATTCTTATCTTTACAAATTAGGGTTAGAGGCTTCATCTGATGATTTGTTGATTTATCAAAGGATTAGAAATTGTTGAGTTTGTGTTTCCCTGTCTTTCTTCTTTCAAACGATCAGATTTAGTGTTTGTTTCACCTATTTGTGAAGAATCATTTAGTTAATGAAAAATAGTGTTTTTCAACTTTAAGTATTTTTCGCTCATAAAAGTGCTTCTTTCGTGGAATTTGAAATGAAAAGCTATTATTCTTTCAATGGTGAAGTATCTCAGAATTATACTTTAGATAGTATCATAGTCATAGCATTCATTTGAAAGATTCATCTTAAGGTTTTGTTGATTTACATTTTGCATTTTGAAAGAATTTTTGGGTGTTGTACATTAAGAGAAATTTTTTATGATCTTTGAGTTTTTGGGTGAATTGAAATTCAAAAGTTAAATTTTTGTATTTGGGTCAATTTGAAAGTGAAATTTTGCATTTTTTGGAAATGAATATGGTGAAATTAGAAGTTTTGCATTATGTTTGAACATCAAAAAGACTCTCTCTTTACCATAGTTAGAAATTCATTGAAGCAAAAGATTCATTTCTGCATATTTGTTGCATTAGGTTTGGAAGAGAAAACGGATATCGTTTACACCAGATCTATTAAATTGACTTTAATCAAACAGGCACTATAAAATCAATCAAATTTGTAATCAACCAAACATAGTGGTTCTAGGTTAAAAGATGTGTTTCGACGTCTATAAAATAGCAATTGTCGTTTCTTGTGTGAGCCACATTTTGCGGGTAGTCGGTATTCCACGTACATAAGTATATAGGAATGTTCTCCACGTGCCTTCGGGTATATTGGACAGCATTCCAAGTATGAAAAGTATATGGGGATGCTTCCTATCGTACAGGCTCGCATTAGACAACGCTAACACAGATTGCACCTCCACGTACCTTGAGTATATTTTGGAGGCCCCCTTCTAGGTTGCATACCATCCATAAGTAACTGAGTCAGCCACTTTGTCATCTGTGATACACCGAACACAACATTCGGGGAGATTGCCTGCCCGTACATAAATCCTTGGTTTACCAAGGTTGTATATTGTAGTTCACAGTGGCTTAGTAATCCTTGATACCTAGTTACCCATTTTTTTAATTTTGTTATTTATTTGATTGAATAAAATTGGAATACACCTTTAATAAAATTCATCGTGGTCGATTTACCAAGACATTCGCGTAGAATGCAAGGTCTACCCCCTAAATATACACCTCGTCAATTGGAGAAGATTAAAGTAGAAAGGTCGAAATCAACAAGATCTGGAATATCAGATCAACCTGAGACATCTGGAATTGTAGAATCGGAAACAGTAGAAACTGAAGTGATTCAACCACATGAAAGAGAATTAGGCGTGGTTCAATCTGGACCTGAAGTTACTGAGATTATTCAAGAAGAATCCAATACCAGAGAAATTTCAGACACATAATTAACTGAACCAAACGTTGAAGAACCTGAATCTGACATTTCTGAGCCCGAATCACCTTCAGCTGCTATAGCCCCTACTCCTACACCGACTTCACCTCGAAGAAGAACTATAATTATAATTGGTTTGCCTCCTGGTTTTATAAGTATTGAAGATATTACTGAAGAAGAGGAGGAAGAATCACCGCATACCCCTTTTACTGTTGGTGATCCACTAGCTTTTCCAAGAGTTCCTTTTGATCCTTTTCAACCAGATCCTTGGTATTTTACCCCCTTGAACTATTTAGGTCAAGGTATTCCTCGTTTACGAACTCCTTTCTATTTTTCACCTAGACAAAACATGTCAGAAATTCCTCCAGTGGGCCAACCTACTGAAACTTTTATGTATACAAGCTCTCCAGAGTCTTTACTATATGGTGGGCCTTCAGTTTCCACTGGGTACCAGTCACTTTCTGGGACTTTTTCGGGAGCCTCTCCTTCTCCTCAAGTTTCTACTTGGCCATCTGGTTTATCTACCTCTATTGCTCAGAGCATGACCTCTATGTCTAAAATACCTTTGGCATCAGACCAATACATTAATATGATATCTGGTAACACAGGTAATCCTCAAGTAACCCCAACTGGCATTTATTATCCACCTGGGGGGCAACCATCTTATCCTCCACCTGGAGGACAACCCATTGTCGGAACATATCCTACGATTACAGGAAAACCTCTTGCTGGAAATTATACAAATTTTGGTCAGGTACCTCAGGTCAGTCCAAGTCAACCTGTTGTATCTCAACCCTTGATTGGTGCTCCTTATCTAGGAATGAATACTATTTGGAACCCCTCTTATGTTCAACAACCTGTTCAAGCCGCTTTGCAAGTGCATGTTTATCAACCTATTCAGCCTATTGGACAACCTATTCCATAAATACTTGTTCAAGGTATTCCACAAATACCCGTTCATCAACTTGTCTAAGAAATTCCACAAGCACCTGTCCAACAGCCTGTCTAGGGAATTCTGCAAACACTTGTCCAACACCCTATCCAAGGAATTCCTCAAATACCCATTCCACAACCTATTCAAGGAACTCCACAAGTGTCTGTTTAGCAGCCTGTCTAGAGTAGTTCTCAAACATCTGTTCAGCCTACTATGCAAACAATTGTTCAACAACCGGTTCCAAGTACACCTCAAACACCTGTCCAATCTATGCCACAAATGACCATCCAAGTTATGCATCAAATACCGGTTCAACAACCTACACAGACTATCCCTCAGGCATCTGCTTATCAAACTAGTCCTAATTTCCAGTCTACAACACAGATTCCTATCACATAATCTAGTATAGGAGTGATTCAAACATCATATCAAGGTCAATCTTTACAAAGTCAACCTTTGCAGGGGAAATTCTACTTGGGTCAAATGGTACAGGGTCAAACGTATCATAATCAACCTTTTCAAAGTCAACCATACCCTAGTCATACTTTTCAAATCCCATCTCAACCGCAACTTGGTATGTCTTACCCTGGTTACCTTGGAATACCACCGCTCAAGCCATTCCAGGTTATCCTGAATATCCTCCTCCAAGGGTTGGACTTAATCCTCAAGGTTATCAGTATCCACAACAAGACATTAACCGACAATTACCTTTTATAGCAACCCTAGATTTACCAGATTTGTCCCGGCTTACAAATGATCCCATTTATTATTATCCATTTTGGTTGGCCATTCCTACTAAACTGCCAAGTGATATACCGAAATTTGAAGGTAAATTAGGAGAGGATCCATCAAATCACGTCATGACATATCATCTATGGTGTGCTTCGAATTCATTGATTGATGATTCTATCAGATTACGCCTTTTCCAACAAACTTTAACAGGTTCAGCAACAAAATGGTACATTGAGTTACCACGTGCCTCTTTCCACAATTTCAATTCCTTAGCAACAACGTTTTTAACGCATTTTTAGTTACCCATTTGATATGACACTAGTACCGAACTTTTGACTTCATTAAAACAATCTACATCTACCTACATTTCAGATCATATACATGAATGGAGGCATAGACGTTGTTTAGTCAAAGTTTATATTCCAGACCAAATATTAGCTGAATGGTTTACTAAATCTTTACTTCTGGATATTACAGAAGATGTTGCTAAAGGAGGTGTTGTAACAAAAGAGCAGGTGATTGCTCGTGCCCAATACCTAGACCTTGTCTATTCACAATCTGACACTTTGTACAAAAAGATCCTATTGTAGCGGCTACAACCACCCTCCAAAATGCCTTAGCTTCGTTTTGGAGCCTCCCTTCCAACCTTCACAAGCTTCAGTGTCTTTCCTGCACAAAGGCAGTTTGTCGATCACAGCTTGATCCATTCCCCTCACAAGTTGTTGACCCGAACTTGGTCCAGCTGCAGGTTGAGCAGCTTCCCCTTGAAAATTGCACATTTCTGGAGGGCAACCAGCCTTCCCTCCATAAAAAGTGCAATCCTCTCTGGCAGCCTGCTAGGCTCCAAGATTGCGCAATCTTGCCTGCCAACACTCCCAGCAGGATTTGCACAAATTTCCCCAACAAAGTTGCTCAACCCAGAATTTGGGCAAATCTGGGTAGCAATCAGCTGCTCTACCCAGAAATTGCGCAAATCTCTTGGGCAGTCAGCGCAGCTCCCAACCAGAAATGCGCATTTCCTTCAAGACAGGCTGCAAGCAAAAAAAATAGCCGATGATATTATTTACTATAAAGACAGGATATACTTGGTTCCTGAATCCACACTCAAGGAGAAGATTTTGAAGGTTATGCATGACATTCCATCAACTGGACACCAAGGGTTCTTCAAAACCTACTGACATATTAGGGAACGGTTTTCATGGAAAGGTCTCAAGGAAGATGTGATGAAATATGTCAAGGAATGCATGACATGGCAACAAAATAAGGTCGAGCATACACATCCTGTCGGTCTTCTCCAACCTCTACCAATTCCAAAACAAAGATTGTATCTATACCGTAGTGCACAGATTGACGAAATTTGGGCACTGCTTTGCGATCTCGGTTGATTATTCGGCCAAACAACTAATAAAACTCTTCTTCAAAGAAGTCTTCGGACTCCATGGACTACATAAAAATGTAGTCAGCGATCGGGACAACAGGTTCATGGGTGCATTCTAGCAAGAGCTCATAGACGAAAAGGGGCGACTAGAATTGATTCCAGATACAATCACGGTTGTACAAGAAAATAAGCTAAGAGAGCGAGTAATTCCATAATATCTTATTAGATGGAAGGATCTAACAGAAGAGGACGCCACATGGGAAGGAGAATGAATTTTACAACATCTAAATCTGCAATTTGCTTGAGGGAAAGCAATTAAGGGTAGGGGGGACTGTAATGTCCTCTTCAAATTAAAGGTTCATGAGGGACGAAATAACCTATCCGACCCCGTAGGCTACAGTCTTGACAAAGGGGTAGAAACCCAATTTTTCCCAATTTGGGGCAAAAAAACCCAAAACTAGTGGTTGTACCCGCAACCCCTCACATCTTGAAGCATGTGAAGAAATCTATAAATAGCGAGTTGATATCAAATCATCATCATCATTTGTGGATCAAATCATCTGTCTTATTGAGTTGTAGCTCTGAGGGTTTAAGACCCCTTCTCTTCTGTCAATTTTCGGTGGTGAAAGATTCCACCCTAGTTGACTCCATTTTATATTTTCTTGTTCATCCTATAAAGGCATAGGGTTTATTTCCATTATAAAGCAGCGAAGTCTTTTGAAGTAGGTCGAAGTCCTTCTCGGAATTTAAAGTTTGGGCAAACCTTTACGAAGCAGGTCGCAAGCCCTAAGTTGGACGAATTCTTGAGGTCATACCAATTTCAAAAGCCTGAGGTTAAGTGAATTACAGTGTCTAAGGTGATATAAGTTACAGTGGTTTGAAGTGGTACGAATTATAGTGATCAGAGATCCATACGAGTGTCCTCAGGCAAGGTGAGGGTTTAAATTCCCAACGAAGGTCAAACTCAGAGGTGTTAAGGCTTTTGTGGACATAGCCACACTCTATGACAATCGAACGCCTAAACCCACTTGAGACAAGAAGCTCCTGCAATAATTCAGATGAGCCTAGGGTCTTGAAGCAAATTATTCCATAGCTAGTCAAGCCTATAGCAATAGATTCATGATTCTTGTAGCAAACATGAGCTCTATAACATATACGGCTTCTGTAACAAGAAGACAAATTTTTGCGTGGTCGTTGGACTACACTGAGATTGGAAAATGAAAATCAGTGTGGACCAGAGTCAAACTCAGGTATTTTATTTAAGTAGATAGAGACACATATAGGGCTTAGCTGTTAGGAAGGACAAGAATCTCTCGCTAAAGCATTAAACGTAAATTATGTTGTAACTTTGTTGTATGGATCTGTGGACAATTTGTTGATTGGAGAAATCAAATTATTAGATGCTAGTTTGCTTTGTTTAGTCTACTGCCTCATTGAATAAGTTGGTATTGTTCATTGAAGAAGACATCCCTTGGATTGAATTAATTGTGTATTGGGAAAAGAGTTTTTGTTGAAACCCTACTGAAAATTACCCTAGAACTCTACACTATCTAGAACTACTATCTCCATCAACTCCCTCACACCAAGGACTTGTCCTCACTTGTTTGCTCATATCTTGGTTCCCATTTGGATTTCTTTTGGTTCTTCCTAATCCCCATGCAAGTGAATATTACTAGCACCACAATCATAGGGAAAGTGTGGAGAAATTGGGAGGTTTTCATCTTAATATTAGATTTCTCTTTTCATGATAATTGGTTGTGAATTAGTTGGCTTCGTATTAATCTTTTAGTCTGTTTCTTTTCATCAAACGATTATCATACAATAAACATGAAGATCATAGAAACAAGAAGAACACAAGATATAGGCTCCAAGCCAACCAAGATAATTGGTTGTGAATTAGTGTAGAAAATTCTCTTGTTATAGAATCAGATAAAATGAGATATCAATGAGCTCCAAATTTCTTCTATTTACACTTTTCCATAGGGGTGAGAACAGTCATGTCCCTTGGGGCAGAGCCTACATGACAGGGAACGCCGACTTGACTGCTAGAGGGAATTTTTCCCAAAATACATAATTCAAAATTATTTTTCCTTTTTCTTTGCAACAGATCCAAATAGGAATTTGACTCTTTGACTCAAGAAAACCTAGAAGCATGAAGAACATGCTTGACCTAGAAAAATAATTTGAACTGAGCATGAAACCATGCTTATAAAATAGTAATTCTTTTTCTTCCTATTCTTTTTCTTTTTACATAAAATAAATAATGGTACAATTATGAAGACCGAAACTAGTTACATCTTTCAACAGAAAGCACCTCACATTGAGGACCATCTTTATCTACCATTTGGCAATATTCTTCTTTTGTTGTTTGGTAGATTAATTGTTATTTGTAAATATACATTGTATTGTTTGGCGAAACCGTATTCCAAATACAACACAACCAACTCGGCAATGCCTTGGAGCATGTTGAGAGGTCATCCCTTTTTGTTGGCCCCATCCAGACAAAAACGGCCGGCTCGAAACCGACTCGGCCGAGTTGGTCCGAGCCAGGCCTAAAAAATGTGACTCGGTCAAGGATTTGGTTTGGCCGGTCGAATTAATACCGAGCCGACCGAGTTGTTAGGCCAACCGGGTTAATACCGAGCCGGCCGAGTTGTTAGGCCAGCCGGGTTAATACCTAAGTCACAGGACACGTCCTCCAGGGTCCCGTGTCCCGTATTTTACGTATTGGAGACGAAAACAGCCCTAATACGTGTCGAATATGGTTTTTATCGTGTCCTGTAAAATGGAATACGTATTCGCCGGTTTTCGTCGTGTCCTAAATTTGGAAAACACGTATTTCATTGGTAGAAAATGTTGCCTGCATAAGCTGCAATTTTTTTGAAAGAAACAAATAATTTTGGGGCAGCTTAATGAAGTCTAGGCCCTAGTATTGATATGCTATTCATGGTAATGTTAAATTCTTAAAGTAAAAGTGACATTCTCCTTAATCTTCATTTTCATCCTTTTACTTAAATTTTTAACATTACCATGAAATGACTCAGGATGTTTGAGAGTGGTTCCGGCCTCATTGGATTTCATATGGAGAAAGTAGAATTTTAGATTTCATTCAAAATGTAGCAGACTTATCAGTTTTTCAGGATTTCAGGATTGGGAGATTGTAATGTTTCCAGGTGACACCACCTGCCCGGGCTACCCCTGCCACCAGTGGAAGACGTGGTCTACCTCCTATAGCTCCTACTTCTAGTTCTTCAGCTTCTAGAGCATAGCAAACTCCACTGCCAACTCCACCAGCACCAGCATCTACATCTAGAGGGAAAGGGAAAGCTGTGGCATTTTCTCGCAAGAGGGGCAAAGGAAATCAATAGGATTAGACTTTAGTTATTTTCTTATGTGTTTGTAAGTTGTACATGAACAATGAACATTGAATATTCAAGAATCAAGACCAAGCATATCACATTCTAATTTCTAAATAGTAAATTTTGATTCTATTTATTTTTTTAAAGTGAACTATGAACTTTGAGAAGTAATTATATTTTAATTTGATTAGATAAGCTGCAACCTGCAATTTAATATGGATAAAAAACTATATTTCGGTATATATATATATATATATATATATATATATATATATATATATATTTATATATATATATTTATATATATATATATATATATAGATATATATATATTTATTAAATATATATAAAACGTGTCCCCCGTGTCCTGTTTCCAGGTCATTGCGTTTCGTATTGAATACTCGTATTTACGTGTCCTCCGTGTCTCGTGTCCTCGTGTCATGTGACTTAGGTTAATACCGAGCCGGCCGAGTTGTTAGGCCAGCCAGGTTAATACCGAGCCGGCCGAGTTGTCTAACAACTCGGATGGCTCGGTATTAACCCTGCTGGCTCGACCAAGCCCGCTCTAACTCGGCCGAGTTAGTGACAACAGGCCATATGAAACCCAAATCAGCGATTTTAAGAAAAAACAAAAAAAAAACAAACAAACAAACAAACTTTTTTTGGGGACTCCAAACCGATTTTAATTTTGCCTATTTGGTCTTTGGGGTCCATTCCCCTCTCCTAAACCCTATTTAACCCACTCAACCCTTCTCATTCTCTCACAGCCAACTCATGCATTTGAGTGAGGGTTTGTGAGGAGTTGTTGAGTTTGTTTTTGGAGTAGCAGTGAGCAGTCTTGGGCAAGCATTGTAGCTGGATTGAGGAGCTTCTTGGGCAACCATTTGGAGCAGCATTGAGGAGTTGGTTTCTTGGAGCAAGCTTGAGGAGGCAGTTTGTGCCTGGAGGTATTTTTCTTTAAAAATCTGTTTTTGCTTATTAAATTTTATGTGCAAATCTAGAAATCCTAAAGAGTGTTTTTGTGTGAAAGAAATGAACGTTGAATCAATGTTTTTTTTAATGTTTTCATTTTCAGATTGTTTGCTTTCATTTCCAAGTCAAAAAATGGCACCTAGAGTGAAAGATGTTGCTTGGCTTGATAGTCAAATGCATTGCAAATTTTGCCATAGGAAAATTAAAGAAGGTCCTGGGAGCATTAATAGGCTAAAACAACACTTGGCGGGGATTAGAGGCCAAATTACTCCATGTACCTCACCAGAAGTTGGGGAGATTAGGAAGGATTTGTTAGCCAGCTTTGAGAAGTTTAAAGAAGATAAGGCTAGGCAAAAAGAGTTAGAGGCTGAAATTGGGAGGAAAAGGAATATACAAAAAATGTTGGCTACCAACCCCCATTTTGATTTTGAGGGTTCTTCCTCTATCCCTTGTACTGATGCATCCAACCCCTTCCGATATGTTCCTCCTTCTTTTGAGTCTATTCAAGAAAAGGGAAAGGATAAAATGAAAAAGGCTGATATGAATATCAAATGTTATTTCACTCCCTCCTCTCCATCAGATGCACATGGTCCTCAACGTAGTAGAAGTCATTTGCAGCCCACTTTAGATGACCATTGGAAGAAAGAATTGAGGGAGATTGCTTGTGATTACATAGCTAGATGGTGGTATGATGCTGATATCCCCTTCAATGCTTCCCGTTCACCATATTATGAGCCTATGTTTGATGCCATACATGCTGCTGGAAAAGGCTTCAAAGGCCCTACTATGCATGAGCTAAGGGGATATCGTTTGCAAAAAGAAATTGCCTCCATTAATGAGTATTTGAAAGATTTCAAGGACTCATGGGCAAGAACAGGATGTACCATCATGTCAGATGGATGGACTGATCAAAGAAACCGTACCATCATAAACTTTCTTATCTTCTACCCACAGGGAACCATGTTTCTAAAATCAGTTGATGCATCTGATAAGGTAAAAGATGGACAATTGTTGTTTCAGCTATTGGATGAGGTTGTTGAGGAGGTGGGGGTGGCTAATGTTGTTCAAATCATCACAAATAATGCCTCTAACTATGTTCTTGTTGGTAAACTGTTAGAGGAAAAGCACAAACCATCTTTTGGACCCCATGTGCTGCACATTGCATAGACCTCATGCTTGAGGATATTAGCAAATTAGATTGGGTCAAAAACACTGTAGATCATGCCAAAAGCATAACAAAATTTATCTACAATCATTCATGGATTTTGAGCCTGATGAGGAAACACACAGGGGGCAGGGATATTATTAGGCCTGCCATCACTAGATTTGCTACTCATTTTTTGACATTGCAATCTATGCTTTCACAACATAGAAACTTGCAAAAGATTTTTTCCAGTGAAGAATGGAATCAAAGCCAATGGTCTCACAAACTGGAAGGCAAAGAATTGAAAAAGAAAGTTAATGAAGAAATATTTTGGAGAAAGGCAACAGAGATTGTGAAGCTTGCTGAGCCACTGGTTAAGGTGTTGTGGTTGGTGGATGGGGAAAGATTGGCTATGGGCTTCATTTATGAGGCTATGGATCAAGCAAAGGAGCAAATAAAGAGGGCATACAAGGATAAAGTGGCTAAGTATGGGCCCATTTGGGCAATCATTGATGAAAGATGGAACAATCAACTCCATCGCCCTATACATGCAGCTGGGTATTTTTTGAACCCGTGGTATCATTATAAAGCTAAGGCGACAGGAGCTTTGAAAGGGGAGGTTAGAGATGGATTGATTAACTGCATTGATCGCATGATCCCATTGGATTGTGATCAGCTGGAGATACACCAACAGGCCACAACCTTCAGCAGTGCCTTAGGGACCTTTAGGAAGAAACTAGCAAAGATTGCAAGGGAAGTAGATGAGCCAGGTAAACAAAGATTTCAATTTTCAAATTCTTAATACTTATTTCGTTAAATCGTTTATAATTTGAAAGTTGGATATAATTTGTAATTTTGTTGAGCTAACTCATTACACTCCTATGTTTTTTGCAGCGCAATGGTGGGAGGCTTTTGGTAGCCATTGTCCTGAATTGCAGAGGTTTGCAATTCGTATTTTGATTCAAACTTGCGGTGCTAATAGGTGTGAGCGCAATTGGTCTCTCTTTGAGAGGATTCACACAAAGAAGAGAAACCGTTTGGATCAAAAATGGTTAAATGATCTAGTCTATGTCCAATACAACCTCCGGCTCAGACGCAACCAATTGCTGAACAAAAGCCCTGATTCAGATCCCATTGTGTTGGACGACATTGATCCAACATCAGATTGGGTAGTGGAGAGTCATCCAGCAGAGTTTGATTCTGATGAGGATCTTGATTTGGATTTACAGGTGGAGGCAACACTCGAACATAATGTTCAGTTGAATGCAAATCCTGATCCACTTGTACCAGCCTCAGGGCCAGCCCCAAGTCCTCCAATTGCAGGCGCTTCTTCTGTGGAGCCACGACAGAAGTGCATATCTCGTCTATCTCAGCTTGCAGCTGCTGCACAGCCTGCTAGTGCTACCACTTCTACAGTTGCAGTTGGAGATGATGATGAGGAGGAGCCATGGGGCCCCCTGTCTGACTCTGATGATGATCCAGAGATTGATCCACGTGATCTCGGCTCCTCCGGCAGTAGCCAGTAGTACTGGACCACTGGTCACAGTTTACTTTTGTTGTAGAGGCCATTTCTAGCCTCCTTGGTTATGTGTTTTTGTTTTGATCTCTATATCATGATCATGTATGTATTGGACAATGCACTGGGTGCCATTTTGATATAATGGATATATTCATGAGCCTACTTTGATCATATGTTGTCTTCTATCTATATTCTAATGATGTGTGTTTGGAAACATGAATGAAAATCTTTAAAATTATGTTTTTTAATAAATAAAAAAATATTTAATGTATTTTTTACAACGACGGAGTCATTGAAATCGAGCCGGCCGAGTCAATACCAAGTTGGAGTCGGAGTCGACCCTCGGTCGAGTCGGTGTCGGAGTGAGAGTTTTAAAACATTGATCCAGACTACAATGTCTTCTTGGCCTAGGTGTTTGTTGACTCCTTTTCCTCCTTTCATTTGGGCATTTCCTTGTTTCTTATTTTCTTATTTAGATTAGAATTGAGCATGAAACCCATGCTTATAAAATAATAATTCCTTTTCTTCCTATTCTTTTTCTTTTTACATAAAATAAATAATGGTACAATTTTGAAGACCGAAACTAGTTACATCTTTCAACAGAAAGCACCTCACATTGAGGACCATCTTTATCTACCATTTGGCAATATTCTTCTTTTGTTGTTTGGTAGATTAATTGTTATTTGTATATATACATTGTATTGTTTGGCGAAACCGTATTCCAAATACAACACAACCAACTCGACAATGCCTTGGAGCATGCTGAGAGGTCATCCCTCTTTGTTGGCCCCATCCAGACTACAATGTCTTCTTGGCCTGGGTGTCTGTTGACTCCTTTTCCTGCTTTCGTTTGGGTATTTCCTTGTTTCTTATTTTCATATTTAGATTTTCTTTTGTGAGTTGGATTTCTACCTTGCCGAAAACTTTGAAACCTAAGCATAGCACCCATCTGAAATCAATCAAACCCTAAGAGAAAAATAAATCCAGATTAAGAAGTAACTTACTGACTTCCCACTCATCTTCCTTCCATCAGAATACAATTGTGGAACCTAGAAAGCTAAGATGCACAGCAAAAATTCAGCAAAAACAATCAAGTATATTGTCAACACTTTTCTTGAAAAGAATCTAATCTCAAGTAATAATTTATAATTTTTTCCTGGTCCCAAAAACCAAGGCCTCTGACAACTATATGTTACAAACACAAGAATAAAGAAAAACAGTGACAATGGAAATTTACTAACATCGGTAGAAAAAGTGTGTCACATATTCCAACAAGTTCTCGGTTCATATAATGATATCTTCAATTGCCACAATCTTCTTGTTTATAATATTTGGCAAGTAAATGAAGTCCTGGATGCATATGATGATATATTCAATTGCCATCATCATATGCATTCCAAAAGCTAATTGATACAGCCAAGGGTAGTTGAATAAGGGAAAAATAAAAAATAAAAAGCACTGATATAATATGACCTTGGCAGCAGCAAGGAAAAGTGTTGGCTCTATGACGGCTGCAATAAAAAATCTAGTTGATAAAGACAAAAACTAATTGAAATAAAAATAGCTAGACATGCCGACAATCCTTGGTGAGGGAACATGAACTTCACAGAAAGAACTAATTGTATGACTAACCTCCCTTATAGCTGTAACCTCTGCATGTGCAGTGGGATCCATGTTCTTGAGAACCATGTTGTGACAACTCGCAATAACCTCATCATTACGAACCACGATCGCACCAAAAGGCCCACCATGGCCACAATTAACTGCATTGTGTGCTTCTTCAACAGCCTTGGTCAAGAATTTCATATCTCTGTCTTGAACAGCTGAGCAACAACAACGAAAAACAGGAAATTCAGGAAGCAGATACGAGACTCATTTGAAGAGCTGCTAAAAAATTTGTCCACTTGAAAAGCTGCTAAATAATTTTCCCCATCCATGCCTCGTGGCTTTTTCTATTGTGGATTAGATTTCAAATCGCAGAATTCATCTTTGAAAAACAAAAGTTTGTCTAAAAATCCGTAAAAGAACATCACTCTGCAAATTATATGCAGATTTCTGCACCGATCTTCATGATCCCAAATAGAACAAATCCATTGAAAAGTAGCATAAAATATTGTTATCAAGCATAACCTAGCAAAATCTGACCTTCATGATGACCTGTATATGCCGATGCTGCAGAAATGGTCCCATCCTTGGATTCTACAACTGCATCAGAAAACATGTGATAAATTGTCATAACAAGGTCCTCCTATTTCCTCATTTCTTGTATTGAAACACACTGTTTTCAGTTTAAAGAATGGGTATTTGCATATTATATGTGTTTGGGTTTGTACGTATATCTCGTCTAATAAGGCACTGATGGGTGTGTGCACACATGCCCATCACATAAACAAGCTCGAAAACCAGAAACGAAAAATTATGTCGGAATAAATTAACTTTCAGCTAAATAAAAAGGCAAGAACCAGAATGCTTGCTTACCATTGGCTTCTTCCATATCAATGATCCAGGTGACCAAGAAATCAAATTGAACTATAGATTCCAGACAAAATAAAAACTGGGTCGCTAGATTATCAATGCAGGAAGCCCAAAAAGCTATACTGCAACAACGCTTTAATCTTCCACATTTACCCAAATCTGCACACTCACAGACACCCAAAACAGTTTGATGCCCCCACAACTTGCTGTCGCATTCCTTATAGACGTATTAGCCGTCTTCTCTACCTACCCCAATTGGCAAAATTGCGTTCAGAAACACAGAGGATAATGCATAGTAAAAAATAGGATTGTAAACGGGTCCACCGGATCCCAGATTCAGATACGACCCACTGAAAATAAAATGGAAAAGCTCCTGAAAACAAGTGTCCCACTAATAAAACTTATATGAAATATGAGAATGGGATCAGAGAATCTTACCTCCCAAAATCAACAGAGGGACCTGAAACACGAATTGAATTGATGGTCTAATACGGACTGAGTCTGTCATGTATAAAATGTTCGCGTGGAATGAAAGCGACTCGCAAGGAGGACAGTACAAGATGAGAAGAAGATTGGAACTTTTTTCCTTCTACGATATGTCTTGTCCTGTCCTCACCTCTCAGCTGCTCCTATATAGTGGGTATGGAACCCCAACGACCATCACCGACCAAGGGTGACCACCTCTTTTTCCCTTAGTAGTAAACAACGGGTGCGCCCTACCGGAACTCAAAGGCCAGTTCAATCTGTTTTATGGTGTCTTGGTACCCGGTTTGTACTCGGTTTTCAAATTTAATAAAATCACAACGTGTAGAAGTTGAATTTCCTTATTTTTTAACTATTGATTTACAAATGTGGGATTAAAAAATAAAAAGTTTTAATTTTATTTATAAAGTGAATAAAATTATTTTTTATATATAACATTTAAGTCTTTATTTAAAAAAGATCAGCCTAGATTTAGGTGAAAATATAGTTCATTGGGTTAGATCATATATAGCATATAGCATTTAACCACACAGTTTTGCAAATAGCCAACCAAAAAAGAGATGCAGAAACAACAGCGTTGACAAATAAAAATAGCATTTAACCACAAGGGAGCCTATAAATACACTAGAAAAAAATTAAGATGAAAAAAAACAGTTTCACAAAAATATTCGCTCACAACAAAATATGTAATATACACAGTAATAAAATCAGGAACTATTCGCACACGTGGGCTACACATGGATGATCATATTACTTGGATATACATTAATTAAGCTCAAGTAAAACTTCTTTTTTTTCAGTAACCAAGCTCAAGTAAAACAACTACTTTTTTTTCCAGTAAGCAAGCTCAAGTAAAACTTAATTACTTTAAAAATAAACTAGCTATTGTCCCAAAGGGTACAAAGAGAGGCCGATAGAATTATTAAATTGGAATTGTTGAATTTTTTTAGAAGAGATATTGGTTCAATCAGCTTGGTCGCCTACACTGCCACAACTCTTCCCGATAAATCCTGACAGCGATTCTGCTTTTGTGAAAAAATAAAATTTGCACCAGTAAACATCACACATATACCTATACAGCTGGATTGTTGATTGATATCTTTGGATGTTGAATAATTTAAGGTAAATCTATTGGCTATTACGCGTTTGTGAAAAAATGAAAATTTGCACCAGTAAGCATCACAAATATATACAGTTGGATTGTTGATTCATACCTTTGGACATGCTCGATTAATGAATAATTTAGGGTATAATCTATTACGTAAACAAAGGACCAAAGGGGGAAGGGGTGGGGTTTGTGTACTGGATCAAGCCTCTGAGATTCATGGGAGAAACGAAGGAAGAATCCCCATCCAAAACCTCCTCTGCAATCATCCACTGAGGGGGAAGGGGTGGGGTTTGTGTACTGGATCAAGCCTCTGAGATTCATGGGAGAAACGAAGGAAGAATCCCCATCCAAAACCTCCTCTGCAATCATCCACTGTACCCTCTCAGTTGGATGAAATTTGTCCCAGTAAACATATTCCTTGGGATCCTTGCAGATTGAGCACCCTGGATCAAACCCACAGCCTACATGGCCATTGTATGGACCATCTCCATAGAAAACCTGTTGACCCACCCGTACCTCCTAGTCTTCGTCATCCAAAATGAGGTCTAGTCTGCAGCACCCTAGGCCGATGGCCTAGGCTGCCCTGGTTTGAGTCCTCCTGCCGACAGAACCCTCATCGCTCTCTTTTTCACATCCCCCCTCAGGTGAGAAAGGATTCATAACCCTATATAATCTTATTAATGAATATTATTATATATAATATTATATTAATATTAAGGTTTAATCCTATTCATATTACCAAAAATAATTTAAGAGAGTCATAAACTAAGCAATATGGGGATTAACAAAAAAAATTAATTAATTAATCTATAAATAAATAAAAATAATTGTTTAGGAAGAAAGCGCAGGAATCTAGCATCTGTTGATACTCCAGCCATCATCTCTATTTAAATTAACAAGTCTTTTTTTTCAATTTCTAAGGCCTCTCTAAATTTATGATAATGAAAATGGTCAATCCTCGCAATGACCTTAGCCTCTTCAATGGAGATGTGATGATTGGTTTTTTCTGCATGCTCTACCAAAGCGGAGGAGCGAGACCTTCCATGCCTGATGTCGGCAGCATGTTCACAAATCCTTTGGTTAATGGATCGACCGGTCTCACCAATATAAGGAGCTCGACAAGAACAGGGAATGATATAAACACCCTTCTAATCCTTGGGGTTAATCGGGTCCTTAACAAAATGAAGAGAACTTCATATAGTGTTAAGAGGTCTAAAAGAAGAATGAATCTTATGCTTCCTCAAGATCCTAGCGATTTTATCCGTGGTCCCTTGAATAAAGGGAAGATGAACACCGGAAGACCAATCCTTGGGGTCAATCTTACTCTTAGGACCCTTTTCAGCATTTTGAAAAGCCTTAAGACCTTGAGACCTACTATAACCATTCTTATTAAAAACTTCCAGGAGGTCAATTTTCTCATCTTCAAGGTGATTTTCGTCATAAACTTGCAACGCCCGCCGAAGTAGCTAAGGTGTTGAGAACGCCTATCTTTTGAGCAGGAAAATGATGGGAGCTAGCATGGACTTAAATTGAATTTACTTATTTTAGAGAGATGTTACAATGTTTAACATTTTGACTTAGTCAAATTAAAATTAAAATATAAAATATAAAATTTTCCAACCCATGGTTTTTCCTTATTATATTTTTAATCTATGGTTTTTTCCCATGGTATTTTTCTCTAATGTGAGTTATTTAAAGGTTAATATTTAAACTAATCTAAATTCATTTTAACTCTACATCTACCAAATGCCAAAAAAAATCAAATCTCTTTTCACTCTTAAAAAATCAATACCTCAAAAAAAAATCCCTCTTAACACATAATAAACTTACAACTAAAAATAAATCTAAACTAATTTTCAAATTTAAAATTTAAAATTCATATTTCAATTAAATTATAAAAATAAATTAATAATACATTGCATTTAAAATAAAAATAAAAATAAAAATCCTCAAAAATCTTTGCTTTTCTGAGCTTTTTTCTTTCGATCTTTGATTTTTATGATCTTTTTCGTGCTTTCTTGATTTTTTTTGCATAGAATCTTTTTCCATTGTTTTGTTTTCTGGTTCAGATCAACGGTTGAAAGTGTTTCATCTGATCTAACGGATCAGAGTAAAAGTGTTGACGAAAAGTTGATTCATAGGAAAGGCCTATCGGCCTAATAACTCTAAATTCTATTTCAAAATTTATATAATAAATTTATTTTATTTAAAATTTATTATAATATGCTTACATAACTCTAAATTCTATTTCAAATTTTATATAATAAATTTATTTTATTTAAATTTTATTATAATATGTTTATTATGTGTAGTAGATGGTGATGTGAAGTATTGTTATGTGATGTGATGTGATGGTCATGAGATTTTTAATTTATTAGAATATGCTTACTAGGTGTAGAATAGATGTTGATGGGTGCACTCTTAAGTCACTTCGTGGTGTGAAGGTGACCCGTTTAAAATTCTGTGGGCAAAAATCTAGCCATGCCAAGTACGATCCCATGGTGATTTTGACAGCTTAGATGCCTCTAGGTCCTGGTTTCTCAATCCTGAAGTAATGTCTAGAGAACTCGAAGAACTTGACAAAAAAAATATATAATTTTTTTTTGTAAGTTTGATAGGACTACATCTTCATCATGTCCAACTTCTCACCCTGATCGGGGGGATAGCACAAGATTTGAACCCATGACTTCCAGTTAAATGAGACTTCGTTTCCACGACCATTGCCAATTCATTTATCCTATGTAAATCCTAAATTATATTAATTTTTCCTATTATTTATACTATGTATGGGTCAATGCCAAATAGTATTGAGGCATTCTAAAATGAAGACTAACCTGTCTAAAATGGGAGCAAACAAGGAAAAAACGGTCTCAAAGGGAAAGTACTCGGGCCCTTCGCAATAAGCATTCAAACAAGTCCCCTCTACAAACATGTGGCAACAACAAGCCCAGAGGAAATGTCATTGATGGTTTTGCCTTCTAGAGTCCCACATCCACACCTTTCACCTAGTCATTTGATCTTTATGTGAAATAATTGTTAAATGCAAAATAGAGGTTGGAGGTTTTAGAAGCTAAAGAGCAGGAAAGAGATCATAAAATTCATATAATAATAGCTGAAAACAAGGCTTTAGCAGAAAGAAATAAAGTTTTGAAAGAACAAGTGGCATTGCTACATGAAGCTCTCCTAGTAGGGAATGAAAACGCATGAAGGCAGATGTGCAAAACATAAAGAAATCTGTAGTGGAAAGTAGAGAGGTGGTGAATTTGAAATCATCCCAGGATAAAGAGAAAGTGGTTGCCCAAATAGACAACCATGAAGAGAAAGCAAGAGAAGAAAAGAAAGGAGACTCCACAAAAGTTTCCAAAACTTGGGCTCAAGTTATTAGCAATTCTGCTAATACGGAAGGAGAAACAAACATTCAGGTTGGCAACATGCAAGATAGAGAAAGCAAGGAAAGACAAAATCAAGCAGCAAACATAATTATTGAAGGGGTGAAAGACTATGGGGAAAATGAAAGTTCTTTTGACCTTGCAAGGGACTTCTTGAAAGACAAGTTGTTATGGCAAGAACAAATACACCAAGCATGGAGGGTGGGTAAGCTTAACGATGAGAGAGTCGGGCCCATAAAAGTCATCATGCCTAGCTTGTGTGATAAATATATCATTCTAAGCAAGAAGCATCTCTTGAGGGGTTCTCACTTTTTTCTAGAAGAATATTTAACTGTAAGACAATAGGAGGAAAGGATGGAGGAAATGTCAAAGGTTAGGGCAGCAAGAGATGAAGGCAAGAGAGAATGGATTTATAAGAGTAAAGTTGTGATAACATGATTTGGACCTCCTTCCAAAACAGAGCAGCAAGATGGTAATAAAGAAGATGCAGCAAATTCTTCAACAGGAAATCAGGAAGCAAGGTCAGTATGGGAAAGCAAGGACAAAGACTCGACTGTGAGTCTTGCATGTCAAAATAAATAGCAATCAATTCATACCTAGGTTTCCTTAAGTTTAGTTTGTTGGAATTGCAGAGGTTACCCATGGAAACAAGGACCTGGGTTAGGGCCTATTGCGGAAGATAGAGACATAATTTGCCGCATAGAAAGACATGAGCATGAAGGGTGCAAGACACCTTTGTTTGAAGGATACTAGAAGATGGCAGAGTGGAACAAGGCAGTAGGGAATGGCAAAGAACGCGAGGGTATCATGGTAAGTGAGGGAAAAAGAAGGTCATCTCATTCAGTTAGAAAAAAAAGAAATAATTCATTTGGTTTAAAATATCAGAAAATAGAAATCACATCAGAATTGCAGCGTGTTATTTTGCACCGCAAGTTTCAGAAATCTACAAAAGTAGAGTGCTTGACCACAAAGATCCCTTTGCAACTTTAAAAACAGATACTGCAACATATTCTCAGCTAGGTGAAGTCCTCATAATGGGTGATTTCAATGTTAGGACTGCAAGTGAGCAAGCTAGCATTCTTTGTTGTAAAGAAGACTGCGACCCTATTTGGCTTACAGAAGAGAGTAATCATCAGTGGGAAAGATTTTCATAGGACAAGGGTTGCAATCTCTTTGGTGAACAATTGCCTACTCTATGTGGGGCCTTTGATTTAGTCATTTGTAATGGTTTGACTAGATAGGCAAAGTTTGGTATTTTCACTTGCAATACTTACAATGGAGCAATTGTGGTAGATTATGTAATTTGCTCGCATGGTTTGTGTGAGAAAATGGAGGAAGTTTTGATTGGAGATCAACTTTGGGACTTAAAATCATATCGCAAGCCAATTTATTTAAGTTTCTCTTGGACTAGAAAGAAGCAATCAGAGTCAAAAACTTAGCGTGTTCAAAAAAATCTCCCAAAGGGCAGAATTCTTTTGACTCCAGAAAATTGGAATACCTTCAAAATGACATTAGAAAGGCTGTTTGAGAAGGAGAAAATTCCAATTCACGGCCTTTATAGTCATGAATCAACACATTTAATTCAAAGCGCACTTGCAGAGTGCAAAAGAGCAAAAATTAAGAAGTCTAAAACAAATTGCTTTCTGATTAATGCTTGGTTTGACGAGGAATACAAAAAGGCAAGGAGAATGTGGAAAGAGTCAAACAACAATAACAAAAAGCTCAAAGCTTACAAGAAAATATTAAGAAGGAAAAAGGTTGATTTCAGGGTTTCAAGGAGGGAAGAACTAATCTTCCTTGGGAAAAATAACCTGAAATTATTTTGGAAGGAGCTCCAACCAAGAAAGATGCAAACTGAAAATAGTATTACAACTTCTAAATGGTTTGACTATGCAAGACAACTCTATGAGTAGGATCCCAAGGTTGACCCTTCCCCCTTGGTCAACACTGATATTGAACCCTTCACGATGTAAGAGGTAGAGATGGGTATCAAGAAGTTGGGTGTTGGAAAAGAAAAATATTTAGCTGAACTCCAAGCAGAGTATCTAAAGTGTGGCTTAAAGATTATTGCACCTCACATTTACAAAAAAATTAAACAACATCATACAACAGGGGTTCCCTACAAATTGGACAGCTAGTCTGGCAATACCTCTTTTCAAGAGTGGTGATGTCAATAATCCCTCAAATTATAGGACCATAATGATAAACCCCTTGTTTGCGAAGTTATTTGGAAGCATGCTAGAAAATAAAATCAGCAAGTGGATAGAAGAAAGAGATAAGTGTGTTAAAGGGCAAAATCTAGAAAATTATATCTGTGCCACGTGGCTCCCTGTCCACCAATTTCTTAGGCATTTGCGATTATTCCAATTCTAATATGTTCATATTCTAATTAGATGAGGAAATTAATATATAGGCAAATTTTATTTAGCAAAATGGTTCATTTTACAATAAAATGTGTAATTCTTTTTTTTTTTTTTTCTCAAATTAAAGTTGACCCATAATCTTTTTATACATGGTTAATCATGTAAATTTGTGCATTAGTAAGACATTCTTCATGTTGTAATAGTTTTTTTTGTTATATTTATAAAGCCTTCGGTTATATCAACCACATTAATATAATTATGCATATATACATTTTAAGAAACATGTAAGGAGATTTTTAATAAGCACATTCACTTCCACTTATTTTGGAAATTCTTAACCTATAAATAGGCTTTGTTACAATACTATGACTTATTAATACCACATGCCCAAAAAACCACAACTCATGTTTATGTTCATATGACATGTTTTCTAATTAATCAATTTAATTAAAAATACTCAAATGGTATAACAACTTTAGATATAAATCTCAATTTGTAATATGTAACTACTATTAAAAATATTTTAGAATATTCCTTGGAGACTAAATCTCTTCCATCCACCTAATAATTATTAATAATTAAATTAAAACATTGGAATCTTATTCCACTTATTTGGGTAATTATTTAAATTCCTTTTAATATAATGTTATGATTTTTTATTAAAAATATATATATATATATATATATAATTGAGTTGAGTAGGCTCATTTGTTTTATTATTATTTCTATTACTTTTTATTTTTATAATTTTTTTAATTGAATCAACTTTATGTTTTTTTTTTATTATTATTTTTTAATATAGTGTTTCATTACAACATCTTATATAAAACTTTATTACATCTCCATAATAAAATTGGCATTAATTTTTATTTTTATTTTTTAAATTTAATTTTAAATCTAACCTCTCACTCATCTAATACTCCACTACAACATTTTTTTAATCTTATTAATTTAACACTTCACTACAATATCTTTACATAATGTATTGTAGAGAATCTCTAGACCCAAAAATTTACAGTTTAATAAATTTTTTTATGTAGTAGATAATCTCTAAGTTCAAAAAATTATAGTTTAATAATTTAGCCAAAAAAATATGGTTTAAAAATTTATTTGTTAAAAAAAAAAATCTTCTAAATATATTAAAAAATAATATTTATTAAAATTATAAAACAATTTAAAATTTACTAATTTATTTGTTCTTCGAAAAAATAAGATAAATTTATTTTAGTTTTAAATAAAAATAAATAAAATTATTAAATAATTTAGAGTCGGCTTGTTAAAAATTAAGATTTTCCACCGTTTTTATACTATATATATATATATATATATATACTTTTAACATTTTGCAACCATCCCTTGAGCCGAGTGGTCCAACTAACTAGGATGTTCCTTTACCTTTCGAGAATCAGTTCTTCCACCTTTGCACTTGCCTGCGCAGATATTGTTCACTTTATTAAACCTTTCACTAGAACATTTACAAGGTAAATGGAAATGGGTTTATTAATTGGTCTATGGTTTCCTAAGAAATTTGGCCTCTTCTAGATTGAGTAAGATGTTAGATCAATCTAAGATGTTGAATCAATTGTTCTGGTCACGCATATAACATGGATAGCAAGCATATGGTTTCATATCAAACATTTAAAGCTTTGCTATTAAAAATAGTTCACAAAGATTTTATATATGCTAATTAAAACCCAACATATTATTTGTAAGAAAATTAAATTTAAGTGAAGAGAATATCACACCATATTAGTTTTATATAATATATAATATTCAACACATTTAATTATATTAAGCATATTAATAACTTATCATTTTAAATTTAGTTCTTTTTCTTTCTGAAAAAAAAAAAAAACTTATCATTTTAAATTTAGTTAATTTGTCTAGCGTGTTTGTGCCTAGTTAGGTTAGGCATAGGCATATGAGTAGAGAGACATTTTTCCAACTCAATCTTAAATTATATTTATATATATAACACATTTAGTTATATTACGTATATTAGTAGCTCATTATAAATTCAGTTAACTTGTCTAGCGTGCTTCTAACTCTCAACTCAATCCTAAACCTCATTGGTGACACGAGGCATTCCTTCCAACTCAACCCCAAACCTTATTGGTGATATGAGGTAGGTAAAAGAAGAAGAAGAAGATATTAAGCATGTTAGTTTAAGTTGGCCAATTAGTCAAGGGAGGTTGTCAACTTAAACTTATATGCTTAATATAATTAAATGTGTTAAATATTCAATGTCAAACTGTATATATATGTAGAGTTAATTTTATGTTTTATACATGTTGTAGTATATAGTTATACTTTCCCCGCCTAGGTTTAATTTTTATACAAGTGACATAAAATGTAATGGGGAAGGGTTGAGGGTGGGGACCATTTGTGAGGATTAGAATATCCCAAGCAGTGCCTACGCTCAACTAAGTTTCACATAGTCTTGGTGCTAACATCCCACATTTTAAGAAAAGTCTTTTGGTAGAAATCACATAAGAGAAATTTTTAGCTGGCATGTTTCGAACCAACGAGTGTGGTTCATCATCAGGACCAGATGAAGATGTAGACCATGGCAAGGCCTTAAATAGAGAGCAATGTAGAGACCATAATTTCAAGTAACGACTGTATTTGAATAATAATATTTAAATTATGATATTAATTTATTAACATATTAAAAACAAATATTATTAAGTAACGACTATATTTTTTTTTTCTCGGTAAAACTATGCTAATATATTATGTACAGAAGACAAAATTTACATCGGATCAAAACAGAGAGAACCAGGCACCGGGAATATCATCCTGGAGCAGCTGAGGCCAATCAAAAGAGCTAGCCCACGCAGGGGCGCCAAACAGAAATCTAAATTATCCCACGCAGGGGAGACTGACATTATCCAGCCCATCAACAAAGTTTCTAGGACACAAACAAAAAGCACAGATGCCAAAACTAAGCTAATACAGACAGCATTAGAGACCAAAAGACCAGACAGAAGAGCCACGTAGACCTTGAGCTCGGGCATTGCTATTCTTCCAGTTGCATCTCCTCTACTCGGCACCAACCGTATGCCTCCCTCTCCGCAGCAGTGGGGGCAGTGTCCATATGGATATCTTCTGCTTCGCTGGTCCTCGCCCTCTGATCCAGCATGCTTTTCGTGACATTCTCCAGGTCTGTGGCAGGATCCTTTATTTCTTTCTCCGAGCCAGTATCAGGATCCTTTGTTTCTTGCACCGTGCTGTCAGCTTTCCCTTGCCCACGTTCGTCCAGAGAGTCATTGTCTTCCTGGGAAGTTTCAATGAACAGAATCGAAACGTGCGCACTGATTTGGGGGTTGTTCATGGAACTGCTAAAGTTAAAAATAGCAGAGCCGAAGGCGGGCAAGGAAGCCGAGCTCGAAGCACCAACGTCCATGAATTGACTTGAATGAAGGGGATTAGCTCCAGTGGAGCGAATGCTATGGCAATGACAACAGTGGGCGGAAGTATCAGCAACGGGAGTGCGAGAGGTTCCTCCCCTGGAGGTGCCTCGATGGTTAAGCATGCGCTGTCGAGGTCTCACCATCCTTGCAGGGATCGAGGGGAAGAGATCCAAACAGACAGCGGAATAACCCAAACAGACAGCGTGAGGAACAGACTGCGGAATAACCCAAACAGACAGCGTGACGATCCCAGCGAAGACGGAGAGGCAGGGCATCTGAGGTTGCAGAGACCTGCCAGAAGGAAGAACCAGCAACATTCCCTGACCTGACGCAGCGACATGGTTTATAACCTCAGCTGCCTCACCTTGGAATGCGTCCGCCATAACTGCAACCTCCAAGCGAGCCGAATAGCCGTGCAGGGCATTTACTTTGCTTTGCTGAATAGACTTATACCAGCTACCATTTATGCCTGTGCCAGCATTAGCCCCGACGTCTGCCACGTGATGGCATATGGCCGACATGTGGCCTGCGGCATACTCCCGTCCCATCCTAACTAACACCCGCATCCGGGGTAAGTAACGACTATATTAAACGGCTAGTTTTTGAAAAATAATATTTAAATTATGATATTAATTTTTTAATTTTTTAAGAACAAATATTAATAAGTAACAACTATATTTAAATTAATTTATTAAAGTAAAATATGAATAAAAATTCTAGGAAATAATCAAGGAAAAAAAATCAAGTCAAACTCCACACAAGGAGGGAAGTCAAAAATTATAAAAAGTAGTCAAGACCCCAATCGAGACAAGATCATTTAATAAATAAAATAAAACAAAAATATACACCAGTCAAAAGATATATATATATATATATATATATTCATTCAAAGAAAAGTAATCGATAAATAAAACAGGGTCAACAATAAAACAAAAATATACACCAGTCAAAAGATATATATATATATATATATATATATTCATTCAAAGAAAAGTAATCGATAAATAAAACATGGTCAACAATAAAATACAGGTCGCGGCCCATTAAACAAATAACAAAAATACTAAAAGGAGTTAATAGTGAATAAGATGATAAAATACTTAAGAAAACACAAAGGATCAAGAATATAAATTCTAATGAAGGATAAGTCAACAACAAATACTAAAAAAAAGACACCAATATCTATATAGATAAAGAAACAAACGAAATAAATCCCAAAAAGAAACATGTTGTATTGTTTTTCCATCTAATATTAAGGTCAACTCTCACCTAAAGACTGCCTAAATTGAAAAAAAGGTATATCAATTTAATTTTACACATTTACCACGAATGCTATCCATACCCATAAATTAAACCTCCATTAATTTTCCACACACACATACACATATATTCCATCATAATTATATAACCATTATTATTACCTTTACTGTATAATAGTTTGTAATTGGCTCAACAGAAAATCTAATTGCAATGTTTATTCTTTACATCACCTGCTGGAGGAATCACACAGGCTAATTGCTGCTTTTGAAAAATTTGATTGTAAACATATATACAGGGAGCGCAACTCAGGGGCAGACCAACTGTCCAAGCAAGCAGCGCAAAGGCAAGAGGAAGATTGGCTAGTGGAGGAAGATATGGATGGGACCATCTACCGCTACCATCATAGGCCTTTTATAGACCTACGAGCTCAAAGAGAAAATTTTCAGTAGATCGGCACCATCCTTCTATTTACTTTTTTGTTTATTTCTCTTACACGGTGTTCATGAACACCATAGTTATTATACAGCAACATGCTTTTATATTATCAGTTTTTGGATACTTCACGGTCGACACAGGCTGGAACTTTTATTAGCATTTTTTGGTTATTTTGCTCTGCTGAACATGCGCGGAGATATGGGTATTTACAGAACTTGGATCTCCCTGCGTGGAGGAAAAGATAAGTTTTCTTTTTGGTTTTTCCTTTTGGTACAGAACATATGGATGAATATACATGGTACTGTATGTATATACCATGCTTCTGAACAGAGAGGGAGACGGCCTCACTTGGTATATGTTATCACATCTACAAAATGTAACTTTCTATTGACTAATGGAAATTACGAATTTTTTCTACGTGAAAAAAAAAAAAAAAAAAAAAAAAAAAAAACTATATAACAATTATACTTGGATTTTCCCTCCCTCTTATACATATAGTTAATTAATTTTAAAATATTATATATATTATGTTAAAAATATTATTATTAATCTTTATTAGTGTTTGTCATGCCAAGGACTATATCATTTGCCTCACGGTCAAAGTGCATTGACTCTCCATTATTTTGTTGTTTTTGTTGCAATTTTAACCAAAGTTTCAAGAAAATGTTAAATATTTCTATTTTCCATAAGTTCAAAAATAATTTTCTAATTTTCGATTGGCTTAGAAACCTTCAATGGAACATAATTCGCCTGGTGGAGAGAATTTTATTTTTAGTATTTGTTGGTATCTGACAACTCATTCAAAAAAAAAAACCAAAATTTTGAGTAGCCATTCTATAGGTGAGTGCTCTGAGAAATAACTAACACTAACATTGTTATGGTACTACTTTGCCCAATGGTGACATAATTGGCGCAATTGTGGGAGAATGGGGGTGCATAGGGAACTTTGTTTAGCATGGATGAAATTAATGTTAAAAACTTTCCTCATGCAGAGCTTTTACTGTGAGGAGGAACGAGTATTTGCGGGAGAGCAGTTGCGTACATATCTGATTTTATAGAGCTATGAATCTTTGTAGAGGACGGGGTATATGTAGGCTGAACATAATAATTAATATTAGTATGTTTCACTATGCAAAGCTTTTACTGTGTGGAGGACGGGGTATGTGCGGGAGAACAAGGGTGTTTATGAGAGAACGGGGGTGCATAGGGAAATTAATGTTTCACTGTGCAGAGCTTTGACTGTGCAGAGGATGGGGTGTGTGCGGGAGAATGGGGTTTGCATAGGGAACATTATTCAGTGGTGATGAAACTAATGTTAATATGTTATTATTATGTTTCATTGTGCGAAAGCAATAATGATTATATAATGTTGATTTTTCGAATAAATGCTTACGTTAACCAAAAAGGGAAATAGACAACTCTACAAATTAAGTTACAAAAATATTTTGAAATTAAGTTGCTCATAGCAAAGCAAGAACTAAATAATCAATGATTTACTTTGACGTAGGGTATAACTGACGAATTAAACAGATCAATACAAAGAAATGTCATGCATGGAAATTAATTTTGTTATTTTTCGAATATAGCCAAAATTTCTTCTTCTAATGTCCAAAAACTCAAAGAAGGATTGACACAATTCACAATTGGACTACAAAAAGCTATTCTGAACTGATTTTCTCCATACAGTTTCCAAAAAACACCTACAAACACAATATATTTGCATAACGTAACAAAAAAAACTAAAAGCTACCTAAATTACTACATATCCTCGATAATAGAAGCGACCTGGGCTTCAAGAACTTTTGGCTCACGCTGAGTAGGGGGGAATCTTAGTCAATGGCAGAGTCAAGGCCACTTTCCTCATGTTGCACTAAAATCCCATGTTGCACCATGATATCCTGATTTGCTTCATTATCATCGTCCTCAACATTGATGTGTTTTGCATAAGCCAAATTATCCACACGACAAATCAACATTTCATTTGCCAATTGCAATGGTTGGCAGCTTCAAGTCTAGTATTTCCATTTTCTAATTTAAAAGGTTGAAATGGACTTGTACTTCAGATAGAATCATCTCAGCACACTTTGAAACCAAATCAATGAGAAATTCCAAAGCACCAGCTATTTTAACTAAAGAAATATCGAGCTCTTGCTCTGCAACTTTAGAATTGTGATCCATAAACGTGCCACACCTACTAATAAACTTGGTGAATTATGGCTCTAGCCCCTGACTCCAACAATGTAAATATACCATCAATGTTATAGATCTGACCCAAAAATATATGATAATAGAAATATACCCAGGAAATAATAAGATCGAAATAGATAGTAATGCTTCTTTATTGATCGAACCCTTAAGGTAGGGCAACACCATACATTCACTCCTTAAGGGAGGAGAGCACTCCACAAGCCATATGTCTGTTCATACAATAATCCTTGACATCCCGCAATGTGGAGTCTCTAGCCTCTATATAGGCCTCATACATACAATACCATGGGTCATTACCATGGTTCCCTCAATACCATCTATCTAATACCATGGGCCCATTACATTATTACTAACTAATTGTGGTCCCTTACATGATATGGGTTAACCACCTTATTTATTACTATGGCCCATCCCATTATTACATTATTCCCTTGTGTACCTCCCTTTGTACCCCATATTATCCCCCCTAGGTATACAACATTCCACCCCCCTTAACATGTTTCGTCCCTGAAACATGGGAAGAACACAAATAATAAGATCTACTCAAAAGAGTAGTCCATCGGTACCATGCACGTGCATCTAGCCATCCAAGAGAAAGTTGCACCCTCGATCTCATTGGTGCCTCGCTCGCTTGAGATGGAAGTTGACCGTGGCAGCGCTTCTGTGTTGATGTGTAGTAGGTGGATCTTCGCTCCTCTCTATCGGTCATGCGGGGGTTGTTATCCTTTTGGCTAATTGGTTGCCATCTTGTTGGTTGTTTTCTTGCGGGGTGATGTGGGTGATGATATGTTGAAGTTTTAACCCACGGTGTTTTTCTCTTTAATTCACCCTGCTATAGTGCCTGCTATGGTGTCTTATCTTCCAATATTACTTCAACCATTGAGCCCCCATCTGATGTATCAACACCTGTAACTTTTTCTACTTCAACCTCTGTTTATGTTTGATTGTCGATCATCAAAGGCTCATCATCTCATATGTCAGTCCCTGGAACATCTTCTGCATCAAAATTCATGGACTCTACCTGTTTATTGATGGAAATATCCTGTAATTTAATTTTCTTCTTTTTATACCAGAGCTTCAGGAATTTCTTCTGCACATTAATATTGATAGTACCCACGGATTCCATCCAAGGATATCCGAAAACAACATCCATATTATCCATCTCTGAAGTATAAAAATCACCATGCAACACATACTTATCCATAGAAATCTTCAAATCCTTATACACTTGAACATCCTCATCATCCACCTGTGTGTTTTCAATGTGTTTTGCTGGAACTTGCAATTTTTTTGCCAAACTAACATTCATAAAATTATTCTTGCAACTAGGATTTATAGATACAACGATTTTCTCCTTCTGAATCAATCCGTGAACCTGCAATAAGGAGACACCAGTAGAAAATAAACCCTTACGTGTCTCATTCTCCTTTTTTCTAGCACGAGATCATTTGTCTAAAAGGATTTTTTCAAATTCTGCATCTGAAAGTTTGGTCAACTACTTGTTGTCAAGTGAGAAATATCATTTGTAAGCCTCTTCTTTGAAACCAAGCCACACTGAATCCTTCCAATTTTTTGCCCATATTAACTTTTTTTGTTTTATGTATTCTTCAATAGTAGGACCATTATCTTTTCGTGTAAAACATAGAACCGCCATGAAGAGGGTTTTGAAAAAAATTCACTTACTTGGCAAAAATTTAAAGTGGCCACAATTTAGTCAATATTGCTCAGAATCCCTATTATGACCTGTTTTTGGAAATGGAATGACCATTCTGCATCTTCCCATGTGATAGAAATCTCAATCTAGGTACTGGAATTTCAGATCTGTGCTGCAACTCTCCCGCCGTCACCAAAAATTCTTAAAAAGAGCTGATTTTAAATCAACGATATCTCCTTCATCCGGACTCTGATTTGGCCGATTTTTTTTTTGAACTGGGGTGTTTTCTCACAAAGAATCCAGATATGCAATTAGATTTTGCAGATTTTGTCCCAAAACATACAGATCTGCGCCGCAAACTTGCTGCCCCGAAAAATGTCAACCACTGATTTTTAGATCAGCGATATCTCCTTCATCTGGACTCCGATTTAGCCGATTTTTTTTTTTGAAATCGGGTATTTTTTCACAAAGAATCCAGATCCGCAATTATATTTGCAAATTTTGCCCCAAAACGTATAGATCTGATCTGCAAACTCGCCGCCCCAAAAGTTCCTGCAAAAAATTAAAAAAATTCTCCACTTTTGCCCAAGAAAGTGCTCTGATACCATTTGTTATAAATCTAACCTAGAAATATATGATAATAGAAATATACCAAGAAATAATAAGATCAAAATAGATAGAAATGCTTTTGATACCACTTGTTATAGATCTAACCCAGAAAATATAAGATAATAGAGATAAACCCAAGAATAAGAAGATCTGAATATAGAAATGTTTCACTTTATTAATATCAAACCCTTAAGGTAGGGCAACACCATACATTCACTCCTTAAGGAATGAGAGCACTCCACAAGCCATATGCCTGTTCATACATTAATCCTTAACATCCCTCAATGTGGAGTCTCTAGCCTCTATATAGGCCTCATACATACAATACCATGAGTCATTACCATGGTTCCCTCAATACCATCTATCTAATACCATGGGCCCATTACATTATTACTAACTACTTGTGGTCCCTTACATGATACGGGTTAACCACCTTATTTATTACTATGGTCCATCCCATTATTACATTATTCCCTTATGTACCTCCCTTTGTACCCCATATTATCCCCCCTAGTTATATAACAATCGATCTAAATTTCCTTGATTTTAAGCCTCTATCTTTGCCATTAATGTCGTATCGATCCACAAATACCAAACAATCAAGAAAATCAGAGGTGATAGCAAAAAATCTGCACAATGTAAACATTCATTGTCTAAAGGACGTGCGGATGATGGGCCATATGCAAGAAAACAGGGGTGTAAAGGGAAATTTATACTGTTGACATGTAATTAATTAAACTATGAACAAATTTTGAATTAGTATTATTATGTTTCCTTTTGTGAAGCTTTCCATGTGCGAAGCTTTTACTATGCGGAGGACATACAATGTGCATGAGAATGGGGGTGCAAAGGGAAAATTAAGTTTAGATGCGTCGGATGAAGTATGTGCATAGAACGAGATATGTGCGAGAGAATGAAGGTGTAGAGGTTTTACATGAGTGTGGAAAAATCACTATTCTTCGTACTTCCACACTTCCTCTATAACAGCCCCAGGCTATATTTCCATATAAAAAGGCAAAAATCAAACCAAGGTCATGGGATACATATTCCAAGATGAATGGAGGGGAAAAACATCACATTGGCGGTCACTTGTGGTTAATTAATGGCTATGGAAATTAGCATTGGCCTTGGCAAAGGCAAAAGGAAATAAATGGAAATTAATTCAAGGAATAAAGGAAAATTGGAGAATATGAAGATGAAGAGACAAGAATATGCATGCAAGGGAAATTAGAGATAAAATTAAGGATAATGAAATAAAAAAGAAAAGGAAAGGAAGAGACATGAGACCTCGAGAATAAAAAGACACCTGAGAAACAATTGACAGTTTTTACTCGGTTTTTTATCAATTTCAAAAAGCGAAATCCAAGAGGAGAGGAAGGACACAAGCAAGCAAAGGACAAGCAAAGGAAAGCAAGAGGAAGTTTGGACAGCGGAAAGTAAGGGCAAAAAATAGTTGTGGAATTGCAGGTAACAATGTGCATGTGTTATTTAGCAAGCGGGGATTTGATGTATGGTGCATGCATTGGTTTATAGTTTATGTTAACTATTATTGGCATGGTATTTTCCTAGATTTGACAATGGTTTACAACCTTTCCTTTGTCATTTCATGGATAGTCATGATGTAATGGGTTCTTTGTTTTGGTTAAGCTTTGGATGGCCGTTAGATTTCATATCCTAGTTGAAGCGATCTCAGGAAAATTCCCAAGGGTCATGGATGGAGATGGGCTTTCTCCTGGAACTCTTGACAGGTGGGTGGAGATAGGAAAATTCCTTTGGGTACGGTGAAGAAAGTCTGAGGCATGCAATCTTGTTTGGTTTTGGTGACTTATGTACGAGTTTAGGTGAAATCACTATGGTTGAGGGTTTTGGTGGTTTAGCCTCTGGAAGCCCTGGTTGGTTCTGTTTTGGTTTATCCCATGTTATCCCACATTCATGCTTGGAATATGGCACGGGGGTGATTAGGCTAAAAGAAATATTTGGTTCAACCCCAATCTATAGTCAGGTGGTACATGGAAGTCCTTGACTTGGTGGCTTTATGCATATATTATTATGTGTTATTTCTTATTGAGATCTACAAGCACATGTATTGGTTATTGTGTTGATTTTATGACTGGTTTGTCATGGTTTCATTCTAGTTAAATGTTGGTTATAAGCATGGTATATTTATCATTATGTGATGTGCTCTTGTTATGGTTCTATTCCATGGTTTGACAGGATCTTGGTTATATATTTGAATGCATGAGCTAATATGTGTTTGATGCATCTAGTAAGAGATGGCAGTAAGCCTTTTGGATGATTCTCTGATGAATTTAATGAGTTATTGTACAAATATGCATTCATGACCTGTAGGTGTTATGTTTACCAAATGTTTGCAGAAATGACCATCATGTGTTTGCCAAGATTGAGCAAGAATAGAGCCAAGAATAGTGAATGAAGACATCTACATATGGTTAAGGTAACTCTAGAAAATTTTGGGAAATTCTAGGTGGCTGGTGTGTAGCTAGCCCTGAAAATATAGAACTAGGTTGCCAGTCGCACCATTTGAACCGACAGATCTTAGTTGCAACCACATGGAGGAAGGCTTGTGCATGCAGTTATAACTTTCCAACCACATGCATAGCTTGGCATGTGCGGCTCGGATGTAGGGTTAGGAAAAAGAAAGTTCCAACCTAGGGCAAGAACATCAACAAATGTTGTCTGGTATCTAGGTGATGTGGTGTCATTTGGAGGTTGCACTATGTTTCCGGTTAGTAGACCCCACTTCCATAGTTGGAACTTCGATGTTGAGTCATGTGATAGTAACTTTCATCTCATGTTTACCATAAAGAGCTTGTAAAAGTAGGTAAATGTGGGGTGGGGTTTTACAGAGTGGTATCAGAGCGAAGTTGTAGCATTGGACCTTAGCGTAAATGCAAATTGTTATGCATGCATGTCAGTTGTCTATATGTTTATTATGAATGCATGTTAGCTAATTGTTGTTATGGCTATGATATCCATGTACGAGTTGGTATGCTTGAGATGTTGTATCGTGCTAATCTGGATTGGCCTTTGCAGATGCAATAGCCTCCCCTAAGATACATCGAGGTATGATTTTGATTAACTTAGCTAACAATGTCATATTGCCAGAAATAGAAGGCTAAGAGATGAAGAGTAGAATAGTTGAGTACAATTCATATTACTCTTTATACGAGCTGAAAGAGACATTGGTGGGATGGGAGAGATCAATTGAGCAGTAGGGAGAGGGATATTCTCCTGGTTTGGCAAATATATTGAGAATTTTGAAGATAGAAATGGTGAGTTGTAAGGCAAACAATGAGTGATTGATTTAGGCATAGGAAAGGATTGACAGAGCTCAAGAAAAGCAAGTTGAGATTGTAGGTTTTAACCCTGTACATAAATTACCTGCATACGAATTCTAAACACAGAAAAATAAACAATGCGAGAGCATAACACATAAAACACATATACACACTGGATCCCAAAATCGGGACTACTAGCTTGATTTTTCATTATGTTCCTTTCAATGTCATAATACATATTTATACATGCCAAAGCATCCAATACCATGGACCAAAAACCATCGCGTCCAATACCATGGACCGAAAACCATCGCGTCTAAAAAACATGTGCAAAAATCATGCACAAAACCATAGGTGGGTCCGCCCAACCTAACATAGGGTCCAAAACCAAAATTTTTCGGGGCGTTGCCCCCGACCCCATAAAGTGGGGTTATGGGTGTCCCTCAAACCCCCTATTAACTACGTGGAAAGAATATAACATAACCCAACATTATCCCACTTGTTGTTTTCTTTCCACAGGGGGCCACAAGAGAGCTTAGTCATTTTTCCAGCCCTGAAATGCCCATTGTCTCTCTACACCAAGAGAACTTCTCAGAGCTCACAGATTTTGTCAATACAACTGCAATATTCTTCAAAGTGTCCACCTTTACCAGCAACACCTTTTTGTCTTCTATCATATCCCTCACAAAGTGATACTGAACATCAATTTGCTTTGTCTTTGAATGATATGCGGGATTCTTTGCCAAGAAAATTGCACTTTGGCTGTCACAATCTATCCTTATAGCTCCCTGTACTAACCCCATACTTGAACACAATGTTTGCAACCAAACTGCTTCCTTGCTTGCATGAGTGGCTGCCATGTATTCTGCGTCTGTAGTTGATAGTGCCACTACAAATTGTTTCTTACTCATCCAACTGAGTGCCCCTCCAAATAGGTTAAACACATACCCACTTGTAGATCTTCTCTGATCCAGATCTCCAGCCCAGTCTACATCAACAAAGCCACGAATATCCAACACTCTATCCAATCCTGGTCTTCCTTGGTAGCACAAACCATAATCACTAGTGCCACGCAAATACCTAAAAACTCGCTTCACTGTTGTCCAATGCTCCTTTCCTGGTTTTGACATAAACCTACTCAATACTCCCATTGCATGTGCAATGTCTGGTCTAGTACAGACCATTCCATACATCAGGCTACCGATTGCACTTGCATATGGAACACGGGACATGTCCTCTTCCTCTTCTTGTGTCTTGGGACACTGTTCAGCAGATAACCTCACACCTACAGGAATAGGAACCTTCACCGGTTTACTATCTTGCATATTAAACCTCTGCAGTATTGTCTCGACATACTTCCTCTGGTTTAACTAGAGCTTCCTCTTTCCCAGATCTCTTTTAATTTCCATGCCAAAAATATAGTTTGTAGCAACAAGATCTTTCATGTCAAATTTGAAGGACAATTGGGTCTTCAAATCCTGGATAATTTCTTTGTCATTTCCAACCAACAACATATCATCCACATACAAGACCAAATAAATAACACGGTCACCAATAAATTTAAAATACACACAATGATCTGCTTTGCTTCTAGTGAAGCCAAGTCCCCGTATAAATGTATCAAATTTCTGATACCACATCTGTTCTGGGGAAAAATGCCTATGCAGGACGATCCTATCCACCTAAGGTGTGACAGTGCCTTAGCAACAAACAGAGACAGCTATTCTAGTATTCTTCCTTTATGAATTAAGAATGAAGAGAGATGGATGGACTAACCAGTGTCTTCCGTTTGTCCCTCGATCCGGTTTCTCTTCTCTTTGAGAGTTCCCAGCTACTTGCCTTCTCGCTTGCCCAACTTCAACAGGTTCCTGCAAGATCACAAGAAGAGAACACTACACAAAGACATAGATTCATATTCATAACTAGTTCAGGATTAGAAACAAACTAAACATACTAATGCAATCATACATCAAAGACACATCAGCATATAGGAGAAACCAAGATAGCTTTATTGATGAATAACAAGGTTCAGGAAGAGATACAACCCAGAGGGCTCCAATCCAGCATCTCCTTCCCAGCAAATGAAATTCCTATCTTCACCTTCCTTCAAAGCATTAAGCACCCAATGATTCCAACCTCAAACCAACAGCAATTCTTTGCAATAACAAAATTCCAGCCTCCTAGATCTCATGGAGGAGAGATCCATATATAGATGTTTGGAGAGAGGATGAGTCAGCTTGAGATCTAACTAGTGTCCTCTCCCTCTGTCAGTTCTTGCTTCCACTTGGAGGTTCTTGCTTCCACTTGGAGATTGATAACCTCTTACTCATCACTAGTCGAATTCACTGAGGCAAGTGTCATTGAGGAAGATTCTGGAAGCTTCCAGGGTCTTGACACCTTGTTGAATGAACTTGCCATTTGTCAATTCCCGCTCAGCGCACCCTGGTGGTGCTTCTACCTGCGTTGCAGTGCAGGTAGCCAGTGCAGACTTTTCATTTCAGCGCAGATAGCTAGTGGAGCCTCTAAATTGATCCTGAATTGACTTGTTTTTGAGCAGTTTATGGTGGAGAACTTCTGTGAATTGTTGTGGTTTGTTAGCCTTGTTCCTCTAGGGGTAGGAACAACATGTTTAGGGACTTTGGATCCCTTAGATTATGGACATTTCATGCTTATAGCTGTAAGGCACAAAAATGTCTATAACAGTTGCCCCCTAAAGTATGAGGTCGTTTATCGGGTGAAATGCTTTATCAGGAGGATCCGAAGTTCATCCAATGCTGGGAGGAGACCTGTAATAAGATACAATACAATACATTATTTTTCATACTGCTTTCATGATCTAGTTGAGGCGGGCATTCCTATGCTCAGCTTTATAAATTCATTTTTTTGTACATAGAACTGACAATCATCTGATGGTAAACTGATAATTTTGATGAAATTATCATCCTTTCAGGTAGGATGATTATCTGCTGCAATGATGTACATGTCAATGTCTTTATTTTTTCTGAATATATATCGCAGCCCGGATGGATGAAACTAGATCCGGGGTCTTCAAACTCGTTCGATCTTTATTCTAAGTACAAGTCGATCCATGTGAGAAATGTTCTGAAGTCGAACATGGAAAGACATCGCTTGATTACCGGTCAATGAGGTAAACCGTTAACAAGCGCGAGAGGAATCACCGATAATGATAATGACCCTCAAGGTACTGCAATACAATTCACGTGGTGTGAATAAAGGACTTGGCGTCGAACACCACGCAAAATCTTTCGGTCGAAGGTCATTGATGTATACCTGTCGCCGGAAGTGAGAAACTTGCCATTGAGGCATGCAAGCTTCAAAGTACTGAAGGGGTTGTTCCTAGATCAACTTCTTGGATAATGAGCTGATGTCGACAAGAAGCGATCCGTCAAAGGAGGGCCTTAATGAATCCCACATCAGTGACACGGAACGGAGCAAATGATTTTGATGGAGGTGAAAACGATCTGATGACATATGATTTAGGGTGGCGGTCATGAAAGGATGAAGGATAATGTATGGCAGTGGATGGGACACGGTTGACTTCTCTGAACGACTTCTCTTGAACATATGGCGACACTTATGTGATGGATCGGTAGCATTACCCCAAATATGGATGGTATGGCGAGACCATGGTGATGTGACCGGTGAATGAAACAACCCAACCCGACTGTGGTACGGAGGAAAAGTGTCATGTTCAAGAGCGACTTTCTACCATCAAAGTTTTCTTGAGTTTCTCCCAATTTTTCCCCAGTCATTGCTAACCAGTACCTCTTTATTTTTGTCAAGCTTGAGAAGGATAACATATGCTTGTTCTATAACTTGCCCTTCGGGCAAGCCCATCGCTATGTTTTAACGAGCCTAGCGATAGTGAAACTCGTTCTCGTTTAAAGACAAGTTTGTCGCTATTTAATGCTTTTAACGAGTCTAACGACAAAGATAACTCGGTCCTTTTCATTTTTAGAGAGTCTGAAAAGGTACGTAAAGTCAACTCCGAAAGTCCTTTTTCGTCATCTAATCCCTTAAGTCCGAAAAAGTATAAAACAATACAGAAGGGATGAGTTTTCGATAGTTTTAACGAGCCGAACAAAACAAGCGCTCGATCTTTTTGTGCAATAATCCCTCAGGTCCAAAAAGATTAAAATCTAGAGGAGGGATAGCACTTCCGGTCGCTTTAACGAGCTGGAAGGCCGAAACTCGACAATCTTTTCATATTTCACGAGTCAGATGAAAAGAGCTTAAAGAAGACTCGTCTTTTGAGGAACAAGTGATAAAACGGGTTAGCAGCTGATTCCAGGTAAGGGTTGGAATTTTCCAAGCACGGCAGTGTCACAAGGATGGCTAGTGAAATCACTCTTCGCAGCTGTTCCTCAAAATGGGTAAACAATCATATGGAGGTGAATGATCGGCCAATGGAAAAGTGGAGGTGACGGTGCAAACACGAACAAGGCTTTAATGGCTGATAATTTACGTTCGCAGTGGTTATTTACCGGGTAGTTCATTTTTTAACGAGCTTAAATGCGGATTGAAACACTTGCTCGATCTTATGTTTATTTTTTAACGAGCATGAACTATACGATAAAACTGCTCGGATCTTGCGTTTATTTTTTAACGAGCATGAACTGTGTGCTAAAACTGCTCGATTAATCCAGTCATATGATAAGAATGTCTCATTGAAGATGCTAATTTTTATGGAGCTTAGATCTTACAAAGCTTTGCTCCGGATCCTTTCGTTATGCAAGTTCGGAAACGACTAATCCTACGAGTTTAAAGGGTTAGACCTACAGGTTTAAAGGGAGGACCTAAAAATTAAAAAAATAAATAACCGCCCCTTGCTTGCACTCCAAAAGGTTTGCATGCCCCCAGGTATAAAATATGATTTCAAGGTTACCCTTACTTTGTCCGCCAAAACATTTGTTTAAGCAGGAAAGGCCTACCTCTTTCAGGCTACCCAAAGATTGTTTCATTAATCTTTCAAACAAAACACTCCTTCGGCGATATCTACCGAGATAGACAAAGGTGAATGACCTTAGTGCCAAACACGTAACTTTGACAAAAGAATCTTATTCTAGAATAACCCCTCTTCCAAGACGGACGGGGTACAGACTAGTCATATTCTCCCGCGGAAACCTACCCTATACCCAAGGTTTTCCTGCCGAAGCAGACCAGGACGCATGCCCCCTGGGGTCCAGTCATATCCTCCCGGATTACTCGCACTCATCAGGAGGACGGACCGTGGGTTGAGACATTTCTTGCATGAAGAGACCATTTAGGGATGGTATATGACTATTTGCGATGCGTGATCCGGGAAATGAAAGCTGGTCCACGAGCTTGACCACTCTTCCTTCATGCGGAAAACACATTACTCTAAAGAGTGAGGAGACGATGGCTCCCATGCAATATATATAGTCTCGTCCAAGGAGTAGGTTATAATCCAAGGGTCCTTGAACGACCATCACGTTCATTTGAACGGTCTTCCCTTTTAATGTGATTGGCACATTGGGAAGAATCCCTAAAGGTCGACTGGTTCCTTTATCAAAGCCTGTCAGATTTCTCATTTCAGGCAAAAGCGCTGGCGAACCAAGCACTTTCCAAGCAATAGAGGAAAGGATACTCACAGATTCCCCCTCATCAATGGTGGTGCCAGCCATTACCATTCTGTATATTTGAACGATAATCCTAAATGGTATGCTTGCTGGCAAACGGGGTCTGCCTAGTTGGTTCCAGTCGAACGAGACAACTAGGTTGCTTGGTGGTGGGACCGAATAGATGGCCGGGTATGACTCTGACGAAGTTCCTTCCTGCGATAAAGGAATGGGCAAATTTCCCCCTTATTCGTCGGAGTCTGTGTTGATGAAGAGAATTTGGATGGTGTCGTCTTTATTCTCCTCTGTGATAGTATCATTCGAAGATAGAGCCTCTGAAGGCAAAACCGGGTCAACTGCCGCCTCAACCTTTTGACTTTCGTCAGGTATGGATTCAGACGGTTCATCCTCAATGATAGGTGCTTTGGCTGACCACCTGAGCAGGCCAGCCGGGTTCTCAATTGGTGAAGGACTTGGCAGGAGTTTTTGATATCCAAGAGGAAGTTGCGCTCGTAAAATCGGGCGATCTTCCAAAACTCTTTTAGCCTCGTCTAAGAAGGGACAACGGTGGATGGCATGGTCGCCTTCACACAGTTTGTAGGGAAATCTAGCTTTCCCTCTCTGTCCTGTGGCTTCACTTTCACTAGTTGACGGTGTGCTGTCAACATGGCTATCAGAGGTTGACGCCACCGAATTGTGCAAACGGGGAGACCAGTCCCTTAGTATCCGAGGGATGCAGGGACAATCTCTATGGAAGTGGTCTCCCTTGCATATGACACATGGCGATTTAGGCCTGGTCAGTGCAGTGTGTGGATTTTCACTAGACACCATTTGCTTGCCCCCAGTCGCTTTTGGCTCCTTCTTCTTCTTTTCTTTCTTCTTCTTCTCCTTCTTCTCCTTAGGAGCTTGGCTTTTGGCTTGGCCAGCTCCATCATGCGAAGAGGAGGGAGGAGAGGAAGAATTATAGGAAGTGGAAGGCTGGTGGGCAGCTCTGGACTGGTCTAACTGTTGATTCGACTGTTCAGGAATAGTGGTGTTTTGAATGACATTGGTTGAGAAGAGCCAGACCGGCAGGCCAATTGTCAGTCCTGGAAGCGACAATGTGGTTTTCTCGACTCTTTAAAATTGAAAAAGCAAGTTGTGTCTAAAGCGTCGTTAAAATTTATTTTAAACGGAACAATCACCCCTATTCCTGCGTTGATCTTTAGGTTGAGAAGATGGGGCGCACCAACATCTCCCCAAGAGGAGAAGGGACTAGGATTTCCACCAAGGGGAATTCCTTGGTTGGTGTGCTCCATTTTCTCAACCTAAATATCAACGCAGGAATAGGGGTGATTGTTCCGTTTAAAATAAATTTTAACGACGCTTTAGACACAACTTGTTTTTTCAATTTTAAAGAGTCGAGAAAAAGCTAAAGATGACTCTAGTCTCCTTCGATGTTTTAATGAGCCCGAAGTGACAAATGCTCGGATGGACTTTTTCTGTTATAGAGTCTGAAAAAGGCCAAAAGGAACTGCTCTGGAGTTCTAGGTAGAGGGTGTGCCAAACTTTTCGCAAAACCGCAGAATACTTTTTAAGGTACGGGCGGTCAATCTTCCTGAATGCTGTGTTCAGTGCATTGCGATCAGTAGGGCGGCCGACACGGCTTCCTAAGGATAAAGGTTTTATGCCTATAGGGGTCTCCCAATATATACTCGACAGTACGTGGGAGCACAATCCGTACTGGCGCTATCATCCCTCAGGAGGAATCACCCACCGTCAGCGAGATCGACAGTCACCAGGCTTTACGACGCCGGAACACGTCTCTAGCCTAGACCTCTATGTTGTGCGTTAAGTTACAAAGCGTTGTTAAGTTCATTCAATTTATTTTAGGTTGATCTTTTTAAAAGTTTGCCTTTTGAGGTTCACCACGAGATGTATGATATAATTCCTAAATGCAGTCTAAAGATGATAAGCAAGCTTTTCTATCTTTTCAACAATGAAAATCCTAGCTACAAAGGGAAAAGAAAGACACCATCTTTTCTCAAAGAGCAATCAGCACACTCTAATGCACTTTTCCTAAATCAAGCATGCAAACTATCAAGATGCAAATGCACAATGTAGGTGTTTGTTTTCCGCTTTCTTAATATTGATGCCTAAAAAGAAAGCTTTTTGTACAACTTTGAATTTGCTTTTAAATGACAAATACAAACAAGTTTACTTTTTCGAAATCAGAAAGGGTAGAAGAGATTACAACACTTAACGATTTTCGAAATGAATACTTGTTTTGACACTTAAAAGAGACAAACTCAAACCAAAAGCAAAAGTAAATGTATAACCAACTATAAACAGCCAATGAACTCTCTCCTAAGATCACAATCAACAGATCTGAATCAAGGGCTACAGGACGACTATTTCACTCTCACTATGGAAAACTGTAAATGATGCCACAAACACATAAAAACACTCACAGTATTTTTGTACAAAAGGAGGCGGAATTTAAGCAGAGAAAAGGAGTTATCAGACAGGTACCTATGCTGGTTACAGGCTGCAAAAAACAGAGATCAAAACAAGGCAAAACAGAGCAGAGAACCCCAGCTGCACAAGGCCCAACTGGATCAACGCACCCTCAACACAGAGGTTTTGACATTCAGCACAGGTAGCCTTCACGGGACCTGCGTTGAAATGCAGAACCTCTTCACAGGGTCTGCGCTGAAGGAGAAACGAGAGTTTCTCACTGGGTTCTGGGTCACAGTTTGCTATTTAATCTACAGTTTCAGGCCAAATAAAAGCAACAAGCAAGGTACAATCAAAGGGATGCTTTGAGGGAGGACTAAGATCTATCACAAAGGATCATCAAATCATTTGTGAGTCCATTGTTCAGATCATAGACAAATCCAGTGATTGGATCAAAGCAGCAGCTGTCTACTTTGCATCTGAGAATAGCAGATGCAGTTCGATTGTTGCTGTTGAGTCTATGAAACAAACAATGATAGAGACACAAATAAAATGACTAAATAGATTTCCCCAGCGGAGTCGCCAATTTGTTGTGGGGAAAAATGCCTATGCAGGACGATCCTATCCACCTAAGGTGTGACAGTGCCTTAGCAACAAACAGAGACAACTATTCTAGTATTCTTCTTTTATGAATTAAGAATGAAGAGAGATGGATGGACTAACCGATGTCTTCCATTTGTCCCTCGATCCGGTTTCTCTTCTCTTTGAGAGTTCCCAGCTACTTGCCTTCTCGCTCGCCCAGCTTCAACAGGTTCCTGCAAGATCACAAGAAGAGAACACTACACAAAGACATATATTCATATTCATAACTAGTTCAGGATTAGAAACAAACTAAACATACTAATGCAATCATACATCAAAGACACATCAACATATAGGAGAAACCAAGATAGCTTTATTGATGAATAACAAGGTTCAGGAAGAGATACAACCCAGAGGGCTCCAATCCAGCATCTCCTTCCCAGCAAATGAAATTCCTATCTTCACCTTCCTTCAAAGCATTAAGCACCCAATGATTCCAACCTCAAACCAACAGCAATTCTTTGCAATAACAAAATTCCAGCCTCCTAGATCTCATGGAGGAGAGATCCATATATAGATGTTTGGAGAGAGGATGAGTCAGCTTGAGATTTGACTAGTGTCCTCTCCCTCTGTCAGTTCTTGCTTCCACTTGGAGATTGAGAACCTCTTACTCATCACTAGTCGAATTCACTGAGGCAAGTGTCATTGAGGAAGATTCTGGAACCTTCCAGGGTCTTGACACCTTGTTGAATGAACTTGCCATTTGTCAATTCTCGCTCAACGCACCCTGGTAGTGCTTCTACCTGCGTTGCAGTGTAGGTAGCCAGTGCAGACTTTGCATTTCAGCGCAGACATCTAGTGGAGCCTCTGAATTGATCCTGAATTGACTTGTTTTTGAGCAGTTTCTGGTGGAGAACTTCTGTGAATTGCTGTGGTTTGTTAGCCTTGTTCCTCTAGGGGTAGGAACAACATGTTTAGGGACTTTGGATCCCTTAGATTATGGACATTTCATGCTTATAGCTGTAAGGCACAAAAATGTCTATAACAACATCCTTGGTGATTATTTTAACCCATACAGAGACTTCTTTAACTTGCATACCAGTTCTTTCTTACCCTTCACTGCAAAGCCTTCAGGTTGTTTCATGTAGATCTCCTCTTCTAGATCCCCGTGAAGAAATGTTGTCTTCACATCCATTTGTTCTACCTCAAAATCAAAAGCAGCAGCAACAGATAAAAGTAATGTAATAGAAGTTACCTTGGCAATGGGAGAAAAAATATCACCAAATCAATTCCCGGCACCTGGTAATAACCTTTTGCTACCAACCGAGCTTTGTATTTCTCCACTTTTCCTTTTGTATCTGTCTTCTTTTTGAACACCCATTTGCTGCCAATGGGTTTCCTTCCAATTGGCAACTCCACCAGATCCCAAGCCTCATTTTTGTGCAAAGATGCCATTTCATCAACCATGGCCTATTTCCAGAGTTTTCCATCCTCTGAATCCACTACTTCCTTCACAATTCTGGGATCATCGTCAGTAATAGATAAAGAAAAATTTGAACAGAAAGTAGATGGACTATACCTTTTAGGTTGGCTTCTTTCTCGAACTGATCTTCTCACAGCCGAAGTTTGTGGCTCTTCATCTTCTGATTCCTCCTCTGTTGTAGAGTCTGATTCTTCCTCCTTTAGCTCAAACTCTATCTTCTCAGATTCCTTTCGTTGGACTTCATGTTTAATAACATCTTTCACCTCTCTGAACACCACATCTCGGTTGTACATAACCTTCCTTGTTACTGGGTTCCAAAGCTTATAACCCTTTAAACCATCCTTATACCCAATAAAGATGCACTTTTCAGATTTACTATCCAACTTTGTTCTTTTCTCCTTTGGAACATGTACCTATGCATCACATCCAAATACCCTTAGATGTGAAAGAGAGGGTTTCTTACCAATACATACCTCTTGTGGAGTCTTATCTTCCAATGCTGATGAAGGTGACCTATTGACCAGGTAACATGCAGTATTCACTGCCTTTGCCCAAAATTCTTGTCCTAACCCGGCACCATTGAGCATGCTTCTTGCCCTTTCCATCAACGTCTTGTTCATTCTTTTTGCAACTCCATTTTGCTGAGGTGTATATGGAGTAGTCTTCTGTCGTGCTATACCACACTTCTTGTAGAATTCGTCAAATTCCTTACTGCAAAACTCTCCACCATTATCTGTCCTCAGCACTTTTATCTTCTTCTATGTCTGGTTTTCCACTAGAGCCTTAAACTCTTTAAACCTATCAAAGACTTCAGATTTTTTCTTAAGGAAATATATCCATGTATTCCTTGAGAAGTCATCTATAAATGAGACATAGTACACAGACTTACCCAGTGATGGAACCTTCACAGGTCCAAACACATCACTGTGCACAAGCTCTAGTATATGTTTCGCCCTCTTACCACCAGAGGGGAAACTCACCCGATTCTGCTTCCCGTATACACAATTTTCACAGAAATCAAAATCCAGAGAGCTATTACTCATACCTTTACCATGAAGTATTCGAAGGCCCTTCTCTCCAATATATCCAAGCCTTTGTTGCCACAGAATGGTCTTTTCTCCAGAGACCACTAGATTTTCTGCTCCACTTTCAGGAACCACGATACTGTTGCACCCATCAACAACAGTGCTACCTTGCAGCTTGTATAGAGTTCCAATCCGAACTCCCCGCATCAATACCAATGCTCCCCGAACCATCTTGCAGGTATCCTTCTCGAACACTATTTTTACACCTGCATCATCCAGCTTACTAACAGAAATCATATTTCTGGCTAATGCAGGAATATGCAGAACACCCGGAAGTGTTCTAACCCTTCCACCTTGCAGCTTCAATTTTACTTTTCCATGACCAATGATTCTAGCCTTCTTGTCATCCCCCAAGAAGACATCACCACCATCATATTTCTCATACTCACAGAACCACTCTCTAAGGGGATTGAAGTGAAAGGATGCACTTGAGTCAATCAACCATGCCTCTTGATCTACAAGTGTACTTGAAGAAGCCATGTACACATCCCCACCTTCATCTGAGGTGGTTTTCGCCTCTGCAGAAGGAGCCTCATCAGATCCATTTCCTTTGTCAGGAGCTTTAGATTTATAGTCCCTTTTGAAGTGGCCTTCCTTTTCGCATTTCCAGCACACCACCTTTCCAGGTTTTCTTGGAGATTTAGATCTCCCTCTAGATTTAGATCTCCCACTCGATGATTTATTTTTGTTTCTGTTCTAGGACCGTCCTCGTACCGACAAGGCATCACCATTTTGGCTCTCCATATTTTTCCGTCTCATCTCTTCCATCAGCAAGGCTGAGACTATTTCATCAAACTGCAAGGCAGTTGCATTGCTACCTATTGCAATAACCAGACTATCCCACAAATCTGGTAGAAGACACAACAGACTGATGCACTTATCTTCATTTGAAATTTTAATATCAATATATACTAATTGACTTACCACAGTATTAAATGCGTTCAGATGCTCTATCACTGAGTCTCCATCTTTCATCCTCAGGTTATATAGCTTTTTCCATAGGAATAGTTTATTCACCAGAGACTTAGATTGGTACAAAGTCCCTAACTTGTCCCATAAAGCCTTTGTTGTAGCTTCCCCTAATACATTTAGCAATACTGAATCTGAGACACACAATCGTATTGTGCTCTTTGCCTTCCGATCCAACTTCTTACATTCTTCATTGGACACTCCCGTTGGTTTAGTACTTGGATCTACCATGATCCGCTAATCTTTATCCACCAATAGATCCTCCATCTTGAGTTTCCACAACTAAAAAATCTAACCATTAAATTTCTCGATCTCTATCTTTCCACTACTCGCCATCTTTTTTCACCACCAGAATCAATCTCGCAGATCTCCCACTAAACAGGGTCTACCATAGGCCCGAGCAAAACTCCTCAGCAACAAAGGCATCCCCTTGAGCCAGATCTTCTCTGATACCAAATGTAGGTTTTAACCTTGTACAGAAATTACCTGCATACGAATTCTAAACACAGAAAAATAAACAATGCGAGAGCATAACACATAAAACACATATACACAAAGATTTTCCCATTGGATCCCAAAACCAACTTGATTTTTCATTATGTTCCTTTCAATGTTATAATACATATTTATACATGCTGAAACATCCAATACCATGGATAGAAAACCATCGCGTCCAAAAAACATGTGCAAAAATCATGCACAAAACTATAGGTGGGTTCGCCCAACCTAACATAGGGTCCAAAACCAAAATAAAGTGGGGTTACGAGTGCCCCTCAAACCCCCTGTTAACTACGTGGAAAGAATATAACATAACCCAACAGAGTTTAATGCAGTCATCCTCCAGAGTCTTTCAGATTTGCAGAAGCATGGAAAACTAGGAATTAGTCATGGGGATAGACAGGAAGAAAGGACTAGTGATGCAAATGGAAACATGTCTCGAAAAAGGAATAAGTTGGATAGGGATGATATAGTAAAGAGTGGAAGATCCTTGGATATACCTAAGAGGAGGGATAACATTCATGGATTTTATTTTAGCTCTAGTTCTGAGAGACATCATCGCCATCACTGCCAACATCCTTATAAAAGGAGTGAGAGGGGGTACTTGCCATAGGAGTTTAAGAAAGCGAATCCTCCTGCTTTTAATGGGAAATGAAGACATTAGAAGATGCAGAAGCATGGCTATTTGGGATGAAGAAATTCTTTAGGTTGGATGATTACTCAGAGAACATGAAAGCCAATATAACTACCTTCAATCTCAAGGGAAAAGTGGATATTTGGTGGAAAAATGTTAAGCATGACAAAGGAATCAAGAAGAGAAGTTGACATGGGATGAGTTTGAAAGACTCTTCAAGAAGAAGTACCTATCTGAGATATACTATGATGGAAAGGTCAAGGAATTCTATGAGCCTAGGATGGGTTCCATGAAAGACAAAGAGTATGAAACCATATTTATAGAGTTGTTGAAATATGTGCCTTATCTCAAGGATGAGAAAGCAAAGATACAAAGGTTCATCAACAAACTTCCATTATCAGTCAAGGATTGAATCGAGTTTAATTAGCCTCGATCTTTGGCAGAATCCATCAGGAAGTTGAAGCATTGTCATGAGTAGTCAAAGCTCAAGCCTGAGTTCAAGCATGACTGGAAAGGTAATGAGAAGACTGAAAAAAAATGGCCTAAGAAGAAAGGAATATCTTAGGATGCAGGTGATAAGGAAAATGTGTTATCTCATAAGAAGTTCAATGCAGTTGAGAAAGGACACGGGTCTCAGTGTAGGGAGCAACAAAATAAAAGCAATGGCAGAGAACCATTGTGGAGTTGAACCTGCGGTGGAGATCATCATAGGAAGGGTTACCCTTTATATCAAAGTGGCACAACGTAAGCATGGTAAGCCTTAGGCCTACAATTATTAGGAGGCGTAGAAAGTTGGGGAAGTAGGTCAAAGCATTCCTTGGATCTATTCAACAGATGATAATAGGCAAGCATATCATCAGGCATCCATTATTGAGATGGAAGGTGGAACTAGAGGGAGAGTTACAGTTAGAGCCTCAATGCATCCTGCAGCAGAATAATCTCATGCTCCAGGATTGAGTAATAGAGCAAGTTAAAGTGCATGGAAGCACTTTGGGGCCGAGGAAGCTACATGGAAGATGGTTGATCAGATGCAGGCATAATAGTTGGTTTCCAGTCATAGTTTAATTCGTTAAGGGAATTGGAATCCCTTGGGAGATGATACGTGTAGGTTTTCAGTTGTAGGGCAACGTGTTGGGTATAGTAGGGCAACGTAACTGGTATATTGTTATATTTATCAATGCATTAGTAGTTGTGTGTTTATGGTAGTATGATGTAGGGAATTGCATGGAAAAGAGACTGCCATAGACCTTGAAGAAGGATTGGGATAAGTTTTCACTCATTAACCCTTGGAAGCATTAGGAACCATGGGGTTTGATTCATGGTGTCTGTTAAAGTTTTGTGCTTTCAGTGTTTTGTGATTTTTTGTGTGCTTGATTTGAAGTTTTTACTATGACTAGTGCATGGCCATGCCACTTTGTTTGTGGTTCATTTTATTTCTATTTTTTCCTTATCTTTTCTTTTGGTTCCTGCCTTTTATGCTTTGAGGGCCTTGGGAATTTGTTGGGGGGAAGAGGAAAGCTAATGAAGCTCGAGGAGAGATGAGTGAAACCCAACAGGCAATATAAGACCTGGATGAAGCCTGATGCATGAATAAAGGGTAGTTGAAGGTAAGAATATGACAACCAGTTGGATTGGTTGGGCCTGCTGGGATAAATGGACAATGGTAGGACGTTCATGAGAAAGGTAACAAGAAAGGTAAAGTAAATGGGCTTGAGGTAACAAATGCCTTGGCTAAGTTGGAGACTGTTTCTCTAAATATTGTGCATGCATTGCATGGATAAAGGAAGTTTTCTTAACCTTGACTTTATGAACACTGGTAATTGTGTTGTGATCATGATTATGCTAATGTGTATATATATGTGTGTGTGTGTGTGTGTGTGTGTGTGTGTGTGTGTGTATATGTATATGTATATGTATATGTATATGGATATACATATGCATATGCATATGGATATGCATATGCATGTATGTATGACAGGGTCGTCAGGGATCATTCTTGTGGAAGAATGATTACTTTATGCAGGTGAACGACATGAAAAGATTCCTAGTTTTATGAGGAATCAAGTGAGCAAGTAGCCATGAAAGGTCTATGAGTTTAGTATCACGTGGATATGATTTTGTTATTATGTGCTTATAACTATACTTATGTTTATATTATGGACATGCAAAATTGAAGGATACATCAATGGAATGAAAGAAGTGTGATTTGCAGCATGTTGGGACCAACATGGATAATTAGAAATACCACAAATCCTAGATTTGGATTGTGGATGCGTGCATTAAGGCATGGGAAAGACATTAGAGGATAGGTTTCTTGGTAGAGACGGTGTGGTCTCTGGATGTGCAGTATTATTATTGTGTACATGTGGTACTATATCATGTGTATTGTGTGGTCATTGTATTGTGACATGTGTATTCGTTGTGTTGTACTATGTGTACGTATATGTGTTGTGTTGTACATTGTGTATGTGTTGGAAGCACTGAGAGGGGGGGTGGGGTGAATCAATATCCTTTCAATTAGGATTATTATTAATCTTTCATAGCATTAGTTAATCTTAAATTATTATCAATGTTTGTATAATGATAGCAGTAAACAAAAGGAACACAAATACACACAGTTTTTAAGGTGGAAACCCCCTCCGGGACAAAAACCACCTGAATGCTTTTCTAATAATTCTTTAATCTTCAACTCCAATTGAAAAGAAAGCTCCAACTTCCTAGAATCTATAAAATAATTCTTCTCTAGCTCCCACTGGATGGACGCTCCAACGCCTGAGATTCTTCAGTAGACAACTGAACGGGTGCCCCAACACTCAATGAGCTAGAATTCACCCTAGCACCACCCTACCACCCTATAGAAGAATAAAAGAAGAATGGACTCCCGTACCAGGAAAAATGGTCCACTTTATAATGATACAAAATGATGTAGAAGAAGAAGACACACTAGACCATAACCCCAACTATGACACAACCACCTAATGATGATCCTAGACCTCCCGACACTGCCTCTTCAACTCTTGGTAGATAGACACTTGTACAACTTTTACAATGCTGCTTTTACAATGACTGTACAATGATACTTTTACAATGACTGTATGTAGTATTGCCTACTTGAAGACTTCATGTGGTGAACTTCTTGCTGATGTTCTGCACCTTGATTGTTTCTCTTGTCATGCTACCCTTTATCACTCTTCAAAATATTAGATTATGCATTGAGTCTTCTCTTGATGAATATATAATACATGCAAAAAGTCTTCAAGGAAATACCCATGACATGATAATAGCAAAACTTACCTCATCCTGCAGAGCATATGTCAGTGCTAAACAAAAACAACAAATTAGAATCAAAGAACCTAATGCAATTAAGAGATGAACATGCATACATAGAAGATACTTACTTGGAGCTTACCTCTGCTTCATCATTTTGCTGCACCTTGCTCTTTGCTGCCCTAGAAAGTCTGGTCCTTTGCACCTCTTGATAAGACTTGATCTAGTTTTTTCTTGCCTTCTAGGAGCACGATATTGAATCTGATGTATCTCTATGATTTCAGATCCCCAATATGTGATCTTTGGTCCTGTAGTATCCATCTGAGTCTTCTTTCCAATGCCACAGGTCTAACCTGATTTGGATTCTTCAAGACAAAGTTATGCCCAATCTCTCACAATGACCTAATTATGGACTAGTTCCGTAGAGAGAACTTGTATGGAGTGCCACGTGTCATTGTTTCCTCCTTCGTCTCTAAAATTGATATACAGAAAACTTTAGTCTGTGCACTATCCGTCACTTTTTACAGAATTCCAATCTGCTTCTCAGAGAGAGATTTATGATGATTTTCTGAAGGTCACCTCTTTGAGATGAAATTCGGGAGCCTGCAAAAACCCTAACTTCCATAGATCATATCTCTGAAAATATAGTGAACCAAGATCTTAAATTCAGTCAAGACGTTCATTAGGATTTCAGCTCAAATGGGTTTTAATTTCAACATCTAAGGCTTCTCATAAATAAAGTTATAGCGAAAATTCCACGATCACTACTTTTGGAGGATATATGAGATTTATTTTTATAGAGTTGAGAGGGGCTTCTATAGAGAATTTTGGAGGGATTTTAGAAGCTTAAAAAATTATTAATTATTGACTATTAAATGACTAAAATCAATGATAAATGCTATACAACCCCATGGGGTTTTAGCCCACTAATTGGGGTTACTAACTTCAATCTTGAATAACTTACAAACCGTGAGGAATTACGAGGAGAGCTATATACCGCTAGAAATATACTTTTGAGTAGAGTATTCCTATAATGGTTATGAGATGAGAAACCATGAATGATGAAGCCCAATGTGCCATGGAAGTTCAGGGTCATCCTTAGTGCTGCTTGGGTTGACATCAATGACAACCTTAGATCATCTTTAGATCAACAATATGTTTATGTGTTGTGAAGGGGATTGGTTCTCGGGATCCCTAGAGACTGTGGGTTGGGACAGGAGCTCTGGACCTTGTAACAACTTGGGTTCCCTTGAGGTTTTTTGTTGAGATAATGGTCCCTAGTTCCCTAGACAACTTGGGAAGAGACCAATCTTGAGTTGTTGATACTGATGGTGGAGGTAGTATAGTCTTTGCACACCCTTGTTGTTGATATTGAGGGTTGAGGCGGTACAGTCTCTAGATACCCTTGTTGTTGATATTGAGGGTAGAGGTGGTATAATCTTTGTACACCCTTGTTGCTGATATTGATGGGGGAGGCAATGTAGCCTTTGGATTCCCTTCTTGTTGATATTGAGGAAGGAGACGATGTATTCTTTGGATTCCCTTGTTCCTTTGGAGAAGAGAAGGAGTTGGGTGGTTGTCGGGTTTGGTAACTGATCTAATATGTTCACATGGTCAAAGAGAAGAGAAAGCATTGGATGCTTACCGGGTTTGGAAACCGATTAAGTGTGTGTATAGAAAGAATAAATAACAAATGCATAAGAAAATAACAGCTTGAAGATAGGTATCAATATTTTATTTCAATTTTTAATTTCAAAGTTATGAACATAATTTAGGATTATGATTTATGATGGTTGAGTTTGGAGCTAACCAGATGTAATATGTTTATACATTATTCCTTGATCAAGGATCTAATTTAACTTCTTGTGTCAGGAATCAAACATAATTGCAAGTGTCACCTATTTGGTGAGCTACCAATTAGGTGTGATTTGAATTTATTACAATTCCTTTGAGTCTAAAGGAAATTGTGTGCTTGGTATAGGAAAGCATGGAAATGCCTGAGTTTGGCTGATTGGAACTAATTGCAATAGAACTAGCAACAACAGAAAAAGGAATTGGAACATGCAACAATATGTTGGTAAAAAACTTCAGGAGCAGGGCCATTGTGGGACACCAATACCCAATCGTGTCAATTGATTTCCATAACCATGCTACGACAGTAAGATGGTTTTGAGGCAAGGATATGCCTTGGTTTTTGGACCTTCCGATGTAAGGAAACCTTGCCAAGGAATGGATTGCGCGAGGGACTAGGAAGTAGAGAAGGGGGTGTCTGGGAACTTGGAAGGTGAGTGACTGCACGAAAGGGGGTGACTAGATTTCCCAAGGGACTAGGAAGAAAATAAGGGAAGTATGGGGAATAAATTTGTTTGGATTGTTGATTAGAATCAAAAGCACATTGGAAGTGTGCCCAAAAACAATGAGTCAGTATTTGTTCACTGAGAGAACAAGTAGCGCAAGGATTATAGCATTGGACATTAGAGGCAAAATTTGATCTTAGCAGTGGATTTTGGACTTCCTGGGAAGGAGGTGAACCCCTTGTACTACTTTGGAGGGTGGATGTGTGAGCCTCTAGACTCTCTTGTTGTGGATGCATACGTCGTATCATTTTTACTTGTTGGTTAAAGCAAATGTGCATATTTATATATGTGTAAATATTGTATCGAGTTGCGTTTATAAATCTCCATAAACAGTATGTTTATTTACTGGTTGAAGAAAATTTGCATGAGTATATGTGTTTGTCATTGTAAATAGTGCATCGAGTTGGGTTTATAAAGCTCCATAAGCAGTATGTTTGTCATGTTTCCAACAACTGTCATTATAAATACTGCATTGATTTGTGTTTATAAAGCTCCATAAGCTGTATGTTTCGCTGGTCATAAGTGTCACAGAACACGAAGGACGATGTTCCCCCAAGGGGGATGGGTTTGTAACAACCTCGGGTTATATTTCCATGTAAAAAGGAAAAACTCAAAACAAGGTCACAGGGCACATATTCCAAGCTAAATGGAGGGGGAAAACATCACATTGGGGGTCACTTGTGGTTAACTAATGGCTATTGAAATTGGCATTGGCATTGGTGGAGGCAAAAGGTAATAAATGGCAATTAATTCAAGGAATAAAGGAGAAAAGGAAGATGAAGAGACAAGAATATGCATGCAAGGGAAATTCGAGAGAAAATAAAGGAAAATGAAAGAAAAAGGAAAAGGAAAGGAAGAGACATGAGATATCAAGGATAAGAAGGCACCTGAGAAACATTTGACAGTTTTTGCTCAACTTTTGATCAGTTTCAGAAATCAAACTCCAAGAGGAGAGGAATGACACAAGCAAGCAAAGGACAAGCAAAGGAAAGTAGGGGAGCATAAGAGGAATTTTGGACATTGACAAGTAAGGGTAGAAAATAGAGGTGGAATTGCAGGTAACAATGTACATGTGTGATTTAGATGTGGGGATTTGATGCATGGTGCATGCATTGGTTTATGGTTTATGTTTGTTTTCATTGGCATGGGATTTTCCTGAATTGATAGTGGTTTACAACCTTACCTTTTCCATTTCATGAATAGTCATGATGTCGTGGGTTCGTTGTTTTGGTTAAGCTTTGGATGACCGATAGATTTCGGATCCTAGTTGAGGTGGTCTTACGAAAATTCCTAAGGATCGAGGGTGGAGATGGGCTTTCTACTGGAACTCTTAATAGGTGGGTGGAGACAAGAAAATTCCTTTAGGTATGGTGAAGAAATTCTTAGGCATCCAAGCTTGTTTAGTTCTGGTGATTTCTAAACTAGTTTAGAAATCACTATGGTTGAGGGTTGAGGTGGTTTAGCCTCTTGAAGCCCTGGCTAGTTCTGTTTTGGTTTATCCCATGTGATCCCACATCCATGCTTGGAATATGGTATGGGGGTGATTGGGATGAAAGAAATATTTGGTTCAAGCCCAATATATGGTAAGGTGGTATATGGAAGTCCTTGACTTGGTTGGCTTTATGCATATGTTATTATGTGTTATTTCTTATTGAGATATTTGAGAATATGTATTTGTTATTGTGTCGATTTTATGATTGGTTTTTCATGGTTTCATTCTAGTTAAATGTTGGTTATAAGCATGGTATATTTATCATTATGTGATGTGCTCTTGTTATGGTTGTATTCCATGATTTGATAGGCTCTTGCTTATATATTTGAATGCATGAGCTAATATGTGTTTGATGTAGCTAGCAAGATAGGGTAGTAAGCCTTTTGGATGATTATCTAATGAATTTAATGATTTATTGTACAAGTACGCATTTATGGCCTGTAAGTGTTATGTTTAGCAAGTGTTTGTAGAAATGATCATCATTTGTTTGTTAAGATTGAGCAGGGAGAGAGCCAAGAATAGTGAATGAAGACTTCTATAGATGATTAAGGTAACTCTGGAAAGTTTTGAGTAATTCTAGGTAGCTAGTTTGTATCTAGCCTTGAAAATATGAAATTGGGTTGCTAGTCACACCATCTAAACTGAGAGATATCGGTTGTAACCGCATGGAGGAAATCATGTGTGTGCGGTTGGATCTTTCCAATCGAATGCATAAGTTGGCATGCGTACAACTAGGATGTAGGGTTAAGAAAAAGAAAGTTCTAGCCCGGGATAAGAACATCAACAAATGTTGTTTAGTATCTGGGTGATGTGGTGTCCTTGGGAGGTTGCAGTATGCTTTCGGTTAATAGACCCCACTACCATAACTGGAACGTAGATGTTGGGTCATGTCATAGTAACTTCTAGCTCATGTTTACCTTGGAGAGCTTGTAAAAGCTGGTAAATGTGGGGTGGGGTGTTACATCCTCCTAAAGCTAGCTAATAACATAGTAGTGGGGATCAACATTGTTTATAGGTGTGGACATGAACAAGAGTATTTTTGTAATTTTTGTGATTAAAAAACTTGTTTATGATTGTAAGTGTGTATGAATCGTGCAGAAAGTTTGTTATTGTGCAGAGTGTGGAGGTTCACACAATGAAAGCTTGAAAGCTTCCTCTGCACAATGGACTTCCTATTTACACAAAGATAACCATAAACAAAGCTTTCACTATGAGAAAAATCACTATTCTCTGCACTTCCGCATTCGGTCTCCAAGAAGTGAGAGTTTCGTGCGGATAGATTTCATTGTGTAGAGAGCTTTAGTAACCATTAGCGTGTTGATATTGTCAACAATTCTATTGTGACGATATTGCCAAAATTTCATAGAAATAAAACAAATGTACAAATTTTATGCGACATTTTTTTCAGTTAGTTCTCTCACATTGAGAGCAAGAAAGTAGTTGCTAGTGAAGTTATCTTGTGTTGTTTGATTTTGAACTCTTTTCCATTGAAAACTTTTGTACATTTAATCATGCGGGACAAGAGTTGAATGTGCAGAGGATACCATATGTGTGTGAGAACGGGGATACAAAGGAAACTTTATTCTACAAACACAAAATTAATTTAAACAGCAACAAACAGTCTAATAAACATTAAATAAGAAACATTACTATTTCCTTTTAAATAAGGAACGTTAGTTTACTACAATAAGAACTTTAATAAACATTAAATAAGAAGCATCACTATTTCATTTTAAATAACATAGAAACTATTAATCATCAATAAGTTTCAATTTCTTAAAACTTACTTGCATTCAATCAATACGATGAATAATTGACCAAACTGTTCGTTTTGTCGATTATAATGTTATGTGCTGAGAATATGGGCATATGGTATCACCATTAACAAAAGTTGAACAAAGTATTCCTTTTGTCGTCAAACAAAATTTTTGGTGCATTCACACTGCATCATTTTGTAACAACCTTGGGTTAAAAGTTGTTGCAATAAAGTTAATAAAGGCAAAATAAGACTAAGGTCATAGGACATGTATTCCAAGCTGAATGTTGGGCAAAACATCCTAGCACGTGTCACTTTCAGTTTATTATGGTTGAGGAAATTGGCAAAGGCAAAAAGGCATTAATTGACATTTTATTTATGAAAATAAAAGAAAATAAAGGAAAATAGGAGAAAATGGAGATGTAGGGTCACAAATTTTCATGAGGGGAAATTGAAGGAAAATGAAGAAAATAGAGACCTCAATGATAAAAAGGCTTATGAGTATCAGTTCACAACCTTTTTGTCGGTTTGAATTTGGAATCAATTTTAGAGAGAGAAGAGCACAAAGAGGAGAAAGTAAGCAAGTAAAGGAAGGAAAAGGAAGGACAAAGGAAGCAAGGGACAAGCAAGGAAAAGTTGGATCAAGCAGCTTCAGCAAGAATACTTGCAGGTAATAAGTTGCATGTGTGATTTCCTAGCTAGTTTGTGAATGAATGGTACATGCATGCGTGTATTTACTTCTCTTGCTGTCATTGGCATGGCTTTTGACAGGTGTGATAGTGGTTTCAACTTTTCCTTTCCATTTACAGATAGCCATGGTGTGATGGGGTTCTTTTATTTGGTTGAGCTTTGGATTGTCAGGGAACCAGTTGAGGTGGTCTCAAGAACATTCCCATAGGGCCTAGGAATCCCTTGACCAGTTTTGGTGGGATTGCGGTAAAGCATGAGGGTGGACATAGGAAAATTCCTCAAGGTATTGGTGAAGAAATTATGAGGCATCCAAGCTTGTTTTAGGCCTAGTAATCCCTTGACTAATTTTGTTGGGATTGCGGTAAAGCCTAAGGGTGGAGGTGGTTTAATATTTGGGAAGCGCTGGTTGTTTATGCATCAGTTTGCTTATGTGATCTCTTAAACGGTTTTGGCAAGATCACAAGAGCATGAGGTGGAGGTGGTTTAATCTCGGGTGGTACGTGGAAGTCCATGACTTGGTTGAATTTTGTATATGTTAATAAGAGTTATTTTCTTATTGTATTTCATGAGTACTTGTGCTTATTATTATGTGTCTTTATGGTTGTTCTAAGATGGTTGTTATTTTAATTATATAACGGTTATAAGCATGGTTCCATAACAAGTTCTAGCTATGGCTTTTCATATGCCTTGATTAGTTGATTAATGGTTAATGAATGCATGAGATAATAAATGTTATTGCAACTATTATGAGATGGAATTAGACCTTCTTGATGATTCTCTGATAAGTATTAGACCCCTATGTTCAAATATGCATTCATGACCTGTAGATTACATGTTCTCAATATGTTTAATGCAATGACTATCATGGTTAGGTCAATTCTTTGATCAAGTTTTGTATGAATGGCTTTGTCCTGATGTTATCTATCATTATGGAAAGTCTCACTAATTTCTGGGTAGTGGTCTGGAGGTTGGCCCAAAATTTAGGCTCAAAATCTAGGAGCGCACCCTCTAAACTGAAGAATTTAGGTCACAACCGCTACCTGGTAGGCTTATGTATATGGTTGGAGACCATCAACCACATGAAGGCCTTGTCATGCATGTTGTTGGGAGCCTAGGTTACTAAAAATCATTCCAGCTTGGGGTTTGGGCACTAGGAGTAGTTGTTTAGCTCCTTGGTGTCCTGCAGCTCCTAAGGAATGTCAGTAAAGTTTCAATTTGTTGACTCCACTTCCTTAACTGTACTTAGGAGGTTGATTCATGTCATAGTAGCCCTCGGATAATGTTTACCTCGATAGGCCAGTGAAAGTGGGTAAATGTGGGAGGGGTGGTTACAAGGTGGTAATAGAGCATGGTTCAAATACTTGGACTAGATATGGTTATGGTTAGCCCATTTGGCCCATCCAGCTAAATGTATATGGTTATGCATGCATAGTAGGTCGAACATGCATCGTGGTGGTCATTATGTAGTTATGTCATCATGATGCTGTTGGTATGTTATGATGATGATATGTTGGTCGAGATGAAGAAGGAGATGGAGATCATCAAAGCGATGTTATGACACTAGACCTCAAGGTAAGAGCATATTGTCATACATGTTTGTATGTTTGGAATGCAGGTATGATGGTTAATGGTTGTTATATGCATCATGGTTATATTCTTGCCTATCATTTTATCGTTGTTATGGTTACATGCATGATAGATGCTAGTTGATTAGTTCAGTCATATGCACATGCACCAAATAGTCATGAATGCTAGTAACTTGTTGTTATATGCATTACAATCATATGCATGATTATTATGGTAATTGCGACTAAGGTATTGATGTTATTATGTATCGTGCTAATCTGGATTGGATTGTGCATATGGTTATGGTTATGATATTTAGGTATGAGTCAATATACTTGTGATATTGTGTCGTACTAATCTAAACTGGCTTGTGCATATGTGATAGCCTCCCCTCATACATTGAGGTATGAGTTTGATTATGTTGTTTGCTTGGTTTAGCTAACATGGTATGTTTATAGGTTGTTTGAATGTTTGATTAATTGCATCATATGAATATGTGTCTTTAAGATTTCATAAAAAATGATCTTGTTTTAACACGGTTGTACTAACACAATATGTGTTGAGACAACTGATATGTACTTGAGTGCAAGTGGGTGCTAGTTGTAGCATTATTACTAATGACTATGATTTAGTTGAAATTTATGATATGGATGTTAGTTTTGTTAAAGGTTGATTTCAACTTAATAGACACATTGTCTTGATCCTTGGAACATGTGACTGACATGTGTGAACAGTTGCAGGGCAACATGCTTGGAATTAATGTGACAAGGTAACAATTTATTTGTTTACACAACTAACAACTGGGTGATGTGATAACACATAATAAAACTCAATTGTAGCAAGGAAAAAGGTAGAACAATTGGTTTCCAGTTATGGCTAGTTCGTCAAGGAATTGGAATCCCTTGAGAGATGATATATGTACGCGTTTAGTTACAAGGTAACGTGCTTGACACAACAAGCTGACGTAACCAGTATATTGTTAATATTATTTATGCATTGGAAATTATGTGTTTATGGCAGTATGATGTAGGGGATTGCATGGCAAAAGAGACTGCCATGAAATCTTGAAGAAGGCTCAAGTTTAGCTTTCCCTTGGAAGCACCGGGGACCCATGGGGTTAAGTCATGGTGTTTGTTGCTAGTTTTGTGCTTTCAGATATTTGTGATTTGTTTGCACTTGATTTGAAATTTTGTTTATGTCTAGTGCATGGCCATGCCACTTTGTTTGTGGTGTCATATTCTTATGGGTTTTCATGGTTTTCTTCTAGTTTTTTTCGTGTTCTTGCATTTTATGTTTTAATGGTATTGGGAATTGGTTGGGAAAGAGGAAATTTAATGGAGCTCGGGGAGAGTTGAATGAAACCCAACAGGTAATGTAAGACTCGGATGAAGCCCGATGCATGAGTATAGGGCAGCTGGAGGCAAGAATATGACAACCAGTTGGATTGGTTGGGTCCATTGGTGTAAATGGATGGTGGAAGGATAGTCATGAGAACGATAACAAGAAAGGTAAATTAAATCGATTTGAGGCATCAAATGTCTTGACTATGTTGGGAATTGTTGTTCTCAATGTTGTGCATGATGTGCATGAATAAAGGGAGTTATCTTAACCTTGACCTTATGATATCTGGTAATTTTATTGTAATTATGGTTATGTTGATGTCTATATATGTATATACGTATATCATTGTCTGACAGGGTGATCAGGGATCATAATTGTTTATGCTAATATTCATACGTATTTATGTATGTATGTATGCCATTGTCTGATGGGGTCGTTAGGGATCATTCTTGTGGAGGAATGATTGCTTATGTAAGTAAATGGTGGGAAGAGGTTCTTGGTATCAAGTGGAAGAGTAGCCCTGATAGGTTTATAAGGTTAGTATCGTATGGATATGATTTGATAGTATGTGCTTATATTATGTCTATATTTATGTTATGGACATGTAATGCTGAAGGATACATCAATGGATTCAATGAAAGTAGTGTGCTCTACAACATGTTGGGACGAACATGGATAGTGGAAATTCACTAGAAGCAAGGTTGCTTGGTAGAGACAGTGTGGTCTTCAGATGTGTAGTATAGCTGCTGTGTACATATGGTTTTGTTTACATGTGGTGTTGTGTGCATGTTGTACATGTGGTGTTGTGCACATGTTGCACATGTGGTGTTGTGTGCATGTGTTACTATGTACACATTGTGCAGGTGGTGTTGTGTACACGTCGTGCAGGTGGTATTGTGTACATGTGGTGTTGTGTACACATTGTGCAGGTGGTGCTATGTACATGTGGTGTTATGTACATGTTGTGCAAGTAGTGTTGTGTACACGTTGTGTAAGTGGTGTTGTGTACATGTGATACTGTGCACATGTTATACACATTGTGTTGTGTATATGTGGTGTTGTGTTATGGGCATCGTGTAGTCATTGTGTCGTGACATGTGTATTCATTGTATTGTACGGTGTGTAAGTATATGTATTGTATTGTACACTTGGTGTAGGTGGATGTGTTGTGTTGCACATTAGGTGTAGGTGTATGTGTGTGTTGTACACATGGTGTAGGTGTATGTGTGGTGTTATATACCAGGTGTAGGTGTATGTGTCGTGTTGTACACATGGTGTAGGTGTATGTGTGGTGTTGTACACATGGTGTAGTTGTATGTGTGGTGTTATATACCGAGTGTAGGTGTATGTGTTGTGTTGTACACTGTGTATGTGTATGTGTTGTACAATGTGATGGGACAGGAAGGTATGGGACTGCCTGGGCCCTTCTTGTTGATATTGAGGGTTGAGGGGGTTTAATCTCTGGATGCCCTTGTTGCTAATTTTGAGGAAGGAGGAGGTTTAGTATTTGGATGCCCTTGTTGTTGATATTGAGTATTGAAGCGGTTTAGTCTCTAGATGCCCTTGTTGTTGATATTGAGTATTGAAGCGGTTTAGTCTCTATATGCCCTTGTTGTTGATATTGAGTGTTGAGGCAGTTTAGTCTCTGGATGCTCTTGTTGTTGATATTGAGGGTTGAGGCAGTTTAGTCTGGATGCCCTTGTTGTTGATATTGAGGGTTGAGGCAATTTAGTCTTTGGATGTGCTTATTGTTGATATTGAGGGTTGAGGCGGTTTAGTCTATGGATGCCCTTGTTGTTGATATTGACGGAGGAAGCGGTTTAGTCTCTAAATTCTCTTGATTGCTTGAAGAGAAGAGAAGACATTGGGTGCTTACCAAGTTTGGCAAACCAAACTAATGTGTATACATGGTCAAAGAGAAGAGAAGGCACTGGGTGCTTGGCGGGTTTGGAAACCAATTCAATGTGTGTATGGATAGGAAAAAGGACAAAGGTAGAAGAAAAAGAACCATTTGAAAGGTAACTATCAATATTTTATTTTACTTTTTTATTACGCATGTGATCTATGATTCTGATTTTTTGATGGTTGCATGTGATCTACGATTATGATTTATGATGGTTGAGTTTGAGCTAACAAGATATGATATGTTTATACATGTTGATTTGATCAAATAGCTAGTTTGACTTGTTGTGATAGGAAGTAAACAAAATTGCAAGTGTGCCTTGTTAACATGCCACCAATGAGTAGCAGTAGAAAAAGGAATTGGAATAGGAAAAAATACGTTGGTAAAGCATTCAAGAGTAGGGCCATTGTGGGACACTAGTACCCAATAGTGTTCAATGATTTCTATGAGCATGATATGACAAGTATGATGGTTTTGAGGTAGGGATATGCCTTGGTTTTAGGACCTTCCGATGCAAGGAAACCTTGCCAAGGGATAGACTGCCTAGGAAGGGGATGTTAGGGAACTTGGAAGGTGAGTTAATACATGGAAGGGGATGGCCAGATTGCTTGAGGGACTGTGTAGCAGAGAAAGGAAGGTCGGGGAATACATTGGTTTTGGTCATTAACATTACCATATGGAATCAAAGGCACATTGGGAGTGTGCCCTGGAACAATGAGATGGTAACTTTTCATTGAGGGAACATGTAGCGCAAGGATTGTAGCACTGGACATTGGATGTAGGTTTGACTTTGGTAGTGGATTATGGACTTCCTCGGAAGGAGGTTGATGAGGGATCAGTATTTTAGCTAAAAAATGAAAGTGCTCAGAATTGTTCAGACTTGAATGAATGGATAGATTTCGTCTATAGGATTCCAACGCCATGAACGGTTCAAAAAACCAACATCATATGCAAAAGTTAGAGCTTCTGAAAGTTTGGTAAAAACAAAGCCCCCCGGGGCCAGCCCCCTCTCCATGTGACCTCAACCACATGACCGAGGGCTAGAACGGAAGCAAGATTAGTGCCACAATCAGGATTATCATTTAATTAATCCATAATTAAGTTAGTAGAATTTATGGCGGAGCCACTAAATCAGGAACCGCCACCAACTTGGCGGACTTAATTGGAGTCTCTCCAGATTTAGCAGATGTTTTCTAGGAAAAACTATTTGAGCCATAACTTACTCAATTCTCAGCCAAATTTCATAAATGAATAGTCTTTTTTGGCTAATTGGCATGCTAGGAACTCATTGGAGTAGGTTGTAGAGGTATAATAGGTCATCTACATGTGTTTTTGGCCACTTGAATATTTTTGAAGCCTAGGGCCACCAGGTGTTGGAGGCCATTCCTAGAGCATCTGGTAACCAAATTGAGTAAAAAATAGTCATTTCTAATAGATTTGAATGTTTTAAACTCACTGGAATAGATTACAAGAGCATTGGATGCATGTAACAACAATTTGAGCACTATTGAAGCTAATACAAAGGCCCTCACTATGAAGCTGGAACAAGGAGATGTAGCCCAGGAGGGGCGAACTCCTTCAACAAAAATTTGTGTATTGAGCTCTGTTATTTGTGATTGCTATGTTTTTATATGCTTCTATTCAACCATTTAAATTCATGCTTTTAAGTTCATGCAAAACACTAAGTTATATGAATTGACAATCACATGCTCATGGATAAACTCTTTATGGATAAGCAAACCAAAATAAAGAAAATTTTATATCTGGAAATGATAATAGCACAACATTAACTAGCAATCAATTACAGATCAAGTTGGTATCATAGCACAAGGTTTCTTGCTTGATTTTCTTGAAGGGTTTAATAGTTGCAATTGTTGTTATCATTACAAGGTTGAAGTTGCAGAGAGGAGAAGGGAATCAACGGATAGCTAGTCCTGAGATTAGGACAAGAAGGAAGAAGGCTGAGAAAGCATCATCCTAAACCAAAGGACCACTCAAGGCAGCGCCTAAATCACCTCAAGTTCCATCTCCATCAGTTGAGATAGAAGAGGCACATATTGCACAAGAGGCTGAAGTGATTGAAGAGGTACAATCAATACAAATTTATGAGCTTGAATCCATAGCCATTATGTCTAGAGAAAGAGAGCATGAAGGTCCCTCTTCAGGAGAGGAAGAATTCAAGAAATCTTTCTACACTTTGCCTGAGATGGTTAAAGTCCTTTATGAAGAGAGAAACACCAGAATGGTTGGAGAGAGTTCTAAACCTCCACATGGAGAAGGAATCTTAGAGGACAAAAAAGATGAGAAGAAGGATTCCAAAGGGAATGGTTGAAAGCCACCTCCATCTCCACCATCCTCATCATCTTCACCATCTCACACAACATCATCTTCCACTACCACCACTGCCCATTCTCATTCCAAAACCCTAAAAGGAAAAATCCATTATTGAAATTGGACATAAAATTCGAACTTCCCATGTACAATGGAGAAGTGAATGCAGAAAAGTTAGACAATTGGATTCAATAGTTGGAGGTATACTGCAAAAGTTAGAACCTTCAAGAAGATGACATAAATATCCAGTTGGCTTCATTGAGGCTAGAAGGAGCTGCACTAGTTTGGTGGGAAGCAAGGACTCAAGAGGAAATGTGAATCCATGGTAAGATATCCATTTCTTGGGTTGAATTTGTTTTTGCAATTAAAATACAGTTTTATCCTTTAGCCTATATGCAAAAAGCCATCATGATTTGGCAAAACTTTCGGCAGCTTACAGGTCAAACAGTTCAAGATTATACACAAGACTTTAGGAAAAAGTCTTTGTTATTAGGAGTAAACTTGAATTCACAAGACACACTCTTGAAATATATTGGAGGTTTACATTCCTATTTGCAGCATACTATCCTTATGTTTAACCCAAGCAACTTAGATGAAGTATGTGTGCAAGCCATGCATCTTGAGGCAAGGGGAAAACAAAACATAGAGGAGAAAGGTGAAACTGAGGGTAAGGGAAAATAGAAGGGAAAAAAGAATGAAAGTATAAAAAAAGAGAAGGAAAAACTCACATGCAAAAATTGTTCAAAGACTAGCCATGATGAAGACCATTGTGGGCAACTTCATCCAAAATTAAAACTAGATAGATTGAAAGCCAAAGAGAAGGGAAACATTGTTGCTATAGATGAAAAAGACTGAGGGTTAGATTCAGGAGATGAGACAAAAATTACAGCAATGGGTTTGAAAGGTCAACATGTTGAAAGTACTAGTTCCTCAAATAGTCACAACAACACTCCAAATGAAGACAAAAGGGAAGAGTTGTTCACTGTCAGAGTAATCTCAAATCATACCAATATTGATGCACTCTTTGATAGTGGATCACAAGCAAACCTGATTTCAAAAGACTTAGTTAAAAAGCTTAAACTTGAAACTATACCACATCATAAACCATACCCTTTGGGTTGGATAGTTAAGGATGTCAATTTACAGGTTTTAAGGAAATGCATTTTTATATTTTCTATTACTGCAAACTTTGTTGATGAAGTTGAGTTAGATGTGGTTCCACTTGACATTTCTGGAATTATCTTGGGAAGTCCATATTTGTATGACAGGAAAGCGGTGTTTCATTTCTATGAGCACACACATAATTTGCTTAAAGATGGGGTGAAGTATATTGTGAGAATTCATCACGAGAAACTGAACATTTCTTTAGTTAATGCAGGGCAAATGAAGAGGCTAGTGAATGAAAGTCAGAACTTGACATTGTTGATTATAAAAAAAAGAGATGTTTTGAATCATACTTTTCATAAAGATGCTTATATTTGTAATGAGTTGTTTCAGATGATAACATGTTGCCTTTGAAAGAAGGTGAAAAACATTTGCAACAACTAACATTAGTGTTGAAAACAAGGTGTTGGTGCAAGAAGTTGCAAAGTTCGAAGAGAAGAGGACAAAGTAGCTTGGAAAAGAAGGCATGAGTTTCACAAATGTTCATTGTTGGTTTCCAAAAGGCACATTACAATGGCGAAGAAGCTTGGGCAAGAGTCGACTCAAGTACAAGGCAAAAGCAGCTAAAAATCGCCATAGAGACAAAGTGCAAGGTGAGAAAGATTCCAAGTTTCCTTTGATTGTTGACCAAAGTAGGAACAAGATGTTTTCTGCAAAATTAGATTGCTGCTCTGCAAATTCGGAAATATTGCAGCATGACGGTGTCAAAGACAACAATAGATGGTCGTCGGAATCAAGGAAAAATTTGACTTTTTATGAAAAGCTCCAAATGATGAAATTAGGAAAATTTCAAAGGATAAAGACTAGAAGGATGAGGGGATAGTCCCCTCATCAACATAATCAGTGATCAAGAAATCTTTTGGGATCCAAAAGGCTTCTAGTGGGGAGGAATGACCAGGGATCAGTATTTTAGCTAAAAAATGAAAGTGTTTAGAATTGCTTCAGACTCGAATGAATGGATATAGTTCATCTCTAGGATTCCAATGCCGTGAATGGTTCGAAAAACTGACATCGGATGCAAAAGTTAGAGCTTCTGAAGTTTGGTAAAAACAAAGCCCCCCGGGGCCAACCCCCTCTCCATGTGACCTCAACTACATGACCGAGGGCCAGAACGGAAGCGGGATTAGCGCCATAATCAGGATTAGCATTTAATTAATCTGTAATTAAGTTGGCAGAATTTATGGTGGAGCCACTAAATTTGGAATGCCCCAAACTTAGCGGACTTCACTAGAGTCTCTACAGATTTAGCGGAGGTTTTCTAGGAAAAACTGTTTGAGCCATAACTTACTCAATTATCAGCCAAATTTCAAAAATTAATTGTAATTTTTGGCTAATTGGCATGCTAGGAACTCACTGGAGTAGGTTGAAGAGGCATAAGAGGTCATCTACAGGTGTTTTTGGCCACTTGAAGATTTTTGAAGCCTAGGGCCACCAGGTGTTGGAGGCCATTCCCAGAGCAGTTGGTAACCAAATTGAGTAAAAAAAATAGTCATTTATGATAGATTTGAATGTTTTAAACTCATTGGAATAGGTTGCAAGAGCATTGGATGTATGTAACAACAATTTGAGCACTATTGAAGCTAATACAAAGGCCCACACTATGAAGCTGGACCAAGGAGATGTAGCCCAGGAGGGGTGAACTCCTTCAACAAAATTTTTTGTATTGAGCTCTGTTATTTGTGCTTGCTGTGATTTTATATGCTGTTGTTCAACCATTTAAATTCATGCTTTTAAGTTCATGCAAAACACTAAATTTCACTAAGTTAGATGAATTGACAATCACATGCTTATGGATAAACTCTCTATGTATAAGCAAACCAAAGCAAAGAAAATTTTATATTTGGAAATGATACTAGCATAGCATTAACTAGCAATCAATTATAGATCAGAGGTGAATCCTGGTATTACTTTGAGGGTGAAGGTGCGAGCCTATGGATTCCCTTGTTGCGGATGCAGACATCGTATCCTTTTATTTATTAGTTAGAACAAATGTGCATATGTATGTATGTTTATATTATTGTGAATATTGTATCGAGCTATATTTATAAAGCTCCATAGAAATATGGTTATTTGATAGTTGAAGAAAATGTGCATTAGTACATGTGGTTGTTATTGTAAATACTGTAATGATCTATGTTATAAAGCTCGAGTAAATGGTATGATTGTCATATTTTCAGAAGTGATCATTGTAAATACTGCAACGAGATGGGTTATAAAGCTCCATAGGCAGTATGTTTTGTTTTCAGCGGTTTGCTGGTCATAAGTGTCATAGAACACCGAGGACGATGTTCACCCAAGGGGAAGCGGTCTGTAACAACCCTGGGTTAAAAGTTGATGTAATAAAGTTAATAAAGGAAAAATAAGACCAAGGTCATGGGAGACATATTCCAAGTTGAATGTTAGGAAAAACATTCTAGTGGGTGTCGCTTTCGGTTATTATCGCTAAGGAAATTGGCAAAGACAAAGAGACATTAATTGGAATTTTATTTATGAAAATAAAGGAAAATAGGAGAAAAGGGAGATGAAGGGTCACAAAATTTCATGAGAGGAAAAATGAAGGAAAATGAAGCAAATAGAAACCTTAATGATAAAAAATGATTATGAGGATCAATTCACAACCTTTTTGTCCGTTTGGCTTTGGAATCAATTTTAGAGAGAGAAGAGCACAAAGAGGAGAAAGCAAGCAAGCAAAGGAAGGAAAATGAAGGACAGGGAAAGCAAGGGACAAGCAAGGAAAAGTTGGATCAAGCAACTTTAGCAAGAATACTTGCAGGTAACAACTTGCATGTGTGATTTCCTAGCTGGTTTGCAAATGCATGATACATTCATGTATGTATTTGGTTCTCATATTGTCATTGGCATGGGTTTTGCCAGGTGTGATAGTGGTTTCAACCTTGCCTTTTCCATTTTTGGATAGCCATGGTGTGATGGGGTTCTTTTATTTGGTTGAGCTTTGGATTGTTGGATGGTATTGGAACCGGGTGAGGTGGTCTCATGCAAATTCCCATAGGGCCTAGGAATCCCTTAACCATTTTTTATGGGATTGCAGTAAATCCTGAGGGTGGAGACAAACAAATTCCTCAAGGTATTGGTGAAGAAATTATGAGGCATCCAATATTGTTTTGGGCCTAGTAATCCCTTGACCGGTTTTGGTAAAGCATGAGGGCAGAGATGGTTTATTCTCCGGGAAGCCCTGGTTGTTTATGCATTAATTTTATTATGTGATATGTTGACCGGTTTTGGTGAGATCGTAGAAGCATGAGGGTGGAGGTGGTTTAATCTCTGGGAAGCCCTGGTTGTTTATGTCTTGAGTCCCACATTCATGCTTGGAATATGGCATGGGGGTGATTGGCTGAAAGAAAGATTTGGTTAAGCTCAATCTATGGTCGGGTGGTACATGGAAGTCCCTGACTTGGTTGGATTTTTCATATATTAATAAGCATTATTTTCCTATTATATTTCATGAGTACTTGTGCTTGTTATTATGTGGCTTGATGGCTACTCTAAGATGGCTATTATTATGATTATATGTTGGTTATAGGCATGGTTCCATAACAGGTTCTAACTATGGATTTTGATATGTCTTGATTAGTTGATGACTGGTTAATGAATGCATGAGATAATAAATGTTATTACAACTATTATAAGAGGTAATTAGACCTTCTTGATGATTCTCAGATGAGTATAAGACCCTTGTGTTCAAATATTCATTCATGACCTATGGATTGCATGTTCTCAATATGTTTGAAGAAATGACCATCATGGTTAGATCAAGTCCTTAATCAATTTTTGTATGAATGCCTTTGTCCTGATGTTATCTATCATTATGAAAAGTCTCACTAAGTTCTGGGTAGTGGTTTGGCGGCTGACTTGGAATTTAGGCTTAGAATCTGGGACTGCACCCTCTAAACTTAAGAATTTAGGCCACAACCACTACTTGGTAGGCTTATGCATGCAGTTGGAGGCCCTCAACCGCATGGAGGCCTTAGCATGCATGCAGTGGGGAGCCCAGGTTGTTGGAAAATTAGAAAGGTAGAGACATTTTCTTTATGTTGATAATTACTTGTGATATTCTTATGTTCTTATTAACTTTCTTGTGTTCTTCTTTAACTTAGTTCATCAAGAAATTACCAATAACCACAACACGAAGATAAAATACACCATATGTAGGCAAACAACTAGGGAAAAACCCCTGTCTAGGGGAAAACCTAGTCAATAACTTTTCCTTTAATAGTTTCACAAAATGATCCAAGACTCTTTGACCTAGACACAAACTTTCTCCAATCACCAAGTCAACCCTTCCTTTCTTCTGCAGATGAAAACATTCCAGAAACAACATCTACCTAGAACAACAACAACAATAGCAACAACACTTCAATCTAATAGCATAGAAAATTCGATCTAGTAGCAGTAACAACTTCGACCTGATGTAGTAGCAACTTCAATCTTAGCAACAACAAATTTGACTTTAGAAACAACAAATTCAACCCTAGCAACAACAACTTCGACCTAGAAGCAACAACAAAATTTTGACCTATGTAGCAATGGAATTTTGACCCTAGAAATTGAAGAATTTCGACCTCTAAAACTTTGTAGGAAAGAGAGAGAGAGAGAGAGAGAGAGAGAGAGAGAGAGAGAGGGAGAGAGAGATAGCGCAACAAATTGATTTTATTCTTCTCCTGCATTTCTCCTTCTAATCTTGGAACTTCACACTTTTTCCTGCACTTCTTCTTGTGTAGATTGAACTTGTGGATTAGATTCACCAAGTGAATTGAGCTGCACTATATATATAGCCTTTTCTGGAGTTCGAATTACCTTGATGTAGGCCGACTTGATCAGGTAAGGGCCGAATTAGTGTGGAGGTGTCAAATGACTTATTTTACTCAATAATAATTCTTTTTACGTGTTTCAAAAGCCCAAGAAGGGTCTCATTAAATAGACAATTTCTCTAATGACTTAGTATAAAACCTTGAAGTACTCAATGTTGACTTTGACCTAAAACATGATGACCCAAGCATGAAACCCATGCTTTAATAAGTCATAAGTCATAATAATAATAATGATAATTCCTTTTTCTTTCTTTTGATAAATACATTTCATTATGACTCAAATACAATTTATGAAGACCGAACCTCGTTACATTCTTCAACACTCCCTCTTAACTAGGGAGGTATTCATATATATACAAGTACATGGAAGATCTCAAAACACATAAATCATGAAGATTTTAGGAACACAAGGTGCCACGGACTAGATTCTTGACCAGGGCAATCTATCTGGGTTAGACTAAGATGGATTAAAGCTTTCAACCTCTCTAGGTACCATCAGGCTTACTTGCTAACCATCAACCGAGGGAACTAGGTGCGTAATGCAAGGTCAAAGCTCTATGAACAACACCGCCCTCCCTACTTTAGGAACTAGACATAAACACATAGGTCAACCATATGTCCTCCTCGGCATACACAATGCCTCAACACATCAAATCTCTCATGATCAAATATATCAGTAATATCAAGCATGCTTCCAAAAATTTGAGAGATTTACTTGAACAATCACAACCCTAATCAATAAAAACCTTACACATAAGTAAACACAAACCTTCAGGGTCTTAAAACATCCTGATGTTGCTTCAAAATTTATCATAGTAGGACTTAGAGGCTTCCCAAACAGATCTTGACAGAAGATTCCTCAATCATACAACTTCCTTTCCTACTTCACATGCAACAACATATTTTACAACACAATCCCGCTTTCCTTATTTCAACAAAACCTCAGTATACATTCTCCAATTTCTTCTTAAAGGTATCCATCATGATAATAATATGCCCTCCCTCTCAACTTGGGAGGTATACTCTTTCTATTATTTAGGCTCCCTCTTAACTTAGGTAGATCAACTAATTTCTCTGATATTAAAGAATATTTCTTGGATTCAATCCTTCTTATCAGAGTCATCTTGATCATCATCATTCATATAACTTCCTTCACCATTCTTATCAATAAAATCAACTTTTCTTACGAATATCTTCAACCTCTTGAAGATTATATACCTACACAACTTAAATAACAAGTACAACCAAATACATATATAGAAGCATGGACTTAACTATATCAGAATCATAAAAGTATTAGAATTTAGACATTGAATACCTAAACTTAGTTAGGCTCATAACCAACAAGAGACACATACTTTTAAACCTCAAATTTTTTCTCGGGTTAGGTTATAACCCCTAGATCACACCAGTAACTCAATCAAGATATTAGTGTCATTATATCTAGGGTCTCAATATTTCTACCAAAGATATGTCATACTCTACTATAATATATTGCAAACGCTAGAAGGAATTCAAACAAGTGTAGTTCTACAATACATCCAACAACTTTAGAATTAACATGTTAGACTTATACTAGGATTTAATGCAAACCCTAGATTTCATCTTAGAGACACGAAGTCTTAGATGTCAACAAAAAAAACCAAGCACATCACAATAAAGGTTTCAATGATATGACCAACTTCTACTAGGGTTTGTTGTAAACCCTATATTTTAACAGTATCACCATATCCTAGAATATCAAACTTTTACTAGGGATTAGTTACAAACCCTAGAACTTATGAATATGAACAATTAGGTTAACACATATACATATCTCAGATTTCATAATCATGCACAAGCATATCATAACAAAATATATTAGATAAACCCAAGACACAAATATCAATACATTTAAATTCAAACATATGACAATCTTGATTAGGCTAGGGTTTTGATTAGTCGGACAAGCATACAACTAGCATTTCATTCCTAGGAGCTTACTCTAGATATTACAAGGGTTTTTCTCATAAACCCTAATTTACAAAAACCTTAAGTTTTAGGAATACACAACCGTAAAGGACTAGGGTTTCCATAAAATACTAAGACTCTGAATATGACATTACCATCAAAACCCCAAACATCAAAAGAATAGTCTTTTCTAGATTTCATCAGTAACCCTCAGTAGGCTAGGGTTTTTCACATTAGCATTGGCATACCCTTAGGTTAGGGTTTTACAGAGAACCTTTTAGGGTTCCATAAACATAGTGATTTTAATTAGGGTAGATTCAATCTAATGATTAATCACCCAAATAAGAATATTTAAGATTTAAAGGCCCTAGACATAACACTTGTTAGTAATGTAAAGTAGATTTATTAGAATGAATGAATATACCTTTATTAAGAAGAGAACAAAACTTATGATATAGAACATAACTTTGAGTTGTTTTATAGAAAAAGCTTACATGACATAAATTCCAATAGAACTTCTATCAAGCTTTGTCTTGTGAGATCTTCTCCATAGCCCTTGAGCATATCAACTAGTTTTTCCTAAACCATGAAAATATGAAAAATATGTTATTAGCATCTAATACAAACATATTTAGATAGGAAAAGAAAAACCAAATATAAAAGATAATACAAGGAGTAAGATGCTTATCTTTTCCAAAGCATGTTAAACTTATAAGTACTAAAAATCAAAATACAAAGAAAAACTCAGAGTAGAGGGGCTTAGTATTATAAGTCCTTTATTTCCGTTTCTTCGGGCTTGTTCTTCTTTGTCGATCCTTCCTAGGAAACATTTGCTTGATCACTGTTTCCCCTTTTATTTCTCGATTCTCAAGACAATCATTTCTATAGTGACCCATCTTGTGCCAATTGTAGCATTCAATATTGGATAGGTCTACCTTCCTTCTAGGCCCTTTAGACTTCTTGAAGGTTCCTTTTTTCTTGTGATTAGCAAAATATGCATTTGAATTTTTCTCCTTTTCATTCTCTTTGTTGCTTACTAATGAAATTATGACTTCTACATGCATTCCATATTTGTTCGAATGTAGGAGTTTCCTTTCAACTGTTTAGACTTGATGAAAGGCACTCCAAGATGTTGGTAATCCAAGAAGTGCAGTGATTAAAAGCTCCCTTTTAGGTACTATCTCATCTATTTCTTGGAGTTCATCTCTGATTCTAGTTATCCTTACAAAGAAGGATGCCACATTGTCTTCCTTTGTCATCTTTATAGTTCTTACTTCATTCTTAAGACTTAAAATTTGACCAAGATTCTTGATTGTGAATAATTTGGATATGGTCTCATACATCTTGTTGGATATATATGGGATGTGTAACAGTCCTGGTTAAAAATCCATGTAAAAATATATAAGACCATGATGATGGGACATGTATTCCACGCTGAATGGTGGGGAAAACATCCTAGTGGGTGTTCATTTAAGTTATTATGGCTAAAGAAATCGGTAAAGGCAATGGAAAAGGATTTGGAAAGGCATGAGGCATTATCTGGAATTTTATTTATGAAAATAATGGAAATTAGGAGAAAAGGAAGGTGAAAGGTCACAAGTTGCATGTGAGGAGGAAAATGAAAGAAAATAATGGAAATGGAAGAAAATAGAGGCCTCATTGATAAAAAGGCTTCTGAGGATTAGTGGGTAAGCTTGGTCAATTCAATTTTAGATCTCTCTCATTATTCTCTCTATCTCATACACTTGGATACTTAGAGTTTTCTTGGAGCACTCTTGGAGGGTGTGGAATACTTGAATTTTTGGAGAAAGAAGGCAAAGGAAGAGCATGAAAGCACAAGAGGACATCGAGATCAACAACTACAACGGGTTTTGCTTGTAGGTACTGAGTTGCATGTATGTTTTCCTCACTAGTTTTGGCATGCATGGCATATGCATGTGGTTTGTTGGTTATAATATATTATTGGCATGGAGGATGGACAAGATTGACAATGTATTTCCTAGCCTTTCCATTTCTTGGATAGACATGGAGATTGCGAGTTTATTTCCTTGTTTTATTTTGGTTGGTTCTCATGTTTCCTTTAGCTTGGGTTGAGTTATTAGTTACTGGAAGGCTTGGTTGGACAAATGCTCTAGAAACCTTGTAACAACTTGGGTTGAGTTACTAGTCCTAGAAGCCCTAGTTGGACAAATGCTTTGGAAGCCTGATGACAGATGTGGGTTGAGTTACTAGTCCTGGAAGCCTTCGTTGGAAGAAATGCTATGGAAGCCTTGGAAGGCTTGGATAGAGACCAATATGATGATGGTTTTGTGATGTTTGATCGTGAGGTGGAATCACTGTTGATGGGTTGAGGTGGATGGCCTTTTGAAGACCTGGATGGTTTTGGATTGATGTGTCCTATGAGATCCCACATTCATGCTTGGAATATGGCATGAGGGTGAATGACTGAAGAGAGATTTGGCTCAACCATTCTACGGTCGGGTGGAATGTGTAAGTCCCACCCCGGGTTTGGATTTTGCATCATCAATATGAGGTTATTTCTCCTTATATTTCTATGAGTATTATATTGGTTTATTTTTGGATCATGTGGCTGTGATTTCATGGGTATTTCTGTTGTTAATATGCTGGTTATGTATGTGTTTTAGGATAGTAGCTATGTATGGATCTCATCATGTTTTTACTTGTAAATGAATGAAAAATATATCTATGACCTAATGGATGAAACTGTAGCTAAAGTGATAGGGAAACAATGCCTCATAGTGAATCTTAGATAAGTATGAGACCCCTATGCTTAGATATGTTATTTACACTTGTAGATTACATATTCATGATATGTTTGAAGAAATTCCTATCATGGTTAGTAGGGGTCTAGTAAAGGTCTTATTCAAGTAGTTGCATTGATACTGTCATTTCCCTATTACCTTATTGTTATGAAGATGTCATTCTATAATGGGTAGTGACCTGGGCTCTGGCCCTAAAAACGTGGCTCAAATCCCGGGGACGCTAGCACATTACTATGCAAAAAAGTACTTGGATGTTGGCTTGCAAGCCTATGAGAGCGTCTAGAGGTCCCAGGACGCTAGCATGCCCATATCATGAGAGCATCCAGAGGTAAAGTGGTCCAAAAGCTAAGTGGGACCCAGGGGCTGGTTGGCAGAAAGGTTGGATTGGTTCCTGAGGGTCCTAATGCTAATGTTGAATGATTGTATGGTGTGTTTCCGTTGGTTACACTTCCTTAACATGACTTAGGAGGTTGAATCATAACATAGTGGCCTCTCATCGCATGTTTACCCTGCATGGCCAGTTGCTTAGGTAGATGTGGGAGGAGGGTGTTACAGAGTGGTATTAGAGCGTGGTTTCACTCTGCTTGGTGAAGGTATTTGTCCTCCATACATGTCAGTTGCATATGCGGTCCTAATGCTTGTAGTCCATGTGCTTGTTGAATTTACATGGTGTTGATCATGGTTGTAGTGTTGTCACCATGTGAGGGTTGATGGTGTTGTTATGGAATGTGTCGTCATGAGTGTATGGTTCTACATGCATTTGTTATGCATGTCAGTGTCTATATGTTATGCATGCATTATCATGGTGAAGGTTATTGTGCATGAGGTCATTATGTACAATTATGTCATCATGATGTTATTGGTATGTTATGATGCTAGTGAGTTGGCTAAGATAGACTAGGGATGCAGATCATCAGAGTGAAGTGGCAACATTGGACCTCACAGTAAGAGCACGTCGTCATATAAGTTTGTATGTCAGGCATGCAGGTATGTAGGTTAAGGATTGTTATATGCATTATGGTTATGTGTATGCCTTTCATTCTATTGATGTTATGGTTACATACATGATAAATGCTAGCTGATTAGTATAGTCATATGCACATGTGTCAGATAGTCATGAATGATAGTAACTTGTGGCTGTATGCATTGATATTGTTGTTTTATGTTAGATAACTTGATGATTATGTTATACGTTTATGTTGAGTATGGTTGTAACAACCCTAGTGAAAAATCCATGTAAAAATATATAAATACCACGGATGATGGGACACGTATTCCAAGATGGATGGTGGGTAAGACATCATAGTGTGTGTTCATTTGGTTGTTTATGGCTCAGGAAATTGACAAAGGCAATGGCTAAGGCATTAATGAGGAAAAAATGTATTTTGGTACATTTATTTATGAAAATAATGGAAATTAGGAGAAACGGAAGCTGAAAGGTCACATGTTGCATGTGAGGATGAAATTGAAGGAAAATAATGGAAAATGAAGAAAATAGAGGCCTCATTAATAAAAAAGCTTCTAAGGATCAATGGGCAAAGACTTGGTCAAATTAGTTTTGGAGCTCTCTCATCATTTTCTCTCTCCCTCATACTCTTGGACACTTAGAGTTTGCTTGGAGCACTTTGGCATTGGAGCAAGAAAGGCAAAGAAGGCAAGAGGAAGCAAAGATCAAGCAGGGAAAGGAAGGATCAAGCAGCTACAACAGGCTTCATTGCAGGTATAAATTTGCATGTGTATTTTCCTTGCTAGATTTGGCATGCATGGGATTGCATGTGTTTCTTTTCTACCATGGCACAGGTATTGCTAGGTGTGACAGTATTTTCAGCCTAACCTTGCCATTTCCTGATAGCTTTGATGAGATGGGTTATCTCATGCATTTTGTGGGGGATGGTTGGATTGGATTCGAAGCTAAGGGGGGTGGATCTATGAATTGAAAAACACATGGTGGTAGTGGTCCCTGAATCAGACTGCGGATGCACGAAACCATTGGCCTAGTAACCCCTGAACCAAACTGTGGTTTGCGGTAAAGCCAGATTGTGTGCCTTGGTGGGCCTAGGAATCCTTGTCGGTGAATGGGGGATATACGCTAAAGCCAAGAGGTGGATTTTCTCTCCGTTGGGCCTAGTGGTTGTGGGATGGAATGCACGGTAAAGCCTGGAGAGTATGTATTGATGCAGGGCCTAGTGATCCCTAGATCAGACTACGGATGCACAATAAAGCCTGAGAGACTAGGAGACACTCAAATTCCTCGTGGTGTAGGCGGAGAACTCCAGTGGCATCCACATTGATTGGTGTTTTTGATGTGTTATGTGAGTCCCACATTCATGCTTGGAATATGGAACGAGGGTGATTGGCTGAAGAGAGACTTGGCTCATCCAATCTATGGTCGGGTGGAATGTGGTAGTCCCATCACCGTTGGTTCATTGCATTATTAATGAAAAACTCATCCCCTTGATTTTCATGTGCACATGTACTGATGTATATATGGATTTTGATGGATGATATATTTATTGTATTTTTGTTCCTATTATGTTTTTTATATGCACATTTACCCTGGAGGGTGTCACAGAGTGGTATCAGAGCATGGTTCAAACACTTGGATTGGATGGGCTCTATCTTAGGTGAAATGAAGAACAAAGGTTAAATTTTAGACTTTTCTGTCATATCTATTATAACTTTTCTTGTGTGGCATATTAGAAGTTGAAACTTTGTCCATATCGAAGGTAAATCCCACTGATAATGTGGTAAAATGTTCATATATTGGTTCACAATACTTTAGGAATTGTGATCTAAGGAAGATGACCTTCCTGAATGCACCTTTAAACAGGTAATGTTGGAATTTCTGCAATAACTCATCTTCTGTAGGCTTTGAGACGTTGAATTTTTTTCCAAATTGAGGGGACATACCAATTATTATGTGGTAAAAATTTTAGATGTTGGGTCGCAATATTTTAGGAGATATGAGTAGAGGGAGTCGATCCTTTTGAATGCTCCAAAAATCAGGCCTCAAAAAGGTCACACTGACAATTTTGTTATAACTTTTCTTCTGCGCACTCTCAGGAGCTGAAAATTTTTCCACAATGAGGGGAAATGCCGCTGATATTTTGATAAAAAATTCAGACATTTATTCTATATATTTTAGGAGATATGACCAGTGGAAGTCGAAATTTTTGGATACTCCTCGAATTGTGCACCAAATACGATTGTGTTGGTATTTTTGTTATAACTTTTCATCTATGAAATCTCAGAAGTTGAAAGTTGAACCATAGTGAGGGGAAATACCACTGATCCTATGGTTCAATTTCCATAACTTGTACTGCTACAACTTAGGATATCTGCATTACATCATTCACTATATTAGTTTGCATGCAAAGTATTTGATGAAATGCTTAAATGGTTCAATGATTAATTGCATACAAACTGTTTGATAAAATTCCCCAATGAGTATGTTGATTGTGGTTGGGGATAGTATTGATGTGTAATAGTATTGTTGTAGTTGATATATTCCTACTTGTATGCAAATAGTTTGCTATATTAGTTTGCATGTAAAGTGTTTGAAGAATTGCTTACATGCAAATGTAATAGTATAGTAGTTGTTTGAAGAAAAATGTAAAAGTATGGTAATCGTTTGAAGAAAATGTTATTTTTTTGGAAGGGATAATATTGTAGTAAGATAATATGGATGTAGCTGATCTATGCCTATTTTCATGCAAAGAATTTGAAGAATTGCATGAAGGGAATTTGAAACGTTGCATGCAAGGAATTTGAAAAGTTGCATGTAAGGAAATGGAAAAGTGGCATGTTTTTAGTTATTATGTTGCAAGTGGAATAAGTGCAATGTTTTGAATTAATCTCATTCAAAATGTACGAGAAATAAAAATCAATTTATTTTTAAGTGTGGTTAAATTTAGTAGAGCTTTGGAGATCCCACTTCCATAATTGGACATTGGAGATTGGGCCATTATAGTATCTTCCTCCTTCTACCCTAGTGTGGACCATGGATAGTCAAGGGGTATGCTTATAGGTTGTGTTAATGCTTGATTGAATGTGTGTCGGTCATGCATGCATATTAGTTGCATGTGTCTCTTACACTTACATACTCATTGCATTTTCTTAATGATGGATTAGAGTTGTAGTACGATTATCCTGGAGAATTTGATATTGATTTCATGAAATGTGTTTGAAATATGTGACTGACTGTGTATGAATTATATGTCTCTTACATGTTGATTTCATGATACCTACTTACATCCTTGTATGTTACGTTACATTTTTTAATATTTTGATTACATGTATCAGTCTTGTAGGTTGAATACAAGAATTGATCGCTTATGTTTGACTACATGCGTTTATGCGTAGGTGTAGTTGACTTGGCATTGATTATGCATATTGTTGGTTGCATGTGGCAATGTGTACAATGGAGTAATGATTGTTGTTATGCATGTATGGTCGTGGCTATGATTATGCATGTATAGTAGGTCAAACATGCCTTGTGAAGTCATTGTATGCAATTTAGGTCATCATGGTGCTATTGGTTGTTATGATGTTAATGAGTTGGCTGAGATAAAGAAAGAGATGCAGATCATTGAGTGAAGTTGCAACGTTGGACCTCGAGGCGAGGACATGTCGTCATATAGGTTTGTGTGTTTGGCATGCAGGTGTGTAAGTTAAAGATTGTTATATGCATTAGGGTTATATACATTAGGTTATGTACACGCCTTTTGATGTTATGGTTACATTCATGATAGATATTAGATGATGAGTGTGGTTATATTCACATGTGTCAGATAGTTAAGAATGATAGTAGCTTGTAGTTGTATGCATTTCTATTGTTGTTTTATATTAGATAACCTCATGATTATGTTATATGTTGTTGATGAGTATGTTATAGGTTAAACTTGTCGATTGTTATATACCAATTAGCTTTATGATCTGGTTTTATGTTGTTGATGAGCATGATATATAGCTTAGTGTCATTGTGTGCTATTAACTTGATGATTAGAGTTATTTCATTGAGGTCTTGATGTCGTAATTTGGAATTGTCATATGTGTGATGGTTATGTTCATTGCATTGAAGATCATGATATCATATGTATTGTGCTAACCTGGTTTGACATATGTAGATGGTTATCGTTGCGATACTCAAGTATGAGCTGACATATTTGTGATATGGTGTCGTACTAATCTAGATTGATCATACATATGTGATTGTTATGCATGAACGACAAATGCTTATGAGCTTATGACGTGAACATGTTAGTTAGTTACTGTTAGGGATATCATGATTTATGTTTGAGTTGATATGTTGTGAAGTTGTATCATGCTAACCTAGATTTATTGTGTAGACAAGATAACCTCCTCTGATATACATTAAGGTATGAGTTTTCCTATGTCGTATATTTTGTGCTTGGTTGTTTGATTATGACGTCTATTTGGTGTTTGAGTGCTTTGTGCCTAGTTGATTTATTTAACATGGTATGTTTGCAAGTGGTTGAATGATTGATGAATTGCTTAATATGAGTATGTGTTCAAATGATTTTGTTTTAAGATGATTGTACTAAGATGTATGTGTTAAGACAACTGATATGTACTTGAATGTAGTTGATAGTTGTAGCATTATGTCTAATGACTATTGATTATGACGTGATTGTTAGTCTTGGTAACAATTGATTTCAAATTAATAGATATGATTGTCTTGATATTGGAACATGTGGTTGACATGTGTGAGCAGTTGCAGGGTAACATGCTTGGTATTAGCATGACAAGGTAATAGTTGATGTGTCTATATATCTAACAATTGCGTCATGTGACATTACATGGTAAGACTCGCTTACAGCAAGGTAAAAGGTAAAAGAAAGGAATCAGGCAAGAATTCCTTTGGCTATGTTTGGAAACCCTAATTCCAAACGAATGATTGCTTTGCATACATGAATTCTTCTTAGCTGTAATCTAGTCTGAAATTATGTGGATACATGCTATATTCATCAACATGTAATTGACAGGTATATTAGTTAGTCTTTAGCTATAGGTGGATCTATTAAAGGATTGGAGTCCCTTGAGAGATGTCGTGGATGTGTTTAGTTGCAAGGAACGTGCTTGGCACAACAAGATAAGGTAACTAGTATATTTTTATTTATGCACTTACAATTATGTATTTATGGCAATGTGATGCAGGGGATTGCATGGAAAGAGACTGCCATGAAATCTTGAAGAAGGCTTTGGTTGAGTGTCCCTAGGAACCATGGGGATCGAGTCATGGTGTTTATTGTTAGTCTTGTGCTTTTGGTGTTTTGCGATTGTTGTGCTTGATTTGCAAGTTTGATTGTGTATGGTTGTTATCGGGAAATCTAGTGTCCACTCGGAGCTGCTAGTCCCACTAAGACTGGTAGCTATCTTAAGAACAAACAAACTAAAACTACTTTTGCTTTCCTTTATGAGAAGTAGATAAGAGGGGAATAAAGAACACCAACCTCAGTCTTGTGCTTGGTTCCTTGCTTGGTTCCTCTCCCTTCTGACAGATCCTTGCCGCTTTTCTTTCGTCTACCCAGCTTCAAAGAGCACCTGTGGAATCAAAGCAGCATAATACTATCGAAGAACAAAGATCTACAATCATAAACAATATAGGACCAGATATATATTGACCACACAAATGCATATATCATCAAACATACAAGAATGTGGAGGAAAACTTGAATAGTTTTATTAATATCAAGAATAGCAAAGAGGATTACAACCAATTGTTCTGACCCAGCACCATCCTTCCAGCATGAAAGCCCTTCTTCACCTCATGAAAAGCTTAGATCACCCAACACTATGATATTCCACCAAGAAACAACAACACTTCCTTACAAGATACAAAATTCCAGCTCCTAGATCTCTGTGATGAGGGATCCATATATAGATGATTGCAGGGGGGTGAGTCAGCTTCTGGGATTTTGATTAGTGTCCTCTCTCTGATAGTTCTTGATTCCACTTGGAGATTGATGATCTCTTACTCATCCCTGGGAAAATTCAGAGAGGCAAGTGTCACAGTAGAAGTTTCTGGAAGATTCCATGACATCCACCTTGCAAACTGTCTTTGCCATTTGTCTGCTCTCACCCATCGCACCCTACAGAAGGGCTTTCCAGTATGCATCGCACCCTTTACACTGAGCAGGTGAGATGCATCGCACCCTCTGCACTGGGCAGTCTGTATGGTCCAGCTTTGACCAGTTCTGAGCAGTTTTCTGTGGAGAACTTCTAGGAGATGATGTAATCAGCTGACCTTGTTCTTTTAGGGTGTGAAGCAACACTTTTAGGGACTTAGGAGCCCTTGGTTTATGGACATGTATGATTGGGGTTTCAGTGCCCAAAAATGTCTATAACAGTTGCCCCCTAAAGCATGAGGTCGTTAATCTTTTGATGTCGGGTGAAATGCTTTATCATGAGGATTTGAAGTTTTTTTGAGCTGGAAGGTGACCTGTAATAAGATACAATACAATACATTATCTTCATAATATTTTTCATGATCTAGCTGAGGCGAGCATTCCCATGCTCAGCTTTATAAATTCATTTTCATGTACATAAGACAGACAACCGTCTGTGTGGCAGACTAATGATTCTGATAGAGCCATCATCCCTTGATTTGGATGATCATCTGTGCAGTAATGATGTACATTTGGTGTCTTTATTTTCCTGAATATATCGCAGCCTGGATGGATGAAACTAGATCCAAGGTCTTCAAACTCGTCCAATCTTCACTCGGAGTACAAGTCGATCCATGTGAAAGATGTTATGGAGTCAAACATGGAAAGACATTGCCTGATTACCAGCCAATGATGTAAGCTGTTACCAAGCGTGAGAGGAATCACCGATAATGATGATGACCCTCAAGGTACTACAGTACAATTCGCGTGGTGTGAAAAGGGACTTGGCGTCGAACACCACACAAAATCTTTTGGTCGAAGGCCATTGATGTAAACCTGTTGCCGGAAGTGAGAAACTTGCCATTGAGGTATGCAAGCTTCAAAGTACTGAAAGGGTTGTTCCTAAGTTGACTTCTTGGATAATGAGCTGATGTCGACAAGAAGCGACCCGTCATAGGAGGGCATTAATGAATCCCACATCTATGACATGGAACAGAGTAAATGATTTTGGAGGTGAAAACGATTTGATGATATAGGGTTCAGGGTGGCGGTCATGAAAGAATGGAGCGTGAATGTATTGCAGCAGATGAGACACAGGTGAATTCTCTGAGCAACTTCTCTTGAACATACCGGCGACACTGACATGGATTGGTAGCGTTAACCCCAAATATGGATGGTGTGATGGACCAATGGTGATATGACCAGTGAATGGAATAACCCAACCCGACTCGGATGTGGAGTGAAAGTGTCATGTTCAAGAGCGACTTGCTACCAATAAAGTTTCTTCAAGTTTTCTTCCCAAATTTTCCCCAGTCATTGCTGACCAGTACCTCTTTATTTTTGTCAAGCTTGAGGAGGATAACATATGCTTGTTCTATAATTTTCCCTTCAGGAAAACCCGTCGCTATGTTTTAATGAGCCTAGCGACAGTGAAACTCGTTCTTGTCTATATGGACAAGTTTGTTGCTATTTGGTTTTAACGAGTTTAACGACAAAGATAACTCGGTCCTTTTCAATTTTAGAGAGTCTGAAAGGGACGTAAAGGAAACTCCAATAATCCTTTTTCGTCATATAATCCCTTAAGTCCGAAAAAGTATAAAATAATACGAAAGGGATGAATTTTCGGTAATTTTAACGAGCCGAACAAAACAAGCGCTCGATCTTTTTGTGTAATCATCCCTCAGGTCCAAAAAGATTAAAATCTAGAGGAGGGATAACGCTCCCAGTAGCTTTAACGAGCTGGAGAGGCCAACTACTCGGCAATATTTTCATATTTTATGAGTCAGATGAAAAGAGCTTAAAGGAGACTCATATTTTGAGGAACGAGTGATAATTTCAGGTAGCAGTTGATTCCAGGTAAGGTTTGGAATTTTCTAATCATGGCAGTGTCACAAGGATGGCTAACATGATCACTCTTCACAATTGTTCCTCAAAAGGGGTAAACAATCAAACGGAGGTGAATGATCAGCTAAAACAAAGTGGAGGTGATGGTAAGAACACGACCAGGGCTCAAAAGCTGATGATAATGCATTCACAATGGTTATTTACCGGAAATTGGTTCATTTTTTAATGAGCTTAAACTCTGGGGGAAACATTTGCTCATTGCTTAGGTTTAATTTTTAACGAGCATGAACTTCACATAAAAACTGCTCATGCTAGTCGTATAATAAGGACATCTCATCGATAGGTTCAATTTTTAGGGAGCTTGCACCATTCAAAACTTTTCTCCAGATCCTTTCATTATGCAAGTTAGGAACGACTAATCCTACGAGTTTAAAGGGTTGAGAAACTACAAACTAAGAAAATAAATGGTCGCTCTTTACTTTTAGGAAAAAAGATTTGCATGCCCCCAGGCATAGCAAAGTAGAGTTTCCAGGTTACCATATGAAAGCTCTCGCATTTGCAAGATTGCTCCATCCGCGTTGCAGACAAAACACTTCCTTGGCGATGTCCACCGAAATAGACAAAGGTGAGTGGCGCGGTCACCTCCACTCACATAAATTTGACGAGGGAATCTTATTCCAGTCTAATCCCATTTTCCTAAATGGACGGGTGTGTCAGACTAGTCATATATCCCTCGCGAAAACCTACCCTATACCCAAGGTTTTCCTGCTGAAACAGACCAGGGTGCATGTCCCCTAGGTTTCAGTCATGTCCTCCCGAATCACTCGCGCTCTTCAGGTGGACGAACTGGAGATTGATGAGACATTCCTTGCGTGAAAGGACCATTTAGGGATGGTATTTGACTATTAGCTATGTGTGAGCCAGGGAACGAAAGTTGGTCTACGAGCTGGACCACTCAGCCTTCATGCAGAAAACACATTACTCTAAAGAGTGAGGAGACAATGGCTCCTATGCTATAAATATAGTCATGCCCAAGGAGTAGATTATAATCCAGAGGTCCTTGGACTACCATTACGTCCATATAAATGGTTTTCCTTCTCAACGTTATGGGTACATTACGAAGGATCCCTAAGGGTCGACTGGTTCCTTTGTCGAAGCCTGTCAGATTTCTCTTCTCAGGCAGAAGCGATGGTGAACCAAGCGCTTTCCAAGCAGTTGAGGAAAGGATACTCACAAAAGCCCCTTCATCTATGATGGTACCGACCATGATCATTTTGTAAGCTTGTACAATGATTCGGAATGGTACACTCGCCGGTAAATGGGGTCTACCTAGTAGATTCCAATCGAAGGAAATGACTAGGTTGCTCGGAGGTGGGACTGAGTAGACGGCCAGATATGACTCTGACGAACTTCCTTCCTACGGTAAAGGAACGGGTAGATTGCGTCCATGTTCACCGGAGTCTGTGTTTACGAAAAGAATTTGAATGGTGTCGTTATCATTCTCTCTAGTGATTGTATCATCTGAAGATGGACCTTCCGAAGACAAGACCGGGTCGACTGCCGCCTCAACCTTTTGACTTTCATTTGGTTGGATTCAGCGGGTTTATCTTCAATGACAGATGCTTCGACCGACCATAATGGCGTGTCGGTCGGATTTTCAACTAGTGATGGACTCGGCAAGAGTATCTTGTATCCAGGAGGAAGCCGTAGTGGTGAAGTAGGAGGGTCATCCAAGACTCTTTTAGCTTCATCTAGAAGGGACAACGGTGGATGACGTGATCACCTTCACACAATTTACAAGGAAATTTACATTTATTTTTCTGTCCAAATGCTTTGCTTTCACTAGTTGATGGTGTACTTTCAACATGATCTTCAGAGGTTGATGACACTGGATTGTGCAAACGAGGAGACCAGTCCCTTAAGATTCGAGGGATGCAAGGACAATCTCTATGATAGTGGTCTCCTTTGCAAATGACACATGGAGATTTAGGCTTGGAAGGTGCAGAGTGCAGATTTTCACTAGACGACGCCCGGTTACCCCTTTTCGCCTTTGGCTCCTTCTTCTTCTTCTCTTTCTTCTCCTTCCCCTTCTTCTCCTTCTTAGTTACTTGACTTTTGGCTTTACCAGCTTTATCAAGAGAAGAGGGAGGAGGAGAGGGAGAATCGGACAAAGTAGAAGGTTGGGGGGTAACTTTAGTATCATTTAGTTGCTGACTCGATTGTTCAGGAATCACGGTGTTCTGAACGACGGAGGTCGAGAAGAGCCATATTGGCAAGCCAATCGTCAATCCTGGAAGTGACAATGTGGCCATATGAGGTGCACCAACATCCCCCCAAGAGGAGAAAGGACTAGGATTTCCTCCAAGGGGAAATCCTTGGTTGGTGGACTCCATTTTTCTCAACCTAAGACCAACGCAGGAATGGTGATATTATTCCGATTAAAATAAATTTTAGACACTTTGACACAACTTGTTTTTTCAATTTTTAAGATTCGAGAAAAAACAAAAGATGACTCTAGTCGCCTTTGATTTTTAATTATCCGTCATTTGTTTTGGAAGCTATATAATTATGTCAGAGTTGCTGAAAGAGATATGGCTGCAAAATCAAATCAGCTGCAGAACATGATAAAAATGAAGTATGGCTATGGAACATGAATGTGAAATGAAATGGAAATGGAATATGACAGTGAAAGGGAATGAAAGTGAAGTGAGATGGAATGAAACTGTAAAATAAAATGAAAATGGGGTGAGATGGAATGAAATGAAATGAATTTGCAGATTAGGAACTGCAAATGAATGTAGCTTTATGTCACTACTTATTACAGAAAGAAAATGGAAAATATAAGATGTCAGAAATCTCTGATTTTCACCCTGTATTTCCTGTATAAGTATGCCAATTAATAATTGGTTTTCATACTTATACATTTTATTATTATTATTATTATTATTATTTTTATGTTTTTTTTTAATTAATAATCTCTCTCTCTCTCTCTCTCTCTCTCTCTCTCTCTCTCTCTCTATATATATATATATATATATACAGGAAAAATAAAAGCTAAGTTAGTGGAGAAGAAGAATTCTTCTTCACCAACTTCATTTCAGTGTTATCTTGGAAAATCTTGATAAAATCCTCTCTTGAAATTGGCTTATGATATATCTTCAACCGATGACCATTCACAAGAAGAGGTACCTTTCTTTCATATATTGTCTTTATTCTCATTGCTCCATTATTAAAGACTTCTTCGATCTCATATGGCCCCAGCCAATGAGTCTGAAACTTTCCTTGAAAATCTTTGAATTTTGAATCGAACAAAAGTGCCCAGTCCCCTGCTTGAAACTTCTTCTCCTTGATATACTTATCATGCCGTTTAGCCCTTTGCAGCTGGACTAAACTAATTCTTTGAACTGCATCTTTCCTGATTTCATCAAGCTCATTGAGTTGCTCCAATCTATGTCTCTGTGCTTTTGATAAATCCAGTCACAATTGGACTGCCATCTTGAAGGTTCTGATTTGAAACTCTATAGGGAACAAGACTTGCTTCCCATAAACAAGCTCATAGGGAGTATGTCTTGTTGTGTTCCTCCATGTAGTTCTGTAGGCCCATAAGGCTTCAGGAAGCCTTTCTGCCTAATCTCTTATGTGTAGATGTACAGTCTTAGTGAGAATTCCTTCAATCACCTTGTTGGTAGATTCAACTTGACCATTTGCTTGTGGATGGAAAGGAGTAGACTTTCTATGTTTGATCCTGTATTCTTCCACAAGCCTTTCCACCATTTTAGATGTAAATTGGGATCCTTGATCTGTCACAATTTCTCTTGGAACACCAAAACAGTGAAGATGTCCTCAAAAAGAAAATTAACTACAATTTTTTCATTAGCAAAAGGTAATGCTTTAGCCTCTACTCATTTAGTGACATAATCAATGCATACCAAAATATACTTCTTTTGTTGAAAAGTGTGCAACAAGAAATGCTAAAAATAGAAGATGCTAAAAATAACACTGCTATAAATAGCCAGGCTATAAATAGCAGTTCAACCATTGGTGATCTTAGCAATAATGGGTGAAAAGTGAAAGTGCTAAAAATAGCTTTTATAAAAATAGCATTTCAGGATCCCTTCTTATTTTAGTCAGTCCCTGGACTAAACATAGAAAGTAAAATTCGAATTTGATATCAACAACAATTTGGAAATTAATTAATTAATTCATCTTGAGTTAATTATTTAAGGAAAATCAAACTTGAAGTCTATGTGAGGACATGCAACAATTTCTCCATTAATTGAGGAATTTAACCTTCAGTTAAAGAGATAAGGATGAGTTGTAATCAGTTGACTTAGTTTAACTTAGTCAAGTCCAGTTAGATTAATTTAAAAATTTGTTAAATTAATGAGAGTTCAGTTAGTTAATGCTTGCATGCATGTAACTACTGTATTTCAGATAACTGAGTATTCACTCATGGATAACTCATGCATGTCAGTTTAGTCAGAGAGCCAGTTGAGATCAGATGGAGGGACTATCAGTTGCTAGGATATTCCTTGGTGAATATTCCTTGCATGCAGAAGGAATATTATTCCTTATGGATTGCATAGATGGACATGAGGTTACAGTGAGTGTTATGAGGCCAATTCACACATGTGATATCATTGGACCCCAATCAAAACTGCGCAAGGAAATAGGAGGCTTGGAGGGCTTGAGGAAGATATGTTCTATGTCTATTGAGTCTGTGAGATGTATTGTTTGATTACAGAGAGAGCATGATAACTTGATAGCTGATTCTTTTTGTAACTTGAACAAGATTTCCACTTGTATGATAATACAGAGTTGGGCTTTTAGGCTGGTGCTTTCCCTAGTGATATATCTTCTGTGTTATGGTTGATTACTTCTCATTCTCAGTTATATCTATTCATGCTTGATGTTGCTCATGTTCGATTAAGCTTCTGCTCAATTGTTGTAGAAGTAGATCAAGTGTTTTGCTTTAGTACATTGCATTACCAGGTGATTTACAGTGGGAAATTTCTACATCTTTTGTCTAGATGGAGGATTAATTGGTCCAACAAAATCCAAGGCCCATTTTTCAAAAGGTTCAATGAGTACCTGAGTTTGCAGTGGCATTTCATCTAAAGGAGCAGGGTTTCCTACCCTTTGGTAGCTATCACACCTTTTGACATATTCTTTGGCATCTCTGAAGATGGAGGGCCAATAATATCCTAAATGAAGGATTTTATAGGCTGTCCTCTTGTCAGCAAAGTGTCCACCACAAGGTTCATCATGACATGCCTTAAGAATTTCAGGAATTTCATCTTCTCGAACACTTCTTCTGATCATGATATGTGGACTTGTTTTATACAATTCGTTAGTAATCCATGAGTAATTTGCACTTGTTTGAATCTTTTCTCCTTAGGAAAAAAATGTGAAGGTAATTTTCCTGTGACTAAGTAATTGGCAATATTTGCAAACCAAGGGGTCTGAGTAGTTACTGCAAAAAGATATTCATTAGGAAATTTATCTTCAACTGGAGTGTCATCTTTGATATTTTGAATTCTAGACAAGAAATCAGCAACTGTGTTTTGTTTTCCAGGTCTATCTAGGACATTGATGTTGAATTCTTGCAGGAGTAATAACCATCTTCTAACTCTGCCATTAGTAATAGGTTTATTCATTAAGTACTTAATTGGAGAGTGATCTGTATGAACAAAGGTTTCATAGCCTGTTATATAATTTCTAAACTTGTTGATAGCATGAACAACAACTAAGAATTCCTTTTCAGTTACAATGTAATATAACTCAGTGGGAGTCAATTTCTTGCTTGTGTAATAGATGGCATAGGGGATCAAATCTTTTTGTCCTAATACAACTCTCAGAGCTGTATCTGAAGCATCTGTTGAAATGTGAAAAGGTAGTTTCCATTTTGGACCTCTTAAGATGGGTGCTTTAGAAATTTTTTCTTTTAAAGTCTCAAATTCCAACTGGTAGTCACGATTCCAATTGAATTCACAATCTTTGGTGAGTAATTTGAAGAGTGGGGATGCTATTTTAGTGAAATTTTCTATAAACCTTCTATAGTATCGTGTGAATCCTAGAAAACTTCTAACATTATTTTGACAACTTGGAATTGATAGTTTAGAGATGACTTCAACTTTATATTTATCAACTTTAATTCCATCTTCTAAAATGTGATGTCCTAAAATATTCCCTTCCATAAACATCATAAAGCATTTTTCATGGCTTAGTGAAAGGTTTGCTTCCTTACATCTTTTAAGAACATTTTCCAAATTTTCTAAAGCTTCTTCAAATGTATTCCCATAAACTGTAAAGTCATCCATATACACCTCTACACAATCATGTATTAGATCAGAAAAAATTCCTAGTACTTCTCTTTGGAATGTTGCAGGTGCATTGCACAATTCAAAAGAAAGTACTTGGTAGGCACAAGTTCCCCAAGGACATTTGAATGTGGTTTTATCTTGATCTTTAGGTGCTACCTGAATTTGATTGTAACCACTAAAACCATACAAAAATGAGAAATACTTCTTACCTGCTAATGTATCTAACACTTGATCTATAAAGGGCAAAGGAAAATGATCTTTTAGGGTAGCTTTATTCAATTGTTGATAATCAACATATACCCTTCATTTACCATTCTTTTTAGGCACAATCACTAGAGGAGAAATCCACTGGCTCTCTGAAATTGGGTAAATGAAGTTTACATTCAACAATTTTTGCAACTCCTCTTTCACAATTTCCCTAAGATTTGGATTCATCCTTCTTTGAGGTTGTTTGATAGGTTTACAATTTTCCTCAATGTAAATGTGATGTATACAAGTCTTAGGTCTAATTCCTTTCATGTTAGTGTATTCCCATGCATGCAGAAGAATGTTGCTGTAATGTTTTGATTAGCTTTTCCTGTTGTAATTTTTCCAAGTTATTGTTTATGTTCAATGTTTTTCCTGGAAAGATTTCAACTATAGAGCTACCAATTTCTTCCATAGAATAAAGATACATCTGCCTAGATGACAAATATTCAATATTAGATTTTTCTTGAAATTGATCATTTTCATATTCTGGAGATGATTCAAAATTTTCCATTATATTTAAGATTTGACTGTCTTCACTAATGGTTGAAATAGTAAAGAGAGGCTGAATATCATTTTCATCATAAATCCATTCTTTGTCATCTATCTTTGTGATTGTTCTTGCTGGAGGATATAGAGTGAATTTCTTAGTTGAGTTACCATTAGAGATAAACATATCACCATATCTACAGCTAATGAAAGCATCAGCTGTAGCCAGCCAAGGTATTCCTAATATAAGTGGATGTCCTCCGAGATTGTTCCTTGGGGTTAAGATCATAAAATCAACAGGGTACTCCCAAGAGTTTAAGGACACTGAAATATCTTCTAACACACCATCTGGTTTGATTACAGATCTATCTGCCAATTGCAGTAATGTATGTGTATAAAGAAGATTAGGAAGCTTGAGCTGTTCCATGGTTTGTTTGCTCATGATGTTTATTGCTGCCCCTAAATCAACCAATGTATTTGGAATTTCAAATCCATTGATATGTGTTTCTACAACTGGACTTCCTGGATCTACATATTTTTGTATGGCTATTTTTCCTGCCAACAGAAGTCTTTTTACTTCTTTTGTTTTTCTTCTTGGTTTCTTCATGCTCAATTCCTTTAGTGTTTTAGCTAGAATTGGAATCTCCTTAATGGATTGTAACAAAGGGATTTTGATACAGACATTTTTCAATTCATTTAGAAAATCATAATTAGACAACATAATATGCTTTTCTATCCCTCTATCAACTTGTAATGTTTCAGGAAAGGGAGGTGTAGAAGTGGATACTGGTGGTCTCTCTATAATAGGAGTTGAGTTTATTGGTTCTTTCTGTTTTTCATTTTTAGTATTCTGGTTTTGAAGAGATATTCCTTCAAAACTTTTATTTGGTTGTAGAGAATCTTCCTCAAAATTGTCTTGTTCTTGAATAACTACATAAGGCTTTTTCTTTTCTAATATCCTACCAGATCTCAGTTGGACATCATTGAGATCTAAAGGAGTGGTAATATAAGTTGGAAATTGCGGTCCTTCCACCATATAGGTATTATGAGGATTTTTATTGTTGGGGTTTGGTAATGGTTGGGCAAGTAACTGATTTTGTCTCTGTGGGAATGGTGGTGAAAGTTGAGCGTTTTGGTTTTGAAGTTGGGGCTATTGATTTTGTTGAGGAATTTGTTGGGGAGGATAGTTTGGATATGATGGAGGATATTGATAGTATTGAGAGAATCTTCCATAGGGATTTTTCATTCCTTAAGCCCAAGGTTGAGATTGAGATTGAGATGGAGGCCAAGGTTGCTGCCAAGAATTCCAATTTGGTGGGGGCTGAATATACATTTGGTTGTTAAAACCTTGGTTTTGTTGCCCCTGCCAAGGTCTTCTAGAGACAAAGCAAAGAGATTCTGTTGGATTTGAAATTGTTTCCTCTTGAAAAATAGCCTTAAGACCAGGAATTGAAGGACAACTTTTGGTGTCATGGTTTTCTGAACAAATCATTCTGAACAAATCACACAAGTCTCTATGATTTTTGCATCCAAAGGGCATTATCTTAAAGCATGCTTCTTTCTACATTTGGGACAGAAAATAGCTAAAGCATCAGTCTCATATTTCTGCTTGTTTTGTAACTTAAGGGTGTCTATCTGTTCACTAAGGCTCCCTCGAATATTTGTTTTAAATTCATCAAGCATGTTTCCAATTTATGCCCTACTCACTGATCTAGTTGTAGATTTATTCACTCTAACAAGAGAAGGATCTCTTGGACCTTTCCCAGTTTTGGACTTTCCTCTTGAGAGATGAACACATAATTCTCCAATGTCACTTAATGGGAGTTGAGACATATCTACCTTCCTCATCCTGTTAAGAATGTCTATCCGCTCATCTCTAATGGCTTTTAATAAAAGAGATTTTAAAGTATCTTGATCTAAGTTATCCATGTTTTCTCTTTTTAAGTTATAGTTGCATCTTTCAATTAAATCCTCCAAATTTTCATCCTCTCTTTGCATCATTTTAGACACTTCATCTTTGTGATTGATAGGCATGCAATAATCCAAATACCTGTCCAAAAATACTTTCTTCATGATATTCCATGTCCTAATAGACTGAGTGACCAACCCCATGAACCATTTTAAAGCAGCTCCTTTCAATGTTGAAGGAAACAATTTGTGTTTTTGAGAGTCTTGTAAATAATCATAAATTCTGCACAAGACTTCAAATTCAAATAGAAAGGTTTCAAGATCTTCACTTTTTAATCCATGAAAATTTGGGAGGACAAAAGGTGAGATATTTTTCGTTATGGCATCTGTTTCTTCATCAACTATAGGGAATCCAAAAGAATTATCAACTTCCCTATTTCCTCTACCTTCTCCATTATTTACTCTACCTCTTTCTCTACCGCTTTCCTCCAAATAGTGAAAATTCTCCATCCTCTCCTTCTTCTTCTCTTCCTGCCATTATAGTTTCTTCAGAGTTAATATAAGATTCAACCTGCAAGGTTAATTTCTCTTCCTCTAGTTCCTCTATCAATGGTATGTCGAAGAAAGGTTATACTTCTCCCTCTCCACTAAGTATTCTTAATTCTTCAACCAAAATATGTTCCCCTGTAGAGGTGAAAAAGGCTACTCCTTTTGTTGGAGATCCAAGATTTTCTTCCTCTAGGACTGCCTTAGTAGATGAAGTAGGAGATCCTCTTAATTGGATTTCTGACCTTAGAACTTCAAGAAGTCTATGGTTAGGAATATGAGTTTGAGATGGAGGTGTATCTCTTCTTAGTCTTGGTAGAGTAAGTGGTGTAGTAGGAATTAAACTCCCGCCTCTAGCTATGAATCTACCCCTAGAGTCTCTTTCTATATGCATATCATTTTTTTGGATGTAAGAGATGAGGTTACCTAATTACACTTCCTCGGCAATGGTGCCAAAATGTTTAGTCAATTTAGTGTCCTAAATTGCTTGCATAAATTATCAATCGAGGTTTGTAAATTGATGAAGTGTGGTGCACTCTATGTGCTTAGTTAACATTTCTCTTACTTCATTGTTTTGTATTTTATGTTTGTTTTTGGGGGTTTGTGTTCTTTGATGTCTAAGAATGTACAACCTGAAACTATGAGAAAATTTAAGTGGATCTAATGAATTTTAAAGGAAAGGAAATGTTCCTAAGTTAATTTATTTTCCTAAAAATGGACCAAGAACTGTTGGCTAGTTACAACCTAATAAGAAAATAGAGCATCTATCTTATCTTATCATTAGTCCTAATCCATGGATCTAATTCTTAAAACCAAGAGTGAAATTGATGCATAAGGTAACTCAGTAATTGCATTCATTAAACATTCAACCATTCAATTTTGGAATATGATTAAATCAATCTCCTTGAAATGATTTTTTGGAATATCAGTGATGCAACTAAGTAAGGATCTGAAAGAAAAAAGGTAAAAACATGTAAAACTAACAATGTACTGAGTAAATTCAATCACTGTATGAATTAGACATTTAACCATTTAGTTTAGGATCATCATCATCTTGAAATGACTTTTGAAAAAATCCATTAACACAGTTAATTGACAATTCTGTTCTAAGAGAATGAATGATAAAATAGTAAGAAAACTAAGCAACTGTGTATTCTTATTACTTCAATCTTAATTCAGTTTGGAAACAAAGTCATTTTTCTCCACGAAATATCTTAGAAGAACAAGGCTGCACAGTTGTGATTTTATCCTTACACTATTGGTTAAAAACTAAAATGAAATATCATTCTAAATTAGAAAACAAATTTGCTGAAAACAGAGTAATAGAAATTAAAATGAAAACAACAAATGAAAAACCTCCTTCAGTGCAGGGGCCCTCTGCAACTGATGTGGTTGGAATGCTAGCTATGTACTTTAAACGATCATTGAAAACACGAAGTTTGTATTATGAACAAAACAAACTCTGAATACAGAGTATCAACAAAAATCCTGAACGTAATTCCTTCTAACTTCTAACTACTTCTCGGTTCGATGCAACCAATATTTATAGGAAAATAACATAACTGTTTATGAGATAAACTTGCTATATGTGGCTAATTCAAATTAAATCTAACATGACTATTTATGAGAAAAACTTGCTATAGGTGGCTTAAATCGAATTGTAATAGGATTGTTTAAACTTCTAATCAGCTAAAGGTGGCTAATTCGAATTAAATCTACAAAAAAATTGTTAGACTCTTGATTTGCTACGAAAGAGAAAATCAAGAGTCCTACTGCTTCTGGATAACGTATTTTTACTCCATCTTTGACCATGACCTTAGGCTTGCTTTTCCGTCGATCTGGACAGAGTGAATAGGATAGAATCCATGTGGAGATGATTCTAGAAATGCCCATGTGGCCCAATTATTCATTTGACACCTAGAACCTGCCAAACCATGAGAGTAGCTACGGAATCCACAATTAGCTACAGAATAGGTTGCGTTCTGTAGCTAATTTGCAAAAATCTATTTAAATAGCAAGAACATGAAAATATAATATGGTGATCATTTTAATTCTTTCCCTAAGACAAAACTTAGCATTTATCATTGATTGGGCCTGTAGTCTTATGAGAACGTGAGAGAAAAAGGTGAGAAAAATGTCAAGGAGAGGGTAATTCTGAGGTTCAATAGGGTGACTGAATTCCCGAGGGACTGTGTAGTAGATAAGGGAAGGTCACGGATGGATTTGTTTTGGTCATTAGCATTGCCATATGGAATTAGATGCACATTGGGAGTGCGCCCTAGAACAATGAGCTGGTAACTGTTCGCTGAGAGGACAAGTGGCACATGATTATAGCACTGGATATTTGATGCAGATTTGACTTTGCAGTGGATTATGGACTTCCTGGGAAGGAGGTGGATCCTAGTATTACTTTGAGGGTCGAGGTGTGAGCCTCTAGATTCCCTTGTTGTGGATTCATATTATTTTATTTGATGGTTGAGCAAATGTACATATGTGTATATGAATATGTGGTTATTGTAAATATCGTAATGAGCTATGTTATAAAGCTGCAATATGAAGTATGTTGTCATGTTGTCGTGATGTATTGATTTTGAGCAGATCTTTCATTGTAAATACTGCAATGAGCTGTGTTATAAAGCTCCATGGGCAATATGTTTTTTTTTTTCAGCAGTCATGTTGGTTATAGGTGTCATTGAACACAAGGGGGAGGGTTCTGTAACAACCCTGGTGAAAATTCCATGTAAAAATATATAAATACCACAGATTATGGGACACGCATTTCAATCTAGATGGTGGGAAATACATCCTAATGTGTGTTCATTTGGTTGTTTATGGCTAAGGAAATTGGCAAAGGCAATGGCTAAGGCATTAAAGAGGAAAAAAGGTATTTTGGCACATTTATTTATGAAAATAATGGAAATTAGGAGAAACGGAAGGTGAAAGGTCACATGTTGCATGTGAGGAGGAAATTGAAGGAAAATAATGGAAAATGAAGAAAATAGAGGCCTCATTAATATAAAGGCTTCTGAGGATCAATGGGCAAAGACTTGGTCAATTCATTTTTGGAGCTCTATCATTATTCTCTCTCTCATACTCTTGGACACTTAGAGTTTTCTTGGAGCACTTTGGCATTGGATCAAGAAAGGAAAAGAAGGCAAGAGGAAACAAAGATCAAGCAGGGAAAGGCAGGATCAAGCAACTACAACATGCTCCATTGCAGGTATCAACTTGCATGTGTATTTTACTTGCTAGATTTGGCATGCATGGGATTGCATGTGTTTATTTTCTACCATGGCATGGGTCTTTCCAGGTGTGACAGTATTTTTAGCCTAGCCTTGCCATTTTCTAATAGCTTTGATGAGATGGATTCTCTCATGTGTTTTGTGGGGGATGGTCGGATTGGATTCGAAGCTGAGTGGGGTGGATCTTCGAATTGAAAAACACATGGTGGTAGTGTTCCCTTAACCAGACTGAGGATGCACGAAGCCACTGGCCTAGTAACCCCTGAACCAGACTATGGGTTGCGGTAAAGCCAGATTGTGTGCCTCGGTGGGCCTAGGAATCCTTGCCGGTGAATGGCAGGATATACGGTAAAGCCAAGAGGTGGATTTTCTCTTCGTTGGGCCTAGTGATGCCGGGATGGAATGCACGATAAATCCTGGAGAGTATGTCTCGATGTAGGGCCTAGTGATCCCTGGATCATACTACAGATGCACGGTGAAGCCTGAGAGACTAGGAGGCACTCAAATTCCTCACGGTGTAGGCGGAGAACTCAAGTGGCATCCACATTGATTAGTGTTTTTGATGTGTTATATGAGTCCCACATTCATGCTTGGAATATGGCACGAGGGTTATTGGGTGAAGATAGACTTGGCTCAACCAATCTATGGTTAGGTGGAACGTGGTAGCCCCATCACCGGTTGGTTCATTGCATTATTAATGAAAAATTCATTCCCTTGATTTTCATGTGCAAATGTAGTGATGTATATATGGATTTTGATGGCTGATATGTTTATTGTAATTTTGTTCCTATTATGTTGTTTATATGCACATTTACCCCAGAGGGTGTTATAATGGTATAGGTTAACTTGTTCTTGTTATATTATAGTTAGCTTGATGATTAGATTATATGTTGTTGAGGAGCATCACATATAACTTGTTGTTGCTATATGCAAGTAACTTGATGATTAGGTTTATTACATTGAGATCTTGATGTTATATGTATCATGCTAAATTGGATTGGCCTATGCAGATGGTTAGGGTTATGACATTCAAGTATGAGTCGACTTATTTGTGACATTATGTTGTACTAATCTAGACTAACTATGCAGATGTGATTATTATGTATGAATGATAATTGTTTATGAGTTTATGATGTGAACGTGTTAGATAATGACTATTATGGATATCATGACCTTATTTATGCTTGAGTTGACATGTCGTGAAATTATATCTTGCTAATATGGATTGATTGTGCAGACAAGATAACTTCCCCTGAGATACATTAAGGTATGACTTGCTTATGTCGTCTACTTTGTGCTTGGCTGTTTTATTATGACGTCTATTTGGTGTTTGATGTCTGTTATGTTGTCTAGTTGATTTATTTAACATAGTATGATTGCAATTTGGTTGAATTTTTGATGAATTGCATAATATGGGTATGTGTTCCAATGATCTAGTTTTAAAATGATTGTACTAATACATATGTGTTGAGACAACTGATATGCACTTTAGTGTAAGTAGGTGACAGTTGTATTATTATGTCTAATGACTATGAGTTGACTATGGATTATGACGTGATTGTTAGTCTTGGTAAAGGTTGATTTCAAATCGATAGATATCTTTGTCTTGATATTTGGAACATGTGGTTGACATATGTGAGCAGTTGCAGGGTAACATGCTTGGTATTAGCATGACAAGGTAACAATTGATTTGTTTATATAACTAATAGTTGGATGATGTGATAACGCATAATAAGACTTAATTGCAGCAAGGTAAATGGTAAAAGAAAGGAATTGGGTAAGAATTCCTTTGTCCATGTTTGGAAACCCTAATTCCAAACGAATGATTGCTTTGCATACAGGAAGTCTTATTAACCCTAATTTGTCTGAAATTATGTGGATATGCGCTATGTTCATGGACATGTATTTGATAGGTATAACAACTAGCGTCTAGTTATATCTAGATATGTCAAGAGAATTGGAGTCCCTTAAGACATGGCACAAATGTGTTCGGTTATAAGGTAGCATGCTTGAAACAACAAAATAAGGTAACTGGTGTATTGTTATATTTATTTCTGCACTGACAGTTATGTGTTTATGGCAGCATGATGCAAGGGATTGCATGGAAAAAGAGATTGGCATGAAATCTTAAAGAAGGCTCGGGTTGAGATTTCCATTGGAGGCTTTAGGAACCATGGGGATTGAGTCGTGGTGTTTGTTGCTAGTCTTGTCCTTTTACTCTTTTGTGATTTGTTGAGCTTGATTTGCAGTTTTGTTTATGTTTGGTGCAAGGCCTTGCCACTTTGTTTGCAGTGTCATATTGTTATTGGTTTTCATGGATTTCTTCTTGTTTGTTTTTTGTCTTTCCTTTTAACTTTTGAGTCTTGGGAATTGGTTAGGAAAGATGAAAGTTAGTGGAGATCATATAGAGATGAATGGAAGCCATTAGACAATACAAGACTCAGATGACAGTGGTGCATGTATAAAGGAATTTGAAGGCAAGAGTATGACAACCAGTTGGATTGGTTGGGTCCATTGGTGTAAATAGGCGATGACGGGATACTCACGGGAAAGGTAATAAAGAAGGGTAGGGTGAATGGATTTGAGGCGTAATATTCCTTGGCTATGTTGGGAACTGTTTTTCTCAATCTTATGCATGTGTTGCATGCATAAAGGGAGTTCTTTTAACCTTGACCTTATGATATCTAGTAATTACGTTGTGATCATGATTATGCTGATGTCTATGTGTATACATGCATGTATGAATGTATGTCATGTCTCATAGGGTCATCATGGATCATGATTATTTTATGCTAATGTTTAAATGTACATATGTATGTATGTATGTCGTTGACTAACTAGATCATTATTATTTTATGTTGATGTTTATATGTATGTATGTGTATGTATGCATATCGTTGTCTGACAAGATCATGATTTTTTATGCTAATGTTATGTATATGTATGTATGTATCCATGCGTCTATGTCACTATCTGACAGGGTCATCAGGGATCATTCTTGTGGAAGAATGATTGCATATGTAGGTGAATGGCATGAAGAGGTTCCTGGTCTTACGAGGAACCAATTGGGAGGAGTAGCCCTAATAAATCTGTGAGGTCAATATCATGTGGTTATGAGTTGATATTATGTGATTATATTATGGATAGGATATACCGAGGGAAACATTAGCGAAATGAAAGAAGTGTGGTCTGTGACAAGTTGGGACAAGCATGGATAAGACACTGGAAGCAAGGTTGCTTGGTAGAGACAATATGGTTTTGGATGTGTGGTACTACTATTGTGCATATGTTCTACATGTTGGATCTGTGATGTTGTACGCATGCGACATTGTGCATATATAGTATGTGTACATATTGTTTATGCAATGTTATGTACATGATGGTACATATAGTGTTTCATATGCAATGATGGGTATAGATGGTGCTATGTACATGTTGGATATGCAGTGTTGTGTACATATAGTACTGTGCACATGATGGATATGCGGTGTTGCGTGCATATGGTGTTGTGAGCTTGTTGGGTATGCAGTGCTATGTACATAGGGTGTTATGTATATGCGGTGCTATGTACATATGGTGTTGTGTGCATGTTGTACATATGGTGCTATGTACATATGGTGTTATTTGCATGATTGTACAAGTGGTGTTATGTGCATGATTGTACAAGTGGTGTTTTGAGCATGTGTTTCAGTGTACATGTTGTACATGTGGTGTTGTGTGCAGATGGTGTTCTGTACATGTCGTGCATGTGATGTTGTGTACATGTGGCGTCGTGTACATGTCGTACATGTGGCACTATGTACATTTGGTGTTGTGTACACGTTGTACAGGCGGTGCAATGTACATGTGGTGTTGTGTACACGTTGTGCAGGTGGTGTTGTGCACATATGATGTTGTGTACACATTGGGCAGGTGGTGATTTCTACAGGTGGTATTGTGTACATGTTGTACATATGGTACTGGTGTACATGTGGTCTTGCATGCATGTAGTACATGCTGTGTTGTGGGCATGCAGTACTATGTATGTGCATTGTGTAGTCATGATATCGTGACATGTGTATTTGTTATGTTGTATGCTGTGTACGTATATGTATTGTGTGGGGTTGTACATTGGGTATAGAGGAATGTATTGTATTGTACGTCGAGTGTAGGTGTATGTATTGTATGGTGGTGTACACCGGGTGTAGGCACATGTATTGTGTTTTGTTGTACATTGAGTGTAGGTGTATGTGTTGCGTGTCAGGGGTAGATGCATGTATTGCATGGTATTGTATGTCATGTGTGGTTGTATGAGTGTGATGCACATTATTTGTATGTGAAAATGGTTGGGGACAAGGCACTAGGTGTTTTTCGGGTGTGGCAACTGATCCAGTGTGAGTACAAAATAAGGACAAAGGTAGAAGCTAAGGATCAACTAAATGATAAGTATTAGTATTTTATTTCAGTTTAATTATGCATGCTATTTATGATTCTGGCGTATGATGATTACATGTGATCTATGATTCTGGTTTATAATGGTTACATGTGAGTTATGATTTTGATCTATGATGGTTGTGTTTCGAGCTAACATGATGCGATATGTTTATTCATGATGATTTGGTCAAAGATGTTAGTTTGACTTGTTGTGACAAGAAGCAAACATGATTGCAAGTGTACCTTATTTACGAGCTACCAATGAGGTACAATGTGAATTTATTGAAATTTATTTTAACCTAATGGAAGTTATGTGCTTAGTACAGGAAGGATAGAAATGCCCAGTTGGGTGATTGAAATTGAATGCAAGAATTTGCAACAAAAAAGGGAATTGGAAAATGCAACAGTATGCTGGTAAAGTATTCAGGAGTAGGGATATTGTGGGACACTGGTACCCAATAGTGTCCATTTATTTCCATGAGTATGCTATGACCAATATGAAGGTTTTAAGGTAGGGATATGCCTTGGTTGTTTGTATCTTTGAATACAAGGAAACCTTGCCAAGGGATGGAATGCCCGGGATGGGGGTGCCAGTGGTACTTGGAAGGTGTGTGACTGCACGGAAGGGGGTGACCGGATTGCTTGAGGGACTGTGTCGCAGATAAGGGAAGGTCGTGGAATGGATTTGGTTTGGTCATTAACGTTGCTAGATGGAATCAGATGCATATTGGGAGTGCGCCTTAGAACAATGAGTTAGTAACTGTTCACTGAGAGGACAAGTGGCGCAGGATTATAATGCTGGACAATGGATGCATATTTGACCTTGCAGTGGGTTCTGGACTTCCTGGGAAGGAGGTGAATCCTAGCATTACTTTGAGGATGAAGATGTGAGCCTATGGATTCCCTTGTTGCAGGTATATGCATCATATCCTTTTATTTGTTGGTTGAGAAAATGTGCATATGTGCATATGTGTATATGTGTGTATTATTAATGTAAATATTATATTGAGTTGGATTTATAAATCTCCATAGACAATATGACAATTTGCTGGGTGAAGCAAATGTGTATGTGTGTATATGTGGTTATTATTGTAAATACCATAATGAGTTGTGTTATAATGCTCTAGTAAATGGTATGTTTTTCATGTTTTAGCAGATGGTCATCTTATATGCTGCAACGAGCTGTGTTATAAATCTCCATGGGTAGTATGTTTTGTTTTCATTAGTCTTGTGGTTATAGGTGTCATTGAACATTGATGATGGTGTTCCCCCAAGGGGGAGGGTTCTATAACAACCCTAGTTAAAAATCCATGTAAAAATATATAATACCACGGTGATGGGACACATATTCCAAGTTGAATGGTGGGGAAAACATGCTAATGTGTGTTCATTTCGGTTATTATGGCTAAGGAAATTGGAAAAGGCAATGAAAATGATTTGGAAAGGAACGAGGAATTATTTGGCATTTTATTTATGAAAATAATGGGAATTAGGAGAAAAGGAAGGTGAAAGGTCACATGTTGCATGTGAGGAGTAAAATGACGGAAAATAATGGAAAATGAAGAAAATAGAGGTCTCATTGATATAAAGTCTTATGAGGATCAGTGGGTAGGCTTGGTCAGTGTAATCTTGGTCAATTCAGTTTTGGAGCTGTCTAATTATTCTCTCTCTCTCATACACTTGGATACTTATAGTTTTGTTGGAGCACTCTTTGAGGGTGTGGCATACTTGGATTTTTGGAGCAAGAAGGCAAGGGAAGAGCATGGAAGCACAAGAGAACATCGGGATCAAGGACTACAATGAGTTTTTCTTGTAGGTACTGAGTTGCATGTATGTTTTCCTCACTAGTTTTGGCATGGATGGCATATGCATGTGGTTTGTTGGTTATGATATATCATTGGCATGGAGGATGGTTGGGATTGAAAATGGATTTCCTGGCCTTGCCATCTCCTAGATAGCTATGGAGAACGTGGTTTTATTTCCTTGTTTTGTTTTGGCTGGTTCTCATGTTTCATTTAGGTTGGGTTGAGTTATTAGTTTCTTGAAGCCTTGGTTGGACAAATGCTCTGAAAGCCCTGTAACAACTTGGGTTGAGTTACTAGTCCTAGAAGCCTTGGTTGGAAAAACACTCTGGAAGCCCTTGGTGGGTTGAGTTACTAGTCTTGGAAGCCCTAGTTGGACAAACACTCTAGAAGCTTGTCAACAACTGTGGGTTGAGTTACTAGTCCTGGAAGCCTTGGTTGGAACAAATGCTCTGGAAGCCCTGTAAGGCTTGGATAGGGACCAATATGATGATGGTTTTGTGATGTCCAACCGTGAGGTGGAATCACTGTTGATGGGTTGAGGTGGATGGCCTCTGGAAGCCCTAGATGGTTTTGGATTTATGTGTTCTAAGAGATCCCACATTCATGCTTGGAATATGGCATAGGGGTGAATGAAGGAAGAGAGATTTGGATCAACCATTCTACAGTTTGGTGGAACGTGGAAGTCCCATCTGAGGTTTGGATTTTGCATCATCAATATGAGGTTATTTCTCCTTATATTTATGTGAGCATTATACTGGTTTATATATGGATCATATGGTTGTGATTTCATGGGTATTTATGTTGTTATTACGCTGGTTATGTATGTGTTTTATGACAGTAGCTATGTATGGATCTCATCATGTTCTTACTTGTAAATGAATGAATGGCATATCTATGACCTAATGGATGAAACTGCAGCTAAAGTGATAAGGAAACAATGCCTCATAACGAATCTCATATAAGTATGAGACCCCTATGCTCAGATATGTTATTTACACCTGTAGATTACATATTCGTGATATGTTTGATGAATTCTTGTCATAGCTAGTAGGGGTCCAATCAAGGTATTATTCAAGTAATTGCATTAGTATTTCCATTTCCCTTTTATCTTACTGTTATGAATATGTCATTCTATTATGGGAAATGACCTACGTTTTGGGCCTGAAAAAGTGGCTCAAATACCGGGGTCGATGGCACAACATTGTGAAAAAAAGTCCCTGGATGCTGGCTTGTAGGCCTATGAGAACGTCCAAAGGTCCCTGAACGCTGGCATGCCCATAACATGGGAGCGTCGAGAGGTCAAGTGGTCCAAAAGTGTAGCGGGACCCAGGGGCTAGTTGGCAGAAAGGTTAGATTAGTTCTTGAGGTTCCTAATGTTGATGTTGAATGTTTGTATGTTGTATTTCTGTCGGTTCCTCTTCCTTAATGTGACTTAGGAGGTCGAATCATATCATAGTGGCATATCATCGCTTGTTTACCCCGACCACTATGATATTATTCGACCATGTGATTGTTGCATTTACATGGTGTTGATCATGGTTGTAGTGATGTCGCCATGTGAGGGTTGATGGTGTTGTTATGGAATGTGTCATCATGAGTGTATGGTTGTATATGCATTTGTTATGCATGTTAGTGTCTATATGTTATTATGAATGCATTGTCATGGTGAAGGTTATTGTGCATAAGGTCATTGTATGCAATTAGGTCATCATGATGTTATCGATATGTTATGATGTTATTGAGTGGGTTGAGATAGAGCAGGGATGCAAAATATTAGAGTGAAGTGGTAGCATTGGACCTTGTGGTAAGAGCATGTCATCATATAGGTTTGTATGTCGGGCATGCGGGTATGTAGGTTAAGGATTATTATATGCATTATGGTTATATGTATTCCTTTCATTCTATTGATGTTATGGTTACATACATGATAGATGCTAGTTGATTAGTATAGTCATATGCACGTGTCAGATAGTCATGAATGATAGTATCCTATGGTTGTATGCATTTATATGATTGTTTTATTTTAGATAACTTGATGATTATGTTATTCATTGTTGATGAGCATGTTATATGTTAACTTCTTGTTGTTATATGATTGTTAGCTTGATGATTAGATTATATGTTGTTGAGGAGCATCATATATAACTTGTCGTTGTTATATGCTAATAACTTGATGATTAGGGTTATTACATTAAGATCTTAATGTTATATGTATCATGCTAAATTGGATTGGACTATGCAGATGGTCAGGGTTATGAAATTCAGGTATGAGTCGTCTTATTTGTGACATTGTGTTGTACTAATCTAGACTGACTATATAGATGTGATTATTATGTATGCATGATAATTGTTTATGAGTTTATGATGTGGACATGTTAGATAATGACTATTATAGATATCGTGACCTTATTTATGATTGAGTTGACATGCCGTGAGTTATATCATGCTAATCTAGATTGATTGTGCAGACAAGATAGCCTCCCCTGAGATACATTAAGGTATGAACTTGCTTAAGTCGTCTACTTTGTGCTTGACTATTTTATTATGACATCTATTTGGTGTTTGAGTGTTTGGTGTCTATTATGTCATCTAGTTGATCTATTTAACATGGTATGTTTGCAAGTTGGTTAAATGTTTGATGAATTACATAATATGAGTATGTGTTCCAATGATCTTGTTTTAAGATGATTGTACTAATACATATGTGTTGAGACAATTGATATGTACTTGAGTGTAAGTTGGTCATAGTTGTAGAATTATGTCTAATGACTATGAGTTGACTATGGATTATGACATTATTGTTAGTCTTGGTTAAGGTTGATTTCAAATTGATAGATATGTTTGTCTTGATATTTGGAACATGTGGTTGACATCTGTGAGCAGTTGCAGGATAACATGCTTGGTGTTAGCGTAACAAGGTAACAATTGATTTTTTTATATCATGTTTATATAACTAAAAGTTGGATGATGTGATAGCACATAATAAGACTTAATTGCAGCAAGGTAAATGGTAAAAGAAAGGAATTGGGTAAGAATTCCTTTGACCATGTTTGGAAACTATAATTCCAAACAAATGATTGGTTTGCATACATGAAGTCTTCTTAACCCTAATTTGTTTGAAATTATGTGGATATGTGCTATGTTCATGAACATGTATTTGACAGGTATAACAATTGGTGTATAGTTATAGCTAGATCTATCAAGGGAATTGGAGTCCCTTGAGACATAGCACAAATGTGTTCGGTTACAAGGCAACGTGCTTGGAACGACAAGATAAGGTAATTGGTGTATAGTTATGTTTATTTATGCATTGACAATTATGTGTTTATGGCAGTATGATGTAGGGGATTGCATGGAAAAAGAGATTGCCATGAAATCTTAAAGAAGGCTCGGGTTGAGCTTTTCTTTGGAGGCTTTGGGAACCATGGGGATTGATTCATGGTGTTTGTTTCTAATCTTGTGCTTTTGGTATTTTGTGATTTGTTGAGCCTGATTTATGGTTTTGTTTATGTCTAGTGCAAGGCCTTGCCACTATGTTCACGGTGTCGTATTGTTTTTGTTTTCATGGATTTATTCTTGTTTGTTTCTTGTCTTTCCTTTTAAGTTTTGAGTCTTGGGAATGTTTTGGGAAAGAGGAAAGTTAGTGGATCTCAGAGAGAGCTTAATGGAATCCAGTAGGAAATATAAGACTCATATGAAGCCGTGCATGTATAAAGGAAGTTCAAGGCAAGAGTCTGACAACCAGTTGGATTGGTTGGGTCCATTGGTGTAAATAGACGATGACGAGATATCATGGGAAAGGTAATAAAGAAAGGTAAGGTGAATGGATTTGAGGTGTCATATGCCTTCGCTATATTGGGAACTATTCTGCTCAATGTTGTGCATGTGTTGCATGCATAAAGGGAGTTCTCTTAACCTTGACCTTATGATATCTAGTAATTACGTTATGATCATGATTATGCTGATGTCTATATGTGTATACATGTATGTATGGATGTATGTCATGTCTGACAGGGTCATCATGGATCATGATTATTTTATGCTAATGTTTAAATATACATATGTATGTATGTATGTCATTGACTGACTAGATGATTATTTTTATGTTGATGTTTATATGTATGTATGTGTATGTATGCATATCATTGTCTGACAGGATCATGAATTTTTATGCTAATGTTTATGTATATGTATGTATATATCCATGTACCTATGTTGCTATCCGACAGGGTCACCAGGGATCATTCTTGTGGAAGAATGATTGCTTATGTAGGTGAATGGCATGAAGAGGTTCTTAGTCTTACGAGGAATCAATTGGGAGGAGTAGCCCTAACAAATCTATGAGGTAAATATCATTTGGTTATGAGTTTATATTATTTGATTATATTATGTTTATGTTATGGACATGCTATACCGCGGGATACATCAACAAAATGAAAGAAGTGTGGTCTGTGACATGCTGGGACAAGCATGGATAAGACATTGCAAGCAAGGTTGCTTGGTAGAGACAATATAGTTTTGGATGTGTGGTACTAATCTTGTGCATAGGTGTATATGTTGCATTTGTGATGTTGTGCGCATGCGATGTTGTGCATATATAGTGTGTGTACATGTTTTTTATGCAATGTTATGTACAGGGTGGTACATATAGTGTTGCATATGCAGTGCTGGGTATAGATGGTGCAATGTACATGTTGGATATGCAGTGTTGTGTACATATTGTATTGTGCGCATGATGGATATGCGATGTTGTGTGAATATGGTTTTGTGTGCATGTTGGATACGTAGTGCTGTGTACATAGGGTGCTATGTACATGTTGTATATTTAGTGCTATGTACATATGGTGTTGTGTGCATGTTGTACATATGGTGCTATGTACATATGGTGTTGTGTGCATGATTGTATAAGTGGCGTTGTGAGCATGTTGTGTCGTGTACATGTTGTACATGTGGTGCTGTGTGCAAATGGTGATGTGTACATGTCATGCACGTGATGTTATGTACATGTCATGCGTGTGGTACTATGTACATTTGGTATTGTGTACACGTTGTACAAGTGGTGCAATGTACATGTGGCGTTGTGCAGTAGGTGTCATGCACATGTGATGTTATGTACACGTTGTGCAGGTGGTGCTTTGTAGAGGTGGTACTGTGTACATTTTGTACACATGGTACTGATGTACATGTGATCTTGTGTGCATGTTGTACATTTTATGTTGCGGGAATGCGGTACTATTTATATGCATTGTGTAGCCATGGTATCGTGACACGTGTATTTATTATGTTGTACTCTATGTACGTATATGTCTTGTGTGGGGTTGTACATCGGGTATAGATGTATGTATTGTGTTGTACATCGGGTGTAGGTGTATGTATTGTGTGGTGGTGTACAACGGGTGTAGGCACATGTATTATGTTGGGTTGTACACTGGATGTAGGTGTATGTGTTGTGTGTCAAGGGTAGATTCATGTATTGCATGGTGTTGTATGGCGTGTGTGGTTTTATGTGTGTGATGCACACTATGTGTATGTGAATATGGTCGGGGAGAAGGCACTTCGTATTTCAGGTGTGGCAACCAATCTAGTGTGAGAACAAAATAAGGACAAAGGTAGAAGCTAAGGATCGACTAAAGGATAAGTATCAATATTTTATTTTAGTTTAATTATGCATGTTATTTATGATTCTAGTGTATGATGATTACATGTGATCTATGATTCTGGTTTATGATGGTTACATGTGAGTTATGATTTTGATTTATGAAGGTTGTGTTTCGAGCAAACCTGATGTGATATGTTTATACATGATGATTTGGTAAAAGAAGTTAGTTTGAATTGTTGTGACAAGAAGCAAACAGGATTACAAGTGTACCTTATTACGAGCTACCATGAAGTATGATGTGAATTTATTGCAATTTATTTTTATCTAATGGAAGTTATGTGCTTGGTAGAGGAGAAATGCCCGATTAGGTGATTGAAATTGGATGCAAGAATTTGCAACAAGAAAATGAATTGGAAAATGGATAAGTATGCTGGTAAAGTATTCAGGAGGAGGGCTATTGCGGGAAACAAGCACCCAATAATGTCCATTGATTTCCATGAGCATGATAAGACTAGTATGATGGTTTTAAGGCAGGGATATGACTTGGTTTTTTGTATCTTCCGATGTGAGGAAGCTTTTCCATGTGATGGACTGACTGGTATGGTGGTGCCAACAAAACTTGGAAGGTGTGTTATTACACAGAAGGGATGACCAGATTTCCCGAGGGATTATGCAGCAGAGAAGGGAAGGCTAGGGAATGGATTTGGTTTGGTCATTAGCATTTCTAGATGGAATCATATGCGCATTGGGAGTGTGCCCTGAAACAATGAGCCAGTAACCGTTCACTGAGAGGACAAGTGGCACAGGATTATAGCGCTAGACATTGGGTGTATATTTGACCTTGAAATGGGTTCTGGACTTGTTGGGAAGGAGGTGAATCCTGATATTACTTTGAGGTTGGAGGAATCATATCCTTTTATTTTCTAGTTGAGAAAATGTGCATATTTGTATATGTATGTATTATTGTAAATATTGTATCGAGCTAGATTTATAAAGCTCCATATAAAATATGATTATTTTTTGGGTGAAGCAAATGTGTATGTGTGTATATGTGGTATGTTTTTCATGTTTTAGCAGATGGTAATTGTAAATACTGCAACGAGTTGTGTTATAAAGCTCCATTGGTAGTATGTTTTGTTTTCAATTTTCTCGTGGTTATAGGTTTCATTAAACACCGAGGACAGTGTTCCCCCAAGGGGGAGGGTGTTATAATAGCCCTGGTTAAAAATCCATGTAAAAATATATAATACCACGGTAATGGGACACGTATTCCAAGTTGAATGGTGGGGAAAACATCCTAGTGAGTGTTCATTTCGATTATTATGGCTAAGGAAATTGGAAAAGGAAATGGCAAAGGCTTTGGAAAGGCATGAGGCATTATTTGGCATTTTATTTATGAAAATAATGAAAATTAGGAGAAAAGGAAGGTGAAATGTCACAAGTTGCATGTGAGGAGGAAAATGAAGGAAAATAATGGAAAAATGAAGAAAATAAAGGCCTCATTGATAAAAAGGTTTATGAGGATCAGTGGGTAGGATCGGTTAGTGTAAGCTTGGTCAATTCAGTTTTGGAGCTCTCTCATTATTCTCTCTCTCTCACATATACTTGGACACTTATATTTTTCTTGGAGCACTCTTGGAGGGTGTGGCATACTTAAATTTTTTGGATCAAGAAGGAAAATAAAGAGCAGGAAAGCACAAGATAACATTGGGATCAACAACTACAATGGATTTTTCTTGTAGGTACCGAGTTGCATGTATGTTTTCCCCATTAGTTTTGGCATGCATGGCATATGCATGTGGTTTGTTGGTCATGATCTATCATTGGCATGGAGGATGGCCGAGATTGATAGTGTGTTTCCTAGCCTTTCCATTTCCTGGATAGCCATGGAGATTGTGGGTTTATTTCCTTGTTTGGTTTTCATTGGTTCTCTTGTTTCCTTTAGCTTGGGTTGAGTTATTAGTTTCTGGAAGCCTTGGTTGGACAAACGCTCTAAAGCCCTGTAAGAACTTGGGTTGAGTTACTAGTCCCAGAAGCCTTTGTTGGACAAACGCTCTGGAAGAACTTGGTGGGTATAGTTACTCGTCCTCGAAGCCCTAGTTGGTTAAACACTCTAGGAGCCTGATGGAATATGTGGGTTGAGTTACTGGACCTAGAAGCCTTGGTTGGAACAAACGATTTGGAAGCACCCTAAGGATTGGATAGAGACCAATCTGATGATGGTTTTGTGATGTCCGACCGTGAGGTGGTACCACTTTTGATGGGTTAAGGTGGACGGCCTCTAGAAGCCCTGGATGGTTTTGGATTGATGTGTTCTATGAGATCCCACATTCATGCTTGGAATATGGCACGGGGGTGAATGATTGAAGAGAGATTTGGCTCAACCATTCTATGGTCGGGTGGAACGTGGAAGTCCCATCTTGGGTTTTGATTTTGCATCATCGATATGAGGGTATTTCTCCTTATATTTCAGTGAGTATTATACTGGTTTATATATGGAACATATGGCTATGATTTCATGGGTATTTATGTTGTTATTATGTTGGTTATATATGTGTTTTATGACAGTAGCTATGTATGGTTCACATCATGTTTATACTTGTAAATCAATGAACAATGTATCTATGACCTAATGGATGAAACTGTAGCTAAAGTGATAAGGAAACAATGCCTCATAGCGAATCTTAGATAAGTATGAGACCCCTATACTTAGATATGTTATTTACACATGTAAGTTACATATTCGTGATATGTTTGACGAAATGGTTGTCATGGATAGTAGGGGTCCAATCAAGGTCTTATTCATGTAATTGCATTAGTACTGCCATTTCCATGTTATCTTATTGTTCTGAAGATGTAATTATATTAGGGGGAGTGACCTAGGCTCTGGGTCTGAAAAAGTGGCTCAAATCCCAGGGACGTTGGCACAACACTATGCAAAAAAGTCCCCGGATGTGGTTTTGCAGGCCTGTGAGAGCGTGCAAAGGTCCTTGGACGCTGGCATGCCCATAGCATGAGAGTGTCCAGAGGTCAAGTGGTCCAAAATCTTAGTGGTACCTAGGGGCTGGTAGGGAGAAATGTTGGATTGGTTCCTGAGGGTCCTAATGCTGATGTTGAATGTCTGTATGGTGTGTTTCCATTGGTTCCACTTCCTTAACTTGAATTAGGAGGTTGAATCATATCATAGTGGCTTCTCTTCGCATGTTTACCCCGACTGACCGGTTACTTGGGTAGATGTGGGAGGAGGTTGTTACAGGATGAGGTTATCCTTTATTCCATCCACCGTTAGTGTCATGGCCAATACCTCTAGTTATCTGAATTTTTCCTTTTATGCATCACTTGATTCATTTGTACAATTATTTACTTTTCCTTTGAATAGATCCAAGACTTTATTCTTCTCGAGGATGATATCTATCCTCTTTTTCCATGCCCTATAATTGGATGCTCCTTCTAATTTGTTTTCTTCCTTCAATGAGTTAGACATTATTCTTGAAGATAGTAGGCTTGACTTCTTATATGATCGTTTTCCTTGATGACCCTTATTCAAACTCTTTATTCTCCTTTCAATATATCTTCAAGCTACCTTTTTCCTTCTTCTTCACCTTAGCTTTGATACCATGTTGGAAATTAGAAGGGTAGACATATTTCCTTTATGTTGATAATTACTTGTGATATTCTTATGTTCTTATTAACTTTCTTGTGTTCTTATTTTAACTTAGTTCATCAAGCAATTACCAATAAACATAACATGAAGATCAAAGACACCAGATGTAGGTGGACAAATAGGGAAAAACCCCTATCTAGGGGAAAACCCAGTCAACAAATCTTCCTTTAATAGTTTCACAAGATGATCCAAGGCTCCTTGACCTACACATAAACTTCCTCCAATCACCAAGTCAACCCTTCCTTTCTTTTGCAGATGATAACCTTCCAGCAACAACTTCGAACTAGAAAAAAAACAACAGTAGCAACAACACTTCAATCTAATAGTAACAGAAAGTTCGATCTGGTAGAAGTAACAACTTTAACCTTGATGTAGTAGCAATTGCGATCTTAGCAGCAACAAATTCGACTTGAGCATAAACAACTTCGATTCTAGCAGCAGTAACTTCGACCTAGAAGTAGCAACAAAATTTCGACCTATGTAACAATAGAATTTCGACCCTAGCAACAACAGAACTTCGACCTCAGCAACTTCGTAGGAAAGTGAGAGAGAAAGAGAGATAGCCTAAAACTTCGATTTTATTCTTCTCTTCCAATTCTCCTTCTAATCTTGGAAATTCACACTTTTTCGTGCACTTCTTCTTGTGTATATCGAGCTTGTGGATTGGATTCTCCAAATGAATTGAAATCCACTATATATATAGCCTCTTCAGGAGTTTGAATTACCCTCATGTAGGCCAAATGTATCAAGTAAGGGTCAATTTGCTGTGGAGGTGTCAAATGACTTATTTTACTCAATAATAATTATTTTTACACGATTCAAAAGCCTAAGAAGGGTCTTATTAAATGGACAATGACTCTAATGAATTAGTATAAAACCTATAAGTCCTCAATGGGGACTTTGAGCTAAAACATGATGATCCAAGCATGAAACACATTTTTTAATAAGTCATAATAATGATAAAAAATTTTCCTTTTTCTTTCTTTTGATAAATACATTTCATTATGACTCAAATACAATTTATGAAGACCGAATCTAGTTACATTCTTCAACATAAGTCATTAAAAATTATTCCAGCTCAAGGTTTTGGCACTAGGAGTGGTTGTTTAGCTCCTAAGTGTTTTGTAGCTATTGAGGAAGGTCAATAAAGTTTCAGTTTGTCGACTCCACTTCCTTAAATGTACTTAGGAGGTTAAGTCATGTCATGGTATCCCTCAATTCATGTTTACCCCGATAGGCTAGTGAAAGTGGGTAAATGTGGGAGGGATGATTACACATTTACCCATATTAGCAGCACATAACATTATGATTGAATATGGCCTCCTAATAATTGCAGGTATTCTCGTCAGATCCACTTGGTGTGATTGGATCATATCACACTGGTAAACAATATAAGTTCTTCTTCGTTGTACAGTTTGTCTCATTACCATTCCTTTAACTTTTGTCTCTACTAATAACATGCCTTTATCTATTCCTAGTGCGATTTTTGGGCTACTTTTATTGTTGCAATTATGGACTATTATACTATGTTGATCTAACGGTTCTTTTTCTGGGTTCGTTATGTTAGCTTGTGTTATATAACTCTAGCAGATTTGCAACATTTTCTAGTATCGATAAATGATCATTACGTTGGATTTATCATTAGTCCTTGCAGATCCAGATCGATACACTTATGTATGGAAAGTGTGTGAAATATTTTTCAATATAGTTTGAAAAGGATAGCGTATATGTGCCACCTTTGAAATTGATACCAATTCTTGTTAGCGTAATGCATTTTTTAGCCATATCATCTTGATACCCAATGAATTGAAATGGTCATTCACATGTTCTTTTTTTGTTGTCAGCATTTGATTAGGGAATAACGTCGACTGCTTTCTTTCAATTCAATTTTCATTATTATATTAATTATGGTAATTCCTTCGTGTTCAAACACAGTTTCCGTCAGATTTCTTAGTGTCAATCTAGCCGTTACCTGAGCTTTTAACTAAAGCAAATTGATTTATTCCATCAATATTACATCGAATTGGGATGATTAAAAATCTAGACAACAATTTGTCTGGATAACAACCTATCTAGGGAAATGTCATAAATATGTCATTGTGTTCCCTTGCCTATTAACGTATCGGATAGTCATTATGTAGTTTTGACATTTCGGTTATCCTTTTTTCTTATGCTAGATTGTACAAATGAAAAATAAATGTATTAGAAATACATGTTTTTTTTGCAGTTTTGTTCTCCTGCACATACTCTATCTTCGACACATTCTTCATTGCGCATAACATTTTTTTTTCTCAATTCTGTATTAGCTGAGATCACAATTGTTGACCAAATAATTAGTTATGTGTAACTGTTCTTCCACATAGTTGTATTTGTAAATTTTTTAAATGGAAAACATTTTAAAAATTAACTAAAGAAATGCCCTCACTAGTGCGTAAAGGACTTGCGTCTTCGTATAACTATTAACAAATGTTTGTGCAGATAACTTTCACTTTATAGAGAGAAAACACTGTGGTCATTCGAATATTAGTTGTTTTTCAGATTCATAATTTATTGCAAAATACATCCTCGATTTTCAATTGATCTTGAACGACATCTCCAATCTGTATTAGCTTTTGTTGCTTTATGTTCAACATTTAGTGCTTTTCATACAATATTTAGAGATGTCATTCAGACCCAATTGAAATTCGAAGGTGTGTTCATTTATGTGTCAATGTCCTACACAAATCCTTCATTTCACACAGATTTAGAGCTCTATGCAATTGCTCTTTCAAATACCTAAAACAATAAAAGTTTTAAATGGAAAACAACTTAAAATGAAATAATGAAAAAATAACACACTAGCAACATGTGTTAGAATGATCTGTGTGCTATAGTCGAGTCATGTAAATTTGAGGTGTCGTAAGGCTACTCTATCACTAAATAGAGCAAACATGGTTCAACAAGGCAAAAACCAGAAGGATTCAAGGGGGAGAAAGACTCACTCAGGTTGGATCGTGTGGGAGCTTGACAGAAAGGGAAAATCGTAATTTTTGAAGCATTGGTTGTTTTTCATATCTATGATGTGTTGCAAAATACATAGTCAATTTCCAATTGGGCTTGAACAACATCTCAAAACTCAAGAAACATCATACCACATTGCTTTATGTTCAAGATTTCCTAGTTTTCATGAGATATTTAGAGATGCCATTAAAGCACAATTGAAAGTCGAAGATATGATTTTATGGAATGCCGACTTTGGAGATAAAATATCACATAAAAAAAAAAGCTCAAACAATACTTGCATCTTCTAAATGCATTGTGCAAAGAGAAATTTGCTAGCCATTTATGTTTTGTACTTAAAATTACTTGCTTAATGAATGACATTCTCAACATAATTTAAATCTATATTTCTCATTTCCATGTATAATTACCACATGTAACTATTTTGCATGTGACACATGTTAGACAAGACAAATCATGTACACACATCTACGTTGAATCACAAAAATATTTGAAATTAAACAAATATAAAACTGCGTGATAAATTTTACAGAGTGATTGATATTAAGGTTCTTCGGTTGTTTAAAAATCAGTATTATGCAGAAGGAAAGTGTGTCAGAGAATTGTACAGGGGAAGAGTGACTGCGAAGGTGCAGAACTTTGCCACAAAAAGATTGTGTTTGTTATTGCACATACTCATTATCCAACACAAATCATAAATCTAAATGTTTAAGTTTTATGAAGCTCTTGTGGTGTAATTTTAACAAGTAACATGTCGGTTGTTGCATTGACCAAGTGTTGACTATGCATTATTTTTTCGCATGCATCTTCGAATAGTTCATAGTTCTTGAGGGGATCGTTATGAACGATTTTTCTCATAGTTGCCGGAACCGATAACCTGTGCTGAGAACTGTGTTTTGGTCATTAGTGTAATAATATAGATTAAAAGGTCTAAGTTTTATAAAGCTCTTGTGACGTAATTTTAATAAGAAATGTGTTGGTATTTGCATTAGCCAGGCGTTGATCATACATTAGTTTTTTCCATGCATATTTGTATAGTTCATAGTTCTAGGCGGAGGCTTGTTTTTTTCTCATAGTTGTCGGAATCGATACTCTGTTATGAGAATTGTGCATTTTGATCATTAGTGTAAGAATTTAGCACAATATCTGTTTTCAAAAATAGATATAGATTTTACAACATGTGTATGAGGTACGTTGTGGTTCATTTGTTTTGTGATTCTATATCTCGTTCATAGACAAGAATTTTACACGAATCGATTGTATCAATATATTTTTGCTCGTTTTCTTGCACATTGTTTTTGTTGTGCTTATCGTTGGGCAATAGGCCATAGTGATTTCTAAAGCATCAATGAACAAGCGTGTTTGAAGCATGATTTCTAAAGCATAATTGGAGAAGAATTTGTTTACTATAGAAATAAATGGTACATGTGAAACACTGAAGCAACATAATCTATTTCATTTAAACAATTTTGTATATGTTGCGGGAGATTTCCAGTTTGATATTATGTGAAATCTATTGCATTTAGATACACGTCAATATAGTTGCATGAAGGAACAATAGAACATTTCAGAAATTGTTTACATGAATGGAAGGGCGAAGCCATATTATCCTATGAATATGAATTGAATATAGATGCATTAATACAAACACATGGTATAAATAGCCTAGATGTTTACTTGGAAATTATGGAAAAATTAGCTTCAAAAACTATCGCTAGGTAAGAACGAGGACTTTGGGGGGACATATTTTGTATACATTGGTTATCGAACTGGATAAAAGTCCCCATAAGACTTTAGTCAAGGACAACAATGAAAAACTATTTTTATTTTAATTCAATTTTGTGCGAAGAAAGTTATGACATATTGTTGCATGACGAAAATTCAAGTGTCAGACATTTCGAACCACTTTTTTGCAAGAAAAAAGGTTTAATAGGAATTGATCATGAACCTATAATAAATATAACAATGTACATACAAATAGAACATTGATGGATGCAGATAGAAAAATAATGGGTAGACATATGTTGAAGAGATTTTCCGAGTTCAAGAGTATTTACGGTGAAAGTTGTTTTGAAACAATATGCTAATTGATGGAGAATGAGTATGATGTTCCCTATTTATGGTACATAATTGCACAAAATTGTGCAATGCAATCATGCATAATGATTCATTTGCATTAAACTTGGTAAAAAAAAACATGAACGAACATACAATTAAGCAATTTCCTGGAATGGTAGATTGGTATGGATACATTATATAATTAGCAATGTTATATGAAAAAGGGAAAATAGACGAAAACCTTTTTGTTTATCTCTGGATATGGTATATCTTGAACATAACTATATGCATATGGTCTGCTGAGACTTTAGATATTGTGTCTGAATTTCGTGGGTTTGAGAAAGACACAACGATATTCCATGTTATGCAATTTGGTACGAGTACAGGTAACTTGCATTATGAACCTCTCAAAGAGATAGTACAAAAAAAAAACATTTCACATCCTATTGAAACAATTAATGAAGATAAATGTATAGAAGAATCTAATAAAAAACATAGTGGCATTAATACAAATGACTTTGAAAACATGAATGTGAATGGAAATGGCATATAAATTGACACAAAGTTTATCTATGCAAACAAGAGATCACAATTATGAATGCATCGGGTCAAAAAACATATAAGAAACAAGGACATTTTCGAACCAAGTGCTTTTAGAAAATTATGCAAGCTATTAAATTCTAGCTCTAAGAACATGGACATTAATGAAGATATTGTTGTACCTCTGAGATAGTAGCAGGTCAGCTACCAATGCCAGAGCATCTAAAATAATTGTTTTGGGGTTTTTGGTTTTAGTTTTGGAAGACCAATGAATGAAGACAGGTGTAGAATTGAAATACCTAATCCTTTGGATAATATTTATATTTCAGCAAAGCACTGCTATAAAGCTTTACACAGTGATATAGATCAAAATAGTGGTGAGAAGAAGATAGAAAATAATATGATTATCACAGTTTCCAGACTGTAAAACAGAACAATCATAAATATGAAAACCTTCTGAACTATGTTCCAAAGATTCAAGGTAGTATACTTAAGCTTACAAAAGATGCTGATGATTTATTGATTAGAGGGGATTAGCTAAACAGACAGTTCATTAATCCATTCTCTTAATAGATGATCACTTCAGGAGCTTATAGGAATAAATTGAGACACAATTATTCCTACCTAGATATCTCTATAAGTCATAAGCATATGAAGAAAAACATAATGATTGATAACTGGAAAAACTTATAAGATAACACAAACTGTGTAAAACCAAATTCAGAATCCTCTGCTTTGTATTAAGGTTCCAGAAAGACTGAGTACATCAAGTGTCTACAAAAGCATTCCTTCAAAGGTGCAACCAGGTTCAAAGTAGAATGAACAGTCAAGACTTTACAAACAATGAATAATTAACCTTGAACCTTGAACCTGTAATAACTTGAGAAGAGAGTTATTTATACAATAATGAAACTAAGGAAATATCCTAAAACTGATTAAGGTTTATTCTAGGAAAGGAAAGATCTTCATGCAAGAAGATAGGGGCAGCTGTTGAACTGCTTCTTGCTGTCCACTTTATTCAGGTTGTGCTGGCTTTGTTGTTTGATATTTTTCCCTTTAAGTTGCTTGATTGTTTGTATCCTTTACGCTGGTTAATTCCTTCATTTGATCTTTCATCTGATACTCTTTAAACTCTGTGAATATCCTTTGACCCTGCTGAGTAACCTTTACTGTGTTCCTTTTTACCTTTACTGTGCATTTCAGGCTTTTTTTACTGTGTTTTTCAGCAGTAAGATCTTCGTATTTGTCTTCCAACTGTATGCAGGCTTTTTTCTTTGTAAAACTGGAACATAAGTTTTTACCTGCAAAACACAGAAATTGTTAAGAAAACATAGGTGACAGAGGAGGACATCAATGGATTTATTGAGCTTGAGAGGATATTGGAAGGAGTCCAGAGCGTATCGGAAGGTAAAACAATGGATTTATTGGTCGCAGAGGCTTATGGAGGGTTTACTGTGAAAACAGGTGAAACAAAGGAAAATGGTGATTTTTTCGTTTAAATGGAAAAACAATTTACTTTTTGAAATATGGCGCAAAGTGAATAGTGGTCATTTTGTCGTTATGTGGGAGGTGGTTTTGGTTTTCACCGCACCACTTATAAGGCGCAGGCAGTTTTTGGGAGGGGTCACCCGATATAATCTGAGCTTGACACATAGCAAGGGGAGGTCAGTGGAATACCGCTTATCAGGCGGGTAATCCTCGGATAGAGAGCCAACCCGAAATCACTGAGGGTTGTGGATTTGAATGTATTGGATCAGATGATGGTGGAGTGAAAGAGCAACACGGAGGGTCCCAACGATTAATTATGGCGGAAATGGCTTTATTATGGGTTAAAACTGAGATTAGTGGTTAAATGGAGGTTTAGGTTATTTCTTCGTTTAAATCATAAAAACATTTTAACAAAGAAATTCTTTGCAAAACACGGTATGGCGGACTTGAAAAAGAATGAATTTGGGCAGATAAATGATATCGGGTCCAAGTTCATCGCATATCACAATCGCAATTTAGCGAAGGAAGGCCCTATGGCAAAGGAATGCGATAGGGGCCGGACGCGATGTGGAAAATAAAACATGGATAATACTGTGTTGGGTCTGGGTTACCATTGCATATCAGAGATCACAATGGCGGAGGGTAATGCTTTAGCCGAGACTTGCAATGGAGGTGGATGTGAAATGGCATTGAATTATGATATATATTGCGTCGGGTCCGGGTCCATCGCAATCGCATATCGCAATGCGGGGAGAGTGCATGCACGTTGAAAAGTTTGTGATCCGCGAATATGCGATATGTTATGAAATACATAGTTTTATTATAAAACTTATGGTTTCGGGGTATTTTAATAAAGGGAGTTAATATATACGAGAAAGGGAACTTTTAGGGGTTTAATACTATAAGTTAGAGTTAATATGAAATATGAGTGGAAAGGGGAAATAGACTAAGTATAATGCTTTTTATGAGTTATTTGCTTTTCACATATATACATTAATACTTAGGCTAAACAACTTTTTGTGGGTTTTTGGGTAAAAGGGGATTTAACATGGGGTTTTCACTTTTCCTAGGCAAAAAGGATTTTTAACCTTAGGAAAAGGGGTTTTTATGGAAAATGAATGAATATGAACTGTATGAAGGTGGGAAGGGGAAATTAGTAAATATAGGGATGAATAGGGATGAGGGAAATTAATTAATTGATCTTATAGGCCTTCATTTGCTTTGTGTAATTGCCTCATGGACATAGAAACATATGGTAAAACATGATAAATGTACATTTTGTCCAATCAATCATCAAACTTCTGCAACCTTTCTTCTACTTACACTTTGCTTGTCCTATCATTTTTTCTTCACTTAATGGGTGCATTTAAGCTAGCAAACCCTTTTCGTTTCTTTTTATTTTACAAAAGCAAACAATATAATTCTAACCATATAACATCTAAGGGCTCAGATTACACTGATGAGCACCTTATTATTCTCTACCTAACTACTAATCTCCCAAGATTAAACAGTTAGGCTAGATCTTTATTCTCTAATTATAACATTAAATTTAAAGCATGAAGCAGTCAAGATTAAACTATTTGGCTGTCATGGGTTGTGGCATTTATGACAAGCTACACGCAACCATTGTTTTATAGAAAAATAGTAGTGGCATTTAGACTTGCTCACTTTCAGAGTTTATTTGTTTCATTTTCTTTCTAACCTAAAATTTTCTTTTTGCCTTGATTTTTTAGGGCATCTAACCTAACATTTTCTTTGATATGGACATCATCATCAAGATATTTTCAGAAAAATTCTATTCAATATTGTTATGTCCATATCCTTTAAATCTTAACATTTTTTCAAATATTCTATCTTATCAAAACCAAAAAATGCTACAACAGATACTATGGAACTTAATACAAATCCTATAAATGTAAGCAAGAAACCACGTTCTTCATTGCATGAACTCAAAAAATATGGAAGAAACAATTTTTTTATTGAAATGAGTTGGATTACAAGACGATCAAAGCCGTGAAAGTCAATTCAAAATATCATATCTGCTAATGAACATAAAGAATCGTTACAAATGTTTGATTGTACATTTGAAACAATGGTTGAACAACAATACTTTAAGAAAATACAAGATGTTCTAGTTTATGGCTGTGAAATATGCAATCAAACTTGGTTTAAAAGAGATGTCACAGAAAAAAAAATCAACAGTGGTTCCAAAATTAAGTGCATATGAAAACAATGCAAAAAGGCATTAGACAATGATAACGGTATCATATTTGCAGTTTCTGAGTGAATTAGTCGTAATAGACAAATTTTCATAATGAAAGAACTTTATGAATTGGAGTAAAGATTGATATCATTACAATTACCATTTTTGCAAATACGGGAATAGGACAACGTTTTAGAAAACCACAATTGGCATTGACTGGTGGACAAATCAATGTACCTGCTCACATATCTCAAATTAAAATTGCACTTCATCGTGACATAAATTAATCTTGTACTGTGGCCATGGCGATTAAAATATGTTTATTGTTTAAAAGCATATTTGTAGTTGCATGAATACGTGTTCATAAAGTCATGAAGGCATTAAGACGATTATTTAAAAGTCCACTCTATAGAATAAAGAATGCCAGGATAACAAAAAATGGAAACAAGTCTTTGATCAAAACAAAGGTGTATATGCATGTGAGACAAATACATATACACAAAGCAATGATGATAATGATTACTGTGATCAAGAGGTAGTAATAAAAACACTATTACATGGATTTAGCGATTCGTATAATATTTATGATATTCATAATAATTAATTAAAAATTGCTTCAAGTGAAGGCTATAGGCCTTTTGGCATATTCAGAGATAATTATTCAAAAGAGATGAACTTTCCCACACTATTTTACGAAAAAATGATTAGACAATGTTACGAGAAACTTTACATATCACGATATTGCTCGGTGGGAAGTTTTGCATCAAGATCATGATTTTGCATATCATATAACAAATTTGTTTTACAAAATAGTGCAAATTATCCTCAATCAAGTATTCAGTTGTATTTGGATTCATATAATAAAAGGATAGTTCAAAGGAAAAAAACTATTAGCTGAAGGCACAAAAACAAAGGAAAATTTGAAACACATTGTTGCATTGAACATTTACTATATGGTTCTTAGAAGAATATTGACATTGCCAAACTATTTTTTGCATTTACATAAGAACTTATATGCAATGATCTGACAGTTATGTCCACCCACTTTCTTTGTTTCGTTTAGCAGTGTTGAACATATATGGGAGCCTTTAGTAAAGGCTTTGCAACAAATACATTGATAAAAAAATTGTCAATTGAAAATGAATTAGAGGAAGATGATATTGATATCTTGATAAGAATTGCCCCATTACCTGTGTAGGATATTATAAAAGTAGAATGAATGCTTTACACCAATTAATTTTACATGATCCCAAGTACTTTGGTGATGTCATTGACTATTTCTTTGCAACATAATTCCAAAATAGAGGAAGTTGACATGGACATAGATTGATATGGATAAAAAATTCTCCCATCTATTTAGCAAGCATGAATACTGAAATTTAAAACTTATTGACAAGTACTTTTCTTGTGATTCAACTAAACTACTTGCAAATCTGAAAACTATTCAACGTCATCGTCACACAAGCACTTGTAGGAAAGGAAAACAGATGCATTGCAGGTTCAATTTTCCAATACCACCAATTCCAAGGACACAAATACTTGAGCCTATGGAATTCGACAATGCAAAAACAAAGACGAATGCAAGAGTGATATTTGATGCACTAAATAATATGGAACATGATGAGACATATACATTTGATAGTTTTCTAGAAAAAATATGTATAACTGAATCTGATTATATCCATGCCATTTATTGTACTCTGAAAACAAATTTTTTGAAAAGAGAACCAACAAACATATGGACTAATAGCTGTGCTCAACATATTTTTATAATATAGGGTGCAAATAGTGATGCTCAATTTGTACTTGTGTTATGAAATCAACTCACAAAAAGATAGAAAAGATAGATCAACGACTTCAAAATCAGCCTCTTCGAGGGGGAAACCTCCTTTACATTACACAAATGAACAATTCTTGGATGATACAAATGACAAGACCTCCTTTATATATATAGGAGTCTAAGGGGTCATAATATAATCAGAGCCGACTTAACAATAATAATGTAAGGGCACAACAGTAACAATAGTGGGCTTCTATGGGGCATAATAATAACAATATGGGGAGTACATGGGCACAACAATATAATAAGGGGGTTGCACTAATAACAATAAGGGGTTACACTAGTAGTATAGGGACCTAACATGCCCCTCTCCTTCGAAAAGTGTTGTCCTCAACGCTTGAGTAGTTCTGGATGCTTTTGTATAAAATTCTCGTCTTCCCATGTGGAATCTTCAGCGGGTAAGTTCTTCCACTTGATGAGATACTTTGAAATTGATCGATTTGATAGCTGTCGGGCTCTTGTTTCTATGATTGCTTCAGGTTCCAATATGATTTTTCCTTCCTCATCAAGTTTCAGAAATATTGTTTGAACTGGGAGCTTGTCACCTATAACCTTCTTTAAGCACGAAACATGGAAAACTGGGGGCACTCGGGAAGATGCAAGAAGCTCCAATTTGTATGCCATAGTACCAATATTTTGCAGCACCTTGTAAGGACCATAGTACTTTGGTGATAATTTATTATCCTTCTTACCTTGCTTGAGGGACATTTATTTGTATGGTTGTATTCGTAAAAATACTCAGTCGCCTATATCAAATCTTTTTTTGCTGTGATGTTGTTCTGCCTGTTGTTTCATTCGATTCTGCGTGAAAGTGAGGTTATCATTTTTCTTCTTGATATGTCCTTCTATATTGAGAGTTTGAGGAATGGTAATTCTTGCCAATGCATTACAAGATATGGTCAAATTCATTTCTTCTTTCTCTGGGGTTGGTTCCTCGTGTATATCCTCTTCTTTTGTCATTTCTTGATCCTTTTCTTCCTCCTCTTGACAATCAATGTAAAATAATTTCTTCTTAACACACTTATGACCTTTAGTGTATTTTCTATCACAACTGTAACAAAGGTCATTTTCTCCTTTTTCTTCCAATTGTTGTGGTGTCAGCCTTGTAGGTTGTGGAAGGCTAGGAACAACAAAACTTCCATCTTTATAATTGTGAGTGGTAGGATTTCTTGTTGCTATAATTTTGCTTTCAATTTTTCTTGCCAATCTGAATGCCTTCTCTAATGAATCAGGTTCCAAAAGACGAACCTCATGTTGAATGTGATCCTTTAAAGTCCCTATGAAGACATCAATCCTCTGCTTCTCTGGAATAGCATTTACCCTTATATTCAATTTTTGGAAGTCCTTAATGTGCTCTTCCATTGAACCCTTTTGTTTGATTTTTATCAATTGGCTAAAGAGAGTGTTTCTCTTTGTATCCTCATAATGTGCTATCATTTCCTCCGTGAAAATTGACCAAGTGACAAGTGGTTTATGAGAACAAAGCCCTTTATAAAATAAAAATTGATTCGTTTCTAAATATAAAGATGCAATACATACCTCTTGTAATAGTTGCACATCATGTAGATCAAAATATTTCTCCATATGTAGTATCCATGTTATGGGATCCTTGCCATCAAAATTTCTCATATCGATCCTCAGAATATGGTGGGTGTTCAATTCAATGTTAGATTATATGAAATCATGATTAACATTTATTTTTTTTCTCATCATGAGTTTCCTCTACTACCTTTTCGTCATTAGGAGGCCTTTCTTGTAGTAGCTTTGTCCCACCTTCCTTCAAACCTTCCATATCTTTCTTCAAAACTTCCATGCCTATCTTCAAATCTGCTTGCCTACCATCGATATTATCTTCCATGGCACATATAAAACTATTTATCTTAGCTTCGATCGCATTCTTCAAATCATCCATCCAATTTTGCTTACTAGGTGTTTCTATTTTCTTGATTCGAGTCATTCTTTTTCTTTCTTTTAGTAGCCTGATCTTGAATATATTGTATCTCTAAAATTATGGATCTGCAAGGTCTGAAATTGCGACCTATAGTAGCCCTCTGCGTTCTCTTTCCAATGCCACCAGTCTGATCGAAATTGGATTCTCCAAGAAAGAGTTATGCCCAATCTCCCAAGATGACCTGATTATATACCTTTTCAGTAGAGAGAACTTGTACGAAGTGCCACGTGTCACTGTTTCAACCTTCGAACCTAAAAACCATACAAAGAAAAGTACAGTCCGTCCTCTTTCTATAACTTCTTACGAAATTTCAATCTAATGCTCATAGAGAAAGTTATGACTATTTTCCCAAGGTTACCTGTTTGGGATGTAATTCGAGAGCCTGCAGAAACCCTAAATATCTTGGATTGTATCTCCGAAAATATAGCAAAACAATATCTAAATTAGGGCCCAAACTTCACCAAGATTTAGACTCAAATGGGTTTTAATTTTAGAGTCTGAACCTTCGTAGAAAAAACATTATAGCGAAAATGCCACAATGGCTTGTTTGAGATGGAATTCTAGAGCTTGCAAAAACCCTACCTTCCTCAGATCATATCTTCGAAAATATAGCGAGACAAGATCTGAAATTCGGACTCAAGGTTCATGAAGATTTTTACTCAAATGGGTTTATTTTTAGCTTCTTAAACTTTGTACAGAAAAAGTTATAGCAAAAATGCCACGATGACCTGTTTGGAGCAGCGAATCCCTAGAATCCAAAGCTCTGATACCAAATGTTATGAAACTAGCTCACAAAAAGATAGAAAAGATAGATCAACGACTTCAAAATCAACTTCTTTGAGGGGGAAACCTCCTTTACATTACACAAATGAACAATTATTGGATGATACAAATGACAAGACCTCCTTTCTATATATAGGAGTCCAAGGGGTCATAATATAATTAGAGCCAACATAACAATAATAATGTAAGGGTACAACAATAACAATAGTGGGCTTCTATAGGGCACAATAATAACAATATGGGGGCTTCATTGGCATAACAATATAATAAGAGGGTTGCTGTAGGTTTTAACCCCATACAGAAATTACCTACATACGAATTATAAAACACAGAAAATAAACAATGCGAGATCATAACACATAAAACACATATACACAGAGATTTCCCCTGGATCCCAAAACTAGGACTACCAGCTTGATTTTTCATTATGTTCCTTTCAATGTTACAATACACATTTATACATGCTGAAGCATCCAATACCATGGACCGAAAACCATCGCGTCCAAAAAATATTTGCGAAAATCATGCACAAAACCATAGGTGGGTCCACCCAACCTAACATAGGTACCAAAACCAAATTTTTCCAAGGCGTTACCCCAACCCCCATAAAGTGGGGTTACGGGTGCCCTTCAAAACCCCTGTTAACTACATGGAAAGAATATAACACAACCCAACATTCTTCCACTTGTTGTTTTCTTTCCACAGGGGGCCTCAAGAGAGCTTAGTCATTTTCTTAGCCCTGAAATGCCCATTGTCTCTCTACACCAAGAGAACTTCTCAGAGCTCACAGATTTTGTCAATGCATCTGCAGTATTCTTCAAAGTGTCCACCTTTACCAGCAACACCTTTTTGTCTTCCATCATATCCCTCACAAAGTGATACTGAACATCAATGTGCTTTGTCTTTGAATGATATGCAGGGTTCTTTGCCAAGAAAATTGCACTTTGGCTGTCACAGTCTATCCTCATAGCTTCCTGTACTAACCCCATACTTGAACACAATCTCCGCAGCCAAACTACTTCCTTGCTTGCATGAGTGGCTGCCATGTATTCTGCCTCTGTAGTTGATAGTGCCACTAAAAATTGTTTCTTACTCATCCAACTGACTGCACCTTCAAATAGTTTAAACACATACCCACTTATAGATCTTCTCTAATCTAGATCTCCAGCCTAGTCTGCATCAACAAAGCCATGAATATCCAACACTCTGTCCAATCCTGGTCTTCCTTGGTAGCACAAACCATAATCAATAGTGCCACGCAAATACCTGAAAACCCGCTTCACTACTGTCCAATGCTCCTTTCCTGGTTTTGACATAAACCTGCTCAATACTCCCACTGCATGTGCAATGTTTGGTCTAGTACAAACCATTTCATACATCAAGCTACTGAATACACTTGCATATGGAACAAGGGGCATGTCCTCTTCCTCTTCTTGTGTCTTGGGACATTGTTTAGCAGATAACCTCACACCTACAGGAATAGGAACCTTCACCAGTTTACTATCCTGCATGTTAAACCTCTGCAGTATTGTCTCGACATACTTCCTCTGGTTTAACCAGAGCTTCCTCTTTGCCCGATATCTTTTAATTTCCATGGCCAAAATATAGTTTGCAGCGCTAAGATCTTTCATGTTGAATTTGGAGGACAATTGGGTCTTCAAATCCTAGATAATTTCTTTGTCATTTCCAACCAGCAACATATCATCCACATACAAGACCAGATAAATAACACGGTCACCAATTAATTTAAAATACACACAGTGATCTGCTTTGCTTCTGGTGAAGCCAAGTCCCCGTATAAATGTATGAAATTTCTGATACCACATCCTTGGTGACTGTTTTAACCCATACAGAGACTTCTTTAACTTGCATACCAGTTCTTTCTTACCCTTCACTGCAAAGCCTTCAGGTTGCTTCATGTAGATCCTCGTGAAGAAATGTTGTCTTCACATCCATCTATTCTACCTCAAAATCAAAAGCAACAACAACAGATAAAAGTAATCTAATAGAAGTTACCTTAGCAACAGGAGAAAAAATATCACCAAAATCAATTCTTGGCACCTGGGAATAACCTTTTGCTACCAACCGAGCTTTGTATTTCTCCACTTTTCCTTCTGAATTTGTCTTCTTTTTGAATACCCATTTGCTGCCAATGGGTTTCCTTCCAGCCAGTAACTCCACCAGATCCCAAGCCTCATTTTTGCGCAAAGATGCCATTTCATAAACCATGGCCTCTTTCCAGATTTTCCATCCTCTGAATCTACTTCTTCCTTCACAATTTTGGGATCATCGTCAGTAATAGATAAAGAAAAATTGGGACAGAAAGCAGATGGACTATACCTTTCAGGCTGCCTTCTTTCTTGAACTGATCTTCTCACAGCCGGAGTTTGTGGCTCTTCATCTTCTAATTCCTCCTCTACTGTAGAGTCTGATTCTTCCTCCTTTAGCTCAAACTCTATTTTCTCAGGTTCCTTTCGTTGGACTTCATGTTTAATAACATCTTTCACTTCTCTGAACACCACATCTCGGCTGTACACAACCTTCCATGTGACTAGGTTCCAAAGCTTATAACCCTTTAAACTATCCTTATACCCAATAAAGATGCACTTTTCAGATTTACTATCCAACTTGGTTCGTTTCTCCTTTGGAACATGTACATATGCATCACATTCAAATACCCTCAGATGTGAAAGAGAGGGTTTCTTACTAGTCCATACCTCTTGTGGAGTCTTATCCTCCAATGCTACTGAAGGTGACCTGTTGACGAGGAAACATGCAGTATCCACCGCCTCTGCCCAGAATTCCTGTCCTAACTCGACACGACTGAGCATGCTTCTTGCCCTTTCCATCAACGTCTTATTCATTCTTTCTGCAACTCCATTTTGCTGAGGTGTATATGGAGTAGTCTTCTGTCGTGCTATACCACACTTCTTACATAATTCTTCAAATTCCTTACTACAAAACTCTCCATCGTTATCTGTCCTCAGCACCTTTATCTTCTTCTCTATCTGGGTTTTTACCAGAGCCTTAAATTCTTTAAACCTGTCAAAGACTTAAGATTTCTTCTTAAGGAAATGTATCCATGTATTCCTTGAGAAGTCATCTATAAATGATACATAGTACATAGAATTACCCAGTGATGGAACCTTCACAGGTCCAAACACATCACTGTGCACAAGTTCTAATATCTGTTTCGCCCTCTTACTACCACAGGGGAAACTCACTCGATTCTGCTTCCCATATACACAATTTTCACAGAAATCAATGTTAGAAAATTTTATATTACAGAGCAATGGAACACATAAAATATTGCAGAAATATAAACACATAAAATGCATAAAACAAGGGAGACACAGATATACGTGGTTCACCCAGTTTGGGCTACGTCCACAGAGAAACAGCTAGTCCTTCTTTTATTATATTATCTATCAAACTGAAGAGATACAACCTACAACAGATCCACTGTAACACTCTCTTTGCTCTCAATCTCCTCTCTCTTCCTCACTCAGAATACATATCTACATAGATGCAATATAATTCCCTCATATATAGTGAGGGGTTGCCTTCTAGGTAAAAAACCCTAAACTAAACATAACTTCTACCGTCAGATCATCCGCTTAATGAATAGCCCAGATTGACTAGAAATTACTAGACTTTTACAAGGCAATTTTACATCTATTTTTAGCTTCGGGGGCGCTGCGCCTGAACCCCCACTGGGGGACCGCTGGCCCCCAGAACCCCCAGCTGGCGGGGGGGATTTACCCCCCTGGACCCCCACGTGGAGGGGTGTACAATCTTCCTGGGGTATACATCTGGCTGAAACCTTTGAATACAGAAGATAATCAGGCTCCACACCCAACAATCTCCCACTTGGAGACTGATTATAGCAACTCTACCGCTGCTTCATTTGCTAGAAATGACTCCACTTTGGACCTGGTTGTTTCTCATCTTCTTCATCATACTTGAAGACCAATTGAAACTGAGAAGATTCTCAGTTTCTCCCTGGTTACAACTTTTGTTAGCATATTTGCAGGATTCTGGCTAGTGTGTATCTTTTCCAGCTTCAACTGTCCATCTTCCAATGCTGACCGTATGAAATGGTACTTGAGTTGTATATGTTTAGTCTTGGAATGAAATGCAGAGTTCTTTGCAAGATGTATGGCAATCTGGCTGTCACTTTATAACCTGCCCAACTCTTGCTTCTTGCCCAATTCATCGAGAAACTTTTGTAACCAAATCATTTATTTACTAGCCTCTGTAGCAGCAACATACTCTGCTTCTGTTGTTGAAAGTGAAACAACACTTTGGATTTTTGAAACCCAACTGACAACTGTTCCACCTACAGTAAATACATATCCTATAGTGCTCCTCCTGTTATCTCTGTCACCTGCCATATCTACATCAACATATCCCTGTAGAGCAATGTTTGAACCACCAAAGCATAATGCTTGATTTGTGGTACCTCCCAAATACCTGAGAATCTACTTCATTGCCATCCAATGTTCTTGTCCTAGATTGTTCATGTACCTGCTTACAACTCCCACTGCATGTGCAATATCAGGTCTTGTGCAGACCATTACATACGTTAAGCTTCCAACTGCTGATGCATATGGAACTTTAGACATATGAGCCATTTCTTCCTGAGTCTTGGGACACGCCTCCTTACTTAATTTGAAATGGCTAGCCAAAGGTATATTAACTGGTTTTTCATTCTGCATATTAAACCTTTTCAACACCTTTTCTATGTACTCACTTTGAGACAATGTTAATTTGCGATTCTTCCTGTCTCTAGTTATTCTCATACCAAGGATTTGTTTTGCAGCACCCAAATCCTTCATTGCAAATGAGTTTGCCAATTTCCTTTTGAGCACATTTATTTCCTACATGTTAGAACCTGCAACAAGCATATCAATGACATACAATAATGATATAATATAGCTGCCATCATTTTGCCTTTTGAGATAAACACAATGGTCAGAGTGACATCTAGTGTAACCTTGTTCAGACATAAACCTGTCAAATTTTAGATACCACTACCTTGGAGCCCATTTTAAGCCATACAAGCTCTTCTTCAACCTGCACACTAGTTTCTCCTTCCATTTTACCTCATATCCTTGTGGTTGCTGCATATATATCTCTTCCTCCAAATCCCCATGGAGAAAGGCTGTCTTTACATCTAACTACTCAAGATGCAAATCTTCAACCACTACTAGACTTAAAATAGTTCTGATTGAAGTCATTTAACAACAACGGAAAATATTTCATCAAAATCAATACCTTTCTTCTGTGCAAACCCCTTCATTACAAGTCTAGCTTTGTACCTCTGTTTTCCTCCATCTTCTTCCTTCAACCTGTAAACCTATTTATTCTGCAATGCTGTTTTACCTACAGGCAACCTGACTATGTCCCAAGTCTGGTTATGTGCTAAGGAGTCGATCTCTTCTTTCATGGCTTGCTCCCACTTCTTCCTGGTTTCTACCTGCACTGCTTCTTCATAACATTCTGGTTCACCAAAATTAGTCAACAATACATAATATAATGAAGGGGAGTATCGTTCAGGGGGTCTACTTATCCTGGTAGATCTTCTAACACCACTTTTAGGTGTTTGAAGTGCTTGTTGTTGTTGTGGTTGTTGTTTTGGCTGTTGATCATTATGATTTTCAGGCACCATCACTTTTCCTGTGATATCGTCAAGCACTGTGTATTCTTTGTTTTATTTTCCCTGTTTCTTTTCCTGCAACTGATTCTTATACAATACGTTTTCATTGAATATTACATCTCTGCTCCTAATGATTTTGTGATTTTCATAATCATATAAGCGATAACCAAAATCATTAACACCATATCCAATAAAGGTACATTTCTTTGATTTTGCCTCAAGCTTTGTTCTATTTTCTTTATTAATGTGGACAAAGGTTTCACAACCAAAAGTCTTTAAAAATGAGTAGTTTACCTTTTTACCTGTCCATGCCTCCTTTGGAATATCACCATCCAAGGAACTTGAAGGCCCTCTGTTTATTAGATAAACAGTAGTATCTACAACATCTGCCCAAAATTGTAAAGGCAATCCTGCGTGCAATCTCATGCACCTTGCACGTTCCATGATTGTCCTGTTCATCCTTTCTGACACACCATTTTCTTGTGGTGTTCCTGGAATTGTCTTCTCTCTGTGAATTCCGTTCTCTGAACAGTACCTATCAAACTCTTTGCTACAATATTCACCTCCATTATCTGATCTGAGACACTTCAACCTTTTCCCTGTCTCATTTTCAACCAAAGCTTTCCATTTCTTGAAAGTATCAAATACATAAGATTTATTTCAAATACAATAAATCCAGGTTTTTCTTGTTGCATCATCAATAAAAGTAACATAATAACGAGAGCCACCAAGAGATGATATCTGAGCAGGTCCCCATACATCTGTATGCATAAGCTCTAATTTTTCGATCTTATTTTCTTTCCCAACTCTAAGGAATCTTACTCTCTTTTGTTTTCCATAAACACAATTCTCACATAATTCTAAATCAACATGCTTCAAACCTGGAAACAAATTTCTTGAGTGAAGAATTTGAATCCCCTTCTCACTGATGTGCCCGAGCCTATGATGCCACAATGCTATATCTTCTCCTGTAGAGGTTAAAGCATTAACAGACTTAGAAATACCATTTCATAAATACAATGTACCAACCTTTTCTCCTTTCGCTATTACCAGGGATCCTTTGGTGATATTCCAGGTTTTATCTGTGAAAGTAGTTACGCAACCTTCACCTCCCAACTGCCCTATTGAAATCAGATTTTTCTTTAGATTTGGAACATGCCTTACCTCCTTTAATAGCCACTGATTTCCATTTTGTTGTTTTATGAATACTGTACCCATTCCAACGATTTTACAGGGTTTATCATCACCCAATCGAACTTGTCCAAAATCTCCTTGAACATAATCATGAAAATGTTTCTTATCAGCTTTGGCATGGAATGAGGCCCTTGAATCTACCACCCAGGCATCAATAATATTTTCTAATGAAAGAATCAAAGCATCTTGGAACACATCACCTATTACATTCGCTTCATGATTAGTTTCTTGCTGCGCATCTCCTTCTTTTCCCTTCCGAGACTTGCAGTATTTCTTTAGGTGTCCTTTCTTCCCGCATTTCCAACACACTATCCCCGATCTGGACTTGGATCTACCTTTTCTTGACTTACTGTGATATCCTGGGCTCTTTCCTCTTTCCATTTTTCTTCCCCTAGTCTTTACAGTCAAAGCATTACCTGATGTCTCACTGGAGCTTTTCCGTCGCATTTCCTCGCTAAGGATTGCACTGACAACATCATCAAACTTTAAAGTACTAGATCCAGAGACAGAGTTACTAATGACCATAACTAAACCATTCCAACTTTTTGGCAATGAGCATAGAAATAACAGAGCCCTAACTTCATCATCAAAATTTTCCCCTACAGAACTTAACTGACTTGTAACTGTATTAAAATCATTTAAATGATCTGCAACAGATCCACCTTCTGACATATTCATATTAAATAAACGCTTCATAAGAAATACCTTATTTGAGGCCGAGGGTTTTTCATATAGTTTGGCCAATGCTAACATTAAACCCTGTGTTGTCATTTCCTTTGAAATATTAAATGCTATCAACGCCGCTAGGCACAGCCGTATTGTTCCAAGTGCCTTTCTGTCCAGAATATCCCATTTTGTGTCTGTGATACTCGTCGGCTTCTTTGTCTTCCCGCTCAATGGTAGGTACAGATCTCTCTAATACAGATAATGTTCCATTTGCATCTTCCATAGCTAGTAGTTTTGGCCGTTGAATTTTTTCAACCCTAAACCTACCATATTCCGCCATTGCTCCCACTCGAACCCAGAACCCTTTTCTCCTGCGAGTTTATCAGCCAAATAGACCTTCGGCTCTGATACCAGTTGTTAGAAAATTATATATTAGAGAGCAATGGAACACATAAAATATTTCAGAAATATAAACACATAAAACACATAAAACAAGAGAGACATAGATATATGTGGTTCACCCAGTTTGGGCTACGTCCACGGAGAAACAACCAGTCCTTCTTTTATTATATTATCCAGCAAACTGAAGAGATACAACCTACAGTAGATCCGCTGTAACACCCTCTTCGCTCTCAATCTCCTCTCTCTTCCTCACTCAGAATACAGATCTACATAGACGCAATACAATTCCCTCATATATAGTGAGGGGTTGCCTTCTAGGGAAAAAAACCCTAAACTAAACATAACTTCTACTGTCAGATCATCCGCCTAATGAATGGCCCAGATTGACTAGAAATTACTAGACTTTTACAAGGCAATTTTACATCTATTGTCAGCTTCGGGGGCGCTGCCCCTGAACCCCCGCTGGCCCCCGGACCCTCGCGTGCAGGGGTGTACAATATTCCTGGGGTATACATTCAGCTGAAACCTTTGAATACAGAAGATAATCAGGCTCCACACCCAACAATCAAAATCCAGAGAGCTATTAGTCATACCTTCTACCATACATTTACCATGAAGTATCCGAAGGCCCTTTTCTCCAATATGTCCAAGCCTTTGATGCCACAACATGGTCTTCTCTCCAAAGACCACTAGATTTTCTGCTCCACTTTTAGGAACCACAAAACTATTGCACCCATCAATAACAATGCTACCTTGCAGCTTGTACAGAGTTCCAATTCGAACTCCCCGCATCAATACGAGTGCTCCCTGAACCATCTTGCAGGTATCCTTCTCGAACACTGTTTTTACACCTGCATCATCCAGCTTGCTAACATAAATCAGATTTCTAGCTAATGCAGGAATATGTAGAACACCTGGAACCGTTCTAACCCTTCCACCTTGCAACTTCAACTTTACATTTCCGCGACCAATTATTCTAGCCTTCTTGTCATCCCCCAAGAAGACATCACCACCATCATATTTATCATACTCGCAGCACCACTCTCTATGGGGAGTAAAGTGAAAGGTTGCACCTGAGTCAATCAACCATGCCTCATGATCTACATGTGTACTTGAAGAAGCCAAGTACACACACCACCTTCATCTGAGGTGGTTTTCGCCTCTGCAGAAGGAGCCTCATCAGATCCCTTTCCTTTGTCAGGAGCTTTAGATTTACAGTCCCTTTTGTAGTGCCCTTCCTTTCCACATTTCTAGCACACCACCTTTACAGGTTTTCCTGGAAATTTAGATCTCCCTTTAGATTTAGATCTCCCACTTGATGACTTTTTTTTTTTTTTCTTTTATTCTTTTTTATGTTCTGGGTCTGCCCTTGTATAGACAAGGCGTCACCATTTTGGCTCTCCATATTTTTCCATCTCATCTCCTCCGTCAGCAAGGATGAGACTATTTCATCAAACTGCAAGGCAGTTGCATTGCTACCTATTGCAATAACCAGACTATCCCACGAATCTGGTAGAGAACACAATAAACTGATGCACTTATCTTCATCTGAAATTTTAATATCAATAGATGCTAACTGACTTACCACAGTATTAAATGTATTCAGATGCTTTGTCACCGAGTCTCCATCTTTCATCCTCAGGTTATACAAATTTTTCCGCATGAACAGTTTATTCACCAGAGACTTAGATTAGTACAAAGTCCCTAACTTGTCCCACAAATCTTTCGCCGTAGCTTCCCCTGATATATTCAACAATATTGAATCTAAGACACACAATCATATTGTGCTCTTTGCCTTCCAATCCAACTTCTTCCATTCTTCATCGGACACTCCCGTTGGTTTAGTACCCGGATCTACCATGATCCACTGGTCTTTATCCACCAATAGATCCTCCATCTTGAGTTTCCACAACTCAAAACTCTGACCATTAAATTTCTCGATCTCTATCTTTCCACTGCTCGCCATCTTCTTTCACCACCAGAATTGATCTTGCAGATCCCCCACTGAACAGGGTCTGCCACAGGCCTGAGAAAAACCCCTCAGCAACAAAGGCATCCACTTGAAGCCAAAAAAACTCTGATACCAAATGTAGGTTTTAACCCCGTACAGAAATTACCTGCATACGAATTCTAAAACACAGAAAATAAATAATGCGAGATCATAACACATAAAACACATATACACAGAGATTTTCCCCTGGATCCAAAAAACGGGACTACCAGTTGATTTTTCATTATGTTCCTTTCAATGTTACAATACATATTTATACATGCTGAAGCATACAATACCATGGACTGAAAACCATCGCATCCAATACCATGGACCGAAAACCATCGTGTCCAAAAAACATGTGCAAAAATCATGCACAAAACCATAGGTGGGTCCGCCCAACCTAACATAGGGTCCAAAACCAAAATTTTCCGAGGCGCTGCCCCGGACCCCATAAAGTGGGGTTACGGGTGCCCTTCAAAACCCTTGTTAACTATGTGGAAAGAATATACCACAACCCAACGGTTGCATTAATAACAATAAGGGGTTACACTAGTAGTATAGGGACCTAACAAATTGACTCATATGCTACAACTACTTATTTTTGTTCATATATGACAAGGCTAGATAAAACAATGACATCGATGTTTAAACATGTGCGAAGTGAATGTAAAAAAAATGATGGTGATATCATAGAAACAATTGCAAGACTTAGAAAAGCTTTATTGAACTTACAACAAATGTCTACACAACAAGCTATATATATTGTGTTGTTAATGCAATTGAATACTAGTTCAAGAAAATGTATATCTATTAATACTTCAGTAATAGATGATTAAACATTTTTACTAAAGAAACCAAAAGACCTAGAGCATGATCCAGATGATTCAAAAAACATAACATGTTTATCAATTATCGATCGCTATATGCAACGACCAAAAAATTAAACACGTATGTTTGTCGGAATTTGCATCGTGCTATACACTACAAGGCAAAAAAATAGGAGGTGTTGAGAGGCCATATGTTATAATGTATGTAAAGTATAATAAACATATTGATGCTGATAACCATTACAAGGAATTATTAATTTTATATGTCCCATACCGTATTGACGAGAACATGTTTAAAGAACAATAGTGAAGTTAGGAGAATGGATATTTATTATTTGAGAAAACCATAAAATGCAATGAGCGAAAATTCATGAACGAAACAATGACAACGTGGATGATATTGATAGCATAGTTCTTGAGCTTGAAAACAAAGAGAGTGAATTGTTTGAAAGAAATATGCCTCAATGAAGAAATAGAGAGTGAAAATTGTTATCAAGAATACGATATCGAGTTAGATTTTCAATATATGCAAAAGGTTAGAAATGAAAAATCAATTGTTGAAAGACCTTATCAACTTTTAAAACAACCACAAATACTAGAAGAAACATAATTATATGAAATCATGAGAATGCTTAACCAACAACAGGAAAATATAATGAAAGAAATAGTGGATGAGAAAAAAAAAATCCAAATGACCCATTGTATGTATTGGTAACAGGTGATGTGGGCATTGGAAAAACACTTACCATTATAGCAATATTCTAATCCCTAATTCACTTGTACAACAACATGTTCAGATATGACCTAAATCAAATAAAGGAATCATAATATCATATATAGGGAAGGCAACATTCAATGCAGGTGGTATAATGTTGCATTCTGCATTCCATTTACGATTGAACAAATCAAAATATCTTTCACTTAAAGGTGAAAAATTAGACACATTGAAAAATCATTGTGAACAACTTCATGGCATGCTAATTGATGAGGCGTTTTTGATTGGTTCAACATGATTATACCAAGTTGGAAAATGCTTATGCGAATTTAAGCATACTTAGTTGGCTTATTTTGGAAATATTGATGTAATATTTTCAAGTGACTTGTTCCAAGTGCAACTGATCAAAGATTCTCTAATTTTTGAGCTACCAAATTTAGCACGCGAAAAAATACTATACGATTTCTGGAAATACAAAATCAAATGCTATAAATTGCGTACGAAAATGCATCAAAAAGATAAAATATTCCTTGAGATCCTTAACAAAATGCGAGTGAATCAACAATATGATGAAGACATAAAATATATAAACTATAAGTGTTATAGACCAGCTCCATTGGATCTATTGTTTCCACACCTATTTTATAGAAACAGATATGTAAAGAAGCATAACGAAAAAATGTTGTCACATGTAAATGAAGAGCTAATAGTTCTTGATGCAATTAATGAATTTCACAGTAAGGAAATTGACTTTGTAGCATATGAGAAGACAATGAGATTACTGTCAAGAATCCTTATCAAATGCAATGTTCTTATTGAGCTATATGTAAAAAAAATAACAAGAATGTTGATGTGTTATGGATAGATTTTGTAAATCTAGATATCCATAAACTTCAAATAAAAAAGTATCGTGAATTGTGTGATGTAAACATTTCATCTCATTAGACTCCAATATTATGTGTTTCAAAACCATTAATATGTCATAGTAAGATCTTCACAACTATAGTGTGCAAACAATTTCCAATACAACTAGCTTGTGCTAGAACAATTTATCAATCACAGGGTTTAACACTGAATGGGCTTGCATTTGATCCAAGTTGCATATCGATGCATGCACTAGTTTACACAACATTATCATGTGTTAGAACAATGGAATCGTTGTATCTTCTTAAAAAACCAACACAATTTTTTTTTTGTGTGAATAAGGAAATATTAGAAGAAACGAAATGCTTAAGAACTAAAGCATCATGGAAATTAGGGTACATAGAAAAGCTAATAACACGTGAAAATACTTTAACGATTGCAAGTTTGAATACGTGAGTCTACATGCTCATGTGAATGACATTGTGCATGATGAAGACTTAATGAATATTATGATTCTCTGTATCCAGGAAACACAATTAAAATTTCCATCATCAAATACTGAATTTCGCAAATTCAATTTCAACATATCAAATTGTCTTCATGGATTCCTTACTTGCATACAAGAAAACATAGAAATCATATCAACGAAAAATGTGTGCAATAAAAAAATCAAACTTGTCTTGTAAGAAGTAAATTTCCAATGTCTGATATGCATAACAAATGTATATGTTGTGCCACATGTATCTGTTTTGGCAATCATTGAAGAAATAGCAAGAGAAAGGGCACAATTCACACTTGGTGATTACATTTTTATACTTATTGGATATTTCAATAAGGACATCAATTTAAATAGAAAAAGAAGTAAACAACTATTAGAGTATATGCGTTGAGAACAATTACAAGAAATAACGAGATTTTTTGTTTTTGTCTTTTTGTTTTGCGAATAATACAATTATTGATCAAATTTGGACAAATTTCCCTCTTCAGCAATGTCATGTTCATATTTCACATGTGTACTGGAGTGATCATGAAGCAGTTCATGCTTCGTTATACTTTGAGTGATTGTAACACTACAAAAGCTATATGTTTTTTTGTTTTGAAGCAATAAAGTTCATAGGCATTTATAAATGTAATATAACACATTTTTTTAAATTTTCACTATTTTTGTATAAGTTGTAATGATAGATTTGTTTGTTCATTATGATGTAGAGTCCAAAATGAATAAGTAATTAATATAACTATTGCAAGGCAATGGAAATAATATATTGTAGAAATCATATCCAATATTTGAAAGTTTAGATTTGTTTAGTGTATTATTATAACTTAGGCTAATTACTCATTGCACAATTGTAAAAGATAGGAAAAATGCATAAACGTTGTGTGGAACTTGCAAATGTGCGGAAGTGCTCTCATCATTTTTTGCATATTCCTTTCTCCGTACATACTAGCTACTTAACCTTTTTTACCTCGCATATTCCCATCTTCTGTGACATTTTTTTTCGTACATTCATGGACTTTAAAAAAAATGAGATTAATTTATGAGCTAGCCTTTATTTAGGTTAGTAGATAAGAAAGCGAATAAATTTGTAATGATTCATCAAACTACATGTGTCGCTGAGATTTTTCAAATATGTGTCAGGTTATTCATAATTCAAAGTCAATAACAAAAAAGTAGTGGGCACCAGCCATGCGGCCTTGTCGTTTCGTAATAGGGATAACTTAGCATGCTTTTTTTGCAGTTGCGATTATTACAAAGAATTTATAATAACACAAAAGTGAGTTGCGTAATAAATGGATGAGGCAGTTTTGGAGCTTTGAGGTATATTTTCACTGGTTTCCGTAAATATTAGCTTTGGTATCTTCAATTGTTATTTATTGACAAATGTCTCCTGTAACAAATTTCACAGTTGCAATAGTCAAAGCTGAATTTGTATTTGCAATAGTGAGAGCTAGTGAATATATACATAATTGAAAAAAATTGTTCATCTCAATGGTATTGAGAATGTTATTGATTCAAAAAGTGTTTTCGGCTACGAAATAGTAATTGTTAGTAGACAAAGCAGAGAAGTTATTTGCACTGATATCCTTAATTTACTTGGTCGTATTGATGAGAAATTCCACTAGTCAATTGCATATAAGCGTTATGTGAATTTGTGAATGAAAGAGAAGAACCATAACAAGATTTGGATTAGTGGATTAACAAATGCTACAAGTGTGCTAGAAGTTTTTGATTTGATGGAAATTGTTCATTTGTGCACAAGAAATTTTTATTCATAAACAAAAACAATTGTGCTACCAACGAAAATGTTTCCTTTGAATGCAAAGACATCAGACTGATATTCACGTTACTGGTAGCTAATATGCGCTTGGCATTGTTCGAAGAAAATAGTTTTGTGATCTCAGAAGCAGGTGAGGCTAATGTTGTTGGAGATTTATTTTCACAAAGTTACCAAGTTCCTTATGATTTTTTCTGTCCTAGATATCTCTTTATTTAAATAATCATTTAGTGACTTCTATTTGCTTTGTACATGTGTCATGGTCGAAGGTACTACAACAACTATTCCAATATGCATTATCTATATTGTTTATCACACATAAAAGAAGGATTGTGTATTTGAATGGGCTGATATCATTTGTAATGAATTAGCTTCTCAGTTAGCCAATTTGTCCAAGACCAATAGGTTCTTCATGATGGCGTATCTCATAATAGATTTGATTTCTAGTGATAAATTTTGTGGTTTGACATTTAATCCTAAATTCAATGTAAATCAAGAACTAAAAAAATTCTTGTATCCTATACTGTTGAAGCATAACGATTCTTTAAACTTTTGTCTAATTCAAGATGTTTCTGTAAGACAAGTCAATTACATGATAACTGGACAACAACCTCATTGTATATCTGCACATGCACAAGTTTTCCTATAGGGCAAAGGTATGCATGAAGAAAGTGAAAGTAATACGCTAATTAAAATTTAAGGATTTCAATATAAGCTGTTGCTATTGCCGAAATTTGTTATAGACGAGTAATTTGTTGCTGAAGTCTATAGACAACACCTTGGATGGCTAAATATATTTCAAAGCAAAAAGACAAAACTGTTCATTTCTTTGTCGTTTACTATTGGAGAAATCACAGTGAAGACTGTGACTCATCTTACAGAGATCACAGAGACTTTGCATCCTTTTAACTTAAGTGAAGATGAAGTAGTTAAAGACATTGATTAGGAGGGTCTATTTGGTGCACACTTGGAAACAATTGGATACATAAACTTGTTTCCAGAAATTAGAGAGTGGAGCGAAGAATGTCAAAATTCATCGACAAAAAATCAATGGATAATCATAAATGTTGAAGAAATCATGGAAGAATCAAGTGTTAGTACTTCTGTAGACAAATATATACACTGCATAAATGATACTCACGCAAATCAAGGGCTAATCATAGATGCTGAAGTAATCACCAAAGGATCAAGTATCAATACTTTTGTAGAGAAATTTGTATGTTGCATAAACAATGCTGATGTGATTTTGTCATAAACTAAAAAGAGGATAAAATATACTACAAATACAGAACTGATTCACAACAAGCTATCACCAAGTGGGAAGGATAAAAAAACCTGATCAAAATTTTATTTCAGAAGAATTGTATACTGATGAACCATCCAATTCCAGAAGTCCTATGAAAACAGGAAGTGTTGAAGAAGCTACAAACGTAGAAGTTGACAATGTTATGTTAACTGTTTGGATTAATGTTTATTTTGCAAAAAATCAGAAAACAATGGTACAAATTTCTGATGAATCTATTATTTTTTATGATGGTTATGTCACATTGCAAAATGAAAAGTATGATAACAACAATAAAAAAATGAGGTTTGAGAAAGTAAAGCTTCATTTCATAAAAGGTTTTATACCAAACAAAAATGCATGTTTATCTGTCTGGAGTTGCAACCACATCAGTCATGACGCTGCATCAAGTTATCAGTGATGTGTTTGCAGATTCTCTTAGTCAACATGAAGCAAAAAAATTGAGATTAAAAATAATAATAAATGAACTATAAGGTGCTCTAAATCTGAGTTCTTTGTTAATAACCCCATTGGAATTACATACAACATTGTTGGAGGTATCTCCTCATGACACATCATATATATTTTCTAAATCTATCAATTTCCTTAATGTGGTGAAAACTTATATTATCAACAATACATGCGAACGATTGCAAATAATTGAATAGGCATGGAAAACAACTTTTAATCTCGAACATTTGGCACAAAGAACTAAGTTATTTGTCAAGTGCATTCAATGTGATCTTGAAAGAGACAAGAATTTCGTAAAAATGACTTATTTGCTTTCAGCTAGAGGCTTGATTTAATATTTTATGCAGAGAAAAAATGACAAGAAATGCAAAATGATAATCAAATGAAGCAACTCAAAGCTGCATGGTCTCAAAGAATCAAAAGAATGGAGAACATTACTTCTGAATATGAAAACATAGAGAATCAAAGAGCAAATGCATATGTCAAGGCCATATAGATTGTGCAGAATTTGAACAGTCCATGTATCACATGTGACTTTGGATTAATTTTGAGAGAAACGTTAACATATGAAGTGGATAAGCTCAAACAATTTGATGATATAATTGATTTTAGTACATAGGAGAATAGGGAATGGATAATTATCATTGTTAATGTTAATATACAAAACTTTCTTTTAGCTGTGGAATTGTGATGAGAAGCCAGTGGAATTGAGAAAGATATTTTTAGTCAACGTGTCAAACTATAAATTGCAGATGCTTCTATGAAAGGTTGCATACAGGAAAAGGTAAAGAAGTTTCTTCAAGAGGCCAAAAACTCTAAAAATAGTTAACGGTCAAACAATTAGAAAATATGCTTTTACATGCTGTAAGTTTTCTTAAATCTTAGAATATTTGTTTTCCTGTTTACTGCTGATTAAATGTTCAGGTTTTTATATATGTTTGTTATCGGGAAAACTAGTGTCCATTCAAAGCTGCTAGTCCCACTAAGACGGGTAGCTATCTTAGAAACAAACAAACCAAAGTTAATTGTGTTTTCCTTTATGAGAGATAGATGAGAGAGAAGTAGAGAGTACCAACCTCAGTCTTTCGCTAGTATCCTTGCTTGTTTCTTCTCTCCCTTGATAGGGCTTTTGCCACTCCTTTCTCACTTGTCCCGCTTCAAAGAGCACCTGTAGAGTCAAAGCAGCAAAATACCATCAAAGCATAGAGATCTATAACCATAAACAATATAGGATCAGATGTACATTAACCATACAAATGCATATGTAAATACAAGATTCAAAGATATACAAGTATATAGAGGAAAACTCAAATAGCTTTATTGATAGAAGTAGTAGAAGAGAGGATTACAACCAAGCTGTTTGATCCAGCATCATCCTCCCGGCATGAAAGTCCTCTTCACCTCATAAAAAAGAAATATCACCCAACAATACAATGTCCTAAAGAGAAACCAACAACACTTCCTTACAAATTAGAAAATTCCAGCCTTTGGATCTCTAGGATGAGGGATCGATATATAGATGTTTGCAGGAGAGTGAGTCAGATTCTGGGATTTTGATTAGTGTCATTTCACTGATAGTTCTTGGTTCCACTTGGAGATTTCATGACCTCTTACTCATCCCTAGGCGAATTCAAATAGGCAAGTGTCATATGAGTAGTTTCTAGAAGATTCTCTGGGTTTCCACCTAGCAAACTGCCTCTGCCATTTGTCTGCTCTTGCTCATCACACCCTACAGAAGGGCTTTTCAGTATGCATTGCACCGTTAGCATGGAGCAGTCTGTATGGTCCAGTTTTGAATAGTTCTGAGTAGTTTTTTAGGGATAACTTCTGAGAAATGATGTAATCAGTTGACCTTGTTCCTTTAGGGTATGAAACAACACTTTTAGGGGTTTAGAAGCCCTTGGTTTATCGACATATGTGATTGGGGTTGCAGTGCCCAAATATGTCGATAACAGTTTCCCCCTAAAGCATGAGGTAATAAAACTTCTGATGTCGGGTGAAATGCTTTATCATGAGGATCCGAGGTTTTTAAAACTGGAAGGTGACCTATAATAAGATACCATACAATAAATTATACAGGCATTCCCATGCTTAGCTTTATAAATTCATTTTCATGTACATAGGACAGACAATCGTCTATGTGGCAGACTGATGATTCTACTAGAGTCATCATCCCTTAGTTTGGATGATTATCTTGTGCAGGTATGATGTACATTTGATGTCTTTATTTTCCTGAATATATCGCAGCCCAGATGGATGAAACTAGATCCAGGGTCTTCAAACTTGTTCAATCTTTGCCCAAAGTACAAGTCGATCCATGTGAAAATATGAAAATATGTTCCTGATGTTGAACATGGAAAGACATCACTTGATTACCAGCCAATGATGTAAGCTATTAACAGGTGTGAGGGGAATCACCGATAATGATAATGACCCTCAAGGTACTGCAGTACAATTCACGTGGTGTGAATACATGAGTCGATGTCGAACACCATGCAAAATCTTACGGTCGAAGGCCATTGATGTAAACCTGTCGCCGGAAGTGAGAAACTCGCCATTTAGGCATGTAAGCTTCACAGTACTGAAAGGGTTGTTCCTAAGTCAACTTCTTGGATAATGAGCTGATGTCGACAAGAAGTGACCCACCATAGGAGGGCCTTGATGAATTCCACATCTACAAAATGGAATAGAGCAAATGATTTTGTGGAGGTGAAAATGATCTAATGATACAAGGTTCAGGGTGGCGGTCATGAAAGAATGGAGCATTAAGTTATTGCAACAGATGAGGCGTTAGTTGGGTTGGTGAATTCTCTGAGCGACTTCTCTTGAACATATCGGTGACACTGAAATGGATTGGTAGTGTTAACCCCAAAAATGGATGGTATGGAGGACCAATGGTGATATGATTGGTGAACGGAATAACCCAACTCGGCTCAATCATGGTGATGGAGTGAAAGTGTCATGTTCAAGACCGACCTGCTACCAATGAAGTTCTTCAAGTTTTCTTCCCTTTTTCCCCAGTCATTGCTGACCAGTACCTCTCTATTTTTGTCAAGCTTGAGGAGGATAACATATGCTTCTTCTATAATTTTCCCTTCGGTCAAACCTGTCGCTATGTTTTAACGAGCCTAGCGATAGTGAAACTCGCTCTTGTCTGAATGGACAAGTTTGTCGCTATTATTTTTAACGAGTTTAACGACAAATATAACTCAGTCCTTTTTAATTTTAGAGAGTCTAAAAAGAGAAAGAAAGGAAACTCCAGTAGTCATTTTTCGTAATATAATCCCTTAAGTCCGAAAAAGTATAAAATAATACGAAAGGGATGACTTTTCGATAGTTTCAACGAGCCGAACAAGACAAGCGATCGATATTTTTGTGTAATGATCCCTCAGGTCCAAAAATATTAAAATACAGAGAAGGGATGGTGCTTCCAATCACTTTAACGAGCTGGAGAGGCCAATTGCTCGACAATCTTTTCATATTTTAAGAGTCTAAAAAGAGCTCAAAGGAGACTCGTTTTTTGAGGAACGAGTGATGTTTTTGGATAGCAACTAGTTCTAGGTAAGGTTTGGAACTTTTAAATGACGACAGTGTAAAGAAGGTGGCTAATAGAATCACTCATCGTAGCTGTTCCTCAAAAGGGTAAACAATCAAATGGAGGCGTATGATCGGCTAAAAAAGAGTGGAGGTGATGGTAAGAACATGACCAAGGTTCAAAAGCTGATAGCTATGCGATCGCAAAGATTTTTTACCGAAGGTGGGTTCATTTTTTAATGAGCTTAAACTCTGGGGGAACATATGCTCATTGCTAGGTTTATTTTTTAACGAGCTTGAACTTCGCGTAAACCTGCTTGTGACAATAGTCAGAGATGTTGATTTCACCAGTAACACTATGTTCTTTTGACAGTCGTACTGCTTGTTCAATTACACCATCAAATTGATTAGAAATGTAAATACATGCTTGAAAAATGAGTTAAACACCAATATTTTACTTGAATTACGTGAATATTAACATAAAAGTAGTTTTTACCTCTCTTTTTTACCATTTCATTCAAATTTGGGATTGTTGGAGCTCTGGAGGTGTTTTTCCCCCTCGATTTTCATCAGCTGATTCCGGGAGATTCTGTGGACTATTTTCGATGTCGTCTGGACCAGGTAGGAGCTAACCCTGAGCTCTTTAGTTGCATTCTTTCCTTTTCTGATTCTGAGCATATTTTCCTATTTTTCTGGGCCTCTGGGGTTTGAACAATTCATTCTCTCCCCATTGCACCTAGTATACATCGAAAGGTGTGATGCATACTAAGCTGGCCATTGGCCAGTCAGTATGCATCCCACCTAGTACACAGCTGGGGTGCAATGGGCACAAAAATGAAAGTTTATGCACTATTTTTTCATGGAAATTTTCCCTGTTTTTGCCTTAATCAAGATCCTAATCCTTCTCTTGTTTGTTTTTCAGAGATTCATCGGATCAAGATGGTCATTACATGGAGTGAACGTGAGCATGAAGAAGAGGACATGGTTGCCTTACATGATTTGGGTACGGTGACTGCATTGTGGAACTGTGGCTTGCTCAAATTCTTTCTTATATCCAGCATGAGGCAACAAATCAGTTCTTTGCAATAGTTTCTTGATGCATGGGATCCTACCAACCAAGTGTTTCAGATTCGAGGTAAATCCATCCCTTTGACAATTGAGGATATCTACTTCTTGACCGGTTTATCGAGGCGTGGTGCCCCTCTCTCACTATCAGGATTCACCCATGGGGGTGAATCCGTGAGGGATTATATTCACCAGTTCTGTAGAGATGGATATCAGTCGAGCAGGGATGGCAAGATCAGTATTCGAGATGTCACTGACCAGTCCTTGAGGACTATCTTATTCACCTTTGCTAGATTGGCTGGTAGTGCGGCTCTTCATTTGGCCAACTGGTCCTATATGCAATATGCTCTAGAATGCCTTGAACCAAAGGTATTCAACTGGTGTGATGCAGTACTTCCAGTTATAAAAGAACAGCTTACCAAGGTGAAGAATGGAATATCCAAGAACTTTGGTTATGGTCCTATTTTGACTGCTTTCACCTTAGAGAGGATCCCACTGATGCAACCACAATACATGTCACTCGGATCGCCAGTACCGATGGAACCATGGATGAAGAGATGGGTTGATCTTATGGCCAGACATGCTGGTTAGTCGAAACATTCTCTGATGCCTTCTTTGAGTGGTTCGACCATCAGGAGATGGTCTTTGCTGAGTATCCATATGTCGGGATGGATTTCCGGGGTGACCCAGATTTGGTGCTGCCGGCTGGCGAGCATTGGGGTGTCATAGGTAAAAGATATGACCATATCTTTGTTTATTGTTTTTATAATGTTCTTATGTTTTTAAATGTTATCAAGACTAATCAAACCCATATGTTTGTGCAGATATTAGACCAATGCGACTAGTAGTGCGCCCGAGGGTAGCAGTTGCCGTTCCAGCAGGAGATGCTGTAGGGAGGGCTGTCCTTCGCGATTTGGACATAGCCGAGCAATATTGCAGGATCAGATCGAAGGTCTCACCCTTGGTATTCAGGATGTGAGGATCGACGAGTTACCTCTGAGATTACAGCGCCATACCACTGGTGTGCCCAGTCGATGGACTAGGCTCTTACGTATGATCGTATAGGCGGTGACTTGTTATCACTAGCACCATTAGTCTATGGTGCTTCCCTACATTTTGAGTTTTTGGGTCGTATGACTGATTTTGTCTTGGACACAGAACAAAAAACTATAAACAGTTATATATATTTTTGATTTTCGGAGCTTTATTTTGGTTAAGTTATGTGATCCTGATGCAAATGTCGATTGAAATGCTTTCTTTTATAAATGCTGCAAATGTCTATCTAACACATAATTTGCTAATGAATCAGTTAATGTGTTTAAGTTTCTGGAAATGTGTTGATATTGAATAAAATCAAACTCTCTTTCCAAAATATTGACCCTTAGGAACATGCGATAGATAGCTGGATTTCGAACGGAATAGATGCCAGTAAGCTGTAGGATGACGAGTTGAGAGTCTAGCCTGACAACAAGTCGGCGTATGCCATGTGCGATGGCATCAGAGAGAAGTTCTATCAACACGCTATACTCAGCGATGTTGTTCGTTGACCGACCAATACATACCCCTCTGAAACTCACTAACTCGCCGCTTGGATAAAAAATGGCCCAGGCTGCAGAAGATAGGTTCCGTTTACTACAACTAGCTCCGTCGGCATATCCAACAAATGATTCCAATAGGTTCGACATCTACAACAAATGAAAAAGTGGATTACCTAACCAAAATAATCACTCTTGACGAAAACAAAAATGTAACAAAAGCATATAAAGAGATTACTACACTTAGTCAAGCATAGTAACACTTAAGGTACAACCCATTTCGGGGTTGCAACAGTGGAATCCCATCATAATCTACTAGCTTATCAACTCCTTTTGCTAATACTCGTTTAACAATGTAGGGCCCCATCCATAATGATTGGAATTTACCTGTTCCTAATTTATCGGATTCCTGATTGTAAAGCAAGACAGGTCACCTGCTGAGAAGACACGGGGTTTGACATTTTTGTCAAATTGTGCCTTGACTTGTTTCTTATGAGCCTCATTAGCCAAGGCAATGTCACGATGGGTTTCATCCAATTGGATTAGTTCCAAGAAACGAGCCTCTTCCTTTGAAGTTCTTGGGAGAAGGTCAACTGCGAGCTTGAGAGATGAAATCTCACACTGAATTGGTAAGACGACTTCCAGGACATACACCAGCGGAAAGGTTGTAAATCCAGTTGCATTTCTCACTGATGTCCTATATGCCCACAAGGCTGAGTACAAGATTAGGTTCCAACTCTGTTTGTGGACTCCAATCATCCTTTGCAGCGTGTGCTTCAGGACTTTGTTGATGGCCTCAACTTGTTTGTTAGCTTGCGGATAATACAGAGTAGAAATGTCATGGGATACTCCTAATTTGGCAACTAATTCGACCATCATGTGATTGGGGAAATGTGATCCATGATCTATGACTATAGCTTGTGGAACACTAAACCTAGAGATTACATGATTGAAAAAGAAAAGAGTAGCTGTTTCGCTGCTGTTGTTTCATGTAGGCATCGCCTCGACCCATTTTGTAAAATAGTCAACTGCGACTATGATATACCCATGCCCCTCGACCGAGGTGGGGTTACATGTCATGAAATCTATGCCCCATTTGGCGAATGACCCAACAACAACTATTGGATGCAGAGGTGCGGGTGGTATTCTGGTTTTGCAGTCGAAGATTTGACAAGCATGGAAACTTCTGACTGCGGTTATGCAATCTTTGAACATTGTTGGCCAGAAGTAACCTGCTCGTAAAATCTTTTGTGCCGTAGCGTAACCAGATTGATGCCCCCCACATGCGCCTGAATGACAATCATTCAGGAATTTTTCAACCTCCTCATGGGCGAGGCACCTTCGCAAAACTGTATCGATACCGCGACGGTAAAGTGTATCACCGATGATCATGTAGTCTTTTGCTTGGTATTGAGTATGTCATTGTTCTGTGCGAGAGGTATTAGGCCTGTATGTTTGGGTTTGGAGATGGATGGTTATATCTCCATGCCATGGATTGCTCGATGATATCAGAAACAAATATTCATCCATGATTGATGCTTTGGATGTTGAATCGTTGGATGACGATGGGAAGTCGCATAGTAACTCCGCGAAAACTAGAGATTTCTTTGATTTGGATTTTACGAATTCCAGATCAAACTCTTGAAAAATAGCTATCCATTTCAAATATTTGCCCCCAAGTAACTGACGCGACAGAATGTAAGTCATAGGGTTGTAATCTAACAAAATGGTAGTTTTGCGAAAGAGGATATAGTGTCGAAATCTCTGTACTGCTTGAATAGCTGCAAGAGCCAGCTTTTCAACATAGGAGTACTTGCTTTCTGTATCATTTAAGTTTCGGCTTAAATAATAGACAGGATGTTCGATTCCATTTTCTTCTTGAACTAAAACCATTGCAATGGTTGTATCTGCTGCAGCTAGATACAGGTTAAAGTCTTTTTGATAGTCAGGAGCGTACATTAATGATGCTTTTATTAGGGATTCCTTTAGAGCATCAAAGGAAGCTTTCGCAACCTGATCCCACTTGAAGGGTACTTATTTTTTCAAAAGACGCATATAACCTTAAGCGATTTCGGCATAATTTGGAATGAACTTGCTTAGAAAGTTTGCTTTCCCTTGGATTTTCTGAATCTGAAGCAAATTTGAAGGTGGAGGCATATCGATGATTACTTGAACCTTACATGGGTTGAGTCAAATCCCGTCCTTAGAAACCACGAAGCCAAGTAAACGGCCAGAACTGACACAAAACACACACTTGTGTGAATTGAGTCGTATCTTGTAGTGTCGGCAACGTAGAAATATAGCTCTCAAATGATGTGGATGATCAGTTCGCTTTCACGAATGATTTGGTAGATCGTTGAGATATGGTTGAATGATGTTCTTGATGTCATGGAAGGCATAGTTCATAGTCCTCTGAAAAGTTTCCCTTGCGTTCTTTAAACCGAAAGGTAGTTTGTGGTATGCGAATGTGCCCCACGGACATATAAATGCAGTCTTCGACTGGTCCTGTGGGCGGATATTTATTTGATTATACCTGAAAAATCCATCCATAAATGAAAAGATTTTCGCATCTGGCGCATTCGTCAATTATCTGGTCGATGAAGGGTGTAGGGTAGTTGTCCTTTGGACAAGCTTGATTTACATCCCTGTAATCGACACACATTTTAATCGTTCCTTGCTTTTTCATCACAGGAACAATATTCGATACCTAATCAGTTAGAGGAACCAGGTAAATGAAAGCCGCATGTAAAAGTTTTTCAAACTTCTGCCTTAATGGCAGTGGCTTTCTTTAGGTGCACCTGCCGAAGCCGTTGTCGTACCAATTTGACATCTGGATACATCTTAGTTTCATGTTCAAATATGCTCAAGTCAATGCCTGGCATTTCTTCATATGACCATGCAAAGACATCTCTGGATTCACGAAAGAGAGTGCAATATATTTCTAGTTCTGAAGAAGAACAAGATTTGCCGACATGAATATTCTCTACAACATTAGGTTTGGTCAAGATATTTATGGTGATAGTTTCTTCAATATTGGACAGATTTCGCTCGGAATCCACCATATTTACAGTATTTGATAGAAAACCAAAAACTGAAGGATGATTAAGGTCATTGGAATAATCTTCGTTGTAATCCGGAAGATGGGAAAGACGATGGTAATCTTCCCATGGTGCCTCTTCTATCATCATCGACTGAATAATTCCTTCGTTTGTAGAATATACATGCGACCAAGGATCTGAAGAGGTGCCATATTCCTTAGACCTATCTATCCAAACACTCGATTAGCATTGATTTGGGTTTGCCGCCCAAGCCAAGAAAATTGATTGCTACAAAATTTCTATTGGGCTTGGAGGCAACACCTGTTGATGATCCATGTCAAAAAAATGTTAGGAAATCTTCTGAATGGAAGATATCATGTTGCAGGTTTCTACTGTGGCCACTTCCGCCAGATTACTTGGAGGCGGTAGGGCAAAAGTACCCACTAAGGCAGGGTCTTTTAGTAGGCCTACTCTAACATTTTGAAGCGAATGAGAGCTTCCATGGATCATTGGAATGCTTCCTGTAACTTGTGAACTATTGAGGAGAAAGGTTTGTTGATCAACGATTATAATTCCTCCTTGAAAGGGAAATGCAATCTTTCTAAAGTCAGTTGACACAATAGCAGCCATAGCATAAATCTAGGGCCTTCCCAGTAGGATATTCTGATCGAGGTTTCTACTGTCTTGCCCCCCAGTTCAACTTGCAAGTTACTTAAAATCCCGTATGGTGTGTATGTTCATCCATCGAATGCTTTTAATGTTGTTGATGACCTTGACAAGGGTGGTGAGCCTAAAGTTTTCTAGCAACTCATTGACATAATGCAGGTAGATGCCCCCTCATCAATAATTATTCGATGAACAGTTTTGTTGAGGGCTTTCACTTGGATGAGGAAAGCGAGTTGAGTTGGTAACTGAGGTTCATATCCTTTATGATTAAATGCCACAAGATTGGAATCTACTGGGTCAATCCCACCTATTGCTAATAATAGAGCCTGCTTTTGGGAGGGGCAATTTTGCAGTACTTCAAGTGTCGACATAGCGGATGGCGATTGTGCCAGATCCTCTACTATATTATAATTATGTGCTGCTCGAGCACGAGGATTAAATGTTGATTTGTGTACTACTCCCTTTGGCGGCTTTATCGCTATCTTAGGAATGATGGGTGGCACAACTTCGATTGAAGTTGTTGTCGAACTACTAGGTTGATCTGCAGACTTGTTTTTTGACACCTATGGATTCCCGTAATCTTTATTCCTTGTCGATATCAAAGCATCATTTTGTTGCTTCGAAATGGACAACATAAGCACTTGGGATGGGGAAGCATTGTCCCTAGCAACCAGATTGGTTTCTGGGTTTGGAAACGGATCAGTCAATACTGCTGAGGTTTTTGAACTCTTAAATAATTTCTTAATCTTAGCTTTATACGAATAATATTTCATCCAATGGTCTTCATCACATATGTGACATGGTCGAGGAGGTTTATTTTGCCTAGAAGGGTTTTTAGAAGATTTTTGAGGAGACGAATCATCGTGTTTCTTCTTTCTGCTTTTCCCTTTCTTCTTGCCCCTTGGTTCCTTTGGTTCTTTGCCTTTGTCGGTCAACACGGCATTGATCTTTGAGGCGAGAGGTTCTTCATTGGCATTTTGACTAGAAACCATACTGGCTTTCTTAGATGTAGCCTTTACGGTTTTTGTGCTTGTCGTACCTATCACGCCATCGCCGGCATGAGAGTCTTTGTTTGATTTAGGAGGAGGAGGAACGGAAAACTCTAGTCTAGGAGCATCAGGAATTTTGTCATAGAGCATGCCAGACTGAGAATAGATCAAGTCTAGATATTGGACACGAGAAATGACTTGCTCTTTAGTGACAACTCCCCCTTAGCCACATCTTCTGTAATAGTTGGTAACAATGAATTAATAAACCATTCAGCTAGTAGCTGATCAGGAACATATATTTTTACCATTCGACGAAGATTTCGCCACTCATGAATATGATCAGATATGTGAGTGGCTGTCGTCTGCTTAAAATTGGTAAGAAGCTCCGTTCCTGTTTCGTACCTTATTGGTAACTGAAAATGGGTTAAAAAGGTGGTGGCGAGGGCACTGAAGTTATCGAATGAAGCTCTAGGAAATTTGATGTACCACTTCGCTACCGGACCAGTTAGCATTCGCTGAAAAAGGTGAAGCCTAATCGAATCATCATTGAGAGTGTTGGACGAACACCACAGATGAAAGGTCATCACATGATTCGACGAATCTTCACCCATATTTCCATTGAATTTAGGAATATCTGACGAAAGTTTATGAGGAATCACTAGCCACTAAGGGGCGTAAGTAATTGGATCATTTTTTAGTTGATTCAGATCTGGTAATTCCAAAGTTGCGACGAAAGGCAACTGTTGATTCAGGTTTGGTGAAGCATACTTAGGATAAGATGGGATCGCTTGAGCAGTGGGTCTTTGCATACCAGCATAATGTATTTGATGCTGATAACTTTGATAAGGTTGATGGGCATAAACATTATGATATGATTGATGGTACCGTTTTGAATATACGACTCCCCATTATCCGCAAAGCCTTGTTGCTCAAGTCCTCGGTAAACTTGCTGGAATTGCGGTTGTTGATATTGCACTAGCCATGGTTGTGAAGCTATTTTCTGTTGTCCAATACTGGATGTTTGACCAAGATGAGGGGTGATAGTACCCGTTTGAGCCTGAGTCACTTCAGTCAAGGAGCCACTAATCGGTGATTGTGATTGAGTCGCGGAGACAAGAGGCTGTTGTATTACGACCTGAGAGACTTGAGGTTGACATACAATAGGCAGCGCTTGTACTTGCGACACCATCACAATAGCCGGTGTAGTGGGAATATTCGACACAGGTTGATTTGGTTGCATTGAATATACAACTCTTGGCTGTTGAGGCAGTATTGGCACCCAACCACTAGATGCAATTCCAGTTTGACCTGAATTCTGTTGTGAACTCTCATATGGTTGTTCTCCCAGAGGGAACAATGAAAAGGCATACTGCCCTCCATATGGCGGCAATCTAGTGTTCAAAGGGAAAATTGGTCTTTGTAGAATGGGCTGCCCAAATTGATACTGTTGTGAAGGATCAATTTGCTGAGACTCAACAGAAGAAATTCTAGATATTATTCCCGACAAAAAAATAGGAACAGACCATGCTGTCAAAACAGTCCTTGGGTGGACTCCATCTAGCGGTTGAGAGCTAGTTGGGACAGATGGTATACCAGCGAACATTGTTGGAGTAGTGGCATGATGTTCTGCTACTACTGTATCGGATGACACAGTCCTAGATGTCGATGGTTGTTCAGACATATCGATTCTATCCAAAAGACTTCCTAGCGATTCTACAGGAACTTACGATGAAGGGTGACTAAATTCTGTAGTAGAAGGATATGGTGGATCCCAGTTCCAAAATGCAATGTGGTACTGGATGGCAGATCCTCCACAATCTCTTCTATAGAAATCAGTCTAGGTGGAAGAGGTAGATCGTTGGGTCCGTATAATATTTCTGGTGCCAAAGAAGGTACAGACTTTGTAGCGACAGATGTTGGAGGGGTGACACCTTCTGAATCAGTCCTAGATGGAGCTGGTTCAGGAATAGAAGTGTTTATCGTTACACTAGGATCAGTTCTAATCTCCTCTTGTATCTGTGGAACTTCTTCTGTAGAGGCAGGGATACCAGAAATAGTTGGAGTAACTGAAGTCTTTGAGGATGTTGAAACACAAGTTTCAAATAAACCAGGAGACTTTGACCCAGTTAAACGAGATCGCTTGGCCCGGAATGGTTTCGTTTCTGGAGTCAAAGATGGTTGACTCGTTAGTCTCTGCGAATAATGGGGTTTTGATTGACTTTCTTACACGATTGCGGATTACTTGATCAACTCAAAATAAAAAGGGGAAAATTTTATTTTGAATTAAATGAATTTTATGACGCTTTGACACAACTTGCTTTTTCAATTTTTAAGAGTCGAGAAAAATCTAAAGATGACTCTAGTCGCCTTCAATTTTTAATGAGCCTGAAATGACAAGTGCTCAGATGGACCTTTTCTTTTAAGGAGTCTGAAAAGGAACGAAAGTGACTACTCTGGAAATCTAGATAGAGGGATTACCAAACCAATCACAAAACTGCAGAATACTTTTTAAGGTACGGCAATCAATCTTCCTGAATGCTGTGTTCCATGCATTGCGATCGATAGGGCGGCATACATGGCTTCCTAAGGATAAAGGATATCAGCCTATTGTGGTCTCCCAATATATACTCAACAGTACGTGGCAGCACAAGTCCTTACTAGCACTTGTCGTATCAAAGAGGAGGAATCACCCAACCTACGATGAAAATGATAGTTACCGGGCTTTACGACGCTGGAATACGTCTCTAGCCTAGACTTCTAAATGTTGTGCGTTAGGTTCCAAAGCGTTTTTATGTTCATTGAGGTTTATTTTATAGTTGATATTTCTTAAGAAGTTTTCCTTTAAGGTTCACAACGTGATGTAAATATACAATTCCTAAACATGCAATCTAAGATGATAAATAATCATTTACTTTCTTTTAGCAATGAAAATCCTAGCTACTAAGGAAAGAGAAATGAAATTCTTTCAACATAGAGCAGAGAGAACACACTAGATGCACTTTTCCTAAATCAATTACCGCATGCAGTCTAAATGAAAATGCACATGCATGTATTTGTTTTTCAATTTCCTTAATGTGCAAATGACAAAAAGAAAACTAAGTACAGATCTAAACTATTTTCTTTCAAAGCAAGAGTACTAACACTTTTCTATTTTCGAAACGAAAGGAAGACTAAGATGATACTTTGCGATTTCAAATTTAAAATTGCTTTCGACACTTGAAATACTAATATTTTCAAAATCAAGTACAATGGAAAGAGTGTAATCGACTATCTAAAAGAGGAAGACTTTACGACACTCTTTTTCTTGACTGAAAACGACAGTTGCGACACTTTAAGATCAAAAGACGACAGTCCGATTAAGCTACTATTTGCAAAGGAGAACTGTAAATGATGAAAAATACATTTAAAAAGCATTCACAATTCTTTATTAATGGAGGCTGAATAACGCAAAGGAAGAAGGTTTCAACAGTGATATACTGATCATAAACAACAAAACTACTGAATAAAGTTGAAGACAATGAAGGAAAAACCAAAATTTGGAGGTAGAAATAGTCTTACTCAATCATCGCACCTGTAACACAAGGAAACAGGGATACATCTCACTTGCAATACATGGGAGGTGCGATGCATCTAGATTGCCAATGAGAGACAATGCGATGGTCCAGGGACAAGACTGAGCTTGGTTTTCACTCACAGTTTGTAGCTAAGTTTAGGGATTTAGGCTGAGATAATGATAGACAGTGAACACAAAGTATAGGGGCTGATCTAATGAGGTTACTTGAGCTACCACCAGGGCACTTAGGATGTTTTCAAGTAAGATGTTCAGTTCATAAACCAACTCGGAGATTGACTGAAGCAACATTGATCTACTTTGCAGTTGCATAGCAAAAGCAGTTCGAAGGCTAGCTGGCTTAACTTCAGGCTCCGTCTATAGTTTATAAAGCAAACAACAGTAACAAAACAAACAAACTATTCGCTCCCCAGTGGAGTCGCCATTTTGTTATCGTGAATACTAGTGTCCATTCAGAGCTACTAGTCCCACTAAGACGGGTAGCTATCTTAAAAACAAACAAACCAAAGTTACTTGTGTTTTCCTCTATGAGAGATAGATGAGAGAGAAGCAGAGAGTACCAACCTCAGTCTTTCGCTAGTCTCCCTTGCTTGTTTCCTCTCTCCCTTGATAGAGCTTTTGCCACTCCTTTCTCACTTGTCCCGCTTCAAAGAGCACCTATAGAGTCAAAGTAGCATAACACCATCAAAGCATAGAGATCTATAACCATAAAAAATATAGGATCAAATGTACATTAACCATACAAATGCATATGTAAATACAAGATTTAGAGATATACAAGTATGCGGAGGAAAACTCAAATAGCTTTATTGATAGAAGTAGTAGAAGAGAGGATTACAACCAAGCTGTCTGATCCAGTATCATCCTCCCAGCATGAAAGCCCTCTTCACCTCATAAAAAATTAAGATCACCCAACAATACAATGTCTCAAAGAGAAACCAACAACACTTCCTTACAAATTAGAAAATTCCAGCCTTTGGATCTCTAGGATGAGGGATCCATATATAGATGTTTGCAGGAGAGTGAGTCAGCTTCTGGGATTTTGATTAGTGCCATTTCATTGATAGTTCTTGGTTCCACTTGGAGATTTCATGATCTCTTACTCATCCCCAGGCGAATTCAAAGAGGCAAGTGTCATATGAGAAGTTTCTAGAAGATTCTCTGGGTTTCCACCTAGCAAACTACCTCTGCCATTTGTCTGCTCTCCCTCATTGCACCCTACAAAAGGGATTTTCAGTATGCATCGCACCCTTTGTGTGCAGCAGGTGAGATGCATCACACCCTCAGCACGAAGTAGTCTGTATGGTCCAGTTTTGACTAGTTCTGAGCAATTTTTTAGGGAGAACTTCTGGGAAATGATGTAATTAGTTGACCTTGTTCCTTTAGGGTATGAAACAACACTTTTAGGGGTTTAGAAGCCCTTGGTTTATCGACATATGTGATTGGGGTTGCAGTGCCCAAATATGTCTATAACAATGTTATTATGGATCGAGTCAATCTTTGAATGCAATTTTTTTATTTTCATTGCAAATTACCTTTTCATATTGCAGTTCATGGGAGATTTACTTTTGTGGCTAGGTATAAAGATTTTGATAAACTCTTTAGAAATCGAGTGCTATTTTCTGTACCTAATTTTTTTGAGATCGTTTACATATCAACTTTCATTTACACATATTTTTTTTTTCAAGATATATTTGTTTCATAGTTACATCATCATTTGTTATATGTATTTAATTTATTATAGAATAATTGTTGCTATTTTTCCAAAATGTAGGTACGCAAAGTTAAAGAGACAAAAAAATCGAAATGGTTGTCATGAATATGCTAGTGAATATCAAAAAAAGTTTTACTACAAATAAAATAACTATTATGAGTATCTATATAGTAATATTTTTACTCCAATTGTATACCTTATTGTTAAAAATTGATTGCTTTGTGCAAATTCTAACAATGTTTACCAGTTTTTTGAACAATTCGAAGATGATTGCTCTTTTGTTGCTCGAAATGAAAATGAATATTCCATAACTATTATTGATTGTCAGAAACCTGTTTCCTCTTTGATGTTTATTTTAAGCATAACTATGTTACCTGTTTCCTCTTTGATGTTTATTTTAAGCATAACTATGGTAATTAACATTTGAATTTGGATACATTTCTTGTTATTTTAACAGTTTTCGTTATTGTTTAATACTTTTTAGGCACAAATAGTGATTACTCCATTCTAGGCCCGAATCTATTTTCCATTTATTTGCTATTTTGTGATACAAATTGGTACTTAATTGACTCATACATAGTATGTTTTGCAGTTTCATTTTACCACAAAACGCTTCTTTGTCACATCAACTAAAAACACAATTTATTTAATGACAAATGCATATAACAAAGTCCAATTTTAGTCTGAATATTGGCATGTAGTTTGGGTCAATCATTGCAAATTGCTTTGTTCTCTTATATGTAGACTCTTCAAAATGAACATTAACAAATTACTTTCACAGACAACATGAATTAACATCCAATGTCTCAAATCATTTTGTACTCACATAGTGAAAGCTCTACGTTCAACCACCGCCCCCGTGTTTTTGCAAAGGACTTGCAACTGTGTTAATCCTTCCATAATTAGCTAGAGTAGTGGCAATGTCAAAGCATCGTCGCCTATGCAAAGGGCCTTTCTTCCCTTGCACATCCTCTGTCAGCCACACACTAAAGGCTTCGCACAAGGAAACATAATGATATTAATTCAGGATTTGTTCAATGCACCACCCATATGCAATAGACTTGGTGGATTAAGTCACAAATTGACACCTAATATATGAAATGACATTTAACTGATATTTATTTTAATGGTAATCATTAATCAATGATTGTCCTCAATTTTGCTTGTACTGATTTGCCTGATATTTAATCATAAAATACTAGTGTGAAATCCATTACATTAAATCATAGATCTGTTTTACTTAAATTCCAATTCGAAATAATCCAATTAATATGATTAAATTTGATGATTGATACACTTTGCATGCTTTAGAAATCAATATCAAGATACTATTTTATTAATACCATAGATCACATTCTATTTTGATTAACTAGAGCTCTCATGTCAATAAATACAAGTCTTTTTTCCATTTATTCTCTGAACTAACGCGTATTTAGGACATTTACTGTTTAAAATTGTTTTGCTATTTTCCAATTTTGGATTAGGTAATTGCACATTCGTCAATTGTACTCACATAATCCAATATTAAACAAACAAAGTTCTTCATATCAATAATAATAATTTCATTCTATAAAGGTTACAATGAGAGCTTTGCAAAATGAAGCTTTGGTAACAAAAAGCATGAGTATCAAAATCAAATTGCAAAATGTTACTTTTCCAAATGATTTAGACGTTAGAAATTTTGAAACTGAACATTGTAACTGACACTTGTTTATCTTATTTTCCAAATGTGGCATATGCAAAGCTCTGTGCGTTTATGCACATGCATTTTTTCTCTGCAGATGCTTCCTCCTAACAACCATCTTCGCACAACCACCTCCACACAATTACTTACGTAGTTGTGAAATACATCCATAAATAATTATTAAAAAGGAGATTCAATATAACACAAATGCATATGTGCGAGACTGCAGAGCAAATCCATAGTTGCAAAACTCTCTCATGCTTTCATTGTAAGAACCTATCAAATTTTACAAATGTGGCATATGAAAATCCCTTTACATTTATACACATGCATTTGTTCTCGCACACCCTTCAACACAACGACTACAACACAATCTCTGCCTCTATTGCTTCATCACTTCATTGTGCGGAGCAGTGCATCACAATATATTAATAATAAAATAACCAATAGTCTTGTACATGCACAACCATCTCTGCATCGCTTTTTTCAGAAAGCTAACACCAAATAGTGAGTTTGCAAATGACAACTCAAGAAAACTAACCATCCATATTCATATTACCATAGCATAATAGAAATGAGTCTTAAACTATTTAGTCAAGAAATAGTCTGCCTCCAGCCTAATCTCTAATGCGTTAACTATACTTTCTCCACATGTCCTCCGTCTATGACTAACATCTCTCACTAGTCACATACATATACAAGCTACTCATCAATAGCACCAACAACACCAGCACCAACTACAGAAGCAGGAGGAACACCAACAACGGCACCATCAACACTTCCATCCAAAACTCATGGCTTTTTCTTCAATCTAGGACGACTCCATCAAATTCTATATATCAGTTTTTCAAAACCAATATATATAATTGAATTCAATGAATAAATATCGAAAATAGTATTTTTTTAATATCAATAGATACGACCTTATCGATATCTTTGCAACTAAAAATAATAATTACGAAATGTGATTGCTTTTGGATTTACTGAATGAATATAATAGTAGTACTTGGCATTAATTAATCCTTGCATGATAAGTGCAAATACCAAGTTTCTGCTTTGGGAATGTGGAAAATTCTTTCAACAATTTGTATGTTCCCTATTATCATTATAATGATTGTGAGATATAATATGTTATAAACATGAATATTAAATTGTGCTAAAAACCACTACAATACAAAACATTAAAATTGATAAATGATATTTGATATTGTATATGGCTTTGATCTTTCTGCATTTACTCTCTATGTTGAAACAAAGCTCTACTTGATGAGAAAGAAGATGATTTCACAAAAATGCAGAGAAATCACTATTGTGGAGTTCCATACATTCGAACATTGCCAATCATAACATTAAACTATATTTCAATGATTCAATAAACTGAAAAATCTATTTGACAATAGTCAAATTCCTCAACCAAAAAATAAAGGGCGATGTTAAGATTTCTTCTCTTGATTTGCTTTGTGCCTACTTCTGTGCTTCTGCATACCCATCTTTCCAATATTAACCTTAATGTCGTATTGGAAGAAGAGCCTTAGTTAACCAAAATAGAATGGATTTTAGGATATCAATAAAATACTATGCTGATATCGATTTCTAAAGCGTCTTAAACCAAGCAATCATATCTAGTATTCAAGTTTTAAATGTTTCAATCTCTGTTCGCTATTTAATAGAAAGCATTTCCGTGAGTGAATACCAATGCTCTCAACGTTAAATTCACTAACTACGCACGTCTCTTCTGAAGAACAAAGGTGAAAATATGAATTTATTCTATAGAGACAAAATTAATTTTAAACATATGCAGGGCATGTGGTATGTGCAAGAGAATGAAAGTGTAGAAATAAGTTTATTCGACAGAGTCAAAATTAATTATATATTGCTTTCCATTTAAAACCTTTACAGATGCAACTATGCGAAAGAGAAATTGCATATAACCATGAATATGTGTGGAATGAAAGATGTGCGAAAGGACCTTTTAATAGTAATATGTTTTAACTATGGGACAAAAAAGATGAGTTTATTATGAAGAAACAAAATTAATTTTAAAATGCTTTCCATTTAAATTTTTTACAAAAGATTTCATTATTATACTCAACCTTATAATTTTTGAAATTCTATAGCAAGCGATATAATGATTTTGAATGTCCACTTTCAATTAATAATTTAAAATATTGGAATAAAATTGATTTTTGAAATGATGAAGATGCATGTGAACAATTAACGAGGGAAACAACGAGGTTTTTGGATTATTGATTTTTAGCTCTGAATTTGTGCTGAATGAAGGATGTGAAAAAAGATCTTTTGATTGTAAGAATTTTCTAGTAGTTACTCTATTATTAATAGATTGTGTGGAGTGTGAAGATTCACACAATGAAAGATTGAGATCTTCTTTCATGCAATGGTGGATTTTCTCTGCAGTCCCACACATATGCATTTGTGTTATTTTTTTTTAAATTTTATGCTAGAGTAATATTTTAATGCTTCGAAAATCATGCTTATTATTAATATACTGTGTAGAGTACAGAGGTTTAAAAAATGAAAGCTTGAAAGCTTCTTCTACACAATTGATTTTTCTCTGCAATTCTGCACATCTACATTTATGTTATTTGGAAATTAAACGCTAGTATTAGCTATGCGGAAGAGTAGTTGCATAGGATTGTGCAAAGTGCGAAGTCTTGCATAATGATAAGTTTGAGAGCTTCTTTAATTAGTTGCGCGGAGTAAGTTGTGCAAAGGTGGTTGTGCACTCACACTCTCATAAAAATATCAATATGTCCAAAATAATAAATTATTAAACTTGGAATAATTTCTACTTGTATATTCTATAATGAGAGTGTTCCTCAATCTTGGGAGTTTGTTTAGGTCTAGTTGGTTGAGGGATTCTCTCCAACTAGTTAGGCTCCTAGATTGGTGTGTGGTTGAGATATTCACTCAACTAAAGTGATTATGTGTCCAAGATAGGTGAACTATATTGAGACATAATCTTAATGTATTTGTATTGTATCATTCTCATTATTTGTATACAAAAAATACATTCTGGTTCATAAGCCTTTTCCGCCATGTTTTTGTCTCTATGTGATTTTATTTATTTTTATTAATTCTCTTTATTTGATATCAGAGCATTTAGTCCTGAGGGCTTGGATTCTAGTTTTCCATGGAACATCTTGACATGAGGTGCAACAATTAAATGAAAGTAAAGAGGAGAGAACTTGCAACTGATCTAGATAAGCATCACATATATGAACGAGTGTCATTAAAGCATTCATAGAGAGATGGGTGTTGCACAGTAAGGTCGCCCCAACAGAAATCTAAAGCATGCATTGAAAATATTGCCAATAAAGGAATCACACAACAATTAAAGTCATGGCATAGAGGAGGCACATACAATAGTCAAGTAAAGTGACCATCGATGGTGCCCTATGTAGTTGGAACATGTTAACGAAAATGAAATTGGTAGAGTTGTAGTGTGTGCTACTAGGTGATTGCAAGTTAAGTGGACAAATCTAATTTCGAGATCACAACATGGTGTCACTACATACAAGGACCTATTAAATAGAAGCTAATGCCCCATAAGACTTCTTGAAGACGTGGGTGAAGATATGATGGTGAATGCTAGCAAGGAAGGATGGAATTTGACTCATTGAGACTGCGAAATTCCTCAAGATATTAATAATAAAGCAGTGCTAGATTTGCAACACAATTTTATTGTATATGTGTGGCCAATATCAACTTCGAGAAAATATGTAGATTTGGTATCCATGGAATTTTTATACGGATGCTTGGTGGATTTTGGAGTCAAAGGTACATGTTGATTATCGATTCAAATTGCTTCCATAATGAAAAGAATCAAGGCACTTCTTTTTTCTGCAATCTTCTTTGTGTTTTGTGTTTTCCAGTTGTTGACACTTGAAAGGGATTAAGAATTCTAGTGCTACCAATGGAAACAAATTAATGTGATACAATTGGGGAGCTTGAATTAAGTATTTATTTTATTTTCAATTGTTACGATCTAATGAAGAAGGTTGATTGCTGGAGGAAATAAACAATTAATATCTACCTTTTGTTGCTTATGCACAAACCCTATAGATAGAGTTCCATCGTGCCCAGAAAAAACATGGTGTTCTTATAGTTAGTTATATGATTGAATGCCTAGAACTCATCGCCAGTGCTCAATGATGCCCTTAGAAAGCACTCATGTCCTATATATTGGACACACCATGAGGATACTCAACACCCACTACAAGATCCGGTTGGAAGACGAATACCTTAGTTAACATATTCATGCACAACAATATGTCCCTACTTTGTACTTCACATGCTGCCAATAGATCCTTTCGCATTTCTTTCCCCAATCTTGAAATCTTGCCATCGATCAAGTGAAGCCAACTAACTCGCATAGATGGAGCTTGCACCAAAACTAGAAAAGCTGAAGAATCGCCTCAGTGAATTGACAAAAGAAAGAAGGGAGAAGCCAAATATATGTGCAAGGCAGTAAGTTGTAATGGTTGTTGTCACGAGGAGGATAACAAAGATCCGATTTGAAGGAGCATAAAAGAGAAGAAAAAGTCAGCATAACTGATGGACGATATCATCTCAACTTTGATCGAAAAATGTTGCAGCATGTCATCCAGATTGGGAAGTGCACTGTTAGCTTTGTCCACCGTTGGCTCTATTACAATTTGCATTGCATTGTAACTTCATTTATTTATTGGAATTTTATTTCAAATCTCGTACAAATCCCTCCAACATTTTAATCCTTATGGATCATTTGTATTAAAATCTTATGCTAAGAAAAGAGCTTCTGTGCGAAGTCTGCTAGTATTCAGGTGCTATGGAATTGCCGCATTGTATTGCACGTCCTGTGCAATAAAAGGTTGAGATTTATTAGTACAAAAATATGAAAGACTATCTCTATAGTCTAAGAATCACATTAGGAGTGGCTATGTGTGAAATCATGAAGCCAATTCCGTGAAACCGAGTGAAGCCAAGTCCCTGAAGCTGAGTGGAACTGGACAACGTAAAGCATGTCTGCATGAAGAAGTTTAGCACGTATGACTTTAACAATGAATGATTCTTCAACAATGGATCAACTTTTTGAATGAATTTATGTGTGTAACGAACAACTTAAGTGAACATATTTTATTTGGTTAGTGGTGTATGTTCACACCCAACACGAGACACTACAACACACAACTACGGCACATGGCTTATGTGCAAAGAGGGGAATAAATCCTCGATCCTCTCCCTATCGAGTGAGTACCTAAAGAGCTGCATGGAAGAGAGTCTGTTGTGTTAACGGTGGACAAGCATGTACGTGGGTAAGATGTTAACGTAAATCCATTATCAATGTTTATGCATGGAAGTATATCCATGATAATGGAATAATGAGTGGTGTTAATAATAGTTAATGGATATATATATATATATATATATATGCGTCACTTAAGTCATGAATTATGGGTATCTTATAGGAGATGAGTTTGAAGTTATATAAATTGTAGAAATATATGGGTTTATGTAAAATTTAAGTTCTGGGAGTGATAAAAAACGAGGGGAGGAAAGTAAAATATGGGTGTGGAGAATATTTCATGAAATGTAGTTATAAGACATTGATGCTATCCATATATTATTATTGGAAAGAGAGTCATTCTTCACTCTAAGAGCACATTGTATCAAGCATAATAAAAAAACATATTTTTTTTTTTGTGGTGTTGAAGTATCATAGAACTGCTCGAAATCTGAATAAGGGGATCTTAGGTACACTTTGCTTGCATGTGATGGTGATTTTGTAATTGGAGGCTTATGGTATTTTGTGTTTAGTTTTGACACTATAATTGCAATTTTTCATCATACAACAATATACTCAAGGAGTTTAAGCATACGTAATCAAGTAGCTACAAGCAATGACAAACAAGAAAAACACTTGTGTTCAAACACCCACAATTAAGAAGTTGCAAAGAATAAACTCAAGCAATCATCAACATTCCAAGGCAAGTGTACATCAATTCAACATTAATTTTTTAACAATGCACTTGCAACCAATTTTTGTAAGAGTCAAATCAAATTGAAATTGAATTGTATTGTAACTTACAAATCATCATTTTTTGTAAGTTTTCTGGGTGCATTTTTTGTTGAACCTCACACCCAAGTCTTGAATCATTAAGTCAAAATTTATAGCAGGTTGAGTTCTTTCAAGAGAAGTCATTTGAACTTGTAATCTAATTGTTGTAAAAACCATTTAACTTGGGTGCATTTTCGGTGGTAGCCAACACTTTAAACTTGTCAAATTAAGTGAACGAAGCGTAGAAAAACACAACTCTAAGATCAAGCGAGCGTGAAATTCAAGAAAGCAAGTTTAAGCAAATAAGTTCAAGTGAGCGAGTTCAAAAAATCGAGCAAGTGTTAAAAGTAAGCGAGCGTGAGTTCAAGAAAGCGAGTTCAAATAGAGAAAAGCATTCAATTGTTAGAGTTTCTTAACAATCTAATCATATCTGACATGGTGAAAATTAGCAAAGCGACTCTTGCTGATATAAAAAAACATCTGGATTATGCACATGAAACTGTTGAATTTGTCCAACTTGAATCACAACTACAACGTGACGAGCTGCAATAGAAGGGTCATGTTTCCAAGCCTTTCAATAGTACAAATTCAAATGCAGAAGATGATGATTCCAAGCCAGTCAACCATACAAATTCAAGTGTAGAAGTTGTCCATGATCAAGTTCAACTTTCTTATTCCAAGCCAATCATCAAACCATGGGAGGAAAGCCAATGTAACAAAAATTGACATGGTTTAGGATATGAAAAAGATGACAACAAATTTCATATCCTAGATTATTCAAAACCAATCAAGTTCATCAGTGGAGGATTTCTTGATCAAGTAACATTAGAAAGCCATGAGAAAGTTGAAGAAAAGCCAAAATGCAAACATTGTCAAAGAACAGGTCATATGGAAGATCATTGTTTTGATCTCCATCCTTGTCACCATTGTGGCAAGAAGAATCACTCATCAGAGAAATGTTGCAAACAAAACCAACCAACTAGATTGAAGATCAATTATGCATGGATTGATCCTTGGGAGTGGTCATCTATAGTCAAACGATTGTATAAGTTTTACTACAAAATTCAATCTCACATATTGGAGCCAATAGCCAAATGAAGATGGCACTCTCATGTGTTTGGAAGGGGGAGTAAAGTAGTGAAATCTCCTACATCTTGGGGGGGGTGTGGAGTTCAAAACAAATGGAGATGGTTATGGTCTCTCCTTTCAGTTGAGAAAAGGGGGAATTGATGGTTGTCATAGTGAAATTTTCAACAAATTTTGCTAGTGGGCATTGAAATTTTCTAGTGGGAAAGCGATTGGGATGCTGATTGAGAGCATTTGTGGACATTCTTTTATTCCCTTGGATGGTCATTGGACCAAGCAAAGGATATATGGATCCTTTTGTATTGCAACTTGGCATTTGATTGAGTTGTTAAGCATTTTCAGAGTTGTATTAGACTTGTAGTTGATTCACTTCTCTTGGTTTTCTCTCTTCACGTTGGAGTTTTCGACATCAAGTTTCGACAATTTTTCAGGCAGTTCTTCATTGAGGATCAACTCAGTAGTTTTAGCATGAAGACTTGGAGATAGAACTAGGTTCTTATTTTGGACTTAAGATTGAGGAGGGGAACATTAGCCTCACACTCTCATAAAAGAATCAATAAGTCCAAAATAATAAATTATTAAACTTGGAATAATTTATACTTGTCTATTCTAGAATGAGACTGTTCCTCAATCTTAGGAGTTTGTTTAGGTCTAATTGGTTGAGAGATTCTCTCCAAATAGTTAGGCTCCTATATTCGTGTATGGTTGAGATATTTACTGAACCAAAGTGATTGTGTCCAAGATAGACGAACTATATTGAGACATAATCTTGATGTATTTATATTGTATCATTCTCATTATTTGTATACACAAAATACATTCTGGCTCATAAACCTTTTGTGCCATGTTTTTGTCTCTTTGTGATTTTATTTATTTTTATTAATTCTCTTTAGTATTAGCTATGCGAAAGAGCAGTTGCATAGGCCCTATGCGAAGTGCAAAGGTTTGCATAATGAAAGCTTGAGAGATTCTTTAATTAGCTATGCAGAGTAAGTTGTGCATAGGTGGTTATGTGTGTACAAAGGTGGTTGTATGGATGGAGTTGTGCGAAAGTGGTTGTGCATGTGCAAAATGGTTATTCAGATGAAGCATACACAAAAAACAAATGAATTTCATAAGGGATGCTGATCCACATCAATTAATAACAACTTCACATGTCAATGACTGACCGAAGGGCGTTATTGAGTATGAAAGCAGTTGTGCGGATGAAGCTCTATTGATGTGCTTGTTCATGTGCGAAGGTGGTAATGATATTGCAAATTTTTATCAGAACACATGCATGAGTGTGGAATTTTGTTTGAGTGAATGTGGAAAAGTTAAAAGCTAACATACAATGCCACACAATTAACTTCTCCACACTTCATAACCAATATACAATATCATGAATAACAATATTTGGAATATGGTGATATGCATTATTTATTATAAAATATTTCCAATAATACAACCCTACACATATGCTTAATTCTTTAATCAATTGATTTCCAAAGTTGCGAGTACAAAAAAACTTGATTATGCTACACTACAAGAAGTGTTCACTGACAAATATGCTTATTCAAAGAGTTTTCTACACAACAATGGGTTATTATTAAGGTGTTATGCCACGTTGAAGTGCATAGGTTTATGTTGCTTGTTCCACACACCATTTTTCCGCACGTATTTGAAACTATTATGTTGTCATTCCGAAGCAAGAGAACTGACCTTTGACCCAATTGTAACAATGATTTTTTAATAATGTTGAATCTAATGATGGTCATTTATAGGGGTAGTTGTGCTAAAGAAGCTGTGTGAAGGTGTCTTTATTCCTCTAAGATTACTAGATGACCTAGGCTTTATTTGGAGGAAGCACGTGTGGAGAAAAAACACATGTGTGTAGAACTTTGACTATGACGATGAAAGAACATTATTGAATACGAAAGTAGCTATATAAAGAAATATTTGTGGAGGTGGTTGTGCGTGTTCGAGAACAAATACATGTGCGGTAGAGCTTTGATTATGCCGAAAAATTTGTCCAAGGTTTATCAAAATAATAAATATACAGATCTATTTTTTTAGTTATTATTTAGTAAGTGTATTTAGCAAGCATTGCTTCCTCCTTGCGACAATTGGGATCCACATCAATTAGTAACAACTTCGAATGTCAATGAATGATCAATATGTAGAGAAAGTTGTATGGAAATGTTTAGCGATATGCTTTAGTGTCAATAAAACAATAATTAAGGGCTTTCATTACAAGATTAAATGTAAACCATTTTGGCATTTTTTGGTTGATCAATTTTGCATTTTTCCCAACTTTTCTCTTGAGCTAGAGATAGTATCATTCATTGCTATTTATTCTATTATTAGTTAGACTTAATTGGAGCTATATATAGAACATTGCTAAAGCCATGGAATCATTTTGTGTTAATGTTAAGTGATTGCATTTGTACACGATATTTTTGTATCGTTGTATTGAATACCTGTACAATAATGGACATGATCACAATGAACTCGTATTTATTTTATTTTATACATGCTTGATATTTAGTACACTTATATCGACAACATTAAAGCAATAACAATTAGTAAAATAAAAAAGGAAATACATTTTGACTTTCGAGATTTATTTTACAACCTACCGTTAACGTTTGCTTGGGTATTTTCAATTGCTATTTATTGAAAGTGTTAAATGTGTCGATAGATCTATAAATAAGGTCTATATCTAGTAACATATAAGAAAAAGAGGTGGTAATAACTAATGGCATTGGACTAGTAAGTCATGATTAATAGCTTTAGTAAATGAAACGCTTTGTCAGAAATCATGAGAAAATGTGTAGGCAACCAGTTGGAACACGTTATGACAATTAACTTTGTACCGTGATCTTGAAAATCGTGTATTAGAGTGTTCATAAATCAAGTTTCCTTCAACATTTTTCATACTCCGGTATCAAAATAAAATAAATCGTCAATGATTTAATGGTGGAAGCTAGCTCAATAACTAAATCAATTTGTGATAGAAGTATCCAAGCACATTTGGGCACAATATTTATTTACATTTGTTTACAACTATTGTTGGAAGTTTCAAAGTTAATTGTCATAATCACAAATCTTATTTTTTGTTGTTTAAAATGAGAATTTTTACTACATATATGGACTTAGTCATTTCGAAAACCAGTGTGACAATCAAATTCTAAGAAATTCTTACTAGATTTTGAGCAATTTAAACCAAAAAAAGCACTAGAAAACCTTTCAAAACATGGCACAGGTAGACAATGGATTTATGTTGTATCACAAATTTCTATTTGTAATGGCACATATTTAAATGATATTAAATTAAGAGAAAAATGCACAATAAGTGCACAAGATGGTTTTGCAATATCGATACTTATTTCCATTACTTCCCATAAATGTTGGCTTTGATATTTTCAATTGCTATTTATTGAGAGAGTCATATGTAGTAGTTTCCATGCAAGGAATAGCAACAACTGGTGATTGGGATTGGAGCAACAAATTGCGAATTTAGGTGATGTTGGAAGTGAAAATAAGTACCAGATAAACAAAAAAATCTATTTTCACTTATACAATAAACCAAATGGTATTTGAATATGTCAACAGAAGAGAAAAGAAACAAAGACATTTGCAATAGCGAATACTTTCCTAGGCTCACAACTGGGCGGATTCAGTGTTATTCAACAATTCATTTTGTTAATTTCTTAGGTTCTTTCACAATTTTTTCTATAACATATTTATTTTTCTGCACAATTGTTTAGGGATTTGTATTTTCTCTTTTCGCACTTTATGAACACAGGAACTCTAGCAAATGTTTTAGCACATGCAATAGTCATTACATCTTATCAAATCTATCACATGCAACACACATTCCATTTTATCAATTTATTATTGCTTTCTCTTTTGCCTTTGTTATTTGCATTTGCTTTGCCCTAATAACCTAAATTGCATCTAAACAAAGAACCAATGCAATTTTTGCATCTCATAATGTGCTAGCAAATAATGTGTCTAAATCTTTGTCTAATTCAAAATATGTTTACACACCACATAGTTTATAAAATTTGTAGAGAATCAAATATCAAATATTGACAATGGATGCTCAAAGAGTAGCTCAAGAGACCAACATTAACAAGGAAGCAAGACAAAGGCAAAAAACCTAAATATTACACAATAATCTCCAACTTCCACAATAGCTACTAGTGCAACCTCATCCTCGAGTCTAGAAAAGAGAAAAATTCCTGGTTCTAGAAAACTTTTTATTGGTGAGTTATTAGGTCGTCGAAATGAGGATGATAATCTTCACAAATCCTTTCTAGAAAAAAAATCATACAATGCAAACAACCAAGTCCAAAAGTGTCGTAAATAAAGAAAGCATTCGACATGCTATAGACGTGGAAAATGATAGTTGTGTACCACTTGACTGGATTACTACTCATTTAGAAGAGAATAAAAAAATAATGGGGTAAATTGCAGAAGATGACATTATTTTCGATGAATGTCCCATGACATTGCAAAATGCAAAATATGACAAAGCCACTAAAAACTCGAGTGTTGAAAAGGTAAAATTTGAAAATAAAATGATTATTTGTGAACAAAAAGTGGATATTGATATGTATGACATTAACACAAAGGAGCTCCTATTATTGCATCAATCTACCAATGACACAATTACTCAGTCTGTTACCAAAGTGCTTGCAGAAAATATCGGGCTGAAAAGGAGATTAAAAGAACTAGAAGACATTGTAAATCGAGTTCCTCTATTAATGAATCCATTGGAAATGCGGTCACCTTCATTGTCAAGTTCTATTGTTGCAACACCACAACATCTAACAAGGCTGTGAATCACTTAATGTAGTGACTTCACATATCCTCGACAACATATGTGAAATATTATAAATTATTGGTGATGCATGACAAGTAGTTTTCGATTTAATGCATTTGCAACAACAAATGATGACATTTATGAATTTGGTTAACAATAATCTTGAGGAAGACAAGAAATTCATTAACAATGATTGAGTTACTTTTAACGAGAGGCTATTACTACTCTCTGATATTGAAAAACAAAAGCAACAACCTCTAGTGTGTCGAATTAAGAAATTGGAAGCTAGATGGGCAAAGAGGATCAATACACTTGAGGATATCAATTCTCACTGTGATGAGCTATGCAATAGAAGAGGTGATGCATATCTCAGGGCAATCGATATTATAAAACACTTAGACGGTTCGCACATCTTGCACGGTTCTAAGTTAATTTCAAGTGACACATTACAAGTTGAATTGGAGCATAACAAATAGAAAATGGTAGTGGATTTGATAACAACACTGATTTTACTGCAGAACACGTTGACACATGGGTAATTTGATCTGGATTTAAATAGGAACGAAACAAACTACAGAGATAACCATGAATACAGAGATGCAGTGGAAATAATACTTCATTTCATTAATGTAAAATACTGAAATATGCTTACAAACAAAAATGGAAATAAACCAGCTAGGGCGAAGGTAGCTTATCTATGAGAAGAGATGTGATGGCTACATGCCTCTGAACTGTGTTACAATGAGGCTCGAAGGCCTATTTATTGTTGAGAAACAATGGAAAACCCTAAACATCCAAAAACCTAACCCTAGAAGATGAAACGCCAAACTGTGGGCCTTGTTTGGGTAAATTGGTACATCAACTTCCTAGGGTCGTAACTTTGGCATACGATCTCCGTTTGACGTGCATAATATCTCGTTAGAAATATCTATCTAAGAAATACAAATTTAGGAAGAGCAACATCGGTCCATGGACCCATGTTGCTACCAGTTTTCCCAAAAAAAGTCGTTTAGGGCCTCAAAACAGCTCCGGAAGTTCAGGACCTGAAAACTGCTAAAAATAGTAAACTGTGCTACAATTAAGGAAACTGAAAAGCTGAAAGAAACAATGGTGGAGGTCCAAGTGGACTTGGTGGGTGATCACCAATATCCACCTGGATCATAATTATTTTTTCTAAAGTCAATAAGTAGAAATTTGTCTCAGTTGTTGAGGTGCAAGAAGAAAATAGGAAAATTGAAAAAGAGATTTTCACTACAAACGTGAAAATGGAAGTTACATTTGCTCCACACAAGGATTACATTAAAACTATTGTGAACACATTTGTTCAATGGGTCATAAAATCGTAACAAATATAAGAGAAGCAAAGTCATGAAAAATGATTTTGCATAGTGTAAGTATTTTCAAATTGTTCAACATTGGATTTTCTGTTAGCTATTATAAGAGAATTTAACTTTGTTTCTTATATTATGTTAATATTTGCTAATTACTATATATAAATTGTTGTTTTCTAGTTGCATATGCCTTTTTTAGTGTTATGGTATATGGAAACTCAATCCCAGTTTCAACTAGAACAAGTGTAGTTCCTTGCACAATTATGACTTTGTTAAGCAATTTTGTCTTTTATGACTATGTTTTGAATATGATCTTATATGTATATGAATTATGGCTACAATCATTGACATTTTCTTTTGAATACAATTGTTACTGAATCTGACCCTGTATCAATGTTATGATAACGTTTTCTATAAATTTCTGAAGATATGCTTTCAACTTTTCTATTATATTTAGTGTTATGTTGTTTCTTTAAATGAAATTGAACATTGGAAAATAGTTTTGGATCTTGGACATATATCTCTTAATAATAGAACACTATCACAATGTCTTCACAACTGCACATATTTCACTCAGCAAGATATGAAAATATGGAGAAACTTTTCATTGTAGTTGATCTGTAATATCGCATTTTGCACAATCAAAACTCTCTCCAACTGTACCTATGCATATTAATTAATTAATTATGTTTTTGACACACCCTTTATGTGTATAACAAAATAAATCTCGATGTTACCATTTGTTGAGTGATGGAAAAGGTATGCATTTTCCATTTATTTCTTTATCTTTTCCTTTGAATCATAACTCCTTTACATTCTAAAATGGTAATATGTTAAAGAATTATGGTAGAATTAAGGAGATTTGTGATTGATACAAAATAACTGATTATTGTCTTTTTCTATACGGAAAATGAAGGAAATGGAAAACCACTATTCGGGAGGAAAAGAAAAAGCAGAAGAAACTGCTGTCCCTTCCCCAGGAAGCCGTATCCAGACAAGGAGATCAAGATTGGAGCGCATAATCCAGGAGAAGAAAGGGAAAGCGCGACATCAGCGCAAGAAGACAAAACGATAAACTGGAAATCAAAGATAGAGCGAATCCCTCAGGATCCTTTGATCCTGAGGGATCGCTGCTTCAAAACTTATCTGTACTCTTGATATATCCACCTGGCCATTATAAAAAGGGACAACACTTGTAGCCCGGGGGGCATGTATTATCATTTTGCAGAACTTACTATTGTGCTATTACTTTGATCATCGACTCTTGTTGGTTAAAATAGAGTACGATTGCTTGTAAACTTTTTATACATGATTAATACATAAATCAGTTTCTGTTCCATTCCTTCCTACTGAATTAGCCCGGCGGTGCTTCACTAGCGGCTAAGGGCTTGGCCCTTGTGGATCCACTTGCTATCTGTACCATTATTTTACAGTTCCAATCGTGTGATGGTTTGATTTACTTTTCATTTCCTTGAATCACATTGCTTTACAGTTTCCTGTCTTTACAAGTTCTAATACTTTATGGAATCATTTTATTGCATAAGCTATGATTGAATCACGTTGCTGTTCCCTTCCTATCATAACGAGATTATTATCCTTTACCACTTATATCGTTATTCATTTCAGTTATAAAGCCTCGCAGTTCATCACAAATTGCTATTCATTTGGCTTTGCTGTTCATTTCCACTAAGATGACATTGCTGTTCATTTCCATTTAGCGTTGATGTTCATTTCTATTAAGTTAGCATTACTGTTCATTCATACTAGATAGGTGTATTTATTTCCTGCAAGTATCTGGTTTTGCTTTTAAGTATTTCGCAAAGAGCGTTTTTACTACATTTCTGTTAGCACCATTAGTGATCTATCATTTCCAGTTAATTACTTTAGTGTGGAGTGTAAGATCAACAACTGTAAAGGAAATTGGCTATCGTTGTCTAAGTTCTCAGATTGTGGATCTTGTTTATATTTGATTTCATTTATACCAGTTGACATAGGAAAGAGTTATCACTACTGCATCCTTGACTGATAAATTGTTGTAGTTTTCTGAGTGAATGATTTAAGTTCCAGAGAATTTTTGATTGCAATTAGATTTGATTTCAATCATTCGTTTACTCTTGTATTTAGCACTGTACTGCAAATTAGAAAACATTACTCTTGAAATAAATTGCCTGCCTCAGACTGAGTACACTCTTAAAATAAAAAATCGTACTTGGATTGATAATTAATGTAGGATAAATAAGAGTTCAAAAGACACCTTTTATACCTCAACATTTTGGTGCTGTTGCTAGGGAGAGTGTAGCCATTTGTTTTTTTAGAAGAGTAGTGTGCATTTGATAAAGTGCCTACTAGGAGAGAATTGGGTATTAAAAACAGAAGGTAAGAACTTGCGTACGGAGCATGTAATAGCCCTGCTCCCCTTCCCACTTTCCTACAGATTTGTTGATTACTTTGGGTAGAAATAAGTATTTGAGTTGTGTGCATGACTAAGTAGAAAAAGCCTGAAAAGAATCCAAAACCACTACCCAAACCTGATAAAGCTAAGGGACTGGTGACCCTTGGCTGATCGACCTTTATAGACGATATCATCAAGAAAGTAGAATCTCAGCCATTAGTAGGCCCTAGAAAAGTTGCTTCTAGACAACCTACTAGCTCCCTTCGAGCCACAGAATCACCATCTATAGCCTTTGCTGAGGTACATAGCCAAACAGAAGAAACCAAACAACATTTTCAAGAAATTGAGAATTCTCACCCAATTTCTTTACAAGAAGGGAACTCTAGTACTTTGTGAAGGAGGAGGAGAAATAGGGGAAATAGAAGAACCAAGATCCCCTCTTGGAGTAGTTCAGACACTAAGCAACCCAGATAAGGAAAGTGCTGTCAAAATCATCAAAAACAAACCTGAAGAACCAAAATCCCCCCAGATAATAGTTCAGCAAGGAACATTCATCATCCCAGACCAAGGAAGTGATGTTAAGGCCATTCCTACTCTTTCTAGTCAGCCTAGGAATAACTCCCTAGAAATCCCAGAAGGATATTGGCACATATTTGCTCAAATGGCCCAGAACCAACAAACACCTCAAACCTACACACTGCAATATCCCATTGTAGATACTGCATTTAATGCACCTATGAAGGCCATTCCTCTCCAGCATATTCCTACATTCCATGACCTAACATCGGAAGATACAGATGCATTTTTGTTTGAATTCGATGTATTATGCCGAGGGTATGACTATACCACCGATCCCCAAAAGCTAAAACTATTTCCCTCCACATTAAAAGGAGCAGCTTTATGATGGTTTATGGGGTTAGGTGGAGGTGTTATAAATGACTGGGATAAGATGAAAGGTGCTTTTCTAAAGAAATATCAGGATTATTGTAGGTCTAGAGAATTAAAGGATGAAATATTTCAAATGACAACCAGACCTAATGAAACATTGGAGGAATATGTAGAACACTTTCGATACAACCTCTAGAGATCTCCTTATGCATCTTTACCCTTACCTGACAATGTGTTAAAAACTACATTAATTAAAGGGATGAAGGAACAATCGGTTGAAACATTAAACATTATGGGAAAAGGTGACATATATCATGAAAGTTTTGCTGACATTATTGATTTATGTATCAGGAGTTCGAGAGGCAGTACAAGGCTAAAACCGGTAGAATGTGACATAATCACAAGGGGCAACAAGATCTACGGTGGAGGTGTAACCCGTGTAGAAATTGGGAATCTAATGGAAGACTTCAAAACCGATATCCTAAGGACTTTGACAACACAACTCGACATTATGAAGGCTAAACAAAAGCAAACAGAAGCAGAGCAAAATTTGGCAATATTCTGCCCTAGATGCAAAAATAAACAAAACCATAAAGAGTGCCCACTAGATGCAGTCCAAGTCTGCACCATTTGCACAAAAGACCACTCCACAGAAAACTGCCCCTCACTCCCGGGTCTGAAAGCAGTCTACAAGGAGGTGGAAGAAGAATCAGAACTAGTGTACCTACTCAATCAGCGCCGTCAATGGCAGCCACGACAAACAGGTATACCCAGTGATCCATCCTCTTCTTTTCAGTCTCCTTAGTATAATGCTCAACAATATAATGGAATGTGGCAAAATCAACCACCTTTCCCCAGCTAGTCACAGCAGCCATTTCCTACATCATCATGGCCAAATCAAACAAATCAAAACAACTGGCCAAACTTCCCTTATTGTCCACCATTTTGGCAAAATAATGCATATCCGACACAATGGTCACCCTCCACCTCGCAGAGTCAAACCTGGCAGTCGAACTGGCAAAGACCGATAAATCAGCCAGTTGGAATGATTCCTCTTCCTCGACCTACACTGCGAGCACCATATACATTGCAGCAAAATCCCCAGACCAACTTAAGACCGAAACTCCCAGCCCAACCCAACTCGAACCCTAATAATAGATCGGTTCAATTTGTTCAAATAATTGAAGCACCAGAACTAGAAACCGAGTTAAGGGAGTGCAACGACCTTCAATTAAGGCCTGGGCGCATAATAGAAACTTAGGAGATAAAAATGCTCAAGTTGAAAATCCGTTACCTTTAGAACAACCAATACAAGAAGAGGATGTGGTTAGACAACAAACTCACGACCAAGCAACCACTTCTTCTCCCCCATTCCCAAAACGACTAATCATACCACGCCCAATAGAACATCCTAACTTTGATCTTCTGGGAGAACTAAGAAATTTGTGTATAAAGATCCCACTCCTCCAGGCTATCCAAGATATCCTGATCTATGCAAAAACCATCAAAGAATTATGTATAAAAAAGCCAAAGAGGAGAATAACAACTAACCCAACCGTCCAAGTAGTTGGCACCCTATCTGACTTACTATCAGGAAGAGAGGCACCCGTAAAATATGAGGACCTAGGAAATCCTATAGTTACGGTGCAAATCAATGGACACTCCTTTCCAAATGCCTTAGTTGATTTAGGAGCTGCAATTAATATTTTAACAACCACCACTTGTCAAAAACTTGGCATTACATCATTAGATCCAACCACAACCTTATTGGAGTTGGCTGACCGATCGGTAGTCAGACCAGAAGGCACACTACATGATGTAATGGTCTCTGTAGACTCCTAGGAATACCCTACAAACTTTTTGATAATTAATCCCAAAAACCGGCTAGATGGACACCCTTTAATCTTAGGTAGACCTTGGCTAGCAACTGCTGATGCTTACATTGGCTGCTGACAAGGAAGTATGACTATAAATAGAAGGAGTAATGTCAAGAATTTAGCTTTATACCCTCCAGCCCAGCTAAGCCTAACAATAACAAAAACTAATAAACAACCTGTATCATATCTCACAGAAAACATTAGATCGCCTTTAACCATAGAAGATGCCCTTGAATTTAAAGACCAAACAAAGGACGACATCATTAGCAATTTCATTAACCAACTAGAAACCATATCCCATGTACAGTGTCACATGATAGAGGCAACATTTGATAACGAACTAGAAGAATATCCCTTCAAAGACACTCATGATCAATCAATACCTACTACCTCTATTTCAAACAACAAAACTATAGATATTGAGCCATGAAAAACCTTGAACATTAACAAAAACCTGACTCCTAAACAAGAAGAAACTCTGGTCCAACTACTAAGAAAATACAAGGAATATTTTGCACAGGATTACCCAGACATGAAAGGAATTGATCCCTAGCTGTGTACGCACCACATTTATACAGAAAAGGGTGCTAGACCCATTCGCCAACCCCAATGGAGACTAAACCCTCATCTTAAGGATATTGTGAAAGCTGAATTACAAAAACTTTTAGATGTAAACTTTATTTACCCAATATCTGACAGAAAGTGGGTCTCTCCACTAGTAGTGGTGCCAAAGAAGAATGGAAAGTGGAGGATATGTGTAGACTACAGAGAATTAAATAAAGCAACCCAGAAAGACCACTTTCCCCTTCCATTCATTGATAAGGTATTAGACACGTTAGCAGGAAAGAAATTCTTTTCTTTCTTAGATGGCTTCAGTGGATACAATTAGATCTAGATTGCCTCTGAAGACCAGGATAAAACTACTTTTACCTGTCCTTAGGGAACATTTGCTTACAGAGTCCTACCCTTTGGCCTATGCAATGCCCCTGCCACATTTCATAGGGCCATCCTCAACATCGTTTCAGATTTAATAAATGAAGAGCTCAAAGTATATATGGATGACTTCACATCGTATGGAGATGATTTTGAGCCAGCACTAGACACATTGGAAAAGGTTCTGCAAAGATGCATTGCCACCAGGCTTTGCTTGAGCCATGAAAAGTGTCATATGATGATGATCGAGGGACTCATCCTAGGTCATTATATCTCAGTAGCTGGAATACAGGTAGATCCGGCTAAAATTCAGATAATTTTGTCAATACCTACTGCTACCACACAAACAGAGGTACGCAGTTTTTTGGGTTCTTCTGGTTATTATAGGAGATTCATAGAGCATTTTTCTCAAATAGCTACACCTCTATATGCACTAACTGGGAATGTTGATTTTATTTGGACAGATAAGTGTGACCCTACTTTCGAGGATTTGAAAAAGCTTGTATCGACAACCCCCGTCCTAGGGGGCCCGAATTGGGATTTACCGTTCCAAATTTCATCAGATGCTTCAAACACAGCTATTGGAGCAGTGCTTGGGTAGGAAGAAGATAAAAATCCATATGCAATTTATTATATTAGCAAGAATATATCTCCTGCTGAACTAAACTATACTGTAACTGAAAAAGAGTTTTTAGCTGTAATACATGCTGTAAATAAGTTTAGACATTATATAACTGGGTATCCTATAGTTTTATATACAGATCACTCTGCCATAAAATACTTAGCAAATAAACCTGTTACAAATGGTAGAGTAACAAGATGGTTGATTTTATTGCAGGAATTTGACATCACAATAAAAGATCGACCTGGAAAAGAGAATCCTGTACCTGATTTTCTCTCACGAATGCCAGAGCCAGTGGACACAAAAACAATCGAAGATCAATTCCCAGATGAACATTTGTTTGCTATTACTGTCAGAACAACATGGTACATTGATGTTGCAAATTATTTAGTAGTAGGTAAATTACCCAAACATCTAACATCCAATGAACGAAAACAGATAGTGCAGCGCAATACCCGATTTTCCTGGATCGGGGGCTACCTATTTCATACAAGGGTGGACATGCACATCAGAAGATGCATCCGCGAAGACGAAATATTTGACATTATGAAAGCTTGCCATGACAGACCGTGTGGCAGACATTTGTTCAAGCCCGTGATAGTTGCTAAAGAGCGGGATGCCCTGGACAATCCGACGAAATGCCTTTAGATCCACAGTTAGTAATCGAGCCATTTGAGCGCTAGGCGCTCGATTTTATTGGTCTGATTAACCCACTATAAAATAAGAAAACATACATTCTAGTAGCAACAGAGTATGTTACCAAATGGGTGGAAGCAGAGGCACTTCCAAGAGCTACAGAGGATTCTGTAATACATTTACTTTTCCAAATATTTGTGCGATATGGCCTCCTGAGGGACATAATCATGGATGGAGGATCGCAATTTGTAGGTAATAAAATTGCTGCAACATTAAAAAATTACCACATTTGGCACAAAATAACCACCCCGTACCACCCACAGGCAAATGGCCAAGTAGAGAGCACGAATAAAGTGATAGAAGCAATATGGTGATTGGGCTTCAAGATTGTCGGAGGACTTGTGGGAATACCAAACAATGTGGAGAAATACCACCGGCCATTCACCATATCAAATAGTATTTGGAAAAGAACCCATATTTCCAATAGAATTTGAAATACAAACATTAAGAACAACACAGGAGGTGGGTTTGAATTTAAATGAAGCCCAGACTAGCAGATTACAGCAAATCAATGAGCTAGATGAAATTAGGCTCTCGACTCTTCAACACACTGCATTAATTCAACAACAGAGAGCAAAATGGCACGACGCCCTTATCAAAAAGAAAATCTTCCACGAAGGAGATTGGGCACTCCTATATGATTCTAGGTTTCAGGATTTCCCAAGAAACTCCAGACACGATGGCTTGGACCTTATGAGATACAGAAAGTGCACGACAATGACACCATTACATTGACTACCATTGATGGATTTGGACATTCGTTCAAAGAAAACGGTCATCGAGTGCGACTTTACCACAAACCACTCACTCGGGAATCCTTTTACTAGCAATTACGGGAAGATTCCACTATGTAGATTCTCGCTGAGGAAGATAACCCCTTCTCAGCAGTAGTTCATTGAATAATTCTTTTGTTTCTAAATTTTGTATATAACTTTTTCTCTTTAATTTTGCCTGTATAAACTGTTTTTTTTACAGATCGTTACTTCTGTTCCTCTTAAGGGACAACAATTTTGCGTGCCTGTATTTTTCGTGCTATTCCTCTTAAGGAATAGCTGCTGTTCCTTCGAAGGAACAACAACCGTTCCCCTTAAGGAACAACACATTTGCGTGTTTATTTTTGTTGTTCCTTTTAAAGGAACAACACTTCTGTGTGTTTATTTTTGCTATTCCTTTTAAAGGAACAACATTCCTTCATGCTTATTTTTGCTATCCCTTTTAAAGGAACAACTGCCGTCCCTTTTAAGGAACAACAACCATTCCTCTTAAGGAACAACACTCCCGCTTGCATTTTTGCTGTTCCTCTTAAAGGAACAACACTTCCGCCAGATTGTTTTTGATGTTCCTCTTAAAGGAACAACACTTCCACCAGATTGTAAGAGGAACAACACTTCCACCAAATTGTTTTTGCTGTTCCTCTTAAAGGAACAACACTTCCGCTAGATTGTTTTTGCTGTTCCTCTTAAAGGAACAACACTTCCGCCAGATTGTTTTTGCTGTTCCTTTTAAAGGAACAACCCCCTTCACATTTTTTTTATTTTTATTTTCTGCCATTCCTTCTAAAGGAACAACAGTTTCGATTTGGAATGTTCTTAGGCTGTTCCACTGAAGGATCAATATTTTATTTCGTGCTTGCTTTATTTGCTGTTCCGCTTAAGGAACAATTGCTGTTCCTCTTAAGGAACAACAATTTTGACTGTATCTTTTTCTTTTGTTTGTTGTTCCTCTTAAAGGAACCACAGTTTGGCATGCAGATGTTCTTTTTGCTATTCCTCTTAAGGAACAACAACTGTTCCATCTAAGGAACAACACTTTTTGAGTGCATTTTTTTGTATGTGTGTTTCTTAAAAAACATCATTTAGAGAATTTTTGTGAATGATGGTTCACTGTTCATGATCCCTTCAAGGCACAGATATAAATTTATGCAAGGATACAAAAACTAGAGGATACTGAAATCAACAAACCAAAGAAAAATCATTATCTTTAGAGAAATTGCTTTGTATCGATAAGAAAAAAGAGGAAAGGACACAACTATTTATATCACTTTGCTGTCTTTATTTTCACTAAAACTAATTTGATTGATTACTTTTATAATGTTTGTTCTTCCTTAATATTCATAATTCTCTTTGATCATGATTATTGAATAAGAATAAGGGCATATTTTCCTCTGTTGAGATGTTTAGACTTCTTCTACCATCCCTACTCTTAAGGAGTGTTGAGCCATCCTCTGTATATAAATAGGAAAGTGCTATATAAATAAAAAGAAAAAAAAGAAGAAAAAATATATATGATTACTAACAATTCTATGATTTGTCAGATGAAGGATAGGGGGTCTCATCAAGAGCCAGCCTACCATGATCATAAGGAAGCAGTGAAGTGGCATTCCCACTATGGCCACCACACCAGGGTTATGATCCAAGAGGCACATCAGAAAAATAAAAAAGTCCTTGGAACAGGAGGTCTCATCACGAGCCGGCCTGCCCACCTTTCACTCCTTCCTGGTGAATGGCATTGTGATTCATCTGGTTACCAAGCCAGCACAATGACCTCCATTTTGACATCACAAAGCACTTTCCTAGGCATACATAAAGGATTATGGTTCCAAGGGTGAAAAAGCAACTTTGTCAAGGTTATGAACACCTGTGGGCAATAAAGCTCTGCTGATGGTATTGAAGTCATATTTCTCACACATCAATAGTCATTATAAACCCTTTTCTTATATCTTTATCTTGATTTCAAATGAGATTATGCTTTAAAATCCTTTCGAACCTCTTACACATGAAATATTATTTGAAAATCAATCATAATGGTTAAAGTGGATAATGACCGCATAAGCATTTTTACTTACGACAGCTGTCCTCTTCCCTATTTTTCACATCATTTCATAGCATTTCCATATCTATTCACGATTTTCATCATAAGCCTCGATTTCAGTAATTCACTACTTTTTGCAATCATGTCATGGATATATACGCCGTTCCTTTTTTTACTGTACGGTTGTCATCCAGTACGCTGCTCCTCCATTTGCCGATCGAGGACAACCTATCATATTTCAGGGGGGGGGGGTGACCTCCAAAATACACTGGCAGATGTGTCAATTCCTTATTTGGAGGTACTATGACTACATCAAATCTCATAAATAGCAAGTTTAATGGTATTGATATTTTCCAATATACACAGCTGTGCTGTTCCATTGTCATTTCCATGTTTTGAAAAAATTAATAGTGTGCTAAGCTTAGACGAAATGGGAGGCAGAGCAATACACAGCGAACCGCAGGTGCTAATAATTTCCGACGCTGCATGAGAAATTCTAGAGAGAGCAGGATGGATTGCCTACCTGACCTGACTACAATAGTCTCATGAAACCGTGGCCATTGAATTTCTGCAGAATTTGCAAGAAGATCGTTCCATGGTGAGGGGAAGGAAAATAACAGTAACAAATGCGATAATTGCTGAAGTATCTGGACTACCGGCTGTTGGACCAATATGGACCTAGAGAAAAGTGAGACTTCAAGAGGCCATAGCTATCTTTCGGGACGAAGGACAGAACCTTACCGTCAAAGGAAAAGGAGTCCTGCCTGCAACCCTGGGAGAACCATGGGCAGAATTAGCCAGAATAGTGCAAAAATACATCACATACGATGGGAGAAAGGATGTGGTAAGACCACACCATCTCAAATTATTAGCAATATTAAGACATAAATGTGCTATAAATTTGCCTGCATATTTAATTTCTTTATTGCATGACGCCGCTTGGAGCATAAAGAAATCATGTCATACAGAAATGGTAGTAAGTCATCATGGTTTAATTCGATTAATAGTTAGTTATAGTCTTGCTCAGCAGCAGACTAGTTGGGAAGAATTGGTATTTTCAATAGATGGGGGATTGGCCTTACCAGCCTCGAAAAGAAAAAGAACCACCAGCACATCAACTAGACCGTAGAAATGCAGAAAACCCTCCAGATTGAGGAGACGCAGGGGAATGTTGGGAAATATTGGGAAATATCCAAGATAATAGTAGCCAACCCTTAGAAATATAGGGCTCTGAGGATGAGCAACCCCCACAACTTGAAGGAGGGGAAAATGTGGAAGAAGAATTGGAAGAGGAATTGGAGGAAGAAACTGAGCGCTCTGGTGCAAGTCCACTACAAAGTCCATTGCAGGAAGGAAAATTGGCCCAAATTTTGGCCAATATGGGTGAGTATATTCAACCCCAGAGCCCACTCAACCTCAATATTGAGGCAGGGCAATCATAGGAACACTTTGCTCACAGTAAGAGTGCATCTGAGGAGATGAATGACGAGGAAGAAGAAGAAGCACAATCACAGGAACACTCTGCTCACAGTAAGAGTGCATTCGAGGAGATGAATGATGAGGAAGAAGAAGAATCACAGTCACAGGAACACTCTGCTCATAGTAAGAGTGCATTCGAGGAAATGAATGACGAGGAAGAAGAAGAAGCAGAAGCCACTTGGGAAGTGGCAGATCAAACCAGGGTTACCTCCCCTGAGGAACCTAATCAGGATGACGAGAACACTGAAGAAGTGTTCCAAACAGAAAATATGGGAACAAGCCAGGGTGAGGGCACAGTCCCTGAAGAACAAAACCCAGCTGAGCAGCCAAGTCCAGTCAAGGAAACAACTGTTCCTCCCAAGAAAAAGAAGAAGAAGATGAATGAAATCAAGAGGCTGCAAAAGGAACAACAAAGGCTACTAAATGTAATAAAACAACTCAGACAGCAGATAAGGGCCCTAAAAATGGGGAAAATCTCAAAAAGAACCCTAAGAATAAGAGATGCAGCCACCCGAACGAAACCCCATAAAATAAAGGCCACGGGGACTCAAGCTGAGCCCATATCCATTCAGGAGAGCAAGGAACAACATGCGGCTGATACAGACGTAGTGGCCCAAACAAAAGATACACTAGTCTGTAATAAGGACGTCCAGACAGAGGCACTGTCCTCTAGCATCACAACCTACCAGACAGTTTATTATAAAGGGACACAGACTTTAGGAACCAGATGTTGCAATAAGAAGATCCAGGTAAATCTTCAACCCAAAAGTGTTTCGATAGAAAATGACCCTAGGGTAGTAAAACTCCAAGAGGATCTGGCACAGGCTCAGTAGACTATAGAAAAGCTCACAGAAAAGACTGTACCTCAGGAAAAATATCAAAAGTTACAACAGCAAGTAAAGAACATCAATGCATCAGAGAGCGAGGCCTTCAATAAATGTCGGAGGGTAGAGGAAAAAGCCGAAAAGGTAACAAATAGACTAAAAACAGTAAGGAGTCAAATGGATATTCTCTGTTCTCTATATACAGATGTCCTAGCATGTAGGGCACCTACCAAAAATTATGCTTTGCTTTTATTAGAAAGATATTTCCAATTAAAAATTAAAGATGTTAAGGCAGGGAAACCTATAGAATTGAAAACTGTTGACGATTTTATAAATTATTGTAAACACTATGGAGTCAAAGTTCAGCGTTTACTCTGTGAATTTCATTTGCATAATTTTATCTTGGAAGAGGAAATGGAGAAGAATCCCAGACCTTTTGTGGGAGATATCTAGTTTCAAGCATTCATTTCATATGCTACCAACCAGTTAAAGTGGCTCAAGGCCCATAACACCTTTTAGAGACAAGAAAACGGGTTAGACCTTTGGGTTAGGCGTGAACCAAAAAACCCATTACAATTGTGGATTAAGCATAAAAGCCTTATGAAAAAGGAGGGTGTGATCCAGGAATTGGGACCCATCCACAAAGACATTGTCGAGCAAGGGGTAGAATATTTCCTGTCTATCAAAGACCATGCTGTAGCAGCAGCTAAACTCTGATGAAAGACTTCCAATCGAAATATTCAAGACAAAGAGCCATTCAATTACAAAAATTTTAAGTTAGCTGCTGATCGTCTAGTTACCTATGGTAAACTCATCTTGAGGGAAGGACTGTATTAGCTAGGTTGTAGATTTCAAAGCCCTTTTATCTGGTATCCTATAGCAGAATATAAGGCCATCTATGAATTACCTGAAGGGTAGACATGGCGCATTTTTGAAGTTTTAGCTACACATCATGGTTTTAGACCACTTCATGAAAATCCCTCTCCAGCCTATTCCCTAATTGCCTTGCATGTAAATTACATGGTTTTCATGAGGGCATGAAAAAGGGTAAGCAGGGGGGTGTGTTGAGCGATGGAAAAGGTATGCATTTTCCATTTATTTCTTTATCTTTTTCTTTGAATCATAACTCCTTTACATTCTAAAATGGTAATATGTTAAAGAATTATGGTAGAATTAAGGAGATTTGTGATTAATACAAAATAACTGATTATTGTCTTTTTCTATACGGAAAATGAAGGAAATGGAAAACCACTATTCGGGAGGAAAAGACAAAGTAGAAGCAATTGATGTCCCTTCCCCAGGAAGCCATATCTAGACAAGAAGATCAAGATCGGAGCGCATAATCTAGGAGAAGAAAGGGAAAGCGCGACATCAACGCAAGAAGACAAAACGATAAACTGGAAATCAAAGATAGAGCGAATCCCTCAGGATCCTTTGATCCCGAGGGATCGCTGCTTCAGAACTTATTTGTACTCTTGATATATCCGCATGGCCATTATAAAAAGGGACAACGCTTGTAGCCTAGAGGGGGCATGCATTATTATTTTGCAGAACTTACTGTTGTGCTATTACTTTGATCATCGACTCTTGTTGGTTAAAACTGAGTACGATTGCTTGTAAACTTTTTATACATGATTAATACATAAATCAGTTGCCATTACATTCCTTCCTACTGAATTAGCCTGACGGTGCTTCACTAGCAGCTAAGGGCCCGACCCTGGTGGATCCACTTGCTATCTGTACCATTATTTTACAGTTCCAGTCATGTGATGGTCTGATTTACTTTTCATTTTCTTGAATCGCATTGCTTTACAGTTTCCTGTCTTTACAAGTTCTAATACTTTATGGAATCATTTTATTGCATAAGCTGTGATTGAATCGCGTTGCTGTTCCCTTCCTATCATAACAAGATTATTATCCTTTACCACTTATATCATTATTCATTTCAGTTATAAAGCCTCACAGTTCATTATAAATTGTTGTTCATTTGGATTTGCTGTTCATTTCCACTAAGATGACGTTGCTTTTCATTTCCATTTAGCGCTGCTGTTCATTTCTATTAAGTTAGCATTGCTGTTCATTCATACTAGATAGGTGTTATTTCTTTCCTGCAAGTATTTGGTTTTGCTTTTAAGTATTTTTCAAAGAGCGTTTTTACTACATTTCTGTTAGCAACATTAGTGATCTATCATTTCCAGTTAATTGCTTTAGTGTGGAGTGTAAGATCAACAACTGTAAAGGACATTGGCTATCGCTGTCTAAGTTCTCAGATTGTGGATCTTGTTTATATTTGATTTCATTTATATCAGTTGACAGAGGAAAGAGTTATCACTACTACATCCTTGACTGATAAATTGTTGTAGTTTTCTGAGTGAATGATTTAAGTTCCAGAGTATTTTTTATTGCAATTAGATTTGATTTCAAGAATCCATTTACTCTTGTATTTAGCACTGTACTGCAAATTAGAAAACATTACTCTTGAAATAAATTTCCTGCCTCAGACTGAGTACACTCTTGAAATAAAAAATCGTACTTGGATTGATAATTAATGTAGGATAAATAGTAGTTCAAAAGACACCTTTTATACCTCAACACCATTATGATCCTGTTGAGCAAAATTGTTTGTAATGCTTATGTTGAATCTAAATAGGCTTTGAACTATTCACTATTTACAAATTGAATTACATTAACTATTTTCCATTTAAAACTATTTGACTCTATCGATTTTGATACTGTGTTTTATTTGTGTTCGAACACATGCTTTGAGACTCTGCTTTATATCTGATGCTAAATTATTGATTAAAATGAGAATCAACATTTGATAATAGTTTTGAATCTGAGACATAGATCTCTTGAGAATACAATTACTAATTGCAATTCACTTGAGTTAAGATTTGATTCCGCCATTACAATTTTTAATCAATTAATTGTTAAAATTATGTAGGTGCAGTCAAATTCCACTATGGACAACTCATATGATGAAGATAATAATTGCAATAGATTCCTCTTTTCAAGAAGACCAAAATCAACCTAAATATTACCTTATTTGGACAAGAAGAAGTTGGTTTTAAAATTTATTTATTTAATCATGTATATTGGATTAGGTCGACCCTAAGCATATGTACAATTGGATAGGTCGGCCTCAACATCAAGTCGACCCTCATGAAAGTATTTATATAGAAGAGATCTCGAGCTCATTTGTACGCAATCATCAAGCACTCTCTTTTCTCTTCTATTGTTTGGTTCGCACAGGTCTGGCGGAGGAAAGCTCGTGCAAAGGGTCTAAAACTACAAGGTCGAAGCTCGCACGTGTCTAGGGTTTCTGAGCCACAGACACTTGCACATGACTAAGGTTTTTGTCCCTGGACGCTGGCACAATATGGTCCTGAGAGCGTCCGGGAAGTGTAGGACGCTTGCACAGGTTGTCTAAGGGAGTGTCTGGGAGGCCAGGGCTTTTGCAGTTCTATTTGGTCCCCAGATGCTTGCATCCAGTTCTCCAAAGAGCATCCAAATCAATATTAGATTCTCACCCTTAGTATCTAAGGGAGCGTCCAGAAGGCTAGGGCTTCTGTAGTCCATATTTGTCCCAGACGCACACATCCAGTCCTCCAGAGAGCGCCCAGATATGCCTTAGATGCTTGCACACAATATCTGTGCATGCGTTTGAGACAAAAAGATGAGTTATCCATGTTCAACAGTGTTCAAGTGCAATGACAACAATAACACACAGTTACCTACAGTTAGTGACAGTGCATTATAGTCCTCAGAATCAGGATCTTTGAGTATAAGCATGTTTAAGGTCATGTTATGGATGTTTTATTTGTTTTTTTGCATAGATACATATATGGATCATTGTATTCTCTTTTGTCAAATCATTTGATGACGATCTAAGAAGAAGAAGAATTTACAAGGGTTTTCCCCGTAGTGGGTTTTTCCCTGGTATCCGATCAATCTTGGCGTTTCTATGTGTGCATGCTTTTCTTCTATTGTTCCTTTATATTCTGCTGCTTAGATGATAATGATATTGTTCTTTATACATAGTTGCATATGCTGATGAATAATAATGTAAATCTGAATAATGTTATAATTTTATGGGATGAACTTAATGTGTTAATCAAGAAATGAAAATATCAAAGCAAAGAACAATGTAACCCTATTAAAAATTAACATTAATGAGCTTTGTTGGTTAATATTGTTTTATTTAAAACTTTTAATCAATTAGTTAACAAATTATTTACCGTAGAGTGCAGATATCCACATAATGAAAGCTTAAATGCATCATAGATATAAATTAAATTAAATTAGTTTTATAACAAAATCAAATTTATTTAGCGATAAATTTTATTCACAATGCTATACAATTTGGTTAGCAAAATATGCATTATATATTATTAATTGGTACTTGTGTTTACCTTTTGAAATTATAGATATATGATATATATTCTATAATATGAGAAAAAGTTCATAATGAAGATTTTTTTTGCATAGTAATGTGGGCCCTTATCGTCTTTACTATTTATATGTACTTCTAATTCTATGCAAAGCTTTACAACACATGCTAGTTGTCTCTTATAATGGTTAGTCACATTGTTGCATGTATAATGAAACATGGCTTTCAAATTTTATTCTATTCATGGTTGTCTGTAGATAGAGAATGAATATCAACAAGTAGAACAATATTACAGAGAGAAAGGAAAGTCATATGTAAATTGGGCGATAGACATGGAATTATCATTAAATACAAATACTCCATGGGTGATGCGTAAATAAACTGATGCCCATTCAAAATACAAAGTTATCTTAGTAATTATGCCATGTCAAAGTGCGGAAGTATATGAGTGCATAGATTTATGTTCCCTGTTCCACACACCATCATTCTGCACATATTTGAAACCATTATGTTGTCATTTCCAAACAAAGATCAATTGTAACAACGATCATTTGATAATGTTGAATCTAATGATTTTTATATACAACATTTGTACGGAACTAGCTGCATGGAGGAAGCTTAGTAGACTGGTTGTGCTGAAGGAGTTGTGGCGAAGTGGCTGTGTGAAAGAAGTTGTGTATGTGTCTGTGGACGTGGTTGTTCTGATGAAGTGGTGCAGAGAACAAATTCATTTTGTAAGGGATGTAGACCCACATAAACTAATAATAGTTTCGAATGTTAATGAATGACTGAAGGGAATTATTGAGTGAAGTAGTTGTGCAGAGGAAGCTGTAAAAATGTGGTTGTTCATGTGTGAAGGTGGTAATGATACTGCATATTTTTTTATCAGAACACGTGCATGAGTGTGCAACATTGTTTCAGTGCGAAGAGTTAGTGCAGAAAATTTCAAAGCTAACATAGTACGCCGCACAATCAAATTCTACGCACTCAATATCATGAGTAGCAATATTTTACAGATTAAATATTATCAATAATATAAGCATAAACAATGTTATTGTGAACAAGAAATATGGATTATGTTTTAATAATAAAATATTAACAATGAAAGCCTTCAATGTGGAGTGCGGAGATCCACACAATTAAGGCTTGAAAGCTTCCTTCGCACAATGAACTTTCTTTGCACTTTAGCACATCTGCGTAGTTTCAGAAACATAACCATAAGCAAAGCTTCTGCTCAATGAAATGCGAAAGTGCACAAATCCGCACAATAGACTAAAGAAAGAGATATTTAGAAATACGAACATAAGCATTATTTACAATTAAAATATTACCAATAATGAAGTATACATCAACTGCTTACTAAATATTAGGAATAAAATATTTTAATATGAACACATTTATCAATTAAAAACAACTTCAAATGTTAATGGCTGAGCGAAAAGCATTATTGAGTACAAAAGTGCATAAAGCTTCACATAAAGAGAATCAATTAAATAACAATAATATGCATTATTTACAATAAAATATTATCAATAATATAAGCATAAACAATGTGATTACGAACAACGTATATGGATTATGTTTTAATACTAAAATATTAACAAAGAAAGCCTTTAGTGTGGAGTACGTAGATCTACACAATGAATGCTTGAAAGCTTCCTTCACACAACGAACTTTCTCCGCACTTCCACACATCCCATAAACAAAGCTTCTGCTCAATGAAATGCAATTTTGTATAGAACTTTGTGTGCACTCAACACAACCTTTACTCAATTCACCACTGATAGCTATAAAAGACCAATATCTCCAAACGACTCATCGAGCAAAAGGGAATACAAATATATGCATTATTTATAATTAAATATTACTAATAATATTAGCAATAAAAGCCTTTAGTGCGAAGTATGGATATCTGCACAAAGAAATCTTTCTTGCACAATGGACTTGCTGCACACTTCAACATATGAGCCTAAACAAAGAGATATTCATAAATATGAAGATAAGAATTATGCATAATTAAAATATTAGCAACAAAATCTTTTACTGCGAACATATTTATCAATTAACAACAACTTCTAATGTCAATGGTTGACCAAAAGGCATTATTGAATACAAAAGTAGCTATTTTACAGAAATGGCCAAATCTTGTTGGCATTATGAGATAAGTGTTGTCCTTGATGGCAAACCTCACTGATGACAAATCATAGTACAGAAGGTCAGCAGCAAGGAATTGATGATCAGACTATAAGAAGAAGAGAAAGTTTATACACGCAGGTTCGTTAAGCCCAAGTCGCGTGTACACGCAGGTTGGCTTCAGTAAAAGCGCGTGTATGTGGAAAAGTACCTTTGGTCCATGGCGGTTAGTCCTTGGAAGTTGTGCCTATGGTTTCGGACCATTGTGTCTCGACGGGCGTGTCGATCCCTAGTTTTGAAGTTGATGGTATTGGATTTCTATGGTTTTGGCTCTTGGTATTGAACAAGGCCTAAGGCTATATAAGGAGAAGGAAATCATTAGGCAAGCGTATCTGAAATGTCTTGAATATCTGATGAAGCATTAGATCCAGTATGCAGGGTTATGGGTTGATGATGCATTGCTTGATCTGAGCTAAGGAGAGATCTCACCGGTTGATGGAGAACTAGATCTAAGGAGAGATCGGGATCAAATGGTTTGAAATGAACTATCTTTATGATGCTTATTCTAGATCTACATACTAACGCATGTATTGTTCTATAAATGTTATGAGTATGACTGATGTCTGGTACAGCTGCAAGTTATGAGAAATTATTTTTAGATCTGTACGCGGGTTGTCTTTGGCAAAAGCGCGTATACACGTGGGTTTGATTCATCGAAGTAGCGTATACATTGTAAAGCTTGATATTTGAAGTTGCAGATGGATCTGATGGTTATTACAGAGTTCTGTGTCTGCTCTGTGTTCTGGTGACTGTTGTTAACAGGGTTTCAGTGATTCAGAGTTTGATGATTGTTTTGAGCTTCAATGATAGTTATGGGTCCAGTATGAAAATTGGATGAAAAGTGGCCTTACAGATTATGTGTTGTGCTTCAGTGTATCTAGTCTGAAAATTGATGAAACGTGGTACCTGGAGGTGAGAAGATTGTAGGCAAGCACCTACATACTAGTATCTAAGCTAGTACAAAAGCTAAAGGAGATCTTTGGAGCATTGTAGCAGGTAGCAGCCTGCGTACTAGTAAATGGATCGGCTAGTACAAGAGCAAAGGGGGTTGTAGCTCCCGTACTGGTATAAGACTGCACCAGTACAAATATTGTAAAAGGATTTTCTTATTAAGAAGAAGATTGAGATGACTTGCAGCAGGTGGTTTTCACCCACATTGGGTTTCCACCTTATATCTTTGTGTTCATGTGTGTGGCTCTTGTGTGATGTTTTGTTCTGTTATTCTGCACCTGTTTACTGTTAATATGCTTAATAATGATCTGATGCATTTACTGAAGATTAAGCTAACTGAATTATAAGATCTCTGGATATACGCGAGTTTCATTAGACACAGTAGCGTGTACACGCGGGTTCACTTAATTAAAGTAGCATATATGTTTCTGAGTATGAAATTGAAAAGTTTGATTGATCTGATAATACTGATTCACCCCCCCTCTCAGTATTATTTCCAACAAATCTTTCAGTGTGTGAAAAACTTCATGAAAAGAGAATTAATTAAATATCGGTAGAGACAAGGACTATGCTGCATCACAACTATTAATCTTGTTTATATAGTGGTGAAATTTTATTTATTTATATATAATTCAAATATTATACTCAAAAAATCAATAATGATGATGATTGTTATTAGCAATTATGATCAACTTCAATTTATCATACCTTCACAAAAATTACAAAACATTAATTGTTTTGTTTCAATATTTTAATTTTATATTTGATAATATTGCATAAAAGTTTTTCTAAATATCTACTATTTTGATGATAGATGAGGAAGTTCAATAATATTAGGAATACCTTGAAATTCAGATTTAATATGGGTATGCGAAAGACATTCAAAATATTAAAAGGTGCTTTTCATCTTCCACATTTTTGGTATCACAAAGATGATAAAATGTTAAATTCATCCCATGGTGTTTTAGGTATTGTTCAATGCCTTGTTTTATCATGGAGCTTGTGAGAGTTTGTTCTTATTTTAGAAATATTTTTTATTTTATTCTTTAAGTTCAAGGCCATAACATAAATATATTGTTGATCTTCTAAATTCGGATTGATGACCTATTTATAGTTTCTTATTTTTTTCTTACTTGTTATCTTTTTGTAAAGTGGCCTACATCTCCATTCTCTAATGGTTTATCCAAGAATTAACATCTTTATGCCAACCCTGTAATATCCCCTTTTTTGGTTTCCCTTATGATGCAGTTAGAGTGTATAGCTAGGGTTTGTGACAAATAGGTCACAGGAGCGAGATTACATCATTGGTGAGCCCAAAGGGTTTTGGAGGAGTTTTACAAGGTCTGATGAGGTTCACTTGCTATCTTTCATAATCAGGGTCAGTTCTGCACAGTTAATTCTTAGTTCCACTGCATTATGTAATGTTATGAAAAATAACTTGACAATTTTTTTTTGGAATTTCGCTTAAGTAAAATTCATCATAAATTCCTTGACTTAAACCCAATCAGAATAACACCCATTTGCATCATGAAATCAACAACACAACAAATAAATTTTACAACACGAAAAACCTAGAAATGCTACAACTCTTAGTTAACACGAGAAATAGTAGAAAACTCAACAAAATCCACAACCTTATTATATTAAGTATGGTTTTGAAAACATGTTACAAATACCAACAAGATATATGAATGGCTGGAAAGTAGCTGAGATGATGGCCTCCAAAATAATTTTTGCAATAATAACTCTGGCTTCCCCAAAACTCTAACTAGAACCAATATAACACCTGTGAATATTGAATGAATTTTCTAAGGGATGTGATGGGTTCCCATCCAATCTCACCAAGGTACCAAAGGGTTTTCATCTCGGGCACAATAACTTGTGAGGACAATTTCCCTAATCTTCAAAAACAACAAACGATTAACTAATGTTGTCCAAAAGGATCGTTTCCCGTCCTTTTTATAGATCTAATGGATCTCTCTTCAACCTTCTAGAAGTACTTTTATATTATTATTTTATTTTCATTCTAGAAGCTTCTCTCTTTTATTTTATTTGAGTGACTCTTTTTATTTATTTCACTTTTAATCCTGGAAAAATGATTGATTGCCTCTATGATTTTTTTGGTCACTAAAAGTTAGTTTTCATCATTCGATCATGTAGATCTTCATCCCAGTTCCAGTTCCAACGAGTTATTACACTAAGGCATTTTTCAAAATAATCTGCTCCAAATAACACTTTTAACATATTTAAAACATGCTTGATAATAAACTCATTTTACGGAAATCATTAGAATGCAACGAAACCAAGACTGAACCGGTGGAACTGACCCTGATGATAAAATATAGCAAGTGAACCCTATTGTCTATTGCTTGAGGCTAGCTACCTCAAAAGAGTAAAAATTGTCGAGCATGGCTATTAGATGTGTATGCGACGTGATCACAATGCGGCTAGGACTATAAGAATGTACATAAACCGGTATCAAAGTTGGTTTTCTTGCTAGCCGAAGGGATTAAAGGATATTTTCATTGGATTCGTAAGTATTCATGGCAACTGAATTTCATGCAAGGCCGACTTTATTCCATGGGAGCTGAAACCCTAGCGACTAAATTATTGTAGAAAAATCATGAGCGTTTAAAGAGTCAAATTAACACCTCGCTTGGGAATCAAATTGTGTTTGGTCAAGTTAGCTATCTGCTTAGGCCAAGATTGTTGAATCTATAAGAGTCAAATTTATCATTTTTATAGAGGTTGAACCTAAAGTGTTTAGTTGATGATCCAATGCATATTTATGGGTGTGTGATTTGGTTTTTTCAAAATAGATATATTGTGCTTATATCACCCATAAGGCCATCGTTTGGATTCGACTCGGAAAGAAGCAAACATATATAATTACATTGTTAGGGCATGGTGCCCATGCACCCTTGGGTGAAAATCTAGAACGTCAAGGCAAATAATTCCTCCATTGTCAATATTTGAATGTTAAATTGGGATCACAAATTTCAATGTACACTTCAAGAAGTCGAACTGAAGTTGTTTCGATTATCAACCATTATAGGTTGATTTATCAATTGTCTGATGAATAATGCTGGAGTAGCACAGCTAGGATCAAGTCGATTTCATGGACATCAAATTGATTGACGATGTTGCGGTGTGGTTAGTGGCCAATTGCTGGGATCAAGTTGTTAGTCAAATTTATGCTAGTATGCAATTTGTACTTGCCTCTGTCAAATAAAATTTGTTGCATGCAAAGTTGTTAGTCAAATTTATGCTAGTATGCAATTGGCACTTGCCTATGTCAAATCGAATTTGTTGCATGCAAAGCTAAAGAGTCGCGCAAAGGCCTTGAGGTGTGAAGATAAATCGGTAACCGAGTTTACACCAACAAGTATACGATGTAATTCACGTGGGCACATCATTGATGCGGAGGCACCAGCCATAATCACCATGTGATTCATCCAGGAACATATGAAAGTGGGGGAATAATTTAATTGTTAAAGTGACTTGAATGTTGAATGATCAAAGTGTTGCATATGGAGGAGTACGACTAGAGAAAATTTCAGAGATCATTTTATTATGCGTTGAATCCCGGATCAAAGTGTGTTAGTAGCGACAGAGCAAGAGTATGGTGAAACGATGTAAGTGATATGTGCGTTGTTTCGATCTAGAGTCTAGTTGAACATATGTCGATCTGCTCTCTAAAAGTGTTTTGCGCTGGTGTGATGAAAAAGAGCCAATCCAGTGTGATTGGTTTATTTGGTCTATAGAGTATGCTATGCATGGTATGGTGTGTGGGGATCATAGCTTTTTGCGGGGATATTGTACTGTTGATACATTGAAGTGTCATAAATATGTTGAAGCTTCCATGTCTATAAATGGCAAAGGTATTGCTCATTGAGTCTTATACTAGGGTTGATCCTATGTTGTTGAGTCTTGATAACAAAGTCAGAGTTTGTTGCAATAGTGTCAATCATGTGCTATTGGCAGCATATATTTGATGTGTATGGTGTGATATCCAAACCTATTTGAGACTGTGATAGAGTATGCACAAAGCTACCTAGTTGCAAAGTATTGTTATGTGCTCAATTACTGAGAGTGTAAAGTTTTAACAAAGCATTGTCGGTAAAAAAAAGAAAAAAGTGTGACTTGAACCCTTACCTATATGTGAGTGAAAATCTTTATTTTTCTAAGTGTTAAATACCTTGTGATCACTAAAGTTTGCAAAGGGAAAGAGTGATTTGCAATGACCATGGAATAAAAAATGTGGCATGTAAATGATTTGCCTTCCTGAGCGAGTTATGAGGTCATGACCACTGCAATTGAGCACCTTAGATCGATCTTTAGAGGGTGTGAGATAACTGCAAATAGTGTGGCTTAAACCCCTAAATTTTGGGAGGGATTTTAATGGCTGTTAGCATAAGAGGAATTTGAGAATTTGAAAAATTTATTGGGACATGGATGATCCATCAAGGATTTGAATTGACTTGGCTAATGGCCAAAATGTTGGATGAGTCATTAATATGGTTTGCAACCATCGATGCAAACCCTCATCTCAAAATAAATTTTATGAGAAGAATTTTGGTAGGGTTTAGGTCTGGAAAGGATGAGGATCCAAAGCAAAAGAAGTCTTAGGAAATTCCATGAAAGAGAAAAAATCAATTGAGAAGAGAGCCGATATGTTTCACATGTTTGGAAGCTTAGGCACCAAATCACATGTGTGGAGTTGAAAAGAACAAAGAAACGTATGAGGCTGCAAAAATTGGAGAGAAATAAATGGAAAAGAATTCAAGTCAACAAATTGAAGGAATAGTTGAAAGGTCCATGGTTGGTAAGGGAACACGAGGAGTATTGTGATTTTTATGATCACAAGGAGAAGCACGAATCAAATTTACATCATGAGTATCGTGAGTTTCCTCTTTTAGAGAGACATTTGAAGGCTCAAGTGATAGCAATGGATGATATGGTTGAGCATTCATCCTTGGAACCAACCATCGATGAGGTGAAACTAGGTGCTGATACATCCAACAGGGCTACAAGACTTCTAGATGATAACCACCAATACAAAATTGAGCATATCAGGATAGATCTTATGGTGATGAAAAAGAAGACCCAGACATTCCAAGGAACCATCTTGCAACAAATCAATAAACTTGAGGAGCTTGGAGTTGTGTGTTCTAAGTCAACAACCAAGTTATCTATCATTGGGGAATAGCTAATGTCCCTAATTGGGAAACTAGGGAAACATTTTATGGAGTTTCAGCATATCCCTCTTTAAGGGAAAATAAACAGGGTTTGCAACATTATCATCCCACCTCTGTATATTAGGGAGAGGGGCAAAGTTTTTTAGATGGATCTTATGGGTTGACTAGTAGGTAGATCAGCATGAGTTGAACATGGTGTAACATTAGCATAGTGGATTTGTTTCGTGTTTAGATGTTGATGCATTCGATCCTTCCCATGGGGTTGAATGGTGAGAGATCTTGATTTGGTACCTTGTGGAATGGGTTAGACTTGCAAAGGCAGTTTTAGTCAGAGGCATGACTCAACAAAGTCCCTTAGACATCAAGATTACTAGATGCTCTCGCAGGAAATGGGATATAGGTTGGAAGTTCATAGGAATTCTAGTTGCACTAACCCAACATGAACATGGTGGGATTGACTCTTGCATGGGAACTTATACACAAGGTCCATGCTAGAAGATGGATTAAAGAGAAGTGATGAGCTGGTATCCTATTGAGTGGATAATTTATGGAGCAACATCCATAGCTAGGGACATAGTAAAATTGGAGCCATGGGACATGGGCGATGATGGATGGCCAAGGTGGCACTATAATCCACATGGATCTATTGGTGGCAGGATGACTCCAAGGTTGGTTTAGGATCCAGGTATCGAGGGATCCATTCATGATTAGGTGGCACCGATAATGTAATCTCACTCCCGTGATGTAATATTCTTCTGGTGTCTATCATTTGGAAGTCTTGTAGCCTTGTTGGATGCCCCTGCATCTACTTGCACCTCATTAATGGTTGGTCCCAAGGATGAATGCTCAACCATCTCATCCATGACTATCACTTGAACCTTCAAAGGGATCTCCAAAAGAGGAAACACAGGATCCTCATGATTCAAATCAGATTCATGCTTCTCATGATCATGCAAGTCAAAGTGCTCAGCATGCATCTCCTTTCCAATCATGGACCTTTCAAAATCTGCTGCTCCTTCAATTTTTCTAACCTCATATGTTTCTTTTTCCTTTTAACTCAAAATATGTGATCTAGAGTCACAAGTTTTCTGGTATGTGAACCAAATATACTCTCTTCTCATTTGATTTCTGCTACCTCAAAGCTCATGAGTTTCCTCTTTTGGAGAGGCCAAAGTCAGTATTACAATAGTTATTTTGGAAGCCATCACCTCAACTATTTTCCAACCATCCAAATATCTTGTTGGTGTTTGTAACATGTTTTTAGAACCATACTTAATATAATAAGGTTGTGGATTTTGATGAGTTTTCTACTGTTTCTTTTGTTAACTTAGAGTTGCAACATTTATGGGTTTTTCATATTGTAAAATTTATTTTTTGTGTTACTGATTTCATGATGAAAATGGTGTTATTTTGATTGGGTTTAAATAAATAAATTTATGGTGAATTTTATTTAAGCACAATTCCATAAAATTTTGTCAAATTAATTTTCAGAAAATTACAGTGGTATCAAAGATGGTTTTGCTACCAGCCAAAGGATTGAAAGGGAAATTTCATCAGTTCTTGGATTTGTGGTAGCCAAATTTCATATGCAGGGGTAAAGGACCCATGGGAGACAGAGAATATACAAAACCAAACAACATGACAACAACTATGAATGAAATGATAAGGTTGCAAAAGATTTGGATTGAGACGACGGGGCGATTGACTAAACTAACATTGGGGAATCAAGGCCGTTAAGAGAATAAGGGAGTAAGAGGATATCAATAAGGAAAAGGGAGTCATGCTCAAACTAACATGAAAATCCAACCTCATTTGTATGGAAAAGCCACTAGCCCCACCATGCCCCAATTTATGGATGATGCATCGAGGGGTAGGAAATGATTACAATAGAGGTGGAGTCAATTGCAAGAAATTGGGTTGCATATTGGTGATTAGGATGTAAAATTTAGGCATCCCTCTCTTTTTGGGAGTTTTGTTAACTGAAAGGAAAACACAAACCAATGGGGTTTTACAAGAATTATGCAAGAATGATGGAGTAGATCGAAACATGGGCATCATCAATCACAACAAAGGAAAGAGGAAGTTGCATATTTGGAGATGGGGAAGCAGTTAAAGGCTAGGAAGAAAATATTGTAGTGATCCCTAAGACAACCTTTGACTCACCATTACATATATCATATGAGGCTAATAACATATGTGGGTGTGAGGGGCACTTAGAACTTCCTTGTGATATTAATGAATTATCTCTGTTAGAGAGCATATTAAAGGCCGAAGTTGGAGAGGTTGTCAAGAGAGCATCCATATTTGGGTCCAACTATGGATGAGGTCTGAGTAGATGTAGTGGCATCCAATAAGGCTATAGGGATGTCAGATGAGATACACCAGAGAGATTTTAAGCATATGAGGGGAGGTATTCTATAAATGAAGAAGAAGACCTAGACACTTTGAGGCACCATCATTGCTACATATCAATAAGCTTGAGGAACTTAGAGTGGTATGTGTTGAGTCAGTGACCAAGCTGTCTAGAATTGGGGAACAACTAATGTCCCTAACGAGGTAGCAAGGGGAGAATATGCTGGAGTTTCAGCACAACCCTCTTTAAGAGTACATTGATAGGGCTTACAACACTATTATCCCACCTTTGTACATTAGAGAGAGAGGGGAAAAGTTTTCTAGATGGATATTATGGGTTGAGTAGGAAGAGCCTTCCAGATGGCTTTTACAAGTTGGCCAAGACTGAGCGATGGGGAAACAATTTAGGAGCATACCTGTTAGAATCAAAATGGCGCAACAAAAGCATGGCATGATTGTTTCTTATGTGGGTACTTATGCATAAGATCTGTGCCAAGGGATGGATTGGAGAGAAGTGATGAGTTTGTATCCTACTGAGTGGATAATTTATGGGGTAACATCCATAGCCAGGGAAAAATTATAGTTGGAGCCATGGGACATGGGCGATGATGGATGGCTAAGGTGGCATTGGGATCCAGGTGGATCTATTGGTGGCGAGATGAGTCAAAATTTTGTTTGGGATTTAGGTATTGAGGGTTCCATTCATGATTGGGTGGCGTGAAGGCATGATGTGACACAATGGTTTATATAGGATCCTAGTATTTGATCCATAAACTACCATGGATATTCCATTGGAAAGTTTGTCACAACAAATCTAATAAAATTATCTTTAAAAATCTAAAATTCTACACTATTATAGTCTTATTAGATTTCTGGATCTGTAGATTTATTGTTAATAGTGCATGCATGCAAATTAAAATTATGTAGAAAATAGAGAACGACAAAAACAAAATCTCACACACACATTTAACACAAGATATGCTCTAGGAAACCCTTTTAGTAAGGTGAGGTCACTCAATTGTCTTTCTCTGAATGGAAATATGGCTACAAGTACAAATAAGTATGGTCCGTGGGTCGTGGGATGCTATAGTGAAAAATTCCTCTCTGTGTGATCTAACTCCTATCACTCTTAGATATTTTTGCTAAGCTATTTAGCAAACAAACTCAAAAGAATCAAATCCCTTTTCCTCCTAGTGGCCAGGTTATAAGACAACCCAATAGCCTACTAGTGGTTACATTTGACTACCTCAACTCTTAACCAGAGTTACAATATATACTCTTCTAGAGTCTTCTTCATAATAATCATGTGGATAGAATCTTTTCCATGAATATTGGGGGTTGACATGGCATCCTCTCAAAATATGGTGGTGAAAACAATAAGGTCAATTTCTGAGTGACATAAATTTTTCATATCGACACTGATTGCTACGATTCTTACGTCGTCTGAAATGCCTCTATACGTAGAATAGGGAAAAAATGTACTATTCTAAAGCGGTAAGGTTTTACGCACAAAAAATGTTGTTTGATGCCTCAAAATGCTCCCAGAAGGCTTTGGAACTTATTTTTCCAAACTAGGTCACATTAGTAAAAATAGTCTCGTGAGTTGATTCCTTCACTTTTTCCACTCCGAAAGCATCGAGATGGATGAAAAAAAATATAATGATCCAATACAGATAGATATTGGTGTAAAAATGATTTTACAGTTAGCATATGTGGATTGCTTGAGGGAAAGCAATCTTAGGGCAGGAATATTTGTAATATCCCAATTTTTGGTTTCCCTTATGACGCAGTTCTTGTGGATTTCCAAGGTTTGTGACAGATGGATCACAGGAGCAAGATTACACCCTCAGTGGGCCCAAAGGGTTTTGGAGGAGTTTTATGGGATATGATGAGGTTTATTTTCTATATTTAATCATCAAGGTCAGTTATGCACATTTCATTGTTGGTTTTGTTGCTCCACAATTCTCATAAAACGGGTTATTATCAAGATTTTTTTAAATAAAAACACTAAAGGTGTTGTTTGGAGCGGATTATTTGGAGAAACATCCTAGTGTAATAACTTGTTGGAACTAGGATGAAGAGATCTACACGATGGAAAAATGAAAAGTGTCTTTCAGTGGCCAAAAAAATCGTAGAGGCAATTGTTGTAGCTGCTACAACCCCCCTCCAAAATTTTGCCTACACTTTGATTTTGGAGACTACCTTTGTTCATAAGAAATTTCATTTTAATTATTTTTAAGTGTTATTGTTTTTTATTTATTGTCAAAATGACTTATTATTTCATGTAATGCTTGTGATGTCTTAACTAAGTTGTCATGATGTCGACTAGATCTTTTCAACAACAGTTGCAAAACTTTCGAAGACAAACAAACACCCTCTCAAACATAAGCTAAGTCCTATCCTGATCAAGCACTAGTTGCATGTCTTGTCTTGAGGAATTGCACAATCACATGTCACATTAAACTACACAACTCATGAAAATGAACTATGCAATCTTGAGAGACATGGAACCACTGAGAAAGCAGACTGTGCAGCCATCATTGTGAAACATAACTGCACGACACACTGTGCTAACAAATTACACAATTCCTTATCATCAGGAACTGCACAGTCTCTTCTGACACTGAATTGCACGGTCCTCTAGATTATCCAATTTCACATTCCTAGAAAATAAGAAGTGCACATTCTTATATAACAGTGTGGCACAAGTTTCTACTTCTGATCTGAAGACAAGTGTCAATCTCTCCTTGATTTTAGGCATGCATATTAAAAATCCTAATCGTAATCTCGTGAAAGAAAATATATATAAGGGAGGCTCATAGAGCTCATTCTCACATTCGACATTGGAGCTCTAGCCATTCTCATGGGTTGAAGGAGCTTTCGATTCAATTTGCGACGCTTTTCTAGGTAAGTTTCTCAAGTGTTGCTTTTTGCTATTTTTTTCTGTCACTTTTGTGCTTGCAAGTGTCGTTTTTCCTAATTATTCTTGTAACAAGTGGATTTTTTGTTATTATTATCTTTTACAAGTGTTGTTTTAGTCTTTTGAGCTCCCTTACAAGTGTTGCCAAGCATTTATTGTCTTTTCGCCTACCAATAATTACTGTTGCTGGGTCCATGTATGTATGCGTGATCTCCCCTTTGCATTATCTTATTTGATTTATGTTATTGACTGATATAATTGGTTCGAAGACCAATCTACATATTTCCTTCCTCAGTCATAGATTCGGAGTCTACCTCTCTCCCAGAAGAAACTGCACAATCTTTAAGCCTTGCTGGCCTCTCCCACTACACATTGTCCAATCATAAGTAGCAAGAGCCCTTCCCCACCTGTTACAATTGTGTACTGTGTAGTCACTAGCCTTCTCACGCTGCACATTGTGCAATCACATCCAACAATGACTTTGCCTGGCAGCGGAAATTGCACACTGCATAGTTTATTCTCTCCCTTTCCTAGCTGAGACTATGCATTACATAGTTCTAGCTCACAAGCCAATGCCTTACAATACAAAATTGCATAGTCTTCCTCCATAACTACACATTGCACATTCACAATGCCTAACCTGCCTCCTTGCAACCCAACATTACACAATCCTTTCCCTCAGTGACTGTTTTTTTTCGCTTAAAAGATTGACTATTGAACTAATATCTCTTGAACTAACTTGTCATTTCCATGAGTGAATCTTTTGCAACAGGTACTACAGATCATGAAAACATCGCTTTTTTATCATCAAGTAGCACCATTCCTCCCAACAAATCAACATCCAAGGAGGTCATAGAGAGTAGTACCAAAGAGGCCATCGACAATTCCTCAATATCAGTTCACATTCTATATACACAATCTTACATTGAGAAGGAGTCTACTATCACTTAGCTTACCATAAAGGATTTATTCACCACAACATATTTCAATGAAGATATAGAGGATAGGTAGGTTTATATCAACATCCAATGGTCATGATTTTACAAGTTTTCCTGTATATTTCTAGTTTTAAATTGTGCAGATGTCATCAAATGGATTTTGCAGGGCTTGGATACCAAGAGTATGGCAGTGAATAATTCTTGTGGGCAACAACTTGTCTCCTATGGACCACATGATATTCAATTGATCTATAAGTTTCCCAAGCTTAAGAAACACCTAGCTTCACAATTCTATGCAACTTTAAGCTATCTAAACACTAAATAAGTGATCAATTCATGGTGGAAGGAACTGATAAAATTTTGCTAGAAACCTATTAATACTTACAAAACAAAGTCACTTGGAACGGTATATCACTACTTGGTGGTTATGTGTTGCCGAATCTATGGATAGAGGAATACTAGATCATTCCTAGAAGGATGAATCTACATGGTATATCTGATTGTCACAGAAGGAATGATATTTAATTGGTCTCATCTATTGTCTTAGTAGTTGCAGATTAATTTGAACAAGGTGAAAAACACACCACAAGGAAATAAACAACAATTTTATATGTTTTCCTAATTATTAGATGGAATGTGCACTCGTAATGAATTCCCAGGTTTGGAATGGAAATGGACACCTAAAGATACCCCTATTCACATATATTGTAAATTGTTGGTAGAATGTAGCTACCGAGGAGTATATGACAGGATCATTGAGCACTTCTTCAAGGTCTTATATCAAATGATATTTGAATAAGAGGCCCCTTGCATGTATCATGAGGTAATGAAGACAATGGCGGAAATAATAGATTGGGTTGCCTCCTCAGATGGTACATACCTCAAGAGTTTTTGGCTATCATAAACCACCTCATCTCTTGTCAAGGTATTTTATGGATAAAGTGGTCATGCAATATGTTTCCTATCATCTTGTCACAAGTCTATATTCAGTGTTGCAGAGAAATAATAAGGTGCCATGGACTTCCTAGAAATAGAGAGGAGGAGAAAGCAACGAGAAGTAGAGAATAGGCAGGAGGAAGAACAAATGAAAAAGGAAGAGTAAGAAAGAAAATAAAAGGAAGAAATGCAAGCACAAGAAGAACTTAAAAAGAAGGAAGAAGAATAAGTAGGAATTAAACAATTAGAGGAAGACCGATAAAAGTATTTGGAAGAGGAAGATAAAAAGTAAAAGCAGGTCCAAGAGTTTGTACAGGAAATTTAGGAGCAGATACAAGCCCATGACATGGACATTGAACAAGTGGAGTAGACCACAGAGGCTGACACCATGCGTATTGCAGAACATGTCAACCATAAGCCTTCACCTCCCCTCATAGGTGGACACATCCGAGGTGATGAAATGAGAATATCTCCTTTGGATGATGATATGATCATGGATATTTCCAACCTAACCTTTGATCAACTCAAGAATAAGATAGTACAAGAAAGGAGGAAATATTTCCCTAATGACCTAGTTCATCCTGCTTTCATCCACACAAAGAAGGTGATTGTTACTAACACCAGGAGGAATCCAAAGACAATTTCAGCAACAAATTTGGCCTTTGCAGGAGCTGCAAAAGAAAACAAAAACTTCTTGATGGTAGAAAACCAACAATTGGAAAAGGATCCAGATGTTGCAAGACAACAAATAAATCATCTGCAAGCTCAAAACCAATGATTTCCTTTCATGATTCTCACTTGAAATAGCATAGAGCAACAATATATGGTGAAATCTAGGTATTGGGAGACACCATGAAGCAACTTTATGATTAAATGATTACCTTGCATAAGGTAGTAGTGCCCTTGCGTGACATGCAAAAGACGTCGCAAGAAAATGTGAAAGCTCTAAAAGTAATTCATGCAGCCATTAGCACGATCCAAAAATGGGGCACCATGTACAAGAACACACCAACAAAGTTGGCCAGGAAAACAAGACAAGAAGCATAATTGGAGAAGGCTGAGGTCATAATGCTCATGTAAAGAAACAAGTGACTTATTACTTTTGTGGCCAACACTATAACTACCTATGCACAATTATACAATGGTTTGTACTCCTTGTTCAAAACACATAATATTCCTTCGGTTGGACCATTGCAAAGACAAAAGGTAGAAACATCATCAGGCATGAAATCCAAGAATACTTGGATAGTTTGAAGCAGGTCACTACTAGAGAAGACTTGGAGATCACCATATAGAACATATAGTGGTATATAGTTATACTTACTAAATTTAATATGAAATTGTTCTTATTATGGAATGAGTCACAAACTGGCTCCAAAACCATTTACCCAAATGCTATGGAGGCCAGAATTAGATATCATCCAGATCTTCTTGGAAAGTTTGAGGACATAGTTGCACAATATAAAGCTTAGCATTAATATGTTATTATCGAATTACAAGTTGAAGTTGTTGAGCTAGATCTTCCTCAAACTCAAGTTTAATGTATTAAGTTTTGTCTTATTAGGCTCTAACCATTTTTGTCTTATATGGGGTTTTGTCTTACTATATTTGGAAAATAATAAAGTGTAAATGTAAGTTGAAGTCCAAGAATTAAATGTGGAATGTGAAGAGTCATTAGTTAAAGTAAGACAAAAGAAGTCCAACAGTCATGAGGGAAGATCAAAGGTCATAAAGGGAGATGAAGAGTCATACCATTTGTTATAAATAAACCCTCATAACTCAAATAGAGGGCTTGGAGTCCAAGATTTCTAGCATTGGCTTCTCCATTCTAGCATAGGAAAAATATCATTCTTCGGAGAAGTACGTGGTGGCTTCATGTTACACTATTGGGGCTAGTGGCATGTCATTGTAATTGTATGCTTGGAACTTTAACTTAATGATCAAAATATCTCAGAGCCTACACACTCTTTATATTTTTGTGGTGTATGTTATTTCATATACACTAATGTTAATGAATTTTTTCATTTACTTTAGTATGTATCTTTTTGAGTGCGTGTTGTATATGCTATCATGATCGTTGTTATATTGTGAATTATTTTGCAGGTTAACTAATGATTCTTTTATATGTGCTTGTGTGTCTCTTTTAAGTTAGTAATCTTACTTCCTTTCAAGGGTCTCACTATTTTCCCTTTGGTGTGAAAGAAGCTTTTATACATTGCAATTGATATCTCACAAAGTTCACACACTTGTTATCACCAAAGCTATGCATATGTCATCTTATGTTTTCATTGTAGCCAAGGCGCATCTTCGAGATCACCTCTTTGGCAACCAACCAAATTTTGGTTGGGGCTCCTACTCCAAACAATATGAGGTCTGATTAGGACTTCATAATGAGGAGACCCCCTTCCCTGTTGTCGACATCCAACACCATAACAAAATATTAATCATTTTTCTGAGATTAAAAGTGACTTGAATAAAATAAAATAAAATAAAATAAAAAGAGTCACTTAAATAAAATAAAAGGGAGAAGCTTCTATAATGAAAATAAAATAGTAATATAAAAGTGCTTCTAGAAGGTTGAAGAGAGATCCATCAGAGCTTTAAAGAGGAGGGGAAGCAAGCCTTTTGCATATCAAGAGTTAATCATTTGTTGTTTGTGAAGATTGGGAAAATTGTCCTCACAAGTTATAGTTCCTAGGATGAAAACCATTGGGTACATTGGTGGGATTGGATGGAAAACTTTCTCATCCCTTGGTGAATTCATTCAGAATTCACAAATGCATATATTGATTCCAAATATAATTTTGGAGAGGTTAGATTTAGTATTGCAACAATTATTTTGGAGGCCATCACCTCAACTATTTTCTAGCCATTTAGATATCTTGTTGGTGTTCGTAATAGGTTTTAGGAATCGTACTTAATATAATAAAGTTGTGGATTTTGCTGAGTTTACTACTATTTCTCATTTTACCTTAGAGTTGCAACATTTATGGGTTTTTCATATTGTAAAATTTATTTATTGTATCGCTGATTTCATGATGCAAATGGTGTTATTCTGATTGGGTTTAAATACAGATATTTATGGTGAATTTTATTTAATAAAATTATAGAAAATTTTGTCAAATTATTTTTTGGAATATATCAAACCCATTTTAAGTCATTGATGACTTTCACTTAAGTTTGAAGAAATCTTAAGAAGCCTCTTGGCATTCAATGACTTAGTTATATTGTGTTTATACATTAGATGCCTAGTCATTGCCATACTCTAGATGAGGGAAATACCAACTTCTATGAGGAGGATATGATAGAGTGTATTGCTTTTAATTTTAAGATTATAACAATTTTATATTTTCTTGATTCCTCTCCACTATTGTCTAAAGATGTTGCCTCCCCAAACTTCACATATCTATAATATTACAAGAGTGGCGAGATTCATAAGAAGAGTTTATTTTTTCCTCAAAAATAGAAACATTGGTCCACAATGATTCTTAAAACCAAATAGGTCTTCAATCCTCCATTAATATTTTTCTTGATACTATAGTTTGATTTAAGCTTGTGATGAAGGTCAACTCCTAAACATTTGTATAAATCAACATCCTTTGAGTTGTTATTGTCATACACAAATTTAGCATAAGTGATTATTTTTTATTTCATTACAATAACATTTGTTTTATTATTGTTTGTCAACATACCCTTGCTAATACATAAATTTACTTGTTGATATCAAATTACACCTGACAATAAGAATGATATTGTCATCATAAAGAAGAAGCATTGGATATGTGCTGAATTCTTTGCTAGTAGGCTTAATCACATCCTGGTGGGGTTTTGAGTGTTGACCACCAAATAAAAGGAGCCTAGGGGAACTCACCCACCTGGTTGGGGGGCCATGGAAGCCTAGGAAGAGCCAAAGGAAAAAAAATGTTTGTTATGTATTATTTTAGCCAACAGTTGAGGCACTATATAATATAATCTTAGTTAAGAGATTATAGTTGTAATCTAATCCAAGTTAATAGATTAAGGTTATTTGAAGCTACAAACTACATAAATATTTGTATGGTGAAATTTTAAGTTGATATACATTAATAATTATTAACATTCACAAAATAAACTTATGTTCTTTACAAACTTTGGTTTCCCACATCTACTATTATGTTTGGCCTCAACAAATTCAACCTCTGGAACTAGATTATTCCCTTTAGATCATGAAAACCCAACATTTAAATCCATGGTATTTGAAATTGGGAAATCCTCTAAGTCACAACCATCTCAATTTGTAAAAGGAGAACTTTTTTATTATTGAAATTTGAATTCTAGCAGCGTCTACAAGACATGTGGCCATTACACTTGTTAAAAGAGGATTTATTAGACATTTCATAACGTTATGGTCATCCACTAAGGTGATTGCATCTTGGGTGCAATAAAAGTAGCAAGTGTTGATAAAAGGAAAACTAACCCATTATTTTTATGGAAGGTCTTTTGATACTTTCCGATTTCAATCCAAGGAAGATAGGTATTGTTAAAAAATGGGCCTTACTTCTTTGGCACTCATAGGATGTACCTAAATCAATGAACTTTGGAATTCAATCTAGAACATGTTGTCCCCTCTCCATTTCCCATTTGGGTTTTCCTTCCCCATCTTCCTCCTCACTATTGTAATGATTACACACTAACATGCATAGGGAATCTAGGAAGGTATAGTGACAAAAATATTCTAAAGGAGAACATGTTTGCTTATGCAAAGGATCTGTGTAGAGGTGGATCTAGAAAAAGCGCTTCTAGAAGCTATTCTACTAACCCTAAACATCTGGAAGCATGAGAAACCTCTAGAATATAAGCAAATACCCTTCAAATGTAAGTCTTGATATCAATATGGCTATTTTGCTAAAGAATGCAAGAACGACACCCAACTAGCATCCCCGACTCTTCAAAAGAGGAATAATGGTAAACAATTAAAAAAGAATGTGATCCTTAAGAAAACTACAACTAAATAGCCTTCAAATTCAAATTCATCATATTTTGGGACAACAACCCTTCCAAGTTTCTATTAAACAACCTCTACTAAGCCTGATTAGAGCTTATTCTTAATCAAACAAGTGAATTAGTCAAGAAATATCCAAGATAATGGAAGCATCCGATTCTACTCAAGGGAATAGTTATGAAGTCCTCTCTCAAAGGAATTGATCCCATTCTTAAAAAATTTAGTGCAAGCAAGCTTGGACCTAATTATTTAGTAGATAAATGAGGAGCTGTGCATTTAATTATAAATTCAATGTTCATGTGGATATCAATATGGCTATTTTGCTAAAGAATGCAAGAACGACACCCAACTAGCATCCCCGACTCTTCAAAAGAGGATTAATGGCAAACAATTAAAAAAGAATGTGATCCTTAAGAAAACTACAACTAAATAGCCTTCAAATTCAAATTCATCATATTTTGGGACAACAACCCTTCCAAGTTTCTATTAGACAACCTCTACTAAGCATGATTAGAGCTTATTCTTAATCAAACAAGTGAATTAGTCAAGAAATATCCAAGATAATAGAAGCATATGATTCTACTCAAGGGAATAGTTATGAAGTCCTCTCTCAAAGGAATTGATCCCATTCTTAAAAAATTTAGTGCAAGCAAGCTTGGACCTAATTATTTAGTAGATAAATGAGGAGCTGTTCATTTAATTATAAATTCAATGTTCATGTGGAATGTTCAATGTTAATTGGTAAATGAGGTTGTATTATGAAATTTGTGTTTCAAGGAAAGATATTAATGTATTTTACAAGTCACCAAGTTAATAAAATCACACTTGTAGGAAATTAAAGGTCATACTTGCAACATTGTAATAACACACTTCTACCTAGTGGGCTTAGGAAGCTTAACAATGTAACCCCCAATATAGGTAGACAATCTACATAGGAAGAAAGTAAATCACATAGGCATGAATAAATCATGAAAGAAATAAACTGGTGACTTTCGCAAGTTTATGGTGATCTTGATCCCTGGAACAAAGATGAATATGCAATGGAAAAATGCTAATAAATTGCAATATACAAAATCCAAACCAACGAAATATATTAAAGATAACACTTTAAATCTAGAAAATATAGTAGTCAAAGGAAATATTTAGAAAATATAGTAAACTACCTATTCATATTTATGAGTTGCAACACTATAAGGAAACAAAATCCTTATCAAATTGTTGATGAAGTTGTCATTGATGGAAAAGGGCGTTGAAGGCATGCTTGAGTTTGATATGAATATGTTGATGATTGTTGTTAATGCCCCTAAGTATGAATTGCTGATATGAAGTTGTTGAGTGCTTTTCAGAGGTATGTTATGATGTGAATGCTTGCTTCAATGTTGTGATGTATTTCTTGCATATGTTGTGATGTTAAGGGATATGTTGTTGAGATGGTGATATTGACATAGGTATGTTGTTGAGTTGGTGATGTTGAAAAAGCTATATTGTTGAGATGAGGATGATAGCAGAGGTATGTTGCAGCGATGATGATGATAAAGTTGCAAGAGATCAATTTAGTATGGCCTTGGAATTGCTTGGTGCTTGGAATGTTTGGTTGAGGTGTTACAAAATAGAGGTGCCTTAAGAAGTTGTGATGCAAGAGGTTACAAAACTAAGTGAATATTCTTTTTCTATTTGTCCCTAATTCATGGGATGAATGCAGATTAGATTTTGGATGCCATCATTCACAACCCATATTGATAGTGGACTACCAACATCTACGGTCCAGATTTGCAGTGGGTAACCAAAGTCCATGTTCTATAGTATGGATAAATAAAACTTTGGGCTTTGGGTTTTGTAATCATTAAAGTTGGCTTATGTTAATGTATGTTGTTTGAATATTTCGAAATTAATTTGATGTGATTTGATATTCAAAATAAGAAAAAGTTGAAAGAATTTGGAAACAATATGTAGAATGCAAAGAGGAAAGATTTTCACTTCATATTCTTGTATGGAATACAAACAGTTAGCAAATTGTGTTTGTTAGTGGAATTATATGTATTTTAATTCCAATATTTAATTATTGAGTTCGAGATCATAAGAATCAGAGATGCAAGCACATGAAATGAAATATTAGAGCCCATTTTATGCTATGCTAAATGATTAGTATTAGAAAGAACTAATCACTAAGGATTATAACTTGTCACTGGACTGTAGGACTCTAATTCTTATTAGGTTTCAGACCACACTATTTCATTACTGAGAAACAATGTTCATGTGGTTTTATGTATGTAGCTTATTAGGTCTTGAGACTTCAGTGGTTCTAACTCTATAACGATGCATACAAAAACTCATTAAATGTGTTGTAGAAAAGAAAATTGCAGAAAATTAAATGTTTGTAACTACAAATGAAAACGTGCAAGGCAAGTAAAGAAGAAAAGGCAATAAATTGCAAAATAATAACAATAAGAAATGCATCACTAAATTTTTTTCCCTTGGAAAAATCGTAATTTTCATTAAATTAAGGAAAATTACATGTTGTAAATGATGTTCGCATATGCAAGATAAAGAGGCTGTGAGCCTGCCAAGTAAAGAAAAAAACATAATATATAAGTTCTCCATGCAGGAAGAATTTGTCTTCTGAAATGTTCATGTATTGTTTTTCAAAAAAATATAAATACTTTGCGCAGAGATTATATGTATCTGTAGATGCATCTGATAAAATATATAGTCTTGTAGTATTATATTAAGCATATCAAAATAAAAAGAAACAAGTTCCAGTTGAGCCTAAACAACATGGTCCATAAAAGGGCGATGATAATATTGATAATGGTCTTCATTCCTCTGCTCTTGTATCATCCATGTGTCGCGTGGCCGGACCGCTGCCTCCTTGGAAAGCTTGTCAGCAAGTGTGTTGCGTTCCCTATATATATGATGACGTGAAAAGTTGTCAAAGAATGTAATGTGTCGATGGACCTCATCCAAGATAGGCCTCAGAGTGAATGCATGACATATTGTTGTTTTATTAATCCAATTGCAAAATATTTTTGAGTCCCCAAACATTTGTAGGTTCCTACAATGTTTTTCAATGGCAAACTGTATGAGATGTTTGGCTATAATGAGCTTTGCATAATTATTTATGCCCACTCCAAGCCCCATTTGTATTTGAAAGTGATGGGAAGTAGTTAGATATAGAACAACACCACCCCCACACCATGTTTCCTACGCTGATCCATCGAAATAAGCCCATAGCTTGGTGTGATCAATGGTCTCCAGAATGATATGTCTAGAAGGTGGATTTTCATCATCTTCTGGTATGTTGTTGTAATCTGCCAGAAGTCAGGCAGAGATGGTGGGCCAGTGGGGAGTGGTATCCTGAAAGATGAGGCAGTTGCGGGAAATCCACATTTCCCAGCAGATGAGGAGGGGGAGGTTCCTGGCTTTTGATGGGGTCACAGATGTCCACCAATTGGACCAAACATCCCTGATGGTTTGTCCCCTCCATGTGGTCTGAGCAGGGGTGTTCGGGAGGACAGTTCTCCAAATATCAGCAGTGATGGGGAAGGTGAGAAAAAGGTGATCCACCGATTCTGTACTGCCTTTGCATAGGTAGCACCAGAAGGGTCCATGCTGTCCTCTCTTGATCAGGTTGTCTCTAGTGGGGATATTATTTTTCAAAATTGACCACATGAGTAGTCTGGTTCTAGGTGGTGCTTTGAGTTTCCACATGCCCTTCCACCACAAATCTATAGGCTATGGTTTGTGTATGCTTTCAAGACATAGATATCCCTCTTTTGGTGAGTACCTGTTGTTTTTTGCATGTTCCCAAATAATCTCATCCGCCCCTTCAATTATTCTGATATGGGATTCAGTTACGGCAGTTGTGTAGTTTTTATAGTGATGGTGCCATTGTTGAGGTATGAGCATACTATGGGTAGATTTCCATGCTTGATGGAGAAATATGGATCTCTCCATGTCAGCAATGTGATTGATATGTGTAATGCTAGAGTTGACAAGGTGGAGCTTGAGTTCTTCAGGTAACTTGTGGGCATTTCCACACCCAATCCAAGGGTCCAGCACAATATGAATGGATGTGCCAGCTTGTATTCTCCAAGTGAGCCTGTCTCGAATAAGTGGAAAGGAGTTTAGTACTACTTTCCAGATGACTGAGATCCTTGTTTTGTTCCAACTTGTTTATCTCAGCGAGTCCATCATGTTATGGGGAGCTATGTACTTGGAGGAGGCCACCATAGCCCAGAGGCTACTTGTAGTGATTAGTTGCCAGCCTAGCTTGGATGCCAATGTAGAGGAGTAATATTCCAGTTTTTTGATTCCCCAGCCTCCCCACTTCTTTCGTAAGGTGAGAAAATCCCATTTCGCCCATGCAAAAATCCTCCCCGCTTGTTTTCCTTTCCAGAGGAACCTGCAACATAGGTTTTGTATTCTAGAGAGGATTCCTATAGGTATCCAAGCTAGGGACATCTAGTACATCGGAGTGGCTTTGAGAATAACTTTGATGAGAACGAGTCTTCCTGCCCTGGAAAGATACTTATGATACTAGATATTAAACCTTCTTTCTAGATTTGAGATTAACCATGTCCAATCAGCTATTTTATAGCCATGTGGCTTCAGCCTATGGCCTAGATATCTGAGACCCTCTTCCAACTGTAACAAGGTGAAAGGAAACCTATGAATGGAAAACTCTATCTCATGAGGAGAGAAATCAGATACAATGAGGGTGGATTTCGAGTTATTAATGGCCATACCTGTTTCAGTTTGGAAAAGGGTGATAATATGCTGGAGAGCAGTCAAATCCCCAATCCCCCCATTGAGGAAGATTAACACATCATCCACAAAGAGGAGGTGCGTTATCATGCACCTGCCAGTGATCCTGATTCCCAATAGGTGACCTCTGTGGTGCATATCTTTGATAAGTCTATTGAGCCCTTCCATAACCAGTAAAAAAAGTAAGGGAGACAAGGGGCATCCTTTCCTAAGTCCCCTTTCAGAGTGAAATAAGGAAGATGCTGCTCCATTGATCAAGACACCAAAGGATATATTTGTGATACAACAACATTATCCATTTTATAACCCCATATGGGAATCCTAAATGAGTTAGGAGCATTCTGATGCATATCCAACTTACCCGGTCAAAAGCATTTGATAGATCTTCTTTGAGGATCATACCTTTAATCTTCTTCATCTGGATAGAGTGTAGCACTTCCTAAGCTGTACCAACCGCTTCATGAATTTGACAGTCTTGGAGAAAAGCAAATTGTTCTGAGGAGATGTGGGCAGAGAGGATGGGTCGGAGGTGGTTTGCAATGATTTTTGAAATGATTTTATAAATGCAATTTCACAGGGATATGGGCCGAAAGTCATCGAAGGAGGTCGGGTTGTCTGATTTGGGAATGAGGGTGATGAAAGTGGAGTTAATGGCTCCATGCATATGACCAATTAGTCAACATTCCTCAATGACCTTGAGTATATCCTCTCCAAGGATTTCAAAAAAAGCCATGTAAAAGTCCACCAACTAGCCATCTGGTCCAGGGCTCTTATCCCGCTTGAACCATTCTAGGGTAGCCTCTAGTTCCCCTAGTGTGACTTCTCTATTCAAATCCATAGCATTCTCCTGATCGATGAATCGAGGGAAAAATTGTGCTACTCTTATGACTTCCGCCAAGGTGGCATTGCGGGGTGCCTAATAGATATTCTTAAAGTGGGATGTGGCTAGCGAGGCAAGCTGTTGGAAATTATACACTTCATTTCCCTGCTCATTTGTCAGTTTCCAAATGGTATTGATTGCCTTTCGTCCATTTGCAAATTTGTGGAAATTTTTTTTGTTGTCATCTCCCTCCATCAACCAGATTGCTCTGCTTCGCAATCTCCATGTTTCTTCTCTCTCTTTGAGAATTTTCCCTCTCTTTGCAATTAATTCGGTGAGCTTGTCCTTTTGTTCCCTTGATATAAAAACCCCTCTTTGTTTGTCCTCCAACGCAACAATTTCTTTTTCAATGTTACTAAGGTTTTGTTCTTACTGTTCTCTCTTATTTTGAGCCCATATTTTTGATAACCTCTTCAATTCTTTTAGATTGCTGACAAAATATTTTGTAATGTTTCCTCCAGCAGTGGGAGGGTGGGACTTCCAGAATTCTGTGATCATCCGGGTAAAGGTGGCATCCTTCAATTGGGTGGAATTAAATTTGAAGGGGCTCTAGGTTTTCTTATGCCTCCCATAATATCAAGGAAAATTGACAAGTGATCAGATATTCCCCCTGAGCCTACCCATTGTCAGAAAGTGAGACCTATCTCCAGTAATCGTTCCTTGATGAGGAATTGATCTAACCTTCTTGCAATACTTTCCTCTCCACACCTTCTATTCCTCCAAGTTGGTAGCAACCTTGCAGAGGGGATATCAATGTAACTGTGGGTCTCCAGAATTTTTTCAAAGAAGACAGAGAGAGGGTCGACCTGGGCATGGTGTCCCAAAGATTCCGAATAACCCATAGATAAATTTAGGTCCCCTCCCAAGATTATGTTGTCAGGTTGTAGTATGTTTGAGGATAGCAGGTGCTCCCAGAATTCTTCATGATGATGAAAACGACCATAAACATTTATCAGTCTGATATCAGTACCCAACTTAGATGAGAAGATGTCTGCCCCAATGAATCCAATGCCTCCCCAAATGCTGTACATCTTGATAAGGCGGGGGTTGTAACCCAGGGCTATGCCCCCTAAATGACCATTAACATCAATGGCTTGGAAGGTCCATTCGGGGAGCATAGATTTGAGGAGGTGAGATATGGAATCAACAAGACCAAGGGTTTCTTGAAGGAAGACAACATCAATCAGTTCGGACTTAAGGAGTCTTCATAGAGCTAGTTTTTTCTCAGGGATAGCAATCCCTCGACAGTTGAAGGATAGCAACTTCAGGGGGGAGACGAGCCTAGTGAATTTTATACTCTAAGAACCCTGTCAAGATTAAATTGGCGCCCCTAGATGACCTCCTCCCTTGCTTGCTATTTTTCTTTCGATAGGGTGGATGGTCGAACTCTAATGGGATTCAGAGGGATGGGGGAAGGAACTAGGCCAATGCTAATGGAATCTGGGGCCCCGGATCGGGAGAGGGAGGGGAGGTGGTAACTGTGGGTGAGGGAACCAGGATCAGTGGTGGAGTTATCAAATGATTCTGCCTCCGGGAAGGAAGGGGGAGTACAAGAGAAAATGAGGGGAGGGAGTTGTAGAGGACATTCTAGGGTAATGGAGGGAGGGGGCCTAAAATTAGAACTCTACTATGAACCAGAGGATACATTCAAGCAATCAGATGCATTTGAGAAAAATACTGAGCAAGGTTTAGAAGGACATACCCGAAGATAGCGTGGTATCTACAACCGCCCGTGACCTAGTTAATGGTGTGGAGGGAGGCCGAAGAGATGCTTTTCCATGTTTCTTCGGTGTCGTCGAGGCAAGGTGAGGTTCAGTTGCATCAAGAGCTGTATGATCCATTGCATCAGACGAAGGGTGGGGACAAGCAGGTGCCTGATGTTCCTTTGTGGGGATTATCTTCCCCTTATTCTCAATCCTCGCTTTCCTCAGTAGATGGAAATCTTTGTAGAGGTGTCCCACTTTATGACAACGTCTGCATCTAAATGGCACCCCCTCGTAGTCGAGGAACTTTGTTCGCGAGTAGTTCCTCCAATGCAGGGTAATTTTCTCATGTAACCCTTCCCTGATGTCCAGGTGTACTAAGATCCTTGTGGAGGCCATGATCCCAGTGGTGAGGTACAATTTATCGTATTCCAAGTATGTGCAGAGTGTGTTTCCTATGCGCCTCAAGATGTTTTCGGACCAGAATTTAGGCGGCAATCTGGGAAGGCGAACCCATAGAGGCCCAGTCTTGAGCTGTTCCCTATATGGATCAAAAATAGGGCTCCATCTTCTTAACATCACAGGTGCTTGTTCAATGTGCCAAAACGAGGACAAAACCCAATTTGTGTGTTCAGCCCGAGCAAAACGCACAGCAAACTAGACGTGGACAAAGGTTTGAACAAAGGGTAATTCTTCTAGGTGCTTTCTCCATATTTCACCAACCCATTCTTTAAGCCGCACCGCCAAATAGTTCCTTCCCCGCACTCTCCCAACCAGGACTCGCTCAGCCATGTCCATGGTTTCTCCCCACTGAAAGTATTCTTCCCAATTGATTATTACGTCTTGCGCCTTTGAATTCACACACCTTTGTCGTTTTCTAGGCCTATGATCCGCGACAGTGGTGTCCTTTTGAGTTCCACTGCAGGGAGGGTTTGTAGGGTTAGGGTTTGAGGGATTTAGGTCAAGGTCTGAGGGGAATGCGTCCGGGAGTGGGGGGATTTCCATGAAGCTACCAGAGAGATGGAACGATGCCGGTGTCGAGGAGGAGGGACCTTGATGGAGCAGAGACACATTGTGAGATGTATGAGAGGGGTAATGTGACCCTGCAGATGGCTGGAAGGAAGGGTATCCAGAGGTTCAAGCTGAAAGGTCAGGGCCGATGCATCGAGCCACAAACTGCAGGGAGATAAGTGACGGTGGAGGAGTAGCAAAAGGTGTCCAGGAGGGCAGCGCATCAAGTAGGTTAATGACTGAGCAGGATGGTCCCGTGATCGAGGGTAGTTGAGTGATTGCTTCAGTCAGGTCACTGCTATATGGAAAAACCCCTCTGTGCTTGTGTTTCTAGCAAATATGGAGATACCCACGAGAGGGTCTTTCGAATAATCCACTAATTCTGTGTCCATAACTACTCCGAGGGTTATGCCAGCTGTCACCAAATTCGGAGATAACCGTCGTTGATGGGGGCTAAAAGCTGTAGTTGGGGTAAATGGTAGAGAAAAAATGCAGTCACAAGTAGAGGGTTTAGGTTTTTATGTAGGTAAACGGACGGAGCATGGAAACAACATTCAGAGGACATCGACAGATGGAAGAATGGGAAGTCTAGGACATGGGGGGGGGGGCAGCTCTAGCAGACTGCAGTAAAAGAACTCTAGCCTGTGTTAGGGTTGGGTCAAGGCGAAGTTCCCTTCATAGCCATCTCTCCTCACTCTTCAATTCGTTTACTTCTAGTCCATTCATCACTGAAACTGTAACCACCTCCTCCCACATTTACCCAAGTTAACCGATCTGTTGGGGAAACATATGATGAGAGGCTACTATGATGTGATTCAAATCCCCATGTATAGTTAAGGAAGTGGAATCGACACAACACAACCAATTTGACCTTCTACACATGCTACAAAACCCTTAGGAGCCAACCAACCCTTTCAGGTGATCAACCCCTGAGACAACTTAGCATTTTACTGACCTAGAGCCTCAGTTTCTCCCATGACATGGGCATGCATACGAATAGGACCCTCCCATCGTTCCCACAACAAGGGCATGCCACCGACTAGGGATTTTTTCAGCTAGTTATGAGCCAACGACCCCAGACTCTGTGCCAATTTTTCAAGGCCAGGACTCAGGCCACTACCCAAAACTCCATGAAACCTTCAGGAATGATAAATAACATAGAAACAAAGGTACTAATGAAAACATTTGATCAATTAATTTACTACCTCTACTAGCCATAATAGGCATTTTGTCAAAGATGTCATAAATATGCATTTTACAGGCCATAAAAACATATATGAGCATAGGGGTCTCATACTTATCTGAGAATCACTAAGAAGCATTGATGCCTTATCACATCAGTTTCATTATCATCTATTAGGTTATATATTCATTGTTCATTCATTTACAAGTCAAAACATGAAGAAATCCATACATCATCACTATCATCAAACATACTCATAACCAACATAAATAATAAGGATATGTCAGCCATACAAACCACATATGGACCAATACATTTACACATAAAATACCAAGGAGAAGGAGCTCTTATTAATGAATGCATAAGCCAACGAGGTATGAGAATTCCACAAACCACCTGACCATAGATTGGGTTGAACCAAATCTCTCTTTTAGCCAATCACCCCCATGCCATTTTCCAAGCATGAATGTGGGATCTCATGAAACAAATCCAACAAAACCGAACCAGGTCTTCCAGAGGCCAAACCACCTCAACCATCAACTAATGATTCTACCTCACGGTCAAAAATCACTAACCATCACCGGATTGATCTCCACCCAAGCCGTCCAAGGCTCCAAAGCATCTTTTCCAACTAAGGCTTCCAGGACTAGTAACTCAACCCACAACTGCTACCAGGATCCAGAGAATTTGTCCAACCAAGGCTCTAGGACAAGTAACTCAACACACAAAGGGTTCCAAAGAGTTTTTCCAACCAAGTCTCCAGGACTAGTAACTCAACCCAATCTGTTACAGTGCTTCCAGAGTGTTTGTCTAACCAAGGTTCCAAGAACTATTAACTCAACCCACAACCAAAGGAATATGATAACTAACCATAAAATAAAATTAAACCCATAAAATCATGGCTATCTAGGAAATGGAAAGGCTAAGAAAAACCACTATCAATTTAGGTAATCCTCCATGCCAATGACAGATCATAACCAATAAAACACATGCATATGCCATGCATGCCAAAAATAGCAAGGAAATCACACATGCAACTCGATACTTGCAAGCAAACCCACTGTAGCAGCTGATCCCGATGTCCTTTTGCGCTTTCCTACTTTTCCTTTTCTTTCTTGCTCCAAATCCCCAGTATGCCACACTCCTCCAAGTGTGCTCCAAGAAAATTCTAAGTTTCCAGGAGTATGAGAGAGAGAATAGAGGGAGATCCAAAACTGAATTGACAAAAGCTAAACCAATAAAAGTTGTGATCCGATCCTCATAAGCCTTTTTATTAATGAGGCCTCTATTTTCTGCAATTTTCCATTATTTACCTTCATTTTCCCTCTCACTGTAACCTGTGACCTTTCACCTGCCTTTTCTCTTAATTTCCATTATTTTCATAAATAAAATGCCAATTAATGCCTCATTCCTTTCCAAAGCCTTTTCCATTGCCTTTACCAATTTCCATAGGCATTAATTAATCACAAGTGGTCCCCATCACTATGTTTTTTCCCAACATTCAGCTTGGAATACATGTCCCATAACCAAAGTCATATTTTTCCTTTATTAACTTTATTACATGGATTTTTGACTAGGGCTCTTATAGAACCCTCCCCTTTGGGGGAACACCATCCTCGGTGTTCAATGACACCTAAAACTAGCAAGACCACTGAAAAGAAAAACATACTGCCTATGGAGATTTATAACTTAACTCATTGAAGTATTTACAATGAATAACCTGCTGGAAAGCAAACGAACATGACACACATAACAACATAACAACATGAAAACTTCTGCTTATTGGAGCTTTATAATACAACTCATGACAATATTTACATCCATATAAATATATACATATACCAAAACACTACACCAAAACATATGCCAAAAGACATCCGATCAACTAGCGAATAGAGAAGGATACATAGCCTGAATATGATCCGCCATCTCCCATGTAGCTTCATCGGTCCCAAAGTTCTTCCATTGCACTTTAATCTGCTCGATTGCTCGTTTCTGGAGCATGAGAATCTTTCTCTACAAAATGCACTGAGGTTTCAACTGGAATTCTCCTTCTGGATCCACCTACAATACAAACCAATCAATCACATGATCAACATCTTTAACATACTTAAGCAATGACACATGGAAAACATCATGGAATTTCACTGTTGGAGGCAGTGTGAGTTGATAGGCTATTGGTCCAATTGTTTCAAGAATCCTGAAAGGTCCGCAAAACTGAGGTGCCAACTTGGCACATGATCCAATCCTCAAGGAGATCTTTTTGGGCTTGATGTGCAAGTAAACTTGTTCCCCAATCTGAAACTCCTTAAACAACCTATTCCGATCTGCATAACTTTTCTTCATGTCGTGTGCTACCTTTAGATTATTCTTGGTTACCTACATTTTCTGTTCCATTTCTGCCAACATATCCGGTCTAATCAACACCCTGCTCACTGGATCACTCCAATTGATGGGAGTATTACAACTCTTACCTTACAATGTCTCAAATGGACTCATCCTAAAATATTTCTGATACACATTGTTGCAAGCAAACTCAACAAGTAGATACACTTCCCACTTCCATTGTTAATGCATCACATGCAGACTTAACATATCCTCCAATATCCTATTGACTCTCTCTATATGTCCATCTGTCTGTGGATGATAAGTGTGCTGAAGGCAAACTATATACCCAAACTTGCAAATAACTCTTTCCATAATATAGAAGTGAACTTGGCATCATTTCCTGATTCAATCTTCTTCGGAACACCATGCAATCTTACTACATCTCTGATGAATAACTGCGCTGCATCATTAGCTGAATATATAGACTTTACTGGAATGAAGTGTGTTACCTTTGTCAACCTGTCAACCACGACTATGATAGAATAATGTTGTCTAGATTTCCTCAACAAACCTGTAATGAAATCCATGGAAATGATCTCCCACTTCCGCTCTAGAATCGGAATAGGCTGAAGTAATCCACCTGGATTCTTACACTCTGCTTTTACCCGTTGAAAATCCAAGCATCTAGCCACAAAATCTGCCACTTCCCTCTTCAGATTCAGCTAATAATAAGACTTCTTCACTGTTGTCAATGTCTTATGATATCCTAGGTGACCTGAATATGGCTTGGCATGAAATTACCTCAAGATAAGCTTCTTGAGCTCACTGCTATCTAGCACATTTATCCTTTCCCTAAATCTGACCAATCGATCTGCTGTGAGACAATATTCCACATCCTGATCACTTGTACCCTACTGTAACTTGTGCAGAAACTCCCTATAGTTTTCATCCTATTGACCTGCCTGCAAGATCCGATCCTGTATATCTATCCCATAATAACTTATAGTTGCTATATGATTTACCTATATCTTCCTGCTAAGAGCATATGCAACCCTACTCTCTTTTCCTTGAATATATATGATCTCAAAGTTGAACTCACAGATCATGGCCAACTAGCTAGCTTGGATGGTATTCAAATTCAGTTGGTTAAACAGATACCTTAATCCACTATCATCACTCATCAAGATGAACAACCTGCCAAGAAGATAGTGCCTCCACATATTTAAAGCATGGATGATTGCTGCTAACTCAAGATCATGTGATGGATAATTCTACTTGTGCTCATTCAGTTTCCTTTATTCATAGCATACTACCCATCCTACCTGCATAATAAATCTACCACGTCCTCTCTTGCAAGCATCCGTACATACATAGATTTTTTGTTCGGATCTGCAATCTTTAACACTAGAGCATTTGTCAACAATTTCTTGAACTGCTCAAAACTTGTTGCAGATTCCTCTGGCCATTCAAACTTCTTACCTTTCGTTTGCAAGAATGTAATTACATAAGTAATGCGAGATAATTTCCTGGTGAACATTCTATAATAAATTGTTAACCCCATGGATGATCTTACCTCATCCACATTCCTAGGAGCTGCCCATTCCATGATAACCCTTATCTTCTCTAGATCCACTATTATGTCTTGCTTGGAAACCACATGCCCCACGTAATGTACCTCTGTCTGAAATAAACTATATTTTCTAAGCTTGGCATACAACTGATGCTCTCTTAGCAATCTTAATACTGATTCTAAGTGTTCGACACGTTCTTCCTCATTCTTAGAATATATCAATATATCATCAATGAATATAATAACAAACTTGTCCAGATAAGGACATAACACACTATTAATTAAGCACATAAAATTAATTAGAGCATTAGTCAAACCGAAAGGAAAAACAAAAAACTCCTAATGTCCATACCTGTTCCACAAAGATGTCTTGTGAATGTCCTCTTCTTTAATGCGTACCTGATGATATCTTGATCTTGGGTCAATCGTTGAGAACACTTCTTCTCCCTTCAACTGATCGAACAAGTCATCAATCCTCAACAATATATACTTGTTCTTGATGGTCACCTTGTTCAACTTCCTGTAATCAATGCATAACTTGAGAGTACCATCCTTCTTCTTCACAAAAAATACTGGTGCACCCCAAGGTGATACACTTGGCCTAATGTATCCCTTGTCAAGCATTTCCTTCAACTACAACTTCAACTCCACCAACTCTGGTGTGCTCATCCTGTATCGTGCCTTAGATGCTGGTGCTCACCCTAGTACCAACTCAATGGAAAAATCCACTTCTCTGTGAGGCGACAACTCTGAAATCTTTGCTGGAAACACATCTTGAAACTGCTACAAGATTGGGTACCTACTCAATACCTCCACATCCTCATCCTCCTTACCTTTATCACTAGAAATGTGCACTACAAATAACACACACCCTTTTCTATGACTGTGCTTTGCCTGCATAACTGTAACCATTTTGAATGATGTTGCCTTCTTCTCACATAGTAATAATCTCTGTTCTCCATTGTCATCCAAGCACTTAATGGCTTTGTCATAACAATCCACTTTGGTCCTATGAAGATACAACCAATCCATACCAAAAATCATACTATATGATCCCAATGGAAATACATTCAAATGTGCTGATGTAGGCATACCATTCAACTTAGATGCACAAGCTATTACCCAATGATGAACTCTCTTCTTTGTACATGTAGCCAATTGCACTAAACAAGATTCTGCATGCACTTCTTTATTCAATGCACATTTTTCCACCAAGCCAGGATTAACATAACTATAATTAGATCTAGGGTCAGTCAAAATAGAAATAACTTAATCACAAAGCTTACCATCCATCTCAATAATAGATTCCTGTTGATTTTATTTCCTTTTATCCAACGCTACATAGATCCGAGGAATACTCTGTCCAACATCCTCCATTATCTACACCTCCTGGGCACTGTAAATCTGTGGTCTACCACCCTGATGTTGTGGACAATCTCTAATACAATGCTCTCATCAACCAACACCATACGAGCTTCCTATCATCACCCTTGTTCTTCTTAGACCGAAATCCTTATCTTATGTCAGATGCATTAAACTTCTTATGTAGTGATGAATTCTCTTTGTTACTTGTATATTGAGGTCTTGTTCGATTCTTGTCCCATTTTCCTTTATTCTTATCATTACCTTCTAGCCCTGCTTAGTCTCATATGCACACTTTGATTGCTCAAAAAACTGCTTTAGCTTCCAGATGGCCTCCTCCAATTTTAGGCTCATCAAAATCAATCCTGTCCTTGAATGCTACTAACAACCCACTGATAAATATCTGAATCTTCGCCTCCTCCTCCTTGAGGTAAGGCACATATCTCAATAACTCCAAAAATTTGCTAGTGTACTCCTCATCGGTCATAGATCCCATCTTTAGCTCATAGAATTCTTTTTCCCAGTCGTCATAGTATCTCTCTGATAGATACTTCTTCATGAATAGTCTCTCGAACTCATTCCAGGTCAAATCCTCTTAATGAATACCTTTGATGTTCTTTACATCTTACCACCAAATATCTTCTTTACCTTTAAGACTGAACATAGCTATTCTGGCCTTCATGTTCGCTAAGGAATAATGCAACCTGAAGAAATTATTCATACCAAGCAACCATGCTTTTGCATCCCGTGACTTCTTCATTTCCCCATCAAATGTATGTGGCTTTACTTTCTTAAACTCATCTGACAAATATCCCCTATCACTCCTCCTATAAGGATTATAATGATGACGATCATAGTGCCTGTCAGAACCAAAACTAGAATAGTACCTGTGTCCATCACCTCTCCTATCGAGAGTATCCAAGAGTCAACCATCTCTAACCGTGTCATCTCTATTTGACCTGTGGCCAATGTGAGACCTACTACCATATGCCCCATTAGTTATATCCTCCTGCCCATGGCTGATCCGAAGTGGTCCCTATCTCTGCAATTCTGACCAACTTTGAAGAATTACTGCATTCAATTTTGCTTGTTTCTCCTATGCCTAAATGTTTATGTCAATATCTGCTTTACAACTTCTTATTTCTACCTTCAAACTTCTCAATGTGTCTTCTAAGTTGAATAATTCCCAACACCACACTTCTCATGTAATCCATAGGGAGAGTCTCGTGAATTGTAGTCTACCATCTTGCTAGTCATCTTTGATGTTTTCTTCTTGCAAAGTACATCATGTTAGCTAAACCAAATCATAAACAAACCAACATATCTTAGTATATTTCGAGGAGGATATATCATCTACAAGACCGACTAGATTAGAAATATACATAGATAAACATAATCAAGTCAAAATATAATCATCATTTCAACCATTATCTGGTCATCAGCGCGTGATTATACTGACCACGTACCATGAATTCATGCACAACAACCATCACGAAGTCAATGTATGTGTAACAACATATAAACACTGACATGCATAACTAATGCATAATCGACATATATTCACAACAAATATAATCAGTAAAGACACCATCAACTTTCATGTGGCAACACAAATGCAACCATGACCACCACCATGCATACACAATAAGTACATAGACCAAAATCATAAATAACACATATGCAACCAACATGTGTGCATGACCGACACAATGCCCATCTAGTCCTAGGGGTGAAACATGATCTGATACCACTTTTTAACCAACTCCTCCCACATTTACCCAAGTTAACCTATCCGCTAGGGTAAACATGTGACAAGAGGATACCGTGATGTGATTCTACTCCCCATGTACAGTTAAGGCAGTGGAATCAATACATCACAACCAATTTGACCTTCTACACATGCTACAGAACCCTCAGGAGCCAACCAACCCTTCCAGGTGATCAACCCCTGAGACAAATTAGCATTTTACTGACCTATAGCCTTAGTCGCTCCCATGACATGGGAATGCATGTGACTAGGATTCTCCAGTCACTTCCACTAAAAGGGCATGCCAATGACTGGGGACTCTTTTAGCTAGTTCTGAGCCAATGACCCTAGATTATGTGCCACTTTTTCAAGGCTAGGACTTAGGCCACTGCCTAGAACTCCATGAAACCTTTAGGAATGATTAACATAGAAATTAAGGTACTAATGCAAACATTTTATCAAAGAATTGACTGAACCCCTACTAGTCATGACAAGCATTTCGTCAAACATGTCACAAATATGTTTCTACAGGTCATAACAATAGATCTGAGCATAGGGATCTCATACTTATCTGAGAAAGAAGCATTTATGCCTTATCACATTAGCTGAATTATCATCTATTAGGTCATATATTCATTGTTCATTCATTTAGAAATCAAAACATTATGAAAGCCATACATCATCACTGTCATAAAACATACTCATAACCAACATATAACTAACATAAATAATAAGGATATGAGAACCATAAAAACCACATATGAACCAATACATTTACACATAAAATACCAAGGAGAAGGAGCTCTTATTAATGAATGCATATGCCAACTAGGTATGGGACTTCCACTAACCACCTGACCATATATTGGGCTAAACCAAATCTCTCTTTCATCCAATCACCCCCGTGCCATATTCCAATCATGAATGTAGGATCTCATGAAACAAATCCAACAAAACCACACCAGGGCTTCTAGAGGCCAAACCACCTCAACCCTCAACCAATGATTCCACCTCACGGTCAAACATCACTAACCATCACCATGTTGGTCTCCACCCAAGTCGTCCAGGGCTCCAAAGTGTTTGTTCCAACCAAGGCTTCCAGCATTAGTAACTCAACCCACAACTACTTCTGGGCTCCAAAGCATTTTTCCAACCAAAGCTCCAGGACTACTAACTCAACCCACCAAGGGCTCTAAAGTGTTTGTCCAACCAAGGCTCCAAGACTAGTAACTCAACCCAATCTGTTACAGGGCTTCTAGAGAATTTTTCCAACCAAAGCTCCAGGAAATATTAACTCAACCCATAACCAAAGGAATATGAGAACCAACCAGAAAACAAAAGTAAAACCCACAACACCATGGTTATCTAGGAAATGGAAAGGCCAGGCAAAACCACTATCAATCTAGGCAATCCTCCATCCAATGACAGATCATAACCAAATAACCACATGCATATGCCATGCATGCAAAAACTATAAGGGAAATCATAAATGAAACTCGGTACCTGCAAACAAACCCATTGCAGCTGCTGATCCCGATGTCCTCTTGCACTTTCCTGCTTTTTCTTTGTTTTCTTGCTCCAAATCCCAAGTATTCCACACTCCTCCAAGAGTGCTCTGAGAAAACTCTAAGTGTCCAAGAGTATGAGAGAGAGATAATAAAGAGAGAGCTCCAAAACTAAACTAACAAAAGCTAAACCAATAAAAGTTGTGATCTGATCCTCAGAAGCCTTTTTATTAATGAGGCCTCTATTTTCTTCAATTTTCCATTATTTTCCTTCATTTTTCTCCCCACATGCAACTTCTAACCTTTCACCTTCCTTTTCTCCTAATTTCCATTATTTTAATAAATAAAATGCCAATTAATGCCTAGCGCCTTTCCAAATCCTTTTCCATTACCTTTACCAATTTCCATAGCCATTAATTAATCACAAGTGATCCACATCATTATGTTTTTCCCAACATTCAACTTGGAATACGTGTTCCATAACCAAGGTCTTATTTTTCCTTTATTAACTTTATTACATGGATTTTTGACCAGGGTTGTTACAAAAATATCAAAAATAAATGGTAAGCAGACTTAGATTCACAATGATATATTGTAGGTTCTTTCTTGCTGTAGACTACATAATCCAAATTTACAAGTTATGGATTTTTTAGTATGTTGATATAGTATCGAACCTGGGTACTGAAATGTAATAAGGAACCTGCAAGCTATATATTTTTGGTACTAAACTATAGGCTAATAAAATTTGATATCAGGTAGAATTTGGGTATGGGTACTGAATTACGTATCGATATTTTGTAAATTAAAATTATGAATACTGGTACCAAAATGCACTAAGAAATCAAATTTAAGTTTTCTTAATACTTAAGCCTGAGAAAATTAATTCTAATTTTATCATAATGCCTTTTACTTAACAAATATGAAGGTAGAGCAATAGATCTAATATTGTGTGAAATACAAATCTACTGAAAAAATGAAAATAAACCATCAAATAAAAATTGCAATAAGAAAAAAAAGAAAACTAGATATTACCCTACTCTACGAATAAGAAACTAAGGCATTACCTAAGTCGAGGGGCCCTTCCTGACTTGGCAATGGGTCCAACAAATAATTCAAATCAACATGATACTCAAAATTCAATAATTAATCTTCATTACAACAACTTCTCTTCTACTTACAAATGAAGGTTCAAGTTTATTACAATAACCAACTTAAGAATAAAGTTTCTCTCTACGTCCTCTCTCTCTTTTTCTGTTGCACATACCTAGTTTTATAATATAGTAAGGTAAAGGAAGCGATAACGTCGACTTCTATAGAATTCTTGCTCCATGCTATAATTAAAATAACAAATATTATTTTAAACAATCTTATTATAATTTAAGATCATATTGAATCATTTTTTGGGGATGGAGATGATGCCACTCAACACTTTTTTCCAAGTTTGGACATAACTATGAATCTTGGATGTAACTATCTGTAGCTATTGGTGCACAGGTGCAAAATTAGGTATCGAACTGCTAAACTGGTACCAAACTAAGTACCGAATTGCCAGATTAAAATTGAACTGATATAAAGATATAAATTTTTGGAGTTGAACATGCTTCTTGGCCACACAACCACATCAGAAACCCATAATTGATAAAACGATGTTAAAAACACTTTTAACCATTAAAAGGATAAGAAATATATCATAATTAAAAACAGGGTAGAAGAGGTACATTTAGCTGAAGTTGGTGATATAATGGTTACAAAAAGTGTCATAAATGTGGGAATATGACCTATGAATAAAGACTTTATATAATTAATAATATGACATATTTAGAGCCCAACAATTTTTATAAAAGATGTGCTTTTGGAAGGCAATGTTAGAGTGGTAGAGAGTTGATTGAAGCATGTGAGAGACCTAGTTTGTGAGTTTCCTGGCACAAAGAAAAAGAGGAAGAAGAGTAGATATGAAGTAGATTTGAGGAAGAGAAGGCAAATACAAATAGATAGAGACATGCAAAATTAAGTACCAGGTAAATCACCATATTGTATATTTTATGTAGTAGGGAATTGTAGCCTCCTTTCAAGTAGTAGCCTAAAAAATAACAAGTTGAAGACTATAAGTGGAAGTAGGAGCTGCCCAAAGTAGTATCTTGTCGAAGAAAATTGAGAAGGGATCCTCATGTAGGTAGAAGACTATAGAAAACTAATGTAAAAGAGGGAGTAGGAGCTTCCTAATAAGTTATAGCTTGCAAAATAATAGATAGGTTGAAGCCTCCAAAAGTAGGAGCTTACCTTTGCATCATAACAATAACAAATTTGTGGTTTTTCCATTTATTAGTTTCCATTTATATCTGGTGTCCACATGTGTTATATTTATTTGTTGATTATTATGATGTGGTTTGTATGTTAAATGTTGTTTACATGTTAAATATGTTATTCATATGATGTATTGTTGCTCATTTAATACTTCAGATAATAATTAAAAGGAAAAGTAAAAAAAAAATTGATGTCCATGAATGCACTATACTGATTCACTCCCCTTTCTTAGTATAGTCAAGTTTTCAACACAAATGTATTAACAACATAGAGGAAAAAGGTTATTTAGCTTGATTAGGATGGGTTCCCAAAACAAACATTGATTTTTTAGTAGAACTCATATCAAGAGTAGTGGTTATTTCTAGGGAACCTTATAGAATGAGCACAACTAAGATAATGGAGCTAAAGGCCCAATATGTCTCCATGGGGAGCACAAAAATTATTTGTTAAGAAGAAATTTGGTACCCTCATATTGTGAATTGATTAACTCATTCTATAAGGTGCCCTAGACAAATGAATTACTCCTAGTATGATATCCATTCAAAAATCAATGTCTCTTTTGTTCTCCCAATTGGGCTTCAACAGTTTCAAGAGGAAACCTCAATAGCCTTTTTTCCACCTCTTGTCACTGATACCCTGAAAGGTTGATTCTACTACACCACCATCAAGTAATAGAAGACACATCTTTGGTAGCTAACAATGTTTGAATTTATAGTAGTATGAGGGGTTAAGCCTAATATAGAAGTCCCAACCTCTTAATAACCAAACACCTAACAAATGAATAATGGTTTGTCTACTATTGCAACCACACTTTTTATTTTTAACCAAAATTCATCCCCTTGTTTATCAAACCACTAGTCCATTGGAAACACACATAAACTATGCTCACAATACTTTCCCCAACCTCATCAATGGACATCAACCAATGGGGATAATTTCGTCGATCGATGGAATTTTCAAAATCCATTAATATCAGTGAATTCACATGGATCCAATATCATCTGACAGCCGATACTAGACATCATAACATTTGATGGTCATGACGCCTTCACTAGTTGCCACTTGACCCCCACCTTAGTGTTATTGCATTGTCTAATCCTTTTCATCCTGCCACACCATCCTACCATATCGACATGCCACATCAACATGGCACATGTGAAAGGACCTACTTCATGCCATGCTACTGTGGCATGGCACCAACCATGTGGACATACCATGTTAGTAATCCACATCACCAAGTTCCATGTCCTAACACTTTATTGAGTGTCATTTGTATTAGGACAAAATCTCAATAATTAGGTCTCAAAATCTAGACAACTGAACTCCAAAATCCTGATACCTAGATGCCTAATGCTTGACATCCAATCCATAGTCTTGTCAATTGATGGCTCCTAAACTTATTTTTATTTGATAGACATTGTAGGTTATGTTTGTATTGGGGGATTTTCCTAGTAGTCTTCATTACATCTTCATGATAGACGAAAAACTAAAAGGTCGAAGTCCAATGACTGACAATCTGATATCCCATTTTGACTAGGGTCCCAGTCACAACTCTTATTGGACCATGTGACTAGGGGCTAAGTATAAATGACTATGATTTCAAAAATCCCCAATTCCTCTATTATATTTTCAAATGTTAAAGGAGTGAACCTCGAGTTTCTAATACTCCTAAACCAACAACTGAAATGCTAATACCTGAACACTGATACACATTCTATTGATAGAAAAAAAATTCGCTAATTGTTGATGGATTAGGCTCATTAGTGTCAAGGAAATCAAAATTGTTATTTTTTGTAATTCTTGATACTTGGGGCCCCATATCACTATACTTTGATACTTTTCCCTTTAGGGACTAGGCACTATCTATTTTGACTCTAGGGCACAACTCCTGTTGAGTCATGCGACCAAGGATGAGGATGAGGCTTCCAACCTCAAAATTATAAACTTATGAAAATGTATCTAGGCATGTTCCAAAGGTTTGAACTGACTCTAATAGGAAACAATTTTCCCTAAAATCTCCTTGAGACATTGAATTATTCAATGACCTCTAAGGGAACTCCATGACATTGCTTCAAACTAGGAAATTCCTTAGAAGAAAACATAAGAACAGAAAATAACCATATCTTTCCATCCTTACTATGGAAAACTAGAGATGGCCATGGGAAAACTTCACAACTTATCCTAGATAAAATAACTTTTTCTCACTCCCTTGGGATTGCATCATTAATTTCAACTTCATATCATTTACAAAATATTGAAGTTGGTATACTAGCTTAGCTTTAGGTGGACATGGTCCACTTAAGCAGAGAAAAAATTTCAAGCCTTCTCATTTATAACTGTGAAACAATTATGGCTTCTCTTATCCTATAATTGGCTCGAAAAGTGACAATCACATTGACATAATACAAGAAGAACCTCAAGCTCAAACCAACATGTAAATTTCACTTCACACCTTGTATGTCTCATAACCATCACATGCAACAAACTTAAGAGAATAGACATAGTAAATAATATAGCAATATTCATAAAAAATTGAACAACAATATTATTTCATTTTTTTTTGTGGTTCACTATACCAAAGATCGATACTAGCTACCTCCATGGAAAACCCACTTGTGTCTAGGTGAGCCGATTATCTTTCATATGGAAATGACTCCCAAGGAGAAACCATGTCAATATAGAAGGGATTGGAACCTGGGTGGGGAGGATAATAGCAACTACTCCCTAACACCCGAGCTACACCACTTGACTCTTTTTTAAAAACCCACTCATGTCTAGGTGAGCCAGTTATCTTTCATGTAGAAATGAATCCCAAGGAGAAAGCATGTCAATATCGATGGGACTAGAACCTGGGTGGGGAGGATAATAGCGCCTACTCCCTACCACTTGAGATACACCCACTTGAAACAACAATATCATTTCATTAACAAAGATGAGATATCATTATCTGTTTCTTTAAGCTTACCAAAAATCAAAGAAGGGTGAGCCACCCTCAACCTAACGTTAGGCTCAACTACACTATAGTATTTCTTGTAGTTGGCCCCCATAAAGCTAGATCTGATTCCTTAAGGGAAAGCTTCAATGAAGGTTTAGCAAGGTCTTTAGTCAGGTAGAAAATGTGAAGGCCACTTTCCTTCACATATAGGATTCAAGAATTCTACACCTCAAATGTTGATCCAGGGCCTATTAAAATAAAAAATATGGACATCCAAAGTTTCTACAACGCAAAAATGGAGCCTTTAACTACTTTAGCATCCCTTAGTGCTTCTCCTTTTTTTTTCTAATGCCTTACATAGCTTAGTTAGACAATCAATTATGAATTTCTTCTAGGTCCATGCATCTTAGGTTGAAACCTTCCTTACTGATCCTTGTCTAGTTCAATTAATAATTCACTTCCACACTAAATGCATGCGACTTAAAATGATTTCAATCCCCATTTCTAGGGTAACACTTTTAGTGCCCACATGTGGATCAATTTTTAGTTTTTAGAATTCATGGTTTCACTCATAATTATTCCCTAGTTCTCTTGCAATTTATCTTAGTCTCTATCTATTATTCACTCTCTTTCCCTATGTTTTCTTCTTTGGTCTTCCTTATACGATTCTCCTCTTCTCCACACACGCTTCCCCTAGAATGGTATTTCAAGGTTCTCTCGAGGATGAAAGGTTAAAAAAAATATGTAGAATAATGTGTAACCCATGCTTTGGGGTATTTTGGCACCCTCCCCCCCATTCTCTCATAATTTCTAGCAATTTGGGTGGTTTATCATCCATATCAAAGGTATAGTCAATTTGATTCAAGTAGATATGCAACTTCCCTATCCCCCTTACAAATTTCTCCTCAACCAAGATTCCCCTGTAGACATTAAGATCCATGTTGGCTACCCTCTCCTTCGGTTTCAACAATATAGATTAAATACAAGAATATTTACATCAAATATAGTCTAGCACAATAACCATGCTAGCCATTAAAAATTATTAGTCTCAATTACATTTCACAAAATATGGGGATTGAAAAGGGATGTTACATTGTACAAGTATAAGTTTACTAAAATGAAGAACGAGAGTTTTCATATAATAGCTTAAAACATTATTAAAATTCATTCAATGCTAAAGTGAGGAATGTTGAAGAATCAAGGGCAGTGATGTATAGTAGGATTCTTCTTAGACTTGATAACAACTTGTGAAGTACTTTTGCAATTTCCCTTTATTATCTTGATCTTCTTATTCTTATAATTAGTTTGTGTTTACTTCATCAATTTTCTACGAAAAACAAAGAACAAGAACAAAAAAATTGGCTTGCTGCCAGGGTCAAAACCACTCTCTCTTAGAGAGGAAAAACCTTGAATCTCTTCTTATAGATATTTAGATGTTGAATACCAAGACTCTTAACAAGGTAGATTCAAATTTACCTCTAAGATATTTGTCACTAACTTCTGCACTGCTTGATTCACTATCATCACTGTTCTCCTTCTCCTTATGCATTTCACTGTCTTGTCACTATCTTCGATACTTTCTCTTCTCAACTTGTCATAGTCCTTCATTGATTACACCTGAGATAAGATATGTCACTGGTTGTTACTGTGTATACCAATGCACAGTCCTATAATTCATATCGTGTATGCATTACCATGATTGTCCTTTCGAAGGATGTCCTGAGAATACTTTCTCGACTTATGTATCTTCATATTATTATAGGATTTCAAAAAGCCTTTCATATATAGTTGAACTGAGACCTTGAAATATATCTATCAAGAATAGTTCCGAAACTTTTTCGAAGCTCTAAGTTAAATACTGAGGCTCTGAGATATACTTCGACGCTTCATCGAGACTTTTGAGAGATATGTCGAGGCAAGACTTCTGAGATATATATGCTGAGACTATATACACTGAGATTTCTGAGATATATATGCTGAGACTATATACACCGAGATTCCTGAGATATATATGCTGAGACTAGGTACATATCGAGACTATAATTTTGAGACATGTCCCAACTCTTGTGGTATATGCTGAGATTTCGTGCTTCGAGCTATAAATTTTGAGATAAACTTCAAAGCTCTATCTTTCACTGTGTATTTGAGATATATGTTGAGACCCTTCCTTGTATACTTGATGACTGGGATATATGTCGAGACCCTTCCTTATATATTCGAAGACTTGTGATCTGAAGACTTATGTTCCTTTATTCTTCGTTACCCATGTATATATACATGTCACTGATAATGGTTCATGCTGACATGAGAATTTTCAAATCTGAGCCGATATTCGAAGGAGATATATCGTAGTTTGTAGAGTGAGTTTCTGCATGAAGATAGTGACACTTATCTAGGAGCGTTCTCTTTGATCTTTGCCTTATGAATCTTATAATATTTATGATGAAACATACGAATCCTAAAGACATCAAGAAGAAGTAATTTATCTACGGTAAACACATCTTGCTCATGAAACCCATGATGCAAAGAATAACAAAATTTCTTCATAACATTATCGTTCAACGTCATAATGAAAACCGAACCTAGTTACCTTTCCTTCAACAATCCCTCTTAACTAGGGAGGTATTCTTTAAAATGGTACATGGCTATTCAACACTAAAGAGATCTCATAAAAAGAGTCGGACTAGTAATCCATTTGTATAGCATTATTATAACCAACATTGTCACATAGCAAGGACTTAACTAACAACTCTATCTCTCATTAGATCAGAGCACAATGTTGGTGAGACCAATGACTTATAGACACCTTAGTCATTTTCTCTCAAGGTACATACCACCCAGGTGTTCACTGAGTATAACCTTCTAGGATTATTCTTATCTTGGGTTCCTAGCCCTCAAAGAATATCAGTCCTCTTGCCTACTCTTGTCTTGGATGCCCTACACATCCTCAAAGAGTATCGAATGCCAGATGATTACCCAATCCTCCCATTATTTATTTCCAAGTGAAGAGAAGAATGTTGTGTCTATCTCATGTCTACATTTCCATTCAAGGCATTGATCTAGACTTATGAATGTTAATCCTGATCTAGTGCATGACCCATGAGATGGAAAAAAACAAAAATGTCACTCCTTTGTAATCAAGGGTGATCCAAAACTCCCTATTGATCGGGACTTGTCATAGATCCCTCTTAACTAGGGATTCTTTCATTCATCAGAAACTTCATCTTCATGGGTCCTTCAACTGCTTGGCCTCCATCTTTTCTTTGTTGTCATGAAGTATTTGTTTGAACTTCTTGTAGGTAGGGCACCACCCATCAATCACTTTCCTTCCTAGTTTGTCATGTCATAGGAAAGTGGCTTTCTTCTCATATATCAGGTTTTCTTGTCATCAAGCTACTCCTTTGTTATCTTATCCATGCTTCAGAATACTCTTCTCATGGATGCTTCATTGTACTTTTTTGTTTACATGCTTTGACCTAGTAGCCAATCATGACTTCATCCTGATATTGCTTCAACATTGATTTTTCTTTTGCTGGATGGCTTCTTCATCATGGCATCTTTGTAGAGTAGATTCAATTATCTGCATCTTTCATATCTCCAAGGCCTTCATAGGTGTGAAGGGTCCTTCCTTCCTTTGTTAGAGTTGTCATTCCTTCTTTCAGGAGATATCTTTAGAGTATCTTTTCAAATAGTGATTCTAAATGGTTATGGTGTTCTTCACATTCTTGATCCCTTTCTTCATTCACTTCTTCTTAGATTAGATAGGTCAACCATCTTATGCTTCTTTTGAGAGAATTTATTCATTGCTTGCTTCCTGGACTAGTTAGTGTTTCTTATTGCTTCATAGTCAGCAATCTTATACTCCTTATGTGAGCATATTCTTTTGTTGACCTTCATTGCATTGTAGTACATGCCTTCGAGCATGTTCTTGGTGAGAGATATTCTTTCATACTTGATCATGTTATAAAACTATTCCCATGACTCAATAATATACAAATGATAACATGACTAAACTTTAATGAATACATACCTCATCTTGATTCTCCTTTGATCATCTTAGCTTATTGGTGTGGCCCTTCTTGCTTCATCTTAGCCTGCCTGCATATCATCGTTTTCTTGAATCCCATGAATGGGATTCCCAATGAGACATCTACTTTGGTTTATGAACCTTCTTTTGAAGATTTCATAATAGGATCTTAAATATCCTCGCCTTGCAAATGTTTCTTTTCTTTTGATTACGGAGGTCTTCTACGATTCTTTTTCATGATCAATTTTATTTCATAGTGGATGAGGTCCTATTCTAGGTATTTTCCTTCTATATGAATATCTTGAGCTATATCTACCATGCTCCTATGTTCTAGAATATATTTCTACCCAAGAATTTTTATTCTCATTATAAATGTTACATCTTCATGAGTATCTAGAACTCTATGTACTTCATGCTTCTAGATTTTAGAAGATGTTTCTAGTCATGCAGTTTTATTTTATTCCTACATGCTCCTATCCTACTCAAAACTTTGAAAGAAGACTTGAAGTAAATAGTTTGACCTAGTCATAGTAGAGATCTGAAGAATCTTCCTTCTTTTGCTTCTTTTCTTATTCTAACAATGTAAACTATGAAACGGGAACTGATACTGTTACCCGTTTCGTAGAGATAGCTAAAAAGTGACCTGATTTTGAAAATGGGTGATGCAGAACGCACATGTTTTTTCTAGAGAATAGTTTTTGGCACTTTAGTTTTTTTTTATGTACATCACGTTTTAGAATGGTAGTGATTTTCATGCTGATTTTAAAAAGTGAGCATTCTGCATCACACTCCTTTCTTAAAAGCCCTGTTTTTTGGCTTTAAATTTTTTAATGTATAAAATGTAAATAATTATTTAGTAAATTTGATAATTTTTGAAGTGGTCGTTTTCTTCACATTTCCTTGTTTTTTATTATAATTTTAAAATTTTTTTTCGTGAGGTTTTTACTGTTTTGCATTTTTAAATTAGAAGGTCGATATTTAGACTTTTCGATATTCTACATATTTATACATCCTTAATTAATTTTTCAATCGACATGAAATAATTGTTTCTAAAAAACAATATTTTTTAACAATGGACATAAAAATAACCATTTTTAACATAAATATAACTAAAAAACTACACGTTTTGATAATTTTTTGTTAGAATTGACATGTCAAAATCACAATTTTTATACGATAATTTTAACTAAAAATGGTTAAATAATAGTTTTTTCTATGAATTTCATGTCAAAAAAATAATAAAAATCACTTTTTTTTTCAAAAAATAATGAATAACTTAAAAATCAATGCAAAAATCACATATTACCAATATTGAACGTATAACAACCATAATTGAGTGTTTATTCTTCTCATAAAATGTCAAAGTCAAAACATTGCAAAGCTTGATTTACAAGCATAACTTAAATTTAATCAACAATGTCACGTAATCCAAACTCTTCGTCCTCTAGAGTTTCATCATTGTCCTCTTCCACAATATTTTCTGTTTCATTTTGCTCATTTTCCTCTTCTAATGGGTCTTTGATGTCTGCGAAACTCCCAATGTATGTCTTTCCAAACATTCCATGTAATGGTGGTTGGGGTTCCTTTGCCTTTTTTGCCACACGTGATTCACTAAAGTCCCCTTTCTTCAACCCAATTTCTTGCATTGCATCTGGAAGAAATTGAAGAGCATTAATTCTTTGCTGAATGAAATTGCACTGTACTGGATCTTTTTCAATTGCAATGCAATTTCTTCCTTTTTGAAGGTAACATGCTAGTGTTGTACCTAATTTTCAAGCACAAAAGAAATAATGAACTAAATTAGTACAATGACATATTAATTAAAAAAATAGCATATTGAAATTCAATTCCATATAATAAAACTTACCTGAGCCAGAAAATAAATCCAAAACCCAATCTCCTTCATTTGAACAAATGTCTATAAGATAGTTAATCAATAACTGTGGTTTTTGATAAATGTTAACTATATCTCCTTTTGCTTCTTTGTCTTCATATGTTAGTTTTCTCACAACAACATCATAACTCAGTATTTGGCTATGACTCTTTCTGTCTACCCGATTAAAAATCATAGACATATGGCTATCATATTTTGCCCAACTATCAATATGAATGAACTCACAATCATTTATAAATTGTTGATCTTCATTGTGAAGAAGATTTGGCTTTTCCCTGTAACACGAAATAGTAAAAGTTAAATTAACTTGTACATAAATAAATTTTTCAACATTAATCAAATATACATTTTAAACGTCTTACCATGTAAGCTGCATCCTTGAATTTGTTTTCCCCTTGAAGCTTGACAATATCATTGCCAATTGTGTGTCTGAATGAAATGTCACAAATCTCCATAATGGTGATGACGTGACTTCTACAAATCCCGCAACCACTTTACTAAAAGCTTGATAAGTATAAGGGTCACTATCATAGTCAATGTTTGGAATATTGAAACCATGGGGAATATCTGCAATGACTAGGGCATAATCCCTTTTAGGTATGAGTTTAGCAATGTCTTCACAGTCGCCTTGTATTACTTGATATTGAATAGTGTCTAGCCCATTCCAAATGAAATGATTAAGAGTTGGATCAAGTTGAATATCCTTAATACGTTGCTTCCTCAGTCTTTCGATCTTTATCTTTTCGATAAAGGTTTTGAAACTATCTGGCACTCCATTATCATCCTTCCTCATCTTTTATAAAATAAACAAATATATGTGTAAGTTATAAATTAAAAATTACACAGGTGAATAAAAATGAATGTATAAATCAAGATACCTTTTTAAATGCAAGATAAAAAGATTTTAATGTTGATGTAGAACTTGCATCTGGATAGTTGCGTACGACATCATCCCAACTATCTTCATTCAACAATCTAACCATTTGTTCTTGAATTTTCATGTAAACTTTGTGACTGCATAGATAAAGTAACAAAAAGTTAATATAATGATATGTATAACAAATACTACCAAGAACAACATGTTTTATTTAAAATATAATTATAATCTAGAAATAAATAAGAATATTTCAAGAAACTTACTTTTGAAATTCTTCAGACATTTCCTTCATTGATAATTCCCCTGACCTCACACGAGATAATATTGTTTTGACAATTTTCTCATCTTTCACTCCTTGCATCGCCCTCCAAGGTGTGATAGTCATATCATCTGGAAGATGCTTCATTTCAGGAGCTAATTTACTGTTGCCACATATGAATGGCTTAGACTTTTTGACCTTCTGGTTTTTAATGGCAATGTCTTCCCACATGCCAAAAATCTCATCAATCAACCTCCAAACATCTCCAGTTCTAAATGCCAATTGGAAAATGTTATCAACACCTCTGAATAAATCACTATGTTTGTTGCCCTTTCCACCTTTTGAATTGGTTTTCTCTTCAATTTGATATCCTATTTCCATACAACATTCCTTTCGGAACTCTGCAGTAACTTTTGTCCTATCCCCACCACATTTTTCTTCAAATTCACTATGAATAAATCTAACCCTTTGGATGAAAGTCATAGACATCCTATATTCATTATCTGAATTATGATCCCATGCCACTAACTTTGCTTCTGTATCAGATAAACCAGCGTAAATGATACATTTCATTGTTTCAAAACGTGGGTTATTAGGATATTCCTCCATCAATTGTCTTTGAGCTTCTACAGAATGGTTCCCCCCAAGTACATAATAATTGTATTCAAAACATTTTGACTTATCAAATGCTTCTTTGTTGGGAACTTGAAGTGGATCAACAAGAAGCACATAACTAACCACATGAGCATATGGATTGTACCTCATCAATGTCTTCAAGTTGTGAACATGCAGATGATGTGGCTTTCTAACTTGATATTGACATTGTCCTTCACTTGCTTTATAGGTTTGCCTGACATTAAGCTGAAATGTGCGACCACCATCAATTAAGTTTCTCTTTGTCAAATTCTCTCGAATGACATTTTGTTTTGTTTTGATAATGCCATCTTCTAAATCAGCTCCTGGTGTAATGATTTCTCTGCTTTCTTTTGAAGTTTCACTAGGTTCTTGACTGCTGGTAATGACTGCTTCAAAATCATCAACTCTACTTTTCTTGGTCATAACATTCCCACCAGAGTTATTCTTGGGCATTGTTACTTTTGGATTTTTATGGCTCTTCTCAGTTCCAATGTCATCTTCAGTAATGACAACATATGTTTCATCGTCAATTTCAACTTCATCGTTCTCAAAAGTAACTTGTTTACCCTTGCTAGATTTATCCACCAGAGACCTTTTTTTCTGATTCTTTGGATGTAGTTTTGTAGCATTATCAATTACTTCATTTTGCCTCTTTTCCATATTTTCTTCTGACACTGAGTAAAAACTGCTAACAACTTTCATGATATCATTCTCAATGAAATGAATGCCTCCCAACCTAATTGAACAACTTTCAACGAAATTCTGCCAAACAAAATATCATATGTCAATAAAAAACAAAGTTAAAAAATATAGTGAGACACTTTAAAAAACGCAAAATACAAATATAAATAATAATACTTACGATGTTATCTATCATCTCATTTACGATTTGACTACACAACTTTGTAGATACCTCGCTCGTGTCATACAATGAATATGATAGTTGGTATTTAACCCTTTCATGTGACTTGGGAGCTTTTGTAAGTACATAAACAACTTCAGTGTTCGTTACCGAACACATATCTACGACTCTTCCCATCACCTCAAAAATTCCACTATCATTCGGTATATCGATATATAGATATATATTCACATTTGTGCTTTCTCTTTCTTTCACATACCACATTCTTGATGGAAATTTCACCTCTTTCGAATTCTTCCAGTCTGAAATCATCTTCTTATCACTTGAGGCACTTGATAGATTTGTAGTCATGAGCTGAGGTGGAGTTCGTTCACCAATGTTTCTTTTAGATGCACCTTTATGAGTCTTTGGTCCAGAAAGATTCACTGAAATTCTCTTTGATGCCATTTTCCTGAAAAATAGAAACACATAAATCAGTAAATAATAAAAACATATTGACTTAAAGTAACAACGAAAACTTATCATAAATTTTAATCAACAATCGCCCCCCGCCCGGCAACCTCACCCACCCGCCCGCCTCACCCGAACCCCCCTCCGCCCGGGCTCCCTACCTCTTCCCACACCCGCCCACCCCGCACCACCTCACCCACCCGCTCCAAACCTCCTGGCGCCCTCACCCCTTCGGGTGCCCTCGCCCGCCCGTCCGCCCGACGCCCTCACCCAACCACCCGCCTCAACCGAACCCCCCTCCGCCCGGGCTCCCTACCTCTCCCCCAACCCGCCCACCCCGCACCCCATCATGCACCCCTCACCCAACTGCTCAACCCCTCCCGGCGCCCTCGCCCGCCCCCCCGCCCGGCGCCCTCACCCACCCGCCTGCCTCACCCGAACCCCCCTCCGCCCGGGCTCCCTACCGCACCCCCTCACCCCACACCCCTTCACCCGCACACCCCGCACCCCCTCACCCGCCCGCTCCTGCCTGCCGGGCCGCCCGCGCCCTCGCCCGGCAGGCAGGGTCGCCCTGCCTGCCGGGCGAGGGCACGGGCGGCCCGGGTGGCGCCTGCACGAGGGTTGGGCGCCCTCATGCAGGCGCCACCCGGGCCGCCCGCTCCCTCGCCCGGCAGGCAGGGCGACCCTGCCTGCCGGGCGAGGGAGCGGGCGGCCCGGGTGGCGCCTGCACGAGGGCGCCCAACCCTGGGCGCCCTCGTGCAGGCGCCACCCGGGCCGCCCGCGCCCTCGCCCGGCAGGCAGGGCGACCTTGCCTGCCGGGCGAGGGCGCGGGCGGCCCAGGTGGCGCCTGCACGAGGGCGCCCAACCTCGTGCAGGTGCCACCCGGGCCGCCCGCGCCCTCGCCCGGCAGGCAGGGTCGCCCTGCCTGCCGGGCGAGGGCGTGGGCGGCCCGGGTGGCGCCTGCACGAGGGCGCCCAACCCTCGTGCAGGCGCCACCCGGGCCGCCCGCGCCCTTGCCCGGCAAGGCAGGGCGATTCCGGGAATCGCCCTGCCTGCCGAGCGAGGGCGCGGGCGGCCCGGGTGGCGCCTGCACGAGGGAGAGCGCCCTCGTGCAGGCGCCACCCGGGCCGCCCGCGCCCTCGCCCGGCAGGCAGGGCGATTCCGGGAATCGCCCTGCCTGCCGGGCGAGGGCGCGGGCGGCCCGGGTGGCGCCTGCACGAGGGCGCCCAACCTCGTGCAGGCGCCACCGGGCCGCCCGCGCCCTCGCCCGGCAGGCAGGGCGATTCCGGGAATCGCCCTGCCTGCCGGGCGAGGGCGCGGGCGGCCCGGGTGGCGCCTGCACGAGGGCGCCCAACCTCGTGCAGGCGCCACCCGGGCCGCCCGCGCCCTCCCCCGGCAGGCAGGGCGACCCTGCCTGCCGGGCGAGGGCGCGGGCGGCCCGGGTGGCACCTGCACGAGGGCGCCCTCCCTCGTGCAGGCGCCACCCGGGCCGCCCGCGCCCTCGCCCGGCAGGCAGGGTCGCCCTGCCTGCCGGGCGAGGGCGCGGGCGGCCCTGGTGGTGCCTGCACGAGGGCGCCCAACCTCGTGCAGGCGCCACCCGCGTCCTCGCTCGGCAGGCAGGGCGATTCCGGGAATCGCCCTGCCTGCCGGGCGAGGGCGCGGGCGGCCCGGGTGGCGCCTGCACGAGGGCGCCCCCCTCGTGCAGGCGCCACCCGGGCCGCCCGCGCCCTCGCCCGGCAGGCAGGGCGATTCCGGGAATCGCCCTGCCTGCCGGGCGAGGGCGCGGGAGGCCCGGGTGGCGCCTGCACGAGGGCCCCCCTCGTGCAGGCGCCACCCGGGCCGCCCGCGCCCTCGCCCGGCAGGCAGGGCGATTCCGGGAATCGCCCTACCTGCCGGGCGAGGGCGCGGGCGGCCCGGGTGGCGCCTGCACGAGGGCACCCGGGCCGCCCGCGCCCTCGCCCGACAGGCAGGGCGATTCTCGGAATCGCCCTGCCTGCCGGGCGAGGGCGCGGGCGGCCCGGGTGGCGCCTGCACGAGGGCGCCCCTCCTCGTGCAGGTGCCACCCGGGCCGCCCGCGCCCTCGGAATCGCCCTGCCTGCCGGGCGAGGGTGCGGGCGGCCCGGGTGGCGCCTGCACGAGGGCGCCCCCCTCGTGCAGGCGCCACCCGGGCCGCCCGCGCCCTCGCCCGGCAGTCAGGGCGACCCTGCCTGCCGGGCGAGGGCGCGGGCGTCCCGGGTGGCGCCTGCACGAGGGCGCCCAACCCTCGTGCAGGCGCCACCCGGGCCGCCCGCGCCCTCGCCCGGCAGTCAGGGCGACCCTGCCTGCCGGGCGAGGGCACGGGCGTCCCGGGTGGCGCCTGCACGAGGGCGCCCAACCTCGTGTAGGCGCCACCCGGGCCGCCCGCGCCCTCGCCCGACAGGGAGGGCGACCCTGCCTGCCGGGCGAGGGCGCGGGCGGCCCGGCTGGCGCCTGCACGAGGGCGCCCTCCCTCGTGCAGGCGCCACCCGGGCCGCCCGCGCCCTCGCCCGGCAGGCAGGGTTGCCCTGCCTGCCAGGCGAGGGCGCGGGCGGCCCGGGTGGCGCCTACACGAGGGGCGGGCGGGCGGAGGGCGGGTGAGGCCGAGTGCGGAGGGCGGGTGAGGCAGGCGGGCGGAGTGCGGGTGAGGCCGAGGGCGGAGGGTGGGTGAGGCGGGCGGGCGTCGGGCGGGTGAGGCGGGCGGGTAAGGGCGCCCGGGGGTGGGTCGGGCGGGCGGTTGAGGGCGCCCGGGTGTGGGTCGGGCGGGCGGGTGAGGGCGCCCGCCGGTGGGTGGGGCGGGTGGGCGGGCGGGTGAGGGCGCCTGCGGGTGGGGCGGGCGGGTGTGGCGGGCGGGCAGGTGAGGGCGCTCGTGGGCGGGTGGGCCGAACGGGCGGGCGGGTCGGGGCGGGCAGGGGCGGGTGGGTCAGGGCGCCCGTGGGCGTTTGGGGAGGGCGGGTCAGGGCGCCCGTGCCGTGCGGGCGAGCGGGTCAGGGCACCGGGGGTGGGTGGGGCGTGCGGGTGAGGGCGCCCGGGGGTGGGTGGCCCATCCAAAGGGGTGAGGTGCCCAGGTGAGGGCGCCGGGAGGGGTTGGGCGGGCGGGTGAGGGCGCCCGGGCCTGGCGAGCGGGTGAGGGGGGCGTGGGTGGTTCGACGGTGTGTGTGGGCCGGGTGGGTGAGGGGGCCCGGGCCGGGCAGGCGGGTGAGGGGGGGCTGTCAGGGCGCCCGGAGGGGCCGGGCAGGCGGGTGAGGGGGGGCGCTGTTAAGGTGCCTGGAGGGGCCGGCGGGCGGGCGGGCGGGCGAGGGGGGGTGTGGAGCACCCACTGGTGTTAAGAAAATGAGGTTGACCGGGCCCACCATGCTCACGATTTTTCATGAAACTAATTTAATATGAAAGTTTTCAAGAAAAAAATTTAACTTACCTTTTAATTACGAGAATTCTTCGTTGATTATGTTGTTGATAGCGATTTAGCTGCTCCACAAATTCACGACCTCTTTCAACGATTTTCAGAAAACCTGGATGTGATGTTAGTAGTAGTGATAATGAAATTTTAATATGTAAGTGAAGTTACAAGGATGTTTTACTGTACAATTAATATGGGATAATTTGTTTTACAATATTATAAAGTGAATATTATTGATTTGTTTTACAACAGGTTGAATGTGGGATAATTTGTTTTAAAATATTTTAAAGTGAATATTGTAGTATTGGAAAGCGAATATTATATGGTTTAACTATTATAATAATTGTAGAAGTTGTAGTGTACAATTTTAATTATGATTTCATAAAAAAATTTAGTTTATATTTTCCAATAAATTGTAGAACAAAGTAATAAAGGTAAATAAATTTAACAGATTTTTTGGAGGGAAATATTTTCGCGAAACTTTTTGGAGGGAAATATTTTCGCGAAATTTTTTGGAGGGAAAATTTTTGGAGGGAAAATTCCATTCTTTAAGCTATATAATATCTTTAGGAGACTCTCCATTTGTATCATTCAACATCTTCTATTTGAAAGGGATGGATTGTTCTGATAGTGAAGTTTCGATTTATACACCATCAAATTCTGCATCGCGTAACAACTCTATTCATATTGATGAACATAGCGGGAATTCTTCCACTATGAATAGAAAGTCACTTCTTCCACTTAGTCCTGATTCTAAGGACTATGAGAGCAGCACTGATGAAAGAGGGGATGGAGAATTTCAAATAAATAAAGAGTCACATATTCCACTTAGTCCTACTTCTAAGGACTATGAAAGCCGTAGTGATGAAGAGCATGATGGTGAACTTCAAAAGAACAGAGTGTCACGATGTCCACTTAGTCCTAATTCTGAGGATTATGAGAGCAGCAGTTTTGAAGAGCATGATGGTGAAGTTCAAAAGAATGGAGGGTCACGGTGTCCACTTAGTCCTAATTCCGAGGACTATGAGAGCAGCAGTTTTGAAGAGCATAATGGTGAAGTTCAAAAGAAGGGAGTGTCACGGTGTCCACTTAGTCCTAATTCCGAGGACTATGAGAGCAGCAGTTTTGAAGAGCATAATGGTGAAGTTCAAAAGAAGGGAGTGTCACGGTGTCCACTTAGTCCTAATTCTGAGGACTATGAGAGCAGCAGTTTTGAAAAGCATAATGGTGAAGTTCAAAAGAAGGGAGTGTCACGGTGTCCACTTAGTCCTAATTCTGAGGACTATGAGAGCAGCAGTTTTGAAGCGCATGATGGCAAATTTCAAAAGAATGGAGTGTCACGGTGTCCACTTAGTCCTAATTCTGAAGACTATGAGAGCAGCAGTGATGAAAAGCATGATGTTGATTTTCAAAAGTATGGAGTGTCAAAGTGTCCACTTAGTCCTAATTCTAAGGACTATGAGAGTAGTAGTGATGAAAAGCATGATGTTGATTTTCAAAAGCATGGAGTGTCACGGTGTCCAGTTAGTCCAAATTCTAAGGACTATGAGAGCAGCAGTGATGAAGAGTGGGATGATGAAATTCAAAATATTGGAGTACCACAGTGTCCACTTAGTCCTAATTCTGCGGACTATGAGAGCAATAGTTATGAAGAGCGTGATGATGAATTTCAAAATAATAGAGTGTCACTGTGTCCTCTTAGTCCTAATTCTGCGGACTATGAGAGCAGCAGTGATGAAGGACAGGATGATGCACTTAGTTCTAATTCTAATGAGTATAAAGGTAGCAGTGACAAAGGACGGGATGTAGCATCTTCAATAAGTAAGTCACATTTTCAACGTAGTCCTAATTCTATGGACTATGAGAGTAGCACTGGCAATGCATATGAGGAAGAATATCCATTAAACATCGAGTCAGATTTTCCATTCAGTCCGAATTCTAAGGACTACGACAGTAGCACTGAAGAAGAAGAAGATGAAGAATATCCTCCAAGTCAATATTTGAAAAGCAAGGATGATCATAGTGTGGATAACATTCCTCTTAATGATGATGAAAATCCTTATACAAATGATGATCAAATGATGGAGATGTTGCCAAGAAACATTGTATCAAGGAGTAGGAGCAGGCCTTTTCGTATCAATGCAAGTTGTTCTAGTTATACAAGGGGTAGAGCAGAATATCTGATGAGAAGAAGTTCTATCAGTGCTCTCATTTCAAGTGAATGTTGCCAAAAAGATTGCTTGAAACATATGGATTTCAAATTTGCATTAGAAAGCAGGAAGAGATATTTGTCAATGAATAAAAGCATGCAAAATTCATATTTAGTTGGGTGCATGCAATCTACATTGTCAGGTTATGATTATCATATTGGGACTTTTTTTATTTGTAGAAAAGGTTTCAAAATGTTTCATTCGATTGGGAATTTTCGTCTCTCGAGAATTCAAGAAAATTTGGAAAAGGATCCCACATTTTATTCAGAAGTACGTCATAAAAAACACTTTGGTCCATTATCAAATATTGCAATGTCATGGATGAAAGATTTCTTTTCAAAGCATGGAGAGTGTATGCCAAATGGAGAGACAATACATATTCCAGATAATTTTTCAAGACGAGAAATCTACAACTTATACAAAGAATATGCAGAAGGTGCTGAGGGACATGGCCAGTTTATTACATATCAATATTTTGTGAAGGTATGGAAGAAAGAATTCAACAATGTCCGTATTCCTAAGAAGACAAGGATGGGGATTTGCAGTACATGTGCTTCTCTTAAATAAAAAAGGGACAAAAGTGAAGGCTCAGAAAGAGGTAAGCGTTTATAACTTTAACTTTTAAAATTGTATAGTCATCAACTATGAAAACATATTTCTTAATGAATCTCTTTTATGTTGTGTAGATTTAATTGTCAAACAACTTCAGGAGCATCGCGAACAACAAACAAACGAAAGGAAGAAGTTGTACAAGCATCGAAAAAAGTGCTATGATAATCCGAATAAATATTTGGGTTTGATAATTGATGGTATGGACCAGAAGAAAACACTTTTACCACATTTTGTTCGCACACCCAAAAATTTACAGGAGGAAAACTTTATTCAATTTCACTTGGTCGGTTGTATGGTCTTCAATGGGAAAATGTTGCCAAGGGTGTACTTCACAGCTCCAAATATTCACAATGATGCAAATCTGACCATAACTATAATTCATGATGTGATTTCTCATTGGTCTGGTAATCTTCCTGAAGTTTTGTATCTACAATTGGACAACACTTGCCGTGAAAACAAAAATCAGGTTATTTTTGGATATCTAAACATGCTTGTTGAATTGGAAATTTTTAGAAGGTAAAGGTTGGTTTCCTTCTTGTTGGGCACACTCATGACCATATTGATCAGATGTTCAGCCGTTTTTCAGTCACATTGAGGAGGAAGGAAGTTGGTAGCTTGCCATCACTAATTGAATGTATTAAGAAATCATACATGCCAGAGCCTACTTTTGATGTGTTGGAAGAAACTATTGACATGCGAAGGTTTATTCTGGGATCATATGGTGAGGGGAGATGCATTGAACAACTTAATGACATTAGCTTCCAACATCAATTTCGTATCAAAAAAATTGATGGGAACACACTAATATGGGGCAAGAAGTATTCAACTACTACAAAATGGGCACCGTCATCAGGATTGAAATTTTTGAAGTTCATTCCAGATCATCCAATATTTGCATCAAAAATATTGTTATTACAATCAGTTGGTGAAGTTCAGAATGCACGTAGACAGAACAGGGCTATAAATTATTCTGATTGCCTGGAAGAAATTAAAAAATGTATTAGATATACATATGAGTACTTTGACATTGCTGATTCTGTTTGGTGGGAGTCGTTTTTCAATAATCAAAGTGATATCATTTCGACAACAATAAATGAAGATATACCTTTGAAAAATCCATTTATTTGGCCACATAATGTGTCGAATGAACATGAGGAAGTAAACATTGTTGAACAACAAAAATCTCAAGGTATTATTAATTCTTCACAGGCAGAGGAAACAGAGATGTATATTGGTTCCAGAAGATCTCGTGCACAACGTGAAGCCATGGAAGACCTTTATAGGGGTTCAGTACATGATATTAAGGAGGGTTGCATGATTGCAGTGCTAGCAGATGGAGATCCCAATGGCTATCCATTTTGGGTTGCTAAAGTTATAAAGGTCTTTACAGAAAATGAGGATGTTACAAGTGTTGAAGTACATTGGTATGCCACAAATACACACCCATTCAATGGTGTGTATAAGCCAGAGATGGTAGTTGACAAAAAAAATGGCGGAAAAAGAAAAAGAAAGGGTACAAATGTAAATCGCCGCCGCACAGACATATTAAAATTGGAGGATGTAGACATACTTGTTTATGACTTCAATTTAACAAAGAGAGGAACTCTTCGCTTCAAGACGATAGAGATTCTGAAAAGGTTGTTACCAGAAGGAACAATGTTGACATGGGAGTCACCTGAAACCAGTCGTAGATCTAGAAGAATTTTGAGACCTGAAATGTTGGGCATGCATGTGGACTCAGATGGGGCACTAGTTGATGAAAGAGAAGAATATGGAACATCTTCGTCAGCATCCAGTCACTCATCTGAAGATGTGAATTCTGATGGTGTGCCAGAAAACATGAGTGATTTTGAATAGTTGTTTAAGACAATTTATATAACTGATGTATGCATCGTATCTTCAAATAAAATTAATGTTTTCCATATGGTGTTAAATGAGAAGTTATGAGGCATTTTTATGTTGTTGGATTATATGTCTTAGTTATGATAAATTTTATTGTTTAAAATATCTACAATGCAATATTAAATTAGAGATATAAAATATGTTTTATTCAATATACAAATAATGACTTTTGAATGCATTTAGTGATGTAATTTGTTCATAATGTCATGGTTTTTTTTTATTTTATAGTTGAAAAAATTTCAATTTTTTTTGTATCTAGCATGTTATGGTTGAAAACATGTTAAATTTATACTTAGGAAAGAAAAATGATATTCTACCAAAAACATTAGTGTGTTTTTTCCCGCATAAACAACTTTGTTTGACACATAGAAATTTGGTTTTATTAGCATTTTTTTTAAATACTGAAAATTGACCCTAAAAAAAAAATCATTGTTCCAGTGTCATCAGTTTCATTTTGAAGCTATATTTTGCACGAAAATTTCATAGTAAATTTTGTAGTCACTGCCAATTTTAAAACATGTTCAAAATTGACGCCTAAAAAATAAAAACATCGTTCCAGTATACACACTTTTCGTTTTGAGCACTGTTTTTGATGTTTTTTTGGGGTTTTTTGGCTAGAGTTCCCGTTTTGAGTTTATAGTTCCCGTTTCATAGTTTACATTGTTTTCTTTCATCTCTTGAGTCATATGAGCTTCTTCCGTCTTTCTTTTGTTGTTGTTGTCCTTATTAATCTTAGGACAATTCCTTTTGTAGTGTCCATATTCTTGGCATCCAAAACATTGGATTTGGACATATCTCTATTGTTTGTTCTTCGTGGACCAAGTTTGCCAAATTTTCCCTTTTCTTGGCCATGGTTGCAAATGCTTGCTACTTTGATCCCATATCCTCTTTTGCTTTGAGTCTAGTTTCCTCTATATTGCATAGAGACCATAATTCACCTAGTGGGGTAGCTTCCTTCTTGGCATATATGCTTGATTTGAAGTTGCCCCAATCCTTAGGTAGAACATTGAGTACTACATTTGTTATTTCTCTATGAGACACGACTTCTCCTAGCTCTTGAAGTTGATCCTTCATCTCAAAGATCTTCATGAAATATGGAGATATTCCTTCCTTGTATATCTACATCTTGTACAAATCATTTCGAAGAGATATCACTTCTCGAGCTATGCTTACTGAGAATAGCTCTACCAGTTTATCATAGATTTCTTTGGAGGTCTTCAACTTGGTGACATAAGGAATGAGAGAGTTTTTTATGGATTCTATTAGAATCCTTTGGGCTCTTGTCTCATTCTTGTTGTATTTGGCTAAGGATTGAGTTTGTTCCTTAGCAGGGACAGTAATATTCCCTTTGATAAGTTCTAGGAGTTCATTCTCCTTGAGAAGAAAGTTAGTCCTCTTCTTCGATGCAAGGAAGTTAGTTGTCCCAACTAGTTTTTTAGTTTCCTTGAAAAAAAACATTGTTGAATGTTCAAAAGTGGACATATATATACTTACTTGAGATGTAATAGAATTGCTTTCTTCTTGAAGAATTGATAGCTTTCATTCTTAGATGCTCTTCAAGTTTCTTTCTCCAAATGGACTTGGTTGATGATTTTGATTGTAGTACTTTTCTCCTTGAAGTTGGTGTAGCTTGATGTAGGTCCCTTTTGGTTTGCTCTACTTGAAGGTGCCTTTATAAAAAGGCTTCTCCTCTTGCTTTTTTAGTACTCCTTGATTGATAGTAAATGGTAACCTTCCTTGTCTTTGATGTAATTGAGACTTCTTGGCTTGATGCTTCAACCTTGTAGTTGCTCTTGAGATATATTTCCTTGATGAGTCACCTTATGAGTGTTTTTGAGATGCCCTTTCCTTGATGTGTCGCCTTAGCTCTGAAACCATGTTGAAGAATCAAGGGCAATGATGTATAGTAGGATTATTCTTAGACTTGATAACAACTTGTAAAGTACTTTTTCAATTTTCCTTTATTAGCATGATCTTATCGTTCTTATAATTAGTGTGTGTTTACTTCATCAAATTGCTACCAAAAATAAAGAACAAGAACACAAAAGTTGGCCCGTTGTCAGGGCTAAAAGCTCTCTCTTTTAGAGAGGAAAACCCTTGAATATCTTCTTATAGATATTTAGATGTTGAATACTAAGACTCTTAACAAGGTAGATTCAAAGTTACCTCCATGATATTTGTCACTAACTTATGCATTGCTTGATTCATTGTCATCACTCTTCTCCTTCTCCTTATGCCTTTCACTATCTTGTCATTGTCTTTGATAATTTCTCTTCTCAACTTATCATAGTCCTTTTTTTATTACACTTGAGATAAGATATGTCCTTGCTTATTATTGTGTATACCAATGAGTAGTCCTATAAGTCATATAGTGTATGCATTACCGTGAGTGTCCTTTCGAAGGGTGTCCTGAGAATACTTTCTCGACTTATGTATCTTCATATTCTTATAGGCTTTTGGAAAGCCTTTCACATATAGATGAACTGAGACCCTGAAATATATCTATCAAGAATAGTTCTGAAAATTCTTCGATGCTCTGAGATAAATATTGAGGCTCTGAGATATACTTCGATGCTTCACTGATAATTTTGAGACATATGTCGAGGCAAGACTTCTAAGATATATATTCTGAGACTATATACACTGAGATTTCTGAGATATATATGCCGAGACTATATACACCAAGATTCCTGAGATATATATGCCGAGACTAGATACATATCGAGACTCTACTTTTGAGACATGTCCTAGCTCTTGTGGTATATGCTGAGACTCCGTCCTTCAAGCTATGAGCTTTTGAGATAAATTTCAAAGCTCTATCCTTCACTATGTATTTGAGATATATGTTGAGACCCTTGATTGTATACTCGATGACTAGCATATATGTTGAGACCCTTCATTGTATATTCGAAGAATTGTGATCCGAAGACTTCTATTTATTTATTCTTCGTTACCCATGTATATATACAAGTCATCGATAATGCTTCAAGCCGATAGGAGATTTTTTAAATTTGAGACGAGATTTCAAGGAGATATACGCAGTTTGTAGAGTGAGTTTCTGCATGAAGTTAGTGACACTTATCTTAGAGCGTTCTCTTTGATATTTGACCTTATGACTCTTATAATATTTATGATGAAACATATGAATCCTAAAGACATCAAGAAGAAGTCTTTTATCTATGGGAAACACATCTTGCTCATGAACCCCATGATGCAAGTAATAACAAAATTTCTTCATAAAATTATTGTTCAATGTCATAATGAAAACCAAACCTAGTTACCTTTCCTTCAACACTCCATCTTAACTAGGGAGGTTTTCATTAAATGGTACATGGCTATTCAACACTAAATGATCTCATAAAAGAGTCAGACTAGTAATCCATCTGTATAGCATTATTATAACCAACATTGTCACATAGCAATGCCTTGACTAACAACTCTATCTCTCAATAGATCAGAGCACAATGTTGGCAAGAAAAATGACTTATAGACACCTTAGTGATTGTCTCTCAAGGTACATACCCACCCAGGTGTTCACTGAGTATGACCTTCTAGGACTATTCTTGTCTTGGGTTGCTAGCCATCAAAGAATATTGGTCCTCCTTCCTACTCTTTTCTTGGATGCCCTACACATCCTCAAAGAGTATCGAATGCTAGATGATTATCCAATCCTCCCATTATTTCTTCCCAAGTGAAGATAAGAATGTTGTGTCTATCTTGTGTCTACATTTCCATTCATGGCCTTCATCTAGACTTATGACTGTTAGTCTTGGTCTAGTGCATGACCCATGAGATGGAAAAAACACAAATGTCACTCCTTTGTAATAAGGGGTGATCCAAAACTCCCTCTTGACTAAGGACTTGTTAGAGCTCCCTCTTAACGAGGGACTCTTTCATTCATCAACAAATTCTTCTTCATGGGTCCTTCAACTATTTGATCTCCTTTTCTTTAATGTCATGAAGTCTTTGTTCGAACTTCTTCTAGGTAGGGCACCATCCTTCAATCAATTTCCTTCCTCGTTTGTCATGTCATAAGAAAGTGGTGTTCTTTTCATACATCAAGTTTTCTTATCATCAGACTACTCCTTTGTTATCTTGTCCATGCTTTGGAATACTCTTCTCATGGATGCTTTGTTGTACTTGTTTGTTTAAATTATTTGACCTAGTATCCAGTCATGATTTCATCCTGATATTGCTTCAACATTACTTTTTATTTTGCTGGATGGCTTCTTCATCACGACATCTTTATAGAGTAGAATAAATTATGTGCATCTTTCATATCTCCAAGGCCTTCATAGGTGTGAAGGGTCCTTCCCTCTTTTGTCAGAGTTGTCCTACCTTCTTTTGGGAGATATCTGTTTAGTCAATTTAGTGTTATCTAAATTGCTAGTATTTATTGTCAACCCGGGGCTCGTAAGCTGATGAAGTGAAGGTGTACTATATGTACTTAAGTATCCTCTTAGAGTTTTTCTTATCGTTGGGGGGTGTTGTTGCGGTTTAATTATGTTCCTAGATGGAATGAGAATTTATACACAAGTGAGTGATGGTGTGTGTGTAGAGTGAATTCTAAATGAGTGGAAGTGTGTGTTGAGTGATTTCTAACTATTTGCTTGAAAGGAAATGCTTGGAATGAATTAATGAAATTGAAATGACTTGAAATAAACTTGAAAGCAAATGACCACTACCAATGGCACTAGACACCGTTCAAGTTGCTGCTAATAAAAGGAAAAAGAGAGTCACTTTTAAAACCCAAGAATGAAGATTATCTCTCCCTAACTCAATGCCTCAAAGCACATGTACTGTGTAAAGCACGGAAAGAAAGTAGCTTAAGTGGAATTATAAAAGTGAGAAAAATATGCTTGAAAGACTAATGATAATAATTTGCTATTCCTAATACTCTACTTCAGCCATATGTACTATGGGAAGCATGATTAGAAAGTAGTGAGGAAATAGTCTAGGAAACACTTTAAAATCAAAACTTTTACTTTAAAGACTAGTGGTAATGATTTACTCTTTCTAACTCAATACTTCAAAGCACATGTACTGTGTAAAGTAAGGAAAGAAAGTAGCTTAAGAACAGTCCAAAAAGCACCCAAACAAGCTGCAAGTTAGTGATATTTTGATCTTAAAAGATAGTAGTTTATGATGAAGATCATTCATGTATGTTAACAGCTCTTTGAGAAATAAGATTAAAAACTAACTATAAAGACAAAGGCAGCACTTGAATTGTCAACTTCAAATACCATTAGCTGTAAAGCAAACACAACACATATGAAAATAAATCCCGGGCTAAAAGAAACCTGCAAAGAAATAACACTGATCAGCTGAAAATAAAGGAAAACAAGTAAATAAAACTATACATGCTTAAGGAAACAAATGAGAAAATAATGAAATGCTGCACATGAAATACTTTACAAAGGCTGAGATGAGCAGGGGCCCTCTGTTCATTCAGCCACAAGAGAACTCAAAGATCTGGAAACTTCAAAACAGTGCTATATTGATTTCTCCATTTGCAAAAAGTTTACAAACAGAGTGCTGGAATAGCACTAGAAAACAGAGTTCACAAACGCTTCTAAATTCAACACGAGTGCCGAAAAATACAACTAATCAAAAGTTCTTTGAGCGTACGCAGACGCATCAATTTATAGGAGCTTCTAAGTTATCCTACGCGTACAACTATTTAACAGAAAAACAATAAAACAGTATGCGTATTAATGGTCCTTGGACACATCACGGTTGCGTGGACGAGTTTGGTGGTTCCTGTCATCATAGATAATAAATCCCTGTTGGATTGCGTCCCCTGCCGTCTTTAGAACCTGGACAAATCACCATTGGAGATGACGTGACCAAATAGCTTTCAAACACCGTTAAACCACTTTGAGTTGACCGTGGTTAAACCAGCTTTGACCATGGATGAAAGTGACGTGGAAGGTTGGAACAATAGGATAGGAACCTCGACCACACTGATACCTGAGTGCCCATGTGGCCCATCTAGCAAACCGACACGTGGATCATAGTATTTAACAAAAAGGCTGCAGGATCTTCAGATAGCTGCGGGATCATCAGATAGCTGCGGGATTCCTGCAAGTAAGTCAAAAACTAAACAAATAGTCATCCATTAGCAAAACTTGCTTGATCATGCTTATTGACACTGAATGTAATGATCTGAGAGGTTTTATGGTGGAAATGAGGCAAAAGTGAAGGAAAGATAAGGAAAAGTGGAGGAAAATGGTAGACAAATGGGTGTAAAATAGAGGTTCTACATACCCCCACTCCGAGGGTATTGCATGTCCTCATGCAATGAAAACACAATTCAGTCCATCTGCTGGGATGCCTCAGCTAGGACATCCAACCTCCTTCTCTTCCTTTGTGTAGAAACATTAACCTTTGGCCTCTTGAACATGCATCTGAATTTCAAATTAATTAAGGCTCTGTTCAGCCTTCTGCATCTCTTCTTGAGTCTGTTATGTTTCTTCTGCCACATGCTCATGTGAAGATAGGTATTATCTTGGATTGCCTTGGCAATATCAGCTTGCTGCTTCATTTCTTCATTTCTCTGTTTAATGTGACGGTTCAGCATTTCCAGTTCATAGATTTCTTGTCTAAGTAAATCTATTTGCTGTTCATGAGGTATGACATTACTTGGGCCAGCAGTGTTTTGCTCCAATGTCTCATAATAGTTGTACACCTCTTGTTGAACTGGGTCAACAATTGGTGACCTCCTTGGACTATATTCATGCTCAATTTCAGTTGTAAACTCCGGCTGAAACGGACTGTCTTCTCTTGGAGGAGTAGCTGCCTCACGTGATGATGGACTATCCTCAAGGTCTGCTTGTGTAGCACCCTTCTCAGGTGTGCTAAGATCAACGAAGAGTGTCCTCGTGGTTTTCCTTTTATTCTGCAATCTACTACTCCTTCTTACAGTGGTAGCACTATGTGTTTCTTTTTGTGCCTTTTCCTTTGGTTTTTGAGCTTTTACTTTCTCAGAGAGGGCAATTTTCTCATGGAGTTTAGTTATCCTCTGTGCTAAAGGCTGGTTATCTCTTTCTTCACCACTAGAATGCTCTGGGGTCTGGTCAGTTTCTCGGACTATGGATTTCCCCTTATCTTGTTTTTGTTTCTTTTTGTCCTCTCTTTTCTTTTTGGCAGCTTCCTTAGCAAGTTCAGCGAGGGTTTCCGAGATGACCTCTTGAGCACTGTCTTCAGTGGGTTCAATCTCAGGTTCAGGATGATGGACTTCTATTTCTTCTACAGTTTGTCCTTCGAAGACATCAGTCTCAGAGATACTTTCCCTTCTCTTCTTTCTGCTCTTTCTAGGTATAGAAGACTCTCCAGGCTCTGCAAAATGATTCCTTACAAGGAATTTTTCCCATGTGTCTCGTTTTTCTTTTAACTGTTCTTCTATCAATAACTTTACAAGACCATGGTGACAGAGGTAAGCTTCTACATTTCGTGGATTTCGTTGAGCCATGGAACACATTTTCCTAAGGCTTTGAAATAGGAAATAAGGAAGGTTTATATCATGCTCTCCTTGGAACTGCAGCATAATTTTACCATGATAGACATACAACACTCCAAATCTCCCTTCACAGGTGAAAAACTTTTGTACTAATAACAATAGAATTTTCCATTCTTCTTTAACATGGGAAATTGGAATGCCTTTGGTAAAAACACTTGTGTCCATACCTGGGTTTTTAAAAATCCGCTTCCATTGTTGATCCTGGACTGCCCGGTTTTTGAACCAACATTCACCGGTTTGTGGAAGAGAGGTAGCCCTTGCTATGCTTCCTTCGCTGACTGTAACTGTTAAATCTCCCACCTTTGCCTGGCTGTCCTTATCCATAAACGATCTTGCAAAGGCTTTGGTTACTTCCTTATGGTAGCCCTTAAACTTTCTGATACATTGTAACCAATTGGCTCTTTGTAGTGCCTCCTCAACCTGTGGATATGCCTCCAAGAATTTCGAACCTTCCGGTTCAGCCCTCAGAAGCTTTCCCATCGACTCTTCAGCTTTGTTTAAACACAAATTTGATGGTGACCTTACACAGTAACTCCGTAACTTCACACAGTAAATTCTCGGTCTCTGTTCAGACTCTGTGGAACAGAGGGTATACGGTGCATAAACAGTCTCAGACACCGGGAATTCACGGCTTGAATTTAGAGTTAAGCGGTGGAATTAGCGTGGACACGGTAAAAAACAGTGGCTAACAGTCGTAATACGACTGTATTACAGGTTTACGGCTATACGGCAGAGGGAAAACAGAGGATGGTTTATGGAGGTAATCGTAGTGAGTGAAAACGGAACAAGGGAGATAATGGCGAGGAATAGGGTGTTATGAACATAGAGGGTTTTGAAATGACGAACGGAACGGCTACATTCTCCAATTTCGGATGTGGAGTGACACATGGCTGCGGAACGAGAGCTGAGAGACGTAATGCGGTAGGTTACGTCATTAGGGTACAAGACCTTAATGACCGAAACAGCCACATGTAATTTCAAAAATCGTGGTTATTATGAGCTGGTAGACGTGGAGGATTCGGAGATTTGTAGTCGCATGGGAAAAAGACAATGGGTAATCATTACGTTTAGTGGCCAACAAAACATAACCCAGAAAGTTCGCATAATGAAACAACCATAGGTTTAGAGTTTTGAACATACCTCGGATCACATTCGATTTGGCTTCTGATGATTTACTAACCTTTTGTTAACTTTATTGCTAGCACATGATCTTTTCTCCTTGTCTTTGATGATTTTGAACTGTAAATATTTTCTTCAGACAAACTGTGTTTCTTGTGCAGATACAGAAGGCTGCAGGAAAGCTAATCGGCTGCAGGATTGTCAAATGGCTGCAGAAACTGTAATGAAGTCTTCTAGCTGCATAAAATACTTTAGTTGCCTAAAAAAAACTTTATTAATGAAGTGAAATGGAATGAATGAATGAATGAATGAGTGAAAAGCAGTGAGGTGAAGTGAAGATGGTAAGATGAAAGAAAATGGTGAGATGAAATAAATGAAATGGAAATGAAAGAGAGAGAATTTTTTTTGGAAAACATGAGGTGTCAGGTGATCCTGATTTTCACCTTATGTTTTCTGCATGAGACTGCCAATCAGAGATTGGTTTTCAGGTTCATACATTTATTCATTTTTTTTCTTTTTTTTTTTTTTTTTTTTTTTTTTTTTTTTTTTTTTTTTTTTTTTTTTTTTGGAATTGAAATTGAAACAGAGATTAGGCTGATGGAGGAGAAGAATTCTTCTCCACCAGCCTCATTTCAGAATCGCCTTGGAATAACTTAACAAACTCCTCTCTTGAGAGTGGCTTGTGGTAGACTTTTAACCGGTGGCCATTCACAATAAAGGGAGTTTGAAGTTCATCAATAGTCTTCACTCTAACTGCTCCATTGCTAAAGACTTCATCAATCTCATATGGCCCAAGCCAATGAGTTTGAAATTTTCCTTTGAAGTCTTTAAATTTTGAATCAAACAATAGTGCCCAATCACCCTTTTGAAACTTCTTTTCTTTGATATGTCGATCATGCCATTTGCTTCTTTGGTGCTGAACTAGATCGGTTCTTAGAATTGCATCTTGTCTCATTTCATCTAGTTCATTTAACTGGTCCATTCTGTGCTTCTGGGCTTCTGTTAAGCTCATCCCCAATTGAACTGCTATCTTGAAGGTCTTGATTTGGAACTCAATGGGGAACAGGACTTCCTTCCCATAAACAAGTTCATAGGGAGAATGTCCTGTAGTGTTCCTCCATGTAGTTCTATAGGCCCATAAGGCTTCAGGAAGCCTTTCTGCCCAATCTCTTCTATGAAGATGAACAGTCTTTGTGATGATGCTTTCAAGAACTTTATTTGTAGATTCTACTTGACCATTCGCTTGCGGATGGTATGGAGTAGATGTTCTATGCTTAATCTTATATTCCTCCATCAGCTTTTCCACCATCCTTGATGTAAACTGGCTTCCCTGATCTGTTACAATCTCTCTTGGGACACCAAAACGAGTGAAAATATCCTTGAAAAGAAATTGAACAACTGAATTTTCAGTAGCAGAAGTTAATGCTATAGCTTCTACCCACTTGGTAACATAATCAGTACAAACCAGTATATATCTATTTTGCTTGGATGGGGGATTAATTGGTCCAACAAAATCTAGAGCCCATTTCTCGAAAGGTTCGATGCATACCTGTGGCTATAGTGGCATTTCATTTGAAAGAGTTGGTCTCCCAGTTCTCTGACAACTGTCACACCTTTTAACATATTGCTTTGCATCCTTAAAGAGAGAAGGCCAATAATATCCTGATGAAAGGATTTTATAGGCAGTCCTCTTATCAGAAAAATGTCCGCCACAAGGTTCGTCATGACATGCTTTAAGGATGTCAGGCATCTCATCCTCTCGTACACATCTTCTGATCATCAAATCTGGCCCTGTTCTGAACAATTCATTAGAGATCCAAGAATAAAGTGAACTATCCTGAATGATTTTCCTTTTCTCATTAGGAAATAAATGTAAAGGTAATTTTCCAGTAACTAAATAATTAGCAATATCAGCATACCAAGGGGTTTTGGTAGTTACTGCAAACAAATACTCATCTGGAAATTTGTCCTCTACCGGAGAGTCCTCATTAGTGTTTTGGATTCTAGACAAGAAGTCAGCTACTGTGTTCTGCTTACCTGGTCGATCTAACACAGTTATGTTGAATTCTTGTAAAAGCAAAAGCCATCTTGTAACTCTACCATTAGTGACTGGTTTGTTCATGAGGTATCTAATGGCAGAGTGATTAGTGTGGACAAAGGTTTCATAGCCGGTTATATAGTGTCTAAACTTGTTTATAGCATGAACAACGGCTAGAAACTCCTTTTCAGTAACAGTATAATTTAACTCAGTAGGAGTCAAATTCTTACTCGTGTAATAAATGGCATAAGGGATCAAATCCTTTTGTCCCAAAACAGCTCCTAAAGCTGTATCTGAAGCATCAGTAGAAATGTGGAAAGGGAGTTTCCAATTTGGACCCCTTAAAATGGGTGCTTCAGATATTCTAGATTTTAAAGCTTCAAAGGCAGATTGACATTCAGGATCCCACTTAAATTCACAATCTTTGGTAAGTAATTTGAAAAGAGGGGATGCTATCTTCGTGAAGTTTTCAATAAATCTTCTGTAGTAACCAGTAAACCCAAGAAAACTTCTAACATCTCTTTGGCAATTTGGAACAGGTAACTTAGAGATGACTTCTACTTTAGATCTATCAACTTTGATTCCATCTCCTGAAATATGATGTCCTAAAACAATCCCTTCAGTAAACATCATAAAACACTTTTCATGACTTAAAGAAAGATTTGTTTCCTTACATCTTACCAGTACTTTTTCCAAATTTGCCAAAGCTTCTTCAAATGTATTACCATAGACTGTGAAATCGTCCATGTAAACCTCTACACAATCATGAATCAGATCTGAGAAAATTCCTAGTACAGCCCTTTGAAATGTGGCTGGTGCATTGCATAAACCAAAAGGGAGTACTCGATAGGCAAAAGTCCCCCAAGGACAAGTAAAGGTGGTTTTGTCTTGATCTTCAGGTGCTACCTGAATCTGATTGTAACCACTAAAACCATCCAAGAATGAGAAATACTTTTTACCTGCTAAAGTGTCTAATACCTGATCAATAAAAGGTAGAGGAAAATGATCCTTTAAGGTTGCCTTGTTCAATTCTCGATAGTCAATGCAAACTCTCCATTTACCATTCTTTTTGGGTACTATAACCAAGGGAGAAACCCATTGGCTATCTGAAATGGGGTAAATGAAGTTTACCTTGAGCAATTTCTGAAGTTCTTCTTTCACAATTTCCCTAAGATTTGGATTCATCCGTCTTTGTGGCTGCCTAATAGGTCTGCTGTTTTCTTCAATGTAAATATGATGAATACAAGTCTTAGGGTCGATTCCTTTCATGTCGGTATATTCCCATGCAAAGGCAGTGGAATGTTTTTGCAACAGTTTAGTTAATTCTTCTTGTTGTAGTCTTTCCAAGTTTTTGTTAATGTTTAATGTTTTTCCTGGAAAGATTTCAACTGAAGAACTACCAAACTCTTCCATTGAGAAGAGAGACATTTGTCTAGAGGAGAGATATTCAATATCTGCATCTAACTGGAATTGTGAAGAGTCATATTCTAAAGGTGCCTCAAAATTTTCTAATGTATTTAGAATTTGACTGTCCTCACTGATTTCAGAGATGGTTAGAACAGGTTGAAGAGTTTCCTCATCATTAATCCACTCATCTTCTCCTATTTCTGTTATTGCCTTTGCGGGAGGATACAAGTTGAATTTCTTGGTAGAATTACCATCTGATATATACATGTCTCCCGACCTACAACTTATGAAAGCATCAGCTGTGGCCAGCCAAGGTCTTCCTAAAATAAGAGGATGTCCTCCTAGATTGTTCTTGGGAGTTAAAATCATAAAATCAACTGGATACTCCCAAGAGTCTAGTGAGACTGGAATGTCTTCCAATACACCATCAGGTTTAATGATTGATCTGTCTGCAAGTTGCAGCAAAGTAGGTGTAAAGAGAAGATTAGGAAGTTTTAACTGATCCATGGTCTGTCTACTCATAATGTTGATAGCGGCTCCTAAGTCAATCAAAGTATTTGGGATTTCAACCCCATTAATATGAGTTTTAACAATAGGGCTACCGGGATCTACATATTTTTGCATGGTAATTTTACCCATCATAATGTCTGCAATTTTTCCAACTAGATGTATCCTTTTTGTGTCTCTGGTTCTTTTTATTGTTTTTTTCAAACTCATCTCCTTTATTGTCTTTGCTAGAATGGGAATCTCCTTAATGGCTGTTAACAAGGGGATCTTGATACAGACATTTTTTAATTCATCTAGAAAGCTATAGTCAGGCAACCAAATCTGCTTCTCCACTCCTTTATCAATTTGCAATCTTTCAGGAAAAGGAGGAATAGTTGAAGATGTAGGTTGCTCTACTAAGGGAATTGATTCTTTTTCTTTTTCTTTAATGCTTGGGTTTTGAAGGGATACTTCAGAACTTTTATTGGCTTTGAGAGATTCTTCCTCAGAAATGCTTGGTTGTTGAGTACTTGTAGAAGGTTGGTCTAAGATTCTACCTGATCTGAGTTGGACCTCATTAAGATGGACAACCATATAGGTAGGGAATGGTTGACCTTCCATAAGTGGTTGACCTTCCATCACATAAGCATTTTGAGGATTCCTATTATTGGGGTTTGGTTGAGGTTGAGAGGGAAGTTGATTTGGCCTCTGCTGAGATTGTAACAAGAGTTGAGAATTTTGATTTTGTGGAGGAGATTGTTGTTGAGGGAATGGTAATGACAATTGTTGACCTTGATTTGGAAGTTGGGGAGCTTGCTGATTCTGAAAGGATTGAGGATATTGATAGAATTGGGCAAATCTCCCATAAGGATTTTGCATTTGCATGTTTTGCAACCATGCTTGGAAAGGATTTTGTGGTTGTGACCAAGGTTGTTGCCAAGGATTCCAATTTGGTGGGGGCTGGAAATTCATAGAGTTGTTAGACCCTTGATTTTGCTGCCCCTGCCAAGGTTTCCTTGCAACAAAACAAAGAGATTCAAGCGTACTTGGATCTTCTTGAAAGACTGCTTTGAGGCCAGGGATTGAAGGACATTCCTTGGTCTCATGGGTTTCTGAGCAAATTACACAGGTTTCCACAACTTGTGCTTCCAAGGGACATTCCCTTAAAGCATGCTTCTTTCTACACTTCGGGCAAAAAATGGTCATAGCCTCGGCTTCTGCCTTTTGTTTATTCTGAATCTTAAGGGTATCAATTTGTTCACTAAGACTCCCTAAGATGTCAGTTTTAAATTCATCTAGCATATTACCGATTTCAGCCCTACTCACTGATCCTGTTGCAGATTTATTTGCCCTAAGGAGAGAAGGATCTCTAGGCCCTTTTTGAGTTTTTGATTTGCCTCTTGAGAGATGGGTACATAGTTCTGCTATCTCACTGAGAGGAAGTTGAGAAATATCCCCTTTCCCCATCATGTTTAAGATATCTATCCACTCATCCCTAATGGCTTTTAATAAGAGGGCTTTTAAGGTCTCTTCATCCAAGGTGCTCATTTTTGCTCTTTTTAGATTATATTGAAATCTCTCAAGTAAATCTTCTAAGCTCTCATCTTCTTTTTGCATCATTTTAAAAACTTCACCCTTATGATCAGTAGGCATACAATAGTCCAAATACCTATCCAAAAAGGTTTGTTTCATTTCATCCCAGGTCCTAATGGACTGAGTAACTAATCCCATGAACCATTTCAAAGCTTGATCTTTTAATGTTGATGGGAACAGTTTGAGTTTCTGAGTATCATCCAGATAGTCATAAGTTCGACACACAACTTCAAATTCAAACAAGAATGTTTCAGGGTCCTCAGTTCTTAATCCATGAAAATTTGGGAGGACGGATGGTGATATGTTTTTCATGGTGGCTCGGGAGTCCTCATCAACAATGGGAAACCCAAATGTGTTATCCCCATCTCTATTTCCTCCAATGGGACCTCTACCTCCTCCATTGTTATTGTTATTTCCTCCTCCTCCTCTACCTCTACCTCTACCGCCTCCTTCTTCCTCTGCCATGATGATTCTCCTAGGGATTTCAAAATCTTCTGGTTCTTCTACAAAGGGTGAATGAGAAGAGATTTCTCCTTCCTCTTCAGGTGAGTCTATTTCCTCAATTACAATTGGTTGTCTGGTAGGGGAAAGAGAAGAGTCTCTTCCTAGTTCAAACTCAATAGAAGGTATAGGAGAGTCAACTCTTGGTTCTTGAATTTCAGGACTAGGAGTTTCGGTTGGAGATAAGGGAGGTATCTCTTGTCTATCTCTTGAAGCAGATGGACTTGTAAAAATTGAACTTCGAGCTCTAGCTAAAAACCTTCCCCTAGAATCTCTAGCTCTATGCATGTCATTTTTATTTTATCCTCAAGTCAAGTTAAATAGTTCCTTTTCTGATCTTCCAGTTCACTCTAGGTGCAAGAAGAGAGCATACTTAAGAAACTATTAGATTAATAACTTTCTCCTTTCTGATCCTCCAGATCACTTCAAAGTGCAAGAGGAGAGCATACTTAGATAGGTTATTAACTTCTTTCCTTGAAGTTGTTGTTTTTTTTTTATATTTTTTTTTCTTCTAAGAATATGGCTACTTAATTTCACTTCCCCGGCAACGGCGCCAAAATGTTTAGTCAATTTAGTGTTATCTAAATTGCTAGTATTTATTGTCAACCCGGGGCTCGTAAGCTGATGAAGTGAAGGTGTACTATATGTACTTAAGTATCCTCTTAGAGTTTTTCTTATCGTTGGGGGTGTTGTTGCGGTTTAATTATGTTCCTAGATGGAATGAGAATTTATACACAAGTGAGTGATGGTGTGTGTGTAGAGTGAATTCTAAATGAGTGGAAGTGTGTGTTGAGTGATTTCTAACTATTTGCTTGAAAGGAAATGCTTGGAATGAATTAATGAAATTGAAATGACTTGAAATAAACTTGAAAGCAAATGACCACTACCAATGGCACTAGACACCGTTCAAGTTGCTGCTAATAAAAGGAAAAAGAGAGTCACTTTTAAAACCCAAGAATGAAGATTATCTCTCCCTAACTCAATGCCTCAAAGCACATGTACTGTGTAAAGCACGGAAAGAAAGTAGCTTAAGTGGAATTATAAAAGTGAGAAAAATATGCTTGAAAGACTAATGATAATAATTTGCTATTCCTAATACTCTACTTCAGCCATATGTACTATGGGAAGCATGATTAGAAAGTAGTGAGGAAATAGTCTAGGAAACACTTTAAAATCAAAACTTTTACTTTAAAGACTAGTGGTAATGATTTACTCTTTCTAACTCAATACTTCAAAGCACATGTACTGTGTAAAGTAAGGAAAGAAAGTAGCTTAAGAACAGTCCAAAAAGCACCCAAACAAGCTGCAAGTTAGTGATATTTTGATCTTAAAAGATAGTAGTTTATGATGAAGATCATTCATGTATGTTAACAGCTCTTTGAGAAATAAGATTAAAAACTAACTATAAAGACAAAGGCAGCACTTGAATTGTCAACTTCAAATACCATTAGCTGTAAAGCAAACACAACACATATGAAAATAAATCCCGGGCTAAAAGAAACCTGCAAAGAAATAACACTGATCAGCTGAAAATAAAGGAAAACAAGTAAATAAAACTATACATGCTTAAGGAAACAAATGAGAAAATAATGAAATGCTGCACATGAAATACTTTACAAAGGCTGAGATGAGCAGGGGCCCTCTGTTCATTCAGCCACAAGAGAACTCAAAGATCTGGAAACTTCAAAACAGTGCTATATTGATTTCTCCATTTGCAAAAAGTTTACAAACAGAGTGCTGGAATAGCACTAGAAAACAGAGTTCACAAACGCTTCTAAATTCAACACGAGTGCCGCAAAATACAACTAATCAAAAGTTCTTTGAGCGTACGCAGACGCATCAATTTATAGGAGCTTCTAAGTTATCCTACGCGTACAACTATTTAACAGAAAAACAATAAAACAGTATGCGTATTAATGGTCCTTGGACACATCACGGTTGCGTGGACGAGTTTGGTGGTTCCTGTCATCATAGATAATAAATCCCTGTTGGATTGCGTCCCCTGCCGTCTTTAGAACCTGGACAAATCACCATTGGAGATGACGTGACCAAATAGCTTTCAAACACCGTTAAACCACTTTGAGTTGACCGTGGTTAAACCAGCTTTGACCATGGATGAAAGTGACGTGGAAGGTTGGAACAATAGGATAGGAACCTCGACCACACTGATACCTGAGTGCCCATGTGGCCCATCTAGCAAACCGACACGTGGATCATAGTATTTAACAAAAAGGCTGCAGGATCTTCAGATAGCTGCGGGATCATCAGATAGCTGCGGGATTCCTGCAAGTAAGTCAAAAACTAAACAAATAGTCATCCATTAGCAAAACTTGCTTGATCATGCTTATTGACACTGAATGTAATGATCTGAGAGGTTTTATGGTGGAAATGAGGCAAAAGTGAAGGAAAGATAAGGAAAAGTGGAGGAAAATGGTAGACAAATGGGTGTAAAATAGAGGTTCTACAATATCTTCAGAGTATCTTGTCAGATAGTGATTCTCGGTGATCATGGTGTTCTTCATATGCTTGATCCCTTTCTTCATTCACTTCTTCTTAGATTAGATAGGTCAACCATATTATGCTTCTTGTGAGATAATTTCTTCATTGCTTGCTTCCAGGACTTAGTCAGTATTTCTGTTTGGTCCCTATAATACTAGTGATTACCCCATTAATATTGTAGTTGCATCCCTTATTAATATTTTTGTGCCCCTATTATCCCCATATTGTTATTACTGTGCCCCATAGAATCCCTCTATTGTTATTTTTGTGGCTTTATATTATTATTGTTAGGTCGGCTGGGTTATATTGTGACTCCTTAGACTCCTATATATAGAAAGGAGGTTTTGTCATTTGTATCATCCAAGAATTGTTCATTTATGTAATGTAAAGGAGGTTGCCCCCTCGAAGAGGCTGAATTCTAAGGCGTTGATCTATCTTTTCTATCTTTTCTTGAGCTGGTTTCATAACATTTGGTATCAGAGCTTTGGATTCTAGGGTTTCGCTGCTCCAAACAGGTCATCGTGGCATTTTCGCTATAACTTTTTTTTTTTTTTCTGCGATGTTTCAGAAGCTAAAAACAAAACCCATTTGAGAAGAAATCGTACTGAATCTCGGGTCCGAATTTCAGATTTTGTTCGCGATATATTTGCGGAGATATGGTCTGAGGAAGTTGGTCTTATTGCAGACTCCTGAAGTACATTCCAAATAGGTGAACTGGGGAAAATCGTCATAACTTTCTCTCTGAGCATCATATTGAAATTTCGTAAGAAGGTACAGAAAGAGGATGGACTGTAGTTTCTTGTATATCGTTTTCAGAGCCAAAGCTCAAAATAGGGACATGTGGCATGTCGTACAAGTTCGCTCTACTGAACTAGTCTATAATTAGGTCACTGTGGGCGATTTGACATAACTCTTCCTTGGAGAATCCAATTGGGATCAGACTGGTGGCATTAGAAAGAGGACACAGAGGGCTACTATAGGTGGAAATTTCAACATTGGATGATCCAAAATTACAGAGATACATCAGAGGCAATATCGAGCTCCTACAAAGTGAAAAAAGGTGTGTAGATTCTTTTAAATTTTTGCTTAAGATTGGTTTGAAAATTTATTTTGAAGGAATTCAAAGGGCATATTAGAGCATTATTATCAGTAACGGATGCCCCGAGGAAAGAAAATGCAAACATCTAGTAAGAAACTGGAAAGCCCTAGCATGAATCATGAAGAAGAGGAAGAAATGCTACATGATATATCAAAATTACAAGAACAAGTGCAACAAATGTTATGCTCACAAAAGCTAACAAAAGCTAAGCTAAATGGCGTGGAATCTAAGATAAAGGGTATGGAAGCTAAGATGGATGATTTGAAGATAGATTTGAAGAGAGACATGGCAGATTTGAAGACAGATTTGACAAATTTTCTACAAGAAATACTTACTAATGGTGAAAAGGTTGTAAAGGAAACTCATGATGCAAACAAAAGAAATGTTAATCATGATTTCATAGACTCTAATGTGGGATCAAAGACCCACCATATTCCAAAAATCGATATGAGGAAGTTTGATGGCAAGGATCCCACAACATGGATATTACAGATGGAGCAATTTTTCGATCTCAATAATGTGCAAAACACACAAAAGGTACGTATTTCAACTTTATATTTGGAACCAAATCAGTTTGTGTGGTATCAATGGCTTTGCTCTCGTAAACAAATTATCACTTGGGCAATTTTTAGGGAAGAATTGATAGCACATCATGAGGATACAAAAAGCAACACTTTTTTTAGCCAATTGATAAGTCTCAAACAAAAGGGTTCAATAATGGAGCACATTGAGGAGTTCCAAAAATTGAACATAAGGGTAAAAAATATTCTAGAGGAGCATAGGATTGATATGTTCATAGGGTCTTTAAAGGATAAAATCCAACATGATGTTCGCCTTTGGGAACCTGATTCATTAGAGAAGGCATTCAGGTTAGCAAGAAAAATGGAAAGCAAAATTATGGCAACCAAGAAGCATACCACTCACAACTATAAAGATGGAAGTGTTGTTGCTCCTAGTCTTCCACAACCTATAAGGTTGACACCACAACAATTGGAAGAAAAAAGAGCAAAAGGGCTTTGTTATAGTTGTGATAGCAAATACACTAAAGGTCATAAGTGTGCTGAGAACAAATTATTCTACATAGATTGCGAAGAGGAAGAAGAAAAGGAGAAAGAAAGGTCAAAAGAAGAGGATATACTCCAGGAACAAAGCCTAGATAAAGAAGAAATGAATCCAAACATATCTTGTAATGCATTGGCTGGAATTACCACTCCTCAAACCATCAAGATAGAAGGACAAATCAAGAAGAAAAAGGTAATAGTGTTGATTGATTCAGGAAGTACCCACAATTTTATTGATTGTAAGGTAGCAAAAGACTTGAATTGCTTCTTATATCCAGCACCAGAGTGTCAAGTGATGGTTGCAAATGGAGGAACAATAAATTGCTCTGGAAAGTGCCATAATATCAAGCTATTGATGGGAGAATATGTATTGACTAGCCCAATGCTTTCCATTCCAATGGGAGGTGCTGATGTTGTACTAGGAGTCCAATGGCTACAATCCTTGGGTACGATAGCTTTTAATTTTCAAGAACTTTTCATGAAATTTTTTGTGGAAGGAAAGGAAGTTGAATTAAAGGGTATTGCAGGAAAACTAGGAAAGATAATCAGCTCTAACGGTATGACAAAGCTTCTAAAAGGAACAAAGGGGTGTAATTGCACAATTATGTTCGCTAGATGTTTCCACATTGGAATCATCTATTTCTCCATATCTCCATAAAGTCTTGAACAATCATTCCAAGGTATTTGAGACTCCCAAAGGTCTCCCACCTATTCGTGATCATGATCATGCTATTCATCTAATTCCAGGAAGTGTTCCTCCAAACATCAGGTCGTATAGATTTTCCAATGCCCAAAAGAGTGAAATTGAACGTATGGTTGCAGAAATGCTAAAGGCTGGTATAATTCAACCAAGTCAAATTTCTTTTTTTGCTCCATTAGTATTAGTGCACAAGAAGGATGGATCATGGCGCATGTGTCCGGATTATAGGGAGCTCAACAAGCTCACTATTAAAGATAAGTTTCCCATTCCTGTCATTGATGAATTACTGGATGAATTGCATGGATCAATTTACTTCACCAAGTTGGATCTTCGTTCAGGATATCATCAAATCAGAATGAAGACTGAAGACATTCCGAAAACAACATTTAGAACTCATGAGGGTCATTATGAATTTTTGGTCATGCCTTTTGGCCTTACCAATGCACCTTCAACATTTCAAGGTTTGGAAAATTCCATTTTCAAACCATTCCTTAGAAAATTTGTGTTAGTACTTTTTGATGATATACTAATCTACAACAAGTCTTGGAAGGATCACGTTGAACATGTTGACAGGGTGCTACAACTATTGGAGGAGAAACAATTATATGCAAAAAGATCCAAATGTTTCTTTGGAGTACAAGAGGTGGAATATCTGGGTCATATTGTATCTCATGAAGGAGTTAAGGTAGACCATAGCAAAATTAAAGTCATTAAGGAATGGAAAATCCCCACATCCATAAAGCATCTGCGAGGATTTCTTGGGGTATTATCGTAAGTTTGTTAAGAATTACGGGAGAATAGCAGCACCTCTAACAACATTATTGAAGAAAGATGCATTTTCATGGACTCCAGAAGCAACAAAAGCCTTCGAACATCTTAAAGAGGCAATGTGCCAAGCACCGGTCTTAGCTACACCAGACTTCACAAAAACCTTTATTGTGGAATGTGATGCTTCAGGAAATGGAATTGGTGCTGTTTTAATGCAAGATGAAAAACCCATTGCTTTTGAAATTCGTCCAATCAAGGGAAAGTTTTTACACAAAGCTATTTATGAGAAGGAAAAGTTGGCAATACTCCATGCACTTAAGAAATGGAAACCCTACCTAATGGGAAGAAACTTCAAGGTAAAAACAGATCATGATAGCCTTAAATAATTTTTAGAACAAATATTATCCTCTGAAGAGCAACAAAAGTGGGTCACAAAGATGTTGGGTTATGACTTTGAAATCATCTACAAAAAAGGGAAGCAAAATGTGGTGGCAGATGCACTCTCAAGAAAGGATGAGGATGTGGAAGCATTGTTGTGCACCATTTCTATTATCCAACCAGATTGGATAAACAAAGCAAGGGAGGAATGGAAGAATGACGAAGAAGTGTGGGCACTTATTCGAAAGTTACAACAAGATTCCAGTATGTCTGTTACATTTAGCTGGAAAAATGATTCTTTATGGTACAAAGATCACTTATACCTCTGTAAGAATTCCCAACTAAAACAAAAGATTCTTATGGAATTGCACACTTCTCCCTTAGGAGGGGACTCAGGATTTTTAAAAACTTACCACAGGGTTAAGAAGGAATTTTTTTGGGATGGCCTTAAATCGGATATTCAAAAGTTTGTGGCGGAATGTTTGGTTTGCCAACAAAATAAAGTTGAAACAATTAAGACCCCGGGTCTATTACAACCTTTATCCATTCCAAGCCAACGTTGGGAGGAGGTTTCGATGGATTTTATCACAGGTTTACCCAAGTCTGAGGGAAAGAGTGTCATCATGGTGGTAGTTGACAGACTTACCAAGTATGCACACTTTTGTGCATTATCACATCCATTTAAAGCCAGTAATGTATGTACTGCATTTATGGAAACAATTCAAAATCTACATGGAAACCCAAAGATTATTGTAAGTGACAGAGATCCCATTTTCACTGGAAATTTTTGGACATAATTATTTTCTTGTCTTGGTACTTAGTTAGCTCATAGCTCATCTTATCATCCTTAATCTGATGGGCAAACTGAGATAGTAAACAAATGTTTGGAAGGATATCTTCGTTGCTTTGTATCTGATAAACAGACACAATGGGTCAAATGGTTGCCTCTAGCTGAATGGTGCTATAACACTTCCTTCCATACAGCAACAAAAATGACCCCATTTATGGCACTTTATGGATATCAGCCACCATCCATCACATCATATTTAAGATAAAATTCTAAGGTTCAAGCAGTGGAACATCACATTGAACATCAACAACAAGTCCTCCAACTCTTAAAGGATAACCTCGTGTTGGCACAGAATAGAATGAAACAACAGGCAGATCAACATCGCAGCGAAAGAAGTTTTGATGTAGGTGATTGGGTATTCCTACGGCTACAACCATATAAGCAAATTTCCCTCAAGCAAGCTAAGAAGGATAATAAATTATCACCAAAGTATTATGGTCCGTACAAGGTGTTGCAAAAGATTGGTACTATGGCATACAAATTGGAGCTTCCTGCAGCTTCTCGATTGCACCCAGTTTTCCATGTTTCATGTTTAAAGAAGGTTATAGGTGACAAGCTCCCAGTTCAAACAATATTGCCAGAACTTAATGAGGAAGGAAAAATTATATTGGAACCGGAAGCAGTCACAGAAACAAGAACTCGACAACTATGAAATCGATCAATTTCAAAGTATATTATCAAGTGGAAGAACTTATCTGCTGAAGATTCCACATGTGAGGATGAGAATTTTATAGAAAAGCATCCAGAACTACTCAAGCATTGAGGACAACACTTTTTTGAAGGAGAGGGGAATGTTGGGTCCCTATAATACTAGTGATTACCCCATTAATATTGTAGTTGCATCCCTTATTAATATTGTTGTGCCCCTGTTATCCCCATATTGTTATTACTGTGCCCATAGAATCCCTCTATTGTTATTTTTGTGGCTTTATATTATTATTGTTAGGTCGGCTGGGTTATATTGTGACTCCTTAGACTCCTATATATAGAAAGGAGGTTTTTTCATTTGTATCATCCAAGAATTGTTCATTTATGTAATGTAAAGGAGGTTGCCCCTCAAAGAGGTTGAATTCTAAGGCATTGATCTATCTTTTCTATATTTTCTTGAGCTGGTTTCATAACAATTTCTTATTGCTTCGTAGTCAACAATCTTATACTCCTTATGTGAGCATATTCTTTTGTTGACCTTCATTACATTGTAGTACATGCCTTCGAGCATGTTCTTGGTGAAAGAGATTCTTTCATACTTGATCATGTTATAGAATTATTCCCATGACTCAATAATATACAAATGATAACATGCCTAAACTTTAATGCATACATATATCATCTTGATTCTCCTTTGATCATCTTAGCTTCTTGGTGTGGCCCTTCTTGCTTCACCTTAGCTTGTATGCATATCATCCTTTTCTTGAATCCCATGAATGGGATTCCCAATGAGACACCTGCTTTGGTTTATGAACCTTTTTTTGAAGATTCCATCATAGGATCTTAAATACCCTTTCCTTGAAAATGTTTATTTTCTTTTGATGATGGAGGTCTTCTAAGATTATTTTTCATGATCAATTTTCTTTCATAGTGGATGAGGTCCTATTTTAGGTATGCTCCTTCAATATGAATATCTTGAGCTATATCTACCATGCTTCTATATTCTAGAAGATGTTTCTACCCAAGCATTTTTGTTCTCATTATAAATGATACATCTTCATGATTATCTAGAACTATATGTACTTCATGCTTCTAGATTATAGAAGATGTTTCTAGCCATGCAATTTTATTTTATTCCTACATGCTCCTATCCTACTCAAAACTTTGAAAGAAGACTTGAAGTAAAGAGTTTGATCTAGTCATAGTAGGGAATCGAAGGATCTTCCTTCTTTTGCTTCTTTTCTTCTTCTTTCATCTCTTGAGTCATGTGAGTTTCTTCCCTCTTTATTTTGTTGTTGTTGTCCATCTTAAGCTTAGGACAATTCCTTTTGTAGTGTCCATATTCTTGGCATCTGAAATGTTGGATTTTGGACATATCTCTATTGTTTGTTCTTCGTGGACCAATTTTGCCAAATTTTCCCTTTTCTTGGCCATGGTTGCAAATTCTTATTCCTTTGATCCCACATCCTCTTTTTCTTTGAGTCTAGTTTCCTCTATATTGCATAGAGACCATAATTCACTTAGCGGGTATCTTCCTTCTTGGCGTATATGCTTGATGTGAAGTTGCCCAATCCTCAGGTAGAGCATTGAGTACTATGTTTGTAATTTCTCTGTCAGACATTGACTTCTCCCAGATCTTGAAGTTGATCCCTCATCTCAGATATCTTCATGAAATATGGAGCTATTACTTCCTTTGATATCTTCATCTTGTACAAGTCATTTCGAAGAGATATCACTTCTCTAGCTGTGCTTATCGAGAATAGTTGTACTAGTTTATCATAGATTTCTTTGGAGGTCTCCAACTTGGAGACATTAGGAATGCAAGAGTTTTTGATGGATTATATTAGAATCCTTTAGGATCTTCTTTAATCCTTATTGCATTTGGCAAAGGATTGAGTTTGTGCCTTAGCAGGGATAGTAATATTCCCTTTGATAAGTTCTAGGAGTTCATTCTCCTTGAGAAATAAGTTAGTCCTCTTCTTCCATGCAAGGAAGTTAGTTGTCCCAACTAGTTTGTTACTTTCCTTGCAAAAAGACATTGTTGAATGTTCAAAATTGGACATATATATACTTACTTGAGATGTAATAGACTTTCTTTTTTCTTGAAGATTTGATAGCATTCCTTCTTAGATGCTCTTCAAGTTGCTTTCTCCCAATGGACTTGCTTGATGATAAGGTTTTGCTTGATGATTTTTATTGTAGTAATTTTCTCCTTGAAGGTGGTTTTTGAAGCCTCGAAATTTGTTGCAACAACATTGGGGGATGACCACCCGGTCTGGGCCTTAAAGCAACTCCTTTTCCATTTGGAATGGTGGCTCCGACTGGTTCAACTAGGTCCAGATACCTTCTCTCAATCTCCAAAATGGCTTACAATATGACTTTCATCCACCAATGGAGAAGAGACATCAGATCAACCCTCTTGCTGATCAGGCAAGAAAGTGATCCTTAAGTTGATCTAGGGCTTAGCAAAGTCACAACTAAAATTTGTCTCTTTGGGAAGAGGACTTATAAGAATTTAAAATTAAATTTAAATGCAAACATATTCTATAATGCAAGCAAAAGGAACTAAATCCTAATCCTGTCTCAATTAAGCAGATATAGATCTAGCCCAACTGAAAGAAAGATATTTAAATGATTGGGATTTAAATATGTATGGCTTATAATGGATATCAAGCTAACGAACTAGTTTAATTAACTGACATTATGTATACCAAAACATATTTTATTCAAAGACCTCTTAACTGAAATAATAAACCAACAACATTTAGAAAGAAGTTCACAAAATGATATTGATTGTTTAATTAGTAATCGAATAATTAAACAATAATATGAGGAAGTAGTTCACATCATATCACTATTTTTTAAACTAGTATTAAAAGATAGATTTATGAGTAAATAGTTACTCAGAAATCAAAATTCAACCCATAAGAGCAGAGATAAATAATATATGATTGAGACAAATTACTCCTATCGACAATAGTGCACAAATATGAATAAAATGACACATTCCTGCCATCATAAAATGAAACTAGTATTTAAAACAATAGTATTAGAAATACCAATTTATTGAATCCATTTCTCTAGCTCTGGTCTCCAACTGTGTTTTACATTGCTTGAACTTCTGCTTTTAAAATAAGAGCTGCAATAGTGCAAACTCTACCCATCATACATAATTCAGGATGTAAAAGAAAAATCCTCAATAATCCGGAGATCTAAGATTTTTTCTCCTCCCACCTACAACTCTAAATTCCTATACAAAAGTTCTTTTAGAATTCCAAAATTGCAAATGAGAGAAGCCCCTATTACATTCTATAATCTACTATTTATAATAGTTTCAAAAGAATCCTTAACAAGAAAGTTTGTTGAAGGAGAAATCTGTTCAATCAATTTTCGTTGGCCCAAAATTCCATTGTTATATTGTTGGAGCCTTCTCATTGATTGAGATTTTTTTATCTTTATCTCGTCAACTGTTTTCTTGCAAAACAAATCAAAACAAAATTAAAATATAAAAATAAAATCAAAATGATAAATCTGGAATTAAAAAAAATCCAACAAATTCAATTAAATAAATAATTGAAAATGAAATCTGAGCTTTCTATTGATGCCTGTGATGATTTAATTGGCCAAGGATATTATTGACAAATGAGTCTGTACTCAGAAGAAGTCGTGGGAAAATAAGAATGCAGAAAATAAACTCAGAAAATTGATTTTGTTTAAAAAATTCGGAGCTTGATCTTCTACTAGATTTTAGACCCAATAAATGTTCAAATCTAGAAATGAAACCACTTCAGACATATTCTCACAATTTTATCTTTCCAATGAGCTACCCTGAGCCTCATTTGGCCAAGTAAAACTCTATTTATGAGCATTTGAAGTTGGTATATTAAAATTGCCAGAATTCTGGAAATTCTATTGCCTGGGCTAAAAATCAGAAATTTTTAATTAATTTCTAATCCTAAATTAAATAATAGTTATTTATCTAATTAATGCTAATTAATTTTAATAATGATATTATTTTAAATTATTTACAGATTTAATTAAAAAAAAGAATTAAATAAAATTTAATAACTAATTAAATTATTATTATATTATAATTTAATTTATATTAAAATTATAATATAGTAATATAAATATAATATTTTAACAAACCATTAGAATCAATCTTATTCAAACTAACATCCACATTCAAACTAACATTCACGTAGCCATGGATGAGGAGAGTGAGTGGAGGAGTTAATGAAGAGAGGATGGAGTGATAAGGAAGGTGAGTGGAATAGTGAGGTGGAGGGTGAGTGAGGTCACGATGATGTGAGGGTGAGTGAGGTGGAGGAGTCGGGAGGGATAACGAGTGAAAACTTTATGTTAAAACTTTTTAACCCCTCACATAGTTCCAAAATCACAAAATTGGAGTTTAGATCTTTTTAAAAATGAGAAGCTTAATACTTTGGTTTTTTGCGATATGCGATATATCACAATCGCACTATCGCATAGAAAAATTTATTTCGGCGATTTTTAAAATTTCGGGATTTCGAAAAGGAAGGGAGGTGAAGTGGGGCCCACACTAATTAACCATCCGACAAATCGGACTATAGCCACTTTGCAATTTTGGGTTTTGGGTTTGGCAATTTATTTTAAAATAACAAATTTGAGTAAATTACCAAGATCCTAAAACATGTTTTCATTTATTGTACAACTTAGCTGGGTCATTTTGTAGGACCGTTAGTGAAAAATGAAAGAATTAGTAAAAATTAACTAAGAGTTAATATTTACAATAAATGACTATTTTAATTGCAAAAATTAAATATCATACATTTATTTACATTTTTAGTCCAAGCGAGAAAACGATCAAACTTCAAAGGAGTGTCATTTATAAACCATTTGACCAAATAGGTTGAAACAAGTATTGAAGGAAATCTAGTGAAAGGTCGGCTTCAATGAAACAATTAAAATAGAAATCCGATGAAAATTAAAAAATGAAAAAATTGTAAGACAATTAACTTAAATGAAAATAATAAAGATGTTTAGCCAAAAATTAATGGAAATGGTCCCCATTACTTCAAGTTATGGGGGGGTGTTGGTTTTCCCTACAAAAATGGCGACACACTGGGAAGAACCAGTTATCTCTGGTTAAAGATAATGAACTTTGATTTATCCAAAGGTTAAAATAATGGATTTTATGAAATCCTCTAACAGTAAAATATTTCCATTGGTCCCACATAAAATAGATTAAGCAATGTGAGTGTATAAAGATAAGTACTCAAATAATACTAGAGTAAAAGTCATGAATCTAAATTTGGGAAAATTTGTTTTAAAAATACCTCAAATATTAATAGAGGAAGGTAAAGATAAGAGTTTTTGATAAAGCATATATCCATTTTATGATTGTCTCTGATATCGCTTCGCTGCCAGCGAGCTTCAAAAATACCTCGACGAAGTTGTCTTTTATTCCATACAAGCCTAGTCCCACTTCCAGCGAGCGTTCATAGCTCCGACATGTTTACTTGTATTTCCCATGCTTCCTCTTTAATCACCCTTTTGATAAACATATTTTCAAGCTTGTTTATGGTGTATTTGAGTGAAAGAGGTGGGATGGTAATAGATATTTATGTTTAATGAATATAATACTTTCATAATGTTTGCTCCAAATTCTTTCCCTGCAGCTATCAATCAGAGGCTTTTATGTGGAGGGGTGGAAGGGATTCATTGTGTTAAACTCAAATCAGTTCTTTCCTTCAAAAAATAAACTCAATCACTTAGAAAGGATGTGTGTTCCTCCATGAAAAATATTTAAAGAAAGAGGAATTATGGTTACATAAGGACATGCCTTTAATGATAAATGAAATTCACTAATATAGGCAGAGTTAATATTTCCTCTTGTATGTCAACTGTTGTTGAACAAGAAAGGTCATTTCACATATATCATGGCTGAGTCACCGAAATCAAAACAAAACTGAAAAGAAAAGAAAAAAAATTCCTAAGTTAAAATAAGAAAAGAAATCAACAATAAAAAATAAAATTGAAAAAGGTGAAAGTTGAAAGAAAAATCCAAATTTTTAAAAGATAAACTCCAACAAGATAGTTTATACCAATGTCTCAACGAGACAAAGTAAAAGAAAATAATAATGTGAATGTTCCTTCTTTTGTTGAGATTTAAATAAATTTTATCTTGCAGAGTTATAAGCGTTTTGGCTTTCGATAACAGTGATGATAAAATTTAGTGATAACAAAAAAATTTCTGTCTGGTGTCAATTGTTTGTTTCAAAGCATCATATTAACCATTTTCTAACAAAATAAATGCTTAAAGAAACAAACTAAAGGTTCAAAAACTCTCTAGTGTAGCTAATTCGATGAGGATCATTACTGGACAAAGGAGAGTGAATTCCAAATCTGATTTGGTGGAAGCGTGAGAAGTTTTATGAAGAGCTGCAAAACAAAGTTTTATATCAGCAAAAAATAAAAACAAAATTGAAACCAAAAGTAAATAAATGAAAGTGGGCACATGGAACTTACCATTTGGAGAATTGTGTTCAATCTTACGTGAGAGGTATCATTTTCTCCAACAAAAAATAACTTCTTCTTTTAATTAGAATTAAAAGGATGAAGAAGTTGAATTGACTGAAATCTTATTGACCCACAATCATCACTTATTAAATCTAAACTAAAACAAGCAACAAACTAGAAGAAAACAATGTTTCATGTTCCAGGAATCTGAAGTGAATTGAATTTATCAGAGATGAGAATGTAAATATGCTCTTTAATAAATAATAGTGATAAATGCTCTCTTTCATTCCTTTATTTTGAGTATGTATTAGCCCCATTATATTGAAGTTGATTTGAAATCCCAAATAATATATTAATTATATATATGAAGATGATTTGAATCTTTAAATGATAAGTATGGAGTCAATATCAAAATTCGAAATAAAAGAGAATTCCAAATGAATTAATCATGATCTATTACTTTTACTTGTTTCAAATTTGCCATGAATTGCTACATTACTATAGTGGATGCTCAAAAGTGCCTTTATAGTAAATGAAGATGCTCTCTAAAATATGGTCGATATAATAAAATGTGCATCCAATAATAAATCAAAAGCAAAAATTTGAATGAACCACAGGTGATGAAATATTCATTAGCCAAGCAAATTGCTGAGAAGAGTAAAATAGGTCCATGTGCATATATCATGAAAAATATATATCCCTTTAGTCAAAAAGTCATCCCTATGATTGAATTCTTGGATTTCACAAAGTTATGATTGAAACACATCCAAGTTTTAAGTCATCATGATAACATGAAAGTAGCATACATATTCAAAGATAATGGAACAAGACTTCATGTCATCATAGTGAATTTTTCCTTTGATAGATGTAATGGATATGATAGTGGTAAAAGGAAATGTGAGGCTCAAAGAAGTAAATCTTGGAATTTGTTTTTAAATGCTTCTGATATAATACAAATCCAAGAGTCTACAAATTTGAAATCCTGAGAAAAGTCTAGAAAAATGTTAAGTAGCGGATTAGGATTTCAAATTTCATCAGTTAGAGGCTCTGAGTCCCTTTGGAAGAAATGAATATGACTAAAGGGAAACAATTTGGTAATTGTGATGCAATGGTTCAACTTTATCTTTGCAATTTGAATATTTGGAACACACATATATAAACTCATAGATAAGATCATTTGTTGTAAGCGTTTTGTGCAAAAATTTCCTCCATTTGTAGCAAATCTGAGTTTTATAATGAGCGTAAGCATTTGATTCCAGTTGTACCGATGAGAGACAGAATATGATCATTTACCCATAACCTAAATTTCTGAGTTTCTGCACATATGAGTGTTATCAGAGAAAAGTATCAGTGAAATATTATAGCTGTATTTTTTGAAACATGCGATATTATGAACTTCCGATAGGCCTTGATTAAAGATACGAGCAAAAATGTATATCGTAGGTCTTTTATCAGAGTTTCAATATTGGGTGTACAAAAGGAGAACAACTGATTGAATTTTGCAATATGAAAATTGCGATATGGCAAGCGGGAAGTTATATCGGGGATCTTGTATCGTAGGTTACCTATCGGGAATTCTTATGATCAAATGCTATGAGATGGATGATGCGGTATGGAGGATGCGATATCGTGAAAAGTTTTATTGGAGATCGGAGGTGATGGGGCTATCACAAGATCAGAGATATTTGGTGCAATCTTATTTGAAAACCTCCTATATTCGATTTTATGAGCGGAAGCGATATTTTTTAAAACTAAATTTAAAGGTGGTATCGAGTCCAGAACATCAAAACTTTTAAAACATGCAATTCTACAAAAATTGCGATTTATACATGAATGCGATATCTTTCAAAACTAGAATTAAATGTGGTATCGGGTCTGGAATTGGGTGGATATCGCAATACTTCAATTAATGCTTTATATGAAATGTCTTGACATTAAGATGCTCTGATAATGATATACAACAATACGATGAGATTGGGATGTTTTAAAGTATCCAAAATAGAAGTGCCCAACTCAAATTTTCCTTTCTATAAAAACTCCATTCAATAATTTGATTAACCATCAGATTATTCGATCAGAGGAAGATGTTATCGCGACTTTCTCATGAGGAGAGTTGCAATATTATAATGATCCAACATGAATTTCCCGATAATTTATTTAAAAGTCTAAATGGAATTTTAATGAAATATATAAGGAAAATTAATGAATCCTCAAATTCTGACAAAACAACTAATACTTCCCTGAGCATGTTGCAGATTTAAAATAGTTGCCTGCTTGTTTCAAGTCTCCAAAATCAAAGCAATGAAGACCTGCAAAAATAAACAGAACATAAATAGGCAATAAATCATGAAAAAGAAAATCAAACAATAAATGAAAATGAACCTTTAAAATGAACCCCTGGAAGAAAATTGACTGTGAAATTTACCTCATGAATCTTCAATTTCTCCCATGTTCAGTATCATCTACTTATTTGGTCTTAAAAATGCTAATTAATGAGTTTTCATTAAATTCCATCCACCTCCAATTAACATCAGAATACAAGAGTGGTAAAAACGAGCTCCTTTTCAGAAATACTTACAAATCCAAAATTGTTAAGCTGTAGCAAATTCTTGGAATTTCTTCATGTATGATCATCGTGATTGATTTTTTTTCAAAATAAGACAATAAAGTTCTTTTAACAAATGTGTATGATCTAAGAGCTTCTAAAATATTCTAAGCTGCTCTTCCGAAAATGAAAGGGAATGCCCATAAGAAGTCAGATTTATTACTTGCTTTATTGAAATTTGAAATAATGAAATAGGTACTAACAAAAAGGAAATCTAATCTAAATCAATCTATTCCTACTTCTAACCTAATTAAGGAAACATCACTAGGTATAGTCATACTTCCAATCTAACCACTCTCTCATTTTAATTCTTGCATGTATGTACAAATCAATCATTAGTAACAAAAATACAAATAAAATTGAATTAAGGAAAATAAATTTGAAAGCAAAATGTACAATTATTGCTAATATATTATTACAATTACCTTATCTTGAAATGTCCTTTCCAGTTGAATTTCAATTGGATCATAGAAAACAGGATGGATTTCCACTATTGATTGGGAGATCTTCAAAAGAGAAGATGACAGATTAGACCGTGAGAATGAGATTTTAGATACAATGGCCTGCATAAATTTGTTAGTGTTATGTACAAGTGTTAAACTATTAACAATCTTCTGCGAAGGAAACTTTCCAAATATTTTTCAAAGGGGTCTATGAAAAATGGATGAAAATTTGTTAGATACAACAAAAGATTATTAATTGAAATAAATTGTTGGTCATGTTGTGAAAATACACTCTCTTGTTGACACTACTTTTGAGAAGGTAGAAGTAATCGATAAGAAATGAACATCAGTTGAAATCGCTCTTGATGTTCACGATTAGAATCTGAAACTTCATTTTTCCATTCAAACAACACATCAATTGAGCATTCAATACTGAGCTGCTCAATATGCTAGCACAAATTATCTAAAAAACGAAAATTAAAAACAAAAAGCAAATATAAATTTAAACAAATTAAGTGAAGGAAAAATAATAAAATCAAATCATAGTTTACGCTAGTGTTACACTTATTATAACAACACAATTGGGATTGATTTAAAACAATTTCATTTTCACAATACTTGGTCAAAATAATAGAATTCAAATGATTTCTAATACCAACTTGTGAATTAGAAAGAGAATCTTGACTATGAATATGAAGGAGATCTTGATCGTTATATAAATCAAAGATTGAAATGTTTTCTTGAATGCTGAAATCACGAGTATGATTAATTATTTGAAAATGAGAACCATTTGAAACAATTTCTGAATTAGAGTGTTCTTCATTTTTCACATTTGATTAGACTTTGATCACGAGGATTGAATAGTGAAGTAGACAAATCAATGTCCTCAATGTCAAAGTAACTATCATAAATGACCTCACGGAATTCATTAGAATTCCCTTCGATCTTATCCAAACACATGTTCATTAATGCCAGAAGAATGATCAATAATTAATTCTCTATCTTCATAAAAACTAATTGGAAATTCGTTAAGATCAACCTCTTTGTTTTCTGAAATATCATTAATGTTAAGAGGGGATAAATTGCTACCGGCAAAAATATCAGGATAAAGGGAAAATTAGAATCAGAAGCAATGGATTTAAAAGTGTCTTTCTTTGAGAACTCTTTTGCATTCTGCTCATTGTAAATTTTAGATTTGAGATCATTCATTTGTGTACTTGTGTTTTCTTGAAGAATGTTGCCTTGTTGTCCTAAATTTGGCATTTTCTCATCATAAAAGAGTTCAGAAATTTGTACAACAGATTGCACGTTATTGAGAATTTTAATCATTGCTTGTACTTGCTGATTTATGCTCTAATCTCCTAAATCTGACACACACTGGTTTTCAGATTTCAAAGCTGTACCTTCTTCAATATTATTGCTAATATCTTCTTGCATTTGAATAGTAAAATTTTCCAAACTATGTGATTGAGATTCATTGACATGTGAAGGTGCATCCCGATCACTATCAATATTGTAGGAAGTGTGCACTAAATGAAGGAATTGATTGTAGATAATAGAGGCCACTTCATCATCATTTGTTTGCATCTTCATATTGGAATTCTCAATTGTGTTAATGTAATTGGAAGGAGTTTGAGCAAAGCTTGAAATAATTTCACATGGATTATGAATGGGAGGAAGAGAGAAAATATGTTCATAGCAATCTAATAATTCCTCTTTCGTAGGTTTTTCTTCAATTTTAAATTTCAAACAATTTAAACGAAATCTGATGGTAAAATCAATCAAAGATTCATTTTCGAATCTTTGTAAATTTTCAAAATTGTCACATACTTGTTCGTAGTTATAGCTGTCAAATTTACAAAGGAACATTGTAACAAATTGATCCCAACTGTGAATTGAGGCAACTGGAAGTGGTTGACACTAGCTTCTGGGATTTTCCGTGATTGTAAGAGTAAAAATATTGCATAAAACGCCTTCATCAATATCATGAAAAGTATAATTTGAAATTTTTTGAATGAATTGTAAAGCATGATTAAATGCAAAAGTATTCTTCTTACCATTAAAATTTACCTGAGACAAGATTCTTACCACTTTAGGTGGAGTATTGGAAAATGCACGTCCATGGATACAACTCCAAATTGGAAGTTTAAGAGGAGCCATTATGATTTAAATAAAATTTTAGAATACAAATATTCTAATAGATAACAAGTTTCAGGCCCTCCTTTTAGCGCCAAAAATGTTGAAGCCTCGAAATTCGTTGCAACAACATTGGGGGATGACCACCTAGTCCGGACCTTAAAGCAACTCCTTTTCCGTTTGGAATGGTGGTTCCAACTAGTTCAACTAGGTCCAGTTACCTTCTCTCAATCTCCAAAATGGATTACAATATGACTTTCATCCACCAATGGAGAAGAGACATCAGATCAACCCTCTTGTTGATCAGGCAAGAAAGTGATCCTTAAGCTGATTTGGGGCTCAGCCAAGCCACAACTAAAGTTTTCCTCTTTGGGAAGAGGACTTATAAGAATGTAAAATTAAATCTAAATGCAAACTTATTCTATAATGCAAGCAAAAGGAACTAAATCCTAATCCTATCTCAATTAAGCAAATATAGATCTAACCCAACTGAGAGCAAGATATTTAAATGATTGGGATTTAAATATGTCTGGATTATAATGAATATCAAGCTAACGAAGTAGTTCAATTAACTGACATTATGTATACCAAAACATATTCTATTCAGAGACCTCTTAACTGAAATAATAAACCAACAACATTTAGGAAGAAGTTCACAAAATGATATTGATTGTTTAATCAATAATTCGAATAATTAAACAATAATATGAGGAAGTAGTTCACACCATATCACTATTTGTTAAACCAATATTAAAAGACAAATTTCTGAGTAAATAGTTACTCAGAAATTAGAATTCAACCCATAAGAGTAGAGATAAATAATATATGATTGAGATAAATTACTCATACCGACAATAGTGCACAAATTTGAATAAAATGACACATTCTTGCCATCATAAAATGAAACTAGTATTTAAAACAATAGTATTAGAAATATTGTTAGGCCCCTATACTACTAGTGTAACCCCTTATTGTTATTAGTATAACCCACTTATTATATTGTTGTACCCATGTAGTGCCCATATTGTTACTATTGTGCCCCATAGAAGCCCACTATTGTTATTATTGTGTCCTTACATTATTATTGTTATGTCAACTCTGATTATGTTATGACCCCTTAGACTCCTATATATAGAAAGGAGGTCTTTTCATTTGTATCATCCAAGAATTGTTCATTTATGTAATGTAAATGAGGTTTCCCCCTTGAAGAGGCTGAATTCTAAGGCGTTGATCTATCTTTTCTATCTTTTCTTGAGCTGGTTTCATAACATTTGGTATCAAAGCTTTGGATTCTAGGGTTTCGTTGCTCCAAACAGGTCATCGTGGCATTTTCGCTATAACTTTTTTTCCGCAACGTTTCAGAAGTTGCAAAAAAAAACCCATTTGAGAATAAATCGCGTTGAACCTTTGGTCCAAATTTCAGATCTTTTCGCACTATATTTGCGGAGATATGATCTAAGGAAGTTGGTCTTTTTGCAGACTCCCGAATTACATTCCAAACAGGTGACCTAGGGAAAATTGTCATAACTTTCTCTCTGGGGATTGGATTGAAATTTCGTAAGAAGGTACAGAAAGAGAACAGACTGTAGTTTTCTTTTATATCTTTTTTAGATCCAAAGGTCAAAACAGTGACGGGAGGGAGCTCTGATGGAGACGGGTCGGGTTATTTCGCGCGAAGGGTTTGGTTAGGGTTTTTTCTGAACCCTGCTGCTGTAGTTTAACTGCGTCGCCCTCCGGTTACTCTCACCGCTTCCGCTGTCACCGTCTTCCCCTCCGCCGTTTCACAGCCTCCTTGGTTCTCTTGCTCCTCGCTGGGGTTATCTTCTGAGCCGTGACCTCTGATACTTACTGTGACGGTTCTTTTTTTCCTTGCACGGTCCGTTAACTGCAACCTGTCTTTTTCTCCGGGATTCTCTACTCCACAAGGTGTTCGCCGTCCCGAGACGCAGCTGGCCATGGATGATCTGGATGCAGTTGATTATTCCGCTGACCCGCTGGAGGGGGTCTCCATCTGGCGAACTCCATTTGCCAGCTCAGAAGGTATGTACAACTCAGATTTCTCCGGAAATTTCTCACAGTTCTCTTTCGGTGAACCGTCTAGAACTCTGCCTGTGGTCCTTCCGGATGAACCTCCAACCTGGCCAGCCCTCTCAACGCCCCCTCACTCTCCGGAAACCCTTGGTTTTGTCTCCGGATGCCTAAACCCTAACCCTGGTTTAGATCTCCCGGCAGCTGGCTCTTTTTCCCGTCCGCCGCATAACCCTTCCCTACCTTCTTCCTCTGCCGGTCTCTCGGGTTACCTAGGTCCCTCCTCCGGTAGTTTCACCTCCGTACCCCCGCTCTCGGGCCCCCCTTTTGGTACTGGTTTCGGAATCCCTGCCTCTCATCAGATCTCGGCACCATTGAATGTTACTGCTCCGCCCCCGGGTCAACCTCAGAATCTTCCCCCTCCGCGCGGCCCTAAAAGGAAATACAAGTGTTTCAAATCTAAGGAGGACGATATTTTCCTCAGACTGGAAGAGGATATTCAGTGGGGAGAAGCGATGGATTTTGCAGATCGGGTCTTGGTCGGTCGCATCAGGGGACGCAGCTACACGGCGGCTCGATTGAAGACTTGGGCGACTGAAGTTTGGGGACATCATTTGGTGGACATCCCATTTGTGCAGACTTTCGTGAGGGGATGGTTCGCACTGAGATTCGCTCGTGCTGACCACACAAACTGGGTTTTGTCCTCCCATTGGCATTTTGAGCATGCTCCAGTGCTCCTTAAGAGATGGACTCCATTATTTGACCCGGAGACAGAGCAGATAGGTATTGGACCTGTTTGGATTCGGCTCCCAGGGTTACCTCTTCAGTACTGGTCTGAAGATATATTCAAACGTATCGGTAATGCACTTGGCACTTACATGGGCTACGACAAATCCTATCATCAGACTGGTATGATGGCTTATGCCAGGATCCTCGTCAATATGGACACCAGGGGCGGGCTTCATGAGCACATAACTATACAGTGGAGAGACTCTGCTCGCAGACAGATCATTGACTATGAGGGCATACCCTATCGCTGCCGTAGATGCCACAAAGTAGGGCATCTTTACAGGGACTGCCCACTCCTCCGGAAAGTGCAAAGGAATGGCAATGAAGCAGGAGTCGACCCTCCTCAGGTCACCTCCCCCAATCCGCAACCAGTTCAGACTCAAGAGGTTCAAATGCGCAATCAGGATGAAGGTGTCCCCCGGAGCATTCCAGAGGCCGCAGATACTGCCACAGTCTCCACTGCACCACCTACAACTTCATCAACTCCTGTGCTTTCAGCGCCTCATCAAGAGGACTCGGCAAATACGGGTATGTCTATATCTTCCCACTCTCAGATATCTCCTGCTTCCTGCATATCATCGGGCATATCACTTCTCTCATCTAGCTCTATTCCTCCCGCAATATCTTCTCCAGTATCACAACTATTTCACACACACTCATCCCTCATCTGCTCCCTTCCACTCCCTCCTCCGTTGGCCCCTCCTCTGTTGATCACCTCGAATCTCGCTTCCCTATCCATTCGATCGACCCAGACATCTCCCCGTTATTCGTTGCGGTCCCGGTCAAAAGACAAAGGTCCTGATGTCGTTGGTCTTGACTCTGTGAGTGCCCCCTTCTCACTTAAGACCTCCCGCGGTCGACCCTCTCGCATTACCAAAGCTAGACACACTGCCGATGAAGAGGTCGCCCTTGGGCGACAGCAAACAATCTTTAGGGCCCTTAGAGCAAAGGATGGCCCTTTTCCCCTACCCTCATGAAGTTTCTATCTTTTAACTGCCGAGGGTTTGCTAGTTCAACCAAAAAACTAGCGCTCAGGAGGCTGCTCATTTCGACTCATCTGGACATTATATTCCTGCAAGAAACCCTCTGCTTGGCCGAGCCCCTTATTCACACCCTCTCCTCCTGGCTCCCTAATTGGACCTTCCATGCACTGGATGCGTCCGGGCGATCCGGAGGACTGGCTATTGGGGTCTGCAACAGGGCTGTGGATATCCGGAATATCTGGGGAGGCAGGGGATTCATTGGCCTAGACATTTTTGCACACTCTGTAGAAAGGGATATTCGCATTATCAACGTCTATGGCCCTTGCTCTGACCGTGCCAACTACTGGAGATCCTTACTCGAATCTGATCTTCTCCAAGCTAATAACATCATATTGGGAGGGGACTTAAATTTTTCCCTGGGTTTCTGCGAATCGTGGGGGCATATGGCACAGGTCGACTCCCTCTCCGATTCCCTTTCCACCATATTAGAGGAACACCACTGGGTGGACATTCCATCTGCCCGATTACAGTACACCTGGTCAAACAATAGGAGTGGGGATCAGAGTTTGGCCAGGAGGCTTGATCGTTTCCTTATTAAGGAGACCCTATATAATAGCCTCCCTAGAGTTCGCCAATGGGTTGGATCTGGTGGCATATCCGACCACAGGCCTATCTTCCTGGAGGCTGAAGGCCTTACTCACAAAATTAAGAGCCCCTTCAAATTCAATGCATCTTGGCTTCAGGACCCCTCGTATATTCAGCTGGTCCATGATTACTGGCAGAACAATCCCATCAGGGAAAATGAGGAACTATCTGCGGGATTTGTCAGAAAGCTTACAGAACTCAAGCAGATCACCAAAATTTGGGCTCACCAAAAGCGAATCCAAGATAACTATACTCTGGAAGAGGCGGAACGGGTCATTACTGAGTTTGAGGATTCATCATCTGGGACCTTCCCCACCCAGGAAAGCAAGGATCAGTATAACACTCTCATCGCAAAACGCTCTCAAATTCTGAAAGAAAGAGAAGAAAGTTGGAGGCTGAGGAGCAGGGCTATTTGGCTCACTGAGGGAGACAATAACACTAAGTTTTATCACAAATTCGCCAATGGTCGTAAAGCCATCAACACTATATGGGAATTAAGGGATGATCGTGGCCATACTGTTTCATCTCAACAGAACCTGGCCAGGCTGGCCACTGAGCACTTTAAAAGTATATATAAAGCTCCTGGGGACATTAATATCTTGGAGATCATGAGAGTGGCTGAACTCTTTCCTAGATATGTTGAGCAGGAAGAGTCGGATGAGATACAGAAGGAAGTGACCATGGAAGAATTGGAAGCTACACTGAAATGGTTTAAAAAAGATAAGAGCCCTGGTCCTGATGGGTGGTCCATAGAATTCTACATCGCTTTCTTCGACATCTTGGGACATGACCTTCTAAAGATTGTGGAAGACAGTAGGAGGAGAGGTAGGATATCCTCTGCTATCAAATCCACATTCATCGCACTCATACCAAAATCTGATGCCCCGATCTCCTTCGATGACTTCCGCCCCATCTCACTCTGCAATTGCCTCTACAAAATTATTGCCAAGATTATTGCCAATCGCCTCAAGCCCATTCTCTCACAACACATATCCTCTGAACAATTTGCTTTCTTGCATCATCGACAGATCCATGAGGCCATTGCTACTGCTCAAGAGCTCATGCACTCCATGCAGATCAAAAAACAGAAAGGAATGATCCTTAAAGTGGATCTCTCCAAGGCATTTGACAGAACAAACTGGCTGTACTTAAGGTTGCTGCTAACTCATCTTGGCTTCCCCTATGATTTCATTAAATGGACGATGAGCTGCATCACCGATGTATCATACAGTGTATTACTCAATGGAGAAGCTACTCCCTTCTTTACTTCAGAAAGAGGACTTAGACAGGGATGTCCTCTCTCACCTCTGCTGTTCCTGCTGATAATGGAAGGATTGAGTAGAATTATCTCATCTGCCAAAGGCAGGCATCAATTGACTGGCATCAAAATTGTGGACAATGTCTTCCTTACTCACCTGTTATTTGTTGATGACATCTTGATCTTCTTGAATGGTAGCATTGGTGACTCCACTTCGCTTCATAACTCCTTTCTCCTATTTCAGCGAGCCACTGGAATGAAGATCAATGAAAATAAGTCCACGATCACTACGGTTGGCTGCTCCATTCATGAATCCGCCTTTGCTACTCAGCGCTTTCCTTTTGTCATCTTAAATCTGACGGATGGAATAAAGTACCTCGGCTTTAGACTTAAACCATCTGGCTACAGAATTGCTGACTGGTTATGGCTAATAGCAAAAGTGGAAAAGAGGCTACAGGTTTGGTACCACCGATATCTCTCACGAGCAGGCAGATTAGTACTTATCAAAGCTGTTATTGAAGCCACACCAGTCTATTGGATGGCCCTAGCTTGGATTCCAAAGGGCATTTTGAACAGGCTCCAAAGTATTTGCTGCAGATTTCTTTGGAAAGGCCACCAGCCGGGGAGACTCTTCGCCTGGGTAAAATGGGACACCATCGCCAAGCCCAAGCGATGGGGTGGTTGGGGCATCAAGAGGTTGGATTTCTTCTCCAAGGCTTTGGCTGCCAAACTCGGATGGCGTCTTCTTACCTCAGACGGTCTATGGTCCCAAGTCGCTTATGCAAAATACATCAAGCCACAGACTGTTTTGGATTGGATATGTACACAGCAGGGCACTAATCACCATATATCCAATATCTGGAAAGCGGTCATCGGCACCTTACCTCTGCTTCGGGAAGGCATCACTTGGCGTATAAAGGAAGGAAACGCCGTGCGCATTGGGTTGGACCCGTGGGTCGGATGTGGAAATACCCACAGGCTATCTGCTGATCTCATTAGACATCTCCATGACAGAGGGATCACTCACATTAAACATATTGGAGACCATGCAAACTCCTCCTTCCTCCAGCAAGCATGGTTATCCGCACAAGCTTTAGAACTGCCTCAACAATGGACAAACGAATGGAAGGAGTATACTACTGCTCTCACACAAGCGCACATTAGGCTCACTGAAGGACCTGACGAGATCATCTGGGCTTTCGCCAAGCACGGTGTTTACACTCCAAAGCTAGGATATCTAAGGCTCATGGAACCTTATAAACCCCCAGACATACAACCCACCTGGAAAGCGCTCTGGAAGCTTAAGGCAGCTCCCCGGACGAGATTATTGATGTGGAACATTTTATTTGACAAAATTCCTACAGGCACCAATCTCATGAAGAGATCCTTCTATGGACCTTTTCGCTGCCACTTATGTCATAACGCAGAAGAAAGCACTGAACATTTGTTTCTATCCTGCAGCTCATCTCTTCATCTCTGGCAATCTCTCTCCACACAAATCCCGCTTTTGAAAGAATGGCATGGTAATAACCTTCCTGAAGCATGGAATAACTGGTGCCTTGATCACACAGGGAAATCTATTAACCTGCCTCTGCTGGCCTGCTGGGCCGTTTGGATCGCACGAAATCAGGCAATTTTCAATCTCAAAGTCCCTCACTGGACATCTATAATCCTCCATACGGTTGCTGATTATAACATGCTACCTGAAGAGAATCCCCCCGCCCCGCCTCGTATCATCAGACCTGTGCCCATCGATAAATCAATTCCTTGGGCTTTTTTCGATGGCTCTGCCCAAGAAGAGGGCTGCGGGGGTGGTGCTATTCTCCATCTAAATGAAAGGCACTGCTTCAAGCTTCAAATCAATCTCGGTAGAGGCACTAATAATTATGCCGAACTATGCACGGCCAAACATATCATTCACTTTGCTATCCATAAACATTGCAGACACCTACAACTATTTGGAGACTCTAAAATTGTTTGCAATTGGCTGAATGATGCATCTCATTGTCATGCATTTTCTTTGAGACACATACTTGATGAAGCAAAGAGATTGACTACTTCCTTTGAATCTTTTGTCTGCCATCACGTTTACAGGGAACAGAACACCGTCGCCGACCAGCTCTCCAAAGAGGCCGCGCACAGAGAAGACGAAGACTGGTTGATCCAAGAGGAAATCGACGGCACATACTACCAGCACTACCACAGACCTTTTGACGATCAGATGGACGATGGGCTATAAAGCCCATATATTATCAGTTTAACTTTTGTTTATAGCATGTACATAGACACTGGCTAGATATAAGTTCAGTTCAAATCTTATTGTTTATATTCAGCATATATATTGCTCTCTGCGAAGAGCACAGTCACATTTTTTACCACTGATAGACATACTAGTTTTTTGGAAATGCTCCCTGCGTGGAGACATCTTGGTTTTACTCTCTCTAGATCTACAGTTTTTATGAACTCGACAGGCAAGGCTGCCTCCATATGAATATGCTTCGGCATCTGCAAAATGTAATTTCTTAATACTTAATGGAAATTACGATTTTTTCCCAGGGGAAAAAAAAGGTCAAAACAGTGACACGTGGCACTTCATACAAGTTCGCTCTTCTGGAAAGGCCTATAATCAGGTCATCTTGGGAGATTGTGCATAACTCTTTCTTAGAGAATCCAATTTGGATCAGACTAGTGGCATTGGAAAGAGGACACAGAGGGCTACTACAGATCACAATTTCGAAACTTAAAGATCTGAAGGTACAGAGTTATATTTGTTTCAAAGTCGAGCTCCTAAAATTAAGAAAAAGCAAGATGAGGAAGTTTGATGGCAAGGATCCGATAAATTGGATACTTCAGATGGAGCAATATTTTGATCTACATGGTGTACAACTGTTACAAAAGGTATGTATTGCATCTTCATATTTAGAACCAGATCAATTTTTATGGTACAAAGGGCTTTGTTCTCGTAAACAACTTGTTACGTGGTCAATTTTCACGGAGGAAATGATAGCACATTATGAGGATACAAAGAGCAACACCACAACAATTGGAAAGAGTAAAAGGGCTTTGTGACATAGCGGAAAGAAAAATTATGGAAACCAGGAAGCGTACCCCTCACAACTATAAAGATGGACGTGTTGTTTCTCCTAGCCTTCCACAACCTACCAGGGTTACACCACAACAATTAGAAGAAAAAAGAGAAAAAGGGCTTTGTTACAATTGTGATAGAAAATGCACTAAAGGTCATAAGTGTGCTGAGAAGAAATTATTTTACATAGAATATGAAGAGGAGGAAGAAAAGGATCAAGAAACATAAAAATAAGAAGATGTACGCCAGGACCCCACCCCAGAGAAAGAAGAAATGAATCAGACCATATCTTGTAAAGCATTGGCAAGAATTACCACTCCTCAAACTCTCAAGATAGAAGGACATATCAAGAAGAAAAATGTGCAAGAAGTGAAAGATCACATCGAGAAAGAAGAAATGAATCCAACCATATCTTGTAATTCATTGTTCGAAATTACCACTCCTCAAACTATCAAGATAGAAGGACATATCAAGAAGAAAAATGTTCAAGAAGTGAAAGATCACATCGAGCATCAAAAAATGAATCCGACCATATCTTGTAAAGGATTGGAAGAAATTACCACTCCTCAAACTCTAGAGATAGAAGGACATATCAAGAAGAAAAAGGTTCAAGTAGTGAAAGATCACATTGAGCATCAACAACAAGTTCTCCAACTTTTAAAGGATAACGCCACTTCGGTGCAAAATCAAACGAAACAACAGGTAGATAAACATTGTAGTGAAAAATGTTTTGATGTAGGTGATTGGGTATTTTTACTGCTACATCTCAAGCAAGCTATTTATGAGAAGGAAACGTTGGCAATACTACATGCACTTAAAAATGGCGACCTTACCGAATGGGAAGACTCTTCAAGGATGAGGATGTGGAAGCATTGTTTTGTGCTATTTATATTATCCAACCGGATTGGATAAACGAAGAAAGGGATGAATGGAAGAAGGACAAAGAAGTATGGCCACTTATTCAAAAGTTGCAAAAGATCCCAATTCAAATAATATAGCCAGAAATTGAAGAGGAAGGAAACATCATATTGGAACCTGGAGCAATCACAGAAACAAGAACCCGATAGCTACGAAATAGATCAATTTCAGAGTATCTCATCAAGTGGAAGAACTTACCCGCTGAAGATTCCACATGGGAGGACAAGAATTTTATACAAAAGCATCAAGAACTACTCAAGCGTTGAGGACAACGTTTTTTTAAGGAGAGGGGCATGTTAGACCCCTATACTACTAGTGTAACCCCTCATTGTTATTAGTATAACCCACTTATTATATTGTTGTACCCATGTAGTGCCCATATTGTTACTATTGTGCCCCATAGAAGCCCACTATTGTTATTATTGTGCCCTTACATTATTATTGTTATGTCAGCTCTGATTATGTTATGACCCCTTAGACTCCTATATATAGAAAGGAGGTATTTTCATTTGTATCATCCAAGAATTGTTCATTTATGTAATGTAAAGGAGGTTGCCCCCTCGAAGAAGCTGAATTCTAAGGCGTTAATCTATCTTTTCTATCTTTTCTTGAGCTGGTTTAATAAAAAATACCAATTTATTGAATCCATTTCTCTAGCTCTGGGATCCAACCGTCTTTTACATTGCTTGAACTTTTTCTTTTAAAACAAGAGTTGCAATAGTGCAAACTCTACTCATCATACATGGTTCAGAATGAAAAAGAAAAATCTTCAATAATCCCTAGATCTGAGATTTTATCTCCGCCCACCTACAATTCTAAATTCCTGTTACAGAAGTGCTTTTAGAATTCCAGAATTGCAGAGGAGAGAAACCCCTATTACATTCTACAATATGTTATTTATAATAGTTTCAAAAGAATTCTTAACAAGAAAGTTTGTTGAAGGAGAAATTTGTTCAATCAATTTTCATTGGCCCAAAGTTCCACTATTCTATTGATGAACCCTTCTCATTGATTGAGATCATTTTCTCTTCATCTCTTCAACTGTTTTCCTGCAAAACAAATAAAAAAAAAATTAAAATACAAAAATAAAATCAAAATGCTAAATCTAGAATTAAAAGAAATCCAATCAAATTCAATTAAATAAATAATTGAAAAGAAAATCTGAGTTTTTTTATTGATGCCTGTGATGATTTAATTGGCCAAGGAGATTCTTGACGAATGAGTCTGTACTCAGAAGAAGTCGTGGGCAAATGCAGAAAATAAAACTCAGAAAATTGATTTTGTTTAAAAAATTCGGAGACTGATATTCTGTTAGATTTTAGACCCAATAAATGATCAAATCTAGAAATCAAACCACTTGAGAAATATTCTCCACAATTTTATCTTTCCAATATGCCATCATGAGCCTCATTTGGCCAAGTAAAACTCCATTTATGAGCTTCTAAAGTTGGTATATTAAAATTACCAAAATTCTGGAAATTCTGTTGCATCGACTAAAAATTAGAAATTTTTAATTAATTTCTATCCTAAATTAGATTATAGTTATTTATCTAATTAATTTTAATAATGATATTAATCTAAATTATTTATATATTTAATTAAAAACATAATTAAATAAAATTTAATAACTAATTAAAATATTATTATATTAAAATTATAATTATAATATTATAATATAAATATAATATTTTAACAAACCATTAAAATTAATCTTATTCAAACTAACATTCACATTCACACTAACATTCACGTAGCCATGGATGGGGAGGGTGAGTGGAGGGTTTAAGCCATGGATGGGGAGGGTGAGTGGAGGGTTTAATGAAGAGATGATAAAGTGATAAGGAAGGTGAGTGGAATAGTGAGGTGGAGGGTGAGTGAGGTCACGATTATGTGAGGGTGAGTGAGGTGGAGGAGTCGAGAGGCATAAGGAGTGAAAACTTTATGTTAAAACTTTTTAACCCCTCACATAGTTCCAAAATCACAAAATTGGGGTTCAGAGCTTTTTAAAAATGAGTAGCTTAATACTTTTGTTTTTTATGCAATATGCGATATGCGATATATCACAATCGCATCGCAAAATTTATTTCGAAGATTTTTAAAATTTTGGGATTTCAGAAAGGGAGGTGAAATGGGGGCCATGTTAAATAATCATCCTACAAATTGGATTACAACCACTTTGCAATTTTGGGTTTTGGGTTTGGCAATTTATTTTAAAATAACAAATTGGAGTAAATTACCAAGATCTTGAAACATGTTTTTATTTATTGTACAACTTAGTTGAGTAATTTTGTATGACCTTTAGTGAAAAATGAAAGAATTAGTAAAAATTAACTAAGAGTTAATATTTACAATAAATGACTATTTTAATTGCAAAAATGAAATATCATACATTTATTTACATTGTTAGTCCAGATGAGAAAATGATCAAACTTCAAAGGAGTGCCATTTATAAACAGTTTGACCAAATGGGTCAAAACAAGTATTGATGGAAAGCTAGTGAAAGGTCAGATTCAATGAAACAATTAAAATATAAATCTTATGAAAATGAAAAAATGAAAAAAATGTAAGACAATTAACTTAAATGAAAATCATAAAAGATACTTAGCCAAAAATTAATGGAAAGGGTCTCCATTACTTCAAGTAATGGAGGGGTGTTGGGTTTTCCCTACAAAAATGGTGTAGCTTGATGTAGGTCCCTTTTGGCTTTCTCTACTTGAAGGTGCCTTTATAAAAAAGGCTTATCCTCTTGCTTTTGTAGTCCTCCTTGATTGATAGTAAATGGTAAACCTTCCTTGTCTTTGATGTAATTGAGACTTCTTGGCTTGATGCTTTAACCTTGTAGTTGCTCTTGAGATATCTTTCCTTGATGGATCACCTTATGAGTGTTGTTGATATGCCCCTTCCTTGATGTGTCACCTTAGATCTGAAACCATGTTGAAGAATCAAGGGCATTGATGTATAATAGGATTCTTCTTAGACTTGATAACAACTTGTGAAGTACTTTTTCAATTTCCCTTTATTAGCTTGATCTTCTTGTTCTCATAATTAGTGTGTTTTTACTTCATCAAATTGCTACCAAAAAAAAAGAACAAGAACACAAAAGTTGGCTCGCTTCTAGGGCCAAAACCTCTCTCTCTTAGAGAGGAAAACACTTAAATCTCTTATTATAGATATTTAGATGTTGAATACCAAGAATCTTAACAAGGTAGATTCAAAGTTATCTCCAAGATATTTGTCACTAACTTCTGCACTACTTGATTCACTATCATCAATGTTATCCTTCGCCTTATGCCTTGTCACTATCTTCAATACTTTCTCTTCTCAACTTGTCAGAGTCCTTCATTGCTTACACCTGAGATAAGATATGTCACTGCTTGTTACTGTGTATACCAATGCACAATCCTATAATTCATATAGTGTATTCATTACCATCAGTGTCCTTTCGAAGGATGTTTTGAGAATGCTTTCTCGACTTATGTATCTTCATATTCTTACAAGCTTTCGGAAAGCCTTTCACATATAGTTGAACCGAGGCCCTAAAATATACCTATCAAGAATAGTTCTGAAACTTATTCAATGCTCTGAGATAAATATTGAGGCTCTAAGATACACATTAATGCTTCACCAAGACATTTGAGACATATGCCAATGCAAGACTTCTGAGATATATATGCCAAGACTATATAGACTGATATTTCTGAGATATATATGCCGAGACTATATACACCGAGATTCCTGAGATATATATGCCGACACTAGATACATATCGAGACTCTAATTTTGAGACATGTCCTAGCTCTTGTGGTATATGCCGAGACTTCTTCCTTCGAGCTATGAGCTTCTGAGATAAATGTCAAAGCTCTATTCTTCACTGTGTATTTGAGATATATGTTGAGACCCTTCCTTGTATACTTGGTGACTGGGATATATGTCGAGACCCTTCCTTGTATATTCGAAGACTTGTGATCCAAAGAATTATGTCCATTATTATTCGTTACCCATGTATATATACAGGTCACCGATAATGCTTCAAGCTGACAAGAGAGTTTTCAAATCTGAGCTGATATTCCAAGGAGATATACCGCAGTTTGCAAAGTGATTTTTTGCATGAAGATAGTGACACTTTTCTTGGAGCGTTCTCTTTGATATTTGACCTTATGACTCTTATAATATTTATGATGAAACATACGAATCCTAAAGACATCAAGAAGAAGTATTTTATCTATGGTAAACACATCTTGTTCATGAAACCCATGATGCAAGGAATACCAAATTTTCTTCATAAAATTATCGTTCAACGTCATAATGAAAACCAAACTTAGTTACCTTTCCTTCAACAAGGGAGGACTTGAGATGTTATTTCTTGGCTCTATATGGGAGGATAGTAGAAGAGGATCCCCTTCAAAATATGAGCACTATTAATAATATTATAATTACTAGCTTTAAATAGAAGCTATAGAGCTATGAAGAGATTGTGAATAAGTTGAAGATGATATTTGAGGGTTTCATGATGGCTACTTGTCAATATAGCTATTTTCCATCCTTTTTGTTTCCCATAAGGGATATTTTTTATTGTAGTTACAAGATCTCTAGAGGAAGGAGGTGGATCCATGGTTATTTGAAGATAGTTGTATAGGTGGTAATTCCCTTCCTCTTATCTTATAGAAACATATTTCTTTTTGGTCATTCATGATTTCCAAGCTCAAACAATTGATAATAATGCAAGGGTTTCCAATGTATTCAATCACTTCAACACTATATATTTATGAGGATTATTGCCTCAACCTTTCGGTATATCATGCCTAATGTTGCCAAGAGGATTCCATCTACATTGTTCAAAACCATTATTGTTCTATCCTCTATTGTCACTAAGGTTGATGAGGTTGAGGATGATGTTTTTCAAATAATATTATAAGAGGAGAGGTTAACTTTTAATTTCTTCCTTGCTTCTCATGGATTCAATCCTTACAAGGTAAAGAATGGTGATTAAATTGAATTTTTAAAGTTATTTTCTTAGTACATGACGCAGGAGCATCGAGCTAAGGGAGATCATGGCTGGAGTATTTGTCTTTGCAGACATAAGAAGTTTCAGTTAGTTTTTCTTGATTTTCATTTAATATTCTAGCTAACAACATTTAGGACCTTATGTTAAGTTTAAGGCTGTCTCAGCCCACTATTTGCTTTTGTTTAAGTTCTTTTTATTTTTGTTTAAAAGTTACTTTTTGAATACAGTCAAGAAAGAAAAATTATCAGTTATCAAGGAATAACTAAATGTAACTACTGACAGTTCAATAACTATACATTGATCTATACAAAAAAAGAAGAAAACAACTACTTAATGATCCATCATAGTACGAAATAAACAAAAGTATACAATCATTTTGAAAGCAAGAGAGAATCTAAGTCCATGTCCATTGCAACAATTTTTTTTTTCTTCCTATCTAAATAATTAAATTGAGTTCGTTTCATAATAGTTGTTGAGAACAAGAAACTAAGTTCATTTCCTAACAATACAAAGAACAAGCAATTATTGACAGAGGCTAATCGAATTCCATCAATTGAAAGAGAGGGTTTTGCAGAAGAAACAAACACAGTCACAGCAAGAAAGCAACTAGCATCTATACAAAATTTACAGTCCAAGTTATAGACAAAGTTACAAAGCAACTGCAAGATCGAACAGTGAGACAGTGGTCCAAAACCCCAAGACTATAATTTAACCAGAGACCCAATATAAGTTACAGGTTCATCATAGCCCGAAGGAATAATTATACAGTGCCAAAAGACAGCGAGGTCGAAGCCCTAAAACCCTCAATTATAGACCCAACGGAAATGACAAACAACAAAACGCTCGAGATAGGCAAACAAGAGGAGTAATGTGGCACGACCCTACCCGTTACAGTGTACAGGTATCAGGACAAGAGACCAGTGACCAGAGAGGCTTGACGTCCAATAGTGACCACAAAACAGGCCATTAGCAACCAGGTAAAGAAACCCTAAACGAATTGAAAAGTAGAGACGAGGGTTAGTGGAGTATCTATTCACCAGAGGAGCCGAGCTCGTAGGCAGAGAAGCCGTGGACTAAGTCACAATCGCTAGATCAACCCCTGATCACAAGGAGCAAAAACAATTAATACCAATAACAAAACGAAATAGAACTGTAAATTATAGACAAAGGTCTTACCTTTGTGAAATTGTTGAATAGGAGTTGAGCGCTGGGTCACCCTGCGACCATGGCCTGAAAAACCCAAGCCATACAACCACAGAGACGAGAAAGCCAATGCACAGCCGAGACCCACATCTACCAAAGCGGAGTTCATAACCAAGGTTTGCAAACAGCTACCCTCACGGAGTGCCATCAAACCCTCATAGATTGCAAATAGAACTAGTGACGGAGAAAGTGACCGAATGAGTGAGGTTGGGGTTTTGAGAGTAAGGTGTAGAGGTGGGAGAAGCAGAGCCCGAGGACAGGACAATTGTCCTCACCACATTAAAAGTCAGTACCATATCATTATACACATCATCAATGCAATCAACCGCCAAAAATATCAACCATAATCATATATTAATTATTGACCGTAAGACATCAGGGCTGGTCCCACCAATTTTTGGTACCAGAGAAGGTTAGAGCTATTTTTTTTTTTTTTTTCAAAATGGAAGTCGGAAGAAGAGGTTGTGGTAGAGCTATTCGAAGGGTAGTAGATGAAGGATTGAGATGGCAGTAGTAGAAGCAGGAAGGAGAAGGGATTTAGAATGGGGAGATGACAGTGAAGAAGAAGCTGCAGTTACGACAGATGGATCAGATGAGGAAGGACCTGAAATCAGATTATTAAGGTCAGGTTTATTAGCTAGTAGTAAGCCAAAGCCTGATATTTCAAACTATGATGGAAGTTTGTCCACCGAAGTGTTGTTGGACTGGATCAGTGAGTTAGACAAGTACTTTGAATGTGAGGAGATCAGCGAAGATAGATAAGTTAAATTCACTGCCACCAAGTTGAAAGAACATGTAGCCTTATGGTGGGATAGTGTCCAAGCAGATAGGAGAAGATTAAATAAGCTACCCATTAAAAAGTGGACCAGAATGGTCACCAAAATAAAGGGTAAGTTTTTGACCAAAGATTACCAAATTTCTCTGTATTGGCAAGTGCAAAATTTGAAGCAAAGAGGAATGACAGTGAAAGAATATACCGAAGATTTTTATTGGGTGAATCTGAGAGCAGGCTACGTGGAGGACACCCCAGAAAAAATAGCAAGGTTTGTAAATGGCCTAAGGCTAGAGATATTAGATGATATAAGTATTCTTTCTCCAAAAACCATAGAGGAAGCATACCAAAGTGCCTTAAAGGAAGAAGAAAAGATCGCAAGGAAGAAAAATTCTAGAAGAGGATGTGGATCTGACAGAGGGAAAGTATCCTTTGGCAGAGGAAGGACTGCCAACAACAGTGAAGAAGGCAGCAGTTCAAAGACCTCAGGGACAACAAAAAAGGAAGGTAGCACTAGGGGAGTAAGGGGTAATGGTAGAGGCAGAGGATCTACCTACTAGTGTTACAAGTGCCACAAGTAGGGGCACAAATCCTTTGAGTGTCCTGAAGGTGAACAGGCTGGACAAAGAGGAGCATATGTTGCTCAAACAGAGGAATCAGAGGCACCACCCCAAGAGGTAGAGAATGTACTAGAGACAGGAGAGGCCTTAGTCTTGAATAAGGTATTGCTAAAACCGGCAAAGGAGACAGCTGAACAAACCCAGAGAAAGACGTTATTCCGGACTGTGTGCAAGTCACATGGAAAATGCTGCAAAATGATTATAGACAGTGGAAGCACTGATAATCTAGTTGCTACAGAGATGGTGGAGAAGTTGGGTTTGAAAAGGTTGAAGCACCCCACTCCCTATAAGGTGTCTTGGTTACAGAAAGGACATGAATTGCTAGTTGATGAACAGTGTGAAGTGGAGTTCCATATTGGCAAGTATAGGGACAAGGTAACTTGTGATATTATGCCTATGGACATGTATCATATTCTTCTAGGTAGACCATGGGAGTATGACCGAAAATTGGTTCATGACGGAAAAAAAAACTGTTACAAATTTGTTAAGGACCGAATTAAGCATACACTAGTACCCATCAAGGAAGAAGAAACAATAGAAACTAGTGGGACAAAAGTGCTACTGATGGGGGAAAGGAAATTTTAAAACAAATTGAAGATAATGAGATGAAGTATGTTGTTGTAAGGAGACCGAGAGCAGTGTTGTTGCACACTGAAATTTCTGACTTACCTGAAGAAATCTAGGATTTGTTGCAGGAATTCAGCAACATTGTGGTGGATGATTTACCAGATAAGTTACCACCCAAGTGAAGTATTAGCCATCACATAGATTTCATTCCCGAAGCTAATTTACCAAACAAAGCTGCTTACCGGATGAGTCCTAAGGACAACGAAGAGATCAGGAAGTAGGTACAAGAATTGCTGGACAAAGGATTGATACGGGAAAGTTTAAGTCCCTGTGCAGTTCCAACAGTTTTAGCTCTGAAGAAAGGAGGAGAGTGGCGGATGTGTACTGATTCAAGGGCCATCAATAAAATTACCATCAGGTACAGGTTCCCATTGCCACGGATGGATGACATGATGGACTGCTTGAGTGGAGCAGCATATTTTTCGAAGATAGATTTGAAGAGTGGATACCACCATATTAGAATAAGAGAAGGGGACAAATGGAAAACAACTTTCAAAACTAATGAAGGCCTGTATTAGTGGCTGGTAATGCCATTTGGGTTGAGTAACGCCCCTAACACTTTCATGTGCCTAATGAACGAGATGTTGAAAGAGTTCATTGGGAAATTCGTAATTATGTATCTTGATGATATACTGATTTTCAGTAAGACCAAGGAAGAACATTTTCGACACGTTAGATATGTTCTGGAGAAGTTGCATCAAAATAAGTTGTTGATAAATTTTAAAAAATGTTCTTTCTTTCAGAAGGATTTAGTCTATTTGGGTTTTGTGATTGCAGAAAATGAGCTAAAAATGGACCCAAAAAAAGTTGCAGCTATACTTAGCTGGCCATCCACTAAGAGTCTGTTTGAAGTTCGAAGTTTTCATAGGTTGGCAAGTTTCTATCGCAAGTTTATAAAGAATTTTAGTGGGATCTGTGCACCTATTTTGGATACCATCAAAAAGGCAAGTCAACCTTTCCATTGGACTGAAGCTGCAGAGAAGAGTTTCCAGATATTGAAGAAGAAGATCACTGAAAGGCCAATTTTGAGATAGCCTGATTTTAACAAACTTTTCCAAGTTCATTGTGATGCCAGTGGCACAACCATTAGAGCCGTACTCAACCAGGAAGACAAACCGATAACTTATTTCAGTGAAAAATTAAATGAAAGCAGGCAAAAATACACGTCTTATGACAAGGAGTTTTATGTCCTCGTCCAAGCATTGAAGCATTGGAGACATTATTTGTTGGGTAATGAGTTTGTCTTGTTTTCTGATAATTCTGCGTTACAATATGTTATACAGCAACATAAGCTAATTCATAAACACACAAAATGGGTTGAGTACTTGCAGAGTTTTACATTTGTATTGAAGCATATCAGCGGTCAAGCCAACAAGGTAGCAGATGCACTAAGCAGAAGAGTTTTGCTCTTGCAGGAGAGCACAATATAAGTGTTGGGTTTTGAACACCTGAAGGACTTGTATCAAATAGATGCAAATTTCAAGGAGGCTTATGAAGCTTGCAAAAATCCCTTGTTGAGGAAAAATAGTCCATGGCTAGACTATAACTTACAGGAGGAGCTGTTATTCAAGGGAGGACAACTGTGTGTTCCAGAATGTTCGATGAGGGAGAACATCATCCAGGAAAACCATAGTGGAGGTCTAGCTGGACATTTCGGCACTGACAAGACCTTGGATCAACTCAGTCATTTCTATTACTGGCCAAAGATGCGAAGAGATGTGCAAAGATATGTGACCAGGTGTAAGATATGTTAGTTGGGGAAAGGGCACAGTCAGAACACGGGGTTGTATACACCCTTGCCTATTCCAAACAGACCATGGGACTCAGTCAGTCTGGACTTTGTCTTGGGTCTGCCCAAAACACAGTGGGGTTTTGACTCCATCATGGTGGTGGTGGACCGTTTCTCCAAGATGGCACACTTCATCCCTTATAGGAAAACCAGTGATGCTACCCATGCAGCACACTTGTTTTTCACTGAAGTCTTCAGACTACACGGCTTACCCAAGTCCATTGTTTCCGACAAGGATGTGAAATTCACAGGACATTTCTGGTGCACCTTTTGGAAAAATCTGGACACACAGTTGAATTTCAACTCCGCTTATCACCCACTGACCGATGGGTAGATTGAGGTGGTTAATAGGAGCTTAGGAAACTTACTACGAAGTCTAGCTGGAGAAAATTCACGAATGTGGGATCGTGTACTTGCCCAAATGGAATTTTCTTACAACGACTCACCAAATCAAAGCAGAAGAAGTAGTTCTTTCGAGATCTTGCATGGCATGCATCCCCGAAAAGTGCATGAGTTATGAGATTTGGGACAGTTAGAAAGAAGAAGTGCTGATGGGGAAGATTTTGCAAGAGAACTTAACGACCTACATGAGCAGGTGAAGTCAAAATTACAGGACACCAGTCAAAGGTACAAACAAAAAGTAGATATGAAATGACGGGAGTTACAATTTAATGTAGGGGATCAAGTTCTAGTGCATCTGCGCAAAGAAAGATTCCCTAAGGGCGAATACAATAAGTTGAAATTTAAGAAAATTGGACCTTGCAAAATTCTGCGTAAGTTTTCTGCAAATGCCTATGAGCTGCAATTGCCTCCAGGCATAGGAATATCGCCTGTCTTTAATGTGGTGGATTTGTTCCCATACACTGCCAATCCTAAAGGGGACAATTCGGTGCAGCCAAAACGAGATACCCAGGAAGAGAGTAGTTCATGGATGAGACAAACGCCTTCAGCTCAGCCACTTGAAATCGAAGGAATCCTCGATACACAGGTGGCCAGGCGGACTCAAAGAAAGGATTACCTACAGTACCTCATCAAGTGGAAGAACCGCCCTATTGAGGACAGTTTGTGGCTTGGCGCAGGATAGATACAACGTGCAGGGTATTCTATTGAGGAGCTCATGGACTAGAGCCATGAATTTTCATCTACCCTAGAAGCCTAATGTAGGAGCATCCAGTTAAGGGAGATCATGGCTAGAGTATTTGTCTTTGCAGATAAAAGAAGTTTCAGTTAGTTTTTTTTAATTTTCATTTAATATTCTAGTTAACAGCATTTAGGACCTTATGTTAAGTTTAAGGCTGTCTCAGCCCACTATTTGTTTTTGTTTACGTTCTTTTTATTTTTGTTTAAAAGTTACTTTTTGAATACAGTCAAGAAAGAACAGTTATCAGTTATCAAGGAATAACTAAATGTAACCACTGACAGTTCAACAACTGTATAACGATCTATACAAAAAAAGAAGAAAATAGCTACTGTAATGATCCCTCATAGTACGGAATAAACAGAAGTATACAATCATTTTGAAAGCAAGAGAGAATCTGAGTCCATATCCATTGTAGCATAAAATTATTTTCTTCCTATCTAAATAATTAAATTGAGTTTGTTTCATAACATTTGTCGAGAACAAGAAACTGAGTTCATTTCCTAACAGTACAGAGAACAAGTAATTATTGACAGAGGCTAGTCAAATTCCATCAATTGACAAAGAGAGTTTTGCAGAAGAAATAAACACAATCACAACAAGAAAGCAACCAGCATCTACAAGTACCAAGCATATAACTATTTCTTTCTTTTCAAAATCTGTGTTATATACATATAGAGGTATCAAAATTTATAGTCCAAGTTATATACAAAGTTACAAACCAGCTGCAAGACCGAACAGTGAGACAGTGGTCCAAAACCCTAAGACTAGAATTTAACCAGAGACCCAATATAAGTTACAGGTTCATCACAGCCCGAAGGCATAATTATACAGTGCTAGAAGACAGCGAGGCAGAAGCCCTAAGACCCTCAATCATAGACCCAACAGAAATGAAAAACAGCAAAAAGCTTGAGACAGGTAAACAAGAGGAGTAACGTGGCACGACCCTACCTATTACAATGTACATGTATCAGGATAAGAGACCAACGACCAGAGAGGCTCGACGTCCACTTGAAGTGACCACAAAACAGGCCATCAGCAACCAGGTAAAGAAACCCTAAACAAATTGAAAAGCAGAGACGAGGGTTAGCAGTGTATCTACTCACTAAAGGAGCTGAGCTCGTGCAGGCAGAGAAGTCGTGGACCAAGTCACAGTCGCTAGAGAAACCCCTGCTCACAAGGAGCGAAAACAATTAATACCAATAGCAAAACAAAACAAAACTGTAAATCATAGACAGAGGTCTTACCTTTGTGAAATTGCCGAATAGGAGTTGAGAGCTGGGTCACCCCGTGACCATGGCCTGAAAAACCCAAGCCATACAACCACAGAGATGAGAATGCCAACGCACAGCCGAGACCCACAGCTACCAGAGCGGAGTTCATAACCAGGGTTTGTAGACAGCTACCCTCACAGAGCGCCATCAAAACCTCATAGATTGCAAACAGAACCAGTGACAGAGAACCCTCTCGACGGAGCAGCAGAGTGCTGGAGCAAGTGACCAAATGAGTGAGGTTGGGGTTTCGAGAGTAAGGTGTAGAGGCGGGAGAAGCAGAGCTCGAGGATAGGACAATTGTCCTCACCGCATTAAAAGTCAGTACCATATCATTAAACACATCAGCAACGCAATCAACCGCCAAAAATATCAACCACAATCATATATTAATTATTGATCGTAAGACATCAGGGCTGGTCCCACCAGTACAATGTGAATATAAGTATGCAATCTCTATGCAATTGAAAAGGGTATAAATAATATTATTTTCCCAAAGTATTTGATAAAATGTGAATACTTTAGTTAAATGATGTTTACTCAATCTCAAGAGAGACACAGGATTCATTATTAGGCTATCAAATCATTATAAAACTCTCTTCAGGAAATCCTAGATGATGTTGATACATACAAGGGACCTTACGGTTGATGTTAAATCTAAGTTGGAGAATTTAAAGAGGATTCTTGCATATCAATAGAGGTTGTTAGTTATAGGGAAACACATTGTTTAACAAGCACATTTATTTAATTATAATATATGTATAAATTCAATGATTCTTTAATTCTTAAATTGTAGGGAGGTGTATGGTGTCTAGGAGAGCTTCATCTTCAAAACTAGTCACTATTTTGGTCGTAGTTAAATCTAAATCCATTTAAATAGCAACACAAACCCCAACAATTCCTAGCCCATATTTGTTGGAAAAACACAACTATGGAAGTGTCACATTTAGATTAATAAAACAATAGCTTATACTATCAAATGTACACAATCATATGCAGGTTCAATGGATTTTGGCCATGATCTGCAAATTACATTAGTGACTATTTATGAATTGAACCAATTTATGTGAGGTCCATTTTTGCTCTAAGGGATCATTTTTTGTTCAACTACCAACAAAGAATAATTATCAAAGGTAATTAATGGGGGGGCTAGGTTCTGGGCTAAAGAAGGAATTTTCATGTCTCCATGGTTTCTAATATTTAATCAAGAGATAATGGTAATCTTCAAAATTCCCATATAGGTGTGCCTTCCTAACCTACCTTTTCCTTTTTTTCTTCCTTTTTTATTTTTATTTTTATTTAAAGGAGTTGATGCCATGCTAAGAAAATTTATGAAAATAGACGCTGAAAGCATAGAGAATGGTTTATAAACTTACGTTCACATCCATTTGGATATCAACTTAAGAAAGCATCTCCTAGATATCTTGCTTCTAAAAAAAGGTGAATAGAGGTGGGCATAGATATATTGGACTATGAAAATGTAGCTTTTCATTGCAAGACTTGAAAGTAAACAATTCATCTTCAATACTTTTCCCATGATCCAAAGTTTAGGATAAGAGGAAAAAAGGCCCCCCTCCAAAACCAAGAAGTTGACAACCTTATATGGCATTCGATGAATTCAAAGAAAAGGATTTGGAAACATAAGTGGAAATTGCATAAGAGAATGGAAAATATAAGAATGCAAACCCAAGAAATCAAAATGTAGATCATCGAATGTCCCTAGAGCTTCAAAATCTTTTCGAGACTTATCCAATGAAATATAGGGAAATTAATGTTGGGGTAGTGAAAAAGAACTATGAAACTAAATCTTTCGATTGCTTAGGATTAAGGTTTCCAACATAAGTTTGATGTTCAATTAGGTATTGAAGGTCCACCCATATTATGTTGGACATAAGTTAGCAAGAAAGAAAGGAAAGCAAGGTCATACCAAGGAAGTTTTCCTCATTAGATTGATTAATTCCTTTCTATCTTTATCAAGAATTTGCATGTCAAAGTAAACATATTTTTGGATTCTATTATTTTGAAGGTATCTCTTATTTGGTGACACTATCTAGTGAAAAATTCAAGAAAAGGATTATATTTATTTTTTGGATATTTTTTACTATGCCAACAACAAGTGAAGAATGTATTTTTTATTCCCTTTTTGAAAAAAAATATATGATTTTTTTCCTTGAAAAAAATAGATCGTGAATAACAGAAAAAATGGTTTATTACAAAGAGGTGACTAAACCTAAGTTAGAAATTCAAAATCATCTTTAAAATTCTGTTATCTTAAAAAAGGAAATAGATATCAAGAAAAATAAGTGAAAACTCCTATTAGTTTATAATGAAGTTGGGAAGTGGACAAGACCGAAAACACCTTAGGAAGAAAGAATTGTTAAGTTTGTAATTCTTTGCAAATGATACAAAATTTCTCTTGGAGTGCACAACCTACACTCAGATAAGATGTTATTTTGAAAACACTTTTTATATCATTAATATTTATAATGTGCTAATCCACAAAAACCAATATGAGTTTGCTAATCTTATTTACTAGATATTTGATCATAGAAATGACATCATAACCAAACGTATTTAACTTTTCTTTGTTAATCAATTAATATTGTTCTCGATGAATAAAAATGCCATTACCATCATCATCAAAATATATAATTTACAATAAAATTTACAAATAAGGGGTCTCATACACCAATTTGGTGTCCCTGATCTTAAAATTAGATTATTGTTGTTGTTGGTGATGGCTTAACCCATAGGAGATTTGAATTTTGAATCTCATGGTTTACATAATACTTCATAACAAAGCAATCTCCAATTGAGCTGCCACCCATGGACTATTGTTATTATTATTGTTACTAATAAACAACGTATCAATCAAGTTAGGTTCATTTTTTTTTTTAAATAAGAATAAAATTAATTGTAAGCTAAATATCCAATATTAACTAAAAATATTTAGCTAATAAACAATGTATTAATCATACGTTTAAAAAGTTAAATAATTAGATGCAAATAACTCAAAATATTTTATAACCAATTTAAAATTAAAATGTGCATACTAAATATAATGATCTCTTGATTATGCAAAAATATATTAAAATGACTTTAATTAAAATTTGAAAACTAAAAATATAATAATAACTCTAAAGTGTAATAAATACAATGATGATGATGAAGCCCTCAAGGCTAGTTCACTTAGCAAAGTATGTAAATGTGTCATATAAAATATTATGAGGTCCTTGGTTCAACCCCCTCGATTAACCTGTGTCCATGTTAGGGATAAGTATGATGCGCTTAGTTGTTATAGTGGCAGTGGATGGAATCAATCCCGTGTCAGTGAGTATGATACCACCCTTGCTGTTGATGCTGCTAGTCACAAAAAAATGATGATGATTATGACGAACATCCTCTAACAATAAATATGATTTGTTTGACCCAAAGACGTTAAGAAATTACTTGAAATTATTTAGAACTTTATTTCGATGCTCAGAAGGCATTAAGAGAAGTGTTCCAAGATCACCATAGTTTTGCTAAGTTATAATGTCAAGAAGGTTGTTAGTGTGACAAATATTTTGTAATTTAGATCTAATATAAGCTCGATAATGTAAGGGAAAATGATTTTCATTTTCAATTCTCTTAGTGTCACAAAGGTGATCGACTCTTTCAACTCTTTTGGGAATTGACCAATGCCCATTTTCAGTGTGGAGCTCATGAGAATTTGTTTTTGTTTTAGTAGTGTTTACTTTCTTCTTTACACTAGCCAATATATAAAGATACTTTTGATTTTCGAGATTTGGGTTGATCACCTTCTTATAATGTCTTAATTTCATTTTCCCCTCTAACTCTTTATCACCCCACAATTTCTCCTTAAATTTTGATGTAATAATAATTTTAATATTATCCATATTCTACAAAATGATCTTCTTCTTTATCCCGCAGTGGTCCCAATGGTCTAGCCAAGTCTAGACATCCTTATGCCATCCCCGCTTGTGTCGAATGTGATTTTGGAGAGTTAGAAACATTTTTAGGAAACCTTTTGTCTTCTATATTGTTTAACCTCTTATTATACATAATATACCTAGTCATATCCATGCAATGGGGGAAGACTTGCTTCAATCAAGAGGATATGATAGGGTGTATTTTCTTTAATCTTGAGATTATAGGTTATAAAATGCTTTTTAATTTCTTCTATCACCCTCCATGATTATCTGGAGATACTACATCCCCAAACCTCATATCATATAAAATAATAGGGATGAAAATAGTTTCCAAGATGCGTTTTTTTTTTCCTATGTCTAAAGATCTATTGACCTACATTTGTTTTCAAGTCTATAATAAGATTTCTATCCTCCATTTATCTTTTGTTGGTTGAGTTTGCGATATATATCAATTCCAAGTTATTTATATGAAGGAAATTCCTCTAAGTCGTTGTTGTGATATATGAAAGTATCCTATGTGATTTTTCTGGATTGAATTATCATGACTTTCATTTTTTCAGTATTAATAATCATACTCATCTCGAAATAAAAATCTTGGAGGATTCTTAGTCGATTTCCAAAATTGTAAGGACTCGGAAAAAGAAAAATGTTATGAGCGTAAAGAAGAAGAGTGATGACTATACTAGTGAGAGAGGATCCAACACAATATGTTTCTTCCAACAACGCTTCTAACTTATTAATGCATATGCCAAAAAGGGTATGGTATGAGAGACACCCTTGCTTGGCTATGATATTGCAATTACTTTTTTTTTGTCTCACTATCAATGGTCCTATACTTGGCAATAGGTTATCATGCAACCTTGCCACAACCACCCTCAACTCAAGAAGAATCATTATCTCCTCTATCCTCTTCCAAAGGTTTGTCCTCAGAATGGTTTCAAAAGATTTTCTAAAGTCAATGAAATAACATATAAGATCAATTTTACGAATTGTGACCGTGCTCCTCTATAATTATCTTAAGAGTAACAAAATGATCCACAGTTGAATGATATCTCCTAAGCCTAGAGTGAACTTTAACTCTTTCATGGGCTTTCTAGCCATAAGCTAATTTTCATTTCCAAAAATAATTCCATACAACTTGGTTAAAATGGGGCTAATCATAATGATCCTATAATTAGAGAGAATTATTTTATCCCCACTATTAAAGATAGGTATAATAAGGCCCTAGGTCCAAGGCTTAGGGAAGCCTTGCCACACCAGCAAATTAAAGAGCTTGTGTATGCAAGTGTTGAGGATCAATCCCTATTGGTTACAAAAGAAATATTAAAATGACTTTAGATACAATTTTAAAAATACAAATATATTAATACTTCTAAAATGTAATAAATAACCAATGTCTACCATCAAAATATTAAATACTAAATCTAATATTAAATAACTTAGGTTAAATTCCATTGAAAAATAATAAATTTAAATTAATAATTTATGATATAAAAATCAAATTAAGTATTTTATTAATTTAAAAAACATACATTTAAATTAATTAAATTAAACATTATTACAAATTAATTATTGAAAATTGTAATAATTATATTCCATGTGTTTGAATGACCTTGAAGATTGTTTACCGTTGTATCCACGAAACATTTGTACCAAGCAGATCCACTCAAAAGAACACTTCGTGTTGGCTCAACCATGGTCAACCACGGAACCTGACCGCAAAAGCGTCGAGAGAATTGAACCCATGACCTCTCAATAAAAAATGCTTTAATTACGAGGACTGAAGGCTAAAATTTATTATAATTATTATAATTGTTAGCTTAATTGATTGTTGTCAAATTACATAATTAGTTAATCCCGTGTGAATAAGTGTCTAATTTAACCTAGTTTACTCTCCTGAGTAATGAGAATTAGTGTAAATGAACATATTTAATAGAAATGCCATCCACATATATGGGAAAGCACTTCTTGATTTTTCTTATAAAAATTTCTTTCAGAAAATTTATCATAATTAAAGGTTTGGAATTTGACCATTTTTCTTTAAAATATTTATTAAGATATTTTAATACGTTAATTAAAAAAAACAAAAAAATTATTTATGTTAAAAGTTTATACAAATACCCCTTAATTCGGGTGCAAGGAACACGAGAATCCACAACAATGAACATAGTGGATCCATCCTCTCCCTTCTCTCTGGATTTCACGAGAGAGGGAGGGACTTACATGAGTTGTGAGGGTGGCAATGAATGAGCGTTACGTGCCATAATGTTCGTTCATGTTATATGTGTGACATTCATGTTATATGTGTGTTATATGTTATATGCTATACTACAATTTATCCATATGTTGTTTCTAACCTTGTTGCATTGTATTTGTGCATACCACAAAAAATTATGTGCCTTTGACTCTCGTTCCTTAAATTGTGTAGGCATAGGATTTATGAAGTTTACGTTTGTATTATGCTATGGTTGCTTTAAACACTGCGCTTTGAATTTCATTTCCTTCCTTTCTTTTCTCCTCTATATTATTTAGGTTGTTGCGCTTGCATTTAGTTGGTAATGTTGGTCTTTTGTCTCTCAGTTTGTCATGCATGACAAGATGTAGGTGGTAATGTTGGTCTTTTGCCTCTCAGTTTGTTATGGATGACGAGATGGAGAGGACATTGTGATGGCAAGGGTTTTTATTGCTTTTGTGTTTAGGATGTTTTGAATGTTTATTTGGAACAATCTAAATAATCCTTTATAAATTTATGAGCAAATTTCAATAATAAAGGAAAAAATTTGATTAGACAAAAGTGAAAATCATAATTGGTATATTGATAAAAAAATAGTAATTAGATACTTGACGTGGGAAATTTCGAGACTAGAAATACAAAAAATACAAAAAAATATTAGAAAACTATAAATTTATATTTACACATCAAAACCACACTTAAAGATAAAAATAAAGATAAAAATAAAAATAAAAATAAAAATAAAAATAAAAATAAAAAAAATCTTTAAAAACAAAAATGAACACAAAGAAGAAATATTGTTATAACTATATGTGTTCATGCACCAACATAAATAAATCACCTCTAAGCTCCATTTCTCTTTTTCTCAAACTCCTCGCAATCTTGCTATTATTCATGTGGACCTCATGTGGACCTCTAAATTTCCCATAGTACTTTTCATGTTATAAAATGATAGTCTAACGTTTAAGCATGTAATATTTTGTTTTAATCTATTAAAACTTACTTGCTTCGATAAAGATAAGAATGATAAGCATATACATGATTTTTTTTTTTTTTTTAAAGTTAATTTTGATACTCTATTTCTTTTAAATTAATCCCAAACTCAAACTCCATGGGCAAAAAGTTTATACTTTTGTTGTTGATATGATTTCCTAAATGGATGAGTAACATAAAAACTTGTTATGTATTTGAAATTTCCAATTGCGCAACTAACGCTCTCTCTTCTTATGTGTATGCATTAACTCTATTGCCCCACCATGATTTTATGATATTCATTTCTTTGATGAAATACATGTATTTATGTGTACATATGATCGAGAAAAATGGTGATTTTTATAATATAATATGATATATTTTTATTAAATATAAAAATAAAATAATGATTATTTTTTATATGGTTAAAAGAATTATTAAAAAACATTAAAGATATAAAATATTTTTTCTAACCATGCCCTGTTATTGTTTCATTATAATTTATAATTTACTTTTTATTTTTTATATGGTTAAAAGAATTATTAAAAAATATTAAAGATATAAAATAATTTTTTTAAACCTGTCATGTTATTGTTTCATATAATTTATAATTTACTTTATATTTTTTTGATGAAGTATATTTGTGATTGACTTTATATGATATTTTTTTCGTTAGATTTAGACTTTTGTGATCCATATTGATAATAAGATTGTCTTTTTGATTAATCATATTCTTGAGATTTGGTCAACGTTTCGAACCAACTAATGTTGTTTATCCTCATGATAAAGGTGAAAAAATCAATCTTCGCAATTGCTTAAATAGCATAGAAGTATCCATGCCTAGAATTAACCATTATGAAATAGCTGTTGTAAGTTAGCCGTTATTTAATGGGATATAAAATTAATTAATTATTTGCATATCCAATAAACTAAATTAAAATAAATAAATAAATTATTGGGATAAAATTTATTCATTAAATATTTATGTTCATTTTCAGGGTTAGAAAAGGGATGTCACATTTATGTATTAATAATTAATTGGTTAATTTATTTATTTTCAAAGTAATAAAGTAAAAAAAAAAAAAAAAATTATAAATAGAATAAAGAATAAGGATGAAACCATATTAAAGATAGAATAATATTTAATAAAAAAAACTAAAACTAGTTACTAAAAAAGTTGAAATGAAAGGAAATGAGAAAGAAATGAAAAAATAAATAAAATAACAAAATTTAGAGGATAGAAAAGAAAACAGTCAAGAGGAAAGGGCAGGGATCCAACTTCTGCTTAATTTCCAACCATCATCTCTATTGAGATTGATCACATACTTCTCAATCTCAATGGTTTCTCTTACCTTCCTATGATGGAAATGATCAACCCTGACGATGACATGGGTATCCTCAATGCGTGCATGGTGCTTAGATTTCACCGCATGTTCGGCTAAAGCTGAGAAATGAGAGCGACTGTGTCTAATTTCTGCTGCATGTTCTTGGATTCTCTCGTTTATGGATCGACCAGTTTCACCAATGTAAGGAACCCCACAGGAGCAAGGAATTAATTATACTCCTTTCATTTCTTTAGAGTTAACCGAATCTTTAACAAATCTAAGAGAGTTTATAATAGTGGTAAGGGGCTTGAAGGTTGCAATAACTTTATTATTTTTAAGAATATGAGCAATCTTATCTATGGTCCCCTAGATGAAGGGAAGCAACACATTGGAATTATGATCATCACCAGCAAGCTTAACTCGAGACTCTTTACAGGTTATTTGAAAGGCTCTGAGGTCTAGCTGTTTACTATAGCCATTATTTTCAAAAACTTTCAAAAGATGAGATTTCTCTTCTTCAAGGTGGTTATCATAAGAAATCCCAAGAGCTCGAGTGGCAAGAGTGTTAAGAACTCTCATTTTTTGGGTCGGAAAATGATGAGAAGCGCCCTGAATATATTGTTCCATGTGAGTTTTTTTTGCAAAAAACTTAGTGAGAAACAGAACCATCATCCATCCTAGAGAGGAGAATATCAAGGAAAGGAAGACACCCATAGTGAATTGGATGGATTCCGACGATACCTTTATATATATATATATATATATATATATATATATATATATATATATATATAGATATAGATATATATATATATATAGATATATATATATATATATATTAGAAAATATTAAAATGTTAAATAAATTTTATATTACATTCTTTAATTGAAAATTAATGTAACTTTTAAGAAATAGAATAAATATAAGATGACAATATAATTTTAAATTTAAACAAAGTAAATTTATATCTTTTAATAAAAATAAAAAATTAACTAGATCTTTTATTTTACATCATTTAAATATGTAATTTGTATTAAAGAATGAAGAGACATAAATTCTAATTTATAACAACAATACCTAAGACTTCTATTATTATTTTAAGGGTAATATTGAAGATCCCTATCATAGTTTTACTACAAGCCTCTTTACTTCCATTAATAAGTTCTCTATCAAGGTTTTATGTAAAAAGAACAATAGAACAACCAAAAGTTGATATGATAATCATTGCAAAATTGCTAGAAAAACAATTAGGGATGCTTCTAATCAATCTTTAAAGTTTGATAAGATAAATATCCGATGTCCTTATTAAAATGAAGAAAATATATTATATAAATAGAAAACAAAAGTAGTTGTTGCATCTATCTAAAAGTAACCATATGAAGTTTTGAAGGGAAATTATAATTCATAAAACTAAAGGAAATAATATGATTTCGTTGCAGAATTGTAATTCCTACCTTAAAAGGTTTTATGAATCCCCGAAAACTATGGAAACCATTTTGAATGTTCCTATGTAGGATGAAACATTTTCTTTGGAAGACATAAAATTTGGGTTTTAGCAGCTTACAACAAGGAAAACTAAGGACATTTAAGGTTGCCAAACTGAAAATTTTAAAACAAGAGGGCATATCCTCATCCCTCACATACTTGAATTTGGAAGTGAAGTAAGGATTCTCTAAGCCATGGATGCAGAGCCTCATTATTCCTAATTGTAAAAGTAGGGATGAAATAATTCCCTCTAGTTACAAGACCAATATGATTACACACATTTTATCGAAGTTGTACATAATTATTTCGGTAATGAAGATTAGCCTATGGATAGAAAGCCATGATAAAGAAGGTAAAGGGCAAGAAGAATTTAAGAGATATCATTATGCTATGGACCACCTTGTTACTCTTAGGATCATTACGAAGTACTGAAATAATAAATTAATCTCCTTTGTTGTTTTGTTGACTTCAAAAAAGATTTGGAAAAATTTGGAAGAGATAAAGATTCCACTTGAGTTGAGGGTTGTTGTGGCAAAGTTTTATGAGAATTTTATTGCTAAGTTAAAATCAAGGAGGGTTGGTAGGAAGAAATTAACTATAATATCAAAGTCAAACAAGGGTGTCCCTTGCCCCATACCCTTTTTGGCATATACAGTGACAAATTATAAGAGTGTTTGGAAGAAACATGTTGTGTTGGCCCCACTGTCATTGGTTTATTCATCACTCTTCTTTTTTATGTTGATGATATTATTCTCTTGGTGTGAAATTCCTATGACCTTGAAAAGAGTATAATAATCATACATTATTTTTGTTCAAAGATAGGCATGATTGTTAATACTAATAAAACAAAAGTCATGATAGCTAAATCCAGAAAGATAACTTATGATACATTAATATATGATAATAACTTGGAGGAATTTCCTTACAGATATATTGGAATCAATATAGATCACAATGTTAATAATTAAAATGGCATGAGAATAAAAATAATTATAAATGAACACACATATAAATCTACACATGATATACCCTAGAAAACCCCAACCAAGAAAAAACATCCTTGACTTAAGAAAGTCAAGCCAACCAACAGCCTGGTCCTTTCCAAGTGAGTATTTTGCTCAAATTTGGCATGTTATAATGGAGAATCCCAAAGCCTTTTAAAGTATTTACAACATGTAATACCATATGCTCAATACCATGAGTCACAAATACTAGGTGCCTAAGACCACTATTGTTGACCTAACCACCTTGAGTCTTTCACCGCATCAAGTTTACTTAACAATCCCTCATTTAAACTTGAAGAGGGAAATTCTTTAGATCCAATCCTAAAAATAAACATGCTCTCGCCCCTATCACCTAGGTATATGCCTAGAGTTTGCTAATAGGGGTACACATGTCTAATTATATCTTACAACCATATTCCCATATACCTCTAAATTAAATAAAAATTTCCATCTCCAAAGTATATATATTTTGTCCCAATGCTTAAGCCAACATCCTCTCATCTTCATGCTTGCTCACACTAGGTGCTCTCCTCATGCCACTTCATCACAACCAACATCCAAATGTGATTTCCGTTTATGTTGACTTTGGTATTTTCCTCTACATCTACCTATTAAATTGTAACACCCTCATTGCACATCTACCCAAGTAACCGACCAACCGGGGTAACACATGCGACGAGAGGCCACTATAATGGGATTCAACCTCCTAGTTGACATTAAGGAAGCGGAATCGATGGAAACACACCACGAAAACCTTCCATATTAGCAACAAAAGTCCCAAGAGCCAATCCAACTGCTCAGGTAACTAGCCCCTGAGACCAACTGAAGTTTTAGGTCATTAAACCCTCAGACACTCCATTAATATGGACAAGCATACGTCTAGGAGGCTCTAGATGCTCCCACAAGATGGGTATGCATGCCTCTGGGGACTTTTCTCCTCAGACCTGTGCCTGTGTCTCCGGTATTTGTGCTACCATTTTCAGGCCCAGAGCCCAGGTCACTACCCAGAACTCAATGACACTTCTAGAACTGAAAGATAAAAATATAATAATGATACAAATGCAATTACTTGAACAAGGAATTGATTGGACCCTTACTAACCATGACAAGAATTTAGTCAAACATGTCACAAATATGTAATCTACAGGTTTAAACAACAGATTTGAGCATATGGGTCTCATACTTATCTAAGAATCACTAAGAATGATTCTTCCCTTACATCATTAAATGCATTATCATTTATTAGGTCATAGATACATTGTTCATTTGTTTACAAATCAAAACATGAGGAGATCTATACATCATCACTATCATAATACATGCTTATAACCAACATAATAACAACAAAAATATTAAGGATACATCAGCATAGATCCACATATAAACCAATACATTTACACATAAGATGTCAAGGAAATAAGCTCTCATTAATGAATGCAAAAGCCAACTCGGGATGGGACTACCACGTTTCACCCGACCATAGAATGGCTGAGCTAATTCTCTCTTCAACCATTCACATCCGTGCCATATTCCAAGCATGAATGCGGGACTCAAACCAAAAGAACCAACCAGGGTATCCCGAGGCTAAACCACCTCACCCTCATCAATAGAAACCAAACTTTACCACAATCCACACCGGATTACTAGGCTAAAACAATAAACATGTAATAATAGGCTTTACCATGATCTCCACCAGATCACTAGGCCAAAACAAGCATGTATGCCATCGAATTTCTCCACCTACACCATGAGGAATTTTCCTGTCTCCTAGTCTCTTAGGTTTTACCACAATCCACACTAGATCACTTGACCCTAAACCGAGACCCACTCTCTAGGATTTACCACATCCCAAGATTACTAGGCCTGATGGAGAGCACCCACCTTTAGGATTTACTGTGTATCCCGCCATTCACCGGTCGAGGATTCCTAGGTCCAACGAGGCAACAAAAAATCCAGATTTACCACAGCCCATAGTCTGGTTCAAGGGTTATAGGCCATGTGTTCTTTCATTCGGAGATCCACCTCACTCAATTTCGAATCCATCCTGCAATCCAGCTCAACCAAAACATGAGAACCCCATCACACCAAGGTTATCCAGAAATGGAAAGGCTAGGTTGAAAACATTGTCACACTTGGCAAAACCCATGCCATAACAACAAAGAGCCACATGCAATATCATGCATACCAAATCTAGCAAGGAAAACACACATGCAAATCGATACTTGCAAAGAATCTTTTCGTAGCTGCCTGATCTTGCTCTTCCTTCCTTGTTCCTTCCTTCCTCTTGCCTTATTTTCCTTTCTTGATCCAATGCCAAAGCGCTCCAAGAAAACTCTAAGCATCCAAGAGTGAGTGAGAGAGAGAGAAAGAATAATGAGAGAGCTCCAAAACTGATCTAACAAAATGTACCAACTGATCCTCATAAGCCTTTTTATCAATTAGGTCTCTATTTTCTTCATTTCCCATTATTTTCCTTCATTTTCCTCCTCACATGCAACCTGTGACCTTTCTCACCTTCATTTTCTCCTAATTTCCATTACTTTCATAAATAAATGTGCCAAAAATGTCATTTTGCCTTTCCAAAGCCTTAGCCATTTCCTTTGTGAATTTCCTAAGCCATAATAAACCAATGAACACCCACACTAGTATGTTTTGCCCAACATTCAACTTGGAATACATGTCCCATCAACCGTGGTTATTATTTTGCCTTTATTAACTTTTATTACATGGAATTTTCACCAGGGTTGTTACATAAACCAACGATCTCATATCATCTCTAAGTAGGTGGTCCATGCATTCCTGACTCCTTCATAGCTTGACCTAATACTACACTTCTTTCTTTACCAAGTGGTCACTTCTCCTTTCCAACCCTTTGTTTGACTTTGACACCACTTGTCAATGATAAAAAATATGAGAGCAATAAATAATAATAAATCATAAATCGAAACAATACACATAAACCATGCACACTATGATTTACTAGAAAACCCTAATTGGGGAAAAACTAGCCTACTATAAGATCTATTATCTTATGGCTTAAAGTAGCCATTCCCACCAACACCCTCGCCCCAACCAAGCGAGCCTTTTTCTTGCTCATCTCTGACACATTATAATAGAGAATCGTAAGTCTTTTAAAGGATTTAACTACAAGTAATATAATGGGATTAATACCACGGGTCACCAAAACTATGTGCCTAAAAACACCATTACTGACCTCACAACTTAACTCTTTTATCATGTTGAATTTACTTAACAATCACTCCTTTAAACTTAACTAGGGAAATTATTTGGATCCAATCCAAAAAACTAGCATGCTCTCTTTCTAATCACCTAGGTCTACATCTAGACTTTATCAACAACATATGTATGCTTAACTAAGTCTTATATTTGTATGCCCATTTACATGTAGTTTTCAAATTTCCATCTCCAAAGTATATACATTTTTTGTTATTATTGTCCTAGCAGTTATGCGACCATCCTCTGACTTCCACACACTCTAAGCCTTTCATCTTGATATTTCTTAAGTGCTTCTACTATCATTCTTCATGTGGCCTGGTAGGATGTGAGGTTTGAGAATGTATTATCTCTAGATAGTTGTGGAGGAAGATAAAACATATCCAAAAGCATTTTATAACCTATAATCTCAAGATTAAAGGAAATAAACCCTATCCTATCTTCCTCATCAAAGCAAGCTTTTCCCCATTAAAAGCATCACTCTCACTAGGTATATTAGATATAGATGAAAAATCATTGAATGATGTATAACATGGTGTATATCGCTTCATATCTTTGTTCATATTTCATAACATGTTACATATATATCTATTAAAGCATAACTAATCGATGACATGTAGATGCTCCGACATGTTCGTATCAATGTACAAATCATATCTTTATTCAAATACCTTAAATTATATTTATCACTTAACCCATAAATTCGTATTCGTGAGGGGTCAGGCGTCCTTTAATTCTATTAACATTGATCAAGTTTTTTTTATATGGATCAATGATATTGTCATGCATGGATGAACATTATATTAGTTTTATAATTTATATTATATTAGTTTTATAATTTATTTAATATAGTTAGACATGTATTCATGTTGCTTTGATATATATTTTATTAGATGAAAAATAAAGTAGCATTGTAACTAATACGATTTTTTATTTTTGTTTTTAAATGTAGTAACATATTTATTTAATATAGTTAGACATGTATTCATGTTGCTTTGATATATATTTTATTAGATGAAAAATAAAGTAGCATTGTAACTAATACGATTTTTTATTTTTGTTTTTAAATGTAGTAACATATTTTTATAAATTATATATATATATATATATAGATATAGATATATTACAGTGATATTGTTATTTTTTTTTGTTATTTAAAAAGTATTTGCCAATATATTAAAGTAAATTTATTTTAATTTATAATTTATTATTGGGAGGATTAAATTTATTAAGGTGTTTTTAAGTTTTGCAATAAAAAAAGTTTGTATTCTGAGGTATTTTATCCATTTTAATTTTTGATAGATCCAGAGTTAAAGTGGTTCTATTCTAATTTTTGATAGATCCAGAGTTAAAGTGGTTCTATTCTAATTTTTATGTAATTTGACTAAATCAAAATATTTAGATAACATAATATCATAAAACAATACATTACAACATCTCTTTCATATTAACTAAAAACATTTCTGCAATAAATAATCTCACTACTTAAAAACAAAAATTAAAACATTTTACCAACTAAACAACTTAAATTTATAATTTAAAAAAAAAAAATCTACACAATTAACTTAAGAAAAACAAAACATCTCATTTAAATTTAACTCAAAGAAAAGCAAATGTAGATCTCTATCTCTCAACGAACGACAACATCGTTCACTCGTATTTTACACCCACAACTCTTTGGATGACCCTACTATTAAAAAAATTGACTTCATTCTTACGGTATTTCCCTTTCTTTTTTTGCCATTCATTACATAAATGTTCTCAAACCAATTTATGCAGTCCCGTGAAATGAACCAACGATTAAAGGGTTTCGCTAAATCCATTTTAGCAAAGGGTTTCTTCACGCATGTTTTTTGTTTCTCAGGAAGAAATAAAACAGGATATTATACTAAATCCATTTTGGCAAAGGGTTTCTTCACGCATGGTTGTTTTTTAGGAAGAAAAAAAAAAAATATTATATTATCAAATAAAAATATACATGATAGTTCACATCATATTGATATTGCTGGAATGTATAGAGCATAATGCTACCCAATCCCAATAAAAAAGACATGAAATGCTATATAAGTTCACAGGACATATGCGATGCAATGATGAAAACATCCGAAATGCAATGATATATTTAAAATTTTGGAACCACATGAAAAAGCATACTATCATATTATGCAATTTTGGCAGTTTTGTCCCATGGCTCTCGGCAAAAAGACATATACACAAAAATTTACAAAAAAGAGAGGAAAGAGCATATAATTATTCAAGAAATGGGATGCCCCCATATCAAAAATATTATGTTTTCATGTAATCTCCAAGTACCATTTGTCATCAATCCTTGTAATCCCTTTTTGGATAGTCTATCTGCTTCCTTGTTCTGGTTCCTGTCAATATGTTGGATTGTGGAGCCTTGCCAAAGAAGATCAATCTGCTCCAGCCAGCCCTATAACATGGGATTGTTTATGGAGGCTTTCCCCGAGACCTGATCAATGATGATCTTTGAATCTCCATATATATGTAAGTGGGGGTTATCAAGGAAATTGTTGAACCATAAGAGTCCCCATAGGGCTAATGCTTCCTTGCTGCAACCTCCATTCCAATAGACCCTGTAAGACAAATCAGCAGACATAGCAATCCAAAAACCACATGCACAGGAATTCCTTTGTGTTGCTCCATCAAAAAACCCCATCGGATATAAGAACTGCATATTGATTTGCTTATGTAGTGTGTTATTAGTGCATGAGGATTGAGTAGAATATATAGAGAGATTTGTGATGATTCTATCAACAACCATATGGAAATCTTAATATACCTATTTCTTTCTCCAATTCCAAATTGCCCAGAAAAGAAAAAGTGAAATGGCTCTCCAAGAAGTTTTCTGAGTACTCCACCATTTTAGTGAGTCCAGAATGCAATTATGATGTATATACGAGAAACCAATGAAAGATGATAACTTTTTCCATACCTCTACAATTTACAGACAATGATTGTTATTTTCAGCATCTCTTTTGCAAATAGAGCATATTCCAGAGCCATGCCATGGCCTTTTATGCAGAGTCTCCCCAATAAATTTTTTATGGTGGTAAACCAACCATGTAAAGATGATAATTTTAAATAACATTTTTGTTTTCCAAACTGCATATAAAACTTGGTCATTTTAATTTCTCTGAACTCTTTCCTTACATTTCCATTTCAGCTTCATGCAATTCCGTTAAATGAAAAAACAATGGAAGGGTTTTAGCAATGGGTTTGTTCATTTTCCTTCCATTTCACGTCGTGCCACTCGAAATGTTCATACTATTCCGCTAACCCATCCAAGCGTCCTAGTACATTGTTTCGTATCATGTGCACTCATTTTGACTTGGTATTATTGGTTTTTTAAGATTTGAAATTTTTAAGAGTTTTCAGTTTTTTTTTTTTAATTCTCTTGTATTGATGAGTGCCGATTATAGTGGTTAATTAGCAAGTTTATTTTCTTCTTTAAATTCCATTGCAATTATAATAAAACATTTAGACCTTCTAAAAGACCATAAACATGCCGTACTGCAACCTTTTGTTTACTAGGACCAAGTTGTCAATTCATAAGACACTGGACTTGAATTAGATCGGGATTTTACTTATGTGTAAACTTTTACTTGATCCTTTCTTTTGAATTAACAAAGAAAACAAATATAATTTTTTCAATATATAAAATTAAAATATTATTTAAATTTTAAAATAAATTTGTTTTTCAAATTAATTATATTGTAGAGATTTGGTCCACGTTTGCTCTTAAAAAGAAGTTGTTAAGAATTAATTAAAAAGATACAATATTAAATTACTTATTAATTATTTAATTTCAATGTTCTTATTTACAAAATTAGTGTTTATAATGATATAATACAATATAACAACATTTTAATTATTAATAATTTATTTTTATTTTGATATTGATGTTAAAGCTAAATAATATGCGTAATATGCGTATTTATTACGGGTTATAAATTAGAAATCAATAGAATTATATTAATAATGTAATTATTAATGATAAAATAGAAACTTATAATATAATAATTATTTATTAAACTCTCAAGGTAAAAAAAAGGGATGTTGGAAAAAGAAACAAAGAATCAAGACAGAAGAAAAGAAATAAAAGATCAATTGAAAAAAGTAAATAGAAGAGAGAGAAATGAAAATAAAACAAAAAATATGAAAATAGAAAAAAGGAACAATCAAGAGGAGAGGGCAGGAATCAAGCTCCTGCTTAATTTCCAACCATCATCCCTTTTGAGATTGATAGAATGGTTCTCAATCTCAATAGCTTCTCTTAGTTTCCTATGATGGAAATGATCAACCGTGACGATGACCTCGGTATCCTCAATGCAGACATGGTGCTTCGATTTCGCAGCATGTTCAGCAAAGGTTGAGGAACGAGAGCGACTGTGCCTAGTGTTTGCCGCATGTTCTTGGATTCTTTGGTTTATGGAACGACCAATGTCACCAATGTAAGGAATCCCACGCGAGCACAAAATTAAGTATACCTCTTTCATGTTTTTAGGGTTAATCAAGTCTTTAATGATTTGAAATTATTAATGATGTACTATAACATAATGGCTCTCGGTATATTGTCATATCTACTGATCTATATGCAAATATCTGTCCTTGCGACCCCCATAACGTATTAATGTCTGCGGTTTAATCGGCCTAGGTGATTGTGCTTCATTACTGGAGCTTTTATTACGTATCTACTCCGGATGTGGCTTGGAATTTCCCTCCAACATCAATGGACTGGATGCATCTTAGAGATCGAACGGTTGTGATGATTCCTTGGGTTTCTAAGACTCCGGTTAGGTGTGTTTACCTTCTCATTTGTCTCTTGCGTGTTGTGGCTCCGATGTTTGTTGTTCCGACGTTTGCGACAGAGATCTCTTCTTGTAAACATGTAATCGCTTTTCCTTGAAATTTGAGAGAAGAGTTCATAGTTTTGCATTTTGTGCTGTTTGTCATATAGTTCTAACGAATGATTCTCCCTCAGTTAGGTTTCGGGTTCCATGGTGCCATCCTCAGCTGTGGGGGTGTTTCCTCGATTCTACCTAACCTAGGTAAGAGATTTCCTGACAGACTGCTTCCTCTATTTTGCTTAGATTGACAGTGTTTAATTTTTAATTCTCGTTCTAATCCCCATCTTCTTGTTAGCATGGCAAAGGCTCTGTAGTTACCATGGCGAGGGTTGGACAAAAAATCTGTTCATATTTTGGTTTGCGGCCATCTCCGGGTATCTCGCATTACTTGGATCCTCTGCGTTGTTTAGGGTTTCATCCCAATGTTTAACTTATATGAACTACTTCAGTTTTGACATTCTCGGCCTTTAAGGGTTTGTAAATTTGTAAGCGGCCTCTGGTCTTTATTTGGGTATGAAGGGTTTCTGCCGATTTTTAGGCAGTTCGGCCTTGAAAGAGTCTATTGAGGGTTTTGAGCATTCGAGTACTGATCTTTGATCGACTTGATACTGTTTATTAATATCTTGATTTTAAGTGCTAAATCTTTTTATTGATTTGGTTTACTTTGCATTGAATTCGAGAGGCAGTGCCCTCACCATTATAACTCTACGCAGCAATTCGCTTTTAACTTATTTGTGCTTGTATATGGATTCATGCCATTAAAGATAGCTTCTATTCTAACTATGCATTTGAAATGGCTAGTTTTCTGATTGCATACTGTTGGAAAAATTTCCATTTATATTTATGCATTTTGTATTGGTTAGTTTGCGGAATGAATATTGTTAGGGATGGTTTTCTATTCTAGCTATGCATTGCGGTATTTAGATTTAAAGACTGAGGTCTCCTCAGGTCTTTCGTCTAGTTTCTCGTCAGTTCTGCACACTGTTACTTCAGTCCTCTATATGCTAGTTGTAATAATGCTAGATGTTGCTTGAATTTCGTATACGTTTATTCCTTACTCAAATCTTGTTGTTTATATGTATTTTGCGATAAGAGAATAAAGGTTACCGAGTACTCCTCAGGGTTTGATAGCCCCTGTACATGGACTTACCCTTGATTCTTTTTCGGTTTGTACTTATTTATAACATGAGATGTTTTCTAGGTGGGTTTAATTCCACGACCTTGGCCTTTTCTCTTAGTATGCTGACATTTCCCCTTTTTTACCAAGGCCAGATGTAGGGAAAATTCTTTAATTCCTAATGGTAATATCGATGAATAATATTGTCTTTAATTTCTTCAGTCCTTCTAGGAAAAGATTACAACTTACATATTGAAGGTTTGCTTACTTCTTTATGTAAAGAAAGACTATAGAATTTGTTAAAATATTCTAGACAATCTCCTAAATTGTATAAATTATGCAGTAAGCTACCGTAAAAATATATTGGAATAAGATTTAACAATTCACACAATGGATAAATAAATATCATTTATCAGGATAAGTGCCTAATAATTAAACATAAATTGTCCTTCACTTATCTAGACCGCCGGTTCCCAGATTCTTTTCTTGCTAGTGTACAACCAGAACTTGTCTCTGGCTTCTTTGCCTCCCAACCTTGAGACTATTTATTCCAAATAGTCTCCCCCGGCGTTGTTCCTGGGTTCAGGAACCTCTTCTATGAGAACTCACAGTCTCACTGCTATTTGGTCCAAATCAGAATTAGCCACATTAGAACTACCTGACCCTTCAACACAAATTCTCCTTGATCTCAGATACCCTTATCCTCTTGATATTCTTGATTAAATCCTCAAGAAATCAGTTAGGAACAAGTAACTATTTCTCAAAATGAATAGTAAGTAAAATAACATTTACTGATAACTGTTACTTTATTATAAAATAATTAAATTCCAGGAGCAATAATTTTTATAAATAAAAATTAAATAGTTTGGTTGATCCGCTGTAAAATAAAATAAAAATAAAATAAAATAAAATAAAATAAAATTCACATGATCTGGGGATATCACATCTCCCCCCTCTAAAATGTAACATCGTCCCAATGTTTTCCCTCTAAAAACAATCCCGAAAAGGTTTCCTTCATAACTTGCTCATCCTCCTAGGTGGCCTCTTTCGACCCATAGTGCCACCATTGGACTTTAACCTGGGTGATAACTCGTTTTTGCAACGTTACTTCTCTCAGATCGAGTATACCCTGAGGTTCGACCAGGAATTCGCCTTCCAGTTCGACCTACACATATCAACAAAACAATACCAGTTAACATTTAGCTTGTTTAATAAATCTTTATTAAAGATAATTTTTCTTAAATATCTTTTACCTGAATGTCTTGCCAATTGATAACATGTTTAGGATCATAAATGTATTTCTTAAGTAAAGAAACATGAAAGACATTTTGCACATGAATGTGGCTAGGTAAGGCTAGCTGGTAAGCTACCAGTCTGATTCGAGCTAAAATTTGGAAGGGCTCGCAAAATCAGGGTGCTAACTTAGCACGCTTGGTCCATTGCAAGGTACTCTTCTTTGCTCAAACTCGAATATACACATGGTCTCCCACTTGGAATTCCCATAATCTTCTTTTCCGATCAACAAAATTCTTTTGTTGGTCTTGAGTGGATTTCAAATTAGCTCGTACCTTTTTCACCATCCCCTCCATTTCTTCTAACATATCGGGTCCTAACATCAATTTTTCTTCCGATTCACTCCAACTTAAGGGTGTCCCGCACTTACGTCCATACAACACTTATGGTACCCATTGTTATAGGCAAATTCTACCAAGTGCAGGTAGTCCTCCCATTTTGATGGTTGTTGCATCACATAAGTTTGCAACATGTCTTCAACTACTTGATTTACTTGCTTTGTTTGTCCATTCGTTTGTGGATGGTAAGTGGTGCTGAAGTGTAGTTGTGTACCCAAACCTTCAAAAAGGGCCTTCCAAAAGGCATATGTGAATTTCACATCACGGTCAGAAATGATCATCTTGGGTATTCCATGCAATTTAAAAATGTTTTGCATAAAAATGTTAGCAATCTGCATTGCTTTATAAGTTGACTAAACTGGTATGAAATGGGCAGATTTGCTCAATTTGTCCACCACCACCATGATGGAGTCATTTTGCTTCCTGGACTTTGGCAGTCCGGTAATGAAATCGATGGATATGGTTTCCCATTTCCATTCCAGAATAAGCAAAGTGTAAAGTAATCCCACTAGGTGTTGGTGTTTAGCTTTTATTTGTTGGCACTCTAGGCATCTGGATAAATATTCTACTACTTCCTTCTTCATACCAGGCCAGAAAAATTCTTTTCTCAGGGCAAAAATCATTTTCTGGTATCTGGGGTGGCCTGCATAAGGAATCTTATGAAATTCATCTAAGATTAAATTCTTGAGCTATTTTTGGTTAGGCACATATAACCTTTTCCTATAAATCAACAATTCTTCTGAATTTACCTCATATCCTAATTGTTGTTCATGGCTATTCGGAATTTTTGCTTGTTGCCATAATTGTTTGTATACTAAATCTTGCATGGCTAATTCACGAATCTGCTCATAAAAAGTTGTTCATGATTCACTGAAAGAAATTTCATATAAACAATGTACCTTGCAGCTCAAGGCATCCACAACCCGGTTTTCTTTACCTTTCAAATGTTTAATTTCGAAATCAAATTCACTTAGGAAGTTTGCCCAGTGAGCTTTTCTAGCATTTAAAGTGGGCTATCTGAAATAGTTTTTTAGACTATGATGATCAGTGATTAGCAGAAATTTCTTACCTATTAAGTAATGTCACCACATTTTTAAGGTGTGAATCACCGTTGCCATTTCTAAATCATAATTCGAATACTTTTGTTCATACTCTTTAAGCTTCCTTGACTCATAGCCCACAACCATGCCTTCTTGCATTAGTATGCCACCTACACCCTCCTTGCTAGCATTCGTAAAAACCACGTACTCTTTATTGGGATCAACAATTCTCAAAATGGGTGCGGTGGTAAGTAGATGTTTGAGTTGATCAAAGCTCCACTGACAGTCGAGGGTCTATCTAAAGGCCTTCTTTTTCTTCTGCAGAGAGGTAATAGGATATGCCACCCTATAAAAAACTTCCACAAATCGTCTATAATATCTGGCTAGATCCATAAATGATCTTATGTCAGGTACATCTTTCGGTATCGGCCATTCCCTGATGGTTATTATTTTCTCTGGATCTACTGTGATTCCATTCTTGGTGATGACGTGTCCTAGGTACTGGATTTGTTCCTTAAAGAAATCACACTTGCTGTACTTGGCATACAGCTGGTGTTCTCTTAGGACCTGAAGAACAATACGGAGATGCTCATTATGTTCTTCTACGCTTCGAGAGTAGATCAGTATGTCATCAGTAAAGATTAATACAAACTTGTCTATGTATTGATGAAATATATTGTTCATGAGACACATGAAGGTTGCTAGTGCATTAGTTAATCCAAAAGGCAAAACTACGAACTTGTAATGTTCATAACGAGTTCAGAATGTTGTTTTTGCTATATCCTCCTCCTTTATTCAGATCTGATGATAACCTGAGCAGAGGTCGGTCTTTGCGAACACATTTCCCCCCTTTACCTAGTCAAATAATTCATCTATCCAGGGCAGAGGGTACTTATTTTTAATGGTCAGCTTGTTCAATTGACAGTAATCCTTGCACATACGCAATGTTCCATCTCTTTTCTTAACAAAGAGCACTAGGGCTCCCAAAGGGGACACACTAGGTCAGATGTAATTTTCATCTAGTAGCTCTTGTAGTTGCATCTTTAATTCAGTTAGCTCCAGGATGCTCATGCAGTAAGGGGCTCGGGAGACTGGGGCAGCTCCCGGAATTAGCTCAATGGTGAAATCGATGTCTCTTTTTGGGGGTAGGCCCGAGATTTCCTCAGGGAATACATCTGGGAAATTTTGTACCACTGGTATGTTTTCAAAAGAGTTATATTTATTCTTAGAGTCAGCGAATCCTACTTGTATTGCATAAATTTGGCAGCCCTTTCTAATGCATTTTGCTAACTGGGATGCTGTTACAGGTCTTATCTGTAGAGGTTTTTGAATACCTTGCATTTCCTGTCCTTCTCCTTTCTCATCCCAAAAGTTGATGGTTTTGGTTTTACAGTTAATAAGTGACCAGTTCTTTTCCAACTAGTCCATGCCTATAAGAATATTGTAAGACCCTAAAGGTAATACGTTTATATCTGCTATGATACACTGATTTTCTATTAATAAAAGGCAATTATTTACTTTAGCCAAAACCCTTCTCTTTCCTCCTGTGGCTAGTTGTACTAACTAGGGATTTTTAAACTTAACAGTTTGTAATTTACATTGTTCCACAATCTTGGGGCTGATATAACTCAAGGTAGCCCCAAGATAAATTAAAATGGAGATAGTGCAGTCAAAAACTTTACCTTCAAATTCAACCATGGTGGGCTGAAATTCTGCTTGATGGTCTTCAAGGGAAACATTAATCTTGGGAATGCTTCTTGCCACTTCTCCCACAATAGATGCTTCTTGTATCTATGAAATTCAAGGATAATTTTAGGGGCGAATGTTCGCCCTTTGGCGAAATTAAGGGGTTTTAAATTTTTAGTGGGCGAATATTTTGTATCATAGTAAATTTTTACAAATCACCTCAAATAGCCCACCTTATTTTAAGGGAGAGGGTAAAAAAGGTAAATTTAGCCCTTGAAATTAGGATTCCATTCGCCCATTTTCAAGAATAGGTTTTACAGTGAATCCATTCGCCCATTTTCAAGAATAGGTTTTATTTAAGTGAATCCTATGGGCCAAATACCATATTTATAAAAGAGGTATGGTAAATTAATAAAAATATAAATAAATGAGAGGTATGGTAAATAAATAAAACATTTTTATATTTACTCCATAAGTCAACTTATATATATGTAAGGGTGTAAACAAATAAAAATATAAGTAAAGTGGAGGTATGGTAAATAAATAAAACGTCTTTTTATACTTACTCAAAAGGTATGGTAAATAAATAAAAATATAAATAAATTAGACGTATCGTAAATAAATAAAACCTCTTTTTATATTTAGTCCATAACCCTCGTTCTATTTATGAAGGCTCAAGAAAGAGGTTTTATTTAAGTGAATCCTATGGGCCAAATACCATATTTGTAAAAGAGGTATGGTAAATTAATAAAAAATATAAATAAACGAGAGGTATGGTAAACAAATAAAAGATTTTTTTATATTTACTCCATAAGTCACCTTATATTTACGAACACTCACGAAAATGGCACATGGTATTGACCCATGGTATTCACCTGGAATGTAGCCTATTTAAATGGCGGAATTAAACCAGCATGTAGCCTATGGTGAGATTCACTAGGACTTTACAAAGTTTTATTATTTAGTGAAAGACTCGCCAAGGTCTTACAAGATTTTATAATTGAGTAAAATATTCTAATAAAAATAAAAATGGCACATGGTATTGACCCATGGTATTCACCAAAATGGCGCATGGTATTGACCCATGGTATTGACCTGGAATATAGCCTATTTAAATGGGGGAATTAAACCAGCATGTAGCCTATGCTAAGATTCACTAGGACTTTACAAAGTTTTATTATTTAGTGAAAGACTCACCAAGATCTTACAAGATTTTATAATTGAGTAAAATATTCGCCATGCTTGGTGAGAGATTCGCCAAAAAATTATATATACATATTATATTATTGATAAAATCGCCTTCCATTTTTCCTATATACAATGGAGATTCGCCCATTTATTATATTTATAAATTTAGCGGGGTTCTTAAAATTTTCCCTGATGAAATTTGATCAGCTCCTCTGCGATGTGGGAAATTTTTGACATAATGTGGACCTCCGCATCCCCAACATTATACGGGTGGTCTGTTAGTTGTTTTAAATTCAGTTCTGCTAGCTTGTTCATTCATTTTGGTTTCACCTGGTACTTTAAATCTGGGTTGATTCCTATTCAAATTCCAGTTAGTTTTCCCTTTAAACACTCCTTTGTTGCCTGTACCTTTATTCCCTTTGTAACTAGGAACAAATTTACTCCCTTTCTTGTCAGCCCACCTTTTACTCAGATCTCCCTTTGGTTTGTTCCGATGGTAACAAATTTGTGCCTTACGAATAACCTCATCCATGGTTTTTGGATTGTCAAAATCCAATCGTTCTTTCATGAACAGTGGAAGACTACTGATAAACCACTACACCTTTGCCTTTTCCTTGCATATGTAAGGAACATACCAAAGTAATGACGTAAATTTGGTTATGAACTCATCCATGGACATTTGGCCCAATCGGAGATCATGAAACTCCTTTGCTTTTTCGTCATAAAACCTTTTTGTTAGATATTTTTCCTTGAAATATCTTTGAAATTTTTCCCAGGTTATACTTTGTTCACTAACTCTGTGAACTGTCTTTACTTCCTCCCACCATAACGTAGCTTTCCCCTGTAACTGGAAGATGGCCAAACAAGCCTTTAGATTATGGTCGTATTCGTACAGCTGGAAGTATTTGTTCATGTTGATGAGCCATGCTTCCGCCGCCTCTTCTTGTTCACCATCAAAGAGAGGAGGCTTAATTTTCTGGAACTCTCCTTGAAGTTCCAATTTCTGTCTTTTCTGTGACTTGTGATTTGACATATTATCTGACTCTTTTTCGTGATTTTCTTCACCACCCTCTATTTCCACATTCTCAGTCCGAAACTCTTGCTCCCTTATCATATTCTCGTGTTTTGGGCAGGGAGCTAATGGTCGATGATTCTGCCTATCTCATAGACTCTTCATATTTTTCTCTTGTTCCTGCATCAATATCTCACTGTCTACTCGCAATCGAGCCATTTCATATTTCAATTCTTGTACAGTTACCATAATATATGGATTGGTATTTCTTGGCTCATCGCCCTGCTGCACCCAAACTTCAGGGTTGCCCTCTTGAAATGGTGCTTGTCTTGTTCCCATTAATGTGTGGTAGATTTATAGTTCTCCTCATAATGTCAACAATTTTCTTCCTACGTGCATATCACAAAGTTTGTTATTACTTAATTCCAGAGGTCTCAATTTAGCAACCTGAGTAGCTCTGATACCATATGTCACACATCTGCAAGTTAACTATATATATGGTAATTTTTTTTTACTTACTCTCTACCATATTATCATATAATATAACTTGACAATTACGAAAGTAAATCTTATAAAGCTTTTCTAATAATTACACCCATTATGCAATTGACTTATGCAAACACATGATCGGCTATATAACCCCTATGTTATAATTGACTTGAGATAGTTATATTCGGAGGCTATCGCTGATAGAACAATCCACATGTTATTGCATGACACTTTTAAGGAATTAGAAGGCATAACACCTGTCTTATAGAAATCACATTTGAAGTTATTAATGATGTACTGTTACATAATGGCTCTCTGTATATTGTCATATATATTGATCTGTATCCAAATATCTGTCCTTGCGACCCCCATAACGTATTAATGGCTGCGGTTTAACCGGTCTAGGTGACGGTGCTTCATTACTGGAGCTTTTATTGTTTATCTACTCCGGATGTGGCTTGGAATTTCCCTCCAGCATCAATAGACTGGATGCATATTAGAGATCATATGGTTGTGATGATTCCTCGGGCTTCTAAGCCTTCAGTTAGGTGTTTTTACCTTCTCATTTCTCTCTTGCGTGCTGTGGCTCTTATGTTTGCTATTCCAACGTTTGTGGCAAAGATCTCATCTTGTAAATAAGTAATTGCTTTTCCTTGAAATTTGAGAGTATATTTCATAGTTCTGAATTTTGTTCTGATTGTCATATAGTTCTAACAAATGATTCTCCCTCAGTCAGGTTTCAGGTTCCATGGTGCCATCCTCAGCTATGGGGGGGTTTCCTCGGTTCTACCTAACCCAAGTAAGAGATTTCCCGACAGACTACTTCCTCTACTTTGCTTAGATTGACAATGTTTAATTTTTAATTAACGTTCTAATCCCCATCTTATTGTTGGCATGGCAAAGGCTCTATAGGTACCATGCCGAGGGTTGGAAAAAACCTCTATTCATATTTTGGTTTGCGGCCATCTTCGAGTATCTCGCGTTACTTGGATCCTCTGCTTTGTTTAGGGTTTCATCCCAATGTTTAACTTATATGAACTGCTTCAGTTTTGACATTTTCGGCCTTTAATGGTTTATAAATTTGTAAGTAGCCTTTGGTATTTATTTGGGTAGGAAGGGTTTTTGCCAATTTTTAGGTAGTTCGGCCTTGAAAGAGTATATTGAGGGTTTTGAGCATTCGAGTACTGATCTCTACTCGACTTGATACTGTTTATTAATATCTTGATTTTAAGTGCTAAATCTTATTATTGATTTGGTTTACTTTGCATTGAATTTGAGAGGTAGCGTCCTCACCATTATAACTCTACGCAGCAATTCGCTTTTAACTTTTTTGTGCTTGTACATGGATTCATGCCATTAAAGATAGCTTCTATTCTGACTATGCGTTTGAAATGACTAGTTTTCTGATTGCATATTGTTGGACAAATTTCAATTTCCATTTATGTGTTTCACATTGGTTAGTTTGCAGAATGAATACTGTTAGGGATAATTTTCTATTCCAACTATGTATTGCAGTAGTTAGATTTAAAGACCGAGGTCTCCTCGGGTCTTTTGTCTAGTTTCTCATCAGTTCTGCACACTGTTATTTCAGTCCTCTATATGCTAGTTGTAATAGTGCTAGATGTTGTTTGAATTTCGTATACGTTTATTCCTTACTCAAATATTGTTGTTTATATGTATTTTGCGATAAGGGAATAAGGTTTACTGAGTACTCCTCGGGGTTTGACAACCCCTGTACATGGACTTACCCTTGATTCTTTTTCGGTCTGTACTTATCTATAACATGAGATGTTTTCTAGGTGGGTTTAATTCCACGGCCTTGGCCTTTTCTCTTAGTATGCTGACATTTCCCCTTTTTTACCAAGGCCAGATGTAGGGAAATTTCTTTAATGTCTGATGGTACTATCGATGAATAATATTGTCTTTAATTTCTTCAGTCCTTCTAAGAAAAGATTACAACTTACATACTGAAGGTTTTCTTACTTCTTTATGTAAAGAAAGACTATAGAATCTGTTAAAATATTCTAGACAGTCTCCTAAATTGTATAAATTGTGTAGTAAGCTACGGTAACAATATACAGGAACAAGTTTTAATAATTCACATAATGAATAAATAAATATCATTTCTCACAATAGGTGCCTAATAATTAAACAGAATTTGTCCTTCACTTATCTGGACCGTTGCTTCCCGGATTCTTTTCTTGCTAGTGTACAACCAGAACTTGTCTCTGGCTTCTTTGCCTCCCAACCTTGAGACTATTTATAATAGTCTCCCCTCGAGACCTCTTCTATGAGAACTCACAGTCTCACTACTATCTCAGCACAAATTCTCCCTGATCTCAGATACTCTTATCCTCTTGATCTCAGATACCCTTATCCTCTTAATCTTCTTGATTAAATCCTCAAGAAATTAATTAGGAATAGGTAACTGCTTCTAAAACTAAATAGTAAGTAAAATAACATTTACTGATAACTGTTGCTTTATGATATAATAATTAAATTCCATGAACAATAATTTTATAAACAAAAATTAAATAGTTTGTTTGATCTGCAATAAAAATAAAATATTCACATGATCTGGGGATATCACACTTAACACAAGATTCATTACAGGCTCTTTGAAATGCTCTAAGGCCTTGATGTCTACTGTAGCCATTATTTTCAAAAACTTTCAGAAGATGAGATTTTTCTTTTTCTAAGTGATTCACATTAGAAATCCTAAGATTACAAGTGGAAAGAGTGTTAAGAACTCCTAGCTTCTGGGTTGGAAAATGATGAGAAGTGGCATGGAAATACTGTTCCATGTGAGTTTTCTTGGGAAAAACTTGGTGAGAAATAGAACCATCATCCCTCCAGGAGAGGAGAATATCAAGGAATTGAAGGCACCCATTAACCTCAACTTCCATCATGAATTGGATGGATTCAGATTGGGAATTAGGATGGTTGAGAAACAAATCCAATTTCTCACGACCATAGGGCAAAATGACAAAGGTATCGTCAACAAACCTCTTGAACCATTTCTTAGGAAGAAATAGAGGAGAGGCAAAAGCTTTGGTATCAAAATATTCCACGAATAAGTTGGCCACTCTTGGGAAAGGGGAGAACTCATCAAAACCCCACAAATTTGTTAAAAAAACTCACCTTGGAAGCTGAAAAAAATATTATTTAGCTTGAATATTAATATAAAAAATAAAAATAAAAATAAACTATTAATAATTAAAATTTATCCCATTAATTTAGTATTATTGCACCAAGAGGCCCTCTACAACCTAGTGTGGGGTAGATCTTATGTAAAAAAGTAAACATAAACACGTCAAAATGTAAATGTAAATGTAAACATAATGTTTAACATTTAACATTTTTAACCCTATTTAAAAATCAATCTAATTATTATTATGTATAAACACAATATAAATTTAAAATATAAAGAGGTTTACGAACACTCAAAAAAAAGGGGTATGGTAAATAAATAAAAATATAAATAAATGAGAGGTATGGTAAATAAATAAACTTTTTTTTTATATATTTACTCTAGAAGTGTGGTAAATAAATAAAACCTCTTTTTATATTTATTCCAAATACCTTGGACAAATAATTATTAATACCATGGGCCAAATACCATATTTATAAAAGAGGTATGGTAAATAAATAAATATAAAATAAGTTTAAAGAGGCATGGTAAATAAATAAAAATATATCAAATAGGAATTAGAAATCAACATCTAGTTATATGCCAAGCCTATGGGCTAAATACCATGGTAAATAAAATAGATATGATAAATAAATATAAATATAATAAACCAGAGGTATGGTAAATAAATAAAACATCTTTTTATATTTACTCCATAAACCTCTTTATACTTACTATAACTCAAAAAATAGGTTTTATTTAGGTGAAGCCTCTGGGCCAAATTATTATTAGTATCATGCAAAAAAAACATTATTAACCCTAATATTAATATTAATATTATTATTAAATCTAATATTCATTTAATATATTATAATATTAATATTATTAAATTTAATAACTTTGGATTAATACAATATTAAATTTTCTATATTATAATATATATTAATATGATATATATTAACTCTAGAAATTTATGGGAGGGAAGAATAAAGACATATAGTGATAGAGGTGGAGACATACACATACAGTGATAGAGGTGGAGACATACAGGGAGTGACAACTTGGGAGAGATGGAGATAAACTGAATGAGGGGAAAGGAGGAATGAAGAGAGAGAGGGGGGGATGAGTGAGAGAGGTAGATAATGGTAAGAGAAGGAGAGGGAGACACAAAAATGAAGGGGGGAAGAGAGAGAAGGAGAGAGGGGGTGAGAGGATTGGAGGGGAGAGAGAGAGAGAGAAAGAGAGAGAGATGGGGGAAGAGAGAGGAAGGTAGAAGAGAAAGGGAGAAAGAGGAAGGATGAGAGAGAGGACATGCGAGAGAGGAGGACAGAGGGAGGGATAGAGAGATGGAGTTGAGGGGGAGAGAGGGAGGGAAGAAGAAAGACATAGAGAGTGAGAAGTGGAGAGAGAGAGGGAGGGAGTGACAAGGGAGAGATGGAGAGAGAGTGTGTATGTTTAGGGGTGAGGTAAAGAGACAAATAAGGAGAGATAAAGAGAAGGGGGAGAGAAGGAGAGGGGGAGGGATACAGTAACATAGTTGGAGAGAGAGAGAGAGAGAGAGAGAGAGAGAGAGAGAGAGATGGGGGAAGAGAAAGGATTGGAGGGAAAAGAGAGAGAGGGGGAAGAGAGAGGGAGGTAGGAGAGAAAGGGAGAGAGAGGAAGAACGAGAGATAATACTTGAGAGAGAGGATTGGAGGGCAGAGAGAGAGAGAGAGAGAGAGAGAGAGAGAGGAGAAGGAGAGGGGGACGGATATAGTAGTGTAGTTGGAGAGAGATAGAGAGTGAGTGATGGGGAAGAGAAAGGATTGGAGGGAAAAGAGAGGGGGGGGGGGGAGAGGAAGAGCGAGAGATAAGACTTGAGATAGAGGATGAGAGTGATGGGGGAAAAGAGAGGATCAGAGGCAAAGAGAGAGAGAGAGAGAGAGAGAGAGAGGGGAAGAGAGAGGGAGGCAGGATAGAAAGGGAGAGAGAGGAAGTATGAGAGAGCAGAATTGAGAGAGAGCAGGAGAGAGGGAGGGATAGGGAGATGGATTTAGAGGGGGAGAGAGGGTGGAGAAAAGAAATACATAGAGAGTGAGAAGTGAAGAGAGAGAGAGGGAGTGACAAGGGAGAGAGAGTGTGTATGTTTGGGGGTGAGATAAATACAAAGGAGGGGAGCTGGAGAGAATGGGGGAGAGAAAGAGAGAGGAGAGAGGGAGGGATATAGTAATAGAGTTGGAGAGAGAGAGGGAGGGAGAGAGAGAGGAAGGAAGGTAGAGAGGATGCAAGAGAGTGGAGAGAGGGAGGGAAAGAGAGATGGAGTTGGAGGGTGAGAGAAAGGGAGGTAAGAAGAAAGAAATAGAGAGAGAAAGGTGGAGAGAGAGAGGAAGTGATAAGGAAGATAGAGAGAGAGGGAAAGAAGAAAACAGGAGGGAAGAGAGATAGAAGCGTAGGAGAGGGAGAAAACGAGAAGGGAGAGAGAGAGAGAGAGAGGAGGAGGGAGAGATAAATAAATATATTGGAGAAAGAGAATGTATGTTTTGGGGATGATATAGAGAGACAAAGGGAGATAGAGATATAGATGGAAAGTTAAGAGAGAGAAGAAGAGATAGATGGAGAGAGGGAGGAAGGGATAAAGAGATTGATATATATGGAGTGAGAGAGCGTGTGTGTTTGGGGGGTTGATATAGAGAGACGAAGAAGGGGAGATGGATGGAGATATAAATATATATGAAAGGGGGAGAGAGGGAAGAATATTTCTTGCACTAGATGCATTAATTTTAGTGTAGATGGTGATTTCTAATCCTATTTGCTTGCTTGCACTAGATAAATTGATTTTAGTGTAGATGTTGATTTCTAATGATATTTGATCGCTTGTACTAGATGCATTGATTTCAATGTAGATGATTTCTAATCCTATTTAATTGCTTACACTAAATGCAACATTGATTTCAGTGTAGATGGTGATTTCTAATCCTATTTGATTTCTTGCACCATATGTGATTTCAATGTAGATGATTTCTAATCCTATTTAATTGCTTACACTAAATGCAACATTGATTTCAGTGTAGATGGTGATTTCTAATCCTATTTGATTTCTTGCACTATATGCATTTATTTCAATGTAGATGTTGATTTCTAATAATATTTGATTGCTTGCACTCGATTCATTGATTTAAATGTAGATGATTTATAATCCTATTTGATTGCTTGCACTAAATGCATTGATTTCAGTAGAGATGGTGATTTCTAATCCTATTTGATTGCTTGCACCAGATACATTGATTTCAGTGTAGACTGTGATTTCTAATCCCATTTGATTGCCTGCACTAGATGCATAGTTTTCAATGTAGATGTTGATTTCTAATCCTATTTGATTGCTTGCACTAGATGCATTGATTTCACTGTAAATGTTGGTTTATAATATTATTTTCTTACTTGCACTAGATGCATTGATTTGAGTGTAAATGTTGTTTTCTAATCTTATTTGATTGCTTGCATTAGATGCATTGATTTCAGTGTAGATGTTGATTTTTGAAGAGAAAGAGAGACAAGGTATGATGTTTACTACAATAGCTTGAGCTAAGGATTTAAATGGTTTATGATTTAACATGTCCTTTTCATATAATTGATATGAAAAGTTGATAGATGACAAAAGTAACAAGGGTGACAATAAGAATAGTAGAGGAAAATAGTTTGAGATTATACAGATAAGAAAAATAACAAGGGTGACAATAAGAATAGTAGAAGAAAATAGTTTGAGATTAATCACAATGAAGACTATTTATAATTGACTATATTCTTATTATTCACATTTTCTATCATTCAACACTATTACATTGTCACTTTACATTCAAATTTTTTATAACAATATTTATCATCTCAACAAACAGAGGTAACTAAGCAAATTTAAAATTAACAATATTTATCATCTCAACAAATAGAGGTAACTAAGCAAAGACATATTTAGCAAATGATTATATTAATATTAGATGAATTTACATATTATTGATAAAATTAATCAAATCATATGTTCCTTAGATTTTCTTTGGCTACAAACTAGCCTAGATCCATCTTAATTCGCAATCTATCAAGCTTTGAGAGGGATCAAATCTCTCAATGTGCAAACCTTTTATGAAGTTTTGTACTCAAAGTTTCCACCTGGAAAGATTTGATCCCTATCAAGCTCCTAGAGGGATCAAATCTCTCCATGTGCAAACCTTTTCTAAAGTTTTGTATTCAAATTTTCCACCTCGAAAGATTTGATCCCTATCAACTCTGAGAGGGATCAAATCTCTCAATGTGCAAACCTTTTTTGAAGTTTTATATTCAAATTTTCCACCTCAAAAGATTTGATCCCTATCATGTTAGATCTAAGCTCGTATTATATTATATCATTATAAACACTAATTTTATACATAAGAAAATTGAAATTGTAATTAAACAATTAATAAATAATTTAATATTATATCTCCTTAACTAATTCTTAACAACATTTTCCTAAGGGCTAGTTCCTAGTGCTTCTCTGCGATGTAAACCTTTGTGAAGATTGATTTTTTCACCATTTATAGTGAGAAACGTGGACCAAATCTCTACAATGTAATTAATCAGAAAACACAAACCTATTATCAATATAAATCACAAAAATCTAAAAACTAACCATAAATTTAATATTAATAATATTAAATTTATTATTAAACATTATTTTATATTTAAATACATTAAATATTTTTTAATATCATCATACAGTTTATTTATTTAATTTTTATTTATTTTTTACAACTTATTTTTAATTTGAAATAATAATATAATGAAAATTAAACCCATACAAAGCAACCAATTTACTTCTACTCAATAAATAATTATGGTCAAACCGCAAAATCACTTTAAGATAGCACAGACAGAATATATTTGATATTGTACACAGCACAATGTTTTCAAATTGCCCTTTACAAATTATCGTCTTAGAGCTGTAAAGAGAACAAAATTACATGCGGTGGAAAGTGAAAGTGAAATGAATATAATTAAACACCAAAACTTAAACGGACACTAAGTAGCTAAAATAAGACGGGATCCAGTGGCAGGTCTCATGGCAGGTCTCAAAGCCGAAGCCGTTTTATTGCATTCTAGTAATATGCGGTTATCAAATCGCAAATTGATATGCACGTGTTCACTAGTCATTCAAAACATCAAAACAATCGGAAAACATCAATGTTCTGCTCATGGTGCTTCCTGTTTCCGCCATGGGGTGCGCTTACCAGTTATTAACTCTGGAATGTATGACCTAAACTGGCGTTTAATTCAGGCTTCAAACCAGTTCTCTCTCATTTTCACTGAGAACTTGCTGCTATGAGATTATTGACTTTTCTTGGAAAGTAAAATGTTCAAACCCCAGGAATCAGGCAAAACACAGTAAAATTATAGAAACTAACTAGGACGGACGTTATTTATACGGCGTCGCAAACTAGTGTTATATTTGCAAAACGAGAAAAGAGTCATAACGCTTTTCTCACAAAATGCTACCACACGTTCTCGAGCAACCATTTTAACATCTGCACAGAACAAAATAGTGACATCAAATGTTAAAAGTTGAAAATTCATACCAAATTTCAAGATTGCATAATTCTTATCGTTACCTGGACACATTCTGCCATATCTTCATCGTCATCGTTTCCAAGCTTCTCCTACACAAATGGGGATCGGCATGGTTATCTATTTTTAATTATTTATATTGTAAACAAACTATCTGGTAGTAAATTTAAAAAAAATCTGATACTAACCTGCATCATTGATAGACACGAAACCTGTGTATTATTGAGCACCTGACATGTAAGGACGACCAGAGATGCAGCTATGGTGGACGGCCAAAAGCGCAGCAACTGACGATCTACCAAGGACAAGCATGCCAAATATTTGGCCGTTTTCTCAACCTCTGCGTCTCCTCGTGCAGCCTTCAAGTAATACCTATAAATAGAACATTATAGAAGCTGTTAAAAATTGATTTTGATGTTCTAAATTTTGTGATGTGCATATAAGGTATAAGAAACACCAGAGGAAGGTAGCGGTCGTAGGCGAGTAGCATTGGTAGTCCAAAACTTTAAGGACAATCCATTCCATTGCAACAACTTCTTGTCGCTTAAATACGTTATCTTCGACTGTAAATGTTTCCTGCCTTATACTGAAAACCAAATGCACAAATTCATATATGTTTCATTTTGTAAGAAGTCTGACGCGATTGCAAATGTAAGTGCATTTAAATTGTTTTTCAAGGAAAGGTTCCTTTGAAATTTATACCAATTCGTAGGTTGATTCTCTTCAATTCTGATTGCAAGTGTCATGCAGGCGATACCCAAGACCTGTATATGTCTATCGTTTGTAAAAGCCCCTTTAGCCAAGAATCTGTCCAGTAAATTCGTGCTTAAGAAGAGTGTTTCCCATTGAAGCTGATATGAGGCTGTATACTGCGCTACAGCAAAAGGTAAGAATTAATTACTGAGATATCTACATACTGTTTTAAAAGTTCAATTCCAAGTAAATCTTGAAAAATTCTTGCCTCCATAATCCAGTTAACCATCAGAAGGCGTTGTTTTCCTATCGCGTCGGTCAATTGAGTATTAATATTGTCCAACAGATGACCTTGAAACGGCGGTTTCTTACGCTCTCTTGCTTTAAATTTCTGAAATGTATCCTCGTCTTCATCCTCAGTGCATATATAGTCCTACACAGTACAAGAAACAAAAGCACTGTGAATTGAAAGTTCAACTTATAAAAACAGAAACCTATCGGTTCATCAAAAGTTTTGGCTTTTCACATCTTGTTTCATAACAAAGTTCTTTACAAATCATTTTTCAAATATCAGCCTGGCACGAGATCAATGAGGAACTTGATTTGACAGTTATTTTAATTAACAAAGTTTTAGCTGGGAACAGAAATTGTATTTGCTGTAAATGAAAATAAAGCGTAATGATCAAAGTTATAAGCTTCGCGAGTTCTTGATTTTCGTTCCTTTAATGTTCAGATGAGAATTTAGAAAAGGAAAAAAAAAAAAAAGACAAACTCCAAATCTAATGTTACCTGTAAATAGTCGGAAAATACTTCATTACCACGACGGGATTCTGTATACTCTCCACATTCCAGATCAGTTATAGTTAATGGAAGCTCCGTCAAGCCAATGGAACCTTTGGCAGAAACATAATCACTCCACGACCAAAATTTCTCTACAAATTCACCAATTAATGGATAACAAGAACTGGCAATGACTGAGGGCCGCACAGCGCCAGAATCGGCCTGTAAATCATCGCTTACCACGGTAAGAAATTGGTCAGTCGATGTTTCTTCCGATTCAAAAGAAGCTAAGGAGAAAGAAGGGGTTACATCCGCAGCAATACAGGAAGAAGCAGCAGCCTGTTCTTCATCATATTCATTATGATCAAGCTTAGACAGGGCCGTTTGAATTTCGGCATCAAACACGGAGTCAGCGCACGACAATTCCTCTGAATACACAAAACTTTGTCCAAAGTCCGGGTTCCAGGTTTTCGGTTGGTTTGGAGACACGGAAGTGGAAATTCGCGCTTCCGAATAGACGACTAAGGAATTATGTTTTTCACCTTCACGGCGCGCGGTACTGTTCCTGCAGGAACACGAGAGTTGTACAGAAGTGGTAGCAACAGCAGCTTCCAAGCACGAATTTTCGGAATTAGACACGAATTTAGCTTCAAGAAGCGGTCCCTTCCGAGGTAGAACTTGAACTTGTACTGCTTCGCGAGACGATTTTAAATTGATGTTCTTTTTCCTTGTACGTGAGTGAAATGCTTCTTCTTCGGCAGCCTGGAATTCTTCTTCTTGTTCAATTAAGGTGGAGTCTGACGTAGAGTGAAAGACGTTGGAAGAGACAGCGGAATTTTTGTGATGAAGAAAAAAAGAGGAAGACGATGATGCGGCGGTCGTTTTAACGCCTTCTTGACCTTTATCGTCAAGAAGATGATGCTGTGCAGAGGTTGAAATGCTTTGATTTTGAACGCGATGCTGAAGCTTTCTTTGCTTCCTCTGCTGGCCTTGACCTTTACCGCGTTTCTTGGCCAGCGGAGGCGCTGGAGCTCGATTCGTGATCTTTCGCTTCCTAGGAATTTGCGTCCTCTGCATCATTCTTTTCCACATTTAGTTTCAAATCAAGTCTGTTCCAACTACAATTTATAAAGTGCTCCCAGGTTTACTATTGACCTTTATTTATTGAGGTAGATTAGAGGCTTAACACTCCGCAGCCCTCTTTATCTACAGTTTTTCATTTATTTGACTAGGCATTTCCAATTACTAGCCTCCAACCGCCTCCGTCTCCTAGTGGAATTACGCAATCGGTTCGGTTGGGATGATTTTGGAATGCCGTTGGAGTCCCGGGTAGAAAACTATTTACTGATTTTATTTTGATTTATGATAATACTTTGGGCTTTTAGGAGTCCCGGGTAGAAAATTATTTACTAAATTTATTTTGATTTATGATAATACTTAGGGCTTTTACCGATCTAGTAGTATAGTAGTCTATGCGTTAAAGAGATATTTTTAATTTAATATTAAATTTTAAATAAATCACATTATTATTCTAATGTAAAATATTGTAAAAAAATTATATAGGCATGCTTGTCTCAAGCTTGAAGCTTGGGATGGAGGAAACCTCCAATATTTTAGAAATTATCACTAAATGTTCTCTAAACTAGTTTATATTTAGTAAGATAAAATTGGAAAAGGAATAAAGATGGATAGGTAAAATTTAAATGTAAATTAAAAAAATAACATAATTCATGAGACAATTTGGATGAGTCTTGGCTAAAAGTTTTTTGCTCTTTGGTTTTACTTCTCATCTTGTGTTCAAGTTCTACTTCTCCAATAATTAAGTTGGAGTTGGTTCCCTGAGAGCTTTGTGTGCTAACCACCTCCACAATTTATTATTCTTTGTCTGGTTCTTAGTTTGGTTCCTAGTTTGTCACCTTGAGGCTAAGCCCAAAGATCACCTTGCATAAGGCATTGAATTTGGCTTCTAACCACCTAAGTCTATCTAGAGATTTGGCTTACTAGTCCTTTCTATTTTCCATGAATAAAACAATGAGTGTTTTGGCAAGCCAGTAAAATTACATTGTGTTGAGAAATCTAGGGCATAGTAATTAAGTGATTTCCCTTCTATTAGTAGCTCCTTGTGAATGCTTTTTACTTCTTTAGATTAGAATATTCTTTTACTTAAGTTATTAGTGTTTTTCTTCATCAAACAACTACCAGTGCATAAACCATAAAGGGACAAGAGACAAAGAAGACAGGCTATAAGTGAAGGCCAAAACCTCTCACTCTTTGAGAGGAAAACCCAAACAAATTCTTCTCTTATAGAGATTCCAATTGACTAATACCAAGACCATGACCCTTCACCTATTTTCCACTCCAAGACCAAGACACAAGGTCTCTTGATGAGATCCTTTGACAATGATAGTCAACCTTCTGCTCCTTTTCCTTTTCTCGGCTTCTCTTCTTCTTTGACGTTCTCCAGCTTCAAACCTTGAGCCTCCCTTCTAAGTTACCCAACTCCTCTCGTACTGAATTTAATACCACTGTAGTCATTTCACTATCAAACATGAATTCTCCCAGATCTTGTAGTTGATCTCAGATCTTAGATATCCTCATAAAGTATGAGGCTATTCCATCTTCCTTAGACATATTCAACTTGTAGAGTTATTGCCTTAATGAGATGACTTCTCCAATAGTGCATATGGAATACAACTCTACCATTTTGTCATAAATTTGTTTTGAAGTTTCGAGTTTAGATGCATATGGGATGAGGGGATCCTTAATGGATGCTATGAGAATCCTTTGAGCCCTAACTTCACCTTTCATATACTTGGTAAGAGCTTGAACATATTCCTCTCCTGGTTTTGTGATAGATCCTTTGATATGTTCCATCACCTCATTTTCAATGAGATTCAAATTTGTCATTTTCTTCCATGCAAGATAAGTTGAAGCCCCAATAAATTTGTTGATTTGGGCTAGCATTAGATGTGCTCTAGCCATGAAAATTGGTGGAGAGGCTAAAGAACAAGAGATCTCCAAGACCCATAAATGGTTTGGGCAGAATTTAACCAGTTTGGGAGATATTAAAATAATTAATATTTTTAATGGAGTCCCTAAGTCTAAACTTAGGGAAAATAAAATATTAATGTGAATTAATATAAAACTGAGATAGAATGGTCCAAAGTCATGGATCAAGCCAGATCTAATCTTAGCCATTGATTAGGGACTTAATCTCAGCCTTTGAATTGTTAACAAGAAAAGTATAAGAGGAGGCTTGAGGGTCACTTGGAGAACACACCGAGTTGATCAAGAATTCGATTTTTTTGGGCAGAGCTTGCTGAGGAAATCGGAGTGATCTGAGTTGCATCTCAAGGGTAGTGAATGCAGTAGCAGAGAGGTAGAGATAATACCGTCAGCATCAGTGCAGAAGCTAGGAGAGGGTTGACGCAGAGCCAGTTAGAGGCCACGCAAAAGCAGCGAGAGGCCACGCAAAAGCAACGAGAGGCCACGCAAAGGCAGCCAGGAGCTGCATAGAGTTTGAGGAGGGCTAGCGTAGGAGACACAGAGGCTCCAGAGGTTGACACAAAGCCCCGAGAGACTGACGCTGGGCTAAATAGGCTGACACTGGGCTGATGCAGACCCTAGAGGCTGATGATGGGAGATTTCATGGGGTAGATTAAGGTTGATATCTATCTCCGACTGAGAGGTACTACTGCCAAGGGCATTCTCTGTTGGGTGAGCCATTTCTGGCACCTAGATTGTATTCTAAAATTGCTTAATAATAAAACCCTCAGATAGTTGCACTGGTTTTCCTGCATTGGGTTTTTCCAGAGACATTATTCCAAAAATAATGTTGTCACTTGTGTGCTTGTTTTTTCCTTTAGTTGATGATCTGTATGTGTTGAGACTGTACTTATATTTATTTTCAGTATTTACATTGTAAATAGCTTGTTAATTAACAGAACAAGTAGGAAGAAATAAATCAGAAAGTACAGGAAGGTTTTCTAACAGATAGACTTAGAAATTCCAACATGGTATCAGAGCCAAGTTGCAGATCACAAGATAAATGACGGCATCAGCCGAGTAGAGCAAGCAGTAGCAGAAACAACTGTCCTGAGTGACAGATGTTGTTCCTAGCGGAAAACAACAAGGAAGGGGTGACGTAGTGCCTGCGTCATTAATTCGAGCCAAGAAGAGGATTAATGCAGTGGTAGAGAGGGGTAGTCCTGACCTATGCAGTGTTCGGTCATCTTTATCAGTCAGGAAGGATTGACGCCCGTGGCTAGGATGTGCAGATTTTTCCGGTTTTGGGATTGCGCAGAGCCTAGAGGTTCTAACCTTCATTTTTCTGGGGCATAGGGGGCTGCAGGTGAGTTGCAGTGTTAGGCCCCTATACTACTAGTGTAACCCCTTATTGTTATTAGTATAACCCACTTATTATATTGATGTACCCATGTAGTGCCCATATTGTTACTATTTTGCCCCATATAAGCCTACTATTGTTATTATTGTGCCCTTACATTATTATTGTTATGTCGGCTCTGATTATGTTATGACCCCTTAGACTCCTATATATAGAAAGGAGGTCTTTTCATTTGTATCATCCAAGAATTGTTCATTTATGTAATGTAAAGGAGGTTGCCCCCTCGAAGAGGCTGAATTCTAAGGCGTTTATCTATCTTTTCTATCTTTTCTTGAGCTGGTTCCATAACATTTGGTATCAGAGCTTTGGATTCTAGGGTTTCACTGCTCCAAACAGGTCATCGTGGAATTTTCACTATAACGTTTTTTCTGTGATGTTTCAGAAGTCGCAAAAAAAACCCATTTGAGAAGAAATCGCGCTGAACCTTGGGTCCGAATTTCAGAGCTTTTCGCGCGATATTTGCGGAGATATGATCTGAGGAAGTTGGTCTCTTTTCCAGACTCCTGAATTACATTCAAAACAGGTGACCTGGGGAAAATCGTCATAACTTTCTCTATGGGGATCGGATTGAAATTTCGTAAGAAGGTACAGAAAGAGCACGGACTGTAGTTTCTTGTATGCATTTTTCAGATCCAAAGGTTGAAACAGTGACTCGTGGCACGTCGTACAAGTTCGCTCTACTGCACTAGTCTATAATCAGGTCATGTTGGGAGATTGTGCATAACTCTTTCTTGGAGAATCCAATTTGGATCAGACTAGTGGCATTGGAAAGAGGACATAGAGGGCTACTACAGGTCACAATTTTAGAACTTAAAGATCCAAAACTACAGAGTTACAGTCGTTTCAAGGTAGAGCTCCTAAAATCAAGAAAAAACAAGATGAGGAAGTTTGATGGCAAGGATCCTGTAAATTGGATACTTCAGATGGAGCAATATTTTGATATACATGGTGTACAACTGTTACAAAAGGTATGTATTGCATCTTCATATTTAGAACCAGATCAATTTTTATGGTACAAAGGGCTTTGTTCTCGTAAACAACTTGTTACGTGGTCAATTTTCACGGAGGAAATGATAGCACATTATGAGGATACAAAGAGCAACACCTTCTTTAGAAGAACACCACAACAATTGACAAGAGTAAAAGGGCTTTGTGACATAGTGGAAAGCAAAATTATGGAAACCAGGAAGTGTACCCCTCACAACTATAAAGATGGAAGTGTTGTTTCTCCTAGCCTTCCACAACCTACAAGGGTTACACCACAACAATTGGAAGAAAAAAGAGAAAAATGGCTTTGTTACAATTGTGATAGCAAATGCACTAAAGGTCATAAGTGTGCTGAGAAGAAATTATTTTACATAGAATATGAAGAGGAGGAAGAAAAGGATCAAGAAACAACAAAAGAAGAAGATCTACGCCAGGACCCCACCCCAGAGAAAGAAGAAATGAATTAGACCATATATTGTAAAGCATTGGCAAGAATTACCACTCCTCAAACTCTCAAGATAGAAGGACATATCAAGAAGAAAAAGGTGCAAGAAGTGAAAGATCACATCGAGAAAGAAGAAATGAATCCAACCATATCTTGTAATTCATTGTTCGAAATTACCACTCCTCAAACTATCAAGATAGAAGGACATATAAAGAAGAAAAATGTTAAAGAAGTGAAAGATCACATCGAGCATCAAGAAATAAATCCGACCATATCTTGTAAAGGATTGGAAGAAATTACCACTCCTCAAACTCTAGAGATAGAAGGACATATCAAGAAGAAAAAGGTTCAAGCAGTGAAAGATCACATCGAGCATCAACAACAAGTTCTCCAACTCTTAAAGGATAACGCCACTTCGGTGCAAAATCAAACGAAACAACGGGCACTTAAAAATGGTGACCTTACCGAATGGGAAGACTCTTCAAGGATGAGGATGTGGAAGCATTGTTTTGTGCTATTTATATTATCCAACCAGATTGGATAAACGAAGCAAGGGATGAATGGAAGAAGGATGAAGAAGTATGGCCACTTATTCAAAAGTTTCAAAAGATCCCAATTCAAACAATATTGCCATAAATTAAAGAGGAAGGAAAAATCATATTGGAACCTGGAGCAGTCACAGAAACAAGAACCTGACAGCTATGAAATTGATTAATTTCAGAGTATCTCATCAAGTGGAAGAACTTACCCGCTGAATATTCCACATGGGAGGACAAGAATTTTATACAGAAGCATCAAGAACTACTCAAGCGTTGAGGACAACGCTTTTTGAAGGAGAGGGGCATGTTAGGCCCCTATACTACTAATGTAACCCCTTATTGTTATTAGTATAACCCACTTATTATATTGATGTACCCATGTAGTGCTCATATTGTTACTATTGTGCCCCATAGAAGCCCACTATTGTTATTATTGTGCCCTTACATTATTATTGTTATGTCGGCTCTGATTATGTTATGACCCCTTAGACTCCTATATATAGAAAGGAGGTCTTTTCATTTGTATCATCCAAGAATTGTTCATTTATGTAATGTAAAGGAGGTTGCCCCCTCGAAGAGGCTGAATTCTAAGGCGTTGATCTATCTTTTCTATCTTTTCTTGAGCTGGTTTCATAACATGCAGAGTGAAGCTGGTGGGGTAATGTGGTCAAAATAGTACCTAACAGGGCAAGACCAAGGAGGAGGGAGTTGCTGCCGAGGATTTCTAGCCAAGAAATCTGGATCAGTGGTGCAACTGCACTAACGATTAGAGTGGGGGCATCTCGATTTTGGCAGAGGGGTTTCCAAGAGGGAAATCAAGGCTCAGAGGGAGTCACACCGAGAACTTCTAGGAGGGAAGTAGAGAGACTCGGAAGAGTCGAAAGAGGAGCAGTGAAATGGCAGCGAATGAGGTAAGAGATCAGGATAGACTAGACAGAGCCTCAAACTTCGTAGTCTGGAAGGCTAGGATCTTGTCTGTTCTAGACAAGGATCGTCTCAAGAAATTCGCCTTGAAAACGATAGCGATCCTAGTTGACCCAGCTGAGAACGAAAAGTATGAGGAGGCAATGGTGAGGGCTAAGAGCATCATCCTTAATAGGGTCAAGGACCATGTAGTACCACATATTGGTGAAAAGGACACGAAAAATGCGATGTGGGAGGCCCTGACGAAATTGTATTAGCATACTTCTGTGTAGAGGAAGATGCTACTAGAAAATTAGCTACGATCATACTAGATGCAAAAGGGAGAATAGTTAGACACATTCCTCAGTCGATTAAAGGAGATTCAGGATCAACTAACTTCCATAGGGGCCACGCTGCATGAGGAGATGTCGGTTAGGACCGCATTAAACACAGTCTTAGAGGATTGGGAGGTATTTTTCCAGAGCATATTAGGTAGGTTGACCCTTCTAGATTGGGAGGAACTGGTGGCTCTTTGTTAAGAAGAGATTAGAAGGCTAGCTAAGGCGGGAAGTAGCGGCGAGAGGGTTAGAATCAAGAAGGAGGAAGAGGAGGATGTTGTCCTAACATCTGAGGGAAAGCATGAGAAATGGAAGAAGAAGGACATATCCAAGGTCAAATGCTTCCACTGTGGGGAACTGGGTCACTATGCGAGCCAGTGTCCAAGGAAGAAGAGCAAGGGAGAGGCTTTTGAGACTAAGGATGCGCCAACAAGGGCGAAGAAAGAAGTGGAGACAGATGATGACTGTGCCATGAGCGCTCATCTAGCTGTAGTCAGACAGACTACAAGTGATGCAGGGGTAGGATCCTCGAGGTACTCAACCTCTTGGATTATACCTTGCTACAGGAGCCCCGAAGAGGAGTAGAAGGACTGGCAGATGTCGGTAGAGATGGAAGTGGATGGTGTGACAGAGGGAGCTATAGTGCAAGAGTCCCAGGATAGCGTGAGGCTGTAGTACGAGATGCAAAAAGTTGTTGCATCGGTGCAGAGGTCAGGGAGGGAGCACTTGTTAGTGATAGAGGGAGCTTCAACATCAGGAGTGTTTCTAGCCTGACGGAGATGTCAGAGTTGGGAGATCAGTTACTTACTTCTCAGTAATTCAGTTGCAGTGCAGTAGTTAGCAGAGGCAGTGCTATGAGTAGCATGATGCAGCATGATGAGAGGGGATGCAATGCATATGTAGCAGTGGCAGTGGAAGGGCCATGAACAACAACACATATGTAGAGGAAGCTACTGTACGGATGTAGCAGTGGAAGTGGCAGGGCCATGGGTAGTAGTACATGATGCATCAGTGCAGAGGATGTTGGGCAGCAAGCCTAGCATCAGCACAAGGACCGATGCTGGATGATCAAGGTGATGCTTAGTGAGGAGTATTACTAGAGCACAATCCTCGCTAAAAGGGAGTGTTGATTTTGGGTAGCATCGGATGTTCTCTAGCCACAAAAATTGGTGGAGAGGCTAAAGCACAAGAGATCTCCAAGACCTAGAAATGGTTTGGGCAGAATCTAACCAGTTTGGGAGATATTAAAATAATTAATATTTTTAATGGAGTTCCTAAGTCTAAACTTAGGGAAAATAAAATATTAATGTGAATTAATATAAAACTGAGTTAGAATGGTCCAAAAGTCATGGATCAAGCCAGATCTAATCTTAGCTGTTGATTAGGGACTTAATCTCGATCGTTGAATTGTCAACAAGAAAAGTATAAGAGGAGGCTTGAGGGTCACTTGGAGAACACACCGAGTTGATCAAGAATTCGATGTTCTAGGGTAAGGCTTGATGAGGAAATCGAAGGAGTGATCTGAGTTGCAGCTGAGGGGCAGTGAATGTAGTAGAAGAGAGGTAGAGATAGTACCAAGAGTATCAACACAGAAGCCGGGAGAGGGTTGACGCATATCCAGTTAGAGGTCACATAGAAGCAACGAGAGGCCACACAGAGGCAGCCAGGAGCTGCGCAGAGTATGAGGAGGGCCAACGTAGGAGAAACAGAGGCTCCATAGGTTGACGCAGAGCCTCGAGAGGCTGACACTGGGCCAAATAGGCTAACGCTAGGCTGACGCTGAGCCAGAGAGGTTGACGCAGACTAGAGGTTGACACTGGGAGATTTTGTGGGGTAGATTAGGGTTGATATCTGTCTCTTACTGAGAGGTAATATTTCCAAGGGCATTCTATATTGGGTGAGACAGTTTTGGCACCTAGATTGTATTCTGAAACTGCTTAATAATAAAACCCTCAGATAGCTGCACCAGTTTTCCCGCATTGGGTTTTTCCGGGGACATCAATACAAAAATTAATGGTGTTACTTGTGTGCTTGTTTTTTCCTTTAGTTGATGATATGTATGTGTTGAGACTGTAATTATATTTATTTTCAGTATTTACATGTTAAATAACTTGTTAATTAACAGAACAATAGGAAGAAATAAATAAGAAAGTACAGGAAGGATTTCTAACAGATAGACTTAGAAATTCCAACACAATTTGTTGCTTTCCTTGCAAAGAGACATTTTGATAGATATACTTACTTGATAGAATGCTCCTTCTTCTTGTTTCTTCCTTGATGTTGATGATGATATAGAGGATAGAAAAATTCCTTTTGATGAAGATAGTTTTCTTCAATAATGATCCTTGATCCCACAGAGAGGGAGATCCCTTGGATATTTTGATGATGATGATGTCTTCAATGGTAGGGATCTTGCTTGAGAGATATCACCTTAGAGTCTTGATGACAACGCCTCTAGCTTCCTTTGGATGAATAGACTTCAAAACACTTCAACTTGATTTGTAGATCCTTTCAACTTGAGTAGACGTAGGGTTTTGGCCTTCTTTTCTTTGATGATGATCCTAATACTTCTTTGTAGACTTTTTGACTTCAAGATGATCTTCGCTTTGATGCCTTTCTTGAGATTTGATCCTTGAGTGTCCCTTGATAAGATGCCCTTCCTTGACTTAGTCACCTTAGCTCTAAAACCATGTTGAGAAATCCAGGGCATAGTAATTAAGTGATTTCTCTTCTATTAGTAACTGCTTGTGAGTGTTTTTACTTCTTTAGATTAGGATCTTATTTTTCTTAAGTTATTAGTGTTCTTCTTCATCAAACAACTACCAATGCATAAACCATAAAGAGAAAAGAGATACATAATATAGGCTATTAGCTAAGGCCAAAACCTCTCACTCTTTGAGAGGAAAACCAGAACAAATTTTTCTTCTTATAGAGATTCCAATTGACGAATACCAAGACCATGACCCTTGACCTATTTTCCACTCCATGACCAAGACACAAGTTCTTTTGATGGGATCATTTAAGAATGACAGTCAACCTTCTGCTCCTTCTCCTTTTCTTGGCTCCTCTTCTTCTTCAACCTTCTTCAACTTCAAACCTTCAATATTCCTTCTAGACTTGACCTTCTTCTTATCTCAACCTTCCTTCTATAATTTACCTTCTTCCAATTCTTATCTCGGCCTCCCTTCTGTTAGTGCCTAGATTTACCTCAGGCTGGGAAAGGTAGGATCCACGGCCAACATCAAACCACGGTTAACCTGGTAGCTAGCCCTACCAGGTTGGGAGAGGGCTCTCTCCTGGTCAATCTCAGCAAAATATGATCACTAAAGGTTTGAGATGACTGATATAACTACTGATATTAGGCTAGGTATATGTGCAAAGATTTTGATTGAATAAAATGATGATTTGTTGGTTCTAATGGAAAGACAGATCTTGGGTGCAGGGAATAAGGCTCAGTCTTGCATAGATCTCAATGGGGCAAGGTAGGCAACTGATTTTGGCACTTCAAATCGAATGAGATGGAGGGATTAGACAGGTGAGGAGCTGAAGAGGGCAAGAAAAGCCATGGATCCTCTTCAAACAACTGAAAACATAAAAAACTAAAGCAAACCCTAGGTAGAGCACTGCAATTTCAATGGATTCTACCTTCACTCTTGTTGATTTAGTTAAGAAGAGATAAGATAGATAATGTCATACATAACACATAATTAAATTCACAGATACAGAGGAAAGCACTGTACCAAAACAAAATTCCACATGAATCCCAAATAGTGCTGCAAACCCTGGTCTCAATTCCTTAGCCAAAATGCTGATATGAGTGTACAATGAAGCTCCCTTCTTTCTCAAAAGTCCAACCATGCTAATGACTAAAAAATTACAAGATATAGGCAATAAAAAACTCATCCTAGCCTCTAAGGGTCAAGCTCATAAGTTTAGGCGTTGTTCCAAAAAATTCTAAATTGAGAACTAAAAAGTAGGCAGTGGAACAACTTACCTCTAAAAACTAGGGAATTGATTCATTCAGTTGCAAACTACCTTTTCATGGATGAATCTACCTCTATGAGTGAAAATTTGACATAATTTTTTAGTCAATTTAGTGTGTCTAAATTGCTACATTAATTATCAATCCAGGAGTCGTAGACTGATGAAGTGTGGCGCACTATATGTGCAAGACAACCCCTTTCTTACCTTTTTGTCGTTTTCAATTTTTATTTTGTTTTGGGGGTTTTTATCTTCATTTGTCTCCTAATATGAATGGAAATCCTATCCTTGAGTTTTAAGAATACTCTAGAAGGCAAGTATGGATATAGATTTTAAGGCAATTGTGTCTTTTATAATGATTTCCAGAACTTAACACTTCAGAGGATCTTAGAACATACTAGTGGTGAAATTAATACTTGAACAAGAATAAAAATGTGCTGCTATTCAAATCAAGAAAATAATGAACTACTGATCATGAAACCATTATCTCTGTTGCCTTCTAAATACAGAAAAATGAATTAAGCTACTGCAACTCAAATAAATAAATAAAAATTGCAATCTAGTAAAAGTAAAATCAATTCACATCATTCATAGTCCAATACCTCGCTAGGTAGTCTAAGCTATGGCTTTTGGAGATAACGCCAATGATATGAGCAAGTTGATGTCTAATTGCAGAAAAGTAAAACTAAAATCAAATCACATCATCCATAGTTTGATACCTCGCTAGGTAGTCTAAGCTATGGCTTTCGGAGATAACGTCAATGATATGAGCAAGTTGATGTCTAATTGTAGAAAAGTAAAACTAAAATCAAATCACATCATTCATAGTCTGATACCTCGCCAGGTAGTATAAGCTATGGCTTTCGGAGATAACGTCAATGATATGAGCAATTTGATATCTAAACTAACTAACAAAGCAAGTAAATAAGACCGAAATCAACAAAACAGAACTGGAATTAAAAAATTAAGAATATCAAAGTCAGCAGAGAGGCTAATTCCATGTCACTAATTATTGCGAAAATTGTATGAAAATGCTCGGGCCTACTCTATCGTGAAACATACACACACTGATCAACGTTAACAACAATATACAAAGCTTGTAAAATCATAAACAGGAATGAAATGTTAATACCATAACAGATGAAATATACACAGGTGGATAACTATGAAATATGTGCAATGAAAATAAAGAAAGAGTGCATAAAACTTTACAGCAATAAGGAAAACGAAACCTCAGCGTGCAGGGGCCCTCTACACGGCCTCGGTCAACAGGCTATCAGTCCAAAATTATGCTCACGCAGTCATATACAAACAGAGTCTTCTTTATAATTCAAAACAGAGGATGAATCCTCTCGTTACAACAGTGGGATTAGTGTCACGACACAGTATACTTAACAACAAAATTACATTAACAAAGACTAACTCTATGCGTTTGGTAACACGTTATTTATAAAAAAAACTTCATAATTGTTTTCATGTGAAACTACGTCAACAGAGGACACGTAAAAGACAATGTCCATGAATTTAACATAATGGTTGCCGAGATTATTCAATCTATCAAAAGTGGTTGTTGGATTCGCATCGTGGGGCAGTCTACAACTGTCAACATGACCCCAGGGATCTAGGAACGACCACGAATCCTTCACGTGTTTGAAAACAGAGTCCTGTTGCTGTAGGATTCCTCTATTTGACCACCTCTTGACCACCATTGACCACAGCTTTCCTTAATGAATCCGGCTGAACCAATAGGACCTGATCCATGTCCAGGTCATTCCTGATCTGCCCACGTGTCCTGTTTTGCCTGATGACACCTGCAACCTGGAGTTTAACAAAAACAGCTGCGGAAAGTGGCTGCATTCCGCAGCTAATGAGCAAAATCTAAGTCAAACAACAAACACAAAAACATAGTTAGAAAACCACTTAAATGCTCTTTTAAAATCAATATGCAATGATTTTGATAGCTTATGAGGTCCAGGTGAGGGGAAAAAGTCTAGGAAAATGTGTAGGAGAGGTGTAATTTCAAAGCTCAACATACCCCCACTGTGAAGGTGTTGCATGTCCCCATGCAACCAAAACTTTGATCATCCTCCTTTCAGTTCATATGTTCTGAGACCTCTGCCAATACATCTGGCCTTCTTTTCTTCTTTCTTGGGACCACTGTCATCCTCGGCTTCCTCATTAGACACTTGAATTTGAGGTTGATGAGAGCCTTGCTCAACCTCCTGTTCTTTTTCTTTAATTTTCTATTTTTCTTGTGCCATAGCCCAAGATGCAACATGGTGTTGTCGTGAATAATCTTATCTAACCTACCCTATTCTTTCAATGTTTCATTTTCTCTTTTGATGTGTCTATTTAAGACCTCCAGCTCAAAAACTTCGTGTTTTAGTGATTGGATTTGAGCTTCTTGAGCTGTATTAGGCTGGGTAGATGAAGTGCCTTGGTCTGTGGCCGTTTTCTCCAACATCTCAATATAATCATACATTTCTTGCTGGATTGGATCTATCTTAGGTGTAGTCTTCCTTGGGTTGTCCCCAAAATCTGGTTGAGAAGGACTGATCTCAAACTCTGGCCGAGAAGGACTATTTTCAAAATCTGGTTGAGGAATAGGAGTATGGTGTGGGCCACGACCAGGAGGGATTGCTGAAGGTTGTTCCTGTGTTTCCCCTCCTAAATCAATAAAGTGGGGCTCTTTCGTTTGTACTTTCCTCAATTTTCCTTTAAGTCTGGAGCTTCTCCTCAAATTTTGTGAACTAGTGTCTTATTTCTCCACACTTAGTTTTTCTTTCCCTTTTCTCTTTGCTGCAGCTGACTGCTCCTGAAGGTAGACTAGTCGTTTAGACAGTATTTGGTGGTCCTCTTCTGAGGAAGGTTTTGGGGTTTGATAGACAACCTCAATATTTCTTTTCCCTTTTGATTTTCTTGGCTTCTTACCCTCAATTCTTTCCTTCCTACTTTCAGACAATTTTTTTTCCCTACTAGTTTCTTTAACTACTTTAGTAGGAGTATCCTGAATTCTAACACTTGTTTTCTTTCTTCTGCTTCTCCTTGATGAGTTGCTTTCAGGGGTTTCACGTGGATCTTGAAAGAAATTTCTAACCAAAAACTACTCCCAGGTGTCCTTCTTTTCCTTTAATTGTCTTTCAATCAAAATTTTCACAAGGCCGTGATGATACAAGTGGGGTTCTACGTCCCCTAGATTCTTTTGGATGGTGATGGACATTTTCTTCAGGCTATTTAACAAGAAGTAGGGCAAATTAATAGTTTGGTTTTCTAGAAAATTCATCAGCAACCGGGTGTGGTACATATACATTGATCCGAATCGTCCCTCACAGGTAATGAATTTCTGGATTATCAATAATAGACTAGCCCACTTTTCTTCTAAAGCAGAGACAGGGATTCCACGTTTGAAAATGGTTATATCCATACCTGGATTTCGTAGGATAACCCTCCATGCTCTCTTGTCAAAGATTTTATTTTTGAACCACCGTTCTCCCTCCTGTGGGAGTTTTGTTGCAGCTGCTATGGATGCCTTTGTGACTGAGAATTTAAGGTCCCCAACCTTAGCTTCCACGCCATCAAAAGACCTTGCAAAAGTCTTCGTAACTTCCTTGGTGTAGCCTCTGAATTTCTGAATGAATTGTAGCCACCGTGCCTTCCTAAGCATGCTTCTCAATTGCGGATACCCTTCCATAAATTTGGGCCCTTCCGGTTCTGCTCTCAACAGAGGACCCATTCCTTCCCCTGCTTTAAAATACGTCTACGTGAATGATAGACTGACGGAGGTGAGACGGTTGTGCTTGCGGGGGATGTAGAAGGACTGTGGAGAAAAACCAGTAGTCATAAAAGGAGGAACAGAGAATAGGTAGCGAAAATGAGTCCACAGAACGAAGGCTTATGTGAGTAGACCAACAATACAAATGCAACTTCAATGGGGCAGTATGGAAATAGAGTGAACTCGGCAAAGTTTTGAACTAGACGGTTGTGGAATAGACGTTAGCATGCTCACAAAATGGCTGCGGAATTTGTGCGGTAGGAAAGAGCCATGACCAAATCGATCATGTCCTCATAATTACCCGGTTTAACAGATGGAGTTTCAAAGTACGATTGAACACGAGTTAAGTTCGGAGATGGATCATAAAGCCATTAGAAATTAATGCAAGGTTCATGGTGGAATTATGTAAAGTCTATGGAGCGGTTATGGAAGCTATCAAGGCGAATCATTACACATAATGGAGCTAGTGGTTTCATAACTATGTAAAATGTGTTTTAAAACGCTATTTGAAATGAACTTTGCTCATACCTTGGAACTTACCACTTCCATCCACCGACCTTTGATTGGATGCTTCCTGATGATGCTTCTAGGTGATTTATATCTTCATAATATCTTCCTTTTGCCATACCTGCATTTGATTTTCATGATCATTTAACTAACATCTGATTGCCAGTGTTGAAAAAACAGAGTGATGGTTGCGGAATTAGCTTCTGGCTGCGGAAACTAGGTTTAGCTGTGGAAACTAACACAGTGATCATATTACTGAATGGAGATGGATAAATGATGACCGAGTGAATGAAAACTAGTCATGAGAGGGTTTTTATTGGCAGAATGAAATGAAATGAAGTGAAGTGAAATGGAGTGGAGTGAAATGTAGTGGAGTGAAATGTCATGAAACTATGAATACAATGAGAAAGGAGATTTTTTTTTTTTGGAAAATATAGGGCATCAGGAGTTCCTGATTTTCGCCTTATATTTTCGGTATAAGACCGCCAATCAGGAATTGGTTTTCGGGCTTATACACATTATTATTATTATTATTATTATTATTATTATTTTTAAACAGAAAAGAACAAAGGCTAGGTTGGTGGAGAAGAAGGATTCTTCTTCACCAGCCTTATTGCAGAACTATCTTGAAAGATTTTGACAAATTCCTCTTTTGAGAGTGGTTTATGATAGATCTTTAATCTGTGGCCATTCATAATAAGAGAAGTTTGATGTTCATCAATGGTTTTAATTCTTACCGCTCCATTGCTAAAGATTTTGTCAATCTCATATGGCCCAAGCCAATGAGTTTGAAATTTTCCTTTGAAATCCTTAAACTTGGAATCAAATAGCAATGCCCAATCTCCTTCTTGAAACTTTTTCTCCTTGATGTATTTGTCATGCCACTTAGCTCTTTGATACTGAACTAGATCAGTTCTTAGGATTGCTTCTTGCCTGATCCCATCTAGCTCATTCAACTGCTCCATTCTATACTTTTGGGCTTTTGATAGATCCATTCCCAACTGAACTGCCATCTTGAAAGTTTTGACTTGGAACTCAATGGGGAGCAGGACTTATTTCCCATAAACAAGTTCATAGGGAGAATGTCCTATTGTATTTCTCCATGTAGTTCTGTAGGCCCACAAGGCTTCAAGAAGCCTTTCTGCTCAATCTCTTCTATGTAGATGAAAAGTATTGGTGATGATGCCTTCAATAACTTTTTTTGTAGATTCCACTTGACCATTTGCTTGCAGATGGTAATGAGTAGATTTTCTATGCTTGAATTTATATTCTTCCATCAGCTTCTCCACTAGGTTGGATGTGAATTGACTTCCCTAATCTATCACAATTTCTCTTGGAACACCAAAGCGAGTAAAAATATCCTCATAAAGAAAACTAACAACTGAATGCTCAGTAGCAGAAAATAATGCTTTGGCTTCTACCCTTTTAGTGACATAATCAGTACATACCAAGATATACTTTCCTTGTTTAGATGGTGGGTTAATAGCTCTAATGAAATCTAAAGCCCATTTTTCAAAGGGTTTGATGAGTACATGTGGCTGCAATGGCATTTCATTTGAAAGGGTAGGTTTCCCTACTCTTTGGCAGCTGTCACACCTTTTGACATATTGTTTTGCATCTTTGAAGAGGGATGGCCAATAATATCCTAAAGAGAGGATTTTATAGGCTGTCATTTTGTCAGCAAAGTGTCCACCGCATGGTTCATCATGACATGCTTTGAGGATATCAGGCATTTCATCTTCCCTAACACATCTTCTGATCACAAGATCTAGTCCTGTTTTAAAAAATTCATTAGAAATCCATGAATATTTTGAACTCTCCTGAATAATCGTTCTTCTTTCACCAGGAAATAAATGTGGAGGTAGTTTCCCTGTAATCAAATAGTTAGCTATATCTGCATACCAAGGGGTCTTAGTAGTCACTGAAAATAAATATTCATCAGGAAAATTGTCCTCTACAGGAGAATCTTCTTTAGTATTCTGAATCCTAGACAAGAAATCAGCTACTGTATTTTGTTTCCTTGGTCTATCCAACACAATAATATTGAATTCTTGTAGAAGTAGGAGCCAACTTGTAACTCTGCCATTAGTAATAGGTTTGTTCATTAGATATCTAATTGCAGAATGATCAGTATGAATAAAAGTTTCATAGTCTGTTATATAATGTCTAAACTTATTGATTGCATGAACAACAGCTAAGAATCCTTTTCAGTCACAGTATAGTTCAACTCAGTAGGAGTTAAATTTTTACTGGTATAGTAAATGGCATAAGGAAATAAATCTTTTTGACCCAACACGGCTCCTAAAGCTGTATCTGAAGCATCTGTAAAAATATGGAAAGGAAGTTTCCAATTTGGTCCTCTCAAGATAGGCGCTTCAGATATTCTTGTTTTCAAAGTTTCAAATGTTGATTGGCAATCAGGATCCCATTTGAATTCACAGTCTTTTGGAAGCAGTTTGAAGAGTGGAGATGCTATTTTAGTGAATTTTTCTATAAATCTTCTATAGTATCCAGTGAATCCCAAAAAATTTCTAACATCTTTTTGACAATTTGGAATAGGCAACTTGGAGATGACTTCAACTTTTGATCTATCAACTTTAATCCCATCCCCTGAAATATGATGTCCTAAAACAATACCTTCAGTAAACATCATAAAGAAATTTTCATGGCTTAATGAAAGGTTTGTTTCTTTACATCCTATAAGGACTTTTCCCAAATTTTCTAATGCCTCTTCAAACAAATCACCATAAACTGTAAAATCATCCATATAAACCTCTACACAATCATGTATTAGATCAGAAAAAATTCCTACTACTACTCTTTGGAATGTTGTAGGTGCATTACACAATCCAAAAGGAAGCATTCGATAAGCAAAAGTTCCCCATGGACAGGTAAATGTGGTCTTATCTTGATCTTCAGGTGCTACCTGAATTTGATTATAACCACTAAAACCATCCAGAAATGAAAAGTACTTTTTGCCTGCTAATGTATCTAATAGTTGATTGATAAAGGGCAAAGGAAAGTGATCCTTCAAAGTTGCTTTGTTCAATTCCCTGTAATCAATGCATACCCTCCATTTACCATTCTTTTTGGGTACTATAACCAAAGGAGAAACCCATCGGCTATCTGAAATTGGATAAATGAAGTTTAAATTGAGTAGTTTTTGGAGCTCTTCTTTCACTATCTCCCTAAGATTTGGATTCATCCTTCTCTGAGGTTGTCTGATTGGTCTACTGTTTTCCTCGATATAGATATGATGGATGCAAGTCTTCAGGTAAATACCTTTCATATCAGTATACTCCCATGCAAATGCAGTAGAATGTTTTTGCAAGATTTTGGTAAGCTCTTCTTGTTGTGATTTTTCCAAATTTTTGTTGATATTCAATGTTTTACCTGGAAGAATCTCAATGGTAGAACTACCGAACTTTTCCATAGAGTAAAGAGACATTTGTCTTGATGATAAATACTCAATATCAGAATCTAACTAAAATTGTGTGTGGTCATATTCTGAAGATGTTTCAAAATTTTCTAATGTGTTCTGAATTTGACTATCTTCACTAATTTTAGAAATGGTAAAGACAGGTTGTATACTGTCCTCGTCATTGACCCATTCATTGTCTCCTACTTCTATAATTGCTTTTGCTGGAGGATACAGATTGAATTTCTTTTTCGAACTACCATCAGAAATGTACATATCTCCAGATCTACAACTAATGAAAGCATCAACTGTGGCTAGCCAAGGTCTTCCTAAGATGAGTGGGTGCCCTCCTAAATTACTCTTGGGAGTCAAAATCATGAAATCTACTGGATATTCCCAAGAATCTATTGAGACTGAAACATCTTCTAATACACCATCTAGTTTGATTATTGATCTATCTACAAGTTGCAGTAAGGTGGGTGTAAAAAGAAGATTAGGAAGTTTAAGTTATTCCATAGTCTGTCTACTCATAATGTTGATAGCAGCCCCTAAGTCAATCAAAGTATTTGGAATTTCTATCCCATTTATATGTGTCTTGACAATTGGACTACCTGGATCTACATATTTCTGCATGGTAATTTTTTCCATCATGATATCTGTAATTTTTCCTACTAGGTGGATTCTTCTTGTATCTCTTGGTTTCCTTCCTGGTCTTTTAAGACTCAACTCCTTTATTGTTTTTGCTAGAATAGGAATCTCTCTAATGGCTTGTAGCAAGGGAATATTGATATAGACATTCTTTAATTCATCTAGAAAATCATAGTCAGGCAATAAGATTTGTTTTTCTACCCCTTTGTCAATTTGTAATCGTTCAGAGAAAGGAGGTGTAGATGAAGATGCAGGTTGCTCAACTATAGGAGTTGTGGGGGTTGACTCTTTTTCTTTTTCTTTTTGAATGTTTGGGTTTTGAAGAGATGCTTCCTCAAAACCTTTATTGGCTTTAAGAGAATCCTCCTCAGAGGTATCTTGCTCTTGAACATCTATAGAAGGTTTTTCTAAAACTCTACCAGACCTGAGTTGTACATCATTGAGAGGAACAATCATATAGGTAGGAAATTGTTGTCCTTCTACCATGTAAGCATTATGAGGATTTTTGTTGTTGAGATTTGGCAATGGCTGGGCTGGTAGTTGATTTGTCTTTTGTTGAAATGGAAGTAAGAGTTGAGAATTTGGATTTTGTTAAGAAGGTTGTTGTTGCGGAAATGGTAATGAAAGTTGTGGGTTTTGATTTGGAAGTTGTGGATTTTGTTGATTTTGAAAAGATGGAGGATATAGATAAAATTGAGCAAATCTTCCATAAGGATCCCTTGTGCCCATGATTGATATGGATTTTGAGATTGGGGCCAAGGTTGTTGCCAAGAATTCCAATTTGGTGGGAGCTGAAAGTTCATAGGATTGTTAAATCCTTGATTTTGTGGCCCCTGCCATGGTCTTCTCGAAACAAAACAAAGGGACTCTACTGAATTTGGATCTTCCTGAAAGACAGCTTTGAGCCCAGGAATTGAAGGACAATCCTTGGTCTCATGGCTTTCTGAGCAAATCACACATGTTTCTACAACTTTTGGATCCAAGGGACATTCCCTTAAAGCATGTTTCTTTTTACATTTTGGACAAAAGATGGCTAAGGCTTCGGCTTCTGCTTTCTGTTTGTTTTGTATTTTAAGGGTGTGTAGTTGTTCACTAAGGCTCCCTAGAATATCAATTTTGAAATCATCAAACATATTGCCAATCTCTGCCCTACTTACTGATCCAGTTGCAGATTTTTTTGCTCTAAGAAGAGAAGGATCTCTAGGCCCTTTTCCAGTTTTAGATTTTCCCCTTGAGAGATGGACACATAATTCTACTATGTCATGGAGTGGAAGTTGAGAAATATCTCCCTTCCCCATCATGTTTAAAATATCTATCCATTCATCTCTAATGGCTTTTAATAGAAGGGCTTTCAAGGTTTCCTCATCTAAATTACTCATTTTTTCTCTCTTTAAGTTGTATTGAAATCTTTCAAGTAAATCCTCCAAGTTTTCATCTTCTTTTTGCATCATCTTGAATACCTCATCCTTATGATTGGTGGGCATACAATAATCCAAGTATCTATCCAAAAATGTTTGTTTCATATCATTCCAAGTCCTAATATATTGAGTGACTAATCCCATGAACCATTTCAAAGGAGCTCCTTTCAATGTTGAAGGAAACAGCTTGAGTTTTTGAGAGTCTTCCATATAGTCATAGGTTCGGCACAAGACTTCAAACTCAACTAGAAATGTTTTAGGATCCTCACTTCGCAACCCATAAAAGTTTGGGAGGATAGATGGTGAAATGTTTTTCATTGTTGTATGGGTTTCCTCATCGGCTATAGGGAATCCAAATGAGTTATCTCCATCCCTATTTCCCCCATTGTTACCTCTACCTCCTCCATTGTTTCCTCTTCCTCTACCTCGACCCCCTCCTCCAAATCCATTTACTACTTCCTCTGTCATGATAGTTTCCTTAGAGTTCTCAGAGTCCTCTGGTTCTTCTATTAATGGCGAACGAGGAAGAATTTCTCCCTCCTCTTCTTCAGGTGATTCTACTTCTTTGATTACAATATGTTCCCCTGTAGAAGTGAAGAAAGGTTCTTCTCCTAGGTCAGATTTAATGGATAGTGTGGGAGAGTTTCCTAATTCGGCTGTTGCCCCTTGAATTCCAGGAATCCTAAGGTTGGGAGTGTGAGTCGGAGATGATGGAGGTGTATCTCGTCTATGCCTTGAAGTAGCTAGAGTTGTGAAAATCAAACTTTTGGCCCTAGCTATAAACCTTCCCCTAGAATCTCTTGCTCTATGCATGTCATTTTTTTTATTTTTTATTTTTCAAGTCGGGCTAATAATTCTCTTTCTGATCTTCCAGGTCACACTAGGTGCAAGAAGAGAGCATAATCAAGAAATTATTGAACTAACAACTCTCTTTTCTGATCCTCCATATCACACTAGGTGCAAGAGGAGATCATACTTCAAGAAGTTATAAATTTTTCCCTCTTTTTTTTTATGTAAGAGATCGGCCACCTAGTTACACTTCCCCGACAACGGCGCCAGAATGTTTAGTCAATTTAGTGTGTCCTAAATTGCTACATTAATTATCAATCCGGGAGTTGTAGACTGATGAAGTGTGGCACACTATATGTGCAAGACAACCCCTTTCTTACCTTTTTGTCGTTTTCAATTTTTATTTTGTTTTGGGGGTTTTTATCTTCGTTTGTCTCCTAATATGAATGGAAATCCTATCCTCGAGTTTTAAGAATACTCTAGAAGGCAAGTATGGATATAGATTTTAAGGCAATTATGTCTTTTATAATGATTTCCAGAACTTAACACCTCAGAGGATCTTAGAACATAATAGTGGTGAAATTAATACTTGAACAAGAATAAAAATGTGCTGCTATTCAAATCAAGCAGATAATGAACTACTGATCATGAAACCATTATCTCTGTTGCCTTCTAAATACAGAAAAATGAATTAAGCTACTGCAACTCAAATAAAAAAAATAAAATTGCAATCTAGTAAAAGTAAAATCAATTCACATCATTCATAGTCCAATACCTCGCCAGGTAGTCTAAGCTATGGATTTCGGAGATAACGTCAATGATATGAGCAAGTTGATGTCTAATTGCAGAAAAGTAAAACTAAAATCAAATCACATCATTCATAGTCTGATACCTCGCTAGGTAGTCTAAGCTATGGCTTTCAGAGATAACGTTAATGATATGAGCAAGTTGATGTCTAATTGCAGAAAAGTAAAACTAAAATCAAATCACATCATTCATAGTCTGATACCTCTCTAGGTAGTCTAAGCTATGGCTTTCGGAGATAACGTCAATGATATGAGCAAGTTGATATTTGAACTAACTAACAAAGCAAGTAAATAAGACCGAAATCAACAAAACAGAACTGGAATTAAAAAATTAAGAAAAGCAAAGTCAACAGAGAGGCTAATTCCATGTCACTAATTATTGCGAAAATTGTATGAAAATGCCCGGGCCTACTATATCGTGAAATATACACACACTGATCAGCGTTAAGAGCGATATACAAAGCTTGTAAAATCATAAACAGGAATGAAATGTTAATACCATAACAGATGAAATATACACAGGTGGATAACTATGAAATATGTGCAATGAAAATAAAGAAAGAGTGCATAAAACTTTACAACAATAAGGAAAACGAAACCTCAGTGTGCAGGGGCCCTCTGCACGGCCTCGATCAACAGGCTATCAGTCTAAAATTATGCTCACGCAGTCATATAAAAACGGAGTCTTCTTTATAATTCAAACAGAGGATGAATCCTCTCGTTACCACAGTGGGATTAGTGTCACAACACAATATACTTAACAACAAAACTACATTAACAAAGACTAACTCTATGCGTTTGGAAATGCGTTATTTATAACAAAAACTTCATAACTATTTTCCTGTGAAACTATGTCAATGGAGGACACGTAAAAGACAGCGTCCATGAATTTTGCATAATGGTTGCCGAGATTATTCAATCTATCAAAAGTGGCTATTGGATTCGCATCGTGGGGCAGTCTACAACTGTCAACATGACCCCAGGGATCTAGGAACGGCCACGAATCCTTCACGTGTTTGAACACGGAGTCCTGTTGCTGTAGCATTCCTCTGTTTGACCACTGCTTGACCACCGTTGACCACGAATTTCCTTAATGAATCTGGATGAACCAATAGGACATGATCCATGTCCAGGTCATTCATGATCTACCCACATGTCCTATTTTGCCTGATGACATCTGCAACCTGGAGTTTAACAAAAACAACTGCGGAAAGTTTAATCAGTTGCGGAAAGTGGCTGCGTTCCGCAGTTAATAAGCAAAATCTAAGTCAAACAGCAAACACAAAAACATAGTTAGAAAACCACTTAAATGCTCTTTTTAAAATCAATATGCAATGATTTTGATAGCTTATGAGGTCCAAGTGAGGGGAAAGAGTCTGGGAAAATGTGTAGGAGAGGTGTAATTTCAAAGCTCAACAATAATTACATAAAGATCCATAAATTTACATTAAATTACATCATACGTTTGACACTAAGAAGGTGAAAAAGTCAAACTGGCAAAAGCTAGGCGAAAAACAGAGCATTCCTGGTCAAACTGGGCCAAATTTCGTCTATACTCCGTGCCAAATTATATATGCATAGCTCCTAATTGAAGCCACTTTTGGAGGTCTTCCCGATGTCCAAATTCACTCCAAGTGTGTTTGTTGGAAAGGTCTGCTTGTTTACATTCCAACCCAAGTGGAATTTTTCAATTTGGCCTCCATTTGCCCCTCCAAAATTCAGTTCTCCCAACACTGCTTCCTGTGTGTCAAAATAGGGGCAGTAAGGTCATTTTTTGAGTGTTTTTGACCTTTTTGAGGGCTCAAAACCCGTCAAAATTTCTTGACCATTGGTAGGCAAGCATATTTTTTCATGCCAAATCCAAAAATGCTGAGTTTTTATCATTTGGAGGCTTCCATCAAAAGCGAGTGCCAGGTGGCGCGCGCATTGGGTAGAAAAGCTTGTTTTTGTTCAAAAATTTCTAGTTTTTCAATTTCTCTTAGCATTACCTGTGGTCCCGCACCCATTGGTCATGTCTCTAATGCACCTGACCGCACTTTTTCTTTGTTAAAGGTGCGGAGTGCTGAGTGCGCCACGCCTTTTTGCAGGAGACTTTTGGAGGCCTTCTCGGTGTCCAAATTGGGCTCAGGATAGCTCGTTGGAAAGCTTAATGAGTCTATTTTCCAACCCAACTTGAGTTTTTCAATTTGAGTTCATTTTCCCTATCAAAAGTCAAATCTCCCAATACTGGTCAAAATGTGAAAAATGGGGCTGCCTCAAGGTAGAGTGATGTTGCAGTCAACTTTTGAAGGTCTTCCTCAACTCCAAATTGAGCTCATGATAGCTAATTGGAAAGCTCTGTGTCTATTTATCATTTGACTCATCAAACAAGTCATTTGGCCAACCAAGCTAGGAGAAATCTTGATTTTCCCAAGATCACTTCAGAGGTGCATCAATTCTCCTGAGGCAACTGTATTTTTGATATTTATCTAAAACCATTGCACCTGTGTAAAAAGTAAAGGAGGTTTTTCTTCCTTGGCCTATTGTGGATGAAACCTCTCCTAGTTTTCCAAAATTCATCTTTTCTTGCTCAGAAACATCATTTGAGTAAAACCTACCCCGATGTGTGGAAAAGGGGATTTGTTGAAATGAAGTGAAATGAAGGGGATAAGGGCCTTCTAAATTCTTGAGAAAATTTTGAGAAGTAGGGAGGGATGTTAGGAAGTAGGGGAAAGTTGAATTTCAAAGATTGAGTGAGGGGAAGGGGTCTGAAAGGGAAAAACATAGGCCTAGCCTAGAAAATTGTCAAGTTGTAGCAAGAAACTAGGGTTTGTGCGAAAATGAGGAATTTGAGGGATATCGGTGATGGGAAGTGTTTAATAAGGTACATTAAGGATAGGGGAAGGTGTATGAACATCATGATACAAGTGTTACTGATGATTTGACCATCCAAGAGAAATTTCCTTCAAAACCTAGGCGCAACTGAAGCATGAACAAGGTGTAAAATGACCCATTGGAACCTGAAATGATGATGACAACCCAAAATTTGAAAAACTTTGACAGGAGTAAAAGCAAACCCTAGACCTAATACCTAGTGACCAAATTTTTCTTGAAGACTCACTTAAATGACAAAATTTGACCTCGACACCTTAAAATCACTTTGTAAGAGCATGTTTGATCACTGAAGGAAGGCTGCAAAGACTGACACTAACATTGGCTCCAATGGGGATGGTAGCTCCTTGGAGGTGCCAAGAACGACAGATCTTTGGGAGAGCAGACAAGTGCCTTCATCCATTAGGCAATGGAGTCAAAAACTCAAGCTGAAATGCATGACTAAAAAATGACGACTTGATGACACAAACTGACTCTCACTCAACTAAAAACTGACTCGATACTTAAACACAACCGAAAAACTGGAAATGATGCTCAAAGTAGAGCTTATTCATCAAAACCTACTCTAACAGTTTCATTCATCACTTGATCAAGTGAAATGAAACAACCAATGCAACCAAGTAAGTATTCCTGCTGTTGTTTGAATTCTCTACAAGTGCTTGCTTATGAACAACAAGAGAGAACTACTGAAAGGCAACTCCCATGAAAACTTGTGAACAGATCCATTGAATAATATGGATTCTCTATCCGCCTCCAAAAACACAGCATAAGGATTTTGAAGTTCATGCACACTGGGACTTAGCTCATCCAATGGATTACTTCTCTTTTCCTCATACCATGAATGCAAATTTTCATCTGAGCTTTGTGATGAGACTCTTGCTGAAAATGACAAAGAAACCGCCTGCCGGGTCAAGTTTATATCAGTACACGTTTCAGGCTCACATGTAGTCAATGGAGAAGGACTTTGACTGCAGATCTCATCCAAAACATCAACTATTGGATCGTGAAAAAATTGAAAATACTGTTGCAACCCATTTTCTATTGGTTTCGATGAGATTACATGATTCCCTACAGGCTGCTCATCCTTTACTGAAAATGTATTATGCAAATTTTCCTTCAAGAACTGAATTGATTCAAAACAGAAAGGTACATAATCATCTTGCATAATTTGATCATATGTTCCAGCTTCCAAGTATTTATTTGCAACTTGACAATCAAAGGCATTCGGGGGCTGCAAATATGGATATGAAAAGTCTTGAACAAGGTTTTCATTGCCCTAAAAAAGGTTTAGATCAAGACTTGTCGACAGTTGATTTCTGATTGCATGAATGTTGTCTCCGATGAACTGAAACGAAGCAAAACAAAAAGGCAAAGATCCTTCACTTAGTTCAAATTTTGCTGCACTTTCCTCGTCACTGTCATAGCTGATATGTGATGGTTGAACATTGTATTCGAGCTGCTGAAAGTGAACTTCCTCCTCCCACAAACTAGCTGTTGATTCGTCTGCAAGATTAGCTTCTGTTTGGAGAACATAATCATCATCATATTGGTCAAACTGAGGCAAATCATCAGTGTAAAAGATATCATCAAGCAGACACGTCATATCAACAAATCTCTCTTCTCCAAGATGATCTATAAAACAATCATTATTAGATCCATGACAACTGGGATAAGAAAGAAGATGTTTTGGAGCAGCCATGTGTTCTTCTTCAATCAGCGAGCGATGGGCTTGAACACTATACTCATTCCTTGTAGTGATCCTTTTCACCATCTCTTCCACTACACTTGCCAAAATGTCAAGCTTTACCTCTAAATATGTCGATTCCTCCGGATCTATGATTTTCATCTCTTCTTCCTTCAACTTTGCCCTTCGGATCAGCAAATGAGCCTCTACATCTACTGCACTATTCTGCATCTCTTCAAGTGTTGTAAGATTCCTTTCTCTCAGCTGAAACTCCATTTCTAGATCAAAGGTACCCGAGTAGTGTAAGAGAGTAGATCCAGGAGGAGGTCTTATATTAACCGGCATCGAAAAATAGACTTTGTTAAATCTGGTTGAAAACTGTTGTACTGTCTCCCCTGGCAATCTTTTCAGATGGTTATATTCTTCTATAATCAAGAAAGGGTTTTGTCTGATCATCCACCTGTCGAGGAAAACTTTGACGAACTGCTGGAAATCTGAGATGCTCGCATCAGGCAGGGTTTTGAACCAACTCTTGACTTTGCCTTGCAAAGAAAGAGCAAAAAGCCTAATACTAACATCTTCTTCATCAACTTCAAAAAGGTCAAGAAAGGACTCAAAATTCAATACATGTCTCTCAGCAGTGATGTTGTCGCATTCACCATCAAATCTTGGTAGATATAGGTCATGATTTTTAGGGAAAGCATGGGATATAGGAGGTAAAATCAGAGGCTTGTATCGATCTGGAATTTTACAAGGTGTAGGAGTAAATACAAAAGGTATATAATTAGTATTGGTCTCTTGGGGCTCATCAATTTTTAGACGGTCATCACAAGATTCAGAAGAAAGGTCTTGATCAAGCTCAAAGGCATGCAAATCTTTGGTATTCACAATCTTCAAAGGGAAAGAATCAACTGCATGCCTGGGATATTTTCTCAAGCACAGTATACTTTGCAAAGCCTTCTTGACATTCTCGGGAAAGGAGAAGAAATAATTTAGAACAAAGAACAAAATGTCTTGAATGAAATTCCAACCTGAATACCCGATCTTTCCATATTGTCCTTTCATGTTTCTGTTGGTCAGGTTCGTCCTCCAGTGGAGTCCTTGGATCTGATCTTGAAACTGATTTGGAATCGCCAAGTGAGTGATTTCAGCCTTTTCGGTGTCTGATCGTTGTCCACCATCAACAATTAGATTTGAAATTGATACATGTTACTGGGGCAATTTTCAAGTCAGATGTTCATTTTATAAGGCTAGACCGGAGATTGATTGAAGCAGCTTTTATCTACTTATGCACTCGCAAAGCAATGTGCAGTTCGAAGGCTTCTTGGCATAACTTCAGGCTCCGTCTGTAGTTTATAAAGCAAGAACACAACAAAAAAATAAGGTTTCTTCCCCAGTATGGTCGCCACTATGTTAGTGCCTATATTTACCTCAGGCTGAGAAAGGTAGGATCCAGGGCCAACATCAAACCACGTTTAACTTGGTAGCTAGCCCTACCAGGTCGGGAGAGGGCGCTCTCCTAGTCAATCTCAGAAAAATATGATCACTAAAGGTTTGAGATGACTGATATAACCACTGATCTTAGGCTAGGTATATGTGCAAAGAGTTTGATTGAATAAAATTATGATTTGTTGGTTCTAATGGAAAGACAGATCTTGGGTGCAGGGAATGAGGCTCAGTCTTGCAGAGATCTCAATGGGGCAAGGTAGGCAACTGATTTTGGCACTTCAAATCGAATGAGATGGAGGGATTAGACAGGTGAGGAGCTGAAGAGGGCAAGAAAAGCCATGGATCCTCTTCAAACAGCTGAAAACATCAAAAACTAAAGCAAACCCTAGGTAGAGCACTGCAATTTCAATGGATTCTACCTTCACTCTTGTTTGATTTAGTTAAGAAGAAATAAGATAGATAATGTCATACATAACACATAAGTAAATTCACAAATACAGAGGAAATCACTGTACCAAAACAAAATGCCACATGAATCCCAAAGAGTGCTACAAACCCTGGTCTCAATTTCTTAGCCAAAATGCTGATATGAGTGTACAATGAAGCTCCTTGCTTTCTCAAAAGTCTAACCATGCTAATGACTGAAAAATTACAAGATATAGGCAATAAAAAACTCATCCTAGACTCTAGGGGTCGAGCTCATAATTTTATGAGTTGTTCCAACAAATTCTAAACTGAGAACTAAAAAGTAGGCAGTGGAACAGCGTGCCTCTAAAAACTATGGAATTGATTCATTCAGTTGCAAACTACCTTTTCATGGATGAATCTACCTCTATGAGTGAAAATTTGACATAATTACATCAATATCCATCAATTTACATTAAATTACATCATGAGTTTGACACTAAGAAGGTGAAAAAGTCAAACTGGCAAAAGCTAGGTGAAAAACAGAGCATTCCTAGTCAAACTGGACCAAATTTCCTCTATGCGCCGCGCCAAATTCTATATGCGTAGCGCCTATTTGAAGCCACTTTTGGAGGTCTTCTTGGTGTCCAAATTCGCTCCAAGTGTGCTTGTTGTAAATTTCTACCTGTCTACTTTCCAACCCAAGTGGAATTTTTCAATTTGGCCTCCATTTGCCCCTCCAAAATTCAGTTCTCCCAACGCTGCTTCCTGTGTGTCAAAATAGGGGCAGTAAGGTCATTTTTTGAGGGTTTTTGACCTTTTTTAGGGCTCAAAACCTATCAAAATTTCTTGGCCATTGGTAGGCAAGCATATTTTTTCATGCCAAATCCAAAAATACTGAGTTTTTGTCATTTGGAGGCTTCCATCAAAAGCGAGCGTCAGGTGGTGCGGCGCATTGGGCAGAAAAGCCTGTTTTTGTTAAAAAATTTCTAGTTCCGTAATTTCTCTTAGTATTACTTGTGGTCCCGCACCCATTGGTCATGTCTCTAGCACACTTGACCGCACTTTTTCTTTGTTAAAGGTGCGGAGCACTGAGTGCGCCACACCATTACCTAGGTGCGCCGCGCCTTTTTTAAGGAGACTTTTGGAGGCCTTCCCAGTGTCTAAATTGGGTGCGGGATAGCTCGTTGGAAATATTATTGAGTCTAATTTCCAGCCCAAATTTAATTTTTCAATTTGGATTTCATTTTCCCTATCAAAAGTCAAATCTCCCAAGACTGGTCAAAATGTGCACAATGAGGCTACTTCAAGGCAGAGTGATGTTGCAGTCAACTTTTGAAGGTCTTCCTCGACTCCAAATTGGGCTCATGATAGCTCATTGGAAAGATATGTTTGTCTAGTTATCATTTGACTCATCAAGAAAGTCATTTGGCCAACCAAGCTAGGCGAAACATTTACTTTCCTAAGGTTACTCTAGAGGTGCATCAATTCTACTGAGGCAACAATATTTTTGACCTTTCTCTAAAACCATGAAACTTGTGTAAAAAGTGCAGGAGTTTTCTCTTCCTTGGCCTATTTTTGACAAAAAACTCTCTCTGTTTTCAAAAAATTCATCTTTTCTTTCTCAGAAACATCATTTGAGCAAAACCTACCCCGATGTGTGGAACAGGGGTTTTGTTGAAATGAAGTGAAATGAAGGGGATAAGGGGCTTCTAAATTCTTGAGAAAATTTTGAGAAGTAGGGAGGTATGTTAGGAAGTAGGGAAAAGTATAATTTCAAATATTGAGTGAGGGGAAGTTGTCCGAAAGGGAAAAACACAGGCCTAGCCTAGAAAATTGTTAAGTTGTAGCAAGAAACTAGGGTTTGTGCGAAAAAGAGGAATTTGAGGGATATCGGTGATGGGAAGTGTTTAATAAGGTACATTAAGGATAGGGGAAGGTGTATGAACATCAGGATACAAGTGTTGCTGATGATTTGACCATCCAAGAGAAATTTCCTTCAAAACCCTAGGAGAGAGAAATGAACCTTACCTAGGTGCAACTGAAGCATGAACAAGGTTTAAAATGACCCATTGGAACCTGGAAATGATGATGAAAACCCTCTGAATGATGGTACACTCAGCTGAATGGTGACATGGACTGGCATTTGTAAAACTTTGACAGGAGTAAAAGCATACCCTAGACCTAATACCTAGTGACCAAATTTTGCTTGAAGAGTCACTGAAATGACAAAATTTGACCTCGACACCTTAAAATCACTTTGTAAGAGCATGCTTGATCACTGGAGGAAGGCTGCAAAGAATGACACTAACATTGGCTCCAATGGGGATGGTAGCTCCTTGGAGGTGCCAAGAACGACAGATCTTTGGGAGCGCAACAAGTGCCTTCATCCATTAGGCAATGAAGTAAAAAACGCAAGCTGAGATGCATGACTGAAAACTGACGACTTGAAGACACAAACTGAATCTCACTCAACTAAAAGCTGACTCGATACTTAAACACAACCGATAAACTGGAAATGATGCTCAAAGTAGAGCTTATTCATCAAAACCTACTCTAACAGTTTCATTCATCACCTGATCAAGTGAAATGAAACAACCAATGCAACCAGGTAAGTTTTCCTGCTGTTGTTTGAATTCTCTACAAGTGCTTGCTTATGAACAACAAGAGAGAACTACTGAAAGGCAACTCCCATGAAAACTTGTGAACAGATCCATTGAATAATATGGATTCTCTATCCGCCTCCAAAAACACAGCATAAGGATCTTGAAGTTCATGCACACTGGGACTTAGCTCATCCAATGGATTACTTCTCTTTTCCTCATACCATGAATGCAAATTTTCATCTGGGCTTTGTGACGAGACTCTTGCTGAAAATGACAAAGAAACCGCCTGTCGGGTCAAGTTTATATCAGTACACGTTTCAGGCTCACATGTAGTCAATGGAGAAGGACTTTGACTGCAGATCTCATCCAAAACATCAACTATTGGATCGTGAAAAAATTGAAAATACTGTTGCAACCCATTTTCTATTGGTTTCAATGAGATTACATGATTCCCTACAGGCTGCTCATCCTTTACTGAAAATGTATTATGAAAATTTTCCTTCAAGAACTGAATTGATTCAAAACAGAAAGGTTCATAATCATCTTGCATCATTTGATCATATGTTCCAGCTTCCAAGTCTTTATTTGCAACTTGACAATCAAAGGAATTCGGGGGCTGCAAATATGGATATGAAAAGTCTTGAACAAGGTTTTCATTGCCCTCAAAAAGGTTCAGATCAAGACTTGTCGACAGTTGATTTCTGATTGCATGAATGTTGTCTTTGATGAACTGAAACGAAGCAAAACAAAAAGGCAAAGATCCTTCACTTACTTCAAACTTTGCTGCACTTTCCTCATCACTGTTATAGCTGATATGTGATGGCTAAACATTGTATTCGAGCTGCTAAAAGTGAACTTCCTCCTCCCAAAAACTAGTTGTTGATTCGTTTGCAAGATTAGCTTCTATTTGGAGAACATAATCATAATCATACTGGTCAAACTGAGGCAAATCATCAATATAAAAGATATCATCAAGCATACATGTCATATCAACAGATCTCTCTTCTCCAAGATGATCTATAAAACAATCATTATCAGATCCATGACAACTGGGATAAGAAAGAAGATGTTTTGGGGCAGCCATTTGTTCTTCTTCAATCAGTGAGCGATGGGCTTGAACACTATACTCATTCCTTGTAGCGATCCTTTGCATCATCTCTTCCACTGCACTTGCCAAAATGTCAAGCTTTACCTGTAAAGATGCGATTCATCCGGATCTATGATTTTCATCTCTTCTTCCTTCAACTTTTCCCTTCGGATCAACAAATGAGCCTCTACATCTACTACACTATTCTGCATCTCTTCAAGTGTTGCAAGATTCCTTTCTGTCAGCTGAAACTCCATTTCCGGATCAAAGGTACCCGGGTAGTGCAAGAGAGTATATCCAGGAGGAGGTCTTATATTAACCAGCATCGAAAAATAGACTTTGTTAAATCTGGCTGAAAGCTGTTGTACTGTCTCCTCTGGCAATCTTTTCAGCTAGTTATATTCTTTATAATCAAGAAAGGGTTTTGTTTGATCATCCACCTATCGAGGAAAACTTTGACGAACTGCTGGAGATCTAAGATGCTCGCATCAGGCAAGGTTTTGAACCAACTCTTGACTTTGCCTTGCAAAGAAAGAGCAAAAAGCCTAATACTGAAATCTTCTTCATCAACTTCAAAAATGTCAAGAAAGGACTCAAAATTCAATACATGTCTCTCAGCAGTGATGTTGTCGCATTCACCATCAAATCTTGGTAGATATAGGTCATGATTTTTAGGGAAATCATGGGCTATAGGAGGTAAAATCAGAGGCTTGTATCGATTGGAATTTTACAAGGTGTAGGAGTAAATACATAAGGTATAGAATCAGTCTTAGTCTCTTGGGGCTCATCAGTTTTGAGATGGTCATCATAAGATTTAGAAGAAAGGTCTTGATCAAGCTCAAAGGCATGCAAATCTTTGTTATTCACAATCTTCAAAGGGAAAGAATCAACTGCAGGTCTGGGATCTTTTCTCAAGCATAGTATACTTTGCAAAGCCTTCTTGACATTCCCGAGAAAAGAGAAGAAATAATTTAGAACAAAGAACAAAATGTCTTGGATGAAATTCCAACTTGAATACCTGATCTTTCCATATTTTCCTTTCATGTTTTTGCTGGTCAATTTTTTCCTCCAGTGGAGTCCTTGGATCTGATCTTGAAACTGATTTGGAATCGCCAGGCGAATGATTTCAACGTTTTTGGTGTCTGATCGTTGTCCACCATCAACAATCAGATCTGAACTTGATACATGTTACTCGGGCCCTTTTCAAGTCAGATGGTCAGCTTATAAGTCTAGACCGGAGATTGACTGAAGCATCGTTTATCTACTTATGCACTCGCAAAGCAATGTGCAGTTTGAAGGCTTCCTGGCATAACTTCAGGCTCTGTCTGTAGTTTATAAAGCAAGAACACTGACAAACAAATAAGCTTCTTCCCCAGTATGGTTGCCACTATGTTAGTGCCTAGATTTACCTTATGCTGAGAAAGGTGGGATCTAGGGCCAACATCAAACCACGCTTAACCTGGTAGCTAGCCCTACCAGGTCGGGAGAGGGCTCTCTCCTGGTCAATCTCAGCAAAATATGATCACTAAAGGCCTGAGATGACTGAAATAGCTACTGATATTAGGCTAGGTATATGTGCAAATAGTTTGATTGAATAAAATTATGATTTGTTGGTTCTAATGGAAAGACAGATCTTGGGTGTAGGGAATGAGGCTCAGTCTTGCAGAGACTCAATGGGGCAAGGTAGGCAACTGATTTTGGCACTTAAAATTGAATGAGATGGAGGGATTAGACAGGTGAGGAGCTGAAGAGGACAAGAAAATCCATGGATCCTCTTCAAACAGCTAAAAACATAAAAAACTAAAGCAAACCCCAGGTAGAGCACTGCAATTTCAATGGATTCTACCTTCACTATTGTTTGATTTAGTTAAGAAGAGATAAGATATATAATGTCATACATAACACATAAGTAAATTCACAAATATAGAGGAAAGCACTGTACCAAAACAAAATGCCACATGAATCCCAAAGAGTGCTGCAAACCCTTGTCTCAATTCCTTAGCCAAAATGCTGATATGAGTGTACAATGAAGCTCCTTGCTTTCTCAAAAGTCCAACCATGCTAATGACTGAAAAATTACAAGATATAGGCAATAAAAAACTCATCCTAGCCTCTAGGGGTCAAGCTCATAAGTTTAGGAGCTATTCCAACAAATTCTAAACTGAGAACTAAAAAGTAGGCAGTGGAACAACTTGCCTCTAAAAACTAGGGAACTGATTCATTCAGTTGCAAACTACCTTTTCATGGATGAATCTACCTCTATGAGTGAAAATTTGACATAATTACATCAGGATCCATCAATTTACATTAAATTACATCATAATTTTGACACTAAGAAGGTGAAAAGTCAAACTGGCAAAAGCTAGGCAAAAAACAAAGCATTCCTAGTCAAACTGGGCCAAATTTCCTCTATGCGCCGCACCAAATTCTCTATGCGTAGCGCCTGTTTGAAGCCACTTTTGGAGGTCTTCCTGGTGTCCAAATTCGCTCCAAGTGTGCTTGTTGGAAAGGTCTGCCTGTCTACTTTCCAATCCAAGTGGAATTTTTCAATTTGGCCTCCATTTGCCCCTCCAAAATTCAGTTCTCCCAACACTGCTTCCTGTGTGTCAAAATAGGGGCAGTAAGGTCATTTTTTGAGTGTTTTTGACCTTTTCGAGGGCTCAAAACCTGTCAAAATTTCTTGGCCATTGGTAGGCAAGCATATGTTTTCATGCCAAATCCAAAAACACTGAGTTTTTGTCATTTGGAGGCTTCCATCAAAAGCGAGCGCCAGGTGGCGCAGCGCATTGGGTAGAAAAGCCTGTTTTTGTTCAAAACTTTCTAGTTCAGCACTTTCTCTCAGTATTACCTGCAGTTCCGCACCCATTGGTCATGTCTCTAGTGCACCTGAATGCACTTTTTCTTTGTTAAAGATGCAGAGCATTGAGTGCGCCGCGCCACTACCCAGGTGCGCTGCGCCTTTTTGCAGGAGACTTTTGGAGACCTTCCTGGTGTCCAAATTGAGCGCGAGATAGCTCATTGGAAATATTATTGAGTCTACTTTCCAGGCGAACTTGAATTTTTCAATTTGGAGTTCATTTGACCTGTCAAAAGTCAAATCTCCCAAGACTGGTCAAAATGTGCAAAATGAGGCTGCCTCAAGGCAGAGTGATGTTGCAGTCAACTTTTGAAGGTCTTTCTCAACTCCAAATTGAGCTCATGATAGCTCATTGGAAAGATATTTGTGTATAGTTATCATTTGATGCATCAAAAAAGTAATTTGGCCAACCAAGCTAGGAGAAATATTGATTTTCCCATGGTCACTTTAGAGGTGCATCAATTCTCTTGAGGCAACTATATTTTTGACATTTCTCTAAAACCATGACACTTGTGTAAAAAGTGAAGGAGGTTTTTCTTACTTGTCCCATTTTGGAAAATAACCTCTCTCAGTTTTCCAAAATTAATCTTTTCTTTCTCAGAAACAACATTTGAGTAAAACATACCCCGATGTGTGGAACAGGGGATTTGTAGAAATGAAGTGAAATTAAGGGGATAAGGGGCTTCTAAATTCTTGAGAAAATTTTGAGAAGTAGGGAGGGATGTTAGGAAGTAAGGGAAAGTAGAATTTCAAAGATTGAGTGAGGGAAAGGGGTCCGAAAGGGCAAAACACAGGCCTAGCCTAGAAAATTGTCAAGTTGTAGCAAGAAACTAGGGTTTGTGCGAAAATGGGGAATTTGAGGGATATCGGTGATGGGAAGTGTTTAATAAGGTACATTAAGGATAGGGGAAGGTGTATGAACATCAGGATACAAGTGTTGTTGATGATTTGACCATCCAAGAGAAATTGCCTTCAAAACCCTAGGAGAGAGAAATGAACCTTACCTAGGCGCAACTGAACCATGGACAAGGTGTAAAATGACCCATTGGAACCTGAAATGATAATGACAACCCTCTGAATGATGGTACACTCAGCTGAATGGTGACATGGACCTACATTTGGAAAACTTTGACAGGAGTAAAAGTAAACCCTAGACCTAATACCTAGTGACCAAATTTTGCTTGAAGACTCATTGAAATGACAAAATTTGACATTGACACCTTAAAATCACTTTGTAAGAGCATGTTTGATCACTGGAGGAAGGCTACAAAGACTGACACTAACACCTTCTAGATTTGACCTTCTTCCAACTTGGCTAGGAGGAGTGCTACTCTTTCTCGACTTCTTTTGCTACAAGTAAGCTCTTTTTGCCTGACACGTGTAGATAATATAAACCCAAAAACAAATTAGAAACTTAGATTAGACTATACTCCTCTTTCCTTCGCTTCATAATAAGCTACCTCGTTGTACTTCGTACTTTTATGCTTCAGACTTGATCACCAAAATTATATCCTGAAACAAAGATGCACTACACTATATATAGTTGTTTCCCAAGATAATAATCTGGTTTGATATCAAGATGAGCCAACATGTTAGTTGGAGAGATAATTTATTCCACTTTGAAGCCGACTTGAGGTTAATGCTTGTGAATGGTCTTGGAGGGCTACTTGAAATTTCTATTGAATCATACACAAGTGTAATATGACCAAGAAGTGTCCTTCATACATGACATAGACTCAAATTGACTTTTATGACTAGATGACAAATCCTAAAGGCTCACAGTTGGAGCCATCACTAAAATAAAATTCCTTACTCATGAAACCCATGAGACAAGCACTACAATAATAATTTTGTTTGTCTTCTTTTCATCATTAAATAAAATCACAGTTACACATGTCATTGTGAAGACCGAACCTAGTTACTTTTCAACACATTGCTCTTAAATCCTTTATGTCCCTTGATCTTGAAAAGTTATAATTAGAGACTCAATGTTGGAATTTTTCTTGATTTTTTGCTTGGGAGTTTGTAGCCTATTTCTATTGGGTCAAGCCCATTAGTTACTTAACCTCTTGTTGAATATCAAGAAGGTTTCTGAGGCTAAAGTGTTACCTAGGCTAAATTTTTTACCACTCCCCTTGCACCATGACTACTTGATTCACGAGTACCCTTAGCCACATTATCCTCCATAGTGAAAAGGGAAAACCAAAGGCAAGAGATTGGTAAAACCATAGAGATAGAACCAATAATGGACCTACATATATGACCACTAAACACCATCAACCATTAACTCTAGGCCACCACAAAGGAGAGGAAAAACTAGCTTGCAAGGCTTGGGACATAGAAAGGGGGAAGTAGACAAATATTGAGGGTAATCCAATTCACTCTTATCAGAAGGAGCTAGAGATAAGGGATGAAAGACAATCAACAGTCAATCAACACCTCAATTGTGGGCATGGAAACTATTATCATTGGGATGGAAAGGGTTGGGATGTGTCAACCTTCAACCCAATGTAACTATTTCAAACCAACTTTTGACTGGAAGTTAGCCCTTAAAATCTAAGAGGGCTCTCTCAATATACTTAAAATTTTGACTATGATAAGCTCAAAAATACAGATGGCTAACTTTGTGTTTCATGTGATTTTTCAGGTGAAAGAGTGTGAGGAAAGCCACCATTGGGCATGGAGTCAATTAAAGAAAATCAATTACAAACAACACAGTTTTTTGGAAGCTGATGCAGTTTTTGGTTTACTAACGTGAGTATGGAAATTTACAGTAATCACAAAAAATTGAAGGAATTTGGAGCAATATAACATTGAATTCCAAGTAATCAAATAAGCTGTGAAAGCTAATACCAACATAGAAGCATGATAAGATGGAACTAAAACCAAAAATGAATCTCAGGTTAAAGCAAAGTATTTTTGCAAACTGTATTTTTTATTAATTGAAAAGTATACAAAAGTGGTGTGCTCACATCATCGATCCCCCCTTTTTCAAAGTCATGAAAACACCCATATATAGAGCGAGATATTCTTTACAAAATCTGCCACCTGGGTTAGATTCGATCAACAACTAAGAGATCTAATCCTATTTGATTAATAAAACATTGAGCCTTCATAAGGATTTTTTGTTTTAACAGAGTTTGAAGACAAATAGGAGTCACTTAAACAATACTTATCTAATTGTTACAATAAGTTAAGAAAACTGCTTGAAGTGTTGGCACTGTATTTGTAGAAATTCAGAACATCTGGCCCTTCGAATCCTGCTCTAATGTTTTTTGATTAAAATGTGCTAAAAGTGTCTCGTTTTCCTTTGTTACTCATTGTCCCACTGTGTCTCATTGTCTCATTGTTTCTCGCTGCCCCCTGAGCAGAAGTGAAATGGACGTCTTAATGCTCGTTGATCTGGGTTTGCTAATCCGGGCCGATTTAATCTGGTTCGTTGATCCGGGCCTGTTGGTATTGCAATCACAATACAAGGGAGGGCCTTTTTACCATGTTTCATAGTGTTCACCAACTGTCAAGTGGTGAAACTTTAATACAACATGTCACATAAATTATTGCATCCGGAAGGGTGGTTCGCTGTATCGCTATCATAAAGCAGAGGAGGGGCCTTTAACACTGATTTATAATAATTTCCCAATGTTCTGGACGTGACAGTTTATAGAATGCATCACATAAAATATCACATCTGGGAGGGTTCTCACACATCGTAATCGCAATTCGGAAGGGACTTCGGTGGAGGAGTGACTTATGACTCTGCGATCCCTGATTGAGATATCGCAATTGGTGGTGGAAGGACTTATCACAATCGATAGGATTTATCACAATTGACAGTCAGAGAAGGTACTTATGATATCACAATCAGTAGGAGAAACTTGCGATACCAGTGGAGGAGGAACTTTGCGATATGCGATATTGTAATAACAAAAGGAAAAGGGAGACGGGAAATTGTTGTTTCACAAAAGGGAAGGGGCCAATAGCGATATAGTTTATGGGTCCCAACCCTTTTAAAAAGGATTGCGACATGATTTCTTAGTGTTTAATGGGATGTGACTAGAGTTGGAAATGGGTTACTACGGCTAGCGTTGGAATATTAATAATGAATGGAAATGGCTAGAGTTTTAAAAACAAAGGATGAAATGGGATGGGTTTTAGAGAATATGTGAATTTTTCCAAAACAATTTACATTGGACATGTTCTTCCTCCTTTAATCTTGAAATGTATGAACAACAACCTTTTTAAGAAAAGAAACAGATAGATGCAAAGAGCAGTGGTAAAAAAACCTTATCTAAAATGACTAATCAAACTAAAAATTATTTCTAGGAGTTATCATGGATAACAATGGCTCCAATGGGGATGCTACGCCCCTATGGTGTAGCAAAGAACCAACAGACCAATTTCTTGACCATTGGGCTGATCCCAATTTGCAGACTAAATTCAAACCCACTCACCAAACTGAAAAGAAATCTGCAAACCAATTGAAAAACAACTGCTATTGCTACAATATGATATCAAACTTCTATACAAACTGAAACTGGCAACTGTAAAATATTTCCTAAAGCTTGTACCAATAACCCTATTCTAATATTTGAAAATCCACTGCTTCATTCAAGTGATATGAAACCTCAGGTATAACCAGTCAAAGAGTTGATCCAACACTTGGGATTCTTGACTGTGCTTGAACAAAATCAGTAGTGAATCATCTATTGGAAGTTCAGAATAAAAGATGAATCCATCATCCGATCTTATAAATGAAAGAAACTCCACCTTCATTCATAACTGGAATAGACTTACCAAACGATCTTGATAATCATTAAAAATAACCTTTTCTTGATGAGTAACACCATGAGGACTTAATTCATTCATAACTGATGACCTCTGTTGTCCTAAGTCTTCAATTCCAAGAACATCATCAAATAAAAAGGAAACTATAGATTTGTCTTCCCTTCTATGTAAATCAACAAAACCATCCATGCATCCTTGAACATCTTCAAACATGACATCCATATTGTGTGTATCAAAACTACTCTTTTGCTTATCAAACAAATCAGATATAACCTTTGGTAGTTTTTCTTGAGGAATGTCATCTTGATTTTGAACACTAACAACTCCTATACAAACAAATTTATGCATTTCATCCATGTCATTTTGATGATCCTCAAATAGAATAGGTAAAACCTATATATTCAGCTCTTCATGTAACTCAGGTTTACCTAAAAGTGAACTTTCATGCACTATAACCGGGACAACATCATTATGATTTTCAACAGAAAAAGGTTCTTGTCTAGGTAGAAAAATTTCATCACATGTTACCTCATTGTTTAGAATTTTCATGCATGTATTTTCAACAACCTGATCTTGAGGAGTTTCTTCTTGACATAAAATCTCAGAAAAGGAAGAGGCTGAAAAACAATTTGAAAGATTTGGCTCATACTTTTGACTGCATATAGATTTACAAGGCTGCAAATTCCTCATGGATTTCATGTAATATAATTAACTGTCAAATTGTTGATCCATTTCATCTTCAACAAAAGAAGAGACATCTGCTTGTTGGAAAGCTTCTTGATCATTATGACAACTAGCTTGAGAAGAAAATTCATAAAGTGCCTCTAACATCTCCTCATCATCCATACATTCTACATCATCATTAATACTTTCAATATTAAATGAAACCTTTCCAAAAATTACAACAGTCTTGAAACAATGGTGATGAAGGATGAGACTTCCCATATTGTCCAAACAATATTCTATGGAAATATTTAAGAGAACACAAGCTTTCTGATAGAAACCCTTCATACCATACTCTAGCTTTGTCTTCTAGGGTAGCCATAAACATCTTTGTGAGACAATCCTTAGGAAAATCAATCCTCAATCTACATACATGTAAATGGAATTTAACCAAATGTAGACTAGCATCATCTTTCTTTTCATCTTTGAACATGGGAAGACGAGTTGATGAATCAATACAAGGCATAGGATTTGGAAAACCATAGATATGAGATCGATCCATTGGAGCATACTTGAGATTTCTTCTTACAGTAGAACTCATCTTGGAACTTCTTCAAGCTACTGATCTTCAAGGAGTGGAGTCATCATGAAGCTTCGATCTTCTAGATCTTTTGAAATTGGAGTTGCTAGGGTAATATCACAACCTTCAAAAAATATGATTTCCTGTTACCCTTAGGAATTAGAATGAAGATACTCAAATAAAATCTAGGAAAATGAGCTTTTCGGCTCCCGACAGACACACCAAAATGTTATCATTGGGTTGGAAAGGGTTGGGCTGTGTCAACCTTCAACCCAGTGTAACTATTTCAAACCAACTTTTGACTGGAAGTTAGCCCTTCCAATATGAGAGGGCTCTCTCAATATACTTAAAAATTTGACTATGATAAGCTCAAAAATACAGATGGCTAACTCTGTGTTTCATGTGATTTTGCAGGTGAAAGAGTGTGAGGACAACCACCATTGGGCATGGAGTCAATTAAAGAAAATCAATTACAAACAACAATGTTTTGTGGAAGCTCAGGCATTTTTTGGTTTACTAATGTGAATATGGACATTTATAGTAATCACAACAAATTGAAGGAAGTTGGAGCAATATAACATTGAATTCCAAGTAATCAAATAAGTTATGAAAACTAATAACAACATAGAAGAATGATAGGATGGAATTGAAACAAAAAATGAATATAAGGTTAAAACAAAGTATTTCTGCAAACTGTATTTTTTATTAACTGAAAAGTATACAAAAGTGGTATTCTCAAATCATCGATCCCCCCTTTTTCAAAGTCAAGAAACCACCCATATGTAGAGTGAGATCTTATTTACAAAATCTGCCACTTGGGCTAGATTCGTCGTCAACAGTTAAGAGATCTAATCCTATTTGATTAATAAAACATTGAGCCTTGATAGGGATTTTATGTTTTAACAGAGTTTGAAGAAAAATAGGAGTCACCTAAACAGAACATATCTAATTGTTACAATAAGTTAAGAATACTGCTTGAAGTGTTGGCACTGTATTTGCATAAATTCAGAACACGTGTCCCTTCAAATCCTACTGTGCTATTTGCTGATTAAAATGTGATGAAAGTGTCTCGATGTCCTCTATTACTCGTTGTCCCACTGTGTCTCGATGTCTCACTTTGTCTCACTGTCTCACTATTTCTCGCTGTCCCTTGAGCATAAGCGAAATGGACGCTTTAATGCTCGTTGATATGGGCTTGCTGATCCAGGCCAATTCAATCTAGGTAGTTGATCCGGGCCTATTGGTATCGCAATCAAAATACAAGGGAGGTCCTTTTTACCATGTTTCATAGTGTTCATTGACTGTCTGGATGCGAAACTTTAATACAAAATGTCACATAAATTATCACATCTGGAAGGGTGGTTCGCCGTATCGCTGTCGCAAAGCAGAGGAGGGGCCTTTAACACTGATTTATAGTAATTTCCCGATGTTCATAACATGACAATTTATAGAATGCATCACATAAAATATTGCATCCAGGGGGGTTCTCGCACATCGCAATCGCAATTTGGAAGGGACTCTGGAGGAGGAGTGACTTATGACTGTGTGATCCCTGATTGTGATATCGCAATCAGTGGGGGAGTAAATATCATAATCGGCAGTCGAAGAAGGTACTTAAGATATCGCAATCAACAGGCAGAACTTGCGATATCGGCACTGGAGGAACTTTGCGATATGTGATATTGCAATCACAAAAGGAAAAGGGAGATGGGTGGATGTTGTGTCGCAAAAGGGAAAGGGCCGATAATGATATAGCTTGTGGGTCTGAGCCCTTTTATAAATGTCTGTGACATTATTTATTGTTTTTTAAATGGGATGCAACTAGATTTGGAAATGGGTTACTTCGGTTAGAGTTGGAATATTAATAATGAATGGAAATGGATAGAGTTTTAAAAACAAAGGATGAAATGGGATGGGTTTTAGAGAATATTTGAATTTCTCTAAAACAATTTAAATTGGACCTGTTCTTCCCCCTTTAATCTCCAAATGTAATCACAACAACCTCTTTCAAAAAAGCAACAGACAGATGCAAAGAGCAGTGGTGAAAAACCTTATATAAAATGAATAATCAAACTAAAAATTATTTCTAGGAGTTATCATGGATAACAAGAACCATCATCAAAGACTCAATAGCCAGAGAGCGCCACATGGGTATAGAGTTGACAAAACATAGAACTAAAGTAAGGTCAAGATAGAAAGCTCCCAAAGGATCAAGACTGAGAATACTTTAGTTGTATAACTCAACCAACATGGTGAAGATACTAGCTTTACAAGCTAGGAAAAAATAGTTGGTTGGTCAATGTTTTGAAACTTAAGAAAGTTACCTCCACCTGAAGCCATAATCTCCCATGCCCCTTGCATATAAACGTCCTTATAGTCTCTCCAAAATGTTTTGAACAATCATTGGAAATAAGGAAATGAAACTGAAATGTTCATCTCCACCTTCTTCTTCAATTACCATAGAGCCTTTACCTAAAATCATATGCATATCCTTACCATCACTTGTATTATATCTGAACTAGCTTGAGTAGGGACTGATGGTTGGAGCAATAATCATCATTTCCTTCTCCCTCAATGTGGTAGAAACATTAATGCCTCTATCTATCATGTGATTTGGTCGTTTTTTTCCGTTTTTTTATTTATTTATATGCGAATAGAGTTCATTATACTCCAAAGAATTCCATGGGGAAGTGAAATCCTAGTCTATAGAGTAGCCCCCAAATTTGCAAGATGATTTGTTAGGTCTTTGGACTTTTTGCAAACATGGGAGTGAGTGACGTCTAAACATATTTGAGTAGATCATCCACATGAGAGAACTTGGAAGGTAGTCACCTTCCACCACCACTCTAAAGTAGCCTAGATGTATAGATAGAGAGAGGTCCTTGGTTAGTCCATCAAGCTTGGAAAAATTATTGGTTCTTATGTGTAGATGAATAGTGAAAACAAAAAACTTGTCACAATTAGCATTTTTTAAAACACCCTGAACCCCTATAAGACCAAGGTTTCCTTTGACTGCACCATCAAAATTCAATTTGAAAAATTATAGTGGTGCTCCTTCCCATTGCTCAAGTGAAGGGGTTGCCTTTCTAGATACTCTTGAAGAAGTTTTAGGGTTAGATTTGAATTTCCAATTTGTTAAAATGATTATTTTCTCTACCTGGTAAAATTCTTGTGTCTGTTGGCTCGAGAGCATTGTTGATAGAATATTTGATCGAACCTTGCAAGATGATGAATATATACTATCATCAATATTATTGCATGAAATATTGTCAATTACATTCATTTGAGATGAAATGTTCAAGGAAAATGCTTAAAGATTTATTGAGTATATTGCTATTATAAGGGGTTTGTTGCTTGTTCTCTAGGGTAAGTAAAATACTAATTCTATTTCTACCATATTGTCTAAATATTAGAGCTCCTATGTCCCTCAATTTGTGGACATCTTCACAACTATTGAAAATGTGTTCAATAGTTTCCTCATGTTTTCCACACATATAGCATATCAGTATGTTCAAGGAAAATTATCAAAGATATACTGAGTAAAATAGTAATCCTATTTCTATTGCATTATCTAGAGATTAGAGCTCATTTGTCCCTAAATTTGTTGACCTCTTCACAACTGTTGAAAAGATGTTCAATAGTTTCCTCATGTTTTCCATATAACATATCAACGGTCCTTCAAAGCTTTTTCTCATGAGGAAATCCCAAGTGAGGGATTTCTTTTAAGAAAGGAGCCAAATAAAAGGCGAAACTTTTAACTATAGTTTTTAATTCTAGACCCTCTACCAAATAATTTTCATTTCCAAGGATGCATGATTCGCTTCTCAAGCACAAACTCTTTTAATGTTGAAGTTACCACTACCTTCAGAGCCCCAATGAATATGATTTCCTTTCTGTCAAAAAAATTGATCGTCCTTTCCTTCATGTGTGAATCTAAGAGGTCTACTTTTGCTTGAGAGATTTTAGGATGATAAACATCTCTATATATCCATTTTATGTGGGATGTCAAGCCAAAATCATCTAATACCTGCCAATAATATTTGATTTTGTGTCATATAAACATCTAGAGTTTGCATTTGGCTTGTTAGAGGAGCAGATTGTGGTCAACTTTAGTCTCCAAGCATCTTCCTAGAATAATTCTTGTTCACCATATCTAATTTCCTAGACGGATTGGTTTTGCATCAAGGCCTTTTTGGCCCAAATATTATTTGACATCAGGTAGCCAATCATAGCCTCATTTAATCATATGAATTAGTTTTTAGGACTTTGGTTGCCATATTTGGCCTTTTAGATCTTCCTCCATAGATCCTCTTGATTTTTCTTCCAATGCCACTAAGTTTTGGTAACAAAATCTTTGCTTATAATCAACAAATCCTTGATGGAAAGCCCACCACTATGCTTGGTAAGGTAGACAGGCCCCTAGGTGACAAAGGCCCATTTACACTCTCTATTAGGGACTCCCCATAGAAAGTCCCTTTGAAGTGACTAGAGACCTTAATGAATTTCGAGGGAGCAACAAGAACAAATAAAATGTAAAGAAACATAGATTGGAGGACAAACTTGATAGGGGTAATTTTTCTAGGGAGGGTGAGGGAATGGAAATTCCAACTATTCAACTTGTCTTCGAGCTTGGTAACAAGGTTTTCTTGACACTAAAGGACATTAACTAGTGTTGGGTATGTGTCATATTCTTTGCACAACCAACTCCATGCATGGGGCACAACAGGGGGGTCATGGGGGGTCGAAAGGGGTAAAATCCCGCTATATGGGTGTTTGGGGACAATTCCTATGATAAAAAAGGTGGGTGGTTTTTTGCATCCACTTTTGGAAGCTTTCAACGCATGATTTTTAGTTTTAGCAATTTTGTGGTGAATGGTGGTTCAATGCATGGTTTTGTAATTTTGGTAAAGGAACTAATACTGTTGTATTCTAATTCAGGGTAATATGGATTGGTGGTTTAAGGATGCCGCAGGATATACATATTGTATTGTAATACTATTAAGGAGGATATATTGAATTTCTTTTTTGGTTTTTTTTTTGGTTTGGGTTTCTAGGGTAAAATCTCTATGTTAATGTGTGTGTGTGTGTGCAAGTTCCATTGCATCTTTTATATTTTCACTAATAATATATTTAGAACAATTAACTATATATGGTTAAAACCTACAACTAGAAGGGGAACACCAAGATATTTGAAAATAAGGAAGATCCTTTGGAAACCAAGTAAGTGGGTGATGTTCTCTTGGATAACAAGAGGGGTGTTAAAAAAGAATGTTTGAGGCTTGCTTTTATTGATTAGAGCATCAGAGGCCAACATAAAGGAGTCAAGAACTATTTTGAAGGAGATATCATCTTGAACATTAGGGAAACCTAAGAATAGGTTATCATTGGAAAATTAGAGACAAGAGAGGGGATCAAGGTCAATACCGATCTGAATGCCTTTGAGAGAACGAGAGTGAATGGCAAATTTTAGAGATCTACCCAAACCCTTTGCAACAATAATAAATAAGAAAGGAGAAACTAGATCTCCTTGTCATATACCTCAAGAAGGTTTAAATGTTTTATAGGGGTACCCATTGGCTAGGATGCAGAAGAAGGCCAAGGAGGTAAGGTTCTTGACTGAAGCTACCTAGGCCAAACAAAATTCAAAAGAAAGAAGAAGTGGCTTTAAAAAACTTCAGTTTTTTTTCTAAGCTTTAGACATATCCAACTTTGGAACCATTCCAATAAATTTGGTAATCTTGAAAGAGCGGGTGGTTTCATGAGTTGCAATGATTCCATTTAGGATTTGGTGGCCCTCCACATATCTACCTTGCTTTAATGAAGTGAATTTGTGAAGGATGGACTTGAGTTTGTTGGTAATGATCTTAGAAATGATTTTGTAGATGACATTACCTACATCAATTAGTCTAAATTTATTTACAAATTGAGGATAATATTCTTTGGGTATAAGAGAAATAAAGAAAGAGTTAAAAACATGTAGGACATTTCCTAATAGTTGTGACTCTTCAAAGGCATTTCAAGCCTCTTCTCTTATAACGAGCTAGCGATCTTGAGAGAAATCAACTATAAACCCATCTAGCCCAAAATATTTTTCAAAAGCCATGGATTTAATAGTAGCAACTGCTTCCTCTAGAGAGATATGCTTTACAAGACTTTGATTTTGATATGGTGAGACCATTGAAGGGATTGAGGCTAGAATAGAGTTAGTGGTGTCTTGTCTATTCACTAGTGGTTCCATTAGGATTTGTTTGAAATGCTCCTTTAATTATTATAAAATTTCCTCATACTTTTCTATTCTTTTTCCTAAAAACTGATTTTATGCAAAAATATTTTGTTGTAATTATGTTTATTGAGCATGGACTTATGAAAGAACTTTGAATTTCTATCCCCTTCTTTTAGCCAATGGATTCTAGGTTTTTTCTTCCACAACATTTCCTCATATGTCCCCTTGATTTTAATTTCCTATCTAAGATTCTCCTCCTATGCTAATTGCTCCATAGTTCTGTCATTGAGAACAATGTTGGTACGTAAATCTTCCATTTTCTTTTCTAGTTTTTCTTTCTCAAAGAAGATGCTTCCAAATTTTTTATTATTCCACCTTTTAATTTGCTATTCTATCTACTTTAATTTTTGCTGGATTGAAACATCATAGATCCTTGCCTAGAGTTTGTAGATGTCTACTATTACTTCATGTTTGGTTTAAACTTAGGATGGTTCAACCATAATTTTTGAAATTGCAAGAGTTAAGGCTTTGGCACCAAAGAGTCGTTCCAAGATAGTTTAATGGGCCAACATTCAGAGCTTGTAAATGGTAGAATTCTTTCTTTAACTTACATCATTATTTGAAATAGGGTTTCAGACATTAGGAAGTAATCTAATCTTATTGCAATTTCATGAGATCCTTCATGTTTCTTGTTCCAAGTGTGACATCCATCAACAATTTTAATATCATTGAGTCAGACATCTGTTATCAAGCTTTTGAATGCTACATTATCAATGTCTAATTTCCTTAGTCCTCCTCTCTTCTCTTGAAGAGAGATAAACATGGTGAAGTCTTTACCTAGAATCCAAAGATGTTTTAGGACAAATTCCTCAATAGCTTTGAGTGAGTCTGAGAAGTGGATTGGTAGGGCCATATACATTAATAATGGTGCCTTGGATGTTTAATTCGTTAGTTCTAAAGTATGTTGAGAGAAAATTAGGTAGGTCCATAAATCTTTCAAGGTTGATCAGACATGGATTCCATAAAATTACTAATCTTCATCAGAATCCTATGGATGGCATTGTTTCTACCTTCCTTGATTTCCAACATTTCTCAACTAGAGTGCTCGTAGTTTCTTTATCGCATTTGGTCTCCTAAAGTAAAATAATAGTGGGTTTCTCTTGGTTTATCCTTTTCTTTAGCATGTGATGTTTGCTAAATCCATTGTGGCCTCTTAATTTCCATGAAAGAACTTCATTTTACACTCTAGTAATGGAAAAGAAGTGTAGCCCTCTACTAGTTCAAGAGAGATATTTCAAATTACAATTTGGTTTGGGAGTGAAAGTACTTATCTAAAAAGCCTATCACCTATCCTAAGTCAACTAGGAGAGCACATGTACTTTGGCAGGGCACCAACAACATTCACATAGACCTAGTGACATATCGATTGTATCTTCCCAACTTGGTAACCTTTCATATTTTGACAAAGTCGAGGGTGTTTCCAATGCCTTATAGGGTATGTTTTTCCCAAGATTCTTATGGAAGAAAGTACATCCTAGTCCACACAGGGATTTTGGTGAAGTTCTCTTTCTTGAGGCTGAAATGTTTAGCCCAATACTTAAGATGAAGACTAGTAAAGTTGAAAAAATATGACATGTCCTTAAAAAACATGTTCTTGATCGCTAATTTAGAAAAAAATATATTGTAAAATAGACTTTGGAACCCAACTTTGGGTCAACTTAGTTTCCATATGTTATTCACTAGCTAATAAGAACTTTCTTGAAAGACAAGATGTCCATAAATTTTCCTTATAACCACATAATCTTTCATATACTTTATATATTTATCAACAATGAATTTACCTCATACCTTAAATATTCCGTAATCTCAACCATACAACCATTATGAAACTTGTTGATTGAATCCTTGTACTTGGAATCAAACCATACAACCATTATGAAACTTGTTGATTGAATCCTTGTACTTGGAATCATTGATGTTAGAACTTGGACCGAACCTTGATTAATTCCTTGTCTTACCTATTATATAAGAGGGTTGGTAGGAGGAGGCCTTCCTTTAACCACATCCTTAAAAGAAAGCGTTGCAAGCTATATATTGGTGGGTGTTGCCATGCTGGAAAAGCAGGTTTGTTGCAACACTAGATTTTTACTACCAATCATAGGTGAATAAAAACCCTAGAATAGTATTACATAAAGGTGGGGTTGCTTGCGTGTTCATAAATTTCATAGAGGAGTTCATCTTTTTCACATCTCCCCACGAGTTCACCATAACTTACCAACTTTTTGAAGCCAGTTTAATATTTTAGAATTCCATTGTTTTAAAATAATTTTATTTAATTTTAGGTTAAATTTTTTATAAGGTTTTTTTTAAGGTGGATGAAAATTTGTGATTTTTTATTTTTGTTTTTTAATTGATTTTCAAGAGAATATGCTTAGCATATGCTTAGTTTAATATTGACTTTTAATAAATTTAAAAATTAGATGTGCCACATGATTCCCTGCCCACCAATTTCCTAAAGATTTAAGATTATCCCAATTCTAATAAGTTCATACTCTAATTAGATGGAGAGATCAATATATAAGCAAATTTTATTTAGCAAAATAGTCAATTTTACAATAAGATGTGTAATTCTTTTTTTTTTCTCAAATTAAATTAGATTCGTGCCACATGGCTCAGGGATTTGAGATTATTCTAATTCTAATAAATTTATATTCTAATTGGATGGGGAAAGTAATATATAAACACATTTTATTTAGTAAAATGGTCCATTTTACAATAAGAAATGTGTAATTGCCTTTTTTTTCTCAAGTTAAAATTGACCATAACCTTTTTATACATGGTTAATAAGGGAATGTGCACATTAATAAAACATTCTTCCTATTGCAATAGTTTTTTTGTTATATTTATAAAGACTTCAGCTATATCAACCACATTAATATTTTTAATGTGGTTGTACTAGTATTATTTTGAATAAAAAAATATTTTTTTTGTGATACCAAGCTAATACTCCTCATCCTAACAATAATAAGATAAAATGAATTATGGTGAGAAAGAAAAATATAATATTAAAATATAATTTATATATTAAGTAATTTTTTAAAGAAATCATCATGTCAAAATTTCCTAGCAAACAATCTCAGCTCTAAAGTTTACCAGTAAAGTTAAAAATTAGGCCTTTTTTTTTCCAAATATTCTGATAGTATGAATAACAATCTCAGCTCTAAAGTTTACCAGTAAAGTTAAAAATTAGACCATTTTTTTTTTCAAATATTCTGATAGCATGAATAGTTGAATCTTGTTTTTAAAGATCAATGGCCATAATCAAAATTTCCAAATATTTTCACGGAATTTTATGAAACTCATACCAATTTTCAGTTATTTTCCTAACAAATTTGAAACGCCTTGGATTTTGTGAAAACCACGCTATGTACTTCACTTCACTTCATTTTATGATTACCGCAACATTTCCGTAAGGTATCCGTTGGTAGATTGGAAAAAGTGCCGAGTACCTTCAGGGCAGAGATGGAGCTCTCTCCACAGCTGTCGCAGAGAACGCCATCGAAATCAAGGGCGTAAAAGCTGCCCATCTCCAATTCCACAGCCTTGCACTCGTCCTTGACAAATAATAAAGATCTCTGTAAAATTTGGAAGCAAGCACATTCTCTTGAAACTAATATTCTGAAGTGGGAAGCAAGCACATTCTCTTGAAACTAATATTCTGAAGTTAGAGAAAATCCGAAAAGTTACCCCTTGTCCGAATACCATGACCAAATTTAGTAGATTGATAAATTATACTACAATATTCTGCGGTAGGAGAAAATTTTAGAAGTTATCCCTTGTCCGAATAACATCACCAAATATTAGGCTGACCGTAGAGAAAATACTAGAATCTTTTTGCTGTCTTTTAAAATAAAAAATAATAAAGACAGATTTTGTCACACAAATAAAATAATTAAATTATGGATAAGTGTCATAAATGTTTGGTAAAAAGTAAATTAATAAAGTGCAACCCGATGCAATGAGTGCTAAGTGAACTATTCAAAAATCATGAGAAATTAGTCAGTTACGACTACCTCTCATGGAAATGGTCATACGTTTGAATGACTTACTTAACGCAGTTGAATCCCAAAAATGATATCTAATATAATGCACTGCGTAAATCCCCATACTTAAACACATGTTTGTTAATTTTTAAACTTTTTAATTTTAAAGTTATTCTATATAAAATATAGTTATATATAATTTAAAAGAGTAGTGGTGATTCTCTTATTTGAAGTTTGTAAAATTTATTATAATTCATTTATTAAGTGGTGAGGATATTAATTATTAATATGTGATAATTTATTATTATTATTATTTAAGTAAAATGATATTATTTTAAATAATTTAAATTATATATATATATATATATATATATATATATATATTTTAATAATTAATTTAAATAAATTATTGCGTTGAGAGGTGTTTTACAACCCAGTATATGAGGGAGATGTTGTCACGTAACATAACGTTACATTAAAACACAAATATAAGGGAGATGTTGTCGTTATATTAAAACTATATATATATATATATATATATATATATATATATATATATATGTCGGCTAACATATATCGTATATGTGTTATTATATATGTGTCGGCTAATATATATTGTATATGTTGAAGATATGTGTAACGTTACTATATATGTGTCGGCTAATATATATTGTATATGTTGAAGATATGTGTAACGTTATTTTAAAATAATAAAAAAAAATTAATTAAAATAAAAAAATGTGTCTGCTAATATTAACAAACTCTATTTTGAAAACGATATATATACAATTTAAAAAGAGATCGATTAGCTTATTCAATAACAATGAAAATTAGGTAAAGGAAGCAAAGGATTCAATTGGGTCTCAGCGGACGTTAACCATTATCATCAATAAAATTAGTAGGAGTGAGGGGAAATATTGATAGAATGTAATATTTAGGGTGGGGCTTGACTTGAAATATTAGGTAAAATTTAATAATATTACATTTTAATTAGTATTTCTCCCCACCCCTGGCCACTATTTATTAGGTGGGGGTGGTTATAAATATTGGGTAACATATAATATTGTAATATTAGAATTTATGTAATCAATATATTTGTAACACTTAATATAGATGTGTTCCATTTACAAATTTAATTAATAAGCGGATAAAAACTTAATATTTACGATATGACAAGATTTTTAATCATGAATATTTACCATGGATATTATTAACTTCTAAGTAGGTTTTTTTACAATACCATGGGCCAATACCCACAAGAGAAAGGGGAGAGGAGAGAAGAAAATTATAGTACTATGGACTACTACCATGGTTTATCAATACCATAGGCCATCTAGAGTTTTGATTATTATGGATCTAGCCTTTTAATTGTTAAATTACCATGGGCCAATACCATGGCTTATCAATACCACATGCCCAAACGCAATAACTTATTTCAAAATAAAAATATTTTACAATTATTTTATTTTAATTTATTTTTATAACATTTTTTAATTAAATCTAAGAGTGTATCTAAACCCTCCATCCTCACGACTACTAACAATATTTTCATAGAGATTAAATGGAGGTTTTAATAAATTAAAAAAATGAGAATACTTTTATATATACATATTTGAAATTTATATAATAAAAATAATATTATAAGAACTAGGATACATGCATCTTAACCAAGGATCCAAGCGAAGTGAGAAATCAAAGTAATTAACAATGATAGAGGAAAGATAGTGGGTGATTCTTTTAATCTTTTTATTATCGTATTTTCTTTAACATGATTGATCCAAAATATAGGTTTAATATTTTACAACCAATTATGTTTTTTATTATTTAAATACTTTTTTAAATACAATACAATGAGATTAGATTTAAGAAAGGCTGTGAGATAGAAGGGGGAATACAACGTGGGAGAGAGACATAGAGGTGAGAGACACAATGAGAGAGAGAAAGGAAGAGAGAGAGGAGGGGGAGAGAGGGAGGGAGAGAGACGGGGTTGGAGGGGGAAAGAGAGGGAGTGACAAGGGATAGATGAAGATGGAATGAGGGAAAGAGGAGATTAGGGAAGAGAGAGAAAAGGAGAGGATAAAGATAGGGAAAGAAGGGGAAGAGAGAGACAGTGAGACATATATATGGAGGGGGGAGAGAGGGGGAGAGAGGGGAGGAGGGAGGGAGGGAGATAGTGACAGAGTTGGAGGGTGGAGAGAGAGTGTGTGTATGATGGGGGCAGAGACAGAGGGAGGTGGGAGAGAAGAGGAGAGAGATGAAAGAAAAAGAGAGAGGACTTGAGAGGGGGGAGAGAGATGGAGTTGGAAGGGGAAGGAATACATAGGGAGAGAAAGGTGGAGGGCAAGGGATAGATGGAGCGTCAGTGTGTGTGTGAGAGAGAGAGAGAGAGAGAGAGAAGGGGAAGAGATAGAGGGGGAAAAGAAGAGGGAGATATAGATAGATATGGGGAGAGAGAGAGTGTGTGCGTCATATGTTTAAGGGGTTGAGATAGAGAGACAAATAAGGAGAGATGGAGGGAGGTGTAAATATAGATGACAAGGGAGAGAGGAAAGAAGAGAAAGGTAAATAAAGTTAGGGAGTGGCAGATAGAGTGAGATGGGGGAGAGAAGGAGGGGAAGAGAAGGAGGGGAAGAGAGAGAAGGAGAGGAGGAGGGAGATAGGCACATAATGGAAGGTGGAGAGAGAGGGAAGAAGAAAGAGTCTCACAGAGATGAATATAGACATAGAAGTTAAATTTAGAAAGTCATGAATATTTTAGATTTTAACTAAAATGAATGTATTGATTTCAATGTAGTTGTTGATTTCTAATCCTATTTGATCACATGAACTATATGCATTGATTTCAGTGTAGATGTCGATTTATAATTCTATTTAATACCTTGCACTAGATGCATTGATTTTAGTGTCGACGTTGATTTCTAATCTTATTTGATTGCTTTCACAAGATGTATTGGTTTCATTGTAGATATTGATTTCTAATCCTATTTGATCGCTTGCACTAGATGCATTGATTTCAGTGTAGATGTTGAATTCTAATCATATTTAATACCTTACACTAGATGCATTGATTTCAGCATAGATGTTAATTTCTACTCATAGTTGACCGCTTGCATTATATGCATTGGTTTTAGTGTAGATATTGATTTATAATCCTATTTGATTGCTTGCACTAGATGCATTAATTTCAGTTTAGATGTTGATTTCTAATCCTATTTGATTATTTTCACTAGATGCGTTGATTTTAATGTAGATGTTGATTTCTGATTTGATGCAACAAGATGTATGATGTACATTAATTTCAAAGTAATTAGATTAATAATGTGCATTGATTTCAGTGTAAGAACATCTCTACCTCCTCCATCTATATATCTATCTCCCATTGTCTCTCCTTCTCTATCTCTCTATCTGAGCCCCTAAACTTACAAATTCTGTCTCCATATATATCTATCTCTCTCTTCCTCCCTCCCTATCCCCTCCCTCTCTCTCTATTCCTCCCTCCCTATCCCCTCCCTCTCTCTCTTCCCCTTCTCTCACTCTCTAACATTTCTCTCTCCATATCCATCTCTTCCTCCCTTCCCGTCTTTCCCTCTCTCTTCTTACCTCTCCCCCCATCTATATCTTTATCTCCCCTTGTCTCTCCTTCTCACCCCCAAAACATACACACTCTGTCTTAGTGTAAGCACATAAAAATTATTCAACCATACATACAATACTTGAATTTTCATCCTAAATAAAATGTTTTCTTACTTGAATTTATAATTGGGTACATTCTTATTATTCCCATTTTCCAGCATTCAGCTTTGTTAATTACTTTGGATTCAAACACGGTAATAGAAAATAACTAGCATTGAAAATTATTTGGGGTGCAACACTCCATAAGTCACAATGATTGACTTTGGAGAAAACTACTATTAATAAGAGAGACATGTATGTTGTTCTATGATTCCATTTACTCTTTTCATATGACTGATATGAGAAAATGGAGAAAAATAGTTTCAGATTGATTGCAATGAAGATTGTTTGTAATTGACTATATTCTTAGTATTCACATTTTCTATCTATCAAAATTGTTACATTGACACTTAATGCACTCAAAATTTGTATTTCATCATTTTTCATCATTCAAGTTACTAAGAGTCTCTCTCATCTCAAAAAACTGAGGTAACTAAGAAAATTTTAAATTAAATTGACCAAATTAATCTTAGACATATTTACCATATTTAAAATTATCAAAATAATTAGATCTTCAGCAAATTTTGTATGACCTCACGCGACTGAAACCAGCTTAGATCCATCTTAACACTGGATCTATCGAGCCCCGAGAGGGATCAAATCTCTCTAGGTGCAAACCTTTCCTCAAGTTTTGCACTCAAAATATAGGTTCGCACCTCAAGAGATTTGATCCCTCTCGACGCTTGCGCCTCGAGAGATTTGATCCCTCTCCACCCTTGACGTTAAGATGGATCTAGGCTAGTAAAATAAGTGTATAGTTATGATAATTTTTTATAATATGTTAATATTTTTTTTTTCTCGGCAACACTAACTAATCTATATTATTATTTACAGGTAAACATTACATTCACAAAAGACTGGCTGCCCAGGGCCAACTATGGCTCCTTGGGTGGCTCTTTCAGACTCAGAATTCTCCCTTGCAGGGCAATATTTCCAGTTTAGACCAGTACCCATGACATTGTGATGTTTCCATGTAATACCAAAACGGCCCATGCAGGGGCATCCCACAAAAGACGCATGACCCAGAATGTCTATAGTAGCCGCTAACAAGACCCATAACAGAAAGACTATAGTAGTCGCGAACATGACCCAGAACAGAAAGAAAATAAACAAAGACATAAGACATAAACCAGAGATCAACCGAGACCTCGTACCAGACCTGAGAGTAGGAAGCAAGTGCGAGGGAGTGCCACTGGGAGTTACTCCTCTAGTTTTTCTTCAAGGATTCTGCACCAGCCTTGTCCCTCTGGGAGGCCATCCCACATTGCCATGGGATCTTGCATGGGGGTTGGCGGCGCTTGTTCTTGAATTCGGGAGGGGGCTTGCTGAGGCTCTCTCTCTGAATTACCCTCTTCATTTGATGGCTCCCCCATTGGGCGCTTCCCCCTATTGCCCTCTGGTCGTTCCTCAGAAGGGGCCAGTTGCGATACTTCCTCATTCTCCTCAGGAATTTTGGTAAACAGAACTGAGATGTGTGCATTAATGCCAGCATTGTCCCTGGAGCTGCCCAGGGTAAAAATGACTGAGCCAAACGCTGGGAGCATGGGCACTCCATCATTGGAGCTGCCAGCCTCCAAGAACTGACTGACTGGAATTGGGGTAGCTCCCGCCCTTCTGTAACAATAGTAGCAGCAGCAGTGATGGTGAACATCCGCTGCAGGGGGACGTGAAGATTCACCACGCCCTGAGCCTCTTCTGCACGACATCCTTTCACGCAGTCGCACCATGGTATCCGCAGCTTCCTTATCTTGTTCCAGAGCAGAGGAGGGCCTGCTGTTACTGTGTTCCCTCCCAATTGATTGCCGTCCCCAAATTGGCTCGAGGCAGAGCTCAATTGAGCATAGACAAAGACCAGGAAAAACAAGCATGGAGCGAACCTCGTCCGAGCTCTCAGCAACAATATCACAGCATCTTTGCTTGGAGATCTGAATAGCTGTCTCGGCGCTCTGAGCCCCGCACAACAACATTCCATCATTCTTAAACCCATTAACATTCCCTTGGAACTTGCCCGCATTGAATGCTCTCTGCAGGCTCGCCATCGCCTCCAGCGCCTTCATTAAGGCTACCATAATGCGTCTCCCAGCTTAATGTCTCGGCGGCGAGAGGCATTAAAGTCCTCTGATCATCACGTGGCAGCCCATGCTGGGCATGTGGCTCTCCATGTCCTAGCTCGGCGGCACCCGCATCCGGGGTATAATATGTTAATATTAATTTAAATTGAAAAAATAATTAATTAAAATTGATGATTAAAAATAATAAAAATGTGTAAAAAATAAAATTAAATTAGATTTAAAAATATATATTTTTTATTTATAAAAAAACATATAATTATATAAAATTTGATTTATAATATTTTATTGATTGTGTTTAGGGTTCTTTTTGCTAGATAAGATGGGGGTAGATGTTGTGGATATTGCTTTAGACTATATGTTGTAGTGAAGTGTAATTAGACAACAATAATAAAATGTCTACTTAATTTAAAAGTAATACAAGTAATAATAAAAATAATTAGTAGATTCAATTTAATTTGTTATATTGTAATTTTGTTTTCTCTTAACGTGCAAACCTCTTTTAGAGTGAAAAACCATTTAATCTCTCTCATAACTTGATAGATCCAAAATTAAAATGCATCTAAATTGCTCTATATATATACAATTTTATCGAGACAAAATATTTACATAACATAACCTAATCTTAAAACATCTTTTCTATAATGGGTCGGAGAAGGCTTCTTCCCCAATAAAATTACAAATAATTTTATTTAGAAAACAAATTCATAATATACATATCACATAATTTTCTTTGTTTTTTTTTTTCAAATAATAATGTTTCATATTTATAATTATGATATTGTAAAAATTCATATTAAAAAAAAAATAATCTTCGTTATTTTCTAGCTTTTAAAATAATTTAAACCAAAAAAATGTATTAAAGGTAGAAAATAACACCTATTTACTCCTATCATCCACTTTATTATTATGAAGTGTTAATTATTTTATTAGCACCTCACTTTATTAATATGGAGTGCTGATTATTTCATTAGCTCAAGGTGGACAATCACACCTATTTACTCATATCATCCACTTTATTATTATGAAGTGTTAATTATTTTATTAGCACCTCACTTTATTAATATGGAGTGCTAATTATTTCATTAGCTCCTTTTAAATAGAGAATATTTTTTCTTATTTTGAAAAATAAAAATAAAAAATAAAATATATGGAATGTTAATTATTTTATTAGCATCTTTTAAATAGAGAGAATATTTTTTTGTCATACTGAAAAAATAAAAAATAAAATACTTTTAAAAAATGTATAATTAAAAATAATATTTATATATTTTAAAATTAAATTAGCTAAAAATAATTAAATAAAATGCTTTTAGAAAATATATAATTAAAAAAATGTTTATATATTTTAAAATTAAATTAACTAAAATAATTATTTTATTAACCTTTTTGTATGTAGATTTTTTTTTAATATTAAACAATATTTAAAAAAATTATAAAATTATAAATATAAATTTCTATTTTATCTTTCCATGTTAATTGAATTACTATAATAATAATAGTAATAAAAGAAAAAAATCAATTGAATTACTATAATAATAATAGTAATAAAAGAAAAAAATCAATTGGAATAATTGACAAGCTCTGCTAGGGTTTTGTAGGAGTCTGCAAATTTTTGAAGATCACAGGTGATAGTTGAGGCCCCACAAACAGATTAAGAGTATCTTCCAACATTTTAAATCTGAGCGGCCTAATGAGCGACCCCTCAAGGAGGGGTGAAATCCCTTCCTATTGCAATATTATGATGGGCTCCCAGAAGATGACGAATGGCGATGTAGGCTCTTTGTCAGGAATGAAGGCTTCGAATGAAAGCCTGGTGTTGGGGGCTCAATGAAAAGCAAGGATGAAAGGGAGATTCCTCCCAAAAGCCACAACGAATCCAATTGTGATCCCCAAGAATTGATTAGAGAAATCGTGACAGTTTATGAAAGATCATGCCTTGATCTCTAAATTTATTAGTATTTGTCCGAAAGAACATGATATTATGAAGTGGATCTAGTTAAAATCGAATCCAAAGGGATTGATGGAATTGTGCCTAAGAGCTAAGGTTTTTTTCATGGTTATTTTTATAGATCTGGAGGATCAAAATAAGGTTTTTGAGAACGACCTGTATTTTATGAACAATGCTGGTCATTTCATGAGGTTTTGGGAAGAATGTTACAACCCAGAGAAAGTATACTTTTTAGCAACCTCAGTTTGGGTTAGACTCTTTTCCAATCTGAAGGACTTCTAGGAACCTAACATTTTGGAGGGTATAGGCAATTCTATTGGCGATTTTGTGAAGGTATCAAAGATCACCAAGAGAAGAAAGCATGCTTCTAACACTTGCATCTACATTTACACGAACATATCAAAACGCATTCCAGAATCAATTAAATTGTAATACTGTGATTTAGTATGGAAATAGTCACTTGACTATGAACATGTGTCATTTAAATGTCAGTGATGCCACGAGTATGAGTATCCTATTAGAGATTTTTGTCTCACTTTGGCTGAGGCCCAGAGGAATAAGGACTCGGGAGATGAAGATGGATTTAAACTTGTGGGACAAAAAATAAATAAATCCACCTGCAACTAAACAACTCAACCGATGTAAAATGAACCACAAGTTAAGGAGACGATGAATCTTGGGATAATAAGTTTTCTATCTTGGAACAACTTGAAAATCCAGGGGCACCATAGATCCAACATGAGAAGAAATCTATTCATTTCATGGATATGGACCAGTTGAGCACCAATGCGACAAAGAGAATAAATCCTAAGCAAAAAACCTCAGAGGATCCAGAGGAAGACGCAAAGATGAAAGAAGTTTTGGCCGACACCAACAAGATATTGGAAGCTGATGATAGGTTGAAAAAACTGGGAGGAGAGAAACATACCATGTTGGAATTATTCCATACTTGGGCAAGAGAAGATGCATAGGAAACCCCCCTAAATCAACTCCAATTATTTCTCCACTTGTATGGACAATGGCGTCAAAGCAATGCAAATCTGGAAGGAGAATTGTGATAATTAATTTAAGAGAAAAACAACGACTCTAAAAAAACTCATCAGAATGAACCCCTTCTAATAAAAAAGGTAGAAAAGGGCATAAAACCTTTAGGTACACACTCAAAGAAGTTGGTGAATACCTTCTAAACTCAGGTCAAATGAATTAGACCATGGAATATTACCACCACATTTCTTTACTTCCACAATGAGATTGGTTTCTTGGAATATTATAGGTTTAAAAAATGAAGGAAAGTAGAGGTATCTTAGGTCAAAGATACAATAGGAGAATCCAAACATAGTGATGCTACAAGAGACAATAGTATCTGGAGAGAAGCTTGTAGATATTGTGGGAAAATTTTGGCGTGGAAGTGAGTTAATGATGTTAGATGCAATAGGTACATCGAAAGGGCTAGCGGTGGTTTGGGATCCTAGGATGGTAGTTTTCTATGACTGGATGGTGACCCTTAACATTATCTCTAGACACTTTTAATATTTAGGATTTAGAGAGAGTGTGAGTTTGTTGGCAGTTTACGACCCCTTTGTTCCTTGTCAAAAAGATAAATTCTTAACAGATCTGAGACAGGTAATCTAGATACTTCAGGATGAATGTTAGATAATCAACGGAAGAAAAAAGGGGAGGTATCCAGAGTCTGGAACTAATGGAATACATATTTGAAGACACCATCTAGGATCTTAGGCTCATGGAAGTGGAAACGCAAAACAAAATTCATTCCTAGAATAATCAGAGGGTGGGCTGACCCGAGGTGGCTAGTCATCTAGTTCAATTCCTTCTCTCTGAAGAAACCATAGTCTGAGACACATTCCTAGAAGCAATTATCCTCCCAAGTTTAGGTTCTGATCACTAGCAAATCAGGCTGGATATCGATTTGAAATTGGATCCTAAGAACATGCCATTCCATTTTAAGAGCTTTTGGCTCCAAAATAAGGACTTTGTGGATAAGATGGAGAAGTGGTGGGAAGATATTGGGGTGCCCAGGGGTATTTTAATGCAAGTATTTCAATGAAAGTTAAAGTACCTAAAGATAAGAATAAAGTATTGGAAGAAGAATGAATTTGGGAATATCTTCGTGGAAAAAATAAGTTGGAGGTGCACATGGAGGCGATTTAGAGCAGAATCATTGAGGAGGGTAGAACTGAGACTCTGGTTGAGGAGGAATGACAAATCATTCATGATTCCAACAAAGTTCCAACAAGCTTTGAAGAAGTGCATGGTGAATCCATCTAGGCTTGGGAATTTATTATTGGGCATATCGTTCACCATTTCCTCCACTTCCTCAAAATAAATTTCTCTCATAAGAGCCTCATTCAATTTCGGGATGATTAAATTAGGAATGAAATGAGTCACCTAGTTGACAGCTTCCAATATATCATGTTACCTTTCAGATAGAAGATCCTAATATAAGGACACCAACTCCACTTCCACGTCGTTATGCTCAACAAGGTGATTTGCTTCCCTAAAGGTTAGGGAGAAAATTCATTTCTTATGTCGACATTTAATCATAGAATGATGAAATAACTCTGTATTGTGCTCCCCCTCCCTTAACAATTGTATGTGGTACTTTTGCTTCCAAATCACTTTGTTCATGATTTAGTCAAGGAGTCCATGTGTCTGCAATAGGTATGGTCTGGTTTAAATGCAACTTTCCTTATGTCGATCCCCAAATAAAATAATTTCAACGATCCAATGTTTTTTTTGTAGCATAGGATGTGTTCTAGCCTTAAAATTTTGTAGATAGGCTAGAATACATGAGATCTCCACAACCCAAAAATTGTTTATGGAAATTCCGCCTAAAAATGACTTAATTAGATTATTAGTCAGTTTTTAAATATTTCATAAGTCTAAACTTAGGGGAAATGGCTAATTAATCAGAATTAATTAAGTCAAGGTGTGTATGTTCTAGAAACTCACACGGATTGACTTCAAGTTAATCCTAGCCATCGATTAAGATCTAAACTTGGTCATTGAAGTCTTAACAGATGATTATAAGAAGAATTCGATGGGGCTTGGAGAAGACACTTGAGCAGTTTGATTTCCTAAACAGATCAATTTCCAGAGCAGCAGCAGTCAGTTGCTGGAGAGAGCTAATGAAATTGAAGCAGTGAGAGAGGGGTAGAGACATTGAAGTCGGAGGAAGGACTCCAAATATGGTGAGTGCATTTGCAGAGAGGCAAGTGAGACACAACGAGGTTTACGCAGAGCTGCACAGTAACGTCTAGAGGAAAAGTCAATTTGTTGAGGAAGATTGATGTTTTCAGTTCCAGAGGTCAGGAAGGAGTCCCAGAGTGGCGGAGAAGCATCTTTCTAGTTAGCAGAAGCTAGAATGACTTCATCATAATGCAATAGAAGGAAAGTTGTCCAGCCAACAATGCAGAGCAATGCAGAGGCTGACGTAATGCCTCAGAAGGTCAATATTCTAAAGGCAGTTGGTTTCTGGAAATTGTAAGTGGGGCGAGGAAAATTTCTCACTAGATTTTTGCCAGTATTTCTATGTAGAATTTGCCAATTTTGGCCTCCAGTTGTACTCAAATTATTTCATTTCTGCATAATAATAAAACCCTCAGTCGCTGAACCAATTTTCCCAAGTTGGGTTTTTCCAGTGACATTGGTCCAAAAATAACTGTGTCATTTTATGTGTGTGTGCTAGTATTTATTCCAACGTTTATTTCTTCTGTAATTTTATTTGCGTAGGTTTTAGTGTGATTGATTCAATATTTGCTATAGTAAACAATAAATAAATTGTTAAAATTTAATTTAACAATTAGGAGAATTATTTCCAATTACTGCAATAGGAATCAGGTTTCTGATTTTTCACATGATATCAGAGTGTAGATTATCAGTCGGAGATATCAGTAGTGAAGAAAGAGGGAGTTTCCCTGTTGATTGAGGGGTAGCAGATCGAAACCCTAGAGGCATCGTAGTCACCTTGGCCAAGAGGTTGAATTTTGCGAGGAGAAGCGATTTTTCTAAGAGAGGGACAAAAAAATTCGATCTCTCTAGATCGAGGGATTCTAGAAGCAGAGGGAGCAACTCAATATTTTCGCAGAGCAGATCTCTAGTTGGACATAGTAGTTTTGCTACAGTTTGCTAGACCAAAGCTAGCATCGAGTGAAAGAAATAAGAGCACATAATGAGGGAAAATTTTCGTCAGGGAACTTCTAGTCTCAAGAAGTTCGATTTTCCTTACAGATCAGTAGTTAATGTCAACAGATTTTCTCACTCCAGAAGGGAGTGTGAGTAGCATATTAAGCAACCAAGCAGAGGGAAAGAGGTAGATTTTTGGGGTTTATTTTCTCCAGTTTTGAGTTTCCATATTTTTGCAGCTTTGCAGGGATGACCATACGAGATTTCCAGAGGAGGTCGTGCAAGTTAGCCAGAATGTAGATCTGGGTAGCAGATCGACTTCCAGTTTTTGGAGGTAGATGTCAGAGGAAGTGTGAGTTTTCTAGTGCGGGTTGAAAATAAAGGAAGGGCCCCAACTAGGGACTAGGCATGGAAGGAGATAGTGGGGCACCAAATCCAGGTGGAGGAGGAGTATGAGACTCTGGTGTGGTAGATGGGCAAGGTCCAACGTAGTTGCAACAAGGAGATCAACGAGATCAGTTCTAGATTGTTGCATCGAGACCATCACATTTTCTACAGGAGCCCATAGTATCAGAGTAGTAGGTTTAGTGTCAGTAGATGCAATATATTTTTAGACAGTTGCAAATCTAGTTGTAGTCAGTACCTGGGAGATAGTTGCAGAGTTAGATGCAGTGACATAGGCAATGTAAATTGCCTAGTTGCAGGATGCAAGCGCAGTTCTAGCCAGAAGATTCCCAGTGAAAAGCTACACAGTGCAGTTTACAGTACAGGAGGATAGTGTGAGTTACCAGGAGGGAGCAAATGTTGGAAATAATACTGAGAGGGGGGGTGAATCAGTATTATCAGATCAGATAAAACTTTTCAATTTCATACTCAGAAACATATACGCGACTTCAGTTAAGTGAACCCGCGTGTACACGCGACTGTGTCTAATGCAACTAGCGTATATCCAGAGATCTTATGATTCAGTTAATCTTATCTTCAGTAAATGCATCAGAACATTATTAAGCAAATTAACAGTAAACAGGTGCAGTATAACAGAACAGATCATCACACAAAAGCCACACACATGAACACCATGATATAAGGTGGAAACCCAATGTGGGTGAAAACCACCTGCTGCAATTTGTCTCTTTCTTCTTTAATGAGAACTTCTTTTACAATGTACTGGTGCAGTCCTTTACCAGCACGCAGGCTACAACCTGCAGAGGGCTACAACCCTCTTAGCTTTTGTACTAGCCGATCCATTTACTAGTACGTAGGTGCCTACCTACAGAATGCTTCTTTACTCGTTTTCCAGCTGCTAGTGGAAGGGAGCTACAACCCCCTGGCTCTTGTACTGGCTGATATGTTTACCAGTACGTAGGTGCCGGCCTACGAGCTACCCGGGACCACGTTTCATACATTTTCATACTGGATCCATAAGACAATCATCATTGTAGTACTACCTGCATCATTAATCACTGAAACACCCAATTCTGAATCACTGTAACCCTATCAACAATAACCAGACAATCATAGCAACAACCAGATCCAGCTCCATATTCAAATATCATACTTCACATTGTATACGCTACTTGGATGAACCCAACCTGCGTGTATACGCTCTTTTACCAAAACCAACTCGCGTACAGATCTATAAATTCAACCTTTAAACTCTGCAGCTATATCAGACATCAAAACATACCCAGATCATAATAATAAACATGCGTCAGTAGATCTAGTCTATCCAGAGTCAAACCATATGAAGATAATCATTCCAAGCCTTGAGATCTCGTTCCATCATTCATCACCCTCCACATGGGTGAAACCTTGGTTCAGATCACCAACCCATAACCAGCACTTGGATCACACACTTTCTCAGATCTTCATCACTCACACTTACTCCCTTTGGCCTAGTGATCTTCTCCTTATATAGCCTTAGGCCTTGCTCAATACCAAGAGCCAAAACCATAGTAACGCAATACCATCAACCTCGAAACTAGGGATCGACACGTCCGTCGAGACACCATGGTCCAAAACCATAGGCACAACTTCCAAGGACTAACTGCCACTGACCAAAGGTACGTTTTCACATGTACGCGCTTTTACTGAAGCCAACCTGCGTGTACACGCGGATTCTCCTTGCTGAACCTGCGTATATCTCTTTCTTGTCCTGCTGTACTGAGATCTGTCCACTAGTTAAGTTGCCATCACCTGTACCAGTCTCTGAGAACCTGTACCAACCTCTGAGTGAGTTGCCATCAAGGACAACACTTGAATCATAATGCCAACAATCTCCCCCTTTGGACTTGATGGCAACCACCACACCAAGTCACTCTCCCCCTTTGACATCAAGGGCAAAGGGTGGACCAAGATATTCTCTTCTTTGGTATACCTTCTGCTGTCCATACTGCTGTCCATACTCCCCCTGAGTACATGCTGAAATCTCCAAATGTGCTCCCCCTTTGTGTATGCCAAAGTGTACCAATCTATCCATCCTGCTCTTGCTGAATTGTGCTGTTCATGCTCTCCTTGACTGTAGGCAAGATCTGCAAAAGATGTTCTTCAAGAAGAACAAAGACTTATACATTATAGAAGACCTTCCTATCACCAAAGACTCAATACATACATTCATCACCCAACCTAGTGGGGATTTGACTCATCCACCTAACCATGTGGAGATACATTAAGAGTTTACTCATGACAATACATAAACATTTCATCATTCATCCCAGGCATAGTGGGGAAACCAACATAGGCCGTTACATGACCTTGACATCATAAAAGAGATATCACAAAGAGATACATGACATAGTGATGAAATATCTAGACCAAGACTTATGAAAGCCACCAGCAGCATCATGATCTGTACCATAAGCATCAGCCTGCAATACCATTCCTAAACAGCAAGATGTATCATTTAGCTTCATAGACTTTATCAACAACTTCTAATCATAATGCCAACAATGAATTATTTGAAGAATCTGCTCCCCCTGAGTGTGAGCCAACCATGTCTGAATCATTTCCTGAGTCTGTTCTGCTCCCCCTGAGCCTGAGCCAACCATGACTGAATCCTGGGTCTGTTCTGCTGCCCTTTCTCCATATACGCGACTTTGCAGCCTGTAACTCGCGTATATACGCGGTTTTCCTTCATGAAACTTGCGTATGAGAATTAGAACACTGAAGTTTTACACCTTCAGCTCCCCCTGAGTTTGTTATGTCTGTGCTGTGCTGAGTACCCTGTGCTGTGCCATATTTTTCTGACTGAACTTCCTTTTTCTTCCATATCTTCAAGCATGTTGATGATTTCTTCTTATCATGAGCTTTGTTCCTGCAATCTCTTGCTTTATGTCCAAACTTGTTACATGCATAGCATCTTACATGTTTCATATTCCTCCTGTAGCAATCAGCAGCTTTGTGGCCAAGCATATTGCAAGAAAAACAATATCCATTAAAGTACCTCGAATGTGATGATCTTTCTGCATGATGGTCTTGAAACCTTCTTCTTCTACATATGGCTGCAACATGTCCAAGATTATGACATACATAACATTCAACATTATTCAGTGGAGGAAATAATCGTCTATCACGTCCATAGTTAGGAGTAAAGAATCTTCCTTGAGGAATTTCTTTCCTTGGTTGTTCCTTGTTGGGCATTTCAGATTTCTCATTAGAGTTTCTTGCCTCACCTTGTGAACTAGATTCACCTTCAACATATCCACGAAAACCAAGACCAGTCTTGATAGCAGGAGATCTTTGACTATGAAGAATATCATCCAAGACTTTAGTACTATCTTGAAATCGTAAAAGCTTATCCTTTTCTTCTATTTTACCTTTCAGGATATTTACCTCAACTTGATGTTGTTCTTCCTTTTCAAGACATTGCTTCTCCAAGGTCTCTTCAGCTTTCCTTCCTTCATCCAACTGATGCCTTAGTTTGAGGATCTCGTTTTCTTGCTCTTTATTCAGTGCTAGCAGCATTTCTCGAATTCTGGAGGCACATTCTAACTGATCTTCTAATCTGATGATTTCTTCCTTGAGGGCATTCTCCCTTTTGCTAGGTAGATCTTGTTGATCTATGATTTGATCTGATGCTTCATTTGCTTGTCCATCTTCAATCTGAGATGCTTCAGGATCTGAACACTTGCTTCCACTCAACGGCAGGTTGTCATTTTTCCTTTGAGCTATCTTCTTCTTCTGACGTGCTTTCTTCCCCATTGTTCTACGAATCTCCTTCAAGCGATCAAGCTTCTCTGAAGGACCTGCTCTGATACCAATTGTTGGAAATAATACTGAGAGGGGGGGTGAATCAGTATTATCAGATCAGAAATAACTTTTCAATTTCATACTCAGAAACATATACGCGACTTCAGTTAAGTGAACCCGCGTGTACACGCGACTGTGTCTAATGCAACTAGCGTATATCCAGAGATCTTATGATTCAGTTAATCTTATCTTCAGTAAATGCATCAGAACATTATTAAGCAAATTAACAGTAAACAGGTGCAGTATAACAGAACAGATCATCACACAAAAGCCACACACATGAACACCATGATATAAGGTGGAAACCCAATGTGGGTGAAAACCACCTGCTGCAATTTGTCTCTTTCTTCTTTAATGAGAACTTCTTTTACAATGTACTGGTGCAGTCCTTTACCAGCACGCAGGCTACAACCTGCAGAGGGCTACAACCCTCTTAGCTTTTGTACTAGCCGATCCATTTACTAGTACGTAGGTGCCTACCTACAGAATGCTTCTTTACTCGTTTTCCAGCTGCTAGTGGAAGGGAGCTACAACCCCCTGGCTCTTGTACTGGCTGATATGTTTACCAGTACGTAGGTGCCGGCCTACGAGCTACCTGGGACCACGTTTCATACATTTTCATACTGGATCCATAAGACAATCATCATTGTAGTACTACCTGCATCATTAATCACTGAAACACCCAATTCTGAATCACTGTAACCCTATCAACAATAACCAGACAATCATAGCAACAACCAGATCCAGCTCCATATTCAAATATCATACTTCACATTGTATACGCTACTTGGATGAACCCAACCTGCGTGTATACGCTCTTTTACCAAAACCAACTCGCGTACAGATCTATAAATTCAACCTTAAAACTCTGCAGCTATATCAGACATCAAAACATACCCAGATCATAATAATAAACATGCGTCAGTAGATCTAGTCTATCCAGAGTCAAACCATATGAAGATAATCATTCCAAGCCTTGAGATCTCGTTCCATCATTCATCACCCTCCACATGGGTGAAACCTTGGTTCAGATCACCAACCCATAACCAGCACTTGGATCACACACTTTCTCAGATCTTCATCACTCACACTTACTCCCTTTGGCCTAGTGATCTTCTCCTTATATAGCCTTAGGCCTTGCTCAATACCAAGAGCCAAAACCATAGTAACGCAATACCATCAACCTCGAAACTAGGGATCGACACGTCCGTCGAGACACCATGGTCCAAAACCATAGGCACAACTTCCAAGGACTAACTGCCACTGACCAAAGGTACGTTTTCACATGTACGCGCTTTTACTGAAGCCAACCTGCGTGTACACGCGGATTCTCCTTGCTGAACCTGCGTATATCTCTTTCTTGTCCTGCTGTACTGAGATCTGTCCACTAGTTAAGTTGCCATCACCTGTACCAGTCTCTGAGAACCTGTACCAACCTCTGAGTGAGTTGCCATCAAGGACAACACTTGAATCATAATGCCAACAATCTCCCCCTTTGGACTTGATGGCAACCACCACACCAAGTCACTCTCCCCCTTTGACATCAAGGGCAAAGGGTGGACCAAGATATTCTCTTCTTTGGTATACCTTCTGCTGTCCATACTGCTGTCCATACTCCCCCTGAGTACATGCTGAAATCTCCAAATGTGCTCCCCCTTTGTGTATGCCAAAGTGTACCAATCTATCCATCCTGCTCTTGCTGAATTGTGCTGTTCATGCTCTCCTTGACTGTAGGCAAGATCTGCAAAAGATGTTCTTCAAGAAGAACAAAGACTTATACATTATAGAAGACCTTCCTATCACCAAAGACTCAATACATACATTCATCACCCAACCTAGTGGGGATTTGACTCATCCACCTAACCATGTGGAGATACATTAAGAGTTTACTCATGACAATACATAAACATTTCATCATTCATCCCAGGCATAGTGGGGAAACCAACATAGGCCGTTACATGACCTTGACATCATAAAAGAGATATCACAAAGAGATACATGACATAGTGATGAAATATCTAGACCAAGACTTATGAAAGCCACCAGCAGCATCATGATCTGTACCATAAGCATCAGCCTGCAATACCATTCCTAAACAGCAAGATGTATCATTTAGCTTCATAGACTTTATCAACAACTTCTAATCATAATGCCAACAATGAATTATTTGAAGAATCTGCTCCCCCTGAGTGTGAGCCAACCATGTCTGAATCATTTCCTGAGTCTGTTCTGCTCCCCTGAGCCTGAGCCAACCATGACTGAATCCTGGGTCTGTTCTGCTGCCCTTTCTCCATATACGCGACTTTGCAGCCTGTAACTCGCGTATATACGCGGTTTTCCTTCATGAAACTTGCGTATGAGAATTAGAACACTGAAGTTTTACACCTTCAGCTCCCCCTGAGTTTGTTATGTCTGTGCTGTGCTGAGTACCCTGTGCTGTGCCATATTTTTCTGACTGAACTTCCTTTTTCTTCCATATCTTCAAGCATGTTGATGATTTCTTCTTATCATGAGCTTTGTTCCTGCAATCTCTTGCTTTATGTCCAAACTTGTTACATGCATAGCATCTTACATGTTTCATATTCCTCCTGTAGCAATCAGCAGCTTTGTGGCCAAGCATATTGCAAGAAAAACAATATCCATTAAAGTACCTCGAATGTGATGATCTTTCTGCATGATGGTCTTGAAACCTTCTTCTTCTACATATGGCTGCAACATGTCCAAGATTATGACATACATAACATTCAACATTATTCAGTGGAGGAAATAATCGTCTATCACGTCCATAGTTAGGAGTAAAGAATCTTCCTTGAGGAATTTCTTTCCTTGGTTGTTCCTTGTTGGGCATTTCAGATTTCTCATTAGAGTTTCTTGCCTCACCTTGTGAACTAGATTCACCTTCAACATATCCACGAAAACCAAGACCAGTCTTGATAGCAGGAGATCTTTGACTATGAAGAATATCATCCAAGACTTTAGTACTATCTTGAAATCGTAAAAGCTTATCCTTTTCTTCTATTTTACCTTTCAGGATATTTACCTCAACTTGATGTTGTTCTTCCTTTTCAAGACATTGCTTCTCCAAGGTCTCTTCAGCTTTCCTTCCTTCATCCAACTGATGCCTTAGTTTGAGGATCTCGTTTTCTTGCTCTTTATTCAGTGCTAGCAGCATTTCTCGAATTCTGGAGGCACATTCTAACTGAACTTCTAATCTGATGATTTCTTCCTTGAGGGCATTCTCCCTTTTGCTAGGTAGATCTTGTTGATCTATGATTTGATCTGATGCTTCATTTGCTTGTCCATCTTCAATCTGAGATGCTTCAGGATCTGAACACTTGCTTCCACTCAACGGCAGGTTGTCATTTTTCCTTTGAGCTATCTTCTTCTTCTGACGTGCTTTCTTCCCCATTGTTCTACGAATCTCCTTCAAGCGATCAAGCTTCTCTGAAGGACCTGCTCTGATACCAATTGTTGGAAATAATACTGAGAGGGGGGGTGAATCAGTATTATCAGATCAGATAAAACTTTTCAATTTCATACTCAGAAACATATACGCGACTTCAGTTAAGTGAACCCGCGTGTACACGCGACTGTGTCTAATGCAACTAGCGTATATCCAGAGATCTTATGATTCAGTTAATCTTATCTTCAGTAAATGCATCAGAACATTATTAAGCAAATTAACAGTAAACAGGTGCAGTATAACAGAACAGATCATCACACAAAAGCCACACACATGAACACCATGATATAAGGTGGAAACCCAATGTGGGTGAAAACCACCTGCTGCAATTTGTCTCTTTCTTCTTTAATGAGAACTTCTTTTACAATGTACTGGTGCAGTCCTTTACCAGCACGCAGGCTACAACCTGCAGAGGGCTACAACCCTCTTAGCTTTTGTACTAGCCGATCCATTTACTAGTACGTAGGTGCCTACCTACAGAATGCTTCTTTACTCGTTTTCCAGCTGCTAGTGGAAGGGAGCTACAACCCCCTGGCTCTTGTACTGGCTGATATGTTTACCAGTACGTAGGTGCCGGCCTACGAGCTACCCGGGACCACGTTTCATACATTTTCATACTGGATCCATAAGACAATCATCATTGTAGTACTACCTGCATCATTAATCACTGAAACACCCAATTCTGAATCACTGTAACCCTATCAACAATAACCAGACAATCATAGCAACAACCAGATCCAGCTCCATATTCAAATATCATACTTCACATTGTATACGCTACTTGGATGAACCCAACCTGCGTGTATACGCTCTTTTACCAAAACCAACTCGCGTACAGATCTATAAATTCAACCTTAAAACTCTGCAGCTATATCAGACATCAAAACATACCCAGATCATAATAATAAACATGCGTCAGTAGATCTAGTCTATCCAGAGTCAAACCATATGAAGATAATCATTCCAAGCCTTGAGATCTCGTTCCATCATTCATCACCCTCCACATGGGTGAAACCTTGGTTCAGATCACCAACCCATAACCAGCACTTGGATCACACACTTTCTCAGATCTTCATCACTCACACTTACTCCCTTTGGCCTAGTGATCTTCTCCTTATATAGCCTTAGGCCTTGCTCAATACCAAGAGCCAAAACCATAGTAACGCAATACCATCAACCTCGAAACTAGGGATCGACACGTCCGTCGAGACACCATGGTCCAAAACCATAGGCACAACTTCCAAGGACTAACTGCCACTGACCAAAGGTACGTTTTCACATGTACGCGCTTTTACTGAAGCCAACCTGCGTGTACACGCGGATTCTCCTTGCTGAACCTGCGTATATCTCTTTCTTGTCCTGCTGTACTGAGATCTGTCCACTAGTTAAGTTGCCATCACCTGTACCAGTCTCTGAGAACCTGTACCAACCTCTGAGTGAGTTGCCATCAAGGACAACACTTGAATCATAATGCCAACAATCTCCCCCTTTGGACTTGATGGCAACCACCACACCAAGTCACTCTCCCCCTTTGACATCAAGGGCAAAGGGTGGACCAAGATATTCTCTTCTTTGGTATACCTTCTGCTGTCCATACTGCTGTCCATACTCCCCCTGAGTACATGCTGAAATCTCCAAATGTGCTCCCCCTTTGTGTATGCCAAAGTGTACCAATCTATCCATCCTGCTCTTGCTGAATTGTGCTGTTCATGCTCTCCTTGACTGTAGGCAAGATCTGCAAAAGATGTTCTTCAAGAAGAACAAAGACTTATACATTATAGAAGACCTTCCTATCACCAAAGACTCAATACATACATTCATCACCCAACCTAGTGGGGATTTGACTCATCCACCTAACCATGTGGAGATACATTAAGAGTTTACTCATGACAATACATAAACATTTCATCATTCATCCCAGGCATAGTGGGGAAACCAACATAGGCCGTTACATGACCTTGACATCATAAAAGAGATATCACAAAGAGATACATGACATAGTGATGAAATATCTAGACCAAGACTTATGAAAGCCACCAGCAGCATCATGATCTGTACCATAAGCATCAGCCTGCAATACCATTCCTAAACAGCAAGATGTATCATTTAGCTTCATAGACTTTATCAACAACTTCTAATCATAATGCCAACAATGAATTATTTGAAGAATCTGCTCCCCCTGAGTGTGAGCCAACCATGTCTGAATCATTTCCTGAGTCTGTTCTGCTCCCCCTGAGCCTGAGCCAACCATGACTGAATCCTGGGTCTGTTCTGCTGCCCTTTCTCCATATACGCGACTTTGCAGCCTGTAACTCGCGTATATACGCGGTTTTCCTTCATGAAACTTGCGTATGAGAATTAGAACACTGAAGTTTTACACCTTCAGCTCCCCCTGAGTTTGTTATGTCTGTGCTGTGCTGAGTACCCTGTGCTGTGCCATATTTTTCTGACTGAACTTCCTTTTTCTTCCATATCTTCAAGCATGTTGATGATTTCTTCTTATCATGAGCTTTGTTCCTGCAATCTCTTGCTTTATGTCCAAACTTGTTACATGCATAGCATCTTACATGTTTCATATTCCTCCTGTAGCAATCAGCAGCTTTGTGGCCAAGCATATTGCAAGAAAAACAATATCCATTAAAGTACCTCGAATGTGATGATCTTTCTGCATGATGGTCTTGAAACCTTCTTCTTCTACATATGGCTGCAACATGTCCAAGATTATGACATACATAACATTCAACATTATTCAGTGGAGGAAATAATCGTCTATCACGTCCATAGTTAGGAGTAAAGAATCTTCCTTGAGGAATTTCTTTCCTTGGTTGTTCCTTGTTGGGCATTTCAGATTTCTCATTAGAGTTTCTTGCCTCACCTTGTGAACTAGATTCACCTTCAACATATCCACGAAAACCAAGACCAGTCTTGATAGCAGGAGATCTTTGACTATGAAGAATATCATCCAAGACTTTAGTACTATCTTGAAATCGTAAAAGCTTATCCTTTTCTTCTATTTTACCTTTCAGGATATTTACCTCAACTTGATGTTGTTCTTCCTTTTCAAGACATTGCTTCTCCAAGGTCTCTTCAGCTTTCCTTCCTTCATCCAACTGATGCCTTAGTTTGAGGATCTCGTTTTCTTGCTCTTTATTCAGTGCTAGCAACATTTCTCGAATTCTGGAGGCACATTCTAACTGATCTTCTAATTTGATGATTTCTTCCTTGAGGGCATTCTCCCTTTTGCTAGGTAGATCTTGTTGATCTATGATTTGATCTGATGCTTCATTTGCTTGTCCATCTTCAATCTGAGATGCTTCAGGATCTGAACACTTGCTTCCACTCAACGGCAGGTTGTCATTTTTCCTTTGAGCTGTCTTCTTCTTCTGACGTGCTTTCTTCCCCATTGTTCTACGAATCTCCTTCAAGCGATCAAGCTTCTCTGAAGGACCTGCTCTGATACCAATTGTTGGAAATAATACTGAGAGGGGGGGTGAATCAGTATTATCAGATCAGATAAAACTTTTCAATTTCATACTCAGAAACATATACGCGACTTCAGTTAAGTGAACCCGCGTGTACACGCGACTGTGTCTAATGCAACTAGCGTATATCCAGAGATCTTATGATTCAGTTAATCTTATCTTCAGTAAATGCATCAGAACATTATTAAGCAAATTAACAGTAAACAGGTGCAGTATAACAGAACAGATCATCACACAAAAGCCACACACATGAACACCATGATATAAGGTGGAAACCCAATGTGGGTGAAAACCACCTGCTGCAATTTGTCTCTTTCTTCTTTAATGAGAACTTCTTTTACAATGTACTGGTGCAGTCCTTTACCAGCACGCAGGCTACAACCTGCAGAGGGCTACAACCCTCTTAGCTTTTGTACTAGCCGATCCATTTACTAGTACGTAGGTGCCTACCTACAGAATGCTTCTTTACTCGTTTTCCAGCTGCTAGTGGAAGGGAGCTACAACCCCCTGGCTCTTGTACTGGCTGATATGTTTACCAGTACGTAGGTGCCGGCCTACGAGCTACCCGGGACCACGTTTCATACATTTTCATACTGGATCCATAAGACAATCATCATTGTAGTACTACCTGCATCATTAATCACTGAAACACCCAATTCTGAATCACTGTAACCCTATCAACAATAACCAGACAATCATAGCAACAACCAGATCCAGCTCCATATTCAAATATCATACTTCACATTGTATACGCTACTTGGATGAACCCAACCTACGTGTATACGCTCTTTTACCAAAACCAACTCGCGTACAGATCTATAAATTCAACCTTAAAACTCTGCAGCTATATCAGACATCAAAACATACCCAGATCATAATAATAAACATGCGTCAGTAGATCTAGTCTATCCAGAGTCAAACCATATGAAGATAATCATTCCAAGCCTTGAGATCTCGTTCCATCATTCATCACCCTCCACATGGGTGAAACCTTGGTTCAGATCACCAACCCATAACCAGCACTTGGATCACACACTTTCTCAGATCTTCATCACTCACACTTACTCCCTTTGGCCTAGTGATCTTCTCCTTATATAGCCTTAGGCCTTGCTCAATACCAAGAGCCAAAACCATAGTAACACAATACCATCAACCTCGAAACTAGGGATCGACACGTCCGTCGAGACACCATGGTCCAAAACCATAGGCACAACTTCCAAGGACTAACTGCCACTGACCAAAGGTACGTTTTCACATGTACGCGCTTTTACTGAAGCCAACCTGCGTGTACACGCGGATTCTCCTTGCTGAACCTGCGTATATCTCTTTCTTGTCCTGCTGTACTGAGATCTGTCCACTAGTTAAGTTGCCATCACCTGTACCAGTCTCTGAGAACCTGTACCAACCTCTGAGTGAGTTGCCATCAAGGACAACACTTGAATCATAATGCCAACAATCTCCCCCTTTGGACTTGATGGCAACCACCACACCAAGTCACTCTCCCCCTTTGACATCAAGGGCAAAGGGTGGACCAAGATATTCTCTTCTTTGGTATACCTTCTGCTGTCCATACTCCTGTCCATACTCCCCCTGAGTACATGCTGAAATCTCCAAATGTGCTCCCCCTTTGTGTATGCCAAAGTGTACCAATCTATCCATCCTGCTCTTGCTGAATTGTGCTGTTCATGCTCTCCTTGACTGTAGGCAAGATCTGCAAAAGATGTTCTTCAAGAAGAACAAAGACTTATACATTATAGAAGACCTTCCTATCACCAAAGACTCAATACATACATTCATCACCCAACCTAGTGGGGATTTGACTCATCCACCTAACCATGTGGAGATACATTAAGAGTTTACTCATGACAATACATAAACATTTCATCATTCATCCCAGGCATAGTGGGGAAACCAACATAGGCCGTTACATGACCTTGACATCATAAAAGAGATATCACAAAGAGATACATGACATAGTGATGAAATATCTAGACCAAGACTTATGAAAGCCACCAGCAGCATCATGATCTGTACCATAAGCATCAGCCTGCAATTCCATTCCTAAACAGCAAGATGTATCATTTAGCTTCATAGACTTTATCAACAACTTCTAATCATAATGCCAACAATGAATTATTTGAAGAATCTGCTCCCCCTGAGTGTGAGCCAACCATGTCTGAATCATTTCCTGAGTCTGTTCTGCTCCCCCTGAGCCTGAGCCAACCATGACTGAATCCTGGGTCTGTTCTGCTGCCCTTTCTCCATATACGGGACTTTGCAGCCTGTAACTCGCGTATATACGTGGTTTTCCTTCATGAAACTTGCGTATGAGAATTAGAACACTGAAGTTTTACACCTTCAGCTCCCCCTGAGTTTGTTATGTCTGTGCTGTGCTGAGTACCCTGTGCTGTGCCATATTTTTCTGACTGAACTTCCTTTTTCTTCCATATCTTCAAGCATGTTGATGATTTCTTCTTATCATGAGCTTTGTTCCTGCAATCTCTTGCTTTATGTCCAAACTTGTTACATGCATAGCATCTTACATGTTTCATATTCCTCCTGTAGCAATCAGCAGCTTTGTGGCCAAGCATATTGCAAGAAAAACAATATCCATTAAAGTACCTCGAATGTGATGATCTTTCTGCATGATGGTCTTGAAACCTTCTTCTTCTACATATGGCTGCAACATGTCCAAGATTATGACATACATAACATTCAACATTATTCAGTGGAGGAAATAATCGTCTATCACGTCCATAGTTAGGAGTAAAGAATCTTCCTTGAGGAATTTCTTTCCTTGGTTGTTCCTTGTTGGGCATTTCAGATTTCTCATTAGAGTTTCTTGCCTCACCTTGTGAACTAGATTCACCTTCAACATATCCACGAAAACCAAGACCAGTCTTGATAGCAGGAGATCTTTGACTATGAAGAATATCATCCAAGACTTTAGTACTATCTTGAAATCGTAAAAGCTTATCCTTTTCTTCTATTTTACCTTTCAGGATATTTACCTCAACTTGATGTTGTTCTTCCTTTTCAAGACATTGCTTCTCCAAGGTCTCTTCAGCTTTCCTTCCTTCATCCAACTGATGCCTTAGTTTGAGGATCTCGTTTTCTTGCTCTTTATTCAGTGCTAGCAGCATTTCTCGAATTGTGGAGGCACATTCTAACTGATCTTCTAATATGATGATTTCTTCCTTGAGGGCATTCTCCCTTTTGCTAGGTAGATCTTGTTGATCTATGATTTGATCTGATGCTTCATTTGCTTGTCCATCTTCAATCTGAGATGCTTCAGGATCTGAACACTTGCTTCCACTCAACGGCAGGTTGTCATTTTTCCTTTGAGCTGTCTTCTTCTTCTGACGTGCTTTCTTCCCCATTGTTCTACGAATCTCCTTCAAGCGATCAAGCTTCTCTGAAGGACCTGCTCTGATACCAATTGTTGGAAATAATACTGAGAGGGGGGGTGAATCAGTATTATCAGATCAGATAAAACTTTTCAATTTCATACTCAGAAACATATACGCGACTTCAGTTAAGTGAACCCGCGTGTACACGCGACTGTGTCTAATGCAACTAGTGTATATCCAGAGATCTTATGATTCAGTTAATCTTATCTTCAGTAAATGCATCAGAACATTATTAAGCAAATTAACAGTAAACAGGTGCAGTATAACAGAACAGATCATCACACAAAAGCCACACACATGAACACCATGATATAAGGTGGAAACCCAATGTGGGTGAAAACCACCTGCTGCAATTTGTCTCTTTCTTGTTTAATGAGAACTTCTTTTACAATGTACTGGTGCAGTCCTTTACCAGCACGCAGGCTACAACCTGCAGAGGGCTACAACCCTCTTAGCTTTTGTACTAGCCGATCCATTTACTAGTACGTAGGTGCCTACCTACAGAATGCTTCTTTACTCGTTTTCCAGCTGCTAGTGGAAGGGAGCTACAACCCCCTGGCTCTTGTACTGGCTGATATGTTTACCAGTACGTAGGTGCCGGCCTACGAGCTACCCGGGACCACGTTTCATACATTTTCATACTGGATCCATAAGACAATCATCATTGTAGTACTACCTGCATCATTAATCACTGAAACACCCAATTCTGAATCACTGTAACCCTATCAACAATAACCAGACAATCATAGCAACAACCAGATCCAGCTCCATATTCAAATATCATACTTCACATTGTATACGCTACTTGGATGAACCCAACCTGCGTGTATACGCTCTTTTACCAAAACCAACTCGCGTACAGATCTATAAATTCAACCTTAAAACTCTGCAGCTATATCAGACATCAAAACATACCCAGATCATAATAATAAACATGCGTCAGTAGATCTAGTCTATCCAGAGTCAAACCATATGAAGATAATCATTCCAAGCCTTGAGATCTCGTTCCATCATTCATCACCCTCCACATGGGTGAAACCTTGGTTCAGATCACCAACCCATAACCAACACTTGGATCACACACTTTCTCAGATCTTCATCACTCACACTTACTCCCTTTGGCCTAGTGATCTTCTCCTTATATAGCCTTAGGCCTTGCTCAATACCAAGAGCCAAAACCATAGTAACACAATACCATCAACCTCGAAACTAGGGATCGACACGTCCGTCGAGACACCATGGTCCAAAACCATAGGCACAACTTCCAAGGACTAACTGCCACTGACCAAAGGTACGTTTTCACATGTACGCGCTTTTACTGAAGCCAACCTGCGTGTACACGCGGATTCTCCTTGCTGAACCTGCGTATATCTCTTTCTTGTCCTGCTGTACTGAGATCTGTCCACTAGTTAAGTTGCCATCACCTGTACCAGTCTCTGAGAACCTATACCAACCTCTGAGTGAGTTGCCATCAAGGACAACACTTGAATCATAATGCCAACAGCAAAGAGATTTCTCATAGGGAGATCGAGACTCAGGGGGAGTCTAGTTTCATAGGGAGAAACCCTATGTAAGCTAGTACTTTAGGATCTGAGGATATTAGACTCATTATTGCAGTAGTTGCAACAATAGTGAAAAAGCATTAGCAGAGCAGTAGCAATAACAATATGAGTAGATCAGATTTCACTATGATCGCCAACATGCCTCCAGGAGCGAGGTGAGGTGATTTGGAGTTGTAGCCCCAGAGCGCTATAGATGGGCAGGATCCTTGAGGAATCCACCTCTTGAATCAATACCTTTCTATAGGGGCCCAGAATATTCAGTAGCAGGATGGATCAATGATAGTTGATGCAGTAAGATGCTGGAGTGATGGATGCAGAGACTAGTAGCAGTTAGATGTTGGGTAGCACAATGTAGAGTTGGCACAATGCAGAGTCAGCAACAACACAGATTCTTCAGTGACAATGCAGATACTAGTTGCAGTTAGAGACTCAGGAGACCGATGCATCATACTGTTAATAGTTGATTCAGTATTTATGATGCTTCTTAGTTGCAATTATTGCAGTTGCAACAACAACAAATGAGAGGGAGTTGCAATGCAAATATAGCGTTGGCAACAATTCAACAGGGTCAACAACAACATAGATGCAACGTATATCAGAGTTACGCAATGATTGATGGGTAGTATGGCCAGACATTAGCAATGTGACAGGTGATGATGCAGAGACATGGTGTTGTCATAGGAGGTGCAGTAGAGCATTATAACACATTCCTCGCTAAGAGGGAGTGTTATTTTTTGTAGCATCATATATTATCTAGCCTTGAAATTTTGTGGAGAGGCTAGAATACATGAGCTTTCCAAAACCCATAAATCGTTTCTTGGAAATTCCGCATAAAAATTACTTAATTAGATTATCAGTCAATTTTTAAATATTTCCTAATTCTAAACTTAGGGAATATGACTAATTAATTAGAAGTAATTACGTCAAGGTATGAATTTTCTAGAAACTCACATGGATCGACTTCAAGTTAATCCTAGCCTTTGATTAAGATCCAATCTTGGTCGTTGAAGTCTCAACAAAGGATTATAAAAAGAAGTCAATGGGGCTTGGAGAAGACAATTGAGCAGTTCGATTTCATAAGCATATCGATTTCCAGAGTAGCAGCAATCAGTTGCCAGAGAGAGAGCCAGTGAGATTGAAGCAGTGAGAGAGGGGTAGAGACAATGAATCTGGAGTAAGGATTCCAGATCCGGTGAGCGAATTTGTAGAAAGGAAAGTGAGCCATAGTGAGGCTGATGCAGAGCTGCGCAGTAGCCTCCAGAGGCAAAGTCGATTTGCTGAGGAAGATTGACATTTTCAGTTCCAGAGATTGGGAAGGAGTCCTAGAGTGCCAAATCAGTGTCTTTCTGGTTAGCATAAGGCAGAATGACTTCATCAGAATCCAGCATAAGACAAGCCATCCAGCCAACTATGCAGAGTAACGTAGACACTAACGTAGTGCCTTAAAAGGCTGTGATTCTAAAGGCAAGTGGTGCCGGGAAATTGCCTGTGGGGTGAGGAAAATTGCTCACTATATTTTTGTCAGTATTTCTCTGTAAGATTTCCAGTTTTAGCATTCATTTGCACTCATATTATTTCAATGTTGCATAATAATAGAACCCTCAGCTACTGCACCAGTTTTCCCAAGTTGGGTTTTTTCAGGGGACATTGGTCCAAAAATAACTGTGTCATTTTATGTATGTGTGCTAGTATTTCTTCCAACCTTTATTTCTTCCACAATTTCATTTGTGTAGGTTGTAGTGTGATTGATTCAGTATTTGTTGTAGAAAATAATAATAAATTGTTAAAATTTAATTTAACAATTAGGAGAATTATTTCCAGTTGCTACAATAGGAATCGAGTTTCCTATTTTTCACATCCAAGAGGGCACAAACCCATTGCATTTTGTAATCTCATGTATGAAATCATCTCTTCATTTATAGTAAGGAGATTGAAACCCCTTCTAAAACACATTATTAGCCTAGATAAAACTAGGTTTATGGAGGGTAGACAAATATTGGATGGTATCATAACTGCTCATGAGATAGTCTACATGCTAAAGCAAACCAATAATTCAGGGATGATGATCAAATTGGATCTATCCAAAGTGTATGATCGACTGAACTGAAGCTTCCTCATAAGAATGTTAAAGGTATTTGGATTATTTGTTGTATGGATTTGATGGATAAGGTCCCTTGTTTCTACTCCTTTCTTCTCTATTCTACTAAATGGTTCTCCCACGTCTACATTCTGGTCTTCTAGGGGTCTTAAGAAGGGAGATACACTCTCTAACTTTCTTTTCATCTTTTCCTTAGAAGGGTTAGGGAAATACATCAAAGAAACTTTACAGTTAGGTCATCTAAGAGGTATATGAATACTACGATAGGATTTTCCCATGACCCATCAACAATTTGTAGATGACATTATGCTTTATGGAGAACCTACCCTATAAGAGACGATATCATTGGATAGTATCCTCTCATATTTTCAGGATGCATCCAATATGATAATTAATTGGAATAAATCGAGCATGTATTTTTTTAACACATCCAAGTCGATCCAACTGAATTTAGCTAGAACTATAGGTTTTTCGGTTGGAACTTTACCGACTAAATACCTAGGAGTTCCCTTGGTATCAAACCCCTTGAATACGAGTTATTGGCAAGAGGCTAGAAGAAAAATATCAGAACACTTGGTGAAATGGACATTTTTGTCATTGAATATTGTAGGGTGGGTCACTTTGTTGAAAGCAATCCTGTAAGCTATACCAGTATATCAATTATCCATTCTCCCGGATCCAAAAGTGGTGTATAAATATATTGTCTCTTTATTTCCTAAATTCCTATGGCAAGGGGCCCAAATCACTAGGATGGGTGCTAGTGTCATGGGAGAAGGTTTTTCTCTCGAAATAGGGAGGGGGAATTGGCTTGCTGGAATAGAAGGTACTCAGTAATGTGATGGAAGCGAAACTACGATGGCATTGGTTGTAGGGAGTTTCTAAGCTATGTAAAGTAATATGGGATAGGAAGTACAACTCGAGCCACTCTCAGGTGGAGAAAATATGAGCAGCTGAATTCCCCATGGGATCTCCCTTATCAAATTTGGTGCAAAATAACAAAAATATATTTCAGGATCACATCTTTTGGGAAATCCGAGATGGTACCACAAATAGATTCTGGGAGGATTGATGGTAACAGATGCAATGTTTGGAAGGGTAGAGGAACTCTGACCAATCAGGGAGTTTACAAGGGCTCAAGGTGCTTTGTGGGTCACAAATTTTTGGAGAGACCCAAACTCCCAATCCTCTTGGTGTGAGTGGAAAACATTAGTTCAATGGTTAGAAGCAAGAGATATTCAAAACTAGTTAATCAACATGCATTATGGGAAATGAAAATCCAAAAAGTAGAGGACAATGACATATTGTGGTGGGGACACAAGCCATTGGGAAAGTTCACAATCAAGGAGGCTTATGAATTAACAATAGGTTATGTGGCGATCCCTCATGAGTCACTATGGAGGAAGATTTGGTCCTCCAAATTATGGCTAAAAATCTCTCATTTCTTTTGGCTCATAGGTCATCAACGTCTCCTGACTTGGGATCATCTCCAAAGGAAAGGATTTATTGGACCATCTTGGTGCCCTTTATTTTAACTACAGGAGGAGAGTATGGAACAATTGTTGAATACTTGTTCAATGGTGGAGAAACTATGGGATACGGTGTGCTGTATGCTTTTTTATTTGGATCGATCACCCAATAGTCTTTGGGAGACCATAGAACATTGGAGGGGATAAATTTTGAAAAACTTGATGCTTAATTGTGCCTGGATTTTGGTTTCGAGTTTCCTTCTCTGGAATCTTTGGAAGGAGAAAAATAAGATTATATGCAAAAATATAAGAGCTTCATCCCAATTGGTTTGGAAAATTTCAATTGATAATAAACGATTTTAACAGAAAAATGGGTAGTAGAGGACTGGAAAGTAGAAGGGGAGGAAGCCTTTATTATTAATAAGCTAGAATTCTCCTAAGTGATGATGGTTCATCATTTGACCTCACCAATTAGAGTACAAAAATCTTCCCCATCAAGATTTTTATTTCCCTTGAAAGGATTTATCAAACTAAATTTTGATGGGTCTTCTAAGGGTAATCCTGGGTCGATGAGGTTTGGTGCTATTCTTCAGGACAACCAAGGTAGCCCTCTGGGCTTGTTTGCTGGGTACTATGGGTTCAATACTAACAATGTGGTAGAATTCACTGCACTGTAAAAGGGTCTTTTATTTTCTATGTGGTTGGAGATGGCCAAATTCAAGTCACAAGGGCTTCACAATTAGTTATTATTGTCGTTCAAAAAATCATTAACAGGTCCCCTATCTCTAGAGTGGTCAAAATATGGTGCTTGGAACTCCATGTTTCAAGAATACGGGATCTACTTCTCTCTTTTCCTTATGTAATAACCTCACATTCTAGATGGATAGGGAACTAGGTGGCTATTGGTTGGCGAACATGGGAAATAAAGAGTCCAACCCCGAATTTTCTTCTCCGTGGTCTCCCCCTATGATCCAGAGGGACATTGAGCAACTGGAAGACATACTTGAGAGCGTATCTCTCTCATCGATGGGGGAGGTATATGAAATGAGTGATGTATAGGTTGGGGCATTTAATCCCCTCTGTTAGCCTCCTATTGCAATAGGTTTCATATTTCATGATTGACAGTGGAAGTGCCAAAAATGTTAATCTTTTCCATGCTGCAAAAGTTCCATTTTTGAAAGATTTCTTAATTAAGGGAAGGCCAAACAGCTTAATCTTGGCTTCCCTAGGTTTAAATTGCTTATTTTAGAGATAGAGAATAAATGTCTGTCCAAACTGTTTAATCTTGGCAGATTGTTAGGTATGTAGAGAAATGAAGGAGCCCAACTTCTTAATCTGGGCCCTTGGAAGATATAAGGCTAGATCTAGATAGGAGGACAGCCAGAAGAAAAGTTGAAAAGCTGGGTTTGCTAGTTCAAGTGCACCCAAACCAAAAAGAAGGGAAAATGCTAGGTAAGCAGGCTGGGTAGGTAGTTTTGTGGTGGCAGAATGAGGAATTGTGATCCATTTTATGTTTTCAAGTGTTATATCCATTGTGATCACAAGTATGAGGCAATTTTCCCTTGGAGCAGCTCAAGCAAGGCATGTCTAACTTTCCCATTCTTACTTTCCCCAAACCATTCACTAACTTCCCCTAAAGAGGTCAAGATCTGCTTGATATCTCTTAAATTCATCATTTTGATAAACATTTGCCTAAGTAAAGATCTGCTTTACTTATGGATCTCATATTTCTTCTACAAGTCCTATATCCCCTTTAGAGCCTAAGATTTCCATACTTAGCGCTTTCTTCATCAATCTCATATTAACTTCTAATTCTATTTTATATAGCTCCCTAGCTACTTTCCCATCCCTAATTGCTACAAAAACTATATAAAATCCCAAAAATATTACATATCCCACCCGATAGCACTATAGCTATGTACATACAGTTCTGGGATATAATAGTCCATCTGTGACTATTATGAACCCATCCGTGTCATAACCCCGGGATCGGTCTAAACTCTGGTTAGGCCAATAACCTATATCTACCCCTCTACCCATCAAAACCCTATATTTTTGCCCCTCTGTAGTCGTTTTCCCAAGGTTAATGATTAAATGTTTTCATTAAACGTTAAATTATCATTTCCCCCCGCATAAACCCAACTCCGCCTTAACCTAACATTTTCCAACCCCCGTGGCACATTTTGTTTAAATAAAGCGGGCGGGCCCTGTCCCTAACCCCTCGTCACCTTACCTGTCCTGCTGACTGTCCGATTTCGCGCACTCGAGATCAATGGTGGAAGGTTATTCCTGCGCCCCGATCCGCCGAAGGTTAACATTCGGGGGATGGGCGGTTTCCTTGCCGTACCCCCGCCACGTGTTAGCCTCCTGGCATGTTCGGAGACCCCTTTCCCAATACCACTTGCGCTGAAAAGTGGTGCGGGGAAAACCGGATACCACCCTCCGCCGAATGACATCAGCACCACATCCTCGTGACGTCATCACCCGTGTCACCGCCACGTCGCCATCCTCATCAGACGCCAAGTCACCCTGCTAATGTCACCCTGCCACGTCATCGCCGTACTGGGACCCACCGCTGCCGTCATGCTGACGTCATCACCGGAAAGGGCGCGAAGCGCGAAATTTGCAGCGAAGGATGCCTGAAATGAAAAAACGAGGCAGTTTTATAAGAAAAAATTAACCAAAATGGAAGCCCTCTCATGGCTCGGCTACCAGCAGGCCCGAAATTCGCGATTTAATGGGAATTTCTTCACGCGGGTTCAAAAAGGGGCAATTGGACCACTTCAAAGAGTATCAGAGAAAGGAAAAAGCCATGATCAAATCAAAGAGTATCAGATCGGCAATACCAAAGCAGGTGAACGTTAAAGGCCCCAAGCAAAGTCAAAGAAAACGGTGAAGCTATTTAAAGCTCTCAAATCACAGTTAATGCACCTCAAAACCACTCAAGAGCAGGGGATCAAAACCCAAAGCACAGTTATGGCTAAATGAACAGCACAGAGCCATAAGGACACCATATTAACTCATTTTGATACAGCTGCCTCCAGCGCAGCTCAAAGATATTTTCTTGCATTAATTTTAGGATAAGATTAGGTTAAAAACTCGTTTCCCTCAGACCTGTTTAAGGTCTGCTGTAAGAGATATTTTTGAAAATTTTCTCTATATAAACCACCCTAATTTACTGTTTAGAGGGTTGGTTGGTTGATTCGCTCCACTAGAGACTCGCTCTGTATGTATGATGATTTCTTTATTCAAAGACTGCTGAAAGCTTGGAGAATGGATTATTTGCTGTTTGTTTAATTGTTGAAGAGTGAATATGGAATTCTTGTGCCACAACATGACTCAATAAGTGTTTCCTACCTCTGTTTTCCATTGATATATGCTCATATCATACATATGTCACCATCTAAAATAGCAGAAAAAATGAATAGCTTGGACTTTGCTTAATTGCACTCCGTGCTCGATTTCTGCTGTTTCTTTATGTTTTCATCTGAATTGGTAATGAATATGAATTCCCTTTGGCTCATATTTCCCCTAATTCGCCCATGTTTCACAGATATCTAGGGATTCTTTACTGCTCCTAGATAGAGCTCATTCACCTTCCCTCTGTTAAGTTGAATGAGAGATTCTTAATTTCCTCTCATTCCTTAGCCTTCAATCCATCTCCACTTAGCTTGAATGTTGTTTCATGTGCTGCTATCTTGCTCCATATTCCTCTTGTGACCAGGAAAACGCACCAGCAATCCTACTCCTTGACTCCATGCCCAATGGTTTGAAACTTTCATACTATACCTACCTCTCTACTTGGAAGCCTCATCCATCCCACCAAACTCAAACAAAACCCATGTGCATCATATCTAGCCTAAGAATCATCCCTTAAACAAAGCTAAATTATAAAGAGCGATCCCTCTCTGATTGCAGGTAGGCTAGGACCTGCAGTCCAAAGATTGGTTAGTGGTTACCTCGGCCGTATTCCCTTGGGAGTCAAAGGGAACAACCTGAGTCTTAACACCCTCCCCATGTGGCATACTTAATGAGAAAGCATGTTGAAGAAGCCTCTGGAGGCGAGCGAGAGATGAAGGTTCTTGATTGTGTTCTTGGAATAACTGGTAATTGGACAATTATTGGACTTTGTGGTTGGTGTGACAATCCCAACCATTTTCCATTATGAAATGCATTGCAATATTTTATATAAAATATTTGAAAAAAAATTGGCTGAGTAAGGGACATGGATTCCAGGGACTGATGAGGTTACTTTCTTGGTATTTTGGAGATTTTATTGTTGTAGGAAAGAAAATATGAACTGGTTATGTCATCTCTTGAAGGTTAGATGGTGAATTTTTAATGGCATGGTGTTTTCAAAATCTATGAAGCTGCAAGAGAAAGGATGATGTTCATCCTTGCTTTGGAATGTTGTACAAGGCAATGAGGAAAAGAAAAATTAAAGAGGAAATGGGTAGAATGCTAGCTCGTGGGATGTACAAGCCACCCAATACAAAATGATATCCAACCACAATGAATCTACGACACATATAGACAGGTGGAAACATTGGAAAGGTTGACAAGATTGTGGTAGACATAGGTCACTGCCTATAGGGTATTTGAGCATCTAGGGAACTACATAATAGAGGGGGACTCACATGAATAATTAGACAATGTAGGAGAAAAGGAAGCACACAAACATGATCATGAGAGGCAACACCATTGTGAGCAACGATGGGGAAATTTGAACAGTGCGCATGGAAAGAAAAACATAGAGGAAAGAGGAAAAGCACAAATCTGAGTAAAAGAAAAGAACACAACAACAAGACAGAGAGGAAAGAAATTTAAAGGTCAAGAAATGATGTAGAGGAGCAAAGAGATGACTTCGCTATTGGAAAGAGTGCAAGAGGAAATAACTCCGAGGCGAGGAATTAATTTCCTCTCAATTCTCCATTGGCCAGAGGGAAGATATGGGTTTTCTATGAGCTCCCTAAGGGTTGGGCTGGCGGAATTATTGCTGGAAAATTCCTGGAGAATTATTGGAACCTTTATTGTTGTATCTTGGGTTTCTTGTGGCTTCTAGAGTCCCCAAGTTGAGCAAAACCACAATTTTGTAATTTGAAGGGTGGAGGAAATATGTCTGTCGATTCCCTGTGTATCTGGTTGTTTGCAATTTAGTTAGTAGTCGGAGGTAGGAGAACCTCTGGATTCCTTGTCTCAACCAAAAATTTGGTGTTGTATCCCTTGAGAAATCCATCTTAGTCTCTGGAATCTGTCTCAATAGTGACACCTACAAGTAAGAATTTGGATGCAGTTGTCTATGGTTGGGTGGAGAGTCATTGTTAGCCCAATAACTTTCAAGATAAGTGTTTTTCATGTTTTTAATATCAATGAATATATGTTTACATTTTCTGATTTGAAATGATGTTATTGATGTATGCGGCTTGCTTTGTTAGTTTACTGCTTATATACCGATTGGTATGTTGTTGACACTACTTTTAAAGGTGTTGGATAAGTGTGATAAAATCATGTTTGATGAGATGGTTACAGTCATGGAATCCAACTCAAATTATAATCCAAAAAATGTGTGTGCATTGGTATTCTCTAATAAAAACCAACATGACAATCCTTTCATACTACGGTAACATAATTTTATTTTGATTGCAAACACTTACTGTTATTGTTCACATTTCTAAGTAGGGATACTAAATATTTTCTCCCTCTTTGGCCTTATTGGCCTATTTACTTCATATGGTTGCCTTCCAAAGCTTCTAGTAAAATATTCTCTGGTTCTTGGATCCGAATTCCCATTTTCTTATCGCCAAGAAAGATTAAAAACTTTACTACTATGTGCTATATATGAGACTATCTCATATGCTATAATTTTGTTTTTGTGTTTCCTGGAATATGCATGGTAATTGCATCTATGTTATACATATGAGGAGATATGATTTTTCATCGAGAAGTGCCATATTCTACATGCTCCTTGGTGCTTTAGTGATTATGAAGCATGGGTTGTTAATCCTTGGTAGATTCTCTATTTTAGGGAGGTTAGTCCTTTCAATATGTTAGCTATATTAATGAAGTTGAGTCCTGAGTGGAAGCTCAATTATTATACTACCTAAACTAGAATGGGAGATTGTACTTGTATGTATTATGTTAATGGTAGAGTTTGTATAAGTGACTATGTAGTTGTTTCATGTCACAACAATCATATCCTTGACAAAAAGTTAATACTATGCCTCGTATTCTTAATAGCCACTGTTGTTATTATTCCTCACTGGTCACAAATTTTGGAGGCTAGTCAAGCTATATTCAACTAGATTTTGATGTCTAGATGTGGTTACTGTGCACAAAACAATTCTGGATGTTGAAGAGTTTCGAGCTAAGAAATTGGTTATCATTTATAGCCTTGGAAAAGCCTTAATATATTAATGTCCTCTCTATTTGAAGGATCTTTTTGAGGGTCGTAGTTCAAATGTATTTTTAGGGGCTTGGTATAGTTGGATTTAAAATAATATTGTTATTTGGTCTCTCTGTACAAAAAAACATGGTGGATTATGGGCAGGATATATTCCATCAAGTGCCATAATGGAACCACTTCATCATTTTAACTACAAAGCCTAGTAGTAAATACTTGCACTTGAAAATGATTCACATGGGTTGTTCTTCATTGATAACTATATAACATAAATTCCATGTTGAATTGAATGAACGCAAGGCAAGTTATGTTGGATGATGTTTTTTTTATCACTCAACAACACACTGGTTGTATCAGGCATACACCACAAAACATCTGCCATATACACAATGAGCACTATGTGTTATCCCTCTACCATAACAAGAAATAAAACTATGATAAATTGAGCGGAGAGGCTTAACCCAAGGACCATAAGACCCATATAACCATGCCCATAATCGAGGGGAGAAAGAACCCTGGTTGAAAGATGGTAATGTGTCGAGTTAGGTTATTGAGTTTGAGGGCTGGGCCACATGCCATAGAACTGTGACCCATAACAATGGGCATAGGCCTATTTCAATGGGTGGCCTAGATTCATTGGGAGCATCACGGGACCTCCCATCCTGTGATGCTAGCAAGGGAGGTAAAAGGTCATGGCACAATTTGAACCATTGGATGGATCACAGGGGATGGAGGACAAAGATTTAGGTAGGGGCTCCCCCATTTGATGTTAGTGGATGGGAGTCGATCCACCGCATGTCTTTGGATCATAGGATGGGAGGACCGTCGTCAGATGAACGCCTAGAAAATTGAGCAGAAACTCAATAGACTTTGATTGTTTCAGCCATCATGAACCATCGAGTGGTGGCAGGGCTACTATTACACATAGAACAATATCTGTAGTGATAGCATGGTGAGGTTGTTGTTACATAACATTTTGTCACTGTCCCTGTACTCCCCATTCCTTGATCCTGGAGGACCTCTACAGTGAACCCCACATGCTTTGCCTTCATGAAGAAACTCCCATTATGTCCCTCTTCATGAGCAAATCATTTCCATTTTGCACCATTGCCCTTGAAACTTCTGTTTTGCCTAGTTTACAAGGCCAACGCTAATGACCTTTGTCTCCAGTGCGTCGATGTGTAGAGATTAGCACTATTCCCTATGCCAATAGGTGCGACTGAGCTGTGTTCCAATCATGCCAGTCCTGTTATGGAAATTTTTTTAAATTAGAGCCGAAGCTTCCAACTCTAAAAGCTTTGTAACGGAAGTCTGGTAAATGGTTTGGTCGGATGGGGTCGAGGATGATGGTTTGGGCTCCTTTCCCCTATAATGATGGAACTACCTCAAGGGATAAGTCCTTATCCCATGAGAATAGGATCCATCTACCATCCATATTTCCTATATAAACCTCCCTTCTTCCCAAGCACAAGCTAGTTAGAGTTGGCTGAGTGTGAGTATACTATTTTGGTTAGACAAGCAAGCTATTACTAGTTGTAGCCATCTAGTTGTGTGAGGGAGAAGTGTGTTTGGTTTGCAGTGAAGCCTAAAGGGAAGAGCCTTTAAACTATTGTTGTTTGAAGCCATCATGGAATGCTAGAAGAAGTGTGTGGGAACCTGGTATTATCAGAGGAAGACTGTGATGTCAAGACAAATGGTTGTAATCTCTCTTTGATATTAATATATGCAACTATCGATTGATTTCCTACATGTTTTGTAATATTACACATTCATGTATTCATGCTTCTTGACTCGTTAAGTAGGTTGAATTTCAATTTGTCTATTATTATGTTTGTGTGCTATTGTTGTTTACTTGTTTCAGGATCTTGAAGAAGGAAGCGAGAGATTACAGGAGCAAGCAAGTCAGGACACCATCAAGCAGGATAAGCGACCAAGAGGTAGGCCCTCTTGATTGATTCTAACCTAAGGAAATCTTCCATAGAATGTATTTGTTATGGCTAGACCCATTATCGGGCTAGAGGAATTTGTTTGTGTCCACACTTATAATTTTACTTCACCACAAATTGGCGACTCCAATGGGGAGATCCCATCTTTTGTTTGTTTTGGATTTCATGATTTCGTGAGAACTTCGCTAGTTTCATGTTTTCCATTTTGTTCTGTTTCTTTTTTCCTGGTTACTGTCCTAAGTCTAAAATTCATAATAGCAGATTTGGTCCCTGTTTTGAATTATTATTATTATTTTTCCTTAGTTTCCTCGGAAAATGTGTTTAATCAGCTGACAGTTGCGCCGACCAGCCTTTGGTGCTTGTTGTCAATTAGGCAGTCGCACCGATCCTTGTAAGTGAAGATTAGGGTTGGACCCCAATCTTGGCCATTGTGTTCTTCTATTGTGTTTTTGACCTCGTGAGCCTTTTTGACTGTTTTCTCCCTGATTAGGAAGCTACTTTTCATTTGGTTTTGCTTTCTTGTTGGTTTGTCATCTTGCTGTTTGATTGATTGAGTCATTGAGTGGCCAACGACACTAGGGCATCTAGCTAGTCGCCCATTCAGCAGTTTGTGGACTCATCAAGTCCGGTTGTGGGTGTGTTTTCTCCTTGCATTTGTTTTTGGTCCCTCTTACGACTTGGACCTCTTTTTGCACAAGTTTGAAAAAGTTTCGTTTACTAGTTTGAACGTCTTTTTCCGACATAGATTACATTGTTGGTCTTGTGTTTGGAAAAGTTGGCATTTCATTGATATGAATGAACTTCTCTTTTCATGTTTGCATATTCTTGAAGAGATCATAGTCTCGAAAACTTTTTCATTGAAGGATTGTATGCGAAAAATTTTGTTTCATTGTTTCAAGAGAAAGTATGAAATTCTAGCTTGTTACGTCATTATGATTTTCATCTCTTAAAAACTAGAATTGCATCAGTATTTGAAAAAGGAAGAATTTTTTTTTCATTTTGAAAGGACTGATAGATAAGTGCTTGTCAGGAAATGAGGAATTGGAATGCATTTTTCACTAGTTTATTTTTTGAAAAGGTGAAGTAGTGAAAGGTAATTTCGTTTTCAGTTGCTTGATTGTTTGCATTTGATTGAGTAGTTCCTACCCTCTCTAGTGTAGGCATTTCATCGAATTGAAAGGGTCTTGTCCCATTTAGTTGCATTTTAGGTTTTTCGAGTAGCATCGCTAAGACCTGAAAAATGAAACTTAACTCAAGATCAACTCTAAAATGAATTCAATTAACCTAAGACGCACTTGACATTAATGATTATATCTAGAAGGTCTAGGATAGAGACGTGTTGCGGCGTCTGTAAACCTAGAAGTTATCGTTATCTTTGGCATTAGACAATGCTAGCACAGATTTGTGCTCCCTGTACCATCGAGTATATAACGGGAGACCCCACTAGGCTGAAACCCTTTTATCCTTAGGAAGCCAAGTCGGCTGCCTTATGAACGTGATACATTGAACACAACATTCGGGGAGATTGCCTTCTCATACTTCTTGGTTCACCAGGAGGTATTCTGTAGTTCACGGTTGCCTGGTAATCCTATTTACCTAGATCATCCAGAGTAGTCATTTGATCTTTTTGACTCATTAAACTTAAAATATCATTCGCGCACTTGTCCTTTCGAGATCGTAAAGTGATAGAGTCATCTTTGTTTCTTTCTCGATGCTTTAAAAATGAAAGAACATCAGTCTTTTATGCGTCTTAATACTTGATTGCCCACGATCCAAAACATCCTGTTAGTCTCGTTGACCAAATCGTGAGTTCCCTTAAAAGGAAATTTTAAAGCCTTGAAGTTATTTGTTCTATCGACTAAGACAAGGTCATCGTGGCTAAACCATTTGGTTCACCCAATTTCTCTTCCTCTCCTCCGTCTAAAAGATTGTCTAAGGAGCCATTTCCTGAGTTATCAGAGTCACTTGAGGACCAAAATGTTGAACTCGCAATTATTTTGAGTGTTTAACCATTGCCATCTCGTCCTCCACCTACTTTCGATTTAGGGTCATCTGTTGATCTTAGCCTGGAATCTTCGGATAATCCCGTTCGAGCTCCAGAGAACTCGCCGACCACTGATGGTCAGCTTGGATTGGTTATCTATCCTTCGAACCCTCTGTTTGACATTGTTGAGATATCACCGCAGTGTCCTTACAGTCTGTATGACCAACCAGGTGTTCCTTTGGAACTATCCCCTAGTACACGTTTGGCCATTCGTCGTCATTTGTTTTCATACATGGAACCCAAAGGCGATGCTCTAGTTACTTCTCCAAATGACTCCGAAGTTTCTACTCCACACACTATTGAGGGGCAAGAATTGCAGTTGCACTTTCCCCTTGAGGGTTTCCCTTATTTAGAAGGTATTCCCGCCAGCTTGCCACTGGGCTATGTGTCTTTAGGGAACTTAGTTTCAGGCACACCTAGTGCCTCATCACTCTACCATAATCCCGTTTGGGCGTTAGACGTCAGGCCTACGTCAGGTTTGTTTGTCATGAACACACCTTCCGAACCAGTTGTTACTTCAGTCTCGGTGGAACCCACTATTCCGAATACTCTTGTATCATCAATCCCAGTTACATGTCAGTCACAACCGGTGGTTTCAAAGATTTTTTTCGCCAGTTCTTTTGTCCCATTAGTCAGTGGCCAGATTGTGCCACTGCCTGGGGGGAAGAACCTGAATGTCTCTATGGTGTCAGGTGCCACTAATGTGAGCAGCTCACAAGCTCACATGTTTAGTATAAACCAACCCTATTCTGGTATTATTTATGACCCTGCTGACCCTACTAAATCAAGCAATGTCTAGTACCAACAGGTTCACAATCTTGTTGGTCTGTCTGGATTGAGCAATGTTCAGTATCAGTAAACCTATGGGGCTCAGGTCCAATACCAAAATCATTACGTTCCATATGGTTCTCAAGGATTGGTTAATCAACCTTACACCCTCCAGTCTAGGCAGTACATCCAACCTGGCTATGGCTAGATTTAATTCGATAATTTCCTGAGCATTGTTCAAGTACCCTTGAAATAGCAAGGACAACGTCTACAACAACCAGGGCAGCCTTTGTGACCGCAAAGGAAACCTTTGTTGTAGCAAGGGCTTTCCGTGCAATAGCAAGGGCAGATTATCCTGCAGCAAGGTCACCTGCAACAACCGCAAGGTCAGTCCTTTCAATAGTTGTAGCAGGCCGCACAACAATAGATGCAATATGCTCTGCATACCTCTCAACCCATACCCTCATAGGGCCAACCTCTGCAGCCCCAGGGATAAATTTTACAACCACAAGGTCAGCCCTTGCAATAGCAAAACCAACCCGGGCAACAACAACCCTTGTATACATATCAGCAAGGTCAACCCTTGTAGGGACAGGGTCAAGGTAAAATCCTGCAACAGTATGTGCAGAATCCTCTTGTCCAGGGTCAACAGGTTCAGAATCCTGCCGGCCAAGGGCATCAGGTATAAAACCCCTACGTCCAAGGGAAACAAGTGTATCATCCATATGCCCAAGGACTGCAGGCCCAGAACCCTCTTGTTCAGGGACAATAGGCCCAACAACCCTATGTTCCAGGACAACAAGTGCCATATCCATATGTCCAAGGTCAACAAGCTCAACAGCTTTTTAACCCATACATTTCCTATCAACAACCTGTGCCTGGATAGTTTCAAGGTATTCAAGGTCTGGATCCTCCCTATGGTCAAGGTAATCCGCAATGAGGGCAACCTCAGATGCCATCTGGCCAAAATCCCCCAATATGGGGCCAAAATCCTTACCAGCAGGGATGGGTTCCTCCTTATGGGCCCACTTATTGGCCTCCCATGCCTTTTAACAATTAATTACCTTTCTTGGCTACACTTGAGTTGCTAGATGTATCATGTCTTACGAATGATGCAATCCTTCATTCATTGTATTGGCCTTTAGTGCTGTCCAAGATACCAAGTGATTGCCCAAAGTTCGATGGAAAAGATAAAGAAGATCCTTAAGCCCATGTGATGACATATCACCTCTGGTGCTCATCGAACTCGTACGTGGACGATTCCATTCATCTTCATATTTTCCAAAAAACCCTCACGAGTGCTGCAGTGAAATGGTACATCGAGCTACCTCAAAGTACTTTCCATGACTTCAATTTGTTAGCCATGGCTTTCCTCATGCATTTTCAGCTGCTGGTTCATTATGAAACGAGCACCTATTTGCTCACATTGCTTAAGCAAGACACTGCAATGCACATATCTGATCATATCCATGAGCAGAGACGTAGAAGTTGCTTGATCAAGTTCTAGATAGCTGATGAGTTGCTCACTGAATGGTTTACTAAATCATTCGTAGCCCCAATTGCTCGCGATATAACTATGGGTGGATGCGTCACTAAAGAGCAAGCCATTATCCGTGCCCAATACTTGGATCTGGTTTACTCTTAGTCTGTCACCTTATACGAGTTGTTACCCAATGCTCCATGACCATCGTCCTATCCCGCAGCATCAAAGTCACCAGCTGTTCCTCCCGTTGATGGAGTTATTGGTTCAATATCCTAGACCCCTACTAAAACTTCTTCCAAACAGAAGTCGGTCTTGAATGCTGCTCCTAATAGTTCATCTCAAAATCCGCCAAGCCCTGGTAAAACCTCAGAGGTCCATGCTGTCCAGTCTACCACAGCGGACAAATCCTCAAAAGGAAAAAACAAAGGCAAATGAAAAGCTAAAGCTGATGCCTCGAAGCAGGGTCCTCCCAAATCATCTGTTGGCGAATCTTCGCAACATAAACCTAAGTATCCCTACCTCATTTGCAAGGAGAATCACTATAGTAAGGATTTTCCATGACGATCTGAAGTTAGTCGCCTGCTCAAAGGGACCCCTGCTGTCCTTAAAGAGCCATTTCCGTCTCAGCAAACACAGATGGTCGACCAACCCTAATTTGCTTCCTCTGGATCTCAAGTGGTCATGGTGAGCATGCCCATTAATGTGGCTACCTGATCGAAATATTATCAAACTATTGCTTTGACAGCTGGGAAAGAAAAAGAAGCTGCACCTTCTTCTTCTACCCCGAGTTCTGGCCCTCTGCAAATCGAGCGCTATAACTCTGATTCTGCTACACGGCCACCCTCTTGAGGTGTGCTGCGAAAATCCTCATATAATCCCAACGCGCAAGCCACTTATCACTATAATATTATTGAGGATTTGGCTCAGGCACCGTCAGCCATGTCGACTCTCGAGGTACTCCAATGTTTCCCATCGCAGCGGAAATCTTTATTGTCAGCTATCGGGGGCATCAATCCCATTGATTCTAATTTGATCTATTTCAATATGGAGAACCATGTTCCACAACTCCTTCATCATATTGCCTTTCTTATTCAGGTAATTAACAAGAAGACCATCCACCGCACTGTCATAGATGAAGGTGATTCCACCTGCATCATGTCAACTGCATGCTAGAAGGCTATTGGTTCCCCTGCACTAAACCAGTCTCAGAACACTTTGGAAGCTTTCGATGGGCGTGATTCGCGACCCTTCAGTGTCTTACCTAACCTTGCCATCACCCTGGAAGGTATGACAGTGGAAGTCGAAGTAGAGATTGTTGACTCCAATCTCAATTATAATATTCTACTTGGCCGGAGTTGGACTCATGCCATGCATGCCATGGCCTCCTCTTTGTTTCATGTGATCTATTTTACCCATCAAGGGAAGATTATCACTGTAGATCAACTGTCTTTCTTTGCTTCTTCCTCCTCGGATGGCAATGTTTTGTACGTCAAGCACTCTCATGCTCCCTATGAGAGTGTGGGGGCAGGTATCTTCAAAGATTCTGCCTTAATGGGAAGTTTTCCACTCCCACCTCCTCATTTTGCCTCTGTTAACATGGTCTTGGTCAAATCTAATCCCTAGGTCATACCTGCACCAGATCTTGTTGATGCTTGGGGTGAGGTCATGCCGCTTAGTCCTACCAAAGTCAATTACGTGGAAATTGTTTCGGCTTCGAACTCTGCATCCTCTGATTCTCATATGTTGAAGACCTCTCTCAATATGTACTCTCAATCCCCCTGGCCTGGCACTTTGGAATCATCCAATCCCTTAACCGAGACCTTCCTCACCGATGAAGGTATCATGGAAGTCATGTCTCTCGAGGAACCACCATGGATCGATACCCATCATCACTCCTCGTTCTTGCCACGCCCGACGGTCATGACTACCGCTTTCGAAGAGTCCTCTTCTCCATTTCCGCCACCGATTATTACTCATGAAGTATGGTCGAAAGGAAATTTGAGTAATATTACCCAAATGATGTCGATTGACATTTCTATCAAACGCAGTGTCGTTGAACACATTCGTATAGGGGTATCTTGTTCTCCGGATGAGATCAAGACATATACTTGTCTATTTCAGCAATTCTGTGATGTGTTTGCATGGTCTTACAAAGAAATGTCTGGCATCAATCCTAGCATTGTGGTGCATGAAATACCAACATATCCGCATGCGAAGCCCGTTCGCCAACGGCTTCGCCCGGTGCATCCTAGGAAGGCCATTGCTATTAAGGGTGAAGTCGAAAAGCTTCTCAAAGCTGGGTTCATTTACCCCATCCCCCTTATAGACTGGGTGTCCAATATTGTCCTGGTGACTAAAAAATAAGGCACGATCCGTGTTTGCATGGATTATCGAGATCTTAATCGTGCATGTCCTAAAGACAACTATCCTACTCCCTTCATTGATAAAACCATTGATGAATGTGCCAGGAGCGAGATCTTTTCCTTTATGGATGGTTTTTTTGGTTATAACCAGATTAATATCACACCGGCCGACTAAGAAAAGACAACCTTTATTTTCCCATGGGGTACATTCGCGTACAAGAAGCTCCTGTTCAGCCTCAAAAATGCTGGAGCCACATTTCAACGGGTAATGTCCTATGCATTTCATGATATTTGCAACATCGTCCAACCTTACTTGGATGACCTTCCTACCCATTCTCGTAAACTTCAAGATCACCCAGACCACCTTTGGTAGATTTTTCTACCCCGCAGACATTATAACATTAGGTTAAATCCACACAAATGTGTTTTCTACGTGGAATCAGGACGACTCTTCAGCTTCATCGTTTCCAAGGACAGAATTCACCTGGATCCGCTAATATTCGAGGCCATTTTAAATTTAGCCCCTCCATATTAACTGCACCAACTCCAAATCCTACAAGGAAAGGCCAACTTTCTCCATTGTTTTATACCCAACTATGCTAGGCTAGCTATAGGATTTATCTGGTTGCTCAAACAAGGAACTCCCTTTGCATGGGATGAGGTGGCCCAAAAATATTTTGATGATCTTAAGGCCGTCCTCATAAATGCTCCTCTGTTGCATCCACCGAACTATTATCGAGATTACTTCCTTTACCTAGCCGCAACCCCTAGCACCATTGCTATGGTGTTGGTTCAAGATGATGATGAAGGTGGCGAACATGTGATCTACTACCTTAGTCAGAATCTCCTCGACACTAAAACACATTATGCACATGTCGAGAAGTTGGCTTTGGCTGCCGTTCAGGCTGTTCAACGTTTTCAGCACTATATTCTTTTACGTACGACTATAGTGATTTCTGAATGCAACCCTATGACCTATATCCTGACTCGTCAGTTGCTAGGGGGAAAGTATTCTAAATGGATCGTTATCCTGCAAGAATTTGATTTGGTCTTCACTACGACCAAATCTAAGAAGTCACTTGTTTTCGTTGAATTGATTTGTTCCCTTCCCTCCAAAGCTCTCCTTGCTGGTGCAGATGAACAATTTCTAGACGAGACCCTTTTCTTGATTAGCACCTTTGATCCATGGTATGGTGATATCATTGTGTATCTCCAAACCTCCACGTTTTGGTCCGTGTTGACCAAGGAAGATCGTTGAAGGATTCAACATCATTCCCAACCCTACTGTATTATTGGTGATACTTTATACCGTGTTGGTGTCGATTTTGTTCTTCACTGATGCCTCATGATCGAGGAAGCTGAAAGAGCTCTCAATGATTGCCACTCCAGGGCATGTGGTGGTCATATGTTTGGTTACACTACAGCTCAGAAAATCATTCATGCTGGTTATTTATGGCTGTCTATCTTCAAAGACTGCATTCTTGTTGTTTGCAATTGTCACGAATGCCAAATTTACCAACGCAAGATGCATGCCCCACCTGCTCACCTACACCTCGTCATTATTGCTAGTCTCTTTACCAAATGGGGCATCGATTATATGACATGTAACCCTCATTCGGCCAGGGGGCATGGCTATATTATCGTCGCTGTGGATTATTTTACCAAATGGGCCGAAGCGATGCCTACATATTCTGCAAATGGTAAGACGACGACTTAATTCCTTTTTAACCATGTTATTTCCAGGTTCAACGTACCCCAAGCCATTGTCACAGACCATGTCTCCCATTTCAGAGATTACATGATGACAGAACTGACATCTGCATTGGGCTTGCACCACGATGGCTCGACCCCATATTACCCTCAGGCCAACGGCCAAGTTGAAGCCGTGAACAAGGTTTTGGTCACCATTCTTCAACATACTATTGGGATGCACAAGTCAAATTGACATGTCATGCTTTTTTAATCTTTGTGGGCCTACCAAACTTAAACCAAAGACACAACTGATTTCACACCTTTCCAGCTAGTCTATGGTTTGGAAGCAACATTGCTGATCAAATGTGAGATTCCTTCACTCAAGTTAGCCATTGAACTCCTCCCAAAAACATCACCTCAAGGGGAACACCTCTTATATTTAGAACGACTAGATGAGACTCGCCATCTCACTGCCTTAGTCATCAAAGCACAAAAGAAATGGGTCAAATCCCATTTCGATCAGTCAGTCTCCCCTCGCACTTTCTCTGAGGGTGATTTGGTCCTGCTATACAACCAAGCTAACAATAAGCTGGGGGTAGGCAAGTTCAAACCTATGTGGCATGGGCCCTATATTGTAAAATTCATTTTGCAAAATGGATCCTATGAGATTATTGATTATGAAGGAAATCCTCTCAATAAGCCCCGAAATGGGCTTTACCTCAAAAAGTACTATGCTTAGGTCATATTACATGGTTACTTATGTACATTAGTGTGTGATTCATTTTTGTACAACATGGTTTTGTGTGATAGTTTTCAAACAACTTTCCTGTTTACTATGATTTTCTTGCTTTGCAGATGTCTGCAACTCCTCACATTGGTTTCACCGATGGTGCTTGCCGAAGTACCCAAAACCTATCATGCGTGGCATGGGCTATCTATAACCCTAACGGTGAGTTGATTGATCTTCAAGGTATCTGCCTAGGTTGTACAACCAACAACATTGTTGAATACAGAGCGAACATTGAACTATTGTCAGAAGCCATCACCCTGGGCATCAGGGAATTGGTTGTCAACTTGGGTTCATAGCTTGTCATCCTTCAACTCAACGGGAAATATTCCGTCAGGAACCCTCAAATATTATGAATGTATCTCCATATTCGTCTATTGGAAAGACATTTTGATTATATTACATATCATCATATTACTAGATGCATGCATTAGCTAATTACGTGTTGGATAGACATTTATGAAACATGTGAAATATAAGACAAACCATTTGTACCATAATAGACAGGAAAATACAACATATATATATATATATATATATATATATATATATATATATATGAGAATGTTTTATACATCAGAACCCAAAAAATAATATGTGTGTCTATAATAACATCGGCGGCTCATAGGCCTCGTACATCTGTGGCACGCAGGCCTCAAAAAATATGTTTGTACTGGACCTAGGAACTACTCAGTAGTCGACAGATCTGATCTGAGACTCCCACTATGTGCCTTTGGTACCGCCAAGGCATGTCTCCTCTTCGAGCATACTCTGGGATACCATGAGTCAACCCCTCGAGGTTGCTCGCGATCTCCTCCTCGTTATTGCCCTCTTCCTGATAAGGGGCGACAACATCAATAGGACGGGGGACACGCCTAGCTATCGGGGACATCCTAGCTGGCCACTCTGGTCCAACATTTGCATAGAAAAGAGAAATGTTATAAGCATGCATATACCAAAAAAAATTAAAAAACATCAAAATCAAAAATTTGATTTTTTACCTTCATCATCGAAGTCCTCTCCATATGGTAAGGGCATATTTGGGTCTCCACAGAAATTGGTGCTGCTATACAGCCAAGTCCTCCACAACGATCTTTTGTCATTGTAGCCATGAGAAGAATGTCAGTCAGTATGACATATGCTGGCCCCCAGTGATCCTGGGCATCAAACGATTCTAGCGGGCCATCCGTGGATTCCGTGGAAGAGGAGGATCAACCTCAGTCAACTGATACTAGAACAGTGGTACTCGTTCTAGGAAAAAGGTCACAAGTACTGATCCAAAGCCAAATTTCTTTAGATTCTGTGCCTTGGCCTTGGAAAACTGGCGTTTGATATTCATCTTCATGGCCTCTGCCCAGTTGAAGATCGTAGGAGCTATGAAGTCAATAGCATAAAGGAACTTCAACTTGTTAGTATCATGTTTTGCCTGGGACCCCGCCACTCTATTAATAGTCAATAAAAGCACCCTTAGTGTCAAATCCCGCACACTGGAAATATCTATCTTCACACTCTTGGATTTCAAGGCCTCAGGACAATGTTTGGAAAGCAGGGAAGATATGCTTGCCTCGACTGAACATGACCCATACAAGCTCACTGGCTCACCTCTGCAAGACAGTCCAATGATGAAGTAGATATATGAAGTTGTGAACTCTAGCTCCTAGTCCCCAATGACAAAAATCTCGCGATTGATGTCCCAAAGGCTTATCAAGTATTGAAGCAGCTCAGGCTGGGCCCGCATCCTTGGTGTAAGGAAAAATTTGAGGAGCCTGCAAGCCCTCAAATCCTCCAGGCAATTTGGATCGTTCAATGCCTAGGTGTCAACATCTTCATGTTCTCTTTCCTTCCAATCCACCATTTTTGGCAATTTCTCTCCTGCAAAAGCCATTTATTTAAGTCAATGATCAATTTTGACACATAAAATTCAAGTTTTAATGGTCAGTTTTTGAGGAAAGATGATTTTTCCCTATCCATGGCACCGACGCGCCTGTTTTAGAAACAGTCGCATCGATTGGCGCGGATGGTTATGCAAATCACCCTTGCTCAGCGTGATCCCATGCCCGAAAATCGCGCTGACCAAGGGAAATTTTTTTTCTCAAAAACCTCCCTAAAAATCCTAAAAAAATGGCTAAAACAGAAATGAATAGCATGAAAATGGAGCTTAGGGCTTCGGTTATTACCTGGAATTGACGACTCGTCGATTGACCTCTCGGATCTCCCGTAATCTGCTCTGGAAAAACTAGGGAAAAAGTGGGTAAACAGTCTTCACTGCAAAGGTAAAATGGTAAATGGTAAAAATATATTTAATTTTCTGCTTTTTATTCATTTTTTCATGAAAATATTAGGTTTTGTAAATGTTTTTGACCTATTTTTCCTTAAGGACTCAATAATACACTTTTCCTTACTTGTGCAGTGACAGGGGATGGATGTTCGACGATGACAATGAGTCCTATTTTAGCTCTTTTCGTGACTTGTTAAACTCATATGAAAAGATTGCAGAGTATTTTTCCCTTTTTGACTCATTAAAGAGAATAAAAATTGGGGGTCTGCTTTCAGCTCTTTTCTGACCCTTTAAAAGAGAAAATATGGTCGAGCCCTTATCATTTCAAACTCGTTAATGGATGCGAAATGTCGTGCGCCCAGTATAAGTTTACCCCTTTTTCCGGGCTGGGAGGCACTATTTACGAAAAAGGTACTCCTTGGCTGAAATGGTAAAGCAGTTCTCTCAAGTATTGTTTTCTACCTTTTCGGGCTTGAGAGACACAAAAGTACAAGAAGGGACCATGTGGAATTTTCTTTTACATGTCTTTTTCAAACTCTCTAAACATGAAAAAGGTACCGAGTTACACCTTTATCAGACTTGTTAAACTATTAAACGACATCGGATTCGTCACCATGACGAACACAAGCTTCTCCTTCCTAGGGCTCATTAAACTTACTAAGTCGGATTTGTCCGAAGGATGAACTTACAGTGCAAGCATATGCTATCCCCTTCAAGCTTGAGATTAAAAAATAATTGGGGTACTTGCCAGAAATGGTGGGGGAAATTTTGGAAATCTATCAGTCGTGTCGGAAACTCACTCTTGAACATGACACTCTTTGCTTCGTGTCGAGTTGGGTCATCCTCCTTTGTATCATTGACTTTCTTGGGTTTGGGCCATTGATTTTTGCCTTCCATCTGATATTTTCTATTTCATCATGACTACCAATCCTATGGATCTAAAATTTTCCAAACTTCCAGTTGTATCGCTGATATGTTCAAGAGTTGTCCTTCTGCAGTTACACTTAACTTTGATTCTCTGTATCATCCAAAATCATTTTGCATCCTCTCGTCTTGCATTGATGCTGTGGGATTCATTATGGCCCTCCTTCAACACGGATGCTTTCTGTCAACTTCAACTCATCATCTGAGAAGTTGACTGAGATACTCCCTTCAAGTACCTTAGAGATTGCATCCCTAATGGCAAGTTCTTCACACTCAACGACAAGTTCACATCATTGGCTTTCAATCAAGAGATTTCACGGGTGTTTGACTCCAGTTCCTATATTCACATTCCGTGAATTGTGCTGAAAGTACCTTAAGGGCCATTTTCATTATTTGTGGTTTCTCTCGCGCTTATTAACAATTTACATCATTGACTGGTAATCAAGAGAATTTCTAGCATGTTCGATGTCAACACATCTATTCACATGCTAGGATCTGTACTTTGATTGGGTCGTGCTAGAGTGCAAGACCCTGGACTCAGATCACACAAGTGCAGGTTGCGAAGTGGTGTGACATGGTTTATGATGATATGCATGTCTCTTTCAGATGGCTGGATGTGACCAAACCATGAGTTATCATGTGCGATCCTTCTCATTATTGGATGGATGTGACCATACCTTGGTTTCATTATGACCCTCTTTGACGGATGGCTGTGCCCATATCTGGATCCATTTACATGATCATTCTCTGGATGGCTGTGTCCATGCCATGATTCATGTATCATTTGATAGAGATCTCAGTTTATGTATATGTATCTATACTTTCTTGCAGGTTTTCCGACGACATACCAGTTCCCCGCACTGATTTATAAAGCATTTCATCCCTCACTCTAGCTCGACCTTCACACTTTAGGGGCATCTGTTAGACAAGATTTTGTCACCGTCCCTATACTCCCCATTCCTTGATCCCGGAGGACCTCTACAGTGAACCCCGCATGCTTTACCTTCATGAAGAAACTCCCATTATGTTACTCTTCATGAGCAAATCATTTCCCCTTTGCATCATTTCCCCTGAAACTTCTATTTTTCCCAGTTTACAAGGCCGGTGCTAATGACCTTTGTCTCCCCCACGTCGATGTGCAGATATTACCACTATTCCCCGCGTTGATCGGTGCGACTGAGCTGTGTTCCAGTCGCGTCGGTCCTGTTATGGATTTTCTCTTAAATTAGAGTCGATGCTTCCAGCTCTGAAAGCTTCGCAAGGGAAGTCTGGTAAATGGTTTGGCCAGATGGGGTCGAGGATGACGGTTTGGATTCCTTTCCCCTATAATTATGGAACTACCTCAAGGGATAATTCCTTCTCCCATGAGAAGAGGATCCATCTCCCATCCATATTTTCTATATAAACCTCCCTTCTTTCCAAGCACAAGCTAGTTAGAGTTGGCTGAGCGTGAGTATACTATTTTGGTTAGATAAGCAAGCTATTACTAGTTGTAGCCATCCAGTTGTGTGAGGGAGAAGTCTGTTTGGTTTGGAGTGAAGCCTAAAGGGAAGAGCCTTTAAAATATTGTTGTTTGAAGCCATCATGGAATGCTAGCATAAGTATGTGGGAACCTCGTCTTGTCAAAGGAAGACTGCGACTTCAAGACAAATGGTTGTAATCTCTTTTTGATATTAATATATGCAACTATCGATTGATTTCCTACTTGTTTTGTAATATTACATATTCGTGTCTTAATGCTTCTTAACTCGTTAAGTTGGTTAAATTGCAATTTTTCTATTATTATGTTTGTGTGCTGTTGTTGTTTACTTGTTTCAGTAGCTTGAAGAAGGAAGCAAGAGATTGCTAGAGCGAGCAAGCGAGGACAACATCAAGCAGGATAAACGACCAAGAGGTAGGCCCTCTTTATTGATTCTAACCTAAGGAAATCTTCCATATAATGTATTTGTTGTGGCTAGACCCATTATCGAGCTAGAGGAATTCGTTCATGTCCGCACTTATAATTTTACTTCACCACAGTTGGTATATACAAGAATTTGCAGCGATGCATAAATATATGTGTATATTGGCATATATGCATAATGTTCATAATGGGTAATGTTTGGTTATTGCCACAGGTTGAGCTCACTCAATAAGGGATTTTGGACTATATATAGAGAGGGCCATGCACAACCACAACTATACATAATGCATATATTGTGTATTTGACTATGAGGTTGCACCACGATGTCACTTGATTGTGTGTGTGTGTGTATATATATATATATGTATGTATGTATGTATGTATGTATGTATGTATGTATGTATGTATGTATGTATGTATGTATTCATATATACGTAAGTTATATGTATTTACATGCACATGTCAAACTCACCAAGCAAGGGTTGGGAGTGGTACCAATATGTGCACATAGCTGGGTGACGTGTCAAAGTGGTAATGTGCCATATGAGCATCACGTGGGGGCCACGTGGAAGAAAAGAGGGAAGTGATTCATTTAGTTAATATATCTTGAAAGGGGCAAAATTTACAGTCCAAAAGCCAAATTGAACAAAATTTTATATCACCATAAATGTCTCACCAAGATGGATGCAATGGTGACATTCAAATTGAGCTCTGGAAACTCAAAAGAAAGTCAATTTTTTTTAATCACCCCATTTCTCTAATTGTACTAGGGGAATTGGGTTAACAAGTGAAATCTTCACTAAGAGTAAGGTGGGGTGTTTACAAAGTGGTATCATATAATCCTTGTTCAACACTTGAACTAGATGGACTCTATCATGGGCAAGTAATGGCAGGGTACTTGCGAAGGGGTTCCATATTGATTTTTAGAAAATAGATAAAACTATTGTTTAGGTGTTAAAATCCGGTTTGTATTGAGTGATTGCATATTAACCATAATGATGTTTAGCATGTTATTTTGATAAATGCCTTGGAAATGCATGTGCTTTTTGGATGAATATTGAAGTTTTGAACAACCGGTGGTTGTGACCTTGGAGAGTGTCATTTTATTTAAGATTTTCCAACTACCTGCAAGGCAGTGAGTATGGTTATTGTGGCACACCATCACTATTGATTGAGTGATGTGATCTTGCATACACGAGATGCTTGTGCATGGGAGTGATTTTGTGATACAAGGGATCTAGGGAAAAAATCCCAAGGTGTTGTGCATTCTACATAGCACAACTTGACTAAGTGAATGGTCGGCATATCTATTATATGCTGGTTGGGACATGGAGATCCCATGGTATGTACGTTGTAAGAAACCAAGAACCTCAATGGAGGTTGATTATTTTATTTTCATATGTTGATGTTTTGTTTTCCTTATGAATGCTTGTTCTTTGGGGTTAATGTCGTCCTTGTTTAAGGGATGGGGTGCAACATGTGAAAATGGTTGGTGGAAGCTTGTAGAGGTTGTTATCTCGATATGAGAATAGAGAATTCATGTTCCATCCTAGAATGAGATAAGTTCAAAATCAAGGATATTGTGCATATCTTGTGAATAAAGGGTTGTAGCTCTGCTAAAAGATGAGACTATGATATTAGAGTCTATCTTGACTTATCAGATACTAAGAACATTTCACATGATGATGATTCCCTCACTAAGTCATACAAATCAAATAATGACGACATGGTTGAAGATGTTGATGATACCATTGCATGCCATAGTCAAATTTTGAGATACTTGTTTTTGTTGCCCTTAAATAAATAAGCTGAAGATACATGTTGTTGTGGTTGCTTATGGAAAGACTGATTCTTCGATTAGGAATGATGGTCTTGGTAAAGAGATCGAAGGAAGCTAATGAAGGATGATTATAGTAGATCATAGTTGGGGTCTTGGTAAAGAGATTGATAATAATATTAAGGCTGATAATTTTAGGAAAAGGATGAATTTTAATCCCGTAAAGGAATGATTACGCATGAGCTAATGCTGGTATGACAAATGGTTCTAATGAATTCCCTTAAGGTTGTTGTTGCCTTGACTTCTAGACTTGGTATAAAGGTTTAATTTAAATTGTTGTTTGGTCTCGGTATAAAGGATGAATGAAATTAATGATGCTGGTTTGGGAATAATAGCTGGTTTCCATTTTAGTTGAACTCATCAAGGAAATTGAAATATTTTGAGAGTTGTTATATGCATGTGCAAGTAGCAATTCTGGTTTTTGAAATTTATGTTGAGAAAAAATAACAAAATAAATATATGCTTATTTATGTCATGGATTTAGATAAATGTGACTAATATGTAAACTGAGATATGTTTTTAGTTGTAGGGCAACACACTTGGTACAATAGGGAAAAACAACTAGTATATTGTTATATTTAGTAATTCACTAACAATCGTGTGTATATGGTAGTGTGTTGGAAGGAATTACAGAGTAAGAGAGGATGCCATAAAATCTTGAAGAAGGCTTGCATTGATCTTTAATTTATGAACCGTTGGAAATAACGAGATTCATGGGGATCGAGTCATTGTGTCTATTAAAAGTGTGCAATTGGTGTTTCACGATTGGTTTTATGCTTGATTTATGATTTTGACTGTGATTGGTGCATGGCCATGCCACTTTGTTTATGGTTTTGTATTATTGTTTGGACTTCTATGTTTCCTTCATTTTCTTCTTGTTCTTGCCTTCTATGTTTTGGGGGTCTTGGGAATTTATTGGGGAAAGAGGAAAACTAATGGAGCTCGGGAAGAGCTAAGTGGAGCCCAATAGGTAGTGTAAGACCTAGTTGAAGCACAATGCATGAATAAAGGGAAGCTGGAGGTAGGAAAGACAAATTTGAAAACCAGTTGGGTTGGTTGGGTCCATAGGGATAGATGGATAGTGGAAGGAAAACCATGAAAAAGTAGCAAGGAAGGTGACTTGAGTATTAGTGAGGTAAATTAATGGGTTCCAGGTAACCTAGAACATTGTTAGGCATATGGGTAGGAAAGGCCATTGCTGGGAACTCCTTTAGAATGATGCTTCGGGTGTGAACAATGTGAACATTAAATACAAAGTTCACGAAACTATTGGTCATTGCAACAATAATAATATCAACTAATAATGCTAATATTAGTAGAAAGGAAAGGTAAAGTAAATGGGATTGAGGTAACAGATACCTAGGCCATGTTGGGAGCTATTTTTCTCAATGTTGTGCATGCTTTGCATGGATAAAGGAAGTTCTCTTAACCTTAACCTTATGAACACATGTAATTGTGTTGTGTTCATGATCATGTTGATGATTAAATAAACATATATGATGCCATTCTGATTGACAAGTTATTTTTTGGATCATTCTTGTGAAAGAATGATTGATTATGCTTATGCATTTAGCATATGAATGGATGGCATGTTTGTGATTCCCGACTATGTGAGGAAACATTTGGGCAAAGTAGTTATGGCTGATCCATGATTTTAAAATCATGTGAATATGATTCTTATATTATGTTGTGTTTATATTATGAACAAGGAATGCTAAAGTATATATTTGCAAAAGGAAAGAAGTGTGATCTGCGACATGTTAGGACAAGAATAGATAATTAAAAACACCATATATCCTATATTGGGATTGTGGATGCACACAATGAAACTAGAGGGAATATGGCCTGGTTAACATAAATAAATATGGTGTGGTATATGGATTCTATGTTACAATGTGTTGAGTCATGTGTATATGTGCATGTGTTATGTAATTGTGGAACTGTTTCATATGTTCATGTGTCATTCTATGTGTATTGTTATGTGTTATATAAAGTTATGTTGTGTAACATGTTTGAGGTAGGAAAGTATGGGACTGTCTGGGCCCTTGTGCTATGTAATGAGTCGAGTGGAGGCATGGTACCCTTTGGATTTCTGATGATAATATTATATCTATAGAATACTACCTAGTATTGTAGTGGCTACTTGGGTTGGTAGTGCTTATGCTCTCAGGATAGCTAATGGGTTTGTATGAATATAATATATCTATATTTATCACAGGGTGTAGGGAGCCTCTAAATTCCCTTAATGATTGAACCTAGAGGTGATACTATGGATTCCCTTGTTTTTGGGACAACCAATCCAACATATGGAAGTTGAAGAGAAGATAAGGGAAGGCACAAGGTGCTTGCCGGTTAGGAAACTGATCCAGTGTGTGTATGAGGTAAAAAAGAAGAAAAGGCAATAAGTGTTTATCGGGTTTGGATATCAATCTAGTGTGTGTACAGGAAGAGAAAAGGCCACTGAACACTTGCCTGGTTGGAAAATTGGTCTGGTGTGTATAAAGACAAAAGAAAAGAACAATTTTAAGATAAGTATTAGTATTTTATTCAGTCTTGAATTTCACAATTATGAACATAATCTAAGATTCTCAATTATGATGGTTCGGTTTTGAGCTAACTTGATGCGATATTTTTATACATGATGATTTGATCTATGGGATAATTTGACTTGTTGTGATAAGAACCAAAATAGAATGGAAAATTTAACCTCATTGATGAGTTACCAATGAGGCATGATATGAATTTATTACAATTCCTTATGATAAATCTAATGGAAATATATGTGCTTTGATGTAGGAAAGCATGGAAAATTTCCTAGTTTGTGTGGTTGGAGATGACTGCAAGAGCGTTAGCAACAACAGTGAAAAGAATTGGAGCATGCAACAATATGCTAGTAAAAGACTTCAGGAACAGGGCCATTGTGGGACACTGGTTCCCAATAGTGTCCATTGATTACCATGAAGTATGCTATGACCGGTATGATAGTTTTGAGGTAGTGGTATGCCTTGGTTTTGGGAACCTTTTGATGTGAGGAAACCTTTCCAAGGAATACATCACTCGAAGGATTGGGAAGAAGAGAAGGGGATGCTTGAACGCAAGGTGATTGATTGCACAGAAGGGGTTGATTGAATTCCCCAGGGACTGGGAAGTAGAGAAGGGAAGGTCAAGGATTTTTTTTTTGGTCATTAGCATCACTAGTTGGGATCAGAAGCACATTGAGAGCATGCCCAGAAACAATGAGCCGATAAATTTTCACTAAAGGAATAAAGAGCACAAGGATTGTAGCGCTGGACATTGGAGATAGGAAGCACTCCAAGGAAAATAACAAATCCAAATTGGATTGAACACGTCTAAAGCATAAAAATATTGCAAGGAAGACCATTGAAAGATGGCTGAATTATAAATTTATGTTTATCATATCTTTTGTTTGTCAGTTGAAGAAAATGCGTAGAACGTTGTAAATATTGTATGGAGGTGAGTATATAAATCTCCATGAAAGAGTATGACTATTTTCAAGTGTGTCTTTTGTGTTATATATGTGTCATTGAACATCGAGGATGGTGTTCCCCCAAGGGGGAGGGATTTGTAACAACCCCAGTCATTCTCCATCGTGAAAAGCATTGGAATATTTTATATAAATATTTGACAAAAAAATTGGGCTAAGTAAGGGAAAAAGATTCTAGGGATTAAGAAGGTTACTTTCTTGGCATGTTGGAGATTTTCTTGCTATAGGAAAGAAAATATAAACTAGTTATGTTCACTCTTGAAGGTTGTTTGGTGAATTTTTAATGGACTGGAATTTTTAGAATTTGTGGAGCTACAAGAGAAAGGACGAGGGTCATCCTTGATTTAGAACGTTGGACAAGCTAGTGAGGAAAAGAAAAATTAAAGAGGAAATGTGCAGAATTCCAACTCGTGGGATGTACAAGCTACCCACTGTAACAAGCTAACCAACCATAATGAATCTAGGGGACAGATAGACAAGTGGAACCATTGGAAAGGTTGGCAAGACTGTGGTAGACAAAGGTCATTGTATGCAGAGTATTCAAACAACCGAGGAACTACGCAGCAGAGGGGGGACTCACTCAAATGGTTAGAGAACATAAGAGAAAAGGAAGCATCCAAGAGCAATCATGACAAACAACACCATCATGGGAAATAGTGGGGAAATTCGAACAATCAACATGAGAAGAAAAACATAGAGGAAAGAGGAAGAACACAAATTTGACGAAAAGAGAATAACATAACAACAAGACAGAGAGGAAAGAAATCAAAAGGCCAAGAAAGAATGTAGAGGAGAAAATATATGACTTCTTGGTTGGCAAGGTTGCTAGAGGAAATGACTCCTAGGTGATGAATTAATTGACTCTTGATTCTCCATTGGCTAGAGGGAAGAGATGGGTTTTCTATGAGCTCCCTTAGGGCTGGGGTGGGGGAATTATTCTTGGAAAATTCCTAGAGGATTTCTTGAATATTTCTTGCCGTAGCTTTGGTTTCTTGTGGGTTATGGAGTCCCTAAGTTGGGTGGAACCACAATGTTGTAATATGAAGGGTGTAGGAAACAAGCCTCTGGATTCCCTATGTATATGGTTGACTACTATTTGGTTAGTAGGTGGATGGTAGGATAACCTCTAGAGTCTTGTCTCAACTAATGATTGGTGTTTTATCCCTTGAGAGAGCCATATTAGTCTCTGGAATCAAGATTTGGGGTGACAACTGCAAATGAGAATTTGACTTCAGTTGTTTATGGTGGAGAGTCATTGTCCTAGACTTAGTTGCCCAATAGATTTAAAGATATGTGTTTCTCATGTTTTGAATATCAATGAATATATGTTTACATTTTTTGATTTGAAATGATGTTATTGATGTATGATGCTTGATCTGTCATTCCGTTGCTAATATAGCTGACTAGTATGTTGTCGACACTGCTTTTAAAGGTGTTGGATCATTGTGATAAACTCATGTTTGAGGAGTTGGTTATAGTCATGGTGTCCAACTCAAATTATAATATGAAAAAAGTGTGTGCATTGGTTATTCTCTAATAAAAACCAACATGAAAATCCTTTCATACTATAGTAACATAATTTTATTTTTGATTGCAAACACTTATAGCTAATGTTGATATTTTGAGTAGGGATATTGAAGATTTTCTCCCTCTCTTGCCTTATTGGCTTGTTTACTTCATATGGTTTCCTTCACAAGCTTCCAGTATAATATGCCTTGGTTCTTGAGTCCGAATTCCTATATTACCAGGCGGGAATAAAAACCTTACTTCTCTGTGCTATAGATGAGACTATTTCATACACATTTCTAATTTGGTTTTATGCTTCTTAGAATAGGCATGGCAATTGCATCTATTTTACTACATATGAGGAGATCTAATTATGAAGCATGGGTTGTTAATCCGTGGTAGATTCTCTGTATTAGGGAGACTAGTCCTTTCAATATGTTAGCTATGTGTTGATGGTTCTGGATGCCACCAACATTGTAAGGGGATCTCCTCGATGTAAATTACCAATTATATCTCACACTGCTTGGTGTAGGAGTCCCATCCGATCATATAGTCTGACCACCATTGGAATGATTTAAAAATATTCCTTGGTTACCAACCAACACAAGAGAACACACACTACTTTGGGGTAGCAAGAATGCGAGCTTTGTGTGAAATCCAATGTAAGGTATATGAGGGAGACTTCCAAAACTGGTGAGGGAATCGATCCCCTAGTTAGAAAAGTAATTGTACTATACTAAAGGGGGACCCGGGGATAAAGAGAGAGACTTGTTGAATACTTGTAGGTTAGTCCACATAATAAACAACAATTGTTAAAGCATAAAAACACTCATTCAATAATAGCCATATCTAAGCAACAAATTAGTTCATTAACTTAGTATGTGAGTGAAGCAACACATACCATAAACATAACCATAATAGTCCAACTACATCTATGATACATGTATGAAGGAATGATGGACTATTGAGATTTTGATTAAAAGTGTAAGATCCCAAGTGCACTGTTACATTAATGAAACACTATATCCAATAGTGGAACACAAAGCCACAACTTGATTCTCCAAAGAAGGATCTATCTCTTATGTATTACAAGAGAAGCCAAGGCAAGACCTCTAGAATCTAAAGCCTTCGAAAAGGTATTTGCTTGAGTTACGAGGAGCTATTTATAATAATTGAAAATGACCTTTGAGCTTCCTCGTGAATCTTTGACTCCTATGACTTTTCATATTCTATACATGATTCATTACATTCCAATGTGTGGCTTTTCACATTCCAGATGCATCCCTTGTACTTCATTACATAGCATTTATTACATAAGAAAATTTACAAATGATATGATGACCTAATAAGACAAAAATAAGAATGGGGCAAAGACTTATCAAATGGATGAATATTTGCTTCCTCATGGAGTTCACTTGTGGTGTAAGTCTGCCATGCTCTGCACTAATTTGTGATGGCTTTGACCCAATTTAGAAAGTCCCTTTGTAGAACATCTTCACATCTAGTGCCTCCGTTAATATGTTCTTGGAGCTTGACTATACATTATTCTACAACCATGAGAGATTCATGTGCACTTTAACTGGTGCAAAGGTGTATTGCAAAATAATATCTTTGGTTACCTCCAAGTCTTCCCATTCATGGTATTTCTTGATTTGTTCAATATATTCTCTGATCTCCTGGAACATGACTTCTTTGCTTCTGATTGCTTCAAGAGATCAGACAGCAAACATCCCATGTTTCTGTGTTAGAGACTGAAACCCTTTGCAGTCGGTTATATGAAACCATAGTATTAACCGATTGTGCTCCAAGATGGAAGTATTTCTGTAGGTGGAGTATCAATTGAAATCTATCCATTTCTACGACAATATTGTCCTTCTTTTCTAACTATTGCAGAGCATTAGGATATTTTGTAGTCTACTCCTGCATATGGTCAACTTCTCTATTTTTTATCTTCAAGAGTTTCACCACTTCCTATGCGTTCTTCTGAATGCCAATGAGACGAGCCATGGACTACTATATAAGTATAATCTCATTGTATAGTCACACCATGGTGTCCTCCATTGGCCCCTGCTCTTCTTCCATGGATGACTACCATTCTCTGGTGTTGAAGTTTTGTGATGACAACCACTCAGTCTCTGCTGCAAGATGTTCCACCTGTTGCTTCATCGCAACAAGTTATCTTCTCAACTTGGCATTCTCATTCAACAAATACTCAGAGTTTTCCTATGCCACTGTAACGAATGCAACATTTTCCTCCATGATTTCCCTCATATTCCTTCTTGTGTTGGAAGTTATCACATTATTTATAGACAGAGAGACTGGATTCAAAGGATCCTTTAAGAAATATCTATGCCTCTATTGCACGATCCTCTTCTTTAGCTGATCGAATGTTATACTGCATAAGTCCATGACTCTATCGGTTGGTGGATGTGTAGTCCCGATCTCTACGAATGGAAGATGACCCCCTGTGAGAGGATGTTCTCTTAGAGAATCTAGTTCTTCCTCCATTGGCTGGATGGAATTTTGTTCCTCAAACTATTCCTCTTCCAACTCTTGAGTCAACCATTCTTCCTCCAATCTCTGTGTTGCTTCCTCCTCCCAAGACTGCCTCTACTAATCTTCTCCTATATTCCTCTTCTCTTCTTCTTCTACTTGTTGCAACTGCAACAACTCATCCTTCTGACTCTTCCTCTCTTCTTCTTCTTCCTCTCCATGCTCTGCATGGCTAGCTCTTGGGTTTAAAGGATTGAATTTCCATTTCTTGCTTCTATTAGAATACCTAATCCTTTTCTTAGGATATATTTTCTTTTCTTGAGGTGTTATCTCCTCCTCCCTGCTTGCAAGTATTGAGTTGGTGGATCATGCGGCGAACTAGTTTCCATTGTTGGATTTGTCTTCATGTTGGAATTATACCAATTCTTTATCTTCTCATCTTCTGCTATGGACATCGATGAGTACCTTGTATTGTGACCAATCCTTTGACAATGTTTCCTAAAAATTTGCCTTAGATCATATCCCTGGAAATATTTAGTAGCAAAATTTAGGTGGTCAAGATCCTGTATCTCTGTTGTTGTCATATTATTTCTCTTTAACTTATATAGTCCGATCCTCAATGGGAAGATAGGCTAAGGGACTTTCTTCCTTTTACAAATAATTCCTGACAATCCCTTGTCCAATTGATTATCAACTTCTTGCATGACCACCTTGTTGGTCACATATTGTGGCATAAAAGAGGGGATATATGAAAGTTCTACCATGGGTTACCATTATATTGAGTGTGTATATCCAATTCTCCTTTAACACCTCAACCTTATTACACTGATATAACTGACAATACATGGGTATCAAGCATTGATATACATCTCTGAGGATCTTTGTTAGACACATTATGGATGGGTGATGGCGAAACTTGGTAGGATCTCGACACCATGATTTGATAACATTGTCTGTGTCAAGGGTAGGGCACCTCATGTAGAAGTTGTCATTTGCATATTCATTGGGCTTAAGCATCTTATAATATGACTGCATATCTTCACCAAAATATGTGGCGAGATGACCACCACTCTCGTTGCGAAGCAAAAGGTGTGAGTCATCAATATGTGTAATGATCCATTCGATCACCTCCTCACATGGCATGACCAGGAATTTGCATGCAATCTTGTGCATTCTGGACTTCTTGATGTTGATGTATGCATGCAAATATTCGAAGTCCTCAACGAACCTTTCCTACATGAATGTGTTGTAAATCTTCCTCCATGTCACATATGTATCATTATCAAAAAATCACCGTGTATCTGCATTTATGGGAATATATGGATTTGTAACTTCTACATGTCCATCAACTCTTTCTTTTAAATTTTCTCTGGATATCACTTTACGAGGCGTCATGGCTCAAGTAATTGATGACAAGGTGGTAATACTTGTAATGCGAACACTTGTTTGGGGAAACACACTCATAGTGGCAATATTAGCTTAAAACAATCTAACTATGCAAAAATACTTGTAGATCATGTACAAAGAGGCATTATAGGTGATAGAACATGAAAAACTATGAATGAAAACACAAAATAACTTGCATGCATGAGAAAATGGGCATGCAAACTAGGAGGGCAAAATTTCAAAGCATGATGGGGCATGCAGGGTCATTCAGAGCTTTGTAGTGTGCTCATGCGCTCAAGAAAGAGGAAAAATTCAAATAGGGCACACTAACGCACCCTGAAGGGTCAGAGGGCTGAAATGATGGGCCTTTGGGTCTTCCATATGCACTCATGCACTCAAGGAAATAAGGAGGGTGCACTGTCACACTCCGAAGGGATGAAAGAAGAGGATAACAATGCTCTAGGTATCATTTTTTGGGATTCAACTGCGTTAAGTAAGTCATTCAAACGTATGACCATTTCCATGAGAGGTAGTCGTAACTGACTAATTTCTCATGATTTTTGAATAGTTCACTTAGCACTCATTGCATCGAGTGATGCTCACAGGGGTGAAGAAGTGGGATTGAAACTAGTGAAATGTGGAGAACGAATCACATAGCATCAATCATCACTTCCGGGGCTTGCACCCGGTAACCAGGACTTCCCAGGAGGTCACCCATCCCAGAACTCCTCTGGCTCAAGCGCGCTTAACTGTGGAGTTTTCCCCACAATCAAGCCCACTTAGCTTGCTACCCCATTTGCAAAACCTTAGCAAGTATTGTGCCTCATGAACCATTCAAGTAGAGATCCCTTGACTCTTTTTGAATTTAAGTATGGGGGATTTACGCAGTTCATTATATTAGATATCATTTTTTGGGATTCAACTGCGTTAAGTAAGTCATTCAAATGTATGACCATTTCCATGAGAGGTAGTCGTAACTGACTAATTTCTCATGATTTTTGAATAGTTCACTTAGCACTCATTGCATCGGGTGATGCTCACAGGGGTGAAGAAGTGGGATTGAAACTAGTGAAATGTGGAGAACGAATCACATAGCATCAATCATCACTTCCGGGGCTTGCACCCGGTAACCAGGACTTCCAAGGAGGTCACCCATCCCAGAACTCCTCTGGCTCAAGCGCGCTTAACTGTGGAGTTTTCCCCACAATCAAGCCCACTTAGCTTGCTACCCCATTTGCAAAACCTTAGCAAGTATTGTGCCTCATGAACCATTCAAGTAGAGATCCCTTGACTCTTTTTGAATTTAAGTATGGGGGATTTACGCAGTGCATTATATTAGATATCATTTTTTGGGATTCAACTGCGTTAAGTAAGTCATTCAACGTATGACCATTTCCATGAGAGGTAGTCGTAACTGACTAATTTCTCATGATTTTTGAATAGTTCACTTAGCACTCATTGCATCGGGTGATGCTCACAGGGGTGAAGAAGTGGGATTGAAACTAGTGAAATGTGGAGAACGAATCACATAGCATCAATCATCACTTCCGGGGCTTGCACCCGGTAACCAGGACTTCCCAGGAGGTCACCCATCCCAGAACTCCTCTGGCTCAAGCGCGCTTAACTGTGGAGTTTTCCCCACAATCAAGCCCATTTAGCTTGCTACCCCCTTAGCAAGTATTGTGCCTCATGAACCATTCAAGTAGAGATCCCTTGACTCTTTTTGAATTTAAGTATGGGGGATTTACGCAGTGCATTATATTAGATATCATTTTTTGGGATTCAACTGCGTTAAGTAAGTCATTCAAACGTATGACCATTTCCATGAGAGGTAGTTGTAACTGACTAATTTCTCATGATTTTTGAATAGTTCACTTAGCACTCATTGCATCGGGTGATGCTCACAGGGGTGAAGAAGTGGGATTGAAACTAGTGAAATGTGGAGAACGAATCACATAGCATCAATCATCACTTCCGGGGCTTGCACCCGGTAACCAGGACTTCCCAGGAGGTCACAAGCTAAGTGGGCTTGATTGTGGGGAAAACTCCACAGTTAAGCGCGCTTGAGCCAGAGGAGTTCTGGGATGGGTGACCTCCTGGGAAGTCCTGGTTACCGGGTGCAAGCCCCGGAAGTGATGATTGATGCTATGTGATTCGTTCTCCACATTTCACTAGTTTCAATCCCACTTCTTCACCCCTGTGAGCATCACCCGATGCAATGAGTGCTAAGTGAACTATTCAAAAATCATGAGAAATTAGTCAGTTACGACTACCTCTCATGGAAATGGTCATACGTTTGAATGACTTACTTAACGCAGTTGAATCCCAAAAAATGATATCTAATATAATGCACTGCGTAAATCCCCCATACTTAAATGCTCTAGGTCTTCACAATGTGCCCATGTGCTCAAGGAAAAGGAGGGCACATTGCTGCATGCTGAAGGGCTAAATGAAGATGCTTCATGCCTTCAAGATTCACTCATGTGCTCAAGTGAGGGTGTAGTTCTTCGTGGTGAAGAAGTGTGCTCTAGAAGAAAACTTTCTCAAACAGGGTGCAATTTTTGGGGCTGATTGAGCTTTGAGTTCAAGAAGTGTGCTCTACCTGTTGGAAGCTCATGAACAAGTTTGAACAACAATATTTGATGGAAGGATGAGGAAAAGAAATATCTGCAATGATTTATAGTTGTTGTTGCATGCATGGTGGAAGATGAAGGGTTTCAAGAATGTGAAGAGTTTTTGCATGTGAATGTAAATTAACACTTGCAACATGAAGATTCAACATAAATGCTAGCAAAAAAAACTAAAAAACAAAGGATCGATAGTAATAAAATAAATATTTAATAGTGAAATCATGAAATTCAATTGAGAGATAAACATGCAAAACGTACTTGTTGCACTAGTTGATGAAGACATCCTTGATTCCCAGTTGTGCATCTAACTCAGATGGAATGATTATGCAAGAGGAATGATTAAATAAGTTGATTTAAATATTTTATCATGAAAAGTTGATTCATGCATGAGCTCCACTTGTCGTCGCATGAGAGGGTTAGTTAAAGAAGTGGGATCCTATTTTCTAGGAGTGCACCCTCATGCAGCAAGGATGGCTCATGCATGCATCCAGGAAGGGTGCATGTCTTCAATACAGAGACATATTCTCATGTAGGACACATATGTTCAACATGAGGGGGTATGCTGAAGGAGGGTTTAGTCCTTCGGTCTGAAGGAGTGAACTCAAGTTGAGCGCATGTCTTCACCAACTTAAAGTGCACTTTTGTTTTTTTAGTGCTTTTCTTTATTTATTTTCTCTTTTGTGCTTTTGAGTATTTTTCGAATGTGTACATGGTGATAAGGCAAGTTTCTAAGAAATATCATGAGTTTTCATAATAGAGAACTAACTAACTGAAACACTTCTGATGGTTAAGTGACTATGCTTAGGAAACATTACTTCGGAGGATGTGACATTAGGAGAAAAAACATATATAACAAATCAAACAACATAACAAATCAAGGGGGCTTGAAATGACAATTATCGTAGGCTCCAAAATTTCCATAGGCAAAAATTTTAGAGGGTTGTTTTCGCAGTGACAACACTACACATTGTGAGAACCCCAACTTCTCTGAAATGGTTTCATTGTATGTAAAAAGTATCATTTCTTCTAGAAGTATTGATTCAATCAGTGGGTTACCTTAGCTCTCCATGCTTACTTGGTTAAAGATATAGTCTTCCCTAGTTCCTTTACTTAGTGAAACACAACATATAAAAAGTTGTATCATTATCTTGTTGATGTAAGTAAGCCTTAAGGGCAATATAATATGGTGAAATAAAATAATTAAAGTGTGAGTTTTACATCTCTAGTGTTGCTTCGCTCCCAGTAGACCTAGACAGTACCTCGACAGAGTCGCTTCAAGAACTCAAACATTGCTTCGATTCCAATGAGCTTAGACAGTAGCCTGGAGAAGTTGCTTGCTTCACCTCCTTACGTAGGAAGCCTTTCTCTTCTCTCACCCTTTATTTTTCTTTTCTTTTCATATGAATGTGCACAGGTACTTATTATTTTTTGACATGCGAAAGAGGGATCATGAATTATTGAGAGCAAAGGAGGTTGTTCATTCAGAGACATGTTTAGGCCTTTGATGCTTTGATCACTAAAAGTTTTCCCCTTATCTTACTCTACACAGATAGATAAACAAGAACGCACAATTCATAAGAGGACCAAGTGTAGGAATGGGAATCCTAAATAGATGTGAGATTCATGGTTTACTTATAGATTCCTAACTGAATATCATATTTTCTATCAAAAAACATCAACTCGAAAGTGATAAACCAAATCGAGGAAGAGGGTGATAGATAAGCCAAGGGTTTCACATTAATACAACTTTCCATTCACAAAAGATTAGCCAAGTCATCTCAAAGCTAAAAAACTAACTTTATTAAGAGATAAAGAAAACCAAAAGAATAAAATCAAAATGTGAAACATGAAGATACACTACAAAAATGCAATGCATCTAACTACATGCAACCTATCCTACCCTAACCTAAATAGTACAGGGTTGGGTCATGTAAAGTGAAATTTCCAATGCAATCATAGAATTTGTTCATGACCATTAGAACATAAGATATGATCATGAAGAATTAGAACAAAAAGCAGTGAAACAAACAAAATAAACCATTCAAACATCTGCATTAACAAATGAAATCAGGAAGTGCAACTAAAACGATGTGTTAAACTCAACCGCTCTTTCAAGCAATAAACTCCACAACAAAAAAAACTACTTGGAATATGACCATACAATATTTTTCAAAAAGCGTGAAAGTACAAGTCATGTGACATGGGTCCAGATTGAAAAGAGACTTTTAGGGAGTCTGCAATGGGATCATGAAAACAACCTTTAGGGAAAAATAAATAGGAAAGTCTGAACAAGGACAAATCTGTGTAATAAGTACTATTATTAGGTTAAACACAATCCAAGCTGTCATGCATGTGGGATTCTTTGATGGATGATGAAAATGGTTCCTTAATATTATTCCTTTTTTCACGTTACAGATCAGAGTTTTTCTTGAGACGGGAGGTAGCAGTGGAAGATCAATAGTCAAAATAAATTTCTTCCTCTGAGGGTTGAATTTTTTTACACGAAGAAAATAAGCATCCCTTAGGAGAGATTCCATGTCCCATGTGATGACATAAATTATAAAATTATGAAAAATAATTATAGACTAAATGAAATCAAAAATATCATCATGGTGATAAGAACTTAACATAACCATCAACATAGGGTGAAGTGTCCTACTCACCTAACTTATCTTTGAATCCTGACAATATTGATACCCAATTTGGGAAAACACAGTCAAATTATTATCAAAACTAGATTCGTTATTCAAATAATGAGATTTGACATTAGATACATTTTCTAGATTACTGTAGAAATATTCAGTGATAAGCAAGTCATTGTCTTGGTCAAAAGCAGTTATATCTGAAAGAAAATGATTGATAATCACCTCAGACTCCATTTGAAATTGCTACAAATCCAAATCTTCATGTAAGAACAAAGATTCATCCATATTACTTGAACAATCATCACCGTATAATTCAGAGAGAAGAAAATCATCAGGGTCATAATTATCCAAGTGTTCAAGGAAAGGATCGACTGGAAAAATATCAATATTAGTAGATGGTTGGGTGATAAGATCGAATGAATCACCAATGGGGGAAATATGTGAAAGAAAAATCAGTTCTTCATTGACGAATTGATCTTTTGATTTAATGATCAATTGAGGTTCAAAACATGGAACGTCAAAATGAGGAGGACATGGGACAAAAGGCATGTTTGGTTCTTCCTCAAGATGTTGAAATTCTTTTGGATTAGGAGGACATGAGGAATCGAATTCAAAAAAATTCCTTGACATACAAACTAAGAAAAGAAATTTCACTTCTAAGAACTACCAATCCACATCCTCATCTGGGAACTCATAACAAAGATGAAGGAATAAATCAACAAAATTTTCAAGGGATTCATTTGGTTCCATTCTAAGTTGATCGATTTCATTAAGAACATCTTGATATTCATACTTGTCAAAGACATGACGAAGCTCATTAACCAAATGCTTGAAATATGTAATAGAAGAAATGGGTAGAGAGTAACACCATTTCTCCGTATGACCATCCAATGTAAGGGTAAACAACGGCGCGAGGATTTCTTCAGAATAAGAACCACTTGAAAAGAAAAATTAAATGAATTCAATTACAAAATCAAGGATGGTTTATGTACCCTTGCCATCGAATTTAAGATGTGACAAGTTATATAAAAAGTATGCAGGGATTTAAAGATTTAAAGCTTCGGTAAAACACCTTAGGATTATGATATGGGATGAAGCCATTAAAGGTAATAGATTCAAATAGACTTCACAAGCTCAACTTGTCATTTGGCCCTCCTTCTAGTGCCAAAAATGTTGATGATGCTGGATGCCGCCAGCATTGTAAGGGATCTCCCCGATGTGAAGTCCCAATTAGACCTCACACTGTTTGTGTAGGAGTTCCATCCCATCATATGGTCCAACCACCATTAGAATGATTTAAAGATATGCCTTGGTTACCAACTAACACAACATAACACACACTACTTTGGGGCAACAAGAATGTGAGCTTTGTGAGACATATAATGTAAGGTATATGAGGGAGCCTTCCACCACTGGTGAGGGAAATGAGGCTACAATTAGAAAAGTGATAGTCCTATCCTAAAGGGGGACCCGAGGTTAAAGAGAGAGACTTGTTGAATATCTGTAGATTAATCCACATAATAAACAACAATCGTTAAAGAATAACAACACTCATTCAATAATATTCATAGCTAAGAAACGAATTAGTTCATTAACTTGGTATGTGAATGAAGCAACATATACCATAAACATAACAAAAATAGTCCAACTACATCTATGATACATGTATGAAGGAATGTTGGTTCATTGAGCTTCTGATTAAAAGTGTGAGATCCCAAGCACACTATTACATGAATGAAACGCTATATCCAATAGTGGAACACGAAGCCACAACTTGCTTCTCCAAAGAATGATCTATCTCCTATGTATTACAAGAGAAGCCAAGGCAAGACCTATAGATTCTAAAGCCTTCCAAAATCCCTTTGCTTGAGTTATGAGGAGCTATAAATAACAATTGACAATGAACTTTGAGCTTCCTGATGACTCTTTGAATCCTATGTTTGTTCATATGCTATAGATGACTCATTACATTCCAATGTGTGGCTATTGAAATTCCACATGTGTCCCTTGGACTTTATTACATAACATTTATTACATAAGGCAATTTACAAATGAGACAGTGGCCTAATAAGACAAACTAACAATGGGACAAAGAATCATCAAATGGATAAATCATTTTCTTCCTCATGGAGTTGATTTATGATGTAAGTGTATGAACTCCTTTGTGATGGGTTTAACCCGAACTGGCAAGTCCCCTTTGTAATGCATCTTCACCTCCAGTGCCTCCGTTATTATGTTCTTGGAGCTTGAAAGTACATTATTCCATAGCCATGAGAACTTCATGTGTTCTTTGACTGGTGCAAAGGCGTACTACAGAATAATGTCTTTGGTTATCTCCAAGCCTTCACGTTCCATTGCTTGCTTGATTTGTTCAATATATTCTTTGATCTCTTGGAAGATGACTTCTCTACTTCTGATTGATTCAAGAGACCTGATGGAGGGCATCCCATGTTTCTATGTTAGATACTCAAACCCATTATGCAATTAGTTATACATAGCCATAGTATTAACTGATTGTGCTCCAATATGCGATTAGTTCTGTAGGTGGAATGTCAACTAAACTCTATCTATTTTTGTGGCAATATTGTCCTTCGTTTCCAACTTTTGTGGAGCATAAAGATATTTGGCAGTCCACTCCTGCATCTAGTCAACTAATCTATTTGCTATCTTCACGATTTTCACCACTTCCTGTACGTTCTTTTCAATGCCAATGAGAGGAGACATGACCTCATATATAAGTATCATCTCATTGTATAGTCACACTCTAGTTTCCTCCATTGGATCTTGCTCTTCTCGCATGGTTGACTTCCATTTTGTGCTGTTTAAGTTCTGTGATGACGACCGTTGATTCTTTGAAGCAATATGTTCCTCATGTTTCTTCAATGCAACAAGTTCTCTTCTCAACCTAGCATTCTCATTCAACAAATACTCAAAGTTATCCTGTGCCACTGTAGCAAATGCAATATTTGTCACCATGACTACCCTCAGATTCCTTCTGGTGTTGGAAGTTATCAACTTCTATGTAGACATGGAGACTAGATTTAAAGGATCCTTTGAGAAATATCTATGCCCCTATTGAGCGATCTTCTTCTTCAATTGATCAAACGCTATACTGCATACGTCCATGACTCCGTCGACTTGTAGAGGTGTGATCCCCATCTCTCTGAATGGAAGATGATATTAGAGGACAACAGTTTGAAGGACTTCATTGATCAAGAAGCCCCCAAGCCAGAAGCAGCTAATGCCCAAGAATTGGAGGAATGGAAGAAATGTGTGGCGAGAGAGAGGAGGATTATTCTGGAGGGAGTTCAAGACCATATTGTATCAAGTATCCATGGGAAGGGGACTCCGTTTTCAATGTGGAAGACATTGAAGGATCTATATAAGAACAACATCGACTAGAAGAAGCTAGCGCTGAAAGACAAGCTTCAGAAATTCAAGTGTGAAAAGGGCGACACGATCTCTACATATCTGAACAAGCTCACCACCTGCAGAGATGAGCTTGGAAGTGTAGGAATCATGATAGCCGATGATGACATGGTGAGTATTGCTCTCCTTGGTCTTCCTAAGAGCTAGCTTAGCTACTAGGACTCAGTGAATGGAAGAGAGAAACTGCCAGATTGGGAATGACTGTGGTCGGATCCAGTGCAGGAGGAGATCAGGAGGAGCACCAAAGATGGTTCTTCATCCAAGGAGGATGAAGAAAATCTAGCCTTAGCCAGTAAGGCAAGGAAAGGGAAGGAGAAGGACTCTCATTCCAAATCGAGTTCTTCCCATGGTGGGAAGAAGATTAACAAATCTAAAGTGCAATGCTTTAATTGTCATGAGGTGGGCCATTATGCAACTAATTGTCCATTGAAGAAATCCAAGAAGGGATCCTCGGAAGGATTTGAAGGTGAGGCAATAGCCTCTCAGTTCGAATTGGATTTTACCCTCATCGCATGCATGGTTTCATCGATGATGGGTTGTGGTTGGCTTCTTGATAGTGGAGCCCCATTCTGCATGACCGATGATAATAGTTTGTTCAGTACCTTGGAGGATAAAGACCTCCAGCTGTGCATCGAGATGGGTAATGATGGAAAGTATACTGTTTCAGGAGTGGGCACAATTGCTTTTCAGAGGGAGCATGGAGCTCTCATTACCTTGACAGATGTGAAGTATGTGCCAGGACTAAAGAAGAATGTGGTATCGATTGCGATGTTGGAGGACAAAGGCTACGATGTTTTCTTCAGTAAGGGAAAGGTTTTCCTTAGACACATCACCATGAGACAGGTGAAGCAGATCGATTCACGAGTCAAGAACCTGTATGCTCTTGAGGTTCAAGATGCATGCAAAGCCTTGAGGAGCAAGGCAAGTGTTGGAGACTTGGTGGTTGAGAGGAAGAGTACATTACCTCTCAACATGCAACCTCAGAAGAAGTCTCAGATAATTGTGGAGGAGCCACAATTGGTGAAGCAGCTTCAGGAGGTTGTGGAGCAGCCACAACTGGAGAGTCCGAGAGGAGATCAAGTGGAGGCATCCACTTATGTAGAGACCTCTAGTAGGGGGAAATTTTGAGCCAAGTGGGCAGAGGGATCACATGTATCCATACCTCCAGGTGTGAGGTGGGGCGATGTGAAGAGATAGTCCCAAGAAGGCTAAAATAAGGGCAGGATCCTTGAGGTACCCAGCCTCTTTGATTAGACCTTACTATGAGAGCCCCGACGAGGAGTAGCAGGACTGGCTGAGTGGGTAGGGATAGATGTGAATGGAGCGAAAGAGGGAGCTTCAGCACTAGAGGGTGTTTCTAGCCCAACAGGGAGGTCAGTTGGGAGATTAGTTACTTACTTCTCACTAACTAAGTTGCAGTGCAGCATTGGGAAGCACGATGCAACATGGTGAGAGGAGGTATAGTGCGGACGCAGTGCTGGGAGATAGGAATAGCAGCAACGCGGATGCAGTAGGAGGAATCAGTGTGATTGATGCAGCCAGAGATCAAAGTGACAGAGGCTAGAGCAGTCAGATACTGAAGAGCACAAAGGTGCAGAGATTTCAGTTGACAGAGGCAATATTAGTTAGAGCCTTTGATGACAGAGGCATCATACTGATTCAGGTTGGATATTTTTTGTTTCTGGAGTTGCTGGAGCAACAACACTTGAGAGAGTGTTACATGCAGAACATTCCAAAGGTTCAGGATCGGGTTCAAGTTGAATGCCTTTCTTGTTGAGAGGGAGTGTTAAAAATAGCAACAAAAAATGCTAAAAATAGAAATGCTAAAAATAGAAATGCTAAAAATAGCATTTCTATAAATAGAATTTCAGGATATACTCCAACTCTGTTGGAAATAGCAAAAAATAGAAATGCTAAAAATAGCATTTCCGGATATATTCCAATTTTGATTTGTCAATTGAATCAAAATTGAGAATTAAAATTCAAATTTAGTCTCACTGGCTATTTGAAAAATAATTAATTAATTCATCTTGAGTTAATTAGTTGGTGAAAATCAAACATGAAGTCTTTGTGAAGACATGCAATAGTTATCCCTTTGATTGAGGAAGTTATCCCTTAATTAAGGAGATAAGGATGAGTTGTAATTAGTTAGCTCAGTTAACTGAGTTAAGTCCAGTTAAATTAGTTCCAAACAGTTGGAGGAACTAATTGTGAGTTCAGTCAGTTAATGCATGCATGCATGCAACTAGTGTTCTTCAGATAACTGAATATTCTCTCATAAATAACTCATGCATGTTAGTTCAGACATGGACCCAGTTGAGATTAAAGACATGGACATTGTACTATCAGTTGGAGGAATTTTCCTATAAAGGAAACTCATCCATGCAGAAGGAATCAACTCCTTCAGGATTGCGCAGTTATTTCAGAGGTCAATGTTATGTGTGAGGTGAGAATCATACAGGTTACAGTTGGAGGACCCAGGAGAAACTGCACAAGGAAATAGGAGGCTTAGAGGATTGAAGGAAGGCACATGTGTTGTCTATTCTGTCTATGAGGAGCAGTGAGGGATTGTACTGAGAGTTGGATAGCTTGAGAGCTAAATATTTGTTGTAATCCTAAGATATTTTAACTTGTATGATAATACAGATAGCGGGGTTTTTAGCTGAGGTTTTCCCCAGAGTATTCTTCTATGTTTCATGTGTGATTGAATCTTTTTCTCTGTTATATGTGTTCTATTTGATCTTGCTCAAAATCAATTAAGCTTACACAAGTTTGATTATAGAAGTAGATTAAGTATTTTGCTTTAGTACATTGCATAATCAGTTTAATCTACAATTTCTCTACAAGATGTGTAGAGAGCAGAATTTCTACATGGTATCAGAGCTAGCTGATCTATAGAAAAATTTCTACACCCTAGGTGCTCATGCACTCAAGGAGACAAGGAGGGTACACTGTCGCAGTCTGAAGAGACAAAGGAAGAGGATAACAAGGCTTTGGGTCTTCATAATGCGCTCATGCACTCAAGGCAAAAGATGGTGCATTGTCGCATGCCAAAGGGTTGAATGAAGATGCTTCGTGCCTTCATGATGCACTCATACACTCAAGAAAGGGTGTAGTTCTTCGTGGTGAAGAAGTGCGCTCTAGAGGAAAAAATGTTGAAATAGGGCACAATTTTTGGGGTTGATCGTGCTTCAAGCTCAAAAAATGTGGAAGCCTAGGAACAAGTTTGAACAACAAGATTTGATGGAAGGATGAGGAAATGAAAGATCTACAAGGCCTTATAATTGTTGTCGCATGCATGGTGGAAGATGAAGGGTTTTAAGAATGTGAATATTTTTTGCATGTGACCGCATATTAACACTTGCGAAATGAAGATTCGACATAAATGCCAACAAAAAAAATTGAAAAATAAAGAATCAACAACAAGAAAAACAAGATTTGATAGTGAAATCATGAAATGCAATGGAGAGATTAAACATGCAAGACTTACTTGCTGCATTGGTTGATGGAGAGATTCTTGACTCCCGATTGTGCACCCAAGTCATATGGAATGATTATGCAAGAAGAATGATTAACTAAGTTGATTTAAAGAAGTTATCATGCAAAATTGGTTCATGCATGAGTGCCACTTGTTGTCGCATGAGAGGGTTAGTTAAATAAGTTAAGTGACATCCTATTTTCTAGGAGTAAGTCCTCATGCAACACGGTTGGCTCATGCATGCATCTAGGAAGGGTGCATGTCTTCGATATGAAGAAGTGCACTCATGGAGGGCACATCTGTTCAAAATGAAGGAGTGCGCATTCCTTTAGCCCGAAGGAGTGTGCTAAAGTTGAGCGCATGCCTTCACCAAGTTAAAGTGTGCTTTTGCCTTTTTTGAGTGTTTTTCTTTCTTTTATTTTCTCTTTCATGCTTTTGAGTGTTTTTTGAATGTGTGCATGATGATAAGGAAAGTTTCTAAGTTGAGAAAGATCATGAGTTCACTTAACCGAGAACTAATTAACTCAAACGCTTCTAATGGTTAAGTCACGACACTTAGGAAACATTGACTTAGGAGGATGTGACGCTAGGAGAAAACAAAGATAACACATCAAACAACATGAAGACTCAAGGGGTCTTGAAATGACAATTATCGTAGGCTCCAAAATTGACATAGGGAAAAAATTTAGAGGGTCGTTGTCGCAACAACACCACTATGTTAATGAAATTGAGTCCTGAGAGGAAACTCAATCTTTGTATTACCTAAATTACAGTGGGAGATTGTCGCTGTATGTATTATGTTAATAGCAAAGTTTGTATAAATGTTTGTGTAATTATTTCATATCACATCAATCATATCCCTAACAAAAAAAATTAATACTAGACCTTATATTCTTAATAGCCATTACTATTATTCTTCCTCATGAGTCAAATATTTTAGAAGCTAGTCAAGCTCTATTCAGCCAGATCTTGAGGAGCGAGATGTGATTATTGTGTAGTAAACGACTCTTGATGTTGAAGACTCATGAACCAAGAAAATGGTTATCATTTATAGTCTTGGAAAAGGCTTATATATTAATTTCCTATGTATCTCAAGGATCCTTTTGAGGACCGTAGTTCGAATGTATTTGTAAGGGCTTGGTATAGTTGGATTTAAAATAGTATCGTTATTTGGTCTCTTTGTATACAAAAACATGCTGGCTTATGGTTATGGGCAGGATATATTCCATCCAATGCCATAATGAAACCACTTGATCGTTTTAACCACAAAGCCTCGTGGTAAATACTTGTGCTTGAAAACCAGTCACATGGACTGTTGTTCATTGATCGTTGTATAACATAAATTCTATGTCGAATTGAATGAATGAGAGGGTGAGTTAGGTTGGTTGATTTCTTTTACATCGCTTGATGACATGCCGGTTGTATCAGGCATACACCACACAACATGTGCCATCTACGCAGCACACACACTGTGTTATCCCTCTACCATAACAAGTAATACAACTATGATAAATTGGGCAGAGGGGCTTAGACCAAGGACCATAATACCCATATAACCATGCCCATAATTGAGGGTGGAAATAATCCTTTTTGAATGACGGTAATGTGTCGAGTTGGGGTATTGAGTTCGAGGGATAGGCTATAGGCCAAAAAATTGTGATCCGCAACCATGGGCAGAGGCCTATGTCAATGGATGTCTTGGATCGGCTGGGAGGATCGATGGTTGGGAGTGCCACGGGACCTCCCACCCTGTGACATCAGCAAGGGAGGGGAAGGTCCTACCCCATTTTGAACCGTTTGATGGATCACAGGGGATAGACAATGGAGATTTTGGCCAGGGCACCCCTGTGACGCCAGCGGAGGGGAGTCGAGCCCCCGCATGACATTGGATCGTAGGATGGGAAGAATGTTGTTGGATGAATGCTTGGAACATTGGGCTGAAGCTCAATAACATTTGATTGTTTCGGCCGTTGTGAATCGTCGGGTGGTGGCTAGGCCGTCGTTACACATAGAACCATATCCGCAGTGATAGCGTAGCAGGGTTGACATATATAACACTTTACAGTGATGCATAAATATATGCGTATATTTGCATAAATTTCATTATGGATAACGTTTGGTTATCGCTGCAGGTTGAGCTCACTTAATAAGGGATTTTGAACGGCATATAGAGAGGGCCATGCACAACCATGACTATACATAATACATATATGTTATGTATTAGACTATGAGGTTGCACCACAATGTCACTTGATGAAGTTTATATATTTATATAAAAGTGTAAGTTTATATATATATATAAAAGTGTAGTTTATAGAGGAAATATATTTTTCTATTTGAATCTAGACAAATAATTTCAAGAAAGAATGTGATTTTTTTTTTTTAGAATGTATTTTTGAATATATAAATGGATTTCTCACCTTGAAAAACTCCCTAGAAAACTCAAATTCTATATATTAAATGACTTAAATTAAAGTGTTTAAAAATCTTAGCGGGATTTGGTTAAAATTAACTAGAAAAATGTTGTGAAAAAGGCCATTTCGTCTATAAGTTAAACTATGCCTATATCCACATGTGAAGCTCACCAAGTAAGAGTGGGGAGTGATACTGAGATGCACACATAACTGGGTGACATGTCAAAGTGGTCATGTGCCACATGGGGGTCACATGGAAGAAAAGAGGGAAGAAACTCATTAATTAATATAGCTTCAAAGAGGTAAAATTTGCAGTCAAGAAGCCAAATTAGACAAAATTTTATATCACCAACAACGTCTCAGCGAGGCAGGTGTAACAGTGACATTCAAATTGAGCTTCAGAGACTCAAAAGAAAGTCAAAAAAAAAAATTAATTACTCGATTTCTCTAACTGTACTAGGGAAGTTGGGTTAGCAAGTGAACTCTTCACCGAGGGTAACGCAGGATGTTTACAGTTGGCATCAGGGTATGGGTGAAAAGATTATGGTGGGGGACATTTCTTTAGGAGCGTAGGGTGGCTATCTGTCTCCGCCATCCCCTGCCCTTCGTTATGAGGTGGCAAGGTCAAGTATTGATCTAGGCACTGGTGGTTCTGCTTCTTCACAGTGGTGGTTCAAGGGATAACAATTTGGGACCTGTGCTCGTGGAGGCCTGTGCAGAAAGTGGGAAAGCTCCTGGAATTTGTGTGGGTTGGACAACAGGTGGGGCGGGTTGCCAATGTGTCTGCTCTCATAGTCACCTCCATTTCCATCATGTTGATAAAATTTTCATGCCTAGCTTTATTTTCAATTCTAGTTCTATACTTCAGCAGGGTTGGTTTTCTCTCTGTAAAAGTGTTTATATGGCTCTTGGTGTTTAAGGTTAAGGCTGCTACTAGCAATGGGAGCTTGCTTGTGGTTTTTGTTTCTTTTCTTTGTAGCAATCTATCTTGGGTGGTCTTGTGGAGAGGTAGGTCATATCCTTTGCAGTTCCAATTCCTATCATGGCGTTTGAGAGTTCTCTTAAGCTTAGGGGGGCCTGGAGTAGGTCGGGTCTCTGGTTGCGGTACATGTTTGGTGTGGTTGGAAGTTGTATCAACCAAGAAGACTGGTAGAAGGTGGTCGACCTTTCAATAGATGTTATCCTCGTGAATCACATTGCACTTCACGCACAAGATCTCTTACTAGTATTGTAACTTGGAATTTTTATGGGAGCTGGCACACAAGGTGGAAATCTTGAGGTAGGTGGTGTGAGGTAGAAATCCGGAGGCTCATGCGGTGCCAACGGGGATGCGCTCACATGGGTGTAAGGCATTGAGGCCAAGGGATTTTCCACTGCGTGGAGAACTAGGACTTTGGGGAAGAGGTGGACCAACAACCAACCCATTTGCCAGGGAGAGTATACCTTCCTCCTCCTTTTGATTCTTTAGAAGCACAAATTCATCAAGTTACCTCACTTTTGGAGCAGCTCGCACGAGATCAACATGAAGATTGTAACAAAGTTATTGCTTTTATGAACGACCTCCAACACAATCAATGACACCTGATGAACATGTTGGTCTCAATACGTCGCGCCATAAAAAGATCCATGAGAGGTGGAATCCCCTCAAAGGTAGGATGGAACTCATGGAAGCTTAAGTTCACGAAGCCTCTCATCCTCTTCTGCCACCAGGAAATGGATTGGATGCTCAAGCTCTGGGTAACTTGGTTGACTAAGGATGAATATTGGTTGTATTTTGGTGCTTAGGATCTTTTGTTTGGTCTAGGCTATTTTTATGTGGTCTAGTCTCTTAGTTTAATTATGTTATTGTCAATTTGTTTTTGCTATTGCCTTCCAACCAATAAATTTGATAAGAATGAGGCCATAAAATTTTGCAAGCTTCTCACAATATATCCTTAACATGAATTAATAGAAAATTTAAACTTAAAATAATAAAAAATAATAATGATAAAACTCATAAAATTATATAAAAAAAATTAAATCAGATTAATAATAATAATAATAAATAATAACGATAAAACTCACATAATTCTATATAAAAAATATTCAACTGAAAATTTATGAGTTGAAACTTCAAAAAAAAATAAAAAATAAAAATAATAATATATAGCCATCCAGCCTCGGACCTTTGTTATTTTAAAGAATAAATACACCATTCTTCCTGTTGTAGTGGCTACAACCACCCTCCAAAATTTTGGCCTGCACCTAATTTCGGAGCCTCCCTTGAGAGTTTCACTTGATGACTGCACACACTCGGGTTCACTTCGTGAGCTCGTGTGAGTCTTCACATCCACATTGCTTGATCATTTCACCCAAGTTTTTGGGTGATTTATTTCAAAGTCACGCTTGCGACCATGTTCTGGTTATACTCAAAGTCTTCACTTCCTGTTTACTTATTGTGTTTTCTATGAAAACATCTATCGCACTCACACATAACGTCACATTCACTGTCACACAAGCATTGTCACAGTCGACCAATGATCAATCACTAGTGTCGCGCTTGTTGCTTACACCGTCGGTCAGTCATGTTGAGCATGTGTGTCTGGATGATTTGAGTTGTCTCGTCGTCGAGTCATGTAAGCATGTGTGTGCAAGATCACGTATGCATCTTTCGCTCGTTCAACCACTTAGTCACTTTGCTGAAGTTTTGACGACCGAATTCTCCTCTGACAATGGGACCATCACCATGCCATTGAATTGATCAACTATCACCCAGAACAACGGAGAAGCACCAATAAATCCATTTCAAGATGTGCTGTCTACAAACAAATCAATCAACCTTCATGATGGTCAACTGGAGAGTTTGAACCAACAAACACCCCCCGATTGACTCCCCTTAAAAATTACGTAGAGGTTGCTGACCTTGCCCACTCTGCTGATTGAGAAAACTACGTAGATAGGCCGGACAGACAACCAGTGCCCATCCCTGTTGCCCTCAGAAAATTGCGCAGTTTTTCCAGCCAGCTCTCCTAATAGTCGACTAGCTACTCACTCAGAAAATTACACAGTTTTCATGGGCAAGTCCTCTACTACCTAGCAGTCTTCTCAACTTAGAAACTGTGCATAGATGACTAGCAGGCCAGCCTCCCAACATTAGTGCAATTTTTCTTGCAGTAGCTCCCAGCAGCCAACTGACAGTTCCCTCCCGGAATTGCGCAATTATTTCTGCCAAGCTCGAGCAGCTGACTGCCAGTTCCCTCGAGGAATTGCGCAGTTTTTGCTGCTAAGCTCCTGACAACTGATTTCCAGTTCCCCTCAGAAATTGCACAGTTTTTTCTTCCAGTGACCCAGCAGCTGACTATCAGCTCCCCTAAGGAATTGTGTAGTTTTTGTTGCTAAGATCCTGGTGCTCGGTTGTTCCAGAAATTGCACAGATTTTTCCTGCCTAGCCTTCCCGCAACCCAAACTGTTCCTCCCAAAAACTGAGCAATTTTGTCCTCCAGCTTAGACTGACCTTGCAGACAGTCACTGTCGACCGGATTGTCCATCTTCATCACTTAGTAACTCCTGCGCAATTTTCATCAGCAGTGTCGAGAGCCTCCATCTCGCCTCACAACCTTGTCACCTCTCCGAGTCACCTGCATTCGAAACAATCATGAATCATGGTAGACTAGGAGGTTTTTGGATTTGATTTCATTTCATCATTAGTGACTGCAGATATAGGTACTGATGCAGGAGCATCCTGCTCAGAATATTATTGTACATTTGGTTGAATTAGGGGGGTAATGCTTTTAGTTATTTTTAAGAATCTTGTATAAATTGAGTGGAAATATATGCGTGAGGCTTTTAGTTGTGAAATATTCTCAACTATGTGAGAATATCAGAGATAATTAATGTGTGTAGATATCGTAGAAATATTAGGGATTACGATATCCTTAGATAGGAATTAGTTGAGTGATTTATGGATTTAGAATAATCCATAACTATGTACTTATTTCTATAAATGTAAGCCTGTGAGGAGAGTGAGAGATAGGTTTTGAGATAGTTTTGAGACAGAGTGTTAGAGTGTTAGATAAATCTAAGTAGACGAGAGAATAGGAACATAGCACAAGATGTTTTGTACATATATGTAAATACTGTGTGAATTAAAGAATTTTTGTGTTTAAATCTTGTTTATGCGTATTCTGTTATTATGTGATTGATTTCGTTGGTTCATTAAGATGTAGGCTAAATTCCTCTATATTGCGTGAATTTTGTGCATGGATGTATTCGAGATCCCGGTGAATAAAGTTTAGAGAAGGAATAAACTTAGAAGAAGGGCTAAGTCTTGGTGGAACCATGACAAATTCGTGCTAAATCTAAAAGAAGAGTGGAAGCCGTCCGATCAATAGATGGACAGATCTATGGTCATCACATGGTTAAAAAGCACGAAGGTTAATCTAAAATCAGATGCAATATTTTATTAAACTGGGTTAATAGCTCAGTTAATCTAGGCTGTCCGATTAAAGGAGGCAAATCCGATGGATATCGCGTGAAAAAATGCACGTACATTAATTTTATTTTCAGACCCGGCGAGATATCAAATGTGATTTAATCCAGTTGGGTTTCGGATCAATTGAATTTGTTCATTGTGAAGGGTGCGATCCAACGGTGATCGCGTGGTAAAGGTGCGCGTGGGTTAATTCAAGAATCGGACCCTGGAAGTTTATGAGCTGCAATTTTATTTCTTTTGGTTCCATGGAAAATTTGGGTTTTTTGGCATATTCCGCTAAAGTAATCGGGGTCTAATAATTAATTAAGCGAGGTTTAATTAATTTAAAAATTCCCGATATGTGTTTAGGTGTAGTTTCACCCCATCATTTTGGTATCAGAGTAGAAGAAGATTCTACGTGAAATATGATTATACTTGTCAGTGTTAGTCTTTATAATTGTTGTGTAGAGTAACAACAGAGGAAGGTGAGAAGATTTGTAGTAGCCTAGAGCAAGGAGTGCTCATATGGTTGCAGAGGAGAGAACCAGAGAAATGCTAACAGACTAAGCTCAGAGGAGGAAAGCTTGGTGAAGCATGTGTAGCAAGAAGGAGACTTGTTAATGCAGAGGCTGATTACAAATCACAAGTTAAAGCTGTTAGAGAGATGAAGAAGACATATGACAAGGAAAATCAGAGGCGTAGTGGAAGCAAAGGAAAAACAGAGGAGTTAGTTTTAGAATTTGATGAAGGTAGATATTTTTTTTATTAGATTTGTGTTTGAAGAATTAGAATGGAGAAACTTAGAAAAGGTTGAAATAAATGTTAGATGAGTGATGAAGAGCATAGGATAAGTGTTGTAGATATGAAAGAAGAATTGAATATACTACAGGAAAGGTTTCAAGAGAAAGTGAATGAAGACAGAAGACATGAATGGAGAATAAGGAAACAGGTCAAGTGGAATCTATTGCAACAGAGATGGAATGCTATGTTGATGAAAAAACTTGAAAAAATACATATTTCTTTGTTTGAGAAGGAGAGACTCATAGTAATTGAGTCATAACGAAGAGGATTTGCTGAAAACCAAAAATTACATGGTGGGAATTTGGTGCTTGAAGCATCAAAAGAGACCAAAATGTCTAGTATTTTTAAAACTAATAGTTTATCTGTGAATGCAGGTAAGGAATTTGTTGCTATAGAGACAAATAATGACCATTGTTATGATCCAGAAGTCTTTTGTGAACCTAAAGGAAATTGGGATGATTGTTCTTCATTCCATGAAGTTGATTTTGCAACTCAATTAGTGAAAGAACTAGTAGTTGAAGAGTCAGAGGCTAAAGAAGTCGAGACCAAAGAACTGTAAAAAATGAAGGACAGAACACCATAGAGAACATCAACTGTGTTGATGTGATTAGTAAAGAGGAATTACTCCTAGAACATGGTGGAGAAAATTGTAATACATCATCATTGATTCATCCTGTGATCAATGATATACAAAATTTGGTTGATAGTTCAAGTGATGATAATGATGAACTTTCAGGTTTAGTTCTTACTAATCTCAGCATGATAGAGTTACCTGGAAAAGCTATAGGTGTAGATGGTGAACTAGTTCGAGACTCATTCAAAATTTGGAGACCATGAGAAAGAAGGATGACAGGAACAAAAACACAGCAACATGGAAAAGAAAGACTAAAGGGCCATAAGCAAAACAGAGTTTGGAATCATGGAGGTAGCAAGTCATTCAGGCTTGTAGCTATCGCATTACTATAGAAAAGTGACAGACCTCATAGACAGGAGTCTATGACTTTTTTCTACATCGGGAGTCTGATGCAAGAGCATCCTGCTCAGAATATTATTGTACATTTGGTTGAATTAGGGGGGGTGATGATTTTAGTTATTTCTAAGAATCTTGTATAAATTGAGTGGAAATCAATGTGTGAGGCTTTTAGTTGTGAAATATTCTCAACTATGTGAGAATATAAGGGATAATTAATGGGTGTAGATCTCGTAGAAATATTAGGGATTACAAGATCCTTAAATAGGAATTAGTTGAGTGATTTGAGAAGATTATGGATTTAGAACAATCCATAACTATGTACTTATTTCTATAATGTAAGCCTGCGAGGAGGGTTAGAGATAGGTTTTGAGATTGTTTTGAGACAAAGTGTTAGAGTGTTAGACAAATCTAAGTAGAAGAGAGAACGAAATAGAGCACGAGATGTTCTGTACACATATGTAAATACTGTGTCAATGAAAGAGTTTTTGTGTTTAAATCTTGTTTATGCATATTCTATTATTATGTGATTGATTTCGTTGGTTAGTTAAGATGTAGGCTAAATTCCTCTGTACCATGTGAATGCTTTGCATGGATGTATTCGAGATCCCAGTGAATAAATTTTAGAGAAGGACTAAACTTAGTGGAAGGACTAAGTCTTGGCGGAACCCTGACAAATTCGCGCTAAATCCAAAAGAAGAGTAGAAGCCGTTCGATCGACAGATTGACAGATCTACGGTCATCACATGGTTAAAACGCACGAAGGTTAATTCAAAATCAGACACGATATTTTATTAAACTGGGTTAATAGCTCAGTTAATCTGGGCCGTCCAATTAAAGGAGGCAAAACCGACGGTATCGCGCAGAAAAATGTACGAACGTTAATTTCATTATCAGACCCGATGAGATATCAAATGTGATTTAATCCAGTTGGGTTTCGGATCAATCAAATCCATTCATTGTGAAGGGCGTGATCCAATGGTGATCGCATGATAAAGTTGTGAGCGAGTTAATTCAAGAATCAGAGCCAAGAAGTTTATGAGTTGCGGTTTTATTTCTTTCGGTTCCGTGGAAGATTTGGGTTTTTGGCATATTCCGCTAAAGAAATCGGGGTCTAATAATTAATTAAATAGGGTTTAATTAATTTAAAAATTCCTGATATGGGTTTAGATGTAGTTTCACCCCATCAGGTACACAAACAAACATGGCGCGATGAAGGATGGGATGAACGAAGGGAGCACATGCAGAAGGACAGGTTCACCAATAGATGAATAGACAATTCATGCAAATAGATGTGCTCGCGAATGAATGATCATGTAAAGATGTGTTCGCGGACAGGAAGATGAGCAAACATGCATGATGTGTTCACAGACAAACGGACAAGTGAACATGCACCTTTCACGAACGGACGAACTTGTCAAGATTACCAACATATAAGCAAGGAGCAATGTGTGAATGCAACATTAAGTGAACCAACGACCATCGAAGACTCCGCGCACTTTGCCATGCTGAGGTGAAGTTGTGACACACCATGAGGAAATCCATCACCCAATAGCACTGCAACTCGACATGCACACCAGCTGCAACACGAATGTATCAGCACTGTCATGTCGAGACATGCTGTCCACATATCTATTGTGGGCCATACTGTCAATAAATATAATATAATGTGGGAGTCCAAGAGACCCAGTTGTTGTACAAAGAGTCATGTAAAGTCAAAAATTCATGGAAGTCAAACAATCATGAGGGTAGTCGAACAACCACAAGGGTCAGTTTCACCCTTGGCTATAAATACCCCCTCATTTGTACATGCAAAGGACTTTTCACCTCAACTCCTCCCACATAGCCTTGAGAGTATATAATCTTTTCTTTGAGGAGTAAGTAGTGGATCCAACACCCTGCATGTGGGGTTAATAATGTATGGTGTAATGATGTGTCTTGGAACTTTTGCTTAATTCAAAAGCCTGCTCAAAGGCCAACACATTTTCACACATGTATTGTAGCTATTGTAAGACTAATCTTTAACACTTGTAATGCATGTTGCTTTAACCTGTGTTTAACACTTGAACTAATTCACTTGTTGTAATACATATATGTTAATGAAAATGTGTTGTATATGCTGTTAACGTTGTCTTGCTAGTGTAGACTACTCTCCCAAACATCAGACAAACCTTTCATGCTATAACAACTGTTGTACTAGCGCAGACTAATCCACTGAGTGTTATATGTGTTATATTCCCTTATGTGTCATGATTTCTGCATCTATGTGGACTGCTCCACCGGAAGTTGTGCACGTCTTGTTGTGTTGTGTGTTCCTATCAAAGTTGGGACTTCTCCCAACCGACTTAGGACTGACTGCCACCCTCTCCCTCTATGGTGAAAGAACCACTGACACAAGAGACACTTACAATCACCAGGCACACGAAGCTCACTTCTCGAAAGACAAAGCAGACCACTCTTTTGTGCTGTCAAGCAAGAGTTGAGGCAAATATTTAAGATAATGGCAATCGAGCCATCGTACTAGATGAGACTCCCACACCAAATAGTGTGACGTCTAGTTGGGACTTCATACCAGGGTGATCCCTTGAATGTTGGTGGGTCCAACACCATTAACATTTCTGGTGCTAGAAGGAGGGCCTCCCGTTGTATATGGATGAATGTCCTCTCACACTCATTCATCAACCATCTGGTCAAGGTAGTAAATCGAACTTACTCTCACCTACACACGACTCTACGGTTGGTTACTCCTCATCTCCCAGGACTAAATACGAGATTCCATATCATCACATTCGCTCCGTCCATCCCATCAACCGACAGTTCACGAAAGAATTCAGATTGATCCCAGGCATACAACACCTTCCATATGCATCAAGGAAGCCAAAATCCACTCCTACAAGGGTTGATGTATCAACAGTGGAAGAAGAAATTCTTGCCACACTTGAAGTTATGACAGAAACTATTGAAGACGGAGAGAAACCTTTGGTCTTCCAGCAAGGAAAACGAGACACCCTTGTGATCTTGGCATCAGAATCTAATACAGGAGGTAGAGGGGAAGGTACTGGATTAGGCAGAGGCAGAGACAAACCAATGGATTGAGAGTTGGAACCATCAGGTTTTGAAAGAGAGGAGGAGGACGAAGAAGAGGAAGAGATGGCTGACCCAAATCTAGAATCGATGACTCATGGACCATTGTCTCTCCTGGTTGTCTTACACAAGATGCTGAAGTGAGCATAGAGAATGAACATCAAGTTGACATCTGACAACATGGTGAATGCATAAGACCATTTGGATAACTTCTACCTACAGTTGCAGACCCTTGAGGTATGACATGACGATGTAGCTTGTAGATTGTTTCCATGTAACTTGGACGGTCACATAGCTGCATGGTATCATAGCCTTCCACCAAATTCCATACATAAATGGGGTGCATTCAAACGCATGTTCCTTGAAAAGTTTGCTGATGACAAGACCCCAACTATGTTACTCAAAGAATTGGGAAGCCTGAAGATGTAGGGGAAAGAAAAGGTAAAAGAATTCAACCAAAGGTTTACACGCATATTGAACAAATTTGCAGCGAACACCAAACCTCATGAATCCATCGCTATTGATTACTACACGTCCACACTGCTGACCAGCGTTGAGTAGTTCGTAAAGCGAGCTGCGAAACCAACACTTTTGGAAAACTGCGAAGAGGCTATTTCTCTAGAGAAAGACCTGCACGCGATTAGAGTCATCAAGGATGATGAACGAGCAAAGGACTCCAAATATGCGAGCAGGAAGTCCCAAGCGATGATGAGCAAGGGTAGAGACAAGGAAGCAAATGATATTGAAACCTTCACCCACCTCATCAAGAACTTGACAACAGAAGTGTCCAAGTTTAAACAACGAAAAACGGACACATCTGCAAGAAGCCATATGCCCAAACAGAGATAGGGAAGTAGCTCAATAGGTAACAACCGGTTCACTCAAAAAATGCACAGAGATTTGTGTTCAATGTCAAATAGTGTGTAGATCCCAAGTTCTGTTTGTTCCACGAAGAACATCACCCCGAGAACTTCTGTTCAGGTTGGAAGCGAGTCGCAAACTCGGTATAAAGTCATACATTTGATGCAAAGAGCAGTATTCATGAGTAGTCATATGGTACAAAAAATGACAAAGGTATTTCACGTGATGAAGCATCAAGTTCTGGGCATGTGGTGAACGCATATCAATGCTCGCAAGCAATGCCAAAGACGAACATCGAGAAGCAGCCCCAAGAAAAAATGAACGTTACAATTTAGGAGTAAAGGGACTCCCCTTACACGTGGGGAAGTACAAGAAAATATGAGATTGCTGATGAGGAAGGCATACCCACCAGCCACGAACAACAGTACGTCCATGTGCAACAAATTGCAGAACACTCCGCTGGACAACACGAACAACGGTCCTACCCCGGACACCTCGGTGAGCCTACCACCTCTAGACTACAACATTATAGATGACATGAAGAAAACTTGGGTGAACATCAGTTTTTTCGAGTTAGCTAAGATCCAGAGTCATCGAGACATCCTGCTGCTCACATTGGGACAGACAACAACAGACAACGCAACCTCTACCAGCAAGGGAGAAAGCACACCTATGATCACTTTCTACTATGGTCAACACCCTTCAGATGGAAGAAGAAAAGTTAGGTTTCTCTCCATTCCTTCTATCATTTGAAAATTTTAACTTAAATGTTCACAACTTCTTGGTTGATTCTGGCACGGAAGCCAATGTCATGCCACTCTCCATTGCGAAAATGATCAATGCACAATGGAGCGAGACATCCGTGCAAATCATCCAACTTGATCGAGCATCGGTACCAACCGTTGGTGAGCTACGAGACGTGAAAATTCAACTATCTCATGATGGTTGAGTTCACCAATGCATCAACATAGTTTTTGTGGACATACCGGAAGCATACAGTCTACTACTCAGCAGATACTAGTCCAGCAAGCTGGCCGGATATTTTGCTACAGACTGGTCACACATGTGGCTTCTGTATAAGGGAAAATGAAACCAAATCCAGGTAGCGTCTGAGAGGTATATGAAGCACAATGTCACTCCCGTTAATGGTGAGAATGAATCATTTGCCTTCACAGAACTCATTTTTGGAAACTGCCTCCTGGAAACAACATTGGGGTGTTATCCTGCATGGCCAACTCCAACCCCACCAGACACACAGTTGGGCCTCCTTCCTTTTCCCAACTGATGGAAATGAAACATGTATAACACATTGTAACATTTTTAGTAGTAGTATTAACAACAATAGTAGCAGCAATAGAAGTGCGTCAAATGGTCCATGTGCAGACGAGTTGTGGACCATGTATTTTGATGGGTCAAAGACACATGACGGCTAAGGAGTCGGTGTATCTTAGTCAATCCAAACAATATAAAACACATGATTTCAAGCCGCTTGGAGTTCAAGTTCACAAAAAATGTTGTTGAGTATGAAGTACTCATGTTGAGCTTACAAAAATCCATTAACCTCAACGTGGTCGCACTCAAAGTGGTAGGTGATTCAGAAATAGTAGTACGACAGGTATGTAACACCATTCATTGTTTGTCACCTCGTCTCAAAAGTTACCAGCTAGAGGTATGGCAACTGATCTCTAACTTCCAAGCATTTAATATCACTATTGTGCCAAGAACATGTATTGTAGCTGCCAATGCCTTGGAAAATGCAGCTGCTAGTATGTCACTACTTAGGGATAGATGTACTGTTGAAGTTTTGTATAAGCCTTCTGTCTCTGATAACATAACTGAGCTACACATTTTTGGTGATGGTTGATAGATACTACACTCCATGAACAATGTTGATGTTTTCAAGGACACAACAGTTGATGAAGATGAGCACGAGCAACCCCTGAAAATTGTAGTTGATGGCAAGAAAGGCAACCCCATCCCCAAGGGTGCCATTTCTCTCAAGAAGCTCTATGACTTGCAGAACCAATGTCAAGGGCCTAAAAATAGTATAACCCATAGGTCCACCACTATGAATGAATATATCAAGTTGGGAACCAATCACAATCCGAAGATAGTCAATCTCGGTGCAAACTGCACACCGCAGCAATGGCAAGCCTTTGTGTTCAAATTGGCAACTAGGGCCAAACTCCATGTGGGTCAGCTTATTTATGGCAGCTGATAATTTTATTGGATCCCTCTCGTCGAGAGGTGTAGGATTGATCTAAAGATCATCCGATTCCGATAAGTATCTATGGAGATATGAACTTATTTTGATTATGGAATTATTATCAAGCTAACCAGCAACTTGAGTAGGCTTAGAAGCCCCATAGACTTGTCTATTCATCATTCACGTTTTAGTATGAATTGGTGAGGACTTGAAGTCATTTTGGAGATGTATGCTTGAGGTGATATCCTCTCCACGTCTTGGGTTTTTGGAGAAGGAGAGAGCAAAAGAATACGCTGGCTTGGCAGGAGCCCTAGCTGCAAAATGATGCCCTAATCCAATGCAGGTCAAGAAGACATTTATCCGCTGGCAAATGATGAATCTCTATACGCTGATACATGGGAAACCCTATACACTATACGCTATTCATGGTTATATATATATATATATATATATATATATATATATAAATATATATATATATATATATATATATATATATATATATATATTATATATATATATATATATATATATATATATATATATATAAATATATATATATATATATATATATATAAATAAATATATATATATATATATATATATATATATATGCTGGTCATGAAGCTTTTCATGGTTATATATATATATATATATACGCTGGTCATGAAGCTATTCATGGTTATATATAGATACGCTGGTCATGAAGACTCATACACAGTCAAGGGTGCCACAGTCATCAAGCTGTAGTGATGAAGAGGTAAGCCGTAGTACAATGCAGTCATGGTAATACGCTGTTCATGGTTATACGCAGTCAAGGGTTACGCAGGGCATAAAGATTAATAGGTAGGTCATGAAGATCTATCCGCCACCTAGCCGTAGTAAGGGTAGGAACTTATATGCTGTAATGGAACCTCTGTACATATGCACAACATGAAGACACTATCCACATAAAGACAGTCAACGTGATGCCATCCGGAATCATTACACGATGTTCATGAATAAAGACAATCAACGTGATGCCATCCGGAATCATTACACGCTGTTCATGATCAGGATTCAACGCAGTCAATGAAGAGTCCTTCAACGCAGCAATAGCTACAATATGCGCTGCAACTATACGCACAACAAGTGCATGAAGCTGAGCCGCAGTAAAGGGTAACGAAGTTGTAGCCACAATGATGCCCTAGCTGCAGTAGCTGTAGAGTGCCAAGATATATCCGCAGAGATAGAAGAGCCACAGTCAAGGTATGTGGACCTGTGATTAAAGGAAATATCTGTGGATGAATAAATCCCGGAATATCTATGAACAACATCTTGTCTACCTGCAAGTGTTTTCATCAACCGGATGAAGCTGAAGGAAATAACTTGATGTCTCTCGATGGGTATCATGATCTCAATAGTCCCTGTACATATATGATGAAAAGAAGCCCAAAACCCTCACTATATCAGAATAAGGTTCCACTGTTGCAATCACAGTTTAGACACACATGGAGATCAAACTTTCAGGTAGCTCTCATAGATATGAGAAAGAAGCAACAGTGAGGATCTCAGTGATGATGTAATAGCTTCAATGGTGCAGCAGTGAGGATGACCTCAGCAGCAACAGAAAGGAGGATTGATATCTTGGTCTTGGAGAGGCCCAACGTGTATGGTACAAATCATGGACATAAAGGGCAGCATGATGATGAATAAGATCAAGGACATGGGCAGCATGATGATAATCATGATTAGTGCAACATGGTGCAATATGCAGTGGTACAACAAGAGAACTAGATGCAACATGATGATAGGTGAAGGAGTCACCTTGGAGAATCAGTTGAAGCAGAATGTCTTCAACTGATCTCATCGTTATACAAAATGATCTATGCTAGATCTAGATAAGTCAAAGTGTTGACTTCTGTTGTAAATGTACTATCTCTCTCTCTCACTTTCTCTGTTGAAGTTTGAAGAACATAAAAGAAGAATTGATCAAGGGTTTCCCCACATTGCGGGTTTGTCCCTGGCTAGTGCCACATCTTGTGTCCTCTTGTCTTGGCTTGTCTTTTGTGATTTATATCTATGTTCTATTTGCACTTTATCTTAATGCTGATGTGATTGCTAACTGTGAAAATTTAAATAAATTGCTCTAGCATAGAACATACCTAAACTTAACACTTTGTTTGTTTGATCAAACAATACCGAGATGTGTCCGCATGGGCATATGATGACCTGAGTACATGCGACATGCGAATGATCCAACACGGGATTCCAAGCAAAGGAGGAGCCAAACCATTGTAGCAAAATCTAGGTAAAACACATGTCACTTGAACCTCTTATATAGAAAGAATTAACTAAGTTGTTGGATGTTTGGATTACTTACAAAGTTCGTCACCATACATGGGTTTCTAATTTAAGTTTTGTATGTAAGAAATCCAGGGAAATCTGCTTGTGCATTGATTTCAAAAACTTGAACCGTTCCCGGAATAAAAACAACTACCCTATGCCATGAACAAAGCCTATGTTGCACATAGTATCTAAAGTAGTAGTGTCGTTTTCACCTAAAGGTCTTTTGGGATACCACCAGGTTCCGATAACAACCCGATAGTCTTATACCGGTCCATGAGAAGCTTGTCCCATACACATACCATCTGCAATCACTCGACAGGAGGGTTGACAACCTTCCTGTCAATGACCAAGATATCAAGCATTATTTCCAGTAGTTTGGGCCACGCCCTGTGCCATGTACAGAGTCTGCTTGTTGCTTGTTGTTTTCATTTTTTTTTTTCCTTGCTTACTATCTTTGTTTTTATTTGGTTTGTTCTGCTTACTATTTTTGTTTGCGTTTGTTTTGTGTGCTTGATACTTTACTATATTGTTTCCGGAAATAAAGGCTGCCAACTACTGCATTCTAGCTTTTGAATAGAGTATGTGGCTGATATTTGAAGAAAATTGTGACACTGTAGCACTTGCCTAGTCTTGTGTCCATCTTTTCTGTGCTTTGTTATAACCTTCGACTGATGAAGTCTTGATGAAAAAAACAAGCCATCTGCAAGGGAATTTTTCATCCAACCATGAACTTGTGTCCACACTGGGAAGCCCCATGCCTACACTCAAGCTCTTGCTTTGTGTGTTCAAGCTCATCCAACTATTAGAAACAGAGAAGGGGGGAATCTAATTGAGCAAACATATGTTAGAGGTATTACATGATTCTCAGAAGGAACAACCTCTTCTTCTCTCAATAAGTCAGGATCCCTCTTTCGATCCAAAAATAAATAAGTGCCTATGCATAGTCCTCTTGAAAAAATACAAAGGCGAAAGAAGAGAAAGGATTCCTATGCAAAGAGGTGAAGCATGCAACTCTACTAGGCTACTGACCAGGCTCACTCGCAGTGGAGCAATGCATGTGTTCCTACATGACTCCGCTGGGTTATTGTCCAGGCATGTTGGCAGCAGAGCAATGCCATAGATGAAAACTTATACTCTGAAAATCTTCAACTCGCGAGCTAAACTACCCTTCCCGAATTCAAAACACTGTGATCAAGCTGAACTTTTGATTGTGTTTGATTGAGTTGGAAAAAGGTGAACCATGTATGTCCATGAGGTAAGTGGGGAAGCCGGAGTAACCTACATAATGATTCAATACTCCCCAAAAGAGCAAGGCCTTGTGCTATCAATGAAACAAAACATAGAAGCTAGAGTTCTACCAGTGTGTCTCCAAGTGTTGTAGTGGTTATAAGCACCCTCCAAAATTTTTGCCTGCACCCAATTTCAGAGCCTCCCTTGAGAGTTTCACTTGATGACTGCACACATTCGGGTTCACTCCGTGAGCTTATGTGAATCTTCGCATCCACCTTTCTTAATCATTTCACCTAAGTTTTTGCATGATTGATGTCAAAGTCACACTTGCGAACATGTTCTAGTTATACTCAAAGTCTTCGCTTCATGTGTACTTGTTGTGTTCACAATGAAAACATCTGTGGCACTAACATAAGGAGTCACATTCACTGTCGACCAACGATCAATCACAAGTGTCACGGTTGACCAACGATTAATCACAAGTGTCACACTTGTCGCTTACACCATCGATTAGTCATGTTGAGCATGTGCGTCTGGATGGTTTGAGTCGTCTCATTGTAAAGTCATGTAAGTGTGTGTTTGCATGATCACGTATGCATCTTTCACTCATTCACACACTTAGTCATTTTGTTGAAGTTCTCATGACCAGATTCTCCTCTGACAGCAGGACCATCAGCCTACCATCAACTCGATTGAATGTTACCCAGAACAATGCATAAGCACCAAGAAAGCCATTTCAAGGTGCGATGCCTACAAGCAAATCAATCAGCCTTCATGCTAGTCAACCAAAGAGTTTGACCCGATAGCCACCCTGGGACTGACTCCCCTCAAAAATTGCGTAGAGGATACAGAACTTGCCCGCTCTACTGAATGAGAAAACTATGTAGATAGGCTAGAAAAACACCCAGTGTCCATCCCCGTCTCCCTTAGAAAATTGTGTAGTTTTTCCAGCCAGCCCTCCTGACAGTTGACCGACTGCTCACCCAGAAAATTGCGCAGTTTTCATGAGCAAGTCCTCTGCTGCCCAACAGTTTTCTTAGATCAGAAACTGCACAGAGATGACCAATAGTCTAGCCTCCCAACATCAGTGCAGTTTTTCTCAGTAGCAGCTCCTAACAACCAACTGATAGTTACCTCTAGGAATTGTGAAGTTTTTGCTGCCAAGCTCTAACAACTGACTGCTAGTTCCCTCCAGGAATTGCATAGTTTTTTTTGCCAAGATCTTGGCAGCTAACTTCCAGTTCCCCTCAAGAATTGCATAGTTTTTTCTTCCAGTGACCCAACTTCTGACTACTAGTTCCCCTCAAGAATTCCGTAGTTTTTGCTGCCAGCCTCCCGTTGCCCGCTCGTTCCAGAAATTACATAGATTTTTCTTTCCTAACCTTCATGCAGCCCAGACTATTCCTCCCAAAAACTGCACAGTTTTGTCCTCCAACTGAGCCATACCCCGTGGACAGTCACTGTCGATGCAGATTGTCCATCTTCATCACTTAGTGATTCCAGCCTAGTTTTCATCAACAATTCTTGGAGCCTCCATCCTGCCTCACAACCTTGTCACCTCTCCCAGTCACCTGCATCTGAAACGATCGTGCATCATGGTATACTAAGAGATTTTTGGATTTGATGTCATCTCATCATGAAAGACTATAGATACAGGTACACAAACAAACATGGCGCGATGATGGATGGGATGAATGAAGGGAGCATATGCAGAAGGATAGGTTCACTAATAGATGAACAAAAAATGCATGCAAAAAGATGTGCTCGCGAACGGATGATCATGTAAAGATGTGTTCGTGGATGGATGGACAAGAAAACATGGAAGATGTGTTCAAGGACGAATGGATGGAAAAACATGCACCTTTTGCAAACGGATGAACCTGTCAAGCTTATGAATATACAAGCAAGGAGCAATGTGTGAATGCAACATCAAGTGAACCAACGACCATCAAAGACCCCACACACTTTGCCATGCAGAGGTGAAGTTGTGACACACCATGAGGACATCTATCACCCATCATCATTGCAACTTGACATGCACACCAACAACATCACGAATGTACCAGCACTATCATGTCAATTCATGTCTTGAGTCATGTCAGCCACATCTCTATTGTGGGCCATACTATCAATCAATGTAATGTAACGTGGAAGTCTACGAGACCCACTTGTTGTACGAAGAGTCATGTAAAGTTGAAAAGTCATGAAAGTCAAACAGTCATGAGGGTAGTCAAACAACCACAAGGGTCAGTTTCACCCTTGGCTATAAATACCCCCTCATTTGTACATGCAAAGGAATTTTCACCTCAGCTCCTCCCACATAGCCTTGAGAATCTGTAATCTTTTCTTTGAGGATTAAGTAGTGGCTCCAACACCTCACACTCGGGGTTAGTGATTTATGGTGTAATGACGTGTCTTGGAAATTTCACTTAATTCATAAGCCTACTCACAGGCCAACACATTTTCACACATTTATTGTAAATGTTGTAATACTAATTTTTAACACTTGTAATGCATGTTGCTTTAACGTGTGTTTAAAACTTGAACTAATGCACTTGATGTAATATACATATATTAATGAAAATCAGTTGTATATGCTGTTAACGCTGTCTCGTCCGTGTAGACTACTCTCCCGGACATCAGACAAACCTTTCACATAAAACTTGCTATAACAACCATTATACTCAGGCGGACTAATCCGCTGAGTGTTATACGTTTTATCTTCCCTTGTGTGTTGTGATTACTGCACCCATGTGGACTGCTTCGCCAGAAGTTATGCACGTCCTGTTGTGTTATGTGTTCCTAGCAGAGTTGGGACTTCTCCAAACTAACTTGGGACTCACTCCCACCCTCTCCCTCTATGGTGAAAGAAATTTTGACACAAGAGACACTTACAATCACCAGACACACGAATATCACTTCTCGAAAGACAAAGCAGACCACTCTTCTGTGCTGACAAGCAAGACTTGAGGAAAATATTTAAGATAATGGCAATCGGTCCATCGTATCGGATGGGACTCCCAGAACAAACGGTGTGAGGTATAGTTGGGACTTTATATTGGGGTGATCCCCTGAATGTTGGCAGGTCCAGCACCGTCAAAACTTCCTTTAAGCTACATCTTCTCAGATCAAATGAAACCTCTAGTAATTCATCTTCAAAAAGCATTTTAACAAGAACAATTGCTAAGCAGCAAGTCCCTGCCACACAGGAGTATATCTCACTTTTTCTCCTGATTCTTACACAAAGTGTATGTGGTTTCATATGGTTATATATATGGAGGCTCATATGGTTATATCTATAGAGGCTTAATTTCCAATGTATGAATTGAATTTATTTACTATAAGTTATAATAATTGTTAGATTTGAATTGAATTTTTTTATATTTAAAATAATATAATAGTACAAATTATTAGAATAATAGAAGCATAAAATACTTTAAGAACCATTGATACACTCCCAACACATGTTGTTGCCTTAATGCAGCCAGCAGAGGCAAGCAAGTCCTAGGAAATTTCACTTATTATATTAATAAACACCCTCTGTTGTGGTAAATGAGCTAATGCCAATATTGTAATTTTGTATCATAGCTACCCGCAGTTGTGGCATATGCACCAAAGGGAGAGCCCACTTCCTTAAAAAAGGGCCATTTACCAAACAAAATAATGTTCTTTCCAAATAGATCTCAATAACGAAAGAAGACTAAAAGAAAGAAAAAGTATAAATAAGTGTATAAAACAACACAACTGGAATAACAACATGAGGAGTGATTGAAATTGTGAATTCATGAAATAAGCTGATTTTTTATCACTATGTATTCACTTATGCCAGAATAGCTCATATCACAATATTCTTGAAAGCATGTTGGAATCTTTTAATCAACCATTCATCAAATATTCCTGTACGAACAAGTTTTCACATAGTCATCAAAGATTCCTGTGCGAACGAGTGTTCACACATAGTCACGAAGTATGTCCTCCACCTTAAAATATATAACATAAGATCCAAAATTCCTTTACGTTAATTCAACAACATACATGCATTACATAGAGAAAATAATGATTAGACACTGAAAATAAACGTAACATCATAAGTAAATTTGGAATTGTTGAGAATAAATAACTGCTCACTGATTCTTAGTTAATGAATTTCCTCTGACCAGGATTATATTGCGTTTATCCAATGTAAATACAGTTTCATCTTGTATCCATTATATAACCAATTTTACCAATTGATAACCCAAAATAGTTTGTATGCGCGGTATCGGATTTTGAGAATTACATTTTGTCAGTTTCATCTTGTATCCATTGCATAACCGATTTTACCAATTGATAACCCAAAATAGTTTGTATGCGCGGTATTGGCTTTTGAGAATTAGATTTTGTCTTTATCAATCAAGACATGGGCCTACCTACAATCACTAGTAGAAAATGATGGAGTTAGTGACGAGGTGACTAAAAAAACTAGTCACCACAACTTTTCCAAGTGAAATACTACAAAAAATGAGCAATCTTAAGTGACCCAACTAAAAATGACTAACATAAATGACTAATTTAGTCTCAGGTTGAAATATACAACTAGATAATATGTAATGCAACTAAAAATGACTAAAATGAATGACTAATTTAGTTTAGTAACATAAATACGTCTATTTAAAAAGTACTACAAGAATACAAATTAGTCATTTATGTTAGTCATTTTAATTGTGTCACTTCAAGAATCTGAACTTACAAGTGATAAGGGATTCAAAGGCTGTAATTTTTTCCTCGTGGGCTTTGTCCCACTTTAGGACTAAGTCACCTGCACTGAAGCTAGTCTTCCATGCAGAAGTTTTCTATTGAACCATATCTTGATACGGTTCTGATGGAGTGAAAATTTCTCTTTTGCTTTCAAACTTTCTTCCTGTAACTTGTGTGAAGTGTCAATCTTAGGTTGAAATAAGAGACAAGACTTGCCATGGGATTCTTGGCACAACTGAAGAGCAGGCAATTAGGTATTCGACGGGAGGATGGATTCCTTTCCATACACCAGGAAGTAAGGGGAAGTATTCAGGGAAGGTTGAGGTGTGACTCGGTTAGCCCATAAAGAATTCACTAAAGCAGAGTGGCAGTTTCTTTGCTCAGAGAAAATGGTATTTTTGATGATATGAATGAGCTTCTTTTTTGTGGATTCAGCAAGATCATTCCTTTGTGGATAATAGTTAGAAGAATGCTTCAAGACAATGTCATTTTTGAATGTAAAATCATAAAGAGTTAACGAAGAAAAGTACGTTGCAATGTCAAAACAAGTGACATAAGAACGTCAAACCTGGAAATGATATTTTGCTACAGAAATCTAATGATCTCCATATCATTCACTTGTTTCAGTGGAAGTTCCTCTATCCATCGCATAAAATAATATGTAGCAGTCAAAATATGGTGGTGTTGCTTTGATGAATGAGGGGAAATTTCCCCTATGATATCCAAGCCCCACTGTTGGAATGGTTCTTCCACTGCAATATGCTGCAGCGGAGCTTCTGACTTCCAATTTATGTCGATGCCCCTTGGACATACCAAACACTTGTGTGCGTAGGCATGAGCATCGTTGAATAATGTATGCCAGTAGAAACTGTCCTGGATGACCTTGTGTGCTGTAGTGTTACCTATGAAGTGTCCCATGGCTAGTCTGTTGGGGAGATAATGTAAAACCTTATCTAAATCTTGTGCCTTTAGACACTTGAGAAATATCCCATTATGGTGCTTTTGGTATAGCACCCCATGCACCAGATGGTATGGTAATGCTTTGAGTCAGAGTGCCCTCTTCTACTGTATAGAAAAATGAGAGGGCATAGTGCCATGCTCAAGGTACCAATGCACATCTGTGTACCAAGAGTTTCTGTCTGAAGTGGGAGAGGCTCACTCAACATTTTACATTCCTATTTCTTGCTCTCAGCCAGTGACCTCTTCTTCTTCCTCTTGTGCATTGATCGCTTCCACTGCTAACTTACAACGACCACGACCCTTGATGGTGTGAACCGGTTTGATGTCAAGATCGTATTCATGTAATCCGGTCATCCAGTTTTCCCTTCTCTCACACAACCCTTTTTGAACAAGCAGTGACTTGACTATTGGGTGTGGAACATTAAAGATAATATAATGGTTTTTCAACAAGTAGGGTCTGAAATGCTTCTCTGCCTTATATATTGCATAATCTTGTTTTTCCACGGTAGGATAGTTGAGCTCTGGTCCTTTGCAACTATTAGTTTTCACTTCTATCCCATCAGGGAAGTAGCTTTTGTCAACCTAAAGAAATTCCATAAAAGTTAAAAGAAAAATAAGGCCTCAGTAATTAAATTTTCACCATTCACATTAACGAATGGGTATCTATAGAAGTTGGGGCTAGATGATGTCCTTATTTTATATGTTGCAGAACATCAAAGGAAATGTATAATAGATGAAGTACATGCATGGTCGACAGGACGACACTATCTAGTGAATACAATGACCCAAGATATTCTCTTGAGGATGGTGTTTGGTGGCCAAAATTACACTCTGACTATCAAAACTATGTAGGTAAATGCCACATTTTCTAGTGAATGGGTTGAACGTTATGGGAAGTTGAAATGCCTTAAAATTTGATAAAACCTTTTGAAATATTGGAAATCAATTTTTTCGAACCATTCCCATAATGAGAAAAAGGGAGAAAAGAAAAATACATAATCATTATTGTCGAATAACTCAGTAAATGAGCAAAAGCTAAAATAGCAAAGTTGTGTACCAAACAAAAAGTTCTAAGAAATTTATTTATGAAATCATAGTCACAAGATTTGGTTGTCTCTTAACCATTATTAGTGATCAAGGAACACATTTTGTTATTGAAAGGATCAAAGTATTGTGGAGAAAGTATTTGATTGATCATAATTTTTTTTAAGCTTATTATCCATAAACTAATGGAGTGGTTGATTCATTCAAAAAAGAATTGCATAAACAATTAATGAAGATATATGCAATTGATTGAGATAACTAGGATGATAAATGAAAGAAATAGTACATGTGTATAGAGTAGCATACAAAGGAGAAATTGGTCATACTCCTTTCAAGCTAGTGTATGGCCAGGAAACAATAGTCTCCTTGGACTTTTATACTATTGTTGTGAAGGTATATTTTGTCCATAGATACAATATCGATATAACTAAGAAACAATGAGTTCACTAGATAAAGCAATTGAAGGAAGAAGCACATTTCATCATCAGGAAATCAACTTATGATAGTAAAATCAATGACATAATTAGCATATTAAAAAGAAAGATATAAAGCAAGGTCATTTGGTGCTTCTATATGACAACAAAATAAAAGGAAATCCTTGAAAGTTGGAAATTGCATGGTTAGGACCATTTTTCATTGAAGAAATTAGACAAACTGGTGTTATTTTGATGAAATATAGAAAACAAAAAAGACAATATCATCTTGGTTGTCTGAGCAAGCAAGGGGACTTTTCTATGCACGAACTGCATGGATGAGTCATGAGGAGGATTTGGTGCACTTTGTTAGTTAAGTGGGTGTGTTGGTTACTATATGAGAATTTAGATGGGCACATGGTACACATGGATGAGTCGAAATTTGTGGGTGGCATGCATAGTGAATGCAACAAGCCCATCATATAATAGTTGTGTGCAACTCATAAGCTGCATGACATTGATGCATTTCCGAAGGGTTTGGATTGTTTTTATGGGCCAGAGTGGATGGAAAAGGAATGAACACAACATATCATGGGTACACTAGAAAGGTAAGAGCACAAAATGGAAAGTTGGCTCAATACATATCACAAGAGGTTGAGCAAGTGCACACATTTGCAAGATGTTGGATAGGGAATCCCACACAAAATTTGGGGTTTCCTCATTAAGAGGCATGATGAAATGGGTTGATCTTAGTTTGAACAAAGAGACATTACCAATAATCAAGAAGAGGGAGTGCACCTATAAATATGTCACATGATGAGCTAGAGAATGGGATTAAATTACAAGAAACAAAAAAGTAAGACCAAGTCACAAGGAGTAAGTGGACAAGAGCAAAGAAAAGACATAACATGATAGATTATTTCTTTCCACATTCCCCGTTCCTCCTATCGACATTCCTTTGCACCTCATGGTGCAATTGCTAGTTGATATCCTAGTTAGATTTATATTTTCCCTCATTTTTCTCATTTGCTTTTGTTATATGTATGTGTTGAGATGTGAATACCTTTTTATATTTTATAGGAGGATCAAGGCATTGTAGGTGACTAAGGAGGCCTAACCTTTTGATTTTTTTTCATATTATTTGATCTCTTTTAGCATATTCTAATAACATTTTTCATCATTGATGTCACATAATCATGGTCTCTTGTGCTCCTAGGAGGTTAATCATTCTTCATTCTATTACGTTAACTTGAACACTAAACACAATAAGAAATATCCTTCAAATGCATGAACATTAAACATTATTGACAATATACTCCATCCAAGGGCCACTTTGATTTTCTTGATAAATATTAAAAGAACTTTTTATTTGAAAACATAAACTAAATTGATTTTTAATTAATTAAATGTTTTCCATTTTATAATATAACAAATGGATTAATTATTGAAAATCCAAATATTCTAAAAAAAATGAAAATTAAATTCCTACCAAACAAATTTTAACTAAACCCAACCGAAAACAAATAAAAAATAAATATTTTTAATTTTAGAATATAAAAAATGTATTAATTATTGAAAGCTAAATATTCAAAAGAAAAAATTAAATTCTTGTCAAACAACTTTTACCTAAACCCAACCAAAATAAATAAAAAATAAATATTTTTAATTTTATAATATAAAAAATATATTAATTATTGAAAATATAAATATTCTAAAAAAAAAAAATGAAAATTAAATTCGGACCTAGCAACTTTTAAATAAGATGAACCTAAAACAAATAAAAAAAATTAGTGTTTTCCTTAAAAAGTTAACGAAATTTTGGCGCACTTAACAAAGATTTATGCCTGTTAGAGGGGTTTATAAGAATCCCTTTTTTATGTTTAGCTCTTTTGGAATAGGTTGGAGGAGGACTGACTTTGGCTCAGGCGCTACAATGGACACAATTTGCTATGTATCACCAAGAATTTGAAGGTCACCTCGAAAATCTTGAGAAATGTGTTTTTGGTTTTGGGTTTACTCTGAAGTCCAACATCAGAGAAAATATCGTGTGGAAAACAAAACAAAGAGGAGGAATACTGCAGCCTCGAAAAAGGAGCAGAGTTGTTTGCTCTACACAACATTATGTGGAAATGACATGTTACCCATATAGTTATAACATGAGAAGAAGAAATATAACAACGGACCCAAATATATTAAGAAGTGAGACTATTCAGACCAAGCTTGGAGGCATATTTTACGCATATAGAAATTTCCACAATGCCCTAGCCGAAGAGTTTTCTTGGCAGAGGTAAAGAAGATTGCAAAAGAAGATTCCATATTTTTATCCAATGCCAAAAATGATAATGAATTTATGGCCTAGCACTCCGGCAAGAAAACCTTCCGAGACATATTTTTCTCTCATTACATCCACTGCTTCTTTTAACTACAAAAAGGTCAGGGACATTACAACAAATTGGAGCTTAATTTCTGAGCATAAAATTGATTTTCTGAGTTCATATGAGAGCTGCTACACCAATACCTCCAGTCATATAGAGCATGTCTGCACAAATTTTGTCTCAGGCGAGCTTGTTCTTCTACACCAATTGTCAAAGAAATGGGAAAGATTTTGGCCAGGCTCAATTATTCGATTGCATAATGAAATATATAAATAATTGTGGAAGAAAGACATGTCTCTCTATGAAATGCGAGGCCTGCATCCTTCCCAATGATAACATCCTAGCCCAGTAACAATATCTTCCCTGTTGAAAGCCTAGAAAATCTATGCCTCATCCTCCCCTCCCTTTATGGCTCGCTTGCTTGCCTTAACTTCTTGCGCACATCCTTTCCTTTTTTCATGGTGTCAAGTGGCTTTCACGCCTTACCTGATGCGGACAAGCAATAAATACCTTCCCCTGAATGGATGGCTTCGCCCATGCCGCGTAAGTGAAGGTTATTACCTATCTTCTGGGATACCTGGGATACATGATTCTGTATGGCTTGAAAAAGAAATCACGAGAAGAATCAAACATGGATTCATGCAAAAAGAAATACCCCATCGATTTTGAGATAAATGTCCAACTTTTTTAGACAACATGACATTTTTCATAAATCCTTTATCTACATTAACAATATAGCCAATACCATTTTTTATTACAAGTTGATGTTCACATTCTAACATTTTGGTTGCCTCAACAACATAAACTCTCCTTGCACCAGCTTGTGCACACCAAATTTCCAAAGTGCCACTTCCTGTGTCTACATCCAAAGTGTTTCCATTTCACGCCATTTGCAGATATAATATTTGACTTAGCCAACTTGGAGATCAAGATTGAGTTCCACTTGAAGAACCCAAAGTCGATGAACCCAAGCTACTCCCTCCTCCTGTGCACTGATCAATGACAACAATCCTAATCAGTTAGTTGTCCTGGGGTGTATACTTGTTCTGGAGGCGTAATGGAACTGGGCAGACCATAAGCTTTAGGCTCAAGAAGGCAGCAAGAGTTTTCATGCATACTTCCATCTCTTTGACTCTCTTGAATCCAACTCGTTGTTACAACTCTACTCTCTACTCTCTCTTAAGCCAGAGCAAGGAGGCACAACTGAAAGAGTTGGAATGGTTGCAGTGATGAAAAGAAGTCACTGAATAGTGGTTGAGAAGGAAAGGATTACTGGAGGAAGAGGTCTCTAAGAATAGATTGGAAAAATATTCATGTAGTTAATGGCTTAAGTTTGATTGGAACAACAAATCGAGGCCTTGCTACTCCTGCCAGAGCTCTGTTGAAACATAAAGGTATTTTATTTTTCCAAGTCTTTAAATTTCTCTGCATTTTTGGAAGATTAAATAGTAAAAATATACTTCAGCTCATAATTCTTCAATGCGTCTCTCGTAAATGATATAGGAAAATTCGTGGCCCACATATTTCTTCACGAAAATGGCATCTAGAGTGTCATGAGAATTGAAAGTGTAAATTCCAAAGTCTCCATTCAAAGTTGGATTACCTAAAATAGGTGCAGATGAAGTATCTTTCTGAATGCTTCGAAAATCTTATATAGATTCTTCCATTCGTTCAAATTATTTTCCCTCCTTCAAAAGTGCATCAATCGGATGTGCACTGCTAGCGAAGTCACCTATGACTCTCTTTACAAAAATGACTCTTTCAAAGAATGATTGAACTCTGATTTTGTTCACGGGCCACCAAAACTACTTAACCTTAACCGCCCTTTCTCACTTTGGATCAATGCACATACCATCCTTGGAGAGATACATCTGAGCAACTTTCTTTCCATGACCCAAATATTATTTTCCTTAGCTTCAATGAAATATCAAACTGTAGACATCTATTAAATATCTATCTAAAATGCTTAAAGTGATTATCTCTATTATTTGAAAAAAAATCCAATCATCAGGTTAAATGTATAATGTGCTAGGGTAATTCTGCCCTAGGGTTTTCTGTAGCAATTAACTTTCTTTCTCTAGTACAGTAGCTAAATTTAATACAATCATTAATCTGTCTTTTCCTCTTTCAGTGATACATAAAATAAGGTGTCATTTAGTAGTTCAACTCCTTTGCAAAAACAACAATACAATAATCTTGAGAGAACAATATATTGTTCAACAACATACAAACCAAGCAATGTAGTGTTATCAACATGTAATCCAATTCAACAACTATAGTTCCACAATAGATAAAAACTATGAACCCACGAATAGCTACAGGTCTGAATTCCACAAAATCAACTGTCCTAACCAGAGATCACAGACTTTAAGTGAGTTATGTTCATTATAAGTTTCTGGACCTTATTCTACTTATGGTATCAGTTCTGAGCCTACTACAGTCTCGACCTCCTTCCTGATGCCGGACCTGAGCCACCACTTTATCTTCTCCTTCTATCAAACTTTGAATCTTTTGTTGTACGGTTCAAACTACAGGACAAGCACTGAGCCACAGAAGGGTACCCTCGCTAGCCTGTTCAAGTGCGTTTTCTCTGCAGACCGATTGTGGACAACCTCATGGGTTCTCATCCAACCACAGATCTGCATTTCAAACTACAAAACTCAAGCCTTCAAGCCACATAATTCTGACTTCAAGCTCCAGCTCCATGCGATTAATCCACAAAATTCCAATTTCAAGCCACAAATCCATGAGTCTAAGCGAAAGAACCCAGTTGCAAGAAAAAGATCACGAGTTTAAGCCATAGAACCCAACATTCTGATCAATCTCTCATTAAATTCATTTTTTAGTCTGATTCAAAGAGGAGATTTACTGTAGACCTACTAGTTCTTAAAGGATATTAAAAACTAAATGTAAATATTTCCATATCATGGAACTATATCTTGGGAATTGTAGACCTGCTAGTTTTTGTTTTTTTTTTAATAATTAACATCCTGATATAGTTCTGTGATATGGAAATCTTGATATTTTTGGTTACATGGCATGGTCATGTTGTGAATTGAAGCAATATTGTATTTTTAGTACTTAATACCAGCTTTGGCAGTATGGATGTCACAGTTACATATGTGCAACAGTTCTAGAGCTTTTAGAATGTAGAGTATGGGAAGAGAGTAGAATCTATAAACTAGAAAGTAGATTTTAGATGCCAGAGTTATAGAAAAAGTATTTCTTCTTGAAGGTTTTGTAATTGCAGGTTCGATGCCTAAAATGATTAATGGTTAGTTTGCATCACTAGTTCAATACCCAATTTTATTTCCCTATGGTTGTCATTGGTCCAAAAGTCATAAGCACTCAACATGGATGATGCCTAATATGCACTCACTTATATTTGAGCCTCGACCTTAAAATACAAATAGAAAATAGAAAAGAGGCTCCTAAGTAGTAAACCGTAGAGATGCCGACCTACATTTAGCTTCAAATTTGGCGACTAGAATGTCTCTATTTCAATTTTTAGTTTTTCCCAGGTTCCTGTATCTTATGGTGTTTCTTTGAAACTTTTTTTTTTTTTTTCAATCCTCGCTCTTATAATTTGTTATCATGTATTGCAGAGGCCATGTTTTTTTCTTCTCTCAACTACAAAATCCTTTCATGTGGGGTAATTTAGACAATGACTCTGGCCACCTATACTACAATGATAAAAAATATTAAGTGGCCAAGGCAGACCTCTGAAGTCATAGTTACAACTCAAGTTCCTAATATATATGGGTTACATTTGAGCATGAAGATTTGCTAGTTCAAAACCAACTCTAGAGGTCAAACAACTTTCCTTGCTATCACCCCCTTCTATGATCCTGGCTAGATCTTCAAATATTATAACTCTCTTTTTGGCTAGCAATTAGTTGATTGAATTTATTTAATTTTATTTTGTCAACTTTCTCTTTATATAAGGAAAATCTAGGTTTGGAAACTCTCATGCTTTAGACCTGCTCATCAATGGTAGATAATTTATACTCTAAGTATCATGTGTGAATCTATGAAAGCATTAGATCTAGGTTGTGTTTGTTTGAGACGAGAAACACATGACACTGGCATACCCAAGATATCATGTAACCAATCAAGTATAGGTGATACAATGTTCATTTAGGTGCATTTTTTGAATAATTTGTAATAATGACCATGAAGAAAATAGGCAAAGACCCTAGGAGAATGCCATTGGTTCTTGGAAGCCGTATCTATTTCAATATGAGAAACATGTATGACATTAGCATACCTAAGAGAGTATGTAATCAACCAAGCATGGGTGATAAAATTTTTACATTAAAATACTTTTTCTCAATAACCTGCCATAATGGCTAAGAAAGAAATTGACAAAGACCCCAAGAGCATGTTCATGGTTGTTGGAATGTAAAATATTGGTCACGATTTTCATGCCCATGTAACATCAAGTGGAATTTTTGATGTGACTCGACATGATATGCATTAATCGTGGTTATTTGGGAAAACCACTTTGAAATCATATTCAAATGGAAGTTATACTGGTTTGACAACATATGAATCATTAAACCTAGGAAAAAAGTGAATAATGTAAAATAGTTTTCTCAGTCATCTGAAGACATTTTTATTTCATGGTCTGATAGAACATTTGGCTCTGGAGAACTGAAGGTCATCTATTCACTTATATGGATTCCCACAAGAACAACCACAATTCATAGATGCTACAAACTCATCAAGGAACTCACAATTAATAATTATACAAGGGTTATGATATAAGTCTTGTTAGTTTTGAGATGACAAAACTAGTTGCTTGCGTATGGAAATTTGAATGGTCAAGACTCGTGTTAAAGAATATTCCTTCTTACTCTTGGTTTTTTTTTTTTTTTCTTTTTCTTTTCTGAGACAAGTGCATTTTTAGGTTTTTCATGATTGTATAGTTTGAGAATCTTTTCATAAGATGAGTATGTGAGTAGTCAACCAATACAAAATGTGTCATTTTCTTTGTTGAGCTGGTGCAAAAGAAGAAAGCTTCGTCCCACCTGATAACCATTATCAAAATCAAGGGGCTCATAATGCATATGGTAAGATGATAGTTGCATTGGATATTATTGAGCAATATGTTCATTGCATAGGTTTTTTTTTTGAGACAAGTGCATTTTCAGGTTTTTTCGTGATCATATAGTTTGAGTAGTCAACCAATACACAATGTGTCATTTTCTTTATTGTGCTGGTGCAAAAGAAGAAAGCTTTGTCCCACCTGATGACCATTATCAAAATCAAGGGGCTCATAATGCATATAGTAAGATGATTGTTGCATTGGATATTATTGAGAAATACGTTCATTGCATAGGATGTTTAAAAATACATCATCATCTGAATCATATGAAGTCCAACCTATTTTTGGTCATTTCAAAAAATGTATGTGGGAAAATTGTTGATAATAGGCATGAGAATAAGTTGAAATCATTAAGTCCTTATGATGGTTATCTTGGAATTTTACTTGCAGATTACTTGCATGTCTATAGGAGGAAAAGAAAATAACCATATTTTTATTTAGCTTCCCACCTAACAAAGGAAATGTTGGAAATGCAACCTACCTCAATGTATTCTCTTCAATTTTTAGTGTATTACAAGAACTAAAGACAGATGGATATAATGTAGAAGGTTTGCAAGATAATTCTGAAGCATTGATTAAAGACACAATTCATGCCAAATAAGTTAAGTTCAACATCCCAAATCTTAATATTTCTTACAAAATGAATGTGAGAAAGTACCAACAACTAATACCTTATGTTAAGGATTTGGAAGAAAACTTTCGCGAGCCTCCAGGGAACCTTCATTATGATGGTGTTACCGGGAAAAGTGTCTATTTAGAACTGCTCTATCCCATTAAGGTATGACAGCTGCCTTAGAAACAAACAGAGAAAAACTACTTTTGTATTTCCTTTATGAATTAAAGATAGAGGGGGATAGAAATAACCGACCTGTGTCTTGCGCTAATCCTTTGATCCAATCCCTCTCTCCTTTGACAGCTTCCAGCTACCTGCTCCCTTACTTGCCTAGCTTAACCAGGTACCTGTAAGATCACAGAAGAAGAAAACTATACAAAGACATGGATCTATATTCATAAACAGCTTAGGATTAGATTTAAGCTAACCATACAAATGTAACAAGCATCAATGATACACAAGAATGGAGGAAAAACTCAAATAGTTTTATTAATATAACAATAAGATCCAGGAGGAGTTACAACCGATGATTCCTAACCCAGCATCAACCTCCCAGCAAAGAAGCCCCTCTTCACCTCCAACAAAGCATAAATCACCCAATACTCTGATCTCTATCTCAAAACCAACAGCAATTCCTTACAATGTGCAAAATTCCAGCCTCTAGATCTCTGGGATGAGGGATCCATATATAGATGTATGCAAGGAGGATGAGTCAGCTTGTGATTTGATTAGTGGCTTCTCTCTGTCAGTTCTTGCTTCCACTTGGAGACTGAAGGCCTCTTACTCATCCTTGGTCGAATTCAGTGAGGCAAGTGTCATAGGAGAAGATTCTGGAAGCTTCCATTGTCTCTCCACCTCGCGGAATGACACTGCCATTTGTCATTTCCCGCTCAACGCACCCTGATAGTGCATTTAGGTGCATTGCAACGCACCTAGCTAGTGTGTTTAGGTGCTATGCAACGCAGTTAGCCAGTGGAGCAGCTGAAATGATCCTGTTTTGACTTATTCTGAGCAGTTTCTGGTGGAGAACTTCTGGGAGAAGCTGTAATTGGTTGAGCTTGTTCCTTTAGGGGTTAGAACAACACTTTTAGGGACTTAGGAGGCCTTGGTTTATGGACATTTCATGCTTGGAGTTGCAAGGCAAAAAAATGTCTATAACAGTTGCCCCCTAAAGTATGAGGCCGTTAATCGGGTGAAATGCTTTATTATGAGGATCCGAAGTTCTTTCAATGCTGGGAGGAGACCTGTAATAAGATACAATACAATACATTATCTTCATACTTTTTTTCATGATCTAGCTAAGGCGGGCATTCCCATGCTCAGCTTTATAAATTCATTTTCATGTACATAGGACAGACAATCGTCTAAGGGTAGACTGATGATTCTGATAGAGCCATCATCCTTTTGGTAGGATGATTATCTGTGTTGCAATGCTGTACATTTCAATGTCTTTATTTCCCTGAATATATATCGCAGCCCGGATGGATGAAACTAGATCTGGGGTCTTCAATCTCGTCCGATCTTCACTCGAAGTACAAGTCGATCCATGTGAGAAATGTTTTGAAGTCGAACATGGAAGGACATCGCTTGATTACCAGTCAATGATGTAAACTGTTAACAAGCGCAAGAGGAATCACCGATAATGATAATGATCCTCAAGGTACTGCAGTACAATTCACGTGGTGTGAATAAAGGACTTGGCCTCGAACACCACGCAAAATCTTTCGGTCGAAGGTCATTGATGTAAACCTGTCGCCGGAAGTGAGAAACTTGCCATTGAGGCATGCAAGCTTCAAAGTACTGAATGGGGTGTTCCTAGATCAACTTCTTGGATAATGAGCTGATGTCGACAAGAAGTGATCCATCATAGGAGGGCCTTAATGAATCCCACATTAATGACACGAAACGGAGCAAATGATTTTGATGAAGGTGAAAACAATCTGATGATATACGGTTCAGGGTGGCGGTCATGAAAGTATGGAGTATAATGTATGGTAGTGGGTGGGACACAAGTGACTTCTCTGGATGAATTCTCTTGAACATGTCGGCGAGACTTATGTGATGGATTGGTAGCATTAACCCCAAATGTGGATGGTATGGCGTGACCATGGCGATGTGACCGGTGAATGAAACAACCCAACCCGACTCGGACACGGAGCGGAAGTGTCATGTTCAAGAGCGACTTGCTACCAATAAAGATTCTTTGAGTTTTCTTCCCAATTTTTCCCCAGTCATTGCTGACCAGTACCTCTTTATTTTTTTCAAGCTTGAGGAGGATAACATATTCTTGTTCTATAATTTGCCCTTCGGGCAAACCCATCGCTATGTTTTAACGAGCCTAGCGATAGTGAAACTCGTTCTCGTCTAAAGACAAGTTTGTCGCTATTAATCTTTTTAACGAGTTTAATGACAAAGATAACTCAATCCTTTTCATTTTTAGAGAGTCTAAAAAGGTACGTAAAGGTAACTCCACAATTCCTTTTTCGTCATCTAATCCCTTAAGTCCGAAAAAGTATAAAACAATACAGAAGGGATGAATTTTCGATAGTTTTAATGAGCCAAACAAAACAAGCGCTCGATCTTTTTGTGTAATAATCCCTCAGGTCCAAAAAGATTAAAATCTAGAGGAGGGATAGCACTTCCTGTCCCTTTAACGAGCTGGATAGGCCAATGGCTCGGCAATCTTTTCATATTTTACGAGTCAGTTGAAAAGAGCTTAAAGGAGACTCGTCTTTTGAGGAACGAGTGATAAAATGGGTAGCAGCTGATTCCAGGTAAGGTTTGGAATTTTCCAATCACGACAGTGTCACAAGGATGGCTAGTGAAATCACTCTTGGCAGCTGTTCCTCAGAATGGGTAAACAATCAAATGGAGGTGAATGATCGGCCAATGAAAAAGTGGAGGTGACGGTGAAAACGCGACCAAGGCTTTAATGGCTGAAGTACTACATTCAAGGTGGTTATTTACCGGGGAATAGTTCATTTTTTAACGAGCTTAAACGCGGGTGGAAACATTTACTCGGTCCGGGTTTATTTTTTAACGAGCTTGAACCTCGCGGTAACACTGCTCGATTAATCCAGTCATATGATAAGAATGTCTCATATAAAACGGCAATTTTTAGAGTTTTTACCCACATCCTTTCTTTATGCAAGTTAGGAAACGACTAATCCAAAGAACAGATAAATAATCGCTCTTTGCTTGCACTCCAAAAGGTTTGCATGCCCCCAGGTATAAAACAGAGTTTCAAGGTTACCTCTACTTCACTCCGCTAAAACATTTGTTTTACCGAGAGAGGCCTACCTCTTACAGGTTACCCAAAGATTGTTCTATTCACACTGCAAACAAAACACTTCTTCGGCGATGTCTATTGAAACAAACAAAGGTGAGCGACGATGCCCGCCAACTCACATAACTTTGACAAGAGAATCTTGTTCCAGAATAACCCCCTCTTCCAATCACGGACGGGGGTACAGATTAGTAATATTCTCCCGCGGAAACCTACCCTATACCCGAAGTTTTCCTGCCGAAGCAGACCAGGATGCATGCCCCCTGGGTTTCAGTCATATCCCTCCGAATTACTCGCGCTCATCGGGAGGACGGACTGGAGATTGAGGCATTTCTTGTGTGAAAAGACCATTTAGGGACAGTATATGACTATTTGCTATGCGTGATCCGGGAAATGAAAGCTGGTCCACGAGCTTGACCACTCTTCCTTCGTGTGGAAAACACATTACTCTAAAGAGTGAGGAGACAATTGCTCCCATGCAATAAATATAGTCTTGTCCAAGGATTAGATTGTAATCTAGGGGTCCTTGAACTACCATTACGTTAATGCGAACTGTCTTCCTTCTCAATGTTATGGGCACATCGGGAAGGATCCCTAAAGGTCGACTGGTTCCTTTATCAAATCCTGTCAGATTTCTCATCTCAGGCAAAAGAGATGGCGAACCAAGCGCTTTCCAAGCAGTTGAGGAAAGGATACTCACAAAAGCCCCCTCATCTATGATGGTACCAGCCATAACCATTCTATATATTTGAACGATAATTCGGAATGGTATGCTTGTTGGTAAATGGGGTCTGCCTAGTTGATTCCAGTCGAAGGAGACAACTAGGTTGCTTGGAGGTGGGACCGAATAGACGGCCGGGTATGACTCTGACGAACTTCCTTCCTGCTGTAAAGGAACGGGTGAATTGCCCCCATGTTCGTTGGAGTCTGTGCTTATGAAGAGAATTTGGACGGTGTCATCCTTGTTCTCCTCAGTGAGTGTATCATCTGAAGATGAAACCTCTGAAGGAAAGACCGGGTCAACTGCCGCCTCGACCTTTTGACTTTCGTCTGGTATGGATCCAGATGGTTTATCTTCAATGATAGGTGCTTCAGCCGACCACCTGAGCAGGCCAGCCGGATTTTCAACTAGTGATGGACTCGGCAAGAGTTTTTTATATCCAGGAGGAAGTCGTAACGGTGAAACCAGACGATCATCCAAAATTCTTTTAGCTTCGTCTAAGAAGGGACAACGGTGGATGGCATGATCGCCTTCACACAGTTTACAAGGAAATCTATATTTTCCTTTTTGTCCTGGGACTTCACTTTCACTAGTCGACGGTGTGCTTTCAACATGATTATCAGAGGTTGATGCCACCGGGTTCTGCAATCTAGGAGACCAGTCCCTTAATATCCGAGGGATGCAAGGACAATCTCTGTGAAAGTGGTCTCCTTTGCAAATGACACATGGCAATTTAGGCCTGGTCGGTGCAGTGTGTGGATTTTCGTTAGACGACACTCGTTTTCCCCCATTTGCCTTTGGCTCCTTATTCTTCTTCTCTTTCTTCTTCTTTTCCTTCTTCTCCTTAGGAACTTGACTTTTGGCTTTACCAGCCCCATCAAGCGAAGAGGAAGGAGGAGAAGAAGAATTAGAGGAAGTAGAAGGCTGGTGGGCAACGCTGGACTCGTCTAATTGCTGATTCGATTGTTCAGGAATAGTGGTGTTCTGAACGACAGAGGTTGAGAAGAGCCATACAGGCAAACCAATTGTCAGTCCTGGAAGTGACAATGTGGCCATGTGGTGCGCACAACATCTCCCCAAGAGGAGAAGGGACTAGGATTTCCTCCAAGGGGAATTCCTTGGTTGGTAGACTCCATTTTCTCAACCCAAGATCAACGTAGGAAAGGGTAATGAATATTCCATTTAAAATAATTTTTTATACGCTTTGGCACAACTTGTTTTTTTAGTTTTTAAGAGTCGAGAAAAAACAAAAGATGACTCTAGTCTCCTTCGATTTTTAATGAGCCTGAAGTGACAAGTGCTCAGATGGACCTTTTCCGTTAAAGAGTATGAAAAGGAACGAAAGGGACTGCTCTGGAGGTCTAGGTAGAGGGAGTACCAAACCAATCGCAAAACTGCAGAATACTTTTTACGGTACGACAGTCAATCTTCCCGAATGCTGTGTTCAGTGCATTGCGATCAGTAGGGCGGTCGACACGGCTTCCTATGGATAAAGGATTTAAGCCTATAGGGGTCTCCCAAAATATACTCGACGGTACGTGTGAGCACAAGTCCATACTGGCAATTATCGTCTCAAAGTGGAGGAATCACCCAACCATCAATGAGGACAATAGTTACCAGGCTTTACGACGCCGGAATACGTCTCTAGCCTAGACCTCTAAATGTTGTGCGTTAAGTTCCAAAGCGTTGTTAGATTCATTGAATTTATTTTAAGTTGATATTTCTTATGAAGTTTTCCTTTTGGGTTCACCACGAGATGTAGATATAATTCCTAAAATGCAATCTAAAGATGATAAACAAACTTTTATCTCTTTTCAACAATGAAAATCCTAGCTACTAGGGGAAAATAAAGACACAATCTTTTCACAAAGAGCAAAGAGCACACTGTAAATGCACTTTCCTAAATCAAGCGAAACAGACTGTCAATATGCAAATGCACATGTGCATGTATTTGTTTTTGACTTTCTTAGTATTGATGCTAAAAAGAAAGTTGATGTACAAATCTGAATTTGCTTTCACGCGACAAACACAAACAAGCTTCTTTTCGAAATCAAAAGATAAATATGATTACGACACTTTATGATTTTGAAATGAACACTCATTTTGACACTAGAAAATCCCAAATTCAGACCAAAGGCAAAAGTAAAAGTATAGTCGACCATCAACAGCAATCAAACTTTCTCCTATGATCGAAATCGACACTTGCGACATATCTAAATCAAAGGACGACAGTACGACTATTCTACTTTTGAAATGGAAAACTCTAAACGACTCAACAAACACACAAAAACATATATAGTTATTTTGTACAAATGAGGCGGAATATCAGTAAGGAAAAGGGGTTTGAAACGGTCATATACTGATCACAGGCTGCAAAATTTAGAGACAAAACTGGAAAGAATGAAGCACAAGAACCTCAGCTGCACAGGGCTAGGCTGATCAATGCACCTGTAACACAGAGAAACTGGATTGCAGCGCAGGTTGCCCTTTCGGGAAGTGCATTGAAATGCAGGAACTCTTAACAGTGCCTGCGCTGGGCCAGAAACAAGAATCTGTCCGGGTTCTGGGTCACGGTTTGCAATTTAGTCTTTGGTTTTTGGCCGAGTAAAAGCAATCAGTAATGCACAATCAGGGGTAGATCTATGGAGGGTCTAAGAGCTATCACAAGGGAAATCAGATCATTTGTGGATCAGCTGTTCAAATCATAAACAGATCCAGTGAATGGATTGAAGCAGCATATGTCTACTTTGCATTTGTTGTGGCAAATGCAGTTCGAATGCTACTTATAAGTTTATGAAACAAACAACAAAAAGATACATAAACAAACTAATTAGACAATCGTCCCCAGTGGAGTCGCCATTTTGTTACTGGGAAAAGTGTCTATTTAGAACTGCTCTATCCCACTAAGGTGTGACAACTGCCTTAGAAACAAACAGAGAAAAACCACTTTTGTATTTCCTTTATGAATTAAAGATAGAGGGGGATAAAAAGAACCGACCTGTGTCTTGCGCTAATCCTTTGATCCAATCCCTCTATCCTTTGACAGCTTCCAGCTACCTGCTCCCTTACTTGCCTAGCTTCACCAAGTACCTGTAAGATCACGGAAGAAGAAAACTATAGAAAGACATGGATCTATATTCATAAACAACTTAGGATCAGATTTAAGCTAACCATACAAATGTAACAAGAATCAATGATACACAAGAATGGAGGAAAAATTCAAATAGTTTTATTGATATAACAAGAAGATCCAGGAGGAGTTACAACCAATGATTCCTGACCCAACATCAACCTCCCAGAAAAGAAGCCCCTCTTCACCTCCAACAAAGCATAAATCACCCAATACTTCGATCTCTATCTCAAAACCAACATCAATTCCTTACAATGTGCAAAATTCCAGCCTCTGGATCTCTGGGATGAGGGATCCATATATAGATGTATGCAAGGAGGATGAGTCAGCTTGTGATTTGATTAGTGGCTTCTCTCTGTCAGTTCTTGCTTCCACTTGGAGACTGAAGGCCTCTTACTCATCCTTGGTCGAATTCAGTGAGGCAAGTGTCATAGGAGAAGATTCTGGAAGCTTCCATTGTCTCTCCACCTCGCGGAATGACACTGCCATTTGTCATTTCCCGCTCAACGCACCCTGATAGTGCATTTAGGTGCGTTGCAACGCACCTAGCTAGTGTGTTTAGGTGCTATGCAATGCAGTTAGCCAGTGGAGCAGCTGAAATGATCCTGTTTTGACTTATTCTGAGCAGTTTCTGGTGGAAAACTTCTGGAAGAAGCTGTAATTGGTTGACCTTGTTCCTTTAGGGGTTAGAACAACACTTTTAGGGACTTAGGAGCCCTTGATTTATGGAAATTTCATGCTTGGAACTGCAAGGCACAAAAATGTCTATAACAGATGGGGGGAACCTACTTGTATATGGAAAATAATTTGCCAATTTTTTCATTGGAGTGCAACAAACTTTCATATATGAAGGCGATCAAATGAGGCCTATTTTCACAAAGTCAGCAAGTCCACACCATGGATTTGATACTTATTACACATTTTTGGATAAAATATTTAAGGCTGATGATGTCTTCCATTTTGAAACTCATGGATCCTTGGAATTTATGCCTGGCAAGCAAGTGGGTATGAGTGATGTTTGTTACCCAGACAATTTTGTTACCTATATGGATCTGAAGAGATTTCTTTGCCATTTTTCTTGTGCACTATATTTAGAATATCAAAGGAATTTGGTGGTGGGGACTTTTTAGTTGCAACTATAGTCATGAGTGATCTTATTCACAAAGATCCAACTTGCTATTTTGTTCTAGATGATGCTTGTCTGCCTAATTCTTTTTTGGATGCCATCATGGTTGGTTTCCTCCCTTCTGCAGATGCAGTAGCTTGTATACAATAATTCTTGGATGCTTTGTGCCTTAATAAACTTGGTCTTCAAGCTATTAATGATCGTGGTGCTCTAAGATGTTTTGTGAAATGTTTTACATCAAAAACCTACTTACTAGCTTTTGGCAGGTGACACTCCTGGGTCCTTATCATTTTCCTTGGATGAGCTTATGTGACATTCTACTTCTTTGAGGGGTCCTGGGGTGGATGTATTAATTGAAATCTTAAATAATATTGGAAAACTTGGATCTGGTGATGAATTATCTTCCCTTCTACAAGAATCTGCTAGCTCTTCTATGTACGTTCCCATGGAGACTAATTTAGAACATAAAATAGTTAGTTCAATGGATAGAGATGAATCATCAAGGGAAACATCTGAGCTGGGGAGTTGATACTTCCACTGATTTTTTTTTTCAAACATAGAACCCTTTTTCCATATTATATAAGCAATGCTACATGTCTCTTGGAGAATAATTTTCATAACACAAATACATATGGGGGGTTTTGCTTAGAAAAAGGGTATAGAGGTCATGCTACAATTGATTGGCTTACCCCACTTAGCATTATCATTTATGAGTGGCCAACTTATGATTGTTTCATTTAAGATATTTTCATCGTAGCACTCATCTCCTCTCACAGGGGTTGTTTGTGCTACTCAGAGAGAACACATGAAACCTGGAATTGGATTCATGGATTTGTTGGTTGGAACAAAGTTGGAAGATATTGAAGTAGCACAACACATGAGAATTTTTAGATGCCTTTCAAGTCTAGATGGTGTTTATCCTTTTCAACACATCTTACTGATGCCATGCAAGCATTACAACTATATGGAAGAATGAACCAATTGTCAATGCCTAGTTCTGAGCCCAAAGATCAACTAATCTTCTAGAATAATTTTCCACTCTTAATTATGATGGGGATGTTGATATTAATTTTCCTACCATGGATCAAAAGTTAGGTGAAAAACTGCCAGAGACTGCTTCAAATTCTTACTTGTCAATAGCTGGATTTGAATAGTGCATTCCTTTGAGTACTTCTAAAACATGGTGGGGTGAGACGAGTTCAAATAGATATTGTAATAAAGTTGAGGCATCTATTTATGCATTTGGACAAGTAGGTAATTTAGCAGATGACTTGTCTCATGATCCATTTCCCTGATGGTTAACAGTGATATGGGTGTGTCTCAATGCGACATTGCACATTATTTCAGCAAGAGCTTGATTGATCATGATATTATGCCCCAATTTTATCCAATTTTTGGTATCCTGTCAAGTTCCAACTTTGTTTAAGAGTTTGCATGTTCTAATTCTATGGCCTTACTTGTCAGTACTGAACAAGATGGAATTGATTAAAAATAAGATTCATCAAACCATGGTATTAGTAAAGGCTTATTTCAAGAGACAATAAATCCCAAAACAGGAACATGTCACCTAAATGAAAACTCCAATAGGGATTCCCCCATGCATTTAAATATTATGGAAGCTCCTTTCACCCATGTCAACATCCAAGATCATTTAGACATGGGAACTAAATGTGAAATAAAATAAAACTTGTTTGTATTCTGTAAGAAATGGCTATTTTTGCTTGGAATGGATCTGGTTATCCAATGAATATTATTCAAAAGGACCTTTTTGAGCAGGCCTTAAGTATATTCATTACAACAGAAATAATTTTTCTTATTCAAGCTAAACATATCAAACTGAGCCTAAGAGAGATGTACAATATTTTCCATGTAAATCTGAACAAACTTTCTCTTCAAGCATTTGGACACTCCCAAATAGATCGATTCCTCTTAAGAGCCCTCAACATGGTACTATGTGGAGAACTAGTGTAGGCCAAGCAGTGATGCTTAAAGGCCATAGTTGTCTCCAATTTAGGGTTTATGGGGAACTTTACCCCTAGTGCACTGGACAAGTGAAAGATGCAACATAATATAAAATTTATAAATTGCAGCTTTGAGAATTCTCTCTTCTAACATTTCCAATTCACAAACTCAACTTCACAATCCAAAATCAATAACTAAACTATAGCTAATGCTTGAGTTCATTCATCAACATGTAACATGTAACTATTGCATGCAACAAGGCCACCATGTGACTACAAAAATAATAATGAGAACTAAGTGTACACATAGATTCCATGATTATAGTCAACTTCAAAAATTGATCACGTCTATGGATCACCGAAACGTGGATTCATGTATATGGAAATACACAATCCACTCTGAGATAATGACATCAAATTTTCAAGAAACATGACATCCTCCATAGATCCTTCATTTCCATCAATAATGTGGCTAACACCATTTCTTATTACATGTGGACATACATGTTCTAACATTTTGGTTGCTTCAATAACATAAACTTTCCTTGCACTAGCTTGTGCATACTAGATTGCCAAATTACCACTTCCTATGCCTACATCCAAAATAGTATTTCCTTCAAAGTGGTTCATGTTCTCAAATATAGTTGTGTAATAAGCATACATCCTCATGTGTCACATTTGGGAAAAGAGTTGTAGGGAATCCACAATTCCCTCGCTGCCCATGTCTTTCCTTGTACCAAATCACTAACATTCATGCATAGCCTTTACTAAATAGCAAAGATTTTCTCTCTTCAGCATCTCATAATTATAATGAACAATTGCCTCAAGATGTTGTTTATAAACAAAATTTTCCTCATGAGAAGGTGTCTCATCTCGAGGAGAAATTTTCTCATCAGTAGACCATTTTGAGGGAATTTATAAAGAGGATGATAGAATAAATTTCAAAGAGATAGTTAAAGATGACTTCGTATTTCCCCAATTTTTTAGGTGAGGTGGGTAATGAGGCACTGATGGATCCAATATCAAAGGAAGAATTACAAAAAATTCTGCACTATTTCCAAAAGGATAAGAACCCTTAACCACTTAGCAGGACAACATAATTCTTCCAAGGGTTATATGACTTCTTTCAAATAGACCAACTAAGAATTGTTGACAAATTCAAATAAACAGGCAGGATTTGGGAGCTTTCAATTCAACATTTTAGGCTTTAATCCAAAAAATTAGACAAGAATGAAACTTTTGATGATTTCAGACCCATATCACTATGTAATTGCATCTACAAAATCATTGCAAAAATTATTGCATGTAGGGTCAAAATCCACTAAGTTGATTCCATGTCATTAGAACAATTTGGCATCCTTCCTGGGAAACAAATCCATTACGGAATAGGAGTAGCCCAAAAAGGAATTTATAACATCAAACCAAGAAATTACAAGCAATGTTAGTGAGTTTGTCTTTCCAAGGCATATGATAGAGAAAACTGGATTTATTTAGGGCTACTCATCCATATAGGGTTCAATGTGCAATTGGTTAACTAGATAATGAATTTTCTTTCCTCAATATCTTTGCAATTCTAATTAATGGATCAACCTATTCTTCTATCATGCCTACAAGAGACCATGGGTAGGTATGTCTAGTGGCTCATCTACTATTTTTGACTATAGAGTAGGTGGTCTCAACAGAGCTATAACAGAGTAAAAAATAATTATAAGCTTGACAACTATAAAAATAGGAAGAGCCCTAAACTTAACATATTTACTCTTTGTTGATTATGTTTTTCTTTTGGGTGATAGGACCAAGACAGATACAGTTAAGCTGAAGGACCCTACCCTTGAAGAACCAAAATTCCTACCTTAAAAACTACCAACAACTAAGGAGCTACAAGAATCAACACCATCTTTGATTTGAACCTAAATAGTCTTATTATCTCCGAGTATTTCCCTAATCACAATGACTAGTAGATGCTCCTCATGGATTATTTTTCTCATTCTATCTATTAGTAAAACTTGCAAAATGTATCCCTACAATTTCATCTTGGGAAAATAACATAAGATTGTTATCATTTAAATTATCCATATATCTTGGAGCCCAAAAATCCATTTTATTTCGATAAGATTTATTTATAACCTCAAAAACAACCCTATTATAAGTTGCAGGACCATTATGTCCTCTTGAGCCTTGACAAAGTATGATGTAATGAAACTGGGAGAGGACCAGATGCAAGTTTACCATGTCAGAACCTAGGTTCATTAAGAAGATGAACTTGGTTTGAATATATCCACCATACAAACTAGGACCACCTATACTTATCATTGCCATCTCTCTTTCATCATAAAGATTAACATACTAAGAACCTGTAACGTGTGGAGGCTCATGGTAGTCATTGAATGCAATTTATTGGAATACATGTCATGCCCACAATTTTTGATATTTAATCTTTGCATCCAATGTGGCCATTTCTTATTATGAGATTTACCACATCTAAAAATGACATCATTCACATAATTTTGAAGAAGTCTACAAAGGTCAACATAATTTTTTTCACATTTACAACTTCCATCACATTTGTTGGTTCTTGAAGTTTGAGCACTTTCATAACAAAAATAGGAAAAGTCAAGAAGAAAAAATGGTCCACTCTCTTTTCATATGTTGATATTAGAATGAAGTTTTATTAGAGGCATTGCTTGTTTGTTTGTTTTGGTTAGAAAATGGTTTTATCTTGGTTTTATGTGACTTTCAATTTATCATATGTAGCATGTTGAGAAATGAGAAAGAATAATATGTGAGATTTATCTTCCAGAAATTGATGTTGACTGAAATGATACAAAGTTTATCCAAGCTATAGTTTGCTTTGGTAAAGGTGGAGGAACATCTTAAAAAGCTTCCTAAGAATACACCATATATAGAGTTTGAATGTGAGTAATATATGCATTTTTCTTTTGCAGATATGTTTTTTTTCTCCTACCCAAGATATCAAAACATGAAAAGTATTGATATCATGGTAAATTTTAGGGGCAAATTTTAGCCCAAGGGCAAAATTTAAGAGGTTTTTCATTTTAGAGAGGCAAAATTTTTATAAAACACTCATTTCATATATTTGGCCTAACTTTTATTTAATTTTTTTTTTTCATTTTAGCCCCAAAAAAGGGGAGTATAAACTATTGAAAGACTCGAGTATAAACTATGAAAAGACTCATTTGACCCGATTCACCTGGTTTGGGAGGTTATATTCCATTACAATTGCTCGATTTTCTTCTTTGCAATGTTAAATTGCTTGCAGTCGCTCATTTTTTGGTTTGGGAGGTGGTTTGGGAGGTTGTATTTGGTGTCAATAAATAAAAATAAAAATAAAGTGGAGGTATGGTAAATAAATAAAACCTCTTTTTATACTTACTCCAAAGGTATGGTAAATAAATAAAAATATAAATAAACTAGAGGTATGGTAAATAAATAAAACCTCTTTTTATATTTAGTCCATAACCCTCTTTCTATTTAAGAAGGCTTAAAAAAGAGGTTTTATTTAAGTGAATCCTTTGGGACAAATACCATATTTATAAAAGAGGTATGGCAAATTAATAAAATTATAAATAAACTAGAGGTATGGTAAATAAATAAAACATTTTTTTTTTTATTTACTCCATAAATCACCTTATATTTACTCCAAAGGTATGGTAAATTAATAAAAATATAAATAAAGTGGAGGTATGGTAAATGAATAAAACCTCTTTTTATACTTACTCCAAAGGTATGGTAAATAAATAAAACTATAAATAAACTAGAAGTATGGTAAATAAATAAAACCTCTTTTTATATTTAGTCCATAACCCTCTTTCTATTTAAGAAGGCTAAAAAAGAGGTTTTATTTAAGTGAATCCTATGGGCCAAATACTATATTTATAAAAGAGGTATGGTAAATTAATAAAAATATAAATAAATCAGAGGTATGGTAAATAAATAAAACCTTTTTTTATGTTTACTCCATAAGTCACCTTATATTTACAAACACTCAAAAAATGCGTTATATTTAGGTGAAGCCGGTTAGAGTCGGTCCTTACAGCCCTCCGTCAGAGATCTTTTCGCTTTTGCATATCATTTTTAGGTGTCTCGCTCGTTCCACTTCATTGCATTTCGCTAGGGGCATGCCATTGACTGACGAGGGGTCTGGTTGTCTTGTGTTTCCTCATGCTTGTCCCTGCAGGGTTAGTCAAAAATTTCTCAACAATCACCGAAGTACATGATCATTGCATTCATCGTCATAAAAGATTAGTTTCGTTAAAAGTCTTTAGTCCTAGAGTCTACGGTTGTCAGTCCTTTTCATACACATAATAAAAGCCCGCATGCCATGAGGTTGGTTTCAACTCATTTAATATTTTTCTCAGAAAGCATTTAAAACATTTTTAGTCAAAAACTCTATTTTGGAACTAAAAATTGTTATTGTAAATAATTGTACCTGTTTCATTTCAAAAAGCTTCATAGCAAGCCTCTGATCTTCTCCAAAGCCAAAATGCTGGATCCCTGCAAAAATCAACAAAATATTATCAGTCCAAACCTCAGAAAAAGCAAGAGAAAGTCAAAAAGCAGCATTGTATTAAAAGACCAAAGATGTCAAAGTGCCAAACATTATAAAGTGGGTTATTGAATCAATTTAAATCAAATCTGATTTGGTAAGATATTTTGTTCACATATAAAAGGGGAAACAAGTCCATTTGTTCAAAAATTCCCAAGGCAAAATCGTGTTTGAATTTGTGAAGGCCGAAACCGTGTTTGCATACTTGTGGACAGCGTTTGGAGGTGTGCGCTACGCGTTGGATCTGTGCGCTACGCACACAGGCGTGCGCTACGCACTGGGCCTCACTGGCCAGTGTAAAAATACACAGGCGCTACGCACACAGGTGTGCACTACGCGTTGGGTTTGGGCGCTACGCACTCAGTCACAGCACCAAATTTTTTTTGTTAATGCATCCAGATCTTGCCAAATCGACTCCAAAACTTGCAAGTAGGTGTTTCATGGCTGCTCAGTCAATTTTAAATTGTTCGTAGTATGTTTGAGGTGGGAAATTTGATGTATTGGGTGTAGAAAAATGAAACCCTATGCTCATACCAAAATCATTCCTTAGGGTTTTTAAAAAGACATGTGGGTGGCTTTGTGAAGATTTTCCCATTCTCCATTGGTGAAATAACTCATTTGTCAAGTTTTAGCCAACATCACAAAGGGTGCACTTCACATTTTTGTTCATTTGTCAAAACTGTCCTTGTGATCAAAACAATGATTGTTTTATGCCAATACACTGAAAACAAAGTTATTACCATTATGGCTTCATTCTTATGATGCTGTGGTAAACATATGTGGGTTTTGGGTATGCATTGAAATTTTGATTTCACCACCCCTATATCAACATACATATTGCAGACATTGTGTTATCAAAGCCATGTCAGACACAGATTCAGTTTATGAGCAGGAGAATGACAGTGATTCCACAACAGAGGGTAATGTGCCACGGAGGCCTCGCAGAGGTGGAAAAGGTGGTAAGCATCTCAGGGAAGAACCCACTTCTTTGGTTCAATTGCAGGCTTGCTCGCTTGCAATGGATTGTTTTCACTATCATTCATGCTATCACTATTGTGAGCTAATTTCACAAATCCAGAATCATCGTGAACTAGCTCGCTTGTTTGTTCTACATTTACATGATGGCCATGTAAACCTCGCCGGAGTTGATTACATTTTCTCACCAGAGACTATTGCAGAGGCCACTGGGATACCAAATATTGGAGAGCAATGGAATAAGCATCAGCAGTTAGAGAAATCCTACTATGACACATACATCAAACCCGGGTATATGAGGCATTTGAGCAGGGTATTTCCTTTCCAATACCTAAGTGATCATTTTGCACCTTTGATGAAACTCATCATTCGGTATTTCAGTTGTGAGGGCAGATTCTCGCGTCTTTATGCGTACCATGTCCGTTTGTTGATGCATTTCACAAGGGTACATTTGATGAACATTCCATACTTCATGTTTCGCAACATAGAGAGGATGGTTGTCTTAGTACAAAAGAAGACCCCAACACAACAGCATAGAAGTATTTATCATTATGCGCTGATCAAGATCGTAGTGGTTCATCAGTTGGCACAGCAGGGCATTACTTGGGAGGATTTTTTTTCTCATGAATTTTTCACAGTGCCGCAGAAACCTCCAGAGATAGTTCATGATGAGGGAGAGCCTTCACATCAGTTTGACATTCCTGAGACCGAGCATGTCAATGCTTCAACATATGTGACATATCAGCGAGGCCACAGGGCCTTATTTGCAGCTACACGACGAGTACTATCTCCACATGGTGTGGAAGGGGTCTTGCCTTCTTCTTCAGTATAGGTACAGGTTCAGGAGAGAGGCAAGAGGTCAATTTATGAGGAGGGCCATTCAGGTGGTCATGATGTTGATGTTGCATTGAGTGATGTGGATAGGAGCTCTCCTAGCTCGAAGCTGAAAGAGATCATCCAAGAGCAGAAGGTCGAGATTGACAGCTTGAATGAGAAGCTACTGAAGGCAGAATGTCTGATCAAATACTTGGAGCAGCGCAATAAACAGCTAGAGGATGAGCATACACTTATTGAGCTGCGACAAATCCGTGAAGACCGAAGGTTGGCCCGTAAAAGACCTGGTGATTTGACACCTGTTGAGCGGAAATTTTGGCTTGAGAAAGTCAATCGACATCTGGAGGAGTTGTTGGCAAAGGCCAATAGAGACAAAGACATGCTTCGTCACATGAAAAATCATTATTGGGCTCGCATGCATGTCGGCAAAGCAAAAATGAAGATTTTGAAAAGGAGGTTGAGCAAAGCACTAAAACGGTGAAAGAGGCTAGATCCACTTCGAGTTTTGGCCGAGGCTTCGCTGGCTGAGCATGACACATGATGGAGGGTCTTCGCTCCAAATTTGAGCAAATTTGGAGAAATTTTTGTCATTTTGAAATTTTTGGTCCCAAAAACAGTTTTTTCCGCTCTATGAGTAGCGCGTCGGCGCGCTCGCTTTTGATTGGGACACTTGCTGGAGGAAAAATTTGTATTTTTGGGTTTTTCATGGTAAGTTATGCATGCTCAGTTATTTCCGAAGCATTTCATCAAGTTCTGGATGATCAAAAGGCCTAAAAACACCATGAAAACCACCTTGCTGCCACCTTTTGCAACAACAGGAAGTACTTCTGGGAGAATGCAATTTTGAGGGGGAAAATGAGCTCCAAATTGGGAAATTCCACTTGATCTGGATATTAGACATCCAAAGATTTCCAACCAGCTATTGTGATCTTGATTTTGATGTCGGGAAGTGCCCCAAAAATAGGCTGAAAGGTGCGCTACGCATAGGAATCAGGGCGCTACGCATAAAGGTTTTTGGTCCAATTTTCATCCTCCAGCTTAGGAATTTGGCCAGTTTTCACCAGTTTCACTTCTTGATGTGATTTTTGACCCAACATGATGTAATTTGATGTGTGTAAGGCATGGCACTTATTTACCTTCTTCTAGATGATTCATTCACAAATTAGCAAGAAATTAATGTAATGAAACAGTTTCCTTCTTTTTAGAGGCAGGTTGTTTTGGTCACCTAGATTCTTGCTCCATGTTTAGACTTTGTTCAAACTAATCCTAGAAGGAGGAGCTCGACCCCTAGAGGTTAGGGAATGAGCGGGCTTGATCTATATATGTAAATTTTCAATCAGTAGCACAAGTTGGACTCTTGGCAAGATTTTGGCACACTATTGTGTACATATTTTTCATATTTTGGCTAAGGAAAGATCAGAGATTTTGCAGCACCTGTTGGGATTCTTGTGGCTTTCAGTTCTTGATGGTGTTATTTCTCAGTTATTGTAAGTTTATTCATGTTTACATGTATGCCATTCCTTCTTATGCTTCTGAAACTAAATGAATGAGTAAATGAGGTTGAATTCATTGTTCACAGTGCTCTTCCTTTAAATTTGTTTAGTTTTACATGTTTTCGCCAGTTTGGAGAGGATCCATGTTCTCCTTTGCCCTCTTCAGCTCCTTGTCATTCTGATCCATCCATACACCTGATCAAAGGCATCAAGACTATTGCCTACCTCACCCCAACTCGAATTCTGCAAAGATGTCACCTTAATCCCCGCACCCAAAATTGGTTTTCCCGTTTCTCCAAAAAAAAAAGCTCAAAAATCTAAATCAAACTTTCCTATCTCTTTACTAGCCTAAAATCAGTATTAAATTTGAGTCATCTCAGCCCCTTTGAAGACCTTTTGCCGAGATAGACCCGGAGAGAGCCCTCTCCTGTCCTCGTAGGGCTAGCTACGAGGCCGAGCTTGGTTTGATGTGGCCTTGAGTTTTGCCTTCCTCAGCCTGAGGCAGATTTGAGCGCTAACATAGTGGCGACCATACTAGAGAGAAAATTGTTATTGCTTACTGGTTGATGTGTTTGTTTCATGAGTCTTAAACGGAGTCTGAAGTCATGCCAGGTAGCCTTCGAAACGCTTTTGCTATGCATAAGCGAAAGTAGATAAATGCTGCTTCAGTTGATCTCCGGTGAGCTTGTGAATGTAGCACTTGATTTGAAATTTACCCCAGTATACTTATTTATTCTAGACCTTGGATGATTGAGTCTAGAAGTTGATAGGCTGAAAAACTTGTTTGTGTCCTTTTGATTGTTCGAAACAATTCCACACTGGCTACCAGAAGATACACGAGATTAAATCCTGATCCAGATCCACCTCTAGTATATGAGAACCCAAATTTGATTGCGAGAATACACCGACGAGAAAGTCCCATAATTCCTTTGTTTAAGTCTCCCTCTTGTCCTGCAATTTTTACATATCTTGAAGAACTTGACTTTGATGAGAAGTTTTAATTGTCACTGTTTAAAACCAAATCCGAAAGTGCACTTGATTCTTTAGTTCCAAATCCTGACTTTGCTGCAGCTCTTGAAGTTGAAAAACACAATAAATTAATTGAAAACTTTATCTTGAGACACCTTCAGAGAAATATTCAGGCTGCAAATCTTGCTGATTTCATAGAAGCTGCATCTGCAAATATTGGATCTTCTATCACCGATTTCACCTCCAAAATTCCCACCGAATCTCCTTTCATTCCCACTCTTCCCCTGCAACCCATCATCACATATCAAAAGTCTGCAGTAAATTCTACTTCTTCATCCCACATTTCTACTCCTCCGCATACACCGTCTCAAACAACCCCCAGACCAAATCCGCCAAGAGCAATGGATGCTCATTTTGCACCTCTTGCTTTACCTCAGCAATTGCATGATATGCCCGTGGATTATCAGAGTAAGATTCCTATATTTGATGGCACTCCTCAAAGTGTTTCCGCTCAGCAACACATAGACAGAATGGCAGATTTTTTTGATTTACATGAGATTGATGAGGAGGATGTAACTATGCGATTGTTTGTGCAAACATTCAGAGGAGAGGTAAGAAAATGGTTCAGAGGCTTGGGAGCTAGAAGTGTAACTACATTGGCTGAGCTTCATAGATAGTTTCTAGATCGTTGGGAAATCAGAAAGGATCCACTTCAAATCAATGCCGAGTATAACAATATCAAACGCAATCCTGGTGAGTCTATCCAAGACTATGTTATCAGATTTAATACAGTTTATAATGCTATTCCATATGATTTAAGACCATCTCGAAAATCAGCTCTTCTTAAATTCCCAGATGGTTTTGATCCGGAGATGGCTTATTCATTACGGGACAAAGATCCACCTACCTTGGAGGATATGCAGAAGATTGCTATTAGTGTTGAAGCAAATTTGAATGATAAAAGATCTAGGATGAAAGCTGAAAAGCGAGTGACCATCAAAGAAGAATCTTCTACATCATATCAGATACTTCGCAAGGTAGAGAGGATGTTCGAAAAGCTCACTCTTGACAAGCCGGAACCGCAGATCCGCAATCCCAATTTTCGTGGTCAGCAGCAGCCACAATTCAGAATTAAGCAGCATGAACAAAGAACACAAGAGCTGGTAGTTCAGCAGCAGGTAAAGACTCCTCTTCAACAAAATTTTGTTGGTCAAGAATCTGATGATGATGGTGATACTGTAGGGGAGGAAAACCATTTCTTTACTCCTGATGATCTGCCTATCTACATCACGGAAGAGGAAGAATATGTTGAAAGCTCCACCACACACAAAGATGAGGATTTTATTCTATCAAATGATGCGGCACTTGAAGAAGAATCGGAGGAGTACCAAAGATGATACATGAATGCTTTGTCTGCCCAACAGAAGCAATACTCATTAAGAAATCGAGATGTGCCCATAAACTCGATTCAGAAGAAGAAGGATATTTTAGCAAAAAATGATTCAGCTGTACCACAGAAGAAAGGAAAAGAGATAATTGATCCCGCAGCTAGTAAATCATCATCAGCAGACAAGGTAAATCAGCCACCAAACACAATGAGGGATAAAGCTGAAAAAAGAGAAGTTCCGGTCAAAGAGGTTGAAAGAGTTTCGGCATTTAGTTTGGAAAATGAAATTTCAAAACTGAAAATATCTATTTCTTTGACTGAAATCATGAAGAACAGCAGCTACCAAGGTCAAGTCTCCAAAATTCTGAATTTTGATCCAATGTTTGACATAGTAAATGTTGAAGATGATCAGCCAGAATTGATTTTTGGGCCTTCTTTAGATGGTGAGTCTCCTGAAAGTGATGTTCCTCAATTTTATATCAGTTTGAGGTTGCATGAATATGTTTTACACAATGCTATGTTTGACTTGGGTGCTTCGCACAATTTGATGCCAAAATCAATCATGGAAAAGTTGGGATTAGATATTACAAGAAAATACCATGATTTGTATTCATTTGATTCCAGCCGTGTAAAGTGTATCGGATTGATCAAGGATTTGGTAGTAAGCTTAGATCAAATTCCAGCTAAGAATGTCTTGATGGATGTGGTTGTGGCGGACATTCCTTCGCGTTTTCTGCTTTCAAGATCTTGGGGGGATAAGTTGAAAGGTACACTACAGTTAGATTTTTCTTATGCTACAATTCCAGTCTTCGGTCAAATGAGAAAGCTATATCGAGAGCAGAAGATGAAATACATGATAACAAGCAAAGAAAAACCAATCAATCATCTTGTAAATTATGTACATACAGCTTTGGAGTCGTTTGTTTTGTTTGTTGATAGTTTTAATGAGATAGATAGTCAATTAGTTCAGGCAGAAGATATACCAGAAATCACTGAGAATTTTAGAGAAGTTCTGTAGGAAGAAAGAAGTGAAAGGCAAGCTATTATGGAGCAAACAGCTGAAGATAATGGGCAGCAAACAGGAAAAATAGAGCTAACACAATTTCAGCACTTGGAGGAGGATGAAGATGGTCTTTGGACCATGGATTTTGATGGCGTAGTAGGTAGTGATGGTGTTGGAATTGGTGTGTGGATTTGAAGTCCATTTTCCGCTCAAGATAAGGTTCCAAACAAGGTGATAGTATGTTCCTACAAACTAGCATTTGACTGTTCTAATAACGAAGAGGAATATGAGGCTCTCATTGCTGGCCTTAAGATTCTTCGAAAGCTGAAGGCAAAAAGAATTGCAGTATATGGTGATTTAGAGTTGGTGATAAAGCAGGTGAAGGGTGAGTTTCAAGCCAAGCATCCTCGCATGAGGGCATATCGAAATGCAGTTTTAGATATTTTGAAACTCTTTTCTGATCATACTTTGACATGTGTGCCTCGCATACAAAATGGTGTTGCTGATGGACTGGCTAAGGCAGCAAGTAATTTAAAAATTCCAATGAATTCTAGCAACAAATTTGAGATTCATGTGAAACACCGCCCCACCGTTCCAGATAATCAACGATGTTGGCAAGTCTTTCAGGATGATGAAGAGATTAATGATTTTCTGTAGAATAAGGGTAAGTTTAAAGATACCTCCATAGATACAGAACATGGTGATGGTAATGTTGATATACAAGTAAATCAAATGGATGTGCTGCAACTTAAAGATAACATTATTCCTAAGGGATTGATTCCTTTGGAGGAGCTGTTTGACCAAGACGATGTGGCCCGCAAACCGACATTGAGACCGACTGAAAAAGGTGTTGAAGAGGTAAACATTGGGACAGCTGAGAATCCAAAGATGGTAAAGCTATCAAAGTCATTATCACCAAAGGTAAAGGAAGAGTATGTCAGATTGTTGTCTTCATTTTCTAATGCTTTTGCTTGGGATTACTCAGATCTGAAAACATATGACATAATATTATTCAGCATACTATCCCTATAAAACCAAATCAGAAGCCTTTCCGTGAAAAGTTGAGGAGAATCAATCCTAAGCTACTGAAATCGATAGAAAAAGAAGTGAACATGTTGTATAAGTCAGGAATCATTGTGCCTATCAGATTTTCCGATTGGATATCAAATTTGGTACCCGTAAGAAAGAAAACCGGTGAGATCCGTTTATGTATTGACTTCAGAAATTTGAATAAGGTGTCCTTAAAAGACAATTATCTGCTGCCCAAAACGGACCATATATTGCAGCGAGTAGTTGTAGCATCAAGGATGTCACTACTCGACGACTATTCAGGATACAATAAGATTTTAGTGCATGAAGATGATCGTGACAAAACTGCGTTCACCACTCCATGGGGAACATTTCATTATGCAAAGATGCCATTTGGTTTGAAAAATGCAGGTGCCACTTTTCAGTGTGCAATGGACATGGCTTTCGCCAATGAGAAAGATGTATTTTTGGTTGTTTACCTTGATGATTTAACCGTGTTTTCAAATTCTGATGAGGAGCATTTATATCATTTGAAAATTGTTTTCCAAAGGTGCAGCAAATATGGCATTTCGCTGAATCCAAAAAAGAGCCTTTTTGCCATGGATGAAGGCAAGCTCCTTGGCCACATCATATCAAAAGACGACATTCGTGTGGACCCTGCACGTGATGAGGCCATCCAGCAGATTGAACAACCCCGGAATGAGAAAGAAATACAGTCATTTAATGGAAAACTGAATTTTCTGCGTCGTTTCATTCCAAATCTTGCCGAGCATCTTAGAGAAATCACGAACATGCTGAAAAAGGACAGTCATTTAAAGTGGATAGAAGAGGCGGTGAAATCATTCAATTTGGCAGATCCAAAAGGAAGGCGGGGTAAGTGGATTGCTGCGTTGTTAGATTATGACGTGGAGATTAAACCAACCAAGCTGATCAAAGGACAAGGACTCGCCAAATTAATGGCTGAAACAAATCTGCATGTTCTAGATATAAATTTGATTGCTGCTATGTCCGATGAAGATGAGGAAAGTCTGGTAAATCAGGTATCTGATATTTTTGTTTCTTCCCCTTGGTATGCTGACATTATATACGTACTTCAACATTTGTCTTCACCTCCCGGGATGCCTAGAAATAAGAATAGAACATTGAAATTGAAAGCTGCCAAATTTTGCATACTCAATTCTGCATTGTATTGGAAAGACCCTGGTGGAATGTTGCTGAATTGTTTGGTAGAGGAGGAAGCCAAACGAGTTGTGGAAGATTTTCATAGAGGTGACTACAGGGGCCATCTGTTTTGGAAAACCATAGTGAATAAGATTCTAAGGGCAGGCTTTTATTGGCCTTCGTTATTTTCAGATGTGTATAAGGCTGTTAAGAATTGTCACGAATGCCAAATTTTTCAAGGGAAGCAGAAACTACAGCCATTGCCTCTCAAACCAATTGAAGTTAGTGCACCATTTCAGTAGTGGGGCTTGGATTTCATCGGGGAAATTCATCCGGCGTCAGGATAGCATAAATGGATATTGACAGCTACAGACTACTTCTCAAAATTGATCGAAGCAATTCCCACCCGACAAGCCACGAATGTGGTAATTATCTCTTTTCTTGAAAATAATATTCTGTCACGTTTTGGGTGTCCTAGTAAGCTAATCATAGATAATGCAGCGACATTCAAGTCGAAGGGAATGGTTGAATTTTGCTATAAGTACAATATCAGCTTGGGGCATTCGACCGCCTACCATCCGCAAGGAAACGGGTTGGCAGAATCTTCAAATAAGTCCTTGGTAAATATCATTAAAAGTTGCTGGAAATCAATAAAAAGGGCTAGCACAAGAAATTAGTGAATGCACTATGGGTTGATAGGGTAAGTCAAAAAAAGTCTATTGGCATGTCTCCTTTCGAGTTGGTGTACAGGACAGACACGGTTTTTCCTACTTCGCTGGCTATTCCGGTAGTCAAATTGCTTCAAGAAGCTGGTAGTGAGGAAGATCCCATGCAGAGGAGGATTAATCAGATGATTCATTTACATCAGACACGGGAGGAAGTATTTCAAAATACTTTCAAGTTGCAGGAGCACATAAAGAAGATTTATGATAGGAAGGCCAAAATGGATAAATTTCAGCTGGATGAGGTGGTTTTAAAGTGGGATACCCAGAATGAAGATAAAGGAAAGCACAACAAATTTGAAAATTTATGGAAGGGCCCTTATAAGATTGCAGCATATCGTGGTCAAAATGCTTTTCTTCTCAAGGAAATGAATGGAGATGATTGTCCTAGAGGGCCAATCAATGGTCGGCTGTTAAAGCGATACCACTTCTGAGTATGTTCTGCTCATTTCATCATCATTGTATATATCGTTTTGCTTCTGTTCTATTGCATGTGTGTATTGATCTCTCATCTTTAGTCTGGGGCCCCCAGCGAAGGCTATAATTCTAGAGATGAAGGTTAGTTGGTTTGAGATTTGTCGAGTCAGTTTTATCAGTGCTTTCAGTTGTAAAATCGAGTCAGTTTGGTCAGAGTTGTATTCAGTTTTCAGTCAAATCTGCAGTCAATAAATGTGTCAAAGTTTTGTGTGTGTTAATTGTTGAAATAATGACTCCATCGCCCAATGGATGAAAGCACTGGTCTGCTCTCCTAGAGATCTTCCGTTCTTGGCATCTCCAAGGAGCCACCATCCCCATTGGAGCCAATGTTAGAGTCGGTCCTTACAGCCCTCCGTCAGAGATCTTTTTGCTTTTGCATATCATTCTTAGGTGTCTCACTCGTTCCACTTCGTTGCATTTCACTAGGGGCATGCCATTGACTGACGAGGGGGTCTGGTTGTCTTGTGTTTCCTCATGCTTGTCCCTGCAGGGTTAGTAAAAAATTTCTCAAAAATCACTGAAGTACATGATCATTGCATTCATCGTCATAAAAGATTAGTTTCGTTAAAAAGTCTTTAGTCCTAGAGTCTAGGGTTGTCAGTCCTTTGCATACACATAATAAAAGCCCGCAGGCCATGAGGTTGGTTTCAACTCATTTAATATTTTTCTCAGAAAGCATTTAAAACATTTTTAGTCCAAAACTCTGTTTTGGAACTAAAAATTGTTATTGTAAATAATTGTACTTGTTTCATTTCAAAAAGCTTCAGAGCAAGCCTCTGATCTTCTCCAAAGCCAAAATGCCGGATCCCTGCAAAAATCAACAAAATATTATCAGTCCAAACCTCAGAAAAAGCAAGAGAAAGTCAAAAAGCAGCATTGTATTAAAAGACCAAAGATGTCAAAGTGCCAAACATTATAAAGTGGGTTATTGAATCAATTTAAATCAAATCTGATTTGGTAAGATATTTTTTTCACATATAAAAGGGGAAACAAGTCCATTTGTTCAAAAATTCCCAAGGAAAAATAGTGTTTGAGTTTATGAAGGCTGAAACCATGTTTGCATACTTGTGGATAGCGTTTGGAGGTGTGCGCTACACTGGGTCTGTGCGCTACGCACATAGGCGTGCGCTACGCACTGGGCCTCACTGGCCAGTGTAAAAATACACAGGCGCTCCGCACACAGGTGTGCACTACGCGTTGGGTTTGGGCGCTACGTACTCAGTCACAAACCAAATTTTTTTTGTTAATGCGTTCAGATCCCCCCAAATCAACTCAAAAACTTGCAAGTAGGTGTTTCATGGCTGCTCAGTCAATTTTGAATTGTTCGTAGTATGTTTGAGGTGGGAAATTTGATGTATTGGGTGTAGAAAAATGAAACCCTATGCTCATACCAAAATCATTCCTTAGGGTTTTTAAAAAGACATGTGAGTGGCTTTGTGAAGATTTTCCCATTCTCCATTGGTGAAATAACTCATTTGTCAAGTTTTAGCCAACATCACAAAGGGTGCACTTCACATTTTTGTTCATTTGTCAAAACTGTCCTTGTGATCAAAACAGTGACTGTTTTATGCCAATACACTGAAAACAGAGTTATTACCATTATGGCTTGGTTCTTATGATGCTGTGGTAAACATATGTGGGTTTTGGGTATGCATTGAAATTCTGATTTCACCACCCCTATATCAACATACATATTGCAGACATTGTGTTTTCAAAGCCATGTCAGACACAGATTCAGTTTATGAGCAGGAGAATGACAGTGATTCCACAACAGAGGGTAATGTGCCATGGAGGCCTCGCAGAGGTGGCAAAGGTGGTAAGCATCTCAGGGAAGAACCCACTTCTTTGGTTCAATTGCAGGCTTGCCCGCTTGGAATGGATTGTTTTCGCTATCAGTCATGCTATCATTATTGTGAGCTAATTTCTAAAATCCAACATCATCGTGAACTAGCTCGCTTGTTTGTTCTACATTTACATGATGGCCATGTAAACCTCGCCGGAGTTGATTTCATTTTGTCACCAGAGACTATTGCAGAGGCCACTGGGATACCAAATATTGGAGAGCAGTGGAATAAGCGTCAGCAGTTAGAGAAATCCTACTATGAGCCATACATCAAACCCGGGTATATGAGGCATTTGAGCAGGGTATTTCCTTTCCAATACCTGAGTGATCAATTTGCACCTTTGATGAAACTCATCATTCAGTATTTCGGTTGTGAGGGCAGATTCTCGCGTCTTTATGCGTACCATGTTTGTTTGTTGATGCATTTCACAAGGGTACGTTTTATGAACGTTCCATACTTCATGTTTCGCAACATAGAGAGGATGGTTGTCTTAGTACAAAAGAAGACCCCAGCACAACAGCATAGAAGTATTTATCATTACGCGCTGATCAAGATCGTAGTGGTTCATCAGTTGGCACAACAGGGCATTACTTGGGAGGATTTTATTTCTTGTGACTTTTTCACAGTGCCACAGCCACCTCCAGAGATAGTTCATGATGAGGGAGAGCCTTCACATCAGTTTGACATTCCTGAGACCGAGCATGTCAATGCTCCAACATATGTGACATATCAGCGAGGCCACAGGGCCTTATTTGCAGCTACACGACGAGTACTATCTCCACATGGTGTGGAAGGGGTCTCGCCTTCTTCTTCAGTACAAGTATAGGTTCAGGACAGAGGCAAGAGGTCAATTTATGAGGAGGGCCATTCAGGTGGTCATGATGTTGATGTTGCATTGAGTGATGTGGATAGGAGCTCTCCTAGCTCGAAGCTGAAAGAGATCATCCAAGAGCAGAAGGTCGAGATTGACAGCTTGAATGAGAAGCTACTGAAGGCAGAATGTCTGATCAAATACTTGGAGCAGTGCAATAAACAGCTAGAGGATGAGCATACACTTATAGAGCTGTGACAAATCTGTGAAGACCGAAGGTTGGCCCATAAAAGACCTGGTGATTTGACACCTGTTGAGCGGCAATTTTGGCTTGAGAAAGTCAATCGACATCTGGAGGAGTTGTTGGCAAAGGCCAATAGAGACAAAGACATTCTTCGTCACATGAAAAATCATTATTGGGCTCGCATGCATGTCGGCAAAGCAAAAATGAAAATTTTGAAAAGGAGGTTGAGCAAAGCACTAAAACGACGAAAGAGGCTAGATCCACTTCGAGTTTTGGCCGAGGCTTCACTAGCTGAGAATGACACATGATGGAGGGCCTTCGCTCCAAATTTGAGCAAATTCGGAGAAATTTTTGTCATTTTGAAATTTTTGGTCCCAAAAACAGTTTTTTCCGCTCTATGAATAGCGCGTCGGTGCGCTCGCTTTTGATTGGGACACTTTCTAGAGGAAAACTTTGTATTTTTGGGTTTGTCATGGTAATTTATGCATGCTCAGCTATTTCTTAACCATTTCATCAAGTTCTGGATGATCAAAAGGCCTAAAAACACCATGAAAACCACCTTGCTGCCACCTTTTGCAACAGCAGGAAGTACTTCTGGGAGAATGCAATTTTGAGGGGGAAAATGAGCTCCAAATTGGGAAATTCCACTTGGGCTGGATAGTAGACATCCAGAGCTTTCCAACCAGCTATTGTGAGCTTGATTTCGATGTCGGGAAGTGCCCCAAAAATAGGCTGAAAGGTGCGCTACGCATAGGAATCAGGGCGCTACGCATAGAGGTTTTTGGTCCAGTTTTCATCCTCCAGCTCAGGAATTCGGCCAGTTTTCACTAGTTTCACTTCTTGATGTGATTTTTGACCCAACATGATGTAATTTGATGTGTGTAAGGTAACATGGCACTTATTTACCTTCTTCTAGATGATTCATTCACAAATTAGCAAGAAATTAATGTAATGAAACAGTTTCCTTCTTTTTAGAGGCAGGTTGTTTTGGTCACCTAGATTCTTTCTCCATGTTTAGAGTTTGTTCAAACTGCTCCTAGAAGGAGGAGATCAACCCCTATAGTTTAGGGAATGAGTGGGCTTGATCTATATATGTAAATTTTCAATCAGTAGCACAGGTTGGACTCTTGGGAAGATTTTGGCACACTATTGTACATATTTTTCATATTTTGGCTAAGGAAAGATCAGAGATTTTGCAGAGATTTTACATGGATGGCATTCCTTCTTATGCTTCTGAAACTAAATGAATGAGTAAATGAGGTTGAATTCATTGTTCATAGTGCTCTCCCTTTAAATTTGTTTAATTTTACATGTTTTCGCTAGTTTGGAGAGGATCCATGTTCTCCTTTGCCCTCTTCAGCTCCTTGTCATTCTGATCCATCCATACACCTGATCAAAGGCATAAAGACTATTGCCTACCTCGCCCAAAATCGAATTCTGCAAAGATCTCACCTTAATCCCCGCACCCAAAATTGGTTTTCCCGTTTCTCCAAAAAAGAAAAACTCAAAAATATAAATCAAACTTTCCTATCTCTTTACTAGCCTAAAATCAGTATTAAATTTGAGTCATCTCAGCCCCTTTGAAGACCTTTTGCCGAGATAGACCCGGAGAGAGCCCTCTCCTGTCCTCCTAGGGCTAGCTACGAGGCTGAGCTTGGTTTGATGTGGCCTTGAGTTTTGCCTTCCTCAGCCTGAGGCAGATTTGAGCGCTAACAAAGCCTATGGGCCAAATACTATGGGCCAAATTATTATTAATACCATGCAAAAAAACATTATTAACCCTAATATTAGTATTAATAAAAACAAAGATGGCACATGGTATTCATGTGGAATGTAGCATATTTAAAGGGGGGAATTAAACCATCATAGATCCATCTTTACTCTGGATCTACTAAGCCCTGAGAGGGATCAAATATCGTGATATGCAAACTAACATAGAGTGAAAAAAATCCTCTCGGGGGTTGGTAGATCAAGAGTAAAAATAGATCTTGTAATTTAATGTCACTTAAACATTTTAACTTGGTTAAAAAAAAAAAAAAAAAAAATTCAATTATTAATTTTATTAATTTTTATAAATTACTAATAGTAGTTTTTAAGCTCCTAGTTTATGATAACCCATGGTATTGACCCATGGTATTCATGTGAATTTAATGTCACTTAAACATTTTAACTTGGTTAAATAAAAAAAATAAAATAAAAATCAATTATTAATTTTATTAATTTTTATAAATTACTAATAGTAGTTTTTAAGCTCCAGGTTTATGATAACCCATGGTATTCATGTGAGCATAGAATATTTAAAGGGGAAATTCTATCAGTTTAGATCCATCTTAATTCCGGGTCTACCAAGTGCTGAGAGGGATAAATATATTTCATCCCTCTAAGAGTGGTAGATGTGGCGTTAAGATGGATATAGGTTGGTTTTTATGATAATGAAGATATTAAATAGACTTAGGAAATTATATTGTAAAAAGCATCTTAAGGTGAATGGTTAAAGCTACATTTAATCAATTCAAAAAATTTAGTAAAAAATAACAATATCTCCATTAATATTGGTTTTTCTGATTTAACAAAAAAATCAAAATAGTGAAATGTTATCACTCTTTTCGCATCACCCTCGCAGAAGAGAGATAGTTGCTACCCATATTTGCCACCATTTTTCAAATGTTCTCAATATGGTATCTTCATGAAAAAGTTAAGGCACTGATGTTGGATTATTGAATGGAGTTCGGATTTTCCACAGTGTTCATGTTTTGTAGTCGACGTTTCGAGTCTGAAACTAGACTCATCATCAGGACAAAATGTGAGGAGAAAAGAAGGAAATTTTAGGTATAAATATGAAAAACCCAGGATGTGAAGCTCAATAAGCAAACATCTATTATAATAGATAAATAATAGATAAATTAATAAGTATATATAGTAGAGCATTAATAAATATCATAATAAATATCAATTATAATAGATAACAATAAGTATATATAGAGGAGCTTTAAACTAATATCATAGTAAATATCATAATAATAATATAGATAATATGAGCAAAATAATAATATAGAATTAGAATAACATTAACAATAACAAATAATAAATATAAACAAAAAAGCATTAAATATTAAAATACTAATAAGAATAATACTAAATAATCTAAGAATTACAAAAAGAGATTTTAAAAACAAATAAATTATTTATAAGAAGACATAATAAATAACTTACATAACAATAATAATAAAATCTCATGTTAATCAATTAAGAATAGCATCATAAATAACAATAAGCATAAACCATAATTAATAAGCTAAATTTAATTATGAGGCATAATGATAAAATAAGACAAAATATAAAATTGTAATATTAATATAATAATTAAAAATAATTACAAGGTAGTTATTAAAATAATTAAAATGTAAAATCAAAAAACTTAAAATAAATAAATTAAATCATCAATGAGGCAAAGAGTCGGCCATTGAGCTTCACATCCTGGGTTTTTCATATTTATACCTAAAATTTCCTTCTTTTCTCCTCACATTTTGTCCTGATGATGAGTCTAGTTTCAGACTCGAAACGTCGACTACAAAACATGAACACTGTGGAAAATCCGAACTCCATTCAAAAATCACACCACAGTAATCTGCAAACTAAAAAAGATGTTGGATTAGTTGTTTGAAGAATATGTTGGTTTGTACAACCTTTCATCGTCTCTGTTATTCTTAGTTTGTTGTAATGATCTGTAGGGGTTGGGCACTGCACCATATTGTCCTAAAAGGTGAAGATTGTGCGCGAAAAAGGAAATTAATCCACATGTTACAACGCTGTTAAAAAATGAAAGACGTATGAAGGTAGTGAATTATGCTAATAAGCAATTTAGATTGGGAGAGACGTAATTAAATTTTATTATTTAATTGAAGGTTTCCAATTAAAATAATAATAAATCTACATTTATATATTTATATATTGATTGGAAGGCTTCTGACAATGATCACTTCTTTCCATTAGATCTCCTTTAGGCCTTTGGGATACCTACTACTTTCTTATATTATATAGTTGGGGCTTGCTACTTGTTGGTGTGTTGGGGTAAACAAATTTGATGTGTTTTTTTTTCTTTTATCTCGCAGTTCAAGTCTATGGAATAAGAAAAAAATTTGATAGCTTGACAAAAGTGGTAGAGAAAATATTAATCTCTCCTACCTTGACAGAACTGGGGGTCAAGATCAACGCCTGCAAGAATTTTTTTATGGAATATTATCAAAACTAGTAGAAGGATGTGAAAGAGTGTACAATAAGAACCTTGACAAACACAACCACTAAAACTTGCAACATTGTTTGTAGGAAGAGAAAATCATGTTTCTTTTTTCCAAACATGTATGTTAGTATATTACAGTTTAATGAATATGTTTTCCTATTATCATATATGGTTTCATACTTTAACAAAACATTTGCCAAGACTTCACAATGTTTTATTATTCAGTGAACGATTTCCCAAGATCTTACAAGATTTTATAATTCAGTGAAATATTTGCCATGACTTTACAAGATAATATAATTTGGTGAGAGATTTTCCAAAAAAATTATATATACATATTATATTATTGATAAAACCACCTCCCATTTTTCCTATGTATCATGAGGATTCATCCATTTATTATAGATATAAATTTAGGGTGGTTCTTAAAATTTTCCCTGATTGATATTGTAGAAATTGTTTGAGGATCTGCTGTGCTATACAACAACCCTCCCCATTTAAAAAAATTTCACATAAAACTTTAACAAGAAATGGGTCCCCTTTAGAATATAAATAAAATCAATAAAACATTTGAATTTTTTTTATAATAGGTCGTTTGCTTTCAGAATAAGTTAAAAAGCAATCCCAATTTTCAAATTTATTCAACCCATGAAAGTCCTCTTGTTAAGGTATGATCCAATTTAAATTATAATAAAACCTTATCATAAAACAATTATAAAAGGAGTATGTCACATCGTGCAAATCCTTTGTTTCAATGGTGGACTTAAGGTATTCCATTGACATTCGTCGATGTGATAACTCCATTGGAAATCGCATATCATTACCTATCAAGAAGTTGTTCCAAGTGTTCATATAAATCCACTGATGTGATAAGATGATCACAATCGCGCATTGCTGAAATCATAAAACACATCCCAATTCCCCTTTGAAATCTTCCAATGTGATTTCATTATTAAGCACGCTTTTCGATAAAGGTGAAATATGAGCTATTACGAACATTTGCGGGTTAAAGTTATAAATCAATGATAAAGAGAAACCAAACGATTTATTAATTTTAAAAGTCATCCCGCCTTCTCATGATAGCTCACCATTAGTAGCAATCGTGAATATGAAAAGGAAACATTTAAGCATAATGCTTGTACCCCCCGATCTACGATATGCGATCATCGCTAATCGCCATTCGGGAAGTCACGATACTCATTTTAAAAAAAAGGACCATTATAAATTTGCGATGCGACATGTCATTACAACATTAAAGTGTCATGTTGGGAGTTACGGGAAATCATTAAGAAAGCAGTTATGGTTGAATCCTTCAAGGATTTCAGTCGTGGTAGCTTAATATATTAAAAATCTGTATCACCCATCCGCGCTTAATTTTTGTTAGTCTTGTATGCTGTGTATTAGCTTTGAGCAAGTTTTTTCACTGTTACGTCCTTCTGTTTCATTTTGCAGAACTAGTCTGAACTCACCAATTCAGCAAAAATGACTAAGAAATCTCAGAAAGTGAAGGCCCCGTCGTAACAAAAGATGAACCAATAAAATTGGAGCTGATAGTTGATACTACCTGTGTAAGCCTCGGCAAGACTTCATGGGAGAGTATATACAATTTACTCGAAGCTGAGGACCCAAGTGAAGTTGAAGAAGAAGGAGCAACGGCTGGGTCAACTGATAAATCAAAAAATACTCTATATGATTTGGCCAACTCCTTCCTACATAGAATAGCAGCTCAAGCAAAAGTGTTACCATACAATGACATGGTGAGATGGGTTATAGAAAGTATCAACATAACCAACAGGGCCTTCTATACAACTGATGGAAGGATGTTCGGGACATTCATGGCAGAAGATATCAAGAAGATGTATCAATTGCCGGACCCCCAGAAGCATTACAACAAAGCATTTTTAGAAGCTTTCGCCAAGGAGAATGATGTGGAGTTAGACCCTATCAAGCAGTGGAGGCATTTTCCAAACAAACATAAGCATGAATCTTCGGGTATGTACTCTGTAGACTCCCTAGCATCTCCTTATTGCTATACTGGCGCTATGGTATGTAGACTCTTTGGAGTCTCTGATTCAGCTAGGTTTTCTATAGAAATGGTTCCTTTAATGGAAGCTGCAATTAATTCTTATATCATGGATTGGGAAACCATTCTATCTGATAAAATAGCCAACCAAATCATTGATTATAGAAGAAATAGGTTTGTGACTACCCGGATAATACCCCCATTCTACATGAGTGCCTACATCATGGATACCATCTGTTTCAATTTTTATTACCCCATTTTAGGATGGAAATGGACTCCTCAAGACCCAACTCCTATTCATATCTATCATAAGTATTTATGGAAGGCCCATTATAAAGATCATCTATATAGAATTTGCCATGGTTTTTTCCTACCTGTTCATCAGGCCATATTCGACAAACCTGCTCCTCCATTATCCGATGAGGCCAATATTGATCTAACATCAATCGACAGTTGGTTCGGTGAAGAAAAGTTCACCTACATCAGAATTTTTGGCAGCACCAAAGATCCACATGTTCTCCCCTTGTATGTTCTTGATAAGCTATTGGCCATAGAAATAGCTTATCAGATAACAGAAACAGGGATGTCCAGGAACCTCAAGGAGTCCAAGAAATGTGGCCTTCATTTCCCTTTCGATGTGGTACTTACACACTGCATGACTTCAAACATGTAGAGAAAGAAACAAAGAAGATAAAAATCTTAAAGTTAGCAGTCATTCCAAAGAGACAATATGATCCAAAAGCGGTGGCTTACAACTTTACCTCTCATGTGAAACTTGCCAAGTTTGAACATGAGAAGGATGATTATGATGATTTGTTCACTTTAGCTGAGTTATTTTCTCAAGTAAAACATCTAGCAAAGATCAGGCTGGGAGCAGAGGGATTAGATAGATTTATGAAGTTCAGGACATAGAGGTTACAAACACTACCTCTGGACTTGTTAAACACTACCCGTATGGTGCACCAGGAAGGCCACAATGAAGAACAGACTCCTGAAAAGGAGAAGACTCTTGAAAAAGAGAAGAGCCCTAAAAGGAGAAGAGCCCTGAAAGGGAGAAGAGTCCCGAGAAGGAGCAAACAAATGAAAGGACCATTGAGCTCCTAGATACTAATGTTAATAATGATGCCACCTTAATCAAGGAATGGGAGCTGTTCGATCAAATGATCAAGAACCAAAATGACTCCCAAAACCTCACTACACCAAAGACACCTGCAACACAGGAGCCTATTGTCACTAATATTCAAATTGAAGGGGTAGTCGGCACACCAACATTCAGCAGGATATTGAAATAATTCCCGAGAATCCTACAGAAGAGATTGTATTAAAAGTAGAAGACTTACCACCCCTGGATGTATTCTACAGTCCAAAGCATAGGGTTGTGGTCAAAAGGCAAAGAAAAAGGAGGAAAATTGACCAAGGACCTCTTTCAACTCCTCATGACGAACTGATGAATGTGGTACGGAAAGACTCAAAAGTCAATCCTTTTGAGGATTTAACCAAATTATCTCAGTATGCTGGTGCCTATAAAGCCGCAACAATGGATAAAGCCTCCGAAGTCAGCCAACTAATCAGGGAAAAGGATCTAAGGATCGCCCAACTCGAAGGGCAATTGACAGAAGAACAACAAAGGATTATTCATCTTAAGCAACAACTATCAGAGCAAAGACAACAGAATGCGCAACTAGAAGAATAGTTGGATCTGGAGAAGCAAAAGATTGATCAGCAGGCTCTCTAGAAACAACAAAAGTTGTCTCATAAACTCAGCAAGCTTCAAACAACAATTCAGTAGGAAAAGAAGGCTAAAGAATATCTAATTACATAGCCACAATTACAGATAGAGAAATTCAAGGGTTATCTGAAGGTTAGTGAATTCAAGAAGGAAGCCCTAGAAGTAACCAGAGCCTTATCTCGGTAGCTAAACATCATTTTCCATAAAATATCATTGGTTGACCCATTGTGTGCTATCTCTGCATCACTTATTGAACAGGTAGTTGACACCAGACTGGAGTTTGAGAAAGCAGATGATAAGATAACAAATTTTCTCTCTTGGCAGAATTCAGAAGAAGGCATGGCTACCAATTTACCAAAAATACAAGAAACGCACAAGGAAATCTTGTTCTCGGAGTGGGAATCATAGTTAATAAAAGCCAAAAGAGCGAATTCTAGAGCCAGGGCTACAATGAATGGTGTAATCAGGTTAGTAAATGACAACTTGTATATGGCTAACTTGATCTTTGATTGCTCTCCAGGAAAACTCCCGAAAGCAAAAGCACTAGAAGATCAATGGAGACAAGAGCTGGCAAGCAGAGAAGAACAAATCGGCAAGGTGCAAAACTTGACATGGGATGAATTTTGGTTTTTCCTAGTCAAGCCACATAGTCAGCAGATGGCCATGAAATGCCTTTCTGACACAGTCAATCTCATGGTTCCTGAACTCTCTGACGTTACGTACACTGCCCAACTACATTCTAGGATGAGTCACCCTCCTTGATGTAATTAATGGAACTTTATGATTGACTTGACTCTTATTTACCTATTCTAGATGATTCATTCATAAAATAGCAAACATTTAATCATTATGAATGGGGTGAGTCATCTTCTGGGGTCTTGAGTAGTGTCCTCTCTCTGATAGTCCTGGATTCCACTTGGAGACTGATGATCTCTTACTCATCCTTGGTCGAAAACAGAGAGGCAAGTGTCAGAGGGGAAGTTTCTGGAAGATTCCGTGATCTTCCACCTCGCAAACTGTCTCTGCCATTTGTCCATTCTCGCCCATTGCACCCTACAAAGGGGCCATTTAGCATGCATCACACCCTTTACATTGGGAAGGTCATATGCATCGCACCCTCTATACTAGGTATTCAGTAAACAAATAAAACAACTAATCTCCTAGAAATTAATTATCAACCTAATGAGTGTCTTTCTATTTCAACCAATGCTCTCAATTTGTCAGCTGCAAGCGCAAGAGAACAAGTAGATACAACGAATCCGTTCAAATGGTATCACATTTTTATTTTCATGAATCAAATCCCAGATTTTCATGTTTACAGTTTTAACATCTCATAGCGATTTTTATTGAGAGTCAGTTTTTATTTTGGTTATTTAAACCCTTTCATATATTTTAAGAAAGGATCCTTAATTTGTATAAGATTTGACTTGAGAAGTTACATTTTTTACTTCTAAATATTTTTTTTATCAATGGTGGATCAAGGTTCTGCATTTTTGTGAAAGAAGATTTTTCAAGACCTACACTTCTGTATTTCCTTGGAAGTTTTCTCAAATAAGAAGGTGGAATCAGAGTGTTCTTTACATCAGAAGCATTCAAATGCATGCGGTATTCCTATCACTTTTTTGTCTTATTTCATTATGTGACGACACATTCCTTTTAAGTTGCTATTGTTGATATATATGTATGCTTTTTTCAAATAATCCTTTATCATATCATTTCTGAAGATTTAGAATTGTTATCCTTTGATATATATATGTTAGCAATATACATTGTTATGAATGCGATATTCTTTTATTATTACTTCGTTTAAATTTTTAAACGAAGTAATCATCATATGGATGCACCTTTCTATTGATAAGTAAGCCATCTATATGATTATTTGTCTGTTAGAAATAATCAGAAATCGCATTGTTTACAAAATACCTGGGTTATATAAATATATTTGTATATTTTGAGTTATAGGTTATAACATTCACCCTGTCCATTATACATTACAAAACAATCATCCATTAAACCATTCGTTAAGGGAAACTGGTCCCAAAATTGTCCAGTTGGAGCCACCACACCAAATAGAAAAGGAGTTGTACTAAGGTCCGGACTGGGTGGTTATCCCCAATGTTGGTGCGAGGATTTTAGAGGAATCAACATTTTTGGCACTAGAAGGAGGGCATGAACTATGAATGGCAAGTAAATCCAAATCCATATGCCATTCCAAGAGTAAAAACCCCTCACAATCTCCTCCAACTTCTCCTTCACATTCTAAATCTCCTTTTTCTAAGAAAGAAGTTGAAAAGAAAAACACAACACCCACTGCTAAAAAATTAAAAACATCTGACAGTTATTCTCTTGAACCCCTTGAAGTTTAGAACTTGATTCATAAACTCCAAGGGTTTTCAATATCCCAAGAACAGTTCGAGTTATCCCAAGGCAATGTGACTTCACAATATATTCCATCCCAGCCTCTTACAAGATCCCAGAGTGAAAAGCTTGGTATTCCACCAACTAAATTTCCTCTGCCAAGTAGAAAAAGAGCTAGGAAGACACCTTTAGAGCTTGAGAGTGGGCCTCTTTCTTCATCATCATCCATTCCATCTAAACCATTGCAAAGTCATCCATCAACTCCCCAACTCAAGATCATAATCCATAAAGGTATAGGTACTTCGACATCCTCTACCCAATCACTTTCATCTACATCCACACCTTCTTCTGCTGTTAGTTAGACAATGGCACATAATCAACAACAACCAAGGCAATGGACAAATCCAGGAGCAATACATCATGAAAAATGGTTGACAAAGTTTAATCCTAACATTGGAATATTAGCAGAAGAACACATAAACAATTTTATGTTGTCAATAAACTTAAATGGGGTAACGGAAGAAGATGTTGTTGTTAGGATTTTCCCATACACTCTACAAGGAGCAGTTGGATCATGGTATTTTTAATTACCACCAGGATTCATTAATAGCTGGGATGCTTTTTAGGGGTAGTTTCTAACCAAGTTTGGAGATGATAGGTCCACAACGACATTAATTAATGATCTCTCCAATCTTAAATCTGAGTCAAAGGAACCCATTAAATACTTCAACTCACAATTTAATAAGCTATTAAATAAAATTCCTGCTACATCCAAGCCTAGTGAAGAAGTCCAAAGCGAATGGTATATTTTTGCCTTGCCTTCAAATATAGCCATCTTCGTTGACAGGGCTGTCAAACCCACATTAGCAGAAAATATGAAAGAAGCGATCGCTGTTGAAAAAAGTATCATTGCTTTAGAAAATAAAAATGCTCTTGAAGAAAGAAAGTCCAAGAAAGTTACTTTTAAAGATGATTCAAAAAAGAAAGCAGCTAAAGACCCATATGATATGGAAGGTTTGCAAAAGGTTCTAAAAACTATGTCTAATGAAATGGTGGAAATAAAAAAGCAGGTAGCTGAAACTTCTACTAAAAATCCATTTAGAAACTTTAGAAGAAACCAATCAACTGAACCAAAACCACCTAATGCTATATCTAATGCAGAAACAGATCAAGATGATGATGAAGATGAAGACACAGTTTTATCATTGGAGGAAACAAAAGAAGAGGAAATAGTTGAATGTCATGTGATGTGGGACTTTATCTTGCCCAACTCTGAAAATGAAAGTGAATAGGAGGCTCTCCCAGTAAATACCAAAAGTAAAAATGTAGCAGAGCTTGTTCAAACAAATCCAAAGAAGAAAAATCCAAGCCCTGTTACCAAAGACAAGGCTCCCATGAAGAAAACTCCAGTTGTGCCTACCCAAAATCAACCATCATCTTCCAATCCACCCTCATCATCTAAAACATTAATAGTCTCTGACTCCATGGATTACAACATTGTGGAGGACATGAAGAAGACTCGAGCAAATATTTCTTTACACGAACTTAGCAAGCTAAAAAATCAATAGAAATTGTTACTTAAAGAGTTGAATGCGGTACCTTCTTCCCCTCTTCCAAATGCTGTATTATCCAAGGCGGCTAAAGGTTCAGGTAAACCACCATCGGATAAATTCGATGCTACTGATGTTGTTTTCATCGGAGATAGGTCTAATTCTCATACTCCTCCTTTTCTATTGACTTATGAGATCTATAACAGAAATCTGCATAACTACTTGATAGATTCAGGGGCTTCATCAAATATAATGCCAACTTCAGTTTGCTCTAAATTAAACATTGAGCCCCAAAAATCTATAGTCCATATCATTCAGTTAGATCAGAATAAGGTCCAAGTTTTAGGAGAGATAAATTCAGTCACCATTAGGTTATCAGCTGATCCCAGAGTAGTCCAAAGAATTGATATATTGATCGCTGACATCCTTGAGTCCTATGGTTTAATCTAATCAGGGATTGGTCAGAGAAACTCCATGGTTACATTTCCATCGATTGGTCTCACATATGGCTTACCTATAGAGGGAAACCAAAAAAAATAAAAATAGATCGGGAGAAACACATGACCCATACAGTAATGGAGTTTGAACAAGAAAACCAACCAGTAGATTTCAGTAACAACATTCTTGGAAATTACTCAGCTGAGTCATTCTTTGGAAATTTTAATGCTCAACCATTTCCTTTTCCTGTTAATAGTATCACATCACAAATTGAAAACTTCTGTCATACTGATACCTCAAGATGTGTTAGTATTGCTGATGAACTTGTAAATAAATCTATAGATAAACCTTTATTTTGGTCTTTATATTTTGATGGATCAAAATCCAATGATGGTGCAGGAGCAGGATGTATTTTAATTAGTCCAAAAGGGGAAAAACTATGCTATCCTGTAGGCTAGAATTTTAGTGTACCAATAACACTGCAGAATACGAGGCATTGATTCAAGGGCTCTATAAAGTAATAGGCCTGAATATTCAATATCTGAAAGTATTCAGTGATTCTGAGATTATCATCAAACAGGTAAGAAACACCATCCATTGCCTTTCAAGACATCTCAAACATTATCAATCCTTTGTTTAAGACCTCATAACTCATTTTTTGACATTTAACATTTCTCGTATTCCTAGATCTCAGAATGCAGTAGCTGATTTATTGGCTAATGTTGCTTTTAAGCTCCTCCCATCAGAATATTATAGTCCAGATAGGTTTTCAGTTGAATTAATTTTTCGGCCATCTGTCCTAGACAGTGTCACCACTTGGCAAGTATTTAATCATGACGAAGACATCTTAAATTTCTTGACCTCTGAAAAATCTTATGATGATCATATTATTGATGAAAGTGATCACAATCTTCAGTTAAAACAAAGAACAAATGAGAATTCTATTCCTAAATCTGTGGTCAAGCTAGAAGATCTCTATGACATCAAAGATAGATTTAAAAAGGTCATTAATACAAAACTTCAAAGTTCTACTTTAAAGTTTGAATTAATAAACCTTGGCATTGAGGCAAAACCACAAAATGTCAATATAGGGCTTGAACTCACATCAAAAGAAAGATTTGTTTTCATCAGATTATTAAACAAATACAAAAATGTTTTCTCTTGGAATTACGAAGATTTGAGGACTAATGATACTTCTATCTTTCAACACACAATTCCAATGATTTCTGATGAGAAACCTGTACAACAAAAGTTAAGGAAAATTCAGCCAAATCTAGAAAGCCAAATCAAAGCAGAGTTGAATAAATTTCTGAAAGCAAATTTTTTTTCCCGGTCAGACATTCTAAATGAGTTTCAAACTTGGTACATGTAAGGAAAAGGAATGGTGATATTAGGAATTTTAGAAATCTCAATAAGGCATGTCAAAAGGATAATTTCCCATTACCAACAATGGAGCAGATACTTCAATCAATAGCTGGTTCAGAGTTAATGTCCTTTTTGGATGGTTTTTCAGAATACAATCAAATACTGGTACATCTAGATGACAAACTAAAAACTACATTCAAAACTAAATGGGGAACATATGCTTATCAGAAAACGCCTTTTGGTCTGATAAATGCTGGAGCTACTTTCCAATGAGCTATGGATATAGCCTTCAAAGGTTTGATCAATAGGTCAGTTGTTGTCTACTTAGACGACATAACTGTATTTTTCCAAAAAAGGGACCAATCATTTACATGTCTTAAAACAGATCTTTGAACAATGTAAAAGGTATGGGATTTCTCTAAATCCCAAGAAATCATTCTTTGCCCTTAATCAAGGCGAACTCTTAGGTTTTATTGTATCCAAATATGACATATATATTGATCCTGATAGGATAAAAGAGATTTATGAAATTCCTTTGCCACATAGCAAGAAATCAATGCAATCATTTTTAGGACAGATAAATTTTTTAAAAAGATTTGTTCCTGATTTTTCTCATATGGTCTTACCTTTACAAACTATGATTAATAAAAATTCAGTTTTCAAATGGGGACATAACGAAAAAGAAGCCTTTGACTCAATCAAACAGCTAATTATTAATGTTCCTGCATTGAATACTCCCAATTTTTCTAATCATTTTATTTTGTATACTTTGGCCACTAAAACATCTTATGTTGCTGTTTTAACACAAGTCAATGATCAGTAAATAGAAGCACCCATATCCTTCTTCAGTTCTAATTTATTGGTGCTGAACTTAACTATTCCGAAGTTGAAAACCAAGTTTTTTACAGTGTTTAAATCTATCAAACACTTTAGAAAATTTCTCCTAAAAACACACACAAAAGTAATAGTCCCATTCTCTGTAGTGAGACAATTGCTAGTGCAAAGAGAAGTAGGGGAAAATAGAGCTAACTGGGTAACAACTTTACAAGAGTGTGATATTGATATTAAACCAGCTAAATTGTGAGAGGGAAAGCTTTTTTCAAGTTATTAGCAGGAGCTTCTAATATTCTAGAAAATGAAGATTCAGCTAAGACTTTTCAAGTGAACGAGATAAGTATCATAAATTCCGAATCTCAGTATGTTGATTTGATCTTTTACTTGAAAAATGGATATGCTCCGCCTAATTTCAGTTACAGAAACAAACGTGCCTTAATATTAAAAGAAAAACACTTTGAAATCATTGATGATGTGTTATTCAGAAGAAATTATGATTCAATTTAATTGAGATGCTTATAAAAACTGAAGCACAAAAGGTTTTGTAGGAATTACATGATGGTCCAGTAGGTGGACATTTTGGAGGAGATACTACAGTTCAAAAAATCATACATGCTGGATATTATTGGCCCACTTTGTTTAAATATGCCCATGATTATGTCAGGAAATGAAAGATTTGCCAAACTGCTAGTGGGAGACAAAGGAAGCCAGCTTTTCCTTTACAACCAGTAAACATTGAGAAACCATCTGAACAGTGGGGGCTTGATATCATAGGAGAGATTGTTCCACATTCTTCTAAGCAACACAGATACATCCTTACAGCCACAGATTATTTTACAAAGTGGGTAGAAGAAATTCCATTAAAGGTAGCCAACTCTGATGCAATTATTGAGTTCATTGATCAATTCATGTTTACCAGGTTTGGTGTACCTAATGCCCTGATTTTTGATAATGCATCTTATTTTTTTAGGAGTAGTATAGTTGAATTTGCTCTTAAGAGAGGTTTTAAATTAAAATATTATGCAAATTATTATCCTCAAGGTAATGGTTTGGCAGAATCAACTAATAAGAATCTCATTAAGATTATTAAAAGAACTGTTGATCAAAATCAAAATAATTGGCATAAATCTTTAATATTTGCATTATGGGTAGATTGTATAACTCAGAAGGCCTCAATAGGTACTTCTCCTTTTAACCTAGTGTATGGGAAATAAGCTGTAATACCTTCAAACTTAGCACTCTCATCTCTAGCCCTAGTACAATTTATTGAAGAAAATCCTTCTTCCTCTATTCAATTAAGATTTGATCAAATCCTCAAATTAGAGGAAGAAAGAGAGAAGGACAAAATCAATCATGCTAAACATCAACAAGTCATTAAACCTTCTTTTGATGCAAATTCTACCGGCTCAAAAACTTTACAAATTGGTGATATTGTGTTGCAATGGGACAAAGCACATGAAGATGAAGGTAAACATACCAAATTCCAAAAGATGTGGCTATGACCATTTCAAATCATTGAGAAGATAGGCTCATCAATGTTCATACTACAAGATTTATCAAGAAAGAGAGATTCTCTTCCTGTGAATGGGCTTATCTTAAAGAAGTTATTTTCTTAAGGAGGTAACCCCTTCTTACATGTAAATATTCTTTATGCAAGTTTGTTTACTTTTTAGAAAATAATGTTGTAAATAGCCTTCCATTAGCCTTTTACTATTGAAAATCTCTTTGAGTGAATATTGTAAATACTTGCTTTCAAATGCTAGAAACTTTTAAGGAAATGATTACAGTTTTAGAAAGTTGAATAAAACATTAAACTCTGAAGACCTCTTTAAAGTTTGCAAAATCTTCCAAAACCTTGAAAATATTGTAAATCATTCTAAGTTTTATTAAAGTTAAGAGAGGTTATTTGTAAAAAGTAAAGACTTTTCCAAACTTAGCATCTACAACTCTAAAATTGTCATCCATAAACTCTTAAGGAGAAAGTCATTCACCCCATCCACTAAGTTTATGATTTTTCAGAGTGTAATTCTAAAATATGTCTGATATAAAAGATAAGAGGTCTCATCATGAGCTTGCTTACCATGATCATAGGGAACTAATTATACTGAAATTACCAACACTGCATATCAAAACAGGGTAATGACTTATAATCATAAGACAAGGGGTCTCATAACGAGCCAGCTTGTTCAGTTCAATTACAACCAGTGAATGGCATTGTTATAAGTTGGCTACCAAACCTTGACAATGGATTTTTATCTTTAAAAAATTAAAAGAATATAAAAACAAAAAATATATGTAAACATATATTTTTGAATTTATCTTTCAAAAGTTATACTCTTGGATGGGAAAATGAATGATGTATAGTTAAAAGGTAACCCTGCCAAGACTATAGATGTTTGCTGACAGCAGAGGCACTACCTATGACAAAAGAGTAAATTTAAAATCTAAGTTGGAAGAGCCCCCTACTCTATCGTTATGAACCAATCAAAACTTGAAAAAAACCAAAATGTTTTTATTTTTAAGAGATTGTGAAAGAAATTGCAAAATATTGTTATTTTGTTCACAGTTAATTTTTGTTTAGCTATTCTTAGATGGTTTTCTTTATCCTCAATTGTTTCCAAACTCAGAAACTTTTAGATATTGCATTATTTTCCAGAGATAGTTGTTTCTCCCAGTAAACCGCCAATTGTTGTGCTATACAACAACCCTCCCCATTTCAAAAAATTTCACATAAAACTTTAATAAGAAATGGATCCCCTTTAGAATATAAATAAAACCAATAAGACATTTGATTTTTTTTTATAATAGGTCGTTCGCTTTTAGAATAAGTTAAATAACAATTGAAATTTGCAAATTTATTTTACCCATGAAAGTCCTCTTGTTAAGGTCCGATCTGATTTAAATTATAATAAAACTTTATCATAAAGCAATTATAAAAGGAGTATGTCACATCGTGCAAATCTTTTGTTTCAATGGTGGACTTAAGGTGTTCCATTGACATTCATCGATGCGATAACTCCATCGGAAATCACATGTCGTTACCTATCAAGAAGTCATTCCAATTGTTCATATAAATCCTCCGATGCGATAAGCCGATTGCAATCGCACATCGCTGAAATCATAAAACACATCCCAAACGCCCCTTTGAAATCTTTCGATGCGATTTCATTATTAAGCACGCTTTTCGATAAAGGTGAAATATGAGCTATTACAAACATTTGCAGGTTAAAGTTATAAATCAACGATAAAGAGAAAACAAATGACTGATTAATTTTAAAAGTCATCCCGCCTTCTCATGACAACTCTCCATTAGTCGCAATTGCGAATATGCAAAGGAAACATTTAAGCATAATGCTTGTATCTCCTGATTTGTGATATGCGATCATTGATAATTACTGATCAGGAAGTCACGATACTCATTTAAAAAAAGGACCATTATAAATTTGCGATGTGACATGTCATTACAGCATTAAAGTGTCACGTTAAGAGTTACGAGAAACCGCACCTGAGGTGTTATGATAGCTGCCTATGCCTGATCCTGCTTTTCGAGCTTGATTTCTATCTGTTGTCCCCAGGGGTTGTTGACCCAGATCTTATAAACGGCATATCAACTACCGGCTTTAGGGTTCAAAGGCTTTAGCCGGCTGTTCGTCCTTACTTATTCTGGTGCATTGAATCTTGGCGATTAGACTGGCAATCGGTGACCTCCTTATCGGTGACCACCTCCTTCTCCTTATTGGTGACCTTAAGGCAATGAGACTGTCTATCGACCTCCTGGCACTGAGCACCTCCTGGCTGGCTATGACCGGCTTACAATGATCGGCTATCGACAATGACCTTAAGTCAATTACTACCGACTATCAGCAGCGCTTACCTTAAGGCAATGATAACTGGCTATCAGCTATGACTCCCGGCTATGATTGGCAGCAATGACCGGCACTCCCTTCCTAGCGTGAATGAGGCAGGAATTGGAACACGAAAGCTTTCCACTACCCTGGGAGCCCTTACCTACATATATTGTTCGTTTGCTTGTCCCGGTCACTATATCCTCTAATCCCGGAACTCCTCAACCCAAATATGCTTTAAATAGATTAAAAATGAAAAATTTCTCTTATCTGCTCGAGACCCTAGAAATCCATCCACCATATTGGTTGTGGTTAGCCTTGAGATCATCCATTATATATGTCCCACTGCAAGTAGCTAGATGTTATGGTTATGGAGAGATCTACACAAACTTTTTAGTTTATGTTTACGGCTCATTAGGAAAGCAGTTATTGTTGAATTCTTCAAAGATTTCATCTGTGGTAGCTTAATATATTAAAAATCCATATCACCCATTCATGCTTAATTGATGTTAGTCTTGTATGTTGTGTATTATATCTGAGCAAGTTTTTCCACTGTTACGTCCTTCTGTTTCATTTTGCAAAACCATTATGAACTCACCAACTCAGCAAAAATGACTAAGAAATCTCGGAAAGTGAAGGTCCTCGTCGTAACAAAAGATGAACCAGTAAAATTGGCACTGATAGCTAATACTACCTGTGCGGGCGTCGGTAAGACTTCATGGGAGAGAATATACAATTTACTCGAAGCCGAGCACCTAAGTGAAGTTGAAGAAGAAGGAGCAATGACTGGGTCAACTGATAAAAGAGAAAATACTGTATATGATTTGGCCAAATCCTTCCTACACAGAATAGCAGCCCGAGCGAAAGTGTTACCATATAATGACATGGTGAGATGGGTTATAGAAAGTATCAACATAACCGACAGAGCCTTCTGTATAGCTGATGGAAGGATGTTTGGGGCATTCAGGGCAGAAGATATCAAGAAGATGTATCAATTGCCAGACCCACAGAAGCATTGGAACAAAGCATTTTTAGAAGCTTTCGCCAAGGAGAGCGATGTGGATTCAGACCCTATCAAGCAGTGGGGGAATTTCCCAAACAAACATAAGCATGAATCTTCGAGTATGTACTCTGTAGACTCCCTAGCATCTCCTTATTGCTATGCTGGCGCTATGGTATGTAGACTCTTTGGAGTCTCTGATTCAGCTAGGTTTTCTATAGAAATGGTGCCCTTAATGGAAGTTGCAATTAATTCTTATATCATGGATTGGGCAACCATTTTATCAGATAAAATGGCCAACCAAATCCTTGATTATAGAAGAAACAGGTTTGTGACTATCCGGACAATACCCCCATTCTACATGAGTGCCTACATCATGGATACCATCTGTTTCAATTCTAATTACCCAATTTTAGGATGGAAACGGACTCCTCAAGACCCAACTCCTATTCATATCTATCATAAGTATTTATAAAAGGCCCATTATAAAGATCATATATATAGAATTTTCCATGGTTTTGTCCTACCCGTTCATCAGGCCATATTCGACAAACCTGCTCCTCAGTTATCCGATGAGGCCAGTATTGACCTAACATCAATCGACAGTTGGTTCGGTGAAGAAAAGTTCACCTACATCAGAATTTTTGGCAGCACCACAGATCCACATGTTCTCCCCTTGTACATTCTTGATAAGCTATTGGCCAGAGAAATAGCTTATCAGATAACAGAAACAGGGATGTCCAGGAACCTCAAGGAGTCCAAGAAACAAATGTGGCCTTCATTCCCCCTCCGATGTGGTACTTATACATTACATGACTTCAAACATGCAGAGAAAGAAATAGAGAAGATAAAAATTTTAAAGTTAGCAGTCATTCCCAAGAGACAGTATGATCCAAAAGCGGTGGCTTACAACTTTACCTCTCATGTGAAACTTGCCAAGTTTGAACATGAGAAAGATGATTATGATGATTTGTTCACTTCAGCTGAGTTATTTTCTCAAGTAAAACATCTAGCAAAGATCAGACTGGGAGCAGAGGGATTAGATAGATTTATGAAGTTCAGGACATAGAGGTTACAAACACTACCTCTGGACTTGTTAAACACTACCCCTATGGTGCAGCAGGAAGGCCACAATGAAGAATAGACTCCTAGACTCCTGAAAAGGAGAAGAGCCCTGAAAAGGAGAAGAGTCCCGAGAAGGAGTAGACAAATGAAAGGACCATTGAGCTCCTAGACACTGATGTTAATATTGATGCCACCTTAATCAAGGAATGGGAGTAGTTCGATCAAATGATCAAGAATCAGAATGACTCCCAAAACCTCACTACACCAAAAACGCCCACAACATAGGAGCCTATTGTCACTAATATTCCAATTGAAGGGGCAGTCGGCAAACCCAACATTCAGTAGGATATTGAAATAATTCCTAAGAATCCTACAGAAGAGATTGTACTAAAAGTAGAAGACATACCACCCCTAGATGTATTCTACAGTTCGAAGCATAGGGCTGTGGTCAAAAAGCAAAGAAAAAGGAGGAAAATTGACCAAGGACCTCTTTCAACTCCTCATGCCAAACTGATGAATGTGGTATGGAAAGACTCAAAAGTCAATCCTTCTAAGGATTTAACCAAATTATCTTAGTATGTTGGTGCTTATACAACCGCAACAATGGATAAAGCCTTCGAAGTTAGCCAACTTATCAGGGAAAAGGATCTAAGGATCGCCCAACTTGAAGGGCAATCGGCAGAAGAACAACAAAGGATTAGTCAGCTTGAGCAACAGCCATCAGAGCAAAGACAGTAGAATGAGCAACTAAAAGAATAGTTGGATCTGGAGAAGCAAAATATTTATCAACAAGCTCTCCAGAAACAATAGAAGTTGTGTCAACAACTCAACAAGCTTCAAATAACAATTCAGCAGGAAAAGAAGGCTAAAGAAGATCAAATTGCACAACTGTAATTACAGATAGAGAAATTCAAGGGTTATCCGAAGGTTAGTGAATTCAAGAAGGAAGTCCTGGAAGTAACCAAAGCCTTATCTCGACAGCTAAACATCCTTTGCCATAAAATATCATTGGTTGACCCATTGTGCGATATCTCTACATCACTTATTGAACAGGCAGTTGAAACGAGACTGGAGTTTGAGAAAGCAGATGATAAGATAAATTTTTTTCTCTCTTGGCAGAATTTAGAAGAAGGCATGGCTACCAATTTACCAAAAATACAAGAAATTCACAAGAAAATCTTGTTCTCGGAGTGGGAATCACAGTTAATAAAAGCCGAAAGAGAGACTTCTAGAGCCACGGCTACAACGAATGGTGTAATTGGGTTAGTAAATGACAACTTGTATATCGCTAACTTGATCTCTGATTGCTCTCTAGGAAAACTCCTGAAAACAAAAGCACTAGAAGATCAATGGAGACAAGAGCTAGTAAGCAGAGAAGAACAAATCGGCAATGTGCAAAACTTGAGATGGGATGAATTTTGGTTTTTCCTAGTCAAGACACATAGTCAGCAGATGTCCATGAAATGCCTTTCCGACGCATTCAATATCATGGTTCCCAAACTCTCCGATGCTACGTACATAACCCAACTACATTCCAGGATGAGTCAACCTCTGGAAATTCAGTCAATGCTCTCAATTTGTCAACTGCAAGCGCAAGAGAACAAGTAGATACAACAGATCAGTTCAAAGGCTATTGTATTATTTTCATGAATCAAATCCCAGATTTTCATGTTTACAATTTTAACATCTCATAGCAATTTTTATTGAGAGTCAGTTTTTATTTTGATTATTTAAACCCTTTCATGTCTTTTAAGAAAGGGTCCTCAATTTGTATAAGATTTGACTTGAGAAGTTACACTTTTGTACTTTTAAATATTTTTTTTTTATCAATGGTGGATCAAGGTTCTGCATTTTTGTGAAAGAAGCTTTTTCAAGATCTGCACTTTTGTATTTCCTTGGAAGTTTTCTCAAATAAGAAAGTGGAATCAGAGTGTTCTTTACACCAAAAGGATTCAAATGCATGCAGTATTCCTACCACTATTTTGTCTTATTTCCTTATGTGATGAAGCATTCCTTTTAAGTTGCTATTGTTGATTTATATGTATGCTTTTTTCAAATAATTCTTTATCATATCATTTATGAAGATTTAGAATTGTTATCCTTTGATATATATATATATATATATATATATATATATATATATATATATATATATATATATATATATATATATATATATGTCAGCGATATACATTGTTATGAATGTGATATGCTTTTACTATTACTTCGTTTAACTTTTTAAATGAAGTAATCATCATATGAATGCACCTTTCTATTGATAAGTAAGCCATCTATATGATTATTTGTCTGTTAGAAATAATCAGAAATCACATCATTTACAAAATACCTGGGTTATATAAATATATTTGTATATTTTGAGTTATAGATTATAACATTTGCCCTCTCCATTATACTTTACAAAACAATAATCCTTTAAACCATTCATTAAGGGAAACTGGTCCCAAAATTGTCCAGTCGGAGCCACCACACCAAATGGAAAAGAAGTTGTACTAAGGTCTGAACCAGGTGGTTATCCCCAATATTGGTGCTAGGATTTTAGAGGCATCAACAAGACCTCATTGAGGTTGATTTTTACGATATCCTACTTGATTGATATCTTCTCATATATTAGGAAGGCTTCAAATATGAATTAATATGTTCCTGAAACAAATCATATTCAAATTTTATAGTTATAAAAGATAAAAAGAAATTTCAACGCCTTCGATTGATTGATACTTGACTGCGTTGTGGGAAGGTTATAGGAAATGTGATTGGAAAAAGGATGGGGAGACAATGTAGACAATGTCTTGGATATGATTCATTTGTTGTTAAAGATCCTTCAGGAGCCTGAGCCATTGACTTTGGAAATGTTTCTAGTATGGATTCCTATGGTTTTTAATGTTGTGATTCTTTCACCTCATGGTTATTTTAGGTAAGAATTTTTTTTAGGAATGCCAAACAAGACATCGATGGACAAGTGAACATTTTTTTTATAATTGCAACGTCCATTTCGTGATATCCTCTATTTATTGTTTTATTGTATTTTGAACATTTCTTTTGATTTTGTTTTGTCTTTTAACTATGAAATTGAAAATACTTGGTATCATGTCCATTTAAAGAAGAGCCAAAGCTTGAAGATAAAATTAGTATTACACGATATTAATTGGAATCCTTATATATATTTTGTGTTAAACAATTTTCATGGCTATCCAAAAAGTTTACTTTCATGTTGTTATTTGAGCACATGTTGTTTATATACTTGACCAAGTTCATGCATTAGAAAATGAATTGTTGTTGTGAACAAAATGACAAGGATTAAACATCACACCTCAGATTATTTTTTTTCACAAGTTATCTACGCTTGATCTTTTTGGCATGTAACGTATTTGACATGATTGTACCTAATATTTCCCTGAATGTTGAATGCTAAGTTACTAAGGTTTTATTTTTTATGGTGACATTTTATTTTCTTTGTTTATACAGGTCATCTAGCCACATTATAGTGGCCATTATAGCCGAACTGAAGAAAAATTGTTCAAGTTTCTTTCTTGTATGGGGAAAAATGGCTTTGACATTACTGATGTGCAAGTATATGTCGTATAAAATATTTATAGTCTACTTTATTTTATATTATAGTGTTCATCGTCTTTCATGTCTTACACTATGCATTGTATCTTCTTTTTTTTTCAAAAAAAGAACTCTGTATTGATGCTAAGAAGAAGGAATCAAAGAAAGAGGAGAGAAATAACACTCAAGCAACAAATTCAAAAGAGAGAGAAGAGAACTGGTCGAGTGATACCCTTAGAGCCAATATCCCGTATAAGACATACACATAGAAACTGATGGTCAGGTATTCACAATTGAATTCACTTGCAATGCCTTGGAAACACAATGATAATGTTTTGAAGTGATGAATATCATTTCATGTGTAAATTGTAGTCCAACCAACTTTAAGTTGGAAACTTATATTGTAATACTTTAACATTTCATATAATATAATTTGTGGTTGAAATTATTTATAGTTTCACTTGATATTATTTAGTATTGTAATTAACATATGCAACTTTGCATTTTCATATTAGATGAACATGCACATTGTATGACATTTTTAAAATTTAGTTGCAAAATCATACTAATTAATTTATGTTGATTAACAATGAACACATAAAATCAATCTAAAACTACTGAATTAGTAGTTTATATTGATTAATGATGAACACAAATAAAATTAATATATGATTAAATTAGTCATTTATAATGATTATTAATGAAAGTAAATGAAATGAATATAAACTACTAAATTAGTCATTTATATTTAAGATAAATGACTATACCAAATGATAACTTTGTGATTACAAAGAACGACTAAATTTTGCATATATATGACTATTAGTAGCTAATTTATAGTTTCTTATAACACGACCAATATTTAGTCATATTTTTTTGTTCATTAATTGGTTTCAAATGATGACTAAAATTTGCATATATATGACTATTAGTAGCTAATTTGCAGTATCTTATAACACTCCCAACATTTTGGGTATATTTCTTTGGTCATTAATTGGTTTTCTCAGGTGCACATAGTAATATATTTTTTGTATATTTTTTCATTAATTGTGAAAATTAATGACTAAATCAATGACTAAATTAATGACCAAATTAATGAATAAATATACTACTAGATAATAAAATTAAGACAACAATTAATGACTAAGCTAAAAATGACTAAAAGTTGGTCACGTTATGAAATACTGTAAATTAGCTACTACTGGTCACCAACTAAAAAATGGTCATTTGTATGCAAATTTTAGTCTTTTTTTTTAGTAATTAATTAGCCATTTTGTACTAGTGAATAGTGGATGTGAGGGTCTTTATCAATTTGAACATCATTAGTTCAAGAGTCATAACTTGTTCCAGTTCCAGTCCATAGCTAGCTGCTAAAACATATGTAAATCATGCAGAGACATCTAATTGAATCAAATACTAATCACCACCTTTAACCCTATGGGCCAATGATTTTACCACTTGTCTCACTCATGTGCCTACAACCTTACCACTTGCTTCTCTTGCCATAACCCAAGATGCATGACAAACAATGCAATTTTCTAGGACACAACAAGCACATCGTGTTTATTCTTCATCTGGGAGCTTTGTCGCTATTGAAAAAAGCTTGTTAGCACACATGAAGGAACAATACCTCGAAGCCTTCGGGATGCGCCGACATCCAGTAAGTTAGCGTGCACTTTTTTAGATTTAGGGTTTATGGGAGGTTTATAGAACTATTTGATAACATTCCTGCACTTTTTCTTTTTCGTTTGTGTTTTAGGGTTCAGGGGTTCTAGTAATCTTGTTGCGCAATTTTTTTTCTTTGTATCTATTGGAAGTTGTAGAGCCTTTCCTGCAGGTTTTCTGCACACTTGTTTTGCTACCTGAAAATCTAGATCACCAAGTGGTAAAGCAAAGCGGTGACGGTGCCGCTGTCGGTGGCTTTGTGTGACAACAAAGGAGTGTTGTGTGACAACAAAGGAGCATTATGTGACAGCAAAGCAAAGGACACGAGAGGTGTAACAAATCTAGATCACCAAGTGGAAAATCAAAGCGGTCGTGCTGTCTTTGTCGGTGGCGTTGTGTGACAGCAAAGGAAAGGATATGAGAGGTGTTAACATATTAGAAACAACAAAGGTTCTTAAGTACAAAATTTAAGTTCAAAATGTAAGCATGGAGCAATCTTAGCATTATTTCAATCGGTAAAAATTTGAATGAAATAATATTCTTTAACCAAAGAAATTTTGGAGATTCAATACAACATGTGCCTCTCCCTCTCGAAAAGAGGCCAAATAAGATGTCAAAGTCTCTCATTGGCCAACAAAATGCGGTGTCACTATTTAATAAGCTAGAGAAAAAGTGTTTGGCTTAAAACTTTGGGTTTTAGATTTTAATTGTTGAAATTTTGGTTTTAATGTTTGTGACGATAGAGCTAACAAAGCATATCGATTACTATAGTCCCTGCCGGCCCTTTGGGTAGGGACTAATAAGTTATACTTTTAGAGCAAAATATTATGTGGAAAATAAAATCGATATATATCTATATTAACTAATTACGAATTTATCAAGTAATACGAATCAAATTTATTTTAAATATAAAATTTGAACATTTGTAATTTGAGAAATTTATTTTCAGATATTAACCTATTTTAAATACAAAATTTGAAAAAAGGTTTATATTGTGAGAAATTTGTTCTCTGATAAATCTATTCATTATTTAAATTGCATTTTTGAATGCATAAATAGATTCAACAACTTAAATTTTTTATTGGCTACTTGGATTGTGTAAACTACACAACTTAAACTTGCAACTTTAATAAGTCTTTGTTAAATTTTAGACATTGACCCAAAAATAGGTCAAAATGTATAATAATAAAACTACTTGAAATGTATTAAACATAAATTTTATTTTTTTGCCCCTTTTTGTGATTGAAACAATTTACTCTATATGAGTATTGAAATATTTTATTTGTAAACCTTGTTGACAATAATTATTCTTTTTATTATTCACAAATATATATCTTACTTTTCTTAAACATATCAACTTACTAGACTTGAACCTCAATGGGAAGGATAAAAGCTATTTCCCACAACCACCTAAGCTAAACTTAATTTACATGATGATTTTATACACACACAATGTGTGTGTGTGTCTATATTCATTGCTCAAATTGCATTTCTTAATGCATAAATCAGTTCAAGCCCTTCAAAATTCACGTGTGCATGCATTATACTGACTATACAACTTATACTTGCAATTTTTAAACAAAATTGACCAAAAAATATACTCGAAAAAGGACCAAAAGGTAAAATAGTGAAACAAAATATTTTAATGAGAGGAACTTATTTTTTTCAATTACTTTATATAATATATACATAATTTTTTTATTTAACCATATATAATATATATAGATAGATTACATTGAAATATTTTATTTAATAGCAACATTAAAATATTTTATTTATAACTATATTGAATTTTATTATTATTAACAATATCTTTTCAATGATACATATGAATTTTATATTAAAAGTTGAATGAATTACATATCTTATTATTATTCCAATTAAAAAGGAATTAGATCTTTTTACTTTTAATTTTTAAGCATTTTAATAATTTATTATGGTCAATGTTAAAATAAAGTTGGGTGAAAGTGAAATATTTTTTTTGCATCTCATTGTTCTGTTATAATGTCAATAACAAAACAATGTGATTATTAATATTTTATACAGATTTGAATTAAAATTTATCAAACATATCTATATATTTTTATTTTTATTATAAAGGACATTATTGTTGTTGTTTTGTTTGTTTTTTTAAGAAAATATTTTAGTTTTATTTTAAAAGGAACACATGTCAACTCAAGTTTGAACATGGAAAGAATTACACATCTCCCTCATATTGAGTTGTACAATGTGCCTCTCTGCACAACAAGAGGGCATGGAAAAACTACAAACAAATAAAAGCTACGGCATAAATATCAAGCTACCACCCATTCTTTGTGATGGGAACAAAGCTCAACCATATAAATTCTCTAAAGAAATATTCATAAATTCATGTCTATATTGTCCATCATTTACTCTTTACATATTTGTGCTTTTTCTAGGCTAGATTCTATAGGGATACAATGTGTCAATACCATAAGTCATTTTAATTATTATTATTATTTTTTTACCATTTTTATTTTAACCAAGTTAATATGTTTAATTTACATTATATTACAACATCTTTATCATACTGTGCACAATAAAAATGAATTTGAAACAGCCATATCACCTAACTTGTAATTTTGTAGTTTCTAAACCTGCACACATTCTTTAAAAAAGATGTTTAGTTATGGGAAACCATACTTTCACTTTAAAAATTGAAATTTTAAATGATGCATATAAGTATATGTATATTTTGAGGATATAAAATTATAAAATGAATTTAGGAAAAACTTGTTACCCATTTCTGATAATCATAATTAGATTATGTATACCTTTTATTAAAGATTATATAAATCTCTAATGGGATAATATGAATAGAATTAGTTTTAATAATGTTTTAATAATAGTTGTTTCATAAGAACTACAAATATGTATGGAAACTCATTTTCTTTTTCTTTTTTACCATGGCGAATGAGTAATTTGTTGGAGTAATATGATTGGGGTCCAAGATCGAACCTAGCGACTAACAACCCATAAGCCAGTTATATCGGGGATTTATGACTTAGAAAGAACTAAGAGTTCACGAGGGTGGGGAAACTAGCGACTAACAACCCATAAGCCAGTTATACTAGGAATTTATGACTTAGCAAGAAACGAGAGTTCACGAGGGTAGGGAGCCTACTTTACTCCTTGAGCATTATCACAATGAGCCGAATATGTCCCCTTATGAGATTTGAAATTGGGTGGAGGAGATAACATCTCATTGTGCCAACCACTTGTTTGTCCCACGAGGAGACAATGATGCATTCATTTTTTTTAACATTAAACCATGGTTTGGGACATAAGATCTATCTCTATTACAACTAAACATCAAAATTGACTCTATTTTTTTATCAAGGACTCGATTGTGATTAAGGGCCTTATGAATGAATTATAATTTCTAGGACTAGAAATTAAGTTCTAAGTCTTGGAGACATGACAATGGTTATGATACCCATCTTCATTTCCCCAAACATTGAATCAAAACATATATCCGACTCATAAGGGGGAAATTCTCTATATGTCTTATGTCATAGCTTGGACCCTCATGAATAGCCTTTGAGCCCTAGAAACAACTATTAGAGACAAAATCCTGGGTTTTCCCCCCTTTACCTAAGCCCTAGAGACAAGCATCCATCTATATTGCATTAAACCTAAAAATTATGCGCATATACCACCCTTAGGCCAAAACATCTATGAGTAGTGCTTACATCATGGGATGGGATCACATACATGACCTATGAGACCAAAAAACAATTTGTTTTCCTTACATACCTAGATTATGGCCGTAAAACATCATGGCTCGGACCTTGAGATGTATTCATGTTTTTCCAAACCTCAAAATTACAACCACATCCCACTTATATTTGGGTTTTCCTTCAAAATTCCCTAATTTATAGTGCATAGTCCCATGCATGGCCCATTATCCTTAGAAGAAACAATTAGGCCATAACTTATTATTTTTAGCCTAAAACCATGGCCTAGGAGTTCATGCCCATCCTTTCTATACGTAACATTGAAATTGAGCCAATATCCCACTCATCAACAAAATATCCACTCTATATGTCTTGTGTCATAGTTTGTGGCCCCATGGATGGCCCATGAGTCCAAGAAATAATCGTTAGCCCCTAAATCCTCAAAAATTCACTATAATCCATGCCCTAGGACTTGATTCCCATCCATTAAATGTTAAACCTCAAAATTGTGCCCTTATTCCAATTGTACGTTCTTAGGTCTCAAAACAACACCACCTTGTAAAACTATGATACTACTAGTCTCTAAACAAGTAAGTTTGGCTTAACACTATAAATTGAACTTAAAAATAACACAAGGCTAATCATTTTTATTTTTTCAAAGATTGAGAACAAGAATAGTAAATAGAAAATTATAATTTAAATTAAACACACACCAAATAAATGCATAAAAATAGTTAGATTTACATTTGGTCGAGGATGAAGAAACACTAATAGAAAGGAGAAAATTGTTTATCTATATATAATGGATTGAGTCGATGCTCAAGTATACTCCATGATCTGGGGTAGCATAATCATCCACACCAAAAGGTACTAGATTTTATAGGTGGAAGCAACCTAATATATTTGGAGGAAAATTCACTATTAAAAAGAGTAGATGAATGCATCAAATTAATTGTAAAGATACTAAGATAAAGGGTCTTCACACAACTAAATATGTCTAACCTATTGCCTTCATGACCATCTATTCTTATATTTGGGAGTTATCCAACAATGTTAAAACCTTGATAAAATTTTCCTTACATTGACTTATCAATAAAGTAAACATTAATTTTATTATAATAGGATTAGTTACATAATTATTAGCATTGATTAAAACATTGGTATTGTGTCTCCATTCACCTATTTGACCCTATATGGTTAGATAACATCATGGATACATCAACTTATCAACATAAAATTGATATAGTTGAACTTGTAGTTAATAGTGGTGGTTGTTTCTTAGGTTCCACCTCTCTATTCAACCTTGATCCTAATGCTTTTACTCTAGTAACTCAAAAAGTGGATTCTATGAAGCTATTCCTTAAGTTCATCAAACATCAATTTTTTACCTAATACACTGTAGTGTCATACATCAAATTTGCAAAGAACCTTGTATTCTATATAGCTTGTCATATCCATGCCTTGTAACAAAATGTCTTTTGTATCCAAGCATAATGTAATAATATAATAATCTAATTTTAGGGTAATAATCTATCTAGAATCCAAATTGATGGATGAGGTCCCCTTGTTTGTTGGATAAGGGTTCCCTCCACACAATGATTTGCACCAATCCAACCATTATCTAATTTAAATTTGTTTAAAAAACTTGAGAGAGGTCATCTTTTCTATAACAATTGTTTGGTTAAAGAGGTCCATATGCTAAAAAAAAATCATTCATATATTTCATATGTATAGAAGTTCAACCTCATTTGTGACTACATAGTTAGCACTTCTTGTAATGTAGTCACTATTCTGACTATTTTTTGTCCGAGTATTATTACAAAATACCTATTTTGTCTACTTATTTTGTAGAAGACATTGATCATCTTCAAAACTATTCATTGAGAACTTATCAAGTTTGGATTTGTGAAATTTCTTTTGGAGTTCCAATAATTACAAGGTGTGTCTTGTCAATTCTATCAATCCCTAATAATTTTTCTATTAGATTTTCACCATATTTCTTGACATCTAGACCTCTAGTGCTAGCCAAGGAAGGTATTTTTCCTAGGATTTATAAGTGGTATATAACTTAAGTGTGGCAATTTTCATTAGTTATGTTGTTGTGTTGACCATGTTTGAGCTCTATAAGGCATAATGAATCCTCTATTAAAGTTCATCTCCCACCAAGCTACATTGTTCAGTTATTTTCATAAAAAATTCCTTCATTGCTCAACATAAGGTATTCTTGATGAGTATTTCTATCTCTTTTATCTATTCCTCATGTTATCACCTTAAGTTCACCCACAAGATACATTTATATGATTTTCTAAAAACATCATCAATTGGAAAGAAGACAACATAATAAGGATACCTCATGGCTACTTTACATCACTTGAAAGAGCAAGAGAAAAAAGGGACAAAACAACTTTTTATTCACTTGCATAAGCTACCTGCACTAACACTCAAGCCAATTGCATGACATTTCCTTCAAAATTTGTTCTAGTTTGATCACACAAGTGAACATGACATTTTCAACAAATTTAATGAGGCATGTTTGGCTCATGTGGCTCTAGGTTAATGTACACAAGAAATACTAGATCTCATCCCATTTATGAGAAGTCATTTGGCCTCCCATGGTCCCTTTCAAGCATTGGGATCTCCATTTTGAATGAATAAATTTCACATTGGAACTAAAATTTCAAGAGGTTCATGATTTCCCTATATATGAAATCTATGGGGGAGCATTAGAAGAAGAAATAATTGAAAGTTTATGATGGGGTTAAAATTGCGCTAAGAGAAATAAACCCCTTTGTTAACCATTTATCAGTCGTGGGCCTATGGTTTACGCCCTCAAAATCTTATCAGAAGCGTTAATATATATGCCTTTTCCTTTAAAACCCTAGGACCATGCCACTTTATTGAAATACATGGGAATACATGAAAAAACCTACGTTAAACCTTAAGGCCAAACTTCAAAAACAATTCACCCGCATCTATAAATCCATCGGGTCCGCTCATTGCCCATTTTCCATTGGTTTATCACAATATTGCTATCGAATTTATCATGGACACACAATATCAGAATACACAGAAATACAAAGAAATCCGACCACAAACGCTTAGGCCAGATCTCAAAATTTATGAAACTGCATTCAGAACTCCATCAGGTCCGTCTAGGTCCAAAGCCTTTCCCGTTGCGCTACTCCTCCTCCGATCTCTGATCAGCGAAGCCTTCGATCGCCGATATCGACTTATTGACGATATCGCTTATCGGCCCATCGGTGGCATTCCATATTCCACTGTCACTTAACCTTCCACAATGCGATCACTGATCAAATCTTCACCATCGATCTGGTTCCCGATCCGACGACTATTCTTCCTCCCAATCAACAGACTTGCTCGATAGTCCTCCACTGTTGATCTACGCTTAGTGGATCCGACGGTCCACAATGATTTTGGGTGGACAAGTAGCACGAAGAATACCCGCCCAAAAAAGTGGTTTTCTCTCTCTCCTCGCTGCTATGTGTCACTCAGTCAGTGGAATCGGGCGGTCACACAACATTACCACTTACCACTTTTGCCTCACCCGAAATACCACCTTTGTGTATTAATCTGCCGATGCGATATCAATTCCTCTGTCTCCACGATATGATCCTATCTGTTGATCATATCAATCCAATGCCTCCTATGCCTTCTCGTCTATTTCCTCCTTAGCTTAATCTCACTCGCCTTCGATTCTTTTATGAGCTAAAACATAGTTTTGCCACAAAACTCTGTCTATACACGACATCACTCCATAATAGTTAAAGGTAACAATCATTCATTTAATCAATGGATAGCCATCGATCCTATAGTGATCGATGGTCGATTAACATGCCTGCAAATGGGATTTTAGCTATCTACACATATATATACAACAAAACTCGAAAATGGCATAAATACACAGTTCCACACTCAAAATCAACTCTCTGTATATAAACATAAACACATAATTATATCTTGAGACTCTCTGTCCCTCTCTGGCCTGATTCTTCTAATTAGAGCCTCTGTTTTCTCTACTCTACCTGTAGGCTTACAATCCCATCTTGAATCCTCTCGAATCCTCTTTCCATAAAAGAAAGGAAAATACATATACGTCTTATATAAAAATCTCCTTCCACAAATGAAGGACTTCACAATATATTTAGAAATCAAATCCTTCCCTAACTAATCAATCTAACTACTTGGCTTGATCTCCATGCAGGGAGGATCACTTGCCACTTATGCCCAATTCTATTCAGAATTAGGCAACAATTAACTACTTACATACTTTGCAATTAATAAATTTAAATAAACAATTCTTCCTCCAAACTCTCATTAGCCACAACATGTGACCGCACCATCACATTGCTAGCTAGGCCTAGATGCTCTTGAATCAGACTCCCAAGGTTAAAAATAATCATGATCTCCTAATCATGTGCTTCCGATCTGTGTCCTCCTAGATCCCATACTTTGTTCGGTAGTCTGTCCTTGGTTACTACTGTTGTTGGTTGTTATTCTACAGGTCTCCATGCTTTATGCTGTAGTGCTCCACTAGCTATGCTCTCATTGTCTGCTGCTATTTTTTTCATATATCTTATTGCTTTTTGCTCGTTATCACAATTTATTCCAGGCTTCCACACCTTAATTTGCAATTTACCATTACCTTCAGTTGTACCATTCTTTCCATCCAATCTTCCTTTCTTCTTATTTTATTGGAATGTTGTTGTATGAGTCTCCACAACTCATCAATTTCTTTGTCCACTTCACTTCTCATATGATGAATAACATTCTCATGCAACTGGATGTGTTCTTGCATAATAACATCATAATCTCTGTGCCAATACCTTCACCATTGATCCCCTGCAATAATTCCACTTCCTTATTTTGGTTTCTCATTCATGGCTTCATCACTTCTTACTTCAATTTCTAGTATACTTGCAATTCCACAAATTTCCTAAAAACTAAGAATTCTTCTTGCTTGCTTAGGTACTTGGAATACCTCTTCTTCTAGTAACTTAATTTCTGCACCCTTAAGGATCATGGCATCATATTTGTCTGCTTCTAAAATGTCACCTTCAGCCTCTTCTTCATCAATAAATTTTTGTGGTACAATAGTAATCCTGTTACTATCATCTCTTGAACTCATTTCTAGTTCAACAATTCCATACTGCAAATTCAACATCAGTCCATCTTTCTGAGACATTTTGATCTCACCCTTCCTTACTTCAATCTGATCTTCAGAATCAACTCCTTGTTTCAAATTGACTTCACATTGCCTTGTTCCTGCATATAAATCTTCACCAGAATCAATAAATTCATTAAACACAAATGCTTTACCCTGTTTCTTCATTATGCCAACATTTCTGACAACTTCTTTTCCATATTTTTCATCCATGACAACTTCATTCTCATTCAGTTCTAGTTGTGCAGTCTGATAATTTATTCTTTTGTTTTCTTGCCTCTTCTCCAAAAGACTTGACTCAAGCCACAAATCTGCCAACTCATTTGGAATTTCTCCCAAAAGCTCTGCACGATCTTTACTAACTTCATTGTTTGCAACATCTGTCTTTAGTCCTTCTTTACTAAAGATTTCTTCAAGGTCAATAATATTCGATAACTGTTTAACATCGACAAAGTCTTCTATATCAACCTTCAGTAGTTGTTCTCCTTTGGATTTAGTCCTCAATAGTTTTCTAATATCTATATAATTCACTACAGCTATGTTTAACAACTGCTCTTTCCTCTGCATCACAAGATTATGTGAATTTCCTTCCTTTAACTTCTAAAAAATCATATCTTTTCTTTTTCTTTCCATAATGACAACCTTAAACAGTTGCCTTACTTCAATGTATCTTGCATTTACACACAAAATATAGTTTCAAAACTATGAGACACCAAGGTTTCCTCAAATAATTTCATCATCAATACTTTCGGTTGACTCCCACTTCTTGAACACACCATAAGATTCTCCATTTGCTTTGTATTAGCTTCATCATTTTTCCCGAGAAAACTATTTGTTCCATATTTGTATGAATGTATCTCTTCCTTTCCAAACACTTCTTTGATCTCAATAATTCCTTTGCCATCCTCCTTTTGACTTATCCTTTGGATGTCATTTGACTGGACATCTTCCTTCACTTGACCGTAACTTTTCTCCTTATTCTTCATATGACTGTGGGTAGTCATCTTTTCACCTGTTGATTTAACAGTTTCCAATAACTGTTTGTTTTCCCTCAAGTTTACATAACCCACAAACACACAACAGTCATCAGTTTTAAAAATACAATACCTTTCATCCTCTTTTGATGCTTCAGGCACCAATCTTCCATCATAGATCTTCTGGATTTTAGCAGATCCTCCTTGCTAGGACTCCATTCCTTTGAGTCTCTCCTTCTCTAACAAATCAATATGAATTTGTTCAAGTTCCCTGAACTCGTTCATCAACTTGCCATTCCACCTCTGTTGCAATAGCTTCCACTTGACCCTTTTCTTCATTCTCCATCTGTATCTTTGGTCTTCATCTATCTTCCTTTGTACTGCCAGACTAATCTCTTGTTCTTCATTCTTTTTCCAGTTGCTATACTCCTGCAATTAGATGTCTTCCTCAAATTCGCTCTCATGTTGCTGATCATCCATTTTAAATTGCTGGTTCCTTCCATCTTCATCCTGCTAGATTAATACTTCTGTCTCCCTCATGTCTCTAAGGAAATAACTTCCTTGTTTCTCATGATCTTCCATCTCACCTTTAAATAATCTCTGCTCAATTTATTTGATTTTAGCATCATACTTATTAATGTTGTCCTTCATACCTATAGTCACATCATTAACTGAAGAGTCTAAACATTTACTTAACTCTATAAATGTTTGAGACATTTCATTCTTATCATGCATAGTAACCATATCCTTTTCTTTATCAGGTTCTGAAAGTTTCATTTCTCCTTCAGGTTCCTTGAGAAATATTTCCAAGAATTCTATTTCCATGTGAAATCTCTCCAACAGTTCATCACAACTTCCATTCTTAGCTTCATCTTTTTCTTGGCAATCCTCCTGAATCATCCTAGTTTCTACACTATCATATTGCAAAGTTATTTCATCAATGCCATTAAATAAATTCATTTGTTTACCTTCTTGTAATACCACTATGGCATTTTCATTAGACTTCTAGTCTATATCAACTTCATCTGACTATCTTACACCAAACATAATTTCATCTATGAACTCTTTCTACTGCAATAAATCAACACCTTCTTCCTCTAGAAGGCATTCTCCATCATACTTCACCTCAAGAGATTCATTCATGTTTGTGACAGTTTTACTAGACTGTCCATCATCCTCTGCATATCCTGCAAACATACACAAACTATGAGAATTAAAATCACAAGGCTTCATTGCCTCATCTGCTTCCCTTGTCATCATATCTTCTAATTGTTCTGAACTATTCCAATAGTTCATGAGATCTTCAGTTGATCTCCCATTATCCTCTTCACCCAACATTTCACCCTGTTTTGGTCTTGTTACACAGTAATTTGTCACCGTTTGTCACCGTCCCTGTTACCCCTCTCCCGCACATTGGAGGACTCATTCCGGGACCTGTGAGAAGTGACATGACCTGAAACCACTTGCATTATATTCCTCTAAGTATGAGCCTCATATGCCCTGAAGACATCTCCTGCAGAATACCCATAAAAAGACCTCTTTTTGCATTGGCGCGGTTCCACAGTGTACTACTCGCGCCAATGGGGGAAATCCTCTAAAGAGGGCGCGCCAGTTGGCGCTCTGTCTCAGAGTCACACTCGCACCAACCCAGTTGGGTAAAGTTTTTAACAAACAAAGTTCCGAAGGTTCTCCTTAACCCATTCACCAACTGAATCCGTGTTGAGTTAGGATGGTTTGGCTTCGAATCTCCATAGAAGGGAAGTGGTTTGCCACCTTTCATGGAAGCTTCTAAGTGATAAAGTCAATCCCATGGAAATTGTGATTGATCCTATCTCCTTCCACTCTATCTATAAAATCTTGTTCTTTTGCCTTGAGCAAGCTAGTTCCAGTAGAGTGCTAGTGATAGTGAGAATTCCAGGAGTTCAAGAGATTGAAGTTGCAAGAGCCTTCTTTGCATCCATAAGGCCAAATCTAAGTGAGGGGATTCTTGTCACCAAGGAGAGAGAGGCTTGTTTCCCATCCCAACAAGCTTTGCAAGACTTGTGTAGCTGATTACCCAGCCCAAGGAGGATTTGACGTCAGAACTATGGTTGTATTCTTCTTTGTTATTTATCAATAATAGATGACTATCATTATGGTTCCACTCTCCTTGTCTTTTGTAATGATTGATGTTGAGTTATATATTTTCTGACCGATATATAATTGCATCTATTGGATTTTATGCTTGTATTTGTGTTGTTCTTTGCATGTGCAGGTGTCCAATCGTGGAGATCGTGGGGATCGTGACCGGCCGAAGTAAAGGAACGAGAGCGACGTCTCTTCTACAAATATTAGTGTTGGAATCCAAGTAGGTTCTCATCACCCACCTTCAATTTTCAATTAGGAACTTGCGTGATAGCATTGTTTGATTTTTGCTAGACCCGGTTTGGGCTAGTAGGGATCACCTCTGTCCGCAGAGGGGATTACCTCCACAACAGGTCTACAATGGAAACTTCCATTTATGCTTCTGCTCCTCTGAGGTTTTCCATCAAATACTTTATTTGTTCTTGTTGCAGCCTTCTCTACAACTTAGGCCGCTTTAATGGCTTCCTCTTCAAGACCCAACCTTGTATTTGGTTCTCCTCTAGCAGCATTACTAATGTATCGAGTTCTTCTCTTATCTCAGCCATTTCCTTGTCAAGCTCTGCTTGACTCATCCATTTCCTACGGATTGTTTGAGTACCCTTCTCCTTCATCTTGTAGACTTCTTCTGAACCTTCCATATGACTTACCATAGCCATCTTCTCTTTTGTGTGAGCTCTACACCTAAAACTAATCAACTTCCTTCTAAGTTGATCTTCTCACCAAGTTTCTCCTCCGCTTGGTCTCCAAGTCCTCTTTCCTTAGAACTTGCACTGAGCACTCTTGCTCTCTCTCTGGTTGCTACACTCACTACTCTTAAGGATTCCTCTGTCCCTATCTATTCCAAGCCTCAACTGGAATGAGGTTCTGCTACAATCTCTAAGAACTTCCCAAAAGTTCTTCCTATAGTCTTACTGATGTAGTTTGGTGCCAAACCTCATTCATTCAACATGCTGTGAACTTTCGTACCTTTTTAGTCATAATCTTCACAAGCAAGACATCCTTGCTCTGATACCAAATGATGGGGTTAAAATCATGCTAAGGGAAATAAACCCCTTTGTTAACCATTTATCAGTCGTGGGCCTATGGTTTACACCCTCAAAATCTTATCGAAAGTGTTAATCTATATGCCTTTTCCTTTAAAACCTGGGACCATGCCACTTTATTGAAATACAAGGGAATACATGAAAAAACCCACCTTAAACCTTAAGGCCAGACTTCAAAACCAATTCACCCGCATCTATAAATCCCTCGGGTCCGCTCATTGCCCCTTTTCCATTGGTTTATCGCAATATCGCTATCGCATTTATCATGGACACACAATATCAAAATACACAGAAATACAAAGAAATCCAACCACAAATGCTTAGGCCAGATCTCAAAATTTATGAAACCACATTCAAAACTCCATTGGGTCCATCCAAGTCCAAAGCCTTTCCTGCTGCACTACTCCTCCTCCGATCTCTGAACAGCGAAGCCTTTGATCGCCCCAACCTCCAATCACCGATGTCGGCTTATCGAAGATATTGCTTATCGGCCCATCGGCATATCGCATTCCATAGTCCACTGTCACTTAACCTTCCGCAATGCGATTTCTGATCAAATCTTGACTGTCGATTTGGTTCCTGATCTGACAACTATTCTTGCTCTCGATCAATAGACTTGCTCAATAGTCCTCCACTATTGATCTACGCTTAGTGGATCCGACGATCCACAATGATTTTGGGTGGACAAGTAGCACAGATAATACCTGCCTGAAAAAGTGGTTTTCTCTCTCTCCTTGCTGCTACGTGTCGCTCAGTTAGTGGAATTGGGCAACATTACCACTTACCACTTTTTCCTCACTCGCAATACCACCTTTTTGTATTAATCCATCGATGTGATATCAATTCCTCTGTCTCCGTGATATGATCCTATCCATTGATCATATCGATCCAACGACTCCTATGCCTTCTCGTTCGTTTCCTCCTTAACTTAATCTCACTCGCCTTCAATGCTTTTTTGTGTTAAAACACAGTTTTGCCACCAAACTCTGTCTATACACGACATCACTCCATAATAGTTAAAGGTAACAATCATTCATTTAATTAATGGATCACCATCGATCCTACAGTGATTGATGGTCGATTAACATGCTTGTAAATGGGATTTTATCTATCTACACATATATACAACAGAACTTGAAAATGGCATAAATACATAGTTCCACACTCAAAATCAACTCTTTGTATATAAACATAGACACATAATTATATCTTGAGGTGCTCTGTCCCTCTCTGGTCTAATTCTTCTAATTAGAGCCTCTGTTTTCCCTACTCTGCTTGTATGCTTACAATCCCATCTTGAATCCTCTCGAATCCTCTTTCCTGAAAAGAAAGGAAAATACATATACATCCTATCTAACAATCTCCTTCCACAAATGAATGACTTAAAAATATATTTAGAAATCAAATCCTTCCCTAACTAATCAATCTAACTACTTGGATTGATCTCCACGCAAGGAGGATCACTTGCCACTTATGCCCAATTCTATTCAGAATTAGGCAACAATTAACCACTTACATACTTTGCAATTAATAAATTTAAATAAGCAATTCTTCCTCCAAACTCTCATTAGCGACAACATGTGACCACACCATCACATTGCTGGCTAGGCCTAGATGCTCCTGCATCAGGTTATGCTATAGGAACAACACTGGAGATAATCTATATTTCTCTATCATCTCTATTATTTATCACCCTCATGTTTGTTTGTGTTCTTTCCTTAAAAAACAAATACATCTTAATTCACCATTTTTATATAGGGATTTCAAGAAGTAAAATGAACTATCCCAAGGAGAATGTTTGATCCCATTTGCATCTAACTTTTCCCCCTAGGTGTTGTTACTCATTTCATGCTTTTCCATGGGGCAAATATATGGGTATTTCTATTTCTCTTTAAGTTTTTATGTTTGAATGAAATTCTTTTAGTTTAATTGTAATTTAATTTTAAACATGCTTCATTGCTTTGTTATACTATAGTAATGCACTTATTCTTTTCCCACAACTAACAATCATCTATTGTTTAGCTCACAACCTATCTTAACACATGGTAATTTTTTCATCTAAGCAACAAAAACCCTAACATAGACTGGTAAACCACCTTTTGATTTAAATAATTCCATATCACTTTTTAGGTTGTTTTTAGTCACTTTCTAACCTCTAGAGACTTGTAGGAAGGATATCTAGTCTGTACCTACATTTGGAAGCCACCCTTAGTTGCTATTTTTTTAATAATTTCCTTTTTTGGAGCCCAACAACTTGGGTGATTGTTTTAGTTTGCTCCATGCAAGTATTACGATTGTGAGAAAATTTTCGATGAAAGTCTCAGGAGTGTAACAAATGGAACCAACGAGGAATTTTCCATGGGCTATGTCACTCTATAATCATGCAACCTACATGATTGTATTTGTAGAAACCATTACAAGTTTGTGTGAATTCAATTTTAATCCCTTAGTTTTATTAGTAGGTTTAAATAATGAGCCTTAATTTTTTAGGGACTGTAAGGCGCTAAAATTATCTATTCTTTTTTCATTTTCTTAGTAAGTGGCTAACTTAGTGGGTAAAGGGAGGAATAATTGTTATTTCTCTTGCCATATGGATGGCTTCTTTACTTGTTGTAACAAATGGATATGAATTTTTTGTTTCATTACCTATCACAAACCACACAAAAAGGGCCTAAAATTCTCCTTTCCTTTATTATGCTCTTCACCTTAAACCCAAAAGTTATCTTAGAAAATATAAACAAGGAAAGTGGGAAATATATCTCTTTTTTCAATCTCAGTTTTTTGGTATCATCATTCATTGGCAAAAAGTCGCAAACGTCTACAAGTTAAATTAGGTGGGGTAGGAACCCTTAAAATTTCATACATTTTAACTTTATCAAAATCTTCATGTCTTTTGCGAACATGTGGTGCACCCACCATTGTACACTATTGGGGTAGTGGGGTGCTTCAAAATTCCTTCCACCAACTCATAATTTTTCTCTAATACCTTTCTATCCTATTATCCATATTAAATTTCATGCTATTATTTCATATTCTTCTCTATCATGCATTTAATAAATTAATACATGTAATATTATAAGAAGGCCGATCCAAATATATAATTAAAGCATTCACAATTATATATCCATGTTATTCTTCAACACAATCACATTTAAATAAATAAAATACATAACATTGACTCACCATAAATGGAATAAACCATAAAACTTATCTTTATGAAATAAAACACCAACTAGTTGGAGACATCGAGTGTTCCACCCAACCATAGTATCTATTACAATTAACCTTTATGAAACATACCAGCATTGAGCTAGGGATACAAGTTCACATGGCCAATTTTTCTCGTGTTTGGCTCTATTCCTCACATACATAGCTCAATTTCAAAACAATCACGATATGGAAACTCCCCCTTCAACCTAGACAAACTAAGGAATTTGATCCCTTCTCTACCACATAGTCCCTTGGGATGATCCACTTCCCTATAGGGGTCCAACAAAAGTGAATTAGAAAATTTCTCTACTAGGAACTCCAAGGATTCTCAACCATGGTTGAGTTGTCAATGGCATAGTTCCCTTCACACAAGGTCATAATTTACCACATGGGTTCCTTTCCCATAATAAATTACAATCATGGCATCTTATATCTCCCCCAAGGCTCCCATAAAATGGTTGAGAAGAAGACCAAAAACTATGGAAAATTACGAAAAAAATAGGTTATGTTTGCATTCCCATAACTAACCACATGGTCTCCTATGAAGTCCACACATGGTCTCCTAAGGTTGATATAATAAGAAAATGAACTATGATAAAAATGTAATAGAATTAAAATTAGGATTAAAATAACATTATTTTGCTTCACCCTCTTTGAGCCCCATAATCCATCTTTCATTCCTCTCTTGTGGAATTATAACCTCACATGTTTTTGTCCTCATTTACAACTAGTGATGTATTTACATTATTACCTTTTGTAATGTACGCAAATCCCACCTCTAGGTGATGTTACTAAACTTTGGCTATATCCATATTGTATTTTTAAACTTATTTGATCTAGCTCAATAGTTATTTGATACCATTAATAATTATGAAAAAGTAGGACTGTAATACCAAATTTATAATAATATGTCTTGCATATGAAATACTTATTTATTCCTAACAACATGCAATTCAATTCATAACTTATAATAGCATAAAGAATTATGAACATGCAAAATATGATAGAATTAAGCACATATAAATACATTTTTTACACCACATAAGAGCATTTGATATAGAACAATTATCTTAAACAAAAGCAACAATTTATTGCATACATTAGAAATTATACCCAATCATAGAATCTATTGGTCTAGTTATATTAACAACATGTCACCCTTGAATTGAGGTGATCTAGTTGGATATCAGTGGTTGCCCACCTCTTCCATTGAATCAATTTTTCTCTATCTTCTTGACAATTTTTCTATGGTTTTTCAGGACCCAAACTTTTGGGGCCATTTTGAGGCCCTAAATGATGTATTTTTTTACTTTTATGGGGTCATGCTAGACCATGGAAAAAATTGTAATTTCCAATGGGCTATTTTGAACCCCAAACAAAGATTTTATAGAAAAGTTGCACTCTGAGAAGTTGATGTACCAACTAACCACCTCAAGGCCTATAAACCTTTTCATTCTTCGTCTTCTAGGGCTAAGGTTTTGGACCTCTAGGGTTATTTATTTATATTAAAAGGACATTATTTCAACCTCTTGTAATATCTTTTTGTGAATGTGTTTGGTCACCATCTCTCTCCCTTTAGAGTAGCTACCACCATTCTAGCCAGTTTGTGTTCTACAATATTTATTTATTTTATTTATCAATAGAAGTTGGGTTTTAACTATATTACTATGCTCTCTCTACTATATTTCTCTATATGTATATTCCATTCCCTTTCCTTCCATTCATTTCATTCTTTGTACAACATGTATCAATGGTATCAAAGAAATCTACTCCTTGTTGTTTTTCAATGCATGTCCTTTATGAGGTCAAGGCAAAAATATTTTGATCTTGAGTTAGTTTCACTTGTGAATGATCACTTTTTCCAACCCAAGAAGAATACCATGACAAAAGGAAAGCTAGCTGACAAAGCAGAAAAGCCTATCAAGTTGTTGATTGAGGAAGCACTTGTGCAATATAGGAATGTAATAATAAAAAATTTCACCTTAATCCTTCGATGATTGCCACCAACAACTAAAGGACCTTCAATAAGTGACAATTTTGGAGTTGCAATACCATTTAAGGTGCAAGTTGAATTTCATATCCCCTTACTCAAAGTCTAAATATTTGCAGATGATTTGGGAAAATGGTTAAAACTATTAGAGTGCTATTACTTTATCCAATTTTTTTGGACAATGAGAAGATCACCTTAGCACTCTTGAAGTCCCTCCCCATGTGAAAGGTTGGTGGGAATATTACTTGGAGAGACACAATGAAGATGAGTCTACAATATTTAATTCAAGACCGACTTGGTCCACTTTCGTTATCAATGAGGAATTATACCCTGTAGGGAACTATGATGGCTAGTATATGAGATGGACAAATTTGTGATAGGAGAGGGACTAGACAACACCATAATACACATATATTTTCCATACCTTACACTCAAAGATGGGTATCAAATACTTCGACAAATACTTAATATTTAAGTACCATAGTGGCATATTTAGGTACATATAAATGGATATGAGTATCCTGGACATCTCACTAGGAGAAGATTATTGATATGCTATCAGAATTGAGCATAAATTGAACTAGAGGAATAAGTGTGAGTTCAAATCTACAAATTTGTGACAAAAAAATCCTAGAAAAGGTATCCTTAAATTTCATAACAAGGTAAAAAAACAAGGAGATGCAACATCAATACAACTATCCAAAGTCGCAAGAAAATAAGGGTGATGGGAAGTCGAAGAAGGAAATTAGAAAGTGCTGTGAGTTCCACAAAATCCCCTGGCATACCACTGATGTATGTCACTCAAAACAGTCATTATTTTCCAAGCTTAAAGAAAAATAAGTAGAATTTGGCTTAGATTTTGATTCAAAACATGATAAATTAAACTGGATCATCAATATAGAACCCAATGTTACCAAAACAACCACAAATATCCAACTAGAAGAATCAAAGGAGCCTGAGAAGGGGGAGCGCCTCCTCAATTCATAGATGTGGGTGAAGGCAACCCCACTACATTTCATTATTGATAATAGAAGCTAAAATAACATGATATTAACTAAGTTCATCAAGATATTGATTCTATTGATAAGGGAACTCCCCTAACCATACACCATTAATTGGTTTATCCATGGATGTTACATATGTGTCATCCAACAAAGCTGCTAATGGCATTACGTCCTACAAAGATGAGGTACTTTGTGATGTCTCCCCACTAGAGTTTAATATGTTCTTTTAGGACAATCTTATATGTGGAAATTTCATTCTATTTATGTGCCTTATCCATTTAGTGTCATTTTTATCCTAGGGGTTCGCATTTATAGCATACCAAAGGTAGTTTCGACAACATAAATTTCACTAATCTCAACAAGACATTACTAAATTAAAATCTCTCAAAATGAAAAGTTTGTAACAAAGGTAAAAGAAAGGTCACTGATATCACCATATCCTTAACACAATGGCTCCCTATAAAATGTAAGCATGTTGATAAGATTGTAGATGCATACAAAGGTATCTTTGCTTCACCTGTGGGGGTGCATGTGCATTTCCAATTCAAACACTAAATTGAATTGATACCTGGTGCTTCTTTACCTAATGGAATGATATATAGAAACTCTATCTTGTATAACTCAAAAATATAAAATATTATATTGATGAACTAATCCAGAAGGGCTAGATTTAATCGAGCTCCTGACCTTGTAGGAGCCCAATTGTGTCGGTGGAGAAGAAGGATGGGAAATACATACTCTGTATTGATTAGAGAATCTTGAAAAAAATAAAAATCAATAATAGACATATGATCCCTTGAATTGAAGATCTTCATGATCAGCTTAAGGGTGCCACATTCTTTGCTACGATTGATTGAAGTCAGGCCACCACTAGGTTCAAACTAAGAAAACCGATGTATGGAAGACAACCTTCAAATATAAATAAGGCCTTATTGAGTAGTTGGCCATGCCCTTTGGCTTGAATAATTTTCCAGCAACATTCATGAAGATTATGGATGATATCTTGTGTACATTCATAACTCCTTATGTGGTTGTAGATTTTGATGACATTCTCATCTTTAGAAAAACATAGGAAGAACATTTGTAGCACATTCAACAGGTCTTGAGCACCCTCCAATGAAACAAGTTGTATGCCAATTCAAAGAAATTCTCATTGGGCATGCAACAAATTCAATATTTGGGATACATAATGGATGAACATGGGGTGCATGTCAACCCAATCAATATCCAAGTCATCAGAGATTAACCATCCTCAACAACCCTAACATAGATCCATAGCTTCTTATAAGTTTCTAACTTCTATCAAAGGTATGTGTTGGTGTTCTCTCATATTTCTTGGTGCATAAGTCAAGTGAAAAAAGGTGGAGCTAAAGAAAAGTTTTCCTGGTCTAAATCACAACAAAAATAATTCAAGGATCTAAAGCATCGCCTCTTCTCTACACCAATCCTCACCTTGTTTGACCTACAACAACTGTTTTTTATTTAGACATATGCCTTTTAATGTGCTATTGGTGTAATCCTCACATAGTAAGGACATTTGATGGCCTATCATAGTGAATATTCTCTAATATTATTCATAGATACCCCATCTATGACAAGGAGATGTACTCCATTGTGCAGGCACTCTTGGTGGAAGCATTACATTATGAGGAAGGAGATGATCATCCACATTGACCATAGGATTATGAAACTCATGCAAACATAAGGAAAGTTATAGAATTAATTCCATCATAAATGGTCCACATACCTACAAAAATTCCATTTAAACATTAAGTACAATAAGGGAAGCAACAGTTGTGTTTTAGACTACCTCAGCTGGCCCTCGGTTGTGGTAATAATCACAATTCATAACTCTTATGGGAATGATACCTATGGGTGGTCACAATTATATAACATTGACTCTAACTTTGATGCTACATACCAAATGCTAATCATAGGTAAACAAGGTCTAGACTTCCACCTCTAGGATGTGCTATTGTGCTAGCTAGGCAACCATTATGTTCCTTCAAGTGGGCATGCTATGCTAATTTTGGAGGAAGATTATAGTTTGGTAGAAGGAAGCATTAGTGTGGTGAATATAGTAGCAATAATCTAGAATTATTTCTACTAGCCAAAGTTTTGATAAGATATTTGTTGGTATATCAAATCCTACACTATTTGTGCCATATCCAAACTGACCATCAAGAAGTGGGGGTTGTACACTCCTTTTCATACCCAAAAAAGTCCTTGGGAACTAGTATCCATGGATTTCATATCAGGTTTACCCTAGGCATGGTAGTGATTTTGTTTTTATGGTTTTTGATCGGTTCTCTAAGATGGCCATTCAAGCACCATGCAAGAAGAGTACCACAACTGAAGACACTACTAAAATATTCTTTGAGAGTGTTTGGGTTCATTTTGGGCTACCTAGAACCATCATTTCAAACGAGTATAACATGTTCCTCAATACCTTTTGGTCCATCCTGTTAACTCCCAGGTTGTTCCTTATGACTCCCAAGGGAATACGACTGGGGTAACCACTAACCAATCTTTGGATTACAGTTTCTAGCCAAACTGTAATCAGAGAGGGCTCTCTCTTTATGATTTGTCTCTGTTTGTATAGTATTTTAGGCTAGCTGTGATGTTCAGGTTTTGGTTTTATGTTTTGGTTGAGGGATGTCTTCTGTACCTAAGGTGTAAACCTTCATAAAATTCTAGTCCATTGGGCAATGGAGTCTTAGGTTACTGGTTGTTTGAGAGGTAGATTAGGATTGCTGAAACTGCAGGGCCTTTAGAATATCTCATGAAACAAACTTGATGTTATAATGATGAAATGTGTGTAACTAGTGAAAAGCAGTTAAGAATTTTCCACTAAGCTCGGTTGTGAGAAAGAGATGTATTGTAAAGGAGCAGACTTGAATTCCTAAACAATAATTTCTGTGAAAGATACAGTGTAGAGGTGCAGCAATTAAGAATCACACATTCATAACCATAAATGAAGAAAACATTTGTAATAGCATAGATTGAATTCAGGGTATCCTATGAATAAATCCTGGAATTTGTCTTTTTCTCTGCCATTAATTGTGAAATCTAGAACATGGATGAGTTATGAAAAATAACAGAAAGAAAACATAACGAAAGTTCCAAGGAAACTTATTGAGTCATGACAACATGCAGGAATCCTGTAGCACTCAGCAAATCGCATCACAATCCCTCAGACAACACAGACTTTGGAAATTCCATCGGCCTTTGTATTAAACTCTGAAAATTTACAGCAAAAGAACTCTTGAAGAGTAATCAACAACAACCCCTGCAAGCTTATGCGAGGGGGAAATATATACAAACGCTTATACAAAATATCTAAGGCGTTGAGTCATCTGAGAAATGAATGTTTTCACCAACTTTGTACAGAACAGTAGATAAGAAGTTATGACTGCTTTTAATACAACATAAAAGCTCTTTATGTTTGTCAGAAGATATTTTGGCCTTTAGAGGCCACTGAGTCGGTCTAACCGTTCTGCTTTAACTCTGAGAAATGCGTCTTTATGGCATGTCGTGCTGTAACTTTCGGCCCTGCTACCTGTTAGCTGTCAATTGTGCTTTGTTGGCCAATTAGTTCTGCTGAGTTGGCTCAGCCCTTCCTCTTTCATGCTTGCTGATCTTTTCAAGTTTTCCTGTGCATGATCACTTGTAGATTTGAATAATAAATAACAAAATTTGATTTACAGGCTCTGGTTTATAATATCATCTGTATTGCCTTAGTCCACCATTCCTGTGTGGGCAATTGATGTCTGAGAATTGCATCTAATGTCTCATCTGCCTCTGTATATTTATAGAAATTGGGAGGCGCTTCAAACAGATGTTTGATCTCATCCATAATAAAAAATAAGCTCTCTACCCTGTTGTAGAGACTTTGTCCTGTTGCTGGCCCTGTTTCCTCTGAGGTGCTGGCTTTCTCTGTGATCTGATTTGTGGCAAAGGTGTTCACCCTCTTGGCATAATTTTCATGTGAAATAAGTTTTCCTGCGCTGTTCAGTAAGCCTAGAAGACCTCTGTTTTGCAAAGCCACAAATTTTTCCATGAATCTATTGACCTCGGTCTGCATATCCTGGGTCCTTCTTTCTAGTGTCTGCACTAGGCTTCTCAGTGTTAGGACCCTCTTTATTAGCTGAATAGTCTCAGTTCTGTTGGAGATTCCCATAGTAGCTAACTGAGCACTTGTTCTGTTGTTAAGCACATTGATCATTCTATTGGCCACCTCAGGCATATTACCTAGAGATGCCCTTGATCTCTGGATTTCCCTCTGGGCTTTTGCTATGAGCTCCAACTGCTCATGGATTGTCTCAATGTACTGCCATTGGTCAGTGATGGATTGGCCAATGTTGGCCCATAGCACTGTCTTGAGCTCAGCTGTCACTTTGTCCAATGTGAGCTCCTTTTCCAGCTCCTTTATCCTGTCTTTAAGGACCTTTATTTCCCTGCCCTTTTCTGCTACAGTCTGCTTGGATTTGTCATATCTTTCATTCAACTTGCCCAAATTTTCCCTAGCCTCTTTTAACTCTGACATTTGGGCTTCCAGGGCTTGGATTTCATTCCTCAGTTTCTGCATGTCCAGGCTTGAAGCCTGGTCTGTTGTTGGCGCTGGTGCTGAGGTGGATGGTGATGCTTGTTCTGTTTGTTGAGCAGGGGGAGCAGTGGTTTGAGGACCTTCCTCAAGATTAATTACTTCAGGAGGAGGCTGAGAGGTTTGACCTCCTTCCTTTTGCTGCAATGCTACCTGCAATGCTGCCTGGGCAGTCTCTGACTCTCCCAACTTCTCTTGGGTCTGGATTAGCTGTTTGTATAGGGATACCAGCAAAGCAGTGGCATCTTGATCATGTCTCAGTTGAGCAAATTCTTCAGTTTATGGGTGAATTGTTGCTGGGACTTTGACCATCTTTCTAAGGGCTGCCATGTCTGCATCCCTTAATTTCAACAATGCTTGCACAGCCTTAATATCCTTGGGATCATGCCCAAGTTCTATAATTATATCTTCTAAGGCCCTGATTCTGTTATCCTTTGCTTGAGAGGATGCCCTCTCCAATTCAAGCTGGGCAGTGGTGTTATTTAGGTTATTTTCTAGCCTGTAGTTATCCAGTGTTTTGTCTGCCAAGGAGGCATACACCATCTCACCCGTTTGTTTGTGCAATTCAATTTTGTCCATTGGGTGGATGTCCTTGGCAAGGACCTCAAGGTTGGTCCTTATATAATCTGCAGGGGACTGGGGCTGTGCTACAGCTGGCATAAAATGACTCATGATCATTTTTCCCTCCTGAACATCATAGGCAGACATCAGTCTTTGCTGGTTGGTAGGAGCCATTTTCAGCAGATGGTTGTAGAGCTGTATCTTAAGTGGATCATTTTTCCTTTTAATGTCAATAAACTGCTGTTTGATTCCTCCTTCAGCTTCTCTTTGGTGGCTTGAGGAGCTGACTTCTCCTCCTATTGTTCTGTCTTGTCCCTGCTGGAAGGAGCTAGCAGATGCTTCTCTACTAGGTGGGCCCATGCCCAGAGACTGTCCTATTGGCATTTCCTCCTCAGAGAAGGGATTCATTCTATGCCTTTTTCCTCCCTGATCTATGGATGATGTGAGGGGAGTCTCTCTGTCCCTTTTCCTACTTATGTCCTCCTTTTGTGGATTTTGGAGGACTGAAGTTTCAGTAGTAGTCTCTTGCCTAGGAGGCATAGTGTTCTGAGCCTGTTGCTCAGTGAAAATTGGGGCCTCAGCTGCCCTTTCTTGCTGTAATGGCTGCTCTTTGTCATGCTGCCCCTCTTCTTGCTGTTGCTCCTGCTGTTGTGGCTGCTCTACCTGCTGCTGTTGCTGCTGCACCTCCTCATGAGGTGGATGTTCTGTTTCCATCACCTTTTCCTTGCCTTTGCTAAAGGTTGGCTCACTAGCTTTCGCTGCTTGCTGATTTGCAGTTGAGGACGAGGCAACTGCTCCCACTTATGTGCTTGGAAGAGTGGGTACCTATGAACAAAGTTCAAGGTCAGCCATCTTCTTCAGATTTCTCACTGCTCTTTGATTCAACTCTTCTTGTGTAACAGGCTCCTCTAGGGTTCCTCTTCTCCATTTTACTTGATTAGCATATTTTTCTATGTGAGGAATCCTCACATGATCATAACCGGACAGCCTATACTTGACCCTTCTTAGAGATATGAAGTGACTGGGGTCATATGGTTTCCACAGGAAACTGGTTTGCAGGCCAAGGGATTCTAACATGTTATCCGCCTCCTTCCAACCTTCTTCCCTTTTGTTGTAGATAAAGTGGCCAAGTTGGTTCCTGACCTTTAGTTGTGCTTTCTTGCCTCTGCCTGAAAAATGCAGTGCATTGGCATTCCCAAATTGCCTGAAATATTCCAGGGCAAATAATCTCATGGGCACATACTTGGGCAATCTGTAGGGAGGCAGTTCACACCCATAGATCCTGATGACTGTGTGGTTCTGGTAGAAGTACCAGTCCCCAATGCTGTATGATTTGGATAACTGAAGGATCCTTTGCATGTCATCAGTGAGCCTTGGAGGAGGTGAGCTCATCAACATAGACATGGCTGGGTGGATGAAGAGATCTATGAACTCACAGTAAGTGTATGGAGAGTGAGATCTGTAGTGGAAGGCAGAGGACCAATAGACCACTGACCTTGGATTGCCTTGGGCATCCACTCTTTTCATAGCAAAATGAAATCTCTCGTGTTGATAATACAACATCAAATGGTAGATGTAGGAGGTGTATCTAAACACCCTTTCTCTTGCCAGGTTCATCAATTGCTCATGTATTTTGTCTGATATATAGGTGGCATAGTCATAGCAGATAGGAGACTTGCCAGGGGAAAACATAAGCATCATTACCAGCACTGTTTCATCAACAAACTTAATTGAATTGTAGCCCAAAGTGGGACTGATCATGTCTGCAAGATCTCTGCCCAATTGGTTGAGGTATACTTGATTAATAGGGGGATACTTCACAGAGTCAGAGTCAATGTATAGTTGATTTAATTTGGTGACCTGAGCATCTGTCAATCTGGCTCCTTGATTTATCAAGTCTATGAGTGATAGAGGGACCAGTTTCTTCTCAGTCCTGAAGCAAAGCATCTCTTTGATAGCTTCTGGGGTGATATAGAACACAGCCGAGCCTGAAGGGTCAAGAACTGCCCTCTGAGTAGGGTCATAGTTTTCAGCACACAGGTGGATCAAATCAGGGAACTGATTGACCTGAGGAAGCTTGAATATAGGGAGAGAAGAGTCCCATATGCCCAACACATCTGCCCCACTCTCATGTTTAGCCTTTAATTCATTTAGCAGGTGGATGTGGAACTTGGTCCTCATCAGCATTTCCTCTGAAATTTGATAGTCCAGGTCTGCCAGGGGCTGCCACTCCAATTGTCTCTGAGGGGCATTCAATGGAGCAACGTTCAATTCCACCGGGGCTACTGGTGGATCCATGGATGCTTTAAGGATTTCTGTGGTTTATGGACTAGTGTTACCGTGCAGAACAACACTAAAGAGTTTTCTTTGAACAAGAAGGTGAATTACTTGGGTACAGAGGACAAAAGGTGAGTTGCAGCAATTGAAATACTGCTTTGAACACAACTAAGGCAAATGTCTGGCCTTACTCCCTCTTTTACAGTAAATTGGTATGGTTTGGGTTACTAGTTCGCGATTGCACGAACAAAATGCAGTTTACATCAAAATTGCAGGTAAACGAGGCTTAGCTGGTGAATTTCGACGCTCTAGGTGCAAATGGGGACCCGGCACGAGGGATTTGCCGATGGATTTTATGCTTTTTCAGTGTTTAAAGCTACTTTGGAAATTTACAGACAGAATCGGGCGCAGAAAGGATTTGCATGAGTAAATACCTGATATACAGTCAGCAATGGTCAAGAGTGTAGGTGAATTGGCGCGCCAGTGGTCTCCAGGTTGATTCAGCAGGTTGGCGGAGGCTCGGACGTAAAAAATACATGCAGAGGTTACAACAACGTTTTTGCAGAAAGTGTAAAAAACGTGACATTTCGGCCAAAATATGGTTTTTTTTAGGACTTTGGCGCCTTTTTGGGATGACGTCAGCATGACGTCATCAGGTGGGGTCAAGGTCAGATGACGTCAGCATGACGTCATCGGGTGACGTGGCGGCATACAAGGGGTCCACGGGGATGGTGAAGTGGTAGACAGGTGGGGGTGACTGGAGGACGGGGCGCTGACACGGAGGTGTGGCTAGCGGTGACGCTGGCAGGGCGGATCAACCGAAACCGGAAGTGGTTAGCGGTTTCATATCGCACCGCTTTTGATACGGAGGCAGAAATGTCAGACGTACCTCCGATATGCTGTGGGGGTGGCGCGTGGCAGAGGCCTGACGTCACCCTCTAACAGATATCGGAAGGTAAATCTCGTACGTCGGGGCCGGTCCGATATGCACGAGGGCCGTCAGATCAAAGGGGCCCGATCCGACGGTCGACGGGACGCTGAGATGACCGAATGATACGGGGGGAGGGCGGAATAAAATAATATTTCTTTTGGGATTTGCGCCCGGCGAAAAACTTTGGAATATGGCGGATTTTGATGGTTTTTCCATGAATTTTTATAAAAATGTGCATAGCGCTAGGACTTTGGATAAAATGAAAAAGTGGGTTTCTGGTGAATATTTCGCAAACGAAGCGGGTTAGGGGTATAGTAATGGGGTTTTTATAAGGTTTTAGCATATAAAGGGGTTTAAATGGGTCAAATGACTTCTTGAAGGGGAAAAGGGTAGGGCTTAGGGTTCTTAAACTGGCCTGGTGCCAATTTAATCCCTGACTGTGAACATATGGCTATAATGCCAAGGGGAGGGATATTTATACAACGTTTGGGGTTTATACACCATAGTGTTATAATAGTAGGGAAAGGGCAACATAGGGGGTTTAGATAATAGGAGTTAGGGGTTAATATGGATGGAAAAGGTGAATGAGGAGTGAAATCACTAAGTTTATTGGAAAATCACTTAGCTTAGGGAGTAGATCAAAATGAAAAGAATTTTAGACAAGAAATGTGGCTTTTAAAGGAATAAGAACCACTATAAAACCACCAATTCTTCCATAAATCTCAACTGATGAAGGGATGTTAGGAATGGGAGTGAAAAGGGAGGGTGTGCTTAGACTTGCAGACCCTTATATGCCTTTTTCTTTTCCTTGGCTTTTTCCTTTTGATTTTCTATCTAATGCTACCCTTATTGCTTCCAAGGTCCCAGATTAAGCAGTTGGGAACCTTAATTCTCTACCTAAGCTACTGGTCTGCCAAGATTGAACAGTTTGGACAGACTTATTTTCTCTATGCTACAATAGAAAATTGAAACATGGCATGATCCAGATTAGGCTTTTGGATCACCCACAAAAATGAGTCAACAAAGAACTATGTACATACATTGTTTTCTCTAGAAAATATGGGATCTTTGCATCACCAAAGTAGAGCATATTTGGACCTTTCTTTGCCAATCATGAAATATGAAACCTATTGATATAGGTAGCTAACACATCTTATGGTCTCTAATGGATACCAAGCTAACCAAATCAACCACCTTTCATCCCAAAATATATGGGAAAACAAAAGTGGTGAATGTGATTATTATGCATAGCTTGTGCATGTGCAACCCCAAGAATCCACATACATGGGATGAAATCCTTCCATATCTTCAACATAGGTATAACATATCCCTCCATGGTTCTATTGCTCATAGTCCTTTTCAAGTGTGCTTGGGGTTCCAACCATTGGCTCAGATTGATGTAACACTTCCGATAACATATTTAATAGTAGAGTCCTCCCATACTCAAGTTGAAACATATATAGCATCCAAATTTGTGGAACAAATCCAATAATTCCAACGACAGGTCCATGATATCATATAGAAAACCAATGCCAAGTACAAGTAGCAACATGACCAACATCGAGCTCCACACAAGTTTTAGGTTGGTGATAAATGTGGTTTAATTTATAGAAATAGTGCCTCAGAGCCCCCCATAGGAATCTTAGACCACTCTAATATGGGCCTTATACAATCACAAAAGTTTTGGGTGAAAATTATTTTGAATTGGTTAACCCCCCTTTCCTTTTCTTGCATCTAGTATGTAATGTGGAGTTGCTTCGACCATATTTTCCACCTTTATTGGACACCTTGGTGGTAACAAAGTAATTAACTCCCATAAAAATAAATCTTGACTACATTTTATAGACTAAAATGTATTATCTCATGGACACCAAGGCAAGGGATACTCACTGGAAAAACATACAACTCTATCGGGTTATCAAAGTAGGCTAGCTTCTTCACCAATGCAAGTGGCTCAACAAGAGCCAAATTCAATAAACAATTCCCCTTATGATGAGGGAAATTGATGAAATACTTGTTAATGGGGGATAATTGATCCATGTGGATATAGGTGGCCACCCACCTCTTCCATTGATTCAATGGTTATCTATCTCATTGGAAACATTTTTTTGGTTTTTTAGGTACCAAAATTTTGAGGTCATTTTGAGGCCCTAAATGTTTGTTTTTGGCCACTCGAGAGGCTATAGGATGCGATGGCGTGTCCTTACCCTAGCCAAAAGTTGTAATCCTTGGATAGTTCTTTCCAATGGGATACTATGTGACCGAAATGGACATATGCAACTTTATAATCCCAGAAGGTCCCACTCTTGATACATCCATGTTGAACCTCCATTTCTTTGATGCTCTCTTATTCATAACATGAAATTTTTCAAATTGTAACATTTTCCTAGCCTTATGATAATGATTGTTGTGCATAGTTAATTATTATTTCTTAAATATAGTTGTGATACAGGTGGATATTGGTGGCCACCCGCCAAGTCCACTTGGACCCCCACCATTGTTTCTTTCAGCTTTTCAGTTTCCTTAATTATAGCACATTTTACTATTTTTAGAAGTTTTTTGGGTCCTAAACTTCTAGAGCCGTTTTGAGACCCTAAACGACGTTTTTTGGGAAAACTAGGAGCAACATGGGTTCATGGACTGATGTTGCTCTTCCCAAAGTTGTAGTTCTCGGATAGATCTCTCTAACAAGATATTGTACGTGTCAAACGGAGATCGTATTGCAAAGTTACAACCCCGGGAAGTTGATGTACGAATTTACCCAAATGGGGCCCACCGTTTGGTGTTTCATCTTCTAGGGATAGGTTTTTGGATGTTTAGGGTTTTCCATTGTTTCTCAACAATGAATAGGCCTTCGAGCCTCATTGTAACATAGTTTAGAGGCATGTAGCCACCACAGATCTTCTCAGAGATAAGCTACCATCGCCCTAGCTATTTATTTCCATTTTCTGTTTGTAAGCATATCTCAGTATTTTACATTAATGAAATGAAGTATTATTTTCGCTGCATCTTTGTGTTTATGGTTATCTCTGTAATTTGTTGCATTCCTATTTAAATTCAGATCAGTGGTATCAGAGCAGTCTGCTTTTTTTCTCTTTGCTTTTCTTTGCATGTCCCCAACGAGGTTGGGATATAAGGAGTTAGGGCTTGAACTGGTCGAACCTTTGCAAGACCAGCCTCGCAAAACCCAACAGCCTCCCATGGCAGATGAAAAGAAAGACGAGGGAGTAGGAGATCCTATCAAAATCCTGTTCAAAGAAGCCCTCGAGCGACAAAGGAACGCGATGATGGACAACTTTGCCTAGATCCTTCACCGGCTACCCAAGGGTGACGCATTGGCTTCCCATAGGTACTCTGGAAACACCACATCGTTTAAGGTACAAGTTAATTTTGAAATCCCCATATTCAAGGGTCAGATAGACACAAATGTCGTTGATAAATGGTTAAATTTGCTAGAGCTTTATTTTTCTGTTCATGATTTTTCCAGTCGGGAAAGATTATTTTTGCTCTTCTCAAAGCAGCTCCCCACGTCAAGGACTGGGTGGAAACCTACTGCGAGCAGAAGATGAAAGTACCGGCTCACTATTTTTAGTTGCACCCACCTGAAATTCATTTTGGGATGACATCAAGGAGTAATACTACCCTGTTGGAAGCTATGAGGATCAATACATAAAGTGGACCACGCTGCAGCAGGGAAGGGACCAAGATGTGCCGGAGTTTACCAATATTTTCCATACCCTTCGCAAAAAGTTGGGCATCAAGGATTCAGAGCAGCATTTGATACTCAAATACCATGGCTGCCTGCACAAGTACATCCAGGAAGAAATAGAATTCCTGAACATCTCTTTGCTCAGCACGACATACCGATATTCCGTCAAGGTCGAGCAAAAGTTTAAATAGAAGAAGTGAGACTTTGGATTTGCAAGTCCGAAGCAAGGGAAAGGTGCCCTCAAACTGCAGAACAAAGGACAAAGCCAAGGCGGGGTGGCCCAAGACAACCCGCCAAAGCTGCAAGAAAAGAACAGCGCCGCGAAGCTAAAAAAGGACACAGGAAATGGTGTGAGTTCCATAAGAGCTCAACTCACAACACAAGTGAGTGTCGGGCCAAGCAGTCACTAGTGGCTGAGCTAAAGGTTTCAGAATTAGGTGCATGTTCTGACTCTGAGTCAGAACCCGACAAGGGGATTGGCAAAGGGAAGCAAATTATCAATGTGGAGCCTAACGCCACCGTTGCCACCTTGATGATCCAGAAGGAGAAACCCGAAGATCCAGAGGAGGAGGAGCTTTTCTTCCACTCCCAGATGTGGGTAAAGGGATCCCCGCTACAGTTCATTGTCGACAACGGGAGCCAAAAGAACCTCATTTCAGCATAGGTCGTGAAGTGGCTGGGCTTACCGACCACAGCACATCCACAACCGTACACCATCGAGTGGCTTAACCAAGGATGGGATCTTCGCGTGAGCCAGCAGTGTTGCCTTCCATACAACATCAAGCCCTTCACGGATGAGGTATTGTGTGACATTTCTCCCCTTGAAGTTTGTGATGTATTATTAGGACAACCATACTTGTGGAAGCGACATGCTGTGTATGAATGAAGGCCCCGTGTTGTTATTATTACTTTGGGAAATAAGTTGCACAAGATACCGGAGGTAGCACCGCCTACCACTACCTCTTTGGTTACTACAAAACAATGCAGTAAGCTCATTTCCAAAACCGGGAAATTTGTTTTCCTAATGATAATCCCTCAAGGAAAGAAGAATACAGTGGCCACGACCTCCAGACAAGGCCCCTCTGCATGACAACTACAGATGCACAAGGTCATGGAGGAGTATGAGGACATCTTCACCTCCCCCGCAGGGGTTCCTCTGCACTGTCAGGTCAAGCACTCCATCGATCTGTCCCCAGGTGCACCACTGCCTAATGGCCCAATCTATCGATGCTCCGTTATGGATAACAATGAAATCAAGAGGTAGATTTAAGAGCTATTACAGAAAGGTCACATTCGTCTGAGTTCATCGCCCTGTGGGAGCCCGATCATGTTGGGACAGAAGAAGGATGGGACTTGGAGACTTTGTATTGACTGTCAAGTGTTGAATAGGATCATTGTCCATAATAGGTACCCAATCCCACGGATCGATGACCTCCTGGGCCAATTGAAGGGGACAAAATATTTCAGTAAGATCGATTTGAAGTCAGAATATCACCAGGTACCAATCGAACCCTCTGATGTGTGGAAGACTGCCTTCAAAGCCAAGGAGGGCCTTTTCGAATGGTTGGTTATGCCTTTCGGATTGACGAATGCTCTTGCAACCTTCATGAGGATAATGGATGACATCTTGCGGCCATTAACCAACTCATTTGTAGTGGTGTACTTGGATGACATCCTGATCTTTAGCCAGAGTTTGGAAGAGCACCTCCAGCACATCCGACAGGTTCTCCAAACATTGTGGCAACACAAGTTATGTGCCAATTTGGAGAAATTCACTTTTGGCATGTCCTAGGTTCAATATCTGGGATACATTATTGATGAACAGGGGGTGCATGTGGATCCAGCCAAGATTCAAGTCATTCGGGACTGGACCTCTCCAACCACTCTAATGGAGCTCCGTAGCTTTCTATGTCTTGCAAACTTCTACCACAGGTTCGTGTTGGGATTTTCTCATATCACTTGGCCCTTGAGTCAAGTCACCAAGGGAGGAGCGAAAGAAAAGTTCTTTTGGTCTGAATCTCAATAGAAGGCATTCATAGAGTTGAAATACCGCCTCTGCTCGGCACCACCGCTCGCATTGCCAGACTTCCAACAACCATTTGAGGTCGAGACAGATGCCTCTGACTATGCTATTGAGGCAGTCCTTACTCAACACGGGCATCCAGTGGCATATCATAGTGAGACACTTTCAGACACAGTCTGGAAGTATCCCACTTATGACAAAGAGATGTATTCCATTTTGCAGGCTTGCCGACAATGGAAACATTACATTTGGGGAAGGAAACGGTCATCCACACAGACCACCGACCCCTCCAGTTCATACAGACCCAACGGAAATTATAGAATGATCACCATCAAAGTGGTCCACATAACTATAAAAGTTCCATTTGAATATCAAGTATAATAAGGGCAGCAATAATAATGTTGCAGATTGCCTCAGTTGACCACCGATCATGTCATTAACCACCGTACTCAACTCTTGTCGGCACGAGACTTTTGATTTGCCACTTCTCTACAAAAGCAACCCAGACTTTGGCCACACATACCAAACACTCTTGGAGGGTCGGCATGTTCTAGATTTTCACCTCCAGGATGCCCTATTATGCCACCTGGGTCACCTTTGTGTTCCTTCAAGTGAGCGTGCCGAGATGATTTGGAAAGCACACTACAGTTGGGCTGCTGGGCATTTCGGGGTCGAGAAAATGGTGGTAGTACTACAAAAGTATTTCTACTAGCCGAATCTTCGACAGGATGTCAGGAAATACATCAGATCATGCACTGCCTGTGCCATTGCCAAACCGACAGTCAAGAAGCAAGGCCTCTATACCCCGCTGCCTACCCCTAGTCGACCTTGGGAATCCATCTCCTTGGATTACATGTCAGGCCTTCCTTCCACTAAGCATGGAAATGTCTGTGTTTTTGTGGTCATCGACATGTTCTCGAAGATGGCCATTATGACAGCCTGCAAGAAGAATATCATAGCAGAAGCCACTGCTAAACTCTTATTTGAACGAGTGTGGGTGCACTTTGGGATCCCACAGTCTATCATCTCAGATCGGGATAGCAGGTTCCTGAGTACATTTTGGTCTAGTCTCTGGTCGATGCTGGACACCGAACTCACTAAGTCCATGGCCTTCCATCCTCAAACTGATGGCTAGACAGAGGTTGTCAACATGATTATTGTACAAATTCTGCGCATGTACAGCTCAAAGCATACACGCACATTGGATGAGACCCTCCCCTATGTTCAACACAGCTACAACCGAGCTCTCCACAGCTCGACTGGCCATAACCCTTTTTAGGTGAGCTTGGGATTCCAGCCACTATGTCCCATTGATGTGGCCATGCCATTTGCAACTACTCACACAAATTCGACTCATGTCTAGTCCGAAATAGATAAGACAAACAAATTCATTGAGCACATCCAACATATTTGCCAGAAAGTCCATGACATTATGGAGAAATCAAATGCCAAGTACAAGCAGCGACATGATCAACATCGGGTGCCACACAAGTTTCAGGTGGGTGACAAAGTCTGGTTGCATTTGCGAAAGGAATGCCTTACCGGAGCCTATTGGAAACTCAGACCACACCGATATGGTCCTTACACCATTACCAAGGCTGTGGGAGACAATGAATTTGAGCTCAACATTCCCACATTCCTTGGCCTGCACCCAGTGTTCAATGTGGACCGCCTTCGGCCATACTTTCCACCATTACTAGACACACCCGACATTGCAGAACAACTCACACCCACAGAGTTAAATCCAAATTGCATGGAACAAGTTGCAACTGATTGGATCATGGACACACAGATCAAGCACACTCACCAGCAGAACATCCAACTGTATCGAGTTGTCAAAGCAGGCCAACTCCTTCACCAGGGCAAGTGGCTCACCAGGGACCAAGTTCAGCAGAAGTTTCCTCATCTCATGGAGCAACTCAACGCAATGGGGACCATTGCTTCCTAAGGGGGAGGAATGATCTAGGTGGATATTGGTGGCCACCTATCAAGTCCACTTAGACCCCCACCATTGTTTCTTTCAGCTTTTCAGTTTCCTTAATTGTAGCACAATTTACTATTTTTAGTAGTTTTTCGGGTCCTAAACTTCTGGAGCCATTTTGAGGCCCTAAAAGGCGTTTTTTGGAAAAACTGGGAGCAACATGGGTCCATGGATTGATTTTTCTCTTCCCAAAGTTGTAATTCTCGAATAGATCTTTCTAATGAGATATTGTACGCGTCAAACGGAGATCGTATGCCAAAGTTACGACCCCGGGAAGTTGATGTACCAATTTACCCAAACAAGGTCCACAATTTGGCGTTTCATGTTCTAGGGATAGGTTTTTGGATGTTTAGGGTTTTCCATTGTTTCTCAACAATAAATAGGCCTTCGACCTCATTGTAACACAGTTCAGAGGCATGTAGCCACCACATCTCTTCTCAGAGATAAGCTACCATCGCCCTAGCTATTTATTTCCATTTTCTGTTTGTAAGCATATCTCAGTATTTTACATTAATGAAATGAAGTATTATTTCCATTGCATCTTCGTGTTTATGGTTATCTCTGTAATTTGTTGCGTTCCTGTTTAAATCCGGATCAATTTGGCTCTTCAGTAACCAAATCCTCCATCATTTTTTTGACTTTCTGGAAAACTTCTTGCTACCTAGTCAGGGACTATAGCATTGTCCACCTCCAAATCAATGGATCCCTCTAACTATTGGGATCTATTATTGCTACCTTTGACTATTAGATCCATTCTTACAAGAAATTTTCTTTCTTTTAATAAGAATTTTTCAAATAGACACGAGGGGGTGGTTCTTCACCATCATCCCCTCGAAAATATCATTCATTATTCGCTCCTATGGCTACAATTTTCTCTTGTCCTTTGTGTGAAAAGGAGTAGTTGCGTTGAGCTAGTTGAGCTAATGAAGATTGTAAAATTGTAGGATTCTTCCCTTTTTATCTAGTTTTTCTCTATTCTCCTTAATTGGCACTAAATTTTGTAACTAGGTCATCATTTTTCATAATATTTTCCTTCTCTTTTCTTATTGAGTCTCCACTTCATTGTGTCTAGTTGCTTTTTCAATTCTATTAAACCAATTTCCATATCTCATTGATGATAAATGTTGAGAAAATAAACCTTTAGGGTCAAATCCTTTGATAGGCCCAACTTCTTTTAAAGTGAATGGTTTCAATGTCACATATATCTTGGTTAAGTGTGAAGAATTATTCACAACAATTTATGCTTTCTTGAATGGTAATGAAATAAATTGTTTCTTCTTCTTTGAGTCAAATGTAAACGATGAGGAAAAATATGGTATGTATACCTCTGCAATAAAATAATTTTCAAAACTAAACACATGGAATAATAGGGGACTTGCATGATACTCATGAAGTCTTATATATGTATGACATTCTTCCTGTAGATATACCCCTTTTCCCTTGATAAAACGTTATTCTTGTTGTTTCAACCTCTATTGTTCACCTCCAATTAATATATGTCTAAATTCCCTGAAAAAGTTATCATGGATGAGGCAAAAGTGAAAAGCTTCTTTATGCCTCCATAAAATGGGATACCAAAATTGCACTATTTCTATCTTAGGGTTCACATTACTATTCAAAAGTAGGCCATTGAACATATTACAATAAAGTATTGTTATTAATAAATAATTTTTCATAATGAATCTTTGAGTGTTCATATATTTAGCCAATTGAATGGAAAATATCATTGTAAATTATCCCTACCTAGTCAAAGATAGTCTCTTTCCTGAAAGAAAAGCATAGATTATATTTAATTAAATTGGGTACATGGGATGTTGAATCTTGTCTCATTATATGTATAAAAAGAAAAGATAAATCTACAAAAGGCTCTAATAACAACAAGATATCAATGGATGAAAGGTTTATTGGCATGTTCACAGATTGAACCATGAATTCCTTGAAAAAATTCCCACCCAATCCTTAAGAGTCAAGGAAAGAATATGCTTCAGGCAGATTAAGTTTCCTATTTGGATATGGTAACCTCAACATTCTGAAATATTTTTTAGTCAAAAGTATTTGTTTATTTCCTTAAAGAGAAACTCTAAGTGTTTTGGTCTTAGAATCGAAGAATCAAACACATTAGGAAGTGAGTTCTATGAAACCAAATACCTTAGGAATACATCTAACATTACAAAGACTAGTGGTCCATATTTTATTTTTGAGCTTTTACTCAAGTTTCAATTTTAAATACAATTTGTATATTTTCAACCGATGGAATTTTTTATCTTGTCGAGTAAGAAAATTGATGTGAGAAGAAAAATAATTATAAAGCAACACACACATAAAACATGTACACATGATTTACCCTAGAAAACCCTAACCAGGGAAAAACCATTTAATAATAGATCTATTATTATCCTTGACTTAAAAGTATACAAACTAGAAAACACCCTGGTACCAACCAAGCGATCCTTTTGCTCAAGTCTAGCACAATACAATAGAGAAGCCCAAATCCTTTTAAAGGATTTAACTACATGCAATCATTATCAACCTAACAATATTGAATCTTTCATCAACTCAAGTTTACCTAAAAATCCCCATTTAAAGTTGATTGGGGAATTTCTTTGAATCCAATCTAAAACCCCACATGCTCTCCTCCCCTCTCATCTAGGCCTATGTCTAGACTTCACCAACAAGGCTATGGATTCCTAACTAGGTCTCACATTCATATGCCCATTTACATGAAATTTAGAAATTTCCATCTCTAAGGTAATATTTATTTTTTCACTTTATCTTATTGATACATTTTCACTTATACCACCATTCTCTTGCTTTGACACGTGCTCACACTAGGTGCTCTCCTTTATCACAACCAACATCCTGATATGGTTTTCATCTACCTAAACTTTGAACTTTACCTTTACACCTGCCTTCTAAACCGTTGGTCTGAGGTCATATTTAAATAGGTCATCCATGCACTGTCCATAGCCCTTTTGGGGCTTGATGAAACACTAAAATTATTCCTTAAATAAATAATGGATTCTCCTTTTCAATGCTCCTTTTAGCTTTGATACCACTTTTTGATCATTAAATTGATGTGAGAAAACAAATAATTATAAAGAAACACACTTAGAAACTATCTAGAGATGATTTAACCTAGAATATATTGATGGGGAAAATCCATTTAATAATAATCTATTATTAACCTCGACTTAAAAGTAGCCTACTCGGTCAACACACTAGCCATGGCCAAGTAAGCCTTCCATTTAACTATGGTGCATTACAATGGACAATCCCAAAGCCTTTTAAAGGATTTAATGAAATTTAATACTATGGGCTCAATACCACAAGTCACTAATACTAGGTACCTTGAACCACCGTTGTTGACTTAACAACCTTCACTCTTTCACTAGGTCAAATTTACCTAACATATATTAGTTGTATCCCCAAAAAATAACTCCTTCCTTTTACTCGCCATAGTAATTTATTCATTCAAGGAAGTTTGATATATTTGATAGGTCAATTGTTGTATTATGGAACACTTAGCTACTTAAAATCCTAGTTCATCAAAAACATTTATTAGAACACCACTTCATCATGTAATACCTTCACCGAGACATGAAAGAATCATGATTGGCAATTAATAATCAAGGGCATATCCTTTATGGAAATATGAAATATTTTATTTGCATGATGCCATGTTGCCACCTTTTACCTTGAGGATTGGGCTTTCTTAAATGAGATTTGAATTAGTCTTGAAAGAAAAATAAATTGTTATTTATATTAATTTCACGAAGTATGGCTTATAAGGGGAGAAATCAATTTTATAAGAGTAAGTGGTAACATAGTGTGGAATGTTCATATCTGTGGAGATGTAGGAGCACAAATGGATAATAAGTGTAGAGATTTAAGTTTCCTTAGGAATGGTTGTGCAGCGAAATGGGGATGGAGCATATTCCACACAAAAATGAACATTGGCTAATTATAAGAGTGGTGTAGAAATAATTATTTGTGATGGTGTAGGAAGGAAACTATGCATAGTTCGGGGCTCTTGTTTGGGGTGAGAGGTTTCGCATAAGGTTTGAGAAAGTGACTATGGAATGTTCAAAGGGAAAAGAGAAGCATGGATGTTTTCAATGTTTGATGAAGAATGATGGAAAACCATTCCTAGTTAAGGTAATGCAAGAAAATAGGTCAATAGGAGAATTCATGAAGATTTTACCAGGTGAATGCAATAAATTCCACTGATGGTTGATAAAGTCACGATGAATCAGTAGGGTTGATAAATATTTCAAAAGTTAACATATTAAATTTACTTGATGGCCAAAAATCCACCAAGGGTTTGATTAATTTGAAAAAGACTCTAAAAGTTACATGTTAAATTTTATTGATAGTAAAAAATTCCAGTATATGTTGAATTTTGTCGATGACTAACAACACCATCAAATATTAGGAATTTGAACAAAGGTCAAATACTAAAATTTTCCAATGGGAAATAACACCATGATGATTTGGAAATATGGCAAGGTAAAGGTTACATAACAATTTTTGGTTAATTTCCAACCATTAGAGGTTCAATGAATGGTTTCTAAAAATGATGGGACAAATTTCATCGATGGTCGATGAGCCCATTGATAGTTAGTATAGAATGGTAAATTATCCTATGGCCAATGAAGCCTTTAGAAATTTAGAATTTAGCACGTTGATTATGCGCACATATGGGTTTTATTTGCATGAGGGATTTATTATTATTTAATGATGGTAATTTATGTTTGTGTGGATTTTTTTTTTCATAAGATTGAATAATATATTGATCAATTAAAATAACATATACATCATAAGTTTTATAGCTATAGTTTGTCACTTGGAAAACCAGAGCATCAAGAAAAGAATAAGTCTTCTGTCCAAAATTTTACATTTTGCTGAATAAAATCATATCTAAAACATGTTTGGGAATGTGTCCTGGCTATAACATGGATAGACAGAAACATAATCAACAAAATAATAGAAGAGATGCTTTAAAGGTTTGATACCTATAAGCATATAATCAGAGGAAAATAAACTTCTATAGTCAAAATGGAAAACCTTGAAGTTGTTATGAAAAATTTGACACATCTATTGGTGTCACGGGTGTGCCTGGTGATACCAAGCCTTTTCTTGTTGAAAAAATAGCTTTAGTCCTTGAAATTCAGAGATACAAGTCTCTATGTAGATACATTGCTCGATTCTCTACTTGGATTGCACTGAATTGAAGATAGAGTTTGTTTTTGGTATCTTCCTTATTCTCCATGGCCTTAGCAATCAAAGTTTTTGTGTGCCAATGTAGTTCAACTGTACAAAGATATTGATTATGGTGACCACGGGTGTGGCCCAGATAAGGGAGCCTTTCAGTCATCAACGAAAGAATATCCAAATCTGTGAACTGATCTCTCTCATGCATGGGATCAATTGTTGCTTGGTGCACTAGCTATTGTATCTGATTAGGTCTGGGCTTTAAGAATCATTTCTTATCATCTTATGCTTGGAAACGGCCTCACGAACTCCCCTTCCCCCTCCTCAAGCAACCATGTATGATGTGCACACATTGTCATGACATTTTTGAAAGGAGAAATTGGGTAATATCATAGGTGGAGGACAAAGATAGAGTGCAAGTTGACATATGGTTATGGCTTAAGGAGGTGTTGTCACCAAATGAAACACACCATGGTGAAAAATGGAAGAAAACCTATCGAGGATGAAGGAGTTCATTGGGGGACATACAGGAGGGGTAGTTAGAGATGTGAGCCAAGGAGCTCCTTAGTAATGAATGTCCGCGAGAAAATAAAGGAGAAAAAGGGGTGAAGCTAGAATTAAACAATGAAATATGACAAAGACTAGCAAAATAGAAATAGAGAAATTATAAGTATTGCGACCGAGAGGGAGAAACCTAGATCCACACATTGCTAAGTTGAGGGACACTCTCTTACCTGTGTGGATAGAGAATTGGTTCAATGGTTTCCTCAGTTGGCTATGAGCTGGAGGTCCCCATTAACTTGCATAATAATTTAAACCAATTCGAATTCACTACTTCTCTAGGAAGAAAACCAACTCTATTCACCACAGAAAGCCTTTGGAAGAGAATGGCCAGGTCAAGGGGACCTATGCCTTCCCTTCTCATCATTAAGGAAAAAATTACGATAGTCATAAATAATGTGCAGAGGATGGAGACTTTACCTCTTTCCCACTATGATGTCATAGTTCTAGGAGTAATTTCCATCACGTACGTTCGCTAGGAAAAATTAAATCACCCATTCATAGACATCCAATGGACGGCAAGCCTAAGCAACGAAGTTACTATTCACTATTAGATGGACAATAGGATGATGCCTCCCCTCCCTCTTATGGCTTGAGGTGATGACAGAGTGCTAGACTCCCCCCTCCTCCCACACGCTCTTTGAGTGTTACCCCTATTAGGGATATTTGAGGTTGAGGCCTCTTCATAGATAATGATTTCTTCTGATCCTTTTCTAGGAGCATTTTGCAATCCAAAAGCAAAGGGGAAGAGAACATTGAGCTCCAAGAGGATGAGATTAGGGTATCCAAGTTGGAGAAAGATAAATTGGCAAATAAATAAACTACCATGTTTTTAGTGCATCTAACATGAGAAGGAATGATAACATAGCTATGTGGAAAAAACTTTACTATTATGTGAAGGAATATTTCCAAGTGCCCACTAGCTGAAATTATTTTAAAATAAGGGTCATTCATGAGCATTTTTATATTTGTGTGGAAATAATGGATTAATTTTTATTTAAGTACCACTCATGCTAATGCATGTTATGAAAAATAACTACAGCTATCAAATGACATGGTCGAGGTAAATGACCTTGGTGTTGACTCAGTACCCCACTTGATGTGACATATGGATTGGGGTACCACATCATCTACCACATGGTAGTTTCTTAGTAGTGTTGACATGGTGTTAAGGGAGAAATATTGAAATTACCATATATCAACAATATGGAATCATCTTTTAATAAATTTTATATCATCAGGAAGATCTTGTCAAGTATAAGGCAATGATGATCTTAGAAATATTTTTGAGTTGAATAAAAAAAGTGAAAATCTGAATTGAGGGACCCTCAACAAGGTAAATATGGGGTTGGGTATGTTACAAATGACATTTAAATTTTGTTTCCGAAACAAATATTTCAAACCACTATGGCCTATCCTCAACTCAAAATAACTTCCCATTAAGTAATTCCCCCACATTTTTAATACTTGAGCTATAGTAGAAAGCTCCAAATCATGTGTGGCATAATGTTTTTTATTCTCCTTAAGATTTTTGGACTCATAAAAAATTGCATATCCATTTTAAGTAAATAATTTACCAATTCCCTATTTACATTCATCTGTAGCAACAAAAAAAAAGCATTTTGGTCTATAATCTTTCAAATGGGTGCACTAGAAAACAATTCCTTTAGTAGTTTGAATTTTTTTTCACATTTTGAGGTTTCCTTTCATAAATATGTAATAGGATGATAAATATTAGAGAATCCATTTATGAATATCATGTAATATCCAACAAGCCCCATGAATGACCTTTCCATTTTTTTTTTTTTTTGGTTTGACCATCCTCTAATATCTTCAATATTCATGGTCTATTGCTATCCCTTCCTCTAAAATTATGTGTCCCAAGTAATGGATCTTCCTCCAGTGAAAATAACACTTGCTCAAATTAGAATATAGTTGATGTTATCTTGACACTTGTAGTACTAATCTCAAGTGCTATTCATGCTCTTTCTCTAACTTATAAGAATATCGATTAGAAACACAATGAAAAATTTTTCTAGTTAATTTCTAAATATATCATTTATTTAACACATGAAAGTAGATAGTCTATTTCTCAATCCTAATGGAACCAATACAAATTTATAGTTCCCATAATTGATTTTAGAAGTTGTATTACTGATTTATTCATCCTTTGTTCTCACCTAATGATATCTTGATCTCAAGTCTATCTTTGAAAAACTATTTTGTTCACTTAGAGAATAAAAAAGATCATCCATTTTGGGTAGATGATATTTGTTTTTCATAATGATTTTTTTCACCTATCTAGAATACCTACATAGCCTCGGACCAAATTTATAAAGTGGGAGACCAATTCTTTATTCGTATTTGACCTAAGAAGAGCACTATTAGGTTAGGTAAAGGGATGAAGTTGTCACCTCGATTTATAGTACCTTTTAGGATCAAAGAGAAAATTTGACCAGTTTCCTAACACCTTGTACTTCCACATGCTTGCATAAAACTCATCATGTTTTTCATGTATCTATTATAAGAAATTATATTTATAATGAATCTCACAAGCTTGATTGGAGGGAATTGCAAGTCTTGGACATGGGAATCATTATGCATATTGGAAAATACGGTTTGACAACTCAACTCTCACTTGGTGGACCATGTTAAGGTCCACAGGGACACATATAACCCAGGGTTTGTTACCTTGGAGGATATAGAAACTATACGTCATTTCTACTCCTCACATTCTGACCTCATGTGATGCCTATTTTGGTCTAGATAGCTACTTACATTGAGGCCATATTTTAATTTTCACGATGTTTTATTTATGAACACTACGTAATATTGATGCATTTAAGTTGGATAGATGAATAAACTTATATAAAACACTTGATGGATTATGTTTCTATTGATTAAAGTACCTTATGTATGGATTACTTGTTGTATGATTTATATGATGTATGATTTATCTGACGTGTGATTTACTTCTAGCATGTTGATGTTAATTGAAAAAAAATTTAGGTGCATGAATATTTGACCTAATAACAAGATGATTATGATCACCTCTTTATCTCTCTCTCTCTCTCTCTCTATATATATATATATATATATATCCAAAGAAGGGACTATGTGATAGCCAAATATCCATGCTAGTCACTGGTGGATGTTCGAGACATTTAACGAGGAATGGTATGATGCACATTGTTCTATTATATTTTGTATCTACTTTATATGCACTATTATGACATAGAATTAAGTACAAATAGCAGGTGACATGATTGTTTGACTAAATTATTTAATGGAAAGCATTCCAACTAGTGCCATAGTGTGGTCCATGTTAGGGTGTTAACCCTAGTCCTTGAGGACAAGTGAAGGAATTTCCCAATGTAACCTCTAAGCCTGGAATCATGGGAGGTTGATGATGGACACACTCTCCGATAAATGTGATTGTGATCTCCAATTGCTTGTTGGGGAAGTTAGGTTGATATAGTAGAGGCTTCCACTATCTTGGTTGTATCAGTGGTTAGATTGGTATAGTTGATGCCATAGTATATTTTAATAGAGGATGGATAGGATGGGAGCATAAGTAGATTTGGGTGGATATGAGGCTACATGTTAGTTGGGGATGCTAGATGGGAAGTTATTTCCTCTCTTGATTGACTCAATTTGACTACTACATCTTCTCCGTGTTTTATCATACCTTATTGTCATCTTGCTTCCTGACTGCTTATATCCTCTTAACTCTAACTTCAGGATGAAGTTTTCTTAAGGAGCGGTGTATGCAGTGCCCACATCTTGATCTTATTATATTATATTAATTTAATAGCCCATCTGGTAAGTGATTGACTTATGTGTGTTGGGTCTTCAAAATTTCATCCATTTCACCCTCTTTTCTTTCACTTTCCTTTAGTATTTACCATATTCTACAACTTTATCATCTTACACTAAGACCATTTTCATGATCATATATGGGTTTATACTTATTATTTTCCAAAGCATTTATTTTATTATTTTGAGTTAATATATGGTTAACTATTAGAAAAAATAACATGTATTCACTTATATCTAAAAATTGGGCAAGTTTTGTGATGTTTGTAGGCATATTTGAAGATTCTGACAAAGTCATATTTGGTATCTAAGTCTCATATTCGAATTTCCTCTTCAAACTCCTGAATATTTGAGGAAGATTTGAGATCATTGATCAAGCACATTTCACAAAGAAGAATCATGGAAATTTTCATAAGTATCTCGTATCAAATATTTTTGAGATTTGTGAGAAGATATGAAGAGATGTTACTTGCTAGATGTTAACATATGCTTGTAACCACTAAGATATTTATGGATCTAGGAGAGATTTCCGGATCTACATTTATTAATTAGTTATTTTAGTTTTTGTATAAATAGGAGTTCCTTCTCCATTCAAAGGGGTGTTAAGTTTTGGAATGCTAATGCTATGCTTATGCTTGATGTTATTGAAGTTCAAGAATTGTTAAGTTACTACAATTCTATCATATGGTTATGCCTTCATGATGAGATCTTGTGTTTGATCAATAGTTTCCTGAACTTTCCACATCTCATGTGCTTCAAGAGCCCCCCTTAATAAGTACGAGTATATTGTAATGTTTCATTTATAAAAGGTATATTAGTTTCTTTTATGCTAATTTTCTACAAGGTTTATTTCAAATCTTTTGATTAGATGCTCTATTTTCTATGCATTGTCTTTACATTCTTTTATGCTCATTTCATTTATGTTATTTTACAGATCAAGCACTTGAATTACATCTAAAACACCAAAAATATTAACTTCTTTAGCTCCTTCTTTGCACACTCATTTCATTTGCATTCATAGACATAATGGTTTTAATTTATGAACGAACTCTAAGCTTTGATCACACACTGAATTTTTGAATTACTTTAAAATATTCATTTCTTTCATAGTTAATTGCATCATTTTCATAGATTAAAATTACAAGCTTTCATAGATTAGATTTACTCACCTTCCTAGATTAAATATTTCTGTGCTTTCATAGACTCAATTTCAAATGTTTTCATAGATTAATATTTCACGCTTTTTTATATTAAATGGAAATGATTTCATTATATTATATTTACTGCTTTAATTAACATAAGTTTCTTTGATTTCATTAGATTAAAAGTTCTTTGCTTTCCTAGAATAGATTGTCCTTGCTTTCATTATATTAGAATAATTTTGTTGCCTTCAATAATAGTCATTTCATTGCTTTCATCAAAGTTAAGTATGTGTGTGTGCTTTGACTAGATTTCATCTCATAGATTTTTCTTGCATTTGTAGTCTTTAAAAATTCAATTGCTTTTTAGATTGAGATTTTATTTTCACTCAATCACATTCTATTTGATTCATTTACATAAGTTTACCATTCATTTCTTTCTATTGATAAATTAGAAGTAATATTTTAGAATTAAAATTGAAAGTTGATTTCCTAGCACATATATTGTAGTGTACTTCAAAAATATACAAACTTGGATTGCTAATTTAATGCTAAGTAGTTTAACTCACAATTAAATTACCTAAATTTGTGACTAAATATTATAAGTATTATTAGCATAAGTATGAGGTATGTGTATGCTAGTTGCATATTCACACCTCACACGAATACACTCGTATCATGTAGCCTACTATCCTAGATGATTAATTAATGTTCAAGCTTGGTTAATGAATAAGCTAAGATTATCCTTTACCTTGATTAATGATAAATCTTATGGTTAGCCTTAAGATTTCTTAACAGTTAAGATAGACAAAGGCTTCTTAACCCTTGATCATCACTTATAATTAATAAATTATATTTTAATATGAATATTTAATATTTAAATTGATATGATTCTTATGAATCCATAAGGTTGACTGACATAAAAAGATATTAATAGTTTATTCTTCTTGTATTATTTATCCCTTCTAAACCATACGATGGTTTTTCCTTCAAATTAATTCGAGGATAAGAGATAAGGTGGGAGGGGCCCGAGGAGAGGGATGTGGGGTCGGTGACATATAATTAGGGAGGTTGGCATTGAATAAGGGGGAGGCATAAGTGTGGGAGAGTTATGGAGGAGAGAGATAATTTTTCACGAAGAACGTGGGAAGAGGAGGAGGATTTAATTTTTGGGAATTCTTATGGAAGGTTCAGATGGAGAACTTGGAGGAAAGGTTTTGGAGTGGGAAAAATATTGAGGGATTGATTTTGGTGTTGGACATTAGAGAGGTGTTGGAACATGGATCAAAGACACACTACAACTGTGATTTGGACTTGGGCTAGAAGGGATCGGGAACCTATGGAGGTTCCTTGGGCTAGGAAGTCAGATAGAATTTCCTAGTTGAAAGGTGTCATATTTAGCTGAGTGGTCCTAGAAGGAGCATCACAACCGATCCATCGTAACTATGTATTCTTGTTTTTGTTTGGTTAAGTTATCTATAAATGAATTTCTAATATGTTTTCTTTTTATATGTTGTTGTAAAATATATATATTATGTTGTTATATATGCTAATTTTTTTGTTTTTTTGTTTTTTTAAATATGTTGTGAAATTATGTGGAAATTTATTTATGGTTTAAGGGCCTTGGTAGGGGTCTTTCCAATCCTTTATTTCCTTCCTCATTAAGACAAATAAACATATTGTTATAGAAATAATAACCCAATGTACATCCAACGAGTGCATTCTAGTAAGGACAACATATGTTCCAGGTTGTATGATGTTCATATCTATTTTAATATTGCAATGATTCATATCTATTGGAAAACCTTTAAATATCTCATCAATCTTCCTTTCCATTCCAATACATAGTTGAAACGACAATGATCTTCATGCTTTCTTTTCTTCAAATGAAATATTTTAACTAAATTAGGGAAATAAACTATGAATTTCCCAGTGAATGAATTAAAATGGCAATTATAAGTTGATTTGCAATCTTAATTTATACTTCAATCACATTCGACTAATCGTTTTCTTATCGATCTTCAATCCTACATATATTCTTGGGAGGTTTCTTCCCACATATTCCACTACATTATCCTCTTACATGTTGTGCATAGTCCTCAATTTCTTCCCCTTTATGAGGAAAATATTTGTACGTATGGTCTCTTTTACATCCAAACATTTAATTAGCTACCTCTCCCTTCCCCTAAGGATATTTGGAAAACTTGGACTCACTATGAGATGGTTGACATGCCGGTTGGAGTTATTCTTCAGGAAATATGTTCGAGTTCTCTCTTCCATTCATCCATTTTATCAATTATTCATGTCTTTCTAGAACTTTGGAAAAAGGTTTTGCTTTGTTATGCTCATATAGGTATTTTACCTTCGTGATTGTCTCTTCTAGAGTCTTGGGTTCATCAAACTGGATATTGTCTTAGTAAAATGATGGTACTTTATTAAGGAATCTTTGTATTTTCACCTTCTCTTATTTAATAAATGCTACATACCTCAATAAATCCAAAAATCCTCATATTCCTTCATGGTCATATCTCCCAACTCGAGCTAAAATAACTCTTGCAAATTTTGTCATAGTAATGTTAAGAAATATATTGTTGCTAAAAATATTTCATGAACTATTTTCAAGAAATCCTATTTTCATTAATCTTGTTAACGTGCTTGAATTGATCCCACCACATAAAAAAATTTCCTTTTAGATGGTGTGTATTAATCCTAACTTTTAGATTGGATGAGTATCTATACAATTGAAAATATTTCCTGTCCCTAACAACCAAAATTCACACATCCTCTCCCCCTTTATTTTCACCATCAAAATTTTGTGTCTTGAGATTTCAAATCTCTCCTTGCCAATTATCCAATTTATATCTTTCCTTTTGATTCCTAACATGGGACACATTTTTGGGTTGTTATGTGATTCTTAATATGCATATAACTTCTTGGTTGAATAAGTCGGTAAGTATGGTGTCTTGGAGTTCTACTAGTAGTACTTGAGTGCTTGGATATTTTATAACTATCCTTCCCTACATGAGGTTTTCCTTCTTCCTCATGTCTTCAACCTAGTCCATTATTTATTTTCCTTTGCAACTTATTTAAACTCTGTAGAAGCTATGTGTTTATCTAATTTTGTTCCGCTTGAACTCTTATTAGCCTTTCATTATAATATCTATAAATCTACACCTCTATATTCAACTTCTTCATTGTTTCCACTAGCTATAATGGCTTCGTTATATCTCTATGTCCATTCAAAAATGTCTCCTCATTCCCCAAAATGATGTTTATTCCTTTAACTTATTCTTCATGATTGTAAGTTCTTTGTGCCTCTTCCATGTCTCCTCCTCAATGTCGCTCTTGAATTATGATGTTTTTCTTTTTGTAGCAATGATTCCACAGGAAGAGTGCATATAAATGAAAATGCTAGAAGCATATCATTTTCTACATTTGTAGCGTTTCTTTCAAATTTTGAGAAATCTTCACATTTTTTTATTCATCAATTAAGGTCATGGGTCCTTCTTATTCTCAATTTATGAAGAATCTCGAATCACTTCTCTAGATTATATGTATTCATGTATATTATCCTTTGACCAATATTTTTTTATGGCTATACTCATGCTCCAATATGATTTCAAAGCTAAAAATTATAGTTCTAAAAAATCACCATTTTTTCCCAATTCCTACACTCTTATCATTGGCACAATCAAGCTTAGAAGGCAACTTCTGCCACATGTAGAAGAAAATCTATCAATAACAAGGAATTTTTCTGTATTGAGTCTAGAAAATATCAATGATGATGAATACATAAGAACTTTCATATTGAATTTGATGCTCCTAGCATATTCTACATCAATCTAGGACGGTCAACTTTATCCTTTTAACACTTTCCAAAATTAGATTTTTTTTTTTCCAAAATGGATATCTCTCAAACAAAAATTAGTGTTGGGCTTGATTGTGGTAGTTAATGACAATATTCACTATCAACAAGAACATATAAGTGTTATTCTTCTCTCTCTTGAAAACTATAGAGATTTTGGAAAAAAGAGAGAATGAAAATAATTAAAGGTCTTCACTATTATAATGCTAATTAAAGGGATTTACTATTAACAAGAGAATCTAGTATTAGCCATGTCACTCTTGCAAATTATAAATATCATGAAAATAAAAAAAGTGGATGAAATTAATTGAAAATATGGAAGTTAGTGAAGGGCTTCACTATTAGCTACAAAATGGATAAACTAAAACTTGCAACATGTTAGTCATGTCTGTCTTTCAAACCATAGAGAGTACAATTAAAAAATAAGACAAAGGTAATCATTGAATGGCTTCACTATCTCATTGATGAAAGAATCCATTATCAGCTAGAACTTGTAAATATAGAAACATCTATGTTATAAAATTTATTTCCATATGATAACATCTCATACTTCCATTTGTTAATAGATGTATATGTGAGAAAATATATGATAGAAATATATCCATTATTGGCATGGTTTTGACTAAAACCCTCAACTCCATTTCCTTCAATATTTGAATCACGAACTTTTGTATTGTGATTGATGTCTTTATATCTAACCAAATTTTATAATGCATAAACCATGATGCATTGACACTTCCTTTCTCATTTCTATTGCATTTCCATTGTAGGTGTCTAAGCTAATACTTTCATGTCTAAAGTATCATCCCTGCTAAATGTTTCACATTTCATTTTTTCGGTTTCAACTTCAATTTTTTTCTACTTTAGTATTTCATAGTTTAGTCCTAATTCAATATTATCTAATTTCATCATCCCTAAATTGTGATTCTCTAGTTAAGGTAGATCTAAGCAATTTTATTTAGAATTAGCCAACAACATAAGAAAAACCAGATAGTTAGATTGAAGAACAATAAAAATAGATAATTACATTGAGGCAAAATAAAAATAAAAATTGGATGTAAAACCAAAATCCCAACAGTACACAATACTAACCCTATTCCTATATAACGTGAAAATTTATATAATCAAGGATTTGTATCATTAGGGAAATGTTTAAACAAAAAATAAAGTGTTTAAATATAATATTTTTATGAATTAAATGAGATGGTAGAGATATATTGATAAATTAAACACAAGTGATAGCTACACAATAGCATAGTCCCTGCCTCTTTTGATAGATATTGATATGTTGGCACGATTAAGGCATTGTGGGTTTCACGCTTTGTCCTTATGAAAATGAAATGGATTTTTTATGTGGCGACACCTCTCGCTTTTATACTATGCTGGAACATAAACTGGATACAAATCCCTCTGCACTTTTAGAGTAAATGCTACAAAGCACTTGAACGATGTCTTGATTATACATCAGTTCGCGAACACGGGAGATTGGTTGAGTTTATGTGAAAATTTTCCAAAACATTTGCACGGAATATGATAGTGTGTGAAAGAAGTGAATGGAGGTGTGGAAGTTGGGAATAGTGGTTCTCCCATGCATACTCCTCTTCCACACATCTCTTCAATTTTCTATGATGGATATTGGTGGGATTTATAATTCAAACCTTTGACCATTCAAATTTATGTATCAAACATCTATGTCAAATAAAGTGAAAATTAATGTTTTATATTTTTTCTAAATGAAAGTAATGTGTGTGCAAGTTCGAAAGCCGACGTATAATGGTTCTCCTACACATATTACTCTTTCACACACAAATCAAGTTATGAAGCTAATTTTAAATTGCGAAGTTAAAATTAGTTCTAAAGTTATGAGATTATTTTTAAAATGAAATTCTTTAGTGTAGCATGGTATAATAGAAAAATAAATTATAATATGTTTAAAACTAAAATTAAACTATCGAAGATTAGTATTTTGCACCATGAAAGCCTATTTAAACACATTGATTCGCCAAATGGGAGATTGATTGAGTTTATGTGACATTTCACCAAAAATTTTCTGCGAAACAGGGCAATGTACATAGGGGGAATGTGTGCAAAGATGCATAAGTGGGGGAATAGAGGTTCTCCCACGCGTACTCCTCTTTTGTGCATCCTTTCAATCTGCTACAACAACGTAATATCTCATATAAAAATTTCTTAAATATTTCTTTAGAAATTTATGTTGTCAATTGAATAAAGATTTGCACAAATTGCACCATATAATTAATGACAAAAACTGGAAATATAATCTGCAACTGAAGAATAGACAAGATAAACTTGCGAAATAACTCAGCCTTATTTTATTAATATAAATAGTACATAAAAATATTAGAAATGGCTAATAGGATGGCCTCCCACAAGTATGTGCTCCAAAATGAAAGCTAAATTGACAAAGAACCTAAGAATTCTGGATGAATTCACCGAAGGGAGAGATGGGTTCTCTCCCACTCTCACTAAATCACCCAAGCGTTTTTTGTCTTGTGGATACTAAAGAAGAGAGCTAAATTCTCCAATCTACACCAAAGAAAAATCCTCTAAATCAAGATGTCCCCAAATATGGCTAATAGGATGGCCTCCCACAAGTATGTGCTCCAAAATGAAAGCTAAATTGACAAAGAACCTATGAATTCTGGATGAATTCACCAAAGGGAGAGATGGGTTCTCTCCCACTCTCACTAAATCACCCAAGCGTTTTTTGTCTTGTGGATACTAAATAAGAGAGCTAAATTCTCCAATCTACACCAAACAAAAATCCTCTAAATCAAGATGTCCCCAAATGATCTCCTCCTCCTTTTAAAGGCTCGATAGATAAATCTCCAATCTTCTAGTAGTATTTTATTTTATTATTCTATTATTATTCTAGAAGCTCCACCTCAACTGTTTCTTAAATGTTTTTATAGTTTATTTAAGTCACTTTTGGCCTTTCCCCTTAATTAATATTTTCCATTTTTAATTAAGTGACTAATTAAAGTCACTTTTAATCGGGGAAAATTGTAAATCACCCACCATATTTTCTCTGGCCACTGGAAGTCACTTCTCAACATTTCATCCTATAGATATTCTCATTCTGGTTCTAATGAGCTATTACACTAAGGTTTTCTGTTAAATATTCCTCTTGGAGTGCCACCTTAAGCTAATTAATTAAGTTATGTTTAATAATAACCTTGTTTTACAGGAATTATCAGAAATCAATGGAACTAAAAACAAGTTGTGAGGAGTTTCTCTTGATAATGAATATGCCAAATGAATGTCATTGAATCCCATAAAAATTCCTCGAAACGCCTCTGGGACCCCTGATGATGTAATCCTTCTCTTGTGGCTTCGGCACCACATACCCTGGAAATCCATCTTGGTTGTACTATAGAGGAAACTAAAAAAATGATGATATTGCAAGTCCTCCTGCCCCAATATTTCTTTCCCTCAATCAATTTGCATCTATTCATAGCAGAGGAATTTTCACATCAATACCAGGCTCCCATACAAACCTCTGGGTCATATCATGCCTCATGCTAGATAAAAATTAATGGGTCCCTTAATACCTTGGTCCCAAACAAGCTACTAACTCAACCGCCATCAATGGATCCACCTGGATCCCAAAGCCACAATTGTTAATCATCATTTTCCATACCTCTTAAATTTAGATGTGCTTTGTCTTTGGTTATGTTGCTCCACTAATATAATACCAACTCATCACTTATCTCCAGTCCATCTCCTGGCACAAACCAAGTTCAACCCCACTATGCTAATCTAGGGCTAGTGCAACTGGAACCCTGATGAGTCGTCGAACTACTTCCCACTACCAATTGGTTCCTATATCATCCCTCATGTCTAATAGCACCTAATATATTATTCCCCTGAATAAGAATATCTCCCCATCAATGGGATACCAACTCATGATATCCCACTAATCCATCCTATGAAAAGGATCAGATGCATGGCCATCTATAAATGGAATGAGTCCACTATGATGCACCATGCTTAAATCATGCAATTTTTCCTGATCAATCAACATTTATCATCTAGAAAGTCTCACTTCTCTCTATAATGGACACAGGTGGGAAAACCGTGCTGCAAGGCCTATCTATGTACTCTTGGGGAGGGATACTATGTGAAAGTACTACAACTTTGCAAGCCATTTGTGCATCCGTCTACTCCTCATTAATGACTAGTCCAAAATATGGTTGCTCACCCTCCTCCATCATGGGATCAACATGAGCCTCCAACTAACTCTGTAAAGATGGCTCATCATGCACACTATGCATATCATCCTCCTCATCTGACTCACACTCCTCTATGTGCTCTCCATGCTAAATCACTAGTCTCTCATCTCATAAGTCTTCTCCCTTATCTTCTTCCCTCATGGGGGAAAATTTGTTGCTCATCATACTCTTTTATCACACATGGATGCATATTTGGGTTGTTGTCATCAACTCCAAATGACTGCTCATGCTCCTCAGGTGTATCCTTGTATGATCCCATGGACTCAACTATAAAATAGTCTCATCCATAAAGTCAAAAGGAATATCCTCCTAATATATCTTTGTCATCTCCTCTGTGTCACTCAAACATGAGTGGTTAGGCCCCCAAGATTCCTTGCAAATGAAGCAAAGACCCTTCGTCCTTAACTCAATCATGTTGAATGGTCCACAAATCCTCAAAAACTCTCCTTGGTCAATTGTCTTCTGAATAGTCTTATATTGTTCTGCTCAATCAAACTTTTGACTAGTTCATAAGTAGCAGCTGAGGCCATTTTTCCCTTCCTCGAAATGGCCAACAACTTAGAAAATAACTTCTTGTATATGAAATCATGAACTCCCATAATTGAAGACAAAATGGACTACATGTGTGTTTTGACTGTGTCAAGATGATGTTTCTTAATGTCGATGAAGCATTGGAACATTTGAATAATTAGGTCATCACACTCTAGATCAAACACGATGTCATATGATTTGACCATGGCCATGATTTATAAAATCTAGAGCTTTTTCCCAAAGGTAGGACCCACATTGTTATCCAAGTCCTGCAAGGTCTCTACTATCAGTTTGAAAACTCCCCTCATAATATCATCATTGTAAGGGGGTATAGATGTGGTCAGGCTCATGATGTTACTAAGACATAATGCAACTAGAAGTTTAACCCCTTCACAAGGGTACTCCAAGAACTTATGTTGTATTAGGGTAAGCATTGATGGTTTTAGAGCCCAACTTAGCTTCTTCCCTTTTGAATGGCCCACCTTGGAAAGGAGTGAATTTAGTTATTCCAGTTTGATAAGGAATTTCACTATAAACCTCATGTATTTTAAATATGTCCTAAGTGCAAAGAATTTGTGTATGATTTCCAACCCCTTCAGCGAATCCCTTGGCCTTTCTTGTTGAAGAATGGCATGGAACCCTCTTGAGAAAGGTATATTGTTCTACTTGGCTTTTGGTCCAATGATGCAAGGTGGTTCAAGGAACTCACTTTTGCATTGTTCAATATTTTCAAGGGTCTCATAAGTTACTCCATAGTTTAACCCAAGTACATCAAAATGACTCATACAAGACTTTGACTAACAACATAACATAAGGACACCATAATATCATAGTGATATGACCAAACCTATTGCATACGCCTTTTCTTACCCTAGTAGCTAAATATCTGGAAAGAAATATATACCTTACTTTTCCTATACACCAACCAATATTCAATACATGGCAGGACATAGACACTCTTCTACAAGGATTTATATGAAGTTCATGGCAATGCATAATGGATGAGCAATGTTGATGAATAAATGGGGCAATATAATACACGCGCTTAGGAATTGAATTTCACAACTTTCATTCTCTATCACAGTGGGAACTCATTCCAAGTATGCTTGTACTTAACTCCAACTCTGTAATAGATCAATTCGTTCCGCAGAATATTAATAAATCTTCAACAGATCTCAGAGAAATTCTCTGCAAATGAAGATATCCTTTATGATGGTAGCAAACTCCATAATCTTTAAACCACACGACCTCCAGCTGTAAGACGTGCTCTGATTAATAAAATTTCATCCCAGGTATGATAGTGAACTTAGCTGACTAATGAAGTGTCTATCCTCCAACAGATTGAGTGTTGTAGCTAAGAATTTAAGGTAGATCCTTATGTTGAAACTTTCTGATGCTTTACTTGAAAAGCCTGCCAATGATTTTGATTTACAAGATCAAATTCAGCCTAGATCTTCTGTTCAAAATCGGCCCAGAGATACTAGTGAATTTGAGTTTGCTGAAATAATTGTTGTGGCCCCGACCTGAAGGAAATTATGAGAAATAATTTTTGAAACTATGCCTTAGTGAGAACTCCACTATTTGGAATGTGTCGTTGTCCATAATTTCCTGTCTAACAATATTGGCTTTATGCACCAGTGACCAAGCTATGCCAGAACATCTTCACTAAAAAAACAGATTTCCCATTGTTGTCCTCATATTTGCTGTGCTAGAGAAGTGTTAGATCATAATACCATTTTCATGGTTAATCACCTATGGCCCCAAACTTTGGGATGAATCGACCCTCTTACCATCTTGTGCCATGAATACTTATTATTTCTCCCAGTCAAAAAAATGTATGTGTACCTGTAAGATAGACCCTCAACCTTTGGAAATATTCATCGACACTCTCCAAATACTTTTAACTCACACTTCAAATAATATTTATCCTCCAACACTAAGATCTTCAACCTCTTAAATTTTTTTTTTTTTTTTGGCATCAATGTGGGTTTGCTCACACAAATATTTTTTTTTTTGGACTTTAAAGATTACACACAAATAAAAGTGTGTACTCTTAATAAATTTCAGCTCTCAACCCCCTTTAGAAAAATAGTTAATTTTGGCCAAGTAATGGAATTTTGGCTAAACATTTGGCCAAAATAGTAGTTGCACACCTTTATAAAAAATTTCTCCTATAACAAATGGATGTCACAATGGATTCTTCAAAGATAATCTGCATAATAATAAAATCTAGAAGAATTTTCTAACAATAATAATCCAATTCGATTAGCTATAAAGAGACACCAAAATTGCCGAGATTCTAGCTACAGTGATTATGGAGGATCACCGAATACTAGTTTCTCTTAAACCCTCGATCTTCTTTGAATTTGATTTGCAATAAACCCTCAGGCTGGAAAGATGCACTACTCGATTACCACTATAATATCTTAGATACAAATTTCACAGAATATTCCTTCAAAAATTTATGTCGTTAATTTAATAAGAAATTAGCACAAATCACACTGTATAATTAACGAAAAAAATTGGAAATATAGTCTACAATTGAAGAATAGACAAGATGAACATGCAAAAGAACTCAAAATTATTTTATTAACATAAATAGTGCATGCAAATAACGGAAAGCCCCTGCCTCAACACTTTCATACTAGTTATAGCATGCTTCATGGAAATCAGTGGGAACCATTGGGTGCTAATGTCCCACAATGGCCCTATTCCGAAAATCTCTTCTAACGTACTGTTGCATGCTTTAATTCTTTTGTTGTTTCTGCTATCAATCTTGCAACCAACTCCAACCACCCAAATCGGGCGATTCCATGCTTTCCTACATCATAGCATATAAATCTCCATGAGTTTCATCATAAATAAATTCCAATAATTTAAATCATACCTCATTAACAACTTATCCATGTGGTGACATTCGCAATTTTGTTTTGGTTCATTTCATAACAAGTCATATTAGCTCATAGATCAAATCATCATAAATCAAAATATCAAATCCTGTTGCTAATTTACGGATTTTCATGAAATCAAATGAAATATTGATACTTATCTTGAATTTATCATTTCTTCTTTATTTACAAAAATTGGATTGGTTTCCCAACTTGACAAGCATGCAATGACATTTTATCTTTCTATACACAGAATGGATTGGTTGAAAAACTCGACAATTGCCCAATTCCTTCTCTTCTCTTCTCCTCAACTTCCACACATTGGATCAGTTTCCAAACCCAGTAAGCACCTAGTGGTGGATATATGTGTGTGTGTGTGTTATATGTTTCCACGTGTACATTGTATTATGCCCTGTGTATGTGTATATGTGCTGTATAATTTGTTTGGGATAGGAAGGTATGGGACTGTGTGGGATGGTGTGTTGTGTATTGTTTTTAGGTGGAGGAAAGGATGGCCTTTGGATCCATGAATATGGGCACTACCAATCCTGATAGTCTTCTATTGGAAATATATCATCATCAGGAATCCAAAGGCTATCCTTGCCTCCACCCGAAAATAATACACAAAATACGGGCCTGGACAGTCCCATACCTTCCTATCCAAAACACATTACACAACACATATACACATATACGGGGCATAATATAGTGTACACATGGAACAATACAACATACACACATACATTACAACAAACACACACACAATACAACATGTCATAATACAACACGTATGCAATGTTGTAACCAACTGCAACCCACAATCTAATATCATCGAGAATCTAGAGACTATATCATCTTCACCCGTATAAATTGGAAATCCAAAGGATACAAGGCCTCCACCCAAACCATGGATCCAGAGGACCCTATTCCTTCACCTGAAAATTGCATTTTCCCATGTTTTTTTCACATTTATGCACAAACCAAATCTCGGGTCTGTGGTTCCTTCAATTGTCCCACTACTTTCATTCTGTTGATATATCCTTCATTATTCTCGCTTCATAATGCAAACATGGGCACAATATAAGAATCACATTCACATGATATTGGGAGCTATGAAAATATTGGATAAATGGATGTGGATGACTTCTCGAAGGCTAGAGATATGAGAGCACAAATATCTAAATAATGGTGGGAGAAATTTTTGCATGAGATTTGAGCTACACCAAGCAGGAGCGGTATTAAGCAGTCTAGAGGAACGAGAAGGAAAAAGAAGTTGGCTGAATTTACAGAGTGATGGGGATGATACTAGAGTGAAAGCTAGTCCAGTAGGAGAGGCCATGACAACCACAATAACATAGGTTTAGAGAAGTAGTAGAGATTTTTCCCCGCCAACAAAGATGGGAATGCCAGATGGATCGAGCCCTACAAGTTTCGAGGAAGGCTTAGATGATGACATGCACTTCACTATGAGAAGATTGTTTTTTGAGAATGATGTGTGTCCCATGAGTAAAGATTCATTTTCAACAACTCAAGTATACCTCCCCCAACCTTCCCCTGGTACTTTATCACAACCTTGGTCAATTTTATCTAAGCTAGTTAAAGTTATAAGAATCCATAGTGCACACACTACCTACAAGGTTGATCCTTCTAGTGGTAGAAATATTAATTGTAGTTTTGGTCCCCAAGGATCATCAAAATCGAGTTCCCAAGGATTAATACTTGTTTCGCCAGTTCAACCATGTATGGTTGGTAACATGGCAGGATCCTTTACTAGATATCTTGAATTCTCTGGGAAAGGGAATGAAGATGTCAAACAACATTGGTACCTATGTGAGGGCATCTGGAGAGCTTGCCAAACTCTATATGCCATGAAGCTTATTAAATTTCAGACCACTCTTTGAGACAGGGAATTAATATGGTTTATCGAGTGGTCCACATTGAAACATAATGAAATGATAGATGAAGTATGGAGAGAGTTTTTACAGGAGTTTAAACTCCCCAGACTAACCAACAAGGGCTATCATAACTATGGGAAATTAGGCAAAGGGAAGGAGAAACCATTTGAGAGATGATGCAAATATTTAAGGATTCCATTGGCAAGTTAAGCTACCCTATTGACCCCAACCATTAGCGGGATTGGTTTATCAAAGTGCTATTTCCACTTACCCATAAATCGTTGACTCAACAAAATATTGATACTATGGAGGACGTCCTAGAACAAGAAACCTGAATTGAAGCCATGGTAGGATACCCACATGAACATTAAAGAGGAATGGTCTCCCACTACCCCACTCCCACAGGACTACAACATTAAATCATTGATCTGACAAAGTAGCTAAGGGACATGCGGCTAGTGTGACCATCGTGACCGCACATATGATTTACCAATTGCCATATTGAGGGGAATCATGCCACAGAGTGCCCAAGACTGAGAGGCCTGAGCACTCACTCCATACGAGCGGTGACCTCCACATATTTACCCACCGTCAGAGTTTCACAGGTTGGTACACAAGGGTTATATACAGGGCTCACACAATTCCATGCTTTTCCTAACTAGCAGGGTGCAACTCCAACTGAATATTGTGAAATCTACAGGACCTATGTGCATCTCCCTCATCTCTGTCCAATTTTACAGAAGTATTCAAATGTCCAAAATAATGTTTTCTGTGAATTATGTGGTTCACTCACTCACCATACTAATTAGTGTAGGGAACTAGATTCCTTAGCTGACTGGTTGAATCGTTTGACTTATAGGATCAATGAAGCTCCTTGAGGACAAGGAGGTGGAAGAACAAGAGGGGGGAGAATCGGAGGCAGAGGTCTGATCCATTGTTACAACTATGAGCAATAGGGGCATGTTGCAAGAGACTGTCTACTGCCCAGAAGACCTTGGTTCTCTAAGTGCAGGGTCAACATGTATGCAACAAAAGATTTTCCACAGCTAATTTCTAGATGGGAACAGAACAACTACCAATAAGGAGAAAATCTAATTAATGCCGAACCAAGGGAACCTGAGACAAATCCCCTTTAAAACATTAATATAGTCACCCAGGGAGGGAAGATGACTAGAGATGACTTTGGAGCCACTAAACAACCAAGAATCATAAAGTCAGCCTCATCAAAGTGCTTGTATGATTCCAGCCAACATAAGCAGTAATGCAAAGAGGCTGCAAAGATTTTTAACAAATTGACCCTCACTGTTGAGCTCCAAGGAGAAAAACCATAACCTTCACAAGCTAGAAGCCAGAACCTATCGCAACATAATTCCCAACCTATAGAAGAATGGTTTAGGTTGTTTTTGCAGATTGTGAACGATGACCAAATTCTCAGACAGTTGCAAGAAAATCTTAAAGTTGTTGCCAAATATGGGGTGACTGGGGAATGACTCACTTCCAAGACACTCCAGATGGGTGCGTAGGAAAAAGAAAATGATAGGGAGTGAATTTTGGATTGATGCCCAGATTGCAAGATTTCAGATCAAGGATACAATGCTAGACTTGGGTTTAGATGTGAATATCCTGCTAAGAAAATCCTAGGAATTCTTGGTAAGGCCTAAGTTGGAATCCTCTCTAATTTAGTTACACACGGTGAACCATTATTTTATCCTCCAATTTGGATGTGTAGAGGATGTAGAGGTCGACATAGCAGGTGTTGATTGCGTGGGGCCTGACCTAGGTTCATCATTAGTTAGCCAAACAAATCCCTACACTAATGGCCCTTTCGACATCGTACTGCGAAGTTCGGACTGAAGTCTCACCCGAAGTAGTATGGGGGGATGCTGGAACCAAGTTTCTGCACCCTGAGATGGTTGTGATGTCAGTTTATACCCTCTATTCCTACTTTCGCGCAAGTCACTAAGCTTTAGGGCTCTGTTAGTCTAGCCCTTTATTCTGCCCTTTAGTACCTCCGCGAAGGTGTACGATTGACCTTTGCGTAGCCTTAACCCTTGATCCAGGTACTTTCGTGCTGCTATGACAACAGGTTTTATAGGTTCCAAAGTTATCTTAAGTGTATTACTTATCTTACTAAACAATCACAATTAGCACTGCGTAAACATATATTATTACTTGCGTTCGATTAACTAATACAATCACATACATTTGCGCATCACATGAACATTGTAAATTAAACCCAAAACGCAATATAACTAGATGCATTAACAAGAAATAGATACATAGGATTTGCATAATACTTCTCTTTATTGATATCTCATATTATTACAGACTCTATCCGCCCTGTGCACACAGCTTCAAGGGTCCGCGCACTCAGCTACAGACTTCTACTCTAGGCCTCTATGCACTCAACTGCATAGCCTCCACCTAAGTTAAGACCTGAAACACTTAGACTCTCCTACCAAGACTCTAAGACTTGTCTTCTTAACTTCAATACTTAGAGCTTACTTACTTAGCTCATTTTATACAATCCCATGGTTCGCAGACCATGGGTGGATCTTTACAACTGAATTTACACTTTACAAAATAAGGGCAGACAACCCTTCATGAATCATGACACCTTCACGCTTCGCGACCACAAAATGCGGAGACTTTACAACTTTATTACAAAACTTGTCCCAAAACATGGGCTCTTAGCCCCAAAACTGTCCTTGGGGGATATTGTTCCCAATAGGCCCCCAACACAAACAACGTGACTCGCCCTTGAGTCACTCTACGGGCATGGAGATCTTAGCATGAAAACCTCCCAACTCAACCTGTATGACCGTAGCCTCGGCAGTGCACTGTGCGACTGCTTGCTTTGCTTCTTCAACCATCTACTCGGTCACTGTTCCTGAACTGTCGGCTTGAAACTTTTGTTGAGTTGCTTGCAGAGTCACAAGCTTTCGTTCAATAGAGGTGGTGACTACATAAGCCTCATCCAACCAGGCCTTCAAGTGTGCCTTTAGCACTGCTCCTTGTGTTGCACTACATCTACGTGTTCTTTCAACTGCTTGGTCTCCTGCAGCTTTACCAGTCTCTGTGTGAGTGCGATAGTTCATGTTGTACCTTTTACTTTGTCATAGTGCTACTACAGTTCTCACACTTCCGTCTCCAGCCGCTGTACATTAGCGTCCTCCTGCAGGCTCATCAGAACCTCGAATGACTATTCAAAAAGCTGTGTGCAATCTTCTACTACACTATCGATTGTCGTTATCACCTCTGTGACAGCGGTTGCACACTACTCCTTTACTTCTAGTAGAGTTGAAGGTTGAGCCTTCAACTGTAATTCTGTATTTTGTAGGTTTAGCTCCAGCTGAACGCTAGCCAACTCTGTACGAGCGTTGTGCACTCTTGTAGCAAGATTGCAGACATGCACCTCCACCGGTTCTTCCTCAAGAATGGATAACTCTGGGACCATTTGATATGCTTTCTCCACGACCTGAACTAGGCGTTGTTTTCAGTTGGTTACCTCGGTGACGGGGGCGATGGAAGAGTCTTGTTGTAGGGGCATCTATTCATTATTAATCCTCTACTCACTGATCACCTGTAGAGTGCGGTGTTCGTGGGCCCGCAACTCCGTGATCACTCCATCCTACAATAGGTGGAGCGCCTCAACAGGGAGCGCTGCCATATTCAACCCCACTCCCTTGAGGGTGCTGACAGTGGGCCTGTAAACTTCATTATCTGTGGTCAGTGCTCCATTGGTCGGCACTATCACACTGGAGACCTTTGCACGCAGCATTTCGGCAGCTTTTGAAGTAATGACTGCAAGTTTGGTGGACACCATGCCAGCCTGTAATGCACAGGTCTGTAGCTCCTGTAGACCTGTTTGGATGGCTCGTAATAGTAGTTGTTGCTGCTATTCAAACTGTTGTAGTGCCTCCGCGGTGACATCATGCACTGTGTCTTCGATGTCATGCAAATCGCCCTCTGTGAGGGTGATAGAGTCCAACGACATCTTAGTGGCCTTGGATTTCTTCCTCAACCCTCCTTTCTCTTTTTCCCTTGGACGCTTGATGTGGGCAGGCATCTCCTACGGGTCCACGCCATAATGGTCTATCTTCTCATCTGTTTCTTACTGTATGTTAGGCGAAGGCAACCTCACACATTTGTTAGAGCCCCACTCTATTCCACCTGTCTGCTTCTTCGTCTGTTGAGCAGCATCGCACTCCACCTGGGCCTTGTCAGTGGCCTCCTTCTTCCTCTTCTCGGACAGCTGTGCCATCTTGAGCTTGGCCTCCTCCTCTTTGTGCTGTGTGGCAGACTTACTCACCCCACTGCCAAGTCTGATGTAGTGTGCCATTCTATCGGCCAACAATCAAGCACTGCATCAATTGCATCATCCGTTGGAAAGTAAGGCGAGTCATACCATGTTTGCACTAGGTCCTTCCATGCCCTGATCGACACATGGTGAAAGTCTGAACTCCACGTAGCCCTGCAGGTTGGCAAACACACTAGGCGACGACCGCGTTTTGCGATTGATAGCCATGTAGATGTTCATCTCCATCAAGATCCAGAAGATCTTGCTATCTTTGATGCACTGCACATCCTTGGTCACCCACAGCGAAGTGTACTTCGCGGCTTTTGGTAGGTCCGGCATGACCGAGGGGAATTGACTATCTTCCGGTAGCTCCCATGCTACCAACACAATAGACAGCAAGAGCCATACATAATGGAAAGTCCTTCTAAGCTCTTGTTCCTCGCGACAATTCACAAGGAACTCACCACAGAGATAGTGTGCCCAATTGAACTAGAATCCTTCGGCGCATTGGGCTGCTAGCATGACGACAGGTGCTGACACCTCATCTGCATGACACTTCCTCATCACCTTTCTTGCCAAAATATGCATGGCCACCTTTATGATAGGTTCAATGATACTTGAGATGGCATATCCACGTGGCTTCTTCACAAGCTTAAATTTCTCCTTCATGCCCTTTGCGAGGGCTTGCTCGCCACCTTTTCCACCAAACATCATGGATGGATTTTCACCTGTGTAGGGAAGATGTGTGATCCTATGGATCAATCTATCGGTTATGGTTAATGGTTCCTCCAGCCACAGACACCCATCGTGCACCAAGAATAGTAGCTACTTTATGACCATACTGTAATCAGGGTATAGTTGTTGTGTGAAACCCATCATAGGTTGAGCAGACCTGCCTTGCCTACTCCCTTGAGCCACTTCCGCGGTTCCAATGTGGTCATCCCAGTGGTTGTATCAATAATGCAGCACATTATCTACTCAGTCGCCAAGTCGGAAACTTCTCATGGTCAGATAAGTCCCAGTCTTCCAGATTTAACTGAGGAACCCGCCCCAAGCATGGTCCTTCAAAGATAATCTCATCTGGTAGCAGAGGGGTTTGTAAGGGGACCTTGCTCTTGTCAATGTCTTTTGGAACCTTATTCTTGCCCTTGCATGGAGGGACATACTCAGGCGATCGAGTGATAGGTTTAGCATCCTAGACTTCGACTTTCTCCATGTCTATCCCCAAGTCCTATTCATCCATCAGGATGTCTTAAATATCTTCCTCCTCTAGCTCTAGGTTAATGGATTTGTCCTTTTCCAATGTGGTGGGCTTGTCCTTCAGAGGGTTCCTTCTCGGTGACGCAACACCGATATTGCAGCCTGCTTGCCCTTTTTATCCTTCACACTCTCCTTGGATGGGGTTGGCTTTGGTCTAGGTGTCTGTGGTGATTTTGGAACTTTCACTAATACTTCTACAAGTCAAATACTAAGTCGCGGTGATAATGTACCGTGCTCTCGTCTTCTTCCCTTGGGGCTGAATGCATCCCACAAAATCTATCGCCCATTTCTCAAAGGGTTGTAACATCATCTGTGGATTTAGAGGTATCTCATCCCTCCACGATGGTCTGCCCATCCTTTGACACACATCACACGCCTTGCAGTAAGCTTTTTAATCCTGATGTAGGGTTGGCCACCACAAGCCTACACGTAGAATCTTCTGTGCAGTCACTCTCCCTGCATAATGACCTCTGCGGTGACCCCATGAGTGTCCACTAGGATATGCTCCTTTTAAATTCTGGTACATATCGTCGCAATATTTCATCAGACCCCATTTTGTACAAATGCCCGACAATAACGGAAAAGTCTACTGCACGCACCACTAACTCCTTTTGCTGGATGGTGTAACCTTCCAGGGAATTTCTTTTCATTAGGAAGTGTATGATGTCTTCAAAATGACCATCCATGACGTGCATTGCAAATAGTTGCACGTTAGGCAATCCATCCTCCAAATTAGTGGGCTCTTCCCTTGTTTCGATGCACAACAGATGGTCTGGTCCTGTGTTCAGTCATTCAGGCTTCACAATAACTTCAAAATCATACTCCTAGAACAATAATAACCACTTGCAGATTCTCCCCCCCAACACAAACTTATTAACTAGGTATTTCAATGCAAAATGATCTGTATACATCTTAAAATGTCCACCCAACAAATAGTGTCTAAAATTATAGAGCGCGTATACCATGGCTAACCATTCGCGCTAGGTGGTGGAATAGTTCTTCTCAGCCTTGGATGATATTTTTCTTGCAAACATTATAGGATGGTCTAGTTCTCCTTCGCCAGCCTGTGTCAGTACTTCTCCCAATGCTATACATGACGCGTCGACATGTACATGAAACTCCTTCTTCCAATCTGGGAAGACTAAAATTGGCGCGGTGACCATCTTTTCTTTCAATACATCCAAGCTTTTCTTACAGTTCTCGTTCCAACTAAACGTGACATCCTTTTTTAACAACTTCTCCATAGGCACGGTGATTTGGGCATAGCCCTTGATAAACTTCCTGTAATACCCATTATATCCTAAGATTATGTGTAGTTGTTTCACACTCTTCGGTGCTTCCAAGTTAAGTATCACCACGATCTTCACGGGATCTACCATTAGTCCCTGCCTACAAACAACATGACCCAACAGAATCCCAAAAGGAACATAGAACAAGCATTTCTTCAAATTGAGTGCAATATGGTACCTTCGACAAGTATCAAGCATCAGGCGCAAACTTGCGACATGGCGTTTGACTAGCCTAAACATAGTCTAGTCATCAAAGTACACTTCTAGAAACTTAAGAATAAATTCCTTGAATGCAACAATGACTATGCACGAAAAAATCGTAGGCACATTCTTCAATCTGAAAGGCATTACAGTATACTGAAAACATCCCCACTCAGTCATGAAGGTCGTCTTGCTTCTATCCTCCTGTTATAGACATTTTTGTGCCTTACAGCATAGAGCATGAAATGTCAATAATCTAAGGGATCCAAAGTCCCTAAACATGTTGTTCTTACCCTTAGAGGAACAAGGTCAGCAAACCACAACACTGCAAATCAGTTCTCCACTGAAAAACACTCAAAAACAGGTCAGTTTTGGATCATTGCAGCTGCTCCACTAGGCATCTGCGCTGCATAGCAGGTACAACAAAGGCTACCTGCGTTGCATAGCAAGTAGAAAAAAGGCTACCTGCGTTGGGCGTACTTGGACATGTGGAGGAATCTTTTTCTCAAAGTGCCAGTGCCCAGGAAGCTTCTAAAAAGACACTTGATGATAAGATTCGCCTAATGATGAGTTAAGAGCTTCTAAAACTCCAAGTGGAAGACAGAAACTCCGAGTGAAGAACTGAAGAACAACTGGAGTTGAAGAGGACAACAAGTCACACATCAAGCTGACTTATCTTCACTCCAAAACTCTATATAAGGATCTCATCCCATGGGATCTGGAAGGAGGCCGGAATTTTGTGCAAAGAATTGCTGTTGGTTTACAGTTGTGAGTATTGGGTGATTGCTTGAGGGAGGTGAAGAAGAGATTTCTCTCCGTCGGGAAGGTGATGCTGGATTGGACCTCTCATGGTTGTATCACCGCCTGAACCTTACTTCTATATATTAATAAAGCATTTGAGGTTCTTCTATTCGCATGTGTTTCAATGGTGTATTGTCTTACTTGCGTCTTTGATTTATGCTAATCCTTGAATCGATTATGAATGCATGCCTCTTGTAGTTTCCTCTTCTTGTCTTATTTGCAGGATCTCGTGTAGCTGGGCCCGTGAAAAGACTTGGATCTGGGAGCAAGCGGCAAACAAAGGAGATTGGATCGACCATTTGCGCAAGACATCGGTAAGTGGATCTCTTCCTTCTATCTCTTGCATGTCATAAAGAAGAAACTTTAGATAGCTTTGCTTTCAGCTGTTGCTAAGGAACTGTCACCCTTAGAGTGGGTTAGGGTCATTCCGAGTTGGATACTTTCCCCCACAACAGACTGGCGACTCCGCTGGGGACGTGTCTTGTTGGTAGCTTGTGTTTCTTGCTATTCATTTCTTAAACAAAAGAGTACCGAATCGAACTGCATGCGAGTCCTTCGAATGCAAAGTAGAGGGCAGCTACTCTAGCCCAGTGCTGGGCCTGTTTATGATTTGAAGAGCAGATCCACAAGGACTCTTTTTAGCTCTTTGTGATAGTGTTCATCTTCCTTTAATCATCCTCTAGTGTATACTTGACTGACAGCCTCTGATTTGGCCAAAAACCGCTCATTTTTGAGAAAACTGTGACCCGGAATCTGAGAGAGATGTGACTTGTCTCATCAGTGCAGCTGCCACAAAGGCTACCTGCACTGCAACGCAGGTCCCGAAGGGGCTACCTGCGCTGCATCTCAGATTGACAGTGCAGCACCTGCGCTGATCCAGTTTTGCCTTGTGCAACTGGGATTCCCCACTGTCTGTTGCCCAGTTTTTAGTATTGTTTTTGCAGCCTGTTGTCAACCTGTATACCCAGCTGAAACCACTTCTCTTTGCCTTCATTCTGCCTCAGTTGTATGAAGAAACCATGATTGTTCTTATTGTATTTCTTGCTGTCATTCACAGTTTCCCATAGCGAAAGTGAACTAGTCTTGCTATGACCTCTTGAATCTAGACCTGTGAGAAAGTGTCGTTGTGATTCTAAGAGTTAGTTTATTGCTGTTCATAGCTGCTTGAGCATTTGCTTTCGTTATATGGTTCGAATTTCAGTATTTCTTGTGTTGAAACGAGTGAATCTTAAGGTGTTCTTTTGATTGTTGGACAAACACTTGTTACGTTCGCTTGAAATTGAATTCGAAATTATACAACAGCTTTCTTTTTATAATACATCAACATTAAGGAAGAAGAAAAGAAATACTTGCATTGTGCATGTGCATTTTGACAGTTTGCATGTCGATTTAGGAAAAGTGCATCAGTGTGTGCTCTATGATCTGTTTGAAAAGATGATGTCTTTCTTTTCCTTCAGTAGTTAAGGTTTTCATAAGTTGAAAGAATTGAAAAAGCTTGCTTATCATTCTTAGACTGCATTTAGGAGTTGTATCATACATCACGTGGTGATCCGTAAAGGCAAACTGCTAAGCAAGATCAACCTAAAAAGAACTGAATTTATCTAACAACGCTTTGAAACATAACGAAACACAGTAGAGGTCTAGGTAGAGACGTGAACCGACGTCGTTAAACATAGTGACTGTTGATCTCTACGAAGGTGGGTGATTCCTCCTGAGGGACGATAGCACTAATACGGACTTGTGCCCCCGCGTACCGTCGCGTATATTGGGGGACCCCTATAGGAACAAAGCCTTTATCCATAGTAAGCCGTGTCGGCCGCCCTACTGATCGCGATGCAGTGAACACAACATTCACAAAGATCGACCACTCGTACCGTAAAACGTATTCTGTGGTTTCGCGAAAGGTTTGGCACACCCTTGCCTAGAACTCCAGAGTAGTTTCTTTTGGCCTTTTTCAAACTCTATAACTGAAAAAGTCCATCCGAGCATTTGTCACTTCGGGCTCGTTAATACATCGAAGGAGACTAGAGTCATCTTTAGCTTTTTCTCGACTCTTAAAAGGTGAAAAAGCAAGTTGTGTCTAAAGCGTCGTCATATAAAATTCATTTTAAACGGAACATAATCACCTCCTATTCCTGCGTTGATCTTCGAAGTTAGTCTTTTGGCATCGTAAGTTCTTGTAGAATCGCTAAGAAATCTTTTGGATAGACTAAATATGTCTGAACAACCATCGACATCTAGGACTGTGTCGTCTGACACAGCAGCAGCAGAACCTCCTGCTGCTACTCCAACGATGTTCGCTGGTATACCATCTGTCCCGGCAAATTGTCAACAACAAGCCGGAGTCCAATCGGGGGCGACAATATGGTTAGTTCCTATTTCTTCATCCGGATTATCATCTGGTACTTCTTATGTTGAAACTCAACAAACTGATCCAATGTGTCTTCAAAGGCCAATTTACCCTTTAAGTATTGGATTTCCACCATATGGAGGGCAGTATGCTCTTTCATTGTTCCCTCCTAGAGAACAACCATATGAGAGTTTACAACAAGGATCAGGTCAAACTGGAATTACATCCAGCGGTTGGGTACCAATACTGCCTCAACGATCAGGAGTTGCATATTCAATGCAACCAGTACACCCTGAGTCGAATATTCCCACCACACCTGCTATGGCGAATGCGTCGCAAGTACAAGCGCTACCTGTTGTAATACAACAACCTCTTGTCTCAGCGGCTCAATCACAATCTCAGGGTAGTGCCTCCTTATCTGGAGCGACTCAGGCTCAAACAAGTACTGTGACTCCTAATCTTGGTCAATCATCCATTATTGGTCAACAGCAAATGGTCCAACAACCAGAGCTGTTTCAATCTCAACAACCTCCATTCCAGCAATCATATCAAGGACCTGAGCAACAAGTCTTTGTAAGTAATGGGCAACCATGCTATAATGGTTTTGCCCATCAACCTTGTCAAAGTTGTCAGCATTATGCCGGTCTGCAAAGACCCATTGCTCAGGCGATACCATATTATCCTGGGTATGCTTCGCCTAATCTGAACCAATAGTTGCCTTTTGTAGCAACTCTAGAATTACCAGATCTAAACCGGCTGACGAATGATCCAATTGCTTATGCCCCTTGGTGGCCAGCGATTCCGCATAAACTTCCATCGGACATTCCTAAATTCAATGGAAATCCAGGTGAAGACCCGTCGAATCACGTCATGAATTTTCATCTGTGGTGTTCATCGAACACTCTAAACGATGATCTGATAAGACTTTGCCTCTTCCAGAGGACATTTACAGGTCCAGCGGCTAAATGGTACATTGAATTGCCAAGAGCCTCTTTCGACAATTTCAGCTCCTTAGCCACGACTTTCTTAACCCATTTTCAATTACCGATAAGGTATGAAACGGGAACAGAACTCCTTACCAACTTCAAACAGACAACGGCCACTCACATATCTGATCATATACATGAGTGGCGACGTCATCGTAGGATGGTGAAAACTTACGTTCCCGATCAGCTGTTAGCTGAATGGTTTATAAAGTCGTTACTTCCGGCTATAACGAAAGATGTGGCCAAAGGGGGAGTCGTAACAGAGGAGCAGGTCATTGCTCGTGCTCAATATCTGGACTTAGTATATACTCAGTCTGGCACGCTCTACGACAAAATACCTGACGCCCCCAGACCTGAATTTTCAATTCCTCCCCCTCCTAAATCGAATACTGACTCTCACGCCAGCAATGGCGTGACTGGCAAACGCAAAATTTCTAGTCAAAATGCAAATGAGGAACTTCTTGCCTCAGAAGTAAATGCCATGTCGACCGACAAGGGCAAACAACTGAAGCAACCAGGGGGCAAGAAGAAAAAGAAAAGGAAAGGGAAACCCCCGACAGGGTGTCATATATGCGATGAGGATCATTGGACGAAAGATTGTCCTCATATAGCTGAAGTTAAGAAACTCTTCAAGAGTTCAAAAACCCCAGCAGTATTGACTGATCCGTTTCCTAGTCCAAGACAAAATCTGGTTGCTAATCAAAATGCTTCCCGATCCCAAGTGCTTATGTTGTCCACCTCAAAGCAGCAAAATAATGCTTTGACAAGGAATAAAGATCATAGGAATCCAAAGCAATTGAACAACAAGGCAAATAAACAACCTAGTAGTTCAACAACAACTTTGACCAAAGTTGTGCCACCCATCGTTCCTAAACCAATGATAAAGTCGCCAAAGGGAGTAGTACACAAATCGACATTTAATCCTCGTGAAAAAATAACACAGGATTACAATATAATAGAGGACCTGACCCAATCGTCGTCCGCTATGTCGACACTTGAGGTAGCACAAAAATGCACCTCCCAAGAGCAAGCTTTATTATCAGCCATAGGTGGGATTGGCCCAATGGATTCCAATCTTGTGGCCTTTGATCATAAAGGATGTGACCCTCAGATACCAGCTCAACTAGCTTTCCTTATTCAAGTGAAAGCCCTCAACAAAACTGTTCATCGAACAATTATTGATGAGGGGGCATCTACATGTCTTATGTCGATGAGTTGCTGGAAAAATTTAGGCTCACCACCCTTGTCGAAATCGTCAACGACGTTGAAAGCATTTGATGGACGATCATACACTCCATACGGGATTTTAAATAACTTGCAAGTTGAACTGGGGGGCAAAACAGTAGAAGTTGATGTGGAAGTAATCGATGGAAACCTCGATTACAACATCCTACTGGGAAGGCCTTGGATATATGCCATGGCTGCAGTTGTGTCGACCTACTTCAGGAGGATTGTATTTCCTTTTCAAGGAAAAATTACAATCGTCGACCAACAAACATTTCTCCCCAAGAGTTCTCAAGTTACGGGAAGCAGCACAATGATCCATGAAAGTAATCAATCGCTCCAAAATATTGGAGTAGGTCTCCTAAAAGACCCTGCCTTAATGGGTACTTTTGCCCTACCACCTGTAAATAATCTGGCGGAAGTGGCCACAGTGGAAACCTACAATATGAAATCTTCTATATGTAATGGATTCGGAAGATTCCTAAACATTTTGTCAGCATGGATCATCGCCCTAATGGAAATACTGTAAATACAGTGGTCCCCGAGGACGGTTCTTATCTCGTTTCAACCTCGTTAAAAAATGAAACAAGGAGTCACGAGGATAGTTCTTTTACTATGTCAACCTCATTAAAAAATGAAACAAATCCCCTTTTCAAAATTCAAAGGTAAACCTTCATTCCAACCACCAAGTTGAATGCAATGAAGCTTGGGGGGCACCCTCCTTTGACATGCGTTATTATGATGCTGGGGGCATGCAAAAGACCGAGCAGTTTTGGCAAAGTTCATGCTCGTTAAAAAATAAACATAAGCTTGTGAGCAGGCTTTCCCCCAGAGTTCAAACTCATTCAGAAAAATGAACCGGTAAATAACCATTTGAGACCGTAAATTCATCAGCCATAAAAGCCTTGGTCGTGTTTGTGCACTGTCACCTCCACTTTTCATTTGGCCGATCATTCACATCCACTTGATTGTTTACCTATTTTGAGGAACAGCTGCGAAGAGTGATCCCACCTAGCCATCCTTGTAATACTGCCGTTATTGGAAAATTCCAACCTGTACCTGGAATCTGCTGCTATCCCTGTTTATCACTCGTTCCTCAAAAGACGAGTCTCCTTTGAGCTCTTTTCACTGACTCGTAAAAAATGAAAAGTTTGCCGAGTTTTGGCCTTCCAGCTCGTTAAAAGGACCGGAAGAGCTATCCCTCCTCTAGATTTTAATCTTTTTGGACCTGAGGGATTATTGCACAAAAGGATCGAGCGCTTGTCTAGTTCGGCTCGATAAAGATATCGAACATTCATCCCTTCTGTATTGTTTTATACTTTTTCGGACTTAAGGGATTAGATGACGAAAAAGGACCCCTGGAGTCCACTTTATGTACCCTTTTTCAGACTCTCTAAAAATGAAAAGGACCGAGTTGTCTTTGTCGCTGGGCTTGTTAAAAATATTAGATAGCAACAAACTTGTCTATAGACGAGAACGAGTTTCCCTATCGCTAGGCTCGTTAAAACATAGCGATGGGCTTGCCCGAAGGGCAGGTTATAGATCAAGCATATGTTATCCTCCTCAAGCTTGACAAAAATAAAGAGGTACTGGTTAGAAATGACTGGGGAAATATTGGGAAGAACCTCAAAGCTTAATGGTAGCAAGTCGCTCTTGAACATGACACTTTTGGCCTCCGTAAATATCGGGTTGGGTTATTATCATTCACCGGTCCCTTCACCATGGTCTCGCCATACCATCCATACATGGGGTAATGCTACCGATCCGTCACATCAGTGTCGTTATATGTTCAAGAGATGTCATTCAGAAAGTGTCAACCGGGTCCCATCCACTACCATACATCATCTTTCATCCTTCCATGACCGCCACCCTGAATCATATTTCACAGATCGTTTTCACCATCATCACTAGCTCCGTTCCGTGTCACTGATGTGGGATTCATTAAGGCCCTCCTTTGACGGATCACTTCTTGTCGACATCAGCTCATTATCCAAGAAGTTGATCTAGGAACACCCCCTCAGTACTTTGAAGCTTGCATGCCTCAATGGCAAGTTTCTCACTTCCGGCGATAGGTATACATTAATGACCTTCGACCGGGAGACTTTGCGGGGTGTTCGACGTCAGATCCTATATTCATGCCACGTGAATTGTGCTGCAGTACCTTGAGGGTCATCATCATTATCGGTGATTCCTCTCGCGCTTGTTAACAGTTTACATTATTGACTGGTAATCAAGCGATGTCTTTCCATGTTCGACTTCAAGAAATTCTCACATGGATCGACTTGTACTAGAGTGAAGATCGGACAAGTTTGAAGACCCCGGATCTAGTTTCATCCATCTGGGCTGCGATATATATTCAGGAGATAAAAACATAGACATGTGCAGCAGATGAGCATCCTACTAAAAGGATGATAATTAAAAGCAGAGAATTATCCGTCTCTTATCAGACGATCGTCTGTTTATGTACGACAAATGTATTTATAAATCTGATCATGGGAAATGCCCGCATCAGCTAGATCATGAAAAGAAAGTATGAAAAGATAATGTATTGTATTGTATTTTGTTACAGGTCACCTCCCGGCGATTGAATGAACTTCGGATCCTCCTAATAAAGCATTTCACCCGATAAACGACCTCATACTTTAGGGGGCAACTGTTATAGACATTTTTGTGCCTTACAGCATAGAGCATGAAATGTCAATAATCTAAGGGATCCAAAGTCCCTAAACATGTTGTTCTTACCCTTAGAGGAACAAGGTCAGCAAACCACAGCACTGCAAATCAGTTCTCCACTGAAAAACACTCAAAAACAGGTCAGTTTTGGATCATTGCAGCTGCTCCACTAGGCATCTGCGCTGCATAGCAGGTACAACAAAGGCTACCTGCGTTGCATAGCAAGTAGAACAAAGGCTACCTGCGTTGGGCGTACTTGGACATGTGGAGGAATCTTTTTCTCAAAGTGCCAGTGCCCAAGAAGCTTCTAAAAAGACACTTGATGATAAGATTCGCCTAATGATGAGTTAAGAGCTTCTAAAACTCCAAGTGGAAGACAGAAACTCCGAGTGAAGAACTGAAGAACAATTGGAGTTGAAGAGGACAACAAGTCACACATCAAGCTGACTTATCTTCACTCCAAAACTCTATATAAGGATCTCATCCCATGGGATCTGGAAGGAGGCCGGAATTTTGTGCAAAGAATTGCTGTTGGTTTACAGTTGTGAGTATTGGGTGATTGCTTGAGGGAGGTGAAGAAGAGATTTCTCTCCGTCGAGAAGGTGATGCTGGATTGGACCTCTCATGGTTGTATCACCGCCTGAACCTTACTTCTATATATTAATAAAGCATTTGAGGTTCTTCTATTCGCATGTGTTTCAATGGTGTATTGTCTTACTTGCATCTTTGATTTATGCTAATCCTTGAATCGAACATGAATGCATGCCTCTTGTAGTTTCCTCTTCTTGTCTTATTTGCAGGATCTCGTGTAGCTGGGCCCGTGAAAAGACTTGGATCTGGGAGCAAGCGGCAAACAAAGGAGATTGGATCGACCATTTGCGCAAGACATCGGTAAGTGGATCTCTTCCTTCTATCTCTTGCATGTCATAAAGAAGAAACTTTAGATAGCTTTGATTTCAGCTGTTGCTAAGGAACTGTCACCCTTAGAGTGGGTTAGGGTCATTCCGAGTTGGATACTTTCCCCCACAACACCTCCTACGCAATTTTGATCTGATGGTACCGAGAGAACCCATCAATGAAGGAGTACAATTCCTGGCCACCTACATTATCCAATACCTCATCAATGAAAGGAGTCGGGAAAGGATCATGTACATAAGCATCATTCAACTTCCTGAGATCTATGCATATCCTTATTTCATCCTTCTTCTTTTACTCTACCACCATTGGGCTTACCCAATCAGATTCTTCTATGGGCTCAATGATGCCTGCCATGGGCATCTTGACTAGCTCTAAGTGGACCTTCTCCTTATACTTCGGATTGAGGTGGTAAGGTCTTTGCTTAACCGGCTTCACATTGGGTTTTAACATGATCTTCATAACGCCCAGGTCTCCTATTATCCCTTTTAGCTCTGTAAACTTAGTAGGGAATAAATCCTGGTACTCGTGGAGCAATTCAGTGATCTTATCCACGTCGCATCATCACAGTAATCTATAATCTTCGTGAATTTGCGCTCCGCCTCCGTACCAATATTTACCTGTTTCATTTTCAGTGGCATAGTTATATCAAGATTCTCAATCTGTGGTCCCTTAACCTTGCAATGACCCTCTATTTCAGGAATGTTAATATTTCATGGATCCTCATATTCTTCTTCAGTATTCACATTATATCATTCCAGCATGTGGCTCAGCTGAGTAGTCCAATCGGGTTGAATCAGATCCAAAGGATCCTATGGTATCCTAAAGATTGCTGCTTTCACTTCTTGTAGCGCTTCGTCAATACAGTCAAACCCATCTTAAAAGTTGAACGTCATTATGAATCCTTCACAGAGAATATCCCATTCACCTATACCATGGCAGAGCTCTGTTTCCAAGTACCAGTTCATGGGGATGACATCCAGGGTATGATAGAACAAGTGCACCCATTCAGGTTGGGGCTTCTCTCCATAAGCCTTAGCCCATTTGGTTAAGTGTGTGCATGGATCGTCCTTCCCATCATACTTATCTATCATTCATACCTTCGGCTTCCCAAAGCATGTGTGCATCATCCTCCTATACTCGTGCTAATCATCAAAGCTACCCTTGTGCGTAACCCACCATCTCGCGGGCGTAACACATAGTGCCCAGTCCAAAGCCTGGAAGCACTACTTCTCTGGTAATTCCCTCTCAAATGCATCCAAAAATACATCTACATCATTCAAGCCATCATAAGTGGGTATATTTCTTACCTCTGACGACACATAGCACAGTGACTAGGCCATCATGTTACAGCTTAGCATGGTTACTTCATGTAATTGATTCTTCCAACACTCTAATTCTTCATCAGAGTCCGAGGTGTAGGAACTCTCGTGATCCCATGTAATTCGTCCATCCGCTATTGGATTCACCCAATATTGGTCTCACACTGTAATCTTATATATGCATACCAAATCGTCATCACTCTCATAATCGCGAATTGGTTTAGTATAGCACAATCCTTCAGCAGGATCTAGGGGTACTATTACACGAAGCAATTTCTTTTCAAATATCATCTTCCACTTCTTTAGGTTGATTACCCCGTTCATGCCAGTAGCCCAATCAATGCTAAGGAGCGTAGGGTAGGGGTTACTATCATCCACAATTTCTATTACTTCAAAGTCAACCAACATGCTTTTGCCTTCAATATCTATAGTTACTCCTTGTAGCTATCCCATGCGGATGATCTTCTGTTGATTTTCCATCCTTAACTGAATCGGAGACCACTGCAGTGCAGGTCTTCCCATCTGCTCCCAAGTCTGACTTGGTAGAACGTTTACATTTGACCCTAGATCCAAAATAACCTGATCCATTTCATATTATCCTATCTGCAGGGTTTGTCTCATCTCTCATCCTATCCTTCGTTTATGCTCACCAATATTTCGTACCACGCAGTTCACTCGAAGTGTTCTCGACTCATATATTTATAAGCTCCTGTAATCCCTTCACAACCTTTCTATCACGCAACAGCTTCATACAGGTCTCTAGAAAGGTCGTAAGTATAGAAGGGTCAAATTCCTGATCAGGCTTATCCTTAATCCTTGAGGTGGAGGCCTCAGCGAAGCTCTTCTTTGCTTCCATGAACGTTTTGCATGTGCGCTCTAAGTCAAATTCAACCTCCTTCACTGGAGCTTTGTGAACCCATGCGCTGTCTTCGGGCTGTTTCCTCTTATTATCCCCTATTTCAATCCTACTTCGGAGTACTATATTCACATTCAAATCCTCTTTGTGAGGCTAAGACCTCATCATCTGTAGGTTCTAAGTCGGCTGAGGTGGTAGCGCCCCTTTGTCGCATATCCTTGCTATCAGCGTAGGACAATCTTCTATCTCATGATCAAATTGAGTAAAATGTTTGCACGACGGTGACGTAAGGTTAGTGCATTCGAGGGCATAATATCCCGGTCCTCCATAATTGTAGCAGATTAGTTGTCCCTGACCTATGCCAGGTCCACCTCCACCTTGGCCTCGTTCATGCCCCTGAAAGCCTGTTTGCGCCATCCTTGTACTCTGGTCAGGGGGCCACATTTCTTCTTGAACCCTATAGGCAAGAGTTCTATCCATCATCAATTCATAACTTCTGTAGTTGCGCTTATCATGCCCTACCGAACTGCAAAAGTTTTAAAACAGTTGTTGCGGTGCTTGTACAAACTTCTGCAACAAATGACAATTATCCGTCATATGTTTCCCTACTAGCTGACATATAGAGAACCACAACACTGGTGCCATGCTTGGTCCTTCTTGGGCCTCTGGCCTCAAAGTCATTGGTCCTCACGATGTAGTATAGTTTTCAAAGACCAGGAAGTGGTCTTTGTCATGCCCCTGACCTTTACATTTCAGGCGCCATATCTCTTCTCGCACCTCTGGTTGAACCATTCTATCTTGCTTTAGACTTTGCATTTCAAGGCAAAGATTTTGAAACTACAGATGGATCTGCTAAACCCCCAAATTCGGATCTTGCATCAGTGTTTCGTGCAGTCTCATTGCAATCTCCAAGGTCTCTACCTGAGTCATAATCTTTTGTTGTGACAACACAACCCTTAGGTGTGGTAGGAGCGAATCCACGAACCACTTGCAATGTTGTCCATCCGTTAAGTTCAAATTAGCTTCGTGGATTTTACATTTCAACCTCTGATCCAATTCCCAAGGCGTATCTCCTGCTTTCATCACGATTTCCTTGAACCCCACAATCGATTTTGCCTTGGATTTAGGCCTACCAATCTCTTTATTCAACATAGTATGGATGTCCGCCACCCCAATGTTTGGGTTTTCATTAGAGTACTTGATGTACCAGGTCAGCGCGCGATCCTGCAAAGCACTAACCAATGTTGCCTTCTTCATAAGATCATTTGTAACGCCCTGAGCTTCCCATACAACTTTTGAGACAAACCAAAACTGGCCCGGGTCCTCATTTCCCAAGCCTTTAAACAAAGGTAACTTCACTAAATTTTCCATGTTGAACTGAGGTGGAGGTGGTGGTGGTATGCGTGAAGTCACAGGTGATGGTGGTGAAGTTGGAGGTGGTGTGGGTGGAGGTGGCAGTCGCAAGAATCCTTGTCTTATTAACTGAATTGCACTTCATAGAGAAGCCTGCGCTACTCCCTCTTCATCATCCAATGGAGATGAAATCAGTGGGCTATATTCAAGACCCTTTCTTCTTTCGTTCCTGTAAGTCTTTCCACTTTGTATAGCTCTGAACATCAAGGTAGATGCATAACCCATTTTTCGCACAATAACATCTTAATCTATGTATTTAAAGACTCCAAGTACTTAGCTCGTGGACCCTTGAAAAAGTGTCGCTCTACCTCGCTGTAGATAATTGAGGTATCAACAATGAATTCAGTCACAAATCCTCCTATAATGTGATCGAGCCAATGATTGAAAACACGGGCAATCTTATCCTGAGAGGGTTCCAGTCTCTGTACTAAATCCGAGGTCCAAACAATAGGATCGTCAAGCCTGCACCTTCCTTGGCTATCTGCTAGCTTTTCGATCCACTCGTATAGCTCAATCGGAAAGGAACAGAAAAATATCTCATGAATTTCTGTATACAGGTACCTGTCCATCCACTGTTCCTTTTTTTAGCCATGGATTTTTTTTCTCTTGTGCCGCGAATTCGTGGATCTCCCTATCCAACTAGTCCTCGATCTCTTTCTTAGTTGGATTCCAGTGATACAACATCACACATCTCTTATGCAAATTATGGTCTCGACAACAGAACCATTTGTTCGCTACGTGGGGCCTAACCCAGGTTCAACATTAGTTAGCCAAACAAATCCCTACACTACTGGCCCTTTCGGCATTGGCCTGCGGAGTGTGGACTGAAGCCTCACCTAAAGCAGTATGGGGGGATGCTAGAACCAAGTTTCTGCACCCTAAGATGGTTGTGATGTTGGTTTATACCCTCTGTTCCTACTTTCATGCAAGTCACTAAGCTTTAGGGCTCTGTAAGTCTAGCCCTTTATTCCGCCCTTTAGTACCACCGCGAAGGTGTATGATTGACCTGTGCATAGTGTTAACCCTTGATCCAGGTACTTTCGCATTGGTATGATAGCAGGTTGTATAGGTTCCCAAGTTATCTTAAGTGTATTACTTATATTACTAAATAATCATAGTTAGCACCACATAAACAGATATTCTTACATGTGTTCGATTAACTAATATAGTCAAATACATTTGCGCATCACATGAACATTGTAAATTAAACTCAAAATTCAATATAACTAGATGCATTAACAAGAAATAGATACACAGAATTTGCAAAATACTTCTCTTTATTGATATCTCAGATTATTACAGACTCTATCCACCCTGCGCACACAGCTGTAGGGTTCTACACACTCAGTTGTGGACTTCCACCCTAGGCCTTTGCGCACTCAGTGATAGAGCCTCTAACAATGCTAAAGCCCGAAACACTTAGACTCTGCTACCAAGACTCTAAGACTTGTCTTATTAACTTCACTACTTAGAGCGAGCTTAGTTAGATCCTTTTATACAATCCCATGGTCTGCGGAGCATGGTTGGATCTTTACAATCGACTTTACAGTTTACAAAATAAAGGTGGACAACCCTTCATGACTCATGACACGTTTGCGCTCTACGACCACAAAATGCAGAAACTTTACAACTTTACAAAATTTGTCCCAAAACATGGGATCTTAGCCCCAAAACTGTCCTTGGGGGATCCCGTTCCCAACAACCAGGGTAAAGACTTATCTTGCCTTCAAGGTATGTTGTAGTGACTACAACCACCCACCAAACTTTTGGCCTGCACCCAGTTTTGGAGCCTCCCTTGAGAGTTTCACTTGATGGTTGCACACACTCTGGTTCACTCACTAAGCTTGAGTGAGTCTTCGCATCCACCTTGATTTTCATTTTACCCAAGTTTTTGCATGTTGATGTCAAAGTCATGCTTGCGACCATGTTCTAGTCATGCTCAAAGTCTTCGCTTCATGTGTACTTGTTGTGTTGGCCATGAAAACATCTGTCGCACTCACACTTGGAGTCACATTCACTGTCGTCCAAGAATCGTCATGGTCGACCAACGATCAATCACAAGTGTCACACATATCTCTTATACTTTCGGTCAGTCATGTTGAACATGTATGTCTGGATGGTTTGATTCGCCTCATCATCGAGTCATGCAAGTGTGTGTTCGAGAGATCACATATGCATCTTTCACTCATTCACACACTTAGTCATTTTGCTGAAGTTTTGATGACTAGACTCCCCTCTGATATATGGGACATCACCCCACCATAAACTCCATCGACTGTCACCCAGAACATCATAAAATCACCAAGCAATTCATTTCAAGTTGTGTTGCTCACATGAAAATCAATCAGTCTCCATGTTGGTCAACTTGAGAGTTTGACCCGGCAGCCACGTCAGGGTTGACTCCCCTAAAAAAATTACACAAGGCTGCAAATTTTTCCCACTCTGCTGACTAAGAATATTGTGTAGATAAACTAGATAGACACCCAATGCCTATCCCTGTCTCCCTTAGAAAATTGTGCAATTTTTCCAACTAGCCCTCCCGACAATTGACCGGTTGCTCAATCAAAAAATTGTGCAGTTTTCATGAGCAGCCCCCCTACTGCCTAGCAGTCTGCTCAGCCCAGAAATTGCACAGAGGTGATCAACAAGCCAGCCTCCCAGCATCATCATAGCTTTTCTCGACAGCAACTCCTAATAATAGACTGTCAGTTCTCCTCAAGAATTGCATAGTTTCTGCTACTAGTGACCCAGTAGTCAGCTACCAGTTCCCTCTAGGAATTGCACAATTTTGGCTGCCAAGCTCCTGGACTGTTCCTCCAAAATATTGCACAATTTTTATCTTCCAAGCCTCCCTGCAGCCTAGTTTGTTCGTCCAAAAAATTGCGCAGTTTTTGCTACCAAGCCCCGCTGTCCACTCGTTCCAGAAGCTACACAGATTTTTCCTGCCCAACCTTCCTGTAGCACAGATTGTTCCCCTAAAACACTACACAATTTTGTCCTCCAACTGAGCTAGACCTTGCAGATATTCACTGTCAATCCAGACGCCCATCTTCATCACCCAGTGACTTGGGTAGTTTTCATCAACAGTGCTCAGAGCCTCCATCCCGCCTCGCAACCTTGTTGCCTCTCCTGGTCACTTTCATTTGAAATGAACATGTATCATGGCAGACTAGGAGGTTTTTTTTTTTTATTTGATGTCATCTCGTCATGAGTGACTGCAGGAACAGGTACAAGAAAAACATGGCACGATGACGAATGGGATGAAAGAAGGGAGCACATGCAGAAGGACAAGTTCACCAACGGACAAACAAACGATGCATGTAAAGAGATGTGCCTGTGAATGAATGATCATACAAAGATGTGTTGATGGAAAGACGAACAAGAAAACATGAAAGATGTGCTAACAGATAGATGAACAGATGAACATGCACTTTTCATGAACAAATGAACCTGTCAAGCCTTCCAGCATACAAGAAAGGAGAAACGTTCAAAAGCAACATCAAGCGAACCAATGACCATCGAAGACTTCGCACACTTTGCCATGTGGAGGTGAATTTGTGACACACCATGAGGACATCCATCACCCAGCAACACTGCAACTTGATATGCACACCAGCAACAACATGAATGTGCTAACACTATCATGTTGAGTCATGCCGTGCAAATCTCTACTGTGGGCCATATTGCCTATCAATTTAATGTAATCTGAAAGTCCAAGAGACCCACTTGTTGTACAAAGAGTCATGTAAAGTTGAAGAGTATTGGAAGTCAAACAATCATGAGGGTAGTCGAACAGCCACAAGGGTTAGTTTCACCCTTGGCTATAAATACCCCCTCATTTGTACATGCAAAAGACTTTTCACCTGAGCCCCTCCCACATAGCCAAGAGAGTCTGTAATATTTTATTTGAGGAGTAAGGAGTGGCTCCAACACCCCGCCCATGGGGTTATTTATGTCTGGTGTAACGATGTGTCTTGGAACTTTCACTTAATTCAGAAGCCTACTAATAGGCTAGCACATTTTCAAACATGTGTTGTAACTATTTTAAGACTAATCTTGAACACTTGTGATGCATGTCACTTTAACTTGTGTTTCACACTTGAACTATTTCACTTGTTGTAATACATAATATATTAATGAAAATATGTTGTATATGATGTTAACGCTATCTCACCTGTGGTGTATACCTTCTTAGAAATCAGACACACCTTTCACATAAAACTTGTTGTAACAACCATTGCACTCATGCAGATTCATCCACTAAGTGTTGTACATGTTATCTTCCCTTCTATGTTGTGACTGCTGCATCCATGTGGACTGTTCCTCTGGAAGCTCTTCACGTCCTCTTTTTTTGTGTGTTCCTAGTAGAGTTGGGACTTACTCCCAACTGACTTGGGACTCACTCTCACCCTCTCCCTCTACAGTGAAAGAACCATTGAAACAAGTAACACTTACAATCACTAGGCACGTGAACCTCACTTCTCGAAGACAAAGTAGATCACTCTCCTGTGCTGACAAGCAAGAGTTGAGGCAAATATTTAATATAATGGAAACCAGGCCATCATAATGGATGGGACTCCCACACCAAACGGTGTGAGGTATAGTTGGGACTCCATACTGGGGTGATTCCCTAAATGTTGGCAGGTCCAACATTGTCAATAAGGTAATAAATATTATAAGAGATATACCCTTATCCAACATTGTTAGGAATATACTGGGCCTTTGATAACTATGTAGTAATTGATCTGAAGAGTTAGACAATGACCTTTGAAGTGGAAGGGGTTAGGGTGATCTAGACCCTGGACCCCTGTCAATGGTTGAGGTTCACTGACCTAGTAGACAACAGAGAAAAACTTGAGTTTCTAGACTAGTTATACCGACTGACGGAGGAAAAAAGGGAAGACTACATTAACCCTACAACAATAGGATCAATCAACTGGAGAAGTGTTTAGAGCTTTGAAGTTGGATTTGAGGCTACATGGGATGACTGGCAGTAGGGTGGACATGGGATCAACACCATGCGCTACGCCATGATCCACTGGGTTTGTACTGAGGTACGAGAATTTCCTATTTTTAGTGGCATGGGTTCTCTTACTGATTTTATTAATGAATTTGATTCAACCATCTTGGAAATATACAAAGTACCCTTATTGGAAGTTGCCCTCCAAGTGATGCCAATGAGTTGATGGGGCTCTCACCACAACTATCTTAGAGAGTGCCATGAGGTTAAGGAAGCATTCGTGGCCATATTCAGATATTCATAGGACTACCTACCCAATTTCACTAAGTATTGACGGATAACTAACCCTCAGCAACACCTACAAGATTGTAAGGCCAGATGGATTAGAGAAGGAATTCTAGAAAATTTGTGGGTGCATAGCTTTGTCCACACTCGGGGGACATTTCCGCAGGCGTGGTACGTGAAGGAAGAGATAAGAAGTCAGAATGGTGAATGGGATTGTATGTTAGTTTATCAATAATGTTTTCTTCATTGATAATGATGAGAGGATAAACATTGATCTGCAAGCTGTCAAGAGGGTCTTGCTCTTAGTAGGATAATTGATTGAGGCTAACTAGATCAGAACACCTTTGATCACATATATGAATCAAGATTACAGGAAGTTGTGGCTTGTGGAAAGATAAACATGGAACTCGGTGGGGATGATTTAGAGGAATTAAGGCATTTGGAATTTAAGAAATCTGAAGGGAAGTAGAGCGTCGAAGATGGGCCTGTAACCGTTATTCCGTAACTACTACCTCTGAAGTTGCAAAAACACAATATCGACACTCAGGAGAAATTGAAATTAGCTTCCATTGGGGATTATTGGGTGGAATATAGTACCAAGGAAATCTTCAATCTCCTAATATAACATGAAGACCCATTCCCTTCATCTGTTGCAGATCTTAAGGGGATTAAAGGGGAGTTAGGTGAAATGAAGATTGTGCTTAAACCAGATGCGAAGCCAGTGAAACACTGACCATATAGATTGAACCTGAGGGTCAAAGAGAAGGTGAAGAGGGAAATAGATAAAATGTTGGTAGTATGGATTATCTTCCTAGTTGATGAGGTTGAGTGGGTCAGTTCAATTTCCATATAGAACAAAATTGACTATGAAGAAATATAGGTTTGTGTGGATTAATGGAGTCTGAATAATTCCTATGTTCACGACCCTTTCCCTACCCCTTTCAGCGACGAAGTCCTAGACAATGTGGAAAGTAAAGAATCCTACTCTTTCATAGATGAATTTTATGGTTACCACCAAGTCTGTATTATAGAGGAGGATAAGAAGAAAACCACTTTCATGACTGAATGGGGGTCCTATGCCTACTGTGTCATTCCTTTTGGACTCAAGAATGTGCTAACAATTTTCTAGAGGATTGTAATCGTTGTATTTCAAGACTATATTCATAGGTTTCTGGAGGTTTACATGGATGATTGTACAATATAAAATTGATTAAAAATGCACTCCAGTTTGCTTCGGGTGATGTTTAACTGTTGTAGACAACTAAAGATCTACTTGAAAAAGTGGATTTTTTTTTTTCTGTCCCTTTTGGAATAATTATTGGGCATATAGTTTGTAAATAGGGAGTGTGTGTTGATCCTGCTAAGGTTATGGTAATCTTGAATATGCCCCTTTGACAAGTGTTAAGCAAGTGAGTTCCACCCTCGACCACACGGGATACTACCACAAGTTCATCCACGATTATGCTTCGATCACCACACCAATGGAAAAGATGTTGAAGAAATTTGAAAGGTTTGCATGTTCTGATGAATATGAAGTGAATTTCCATGTGTTAAAGAAAAAGCTGGCAAGCACACCAATCCTAGTTTATCCAAATTGGAACAAGCAATTTCATGTCCATATAAATGCATCGAAAATCACCTTGGGAGTTGTTTTTCCTCATCCCAGAGATGGAAACCTTGATCCCCCGATCTACTTTACTAGTGTTGGTCACTTTAATTGCTTATTAATTCAAACAACTAAGTGCTACATAAATTGTCAACCCACGGAAGTCTGTTTATTTCAAAGGCAACTACGCACTGTATGTGCTCAACCTCAAAAGCAATAGAAGTTGTAATAATAAATAAATTGGTCACACCTTGCTCTAAGCAAACTGAAGCTCCACTCGGAGTTACAGCAAAAATAATCTATTGCAGACAATCACCAAAGAATGCTTAATTTCATTAAAAGAGTAATCTAATGTAAAAGGAATCAATCTGCAAAAGAAAGCACTAGCTATGCTGTAACAAAGAACATGACCCTATTCCCAAAGTAGGAATCTTCAACACCTGTTTCTGAGTACCATGCTTGTCAACTCACTCTATAAACTCAATTTCCAATGGAACACTCATGAATTAACTATAGATGAACTAAATAATGCAGCAATCAATTGGAAAAATAGAGTTCAGCAACAATGCATAAGCACATTCAGTAAACATAACTTTTAACAAGGTATGGATAAGAAACACACTTAACATACTACAGAAATATAATGGGTGAATCTTGTGATGAAGGTGGGCCCTGTCCTTCTCACAAGATTCCCCAGGAAACAAAAACTAGAAAGAAATGTTCAAAATAGTATTTTATTCATCCATCAAAATGTCATGTTACAAAAAGATTCCATTTCTTCTCCTTCATCTAAAACCCATTTTGCAGTCTATTCGTCCCATCTAATGTAGATGTCTCCTCTTTTTAAAGAGGAGACATCTATTACAATTGATTACATGGTAAGTCCTATCTTTAACCCAATATACCAAGATAGGGAAATCAATTTTCCCATTAACAAAATGTTGTTACAATGGTTATGGTAATGCTGACTTTGGAATGTGGTAGTTACAACCAATGTAGCAGCTCCTTTAAAGATCTTCTTCTGTTGCTGTCGAATCTATAATGCAAATCACGACTGCTTCAACAATGGGATTTACTCCTTGTTCTAACTGTTACAGCAACATGACCTGTAATAATAGCCCTGCAGTCTTCAGGCTATTTCAGCAACGTAAACAGCAATGATAACTATTTCAACAACTATCCATTTCAATCAATAAATTATGAAAGTAATGTAATTGTATGTAAAATAAATTAAATTTATAGTAATGAGAAGAAATACTGTATACCTTTGGAAAAGTGGGTTAAAGCAATAACAAGGACTTTAAATATGGGTTGAAAACGAATGACATAATAGAAAAATATATGGTCAAAAAGGGACAATATGAGGTCCTAACAACCCCCCCAACTGAAAGGGTTGCATGTCCTCATGCAACCTTTACTTTGAATCTGAGTCTGAGTAATGGGACTTGTAGTGCAAATTACTTAGGCAGTAAGTATAGAAGGTGCTATTAGCCAAGTCTCTAAAACCATGAACATTCTGAAATCTCTGCCATGCTGCTAGCTCCTCCTTTTTGGACAACCTGAAGTAAGCCTTATATTCTTGTGTTGGTAGCCATAGAATAGGGAAATGAAAGTGATACCCTAACCATGTCTCGGCACACTGTTGAATGCATTTGACATAGTTAGGTAGCGTTGTTGTCTCAAGATTAAGAGGGTTAAAGGGATGATATTCGTTCCTTTCCTTAGGATATTGTTCCCAAAATAGGTTGTTTACCTATAAGGCAAGGGCTCCCTTGGCTTTGACATAATGTTGGCAATCTTTTAAGACTGCTGCCTGTAACTATCTGATATGCTCGGTCATTCCTGGTTCCTTCAAAAACTGACGATATTCAGCAATGAAAATGGCAGCATTCTGTGGCTCGGATAGAATCCACATAAGGTGATTATCTTAATTGTGTCTTGTTGAAAGGAAGGAATTTTGCCACGTGAGCTGATTGGCAAGGAAAGAGACAAAGGCTCTAATCTGAATGTCACCAACCATAGGGTTCAGATTGAGTTTACTATCCTCAAGGATGGCTTCATTATGGAGATACAGTTCATAGAGCAAATTTTGTTCACTGGGGGATGCTTCTGTGAAGGTTTTCACAAACTGTTAAGGTGTAGATACCTCATGAGGTCTACCATCTCTAATTGCCTTTATTTGAAAGAACACTAAGCATTTTGCAAGAAAGAGAGAGTAATTGGAGGATGGTTTCCTGGTGGCCAGTAATCTTTGAACCAAATTAAACATGAGGAGCAATCTAGTTTTTAACTGTTTATTTTCCCTGTTTTGTGCACGAGATTGTTCCAAAACTTCCCAATTTGCATATATATGATTTTGCCATGATAATTTGTGCTCCTGCAAGATCTTTTCTTGTGACATAACATATTCTTTCTTCCATTTATCCATTTGTGCTTGAGTGCTGCTGGTCTGAGTGAAGATAGTTTTTGTAGGCCAGGGTTCAGTTTGAGTAAACACAGTATTTGTAGGCCGGGGTACAGGACTTTCGGTTTTAACAATCACAGTAGGCCAAGGTATTTGTGGTTTAACCTCTTTTTCAAAAATCTTTGAAGGCCCTGTTGGTTCTTGTGTAATAGTAGGGCGTTCCTCTTTAATTGCAACAGAAGTAGATGCAGGGGTGGCTCCAGGTAGTGGAACTTCAACTATTTTATAACCGGCTTGATGATAGATATTACCACATTGGTTGCACATATATTCATTATATCGGTCTTTCTCTGTACTCTTCTTAGCTGCAGATGCTGCATGAGCTAAAGTATACAAATTAAGTTCTTTGTCATAGGCTTCCCTTGCCATTATTAATTCATATTTGCAAGCTTCGAGTTCTGATTTTAGAAACTCATTTTCCTGTAAAAGGGAAGCCAAGGTGACTGGGCTTTGTGTAGCAGTGGTAGTTTCAGTAGCTGATTCCAGTGAATGAAAGGCTTGTTGTTTCGTAGTAGTTTTATCACTTGGAGCCTCAGCAGGTGGTTCTTGTGTGGTAACTGTTGAATCATCGACTGGTTTTGTAACAACTTCATCATTCTAAGCATCCATATTTTACATATCAGCAGATGGTTCTTGTGTTGCAGCTGCTGACTCGGTAGCTAGTTCTTGTGGGGAAGCTACAGTTTGTACGATGTCCTGGTTATCTATGTTTTTCTCATTAGCAGTTGGTTCTTGTGTAGCAACTGCTAAATCGGTAGCTGGTTCTTGTGGGGCAGCTACATCTAGGTCATCTTTTTTCTTTTCATCAGCATTTGGTTCTTGTGTCGCAACTGCTAGATTAGTAGTTGGTTCTTGTGGGGCAGCTACATGTAGGTCGTCTGTTTTCTATTCATCAATGGTTGGTTCTTGTGTGGCAACTGCTGGATCAATAGCTAGTTCTTATGGGGCAGCTACATACTGTACATCATCTTGGGTGTCTAGATTTGGTGGATCAACAGCTGGTTCTTGTGTGACAGCTGCTGAATTAGTAGTTGGTTCTTGTGTGGAAGCCACATTTTCTGAAAGAAATGATTTCACAAAATCCTGGGCATCTTGCATTTCAGTACCCGAGGGTGAGATAGGTAAAGGTTCAGGGCCTTGGGACTGTGGTGGGGTATGAGGTTTTAGAGTAATAGGTGGGGCATTTGGGATGGTGGTAATAGTTACTGCTTCAGTAGACGTCCTTGTTCGTCTTCGAGGTAAAAGGGTAGGGAAAACAATGGTTTTTATCTGTGAGTGGTTTTCTTTAAAGGAGGAGGGTCATGAAGGATGGTAGCTTCTTTGTTTGAGACCCTTATTCATCTTTTTGGTAGGGAAGTAGCCTCTTTTTTCCTTTTTCATTTTAGCTTAGCAATGGGAAGGTTATCATCAGAATCATCACTAGGAATGTGGACAGTGGGAGTGGATGATTCTGCTAAATTATGGGATGGAGCTGATGCGGGTGGTGGAATTTCTGGGGAGTTAGAAATGCTTCCTGGTTGCTGTTTGAAAGGATTTTCAACTTGCTGAGGGATTCCAGGAGTTTGTTGAGGAATTTCAGCTATTGTTTGAGGAATTTCAGCAGCTTCTTAGGGAATTTCAGTTGCTGCTTGAGGGATTTCAGCGGCTTCTTGGGGTTCTAGGGGTGGATTGTTAGGTGGGGGAGGGTTCTGCTGGGCCAAACCTCTTTGAATTAATAACTAGATGAGACGATGATGGGTGAGGGAAAGGAGTGGGTAATTTGCATTCATACAGTAATGTGACATATTCTTTAGACACCCAAGTAGATAATACGACATATTTAACAGTCGACCATGTCTTAAATGATTTAACAGGACAAAATCTTGTTGATAGATTACCTGGTAGTGACCTTCGCGGGTGAGATAGTGCTTGACAAATTCGGCAACCGTAGGCCATGGAAGTGGTAATGAATGAAGTGCAACACCCATGCCTTTAGGCTCGACCCGCTCTCCTAGTAGAAGAAAGTCCTGTTGTGCATTAAGAATGATGTGTTTATGACTAAACCATTGGGTGCCAGTAGTTGGTAGGCCTGAAACCTGTGCTATATCATCCTCTGAAACTAGAATTCGAACTCCTTGAATGGTAGAATAGCCAACCCGTAAATTACATGCAAATTCAAGGACTTTCTGTGGATCAAATCCTTGGAGCCTTCGAAAATAATCTACCCAACCGGCGCGCTGAAAAATTTGATATACCTCTGGGTGTAATTATAATAAAGCTACTGAGCCAGGCTCATAATGAATAGCAAGTCCTCCCATAGTTACCAGCTTCAGTAAAATGCACAGTGACAAACCGAGTCACCGCACCCAAGACATAGTAAATTTGCAAATGAGTTCATAGAATAATAAGGCAGAGACGGGGTGATGAGACATAATCATGGGTAAAAAAAATGATGGTGATTGGCATGTTGTGAAATGATGGTGTGATGATTTGATATTGCCCCCAACTATGGCTGGAATAATGAGTTTTAAATGTACGACGAACGTGGTAATAATGTTGTAATGTTCTCATTTGACTATAGTTTAATAATATTTAGACATACAAATACATACCTCATGTTTACCTTTGATTGATATTCGGAAATTATATAGTATACATTGCTAATAGATCATCAATGGTTATGGAAAAGGGGTTTTGAAAAATGAGGGTAGTTGTATGAAAGGCCTATAATGATAGGAGAAGGCAGTGAAAGAACAATACAATAGATGATTCTCACAACTAAAAGTAATGTATATTCATTCCTTGAGAAGCAATGGTGTTTCAGTGACAGGGAAAATGGTAAGAGTTAGTGTTTCAGCAACGGGAAAAATGGGGAAAGGTTGGTGTTTCAGCAACGGGAAAATGGATGGAAATTGGTGTTTCAGCAATGGGGAAAATGGATGGAAATTGGTGTTTTAGCAACGGGGAGAAGAATGTTGCTGTAAATGGGAGAAATAAGGAAAATGTTGCTGAAAAATACTTATGATAAGAATGGGAAAGATGTTGCTGAAAAATAATGGGGGACATAAGGAGGGGAAAAAGGAAGAATGATCAAAATGGGGGAATGAATTGTGAATGCTTCACAGATGAAGCTTAAATCTGCTTGCAGTAGGATTGTTCTTTTCAACCAGCCTCCCTATGTTTGAGATCTGAAAAATAATCAATTGTAACATGGCAACCCTTGACAGGGATTATTAGTTAAGAAATCTAATCTAATACTAAAAAGAATACAATGCAGAAATTAAATGCAATGAGGGGTAGCAGGCTCCCCCAAAAAGATATAATGTGAATCTGCCATGCAGGTAGCTTTAAAATCCTCTTTAGAAATGGGTTGCTGGTAAGGACGAAGCCGATACCCATTTACTAATAATGGTGTTCTAGAATCATCAACTGTTAGGAGCCTTATTGTTCCATTGGGAAAGCAATATCTATTTCATAAGGTCCCAAACATCTTGTTCGTAATTTCACTTGAAAATTTTCAAATCGAGAGTCATACAATAAATCCCAATTACCTTTTTGGAACTGCTTATGCTTAATAGTTTTATCATGCCACCTAGTTCTTTGTTGTTGAATCATAGTTGTTTGATGGATGGCATCTAACCTCTTTTCATCCAATTCCTGAAGCTGCTGCAACCTAGCTGTCTGTGCATCAGTCAAATCAAGGTTAATAGCTAAAGTAGTTCTTAAGGTTTTAATCTTAAATTCCATAGGAAAAACAACACTTTCACCATAAACCAATTCATAAGGAGAGAATCCTGTAGTGTTCCTCCAGGTAGTTTTGTAAGCGCATAATGCCTCAGGTAGCCTTTGAGACCAATCCTTCCTATTTTCCTTCACTGTTTTTGTTAAAATCGCTTATATGACCTTGTTTGTACTTTCCACCTAACCATTGGCTTGGGGGTGGTAAGGTGTACTCATTTTATGATGAATATGATATCTTTGAAGTGTGGCTTTAAAACCATGAGAATTGAAAGGAGGTCCTCCATCTGTAACTAGTTCTCTAGGCACTCCAAATCTAACAAATATTTCTTCAAATAAAAAAGTTAAAACAACTTCTTCATTATCTCTAATAAGTGCCTTAGCTTCCACCCATTTATTCATATAATATGTACAGACCAATATGTAAACTCTTTGACTGGATGGAGGATTGATGGGTCCTGTAAAGTCTAGAGCCCATCTTTCAAAGGGTTCAAAGTATTACCTGGGGATTCAATGGCATTTCATCTCTATGATTAGGTTGACCCATTCTCTGACAGATATCATAGGCCCTAACATATTTCTTCGCATCCTTGAAAAGTGAGGGCCAATAATAGCCCATTCTAAAATTTTTATGTGTTGTCCTCTTATCAGCAAAATGCCCTCCGCAAGGGCCATCATGACAAGCCTTCCATATATCATAAACCTCATCTTCTCTAATGCATCTTCTGATTTCATGATCAAGTCCTGTATGGAAAAGACACCCACTTATCTAGCTATACCAAGCACTTTGTTGAATGATCTTTCTTTTCTCCCGATGTAATAGGTGTGATGGTAGCTTCCCTGCAACCAGATAATTGGCAATGTCTGCATACCAAGGTGAGTGAGCAGATACTACAAATAAATACTCATCAAGAAAGGAATCATCTACTGGAGTGTTATCATCAGTTTTTATCCAAGAAAGGAAATCAGCGACTACATTTTATTTACCTGGTCGATCTACAATTGTAATATCAAATTCTTGTAATAGCAATAACCACCTGGTAACCCGAGCATTTGTGACAGATTTGTTCATTAAATACTTAATAGCTGAGTGGCCAGTATGAACAAAAGTAGGATAACCAGTAATGTAATGTCAAAATTTATTAATAGCATAAATGACTACTAAAAATTCTTTCTCAGTAACTGTGTAATTAAGCTCAACAGGGGTCATATTCTTACTAATGAAATAAATAGCATAAGGAAGATGATTTTCTTCTTGTCCCAAGACAGCTCCAATTGCAGTATCCGAAGCATCAGAGGATATATGAAAGGGAAGTGCCCAATCAGGTCCCCTTAGAATAGGAGCTGTAGACAACTGATACTTAAGTTCATCAAATGATTTCTGGCAAAGATCAATCCACTTAAATTCAACATTTTTCATAAGTAACACAAACAAAGGAGAAGCTATTTTAGAATTTTTTTTGATAAATCTCGTGTAATATCCAGCATGTCCTAAAAAACTTCTTACATCAGTTTGTGTTTTAGGGATAGGAAGGGTCTGAATTACCTGTACTTTGGATGGATCTACCTGAATCCCTAGGAATGAAATGAAGTGTCCTAGTACAATTCCTTTGTTCATCATCATATGACATTTTTCAGTACTCAAGGATAGGTGAGCTTGTATACAACGTTTAAGTACTTTCTCAATGTTTTGTAATGCATCTTCAAAAGTCACACCATAAGGAGTAAAGTCATCCATAAATATCTCCATAGAGTCATTAAGCATATCAGAAAAGATTCCTATCACTGCTCTTTGAAACGTTGCTGGAGCATTACATAGTCTAAATGGGAGAACTCTATAAGCAAAAGTTCCCCATGGACTAGTAAAAGTGGTCTTGTCTTGGTCTTGGGGTGCAACTTGATTTGGCTATATCCACTAAAACCATCTAAAAAGGAAAAGAATCTCTTCCCTGAAAAACTGTCTAGAACCTGGTCAATGAATGGCAAGGGGAAATGATCTTTTGAGTGGCTTTGTTTAAGGCTCTATAGTCTACACACACTCTCCATTTCCCGTTTTTCTTAGGTACCATCACCAATGGAGAGAACCATTCACTATTAGAAATGGGGTATATAAACCCTGCATTAAGCAATTTTTGAAGTTCTTCTTTAACAATTTCCCTCAAATTGGGATTCATTCGCTGCTAGGGTTGACAGACTTGTCGACACCCTTCCTTATTATATATACGATGAGTACATAATTCAGGAGAGATCCCCTTCATATCTGTATAGTCCCATGAGAATGATTCCTTGTTTTCTCGAAGTAACCTCATTAGTTGTTGTGTTTCAACGTTTGATAAGTTGGGGTTTATGTTCAATGTTTTGCCAAGTTCGATTTCTACTATTATTCTTTTAGAGGAGATAGCAGTTGATGTTTGAGGTAAATTTTCAGATTTAAGCTTTTCCTGGGTTTCAAGTTCCAAAATTGCAGTCAACTAGTTATATGTTTCAGAAGTGACCGAGGAGGGTTCGGAAATAAAATTACTAATTACTTCATCCTCCGTGGTATCTTTAAGAGTTAAGGCTTGTCTGATAGTCAAAATAGGTTGAGTAACATTATCATCATAATCTGACCATACAAAATCATCATTATTAATCATAGGTGTGGCATGAGGATAAAGAGTAAGTTGCTTATTCACATCCATTAGAAATTGTCATTGAACCTGATCTACAGCTGATAAAGGAATTTGCTGTAGTTAGCCAGGGTTTTCCCAAGATTTGAGGATGTCCCCTCAACTTTGTTTTAGTCTGTAATACAACAAAGTCAGCTGGGTAATTCGAGGATTCAATTGAAATGATTAGATCTTCAATGACCCCTTCTGGTTTGATTGTGTAACGGTTAGCTAACTCTAGGATGGTTGGTGTCTCTTTGATTACATTCTTTAACTATAATAGTTATGAGGTTTCAAGGGTCATAATATTTATAGCAGCACCTAAGTCTACCAAAACTCGTGAAACAATAGCTTTTCCAATCTGTACTGTAACCGTAGGATGACAGGGGTCACCATATTTAATAGGGAGAGTTTTTCCGGACATTAAAGTAGCTAGATCACCCATCACATGAACTATAAGGGGATCTTTAGCTTTCCTACCAGGTTTCTTAATACAAATGTCTTTAACGATTCTGGCATAAATTGGTACATCTCTGAGTGCTTGTAAAAGTGGGATTTTAACATAAAGATTTTGTAATTCCCCTAAAAGATTAAAAGCAGGCGGCTCCAGTCTCCTAGTGAGAGCTAGATGCTTAGGGAATGGTGGCTCTGCTATTTCAACACCTTTATTAGAGGGTGGCTCAACTATTTCAGTATCCTTATTAGGTAAATTATTCTTTTCTATCTCTTCTTTGTCAGAGTCAGAAGAGGTAATATCATCAATAATCGGCTCAACTACTCTCCCAGATCGTAAATGAATATCATTACACTACACAGGGTAAACAGGAGATGTAGGCAGGTTTTGAATATTGATTACTTGCACAACTTTGTTATTATTAGGGTTAGGGCTCGGTTGTACAGGTAGCTGGGGTCTCATTGTCTGATTATTTGGTGGAGCACCTGATGGTAGAGACAGTGGTTGCTGAAATTGAGGAAATTGGTTTAGGAATAGGATTTGTTGAGCTCTCCAGTTTGGGTTCCATTGATTAAAATAAGATTGCTATGGAGGCCAAGGAGTCCACATTGCAGGGTCTACAAAGGGAGGGTTTGTTTGTTACATGGGTGGGAAATTCATTTGATTGAATCATGGGTATTGCATTTGGTTGAAGGGCGGGTAGTTTGCTTGATTAAAAGAAGGATAATTATTCCAATGATTAAATGGCATATTAGATTTCATACCTTGTCCTCGTGGTTGCCATTGCCTCCTTTATGTCAACAAATAAACTGCTTCAGCTTCCTCCTCGGTTGGTTGCAACGCTGCTTTTATTGCTGGTAAAGAAGGGCATTGTTGAGTTTCATGGTCCTTCTTGCAAATGGTACAAATTGGTACCTTGTCCAATGGGCATTCCCTTAGTGGATGTTTTTCTCTACATTTAGGACAGAAGATGGCCAAAGCAGCTTCTGCCTCTGCTTGTTTCTTCTTAACCTACAAGGTATCAATCTGTGAAGCAAAAGAACTTAACATTTCAGTTTTTAATTCCTCAAGTAGATTACCTATTTCAGTTCTTGTTGCTCCTCCGCTGGCTGATTTTTGGACTCTTGAATATGTATTATCCCTGCTTTTTGATCTATTTGTAGCTCCTCTTGAACATCTCTTACAGAGGTTGAAAATTTCATCATACGATTCTTTAGAAATTTCCCCTTTACCAAGCATATTGAACATGTCTAAACAATCATCCCTTACCCCTTTCAATAATATTGTCTTAAGAATATCTTTACTTACATTGGGGTGATAGGATCTCTATAGATTGTATTGTAGTCTTTCCACAAAGTCCTCCAGATTTTCATCATCCTTCTAAACCATCTTAAATAATTCCTCCCTTTTTTCTCTTGTCCAGCAGTAGTCTTGATATTTGGTCAAGAACTTCTCCTTCATTTGTTCCCATGTCATGATTACCTGACTTCCCAGACTCATAAACCATCTTAGTGCATTTCCTTTTAATGTTGCTGGAAATAGCTTCAATTTTTGAGCATTAGTAACACAATCATAACTTCTACATAATATATCAAACTCAAAAAGAAACTCATCAGGATCCTCAGAAGATAAACCATGGAAGTTAGGTAAGGCTGAGAGTGGGATATTCTTCATAGGAGTTACCCCCCTAGGAAGGTCCCCAATAGGAAATCCCAACGTAGAGAGATAATTTTCCCCTCTTCCTTCCTATCTTCCATTATAGAATCCTTCATTATTCTCTTCCATTGGTTGCTCTCCTGCTGCACTTGCTCTGTCTTCAATGTTTTCTGTTAGCTCCTCAACGTCCTTAACTGGTTCCTCAACATCCTCAATTGATCCCTCAATGTCTTCAGCTGGTTCCTTGAAATCTTCTGCTGATTTTTCAATTTCTTCTACTGTTTCCTCAACTTTTTCAGGACCCACAACTTCCTCTGTTTCGTAGTTTGTTTGGAGGGAGAGCTGAGGCTTGGGCTTCCGAGAGCTCAGCCTCTAAGAAGTTTCAGCCTTTGATATAATATCATCAATAAAGGTCTTTCTTCCTCCTCCTTTACCCTTGCCACCTGTATGGTTGTTTTTCTCGCGTCCTCTCATGCACTCTGCATATCTAAAAGGACAACATTAATTCTTTTTGAAATCTACAATTGCCTTCCATGACAACGGCGCCAAAATGTTGGTCATTTTAATTGCTTATTAATTCAAAAAACTAAGTGCTACATAAATTTTCAACCCAGGGAAGTCTATTTATTTCAAAGGCAACTATGCACTGTATGTGCTCAACCTCAAAAGAAAGAGAAGTTGTAATAGTAAATAAATTGGTCACACCTTGCTCTAAGAAAACTGAAGCTCCACTTGGAGTTACAGCAAAAACAATCTATTGCAGACAATCACCAAAGAATGCTTAATTTCATTAAAAGAGTAATCTAATGGAAAATCAATCGATTTGCAAAAGAAAGCACTAGCTATGTTGTAATAGAGAACATGACCCTATTCCCAAAGCAGGAACCTTCAGTACCTATTTTTGATTACCGTGGTTGTCAACTCACTCTGTAAACTCAATTGCCAATGGAACACTCATGAATTAACTATAGATGAACTAAAGAATGCAGCAATCAATTGGAAAAACAGAGTTCAGCAACAATGCATAAGCACATTCAGTAAATAGAACTTTTAACAAGGTATGGATAAGAAACAAACTTAACATACTACAGAAATATAATGGGTGAATCTTGTGATGAAGGTGGGCCCTGTCCTTCTCACAAGATTCCCCAGGAAACAAGAACTAGAAAGAAATGTTTAGAACAGTATTTTATTCATCCATAAAAATGTCATGTTACAAAAAGATTCCATTTCTTCTCCTTCAGCTAAAAACCCTTCCACAGTCTGTTCGTCCCCTCTAATGTAGATGTCTCCTCTTTTTAAATAGGAGACATCTATTACAATTGATTACATGTTAAGTCCTATCTTTAACCCAATATACCAAAATAGGGAAATTAGTTTTCCCATTAACAAAATGTTATTACAATGGTTATGGTAATGCTGACTTTGGAATGTGGTAGTTACAGCCAATGTAGGAGCTCCTTCGATGATCTTCTTCTGTTGCTGTCGAATCTAGAATGCAAATCACAACTGCTTCAGCAATGGGATTTGCTCCTTGTTCTAACTGTTACAGCAACATGACCTGTAATAATAGCCTTGCAGTCTTCGAGCTGTTTCAGCAACGTAAACTGCAACGATTACTGTTTCAACAACTATCCATTTCAATCAATAAATTATGAAAGTAATGTAATTGTATGTCAAATAAATTAAACGTATAGCAATGAGAAGAAATATTGTATACCTTTGGAAAAGTGGGTTAAAGCAATAACAAAGACTTTAAATATGGGTTGAAAACGGATGACATAATAGCAAAATATATGGTCAAAAAGGGACAATATGAGGTCCTAACAGCTAGCATAAAATTATCCATGGTGGAAAGGAACTATACCACAACTCACACAAAGTGCTTGTAATGGTGTACTCAATGCAAAAGTTCTGACACTATCTTCTGGGGGCCCTATTCAAGTTCTTTATTTATCACTTTGCCTTAAAGTACCTAGTGAACAAGCCTGTAATTGAAGGAATTATTTGTAGATGGATTATGGTGTTCCACGAGTTCACATTCAAGGTAATCGTTAAGCCAGGAAGGTTGAACATAGGTCTTGATCATCTTTCCCAGCTAGAGTTGAGTGAAGCTAGGGGGTCAACAGATGATCAACTGCCAGATGCTAACCTATTATGACTTGAGCCCATACCAGACTACTTGGAGGGCATTTCATTATTTCTAGCCAATGACAAATTTTTGGAGGAGTACACAATGAAAAATTAAAGGCATATGGTGGTTCAAGCTACAAACTAACAATTGGTTGTAGAAAAATTATACAGGATGCGTAGACCATTTATTGCGACAGTGTGTTCTTGATCATGAGAAGAAAGATTTACTATGGTTGTGGGTGGATATATGGGAGGGAAGGCCACTGTAAGAAAAGTGTTGCAGGCATGCCTCTGGTGGCCCACACTTTTTTGAGATGGAAAGGAATACACTTGGGAATGTGATGTTTTCCAACTCATGCGATAACCATCACATTAGAATGAACTTTCCTTATAGCTGATACGAGCACTTCAGGAATTTGAGAAATGGAAATTCGACTTTGTGGGGCCCATTAATCCACCGACATGTCACTCCCATGTTTGGTACATTATCATTGCCACATATTACCTTACCAGATGGGATGAAGTTGCACTAGTTAAATATCGCACTGCAGACACTGCCGCCAAGTTCATTTTCGAAAATATTATCACTTGGTTTGGGTGCACCTAAAGCCTCACCAGTGACCAGGGGACCCACTTCATTAATGATACGCTCACCTAATTTCTGCAGAACTTTATGATATAACACCATAAGAGCAACCCATACCACCCCATGGAAAATGGCAATGTGGAAGATTTTAACAAAATCCTATAGAGAGGCCTCACCAAGATATGCTTTCCTAACTGATATGATTGGGACAAGTGGGTGCTAGCTGAGTTCATCATCCCCAACATTTTCATTTCATAGGGAACTCTCCTGACAAAAGATGAATCAATTACAACATAGTTGGATGATCTCTAGGAAATGGACGAAGCCAGATTCTTGGCTATTTCCACCAAACTATCAAGAAGGACAGGCAGGAAGCATGGCACGACTGACACATAAATAGGAAATCCTTTGCAACTAGGGATTAGGTTCTCTTATAAAAAAATAAGTTCCTAAAACATCTTAGAAAGTTGCGAATGCATTGGTTAATACCATTCATTGTTGTAGTAGTAAAAGCATCACGAGCTATGAAACTCACACAACTGGATGGAGGCCTATTACCTCGCTGGGTGAATGATGCATACCTGAAGCCCTTCCATGGCACAACAAGGTTCTACATCAAACTAATTTGATCTCCAAAAGGGGATTGTAGTTATGTATAGGTAGATTCAATCAATTACCTTAGTGTGTGTTGGGTTGTGTTATATTCTTTCCGCGTAGTTAACAGGGGGTTTGAGGGGCACCCGTAACCCCACTTTATGGGGTCTGGGGTAGCGCCTCGGAAAATTTTGGTTTTGGACCCTATGTTAGGTTGGGCGGACCCACCTATGGTTTTGCGCATGATTTTTGCACATGTTTTTTAGACGTGATGGTTTTCGGTCCATGGTATTGGATTCTTCGGCATGTATAAATATGTATTATAACGTTGAAAGGAACATAATGAAAAATCAAGCTGGTAGTCCCGGTTTTGGGATCCAGGGGAAAATCTCTGTGTATATGTGTTTTATGTGTTCTGTTCTCACATTATTTATTTTCTGTGTTTTAGAATTCGTATGCAGGTAATTTCTGTACAGGGTTAAACCAACATTTGGTATCAGAGCAGATTTGGCTTCAAGGGGATGCCTTTGTTGCTGATGGGTTTCACTGGGGCCTGTGGTAGACCCTGTTCAGTGGGAGATCTGCGAGATCGATTCTAGTGGTGAAAGAAGATGGTGAGTAGTGGAAAGATAGAGATCAAGAAATTTAATGGTCAGAGTTTTGAGTTGTGGAAACTCAAGATGGAGGATTTGCTGGTGGATAAAGATCAATGAATCATGGTAGATCTGGGTACTAAACCAACGGGAGTGTTTGATGAAGAATGGAAGAATTTGGATCAGAAGGTAAAGAGAAAAATATGATTGTGTGTCTTAGATTCAGTATTGCTAAATGTATCAGGGGAAGCTACAACAAAGGCTTTGTGGGATGAGTTAGGGACTTTGTACCAATCTAAGTCTCCAGTGAATAAACTGTTCCTGCAGAAAAAGCTGTATAACTTGAGGATGAAAGATGGAGACTCGGTGACAGAGCATCTGAACGCATTTAATACTGTGTTAAGTTAGTTAGCATCTATTGATATTAAAATTTCAGATGAAGCTAAGTGCATCAGTTTGTTGTGTTCTCTACCAGATTCGTGGGATAGTTTGGTTATTGCAATAGGTAGCAATGCAACTTCCTTGTAGTTTGATGAAATAGTCTCAGCCTTGCTGACGGAGGAGATGAGACGGAAAAATATGGAGAGAAAAAATGGTGATGCCTTGTCTGTATGCGGACGGTCCCAGAACAGAAACAAAAATAAGTCATCGAGTGGGAGATCTAAATTTAGAGGGAGATCTAAATCTCCAGCAAAACCTGTAAAGGTGCCGTGCTGGAAATGCGGAAAGGAAGGCCACTTCAAAAGGGACTGTAAATCTAAAGCTCCTAACAAAGGAAAGGGATCCGATGAGGCTCCTTCTGCAGAGGCGAAAACCATCTCATATGAAGGTGGGGATGTGTACTTGGCTTCTTCAAGTACACATGTAGATCATGAAGCATGGTTGATTGACTCAGGTGCATCCTTTCACTTCACTCCCCATAGAGATTGGTTCTGTGAGTATGAGAAATATGATGGTGGTGATGTCTTCTTGGGGGATGACAGGAAGGCTAGAATCATTGGTCATGGAAAAGTAAAGTTGAAGTTGCAAGGTGGAAGGGTTAGAACGCTTCTAGGTGTTCTACATATTCCTGCATTAGCCAGAATTTGATTTCTATAAGCAAGCTGGATGATGCAGGCGTAAAAAAAGTGTTTGAGAAGGATACCTGTAATATGGTTCGGGGAGCACTGGTATTGATGCGGGGAGTTCAGATTGGAACTTTGTACAAGCTGAAAGGTAGCACTGTTGTTGATGGGTGTAACAGTTTCGTGGTTCCTGAAAGTGGAGTGGAAAATCTAGTGGTCTCTGGAGAAAAGACCATGTTGTGGCATCAAAGGCTTGGACATATTGGAGAGAAGGGCCTTTGAATACTTCATGATAAAGGTATGAGTAATAGCTCTTTGGATTTTGATTTCTGTGAAAATTGTGTATACGGGAAGCAGAATCGGATGAGTTTCCCCTCTGGTGGTAAGAGGGCGAAACATATATTAGAGCTTGTGCACAGTGATGTGTTTGGACCTGTGAAGGTTCCATCACTGGGTAAGTATGTGTACTATGTATCATTTATATATGAATTCTCAAGAAATACATGGATATATTTACTTAAGAAGAAATCTAAAGTCTTTGATAGGTTTAAAGAATTTAAGGTTCTAGTGGAAAACTAGATAGAGAAGAAGATAAAAGTGCTGAGAACAGATAATGGTGGAGAGTTTTGCAGCAAGGAATTTGAAGAATTCTGTAAGAAGTGTGGTATAGCATGACAAAAGACTACTCCATATACACCTCAGCAAAATGGAGTTGCAGAAAGAATGAACAAGACGTTGATGGAAAGGGCAAGAAGCATGCTCAGTGGTGTCAGGTTAGGACAAGAATTATGGACAGAGGTGGTGGATACTGCATGTTACCTAGTCAACAGGTCACCTTCATCAACGTTGGAGGATAAGACTCCACAAGAGGTATGGACTGGTAAGAAACTCTCTCTTTCACATCTAAGGGTATTTGGATGTGATGTGTATGTACATGTTCCAAAGGATAAATGAACAAAGTTGGATAGTAAATCTGAAAAGTGCATCTTTATTGGGTATAAGGATGGTTTAAAGGGTTATAAGCTTTGGAACCCAGTAACAAGGAAGGTTATGTACAGCCGAGATGTGGTGTTCAGAGAGGTGAAATATGTTATTAAACATGAAGTCCAACCAAAGGAACCTGAGAAGATAGAGTTTGAGCTAAAGGAGGAAGAATCAAACTCCACAACAGAGGAGGAATCAGAAGATGAAGAGCCACAAACTCTGGCTGTGAGAAGATCAGTTCGAGAAAGAAGGCAGCCAGAAAGGTATAGTCCATTTGCTTTCTGTTCAAATTTTGCTTTATCTATTACTGATGATGATCCCAGAACTGTGAAGGAAGCAGTGGATTCAGAGGATGGAAATCTCTGGAAAGAGGCCATGGTTGATGAAATGGCATCTTTACACAAAAATGAAGCTTGGGATCTGGTGGAGTTGACAGCTGGAAGGAAACCCATTGGCAGCAAATGGGTGTTCAAAAAGAAGACAAATGCATAATGAAAAGTTGAGAAATACAAAGCTCAGTTGGTAGCAAAAGGTTATTCCCAGGTGCCGAGAATTGATTTTGGTGATATTTTTTCTCCTGTTGCCAAGGTAACTTCTATTAGAATACTTTTATCTGTTGCTGCTGCTTTTGATTTCGAGGTAGAACAAATGGATGTGAAGACAAAATTCCTTCACGGGGATCTGGAAGAGGAGATCTACATGAAGCAACCTGAAGGCTTTGCGGTGAAGGGTAAGAAAGAACTGGTATGTAAGTTAAATAAGTCTCTATATGGGTTAAAACAGTCACCAAGGATGTGGTATCAGAGATTTGATACATTTATACAGGGACTTGGCTTCACTAGAAGCAAAGCAGATCACTGTGTGTATTTTAAATTAATTGGTGACCATGTTATTTATCTAGTCTTGTATGTTGATGATATGTTGTTGGTTGGAAATGAGAAAGATGTTATCCATGATTTGAAGACCCAATTGTCCTTCAAATTCGACATGAAAGATCTTGGTGATGCAAAATATATTTTGGACATGGAAATTAAAAGAGATCAGGCAAATAGGAAGCTCTAGTTAAACCAGAGGAAGTATGTCGAGATAATATTGCAGAGGTTTAATATGCAGGATAGTAAACTAGTGAAGTTTCCTATTCCTGTAGGTGTGAGGTTATCTGTTGAAGAGTGTCCCAAGACACAAGAAGAGGAAGAGGACATGTCTCGTGTTCCATATGCAAGTGCAGCCGGTAGCCTGATGTATGCAATGGTCTATACTAGACCAGAAATTGCACATGCAGTGGGAGTATTGAGCAGGTTTATGTCAAAACCAGGGAAGGAGCATTGGACAGCAGTGAAGCGGGTTTTCAGGTATTTGCTGGAAGTAGTGATTATGGTTTGTGCTACCAAGGAAGACCAGGATTGGACAGAGTGTTGGATATTCATGGCTTTGTTGATGCAGACTGGGCTGGAGATCTGGATCAGAGAAGATCTACAAGTGGGTATGTGTTTAACCTATTTGGAGGTGCAGTCAGTTGGATGAGTAAGAAACAATCTGTAGTGGCACTGTCAACTACAGAGGCAGAATACATGGCAGCCACTCATGCAAGCAAGGAAGCAGTTTGGTTGTATAGATTTTGTTCAAGTATGGGGTTAGTATAGGAAGCTATAAGGACAGACTATGACAGCCAAAGTGAAATTTTCTTGGCAAATAACCCCACATATCATTCAAAGACAAAGCACATTGATGTTCAGTATCACTTTGTGAGGGATATGATAGAAAACAAAAAGGTGTTGCTGGTAAAGGTGGACACTTTGAAGAATACTGCAGATGAATTGACAAAATTTGTGAGCTTTGAGAAGTTCTCTTGGTGTAGAGAGACAATGGGCATTTCAGGGCTGGAAAAATGACTAAGCTCTCTTGTGGCCCCCTGTGGAAAGAAAACAACTAGTGGGAGAATGTTGGGTTGTGTTATATTCTTTCCACGTAGTTAATAGGGGGTTTGAGGGGCACCCATAACCCCACTTTATGGGGTCTAGGGCAGCGCCCCAAAAAATTTTGGTTTTGGAACCTATGTTAGGTTGGGCGGACCCACCTATGGTTTTGTGCATGATTTTCACACATGTTTTTTGGACGTGATGGTTTTTGGTCCATGGTATTGGATGCGATGGCTTTTGGTCCATGGTATTGGATTCTTCGGCATGTATAAATATGTATTATAACATTGAAAGGAACATAATGAAAAATCAAGCTGGTAGTCCCAGTTTTGGGATCCAGGGGAAAATCTTTGTGTATATGTGTTTTATGTGTTTTTCTCTTGCATTATTTATTTTCTATGTTTTAGAATTCGTACGCAAGTAATTTCTGTACGGGGTTAAAACCTACAGTGTGTCAGTCTCTTCAGTTGCATTAGTTATTTTAGTTCTATCAGTTAGTTCAGTCATGTCAGTTCTGAATAAATTTCTGTCATTTATTTTGGTTGTGATAGCCGAGTGCCTCCATCCACAACTACTTGTGGTAGGGGAGTCACACGTGGCATTCGTATTATCTTTAATAATTAGTAATAATTCCCCCCATCATTTCCAATTTGGGCTAAATATCTCTTGTAATATCCTTGACATGATATGGTCATAAAATTGTAGGAGCCTGCCATCACATCATCATAATTAACCATCATTCCTACCCTCCTTTTCAGTTTTCATGTCATCCGGCTTAGTCACAATCACTATTATTTCCAGGATTGCATCAAGTATAGGAAATTTCCATATTAATTAGTTAACCGGTCTAATAAAAAACATTGTGTTAGGTCTATCTATTTAGTTTGCATGGTAATGATAATATCTTTAGTAATAAAGCATAGGTGGTCAATTTTCTAGTTTGGATTCCATGTCAAATTGTTCCCGTCCTTAACCCAAATTCAAACCCCCTGTGTCTTTTGTGTATAGTTTCCAAACTGCAACCATGACTAAGGCTACCATAATCTCTATTCTTGCACCTGAATTTGACTCCAGAGTCACTGAAATTGAGCCTCTCTATGGAAAATATGACAAAGTTGTGCCTATGGATAATGACCTCTCAAGATCTTTCCATTTCCCAATGCTCAAGTGTGAAGTTTTTACAGAATCTGTAACCAAATTAGATGGAAGCCAATAATCCAGAATCAAAGTGTATATTAGAGGGCTATAGAGGTTGACGCTACTAAATTTGTGTAGTTTACTAGTGTTCAACGCCATGGGAGCAGTATTGCAATGTACCAAATTTCTCATCAACTGAATGCATGAAGGTTCTATTTTGCTTGACAAGGAATACCCTATACACGCCAGCATTATTCAAATAATCATGGGAATATCTTCTATAGGAGCCACAGTGTCATCTGCATTCCATAGTACTTCATCTGCATTCTAGAATACTTCTAAGAGAGGAAAGATGATGGGTGACAACAACTACTAAAACAAGTATGATACTCAACGTGGTGGTAAGGGAGCCCTTATTGAACCAATTAACAAGCCTACCATCAAATTTTCATGCTATAAAATTGTTGGAAATATGATGTGCCATTACTCAAGGGGCGAGTGCACCTTGGACACCATTTCAGTAGTGGAAGCTTGTGTGCAAGGAACACAATTAAATTGGTGCAGTTTTATGTTGAATGAGCTCTTTGAAGCCTATGAATATGTGTACAAGAGGGAGACATATTTTGTGTATGGATATCTTGTTGTTTCCTTAGCTATGAAGAAGAGGTACCCACCGGAAGGTAGAGAGATAACACTGGTTTCCGAGGATTAGCACCTTGCACTTAGATACTTACCATGGCGGACTTCCGGGGAACCAAACAAAAAGGAAATTAATGAGGATTCTTTCGATGGAGGGTATCAAAGATGTTAGTTGTCACCAAATCTAGGCCCAAGATCCCACCACCATTTCTCCTAGATGAATATTCAAAATATATTTGGTTTGGTGTAAACCATGGTAGCACCTGGATTCGACCTAAATGAATCAACCCAGACATGTTATAGAAGAGAACTCAACTCTTCATTGTCTTAGAGGAGAAATTTCATACTGAAGTCACGTCCTAGCCTAGAGTTGTTGGAGAAGTTTGGGATGATAATATGACATATTCATTCGAAGGGATGGCACGTAAACCACTACGTTTCGAAACCCCTTCTGCCTCTCGAAAGCGAATGATAAAATAAACACTCAATCTAGACATGAAGAAGCTCGAGACAAAGATGATGTACTTCCATAATACTCTGGAGGATTTTAAGGCATCAGTAAGTCGCTTCCTTTAATTTTTTGAATTTCTCAATGTTAGTCCAATTGCTTCTTTGACCTACAACCCAACCATTGCTTCAATTCTTTCAGTGGGCCCTCATTCTCATACAGAACACACCATTGGGAATACTCGCCCACTTTCCACCATGCCACCATCAATTCCCAAGAAACTGATTAAAGATAGCTCTACTCAAGTGGTTGATATTACTGACGAGGAACTACAATCTCATGCCAGCACACCAATCACTAAGGAAAACATGTCGTTCACATATGTTGTATCCTTAATTTCAGGATACCCACCACCCCGAACAACCTCTACCTTAGAAACCATCTTAGACATGCCTCTGTCCAAAAATATTCTTGGTTCTGAGACGAAAATGGAAGGAGACTCCGTAATCCAGTCCATTATAGACACTACCAATGAGGCACTTACAGTTCCCCCTACAAGCACGAAGTCTGTTAATACATATCTATTATCTTTATTACTAGCACTGACCCGCTAATGGAAATTGGTCAGCCTATTAGCCCTAAGAAGCCGGGCACAAAAACCATACACACCTTTCCCCTAACATCCTACCCCGCCTCCCTACAACCACCACATTCCAACCCAGACCATCTCAGTACCCACACCATCGAACCCTTACACCAGGAGATCTCATCCTAAGGGTAGTCTCAGAAATTAGTTGCCAGTGGCCAACTGCTACAAATTCGTTACCCTACACCTTCTACTATGACCCCTAATGACCTCTATAGTTATTTGTTGTCTCAATTGTTTTCTTTTATTCAACTGGTTGGAGGCCAAGTGGAGGCGTTGCACAAAAATCTGGTAACCGAGCATGAACAAATGCACCATATGATCATATCAGAATTGGCTACATCGACCTCACATCAACTAAAAAGGCACTCAAAAGAAATATTGCCACCACTCAAAGGATGCTACCCAATCCATCATCCCAGTATGGCAGTGAAATTGAGAAAAAAATCACTGAAGCGAATTATCTAAAAGCCTCTATCATTCAGGCTATGAGGGAAGGTAAAGAACTCTTAGCTCAAGTTTGAGATTGGTCAAGCTACCTTGCAAAGAAAAATCAACCAGTCTATCCCCTATGGCAATAGGATAATAAAATCTTCAACCAAGCCATGGAAACTGAAGACCTCAACCAACAAAAGGAGCTCCTAGCACAATGAAATGTACTCGAAACCCAGAACCAATAAATTGAGGATGAATTGCACGAGACAAAGACTCTGCTCTATGACCTTAAGCCACCAACACAGGGCCACTTCCAGAAACTACATAAGATCAACATAGAGGCAGAAACTTAATGTAATTCCCTCTTGATGGCAAGACCTGCTCAACCAATAGTTAAACTAAAAAAATAGTTCATCGATCAAGAAAGAACTCTCACAGGTCCATGGCAGGTGATAGTTGCTAAGTACACATAGTACAAAATCACATCCATCCAGTTTGTCCCAGATTTGGGTCCTTCATTTGAAGGAACATGCCAAGGAGGAGAAACACTAGTAGGATCATCTCAACAAAGAGAAGCACCAACAACACTAGAAAATGTTTAACTCGGGGATGAGTCAATGGAATGTGTTCAGGGCCTATTGGATCCTTCATTTTGGGGACAACGTTTTGTCATGTTTTGACGTTTGACCACATTTTGACCAAAGGTGACCAATGGGAAGTCACAGAGAAGGAAATCAAGGAAGGAGACAAAATACGTTAAAGTCTGGAAATTAAAGAAGAACGACTAGGGAAATCGGGAACACGCAGTCACAAATGAGCTAGATTGTTCGTTAAAAACTAAGGAAGTAGTCACAACTGAGCAACAGAAGCAGTTGGAAATGAAAGGGCAGATCATGTGAAGAAGCAAGTAGCAGTCCAAATGAGAGGAGTGCTTAAAAGGCCAGAGGAAAATCCAAAACAAGGGAGAGGGGAGCGTATTGAAATGCTATCGCGGAGACTATTGAGCCAACATGATTCTGTAATCACCTAGCCATATATTAGACTATACTCCTAGTTCTTGTTCTATTGGGAGGGCATGTAAGCCCAAATGTGATGATGTAATGCTAACTAAAATTATTGAAAGAGGAAATTGCAGGGATGTTTAATGATTTCCTTGTGTTGGTTTTATGTGACCTCTTTAAAATTTTATTATCAATGCATGTGCATATTCTATAGTTATTTTGAATACTTTAGTTGTTGTCTTCTACAACAATTACATGTTTTATGCCTTGGTTTTGAGTTTAACGAGTATTGGTGGCCTTGCACAATTTCTGTGGATGCCTAGTTCTAATTCCTTAACCAAGTAAGGTCATGCCACACTTCGGGTGAGACACACACACACACACACACATATAAACATTTGTGTCATCATGAACACATACAAAAATTTAGATATGTACATTGAGTTAAGGTCAAGAGAAACTCCTTTGTGGTATTTCCATGGATTCCATATCGTGTTTCATCACCCCATTGACTAAACCAGTCCATTTGGTTGTCATATTTAGGAGTTGTTCTCCAACAATGGTGTTTCTCGACCCATCCCTGAAGCCCAACCTTTATCATTTTTGTTCACGTTCTTTAATTATTTGTAGGGCCTCTTTCAGGTTGTATTTTTGTTGGATCTCCTCAACTCTCATATCAAAGCCTCATGGATTTCTTGCCACACCCAACAACTTTTTCTCAGGCCCTGAGCATGATATTCAAAAGGAAAAATTTGAAAAGTAAAATGAGGACAACCAATACAAAAAGGGAAGTCATGACAACAATTATAAAAAATATTTTCAATAGAAAAACATGTCTTCACACAATTCTATAATCAAAATGATATCCACCCATGAAGTCATTAATTTAAATCCACAACATATAAGCATTAAAATAAAGCAGTCTCCAAAATAAATTCATTCCCCATGAGTCCAACATTCATCGAACTTTCAGCCATCATACAAGTGTGCATGTGTATATTCATATACCATAGTCAGTTCAAGCCTTATTGCCAAGGCTCACAACAACCTTGAAGTCTTAATTTCCCAAATATATTATACAACGAAGTATTTTCCAATGTATATTTTCATCTTTTAAGGAGATTGAGGGAATGCTCCCTCCTCTTTCTTAACATTTTGAATTGCAGATTCATGCGCTATTGTTTTCAAGTGTTATCTTCCTTATTTTTCTTCCTATGCGGACAATCCTTTCTTAAGTGTTCCCCTCTACAATTCCAACAGGGAAATATTCTCTTTTCCCTTTTAGCCTTGTGATGCCTCTTCCCGATAATATATTTTTTTCCTTTTGGAGGATTTAGTTTGATATGCCAATTCCTGCAAATATTTTTGTAGTTCATAGTTCCACTCAGACAGTTCTTGTTGTTTCCTCGCTAGCTTCCTAATTTTTTCTTGGTATATATTTAGCTCATCTTCCAAACCCCTGAACTCAGCCTCCAAATTCCTGAAGGTTCTTTCCCCTTGGAGGGTGTTGTGGAGGTAAATCCCCTCTATGGACATAGGCGATCCCTAGTAGCCCAAATGGGGTCTAGCAACAATCAAACAACACTAACACGCAGGTTCCTAATTACAAATCAAAGACCGATGATGAGGGCCTACCTAGATTCCAATGCTAGTACTTGTAAATGAGTCATCGCTCCCGTTCATTTGCTCCGGCTGGTCACAATCCCCACGATCCTCGTGAATGGACACCTGCACATGCAAAGAACGACACAAACACAAGCATAAAATCCAATAGATGTAACTATATATCAGTCAGAAAGGATATAACTCAATCATCATTACAAAGACAATACGAGTGGAACCATAATGATAGTCGTCTATTATTTATAAACAACAAAGAAGAATACAACCATAGTTCTGACGTCAAATCCTCCTTTGGCTGGGTGATCAGCAACGTATGTCTTGCAAAGCTTGTTGGGAATGGGGAACAAGCCTCTCTCTCCTTGGTTACTTGGACAAGAATCTCCTCACTTAAGATTTAGCCTCATGGGAATGAATAAGGCTCCTTTTAGCATGAACTTGGCAATTCTCAGACTTTGAGTCTTAGAATTTGGAACTTGGAGACCCTAACTTGTCAAAGGCAAAAGGAAAAGCTTTTATAGATAGAGGAGAAGGAGTTAGGGTCATCCACAAGATTCATGGGATTGGCTTTATCAATAAGAAGCTTCCATGAGAGGTGGAGAACTACTTCCCTTCTATGGAGATTTGAAGCCAAACTGACCAAACTCAATATAGATTCAGTTCATGAGTGGGTTAGGAAGAACCTTCGTAAGTTGGTTTGTTGAAAAATTTACCCAAATAGGCTGGCACGAGTGCGACTCTGAGACAGAGCGCCAGATGGCGCGCCCTCTTTGGAGGATTTCCCCCATTGGCGCAAGTGATACACAGTGGAACCGCACCAATGGAAAAAGGGCTATTTTTATGGGTATTTTGCAGAAGGTGTCTTCAGGGCATATGAAGTGCATACTCAAGGGGATACAATGCAAGTGTTTTCAGGTTATGTCACTTCTCACAGGTCTCAGAATAAGTCCTCCAATGTGCTAGAGAAGGGGTAATAGGGACGGTGACAAATTACTGTGTAACAGATGACCCCTAAAGCATGAAGCCCGAGAGAGAGAGAGGGGTGAAATTCTTTACAAGAACATGGCCAACTGAAAACACTGCTGCCGGAGAACCTGCATGAAGAATTACAACTGATATCTCAAGTACATGATATATGTGGTATGGGCGCAGCCATCCATAGCAGAGTACATAAAAATCTAGATCCAAGGTATGGGCGCAACCATCCAGTAAGGATTGATAAGTAGACTCACGCATGGTCGCAGCCATCCAGTGAATGAGTCATGTAATGATCATAATAATCGACAAAATCGCAACCTGGATCTCAACAGACAAAATCTAGGGTCTTGCGCTCTATCTCGATCCGAACAAAGTACAAGTTCAAGCATGCGAATATGGGAGTCGAAGTTGAATCATGCAAGAACATCGTCTGATTACCAGTCAATAATGAAAACTATTAACAGATGCGAGAGGTACCACCAATAATGACAATAGTCTTCAAGGTACTGTAGGTACAATCTACGATGTGCGAATCAGTGAACCGGCGTCGAACACCCGTAGAATCATTCGATCGGAGGCCAATGATGAAAACCTCACGTCGAACACGAAGAATGTGCCATTGAGGCATGCAGGCTCCAAGGCACCTGAAGGGAGTCTCTAGGTTAACTTCCTGGATAATGAGCTGAAGTCGACAGGAAGTGACCTTGATCGAAGGTGGGCCATAGTGTTTCCCACATCATCGACATGAGACAGAGAAGGATAAGATGTTTTGTGTGAGGTATCAGAGGGAGGTTGAGTATTCTGCAGAGGTCAACTTCTCTTGAACATATTGGCGGCACGACAGTGGACTTGGCAGCATTTGACATCAAATGATCAAGGTTCATGGTGATGAGGTAATAAGCAGATGAGAGGTCAAACAGGATAACCCAAACCCATGGAGGCAAGTGTAAAAACAAGATGAGATGTCCCCACCTAGACACGAATGCAGACAAGTCCCATGTTCAAGAGCAACAAACTGTCGACACGACAATGATTGTGGTTCCTTTCCCCACCATTGCTGGCGAGTACCCCAGTTATTTTCTGTCAACAAGCTTGATGGGGATAGCATATGCTTGTGAGCGTCATTTCGACGGAATCCAATGTCATCAAGTTTTAACGAGCCTGACAGAGGAAAAACTCGGTGTCTTTTCATGTTTAGAGAGTTTGAAAAAACAACAGAAAAGTAAACTCCAGGGGGGTCCTTTTTCGTAAAGTTGTGTCTCTCGAGCCCGAAAGGTATAAAACAATGCTCGAAAGAACCGCCCAATCATTACGATCGAGGAGTACTTTTCATGAGTAGTGATTTCGATTTGAAAAAGTAAAAAAGTGATTGAAACCACGTCACTTCGCAACCATTAACGAACCTGAAACGACAAGGGTCTGATGACCTTTTTGTCGTTACACGGTCGAAAAAGGGTTTAAAGACGACCGCCTATCATTTACATTTAACGAGTCGAGAGGAATAACTCAGCAATCTTTTTGTCTTTAAACGGTCAGAAAAGAGCTAAAAGCAGACCTCCATTTTTATTCTCTTTAACGAGTCAAAAAGGAAAATACTCGACAATCTTTTCATATTTTATGAGTCAGAAAAGAGCTTAAAGGTGACTCATCCTAGAGGAACGAGTGGTATAATGGGTAGCAACTGGTTCCGGCAATGGTTGAACTGCTCAAAACATGCGATGGTCAAGAGGATGGCTAATAAAACCACTCATCGCTACGGTTCCTCAGGAAAGGAAAAAAAACCAAGTGAAGGCATATGATCGGCCAAAGAGATGGTGGCGATGGAATGAAAACAACCAAGGCTCATCTAGCAAAATTTAGCAGATAAAGATAACAATCACGAGATGTAAAATGGGTATGGGTTCATTTTTACAAAAGCTTGAACGATGGAGAACCTTGCTTGGATTCGGTTTCATGTTTACACAAGCTTGAAACGAAAAACTATGCTTGTTATAAGTTCGCATTCCCCCAGGCATAATGACACAAAACGAGGTACATGCCCCCCAAGCTTCATTACATTCAAAAAAGTGGATGGAATGAAGGTTCACTTTCAAGAGCTTAGAAAGACTCGACTTGGATTTTATGATATCTTAATCAGAGGACTCGATTGGGAAAGGGAGTTGTTTCATTTTTTAATGAGGCTGACACAGAATCAAGAACTATCCTCATAACCCTGGTTTCATTTTTTAACGAGCTTGACACAAGACAAGGAACTGTGCTCCAGGATTTGTGTTTCATTTTTTAACGAGGTTGACACAGGAATAGACTATACTCGGACCAGACCCAGTTTCATTTTTTAAGGAGCTTGACATAGGAAAGTGAACTATGCTCCACCCAGACCTAGTTTCATTTTTTAAGGAGCTTGACACAGGAAAGGAACTATGCTCCGCACGAACTTCATCATAATGAATACGAATTCGTTGCTTCCAAGAGTGTCACTCTTGATGGAAGGAAAACGTCTTGGAAGTCAGGACCCAATGCCCCTAGGACATCATGCACGACGACATCATCATGGGATACAGGCACGGGGTAGGTAGCCACATAGTTGACCTACGGTGGGGCAGACACAACCGGTGGGTAAAAACCAGGAGGGGGTGGTAGCTGCACAGGAGGCACCGGGGACTAAAGAACGATAATTGATCTATAGTCACAATTCTTCCGTTGTGTGGAAAGCAAACCACAGGGGAAAGCGAAGAGACAAGGGCCCCCATGGCATAAACATAGTCACGACCAAGGAGAAGACTGAAATCGAAAGCACCTTGGACAACCAGCACGTCCATATAGACAGTTTTGCCTCCCAAAGTAATAGGAAATTTCAGAAGGACCCCTAGAGGTTGACTGGTTCCCCCGTCAAATGCTAACAGATTCTGTGTGACTGGCCCAAGCTGCGGGGAACCTAAAGCTTGCCAAGTAGTGGACGGCATAAGACTGACAGACGCACCTTCATCCAAAATAGTGCCAGGTACTGCCTTATCATAGGAAAGTACTATAATCTGGAAAGGAACATGGGATGGAAGGCGGAAAGCAGTCAAGTGACTCCAGTCAAAGGAGATGGAAAAACTACTTGGTGGGGGAATTGTATGATTGCCCCCATGCTCTATAGGAACCGAAGAAGGACTTTCGGGAGCGGCTGGGATAGGAGAGTCATTTCTGGACTCAGGGGAATCTGAGGAGACAAGAAGAACATGGGCATGATGCTCTTCCAAAACAGAGTGATCGACAGGTGGTGAGCTCGAGTCGACACTCTTTTCGACCAATGGTTGGTTTGGAACAGCCTTGGCATAGCTTGGTTCGGGAAGAGGAGCCTGGACAAGAGAAGAATCTAAGTCAATCTCTTTGTCAAAAAGGAGAGGGTTTGAAGAGAGCCTTTGATAACCAACAGGAAGTTGGGGTGAAGAAGCTGTAAGACTTTCCAAAACAGCGGAAGCTTTATCCATGAGCGGACAAAGGTGAAGGGGATGATTTCCCTCACATAGTCTACAGGGGATTCGAATCTTCCCTTTCTTCAGAATGTTGTCAGTTGATAGGGTTGCATCGCCATGAGCTTTAAAGGACGATGAGGGACGAGCCGAATCATGAGACCATACTTCTAAGATCCTGCTAAATGCCAGGACAATCACAAAGAAGGTGGCCATCCTTGCACAATCTACAAGGAAATTTGACCTTCTGCGGAGGAGCAGAAGGTGGCTCGACTTGAGTTGTACTTTTAACCTCTCATGTAGGAGTCTTGTTCTTCTTTTTCTTCTTCTTCTTCTTCTTAGCCACCTGGTTACTTGAATCCAGACTTTCACCAGGTGAAGTAGAAGATGAGGACGCAGAAACAGGCGAAGAAGGGGAGAGGTCCACCTTAGAATCAACATGATGTTGTTTGGGTGGAGGAACTGATTGACCAATAGTTGAGACAGTAGGGACCAGGGAGGTTGAGAACAACCAAATAGGCAACCCAACAGCTATCCCAGGAAGGGACAACGTTTCCATGTAAGGAGCACCAACATTTCCAAAAGGAAGGAAATGACCAGGATTCCCATCAGAGGGGATGCCTGGGTTGGTAAACTCCGGAAAAGTTGCCATCACAAACGAGAAATAACCCTACTCAAACTAACACAAACAAGATCTAACCAGGTAAATGTGAATCGTGGCCGAATAAATTTTAAGACGCAAGGACATAACTTGACCTTTTCATCTTTAAAGAGTCAAGAAAAGGACAAAAAGATGACTCTAGTTGCCTTAGAATGTTTAATGAGCCTGAAGTGACAAGTGCTCAGATGAGCCTTTTCTTTTAGGGAGTCTAAAAAGGATCAAAAGTGACTACTCTGGAGAAACTAGGCAAAAGGTTTACCATACAACCCGTAAAACTGCATATACACCTTGGCAATCATATGAAAACCAATGACTTTCCGTACGACAGTCAATCTTCTTGAATGTTGTGTTCGGTGTGTTATGGCTTGTAAGGCAGCAGACACGGCTTCCTATGGATAAAGGATGATAACCTAGTGGGGTCTCCCCATATACTCGACGGTACGTGGGAGCTCAAATCCGTGCTAGACCACTATTGCGTCACGGAAGGAGGAATCACCCAACCTTGAGTGAAACAAAAGTGACTAGGTTTAACGACGCCGGAGCATGTCTCTAGCCTAGACCTCTAAATGTGTGCGTTATGTTCCAATGCATTGCTAGATTCATTCAGTTCATTTTAAAGTTGATCTTGGATTATGTTTCAGTTTTCAAGCCCTACCATATGTAATCTCTCAAAATTCCCTAAATGCAAACTATATGCCAAAATATGTCATTTCATTTGATGAATGCTAGCTACGAGAGGGTTTGAAATCTTTCACGCAAACGAAACGATCACAACACAACAAAGAAATTCCCTAATGCAACTAATGGAAATTAACAAAATTTTCTTTGAGATCACTAATCACTAATCAAAATGAAAAGTTCTAATTCTCATTAACTAATACAAAGCAAAAGAGATTTTTTCTTTTGTTGATGGCAAAGTGCATTAAAAAAACTTTGAGAAATGACAACAAACAAATTCTATTCAATACAAGCACATTCAGTTCCCTAAATCACCAAGCAAACCTCCAAAGAACAAGAAAAGTCCCAAAGAAACAAATGAGCCGTGTAATCTAGGCTCAAAGTGAGACGAAGCAGAATTCAAGTGAAAGCGAAGCAAGTCACCCAAATAATGCAATAAAACGATTTAGAACCACCAAACAAGTGTAAGGGAGTAATCAGAGATTCGACTGGACTACTAGAAGACCAAAACTCCTAAGGAAGGCTCGACACACAAAGCCACTAGATGCCCTAGGGCTAGAAATGTGAAATCGATGGAAAAAAGAAAACACCCAAAGGGTAATGATCAAAGCCAGTCAAATCACACTCCAACACACTCAAGTAGTCTAAAAAAGGTACCTAGAACAAAAACCAAGCTCAGGAGGCTCAAAACCAAGCAAACTTCAAAAGTTCCCAGGCCTGGCGCGACTGTCAGGCCAAAAAGAGTGCCTTTCAGGGATTGGCGCGGGTTGTCAATGAGCAACTGGCGCCAACTGGCATGACTGTAACACTATAAAAGAGCACCAACCAAGTTTGCTATGGAAAAATAAAAAACAAATGAGCCAAAGCTAAGTCAACAGTGCCCAGGTACACCAAGGGGCAAGAAGCAACACAGGGACTCAACCCAGAAAGCTAATCAAGTAGGAGAAACCAAGAAACAACCAAGAAACAAGGCAAAAAGCCAACTCCCCAGTGGAGTCACCAAATTGTTGTGGAGGTAAATCCCCTCTGCGGACAGAGGCGATCCCTACTAGCCCAAATGGGGTCTAGCAACAATCAAACAACGCTAACACGCAGGTTCCTAATTGCAAATCAAAGACCGATGATGAGGGCCTACCTGGATTCCAACGCTAGTACTTGTAAAAGAGTCGTCGCTCCCGTTCCTTTGCTCCGGCTGGTCACAATCCCCACGATCCTCGTGAACGGACACCTGCACATGCAAAGAACGACACAAACACAAGCATAAAATCCAATAGATGCAACTATATATCAGTCAGAAAGGATATAACTCAATCATCATTACAAAGACAATAAGAGTGGAACCATAATGATAGTCGTCTATTATTGATAAACAACAAAGAAGAATACAACCATAGTTCTGACGTCAAATCCTCCTTTGGCTGGGTGATCAGCAACACATGCCTTGCAAAGCTTGTTGGGAATGGGGAACAAGCCTCTCTCTCCTTGGTTACTTGGACAAGAATCTCCTCACTTAAGATTTAGCCTCATGGGAATGAATAAGGCTCCTTGTAGCATGAACTTGGCAATTCTCAGACTTTGAGACTTAGAATTTGGAACTTGGAGACTCTAACTTGTCAAAGGCAAAAGGACAAGCTTTTATAGATAGAGGAGAAGGAGTTAGGGTCATCCACAAGATTCATGGGATTGGCTTTATCACTAAGAAGCTTCCATGAGAGGTGGAGAACTACTTCCCTTCTATGGAAATTCGAAGCAAAACTGACCCAACTCAATATAAATTCAGTTCATGAGTGGGTTAGGAAGAACCTTCGTAAGTTGGTTTGCTAAAAACTTTACCCAACTGCGCTGGCGTGTGTGTGACTCTGAGACAGAGCGCCAGCTGGCGCGCCATCTTTGGAGGATTTCCCCCATTGGCGCGAGTGATACACAGTGGAACCGCACCAATGGAAAAAGGGCTATTTTTATGGGTATTTTGCAGAAGGTGTCTTCAGGGCATATGAAGTACATACTCAAGGGGATACAATGCAAGTGTTTTCAGGTTATGTCACTTCTCACGGGTCCCAGAATAAGTCCTCCAATGTGCGGGAGAAGGGGTAACAGGGATGGTGACAAATTACGGTGTAACAGGGGATTTCCCTCTTTCTTTTTCTTTATGGATCCAGATGCACCATGCCACAATACATAATTCCTTTCACTACCACCGAATCTTGCTATGTGTTGCCACATACATGTAGCTCTTAGTATGATCAATAAAAATTACACATTATTTGTTTCCCTGTAATGTTATACCAAGCATGTTATCCTGCAACTGCACATATATATCGACTTATTTACTAGTAACAAGTCTCAAAATACATGACATAATAACATAATTAAAATTATTCTCTTTACCAAGACCACCATTACCATATTTGAATCAAATTTTAAACCTTTTTAGAAGAAATTTTCCTTCTTATTAAGGCCAACTGTCATGGCATCTGCAACCTCAAGGGGTTCAATTAGGAAACCACATGTATCTATATACTTATAATTTTTTCACATTTAAAAAATGCATCATAAGATCTGCATGTAATCCCATGTTAGCACATAACCATTCCATTAGAAAGCTATACCCAACATTCTCTTGCACATGCAAACAATTAACATACAATCCATGATCATAGTGCTAGAAATAGCACCTACAACAAGAAATTATCAAAACACTTGACTCTTTAAAAGAGTCACAACCACTATATCTCCAATCCACCGAGGCTCTCATTCATATACAATACAAACCATTAGATATATATATATATATATATATATATATATATATATATATATATATATATATATATATATAAGAACAGTTATGCTATGCAAATACAAGCAACACATGGGTTTCCAAAATCCCTATACCATATGAGAATTCACATGTGCATTCATTCCAAGTGCGTAAGAACAAACCAATTAAACAATTATATACAAAAAACCATGCAAGTAGTTTTTAAAAAACTAAAGAAATAACAAACATCCAAAGTCATAGAAATAGACGTCCAGACCTTTGAGATGCTTAATAGAAAACACCTGCAATACCATTGCATTTTTCAATCAAATCAATCATACCAGATCATACTTACAATGAGAATACAAATCACAATCAAATGCTATAAATAGCATGCAATCATATCCACATTCAACTACAACACTCAGAGCTAGAGATCCACCCTAGCTCCAAAGATCCAAGCATTGGACCTATTGCACTATTAATTTGGTAACAACATACCAATTTATTCTGAAAGGTCTAGAGTTGAAACCCTAGTCTATATTTCTTCTGTGAAAGACCCCATTTAATCTAAGTGTTGAACCTGAAATATCTAATACCATTCTATAGCATACCACCTATTATCCATATCACATAATAAGGGTAGAAAGAGTTAGTTACTTTGAGGAGCTAACCTCCAAAATCTAGTTATGGAAATGAGGTCTAATTTTTTTTGATATTTTTTGAATTTCACCAAAACTTAAAATGATGACATCATTACATTTGTCTCATCGATGCCTTTCCACTGATATAAAATTTACCTTAATTTGAATCCTAGATGAAATTATATGGCCAATCAAACTATGGCTTAACAAGTCTCTCCTAACCTGCCATGTGGCACTCATGTGGCTACCCAAGTTAGATGCCATGTGATCACCATGTGGTGGCTACCAACATGCTCATGCTAGGTCAAAACCCTTTTTCTATAGCTCGCACATATATATATGTGTGTGTGTGTGTGTGTAAGGGTGAAAACCCCTTTCTACCTTCCAAACGTCCCCCCCCTCCCCCTTTTCTTCCACTTCACTTTAGAGATAAAATATTGGGGATTTCCTTTATAGTCACCTGTCGAAACTATCAAGGTAGGACGGTAGGGGTTACGTGGAGCTTTCCACACCTTACTGCCACATCAAACTGCCAGGAGAGTGCTCAACCAATTTTTTTTCCCCTTGTGGGCCCTCTTCCTACACGAATCTCCCACCAGGAATAAAATACCAGTGACATAATCAAATAACCCATAATCACATGGGTTATTTGATTAAAAAAAAAAAAAAAATTGGAGTTTTTGTTCCCCTAAAGTTGAAATCCTCACAAACTTCGACACTCCGCTATACCCTGCATCATAAATAATAAAGGTTATTAAAGGCAATGACTTCCTTTCTCTACTCCAAACTTGTGATAGCGATTAGACCGGACTCGTGGAAAAGTATACAATACAATCCATAAGTCACTGCGTCCATGACTATCACAAAAAGTTACAAAGAACTTAAGTTTTAAGCCTTAACCGATTGCAATTGCGTAAAAGCCCGGACTTGCCAAGATTATAAAATCCAATCCATAAAATCCCACATCCACAAGCTATCACAAAAGTTTAAAAGCTTAAGTCCATACTCATGCTGAACGCCAATTGCGATATGCGACTACGCCTAGACGCGACAAGATTATAAAATGCATTCCATAAATCCATTGCGTCCAGAGCAATCAAAGTTTCGAAAAGTCCATGCCCCGCTACACAATACCGATTGCGATATGCGATATAACAGGACCTGCTGGGGTTATAAAATGAAATTAAACTAAATATCACATTTGCTCAATTGCAAATTTCCAAGAGTCATGCCTCATTTGAATTGCGATATCCTTCCTCATGTCGATTTCGATATGACGTCAGATCCACATCATTCTCCACGTCAGTTGCCACATCATCTCCACATCACCCGCCATGTCATATGCCACATCAACCACCACATCACATCGTGACATCACTTCCATGTCACCTCGAGACCCCACAATCACAACTTTCATAGGGACACAACTTATAACAAATCCTTCACCCCAACTGATTTGCAATTGTGATTAGGCCACTTGGACCCAACGGGAAATGTAACTGCATTTCTAAGAGACCCCATGTCCATGACTATCACAAAGAATTTCAAAGGTTTAAGTCCTGCCTCATGCTGAATGCGATTGCGTTAGCAGGACCTAATGGGATTATTCACTCCAACTCATAAACCCCTCGCGTCCGTGCAATTGCAAGAATCATCCTCTCAATCCTTCTGAATGCTGATTGCAATTTACGATAAGCCGAACCCGATAAGAATTACATTTCAATTCATAAAAATCTCACGTCCATGGTTATCAGAAAAGCCACAGAACTTAAGCCATTCCTCCTTTTCCGATTCTGATTGCGATTTGGTCTTATTTGGATTTTCTTCTATTTCAATAAGTGTTACACAATAATTTTTCACCGACCCCACATTCCCTAATCCCGGACACTGCCGGTCCATGCCATTGACATCTGCCTTGTGTCATGTTGCAAATTATGTGTTAATGTCTTCCTTGTCATCTCAAGAAATAATACCTTAGTTCTCTACTCCTGGAGGATACCCTTTTTTACCTATGTTTTTGGGTTTTTGCGGGTCAGCAATTGTTCCACCCGCGAAGATGGCCAATATTGAACTAGCGCTAGTGAAGTCGTCACTCTGTCTGTGTGTTGCACTCACAACGAGCTACTTTTGGTGAGTTTTATAAACAAACTATTGAAGCTTCAAAGTGTAATAGCTTCATGGGCAGTCCTAGGGTTGGTTGTTGGATCAGATGATCTCGCCTCTCTCCTTTGGGATGGTTGTTCCACCTTTTGTGCAACTTTCCAAAGGGATAAGCTCTTTCTCCCATCTCTTATGGAAGCTCCTCCTCCTACAAATACTTCCTACATGACTGAGATCAGCTAGCTTCAAAGTTCAAGAATTCAACAGTAAAAGTAAAGAGTTTTGTTAGAGTGTGGAAGTAGCTTCTTATATAACTTAGCTTGGGATGGTTTTGAGTGGAGTTGGCTTGATTTTAAGAGTGTTCTAGCACTATCTTTTTGGATAGGAGAGAGAGTTATTCGTCCTTTTGGCAGATAGCTCATGAGTGAATGCTTATAGAGACATGCTGAGAGGACCCTTCAAGGAGACTTACGGCGTTAAGGCTTGGTTGTAAGTTGTACTTCAATTTACATTAATACAAATCAATGGCTTATTTCCTATATCTTATGTCGAATTGCATATTGATAGCTTGAAACTCCTTGACTTTTTAAGTAGATCGTTTTTGTCGTACTCTATTATGTTCGTGGTTGTGTTCTGTATGTTGTTTTTAGGCACAAGTGATTAGAAGAACGAGAGCTAGAGAAACACAATAGGGACTTCATCAAACGATGATTTGAAGGTAGGCCTTCATGACATCAACTTTCTAAGGAAATTTTCTTTGGTATTGTCTTTGTTATGACTAGACCCACTATAGGGCTAGAGGGGTTGCCTTTGTCCACAGAGGGAACTTGCCTACGTCACAAGTTGGCTACCATACTGGGGACCTTTGTCTTTTGTTTCTTGATTTGATTTTGTTTTTCTTATTTATTGTCTCCTTTACTTTTGGGATGAATTCTTAATGTTATGGGTTTGACTACTCCTAGTAGTCTTCCCTCTGTCATAAGTGATAGGTTTGGCCTTCCCTCAGCTGGATTTTGAAATTTTCCTTTGATTTAAGGTTGTCGCAGCTTATTTTATGACAAATACGAAGATAGTCATGCCTCGTTAACTGATTATTTGCTCCTTTTACTATTTGGCACAATTAAATCACCTCAGCCACAAAGAGCTCTGAAATCGGCTCAACACTGTTAACTGGTGTGCTTCTGCGACGACGTCGCAAAGTGGCTAGTTAGGGAGGTGCGACGTTTCATTGTTAGCGCATGTTGTCAGTTTTACAATCACGAAGATTCCTGTAGGTTTCAATTTTGAAGTTTTGTTTGCTGATTGGCCAGTGTGTCCTATCCTTTTGAGCTTTTCTTCTGCCTATTTATTGTGTGTCAAATTGTTAATTGCTAGAATATTTGACTCCAGGTTTCATTCCCTTGAAACTTTTCCTCTTGAACTGTGTGACCTGTTTACCTTAGGGTTTCTTGAAACATTAGCTTTTCTTGGGTTACTTGTTCATTTGGATCTTTGGGCTGTGTTTGGCATGATCCCTTGCTTTGTTTGAGGCTTCTCCTTATTAACTGTTTTTTCATCTTCCTGATTGGTATGTGACGTTTGGTTACCAAAACTTTCAAGTCTTTTTCATTTGGTTTCCTTCCTTCACTTGGCATAGATCACATTGCTTCCCGGTCAGTGAGAAAGCTTTCCAGTTTTTGCAAAAAGAAACATATTCTTGGTTTTGAGTCTTTTATTTGTTTTAGAATAGAATGTTTCTCTTTACTTATTGAATAATTTCATTTGAAAAAGGCTTAAAAATAACATTGTTTTGAGTTTTGGATTTGGTTGCTTGTCATCTATTTGAAAAATCAAAATATTGCATTCATTTTGGATTAGGAAATGAGAACAATCTTTTGCATTAGTAAATTCTTGACATTTAGAAGTTGAAAAGCAAAGGATGTGTTTTTCATTTTCTTAATTAGATTGCTTGCAAGTTAGTGAAAGATAGAAGCATAACTCTTTCCTCTTGATTTGTTTGCTTGAGAAATGATGAAAAGTACCATTATTGCATTTGCTTACTTGTTTCTTTGCTTGCTTTGAATGAACTTCTCACTTTTGTTTAGTTAGTCGTTCATTGAAAAGGATGGTTTCGTTACTCATTTAGTTGCATTCTAGGAGTTTTTGAAGATATATTTGGTAGGGCCTTGGAACTGAAATTTAATTCAAGATCAACTGTTAAAATTTATTGAATTAACCTAAGGAAGCATTGAAACTTAACGCTCATATCTAGAGGTTTAGGTTAGAGATGTGTTATGGATTCTTTAAACCTAGTCGCTGTTGTTTTCACTAAGGTTGGGTGATTCCTCCTTTTGTGATTCGATAAATGCTAGTACGGAATTGTGCTCCCTGTACCGTCACATATATGATGAGATACCCCACTAGATTGCAATCCTGTTCTCCATAGGAAACCGAGTCGGCCACCCTGCAGACGTGATACACCGAACACAACATTCAGGGAGATTGCCTACTTGTACTTCTTGGTTCGCTGGAGGTATTTTGCAGTTCACACTTGCCTGGTAAACCTTTTGCCTAGAGTTCCAGAGTAGTCACTTTTGTTCCTTTTCGACTCTCTAAAAGTAAAAGGATCATCGAAGCACTTGCCCTTTCGAGCTCGTCTCCAATTGAAAGTGATAGAGTCACCTTTAGTCCTTTTCTCGACTCTTAAAACATGAAAAGGCAAAGTTTTGTTTTAGTGTTCTAAAATTAACTTCCCACGAAATATTCTTGGTAAAATTTATCTTCCTTAGTAATTATTTAGGGCCGATTCCAATGGCAACATTTCTAGAGTCTACCAATCAAGGATTCCCCTTGGAAGGAAATCCTAACCCTTTTCCTTCTTTTGTAAACGTTGGTGCTCCTTATATGGCAATGTTGTCCCTTCTTGGGTTAACCATTGGTTTACCTATTTGGTTATTTTCAACCTCAATGATCCCAAGTGTCTCAACTCCTGCCTCACCGTCTCCTTCATTCGAATCACATCATGATGATTCTAAGGTTGACCCCTCACCTTCTTCCCCTATTTCTTCACCTTCCTCTTCTACTTCGCCTGGTGAAAGTTTCAAATCTAGTAACGAGGAGGATAAGAAGAAAAATAAGAAGACGAAGAAGAAGAAGTCAACTAAGCGAGGGGCCAACCGTGTAGCTGTTACTCCAAATGCACCTCCCATCGACAAACCTTCTAATCCTCCATGATAGGTCAAATTCCCTTGCAGGTTGTGTAAGGGTGACCATTTCCTCCAAGACTGTCCTGGTATTCTCAGAGTCTTAGAGGTATGGTCTCAAAACCTGGATCGACCATCCCCATCGACCTCTGGAGATCATGTCGATGCTGCACTCTTAGCTAGCGATGGTAAGAAGAAAGGGAAGGTTAGGTTTCCCTATAAGTTATGTGAAGGGGACCATCTTCTTCACCTTCGTCCGCTAATGGATAAATCTTCCAAAGTTTTGGAAGACCTTGCAACTCCTCAACCCCAACTTCTTGTTAGTTATCAGGGGCTTTCTTTTGGCCCTCTCTGGGTTGGTAAAGAGATTGACCTGGATTCATCTCTTGCTCATCTTCCTCTTCCTGAGCGTGACTCTCTTGTGTCTATTCCCAACCCACCATTGGTCGAAAAGAGTGTCAACTTGGCTTCTCCTCTAGTTGCTCACTATGTTCTGAAAGAGCGTAGTGATCATACTGCTCATGTTTTTCTTGTCTTCTCAGAGTCTCATGAATCAAAGAATGACCCTCCCGTCCCGGTTGTTCAGGGGAGTCCTTCTTCTATTCCTGCTGAGCATGGGGGAAATCATATAATTCCCCTATCAAGTAGTTCTATCATTTCTTTCGATTGGAGTCACTTGACTGCTTTCTCCCTCCTGTCATATATGCCTTTCTAGGTTACAGTAGAAGACTATAAAATGGTAGTACCTGGCACTATATTAGATGAAGGTGTGTTTGTTAGCATCATGTATTCCACTACTTGGAAAGCTTTGGGCTCCCCACAGCTTGTTCTTGTCACCCAGAATCTGTTGGATTTCAATAGAGGAACCAATCAACCCTTAGGGATCCTTCCATAGTTCCCTATTACTTTGGGAGGAAAGACCACCTACATAGACGTGATGGTAGTCGAAGGTCCGTTAGATTTCAATCTTCTCCTTGGATGCGACTATGTTTATGTCATAGGAGCTCTTGTTTCTTCGCTTTTCCGTGTGGTTTGTTTTCTGCATGAAGGAAGAATTGTGATTATTGATCAACTATTGTTCATTGGTCACTAGGCACCTCCTTTACAACCATCATCCCCTATCGGCTCTTGTTTGCAAGCAGTACCTTCCCCGCCACAAGTCAATTATGTGGCTACCCATTTCATCTCCACAACTGCTGATGATCACACAGATGGTATAGTACATTATGTACTGGGGGCATTGGAACCTGATTTGTCTTTGGTACCAAATGACATGTATTCCTCCTAGAGCATGGTTCTTCCATCTAGCGAGGATCTCTTGGGAGCCATGTTCTCATATGGTCCATGAACAAATGTCACGAGGACAGTTCTTTTCATGTGTCAACCTCGTTAAAAAATGAAACCGAGGGATGATGAGGACAATTCTTTTCTTGTGTCAACCTCGTTAAAAAATGAAACAGGGGTAATGACGATAGTTCTTGGTCTTGTGTCAACCTCATTAAAAAATGAAGCAAGAGATGAGCATAGTTCCTCGTCTTGTGTCAAGGTCGTTAAAAAATGAAACAAGGGTCATGAGCATAGTTATTTTTTTGTGTCAAGCTCGTTAAAAAAATGAAACAAGGGTCTTGAGGATAGTTATTTTACTGTGTCAACCTCGTTAAAAAATGAAAAAACTACCTTTTCCAAATCGATTCTTTGATTAAGATCTCGTAAAATCCCAGCCGAGTCTTTCCAAGATCTCGAAAGTGAACCTTCATTCCATCCACCTAGTTGAATGAAATTAAGCTTGGGGGGCATGTACCTCGATTTGAGTCATTATGCGGGGGGAATGTGAACTTATAGCAAGCATAGTTTTTGGTTTCAAGCTTGTGCAAACATGAAACCAAATCCAGGCAGAGTTCTCCATGGTTCAAGCTTGTGTAAAAATGAACCCACATCCGATTTACATCTCGTGATTTCCATTTTAATCAGCTAATTTCCGCTAGATGAACCTTGGTTGTTTCATTCCATCGCCACCATCTCTTTGGCCGACCATACACTTTCACTTGGTTGTTTTTCCTTTCCTGAGGGACCGCAATGATGAGTGGTTTTGTTAGCCAACCTCTTGACCATTACATGTTTTGAGCAGTTCCATCATTGTCGGAACCAGTTGTTACCCTTTATACCACTCGTTCCTCCAACACGAGTCACCTTCACCTTTAAGTTCTTTTCTAACTCGTAAAAAATGAAAAGATTGCCGAGTCTTTTTCCCTTTTGACTAGCTAAAGAGAATAAAATGGGGGGGGGGGGTCTGCTTTCAGCTCTTTTCCGACCCTTTAAAAACGAAAAGATGGTCGAGCCCTTGTCATTTCGAACTCGTTAATGGATTTGAAACATCGTGTGCCTAGTATAAGTTTACCCCTTTTTCGGGCTGGGAGGAACTATTTATGAAAAAGGTACTCCTTGGCTGAAATGGTCAAATGGTTCTCTCAAGTATTGTTTTCTACCTTTTTGGGCTCGAGAGATTCAAACGTAAGAAAAGGGACCATGTAGAGTTTTATTTTCCGTGTCTTTTTCAAACTCTATATATGAAGAAGACTTTGAGTTTTACCTATGTCGGACTTGTTAAACCCTGACGACATTGGACTTGTCATTATGATGAGACCGAGCTTCTCCTTCCTAGGGCTTTTTAAAAATTACTAGGTTGGATTTGTCTGAAGGACAAACTTATATTACAAGCATATGTTATCCCCTTCAAGATTGTGTTCAAAAATAATTGGTGTACTTGCCAGAAATGGTGGGGGGAAATTTGGAAGTATTCCATTGGTTGTATTAATTATTACAACAGCTTGTTGCTCTTGAACATCGACACTCTTTCTGCTTCGTGTCGGGTTGGGATATCCTCACTTTATCGTTGACCTTCCAGGTTTTGGGTTATCCATTTTGCCTCATTCCATCTAATCCTTGCCGCATCATCATGACCTTGGATCCCTTGGTACCAAAATGATACCAAACTCCAGATTCATGTCGCCGATATGTTCAAGAGCTTGATCCTTCTGCAGTGTCATCCTTACAAAACTTCCTCGGATTCTCTGTCTCATCACCTCATTTTGTTCCTTTTTCTTGCGTTAATGATGTAGGAAACATTATGGCCCTCCTTCGACTGATCTCTTCCTCGCGACTTCAACTCATTATCTGGGAAGTTGATCTAGAGACTCCTTTCTGGTGGTATCTCTCGCGCTTGTAACGGTTTACATCATTGACCCATAATCAAGTGATTTTATAGTATGCTTGACTTCAGCACATCTATTCGCATATTAAAATTTGTACCATGATCGGGTTGGGATTCAAGACCCTGGGCTCAGATTACACAAGTCCAGGTTGCATGGATTGATTCATGATTGTATACATGACTCTTTTGATTGGATGGATGTGACCATACCTAAGTCTTTTATATGGTCCTTCTAACTGGATGGTTGCGTCCACACCATATGTTAGCGCTTGAATTTGGCCTCAGGCTGAAAAAGACAAAATCCAAGGCAACATCAAACCACTTAGCCTCGTAGCTAGCCCTACGGGGACAGGAGAGGGCTCTCTCCGGGTCTATCTCGGCAAAAGGTTTTCAAAGGGCGGAGATGACCAATAAAGAACACTGATTTTAGGCTAGTAAACTGATGGGGAAAATTTGATTTTAAATTTTTAGGGTTTTGGTGGAAAACTGAGCACAACAATTTTGGGTGCGGGGATGAGACACAGTTTTTGCAGAGGTATTTTTGGGGCAAGGTAGGAGATTGTATTGATGCCTTTGAATTAAGTGAATGGATAGAAATGACTGGTCAGGAGCTAAGGAGAGCAAGAAACCATCGAGAGTTCTCCTTAAACAGATGAAAACATAGATATTAAGCAAACTTAAAGGCAGAGCATAGAAACCATGAATTCTACCTTAACACTTCATTTACTTAATTTGCAGAAGAGAGGAGTAGGAAAATGTTACACATAACAAACTTACAAGTACATGAGAGAAGCACACCATCAACACAAAACACCACAGGAATCCCAAATAGTGCTGCAAAACCCTGGTCCTTCCTTTGCCAAAATTGCAGAGATACAAAGAGTAATACAGTCTAAGCTTATCCCTCAAGAGTCCAACCATGAAAATGACTAAGAAAACACATAATATAGGCAAGCTAACACACTTCCTTGCCTCTAGGGGTCGAGCTCATCATCCTAGGAGCTGTTTCAACCAATTCTAAACTGAGCACTACAATCTAGGCAATCAAAACAACTTGCCTCTATAAGTTAGGAAACCAATTCATTCATTAATTTTTTGCCATTTTATGAATGAATCTTCTAGAATAGGTAAAAAGTGTCATGTCAATCATGAAATTACATCAAATACATCAAGGGGGATGAAAAATCCAACCAAAAAGTCAAAACTAGTCACTGTTTCGTTTTCCTGTGCTGAAGATGCAAAACTGGCCAATTTCCCCAACGCGTAGCGCGCCATTTCCCAACGCGTACCGCGCCTTTCAGGACACTTTTGAGGCACTTCTCGGCATTCAAATGAGGCACAAGTGGGCTTGTTGGAAAGGTATAGATGTCTACTATCCATCCCAAGTGGAATTTCTCAATTTGGTGGCCATTTTCCCCTCCAAAAATCAAATCTCCCAAGACTACTTCCTGTGTGTCCAAAAAGTGGCAGAAGGTCATTTTTTGCTTGTTTTTTGACCTTTTGGGGGCTCAAATCTCCATGAAACTTCTTGGCAGTGGCTGAGCAAGTATATTTTTCCATGAAAAATCCAAAAATGTTGAGTTTTCCTGAAATGGACCTCCCCAACTTAAGGGTAGCGCGCGGCGCGCTACGCGTTGAGGGCAAAAACCTGTGTTTGGCACAAAAAAGTCAAAATTGACCAAAATTGCTCAAAATTTCCTAAAATTTGAGCTGGAGGTGTGTCATTGAGCACCATGCTCCCTCAAGGTGGCTTCAGCCAAAATTTTAAGCGGATCGGTCCATTTCCTCCGTTTTAGTACCTTGGCCAAGCGTGCTTTAAGTACCTTCATTTTTGCTTTGCATACATGCATGCGGGCCCAATAATGGTTCTTCATGTGGCGGAGCATGTCTTTGTCCCTGTTTTCCTTTGCTATCAACCTCTCTAAATGTGTGTTCACCTGAATGAGCATAGAGCTTTGCTCCTTAGGTGTCAAATCACCGTGTCTCTTGCGAGCCAAGTTCCGGTCTTCTCGGATGCCTCCACAACTCATCAAGAGAGTGTTCATCCTCTAATTGCTTGTTGCGCTGCTCTAAATATGTAATTGTCCAGTTTTCCATCTCCAACTTTTGCTGCAACAAGTCATTTTCAGCCCTTAGTTGCTGGATGATCTCCTTTGACTCTAGGCTAGGAGAAATGATATCAAGGTCAACAACATCTATGCCTGGAACACCTGATGGCCCCTCATCAATCTTTGGCTGCTTGCCTCTCTCTTGTACCTGTGCTGCTGTCGAAAGCGAGGCCCCTTCCACCTGATGTGGAGATAAGACTCGTTGTGCTGATGAAGAAGGTGAGACCCCTTCCACCTGGTGTGGAGATAATACTCGCCGTGTAGATGCAAATAACACCCTGTGGCCTCTCTGATATGTAACATATGCTGGAGGAGTGCTGACATGTTCTGGCTCAGGAATATCAAACTGCTGTGAAGGTCCTCCCTCATCACGGACAACCTCAGGAGGTGGCTGTGGCACCATGAAGAAATCACGAGAAATGAAATCCTCCCAAGCAATACCCTACTGTGCCAACTGATGCATCACTATGATCTCGATCAGTGCATAATGATATATACTTTTGAGCTGCTATGCGGGGTTCTTCCTTTGCACTACGGGCACCATCTTCTCTATATTTCGGCACATGAAAAATGGAATGTTCATCATTCGTACCCGGGTGAAATGCATCAACAAACGGATATGGTACGAATATAAACGTGAAAATCTGCCCTCACAAGTGAAATAACGCATAATGAGCCTCATAGAGGGTGCATACTCATACCTTAGGAATCTGAAAGGAAAAAAAGCAGTAAGGTGTCTCATGCATCCGGGTTTGATGTATGGTTGATAATGAAATTTGTCCAGCAGCTTGCGCTTGGTCCATTCTTCCCCAACATTTGGTATCCTGGTGGCTTGAGCAATCATTTCAGGTGATAAGGTGAAATCTACTCCTGCAAGGTTCACATGGCCATTGTGCAAATGTAGGACAAACAGGCGGACCAGCTCTCTATGGTGTTGAATTTGTGAGATCCTCTCACAATACCCAAAGCATGACTGATACCAAAAACATGACATTGCAAGAGGACAAGCTTGCAAATCAGCCAATGAAGTGGGCTCTTCCCTGACATGCCGACCACCCTTACCACCCTTATCATGCCTCCTTAGCACTTCTACCTCTGGTGTTGAACCACAGTCATAGCTCTGCTCATAATCTAATTCAGTTTCTGACATGGTTATGAAGGCAAGATGACTGAAATATATTGCTGACTTGGCACCCAATTAACTGCTTTTTGACTTTTTCAAATGCTGCACTTTGCCTAAGAGAAAAGTCGTTTTGATGACTTGCTGGCAGGTTTTTGAGCTGAATCCCCAACGCGTAGCGCACCTTGCCCAATGTGTAGCGCGCCTCTGATGCGTAGCGCACTTTTAAATTAACACTGGCAAAGTCTGCCTGACGCGTAGCGCGCCCCTGACACGTAGCGCGCCTCTCTTGACGCGTAGCGCGCCCCTGAAACTGCTCGACTTGCTCAAGAACTCCTAAAATCGCCTTTGCAAGGTTATACTTAGCTTGTAAATGGAAAATGAGTTGTAAATGAGGAGTGATGTGCTTTTATAGTTTTCCTTTTGATTTTTACTTGCCCAAAACCCACTTTGTAATGTTTTGAGTGTTGACACTTTTTGAATTAATTGGCTCTGACCTTTGATTTCTTTTCTTTGAAAAATTGGTTGAAATGATGATTTCTTCTGAAAAATTTTGCAAGGATAGATTCTAGGATGCTCTGGAAAAGGAGACCAAGGCTGCACTTCGACATTTGAAGAATTTGAAATTTTGAGAATTTTTACAAAAATGAGATAATGACCTTTGTTTTCAAAAACAGAGCTTTTGAGAACAAAGTGAAAATTTAGCTGTACATTGATGGGAATCTTTGAAAAACTATTTAAGGAAGAACATCCCTCTGGCCTGCTGGTCCTTTATGACCTCTCAAGACAAAAATGGACTCAACCCTAGACCTAAGACCTTAAAACTTAAAGCAAGATGAATGACCCTTTAAGGACTTTATTTACTTGAACAAACCTGAACCAGCAGTGCCAAACAAGAGGGGAATAAAGACACAAACCCCCTCCACCAGGATTATGGCATGCCTAACAAAATGCAACATGATCACACTGATGGGACACCTAATCATGAAATGCAAAGAGCTTTGATCTCCGGTGGAGGGCTACTAGACCGACTCTAACACCATAGATCATTTATGTTTATCTTCTGGATGGCTGTGCCCATGCCTTATGCACATGTATTTCCTTTCATTATGTACTCATGTATCAGAGATATCAGTTGTACTTGCATTTGTAGGTTCTTCGTGATGGTGTTTTGTTTGAGTTATGGATTTGTAAAGAATTCCACCCCTCCCACTCTCTTGGCCTTCATGCTTTAGGGGGCATTTGTTGCATAGTAATTTGTCACCGACCTCGCATTCCCTGATCTTGGACACTGCCGGTCCATGCCATTGACATCTGACTTGTGTCATGTTGCAATTTATGTGTCAATGTCTTGCTTGTCATCTCAAGAAGAATACCTCAATTCACTACTCCTAGAGTAGACCCTTTTTTACCTATGTTTTTGGGTTGTCGTAGATCAACAATTGTTCCACCTGCGAAGATGGCCAATATTGAACTAGCCCTAGAGAATTCGTCACTCTGTCTCTATCTTGAACTCGTGAAGAGCTACTTTTGGCAAGTTTTCTAAACAAACTATCGAAGTTTCGAAGTGTAACAGCTTCATGGGTGGTCCTAGGGTTGGTTGTTGGATCAGATGAGCTCGCCTCTCTCCTTTGGGATGGTTGTTCCACGTTTTGTGCAACTTCCCAAAGGGATAAGCTCTTTCTCCCATCTCTTATGGAAGATCCTCCTCCTATAAATACTTCCTCCATGACTAAGATCAGCTAGCTTCAGAGTTCAAGAATTCAACAGTAAAAGTAATGAGGTTTTTTAGAGTGTGGAAGTAGCCTCTTATATAACTTAGCTTGGGATGGTTTTTAGTGGAGTTGGCTTGATTGTAAGAGTGTTCTAGCACTAGCCTTTTGGATAGGAGAGAGAGTTATTCGTCCTTTTAGGAGATAGTTCATGAGTGAATGCTTGCGGAGACATGCTAATAGGACCCTTCAAGGAGACTTATGATGTCAAGGCTTGGTTGCAAGTTTTACTTCAATTTACATTAATACAAATCAATGGCTTATTTCCTATATCTTATGTCGAATTGCGTATTGATAGCTTGAAGCTCCTTGACTCTTTAAGTAGATCTTTTTTGTCGTACTCTATTATGTTCATGGTTGTGCTTTGTATGGTGTTTTTAGGTAAAAGTGATTAGAAGAACAAGAGCTGGAGCAACACAACAGGGACTTCATCGAATGACGATTTGAAGGTGGGCCTTCATGACATCAACTTTCTAAGGAAATTTTCTTTGGGATTGTCTTTGCTGTGACTAGACCCACTCTAGGGCTAGAGGGGTTGCCTCTATCTGCAGAGGGAACTTGCATGTGTCACAATAAGGATTCTCCTTGCTTGGAATATGATGATAATTCAACTCCTAGCCTAAAAAAGTGATTGTGATTTTGCAATAAGACTGTAAAGTCCACCTCTCTTGCCACATATCTCAATTCACATTCCTCTCTATGATGGTTTTGTTCGGATTTATTACGCTCTACATTTTTCTTGATTTCTTGCAAAGGTGATTTGTTTCAAATGAAATTCTCTTATCAGTCACATTTATTTTCAACTTATCGATTCTTATTTTCCTTGTTCAGGTTCATGACAAGGGAATACAACTGTGCTGATAAGCGACATTTCAACTCAAACAAATAGACAAGCATCTAAATAATCTAGTGGAACCAACAAAGCTGGTAAAGACAACAAATCACATTCATAAATTTCCAATAAAAAAACTATTTTCCTTTAAGCGTTATTGAAGGGATATTTTTAAATTCCCTCAATTCCCTGCACAATAGATTCAGTGGTTTTCTAATATTTAACCTTGTTGTATGAATTAAAGGTCTTGAATTTTATGAAGAAAGGCTTACGAAAGCTCACACTACTATACTTTCATCCTTTTCTCAATAGAATGACTGGAACATTATTTGGGAATTTTCATAAAGAATTTTGAGAAGTTGCATTACTGTACTCCTGGAATCATCTTTGTGTGAAGGAATAAGATTTTTCTATTTCTTTTATGAGCTGAGAAACATGCATTTGGAATTTCTATTATTGTACGTCTGTTTTTTTGATAAATAAATAGTGAAATTATCTTTTCAAATTGCTTGTTACATGGTTTTTAAAAGAACAATGTTACATGTATTCATTTCTGATCATGATGTCATTGATATTTTAAATACATGTTAAGTAATTTGCCTTGATATTCTGAATGTGATATGAGTTATACACATTATCTTGATTAACTATTTAATCAAAGTAATCATTTTGAAATATTTTCATTTACATTGGTGATTGAGCAATCTATATTGTCATTTACTAAGGAAAATCATTATAGATCGCATCTAGATAAATTTTAAACAATCCCAAGTTATAGAGTAGATTAATGCGTATGTTTTCCCATTTAATTCATTAGTGAAAATACATCTATTTCACTTCACTATAAGAATTACACATCCATTCAATAACCTTTCATTGGGAAACTAGTCCCATTATCCTAGTCAGAGGCACTACCTAAACGGAAAAGGAGTTGTCTTAAGGTCCAGGCCAGGTGGTTTTCCCCATGTGTTGAAGCCGTGATTTTTGAGGCCTCAACACTTTTTGGCGCTAGAAGGAGGGCACACAGACTATGAATGGCAAGTATGTCCAATCCAAAAAACAAAATGCCATTCCAAGAGTCATTCTTCCTCCAAATCTCCTACAACTTCCAGATCTCCTCCAGAATCTCCTACTTTTAAGTCAGGAGTTGTACAATCACCTCCCAAGTCTCCTAGAATACTTTCTGAGGTAATCTCTATGGATTATACTCCAAAATCACTAGAAATTACAACTTTGATAAAGAAATTAGAAGACATCTCCATTTCAAAAGAAAATCCTGAATCATCTGAAGATTCTGAAGGAAGAATAACTTCTAATTTTCAAGGAATTGGTGTTTTAACTCGATCTCAAAGTCCAAAACTTGGCATCTCGCCATTGGAATTTCCACTTCAATCCCACCTAATGAAAACTACTACATGAGATTCTCATTCTCTCATTCACCAAAATCTCCATTTCTTCCTTTTTCATTTCCTTTCTCTCTACCATTCACTTCATCCGTTTCCACTTCCTCTACACAAATGACTAGTGCTGCCTCAAGAAATACTATCACAACTACCAATTATTCTTCCATCATATCCACCTCCCCAACTGTTACAATGGTAGCTAGACGATGGTCCAATATTGGAGCTATTCAAATACCAGCACCACTTCATCCTCTACCAAAACATCCTGAAAGATGGCTTCCCAAATTCAATATTGATGATGGGTTACCTGCTGAAGAGAACCTTCATAATTATATGCTAGCCATCAATCTCAATGAGGTAGATGAAGAAGATGTTTTTGTTAGATTATTCCCGTACACTCTTATAGGATCAACAGGGTCTTGGTACTTTTCATTACCAGCCAATTCTATTACTAGTTGAGATATATTTTAAGAACTATTTTTGACTAAATTTGGTGATGATCGCTCAATCCATCTCTTATCAATGACCTTTCCAATTTAAAAATGAATTCAGGGGAAAAGATAAAAGATTTCAATTCCAGATTTAACAAATTATTAAATAAAATCCCAACTACTTCTAGACCTCATGTCGATGTACAAATTTAATGGTATATTTCATCTCTTCCTTCTAACATAGGAATTTTTTTAGATAGAGCTACCTAAAATACCTTGGTAGATAACATGAAAGAAGTTGTTTCTGTAGAGAAAGAGATAAATGCACTAGAAAAGAAAAAATATCAAGAAGACAGAAAATTAAAAAGAGTTACATTTAAGGATGAAGCTAAAAAGAAAGCATCTAAATATCCCTTTGATCTTGAAGGCTTACAACAAGTCCTTAAAAAATTATCTAACAAGATGGTAGATAAAAAAAAACAAGTAGCTGAGTCCTCTTCCAAAACACCTTTTAGACCATTCAAAAGAAATCAACCACCTAATCCACAACCTCCAAACATGATCTCTAGTGTAGAAACTGATGATGAATATGATGAAGAAACAACATTTTTTGCTGATGAATCCCAAGATGAACAAATAGTTGAGTTAAATGAAATGTGGGAATTTATTCTTCCTATTTCTGATAGTGAAAATGAATATGAAGCATTACCTATTAGCACAAGAAGAAAAAGTCCAGTTGATCCTATATAACTAATTCAAAAATAGAAACCTTCAACTTCCACTGCTAAAGATAAAGTTGTTGCTAAAAAATACACTTCTACTTCTCTCCAAGTAATTCCATCTTCATCCAATTCTCCATCTTCACCCAGAACCTTAGTAGTTTCAGATACTATTGAGTACAATATAGTTGAGGATATGAAGAAAATAAAATGAAATATTTCCCTTCATGAACTCAATAAACTCAAACAACAACATAAATGTTTACTAAAAGAATTGAATGCAGTACCTGCTTCTCCTCTTCCTATTGTCGTGGTATCCAAATTGTCTAATAGAATGGATAAAACTCCTGGTCATCCATTATTCGATTTCTTTGATGCTATTCTAATAGGTGACATGTATAACTCATATACTTCTCCTTTTCTTTTGACTTTTGAAATATTTAGTAAAAATGTACATAACTGCTTGGTAGATTCAAGGGCATCTTCGAATATCATGTCGTATTCAGTTTGTCTTAAATTAAACATGTCACCCCAGAAAAATCTAGTTCACATTGTGCAACTCGATAGGACAAAATTCAAAGTCATATGGGAAATGAATTCAGTTCTTATTAGATTATCTTCGAATCCTGAAGTTTGTCAAATATTTGATATACTTGTTGTTGATATCCCAGATTTCTACAGATTAATTCTTAGTAGAGATTGGTCAGAAAAACTACATGCTTATGTTTCCATTGATTGGTCTCACTTATGGCTCCCATTTAATGGAATGTCGAATCAAATCAGAATCAACTGAGAAAAACATATGAAACATTGAGTAACATATTTCGAAGGTGAAAATGAGGCAGTATCATTTAATAACAACATTGTTGGAAACTACTCTACTGAATCATTTTTTGGGAATTTTAAAGCACAAACGTCACCATTTCTGAGCAATTCTGTATCTTCTCAAATTGAAAATTTTTCACAGACAGACTTTTCCAGATGTGTACATATGCTAGAAAAACCATTAGTTAATTCTTTATTCTGGACATTCTATTCTGATGGGCTGAAATCAAGCGATGGTGCAAGAGTAGGTTGCATATTGATTAATGATGAATGTGTGAAGATAATGCTGACTTGCAAATTGGAATTTAAATGCACAAATAATATTGCAGAATATGAAACATTAATCCAAGGCATGTATAAAGCAATTAGCCTTGATGTCAAATAACTTCAAGTTTATGGAGATTAGGAAATTGTAGTTAAACAAGAAACATGATGCATTGTATCTCTACACACTTGAAGCATTATCAATATTTGGTTCAGTCTCTCACTTCACATTCTTTTAGTGTTTAACGTTTTTGCTATTCCTAGGATTTAGAATGCCAACACCGACCTTCTTGCTAACGTTGCATCAAAATTGATCCCATCCGAAGATTACAATGCTGATAGATTTTCTGTAGAATTAATCTTTAGACCATCCATTCTTGATAATATCACCAACTGGCTGGTATTCAATGATCATGAAGACATTTTAAGCTTCTTAACTTCTGAAAAAAAAATATACGATGACCAAATCATTGATGAAAATGAACATGAAAATAAATTAAAATAAAAAATTGAGGATAATCCCATACCCAAAACTGTAGTTAAACTTGAATATCTCTATGGTTTAAAATACATATTTAAAAGAGTTACTAATTCAAAACTACAAAGTTCAACTTTGAGTTTTGAATTAATAAATCTTGGGACAAATCTTAAACCTCAGAACATCAATTTACGACTAGGTATCTCATCTGAAGAAAGATTATCCTTCATCAATTTGTTAAATAAATATAAGGATGTCTTTGCTTGGAGTTACGAAGATATCTAAACGTTTGACACTTCTATCATTCAACATACAATCCTGATGATATCAAATGATAAACCTGTTCAGCAAAAACTAAGGAAAATTCACCCGAACTTAGAAAATCAAATCCAAACAAAATTGAATAAACACCTTAAGAATAAAATCATTTTTCGTATTAGGCATTCAAGATGGGTTTCCAACTTGGCACCTATTAGGAAGAAAAATGGTGATATCCACATTTGTATAGATTTTAGGAATCTTAATAAGGCCAGTCAAAAAGATAATTTCCCACTACCCACTATGGAACATATTATATGATCAGTTGTTGGTTCCAAACTTATGTCTTCCTTTGATGGTTTCTTTCGATATAATCAAATTATGGTCCACCCAAATGATAGGCTAAATTATACTTTCAGAACCAAATGGGGAAATTATGCCTACCAAAAAATGCCATTTGGTTTAATAAACATAGGGGCCACTTTCCAACAAGCCATGGATATAGATTTCAAAGGTTTGTTAGATAAAATGGTTGTTGTTTATCTAGATGACATTATTGTTTATTAAAAGAACATAAATAATCATTTGCAGGACTTAAAACAAATTTTTGAACGCTGTAGAAAATATGGTATTTCATTAAATCCGAAAAAGTTTATTTTCGCTCTTAGTGAAGGGAAACTTTTAGGATTCATTGTGTAAAAAAATGGAAATTACATTGACCTTGATATAATAAAATAAATTTCCGAAATTTCTTCCCCATATAATAAGAAAAGAATGCAATCATTTTTTGGATAGATCAATTTTGTCAAAAGGTTTGTCCCTGATTTCTCACAAATTATTTTTCCATTACAACAAATGATTAAGAAAGACATAATTTTTAAATGGGGTCATTTTGAAAAGCAATAATTCAATTTAATCAAACAGGCAATTATCGATGCTGCTTCTTTAAATACTCCAAATTTCTTTGATCATTTCTTCTTATACACTTTTGCTTCTTCAATGTCTTATGCCGTTGTTTTGACAAAAATTAATAATAAGAAAATTGAAGCACCCATCTCCTTTTTCTCAGTACAATTTTTCAGGGTGCTAAATTAAAATTATTCAGAAGTAGAAAAATAGCCTGCATCTACTGTATATAAATTTGTAAATCATTTTATACCTTTTCTTTTAAAAACACACACGAAAGTAATAGTCTCAATCCTAGCAGTGAGGCAATTACTAATGCAGAAAGAATTAGGAGAAAATAGAGAAAATTGGGTAATAGCTCTGTAGGAATATGATATCAAAATAAAACCAGCCAAAATTGTTAGAGGGCAAGGTTTTTGTAAGCTTCTTATAGGAGAATCTAACATACTAGCCGAAGGGGACACAGGTAACAATGATCACATTTACGAGGTAAGTGTAATTGATGCTAATTCCCAATACGCTACTTTATTTCTTTATTTAAAAATTGGATATGCTCCTCCTGAACTCAATTATAAAAGGAAAAGAGATTTACGATTAAAAGAAAGAAAAATTATGAGATTGTTGATAACGTGTTATTTAGGAGAAACTATGATTCCCTATTGTTAAGATGCTTAGAAAAATCTAAAGCAGTTACAATTTTGCAAGGAAATTCACGATGGACCAGCAAGTGGGCACTTTGGAAAAGATACTATGACACACAAAATCTTACATGCTGGATACTACTAGCCCACTCTCTTCAAAGATACCCATGCATATGTGAGGAAATGCAAAACATGCCAAACTGCTTATGGAAGACAAAGAAAACCAGCTTTACCTCTGTAGCCAGTCAACATCTATCAGACTAGGAAGTAACTCCTCAACCAAAAATTGATTCGTAATTATTCCTTCAAGTAGGTCTTCATTAAATACATGAGGGAGAGACTATTCATTTCATTTCCCTATGACTGTTCATATTAATTATTTATCTATTTACATTATATTCAGCCAATCATGAGGATTAGGCGTCAACATTCCCCCCCTTAATATGAAGGGATGTTGGTGAGTCCAAGCATCATTCTGAATTGTTCAAGCTTTTCTCTTCCAAGTGCTTTGGTGAAGATGTCTACAATTTGCTCATTTGTGGAACAATGACGGAGATGGATTGTTTTGGCCTCAACATGATGTCGAATCAGATGATATTTAGTATTGATGTGCTTTGTTCGATCATGGAACTTTGGGTTCTTGGCCAACTTTATTGCAGAGGTATTTTCAATCATGAGTGGAGTTGATTGTACTTGTTTTACCTGCAAATCTTCAAGAATTTTCTTGAGCCACACAATTCTTTTGTTTCTTTAGCTGCTGCCACGTATTCTGCTTCTGTTGTGGAATCTGTTGGAACTTATTGTTTACGTGATCTCCAGGAGACAACTCCTAATCCAAACTCATAGCATATCCTGAAGTAGATACCCCAGTTTCCTTGTCTCCATCGAAGTCTGAATCAAAGTATCCAATCAAGCTGAAGTTGTCCACCTGTGTATACTTGATTCCAAAGTCTTGAGTTCCCTTCAAGTACCTTAGAACGCTTTTAGCAGTAGACCAATGTCCCTCACAAGGCTTTTGCATAAACCTAGAGAGGATTCCAACAGCAAACGAAATGTCTAGTCTGGTAGTAGTTAGGTAGTTGAGACTTCCTACAAGCTGTCTATACTTTGTTGCATCCTCAAATTCTTGTCCTTCAATAGATGTGAGCTTTAAGTTCTGTTCCATTGGAGTAGTAAGATTATTGCATTCTGTCATGCCAAACCTGTTCAACAGATCTCCAATGTATTTCTTTTGAGAAAGAAATATGGAATTTGGATGTTGGGTTACTTCAATGCCAAGATAGTAATGAACATAGCCCAAATCAGTCATTTCAAAACTTTTCCCCAATTCCTTCTTTATGGATGCAATGTAGCTTTCATTGTTCCCTGTCATCAAAAGATCATCTACATATACCACAAGATATACAACTGTTTTTCCAGCTTTCTTGACAAATAAAGTTGCATCATCAAGATCATAATGTTTGAAATTGAGTTTCAGAAGATGCTCAGTTAGTTTTTCATACCAGGCTCGCGGTGCTTGATTGAGGCCATACAAGGACTTCACAAGTTTGCATACTTTATGTTCATGTCCTTTCACAGAAAATCCTTCAAGCTGAGACATAAAAACATTCTCTTTTTGAGATCTCCATTTAAGAAAGTAGTTTTTACATCCATTTGATGGACTTTCCAACTATTTTGAGCTGTTAGTGCAAAGAGTGTCTGGATGGTAGCCCATTTTGCTGTGGGGGAAAAAGTCTCCTCATAATCAACCCCTTCCTTCTGTGCAGAACCTTTTGCCAGAAGCCTAGCTTTGTGCTTGTCAAGTGAGCCATAAGATTTATACTTGTTCTCATAGACCCACTTGCAGCCAATTAGTTTAGTTCCTAATGGAGGATCAACCAGCTTCCAAGTGTCGTTCTTTATCAGGGCATCATACTCCTTTTGCATCGCTTCTTTCCATTCATCATGAGAAGTAGCTTCTTTGAAGTAATTTGGTTCAAAATCTGTAGACAAGTTCAATTCACAATCATAAGAAACATCCATATCAATAGGTGAATTAGAGTCATCCACATCACCTCCATTTTGTCGGTTTGAATTTCTAGTTTCTGTCTTTCCAACCTCATCAGGATGAACACTTTCAAGTGTCTTTGTTAGCCACTTTGGGGGACCTTTCTCAGATGGTCTAGGCTGCTCCGTTGATTGAGTTGGGACTGAATCAATATTGAGTCTCCCAATTCTATCAATCACATCACTTAAAGCATCATCTGTTGTTGGAGTTTCATGCGGGGGAGAGTGTTCTTCAGAAGAAGATTCCACATGTTGATCTAGTATAGGAATCCCCCCTTGAAGATGTGGAATCTAATTATGAAATTTTTGAAATGATTTTTCTTTTGCGAATCTATCCAAGCGATCAAGTTGCCGCTCAACAACATTGTCAGTTTTGGATGATTCAAGAAAAATTACATCTCTAGATACAATTTTTTTTTTATTTACTTCGTCATAGAGACGGTATGCTTTGGAGGTGTTTGAATACCCCAGGAAGATACACTTATGGCTTCTAGCACCAAGTTTGTTTCTATGTACTTTTGGTATCAAGGCATAACAGGTGGAACCAAAGACCCTGAGATGCTTTACCGAAGGAACATGTCGATACCACATTTCATAAGGAGTCTTGTTTCTAATAGCATTAGATGGACACCTATTCTTTATATATGCAGCACATAGAACAACGTCAGCCTAAAACATTATCTTTACATTTTTGAAGAAGAGCATGGATCGTACCATATTTAAAATTGTCCTATTTATTCTTTCAGCTACACCATTCTATTGGGGATTATAAGGCACAGTTATTTGATATTTGATCCCATTTTGGCGAAGATAGTTTTCAAATTAATTTGATGTGTACTCTTTTCATCATCAGTGTGAATAGACCCAATATGAGATTGTGAATCATTTTCAATCCATTTATGAAAATTCTTGAATGTTTGAAAAGCATCAGATTTGTTCTTCAATAAATAAACCCAACACATTTTGGTGTAGTCATCAATAAATGTCATCATATTTTTATTTCCATTTGTAGAAGGAACAGGCATTGGACCACATAAATTTGAATGAATGAGTTCAATTTTTCTATGTTCTCTTGAATGTGAATCATGAAAAGACTATTTGCTATGCTTTCCTAGAATACAAGCATCACATTGCTTAAATTTCCTAGGAATTGTAGGCAAACCAGCAACACCATTTTTCTTCAACAAGCGGAGGCTGTCATAGTTCAAATGTCCAAATCGAGCATGCCATAATAAACTTGATGGAAGTGTACCTTCTTCATGATGAGAATTGTATGAGAAATTTTGTGCACGAGTAGAGGTTCCTTGCAGCTTGAGAAGTCTTTCTTCTTCTATTCCCCTCATGACAAATGAGTGGTTAGATGCTTTTATTACCTCAAGCTTGCCATCAAACATATGAATGGAGTGACCTTGCTGGCGGATGTGGACCAAGGACAACAGGTTTCTCTTGAGCTGTGGGAGATATAGAACATGATGCAGAAGAAAGTCTGGAAGACCAAGCAGTTTAAGCCTGATTGTGCCAAGCCCTAATGGCTTGATTTTTGATTGGTCTACAAAGTATATTGCTCCATCAACATTGTCAGTAAATTCTTCAAAAAAATCTTTTCTATGAATCATGTGGCAGGTTTTTCCTGAATCAAGCAACCAATCATTTTTCCAAGAAGCAAGTGAAGCATTAAATAAATCTTCATTTACTCCAATATTACATTGTGCCACAACATAGTGAAGAGTGGATTCAAGTGCTTTACCTTTGTCTGTATCATCAGTTTTACCTTTCTATTGGTTTCTTTTCTGCTCAATTTTGTCCCATAGTAGCTTGCATGAAGAGGCATCATGTGATCCATTTCTTTTGCAGCGAATGCAGTGCAAATCTGCCTTTTCTCCTTAATAATGTTTGTCCCCCCTGCCTCTGAAATATCTTCCTCTTCCTCTTAGACCACCTCTTCCTCTTGAATAACCTTGAGTAGGATGCTTTTCTTTATGAGCAAGGCACACAACCTCTTCAGAAGATTCAGGGGTTGTCTTCTTTCCGAAAGCTTTCTCTCTTTCACCAAACTTTTTCACAAGAGAGTCAAAGGTGATATCTTTGAGATTTCCATTTTCTTGCAATGACTCAAGATAATTGGAGTAAGTAGGATAAAGTGCCTTGAGAAAAGCGATAAGAGAAATATCCAATTCAACCTTAGTGGATTTGATATCATGCATTATAGACTTTACCTCAGATGCAAGAGCAAGAGGATCGTTATTTTGCAGTTCAAGAGTGAAGAGTTTAATCATGAGTTGAACAACTTCAAGTGCAGAATGTGAGTCATAGAGTTCTTTCAAATTTTGTAAGGCTTCAAAGGTAGTTGAATATGACGAAATATGGTGACTCACCTCTTCATTTACAGATGTTGTGATTAATGCATAATCTTTGTTGTTCTTGTTTTCCCAAATGACGAGCTCTTTGTCTGAGGTAGGCTGTATTGGTTCATTGTCTCCGTCTTCGACACACACTCCTTTCCACATTCATTGAAAATGAGGGTGTGTTTTATCATCTGGGACCATTCAGGATAGTTCTCCTTGCTAGTGAGAACTATTCCCACCATGGATGTGATTTAATGCATTCTGTAAAAAATACTTCTGCTGATAGAAAAATACTTCTGCCAATATATAGAAAAATTGTACTTCTGGTGGTAAATTTCTTTATTTTTTTCACAAAAAAATTACAATTTAAAAACTTTTGACTCTTAGTGTAGATTGTTAAACAATAATGCAAAGCCAATCAACACCCTGTTTTACATTCATCAGTGTCAAAACTTTGTTCTAAATCTATGTCCCACACCCTATTCTCCACTGTACAGGAAGCAAGAAAATTCCAAATTTTGTTGTCTGCTTGCCCAGTATGGGCACTGACATTTCATCCTATAGCTCCTCACAGCAGTCACTGCTACAAAAACTACACTAACAAGCCAATGTAAATCAACTACATCGTGTTTATCTTTCACTCTGGCAAAAATATATTAGCGCATGCATTCATTATCGTACCTAACACATGTTTCATTCAGGTTGCAGAAGATTCTATGTTTTACAAAGACCTTCCTCCTCCCAACAGATTGATTACTTTATCTAGCTTTGAATAAAGTGTTTAAAGTCCCAAAACGGCCTATGTACAGTGCTTATTCCAAGGAGCAGCATATACCATGTCAACAGTGTATATATGGAGCAGACCAACGTTAAAAAAAATACCATGAGCAGTGTATACATTCAACAACGTATATATGGAGCAGCGTATACATTCAACACAAAGAGATAGTGTTAACTAGCCCAACAGTTCACCATTTTTCTTCAAGACAGGTCGGACCAGCGCATCATAAGAAGAAATCCACACTTCATGAGAAGAATTCAGGGCAGAAATTATGAATCCAACATTAATTCATACCGTGGATGGAACACGCGACCTCCGGGTTGCCATCAAAGCGTATTCACCATAAAATTAGCCAGCAAGCAATATTCCAGTTTACAATCAGCATATATATATCAGTGTTTACCAAGATTTTCATAAATGGATTGAACCTGGAGCGTTGTTATACTAGCATGGAGGGAGGCTGGCTAGCATAAACAGTACCATACACCGCAGCACCTATGGCTTCAGTGCATTTGATGCAACAATCAACTCCAATGCAACAAATCAACTCCTTCAAGAGGTAATGCACTTCAACGAATACATTAAACAATGGATGAGATTTTGCAGGGATTTGACAGAGATGTCAGCTTGCAGAACATGGGTAGAATATAAGCAGAATATGCAGGAGGGAGTTACAAAGTAGAGGGAAACTAAAAAAAGGTGTTGGCTCTAATACCATGTCAGACCAGGCAATAACTCCTCAGCCAAAAATTGATTCATACTTATTCCTTCAGGTAGATCTTCATTAAATACATGAGGGAGACACTGTTCATTTCATCTCCCGATGACTGTTCATATTACTTTTTTATCTATTTACATTATATTCACCCAGTCATGAGGATTAGGTGTCAACAACATCAAACAACCTTTCGAACAATGGGGACTAGATATCATAGGTCAGATTGTTCCTCATTCTTCTAAAAAACATAGATATATTCTCACCACTACATATTATTTCACTAAGTGGGGGGAAGCAATTCCGCTAAAGGTAGTCAATTTTGAATTTGTTATTGAATTTTTTGATCAATTTACCATTACGAGTTTGGTTTGCCTTCTGCACTTATATTTAATAATGCATCTTATTTTTTGGGTACCAGTGTGATTGAATTTGCAATTAGGATAGGTTTTAAACTCAGATATTCTTCTAATTACTATCCCCAGGCAAACGTTTTGGCAGAATCCACTAATAAAAATCTCCTTAGAATAATCATAAGAACTATAGATCAAAATTAGAGAAACTAGCACAAAGCTTTAATATTTTCTCTATGGGCTTATAGGATAACTCAGAAGGCCTCTATACGAACTTCTCCATCGAACCCAGTCTATGGGAAGGAAGCCATTATTCCATCACATTTACTCTTCCTTCATTAACCCTAGTTCAATTTATTAAAGAAACACATTCTTCTTCCTTGCAATTAAGAAATTCACAAATCCTAAAACTAGAAGAAGAAAGGGAAAAGGCCAAACCCACACACTCCAAACATCAATAGATGGTGAAAGCTTCTTTTGATGCAAGTTCAGTCACTCAAAGGTCCTTCCAAGTTGGAGATCTAGTTCTCAAGTGGGACAAAGCACACGAAGAAAAAGGGAAACATACCAAATTTTAGAAATTATGGCTTGGCCCATTTCAGATTGTTGAACAAATAAGCCCATCTACATGTATAGTTCAAGATTTATTAGGAAAGAGAGGTTCTCTTCCTGTAAATGGGCTCATCTTAAATAAATTCTTTTCTTAATTAAAAAAAGTAGAATAAATAATGAAATATATAAAAATCATTTCCATTGTACATCCTGCTGCAATTTATTTTTCCTTTTACAGATTTTGTTAATAAAATGTTAAGTAGTACTCTATTGAATTTTCAAACATCTCTTGGAGTTTTTTTTTTTTTCATTTTGAAGGTAGGAATTTTTAAGAAGTAGTTACCAAAATTGAAAATTAGATAAAAATTATAGAACTCTGAAAATATTTTCCATTAAGTTGTAAAATATTTAAAAAAAACTCAAAAAATTATATCCTTTTACTTTAGTTTCAGTTAAAAAAAATGTTATCCTTAAAAAGTAAAGACTGTCTTACAACTTAAACACTTTCAACTCGGATTTTTTATCCAAAACTCTTAAGGAGTCAATGACCCTCCCCATTCATTAAATTTATAATTTTTAGAGTGTAATTCTAAAATATAATAAATCTAAAAAGATAAGAGGTCTCGTCACAAGCCTGCTTACCATGTTCATAGGGAACCAATTAAACTGACATTACCACTCTAGACACCAAATCAGGGTAATGACTTACGATTTTTTAATTATAAGACAAGGGGTCTCATCACAAGTCATCTTGTTCAATTTAATTATTACCAGTGAATGGCATTCTCGTTATCTAGCCACCAAACTAGGACAATGCTTTTTAGCATAAAAAAATTTAAAAAAGAAAAAAAGAGAAAAAAATTACCTCTAATTATTGCACTATTAAATGGATGAGATACTAGATTGTTATTGGTTAAAAGGTAACAATGTCGAGGCTATGAACGCCTGCTGGCAGCAGTGGCTCTACCTGTGACATACAAACTGATTCATAAAAAGGCTCCCTACTTTATTTTTCTAAACTAATTAATGACTGATCAAGTAAATAGGTGTTTTTAATTCATAGAAGGTTTTTAAAAGAGATTGCAATTTAATGAGTTTTATAGTCAGAGTAATTTTATTTATCTAAATGTTTTGAAAAGTAGTTTTCTGTTGGGTCCCTATAATACTAGTGATTACCCCATTACTATTGTAGTTATACCCCTTATTAATATTGTTGTGCCCCTATTGCTCCCATATTGTTATTACTATGCCCCATAGAATCCCTCTATTGTTATTTTTGTGGCTTTATATTATTATTGTTAGGTCAGCTAGATTATATTGTGACTCCTTAGACTCCTATATATAGAAAGGAGGTTTTGTCATTTGAATCATCCAAGAATTGTTCATTTATGTAATGTAAAGGAGGTTTTCCCCTCAAAGAGGCTGAATTCTAAGGTGTTGATCTATCTTTTCTATCTTTTCTTGAGCTAGTTTCATAACATTTGGTATCAGAGCTTTGGATTCTAGGGTTTCGCTGCTCCAAACAGGTCATCATGGAATTTTCGCTATAACTTTTTTTCTGCGACGTTTCAGAAGTTGCAAAAAAACCCATTTGAGAAGAAATCATGCTGAACATCGAGTCTGAATTTTAGATCTTTTCGTGCTATATTTGTGGAGATATGATCTGAGGAAGTTGGTCTTTTTGTAGACTCCTGAATTACATTCCAAACAGGTGACCTGGGGAAAATTGTCATAACTTTCTCTCTGGGGATTGGATTGAAATTTTGTAAGAAGGTACATAAAGAGGACGGACTGTAGTTTCTTGTATGCATTTTTCAGATCCAAAGGTTGAAACAATGACTCGTGGCACGTCATACAAGTTCGCTCTACGGAACTAGTCTATAATCAAGTCACTGTGGGAGATTTCGCATAACTCTTCCTTGGAGAACCCAATTTGGGTCAAAATTGTGGCATTAGAAAGAGGATACAAAGGGCTACTGTAGGTCACAAACCCAAAACTTGATGATCAGAAAGTACAGAGGTACATCAGAGGCAATATCGAGCTGCTACAAAGTGAAAAAAGGTGTGTAGATTTTCTTAAATTTTTGCTTAAGCTTGGTTTGAAAATTTATTTTGAAGGAATTCAAAGGGAATAATAAGCATTATTATCGGTAACTGATGCCCCGAGGAAAGAAAATGCAAACACCTAGTAAGGAACCTGAAATCTCTAGCATGACTCATGAAGAAGAAGAAAAAATGCTATATGATATATCAAAATTACAAGAACAAGTGCAACAAGTGTCACTTGCACAAAAAGCAACAGAATCTAAGATGGATGGTTTAAGGAAAGATGTAGAAGCTAAGATGGATGTTTTAAAGAAAGGTGTAGAAGCTAAGATGGATTGTTTAAAGAAAGGCGTAAAAGCTAAGATGGATGGCATGGAAGCTAAGGTGAATGGCATGGACGCTAAAATTGATGGCATGGATGATAAGATGGAAGAATTGAAGATAAATATGAATAAGTTGCTACAAGAAATGGTCACTAAGGGTGAAAGGGTACTAAAGGAAACTCATGAAGAGAACAAAAGAAATGTTAATCATGATTCCATAGACTCTAATGTTGGATCGAAGACTCACCATATTCCAAAAATCGATATGAGGAAGTTTGATGGCAAGGATCCCGCCACATGGATATTACAGATGGAGCAATTCTTCGATCTCAATAATGTGAAAAACACATAAAAGGTACGTATGGAAACTTTATATTTGGAACCAAATCAGTTTGTATGGTATCAATGGCTTTTCTCTCATAAAAAATTTATCACTTGGGCAATTTTTACGGAAGAATTGATAGCACATTATGAGGATACAAAAAGCAACACTTTTTTTAGCCAATTGATAAGTCTCAAACAAAAGGGTTCAATAATGGAGCACATTGAGGAGTTCCAAAAATTGAACATAAGGGTAAAAGATATTCCAGAGGAGCATAGGATTGATGTGTTCATAGGGTCTTTAAAGGATAATATCCAACATGATGTTCGCCTTTGGGAACCTGATTCATTAGAGAAGGTATTCAGGTTAGCAAGAAAAATGGAAAGCAAAATTATGGCAACCAGGAAGCATACCACTCACAACTATAAAGACGGAAGTGTTGTTGCCCCTAGTCTTCCACAACCTATAAGGTTGACACCACAACAATTGGAAGAAAAAAGAGCAAAAGGGCTTTGTTACAGTTGTGATAGAAAACACACTAAAGGTCACAAGTGTGTTGAGAAGAAATTATTCTACATAGATTGTGAAGAGGAAGAAGAAAAGGAGCAAGAAAGGTCAAAAGAAGAGGATATACTCCATGAACAAATCCTAGATGAAGAACAAATAAATCCGACCATATCTTGTAATGCATTGGCAGGAATTACCACTCCTCAAACCATCAAGATAGAAGGACAAATCAAGAAGAAAAAGGTAATAGTGTTGATTGATTCAGGAAGCACCCACAATTTTATTCATTGTAAGGTAGCAAAAGAATTGAATTGCTTCCTATATCTAGCACCAGAGTGTCAAGTGATGATTGCAAATGGAGGAACAATAAATTGCTCTGGAAAGTGCCATAATATCAAGCTATCCATGGGAGAATATGTATTGACTAGCCCAATGCTTTCCATTCCAATGGGAGGTGCTGATGTTGTACTAGGAGTCCAATGTCTACAAGCCTTGGGTACAATAGCTTTTAATTTTCAAGAACTTTTCATCAAATTTTCTACGTAAGGAAAGGAAGTTGAATTAAGGGGTATTGCGGGGAAACTAGGAAAGATAATCAGCTCTAATGGTATGATCAAGCTTCTAAAAAAGGATCAAAGAAGTGTAATTGCACAATTATGTTCGCTAGATGTTTCCGCATCAGAATCATCTATTTCTCCAGATCTCCAAAAAGTCCTGGAAAATCATTCCAAGGTATTTGAGACTCCCAAAGGTATCCCACCTATGTGTGATCATGATCATGCTATTCATCTTATTCCAGGAAGTGTTCCTCCAAACATCAAGCCGTACAGATATCCCTATGTCCAAAAGAGTGAAATTGAATGTATGGTTGTAGAAATGCTAGAGGCTGGTATAATTCAACCGAGTCAAAGTTCTTTATCTGCTCCAGTAGTATTGGTGCACAAGAAGGATGGATCATGGTGCATGTGTCCGGATTATAGGGAGCTCAACAAGCTCATTATTAAAGATAAGTTCCCCATTCCTGTCATTGATGAATTACTAGATGAATTGCATGGATCAATTTACTTCACCTAGTTGGATCTTCGTTTCGGATATCATCAAATCAGAATGAAGACTGAAGACATTCTGAAAACAGCTTTTAGAACTCATGAGGGTCATTATGATTTTTTGGTCATGCCTTTTGGCCTTACCAATGCACCTTCAACATTTCAAGGTTTGATGACTTCAATTTTCAAACCATTCCTTAGAAAATTTGTGTTAGTATTTTTTGATGATATACTAATCTACGACAAGTCTTGGAAGAATAATGTTGAACATGTTGATTGGGTGCTACAACTATTGGAGGAGAAACAATTATATGTAAAAATATCCAAATGTTTCTTTGGAGTCCAGGATGTGGAATATCTGGGTCATATTGTATCTCATGAAGGAGTTAAGGTAGACCCTAGCAAAATTAAAGCCATTAAGGAATGGAAAATCCCCACATCCATAAAGCATCTACGAGGATTTCTCGGGTTGACAGGGTATTATCACAAGTTTGTTAAGAATTATGGGAGAATAGCAGCACCTCTAACAACATTATTGAAGAAAGATGCATTTTCATGGACTCCGGAAGCAACAAAGGCCTTTGAACATCTTAAAAAGGCAATGTGCGAAGCATCGGTCTTAGCTACACCAGACTTCACAAAAAACTTTATTGTGGAATCTGATGCTTCAGGAAATGGAATTGGTGCTGTTCTAATGCAAGATGAAAGACCCATTGCTTTTGAAAGTCGTCCAATCAAGGGAAAGTTTTTAAGCAAAGCTATTTATGAGAAGGAAATGTTGGCAATACTCCATGCACTTAAGAAATGGCGACCCTACCTAATGGGAAGACACTTCAAGGTAAAAACGGATCATGATAGCCTTAAATACTTTTTAGAACAAAGATTACCCTCTGAAGAGCAACAAAAGTGGGTCACAAAGATGTTGGGTTATGACTTTGAAATCATCTACAAAAAAGGGAAGAAAAATGTGGTGGCAGATGCACTCTCAAGAAAGGATGAGGATGTGGAAGCATTGTTGTGCGCCATTTCTATTATCCAACCACATTGGATAAACGAAGCAAGGGAGGAATGGAAGAATGACGAAGAAGTAACGGAAGTTACAACAAGATTCCAGTACGTCTGATACATTTAGTTGGCAAAATGATTCGTTATGGTACAAAGATCGCTTATACCTCTGTAAGAATTCCCAGCTAAAACAAAATATTCTTATGGAATTGCACACTTCTCCCTTAGGAGGGCACTCAGGATTTTTTAAAACTTACAACAGGGTTAAGAAGGAATTTTTTTGGGATGGCCTTAAATCAGATATTCAAAAGTTTGTGGCGGAATGTTTGGTTTGCCAACAAAATAAAGTTGAAACAATTAAGACACGTGGTCTATTACAACCTTTATCCATTCCAAGCCAACGTTGGGAGGAGGTTTCAATGGATTTTATCACAGGTTTAGCCAAGTCTAAGGGAAAGAGTGTCATCATGGTGGTAGTTGGTAGTTGACAGACTTACCAAGTATGCACACTTTTGTGCATTATCACATCCATTTAAAGCCAATACAGTTTCTACTGCATTTATGGAAACAATTCAAAAGCTACATGGAAACCCAAAGATTATTGTAAGTGATAGAGATCCCATTTTCACTGGAAATTTTTGGACAGAATTATTTTCTTGTCTTGGTACTCAGTTAGCTCATAGCTCATATTATCATCCTCAATATGATGGGCAAACTGAGATAGTAAACAAATGTTTGGAAGGATATATTCATTGCTTTGTATCTGATAAACAGACACAATGGGTCAAATGGTTGCCTCTGGCTGAATGGTGGTATAACACTTCCTTCCATACAGCAACAAAAATGACCCCATTTATGGCACTTTATGGGTATCAACCACCATCCATCCCATCATATTTAAGATAAAATTCTAAGGTTTAGGCAGTGGAACATCACATCGAACATCAACAACAAGTCCTCCAACTCTTAAAGGATAACCTCGTGTTGGCACAGAATAGAATGAAACAATAGGCAGATCAACATCGCAGTGAAAGAAGTTTTGATATAGGTGATTGGGTATTCCTACGGCTACAACCATATAAGCAAATGTCCCTCAAGCAAGCTAAGAAGGATAATAAACTATCACCAAAGTATTATGGTTCGTACAAGGTATTGCAAAAGATTGGTACTATGGCATACAAATTGGAGCTTCCTGCAGCTTCTCGATTGCACCCAGTTTTCCATGTTTCATGTTTAAAGAAGGTTATAGGCGACAAGCTCCCAGTTCAAACAATATTGCCAGAACTTGACGAGGAAGGAAAAATTATATTGGAACCTGAAGCAGTCACAGAAACAAGAACTTGACAGCTACGAATTCGATCAATTTCAGAGTATCTTATCAAGTGGAAGAACTTATCCGTTGAAGATTCCACATGGGAGGATGAGAATTTTATGCAAAAGTATCCAGAACTACTCAAGCGTTGAGGACAACACTTTTTTGAAGGAGAGGGGCATGTTGGGTCCCTATAATACTAGTGATTACCCCATTACTATTGTATTTATACCCCTTATTAATATTGTTGTGCCCTTATTGCCCCCATATTGTTATTACTGTGCCCCATAGAATCCCTCTATTGTTATTTTTGTGGCTTTATATTATTATTGTTAGGTCGGCTGGATTATATTGTGACTCCTTAGACTCCTATATATAGAAAGGAGGTTTTGTCATTTGAATCATCCAAGAATTGTTCATTGATGTAATGTAAAGGAGGTTGCCCCCTCGAAGAGGCTGAATTCTAAGGCGTTGATCTATCTTTTCTATCTTTTCTTGAGCTGGTTTCATAACATTTTCACTTCTTATATTATTTTTACAGAATTTTTGGAAAATTTCATTTATCAGAGATGACTGGTTCTTCCAGTGAATTGGCAATTGTTTTATTGTTCAACATCCCCCCATTTTAATATATTATAAATTTCATATCAAATTTATTATATTAAAATAGGGACCCTTCAATTTTAGAAAAATCTTATAATCAAAGTTTAATACTTAGGATTTTTAATTAAAACCCAAGTATTAAACCTTGATTATCCCAAAAAACCAAATTAAATAGCCCCCGGAACCAAGACTTATACTTAGGCTTTTAAAAAACCTTAAGTAATAAATTAAATTTGTTATTTGATTAAAAAAACAAAATAAATCTGAGTTTTTATTCCCCTAAAGTTGAAATCCTCACAAACTCTGACACACCCCTATACTCCGCATCACAAATAATAAAAGTTATTAAAGGAAAAGACTTCCTCGCTCTACTCCAAACTTGCGATAGCGATTAGACTAGACCCATGGGAAAATATACAATACAATCCATAAGTCCCCGCGTCCATGACTATCGCAAAAAGTTACAAAGAACTTAAGTTTTAAGCCTTAACTGTTTGCGATTGTGATAAAGCCTAGACCTGACGACATTATAAAATCCAATCCATTGTAGAAATTTTGAATAATATGACACTTATTCACAGAGGTTATCCAGATTATACACTATTGTGGAATACATGCACAATACATAATCTCCTCTACGTTGATCATCAATTTAGCAGCATTAAAAACAATGAAACATCAATCACATGCACACATTAACACAGTATTTAATCCGGAGAAAGCATACAGATGAAAACCCCACACTATCTGTATATTATAATGATTGAGAACATGTAACAATACATAGTACAATACTCCTCACAAGTACTCAACACTATCTCCGCCTGTTACACACAAAACTAGCTCAGATCCGAAAGATAGTTTATAAATATATATTTAGAGAAAGATAGTTTTTGATTGGCTTGCTTGTCACTAGATATCATTAGATTCTAGGAAGGTCTATCTTTTTTGCAAGATCGACTCATTCCGTGTGACAAAATGGCGACCATACTGGGGATCGAACCCAAAATCTCTAGTTTCGTAGACTAGAGCCTTTCTTTGTTTAAAGATTGTATTAACGCGGTCTGAAAATGCCACAACTATCAAATTTTTTATCGAAAGATGCGCGCTCCACCTGCTCCTCTCCACCCTATAATTGTCGTTGGTCCTTTTGCCAAATGGGGTATCGATTTTGTTACATGTAACCCTCACTTGGCCGGGGGGCATGCGTATATCATCCTTGCGGTAGATTATTTTACCAAGTGGGCCGAGGCGATGCCTACATTTGAGGCAGACGGCAAAACAACTGCAATTTTCGTGTTCAATCATATAATTGCTAGGTTTGGTGTTCCACAAACGATCATCACTGATCATGGGCATCACTTTCGAACGTTATGATGACTGAACTTACAGGCCAGCTTGGCTTGCGTCACGATAGTTCAATTCCTTATTATCCACAAGCTAATGGTCTGGTTGAATCCATCAACAAATTTTTAGTCATCATGATCCAATGAATCATTGGGATTCATCGGTCGAATTGGCATAACATGCTATTTTCAGCGCTTTGGGCGTATCGAACCTCAGTAAAAACATCAACATGGTTCACTCCTTTCCAACTATTTTATGGTCTGGAAGCTGTGTTACCCATTGAATGTGAAATCCCGTCATTGCAAATGGCCATCGAGTTACTTCCAGCCACTTCCGAAGAGGAAAAACGTTTATTATACTTGGCTCAATTATATGAGAATTGACGTGATGCTGCATTGGCGATCAAAACTCATGCAAAATGTATGAAAGCTCAGTATGATTGAAATGTGACCCCTCGAAATTTTTCGGAAGGAGATCCAGTCTTATTGTACGATCAAGCTAATGATAAATTAGGTGCTGGAAAATTCGTTCCTATGTGGCATGGTCCCTATGTTGTCAAGCGAAAGCTAGCAAAAAGGGCCTATGAATTGGTAGACTTTGACGGGGGACTCTTTAGGTAAACCCAGAAATGGTCTTTACCTGAAGAGGTATTATGCTTAAAGAATGGGTATGGATATTTTTAGTTAGGATAGTTTTCTTTCTAGCTGGTGTGTTTTAGTTTAAAAAGTGTGCTTAGCTTAGAGAGTGTTTTTCGTCATTATTCCTGCCGATCTTGGTTTTACTCTTGATATTGCAGATGTCGATGCCTCTCCAAACATACATTGGTTTTGCTGATGGTGCTTGTCGTAATACATGGAACATTTCTTTCGCAGCTTGGGTTATCTATTCACCCTCTGACGAGTTGGTATCTATGCATGGGGTAAGCCTCGGTCAAACAACGAAAAACATTGCCGAGTATAGTGCAGTGATTGAGTTATTATCTGAATCTATTTCATTTGGGATTCGGAGTTTGATAGTGAGGATAGATTCTGAACTTGTTGTATTATAGCTTAATAGAGTGTATTCCATTAGAAATCCAGTGTTATTGAGATTATTTTTGAGAGTGTGTCTCTTGGAACGTGAATTTGATTATATTGAATATCAACATATTCCAAGATCTTTAAATACATTAGCGAACGCAATTGCTTCTCGAATGTTAAGTAGACATTTGCAATAATCATATATGTAAATTTAAAAACATTCCATAAACATGATTTACAAGATAAGCCGGTAATAGTGATATATATATATATATAGGAGTGTGTCAAAAATACATCGTCCTCAATCATAGGTTGAAAAGCACCTTATAATCGGCAAAAATGATAAGTACAAAAAGCAAAAATGTCATATGTGCCTACAATAGGCGATCATCCTATCACTGGTGATGATCTCGATAAGAAACCACTGCACGGGCCACTTTGCAAAGGAACCTCCTAAAAGGTCCCGGGACCCCAATCACATAGCGCTGAAGTCGATGAGGAATGTCATCTATGCTGGTCTCTGGAATGTATCCTATCAAGCACTCTAGATGACTCTCCAACTCGGCCAAAGTCTCTGCTGATTCGTCTTGTGGGGCTGGCGCGGCTGCAGCTGGTTGTTTCCTCTCGTAAGGTCGGAGAGCGGCTGGTCATTGTGGACCCACATCTATATTTGAAACTTTTACTATTAGTTTTGGGACGATATTAAAAACAAAAATTTTTAAAATAGGAAAATGTTGAAAATGATTTTACCTGAGTCATCCCATTGCTCTCCTGGCGGAAGACCCATGTCTGGGTCACCACGAAAATCTACCCCAGCGTAAGGGAAGTCCTGAATAGAAAAAACCTGGTTTTCCAACCATTGGAAATACTCAGGTTTGAATCGAACAACCTCTGTCCCCTTGTCCGGATGACGGGCCATAACTGCAACCCATCGGATCAGTTTGGGCTCTCGAGGAAGCCCAACTCCAAAAGTAAGGTGCTGCGAGACCAACATTGGGACCCTCTCCAGACCAAAGCTCAGAGTCAAAGCCCCATAACCAAAGGTCTTCAGTTGTCCGTTCTTGGCTCTGTCAGTTGGCCTTTTACATTGGCCAACATAGCATCGCACCAGTTGAAGATGGTGCCTCGAAAGCAGTTAACTGCCATCCGCATCTGGGATCCGGTGGAAATACGTAATGCAGCACTCCCGCAAAGTCTGGTGACAGTAAACACGATCACCATGAGCTCAGGATGGGATATGGTTTTAATGTCTATCCCTTTGTCTCTAGCCTAGCTGTTGCAGAACTCTAGCCGGAGGCTATCAACAGACTGGCCACCTAGCCTAGTCCCGAATAGAGTCAAGTCTTCACCTCTCTTAGGCAATCCGATCAAAAAGTATATGTCTTCCGGCTCGATTTCAAGCTGGTGGCCACCAATGAAGAAGCACTGGTCCTGTATGCTCCACCTGTCTACCAGCCACTGTAAGAATCCACCTGGGCCCTCATGCCAGGTATGGCCCAAAATTTGTACAAGTGCATGCCTTCAATGCATCAACCGAAGGTTGGTGATTCAATGCGGCAAGATCCACATCCTCATGCTTCCGTTCATGCAAATCTAGCATGATGTACACTCTACATCCAATAAAAAGGAAAATTAGAATGCAAGAAATTAAATTGTTTGGGTCAAATTTGAGAATTTTTGGGTTAAAAACCCTTGCTATGGGGACCGCACCCTCTGTGTTAGAGATAATGCATGGGTCCGCGCCTTGCCTTCATGGAAGGTGCAGACCCCTGACCTTTTCCCCAATGAGAAAAAATTGGGGTCCGTGGGCTGCCAGTGTTATGCCTGCGGGCCCTCGCGCGCAGGTTTTTAGCCTAAAAACCCTCCAAAAAATGAAATAAAACCCTAAAACAAAAATTGGAATGGTTGAAATTGAAGAGTAGGATGATGTGGATTACCTGGAGAAGACGGCGTTCGCTTCCAACAGTTGGATTTTCCGCAATCTTCACGGGAAGTTTCTAAACAAAAGCACTATTTTCTCACCCAAATCTCAAACGGTAAAAATGAATTGACAAAAGCCCTTTTTATAAGATTTTTGAATAAATGAATTGCAAATTTGTTTATGTTTCACTTTAGAAAGGTAATTTTTGCAACATTTTTATCCATTTCAAACAGGTATGAGTAATGTTTGCATTTTTATTCAGGATAACAGATTATTCAGGCAAAATCTACCATTTTTAACGAAAAAACATTTAGAGTCACCTTTAAGCTCTTTTCTGACTCCTAAAACATGAAAAGATCACCGAGTTTTTTCTTTTTAAACTCGTTAAAACGGAACTAAAAAGACATTCCACTTACAGCTCTTTTCTGACCGTAAAAACATGAAAAGATTGTCGGATTTTTGTCATTTCAAATTCGATATTGGTTATAAAACGACGTGTCATTGATCGCTTTTTTACTTTTTCGGATCAGGGGCACTAATTACGAAAAGTACTCCTTGGTCATAAAGATCAAGCGGTTCTCTAAAGTATTATTTTATACTTTTTCAGGCTTGGGAGACACAAATTTACGAAAAAGGTCAACCCTGGAGTCTTCTTAAGTTTTTTCAGACTCTCTAAAATTGAAAAACGACGAGTTTCTCCTATACTGGACTCGTTAAATTTCACAGTAAAGGACCTGTTCAATTACAAACAGGAACGAACCACTCCTTCTTAGGGTTCGAATTTAAACTAAGTTGGACTCATCCGAAGGATGAGCTTATAATCAAGCAAATGTTATCCTCCTCAAGCTTGTCAAAAATAAAGAGGTACTTGCCAGAAATGGTGGGGGAAAAGAGAGAAAAATGAGCCTGTTTGTCATACTTTGTAACCACTCTTGAACACAACACTTTTATTCACCTGGGTTGGGAAATCCTTTTCCTAACAGTTGCTCAAACCACATTGAAAGACTTCAACCGGTTTCTGGGTATTAACTTTGGGTCAATTGTCACCAAACCATCTGCTGTGTCGTTATGTGTTCAAGAGGTCACTGCCAATAAGCATTCATCTGCAAAATATCTGTTATCCATCTTGACCATCCCTGAGTCAGTCCTTGCAACTAAATTTATTCAACTCGATCTATGATTCCGTGTTGTGGGCTTGCCTGCGACAGATCCCTTTCTATCGACTTCAGCTCATTATCTAGAAAGACGATCTAGAAATCATCAGTACCTTGGGATCTGCATGCCTCAATGGCAGGTTTCTCGCCTTTGACAACAGGTTGCATCATTGACCTTCGATCAAAGGATTCCGTGACATGTTCGACATCAACACATCTATTCACATCTCATGGATTGTACTGGGTACTTTGAGAGCCATTGACATCACTGGTGGTTTCTCTCACACTTGTTAACAGTTTACATCATTGACTGGTAATCAAGTGGTTTCTACCATGTTCGACTTCAACACATTCATTCGCATGGATAGAATCGTACTGTTTAGGGAAGTAGAAATGAAGACCCTGGATCTAGTTTCCGCAATCCAGGCTTCGAGGAATTTTGTATTCATTATATGATGGACTATTCATAAGCAGATGGCTGCGTCCATACTGTGTCCACATGAGTCTATACTTGTGATGTATTACAAGATCATTCATGTATCAGAGCAGTAGTTAGTTTTCTAAGTCAGTTTTGATCTGAGTATGGGAATTCCTACCTCAGCGGTGATATGATCTCATATATATATATTGCATTGAATGTTTTTACAGGTTCCGACTGGGCTCTCCACAAGATGATCCTCAAAATGATAAAGTACTTCACTCTTCCTAAATGATAAATGAAATCCTCATCTACTACAGACTTCGCACTTTAGGGGGCAATCTGTTACACAAAAATATCGTCACCATGATTATTTGCAGTCAGTATGGGTCTATCATCACTTGTACTGTCCTCCTAAGCAAGTCTCAGACCTCATCTCTTCAAGTCAAGCTTTGAAAATGAGAGAAAGACATTAAAAATCAACAAAGCTCTAGTTCTGCACTTCCTCTCACTGTTGCCTGCGGTCCCGCACCCCCTGTTTACAAAAACTGCGGACCTGCCTGCTCTATCCCTAAAGGAGTGGGTACAGACCCCTGTGAAAGTAAAAAAGGCGCAAGTTTATTCTAAAAAACTCACTTTGGGTTAATTCTAGATGATTCTAGAAGGAATTTTGACGTGGATTGATCACTCTTAAGTGGTTCATGCATCCCAAAAGAGAAGGAGCTAATCCCTTGATGCGAGGAGCTATTCCTTTGAAGGAGGGCTTTATCCCTTTGAAGGAGGACCTAATAACTTCCCTCCATTGCACTATAAATTAAGGCATTGGGTTGGTTGCTAGGGAGGTTAGAAGCTAAACATTTTTGAGGGTAAATGTTGGTGGAATTGAGACTTCCTAGTTAAGCTTGAGAGGAGATATCACATACCTTTTTGGCTTCATTGGGAAGAGAGTGAAACTTGTCAAAGTAGAAGAGACTTCTTGTTGGATCTTGGGAGGAGCTTGTACAACATCAAGGCACAGGTTGTAAAGTTCTTCTTTGAATTGAATTAATACAATCAGATTCATTTTTCTCAACAAATTGTCTTATGTCATTTGTTTCATGAATTCCTTGATCTTCATGTTAAATATGCTTTATGATATTGGCTTTTCAGGTGCTATTTAATTTGTTTGCTTGTTTGTGTTTGCAGATTCGCAACGAGGGAGCTCATTTGGATCAAAGGAGCGAGGCTTCCACAAACTTGCATTGGACCTAAGGTAGGAGCTAGACAATTAAGAACTAAGAAAATTATAGGTCCGATAGACCAATTCGGTCTCAGTGGACGTTAACCATCGTCATCATCATGAACTTCAAAAAATAAAACTTGGTGAATTTTTTCCTTTACTTATTTTTTTAGCTAATATTTCTATGAAAATTGAATTTGTATTAAATGACACTATTAAAATATACTCAACACTATGTTCATATCAATTTCCAAAGTGTGCCAAACGCAATAATCATAAAACACAATCCTATGAATTTCACTCTCTCGAGTGGGAATTTAATTAAAATGGAGATGGGTTTTAGTAAGTGATATCAAAAAGTCTTTTCTAATTGCATATCAGACAAATAAATACTAGATAGGTTGATGACGATCAATGGAAAATGAATACCATTAAAATGTATAACAGTTGAATTTCCTTTTAGAAATTTGATGTGAATTCGTGATTTATATGACTTATGGTTTTTGATGCACTATATGTAGCCCTACTAGATCTGAACTCATTTCTCAAATCTCTAGGAAATTAATTTACTTCATTTGTTATGAAGCTGACAAGCATTATCAAGGTTTCGTTGATCATATGTCTGTTATTTTTTGAATTTCCCAAGTCTTGTTTTAGGCTTTTTAGCTATGAGTTTGTTTCTAAAATCTTTACAAAAGAAGTTTGCTTCATATGTTGTAAAACTGACGAGTGTTGTTGAGGTTTGGTTTATCATATCTCTATTGTTTTTTTAATTTTCTGAGTCTTGCTGGTATCATTGTTGTTAATTTCTTTTTTTTTTCTAGTGAATTTCCTTCTAAAATTGTTTTTGTTTTGAGCCAAGGCTGCTTTAAATGGAAACTCTGTTAGGATTTTGAAAGATGATTTCAATATTCTTGGCCTTATTAATTTGGTATTGCATTAGAATTTGTCCTTGTAGTTCTAGAGAACTAATAATCCTTGGGAGGGGGGGGGGGGGGGGTTATGTCACTCATTACCTATTATTTTATTAGAGAATACTATGGTGTAGCTATTACTATTGCAATAGTAATAGTAAGAGATGGCCCAAGGAAGCAATGGTAGAAGCATGCAGGAGGAGTTATATTTAGTGAACCAAGATATCTCAATGTTGATGAATAGCATGTTGGAACTTCAAGAAAGGCTTTGGCAGCGACAAGATGAAATGGAAACCATAAGAACTCAACTAGAAGAGCTCTTGAAAAACATGAATGGAGCAAACATAACTCTATTTTGGTAGCACAATTAGGAGGATCCCCAACAACCAGGAACCATCATTGATTAATAAAGAAATTGTTACCAAATTTTGTAAAGCTACTTATTACAATTTTTTGGAAAACAAATTCTTTCTCAAAAAACATAGTAGAATAGTTCAATAACCTTTTACACTCTAATCATGTTCATGGGCATAAATTTTGTAAATTATGCCAAATTGTATCATCAAACTAATGTAAATGTAATATGTGTAAGTATTTTCTTTCATTTTCTAATAAAATTGTACAATTGCAAACATACAAGACTTGTTCCTTCATTTAGGAAAGATTACATGCTAGCATTAACTTGACTTATTGTTATTTTTTTAATTACCCTATTTTCTATGCTTAAAGAATGAAACAAAGTGGAAGGATTGCAAATAATACTTAATAAAAAGAAATGTTGGTTAATCCTCTGATGAATAAGAGCCCCATTTTCGCTAAATGTAAGCCATTTCGATATTTATTTGGTGAATCAAAACATAATCAGGGCATCGTTTGAGTTGTTAATGGCATTTACTGGTTATAAACAAATCATGAAGATGCAAGGGGTTCCACAACCAATATTTTTCATAGTAGATTGAAAGGATTTGTGAAGCATGATTATATGTGAGAGAACCTCTATTCCCCCACTTCTATATCTTTGCATACATTCTCCCTCCATGGTAATGTTTGATGAAATTTCACATAAACTCAATGAACCGCATGTAGTGCAATTTAATTCACTAGTTTAAGATAAATGATAATATAAGTTTCTATTGGTTCACGCTATTTCAAATGAGCATAGTTAAAGACTGTGCAAAAGCAATTCATGTGCAATGGAAAATTTTATGCAAACATAAAATATGTGTGAAAGAAAAATGACGTCTAATATTATTTTACTAATCATAGGATTTGAAAATTTGATAAATCAATTAAACAATGCAAGAAGTGAGATTGTCAAAAATAAAACATGACATAGGACAATGAACTAGCTACATACTATATACTGTGAATATTAGAGTATATATCATATAAGTAAATAGCATAATACAAAACATGGAACATAAATAAGCAACTTCATTTCAATATGTCATTGTCAAGTCATATAGTGGGACAAATGCCTTAACACTTATTTTTCAATCCAAGGTAGGTAATGTTATGAGGTGAAGACACTATGTGCACAAACCAACTGTTTAGGACAGGTAAAATTCAAATTAAGATAGGCGATTCCTAGTATTTATCTGGACTTAAGACTGTTTCCAAAAGTTTTAAATCCAAATGTAGACCTTACTATGGTAAAACTGCAGATCTAGATAAATACACCACACATCAAACTAGATGTTTTTTTCCTTTCTGAAAATGCACTTCATTCAATCAAGATGGTCTATTAGGCCTAATGCAAGAACTTAAGGTGAAAGCTAGTCTTCTGAGATTGAAAAGAAAATTCACTCCCAAACAATTGCAAATTATTTTAAATTTGAAATTCAAATTCCTTTCAATCCATTATTCTAGTTATCACTCATAGTATGATAATTCTCACCGCTTCAATGTATAATGGGTAACTTCTAAAACATAGTATCAATTATGGAAAACAAATCTAACTAAATCTCATTCTTCAACCAATTTTATATCACCAAAAGAATCATGTAGAGAAAATTACAAGAAAAACAAAGTTATTGTAGGAAAAAAGTATCACAGCTTGCATACCATTTGAAAAAGTTATTAACAAAGTAAATTCAAACACAAATGAACTTATTAAACAACAAAAAATGACTAATACAACGCATACCAAGGGACCCTCCTAGAATATGTTGTTAAAAGAGATACTCGAAAGTAGAAAAAGTCGTTACCCCATGTCAGAAAACAAGTCTCTTTGTATGAATCAAAACTTTAAATATTAATACAAGATAAAAACATTGTTCAAAATGAAAGCAAAATTGACTTATTAACTCTTTTTCTCTCTAGTTTGGTTGTTTTATACAAAATCTATTAATCTTAAACCGAAATTGCCCTAATATGGGGTTTAGTTCAATGTATTAGGTAGATTAGAATATATAATATAGATAGAAGGGATCTGTCCCTTTTGACATTAAATCTTGATTCTCAAGCCATGATATTCAAATTCCAATTGTTAGAGACAATTCTACTAATTTTTCTAATTGATTGCATGAATTTTTGAATGCCCACCCTATATTGACTCAACGTTGAATTTAGGGTTGTGATAGACTTCAAGGAGTCCAAATATATATTTATCTATCTAATGAATATTTTTAATGTCCTCCAAGTGTTAGATTCAAATTTGTTAACATGGAACCATATGAACCTTGAAGGAATTGCATGAATTCACCTTTCATGATATCTTGTGATTGCAAGAATTTCCTGTAGTTGTTGACTTTGCAAGTTAGTGACATCAATAAATGTTTCTAATTAATATTTATAAACTTATAGGAGGAAATTTATCTATTAAAGATAATTACCTTTACAATACCCTTTCATTCCATTACCCTCATAAAATTGGTAAAAATGAAGAATTTTTGGTTCAAAATTGAGGATAAAAAGGTTAAATAGGATGGCTAAAAGTATCAAAATTTTCACCCAACATCTCCACTAAACATGTGTTTTTCCTTGTCCTTATGCAAACAAAACTAAATTGTAGAACTTTCCACTTCACACAACCCTTGTTGCTTGGATAAGAATATTCAAGTTTGTATTAGATGGAGACCGGTTCCTTAGCCCTTCGTTAACCTTTTGTTATGTTTGATGGTATTGATATTGTTAGCATACCACTTGTTAGCATCTTTCCACAAAGATCTGTATTTGAGTTTAAGTGCCTTACATTTTTCTCTTAAATAGGCACTCTTCTCCTTCAATTTCTCATTTTTTCCCTTTATTTCTATGCTTCACACTTCAATTTCATATACCACTTTTATAAATTTCTTTGTTTTCTTGTCCTTTTCCTTCAGTCGAGCAATTAGGGTGGCTATCATTTGGTTAGGCTTAGGTTCTACTTATGTTGCTTCATAATTGATTTTTCCACGTACTAGTATATTTTCAAAAGGTTCATTTTATTCTAAAACTTACGGATGTTGTTTAGAATAAAATTCTTCCTCAGTCTCCTGATATACTCATGAACTCTGAGTCCTGATTTTTTTAGGTGGCTCTCTTAACTCTATAGGTCTGTAAATTCCCCATAAAATTCTTTTAGTATTTCAACCATTCCTCTAGTCATCCTATTGTTGGCTATTGACATAACCCTGGAACTGACTTTCCTTTTTCTTCTTGCAGGTTTTGAACCAATAACTTATACACACAACTCTAACCCTTCCTTATATCACAATTCTTTCTTTTCTAGCACTTATTTCTCGCTTTGTTCATTTTATTGTTGAATTGGGGAAATTTTCAAGCTCATGGTTTTCGAGCAATTTGGGAGTATACCTAGGGTTTCCTTGCATTTTAGGTGTATTCTCCTTATCACAGTTTATTTCACTATCATAATTTTCTTCATTAGGAGGGTTTTCAATTACTAACACTTCAATTTGAAACTCATTTCTATGCATAAAATCTTCCCATGTCTGGTTCAATCTTCTTAGCTCATCTAGAACAAGTAACTTTACTCATCCATGGTGTTAAATAGATCTTTCTTTGTTGCAATGACTTTTTTATACAATGTTATCCATTTTGACATACTTTTGCATAGGAAAAATGGGAAATTTATTTTTTACTATCATCTTTTTAATGCTCAAGTAAAAACACATGATATAGGAAGAAGATATTGTACATGCCTTCACAATTCAAATATTTCTATAGGAAATATGCAATGTCTCCCCATGGGTTTTGAAGCCATCTCTTGGGAACTCCCTTTGACCAATTTGGGTTTGACTTTGACCTATTTACTATTGTCCATACCTTGTTATTTATCATCTAACTCCTGAACCTTTTTTCTCATGTTTGTTCCAGTTATGTAATCCTAACCAACATATTTTCTAAAACAAAACATTTTTATTGTGATATTTTTCTAGTCGACTAGTTGGTTTTTTAAAAAGTAAATTCAAGATGGAACAATATCAAGAGGATGATCCCCTTTGTCTACAATATCCATCTTTTCTTGTTGAAGTAAACTAGATACAAAATCATCTTTTGTTATTAGTTGATGATATAACTTTAATATGTGTCCATTGACTACAAAAAAGATATATGAACCATCAATTGTTTCACTTACACGATACCATTATCAAACATAGTCTAGACTTCATAAGGAGCCAACTAGTGGGTAGAGAACTTGCTTTTCAGATATTTGAACCTTGAATCAAATAGTAGGACCCAATTTCCAACTTTGAACTCCTCTTTTTATAAACCAACCTATCATGCCATTTGGTTCTTTACTATTGTATAAGAGTGGTCTTCTGTAAATAATCTAACTACATCTCATTTAAATCATTTAACTATAATATTCTTTGTTGTTGAGATTCTGACATGTCTAGTCTCAATTCTACTACAATTTAAATTTTTTTTTAAATCTAAAGTGCAATGGGAAAAAGTAGTTATTTTCCATATATTAATTCATATGGGGTATGAATAGTAGTGATTTTCCATTTAGTTCTATATGCCCATAGGGCCTCAAGAAGTCTTTATGCCCAATATGTTCAATGCAATCGAATGATCTTTGTCAGAATCCTTTCCAAAACCTTCTTTATGGATTTCACTTGGCCATTAGTTTGTGGATGTTATGAAGTTGATTTCCTGTGTTTAATTTTTTATTACTTCACATTAACTCAACTAACTTGGATGTAAATTGATCCCCTTGATTAGTAAACATCTCTATGAGTTCCCCAAAATGAACAAAAATGTCTTCAAATAGGAAATCTACAATTGAATACTGAGTAGCCCTTGTTGAATCCTTTACCTCTACCCACTTTGTCACATAGTCTGTGAAAATTAATATATACATTTTCTTCTTTGATGTTGGATATAATGGGCCCCACAAAGTCTAAGGCCCACCTCTTAAAATATTCTACAATAATTTGCAGGTAAAGAGGTATCTCATTAGTTGCAACTGGAAAACCCATTCTTTGACAACTATCACAACTCCTAACATACTTCTTGGCATCCCAAGATGCTTGTCCATAGTATCCTAGATAGAGGATAGGTTTTCCTCTTATTTTAAAAATTTCCACAACACAACTCAATGTGATATGCTTTTAGGATATCTAAAATCATCCTCCCTAACACATCTTTGGATAACCATGTCTATTCCAATATAGAAAAGGTATCCTTGAATCGAGGAGTATTTAGGACTTTGTCTGATCACCTTTTCCTTATCCTTTTATTAAAAAAGTGATGGAAATTTTCATGTAGACAACTAATTGGCAATGTCGGAAAACTAAGGAGATAAAACAAAAATTTCAAATAAAATTTCATTGGGAAAACTGTCTATTATAGGAATGATTGCACCATGATTATTGATATGAGAAAGGAAATATGCTACCTGATTTTTCTCCTGGGTCTATCTAACATTGTGATATTGAGTTCATGCACGAGTAGCACCCATCTTGTTATTCTACCATTTTCTATTGTTTTATTCATTAAGTATTTGATGTCAGAATGTAATGGAAAAATTTATTAACTACAAAAACAACTACCAAAAATTCGTTTTCTGTAACAATATAATTAAGTTCAATTAGAGTCAAGTTTTTGCTGGTAGAGTAAATAACCTATGTTCTTTGTTTTTCTCTTTGTCCTAAAACTACTCTTATGGCTAAATAGGAAGCATGTGCTGATATGTGAAAAGGAAATGTCCAATCAGGTCCTCTTGATATAAGAGTTGTAGAATTATTTTCTTTAAATATATTAAAAACAACTTGGAAATCATTATGCCAATGAAACTGAACATCCTTTGCAAGAAGTTTAAATAAATGCAAGTAAATTTTTGGTATTTTTTTAATGAAGTGCCTACAGTACCCCACATGTCCTAAGAAAATTTGCACATCCTCTTGAGAAGATGGAGTTGGTAAGTTGACAATCGCTTTAATTTTAGTTGGTTCAACCTTAATACGCAAGAAAGGTACTTGATGTCCAAAAATAATTCCTTCATTAAAAATTAAAAAACGTTTTTCATTTCTTAAAAAAATAATTGTTTCTTGACATATTTTTAAAATTTTCTTTAGGTTATCTAAGGCTTCCTTGAAAGTATTTCCATAGATGCTAAAATCATCCATGTACACTTCTCCACAATGACAGAGAAAATCAACAAAATGTCTAAAACCGCCCTTTGAAATGTGGTAGGTTCATTACACATTCCAAAGGGTAAGACTTTATAAGCATAATTCCCCCATGGGCACATAAAAGTCATTTTATCTTGGTCTTTTGGAGTTATTCTTATCTGATTATAGCCACTGAAACCATCGAGGAAAGAAAAGTATTTATTTCTAGACAATTTATGCAAGACTTGATCTATGACAGGTAAAGGGAAATGGTATTCTAAAGTATTCAATTCACTATAGTCTCTACATAATCTCCATTTACCATTATTTATCGGAACAATAACCAAAGTTGATACCCATTGATTACCATATATAGGGTAAATGAAATCTACATCTAATAGTTTCTGAAGTTCCATTTTTACTATGTTTTTCAAGGCATGGTTCATTCTTCTCTACAATTGTCTAATAGGTTTAACATTTTATTTAATTTATATATGATGTGTACATGTGTCTAGGTGTATTCCATACATATCAATATTATCCCAAGAAAAATCTTTGCAATATGCCTTCAAAAGTGCAATTTGTTTTTCTTGTTGGAAATCATATAATTCATAATTAATATTCAAGGTTTTTCTAGGAGAAAGTTCAATAATTTTATTGTAGGAATGTGATATAGAATGTACAAGAAATATTAATAGATAGGAAGATGTTAAACTGTCCACTATACATGTTTCTTGAAAATGTTGTCCTAAAAGAGAATGAAGAGAAAAAAATTTAGAACTCAATAAAGATTGTGTTGGAGATAACTCACAATTTTTAGAAAAAACTTTAGATTTCAATAAATCTTGTTCAAAAACAAAACTTACTAATGACTACACCCTAAAATACTGTGGAAAATTAGGCTGAGAAATTAAATGATTAATCTGATTTTCATCAGTGTTTTCTTTAAGATTGAAAGTTTCTTCAATGGTTAACAAAGGTTGAATTATTTCATCATCTATATCATTGTCATCTAACCATTCAACTTTCTTTAATTCATCTACTATTTTAGCATGGGGGTATAATGTAATGTTTTTAATTTCATCACCATTTGTTATTGTCATGTTTCTAGAATGCCATCTAATGAATGCTTTGACAATAGCCATCTAAGGTCTCCCAAAAATTAAAGGATGTACATCTAGAGTAGATTTAGGATGAAGGACCATAAATTCTATTGGATAAGCCCAAGAGTCAATAGAAACAATAATGTCTTCTGTAATTCCTTTAGGTTTAATCTTTGGCCTATTAGTCAATTCTAATACTGTAGGTGTTGAGCTAAGGTTGTCCATTTGCAAGCTTTGCATAGTTTCTTTGGTGATCGTGTTTATGACAACACCTAAATAATTGAGAGTATTTGGGATAGAAAATTTGTTGATTGAAATTGTTAAATGGGTATCCCGGGGTCAACATCATTTTCTGCAATGACTTCAATATTCATTTTGTTGGCCAATCTCCCTATAACTTGTATTGTTGATAGATCTTTTTTTTCTTTTCCCAATTTTCTTAGTACATATTTTCCTTATTGTTTTTCTATAGATTGGTATGTCTTTTATATCCTGAAGAAAAGGAATTTTGATACAAACATTTTTAATTCATTAAGAATATCAAATTCATGAATGAATTTTGGTATTTCTTATTTTTCAAGGATGAATCTTTCAGGAAAAGATGTTGCCTGAGAAGATTTTGGATGTTATTGTAAATGAACAAATTTTTTTATTAGCGGTTTTGGTTTTTTAGGTTTATCTAGAGTTTCCTCCTTTTCCTCTTCAATTATTACTGTTGACTTTGGATTTACAACTTTCACAACGAACAAATTAATTCCCTGCAAATCTATAGGACTGTCTTTTAATTTCATAGAAACTTTGTGCAATGCTATAGGATTGTCTTAGAGTTGCGTAGAAAATTTCTGCAATTTCAGAGGAGCAATAAAATAAGCAGGAAATATTTCAGATTCAACATTATAAATAAGTTTCTCTACTTTATTGTTTGGATTTGAAATAAATTGGGAAGAAAGTTGAGTAGGTCATGGGTGTCGTTGGTTATATGGAAGTTGTAATTGTTAGGGTTGATTTAGTTGTGGTTGTTGAGGAAGGGGTGGATATGCTTGTTGCATTTTTTGGAACTATTGATATGGTTGTTGTTGATATGGAGGTTGAGTTTGTTGATATAGTTATTGTTGGTATGGGGGTGGAAATTGTCATGGTTTGTTGACGGTGCTGAAAGTCGCTAACATACAGGGGGTCTCTCCAATATGAAGTCCCAACTAGACCTCACACCATTGGGAAAGGAGCCCCATTTGGAAAAAAGGCCACACTATCATTTATTCTTAGATATTTTCATTGGATACAATTATCAACATAAGAGATCATACACAAACTTTGAGATAAGTGCGTAAGTGACACTCTGAAGCATATAATTGCAATGTATATAAGGTTATTCTAGGAACAAAGTATAAAGTTTGATCCCTTAAGAGAAAAGTAATAGTACTATTATAGTAAAGACACATGGGAGCATAGAAATAATAATTAGTTAACTTGCAAAACAATTCAGAAGGTAACAACGATCATAAAAGCAAGTAAAAATGCACATTCAACAAGATGTATACCAAAGCCAAAAAAATAGTTCATTTTCTTTACTATGTATGGACACAAACATATACCACAAAAATTAAAATAATAGTCTTACAACATCCATGATACATTCATGAAAGTGCACCGACTCTAAGAGCTTCAATATATTAAGTGAAAGTTCCAAATACACAATTACAATGATACAACACTAACCCCAATAGTGGAACATTAAGCCATCACTTGCTTCTCCAAAGAACAACCTTATATCCTATGCTAAGCTTGAGAAGCCAAGGTGAAAAGTCCATTTGATTGAGCTACGAGGGTTTATTTATAAAAAATTAGGTGAATCTTCACCTTCCGTGTGACTCTTGACCTTCCTCATGACTCTTGAGCTCCCATGTGACTTTTGAGCTCCTACATGACTCTTGGATTCCCTAGTGACTCTTCATATTCCATGTGTGACCCTTGGATTCCACACATTTTACATTTTATGATTTTCGAAATTGCATAATTACATTTCACCAATAATGTGGGAAAATACTTGAGACAAAAAAACACTCTTGTGTTGACACTTTGAAGAGCTACAATTTGGAAACTGTGACATGGGACTTAATTATAATGTGTCAGTTATCCAAGTTCTTCTCTTTCCTGATATGTCCTTAATATTCATGATTAATATGACTTGCACTTCATCTTCACCCTCTAAAGGTTCTGTATAAGTACTGGAACCTTCTAAGTTAACATGAGTTTCCATCTCTCTTTCATGGTCCAAGGTTCCTTCACTCCTGTATGATATCATGTTTGTGTCTTATCTCCATAAGTGTCCTCTTTGGAACCTCTTCTTGTTGACTTCCTTGAGAATCATCTTTCCATGCTAAGATGATATCACCTGCAAATAAAGTTCACTCATGACAAGATAACATTAGTCCCTAAAATCACCTGTTATAACTTATTTGTTGATGTGAGGTGTCGATTATGATTGGATAGTGTGCAAATACCGAGAGATGGGCCTTCTTGGGTATAAAGCACATAGTTAGGAGGCATGGGATGGAGGCCTAGGATTTAGAAGTGCACATTTCACAATGACAAGAGAAAGAGGTAAGGATCTGTGCAGTGGGGAAGTCCAGGAGACAAGGGTGACATGCTTGGGCACTCTGACTGTGAAATGCACAATTGATTGAGGAGAAAGCTCTAGGGATTGTGCAGGTCACAAATGCAAGGGCCAAGGAATGACCCTACCATCCACTAGTACTAAGCAATGCACAATGAAGGTGTTGTCACAAAAGAATGTCTCGCCAAATTATTTTCCTAACTAAATTTTGGAGCCTATGTGAACTGGTGTTCTAAGCTACCTAGTGTTGTCACATTGTTTGATTTTCCATTCTTATGTTTTCCCTAAGTGTTGCATCCTCTTAAGTCAATGTTTTCTAAGTGTCATCACCTTATCTTTAGAGGTGCTTCTGTTATATTTTCCAAAGGGTAGGTGAAGCCATAGCTTTTCCTGACATATAAACTAGCCTTATTTGCCATGCAGCACAGACAAAAACACACAAAAGTAAGAAAAAACACTTTTAAAGTAAAATAACACTTCAAGTTAATGAATAGTTGCATCCTTGATGAGCACACTCCTTAGGACTGAACAACTACACCCTTGTTGGAGCAAACCCCTTCATGCTCAGCTAGTTTTCCCTTTATGAGTAGATTTCTTCGACATGAAGACATGCTCCATTTCACTTAGCAGCTATGAGCCCTTATGGGACATATTTATAGGACAAGATCTTGCAGGCAAGACAATAGGAGATCAGATATAGGTAGATTGTGCACAAGTTGCAGCATAATACATGTATAGGTACAGGTACAAGTGATATTATAGGTACAGGTACAAGTGTAGGTGCACAATATTTGGACTATTGTCTTGCGGCAGATGGATTGATCAGGTTCTGAGACATGATATATGGGACACATTTACAGGGCAGGATCTTGTAGGCAAGACAACAGGATGTTAGATATAGGTAGATTGTGCACAGGTTGTAGCAAAATACATATAAAAGTATAGGTATAAGTGATAGTATAGGTACAGGTACAAGTGATGGTACATGTACACATACAAGTACAAGTGTAGGTGCACAAGATTTGGACTATTGTCTTTCGGAAGATGGATTAATCAGGTTCTGAGACAAGATATATGTACTAGATAACTGTGAGCTCAAGAAGGTGATCTTGAGGGATTTTGATGCAAAACCATATCCAGGTCACCCAGGTTATCACAATACACTCACAATAGTGAAGAGGTATTACTATTGGCCGAACCTGAATAAGGATGTAGCAGAGTTTGTGGCTAGACGTTTTGATTGTTAGTGAGTGATGACAAAGTGCAAACATCTAGGTGGACTGCTATAGTCGATCGCTATTGTCGAGTGAAAATGGGAGGTAATTTCCATGAATTTCATCACAAGGTTGCCGAAAACAGTGAAGCAGCATGATTCCATCATGGTCACTGTGGACAGGTTAACAAAGGTTGCACACTTTGTTCTGGCAAGGTCTACATTCTCAGCTAGTGATGTGGCATAGGTATTCATTCAAGATGTGGTTAGACTACATGGTGTTCCAAAGAAGATTGTGTCAGATAGGGATGTGAAGTTCACTTCCAAGTTTCAGAAGGAGTTATTTGCAGGTTTGGGCAAAAATTTGGCCTTCAACACAACTTATCATTTGCAAATGGATGAATAGACAGAGAGGGTCAATAGGATCTTATAGGACATGTTGAGGATATATGTGATTCATCGACAAGGAAAGTGGGAAGAGTATCTCCCTTTGGTCGAGATTTCATACAACAATGGTTATCAGGAGTCACTAAGAATGACTCTTTTTGAGGCATTATATGGGCAGAGTTGTGACACTCCCATTAGTTGGAGTGATCTAGTTAGTAGAGTATTGATTGGACCAGATATGTTGGAAGACATGGAACATGAGATGCAGGTGATCAAGAAGAATCTCAAGGAAACAAAAGATAGGTATAAGAGTTATGCAAACATGAACATGTTGTTCAAGTAGTTCCAAGCTGGGGAACAGGTGTACTTGCACATCAAACCGAAGAAGAGCTCCTTGTAGATTAGCTCATGTGCCAAACTGACACCATGGTTTTGTGGATCCTTCAGTGTTATTGAACGGATTGGGCAAGTGGCCTATCGACTTGCATTGCCTCCGATAATGAAAGTCCATGGTGTTTTCCATGTATCTTTGCTTAAGAAATATGTTAAGGATGTTGATCATGTGATTGACTGGTCTGTATTGCAAGTGGAACTAGATGGAGAATTACAGCCGGAACCTCAATGTATATTGCACAAAAAGGTGCTCATGGTCCAGAACCGAGCAATAGAGAAAGTTAAAGTGCAATGGAAGCACTTTGGGCTCGATGAAGCTTCATGGGAGATGGCGGATTAGATGCGAGCTATGTATCCTTCCTTGTTTGCTGGTTGAGGCAAAGCAACTTGACCTGGTGGTTTGGTATTTTCTTATGGTGGTTTGGGTATTTGCTTTATGGTGGTTTGATATATGCTTTATGATGGTTTGGGTATTTGCTTTATGGTGGTTTGGTATATGATTTATGATGGTTTGTTATTTACTTTATGGTGATTGATATATGCTTTATGATGGTTTGATATATGCTATATGTTGTTTTGATATATGCTTAGACATGGTGTTTAGTATACTTTTTGATAAATGCTTTGGTATATGATTTAGAATATGTTTTGGTATCTATATTTTGATGACGTTTCTATATGTACACCCATGTATGGATGTAAATACAGTAAAGATCTATGTTATAAAGCTCCACTATGTGGTATGGGATTCATTTATTATGCTATCATGTGGTTATGTCATCATGATGTTGTGATGTTATATGAGTTGGAACTCAACAGGATGATCATTGTAAATACCGTAATGTGTTGCGCTATAAAGATCTTCTATGCAGTATGTTGTCATGATGTTTTTTCTCTTGAGAAGATCTTTCATTGTAAATATTGAATCGAACTATGTTATAAAGCTCCATGAGTAGTATGTCTTCTTTCAGCAGGTTGTTGAGGTATATATGTGATTGAACACCTAGGACGGTGTCCCCCAAGGGGGAGGGTTCTGTAACAACCCTGGTGAAAATTCCATGTAATAAATTAAAATAAATAACCATGGATGAATGGGACACTTATTCCAACCTGAATGTTGGGCAAGACATCCTAGGGGGTGTTCATTTGGTTGTTTATGGCTAAGGAAATTGACAAAGGCAATGGCTAAGGCATTAAAAGGCAAAAAGGCATTTTTGGCACATTTATTTATGAAAATAATGGAAAATAAGAGAAAATTGAAGTGAAAGGTCACAGGTTACATGTGAGGAGGAAAAGTAAGGAAAATAATGGAAAATGATGAAAATAGAGGCCTCATTCATAAAAAGGCTTATGAGGATCAGTTGGTAACTTTTTATCAGTTCAGTGTTTGAGCTCTTTCTCATACTCTTGGATACTTAGAGATTTCTTGGAGCACTATTGGAGGGTGTGGCATACTTGGATTCTTGGAGCAAGAAGGAAAAGGAAGAGCAAGAAAGCACAAGAAGGCATCGACATCAACAACTACATCAAATTTTCTGGCAGGTACCGAAGTGCATGTATGATTTCTTCACTATTTTTATCATGCGTAACATATGCATGTATTTTCTTGGTTGTGATCTATCTTTGGAATGGAGGATTTCCTGGATCGATAGTGGGTTGCCTAGCCTTGCCATTTCCTAGATAGCCATGGTGATTGTGGGTTTACTTTCATTATTTTGTTTTGGTTGGTTCTCATGTTTCCTTAGCTTGGGTTGAGTTATTAGTCCTAGAATCCCTTGTTGAACAAATGCTCTCGAAGCCCTGTAACATCTTGGGTTGAGTTACTAGAACTGGAAGACCTGGTTGGAAAAACACTCTAGAAGCCCTTGGTGGGTTGAGTTATTAGTCCTGGAAGCCTTGGTTGGACAAATGCTTTGGAAGCCCTCGATGGACAACACTCTAGAAGCCCTTGGTGGGTTGACTTATTAGTCCTCGAACCCTTGGTTGTACAAATAGTCTAGAAGCCCTGTATAAGATGTGGGTTGAGTTACTAGTTCTGGAAGCCTTGGTTGGAAAAATGCTTTATAAGCCTTGAAAGGCTTGGATGGAGACCAACCCGATGATGTTTTTGGTGATTTCAACCATGAGGTGGAACCATTGTTTGATGGGTTAAGGTGGATGGTCTTTGGAAGCTCTAGATGAGTTTTGATTGATGTGTTTTATGAGATCCCACAACCATGCTTAGAATATGGCACGGGGGTGAATGGATGAAGAGAGATTTGGCCCAACCATTCTATGGTCAGGTGGAATGTGGTAGTCCCATGTCTAGTTGGTTCATTACATTCATTAATGAGAAATAATTTACCTTGATTTTCATGTGTAAAGGTACTGATGTATTTATGGATTTGATGGCTATCATTTTTATTGTATTTCTATTCCTATTATGATGGTTATATGCACATTTTATGACAACAATTGTGTATGGATCTCAACATTTTTTTACTTGTATGTGAATGGATAATGTGTCTATGACCCAATAGATGATAATGCAGCAAACGACATGAGGGAATAACGGTTCATAGTGATCCTCAGATAAGTATGAGATCCCTACACTTAACTCTTTTATTTACCCCTGTAGAATACATGTCGATGATATGTTTAAGAAATGCTTGTCATTGCTAGTAGGGGTCTAGTCAAGGTCTTGAACAAGTATTTTCTTTAGTACTATCATTTCCATGTTCATTTACTTATTTGAAGAGATGAATCAGTTATGGGTAGTGACCTGGGCTCTGGGCTTCAAAAACTGGCTCAAATCTCGGAGTCGCTAGCACAACACTGACAATTTTGGTCCATGGTTGTTGCCAGGCCGGCCTGTGAGAGCAACTTTAGGTTGTTGGTCGCTCCCTTTCCCATAGCATGAGAGAGACTATGGCCCAAGAGACCTAAAAGCAATAGTGGGACCTAGTGACTGGCTACCTTATCTTCTGAGGGTTCTATTGATGATGTTGGATGTCTATATGGTGTGTTTCCATCTATTACACTTCCTTAGTGTGACATAGGAGGTCGAACCATATCATAGTGGCCTCTCATTACATGTTTACCCTAGTTGGTCGGTTGCTTAGGTAAATGTGGTAGGAGGGTGTTATAGAGTGGTATTAGAGCATGGTTTAACCTTCAGACTGGATGGGCTATGTGTTGGTCATGCATGCATGTCAATTTCATGTGTGTCTGTTACACTTATATACTTGTTATATTTGCTTGATAATTGATTAGGGTTTAAGTATGGATATCATGGATAATTTGATATTGATTTCATGAAACACATGGTCATAAGTATGTGACTAACTATGTATGGATTGTATGTTGCTTACATGTTGATTTTATGGTACCTACTTACATCCTTGTATGTTAGGTTACATTTTTCCTATTTGGATTACATGTATCAGGCTTGTAAGTTGATTACAAGGTTTGATCGCTTATGTTCGACTACATCCGTTTATGCGTAGGTGTATTTGATTTGGCATTTCTTATGCATGTTGTTGGTTGCATTTGGAAATGGGTACAATGGAGTAATGGTTGTTGTCATACATGAGTTCATAGCATGCATTGTTGATATGGCCTTGCATTGATGACTAGATCCTAGTTAGATTGATGTTTATGTGTTACATTTATTTGTGTATGTCTATACATTGTGATGATTATGTTCTACATGTATTGTGCTTGTTTGGTAATCTTCCAGAGAATGTATCCTCCTCAAGCTATACTAAGGTACATTGATTTATTATGATTTAGTTTATCTAACATATTATGTCTTGTAGGAAGAAATACCAAATGGCTGACTACAGAGACTCTCCCTATGAATCCAAAGAGTAGTATGGTGTTGGGAACTCTTCCTACTTAGAAGTGAAAATGAGAAGCCTAAAGGAGGAGATAAGGAGTTGTAAGGAAAATAATGTCAGAATCATACAGTCACAGGAAAAGTTAGGAGAGGTGAATGTAGTAATACTTTAGAGCTTGTCATATTTGCAGCAACAAGGACCACTATAGATCAGTCATGAGCAGGAAGATAAAACTAATGGGGCATACAATAGTATATCACATGGTGGTCATCAATCATATAGAGATGATACAGTTAGAGATGGTAGATTTTTGGACATTCTGGAGACAAGAAGGGATAGACACAGGTACAATAATATTTTAATTCAGATATGCATTATGATCGTCATCGTTATCATCCTTACAGGAGGAATGATAGGGGATAGTTGGCAGATAAGTTTAAGAAGGAAAAGCTGTTATGAAACCAGCTCACAAAAGATAGAAAATATAGATCAATGCCTTAGAGTTCAGCCTCTCCGAGGGGGAAACCTCCTTTACATTACACAAATGAATGATTCCTTGATGATTCAAATGAAAAAACCTCCTTTCTATATATAGGAGTCTAAGGAGTCACAATATAACCCAGTCGACCTAACAATAATAATATAAAGGCACAAAAATAACAATAGAGGGATTCTATGGGGCACAGTAATAACAATATGGGGACAATAGGGGCGCAACAATATTAATAAGGGATACATCTACAATAGTAATGGGGTAATCACCAGTATTGTAGGGACCTAACATGCACCTCTCCTTCAAAAAAGTGTTGTCCTCAACGCTTGAGTAGTTCTGGATGCTTCTGTATAAAATTCTCATCCTCCCATGTGGAATCTTTGGCAGGAAAGTTCTTCCACTTGATGAGATACTCTGAAATTGATCGATTTCGTAGCTGTTGAGTTCTTGTTTCTGTGACTGCTTCCAGTTCCAATATAATTTTTCCTTCCTCGTTAAGTTCTGGCAATATTGTTTGAACTGGAAGCTTGTCACCTATAACCTTATTTAAACATGAAACATGGAAAACTGGGTACACTTGAGAAGCTGTAGGAAGCTCCAATTTGTATGCCATAGTACGAATCTTTTGCAACACCTTGTACGGACCATAATACTTTGGTGATAATTTGTTATCCTTCTTAGCTTTCTTGAGGGACATTTGTTTATATGGTTGTAGCCGTAGGAATACCCAATCACCTACATCAAAACTTCTTTCACTGCAATGTTGATCTGCCTGTTGTTTCATTCTATTCTACGCCAACATGAGTTTATCCTTTAAGAGTTGGAGGACTTGTTGTTGATGCTCGATGTGATGTTCCACTGCTTTAACCTTAGAATTTTCTCTTAAATATGATGTGATGGATGGTGGCTGATATCCATAAAGTGCCATAAATGGGGTTATTTTTGTTGTTGTATGGAAGGAAGTGTTGTACCACCATTCAACCAGAGGCAACCTTTTGACCCATTATGTCTGTTTATCAGATACAAAGCAACAAAGATATCCTTCCAGACATTTGTTTACTATCTCAGTTTTCCCATCAGATTGAGGATGATAAGATGAGATATGAGCTAACTGAGTACCGAGACAAGAAAATAATTCTGTCCAAAAATCTCCAGTGAAAATGGGGTCTCTGTCACCTACAATAATCTTTGGATTTCCATGTAGCTTTTAAATTGTTTCCATAAATGCAATAGAAACTATAATGACTTTAAATGGATGTGATAATGCACAAAAGTGTGAATACTTGGTAAGTCTGTCAACTACCACCATGATGACACTCTTTCCCTCAGACTTGGGTAAACCTGTGATAAAATCCATTGAAACCTCCTCTCAACGTTGGCTTGGAATGGATAAATTTTGTAATAGACCTGGGGTCTTAATTGTTTCAACTTTATTTTGTTGGAAAACCAAACATTCTACCACAAACTTTTGAATATCCGATTTAAGGCCATCCCAAAAAATTCCTTCTTAACCCTGTGGTAAGTTTTTAAAAGTCCCGAGTGCCCTCCTAAGGGAGAAGTGTGCAATTCCATAAGAATATTTTGTTTGAGTTGGGAATTCTTACAGAGGTATAAGCAACCTTTATACCATAACGAATCATTTTTCCAGCTAATTGTATCAAATGTATTCGAATCTTGTTGTAACTTTCGAATAAGTGCACACACTTCTTCATTATTCTTCGATTCCTCCCTTGCTTCATTTATCCAATCTGGTTGGATAATAGAAATGGCGCACAACAATGCTTCCACATCCTCATCCTTTCTTGAGAGTGCATCTGCCACCACATTTTGCTTCCCAGTTTTGTAGATGATTTCAAAGTCATAACCCAACATCTTTGTGACCCACTCTTGTTGCTCTTCATAGGATAATCTTTGTTCTAAAAAGTATTTAAGGCTATCGTGATCTGTTTTTACCTTGAAGTGTCTTCCCATTAGGTAGGGTCGCCATTTCTTAAGTGCACATAATATTGCCAACATTTCCTTCTCATAAATAGCTTTGTGTAAAAACTTTCCCTTGATTAGATGACTTTCAAAAGCAATGGGTCTTTCATCTTGCATTAAAACAGCACCGATTCCATTTCCTGAAGCATCACATTCCACAATAAAGTTTTTTGTGAAGTCCGGTGTAGCTAAGACTGGTGCTTGGCACATTGCCTCTTTAAGATGTTCAAAGGCCTTTGTTGCTTCTGGAGTCCATGAAAATGCATCTTTCTTCAATAATTTTGTTAGAGGTGCTACTATTCTCCCATAATTCTTAACAAACTTGCGTTAATACCCTGTCAACCCGAGAAATCCTCACAGATGCTTTATGGATTGGGGATTTTCCATTCCTTAATGGCTTTAATTTTCTTAGGGTCTACCTTAACTCCTTCATGAAATACAATATGACCCAGATATTCCACCTCTTGTACTCCAAAGAAACATTTGGATCTTTTTTCATATAATTGTTTCTCCTCCATTAGTTGTAGCACCCTGTCGACATGTTCAACATGATCCTTCCAAGACTTGCTGTAGATTAGTATATCATCAAAAAATACTAACACAATTTTTCGAAGGAAGGGTTTGAAAATGGAATTCATCAAACCTTGAAATGTAGAAGGTGCATTGGTAAGGCCAAAAGGCATGACCAAAAATTCATAATGACCCTCATGAGTTCTAAATGCTGTTTTTAGAATGTCTTCAGTCTTCATTCTAATTTGATGATATCCTGAACGAAGATCCAACTTGGTGACGTAAATTGATCCATGCAATTCATCCAGTAATTCATCAATGACAGGAATGGGAAACTTATCTTTAATAGTGAGCTTGTTGAGCTCCTTATAATCCTGACACATGCACCATGATCCATCCTTCTTGTGCACCAACACTACTGGAGCAGAGAAATAACTTTGACTAGGTTGAATTATACCAGCCTCTAGCATTTCTGCCACCATACATTCAATTTCACTTTTTTGGTCATAGGGATATCTGTACGACTTGATGTTTGGAGGAACACTTATTGGAATTAGATGAATAACATGATCATGAGGTGGGATACCTTTGGGAGTCTCAAATACATTGGAATGATTGTCCAAGACTTTTTGGAGATCTGGAGAAATAGATGATTTCGATGTGGAAACATCTAGTGAACATAATTGTGCAATTACACCTCTTTGTTCCTTTTTTAGAAGCTTTGTCATATCGTTAGAGCTAATTATCTTTCTCAATTTCCCTATAATACCCCTTAATTCAACTTCCTTTCCTTCTGTAGAAAATTTCATGAAAATTTCTTGAAAATTAAAAGCTATTGTGCCCAAGGATTGTAGCCATTGGACTCCTAGTACAACATCAACACCTCCCATTGGAATGGAAAACATTAGGCTAGTCAATACATATTCTCCCATGGATAGCTTGATATTATGGCACTTTCCAGAGCAATTTATTGTTCCTCCATTTGCAACCATCACTTGACACTCTGGTGCTGGATATAGGAAGAAATTCAATTCCTTTGCTACCTTACAATGAATAAAATTGTGGATACTTCCTGAATCAATCAACACTATTACCTTTTTCTTCTTGATTTGTCCTTCTATCTTGATGGTTTGAGGAGTGGTAATTCCCACCAATGCATTACAAGATATGGTTGGATTCATTTCTTCTTTATCTAGGCTTTGTTCCTGGAGTATATCCTCTTCTTTTGACCTTTCTTGCTCCTTTTCTTCTTCCTCTTCACAAACTATGTAGAATAATTTCTTCTCAACACACTTATGACCTTTAGTGTATTTGCTATCACAACTGTAACAAAGCCCTTTTGCTATTTTTTCTTCCAATTGTTGTGGTGTCAACCTTATAGGTTGTGGAATACTAGGGGAAACAACACTTCCATCTTTATAGTTGTGAGTGGTATGCTTCCTGGTTGCCATAATTTTGCTTTCCATTTTTCTTGCTAACCTAAATGCCTTCTCTAATGAATCAGGTTCCCAAGGTGAACATCATGTTGGATATTATCCTTTAAAGTCCCTATGAACACATGAATCCTATGCTCCTCTAGAATATTTTCTACCCTTATGTTCAAATTTTGGAACTCCTCAATGTGCTCCATTATTGAACCCTTTTGTTTGAGACTTATCAATTGGCTAAAAAAAGTGTTTCTTTTTGTATCCTCATAATGTGCTGTCAATTCTTCCGTAAAAATTGCCCAAGTGATAATTTGTTTACGAGAGCAAAGCCATTGATACCATACAAACTGATTTGGTTCCAAATATAAAGTTGTAATACGTACCTTTTGTGTGTTTTGCACATTATTGAGATCAAAAAATTTCTTCATCATGTTGCGGGATCCTTGCCATCAAACTTCCTCATATCAATTTTTGGAATATGGTGGGTCTTTGATTGAACATTAGAGTCTACAAAATCATGATTAACATTTCTTTTGTTCGCATCATGAGTTTCCTTTACTACCCTTTCACCATTAGTAAGTATTTCTTGTAGAAAATTTGTCAAATCTGTCCTCAAATTTGCCATGTCTGTCTTCAAATTTGTCTTCAAATCTGCCATGTCTGTCTTCAAATATTTCTTCAAATATTTCTTCAAATCATCCATGTTAGCTTCCATGCCATTCAGCTTAGCTTCACGCCCTTTATCTTAGCTTCTGTTAGCTTTTGTGAGAGTGACATTTGTTGCACTTGGTCTTGTAATTTTGATATATCATGTAGTATTTCTTCCTCTTCTTCATGAGTCATGCTAGAGATTTCAGGTTGCTTACTAGGTGTTTGCATTTTCTTTCCTCGGGGCATCAGTTACCGATAATAATGCTCTACTATTCTCTTTGAATTCCTTCAAAATAATTTTTCAAACCAAGCTTAAGAAAAAATTTAAAAAAATCTACACACCTTTTTTCACTTTGTAGGAGCTCGATATTGCCTCTGATGTATCTCAGTAATTTCAAATCATCCAGTTCTAAAATTGTGACCTGCAGTAGCCATCTGTGTCCTCTTTCCAATGCCACTAGTCTGATCCAAATTGGATTCTCCAAGGAAGAGTTATACCAAATCTCCCATAGTGACCTGATTATTAACTAGTTTAGTAGAGCTAACTTGTACGACATGCCATGTGTCCCTGTATGAACCTTTGGCTCTGAAAAATACATAAAAGAAACTAAAGTCCACCCTCTTTCTATACCTTCTTACGAAATTTCAATGCGATTCTCAGAGAGAAAGTTATGACGATTTTCCCTAGGTCACCTGTTTGGAATGTAATTCAGGAGTCTACAAAAAGACCAACTTCCTCAGATCATATCTCTGCAAATATAGCCCGAAAGGTATGAGATTTGGACCCAAGGTTCAATGTGATTTCATCTCAAATGGTTTTTTTCTGCTTCTAGAACATCGCAGAAAAAAGTTATAGCGAAAATGCCACAATGACCTATTTGGAGCAGCGAAACCCTAGAATCCAAGGCTCTGATACCAAATGTTATGAAACCAGTTTACAAAAGATAGAAAAGATAGATCAACGCCTTAGAATTCAGCCTTTTCGAGGGGGAAACCTCCTTTACATTACACAAATGAATGATTCCTTGATGATTCAAATGATAAAACCTCTTTTCTATATATAGGAGTCTAAGGAGTCACAATATAACCCAACCAACCTAACAATAATAATATAAAGACATAAAAATAACAATAGAGGGATTCTATGGGGCACAATAATAACAATATGGGGACAATAGGGGCACAACAATATTAATAAGGGATACAATTACAATAGTAATGGGGTAATCACTAGTATTGTAGGGACCGAACAAAAGCCACCTAATTTTGATGGAGAGATAAAGAGATCTCAGGATGTAGAGGCTTGGTTACTTGGTATGAAGAAGTTCTTCAGGTTGCATGACTACTCAGAGATGAAAGCTATAGTGACTACTTTCAGTCTTAAAGGAAAAGAAGACATCTGGTGGGAAGATGTGAAGAATGTTAGAGATATAGATGAGGAAGATCTGACATGGAGTGAATTTGAGTGGACATTCAAGAAGAAGTATTCGTCGAAGAGATACTTCGATGACAGGGTAAAAGAATTCTATTAACTAAGGATGGGATCCATGACAGATGATGAGTACACTAGTAATTTCTTGGAACTGTTTAGGTATGTGCCTTACCTCAAGGAGGAGAAGGCTAAGATTTATAGATTCATTAGTGGATTGTCGTTTGCATTCAAAGAGAGGATTGAATTTGATGAGCCTAGATCATTGGAGGAGGCCATTCGAAAGCTAAAGCATTTCTATGAACAATCGAAGCGTAGAATTGAGACTAAGCCAGACTCGAGAGGTAATGTAAAGAACAAAGGAAAATGTGATAAAAAGTGAGCAAGGTCACAAGGTAAAAATAACAAGGAGGATGTTACACCACCTAAGAGGTTCAATGCATTAGATAGAGGATAGGGATGTCGAGCTAAGGAGAAGAACAAGCATGGAGGTTGGAAGCTTATAGAGTGTTGGACTTGTGGAAAAGATCATCGCAAGAGGGACTGTCCACAGAACCAGGGTGGTAGACCTCAGATATATAGTGCATATGAGGCATAGATTCTGGGAGATGTAGTCGAGAGTATTCCTCATATCTATGTAGTTGTGGACAATAGGCTAGAAGAACATCAGGCATCTATCATTGAGATGGATGATAAGCTTTATGATCAGGTTATTTATATTTTGATTGACCCTAGATCTAATTATAGCTATGTTAGTCCTGACTTTGTGGATAAGTGTGGTTTGAATAAGGAGTTGGATGTAGAGTCTTGGTTAGTGCAGTTGGCTACAGGTACAAAGAAGTGAGTGCATCATTGGGTAAGATATTTTGCATTTGACTTAAATGGTATGCCTGTAAAATCACATTTGAATTTTTTACCATTAGGTTCATACAATATGTTTTTGGGCATGGATTGGTTGTATCTTCATAGAACCAAGGTTGATTGTTATGACAAAGCATTGAGTGTGTTGATGATAATGGGGAACCAAGAGTCTTGCAAGGTAAGAAGAAAGCCACATCAGTTTGGATGGTGAAAACTATGCAAGAAAAGTGTAGCCATAGGAAAGGGTGCAAGCTATTTGTAGTACATATTTCTAGTTATAATGGTAAGGAGGTTGAGGATGCATATGTGTTGAACAAGTACCCAATTTTACAACAGTTCAGGGATGTATTTTATGAGGAGATCACAGAGTTACAAGCAGAAATCAAAGAGGATGACATTTACAAGACTGCGTTCAGGACCAGGAATGGGCATTGTGAGTTTGTTGTTGTTCCATATGGCTTAAATATTTCTCCAATGACATTCATGTGTTTGCGGAATAATGTGTCGTGTCCATATTTGGATAAGTTCGTTATTTTGTTCATTGATGATATACTAGTATATTCTAAAAATGAGGAAGAGCATGCCGAGCACTTGAAAGCAGTGTTGAGGTTGTTGAGAGAGCATCAGTTGTATGCTAAGCTCAACAAATGTAATTTTTTAGATTGAGGTACACTACTTGGGACATGTTGTCTCCAAGGAGGGCATTGCAGTAGATCTGGAGAAGATAAGGGCCATTATGGAGTGGGTAGCTCCTAAGAATGTGGATGAAGTGAGATCTTTCATGGGTTTGGGAGGCTATTATAGGAGGTTCTGTTGAAGCCCTGAAAATCGGGTCTACAACAAGGGGGAAACCCACCTGGTCTGGGCCTTGGTTAGCAACTCCTTTTCCGTTTCGTATAGTGGGTCTGACTGGGGATATGGGACCAGTTTCCCAATTTATGTGTGTATGTGAAGAATTGATATTTCCCTTCTAAACTTTCCTAAGTGAGATGCAATAATTCTAACTCTAATCTAATAACATGTAAATGGTATTCTAATAAGCAGAAATATCTAAGTCTACACTAACCCGGGGTGTAATCCTTCTGTTATGCAATCTAAAATGATTTCAGATAACAATTGGTAATAAATATCATTCAACTATCATGAGAAAAAAATTCAATACAGATAAACCACTTCGTATAAAAAGTTAGACGAAACAATTGTGAAAGGCATATCGCATAATAAGCTATTCATACATTAAGCATAAATAAATAGCTATCACCATACAAAAGTGCCAAATGATAACTCAAGCATTCACACATCACTATATAAACAACTGAACTTGAATATCACTTTTAACACAAAGGCAGAAATAGTTAAGAGATAGAAGTACCATTTATAACTAGTCCTACTCGCCTCAAGTGATAATGATTTATCACTTCGTAACCCAACATCCACTAAGAGTACAGAAGTGCAACATTAGTATCAGATATTAAATACAAATATCGATAAATCCTATTCCATTCATTCATCAAAACCTCCACAGAGGGTACAAAAGTACATGTTCTGGGGATAAGTTTTTGAAAAATTTCAAGACCCTTCTCTAAATGCATGAGAAGGATTTAAATACTACTAACTAAATCTAAAAATAACTTATTACAAAAATGTAGGATGCGGTTTAAATGGCCGTCCTCATTTTGGGCAAAAATAAAACTAAATAAAAAATAAAACTGAATCTAAAATTAAAATTACTAACTATTTTTGTATCTGCTCCTTGAAGTCGCACGCATTCAACATCTGTTTGAGAAGAGTCAGCTGATCGATTTCCAATTTTAGCTGTGCTGCGAAAACAGAATCAGCAAGAGATGGCGCCATTTTCTCGACAGAATTGATGATACACTTGAGAGTCATCCACTGGTTTTCAGATTTAAGTTTTACTTCTTTTACCTCTAGCATTCTTTTTTACAAATTTTTGGGCTTACAGGTGACTGAGCACTCAGAAGCTTTCCTTTTCAAGAAGTTTTGCCCAGCGATGCGCAATTAGTGCTAGGCACTAATCGCGCATTGGAAACTGCCTCCGTTTCTTGATCCAGGCTTCCTTGGTGCGTTTTTCACCCTTTGCACGTTTTCTTTTAGCGGATATAAAGCTCAAATTTTTGTGAAAATAGTGAATTCATAAATTCTCGACCCTGAGTCTTAAACTGTCTGTTTCTGATATCAGCGTTGTTCAATATCCGTTTAACCATACCCATGTATGGAAGAATTCTGGGCCTCGCCGCTATCTTGTGTAAGGATGAACAAGCCAGTTTATGATGGATGCCTCAGAAGAACTATGTGAGCCTGTAATAGCCTCGACCTCCATTACTCTGGGATTCTCTTCCTCAAGTAGATTGTACATGCCTTCCCATATAGTAATACCAGTGTCTCTATTACAGGCGGTGTTTGTATACAAGGGCGCCATTTCCTTCTCTTCAGAGCTCAGGGCTTTGCCTTTTTTCCCCATTGTATCCTACGTACAACTTTGTATCATTCTCTGTTCTTCGTTCCTGCAATTTACAAGTGAAGTGAGAATAATGATATGGAAAGGTGATGGGAAAGTCTTAAATGCTGAAAACATATAAAATATACCACCTTACGTGAAATGACTTTTTGACAAGCACGAAACCATATTCCATTAATAACTAGAAACTAACTCATTAATTAGCATTAAAGCACGTAACCAAGTGTCGCTTTACAGAAACTACTTCTTTTTGAACAACGAGCCCGAAAGATCTGCGATGAAGTGATTTTCCGATTTTATTCGCAATATGCAGATCGCAGATCGCGGAATCGCAACATCGCATGGTTGCTAGCTTGCTATATCGTATTATTATCGCATTGTCGCTCTATCGCAAAATCGCAATATCAGAATATCGGAGAAATGTGACATATGACAATTTTTGTTAATCTGTTTTCTGTGAAATGCGGTTTGCAATATGTGCCATCACATATCGACGGTTTAAAGTTTTTTGAGCATAAGCGGTCTTTGATGCATGCGACGCGACATATGTTTGTAGTCCCATATCGCGATCTCGCAGTCTTAGAATTCAGCTTGCAAGGAGGTACCCTATTATCCTTTTGCAATGCGATATTTCCTAAGGAATAATTCTACTTTATCATAAAACTTAAGCTTTTTTATTTTTCAAGGGTATTTTCTTAAGTTTATGATGGTAAGTTTTATTAAAAAGGAAATACAATCACTAATTATTTTTAATTTTTTACTATTAGTAATAACACCAAATAAGAAGGGGGGTTGTTTCTGGCCACAACAATTGGCGATTCACTTGGAAGAACCAGTTATCTCTGCTTTTATTTTGAATTTTCTAAACTTCCAAAACAGAAAATTTTCCAGAAAATTTAAACTTTATTATAGAAAGACAAAGTACATCATGCTTTTACCTATCAATGATACTTTGTTTCTTCTATTTTTCAACTTTGATTATGTACTCTCTTAAGCTAGTCCTTGTATCTACATCAGTCATTACTTGGTTTATAAAGGTAAAAACACAACCTTATTTGTAAATTAGTTTTGAATATGCTCATTTGTCATAGGTAGAGCCTCTGCTGCCAGCAGGTGTTTATAGCCTCGATAGGGTTACCTGTTATCCAGCAATGATCCTGTATCCTACTTAGAGAAATTTACGATTTTCAAAGAGAAATCCATACACACACTTATTGCTTTCATTTTCTTTTTCTACCCTTAAAGAACAATGTCTTGGTTTGATAGCCAATTTATAACACAATCATTCACTGATTTATAGCTTTGCTGAACAAGCTGGCTCGTGATGAGACCCCTTGTCTTTTGATTGCAACAATCTTAAGTCATTGCCCTGTTGCGGTATGCAGTATTAGCAAAGTTAGCAAGGTATCTATGATCATGATAAGTAGGCTCGTGATGAGACCTCTTACTCTTTAAGTTGAAGTGTATCTTTGGATCATTCTCTAAACATTGTAGTTTCCTAGGTGGGGAGGAAGTCATTGTTTCCTTAAGATAGCTCTGGATGACAATAGTAGAGTTTTTGGAAAGAGCTTTTCTACAGAGAATATTTATTTTTGTTATTGATACCTTTCATTGGACTGATACAAAGTCAAAACTAGTATCATTTCTAGGCATAGAGCTTTTAACTATATCTTTCAATAATAACAATCAATTTTCTAAAAAGAATTCTATTTATACAAGTGAAAAAACAAAATCTAAAAGAGAATTAATGTCTTTTTCATAAATCTCAAATGTAACCATTTACAACCGGTTGTATTATGAAACTAAAACAACTATTCTACAAAATAGAAGAATGATCTAAAAAGAATTCTATGGAAAATATTTTTTGAGGATCTGTCCGTTAACAGGTAAAGAATCTCTTTTTCCTGTTAAATCCTGTAACATAAAAGTAGACGGGCCTATGACTTCTACGATTTGAAAAAGGTCAAGCCACATTCTTTCAAATTTTGTATGTTTCCCTTTTTCCTCATGAGCCTTGTCCCATTTTAAAACTAAATCTCCCATCTGAAAATATTTTTTGGATATCATGTTGGAATCAAAAGAGGCTTTTACTAAGGCTTGATGATGAGCGTGAGTTATCTTGGTCTGTTCTCGTTGTTCTTCTAACTTAATTATTTCCAGTAGCCTTAGTTGTAAGGAAGAAGTTGGTGCTTCATCGATATATTGAACTAAGGCTAAAGACAGAATTGCCAAATGAGTTGGAAGAACCACTTCTTTCCCATAAACTAAATTGAAGGGGAAGTGTCGATGGAGGCTTTGTGAGTTATCCGATCTGCCCATAAAGCATATATTAAATACTTGTGCCAATTTTTATGATTTTGGTCAATGGTTCGCTTAATAATCCTGATTAAGTTCTTATTTGTAGATTCAGCTAATCTGTTCCCCTGTGGGTAATAATTGGCAGAGTATTTAAGCTTGAAACCCCTTTTGAGTGCAAATTCAGTCATTGCATTACCAGAAAAATATGATGCATTATCAAACATTAAAGCAGAGGGCAACCCAAACCTGGTGATGATGAACTGATCTATGAATTCGATGATATTTTCAGCATTAGCCATCTTGAGTGGAACTGCTTCTACCCATTTAGTAAAGTAATCTGTTGTTGTAAGAATATATCTATGCTGTTTAGAGGAGTGAGGAACGATCTCACCTATTACGTCCAATCCCCATTGATCGAAAGGCTGGTCAATGTTAACTGGTTGTAGTGGCAAGGATGGTTTCTTTTGTCTCCCAGCAGCAGTTTGACAAACTTGACATTTCCTCACGTAGTTATGTGAGTCTTTGAATAATGTGGGCCAATAATAGCCTGCGCGTAAGATTTTATGAGCAGTAGTGTCTCCAGCGTAGTTTCCGCCTGCTAGCCCATCGTGGAGTTCCTGCAAGACTTTTTCAGCTTCAGATTTCTCAAGACATCTAAGGAGAAAAGAATCAGAATGTATTCTAAAAAGAACATCATTTACGAGCTGATATTGTTTGGCCTTCAATCTTAGAGCCCTTTTCTTGATATGATCGAGGTTTGAAGGAGCGTATCCATTCTTTAGATAATAAATGATATCAGCGTATATTGACTCAGCATCGTTTAGGCTTACCTCGTTCACTTGTATCTCTGCAGATGGAATTTTGGATATAAGCGATGCTCTAGCCAGCATTTTGCAAAAGCCTTGACCTTTTACAATACTTTTGGTTTGATTTCTATGTCATATTCCTGTAAGGCAGTAACCCAATTGGCTCTTTTCTCACCCACATCCTTCTATACTAGAAGATTTATTACCGCTAGAAATAGTACTATGATTTTTGTATGTGTTTTGAGTAGAAAAGGTCTGAAATAATTAATTGCTTTGAAAAAAACATAAGCTTGTTTCTCCACATCTGAATAATTCAACTCAGCCCCTTGTAAATTGGAACTGAAAAAAGAAATTGGGGCTTCTGCCTTTTCTTGATTTACTTGAGTAAGTATTGCAGCATATGACCTATCAGAGGAAAATGTATATAAAATAAAAGGATCGAAAAAATTTGGAGTTCCTAAAGATGGAGCATTAATGGTTGCTTGTTTGATCAGATTGAATGCCTCATGTTCATCTTGGCCCCATTTAAAGTTTGAGTTCTTTTTAATCATTGATTGTAAAGGAGACACAATTCTTGAAAAATCTGGAACAATTCTCTTTACAAAATTAATCTGGCCATGAAAAGATTGCATGGCTTTCTTGTTGTGAGGTAGAGAAACAGCGTAAATCTCCTTCATTCTATCAGGATCAATGTGAATTCCAGATTTTGATACTATGTATCCGAGAAGTTTTCCTTCACTTAATGCGGAAAAGGATTTTTTCGGGTTAAGTGAAATTCCATACCTTTGACAGCGTTGGAAGATTTGTTTTAAATCTCTAAGATGATTGTTTCGTTTCTTGGAATATATAGTTATATCATCCAAATAGATTACCACTGATTTATTAACTAACCCTTTAAATGCGATGTCCATAGCTCTCTGAAATGTGGCACCAACATTAATCAGATCAAATGGCATCTTTGACATGTGTATGTGCCCCATCTAGTTCTGAATGTGGTTTTTAATTGATCATCGGGATGTACCAACACTTGATTGTATCTTGAGAATCCGTCCAAGAAGGACATCAATTCTGAGCCCGCGACTGCCTGCATTACTTTTTCCATGGGAGGCAAAGGAAAATTTTCCTTTTGGCAGGATTTGTTAAGATTTCGAAAGTCAATGCAGATTCTAATGTCTCCGTTTTTCTTTCTAACAGGAACCATATTGGAAACCCATTTGGAATGTCAAACGGGAAAAATTATTTTGGCTTTCAGTAACTTATTGAGTTCAGATTTGATCTGGTTTTCTAGATTGTGATGGATCTTTCTCAACTTTTGTTGGACAGGTTTTTCATTGTCTATCATTGGAATAGTATGTTGGATGATGGATGTGTCGTACGTTTTGAGTTCATCGTAATTCCAAGCAAAGAAACTTTTGTATTATCTCAAGAGATGAATATACACTAATTTTTCTTCAGGAGCTAGACCAAGGCCTAGATTGATATTCCGTGGTTTGGTATTAGTTCCTAGATTTACTAATTCATAATTCAAAGTTAAACTTTGGAGTTTTGAATTGGTAGATCTTTTAAACTGATCTTTCAAATCATAAAGATCTTCTAACTTGACTACTGACTTAGGAATGGCATTGTTAGTGCTATCCTGTTGCAATTGTTGGTCATGTTGGTCTTCGTCAATTATTTGATTGGTATAGGATCCCTTAGATGTGAGGAAACTCACGATACCAGGATCATCGTTGAAAATCCTCCAATTGGTAATGTTATCAAGAATAGATGGTCTAAAAATTAATTCAATTGAAAATCGATCAGGGCTAAAATCTTTTGAAGGAATGAGTTTGGAAGCTACATTAGCTAAGAGGTCTATACTAGCATTCTGGAGTCTGGGAATTGATGAAATATTAAATGCTATAAAGTGTTCAGTCAAATCTTGAACTAAAGATTGGTAATGTTTTAATTGACCTGATAAACAATGTATAGTATTACGTACCGATCTAATTACAATTTCAGAATCTCCGAAAACTTGAAGATATTTGACATCTAATCTGATTGCTTTGTACAACCCTTGGACTAAAGCCTCATATTCTGCTGTATTGTTGGTGCAATCAAATTCGAGTCTGCAAGTTAGCATAGTCTTATCTCCCTCTGGACTTATTAACATGCATCCTGCTCCTGCTCCTTCGTTAGACTTAGAACCGTCAAAAAATAGTTTCCAAAATAAAGATTTATTTACAGGACTATCTATAAAATTGATACATCTAGAACTATCTGTTTGAGAGAAATTTTCTAATTGAGATAAAACAGAATGTTCTAAGTAAGGTGAGGTATGAGCATTAAAATTTCCTAGGAAAGAATCTACTGAATAGTTGCCAATGATGTTATTGCTATATGCTACTGGTTCATTTTCTCCCTCGAGTTCTGTTACTATGTATTTCTGATGTCTTTCCCGCTCAACTTTTATTTGATTTGGTTTACCATTGTAAGGGAGCCACATGTGCGACTAGTTAGTTGCAAAATATCCATGAAGTTTTTCTAACCAATCTCTACTAAGAATCAAGCCATAAAATTCTGGAATATCATTAACTAAAATGTCGATAACTTGACATACCTTTGGGTTGGATGACAACCTTATGGTAACCTGATTTAATTCACCAATCACTTTGACTTGCGATCAATCTAGCTAAACTATGCACACAGTAGATTTTTGTGGTCGAATGTTCAAATTTTCACATATTGACTTTGGTAAAATATTCGATGAAGCTCCAGAATCCACTAAGCAATTATGCAAATTTTTATTGAAAATTTCATAAGTAAGAGGGAGTATGAGATCTCGATCTACTTCCTATTAAGGCGATATCGTTTGGATAAACATTATTAATCGCATTAGTTGGAGGTATTCCCATATCATGGGAAGCTTGAGAGATTATAGCAGCCGGTAAAGGTGCAACTGGTACAACATGCAATTCTTTCAGAAGTATCTTTTGCTGGTATTTTAACTTGCTCAATTCGTAAAGAGTGATATTGGCCCTAGTCTTTTTCATGTCTTCTATGATATTATACTCCATTTCATCCGAAACGATCATCGTTTTAGATGGAGTTGATGAGTCTATCTAGACTGGGTTGGTTTGAGTCACTTTAGGTATAGTTTTCTTGGCTACGACTTTATCCTTAGTTATTGAGCTTGTGCTCTTTGGCTTAGGTGTAAGTTGAGGAGGATCAAGTTGATTTCTACTACGAGTACTAACCGGGAATGCCTCTTGATCCTCTTCATCTGGGAGGATGAAATCCCACATACCTTGTAATTCTACAACTTCTTCTTCATCGGTATGTTCTTCAGTAGCGATTTCCTATTCTTCTTCTTCGGATTCAACACTTGTAATAGCGTTAGGCGGCTTGGAATCAGTTGAAGGGTTCCTTTTAAAAGGTCTGTATGGCTTTTTAGAATAATTTTCTGCCACTTGTTTCTTAATGTCGACCGTCTTGTTAGACATTGTCTTCAAAACTTTTTGCAATCCTTCTAAATCGAATGGATCTTTCGATTATTTTTTCTTGGGATCTTCCTTGAAAGAAACCTTCTTGGATTTTCATTCTTTTATTGTGTTTTTCTTATCTAAGGCCATAATATGTTTCTCTACTGTTATCGCTTCTTTCATATTTTTAACTAAAGTTGTTTTGTTAGCCCTATCAACAAAAATTGCTATGTTTGATGGTAAAGCAGTAATGTACCATTCACTTCGCACTTCTTCGCTAGGCAGGGAAGCAGCATGAATTTTATTCAAGATTTTATTGAAACGTAAATTAAAATCTTTGATAGGTTCTTTTGACTTAGCCCTAAGGTTAGACAGGTCGTTGACCAATGTTGCCATAGACCTATCATCACCAAACTTAGTTAAGAATTGTTCTTGGAAAATCTCCCAACTAGTAATAGATCCAGAAGGTAATGAGAAATACCATGATTTGGCTGTTCCTTGCAAAGTATAAGGAAAAATTCGAACAAAATGTCTTCATTGGTAACTCCATTAAGATTTATGGATAACATAAAGTTATTTATATGTTCTTCCAAAAGCATGCTTACTTCAGGATTAAACTTAGGCAGCCATTTTTCAGGATGGGCCTGTAACTGACTCAAGGGCACAGGTATTAAGGCTGCCCCTGGGTTATTCCATGGAGATTGGGCCATCGCTGAACTACTAACAAAGGAAAGTGTAGAAGATGATCCCTATGGTTGAGAAGATGAGGATGTTACGATTCTAGATGATTGAGAAGGAGATGTGGGAGTGCCGGTGGACTGATGGACAATGATATGAAGTGGAGGAGTGGATGGTTGACTTCACAGTGAAGAGGTTGAGATGGATGATGATGATGAAAGATTCTCGCTATCGGACCATTTAGGATATTTCCTTGCTCTCTTCCTTGTAGGTAGAGGTGACTCGGTTGGTTGAACACCAAACTTTTCACTCTTTAATCTAGTAAGAGGATGAGCAGGGTTATATTGCGAAGTCACGCTGCCTTGAGATTTATCAGATTTTTGAGGAGATATAGAAAATCCCTGAAGTTTGTGAATCAAAGATTCAATTTCAGGAGGTTCAATAGTAGATTGTTTTGAAATGTCAGGATTTGTAGCAGCAGTTATTACTCCTGCGACTTCTGGCTCTAGATGTAAAGATTCTAAATGCGATGGAGAAGCTGGGGGAGATGGTGAGGGCGATTTACTCTCAGAATGGTACTTAGATTTGGATTTACTTGCCATTCACAGTTCGAGGCCCTCCTTTTAGTGCCAAATATGTTGAAACCCCGAAAATCGGGTCTACAACAAGGAGGATACCCACCCAGTCTGGACCTTGGTTAGCAGCTCCTTTTTCGTTTGGTATAGTGGTTTTGATTGGGGATATGGGACCAATTTCCCAATTTATGTGTGTGTGTGTGAAGAATTGATATTTCCCTTCTAAAAGTTCCTAAGTGAGATGCTATAATTCTAACCCTAATCTAATAACATGTAAATGTATTCTAATAAGCAAAAATATCTATGTCTACACTAACCCGAGGTGTAATCCTTCTGTTATACAATCTAAAATGATTTCAGATAACAATTGATAATAAATATCATTCAGCTGTCATGGGAAAAGAATTCAATACAGATAAACCACTTCGTATAAAAAGTTAGACGAAACAGTTGTGAAAGGCATATCTCATAATAATCTATTCATACATTAAGCATAAATAAATAGCTATCACTATACAAAAGTGCCAAATGATAACTCAAGCATTCACACATCAATATATAAGCAACTGAACTTGAATATCACTTTTAACACAAAGGCAGAAATAGTTAAGAGATAGAAGTACCATTTATAACTAGTCCTACTCATGAGCCTCAAGTGATAATGATTTATCTCTTCGTAACCCAACATCCACTAAGAGTACAGAAGTGCAACATCAGTAGAAAATATTAAATACAGATATCGATAAATCTTGTTCCATTCATTCATCAAAACCTCCAAAGATGGTACAAAAGTGCATGTTTTTAACAAATTTCAGGACCATTCTCTAAATGCATGAGAAGGGTTTAAATACTACTAACTAAATCTAAAAATAACTTATTACAAAAATGTAGGATGTGATTTAAATGACTGTCCTCATTTTGGGCAAAAATAAAACTAAATAAAAACTAAAACTGAATCTAAAATTAAAATTACTAACTATTTCTGTATCTGCTCCTTGAAGTCGCACGCATTCAACATCTGTTTGAGAAGAGTCGGCTGACCGATTTCCAATTTTAGCTGTGCTACCAAAACAGAATCGGCAAGAGCTAGCGCCATTTTCTCGACAGAATTGATGATACTCTTGAGAGTCATCTACTGGTTTTCGGATTTAAGTTTTACTTCTTTTACCTCTAGCGTTATTTTTTACAAATTTCTGGGCTTACAGGTGACCAAGCACTCAAAAGATTTCCTTTTCAAGAAGTTTTGCCTAGCGATGCGCGATTAGGCGCTAATCGTGCATCGAGAACTGCCTCCGTTTCTTGATCCGAGCTTCCTTGGTGCGTTTTTCACCCTTTGCGCGTTTTCTTTTAGCAGATATAAAGCTCAAATTTTTGTGAAAATAATGAATTCGTAAATTCTTGACCCTGAGTCTTAAACTGTTTTTTTTTTTATATCAACGCTGTCTAGTATCCATTTAACCATGTCCATGTCTGGAAGAATTCTGGGCCTCGCTGCTATCCTGTGTAAGGATGAACAAGCCAGTTCTGTGGTGGATGCCTCAAAAGAACTATGTGAGCCTGCAGTAGCCTCGACCTCCATTACTCTAGGATTCTCTTCCTCAAGTAGATTGTACATGCTGTAGCAATACCAGTGTCTTTGTTACAGGTGGTGTCTGTATACAAGGGCGCCATTTCCTTCTCTTCAGAGCTTGGGGCTTTGCCTTTTTTCCCCATGGTATCATGCGTACTACTTTATATCGTTCCTTGTTCTTCATTCCTCCAATTTACAAGTGAAGTGAGAATAATGATATGGAAAGGTGATGGGAAAGTCTTAATGCTGAAAACATATAAAATATACCACCTTACGTGAAATGACTTTTCGACAAGCACGAAACCATATTCCATTAATAACTGGCAAATAACTCATTAATTAGCATTAAAGCACATAACCAAGTGTCGCTTTATGGAAACTACTTCTTTTTGAACAACGAGCTTGAAAGATCTGTGATGAAGTGATTTTGCGATTTTCTTTGCAATATCGCAAAATTGCAGAATCGCAACACCACATGGTTGCTAGCTTGCTATATCGTATTATCGCATTATCGCATTGCCGTTCTATCGCAATATCGCAATATCGGAGAAACGTGACATATGATAGTTTTTGTTAATCTGTTTTTTGTGAAATGCAATTTGCGATATGCGCCATCGCCTATCTACGGTTTAAATTTTTTTGAGCATAAGCGGTCTTTGATGCATGCGATGCGACATATGTTTGTAGTCCCGTATCGCGATCTCGCAGTCTTAGAATTCGGCTTGCAAGGAGGTACCCTATTATCCTTTTGCGATGCGATATTTCCTAAGGAATAATTCTACTTTATCATAAAACTTAAGCTTTTTTAGATTTTTCAATGGTATTTTCTTAAGTTTATGATGGTAAGTTTTATTAGAAAGGAAATACAATCACTAATCAATTTTTTTTTTAATTTTTAACTAAGGGTCCCCACCTATTTAGTAATAACACCAAATAAGAAGGGGGTTTGTTTCTGGCCACAACAGGTTCATCAAGAACTTCTCGCAGATTTCTTTTCGATTACATCCTTGTAGAGGAAAGGTAAGAAGTTCGAATAGACTGGGGAGTGCGAGGCTAGCTTTGAACATATTAGTTAGTTGTTGACACATGCACTAGTACTATAGATTACATATTTGGATAAGGAATTTGTGGTATTCATAGATGTTTGCAAAGAGGGCCTTGTGGAGTCCTTATGTAGGACAGACAGGTGGTATGTTACGAGTCCTCAAAACTAAACGAACACAAGTAGGACTACCTGACACATGATTTTGGGTTAGCAGCGATTACACATGCACTAAAGGTGTGGAGGCACTATCTTCTTGGCATGTGGTTTGTGCTTATGAGTGATTACATTGGGTTGAGGTATTTGTTTGACTAGCCGAATTTGAATGCCAAGTAGGCTAGATGATTGGCCATGATTAGCGAGTTTTATTTCGAGATCAGGTACATAAAAGATAAGGAGAATAGGGTGGCAAATGATCTTCGTAGATGGATAAAGGTGAATCACTTAGTACTATGAGCTCTTATGGGACAAATTTACAAGACAAGATCTTGCAGGCATGACAACATGATGTTAGATATATGGAGATTGTGCACAGGTTGCAGCAAAATACAGATACAGGTACAGGTATAGGTGATAGTATAAGTATAGGTACAAGTGATGGTAGAGGTACATGTACATGTGTACATGCATAGGATTTGGACTATTGTCTTGCGACAGATGGATTGGTCAGGTTCTGAGACAGGATATATGTACCAGATAGTAGTGAGCTCAAGAAGCTGATCTTGAGGGAGCTTCATGTGAAACCATATTCAGGTCACCTAGGTTATCAAAAGACACTCACAACAGTTAAGAGGTATGACTATTAGCTGAACTTGAAGAAGGATGTAGCAGAGTTTGTGGCTAGTTGTTTTGATTGTCAGCAAGTGAAGGTAGAGTGCAAACATCCAGGTGGACTGCTACAACCGATCACTATTCCCGAGTGGAAATGGAAGGTCATTTCCATGGATTTCATCACAAGGTTTTCGAAGATAGTGAGGTAGCATGATTCCATCATGGTCATTGTGGACATGTTAACAAAGGTTCCACACTTTGTTCCTCTAAAGTCTACATTCTCAGCTAGTGATGTGACACAGGTATTCATCTGAGACGTGGTTAGACTACATGGTGTTCTAAAGAATATTATGTCAGATATAAATGCGAAGTTCACTTCCAAGTTTCAGAAGGATTTATTTGTAGGTTTGGGCACAAATTTGGCCTTCAGCAAAGTTTATCATCCGTAGACGGAAGGATAGAAACAGAGGGTCAATAGGATATTAGAGGTCATGTTGAGGATGTATGCGATGCCTCAGCAACGCAAGGGGGAAGAGTATCTCCGTTTGGTCTAGTTTTCATACAACAACGATTATTAGGAGTCACTGAGGATGAGTCCCTTTGAGGCATTATATGGGCGGAGTTACAAAACTCCCATTAGTTGGAGTGATATGGTTAGTAGAGTACTGATTGGACCATATATGTTGGCAGACATGGAACATGAGATGCAGGTGATCAAGAAGAATCTCAAGGAAGCATAGGATAGGCAGAAGAGTTATGCAGATAGGAATAGGTTGTTGAAGGAGTTCCAGGTTGGGGAACAGGCGCACCTATGCATCAAACCGAAGAAGAGATCCTTGCAGATTGGCTCAAGTGCCAAGCTAGCACTATAGTTTTTTGGACCCTTTTGTATTATTGAGCGGATTGGGCCAGTAGCCTATCAACTTGGATTACCTTCGATAGTGAAAGTCCACGATGTTTTCCATGTATCTTTGATTAAGAAGTATGTTAAGGATGTTGATCATGTGATTGAATGGTCTGTATTTCAGGTGGAACGAGATGGAGAATTCCAGTTGGAGCCTTAGTCTATATTGCGGAAAAAGGTTCTCATGCTTCGAAACTGAGCAATAGAGAAAGTTAAAGTGAAATGGAAGAACTTTGGGCCCAATGAATCTACATGGGAGATGGCAGATCAAATGCGGGCTATGTATCCTTCCTTGTTTTCAGGTTGAGGCAAAGCAGCTTGACATGGTGGTTTGGTATTTGCTTATGGTGGTTTTGTATTTTCTTTATGGTGGTTTGGTATATGCTTTATGATGGTTTGGTATTTACTTTATGGTGGTTTATATGTGCTTTATGATGGTTTGATATATGATATATGATGTTGTGATATATGCTTAGGCATGGTGTTTAGTATATGTTTTTATATATGCTTTGGTATATGATTTGGCATATGTTTTGGTATCTATATTTTGATGATGTTGCTATATGTACACCTGTGTATGGATGTAAATACCGTAACGAGCTATGTTATAAATCTCCATTATACGGTATGGGTGTCATTTTATTATGACATCATGTGGTTATGTTATCATGATGTTGTGATGTTATATGAGTTTGCGCTCAGCAGGATGATCATTGTAAATATGGTAATGAGTTGTGTTATAAAGCTCCACTATGGTGTATGTTGTCATGTTGTCATGATGTTTTTTCTCTTGAGCAGATATTTAATTATAAATAATGTATCGAGTTGTGTTATAAAGCTCCATGATTAGTATGTCTTCTTTCAGTAGGTTGTTATGGTATATGTGTGATTGAACACCAAGGACGGTGTCCCCCAAGGGGGAGGGTTCTGTAACAGCCCTGGTGAAAATTTTATGTAATAAAGTTAAAAACAATAACTACGGATGAATGGGATACTTATTCCATGTTGAATGTTGGGAAAGACATCATAGAGGGTGTTCATTTAGTTATTTATAGCTAAGGAAATTGGCAAAGGAAATGGCTAAAACATTAAAAGGAAAAAATGCATTTTTGGCACATTTGTTTATGAAAATAATGGAAATTAGGAGAAAATGGAGGTGAAAGCTCACAAGGTGCATATGAGGAGAAAAATGAAGGAAAATAATGTAAAATGAAGAAAATAGAGGCCTCATTCATAAAAAGGCTTCTGAGGATCAGTTGGCAACCTTTTGTCAGTTCATTGTTGGATCTCTCTCTCATTATTCTCTCTCTCTCATACTCTTGGATACTTAGATATTTCTTGGAGCACTCTTGGAGGGTGTGGCATACTTGGAATCTTGGAGAAAGAAGGAAAAGGAAGAGAAGGAAAGTGCAATCAAGCATCAACATCAGCAACTATATCAGATTTTCTTGCAGGTATCAAGTTGCATGTACGATTTCTTCAATAGTTTGGAATGAATGGAATATGCATGTGGTTTCTTGGTTGTGATCTATTATTGGCATGGAGGATTGCTTGGATCAACAGTGGATTGCCTAGCCTTGCCATTTCCTAAATAGCCATGGTGATTGTGGGTTTACTTTAGTTGTTTTTTTTTGGTTGGTTCTCATGTTTCCTAAGCTTGGGTTGAGTTATTAGTCCTGAAAGCCCTGGTTGAAAAATGCTCTAGAAGAGCTATAATAGCTTGGGTTGAGTTACTAGTCCTAGAAGCCCTGGTTGGAAAAATGCTTTGGAATCCCTTAATGGGTTGAATTATTAGTCATGGAAGCCTTGGTCAAAAGCTTTGGAAGCCCTGGAAGGCTTTGATGGAGACCAATTCGATGTTGGTTTTGGTGATGGCTGACTGTGATGTGGAATCACTATTTGATGGGTTCAAGTGGATGGCCTCTGGAAGCCCTGGATGAGTTTTGATTGATGTGTTTTATGAGATCCCACATTCATGATTAGAATATGGCATGGGGGTGAATGGATAAAGAGAGATTTGGCTCAGCCATTCTATGGTTAGGTGGATTGTGGTAGTCCCATCTCCAGTTGGTTCGTTGCAGTCATTAATGAGAAATCCTTTTCCTTGATTTTGATGTGTAAAGGTACTGATGTATTTATGGATTTGATGGTTGCCATGTTTATTGTATTTCTTTTCCTATTATGCTAGTTATATGCACATTTTATGGCAACATTTATGTATGGCTCACAACATGTTTTTACTTGTATGTGAATGGATAGAGTCTCTCTCCTCTATAATGCATATACCCAACAAAAATATGGTGTGCGACAATGAAAATAATCAGAGTTACAACAATGAGTGCAACAATTAAAATAATTAAAATTGAATAATGAATGGAAAACCCTTCTATTTATAACAAAATATTGAATTATCCTCGAATAATGAGCAATAATAAAATATTATTGATCCCATTCTTGGAATAATGACCTAGAATATTTTATTATATTTGTTTAGGAGGGAAAAAGTATTTAAACTTTTATTTAGAAATAATAAATAAATAAATGATTTATTTATCATCTCAAGGAATTAGTTAAGGAATAATAAACAAATAAGGATTTATTTAATTATTCCTAAGGGATTTAGTCAAATATAACAAAGAATAATAATTAATTAGTGATTAATTAATTATTCTTATTGAAAAATAAGATAAATAATGATTTATTTGTTTATTTTTCATGATTGGGCCAAATTTGACAAGGAATAATAATAAAACATTGGATTAATTAATTATTCCTAGAAGAAAATAAAATAAATAGTGATTTATTTAATCATTATTCATGGGTTTAACTATAAATTACTTAACAAAGGTGGTTTATTAGGTAATTTCTCATAGTGAAAGACATTTTACTATGGTAAAATTGGCTTTAGATGGTGTGCTTCGATCCATCTAGTAAATTAGGCTAGATGATCAATTTTTTGGTGATAACAAATTCCCCCCCAACGTATGAGTGTTAGGATCAAAACATATGACCGAAGTACGTTGTAAAGAAACAATCACTAAACAACACAGGGGAGTCAGAGAGAGAGAGAGAGAGACCAATGAAGCTGAAGTGAAAGAGGATAGGGATAGAGGGGGAAAGACTAATGCAAGTCTCCTTTTATGTTGTGGTACTAGACCTCACTGAAGTGGGTGAGGTATACACATACCCGCTGAGATAACTTAGTACAAAAATATTGGTTCGCCCAAAAATATAAAATTGGGCAATTAAGTACATGCTGAATGGTACATGACGTGCTAGCATAACAGAGCCAGAAAATAATACAATGTGTCCCATATACATAATGCACCTAGAAAAAACATCAACCATGACTAAATACAATAATATTTGAGTACATGAGATACAAATCCCCTTCCCTCAAAAAATGGGTGGGAGGGAGGGTGGAACAACCAGAGAAGCCCTGCTGAATAAGGAAGGGCTCTACAAAACTGAATGGATCATTTGGAGGAGACGTGCATGCTATGAACACTGCGATCGGTAGGAACCGAACCCATCAACTCTATGGAATTTCATTTGAGGTTGTAGCATAGTAGATATGCATCCAGGCATGTGGGGGGCTACCTGAAGGGCCAGCCCCTCATGACGTCTAAAACATATCACACAAACCCAAGAATCACTGGTACAATCTGCTGCATCACTGGACCATCAAGTGTATGGATCTCAAACATGAAACGACCAAGTCAAAGGGCAATAATGAGACCCTCTACTTAATCCAAGGCACCGAACAAGAATGGAAACTTGAACTGAGATACATTGCCCTCTAGGCCGATTTTTTTGGAATAAATGACCTAATGTCGAGAGAATAATGCCCACAATAGATGAGACAATGAGGATCCTCAACTAAAGCATGAGGGAATATAGTAATGTGACTGATGGAATGACACCAATGATAATGGGGAAAAAGTGGGAATCAGGGACAAACAAATGACTACCCTTGTCAGAGCATAAAGTGCATGGTTGACTTGGCAGCAACTGACTCAACTCCGGAGGGGATGGGGACAGTGTTACTGGAGGCCAAAATGGGAAACACATGATGAAAAATATGAAAATATGGATGGGATACTATGACATGATATGATCGGACATGAAATAGACTTCAAGAATTCAAGGGTGACTCATCACGGATGCTTTGAACAAGGGTGACTCGGTGACGCTGCAACACAGACTAGGCTCGGTGGGGACCATCAAAACATGAGTAAATGAGGGTTAATCATGAATAAAATTGACATATGGTATGAAAAGTATGAAGGGGAGATGGACCTCAAAATACAACTGTCACTTTATGAAAAAATGTGATTTTGAGAGGCGACGAAGTGACCTTTCATGGAATAATATCTTCCTAGTGAAGTGTCAAATCATCAAAAATTGAGGAAGACCCATTATAGAGATCGGTGGGGGATTTTCAATGGATCTAATAGTTCATCAAGTCGAGCTACAGTCTAGTTGCAATGGGCGGTAGAACAATTGGGGATTTTTCTATGAAAGGACATTTTCCCTCCAATTTGAGAGGAGGAGAAGGCCCTAAATCTTATGGATATTGTAGTAGACAAACCTACCATTGGAATCAGGATCTACAACTTTTAGGCAAGTGGAATTATCTAAATATGGCCTTAATTCTTATTGGAATGATGGTTCCTGGTGAAGAGTTAAGGGAAGAGGAAAACAAGAATGAACTACTAGAAGATTTCTAGAATCATCCTCACCCATTACATCGTCATGGGGAATTTGTGCACATAGAGTAGAATATTTGAAAAGATGGTATCAAAAATCTACAATATGCGATGGGAATATGGCTCGCTGGGGAGGTCAGTAAGACAAACTATCGAAGGAATGGGAGGATAATCGACCATACCTAGATCGAGTGGGATCTAGGTTGAGACTTATGTTAACCAATTGAGAAGATGGCCAGGTGAAAACCATCATGCCCCCAACCATGGGATACTACATGCAAACATATGTGATGGAGGGGACTGATCCGGTATGCAAAGGTGGGGATGATGCCCCCTGGCAGGAGGAGTTTGTGGAGTGTCATTGTGTTTTGATTGCTCGAAAAAGGGATTCAAGCATCTCGACCCAACTTGGCATGAGATCCTCCAAAGGATGATAATGAGATGTAGGGGCCTATGTGCCTCCCCAGTATGCTATGTCATACTGGATGTGTTTAGAGTGGTGGAATCCAAATATAGGAGGAAGTATGCACAATGGTGCATATCATTCCAAGGTTAATTAGGGGTAGTCATGGCTTCCATGATGTCCTCATCTGAATGGAAGATGGGGGAACAGGAGGAATATTGACTACATGATGCAACGATGATACCTAGTGCATCATCCTGAGAAAGAAGGTTCACATACGCATCATCTTGAATGGTAGACAATGAGCTGGTAGATGGAGGATCTACAGATGTTGAGACCTGGGATTCTATCGAAAGGTGTTTGATAGAAGCACGCACAGAAACCTCAGAAAGGTTTGCCTGCGAGGAACTCAAGGATGATGATAGGTAAAGGACATGGCTCATGGAGTCTATCATCTCAACATCAGGAGGAGGGATCATGATGGTGGGACCAGAGTCCCTCTGTTCTGGTTTAGTGGTACCATAATCCACGGATAAAGGAGTAGGTGTTCCACTACGAGTAGTCTCGTATTTGCAAAGCGCCCGAAGGCAATCACTAAATTTGTCAAGATGGGGGAAACAATGGGAATAGTGACCATAATGATCACACAAGGCACAATGGTGATTTTTGCGCAATGTTTTGAGTTTCTTTATTAGTCCAATTAAGGTAATTTGGAACTTAGGGATTTTTGACTCAGGGAACGCTTCATGAACCAAAGGTTTAAGATGAGGAGCTCAGGACAATTATTGGTGGTGTGCCCAACAAATTTACACAAAGTGCACAGAGGTGACGGATTTGGGGCCTTAGGGGCGGAAGGAGCTGTGGGAGCCTTGTCCTTAGGTTCTTTTATCTTAGCTTTGCCCACCTATCCAGATGCTTTCGCAACAGGAATGGGTTCCTGTTGAGGTTGTGATGGAATTGAAGCAGCGGCAAGGGCTGTAGTGACCGGTTGAATTGGGGTCAAAGCATGATAAAGTCTTAGCTGACCAGGTGGAATGTTTGCAGGGGGATCGATATACCATACTAGGATCCCCAAAGTCATGTTAGGAAGGACCAACAAAGCCATGATAGGTATAGAAAAGATTCTTGGATGTGGAAATAGGAAAGGTATCTAGCTAGTAGGATAATGTCCCTACGGAATAGCTCCTAGATGGTTGAGACCCAGAGGAATAGTTCCTAGTGGGAACATAGGAGAGGCACCCACAAATGGAGGAGGTCCTGGGTGGGTGGATCTGGATGACTCAGCTGAGATGTTAACAACAAAGTGTTAAGGAGTTGGCTATTGATAAGAGGTGTTAACCTCGTCAGAATCCATCATGAGGGTCTAATAGTCACCGGGACTAGAAGGATGGGCTGCTTAACCTGGCTGAGGTTGAGCAACAACAAATCCTTGCTAAGGGAAAGGATTTGTGAGCATTGCCAGTTGATATGGCACAGGATTCTGAGGCAATTATTGACCTCGAGAAGCTGCTTGAGCTTCTCACATTTGGAAAATCTAGGGTAAGAGAGGACACTCATGAGTATAATGGCCATGTACACCACAATGTGCACAAGGCTTTTCCATACGAGGAGCCTTGTTCTACTTGGGTTGGTCTCCCTGTTGCTAGATGTTGGTGTTAGGCTAGTTCCCCTGGGGTTCACCAGACTAGTTACCTTGATTACATTGGTTACCCTTGTTACCCTTCCCCTTATTCTTTTTCTTTGAATTTGGGGGATTGGTAGCACTCTACTGTGAAAACACCTGACCCTGAGGGGGCGGTGGCTTCTGGGGCTGAGGATGCATGGGAGGTTGCGGTGCTAATGCTTGAGGGGCTGGAGTGCTAGGCTGTGCATAAGGAGGAGCAACAATTTGGTAGAGAGGTTGGGGTCCTGGAAACATGTTGCTAGTAGGGGGGGCATAAGTGTTGGAGGAACTGGAGCCCCCCTACGAGTAGCCATAAATTTGCTGAGTAAATGGTGAAGAGTGTGAAAGGGATCCAACGATACTGTCGACGGCATGAGATGCCCCCAGTGCATTGGCACTTCTAGGACGAGGGAGGCCTAGAATGACGGTATAGACATAACTGGATTGTGCATAAATCAGATCATATCTCAAAGTGGTTTAGAGAGCTTCTTCCTCGGTCTGAGGAAAATGGGATGTGACATCTTTTCCAATGGGAGATAAAAGGCTCCTAGGAAACTAATATAGATAGAAACAGTCTTCCAAAGGTGAGACACGACATGTGCTCCTCCTTCAATGCCACTCTTGAACATGGTCGGAAAGGCGAGTGACAGAGATTTGACGGAATGTGGTCAATAGCTCCGTACTAGTGTCGTATTGGAGAGGTAACTAGAAATATGAGAGGAACACTTTAGCAAGCATCGCGAAAAAATAAGATGCGGAGGGCTAGTCAACATACCATTTTGCAGTGTCTCCAGTGATCATGCGTTGGAATAGCCGAAAATGAATGGAGTCATTGGTTATGGAGTTAGATGAACACCACATGTGGAAGGATTAGACATGGTTGGTAGGATCCTCTCCAACATTACCCTCAAACTTTGGGATGTCTGAGTGAAGCTTAGTTGGCATAGAGGGCTAACCAGCATCATGGTGTATGGGGTCCTATATCAATTGGTTAAAATCCAGTAGACTTAACTGAACCATAAAGGGGAGCATGGGGGCTTCCAGAACAGTGCTTGAGGTTGTTCTGCTTGATGTGACCACCGGTATAGAACCAGAGCCAACACTAGGTTGGGACCCTCCACCAACTGTCGGTCTAGACATGGTGACGATATGTGGTGAAAGAGGCTCGGAATCGGATGAGGAATAAGAAGAACTAGGAGAAGAGTTGGTAGGGGGACTCGTAGGGCTATGAACTCAAACCCGACGGGGAGGGGTAATATGCCCAAGCAGAAACCGAGGGTGAAGGTCTGATAGTCTCTGTGATAAACACCTTGGTGGCGCAATGGTGGTAGGACACACTTGACACAGAAATGGTGAAGGGAGATCAACAATATGTCTTGTCTCGATGCAGGGAGACAAATTTATTATGTTAAGTCTTGGCTTGGTGGTGTAAACCAAGTGCCCTACAATTAAGGTGTTCTTGTATGTGTAAGTGTATTAATTGATTAATCCTAGATTGTGTTTGCAAAAAAAAAAAATCTTGTTGAAAAATAACTGAAATAAATAACAGAAAATGAACAACAAAACAATTAACTAAACCCCACCCAAATTGGGTTTTCAAACATTGTACTGCCTGGTGGCTAAAGCGATGGAAAATACACTAAAATAATCAAGAGATATAAAAATTGGTGTGATTGGAATCAAGTGACACTAAGCTGCTGGGAAGTGGTGCAGCAACAACAAAAAACCAGAGGGGAAGATCACTGCAAAAAGATAGGGAGATGGGTGAAACACCTAGGGAAACCGATGGGGCCCTAAGGAAAATGACCAAACAAGTTTAAATGTGAAACAGTGGATGGTAGCAACCTATCTTAACAAATCTGAAACAAAAGGGTACATATCTATAAAATGTGGTTGAAAGCGCTGCAGAAACTTAGACTACTCACTCAGGTAAACTCCTCCTAGAAAGGTGGAAGCATACTATAAGCCCTAGGGGAGGCTAAATTCAAATTTGATGAGTAAATAAGAGTGGATCAAGGTCTAAGTGAGATGAGAAAGAGGTCAGACAACCCAACAGATAGCTCTCTGCAAAACGCAGAAATCGATCTGAGAAAAACCCTAAAACCCAGAAATCGATCACACTTTTTGGGAAAAAAGTGTGATTTCCGCTCCATGGATCTCAGTCACAAAATCTTAGAAAAACGTGTCACCTTGTCGCAGCTAGTTCCTGTAACCAATGGAAATGACTAGAAAGCTTGCAGAAGTCAGAAATTTATCAGATCTAGGGTTAAAAAACTTGGAAACATTAATAGAATTGAAAAAAGAAGAAATCCTAAGCTAAAAACCAAAGGTCACCCAGATTTTTGGATCTGAAGTATATAACCCAGTGGAGTCACCAATTTTGTTTTAGTGTTTTCTTCTCAATGATGTACGAAAAGAACCCATTTAAGGTTGTGGATGACAAACAATCTCAATAATATAAATGGCTGCTAAACATTATAGATTTGTAGCAATTGATAGAAACAAAACATGCCAAATTTTGGTTCTATGCCATAATCATAGTTAAACAACAAAAATAAAGAGTAATACAATGTTCCACCAAGGTTCCGGGATGAGGGGGCGAGGGAGAAAGAGGGCACAGGAGTGGCCTATGCAAAAGCTCCCCACCATTTTTTAGGAAATGTGGGGGAGTGTCATGGTCTTAAAAACTTATAAATATAAAATATAATTTATTAATTGAGTCCACTATGACAATTTGGTTTGAATTGAAAGATTCAAAACATAATGATAAAAAAATAAATGATAAAAAAATCCTTTGCTCCTAAAGTTAAAACTGTTTCTATAATCTATTCACTCAACTAATAGTATAGACTCTAATACCTTCTGCGTTTAGGAAAGAAAAGGATATAATTTAAAATTTTAAACCTATGCTCAATTGTTCTATACTCTGCATATAAATGATAAATCTCTCAGCTCTGTCAGCGTGCCCTGAATTAGTTACAAACTTTGCTTCAGATCTCTGAAGATGCCACTATTTTGCTCTAAAAGGGAGACCGAGAATCATGACAAGGTCTATTGATAGCAAGTGAATTCAGATGTCTAGAAGACCTTGACCATTACAAACTTCCTCTTGCATAGTTTTGTATTGAAGATCAGATCCTAAAGATGTAAGTGATATGCCCAAAATAATAAAATATCCAAACCTTCAACCTCCTTTAAGGCTTTAAAATTAAAACTAGTAACATAATGACTGGCTGGTAAGTTACATCCCATTGAAATCTTGGTTTATAGAGCTGTGTTTTTAATACGAATGCATTTCATCTATGAAATTGAATAGCTTCCAACCAAAGGCTGTCATATGAAAAGTTTTAACTTAAATATATGCCTTTGGTACTAGTTTAGATAGGTTCTAAATAACAATATCGCGTAAGGATCTACAGGAGTCTAGAGATTATACAAACAAGCCAGCAAGTATACACAGGTCCCCATATTTTGTATTGTTAAAACTTTAAGTTACTATAGCGAAGTTCTAGAGCGAGAGAATTTATTTTTCATGGATTCCACAATATTACTTGCAAAGGGTCATTACAATATATACACATTGAGAAGGTGCATTCAACTCACACTCTTTAGCACAGTCAAGTTTGGTTGACACTACTCTGAAACAGATGTTGTGATGATTGCCCAAACTTCATTCACATGCCCAATGATTCAGAAAGGTTTGTTGTACTGTGCAATGATAAAACCTGTAGAATATATTTAAAAACAAGACAAGGCCGTCATATGAAAGCCAGTGTGACTATAGACAAGGCTGTCATATGAAAACCTACAGAATATATTTAAAATTTTAAATCTATAAGTGAAACATGGAAACCTGGTTTCTTTCGAGAAAGTTTTATTCATACTGAAATTAAAATATTTTGACACAAGGTTAGTTGGCATGAATTCTATGTTTTGGATCTCATCGCAAGAGTAAAAACAAAATGTCAAAGCAGAGGTGCTCCACGGAACCATGGTGACTCCATAGAAGAACTGATGGCTGGAAGAAAATATCAAAACATGGAAACTCCATCTGTAGTTTAGTTACGATAGCATTGTCACTTAAAAAAATAGCCATCAAGACACACCAAACAACGTGCACCATTGTTCTGTTGGAGACTTATAAGTTATATCACATTTGAACCCCATCACATGGGAAAATTTGGAAGGGCAATGTTTGCCATGCATTTAGAAGAATTTGGGCTTGGAAACACCGAAACAGTGAACACGTCTTCAATGAACAGTGGTTCATATACACAAACATATCCAAACGCATTCTTTAGATGCACTCTAAACGCAGTTATGCAGTGGAAAATGGTCATGAAATGAACTGTTACTAACCTATTAGGCTGTAGCAGTCCGCTCCTCGCATGCAGCACGATGCTTGAAGGGAGGTGCTGCTCGCACAATGCTCGATGGGAGCTGCTGCTTGTAGGACACTCGACGAGAGGGAGGGAGGAGTTCTGGAATGATGAATCTGAATAGTGAAATCGAACGCTGTGAGTGGAGCGCTCAGCAAACTAGCAAAGGTTGTGAGTTTGTTGTTCATGGTTCAGGCTTCCATTTTTATAACATGATACAACGACTTTCCAAAACCCTAAGCGTTAATTAACTGTTAATTAAAGATTAGGTTCAGAGTTTAGTTAATTAAAATGGTTTTTAATGCATTAAAGGTGTGCCACGTCCCCTCTCGTCCCCTCTCGTCCCCCCTCGCCCCCCCCACGTCCCCCTTTTCGGAAATGCCCCCTCAGGAAAGGGAAATGTCCCCCTGGCACGTCCCCCTGAGTTTCCTCATTTTTGGGAGCGTGGGGAAACATCCCCTACTCGTCCCCAAGTCCTCGGAGCGTAGGGGAGCGAGGAAACTAGACCCGTAGGGGGGGCATGTCCCCGTGGAACACTGGAGTAATAACTCCAATCATCCAATGGAAACTAGAGATGTAAAGAATAATTTTATTATAACAACTATGAAGAGAATAGATAAATGTTACCAATACCCCTCTATGGGATGGGTTCTTCGTTATCCTCAAACGTCTTTAGCTTGTGTAGAGTCTCTCTCCTCTATAATGCATAAACCCAGCAAAAATATGGTGTGCAAAAATGAAAATAATCAGAGTTACAATAGTGAGTGCAACAATGAAAATAATCAAAAGTGAATAATAAATGGAAAGCCCTTCTATTTATAACAAAATATTGAGTTATCCTCGAACAATGAGCAATAATAAAATATTATTGATCCCATTCTTGGAATAACTGCCTGGAATATTTTATTATATTTGTTTAGGAGGGAATAAGTATTTAAACTTTTATTTAGAAATAATAAATAAATAAATGATTTATTTATCATCTCAAGGAATTAGTTAAGGAATAATAAACAAATAAGGAATTATTTAATTATTCCTAAGGGATTTAGTCAAATTTAACAAAAAATAATAATTAATTAGTGATTAATTAATTATTCTCAAAGAAAAATAACAAAAATAATCATTTATCTGTTTATTTTTCATGATTGGGTTAAATTTGACAAGGAATAATAATAAAGCAATGATTTAATTAATTATTCCTAGAATAAAATCAAAGAAATAGCTATTTATTTAATTATTCTTCATGGATTTATCTATAAATTACTTAACAAAGGTGGTTTATTAGGTAATTTCTCACAGTGAAAGAAATTTTACTATGGTAAAATTGGCTTTACATGGTGTACTTCGATCCATCTAGTAAATTATGCTAGATGATCAATTTTTTGGTGATAACATGTACTATGGTTATCATGGAGAATTTGATATTTATTTCATGAAATGCATGGTCATAAGTATGTGACTGACTGTGTATGGATTTTATGTTGCTTACATGTTGATTTTATGGTACCTACTTACATCCTTGTATGCTAGGTTACATTTTGACTATTTGGATTACATGTATCAGTATTGTAAGTTGATTACAAGGTTTGATCGCTTATGTTCGACTACATGTGTTTAAGCATAGGTGTAGTTGATTTGGCATTGCTTATGCATACTCTTGGTTTCATGTGGCAATGGGTACAATGGAGTAATGGTTGTTGTCGTGCATGAGGTCATAGCATGCATTGTTGATATGGCCTTGCAAAGATGATTGGATCCTAGTTAGAGTGATGTTTATGTGTTACATTTATTTGTGTATGTCTATACGTTATGATGATTATGTTATACATGTATCACATTGATTTGGTGATCTTGTTGATAAGTTATCCTCCCTGAACTATACTATGGTACGTTGATTTATTGTGATTCGGTTTATCTGACATATTATGTCTTGCAGGAAGAAATATCAAATAGCTAGCAAGATGGTTGACTACTGATGAAAAGGAGATCTGGAGTAAACCCAGAATCCCAATTCATTAAAAATCTCGAAGCTCCTTGACCTGTGGGTTATGGCCCACAAGTCTCTTCGGAAGCATTCTAATATACTTTTTAAATTACAGCCGTGGATCTTCATTAAAATCGAACATCCATGCATAGGAGATAAACAATATGGAAACAATATATGTGTGTAGTTTTAATACCCCACGGCATGCATAATTAACAAACACACGGAAGCATATAATTCCGCCCCAATTCATTTGATACGGTCTCAGAATATATACAGCCACCTCTGTAAATGTCGCCGTCTGCATCATCACCCAACGCCAAGCGATGCAAGTCTTCACTGCTCCCATTCGATACAATTTCGATTCAATACGTTCTCCTCCGATCTGTTCTAATCGGAACCGAAGACCAGCCAGAACGCCGATCTGATGCGATCCCTTTACTTTTATTCTGATCCGATTACACAACGCCGATTCAACTCTTGGACCGATTCACATCAAAACTGACTTCTCCGTCGTCGAACTGACAACATTGCACCATAGCTGCAATCCATTTAACGCTCTTCTTCTGCATTGACACCAACGCTATTCAACAATTTCTCTACCCCATGCGATGATATTCAGGAACAGACAGGCTTTTAAGGCACGACCTCTTCATTTGACGCTCAGTACTTCCTCTACAGAAATTACACAAAACACAGGTTTTATTCAAAAGTCAAATACCAATAATAACATTCCTCTAGACGTTTGCAACAACGCTTTCAACAGAACACTCATACAGAACAGTTAAACGTTATTTTGGATCTCCATCGATCCTATGACTGATCGATGTCGATTGATAAACTCTCATGCAGAATTTAACTCACAAATTTAAATTACAAAACCCATAACTCGACATCCAGAAATCGACATAGAATATATAGTTTTGATTATATAAAAATACCACTGATCTAAGGCGTTGCAGCCTTAGCCAATAACTGCACACAGGCTACATTGTATTCTCACTAGCGCGCCCCTATCTCATGCACACAAACATGCTTATAAAGCATTCACAAAGGCGTGAATCTATTACGATCCACAGAATCTCTCCTGAAATCACTCAACAAATTACTTAAATCTCTCATTTTAAATCATTTTAAGAGCAGATCTTCCCTTTGTTTAGTTTCACTGTCCACGTCCTCCTTGCTTAGCTTCGGATTCCTCTTCAATTTACGAGGAGTTAGATGCTCCTGCATCAGACTCCCGAGGAAAAAAAAAATAATTATGACTTCCAGGTCATATACTTCTCCTGGTCTTTAGCAATTCTACCCACTGTATTTCTTCAGTGGAACTGCCTTCATGATCTTCTGTGAGCTGCAACCAACCTCTGCAGTAACAGTCTCCTTCTGTTACATGATACCTCACCAAGCCCTCCGCACTCGGTCTTTTGGCATCCTTCTGGTTCTCTTCTCTGGAACCAATTGAGCACACCTTGCTCTAGGTTGCTGCAAATCTTCTCACCTTCAGCTGTCGCCATCTGCACGACAGTAAGACCACAAACTCTCCAGCTTAACCAACTGTACCTCCTGCTTCTTCTTCTTCCTCTCTGGAATCCTTCTCCTCGCAGGAAAATTTCCCTGCTCTGATACCACTTGATGAAAAGGAGATCTGGAGTAAACCCAGAATCCCAATTCATTAAAAATCTCGAAGCTCCTTGACCTGTGGGTTATGGCCCACAAGTCTCTTCGGAAGCATTCTAATATACTTTTTAAATTACAGCCGTGGATCTTTGTTAAAATCGAACATCCATGCATAGGAGATAAAAAATATGGAAACAATATATGTGTGTAGTTTTAATACCCCACGGCATGCATAATTAACAAACACATGGAAGCATATAATGCCGCCCCAATTCATTTGATACGGTCTCAGAATATATACAGCCACCTCTGTAAATGTCGCCGTCTGCATCATCACCCAACGCCAAGCGATGCAAGTCTTCACTGCTCCCATTCGATACAATTTCGATTCAATACGTTCTCCTCCTATCTGTTCTAATCGGAACCGAAGACCAGCCAGAACGCCGATCTGATGCGATCCCTTTACTTTTATTCTGATCTGATTACACAATGCCGATTCAACTCTTGGACCGATTCACATCAAAACTGACTTCTCCGTCGTCGAACTGACAACATTGCACCATAGCTGCATTCCATTTAACGCTTTTCTTCTGCATTGACACCAACGCTATTCAACAATTTCTCTGCCCCATGCGATGATATTCAGGATCAGACAGGCTTTTAAGACACGGCCTCTTCATTTGACGCTCAGTCCTTCCTCTATGGCAATTACATAAAACTCAGGTTTTATTCAAAAGTCAAATACCAATAATAACATTCCTACAGACGTTTGCAACAGCGCTTTCAACAGAACACTCATACAGAACAGTTAAACGTTATTTTGGATCTCCATCAATCCTATGACTGATCGATGTCGATTGATAAACTCTCACGCAGAATTTAACTCACAGATTTAAATTACAAAACCCATAACTCGACATCCAGAAATCGACATAGAATATATAGTTTTGATTATATAAAAAGACCATTGATCTAAGGCGTTGCAGCCTTAGCCAATAACTGCACACAGGCTACATTGTATTCTCACTAGCGCGCCCCTATCTCATGCACACAAACATTCTTATAAAGCATTCACAAAGGCGTGAATCTATTACGATCCACAAAATCTCTCCTGAAATCACTCAACAAATTACTTAAATCTCTCATTTTAAATCATTTTAAGAGCAGATCTTCCCTTTTTTTAGTTTCACTGTCCACGTCCTCCTCGCTCAGCTTCGGATTCCTCTTCAATTTACGAGGAGTTAGATGCTCCTGCATCAACTACAAAGACTCTCCCTTCAAATCCAAAGAGCAATATGGTGTTGGGAACTCTTGTGACTTGGTAGTGACACTGAGAAGCCTAAAGAAGGAGATAAGGAGTTGTAAAGCAGGTAATGACAAAATCATATGGTCACAAGAAAAGTTAGCAGATTTGAATGCAATAATACTTCAGAGCTTGTCAGATTTGCATCAAAAATGACCACTATGGATCAGTCATTAGTAGGAAGATAAAACTAATGGGGCATGTGGTAGTAGATCGCATGTTGGTCGTCTAGATGATAAAGTTAGAGATGGAAGATTGTTGGACACTCCGAAGAGGAAAAGGGATAGACATAGGTATGATTCTAGTTCTGATTGAGATAAGCACTATGATTTTCATCGTTATCATCCTTATAGGAGGAATGATAAGGGATACTTGCCGGATGAGTTTAACAAGGAAAACCCACCTACTTTTCATGGAGAGATAAAGAGATCGCAGGATGTAGAGGCATGGTTACTCAGTATGAAGAAGTTATTCAAGTTGCATGACTTCTCAGAGAACATGAAACATAAAGTGGCTACTTTCAGTCTTAAAGGTAAAGCAAACATTTAATGCGAAAATGTGAAGAATGTCAAAGATATAGATGAGGAATTTCTGACTTGGAGTAAATTTGATCAGATATTCAAGAAGAAGTATCTGTCGGAGAGATACTTCAATGACAGGGAAAAGGAATTCTATGAAGTAAAGATGGGATCCATGACAGATGATGAGTACACCAGTGAGTTCTTGGAATTGTTGAGGTATGTGCCTTACCTTAAGGAGGAGAAGGCTAAGATGCAGATATTCATAAGTGGATTACTAGTTGCATTCAAATACATGATTGAATTTGATGAGCCTGGATCATTGGAGGAGGCCATTCAAAAGCTAAAGCCTTTCTATGAACAATCGAAGCGTGGAACTAAGACTAAGCTAGACTAGAGAGGTAATGTAAAGAACAAAGGAAAACGGGATAAAAAGTGAGCAAGGCCATAGGGTACACATAACAAGGATAATGTTGCACCACATAAGAGGTTCAATGCATCATATAGAGGATGGAGACATCGAGCTGATGAGAAGAACAAGGATGGAGGTTCGAAGACTATAGAGTGTTGGACTTGTGGCAAAGATCATCATAGGAGGGATTGTTCATAAAGTCAGGGTGGTAGACATTAGATATGCAGTGCACATGAGGTGAAAAATGTTGGAGATGTAGGCCATAGTATTCCTCGTATCTATGCATCCATGGACAACAGGTAGGTAGAACATCAGGCATCTATCATTGAGATGGATGGTAATATTTGTGATCAAGTTTTTTCTATTTTGATTTACTCTTGATCTAATTATAACTATGTTAGTCCTAACTTGGTGGACAAGTGTGGTTTGAATAAGGAGTTGCATGCAAAGTCTTGGTTAGTACAGTTGGCTACAGGTACAAAGAAGCTAATGCGTCATTGGTAAGAGATTGCACATTTGACTTAAATGGATGCCTACAACAACACATTTGATTGTTTTACCATTGGGTTCATACAATATGTTGTTGGGCATGGATTGGTTATATGTTCATAGAACCAAGGTTGACTGTTATGACAAATCCATTGAGTGTTTTGATGACAATGGGGCACCAAGAGTCTTATAAGGTAAGAAGAAAGCCTTGTCAGCTAGGATGGTGACAACTATGCAAGAAAAGCATAGCCGCGGGAATGGGTGCAAGTTATTTGTAGTACATATTTCTAGTGATAAGGGTAAGGAGGTTGAGGATGCAGATGTGTTGAACAAGTACCCGGTTTTACAGAGTAGAGGTGGTATGTTAGTGCCAGGTCCCATAGGGAGGTATAATTTTCTATCGAGTTAGTGCCAGGGGCAGCTCCAGCATCGAAATCACCTTACAGGATGAGCACACCCGAGTTGTTTGAGCTAAAATTTCAGCTGAAGGAAATGTTGGACAAAGGATACATTAGGACAAGTGTATCACCTTGCGGCGCACCGGTCTTGTTTTTTAGGAAGAAATATGGTACCCTCACATTTTTCATTAATTACATGCAACTGAACAAAGTGGCTATCAAGAACAGATACCCTTTGTTGAGGATTGATGACTTGTTCGATCAGCTGAAGGGAGAAACAATGTTCTCGAAGATTGACTTGAGATCTGGATACCATTAGGTATGCATCAAAGAGGAGGACATTTACAAAACTGCATTCAAGACCATGTATGGGAATTATAAGTTTATTGTTGTTCCATTTGGCTTAACTAATGCTCCAACCACATTCATTTGTTTGATGAATAGTGTGTTGTGTTCATATTTGGATAATTTTGTTATTGTGTTCATTGATGATATACTGGTATATTCTAAAAAAGAGGAAGATCATGTTCAGCACTTAGAAGCAATGTTGAGGTTGTTGAGAGAGCATCAGTTGTATACTAAGCTTAGCAAATATAGTTTCTTTTAGACTAAGGTACATTACTTGGGACATGTTGTCTCCAAGGAGGGAATTGTAGTAGATCTAGAGAAGATAAGAGCCATCATGGAGTGGGTAGCTCTTAAGAATGTGGATGAAGTGAGATCTTTCATGGGTTTGGGAGGCTATTAGAGGAGGTTCATTAGGAACTTCTCGCAAATTTCTTATCCCATTACATCCTTGTAGAGGAAAGGTAAGAAGTTTGAATGGATTGAGGAGTGTGAGGATAGGTTTGAGAAGCTTAAGCAGTTGTTGACACATGCAATAGTACTATAGATTTCATATCCAGATAAGGAATTTGTGGTATGCACAAATGCTTGCAAGAGAGGGCTTGGTGGAGTCCTTACGTAGGAAGGACAAGTGGTACGTTATGAGTCCCAAAAACTAAACGAGCACAAGCAGAACTACCAGATGCATGATCTTGAGTTAGCAGTGATTATACATGCACTGAAGATGTGAAGGCACTATCTTCTTGGTAGGCGGTTTGTGCTTATGAGTGATCACATTGGGTTGAGGTATTTGTTTGACCAACCGAATCTGAATTCCGGGTAGGCTAGAAGGTTGGCCACAATGAACGAGTTTTATTTTTAGTTCAGGTAAATCAAAGGTAATGAGAATAGGGTGCAAATGATCTCAATAGACAGATACATGTGAATCACTTAGCAGCTATGAGCTCTTATGGGACATATTTATAGGACAATATCTTGCGCATAGGACAACAAGATGTTAGATATATGGAGATTGTGCACAGGTTGTAGTAGAATACTGATATAGGTAAAGGTACATGTGATAGTATAGGTATGGATACAAGTGATGGTACAGGTGTAGGTGCACAGGATTTGGACTATTATCTTGTGGCAGATGGATTGGTCAGGTTCCAAGATAGGATACATGTATCGGATAGCAGTGAGCTCAAGAAGGTGATCTTGAGGTAGTTTCATGTGAAACCATATTCAGGCCACCCAGGTTATTAGAAGACGCTCACAATAGTGAAGAGGTATTACTATTGGCTGAACCTGGAGAAGGATTTAGCAAATTTTGAGGCTAGATGTTTTGATTGTCAATGAGTTAAGGTAGAGTGCAAACATTTAGGTGGATTGCTACAACCAATCTCTATTCTCAAGTGAAAATTGGAGGTCATTTCCATGGATTTCATCACAGGGTTGCTAAATACAGTGAAGTAGCATGATTCCATCATGGTCATTGTGGACATGATAACAAAGGTTGCACACTTTTTTCTGGAAAAGTCTACATTCTCAGCTAATGATGTGGCATAGGTATTCATCTGAGATGTGGTTAGACTACATGGTGTTCTAATCCAGGTGGATTTTCAAACACAGTGGCATGGAAAATATCAAAATTCAAAGTGGCATAAAAGCAAGTATCTTGACATCAGATTGAAGTGCTTGTTGCCCTGATTCCAATGGTGTGAACAACACTCCAATCCGAGTCCAAATGATGAAGTTATCACCAAAAGAATTTGCCTTTGTTCCTTTGGAAAATGACGCATTTTCTCAAAAAAAATGGACTTAAAGCCTTTAAAAGGAAAATCACAATCGAAGAAGTCAAAAGGTAGGCTTAAGGCAAGGGCAGCGGAACCCTCGATTAGAGATCTCCTACTAATCGCAATCAGGGGCAAGCGATGGCCGATATCAGGACTTTAGACATGCGATTAGCAATTGTGATTGGTGATCGACATCAGTGTGAGCATAACCAAAGGGAAGACCCCCGAGCCGTTACATAATGCGATAGTGAGATGTGATGCGATCTCAACCATCTGATCAAGGAACAGATCAATGGTCCAGATTTAATCTGTGATATCAATGATCGGTGGATCGGCATATCGGCGTTTGGCGATCGGCGATCCCCGCGACAAGGGCCAGTGAACAAGAACGATAGAAATTTTCAATATAGGGCTGGACCCGATGGGTTTATGGACCAGATTTTATATAATTTGAAGTCTAGGTAAAAGGATTTCAGTCGGGTTTTTCAATGTTTTGTGTATTATCGCTTTGAGCGGAAAAAGGCCATTTTTGGGGTTTTATTGCGCCCACTGGTCCTCCGTTAGAATGCCTTCTATTATAAACAGAACAACCTCTAATTTAAGAATTTTTGTAACTAAAAGAAAGATTATAAATCCCGATGAATGAAGAAAGTACGGGGGGAAAGGATTTTTGGCACGCAATTCGAGGTAGGAGCAACGTAGGAGGGCTGATAGTTCATTTTGTCTGAATTGGACAAATTTTATATGGTTTCTTCCCTTCTCAATGCCACGGACGTAGTGGTGCCATCCATTTCTCCATTTGAGTTCTCCATTTCTCAGCCATTTTCCAAAGTGGAGGTATCAGACTCCTTTTATGTAACTGATGATTGTATTCTCTTCTTTTCATGCCATTTAATGAATGAAGGCCTCCCCATTGATCGAGCAGGGTCTGGGGATGTAGTCCAAGTTGAACAAACTTCGTTATCAAGTATTGTTGTATTCTTTTTATGCCTTGTGTGTTTCTTCTTCTTCTCTCATGTGCACATTAAATTTCTATGTTAAGCTGCAATTTCTACATGTGATTCTTTTAATACATCTATAAGCGAAAGATCCCTGGATCAAGTGGTATCAGAGCAGGTATTTTTAGATGTTAATTACATGTTTGTATGCTAACAGGAAACAAGCTCTGAATAGGCAAAGGAAAACTAGAGCCTTTCGATCCCGAAGTGGGGCATGCACATCGAAGGAGAAACATGGCAGATGAAGAGGCTCGTCTTGAAGAGGAGCGCAATTTATGCAAGACCTTCTATTCAATGGCAGATAATGTCAGTTATTTTCTTTCAAGTCTGGAGAAAGCAGAAGAGATAAACCCAGAAGAACAAGGTTTAGTGCATGGAAATGGTGGAGAAGAACCCCCTCCTTCTCCTTCCATGAGTGAAAGTTCTTCTTCCTCTCACCACGATAATCATAGAAATTCAAGGGATGCATCTAAGAAACCTTTCTTTAAATTAGATGTTAAATTTTATCTTCCCATGTTTAAGGGTGAAAGTGGCGCAGAGAAGCTTAATAATTGGATTAGGCAGATTGAGGTCTACTGTAGAATTCAGCAAATCGTGGAGGATGAGGAAAAGATTCAGTTGGCCTCTCTACGGCTGAGTAGCACCACTCTCATTTGGTGGGAGATAAAATTTCAAAGCAGTAAGAATTTTGTTAACCTCTTTTCCTCATGGCCTGATTTTATTTCTGCGTTAAAGGAACAATTTTATCCCTTGGGTTACAAGAAAAAAGCATTAATGAATTGGAATTATTTAAGACAAGGAAAAGTTTAGGATGCAGAGTTTTACAGAGGAGTTTAGAAAGCAAGAACTTAATTTGGATATTGCACTTGATACACCTGAAGTAGTAACTAAGTAGATTGGCGAGTCACTACATAGTTAAATTAGGAATTCATTATTGTTGTTTGAACCAAATACTACTGACTCCACCAGTGTAAAGGAAATTCATATTGAGAACAGGGGAAAAAATGAAAGAGATTATCACTCTAGAAAGCCACCATTCAAACCTCCCAATGGAAAATCTAAAGCGAAATGGAAAGGAAAGGAGAAGAAAACAACAACAGCCAAAGAAGGAGAAAGGCCCTATTGTAATCACTGCAAAAAGGAAGGTCACGATGATGATCACTATTGGAAACAACACCTATAAAAGATACCAAAGAAGTATAAAGGAGAAGGCAAGCAGAAGACAATGGCAACTGCGTAGAAATACCTTGGATCCGATTCGGGGGATGAAGCATTAATCACAACAATAGGAACAAAAGGTACTCTTACACCTCATATCAGAATTTGATGCTTCTACTGGATCTACTGGGTTAGAGTCAACAACACCTGAAACTACTGATGTAGGCTATGGGGTATGGGTCGGCTGGATCTTGAACTGGACGAAGTGAATTTGGAACATAAGTGCTACAGGTGATTGCTCTGTAGCTGGAATTGGAACTAGAAATGGAACTAGGTAGCGTGTGAAAAAATTCGGAACAGGATAAGATAAAATATCGTAACGAGCTAGGGAGGTGTGGTTCAATATAATACGATACAACGATACATCCATTATAGATGACGCACCGCCCGGTGGTTTACTTCCATTATTGGTTTTCAAGATGCTGCTATGGGCATATGTCATTATGCATGAATGAATTACATATATAATCTATCTCATTCATGACTGGAATCGCTGGAATCACTGGTCGAAATGAACTCCTAAAAGGTGGCGTTGCTAGTCCATTAGTAGCAGAGACAGAGTCAGCAGAGCCAGCACTAGCAGCAGTAGATTAAGAACCTGCCTGAGAGAGGGGAGAACCACCTGACTGGATAGAGAATAGTGCCCGAGTGTAAATGGTAGGATAGGGTAGGGTAGGGTAGAGTAGGCGTGGAGAGCTTTGAGCGTTAGGCTCGAATCATCGATCTAAATTGCATGAAGGCACTAGTTCTGTAAATTAGTCCCTTCCTAATGATCAAAAGAGAATTGAACTATTTCATATCAGAGTTGTCATAAATCATACCAAAGTAGAAACTCTATTTTATACTGGATCCCAAGCAAACTTAAGTGTAGAATCCTTGGTAAAAAAACTCGGCTTAGAAACGGTTAGTGTCAGTCTTTCCAGCCTTCCTCCAATGATCAAATATGCTCTTACAAAGTGATTTTGAAGTGTCAAGGTCAAATTTTGTCATTTCAAAGAGTTTTCAAGCAAAATTTGGTCACTAGGCATTAGGTCTAGGGTTTGCTTTAACTCCTTCTAAAGTTGTCCAAATGTCGGTCCATGTCACCATTCAGCTGAGTCTATCATCATTCATAGGGTTGTCATTATCATCTCAGTGTCTAATGAGTCATTTTACACCTTGTCCATGCTTTAGTTGTGCCTAGGCAGGGTCATTTCCCTCTCTTAGGGTTTTGAAAGCTAATTTCTCTTGGATGGTCAAATCACTAGCAAAACTTGCATCCAGATATTCATACACCTTCCCCTATCTTTCATGTACCTTATCCAACACTTCCCATCACTGAGATCCCCCAAATTCCTCATTTTTGCACAAACCCTAGTTTCTAGCTACAACCTGGCAATTTTCTAGGTTTGGCCTGTGTTTTTCCCTTTTGGATCCCTTCCCCTAGCTCAATCTCTGAGATTCCACTTTCCCCTGCTTCCTAACATCCCTCCCCACTCCCAAAAATTTCCCCAAGAGTTTAGAAGCCCCTTATCCCCTTCATTTCGCTTCATTTCGACAAAATTCCTTGTTTCACACATCGGGACAATTTTCACTCAAAAGATTTTTTAGAGAAATCAAAGATGAATTTTGGGAAACTGAGAGAGTTTTTTGTCCAAAACATGCCAAATAAGAAAAACCTCCTTCACGTTTTGCAGATGTGTCATGGTTTGAGAGAAATGTCAAGAATACCGTTGCCTCAGGAGAATCAAAGACACCTCTGAAGTGACCTTGGGAAAATCAAGTTTTCTCCTAGCTTGGTTGGCCAAATGATTTGCTTGATGGGTAAAATCATAACTAGACACAAATATATTTCCAATGAGCTATCATGAGCTAAATTTGGGGTTGAGGAAGGCATTCAAAAGTTGACTGCAACAACACTCTTCCTTGAGGCAGCCTCATTTGGCACTTTTTGACCAGTCTTGGGAGATTTGATTTTTGACAGGTCAAATGAACTCCAAATTGAAAAATTCCAGTTGGGTTGGAAATTAGACTCAAATAAATTTCCAACGAGCTATCCTGCGCCCAATTTCAAAAAGCCTCTTGCAAAAGCGTGACCCGTTGAGCCTTGCGCGCGACCTGTTGGGTGAGCGCGACCCGTCAGAGTGCCTTTGCCAGTGCAAAAATTACACGGGCGCGACCCATTCAGGGCGCGCGACCCGTTGGGCAGTGCACGTGACCTGTTGGGGATTTCTCCATAGAAATTTGCCAATAAGCTGCTAAATCACTCCGGATTTCTTCAAGGTTGCAGGTAGGCCTCCCATCATTCAAATACATTGTTTGCCAAAGCTTGAAAAGCATGAGAATGTATTTTAAAGTCATCATTTTGAAATAATGATTCCAATGTATATTTTCTTAAGAAGGTCAAAATGCAAGTAGAGATAGGGTTTTGTTTTGCTGCTCTCAAGGTTATCCCTTTCACATCCTGAGATTGTTCATGAGGAGGGAGGACCATCACAGCAGCGTGATATCCCTAAGGCTAGACATGTCAGTTCTCCTCCATTGGTTACTTATCAGAGAGGCCAGAGGACCTTATTTGCAGCAGCTCGACGAGTACTTTCTCCACAGCATGTGGAAGGGGTCTCGCCTTCTTCATCAGCTCAGCGAGTGTTATCTCCACATCAGGTGGAAGGGGCCTCGCTTTCTTCAGCAGCACAGGTACCAGGGAGGGGCAAACAACCCAAGATTGATGAGGGACCATCAGGTGTTCCGGATATATATCTTATTGATCTTGATGTCAGTTCTCCTAGCCGAGAGTCAAAGGAGATCATTCAACACCTTAGAGCTGAAAATGATGCCTTGCAGAGGAGATTAGAGGGGGCACAATGGACAATCTCATACCTGGAGCAGCGCAACAAACAGTTGGAGGATGAACAAGCTCTTGATGAGTTGTGGAGGATTCGTAGTGACCGCAACTTGAATCGAAGAAGGCCCGGTGATCCATTGCCCACTGAGCGAGAGTCCATGCTCATCCGGGTAAATGCACACTTGGAGAGGCTGTTGGCTAAGGCCAACCAAGATAAAAAATTGTTAAGAAACATGAAGAACCATTATTGGGCGAGAATGCACGTGTGCAAGGCAAAGATGAAGATGTTCCAAAGGCGGTTGGCCAAGGCACAAAAAAGGAGAAAGAGGCCCGATCCCCTCCATATCTTGGCCGAGGCTTCACTGAAGGAACAAGGCACTAAATAGCCTAGCCACAGCACAAATCCCAAGAAATTTTGAGCATTTTGGGTAAATTTTGGTTTTTTCAAGCAATTTACAGGTTTTCTCCATTAACGGGTCTCACCCCCCGCGCGACCCTTCATCCTGGCAACTCCATTTTGCAAAAACTCAGCATTTCCAGATTTTTCATGAGAAGTTACATATGCTCATTCATGGACTTGAGATTTTATGAAGTTTTGGGCCTCTAGAAAATCAAAAAAGGAGCAAAAAATGACTTTCTGCCACATTTTTGAGACACAGAAAGCAGCCTTGGGAGATTGCAATTTTGGAGGGGCAAATGACCACCAAATTCCGAAATTCTAGTTGGGTTGGAAAGTAGACTCATAGACCTTTCCAACAAGCCTACTATTGCTCAATTTTTCCACCTGTAAGTGCCCCAAATGTGGTCCCAAATGCACGCGACCCGTCAGGCAGAGGTGCGCGACCCGTCAGGCAAACTTCTCCAAATTTCAGTGTACAGCTCAGAAAAACACAGTTTGACCCTGTTTGACTTTTTGGGGTGGATTATTATCCTCTTTGATGTAATTAATGTACTTTTATGACACTTTTACACTTATGTACCTCTTCTAGAAGATTCATTCATGAAATAGGTGAAAATTAAATGAATGAATTGGTTTCCTAGCTTATAGAGGCAAGTTGTTTTGACTGCCTAGTTTTCAGTGCTTAGTTTAGAAGTGGTTGAAACAGCTCCTAGAAGGATGAGCTCGACCCATAGAGGCAAGGGAAGAGGTTGGCTTGCCTATATTATGTATTTTCTCAATCATTTTCATGGTTGGAAGGTTGGACTCTTGAGGGTGAAGCTATCATTGTATTATTCACTGTATCTCTGCAATTTTTGGCTAAGGAAGACCAGGGTTTTGCAGTCCTTTTTGGGATTCTTGTGGTTACATGTATTGATGGTGTGTTTCTCTATGTACTTGTAAGTGTGTTATGTGAATCATTTCCTTTCTTTTCCTTCTGCACATTAAACAAATGAAGTTTTAAAGTAGAATTCATGACTGTCATTCTCTGCTTTTAAGTTTGTTTAATTTCAATGTTTTCTACTGTTTAAGGAGAATTCAAAGTTATTGTTTGCTCTCCTTAGCTCCTCACCTGTCTTTCTCATCCATTCACCTCAATCTAAGGCATCAATACTGTATCCTATCTCGCCCCAAAGAACCCCCTGCAGAAACTGTGTCCAATCCCCGCACCCAAAATTGCCACTTCCTCAATTTGCCACCAAAAACCCTAAAAACCCCAAATCAACCCATTTGATCAGTTTACTAGCCTAAAATCAGTGTTACCCTATTGGTCATCTCACCCATTGAAAATCTTTACCGAGGTAGACCGGAGAGAGCCCTCTCCTGCCCCGTAGGGCTAGCTACGAGGCTAAGTGGTTTGATGTTGCCTGGAAGTTACCTTTCTCAGCCTGAGGTGAAATTTCGAGCGCTAACATATTGGTGACCATACTGGGGAAGAACAAATGGTTTGCTTGTTAGTGTCATTTGTTTTGTAAGCTACAGACGGAGCTTGAAGTTATGCCAGGTAGCCTTCGAAACGCTTTTTCTTTGCATAAGCGTAAGTAGATAAACGCTGCTTCAGTCAATCTCCGGTCTAGATTGTAACCATGACATTTAACTTGTTAATTACCCCAGTACATGTATCAAGTTCAGATCTGATTGTTGATAGTGGACAACGATCAGACACTTGAAAGGCTGAAATCATTCACTGGCGACTCCTTCACTGAAAACTCCAGAGATCAATGCTTCATGGTAACTTCACTGCAGGAAGATCAGTAGCTGTGAGCTTTTCAAGATGGATCGGATCGCAAGAAGATATGCTCCCTTGAGCCAAGATCACATTCCTGGTTTTCCAAATAAAATTCCAAAGGTAGATTGGTCAAGGAATCTGCCTATATTTAATGATGATGGTAAGAAGGATGCTGCTTTACATCTAGTTAGATTTCATACGCATATTTGCAAGTTGAAGGTGGATTTTCCTGAAGATTGCTTGATGAAGATATTCCTGGCCACTCTGGAAGGTGAATCCCAATCATGGTATGAGAGTTTGCCGCCTGCTTGTATTTACTGTTTAAAGGATTTTCATGCTATGTTCATTGAAAGATATAAGGACTCTTATCCATCATTAAATTTGGTTCAGGATTGTTGCAAACATGCTTCTACTTTTATTGAAAGCCTTGAGAAATATTATGAAGATGATAATTTTATGGATGTTGAGATCATGGAGGCTCTGTACGAGAATCCATTTCAACAACATGAAGAGAACCTAGAGGATTCCCATCTAGATGATCAGGACATTTTGCAGCAGAATCAAGATCAGCAGGCTGAAGATGGTCATATAGTGGAAGATGATGAAAGAGAAGAGATTGTTTCAGATCTGTCCATAGAAGAAGACAGCATGCAGGTAACGCAGGAAAGTAATGTTCCAATTTCAGAAAGTGTTGATGATAAATCAGATCGAGAGATAAATTATGATGAGGCAAGACATGTTGTTCCAGATCTCATAAAAGAGAGTTGTATTGTCGCGACTGCCTCAAATGAAGAAAATGGAGTAGCAGACCTAAATGCTCTCATCTCACCAGCACTAGATCTTCATGAGGAGGTAGTTCCTTGCCTCTGTGAAAAACAAGACAAGATCTTCGTTCAAGTAAGTGAAAATGTTTCTCTGGATGAATCTATGATAGCTGATAGAAATGTTAGTGTTGGGTTTCACGAAACATCTGAAATTTCTTTTCTCATGATTGATGAATGTAATGAGAATCTGGCTATCATATCATATGAGGATGACTTACCATATATTCAAACTACAAAAGATCAGACCATTCAGGATTCCATTTCAGATTCTTCCTCAAATGTCTCATGTTTTGAAATGTTTTTTCAAGAGGAGATCTGCTCATCTACTTGTTCAGAGTTTTTTGAAGCCCATGAGCATACTTTTACCGAAGCACATGATGAAGGAAGATCATAATTTGAAACAAAGGATACCTTGTTCTTTCAGCAAGAGGTGGTAATGGCAAATCTTCATGTTTTTCAAGACCCTCTAGCAAGTTTGTTGCAACCAGCAGTGATAGTGTTTATTTCGGTGTTCAGTGATGAAGGAGATCATGGTCAGCTATGTTTTTGGATGCCCATTTACTAGTATCTATTGTTGATCATGAGATCTGATTGGGAAAATCAATCAAGAAGGCATCTGCTTGATTGGTTGCATTGGCATTTTGATATAGTTTGATGGTATATTGTCTTGTAAGAAACAAAGGTGGTTGTCATCATGATTTCAAATCTTGATGGACTGCTGCCCTTCAATAAGCTTTGTAAGTTCTTGCTTTTGTTAAGTCAGTCATCAGTCATTTATGAGTCAGTTTTCAGTCATGTTGGTTTCATAATTGTGTCGGCTTGAGTCAGGTTTCAGTCAATAAGTGAGTCAAAGTCTTGTGTCGTTTGCCGAAATAATGACTCCATCGCCCAATGGTTGAATGCACTGGTCTGCTCTCCCAGAGGTATGAGGTTCTTGGCACCTCCAAGGAGCTACCATCCCCATTGGAGCCAATGTTAGTGTCAGTCTTTCCAGCCTTCCTCCAGTGATCAAATATGCTCTTACAAAGTGATTTTGAAGTGTCAAGGTCAAATTTTGTCATTTCAAAGAGTTTTCAAGCAAAATTTGGTCACTAGGCATTAGGTCTAGGGTTTGCTTTAACTCCTTCTAAAGTTGTCCAAATGTCGGTCCATGTCACCATTCAGCTGAGTCTATCATCATTCATATGGTTTTCATTATCATCTCAGTGTCTAATGAGTCATTTTACACCTTGTCCATGCTTTAGTTGCGCCTAGGCAGGGTCATTTCCCTCTCTTAGGGTTTTGAAAGCTAATTTCTCTTGGATGGTCAAATCACTAGCAAAACTTGTATCTAGATGTTCATACACCTTCCCCTATCTTTCGTGTACCTTATCCAACACTTCCCATCGCTGAGATCCCCCAAATTCCTCATTTTTGCACAAACCCTAGTTTCTAGCTACAACCTGGCAATTTTCTAGGTTTGGCCTGTGTTTTGCCCTTTTGGACCCCTTCCCCTCGCTCAATCTCTGAGATTCCACATTCCCCTGCTTCCTAACATCCCTCCCCACTCCCAAAAATTTCCCCAAGAGTTTAGAAGCCCCTTATCCCCTTCATTTCGCTTCATTTCGACAAAATTCCTTGTTTCACACATCGGGACAAGTTTCACTCAAAAGATGTTTTAGAGAAATAAAAGATGAATTTTGGGAAAATGAGAGAGGTTTTTGTCCAAAACATGCCAAATAAGAAAAACCTCCTTCACGTTTGGCACAGGTGTCATGGTTTGAGAGAAATGTCAAGAATATCGTTGCCTCGGGAGAATCAAAGACACCTCTGAAGTGACCTTGGGAAAATCAAGTTTTCTCCTAGCTTGGTTGGCCAAATGATTTGTGTGATGGGTAAAATCATAACTAGACACAAATATATTTCCAATGAGCTATCATGAGCTAAATTTGGGGTTGAGGAAGGCATTCAAAAGTTGACTGCAACAACACTCTTCCTTGAGGCTGCCTCATTTGGCACTTTTTGACCAGTCTTGGGAGATTTGATTTTTGACAGATCAAATGAACTCCAAATTGAAAAATTCTAGTTGGGTTGGAAAGTAGACTCAAAGACCGTTCCAACGAGCTATCCTGCGCCTGATTCTGACACCGGGAAAGCCTCCAAAAGCCTCCTGCAAAAGCGCGACCTGTTGAGCCTTCCGCGCGACCTGTTGGGTGAGCGCGACCCGTCAGAGTGCCTTTGCCAGTGCAAAAATTACACGGGTGCGACCCGTTGAGGGCGCGCGACCCGTTGGGCAGTGCACGCGACCCGTTGGGGATTTCTCCACAGAAATTTGCCAATAAGCTGCTAAATCACTCCGGATTGCTTCAAGGTTGTAGGTAGGCCTCCCATCATTCAAATACATTGTTTGCCAAAGCTTGAAAAGCATGAGAATGTATTTTAAATTCATCATTTTGAAATAATGAGTCCAATGTATATTTTCTTAAGAAGGTCAAAATGCAAGTAGAGATAGGGTTTTGTTTTGCTGCTCTCAAGGTTATCCCTTTCACATCCTGAGATTGTTCATGAGGAGGGAGGACCATCACAACAGCATGATGTCCCTGAGGCTAGACATGTCAGTTCTCCTCCATTGGTTACTTATCTGAGAGGCCAGAGGGCCTTATTTGCAGTAGCTCGACGAGTACTTTCTCCACAACATGTGCAAGGGGTCTCGCCTTCTTCATCAGCTCAGCGAGTGTTATCTCCACATCAGTTGGAAGGGGCCTCGCTTTCTTCAGCAGCGCAGGTACCAGGGAGGGGCAAACAACCCAAGATTGATGAGGGACCATCAGGTGTTACGGATATAGATCTTATTGATCTTGATGTCAGTTCTCCTAGCCGAGAGTTAAAGGAGATCATTCAACACCTTAGAGCTGAAAGTGATGCCTTGCAGACGAGATTAGAGGGGGCACAATGGACAATCTCATACCTGGAGCAGCGCAACAAACAGTTGGAGAATGAACAAGCTCTTGATGAGTTGTGGAGGATTCGTAGTGACCGCAACTTGAATCGAAGAAGGCCCGATGATCCATTGCCCGCTGAGCGAGAGTCCATGCTCATCCGGGTAAATGCACACTTGGAGAGGTTGTTGGCTAAGGCCAACTAAGATAAAAAATTGTTAAGAAACATGAAGAACCATTATTGGGCAAGAATGCACGTGTGCAAGGCAAAGATGAAGATGTTCCAAAGGCGGTTGGCCAAGGCACAAAAAGGAGAAAGAGGCCCCCTCCATATCTTGGCCAAGGCTTCACTGAAGGACCAAGGCACTAAATAGCCTAGCCACAGCACAAATCCCAAGAAATTTTGAGCATTTTGGGTAAATTTTGGTTTTTTCAGGCAATTTATAGGTTTTCTCCATTAACGGGTCTCACCCCCCGTGCGACCCTTCATCCTGGCAACTCCATTTTGCAAAAACTCAGCATTTCTAGATTTTTCATGAGAAGTTACATATGCTCATTCATGGACTTGAGATTTTATGAAGTTTTGGGCCTCCAGAAAGTCAAAAAAGGAGCAAAAAATGACTTTCTGCCACATTTTTGAGACACAGAAAGCAGTCTTGGGAGATTGCAATTTTGGAGGGGCAAATGACCACCAAATTCCGAAATTATAGTTGGGTTGGAAAGTAGACTCACAGACCTTTCCAATAAGCCTACTCTTGCTCAATTTGGCCACCTGGAAGTGCCCCAAATGTGGTCCCAAAGGTGCGCGACCCGTCAGGCAGAGGCGCGCGACCCGTCAGGCAAACTTCTCCAAATTTCAGTGTACAGCTCAGAAAAACGCAGTTTGACCCTGTTTGACTTTTTGGGGTGGATTATTATCCTCTTTGATGTAATTAATGTACTTTTATGACACTTTTACACTTATGTACCTCTTCTAGAAGATTCATTCATGAAATAGGTGAAAATTAAATGAATGAATTGGTTTCCTAGCTTATAGAGGCAAGTTGTTTTGACTGCCTAGTTTTCAGTGCTTAGTTTAGAAGTGGTTGGAACAGCTCCTAGAAGGATGATCTCGACCCCTAGAGGCAAGGCAAGAGGTTGGATTGCCTATATTATGTATTTTCTCAATCATTTTCATGGTTGGAAGGTTGGACTCTTGAGGGAGAAGCTATCATTGTATTATTCGCTGTATCTCTGCAATTTTTGGCTAAGGAAGACCAGGGTTTTGCAGTCCTTTTTGGGATTCTTGTGGTTACATGTATTGATGGTGTGTTTCTCTATGTACTTGTAAGTGTGTTATGTGAATCATTTCCTTTCTTTTCCTTCTGCACATTAAATAAATGAAGTGTTAAAGTAGAATTCATGACTGTCATGCTCTGCTTTTAAGTTTGTTTAATTTCAATGTTTTCTACTATTTAAGGAGAATTCAAAGTTATTGTTTGCTCTCCTTAGCTCCTCACCTGTCTTTCTCATCCATTCACCTCAATCTAAGGCATAAATACTGTATCCTATCTCGCCCCAAAGAACCCCCTGCAGAAACTGTGTCGAATCCCCGCACCCAAAATTGCCACTTCCTCAATTTGCCACCAAAAACCCTAAAAACCCCAAATCAACCCATTTGATCAGTTTACTAGCCTAAAATCAGTGTTACCCTATTGGTCATCTCACCCATTGAAAATCTTTACCGAGGTAGACCGGAGAGAGCCCTCTCCTGCCCCATAGGGCTAGCTACGAGGCTAAGTGGTTTGATGTTGCCTTGAAGTTTACCTTTCTCAGCCTGAGGTGAAATTTCGAGCGCTAACAGAAACAAAACCAAATCCAAATCCTTACCCGCTGGGATGGACACATGATAAAGCAAAACGGAATGTAACAAAGTAGTGTAAAGTAAAATTTGTGATCGCTTCTAAGCTAGCGGATGAAGTAGAACTTGATGTGATGCCATTGGATATCTGTGGCATGGTGTTAGGGAGTCCGTATCTATATGATAGAAAGACAGTCTTTTTCGGTCATGAAAACAAATACCAAATCACAAAATATGGGGTAGAATATATTGTAAGGGCTCATCAAACTAAAATCAATGCTAGCCTTGTAAGTGCAGGACAAATGAAAAGGCTGGTGAATTCCAGTAAGGGTTGCATGCTTATGGTTGTAAGGGGAAAAGATGCAAAAGTAGCTAATGCTATCCAGGGTTGTGATCGGGCAGATAAACAAGAATTATGTGAATTAATTTATAATTATGATGAGTTGTTTCAGGAACCAAAGGGATTACCTCTGAAGAGGGAAATCCAACATGAAATCCATTTGCAGCATGACACTCCTTTACCAAATATTGGCATGTACAGGATGTAGACCATTGAGATGGAGGAAATCAAAAAGTAGGTGCAGGAATTGTTGGACCAAGGGGTGATCAGGCCGAGCACTTCTCCTTGTGGTTCACTGATTGTATTAGTGCCAAAGAAAGATGGCACATGGAGGATGTGTGTGGATTACCGCGCACTAAACAAAATCACGGTGAAAAATCACTACCCTCTTCCACGCATTGATGACTTATTAGATCAGTTAAATAATGCTATCTATTTCACCAAATTGGATTTGCATAGTGGTTATCGCCAGGTCCGAATTGCAGAGTAGGATGTGTGGAAAACCACTTTCAAAACCAAACAGGGGCTGTTCAAATGGATGGTGATGCCATTTAGACTTTGCAATGCTCTAGCCACTTTCATGAGGGTCATGAATGATCTCTTCAGGCCTTTCATTGACGAATTTGTTCTTGTATATTTATATGATATACTTGTCTTTAGTAAAAGTTGGAATGAACATGTGTGTCATGTGAAGAAAGTGCTTGATGTATTGAAAAAAAGAAAAACTCTATGTAAAGTTGTCAAAGTGTGAGTTCAGGAAAACCTCATTGGCTTACCTAGATCATATTTTTGGTCATGGTCAGTTAAAAATTGATCCCTCTAAAGTTGAAGCAATTATAAATTGGCCTAAGCCTACTAGTGTAACTGAGGTCCGTAGCTTTTTAGGTGCAGTCCAGTATTGGAGGAGATTTATTTCCAATTTCTCTGTTATTGCAGCACCTCTACACACATTGACAAGTGTAAAACAAGTCTTCCAATGGGGAGGAAGACAACAAAAGTGCTTCGAAACATTGAAGGAAAAGATCAACACTGCGCCAATCTTAGCCTTACCAGATCTCCAACAGCCATTCGAGATCGAAACAGATACTAGCGGTTATGCCATGGGAGTTGTAATGATGCAGCAAAAGAAGTCGATATGTTAGCATTCTGAGAAGTCCTCTTAGGCTATGATAAACTATCCCACTTATGACAAGGATCTTTATGCCTTGGTGTAGAGTGTGAAAAAGTGGATACACTACCTAATCGGCAATGAGACCATCATCAATACGGATCATCAGCCCTTGCAGTATCTTCATTCAAAGACTAAGTTGCAACAATCTCGTCATTTCAGGTGCATGGGTTTTCTTCAATAGTTTCATCTGGTAATAAATTATAAGAAGGCACTAGAAATAAATTGGCCAATATGTTATCTCGCCCTCCTATTTCTGCTTCTGTTATTTTTCATAATGCTTCGTTGTCTTTTGAGAGTTATGTTGAACAATATGCTAACGATGATGACTTTAAGGAGATTTATGCAAAACTAACCCATGGTTCACAGGTAGACAACTATCACTTGTAGGGGAAACTGTTGTATCACCTTGGTAAATTGTGTATTCCCACAGGGGAACGAGTACATGTAATTTGAGAGGCCCACACCTCTCTTGTGTTTAGACACTTTGGTGTCGAAAATACTTTATGTCATGTACAAAGATTTTTTTTTTTAGCTTCATATGAAGAATGTTGTGACTCTCTATGTAAAGGGTTGTGTGATGTGTTATGTTTTAAAGCCCTCTAATAGAAAACTCAGGCTCTACACACCACTCCCTATTCCAAGTCGTCCATGGGAAAGTGTGTCGATGGACTTTGTAGGAGGTTTCAAGGGGATGCACCCTAGCAAGGAAAAATGGCTAGAGAAGTAAAGGGTGAGGGAACAATTCCCTCACTTCCAATTGACTAGTGAAAGCTTTTGGTAGTCCAAAGGCTCCTTAATGGGGAGGATTGATCTAGGTGGATCTTCAGACATGTGGCATGGAAAATCTCAAAATTCAAAGTGGAATAAAAGCAAGTATATTGACATCAAATTGAAGTGCTCGTCGCCCTAATTCCAACGGTGCAAATGGCACTCCGATCCAAGTCCAGATGATGAAGTTATCACCAAATGACTCTGCCTTTGTTCCTTTGGAAAATGAGGCATTTTCTCAAAAAAAAGGACTTAAAGACTTTAAAAGGAAAATCATAATTGGAGAAGTCAAAAGGTGGGCTTAAGGCAAGGGTAGCGGAACCCCCGATTAGCAATCTCCGACTAATCGCAATCAGGGGCAAGCGATGGCTAATATCAGGACTTAAGACATGCGATTAGCGATTGTGATTGGCGATCAGAGGAGTGATCGACATCGACGATCGGCATTGGCATCGAGATAGCCAAATGGAAGACCCTCGGGCTGTTAAATAATGCGATAGCAAGATGCGATGTGATCTCGAATATCCAATCAAGGAACAGATCGACAGTCTAGATTTAATCGGTGATATCAATGATCGACAATCAGCGATCCCCGCGACAAGGGCTAGTGAAAAAGCACGATAGCAATTTGCGATACAGGGTTGGACCCAATGGGTTTATAGACCCGATTTTATATAATTTGAAGTCCGGGTAAAAGGCTTTCAGTCGGGTTTTTCAATGTTTTTGTGTATTATCGCTTTGAGCAGAAAAAGGCCATTTTTGGGGTTTTGTTGCACCCGCCAGTCCTCTGCTAGAACGAATTCTATTATAAACAAAACAACCTCTGATTTAAGCACGCTTATAACAAAAAGAAAGATTATAAATCCCGATGAATGAAGAAAGTACGGGGGGAGAGGATTTTTGGCATGCAGTTCGAGGCAGAAGCAGCACAGGAGTGCCGATAGTTCATTTTGTCTTAATTGGACAAATTTTATATGGTTTCTACCCTTCTCGACGCCATGGATGCAGCGGTGCTATCCATTTCTCCATCTGAGCTCTCCATTTCTCAGCCATTTTCCAGAGTGGAGGTATAAGACTCCTTTTATGTAACTGATGATTGTATTCTCTTCTTTTCATGCCATTTAATGAATGAAGGCCTCCCCATTGATCGAGCAGGGTCCGAAGACGTAGTCCAAGTTGGATGAAATCCGTTATCAAATCTTGTTGCCTTCTTTTTATGCCTTATGTGTTTCTTCTTCTTCTCTCATGTGGACATTAAATTTCTATGTTAAGCTGCAATTTCTACATGTTATTCTTTTGATACATCTATAAGCAAAAGATCCCTGGATCATGTTCCAAAGAAGATTGTGTCAGACAGGGATGTGAATTTCACTTCCAAGTTTTAGAAGGATTTATTTTCACGTTTGGGCACAGAGTTTTCCCTTAGCATAGCTTATCATCCATAGATGGATGGAAAAAAGGAGAGGGTCAACAAGATATTAGAGAACATGTTGAGGATGTATGTGATGCATCAGCAGTGCAAGTGGCAAGAGTATCTCCCTTTGGTCAAGTTTGCATGCAATAGTGGTTATTAGGAATCACTGAGGATAAGTTTCTTTGAGGAATTATAATGGTGGATTTGTAACACTCCCATTAGCTGGAGTAATCCGGTTAGTAGAGTACCGATTGGACCAGATATGTTTGCAGACATGGACCATGAGATGCAGGTGATCAAGAATAATCTCAAGGAAGCATAGGATAGGAAGAAGAGTTATGCAGACATGAACAAGTTGTTCAAGGAGTTCTAGGTTGGGGAAGGGGTGTACTTGCACATCAAACCAAAGAAGAGCTCCTTGTGGATTGGCTCATGTGCCAAGCTGGCACCACGATTTTGTGGACCCTTCAATATTACTGAGTGGATTGGGACAGTATCCTATCAAATTGCACTGCCTTCGACAATGAAAGTATATGATGTTTTCCATGTATATTTTCTTAAGAAGTATGTTAAGGATGTTGATAATGTGATTGACTAGTTTGTATCATTGGTGGAACCAAATGGAGAATTCCATCCAGAGCCTCAATGTATATTGCATAGAAAGGTGATCATGCTCTGGAGCTGAGAAATAGAGCAAGTTAAAGTGCAACGAAAGCAATTTGGGCCCGATGAAGTTACATGGGAGATGGGAGATCAGATGTCGGCAATGTATCATTCCCTGTTTGTCGGTTGAGGAAAAGCAACTTGAGATGGTGGTTTGGTATTTGCTTTATGGTGGTTTGGTATATGCTTTATGATGGTTTGGTATTTAGTTTATGGTGGTTGATATATGCTTTAAAATTTGATATACTCTATATGATGTTTTGATATATGCTTAGATATGGTGTTTAATATATGTTTTGATATATGCTTTGGTATATGATTTGGCATATGTTTGGGTATCTATATTTTGATGATGTTTTTATATGTACACCCCTGTATGGATTTAAATAACATAACGAGCTATGTTATAAAGCTCCACTATGTGGTATGTTGTCATGTTTTCATGATGTTTTTTCTCTTGAGCAGATATTTCATTGTAAATACTGCACTGAGCTGTGTTATAAAGCTCCATGAGCAATATGTCTTCTTTCAGTAGGTTGTTGAGGCATATGTGTGATTGAACACCATGGATGGTGTCCCCCAAGGGGGAGGGTTCTGTAACAACCCTGGTAAAAATTCCATGTAATAAAGTTAGAAAAAATTACCACGGATGTATGGGACACTTATTCCAAGCTGAATGTTGGGCATGACATCCCAGGGGGTGTTCATTTGGTTGTTTATGGCTAAGAATACTGGAAAAAGGCAATGGCTAAGGCATTAAAAGTCAAAAAGGCATTTTTGGCACATTTATTTATGAAAATGATGGAAATTTGGAGAAAGGGAAGGTGAAAGGTCACAGGTTGCATGTGAGGAGGAAAATGAAGGAAAATAATGGGAAATGAAGAAAATAGAGGCCTCATTCATAAAAAGGCTTCTAAGGATGAGTTGGTTCCCCAAGGGGGAGGGTTCCGTAACAACCCTGGTGAAATTTCCATGTAACAAAGTTAAAAACAATAACCAAAAATGATGAGACATATATTCCAAGATGAATGTTGGGTAGGACATCCCAAGGGATGTTCATTTGGTTGTTTATGGCTAAGTGTTGTGTTGTACAACAACCCCCCATTTCATAAAATTTTTATTTTCAAAACTATAATATGAAATGGGTCCCTTTTAGATTAAATTGGTATCAACTTATCATTCCTCAAAAGGTCCGAAAAGAAATAAAACATTATAAACCTTTTGATAAAGCACATAATCGGTCTTATAATAAAAAATTAATAATCCTTTATTATTGCGATAAAGCAATCGCAAGATTGCATATCGCAATAACAAAGGATGCATGACAAAAGACCCATTGGTTTTCCCCGATGTGACAATGCACGAATAACTATCGGATATCGGGAAGGCAAGCAATCATAACAAAGGGCCCCTCTCTTTGCTCTGAAGCGATATCGCTATCGGTGATCGGGAATGTAGCATGCATGCATCTAAAAGCCCTCATTTAAAAATTCCTGATGCGGATTGGCGATATCGCTATCGGCGATCGGGGATTCCGAAAGGACACCAATATAACAACTTAAGCATTCCCCCGATCGCCGATTGCGATAAAGCTAGGCGCAGCGTTCAAAAAGGATTGATAAGGCCGGGATATATTATGGTTAATTAGTATTAAAGGCCTTTCTCTTCCCCATAGTGATTCACTTACGCCCAACCGCCAAAACATCAAAGCCGCGCTTAAATGAATTATTTGGCCAATAAAATGATATGATGAGAATTTAAAGGATTGACAGGTTTAAACAGCCATTTAATGGAACAGTAAGGCCAAAATCTCTTCAAAGATTGTATCTGCAGCCACCTTAAGTTAATCCTCCATTATTCATTGATTAATATACCTCATTCATATTTTGGTTTGCACCACCTATTCTCCGCATTACGTTCATTTTATCTCCTATGCAGAGCTCCTCCGAAGCAGCAAATTCAGGCCAAATGGGGAAGAAATCTAAGAAATCTGGAACAGCTTCAGCTTCCGCAGTAACAGGACAACACATTGCCGATCCGGGACCAAGAAAAAAGGGATTGATCTCGGACACCACATGTCTAGGACTCGGTAAAACTACTTGGCTGAGCATCTATAATCTGATTGAGGCCAAAGAGCCTCAGGTAACAACAGTGCAAGCCACAGCAGACCCGACCCAGAAGTCTGATGCAACTCTAAAGGATTTGGCCGACTCTTACCTGCATCGGATAGCAGCCCGAGAGCAAATTTTTCCATATACAGATGTGGTAAGATGGGCAATTGAAGAAATCCCAATTACAAACAAAACTTTTTGCACCATCGACGGGAGAGTGTTCGGCTCATTTCAGCCCGATGATTTGAGGCAAATGTACCATTTTCCTGCACCGGAGAAGAAGTACAACAAAGAATTTCTGGAGAATTTTAGAAATGAAAATGACATTGAATCAGAACCTATACGAGATTGGAGACAAAACCCAACGAAACACAAGCATGAGTCTTCGGGTAAGTACTCTGTTGATTCCTTGTGTTCTCCTTATTTTTATGCCGGAGTAATGATGTGTAGGATTTGGGGGTTGCATGATTCCTCAAATTTCACTATAGAGATGGTACCTTTAATGGAAGCAACATGCAATAGCGAAATAATGGATTGGGGGAATATACTGTCTGATAAGTTAGCAACAACTGCTCTTGAATTCAGAAATAAATCCCGCGTTACTGAAAGTTTCATTCCTCCATTTTACTATAGTGCCTACATCTTAGATACTCTCTGTTTTAATTCCGAATTTCCTGTACTGGGGTGGAGATGGACTCCACAGGACCCCATGCCCATTCATATATACCACCAAAAGTTGTGGAAAGCCCACTATAAGCACCACCTATATCAAGTTTGCAATGGATTTATGTTACCCATTCACTATGCCATTTTTGACAAAGTTGCTCCTAAGATTTCCTCACAAGCAGAGATTGACTTGACAGCCATAGGAAGATGGTTCAGAGAAGAAAAATTCACATATGTAAGAGTTTTTGGCAGTCATGCCAGGCCTCATGTCCTCCCCTTGTATACACCCGACAAACTGTTGGCTCGAGAGATAGCATATCAGCTTACATCCGAAGGAGTTACACTGAATCTAAGGAATAAAAAGAAGTAGGTTTGGCCTCCTTTTCCTCTAAGGTGTGGTGTTTATGCTCTGCATGACTACAAACATGCAGAGAAAGAAGCAGAGAAGATTAATACACTGAATCTCGCCACTCTTCCTAACAGGCGATTTGATCCAAACAAAGTGGCCTATAATGTACTTGAACAGGCAAAACTCACTAAATTTGAACATAAAGATGATGAGTTTGATGACTTGCTCTCCTCGGCCAAGTCATTATTTCAGGTTCAAAAGCTTGCCAGAATTAGATATCACAACGACGGGTTAGTTGAATTTAACAGACTTAGAGAGCAGAGGTTGCAAACTCTGCCTCTAGATTTGTTAGCAACGGACCCAATGACACAGTCAAGAGAGCCTGAACAATGACTTACCAATGAACCTCCTACTACATCAGAAATTTCTGGAGAAATCCAAACAAGAGAGCAAGAGGAACTGCAGAGGAAAGAGCAGGAAGAAGTGTAGAGGAAAGAGGAGGAGCAGAGCAACACGGACGTGAATATTGATGCCCATATTGACCCAAAGTTGCTCCAGGAATGGCAGCAATTCGATTCAATCATAAGCAATATAGAAAGCTCAAAGGAAGCCGATACATCCAAAGCGGCTCATACAAAGGATACAACATCAAAAGAGGTTCCAAGTGGAACCAGTGGCCTACCCCCTACTACAGATATAGAAATAATTCCCAAAGATCCTTCAGATCAGATCATTTTGCAAGTGGAGGATATACCTCCATTGGATGTCTTTTACAGCCCAAAGCACAGGGCTGTAGTAAAGCGACAACGGAAAAGGAGAAGGATTGATCAACCTTCCCTATTCCCTGAACAAACAATGATAGCCAACATTGTTTGGAAAGAGGAGTTTGATCGTTCTGATGACCTAACAAAATTGTTCCAATATGCTGGAGCCTATTCGGCAGCCACCATGGATAAGGCATCAAAAGTGAGTAATCTGTTAAGAGAAAAGGACCAGGGAATCGCTTCGCTACAAGAACAACTATCGGAGGCACAACAGAAAGTAGAACAACTCGAACAACAATTATCCACGCAGCAACAAATAAATAATCAATTGAATAAGCAGTTGCAGGAAGAGAAACAAAGGATTGATTCAAGTGCAATTCAAAAGCAGAAAGAGCTGTCGGAAGCATTGGCAAAATTGAAAGCAATGAATGAACAGATGGTGAAGATGAAAGATGAGAAAATTGCTCAATTATTAGGTCAAATAGAAAAGTCCAAGAATCTTCCACAGCTGCCGAGTTTAGAGCAGAAGCACTACAGATTAACAAGGCATTGGTAACACAAATAATACTATTATGTTAGAAAATTGCTCAAGCGGAACCCCTATGTGACATAACAGCATCAATAATCGATAAATCAGTCGATGCTAGAACAGACTTAGAGTAGGCCAATGAGACCTTGAAAAATTTTCTTGATTGGTAGGACATTGATGAGGGACAGGCAGCTAATTTTCCAAAAATATTAGAATCCCATAAAGAAATCCTATTTATGGAATGGCAGTTCAAGTTAATGAAGGCAGAGAGAGCAGTTTCTAGATGCAAATTAACCACAAGTAATTTGGTTGAATTAATTAATGATACTCTCTATTTATCTAATATGATCTCTCAATGTACGCCAGGTAAATTACTATCGGCTAAAACATTGGAGTAGTCATGTTATCAAGAGCTGGAAAAGAATGGGAGGTTGACCGCAGGTATTAACAGTTTAACTTGGGACACCTATTAGTTGTTCCTAGTAAAACCATATAGCTAGAGAGCCGCCCTCAAGTGCCTAATAGATGCAATCGGGTGTATCATTCCCGATATACAAGATGCCACCTATGCTGCTCAACTCAATTCTCGTCTCAGCTTCCCTCAAGAAGTGGAACCAATGCTAGCGATATGCCAACTCAGGTCGAAAGGAAAATAGCCAGAGTGATGAATCATGTTGCCGACTGCCAGATTGCTATGAGGAAGATATTCCAGATCAATTTGTACCAATTAAGTAGCATTTTAATTTTATAGTTAGTTAGTTTTAATCAAGTATTTATAGACCCTTTCAATGCATTGGAAAGGGTCGTAAGTTTTTTTATATGACTTAAACCTGAAGTTACACTACTATACTTCAGGTATATTTTCTATAAAGAATTGGCCAATTATTCCAATTTTGATAACAAAGCTTTTATGTGGATGTGCACTACTGCCTTTATTTAAAAGTATTTCTGAGTCGGAAGAAGGAATTCAAATAAAGATTGATGTTGGGAATGATTTGCAACTCATATGGTACTACTATCTATGTTTGAGTTCATTCTTTTTATGAATTTTTATTTGATCACTCTTGCTATTATCGGATATATGCATGTGTTTTAATAGCATTATTTATACTTTCCACCACTGGATGTTTACAACATGCTTTTCTTTTAATCATACATGTATCGGTAGTATAAAAGGATAAGTGTAACAATGTTTCATTAATTACTTTGTTCAACTATTTGAACAAAGCAATTATTATGTGAATGAATGTCTATGTTTATTGAGTAGAGTCATCTATATGCCTATCGATGAACAGAGATCATCAAGCGTTGCACTTAAAAGAATAGAAGCTTCCCGGGATAAAATAGTCATTTGTATGTTCGCTTTTAGATTAAGTCATCCACTCATTATCATTTATTAGAAAACCAATCACTCATCCATACCCTTTTTATGCATTATTGGGAAACTGGTCCCATTATATCCAGTCAGAGCCACCATCCCAAACGGAAAAGGAGCTATATTAAGGTCCGGACCGGGTGGTTATCCCCCGATGTTGATGCAATGATTTTCAGGGCATCAACATTTTTGGCGCTAGAAGGAGGGTCAAACTATGAATGGCGAGCAAATCCAAATCATCTTACCATTCTGAGAGTAAATCTCCATCCACATCACCTCATACTTCCCAATTGCATGCTGGTTCTCCAGTATCCAAGCGAGAAGAAGAGGAATCAACTACCACTGCTCAAACCCACAATACTCCAAAACGATTAAGTCCTGAGTCCCCTGAAGTTTAGTTACTCATCCATAAACTTCAAGGCTTCTCGATATCACCACAAAAATCTGAGGTATCTCAAAGCAGTGAGACTTCACAATTCAATCTACCTCATCCTCTCACTAGACTTCAGAGCGAAAAGCTCGGTATTGAACCTACTGAGCTGCCCTTACCTAAAAGGAAAAGGGAAAAGAAGAACACTGAAGGATCTGATAGTGAAGCATTTTCATCCACATCCTCCATCTCATCTTCCCCAGTGCAAAGTCAACCATCCACTCCCTCATTACACATTGTTGTTCATCAAGTATTAGGAACTTCAACATCCCAACTGGCTCAATCCTCAATATCAATTCCTTCCCAAACATCTGGAATTTCATCAGCAATCTCATCCACTACTGGTGTTTCAATGGAAAATCCATGGAATAGACCTGGTGCGGTCAATATGCCTGCACCATTACATGCATTGCCTGATGCTCCTGAAAAATGGCTACCCAAGTTTAACCTAGATGATGGAAGACAAGTTGAGGAACATATTAATAACTTCATGTTATCAGTTAATTTGAAAGGAGTAACAGAGGAAGATGTTGTCGTTAGGCTTTTCCCTTATACTTTGCAAGGATCAGCGGGATCCTGGTATTTTTCCCTGCCCTCTGGATCCATTACCAGTTGGAACACTTGCCAAGAGCAATTTCTCACTAAGTATGGTGATGATAGATCTTTAGCCACATTAATTAATGATGTTTCCAATCTTAGGATAGAGCATAAGGAACCAATTAAAGAATTCAATGCGCGATTCAATAAACTCTTGAATAAGATCCCAACGGCCTCCAAACCAAGTGAGAAAATCAGAAGCGAATGGTATATAACTGCCCTACCTGCCAATATATCTATCTTCATAGATAGGGCTAGAAAACCAACTTTAGCTGAAAATATGAAAGAAGCACTTGTTGTGGAGAAACATATTAATGCTCTAGAAAAGAAAGCTGCTCTTGAAGAGAGAAAATCCAAAAAAGTTTCTTTTAAAGATGATTCAAAGAAGAAAACCCCTAAAGATCCATATGATATGGAGGGTCTGCAAAAATTTCTCAAGACTTTGTCAAATGAAATGGTTGAAATCAAAAAACAAGTAGCGGAAACCTCAACAAAAAGGCCCTTTATAAATTTCAAGAAAACCGAATCAAAACCACCAAATGTTATATCTAATGCAGATTCAGATCTTGAAGAAGAAGAAGAAGAGGAAACAATTTCACCAACTGATGAAGAAGAGGAAGTTGTTGAATGCCATGGAATGTGGGACTTCATATTGCCTAACTCCGATACAAAAAATGAACAAGAAGCTTTTCCTGTGACTACTAGGAGTAAAGGTGCCCCTGACCTATCTAGGCAAGTTCAAAGAAAAGAAGTGTAGGTGCTACTACTACAACAGAAACGGTATCCACAAAGAAGCCACCTGCAACAGTACTGCAAAACCAACCTTCATCATCAAATATACCTTCAACATCTAAAACGTTGGTAGTATCGGATTCAATGGATTACAATATTGTTGATGATATGAAGAAGACTAAGGCAATCATTACTATGTTTGAACTTAGCAAACTAAAACATCAACAGAAATTGCTTCTCAAAGAATTGAATGCTATTCCTTCTTCACCTCCTCCCAATGCTAAAGCTGCAAATGATTCAGGTCAACCACCTTCTGGCAGGATTGAAGCTACTGATACGATTCTGATTGGAGACAGATCGAATTCCCATACTCCTCCTTTCCTCTTAACCTACGAGATTTATAATCGAAATATACACAATTGTTTGATTGACTCAGGGGCATCCTCTAATATAATGCCAGCTTCGGTTTGTTCCAAACTAAACATTGAGCCCCAAAAGTCCGCAATTCACATTGTGCAGTTAGATAGAACCAAAGTCCAGGTTTTAGGGGAAATTAACTCTGTAACTATCAGGTTGTCGACTGATCCACGAGTAGTTCAAATAATTGATATCTTAATTGCTGATATACCTGAATTTTATGGTTTAATCTTGAGTAGGGATTGTTCTGAGAAGCTCCATGGGTATATTTCTACCGATTGGTCCCATATGTGGCTACCCTACAAGGGAAAGCCAAATCAAATAAAAATCAATCGGGAGAAACACATGACCCATACTGTTACAAAATTTGAATAGGAAAATCAACCAATAGCATTTAATAACAACATCTTGGGAATTATTCATCTGAATCATTCTTTGGTAACTTCACTGCCCAACCATCTCCTTTCTCAATAAACAATTTTACATCTCAGATCAAAAATTATTCACAAACAGATAGATCAAGATGTTTTAACAATACTGAGGAAACTGTAAATAAAATTGTTGATAATTCTTTATTTTGGTCACTATATTTTGATGGGTCTAAGTCTAGCAAAGGCTCGGGAGCAGGATGTATTTTGGTTAGCCCTTAGGGGGAAAAACGATGTTGTCCTATAGGTTGGAGTTTGAATGCACGAATAATACAGCTGAGTACGAAGCCTTAGTCCAAGGACTATACAAAGCGATTGGCCTCAAGGTTCAATATTTGAAAGTGTTTGGTGATTCAGAAATTATTATTAAACAGGTGAGAAATACGATTCATTATATTTCTAGCCATCTCAAGCATTACCAGTCGCTGGTACAAGAACTCACCTCTCAATTTTTAGCATTCAATATTTCTTCCATCCCTAGGTCTCAAAATTCAGCAGCTGACTTGCTAGCCAATGTTGCTTCCAAACTCCTACCTTCTGAAGATTATAGCCCAGATAGATTTTCAGTAGAGTTACTTTTTAGACCATCGACTCCTGGCAATGTCACTAATTAGCAAGTGTTCAATCACGATGAAGACATCTTACACTTTTTGACTTCCGACAAGTCCTACAATGATCAGATCATTGAGGAAAGCGAGCATGACCTTCAAATGAAAGAAAAGCACGAGGAAAACTCAATACCAAAGCCTGTGGTTAAACTTGAGGATCTTTAAAATATTAAAGACAGGTTTAAACCAGTGACCAATACAAAGCTCCAAAGTTCCACCTTAAGATTTGAATTGATAAATCTTGGCACTGAGCAGAATCCTCAAAACATTAATTTGGGATTAGGACTTTCTGTGGAAGAAAAGATAGCATTCATTAGATTATTAAGAAAAAATAAACATGTCTTCGCTTGGAAATATGACGATTTAAAAACATACGATGCATTTATCATCCAGCATACCATTCCGATGCTTTCCGAACAAAAACCAGTTCAACAAAAGTTGAGGAAAATACATCCGAACTTAGAGAGTCAAATAAAATCAGAACTCAATAAACTCTTGAGAGCTAAGATTATTTTTCTCGTTCGACACTCTAACTGGGTCTCCAATATGGTGCTTGTTAGGAAGAAAAATGGCGACATCAGGATTTGTATAGATTTCAGAAATCTGAATAAGGCAAGCCAAAAAGATAATTTCCCATTACCTACTATGGAGCAGATACTCCATTCAGTAGCAGGTTCTGAGTTAATGTCCTTTTTAGATGGTTTTTCAGGATATAACCAAATTTTGTTCCATCCTGATGACAGACTCAAAACTACCTTCAGAACGAAATGGGGAAATTACGCTTATCAGAAAATGCCTTTTGGACTTATTAATGCAGGAGCCACGTTCCAAAGAGTGATGGATATAGCTTTCAAAGGATTGATCAACAAAATAGTAGTTGTCTACTTAGATGATATTATTGTATTTTCTAAGAAGAGATCCAATCATTTGCATGATTTAAATCAAATCTTTGAGCACTGCAGAAGATATGGTATTTCACTCAATCCCAAAAAATCCTTCTTTGCTCTTAATCAAGGAAAGCTCTTGGGATTTATTGTTTCCAAAGATGGTATTTATATTGATCCGGATAGGATTAAAGAAATCTCTGAAATTCCTTTTCCTCATAATAAAAAATACATGCAGTCATTTTTAGGCCAAATTAATTTTGTCAAGAGATTTGTTCCTGACTTTTATCACATCATTTTACCATTACAAACTATGATTAAGAAAAATTCAGTGTTTAGATAGGGATCTGCAGAAAAGGAAGCATTTGATTCAATCAAACAAGTAATAATCAATGCCCCCGCTTTAAACACTCCTATTTTTTCTAATCATTTCACATTGTACCCTATCGCATCCGATTCATCTTATGCAGCAGTACTCACTCAGATTAATGATCACAACTTGGAAGCACCGATTTCATTTTATAGTTCAAACATGCAGGGTGCTAAACTGAATTATTCCGAAGTTGAAAAACAAGCCTTTGCTATGTATAAAGCTGTCAAACATTACAGACCCTTCCTTTTAAAAGCCCATACAAAAGTTATAGTTCCTTTTCTTGCAGTAAGACAATTACTAATCAAAAGGGAATTAGGTGAAAAAAGGGAAAACTGGGTTACAGCACTTCAAGAATATGACTTGGAAATCAAGCCAACAAAGATTGTTAGAGGCCAAGGTTTTTGCAGGTTATTAGCAGGAGCATCCAACATTCAAGAACCAGTGATACAGAACATGTTGAAGAAATCAACTAGATAAGTATTACTGATTCTGAATTACAATATGCAGACTTGATATTTTACTTGAAAAATGGATATGCACCTCCTAACCTATCTTATAAAAACAAAAGGGCCATTAGATTAAAAACAAAAAACTTCACAATCGTTAATGATGTACTTTTTAGGCAAAATTATGATTCAATTTTATTAAGATGCCTAGAAAAACCTGAAGCACAAAAGGTTTTGCAGGAACTACATGATGGACCAGCAGGAGAACATTTTGGAGCTGACACAACAGCCCACAAAATCATTCATGCTTGATACTATTGGCCCACCTTGTTCAGAGATGCTCATGAATATGTAAGGAAATGCCAAAGTTGTCAAACTTCCAGTGGAAGATAAAGAAAACCAGCTTTCCCTTTGCAACCAGTCAACATTGAACAACCATTTGAGCAATGGGGATTGGACATCATTAGAGAAATCACTCCACATTCATCCAAACAGCATAAGTATATCCTTACTGCCATTGATTATTTTACTAAGTGGGTTGAAGCGATTCCTTTAAAGACAACAAATTTTGAGGCAATTATGGAATTCATAGATCAATTCATCATTACCAGGTTTGGTGTCCCAAATGCTCTTGTTTTCGATAATGCATCTTATTTCTCTGGAAATGCTATGTTTGAGTTCGCTATTAAAAGAGGGTTTAAATTGAAATATTCTACAAATTACTATCCCCAGGGTAATGGTTTAGCAGAATATACCAATAAAAATCTAGTTAAAATTATTAAGCGAACTATTGAACAGAATCATAAAAACTGGCACAAGTCTTTAATATTCGCACTATGGGCTGATAGGATAACACAGAAGGCTTCCATAGGTTCTTCTCCATTCAATCTTGTATATGGGAAAGAAGTAGTGCTACCAACGAATCTAGTGCTTCCTTCTCTAGCCCTAGTTTAGTTTATTGAAGAAAGCCCCTCTTCTTCTATTCAACTTAGACATGATCAAACCTTAAAATTAGAGGAGGAAAGAGAAAAAGGAAAAATTACTCATGCAAAACATCAGCAAATTATCAAGTCATCTTTTGATTCAACTTCATCCAGTTCAAAACAGTTGGAAGTTGGTGATCTAGTTTTGAAATGGGACAAAGCCCATGAGGATAAAGGAAAACACACCAAGTTCCAGAAAATGTGGCTTGGACCATTTCATATATGCGAGAAGATAGGCCATTCGACATTCATATTACAAGATTTATCAGGTAAGGGAGATTCTCTTCCTGTTAATGGCCTCATCTTAAAGAAATTCTTCAATTGAGGAGGTAAACCCTTCTCACTTTTTAGTTCAGTAGAATTTGTAGTTTGTAGGACCATTAGGAAATAAGGTTGTAAGGTATCTTCCATTGGCCTTTGCTGTATTGAAAAAGTTTCTCAAAGAAGTAGTTTTGATATTTACTTTTAAAAAAAATAGAAGCCTTAAACAAAAGGGACAATTTCTAGGAAATTAGGTATATTCACATTCTGAAACCCCATTTCAATTTTTGTTAAATCTTCTCAAGATTTAGAAGTATTGTAAATCATTTTATGGTTTTCTAATTGGCCACAAAAAGGTTATCAATATCAAAACAGAAACTAATTCAAATTCAACATCTTCAACTCTTACCCTGTCATCCATTCACTCTTAAGGAGAAAATTGTCCATCCCATTCATCAAAGTTTATGATTACTCAGAGTGTAATTCTAAAATATTTGATATAAAAGATAAGGGGTCTTATTACAAGCTTGCTTACCATGATCATTGGGAAATAGTTTAACCGACATTACCAACACTGCATACCAAAACGGGGTAATGGCTTATAATCAAAAGACAAGGCGTCTCATCACGAGCCAGATTTTTCGGTTAGATTACTACCAGTGAATGGCATTGTCAAACAACTGGCCACCAAACTAGGACAATGGCTTTTTATCTTACAAAATAATAGAAAAACAAAAAGAGATACAAAATGTGAAAGCATGTTTTGAATTAATTCTTTTAATCATACTCTGAAATGGAAGGGATAATGGACAGTCAAATGGTTAAAAGGTATCCCTGTCGAAACTATGAACATTTGCTGGCAGCAGAGGCTCTACCTATGACAAAGGAGTCAATTAAAAAGGCTGAGTTGGAAAGGTTTTTTGTTTTATCATTATCAACCAATAGAGGCCAATTTAAAACTTAGAATGTATCTAATTTTAACGAGAGAAGAAATTAGCAAAAATTGTTTTTATTTTATTCAGAATGTATGTATACCTAGTTATATTAGAATTTTCCTCTTTGTTAAGATTCCTATTCAAAGAAAGTTTAAGTATTTCAATATTTCTCAGAGATAACTGTTTCTCCCAGTGAATCGCCAATTTTTGTGTTGTACAACAACCCCCCATTTCATAAAATTTTTATTTTCAAAACTATAATATGAAATGGGTCCCTTTTAGATTAAATTGGTATCAACTTATCATTCCTCAAAAGGTCGGAAAAGAAATAAAACATTATAAACCTTTTGATAAAGCACATAATCGGTCTTATAATAAAAAATGAATAATCCTTTATTATTGTGATAAAGCAATCGCAAGATCGCATATCGCAATAACAAAGGATGCATGACAAAAGACCCATTGGTTTTCCCCGATGCGACAATGCATGAATAACTATCGGATATCGGGAAGGCAAGTGATCATAACAAAGGGCCCCTCTCTTTGCTCCGATGCGATATCGCTATCAGCGATCGGGGAATGTAGCATGCATGCATCTAAAAGCCCTCGTTTAAAAACTCCCGATGCGAATTGGCGATATCGCTATCGGCGATCGGGGATTCCGAAAGGACACCAATATAACAACTTAAGCATTCCCCCGATCGCCGATTGCGATAAAGCTAGGCGCAGCTTTCAAAAAGGATTGATAAGGCCGGGATATATTATGGTTAATTAGTATTAAAGGCCTTTCTCTTCCCGATAGTGATTCACTTACGCCCAACCGCCAAAACATCAAAGTCACGCTTAAATGAATTATTCGGCCAATAAAACGATATGATGAGCATTTAAAGGATTGACAGGTTTAAACGGCCATTTAATGGAATAGTAAGGCCAAAATCTCTTCAAAGATTGTATCCGCAGCCACCTTAAGTTAATCCTCCATTATTCATTGATTAATATACCTCATTCATATTTTGGTTTGCGACACCTATTCTCCGCATTACGTTCATTTTATCTCCTGTGCAGAGCTCCTCCGAAGTAGCAAATTCAGGCCAAATGGGGAAGAAATCTAAGAAATCTGGAACAGCTTCAGCGTCCGCAGTAACAGGACAACACATTGTCGATCCGTGACCAAGAAAAAATGGATTGATCTCGGACACCACATGTCTAGGACTCGGTAAAACTACTTGGCTGAGCATCTATAATCTGATTGAGGCCAAAGAGCCTTAGGTAACAACAGTGTAGGCCACAGCAGACCTGACCCCGAAGTCTGATGCAACTCTAAAGGACTTGGCCGACTCTTACCTGCATCTGATAGCAGCCCAAGAACAAATTCTTCCATATACATATGTGGTAAGATGGGCAATTGAGGAAATCCCAATTACAAACAGAACATTTTGCACCATCGACGGGAGAGTGTTCGGCTCGTTTCAACCCGATGATTTGAGGCAAATGTGCCATTTGCCTGCACCGGAGAAGAAGTACAACAAAGAATTTCTGGAGAAGTTCAGAAATGAAAATGACATTGAATCAGAACCTATACGAGATTAGAGATGAAACCCAACGAAACACAAGCATGAGTCTTCGGGTAAGTACTCTGTTGATTCCTTGTGTTCTCCTTATTGTTATGCCAGAGTAATGATGTGTAGGATTTGGGGGTTGCATGATTCCTCAAATTTCACTATAGAGATGGTACCTTTAATGGAAGCAACATGCAATAGCGAAATAATGGATTGGGGGAATATACTATCTAATAAGTTAGCAACAGTTGTTCTTGAATTCAGAAATAAATCCCACGTTACTGAAAGGTTCATTCCTCCATTTTACTATAGTGCCTACATCTTAGATACTCTTTGTTTTAATTCCAAATTTCCTATGCTGGGGTGGAGATGGACTCCACAGGACCCCATGCCCATTCATATATACCACCAAAAGTTGTGGAAATCCCACTATAAACACCACCTATATCAAGTTTGCAATGGATTTATGTTACCCATTCACTATGCCATTTTTGACAAAGCTGCTCCTAAGATTTCCTCACAAGCAGAGATTGACTTGACAGCCATAGGAAGATGGATCGGAGAAGAAAAATTCACATATGTAAGAGTTTTCGGCAGTCATGCCAGGCCTCATGTCCTCCCCTTGTATACACCCGACAAACTGTTGGCTTGAGAGATAGCATATCAACTTACATCCAAAGGAGTTACACAGACTCTAAAGAATAAAAAGAAGCAGGTTTGGCCTCATTTTCCTCTAAGATGTGGCGTTTACGCTCTGCATGACTACAAACATGCAGAGAAAGAAGCAGAGAAGATTAATACACTGAATCTCGCCACTCTTCCTAACAGGCGATTTGATCCAAACAAAGTTGCCTATAATGCACTTGAACAGGCAAAACTCACTAAATTTGAACATAAAGATGATGAGTTTGATGACCTTTCTCCTCGGCCGAGTCATTATTTCAGGTTCAAACACTAGCCAGAATTAGATATCACGATGACGAGTTAGTTGAATTTAACAGACTTAGAGAGCAGAGGTGCAAACTCTGCCTCTAGATTTGTTAGCAACGGCCCCAATGACACAGTCAAGCGAGCCTGAACAGCGACTTACCAATGAACCTCCTACTACATCAGAAATTGCTGGAGAAATCCAAACAAGAGAGCAGGAGGAACTACAAAGGAAAGAGTAGGAAGAAGTGGAGAGGAAAGAGCAGGAGCAGAGCAGCACGGACGTGAATGTCGATTTCTAGATTGACCCGAAGTTGCTACAGGAATGGCAGCAATTCGATTCAATCATAAGAAATCTAGAAAGCTCAAAGGAAGCTGATACATCCAAAGCGGCTGATACACAAGATACAACATCAAAAGAGGTTCTAAGTGGAACCAACGGCCTACCCCCTACTACAGATATAGAAATAATTCCCAAAGATCCTTCGGATCAGATCATTTTGCAAGTGGAGGATATACCTCAATTGGATGTCTTTTACAGCCCAAAGCACAGGGCTGTAGTAAAGCGATAGCGGAAAAGGAGAAGGATTGATCAACCTTCCCTATTCCCTGAACAAATAGTGACAACCAACGTGGTTTGAAAAGAGGAGTTTGATCCTTCTGATGACCTAACAAAATTGTCCCAATATGCTGGATTTTAAGTATGGGGGATTTTCGCAGTGCATTATATTAGATATCATTTTTGGGATTCAACTGCGTTAAGTAAGTCATTCAAAGTATGACCATTTCCATGAGAGGTAGTCGTAAAGTGACTAATTTCTCATGATTTTTGAATAGTTCACTTAGCACTCATTGCATCGGGTGATGCTCACAGGGGTGAAGAAGTGGGATTGAAACTAGTGAAATGTGGAGAACGAATCACATAGCATCAATCATCACTTCCGGGGCTTGCACCCAGTAACCAGGACTTCCCAGGAGGTCACCCATCCCAGAACTCCTCTGGCTCAAGCGCGCTTAACTGTAGAGTTTTTCCCCACAATCAAGCCCACTTAGCTTGCTACCCCATTTGCAAAACCTTAGCAAGTATTGTGCCTCATGAACCATTCAGGTAGAGATCCCTTGACTCTTTTTGAATTTAAGTATGGGGGATTTTCGCAGTGCATTATATTAGATATCATTTTTGGGATTCAACTACGTTAAGTAAGTCATTCAAAGTATGACCATTTCCATGAGAGGTAGTCGTAAAGTGACTAATTTCTCATGATTTTTGAATAGTTCACTTAGCACTCATTGCATCGGGTGATGCTCACAGGGGTGAAGAAGTGGGATTGAAACTAGTGAAATGTGGAGAACGAATCACATAGCATCAATCATCACTTCCGGGGCTTGCACCCGGTAACCAGGACTTCCCAGGAGGTCACCCATCCCAGAACTCCTCTGGCTCAAGCGCGCTTAACTGTGGAGTTTTTCCCCACAATCAAGCCCACTTAGCTTGCTACCCCATTTGCAAAACCTTAGCAAGTATTGTGCCTCATGAACCATTCAGGGAGAGATCCCTTGACTCTTTTTGAATTTAAGTATGGGGGATTTTCGCAGTGCATTATATTAGATATCATTTTTGGGATTCAACTGCGTTAAGTAAGTCATTCAAAGTATGACCATTTCCATGAGAGGTAGTCGTAAAGTGACTAATTTCTCATGATTTTTGAATAGTTCACTTAGCACTCATTGCATCGGGTGATGCTCACAGGGGTGAAGAAGTGGGATTGAAACTAGTGAAATGTGGAGAACGAATCACATAGCATCAATCATCACTTCCGGGGCTTGCACCCGGTAACCAGGACTTCCTAGGAGGTCACCCATCCCAGAACTCCTCTGGCTCAAGCGCGCTTAACTGTGGAGTTTTTCCCCACAATCAAGCCCACTTAGCTTGCTACCCCATTTGCAAAACCTTAGCAAGTATTGTGCCTCATGAACCATTCAGGTAGAGATCCCTTGACTCTTTTTGAATTTAAGTATGGGGGATTTTCGCAGTGCATTATATTAGATATCATTTTTGGGATTCAACTGCGTTAAGTAAGTCATTCAAAGTATGACCATTTCCATGAGATGTAGTCGTAAAGTGACTAATTTCTCATGATTTTTGAATAGTTCACTTAGCACTCATTGCATCGGGTGATGCTCACAGGGGTGAAGAAGTGGGATTGAAACTAGTGAAATGTGGAGAACGAATCACATAGCATCAATCATCACTTCTGGGGCTTGCACCCGGTAACCAGGACTTCCCAGGAGGTCACCCATCCCAAAACTCCTCTGGCTCAAGCGCGCTTAACTATGGAGTTTTTCCCCACAATCAAGCCCACTTAGCTTGCTACCCCATTTGCAAAACCTTAGCAAGTATTGTGCCTCATGAACCATTCAGGTAGAGATCCCTTGACTCTTTTCGGCGACACCATGGACAAGGCATTAGGAGTGAGTAATCTGTTAAGAGAAAAGGACCAGGCAATCGCTTCGCTACAAGGACAACTATCGGAGGCACAGTAGAAAGCAGAACAACTCGAACAACAATTGTCCACGCAGCAAAAAATAAATAATCAATTGAATAAGCAGTTGCAGGAAGAGAAACAAAGGGTTGATTCAAGTGCAATTCAAAAGCAGAAAGAGTTGTCGGAAGCATTGGCAAAATTGAAAGCAGTGAATGAACAGACGGTGAAGATGAAAGATGAGAAAATTGCTCAATTATTAGGTCAAATAGAGAAGTCCAAGAATCTTCCATAGCCTGCCAAGTTCAAAGCAAAAGCACTACAGATTAACAAGGCATTGGTAACACAAATAAGACTATTATGTCAGAAAATTGCTCAAGCAGAACCCCTATGTGACATAACAGCATCAATAATCGATAAATCAGTTGATGCTAGAACAGACTTAGAGCAGGCCGATGAGACCTTGACAAATTTTCTTGATTGGCAGGACACTAATGAGGGACAGGCAGCTAATTTGCCAAAAATCTTAGAATCCCATAAAGAAATCCTATTTATGGAATGGCAGTTCCAGTTAATGAAGGCAGAGAGAGCAGTTTCTAGATGCAAATTAACCACAAGTAATTTGGTTGAATTAATTAATGATACTCTCTATTTATCTAATATGATCTCTCAATGTACGCTAGGTAAATTAGTATCGGCTAAAACATTGGAGCAATCATGTTATCAAGCGTTGGAAAAGAATGGGAGGTTGATCGCAGGTATTAACAGTTTAACTTGGGACACCTATTGGTTGTTCCTAGTAAAACCATACAGCCAGAGAGCCGCCCTCAAGTGCCTAACAGATGCAATCGGGTGTATCATTCCCGATATACATGATTCCACCTATGCTGCTCAACTCAATTCTCGTCTCAGCTGCCCTCAAGAAGTGGAACCAATGCTAGCGATATGCCAACTCAGGTCGAAAGGCAAACAACCAGAGTGATGAATCATGCTGCCGACTGCCAGATTGCTATGAGGAAGATATTCCAGATCAATTTGTACCAATTAAGTAGCATTTTAATTTTATAGTTAGTCAGTTTTAATCAAGTATTTATAGACCCTTTCATTGCATTGGAAAGGGTCGTAAGTTTTTGTATATGACTTAAACCTGAAGTTGCACTACTGTAATTCAGGTATATTTTTTATAAAGACTGGGCCAATTATTCCTTTTATGATAACGAATCTTTTATGTGGATCTGCACTATTACCTTTATTTAAAAGTATTTCTGAGTCAGAAGAAGGAATTCAAATAGCGATTGATGTTGGGAATGATTTGCAGCTCATATGGTACTACTATCTATGTCTGAGTTCATTCTTTTTATGTGAATTTTTATTTGATGACTCTTGCTATTATCGGATATATGCATGTGTTTTAACAGCATTCTTTATACTTTCCACTACTGGATGTTTACAACATGCTTTTCTTTTAATCATACATGTATCGGTAATATAAAAGGATAAGTGTAACAATGTTTTACTAATTACTTTGTTCAACTATTTGAACAAAGTAATTATTATGTGAATGAATGTCTATGTTTATTGAGTAGAGTCATCTATATGCCTATCGATGAACAGAGATCATCAAGCGTTGCACTTAAAAGAATAGAAGCTTCCCGGGATAGAATAGTCATTTGTATTTTCGCTTTTAGATTAAGTCATCCACTCATTATCATTTATTAGAAAACCAATCACTCATCCATCCCCTTTTTATTCATTATTGGGAAACTGGTCCCATTATATCCAGTCGGAGCCACCATCCCAAACGGAAAAGGAGCTGTATTAAGGTCCGGACTGGGTGGTTATCCCCCGATGTTGATGCAACGATTTTCGGGGCATCAACACTAAGGAAATTGGCAAAGGATTTGGAAAGTAAAAATGACATTTTTGGCACATTTATTTATAAAAATAATGGAAAATAGGAGAAAAGGAAGGTGAAAGGTCACAGGTTGCATGTGAGGAAGAAAATGAAGGAAAATAATGGAAAATGAAGAAAATAGAGGCCTCATTCATGAAAAGACTTATGAGGACCAGTGGGCAAGATTCGTAGACAATGTTAAGCTCTTGGTCAATGTAAGATGTTGGCTCAAGTTTTTTCTATGATTATGCATGGGATCAAGAAAGGCAAAGAATGCAAGGGGAAGCAAAAGATCAAGAAAGGAAGAGAAGGATCAAGAAACTACAATATGATTCATTGCAGGTATCGATTTGCATGTGTATTTTCCTTGATAGATTTGGCATGCATGGTATTGCATGTGGTTATTTTATTGTTGTGGCATGGGTTTGGCGAGCTGTAACCGTGTTTTCAGCCTAGCCTTGCCATTTCTGGATATCTATGGTGTGATGGGTTCTCATATTTGGTTGACTTGGATTTCTAGATGGATTCGAAGGATTTCCGAATGATAGAGAACATGGCCTAGTGGTCCCTGTACCAAACTGTGGATCAAATTAAAGCCACTTGCCTAGTGACCCTTGAGCTACTAGACTATGGGTTGTAGTAAATCCTAGATTATGTTGCCTTGGTGGGCCTAGGAATCCTTACCGATGAATGGTAGGATATATTGTAAAGACAAGAGGTGGTTTGCTCTCCATCGGGCCTAGTAATCTCGAATTTGGGATATGCGGTAAACCCTAGATAGTGGGTCTCGATTTAGGGCCATGTGATCAAGGTTTGGATTGTAGTAAAGCCTAGAAGACTAGGAGAGAGGAAAGATCCTCACGGTGTAGGTGGATAAATCCAATGGAATTCATGCTTGTTTGGCCTAGTGACTGGGGGGAGATCATATTAAAGCCTGTCATGATGTGTTTATTGTGTTTGCCTAGTGATCCAGGATGGATTATGGTAAAGCCAATTTTCTATTTATGAGGTTGAGGTGGTTTAGCCTCAGTATTCCTTGGTTGGTTCCATGGTTTGAGTCCTACATTCATGCTTGGAATATGGCACGAGGGTGATTAGTTGAAGGGAGATTTGGCTTAGCAATTCTATGGTTGGGTGGAATGTGGTAGTCCCATCCCAAGTTTGGTTTTTGCATCATTATTGAAAAGTTATTTCTCCTTGTAATTCTATGATCATTTTGATGGAGTATATGTGGTCTATATGGTTGTACTTTCATGAGTATTTATGTTGTTATTATGCTACTTATACGTGTGTTTTATGACAACATCTATGTATGGCTCTTAGGATGTCTTTTCTTGTAAATGAATGGATAATGAATCTATGGCCTAATAGACGATAATGAAACAAATGGTACGAGGGAACAATGGGTCATAGAAATTCTCAAATAAGTATGTGATCCCTACACTTAATTATGTTGTTTACACATGTAGGTTACATGTTTATGACACATTTGACAAAATGTCTGGCATGGATAGTAGGGGTCTGATTAAGGTCTTGTTTAACTTATTTCTTTTGCATCATTGTTTCCATATTCTTTGGTTGATCCTAAGTTATTATTCCATTCTGAGCTGTGACCTAGGATTTGGTCCTGAAAAGGTGGCTGAAATCCTGGAGTCGCTGGCATAACACTGATAAATTTAGTCTCTAGTTGTTGGTAGGAAAGCCTGTGTGAGCGAATTTGGGTTTTTGGACACCTTCGTGCTTATAGCATGGGAAATACTAGGGCCTAAGATGTCCAAAACATCACTAGGACCCAGGGACATGATGTCTAAGTGGCTGACATGTCTCCCGAGGGTTCTGTTTCTTATGTGGATAGGTTGGTTGATGTGTTATTTTGATTCCACTTCCTTAAGGTCACATAGGAGGTCGAATCCAATCATAGTATCCTATTGTTGCATTCTTACCTAGATGGCCAATTGCTTGGGTAGATGTGGGAGGAGGGTGTTACAATAGCATAATGGCAGTCAGTCATATAGGAGGAAGTGAGTCCAATTGAGGACACCATAGCACAATTTTATGATGAGATGATACTTCTACAACAAGTGCTGGTGCCCCTCATTGGAATTAAGAAGAAATCATAAGAAGTATTAAAGCTCCTGAAAGTGGAAAACAGGGTTGTTGAGCAACTCCAAGAATGGCTGCCAAATATCTGAATGTTCCACAACATTTGGTTAGAAAGGACAAGATTTCTGCTAAGATAGAAATAGTACAACTAAGACTCCCTCATCAAAACTACATTTGCCTTGGATAACAGTCCACTAACACTATTTCCACTTATGGGTGACTACACAATGAATTCAAGTCTCTAACACAAAAATGGGATGCCTTCAGTAGGGCCACTTGAATAATTAAGAGGTAGGGAAATCATCTTTGAAGGAATCAAGTAGTACATAGAAAAAATCAAGAGAACATCAGAAGAAGAAGGCTTGGAGATCACCAAAGACATTATTCTACAATACACTATCACACCAGTTAAGGCCCACATGAAGTTGTCATGGCTATGGAATAGTGTACAATCAAGCTCCAAGATTATATTGATAGAAGCATTGGAGGTGAAGATGTAGTATGCAACATAATTTTCGATTCATATCAAAGTCATCTCTATGAAGTTCAGGGCATGAAACACATACATTACCAATTAGCTCCATGATGAAGAAAATGGCTTGTCAATTTGATAATATTTTGTTCTATTAGTATTTTTGTCTCATATAGCCACCACCTTATATGTAACTTGTATTTTGTAATAATTTGTATGTAATGGAGTCCAAGAGGCACATGTGCAACGTGAAAATCCACATATGGAATGTAAAAGGTCATGTATAGAATATGAAAAGTTGTATAGAATCCCATAGGTTGTAGAAGTTGAATAGTCATGAAGAAGCTCAAAAGTCATTGTACTTTTGTTAGAAATAGCTCTTCATAACTCAAGTAAGGGGCTTGGATTCTTGGATTCTTGTTTGGGCTTCTCTTGTAGTGCATAGAAGATAGATCATTATTTGGAGAAGCAAGTTGTGGCTTCATGTTCCACTACTGGATATAATGTTTTACCTATGTAACAGTGTACTTGGAATCTTTCATTTATAATCAAAAGCTCTATGAACCAAGACTTCTTCATGCATGTATTGTGGATGTAGTAAGATTATTATTGTTATTTTTGCAGTATATGTTGGCTTAATTACATACTAAGACTAATGAACTATTTCATTGCTTAGATATGGATATTGTTGAATGAGCGTTTCTATGATTTCATGATTGTTGTTTATCATGTGAACTAATTTGTAGGTAATAAACAAGCCTTTCTCTTCACTCTTGGGTCTCCCAAAGGATAATTCTATTAATTCCCTAATCAGAAGCTCATTTCCCTTTACCAGCTGTGGAAATTCCTAGTGCATCTTACATTTAGTGCCACACAAAGCTTACATACTTTCTTCCCCAAAGAGGTGTTTGTGATCTCTTGTGTATGTATTGTAACCAAGGCACATCTTTGAAACCTTTTCAATGGTGGTCGAACCATACAACCATATGGGACTCCCACACCAAATGGTGTGAGGTCTAATTGGGACCTCACATCGGAGAGATCCCATGCATGTTGGCAATATCCAACACCATCAAAAGAAGGCAAGCTTGATTAAGGAATTGCATAGAGGGAAAGTGTAATCAACAAGAAATTGGATAATTGTGCCCTAGAAATGATCAATGCACAATGAAGGAAGGGAGGCCTTGGTATTGCGCAGACTGCCATTGCAAGGGATTAAAGGAGACGTCACTGTCAAATAGGAGTGCTTAGAGTACAACACAAAGTAGTGTTGATCAAGGCTTTGCGCAGTGGGAAAGTGTAAGCAGCAAGGGTTGAGTGACTCTGATCTAAGGATGCACAATGTACAATGTGAAGGGAGTTGTCCCCAAGATGTGATAAAAGGGAAAGTGTAAGAAAAAAGGTGCTCATAACTGATGCTTCAAAGTGCACAATGGGCTCATCACTTGATTGAAGGATAAAGGTGTTCATAACTTGTGCATGATGTGAGGACAAGGAAATTCCCAAAATTGACTAAGTGTTGGATCAGTGAGACAAGAAGGAGAAAGTAAGAGCATAAAAATAGGTCCCAAACATGATCACATGCACATCCACAACCAAATGCATGTCAAGGATATGTATAGTACCCAAAAGCAACATGCATACATTAAAGTGACAATAAAACAACACTTATCTCCAAGTGTGATAGTGATCTAGATTTAAATAGGAACACAACAAATTATAGATATAACCATACATACAAAGATGCAACATAAATAATACTTCATTTCATTACTGTAAAATACTGAAATATGCTTACAAATAGAAATGGAAATAAACTAGCTAGGGCGATGGTAGCTTATCTCTGAGAAGAGATGTGGCAGCTACATGCCTCTGAACTGTCTTACAATGAAGCACAAAGGCCTATTTATTGTTGAGAAACAATGAAAAACCCTAAACATCCAGAAACATAACCCTAGGAGATGAAGTGGCAAACCATGGGCCTCGTTTTGGGTAAATTGGTGCATCAACTTCCCAGGGTCGTAACTTTGGCATATGATCTCTGTTTGATGCACAAAATACCTAGTTAGAAATATCTATACGAGGACTAAAAATTTGGGAAGAGAAACATTGGTCCATGGACCCATGTTGCTCCTAGTTTTCCCAAGAAACGTTGTTTAGGGCCACAAGATGGCTCTGGATGTTTAGGACCCGAAAAAATGCTAAAAGTAGTAAATTGTGCTACAATTAAGGAAACTGAAAAACTAAAACAAACAATGGTTGGGGTCCAAATGGAATTGGCAAGTGGCCATCAATATCCACCTAGATCATTCCTCCCCCCTTAGGAAGCAATGGGCCCCATTGCATTGAGTTCCTCCATGGGATGAAGAAACTTATGCTGAACTTGGTCCCTGGTGAGCCACTTGCCCTGGTGAAGGAGTTGGCCCGCTTTGACAAACCAATACAGTTGGATATTCTACTAGTGAGTTTGCTTGATCTATGTGTCCATGATCTAATCAGTTGCAGCTTGTTCCATGCAATCTAGATTTAAATCTATGGGTGTGAGCTGTTCTGCAATGTCATATGTGTCTAGTAATGGTGGAAAGTATGGTCGAAGGCGATCCACATTGAACACTGGGTGCAGGCCAAGGAATGGGGGAATGCTGAGCTCAAATGCATTGTCTCCCATAGCCTTGGTAATGGTGTAAGGACCATATCAGAGTGGTCTGAGTTTCAGATAGGCTCCGGTAGGGCGTTCCTTTTGCAAATGCAACCAGACTTTGTCGCCCGCTTGAAACTTGTGTGGCACCTGATGTTGATCATGTCGCTGCTTCTACTTGGAATTTGATTTTTCTAGAATTTTGTGGACCTACTGGTGAATATGTTGGATGTGCTCAATTAAGCTATTTTCCTTATTTGTTTCGGACTGGACATGAGTCGAATATGCCTGAGTAGCTGCAAATGGCATGGCCACATCAATGGGACATAATGGCTTGAATCCCAAGCGCACCTGAAAAGGGTTGTGGCTAGTCGAGCTGTGGAGATCCTGGTTATAGTTGTGCTGAACATAGAGGAGGCTTTCATCCCATGTGCATGGATGCTTTGAGTTGTACATGTGCAAAATGTGCATGATCATCCTGTTAACAACCTTTGTCTGGCCATCAGTTTGGGGATGGAAGGTTGTGGACTTAGTGAGTTTAGTGTCCAGCATCATCTAGAGACTGGACCAAAATGTATTGAGGAACCTGTTGTCCCGATCTGAGATGATAGACTATGGGATCCCAAAGTGTACCCACACTCGTTCAAAGAAGAGTTTAGCAGTGGCTTCTACTGTGATATTCTTCTTGCGGGCTACCATAATGGCCATCTTTGAGAACCTGTTGACAACCACAAAAACACAGTCATTTCCATGCTTAGTAGAAGGAAGTCCTGACATGTAATCCATGGAGATGGATTCCCAAGGTCGACTAGGGGTAGGCAACGAGGTATATAGGCCTTTCTTCTTGATGGGCGGTTTCGCAATGGTGTAGGAAGTGCATGATATGATATACTTCCCAGCATCCTATCGAAGATTTGGCCAATAGAAATACTTCTACAGTACTGCCACTATTTTCTTGACCTCGAAATGCCCAACAGCCTGATTGTAGTGTGCTTCCAAAATCATCTTGGCACACTCACTTGAAGGAACACAAAGGTGACATAGGTGGCATAACAGGGCATTTTGGAGGTAAAAATATAGAACAGGTTGACCCTCCAAGAGTGTCTGGTATGTGTGGCCGAATTCTAGGTCGCTTTTGTAGAGAAGTGCAAATCATAAGTCTTGTTTCCACAAGAGTTGAGCACGGTGGTTAACACCATGATCGGTGGTCGACTGAGGCATTTTGAAACATTATTGGTGCTGCCCTTTTTATACTTGATATTCAAATGGAGCTATTTCAGGTATGTGGACCACTTCTGATGGCGATAATTGTGTAATTTCCCTTGGGTCTGTATGAATTGCAGGGGCTGGTGGTCTGTGTGGATGACCGTTTCCTTCCCCAAAATGCAATGCTTCCATTGTTGGTAGGCCTGCACGATGGAATACATCTCTTTGTCATAAGTCGGATACTTCTGGACTGTGTTTGAAAGTGTCTCATTGTGATATGCCACTAGATGCTTGTGTTGAGTAAGGACTGCCCTAATAGCATAGTCAGAGGCATCTATCGCGACCTCAAATGGTTGTTGCAAGTCGGGTAATGCAAGCACTGGTGCTGAGCAGAGGTGATGTTTCAACTCTATGAATGCCTTTTGTTGAGATTCAAACCAAAATAATTTTGCTTTCTCTCCTCCCTTGGTGACTTGACTCAAGGGCCAAGTGATATGAGAAAATCCCAACACGAACCTGTGGTAGAAGTTGGCAAGACCCAGAAAGTTGCGGAGCTATGTCAATGTGGTTGGAGATGGCCAATCTCGAATGACTTCGATCTTGGCTGGATCCACATGCACCCCCTGTTCATCAATAATGTATCACAGATATTGAACCTGGGTCATGCGAAAAGTGCATTTCTCCAAATTGGCACACAACTTATGTTGCTGCAGTGTTTGGAGAACTTGTAGCATGTGATGGAGGTGCTCTTCCCAACTCTCGCTGAAGATCAGGATGTCATCCAAGTATACCACTAAAAATGAGTTGGTGAATGGCTGCAAAATGTCATTAATGAGCCTCATGAAGGTTGCAAGAGCATTCATCAACCTGAAAGGCATAACCAACCATTCGAACAGTCCCTCCTTGGATTTGAAGGTAGTCTTCCACACATCGGAGGGTTCGATTGGTACCTGGTGATATCTTGACTTCAAATTGATCTTGATAAAATATTTCCCCCCTCCAGTTGGTCCAGGAGGTCATAAGTCCATGGGATCGGGTACCTATTAAGAATGGTGATATTTTTTAGCGCCCGGTAGTCAATATAGAGTCTCCAAGTCCCATCCTTCTTCTGTACCAACATGATCGGGCTCCCACAGGGCGATGAGTTTGGATGAATGTGACCTTTCTGCAGCAACTTCTAACTCTACCTCTTGATTTCATCATTCTCCATAATGGAGCGCCGATAGATTGGTCCACTGGATAGCGGCACACATGGGGTCAGATCGAAGGAGTGCTTGATTTGATAGTGTAGTGGAACCCCTGCGAGGGAGGTGAAGATGTCCTCGTACTCCTCCACGACCTTTTCCATTTGTAGTTTTTGTGTAGAGGGCCCCTGTCTAGAGATCATGGCCACCGTTTTCTTCTTTCCTTGAGGTATATCATCAGGAAAACAAATTTCCTGGTTTTGGAAATGATCTTACTGCATTGTTTTGTAGTAACCAATGAGATGGAGGTAGGCAGTGCTACCTCCAGTATCCTGTACAACTTATTTCCCAAAGTAACAATAACAACACGACGCCTTGATTCATACACAACATGTCACTTCCACAAGTATGGTTGGCCTAATAATACATCACAAACATCAAGGTGAGCAAGGTCACACAATACCACATCCATGAAGGGCTTGATGTTGTATGGAAGGCAACACTGCTAGCTCACGTGTAGATATTGTCCTTGGTGAAGCCACCCGATGGTGTATAGTTGTGGATGTGTTATGGTCAGTAAGCCTAGCCACTTCATGACCTCTATCAAAATGAGGTTCTTCTAGATTCCATTGTCAATAATGAACTATAGCGGGGAGCCCTTTACCCACATCTGGGAGTGGAAGAGGCACTCCTCCTCCTCTGGATCTTCGGGTTCCTCCTTTTGGATCTTCGTGGTGGCAATGGTGGCATTGAGCTCCGCATCGATAATCTAAATCCATTTTTCATTCCCCTTGTCAGGTTCTGACTTAGAGTCAGAACATGCATCGGATTCTGAAACCTTTAGCTCTGCCACTAGTGACTGCTTGGCCTAACACTCACTTGTGTTGTGAGTGGAGCTCTTATGGAACTCACAACACTTTCCCGTGTCCTTTTTTGGCTTCACGACACTGTTCTTTGCTTGTAGCTTTGGTGGGTTGTCTTGGTCCACCCCACCTTGGCTTTGTCCTTTTTCTTGCAGTTTGGGGGCACCTTTCCCTTGCTTCGAATTCATAGATCCAAAGTCTTGCTTCTTCTTTTAAACATTTTCTCGATCTTGATGGCATATCGGTATGTTGTGCCAAGCGAGGATATGTTCAGGAATTCTATTTCGTCCTAGATGTACCTATGTAGGAAGCTACAGTATTTGAGTACCAAATGCTGCTCCGAATCCTTGATACCAACTTTGTGCAAAGGGTATGGAAAATATTGATAAACTTCGGCATGTCTTGGTCCCTTCCCTGCCACAATGTGGTCCAATTTATGTATTGATCCTTATAGCTTCCGACAGGGTAGTACTGCTCCTTGATGGTAGCCTGGAATGAATTCCAAGTGGGTGTAGCTGAACACAGTGAGGTCGTACTTTCATCCTTCTGCTCGCAGTAGGTTTCCCACCAATCCTTGATGTGGGGGGCAGCTTTGAGAAGAGCAAAAGTAATATTTTCCCGGCCAGAAAAATCATGAACAGAAGAATACCCTTCTAACAGATTTAACCATTTATCTACGACATCTGCATCTATATGGTCCTCAAATATGGGAATGTCAAAGTTAACTTGTACCTTAAAGGGTGTGGTGTTTCCAGAGCAGCTACTGGAAGTATATGTGTAGCCCCTAGGTAGCCGCTGAATGATCTAGGGAAAGTTTTCCATCATCGCGTTCCTTTGTCACTCGAGGGGCTCTTTGAGCAATATTTTGATAGGATCTCCTGCCCCCTTGTCTTTCTTTTCATCCGCCATGGGAGGTCGTCGAGATTTGCAAGGCTGGTCTTGCAAAGGTTCAACCAGTTTGAGCCCTAACTCCTTATATCCTAACCTCGTTGGGGACATGCAAAGAAAGACAGAGAAAGAGCAGACCGCTATGATACCACTGATCCAGATTTAAACAGGAATGCAACAAATTACAGATATAATCATACATACAGAGATGCAACATAAATAATACTTCATTTCATTACTATAAAACACTAAAATATGCTTACAAACAGAAATGGAAATAAACTAGCTAGGGCGATGGTAGCTTATCTCTGAGAAGAGATGTGGCGGCTACATGCCTCTGAATTGTCATACAATGAGGCTCAAAGGCCTATTTATTGTTGATAAACAATGGAAAACCCTAAACATCCAAAAGCTTAACCCTAGGAGATGAAGCGCCAAACTATGGGCCCCGTTTTGGGTAAATTGTTATATCAACTTCCCGAGGTCGTAACTTTGGCATATGACCTCTGTTTGACGCACATAAGACCTCGTTAGAAAGATCTATTTGAGGACTACAACTTTTAGGAAAAAATTAGTGCATTGACCCATGTTGCTCCCAGTTTTCCCAAAAAAATGTCATTTAGGGCCTCAAAATGGCTTCGGAAGTTCAGGACCCAAAAAATGCTAAAAATAGTAAATTGTGCTACAATTAAGGAAACTGAAAAACTGAAAGAAACAATGGCGAGGGTCCAAATGGAATTGGCGGGTGGCCACCAATATCCTCCTAGATCAGATAGTTAGGATGTAAGCCTTTATGACACAAGTGTCTACTACAATCAAAATATTCATTGTGTTATGGGAGAGTTTCCAACACATGTTCTTATGATAGATAACATCAACTAGTGCAAGAGTTTGTGTTGGAGCTACCTCTAAAAGGTGTGCTAAGGTGCTCTTAGGATATTCAAAATCTAGTGAAAGCAAAACATGCAAGGGTGGAAGTGACACATGCGGAAAAAATGAAAACAGAAAATACACATGCAAAAGAAAGAGCTTGCAAAAGTGACATTTTCAAAAGAAAAATCTTGCAAAAGAAAGAGCAACCAAAAATGATAGATGGGAAATCAAATGCAACAGTTGAGAAAATCGCCCGGATGATGACACACTTACATCCATGAGTGAGAGAATACTCCTTGTGCTCCAAAAGTGCATAGATCTTAGAAGCGGAAGATGATTGTGAGTTGAGCTCTGAGTTGGACTCTTTATATAGGGAGAGAAAACATGCAATTAGGTTTAGGATTTGTGAGTGCACTTAGTGCATAATAGAAAATTGGGAGTCAAGAATGAATTGATTTCCACTAAGAGATGTGACAGTGCTAACTTGAAGAACTATACTCTCACTATCAACAAGGAGAGAAAAATAACTATATGTAGATGATGCCCTTACACTGTCATTGGAACTGTGCAGTCACTGTCAATGGGAACTGCTTAAGCATTATTGGAAAGGACTACACCACACGGGGGCTTCACTGAAGGATAAATACCATACCACATGCATTCATATTTGGGGATATATATTGAGGAAAAAATGGCATAATATATTGAGCATATAATCGGGGGTAAAGGGTTTTTATATTAGCAGGTATAAAAAAAGGAGCTCAAAGTTAATGAAAAAATATAAAGGGGCATAAAAATTGTTAATGAAAAAATGGATACCTACAATATCTAGTGAAATTAGGGTATTTTCAATTGTGAATATGTATTGAGTTCGTATTGGTAGGGGGTTAAATAATGTGACTTTTAGAGGTATTTTCCAATATGTAATCAAATTAGGGGTATTGTTTAGTATGCCAGGAACACACGCGATATGTCAAAGGTTGATTGAGTGAATCCCCCGTGTTGCACCATCACTGATGGTAAGAACTACACAATCACTATTGGCAAGGAATTTGTAATCATTGATGGCAAGTACTCTGCATCATTGTCACTATGAAGTGCACTTAGCTTATCTTGGCATGTGTGCTTGTGAAGACATCAAGAGTTGGGCATGTGAAAGCAAGTAGATCGAAATTTATACTTGAACACCTAGAAAACAGGACCGAGCATGACCTTAATGGAATGAAATGAAAAATGACATGATAATAAGGAGGCTCTAAAATTTGAAGGTAGGCAAAATTTTGGAGGGGGTTGTAACAACTACAACACTTGGAAATTCACTAGAAGAACCCAAACTTATTTCTTTGGGTCTAGCTTTAGAGAGTTATTGTCTCTTCCAGTAGATCACCCTAGCTTCCTTATTTATCTTGGTTAAATATGTAGTCCCTTCTATTCCTCTTGTCGGCTTACACACTTCACAGGACTAGTCAAACTTCAGTTGTTTCGATTAGGGAAAAGGATTACATAAGTTTAGCAAATTTATGATGTTAATAGTTTTTTATCATCTCTAGTGTTTCTCCACCACTATTGAGCCAGTTCAACACCCTAATGGAGTCACTTCAAGGAATCAAAATCATTTCTTCGCTACCAGCAAGCCTATTGAGTACCCCGACGAAGTTGCTTGCTTCACCTCGATGTATAGGAATCCTTTCTCTTCTTTCTCCCTTATTTGTTTTATTACTTTATGCTCATTTGAATTAAATCAAAATTTATTTTTCCAAGGGTGGAAGAGGGATCATGAATTAGTTTACGAGCCAAATAGGTTTTTCCTTATTTTACAAAGACTCTTATGTGCATACCTATAAAATTTATTTTCTTACTTAATTTTTCTCCTTTCCCCTCTCTACTTAACTGATTCAACATGTTAGAATCCAATTATATAAATGGTAGATTCAAGGGACGAATATCCTATTGAAGATAAAGGCATCGTAATTCCATTTGAGCTTCCGTTAAGCATGAAACATATTTTTAATATGTGCAACATTGACCTTAAAAGGTATTTAGACCCAAACGAAGAAGTATACCAAAAAGCCAAGCATTGTCAGATGTCATAGTTCCCTCTTTAATCTTTTGCTACATTAACTCTAAGCCAAACCATATGAATTTCGCACGTGGTTTAAAAAAAAAAAAACATAAGCAAAGACACAAAAGAAAACATGGCATGACATAAAAGAGAGAAAATAAGAAAGTAAAATAAAGACTAGTAAAGGGCATGTGGAGAAAAAAACTCAAATGAGAAAGAAGAAGTAGGAAAAGTTTTATAATGTAATGCATAAATAATTAGATTGAAACTAGACCTAAACCTTAATCTATTTAACTATAAGGTCAAGATAATGTGAAATCAATTTTCCAATGCAGTGATTTAAGTTGTTCCCAACCTACTAGCAGAAAGGTATAAGAAATTAGAAACAATATAAAACAATGTACATAAATAAAGATGTCAACCTGAATATCTCGCATAAGAAACTGAAGGTATTTCTTACAAGAAGAAAGGTGTGCCATAAATGCTTCCTTTAACCAGCCTGCAATTTTATGTCATTGATTAGAACAAATATCATTCAAACGTTGAAGGTTGCTTGTGAATGTACAGTCATCCATGTTTTCAGTCTTAGAAAACATCAATAAAGATCCAAACTTGTAATTAGAAATGGATCTTTCTAAGTAAGATTCTTCTAAACATTCAACAATTGGATCATGATACTCAAAACAAACAATTTGAAAATTATGAAATTCTTGCAAATATGAGCTTTCAATTAGAGCAATAGAGTTATAGAAAGAATATTGAGAGGGAATTTTTACCTGACCTTTTATAGAAATCTTGTCAAGGTTGTGAGATTCTGACATAACCATCAACAAAAGATGAAGTTCCTCAACTTCTTGACAAGTATACAAATAATGATTTGATGAATTAGCAGAACTATCATCAAATATACTAGTGGGAAAATGATTAATTGAATGGCAAATGTTAGAACTAGTGTTATGATCAAATCAGTCAATTAATGCATAAGGTCCTCCATTATTAAAAATTAGAGATGTGCTGATTTGAGGGATTTTATGAATGATTTGAATAATAGAATAATTCTCCTTACATGCTAAGTATAAAATATTATTACCTTGTATTTGATTGCAAACTAAACCAATGACACAAAAATCAAAAGGATTAGAATAGATGTTGGTGTAGTCGATCCTAGGAACTAGTCAAGATACCAGGGAAAATTTTAAGAACCCCCCCTAAATTTACATGTATAATAAATGGGCGAATCTCCATGGTATATAGGAAAAATGGAAGGCGACTTTATCAATAATATGATATGTATATATAATTTTTTGGCGAATCTCTCACCAGGAATGGCGAATATTTTACTCAATTATAAAATCTTTTGTTTATTGAATACACAAATGAAATCATTGCATTTCTTTAAAATATCTTTTGAAATCAAAATTACCAAAATTACATATCGATAACCTAGTGGGTGTAGGATAAAATTCACCTGTGCCATTCACAGAAAACATGAGAAAAAACCTAATACTATATATAAAACCAAGAAAAATTCAAATTTATCACTTCTAGGGACCTCGTAACCACGCTGCCAATACACAATTATGTTCCTGTTTGCAGTTAGAAAAATTAGCCAAATTACAATCTGTTTACTCCAGCATATGTTGGAAAGTTATAGAAGGATGACTAGTGCAATCAATCCATTCCTTTTAGCCCTGGATTTGTTTCAGTTTAAAACAGAAGTATACAAATATACTTGTCCAATGTCTATGCTTTAACCATTCACCTTAAGATGTTTTTACAATATAATTTCCTAAGTCTATTTAATATCTTCATTATCATAAAAACCAACCTATATCCATCTTAACTCCACATCTACCACTCTTATGGGGATGAAATCTATTTATCCCTCTGAGCACTTGGTAGACCCAGAATTAAGATGGATCTAAGATGATAGAATTTCCCATTTAAATAGTTTATGCTCACATGAATACCATGGTATTACCATGGGTCAATACCATGGGTTATCATAAACCTGAAGCTTAAAAATTACTATTAGTAATTTATAAAAATTTATAAAAATTAATAAAATTAATAGTTGATTTTTATTTTATTTTTTACTTTAACCAAGCTAAAATGTTTAACATATATTTAATTTCAACATCCATTTTTACTCATGATCGGATCAAATATTTTTTCTCTCTATGCTAGTTTGCATATCATGATATTTGATACCTCTCGGGAGTTAGTAGATCCAGAGTAAAGATGGATCTATGCTGGTTTAATTCCCCCATTTAAATAGGCTACATTCTAGGTGAATACCATGGATCAATACCATGTGCCATTTTGGTGAATACCATGGGTCAATACCATGTGCCATTTTTATTTTTATTAATACTAATATTAGGGTTAATAATGTTTTTTTGCATGGTATTAATAACAATCTAGTCCATGGTATTTGTCCCATAGTATTTTGTCCATAGGTTTCACCTAAATATAACGCATTTTTTGAGTGTTAGTAAATATAAGGTGACTTATGGAGTAAATATAAAAAAATGTTTTATTTGTTTACCATACCTCTCGTTTATTTATATTTTTATTAATTTACCATACCTCTTTTACAAATATGGTATTTGGCCCATAGGATTCACTTAAATAAAACCTCTTTCTTGAGCCTTCATAAATAGAACCAAGGTTATGGACTAAATATAAAAAGAGGTTTTATTTATTTACCATGCGTCTAGTTTATTTATATTTTTATTTATTTACCATACCTTTTGAGTAAGTATATGTTTTATTTATTTACCATACCTCCACTTTACTTATATTTTTATTTGTTTACACCCTTGCATGTATATAAGGTGACTTATGGAGTAAATATAAAAAATGTTTTATTTATTTACCATACCTCTCATTTATTTACATTTTTATTAATTTACCATACCTCTTTTTTAAATATGGTATTTGGGCCTTTGGCCCATAGGATTCACTTAAATAAAACCTATTCTTGAAAATGGGCGAATGGATTCACTTAAATAAAACCTATTCTTGAAAATGGGCAAATGGAAGGTTGTAACTCCTAATTTCAAGGGCTAAATTTAACTTTTTTACCCTCTCCCTTAAAATAAGGTGGGCTATTTGAGGTGATTTGTAAAAATGTACAATGATACAAAATATTCGCCCACTAAAAATTTAAAACCCCTTAATTTCGCCAAAGGGCGAACATTCGCCCCTAAAATTTTCTATGCAAGATACATATGTTACACAAAAATATCGCCACTACGATTATTTATAGTTAGTATGGGTCTATCATCACTTGTACTCTCCTCCTAAGCAAGTCTAAGACCTCAGCTCTTCAAATCAAGCTTTGGAAATGGGAGAAAGACATTAAAAATCAATGGAACTCTGGTTCCGCACTTTCTCTTATGGTCACCTGCGGTCCCGCACCTTCTGTGTACAAAAGCCGCGTACCTACCCGCTCTGTCCCTAACGGTGTAGGTGTGGACCCCTGTGAAAGTCAAAAGGCGCAAGTTTTATCTTAAAAAACTCACTTTGGGTTAATTCTAGACTTTTCTAGAAGGAATTTTGACGTGGATTGTTCGCTCTGAGGTGGTTCATGCATCCCAAAAGAGAAGGAGCTAATCCCTTGACTAAAGGAGCTATCCCTTTGAAGGAGGGCTTTATCCCTTTGAAAGAGGACCTAGTAACTTCCCTCCATTGCACTATAAATACAGGCATTGGGGTGAGGACTAGAGAGGTTAGAAGCTGAACATTTTGAGGGTAAATGCTAGTGAAATTAAGACTCTTTGGTTGAGCTTGAGAGGAGAGATCACATACCTATTGGTTCCATTGGAGAGTGAGTGAAACTTGTCAAAGTAGAGGAGACATCTTGTTGGACCCTGGGAGGAGCTTGTACAGTGTCAAGGCAAAGGTTGTAAAGTTCTTCTTCTTTTGAATTAATACAATCAAACTCATTTTTCTCAACAAGTATCTTATGTTATTTGTTTCATGGACTCCTTGACTTTCATGTTAAATATGTTTTATGCAATTGGTTTTTCAGGTGCTATTTAATTTGTTTGCCTTGTTTGTGTTTGCAGATTCGCGAAAAGTAGCTCATTTGGATCAAAGGAGCGAGGGCATCCACAAGCTTGCGTTGGACCAAAGGTAGGCCCTAAAAACACTTGTTTGCTATTGTTTATTAAAGCATATTTAGAGAAAGATAGTGTCTGGTTGGTTTGCTTGTCGTTAGGTCTTCTTTAGATTCTAGGAAGGTCTATCTTCTCCACAAGATCGACTCATTCCGTGTGACAAAATGGCAACCATACTGGGGACTTGAATGTTTTCCTTGTCTATACTTTGACCTGAGAAACTGTATTTTCTGTTTCTGTTTTTGACTTGATGATTGTGGGATTGGGTGAATTTAGTTAATTTTGAGTCAGTTTTTATTTTTCATAGTTTTGGGAGAGGTACGCACCCTCTATGTTAAGCACAGTGCGTACTTGTACGCACTTTTCCTTTGTGCACAGAGCGTGGACGCACCTGTGTAAACAGGTTGCCTACGTACCCTGTCAAAAATTTGAAAATTTTAAATTTTTCTCTTTTTTATCAGTTTAGAATTTGTTTATAGGTTTTAGCCATTGCCCAGACCTGCTTGTTCCCTGTCAAAAACTTTCCTTGGTTTAATTTAATTAGCATTAGGGTTTTAGGTGGAATTCCTAGGAATTTTTCTTGTTGGGTTTGTTTTTCGTTTTTGGTTGTGTAGTGGCTCTGAGCTTAGAAGCCGTAGGGACCTCAGATTACCTTGGTGTCTACCAGTCTTCTTATGAGTCCGACCATTTATGAAATCTCCCCTTGTTGAGGAATCCGCTTTGTGTTTTCTCATTTCAAAATTTCGAAAAACTTGTATTTGAAAGTTGGAATTTTCATTTAAAAAAAAAAAAGAAAACGAAAGATTGGTTGTTTTTTGACTAATTGTGATTCTGTATAAATTAGTCCTTAGCTCACATTTAGCTAAGTAAAACATCCTCAAAAAGACTTTTAGTAGGCTTTGACTTCAAGTAGCTTTTTATAGTTTGTAGCTCTCAAAGTTAGTCATTTTCATTAGTTTTGAGTGTTTTATTTACAAAATATAAAACAAAAATCTCTTTTGGAAAAAGTTTGTTTTTGTAGTGATTGGGTGCTTTGAAAAGAAAAGGGAATTTTTTGTGAAATAGCTAGTTGTCTCGTTTTGAGTACTTTGGAAAGGAAAAAGCTCTTCTTTAAATTTGTTTAATTGAGAAAGATTTGTCTTTACAAATTATTTGCATTCTCAAACTCTTTCTTAGTATATAAGTTCATCGAAAAGAAAAGATTGTTAAAATCATCTTAGGTGCATCTTTTTAGTGATTTCGAGTCGAGTCTTTACACCACGAGTTTCATCTCCGCCACCTCTTGACTTAAGTAAAAACCACTAAAATTAATGCTTAAAGTAAAATTCACCTAGTAACATTTTATTTCTAGGGCTCTGATACACCAACTTAGCTTAGGCTAGTGTCTTGGAGTAGGAGAGTAATTAACTCTCCAAGACAGCAAAAACAAACAAGTAGTTGTATCTTGTGCTAGGAAGAAATCCAATTGTTGCATTTATGCTCTGGGAAAGCTCCTCTTAAAGGAGAAGCACGATATCGTGTCTGAACCAGTGTGGGAATCAATCCTTCCTCATTGGGAATGACGCCAGATATTCATGTATTAAAAATGGTAAACCTTGAATTAACCATTGTCGAGGAGCCTAGGGTCACTTGTTGGTAAACCTTGGATTATGTCAAGGAGCCTTCAAGGGGATTGAGCTTGCTACTCTGCCCTTGCGTGCGTATCGGATCGTAGACTGTTCCCCCAGGTGTATTTGTCTTAGTTGGTAACCTTAGTGACCATATTCTTTAGGATTCTTCCTAAGGTGACAGTGGTGGGAAGATCCCACTGTACCTGGAGCAGACGTCGGCTAGACTCACTTGGACTTTCTGGGGGGTTCAGTTCACTCGAGACGGTTAAGTGGAGGAACTTGGTCCAGTCTATTCATTAAGCAGGTTGTCGGGGTAATTGTTCCAACCGCCATTTCTGTACTGAATTCTGTGACATTGGATTTCATCACCAACTAGTGTTTTCGGTCCGGAAAGTTACTGTTTGTATGTGTTTGATCTCTAGATTCTTTAGGCATGTGATTCAAATTTGTTTGGTTCTTTAGAGGCTTTAGGTGGTTTTCATTGATATTTTACTTTGTTTGCATGTGAAGTAGTTAAAAGTTTTTAACTGTGGCTGAATTACCAAGACAGTCCCGTAGACTTCGGGGCCAGTCTCCTGAGTTTGTAACCATGGCTGATTTATTGAGGAAGTCCCGTAGACTTCGGGGCCAACCTCCTGAAGAAGTCCCGAGCTAGCTTGAAGGCTTGAAAGTCCTCATAACTCCTAGTGGTAGTAAAGTTGGGTCACCTGAAGAAGGAGAGTCTTCATTGGTTGTACATCCTGATTACCAAACTCTAGTAACAGGTTATAATCCTGAATCTATTTCGGTTTCCGAACTTGCTGGTAGCTTTTCATCTACTAGTGATATAGGTGAAGAACCTGAGATATCTGAACCTATTACTCCAACATCGGGGTTTGTCTCTCCAACTTCTAGTGGTCCTAATTCACCTAGGGTAGAAAGAGTAATCACCGAAAATCTTCCTTCTGGTTTGATAGCTATTGAAGAACTTGCTCCGGAAGAAGAAGTAGGCATCCCTATCCCTGAAAATCAACCTATTATTGATCTAAGGGAGCGTGAATCAATTTTTTACAGTCCACCTAGAAGTACTACTTGGTATCTTTCTTTGACTAATTATTTGGAAAACCCAACGTTAAGTTTTTCACCACCTCGTGCTCCTTATCATCCTAGAGGTTTTTATACTCTCGCAAATATGTCAGGTCAGTCGTCCATGTTTACTCAATCGCCTGAATCTTTTTTTTACGACGGTCCTTCTATTCCCTCTGGGTATCAGTCACTTTCTGGTACTTTTTCGGGAGCATCTCCTCAACCCATTGAACAAGGGTTATTCACTGGAAGCAATGGTGCAAAGCCGTTGAGCGTAGAAGACATTCTTATGATGTCAGGTTCTATTCCCAATTCTCAACCTCAAGGTGGCCAGTTACCGCCTAGGGGGTAGCCTCAATTAACGCTTGGGGGGCAACCTCAAGGTACACAATTTGCATCTAGGGGGCAACCTCAAGGACGGTACGTATTTACGGTACAATACGTTCCTCAAGGTCAACCCCAAACTCAATATGTACCCCAAGGTCAACCCCAGTATCAATTTATACCTCAAGGTCAACCCCAGTATCAGTACGTGCCTCAGGGGTATCTACCCCAAGGTCAGTACTCGAACCAAGGTTTCCAACCTCCCCAAGGTCAATCTTATGTTCAAGGAACGGGAAATGTACCTTTCAATTATCAATCCTACCCTCAACCCGGTTATGGTCCTCAATATTCTCAACCTGTTATGGGTCAGTACCCCAGAATGAACATAGTGTGGGATCCATCGCAAACTCAACAGGTGTTGCAGCCAAGTGTACAGTTGTCATCTCAAACTGGACAACCCTTAGTTTTTGGTTCACTCCAGCAACCAGTCCAGTCTAACATTCAAACTTCTGTACCTTCGGTAGTTTCTCAGTCTGGGCCTACTGTGCCTCATACTCCATCTCAAACGACTACTGCAACTGCCGCAACATCTATTCAATCTACCCCACCTACTTCTGGAGTATCGACAACTCCGGTTTCTACTGTTCCTGTATCTACTCCTCAGACATCTTTACCACCGTCTGGATCCACGATTCAAACTACGGTTCAGATGCCTGTAGGACAACCTGGTTTAAGTACGGTTGTCACAAGTCAACCTCAATTCACCTATCAACCGTACCAAGGACAGTACCAATTCGGTCCTGCTGTCCAGCAGCCAGTTTATCAGTATCAACCGTATCCTGGGTACACTTATCAACAACCTCAACAACCCCAGTACGGTTCGGTTAATCCTGGTTTTCCGGGAGGATACAATATCTCGAACGCGATTCCTATTCCTAGTTATCCCGGATATCCTCCTCCTGGGGCTGGTCTCATGACCGAGAGTTTTAGGGATCCTAATCGACAGTTACCGTTTATCTCAACTTTGGACTTACCTGATTTGTCGCGCCTAACGAACGATCCGATTAATTATCTTCCGTTTTGGCCGCCAATGCTGAATAAGTTGCCCAGTGACATTCCCAAGTTCGAAGGTAAATCTGGAGAGGACCCGTCGAACCATGTGATGACTTACCACCTCTGGTGTGCGTCTAACTCCATCATAGATGATTCCATCCGTCTTAGACTTTTCCAGCGCACTCTAATTGGTCTCGCGGCCAAGTGGTACATTGAGTTACCGCGAGGCACTTTTTATAATTTTAGTCAGTTAGCTACCTCGTTTTTAACTCATTTTCAGTTGCCATTCAGATATGACAATGGCACGGAATTGTTAACTTCGCTAAAACAATCGACATCCATGTACATTTCAGATCATATTCATGAGTGGAGACGTCGACGACGTTTAGTGAAGTTATTTATTCCGGATCAAATCTTGGCTGAGTGGTTTGTAAAATCTTTGTTGCCAAGGATCACTGAAGATGTTGCTAAAGCCGGAGTTGTTACTGAGGAGCAAGTGATTGCTCAGGCACAGTACCTTTACTTGGTCTATACTCAGTCAGGTACGTTACACGAAAAGATCCCTGATCTTCCCAAGTCAAATCAAATCACTGCAGCTCCTTCGGGATCTCATGCCGCTGACGGTATGATTGGTACGGTTAACACTAAAAGTAAGAAGAAGTCTTCCAAGAATTCTTCTCCTATCATAACCTTGCCTGATTCCCCGACAGGAGATTCTTCTGCAGAGGTTTCCGCTGATATTCACGTTGTAGAGTCATCTACGGCTAAATCAAAATCCGGTGGGAAGAAGAAAGGAAAGAAGAAGAATAAAACGGAAAAAAGTTCAAAAGAGAAATCTGAAAAGGCGGAATCCAATGATGAAAAGCGCAAACCTCGTTATCCATGTCTCATTTGTGATGAAGAACATTTTACAAGAGACTGCCCTCATCGAGCAGAGGTTGCGAAGATCGTCAAAGGTTCCCAAACTCCTGCTGTTTTGAAGGATCCATTTCCAAGTCAAGATAGCAAAATGATAGGTTCTTCCTCGAGTGCCAATGAAGAACTCATATTGATGATGTCCCATGTAAGGATTGCGACTCGATCACAAGATTATCGCAGTAAAAGTCCTGTTGATGGTAAAGAAGCAGAATCTTCTCATTCTAATCCATCAACCTTAGCTCCCGGTTCCGATCCACTACAGATCGAGAAACCTAACCCAGACTTAGTAATCAAACCACCTGCCAAGGGTAGACTTCGAAAGTCAGCTTTCAATCCACATGCGAGAGCGGCTCAGAATTATAACATTGTTGAGGATTTAGCTATTTCACCCTTAGCAATGTCGGCTTTGGAAGTGCTGCAATCATACCCAGCACAGCGTAAATTACTTTTGTCGGCTATAGGAGTTGTTGATGTTCAGGACACGAACCTAATAATCTTTGATCTAGAAAATAGTACACCGCGTTTGCCTCATCAAATGGCTTTCCAGATCCCAGTGATAGTAAAAAACAAGCCTATTCATCGGACTGTAATTGATGAGGGAGCCTCAACGTGTATTATGTCAATACAGTGTTGGAGATCGTTTGGTTCTCCTTCACTAAATCAATCCCCGATAATTCTTAAGGCCTTTGATGGCCGTGGGTTTCATCCTTTTGGAATTCTATAGGATTTGCCTATAGGGGTTGAAGGAAAAACCATTAGTCTAGATCTGGAGGTGGTTGATGCCCCTCTAGACTACAACCTTCTCTTGGGTCGAAGTTGGTCTTACGCTATGACAACGGTCGTTTCATCGGTCTTTCGAGTAATAAAGTTTCCACATAATGGAAGGATTGTAACAATAGACCAGCTGGCTTACTTTTCATCCGACCCAGCCTCTTCGGAGAGTATTCAGCATGTCGGTAAATTGACTATCCCATATAAGGATGTTGGAGTAGGATTAGTTAAAGATGCCGGTTTACTGGGAACTTTTCCTTTTCCTCCAATCAACGCATCATCTTCATTTGCAACCATTCATATGATTACATCAGACACCATTTCTTATGACGATCCTTGGATCGTTCCTTCTGAATCTGAAATAGACTCATTTGGTAATTCCATGCCTTTGAGTCCATATGAAATTGCATATGAAGCCGTGCAGTCTTTTGCCGACCCGTGTTCAACCGAAAATGACTTAATGAATGTGGTCCGTGAGGAATCACTTTTCACATCAACCTCAGATTTAACTACGTTTTCTGAACTTGTTCACTCTGATGATCAAATTCGTGAAATCCTATGTGTAGATGATTTACCATGGGAAGATCTCCATCGCAGATCTTCGTTTTTACCTGAGGATGATCGTTTTGAAAATGATTTCTCATCAATCTTTGCGACTGAATATGTCAAGGAACCTCAGAATCCAATGAAACATCCCGATTCAGAGTTAAATTTGGGAAACATCTCTTGAACTATCCCCATTGACATTTCGGTTAAGCTCGGAATTGTTGAGAAAATTCATATAGGTGCCTCATGTACAGCTGACGAAATTCAATTATATAAGGCCCTATTTCAAGAATTCCGCGACGTGTTTGCCTAGTCCTATGAGGAAATGCCAGGAATTGATCCCGCAATTGTTGTTCATGAGATCAAGACTTACCCGGACGCTAAACCCGTCCGGCAACGTTTGCGTCAGATTCACCCACGAAAAGCTGCTGCAATTAAAGCAGAAGTTGAGAAACTGTTGAAAGCAGGTTTCATTTATCCGATCCCGTTAACGGATTGGGTATCGAATATTGTTCCGGTTAACAAAAAACAGGGGACAATAAGAATATGCATCGACTATAGAGACATTAATCGAGCCTGTCCAAAGGACAACTACCCAACTCCCTATATCGATCAAATCATTGATGATTGTGCCGACAGCGAAATATTTTCCTTTATGGACAGTTTTTCCGGATACAATCAAATCAATATTCTACCTGCCGATCAACCAAAAATGACTTTCATTTGTCCATGGGGGACATTTTCTTATTGCAAATTGCCTTTTGGGCTTAAGAATGCCGGAGCAACTTTTCAGAGGGTGATGTCTTATGCGTTTCATGACGTCAAGCACATTGTGCAACCCTATCTCGATGACTTGCCGACTCATTCATTACATCGAGCTGATCACCTCGTCCATTTACGAGCAATCTTTATGAGGTGTAGGCATTATCGTATTCAGTTGAACCCACACAAATGTGTCTTCTGTATAGAAACAGGTTGATTGCTGGGATTTGTAGTTTCGAAAGCCAGCATTCGCGTTGATCCCTCGAAGGTCGAAGCTATTATCAATTTGCCTCCTCCTTCGAGTCTTCGGCAACTCCAAAGTTTGCAGGGGAAAGCCAACTTTTTACGACGATTCATTCCTAACTAGGCCGAGGTTACAAAGGGTTTTACGCAGTTGTTGAAACAAAATACTCAATTCTCTTGGGATGAGATAGCTCAGAAATCTTTTGATGCACTCAAACACGCGTTGACCCATGCACCGTTGTTGCATCCTCCCAACTACAACCAGGATTACTTCTTGTATCTTGCCAGCTCCCATTCCACCATTGGAATGGTCTTAGTTCAGGAAGATGAATTCGGAATGGAACATGTGATATATTACCTTAGTCGAACGTGAAATCCAACTGAGCTAAAATACTCACATGTGGAGAAATTAGCATTGGCAGCCGTTCAAGCTATCCAACGTTTTCGTCACTACATTTTACTACGCAAAACTACGGTAATTTCGGATTGCAACCCTATGATCTACATTTTGACCAAACAATTGCTAGGGGGCAAGTACTCTAAATGGATCGTTATCCTACAGGAGTTCGACTTGGAGTTTGAGAAATCTAAGTCTAAGAAATCTTTATTTTTTGCAGAATTAATGTGTGACTTCCCGCGTGCTGACACGGAAACTGTGGCAGAGGAGCCCATTGCGGACAAATATTTGTTTCTAATCAACACTTTAGATCCGTGCTATGGGGATATCATCATCTATCTCCAGACCCAATCCTTTCGGCCAAAAATTTCAAGGTCGGAACGTCGGAAAATTTGATTCCAGTCCCAAGAATTCAAAATTATTGGAGATACTCTTTATCGCCGTGGGGCGGACTCTATTTTTCGACGTTACTTAACTCACGAAGAGGCTGAGAGGGTTTTAAATGACTGTCACTCTGGAGCGTGTGGCGGTCATATGTTTGGGTATGCCACAACCCAAAAGATATTGCGTGCTGGCTATTTCTGGCCGTCCTTGTTTAAAGATTGTATTACGGCGGTCCGAAAATGCCACAACTGCCAGATTTTTGATTGTAAGATGCGCGCTCCACCTGCTCCTCTCCACCCTATAATTTCCGTTGGTTCTTTTGCCAAATGGGGTATCGATTTTATTACGTGTAACCCTCACTCGGCCGGGGGGCATGCGTATATCATCCTTGCGGTAGATTATTTTACTAAGTGGCCTAAGGCGATGCCTACATTCGAGGCAGACGGCAAGACAGCTGCAATTTTCACGTTCAATCATATAATTGCTAGGTTTGGTGTCCCACAAGCGATAATCACTGATCATGAGCGTCATTTTCGAAACGTTATGATGACCGAACTTATAGGCCAGCTTGGTTTACGTCACGATAGTTCAACTTCTTATTATCCACAAGCGAATGGTCTAGTTGAATCCATCAACAAAGTTTTAGTTATCATGATCCGACGAATCATTGGGATTCATCGGCGAATTGGCACAACATGCTATTTTCAGCGCTTTGGGCGTACCGAACTTCAGTAAAAACATCAACATGGTTCACTCCTTTCCAACTAGTCTATGGTTTGGAAGCTGTGTTACCCATTGAGTGCGAAATCCCGTCACTGCAAATGGCCATCGAGTTACTTCCAGCTACTTCCGAAGAGGAAAAGCATTTGTTATACTTAGCTCAATTATATGAGAATCGATGTGATGCTGCATTGGCGATCGAGACTCATGCAAAACGTATGAAAGCTCAGTATGATCGGAATGTGACCCCTCGAAATTTTTCAGAAGGAGACCTAGTGTTATTGTATGATCAAGCTAATGATAAATTAGGCGCTGGGAAATTTGTTCCTATGTGGCATGGTCCCTATATTGTTAAGCGAAAGCTAGCAAAAGGGGCCTATGAATTGGTAGACTTTGATGGGGACTCTTTGGGTAAACCCAGAAATGGCCTTTACTTGAAGAGGTACTATGCTTAAAAGAATGGGGTATGGAGATTTTTAGTTAGGATAATTTTTCTTTCTAGCTGGTGTGTTTTAGTTTAAAAAAAAAAAGGAAAAAAAAAGTGTGCTTAGCTTAGAGAGTGTTTTTCCGTCATTATTCCTACTTATCTTGGTTTTACTCTTGATATTGCAGATGTCGATGCCTCTCCAAACATACATTGGATTTGTTGATGGCGCTTGTCGTAATACACGAAACATCTCTTCCACAGCTTGGGTTATCTATTCGCCCTCTGACGAGTTAGTTTCTATGCATGGGGTAAGCCTCAGTCAAACAACAAACAACATTGCAGAGTATAGTGCAGTGATTGAGTTACTGTCTGAATCTATTTCATTTGGGATTCAGAGTTTGATAGTGAGGTTAGATTCTGAACTCGTTGTGTTACAGCTTAATAGAGTGTATGCCATTAGAAATCCAGTGTTATTAAGATTATTTTTGAGAGTGCGTCTCTTGGAACGTGAGTTTGATTATATTGAATATCAGCATATTCCAAGGTATTTAAATACATTATCAGATGCAATTGCTTCTCGAATGTTAAATAGACATTTGCAATAATCATACATGTAAATTTGAAACCATTCCATAACATGATTTACAAGATAAGCCAGTAATAGTGATATATATATATATATATATATATAGGAGTGTGTCAAAAAATACATCGTCTTCGATCATAGGTTGAAAAACACCTTATGATCGACAAAAATGATAAGTACAAAAAACAAAAATGTCACATGTGCCCACAAAAGGCAATCATCCTATCATTGGTGATGATCTCTATAAGAAACCACTGCCTGGGCCACCTTGCAAAGGAACCTCCTAAAAGGTCCCGGGACTCCAATCACATAGCGCTGAAGTCGACGAGGAATGTCGTCTATAGTGGTCTCAGGAATATCCCCTGTCAAGCGCTCAAGATGACCCTCCAACTCGGCCAAAACCTCTGCTGATTCGTCCTGTGGGGCTGGCGCGGGTGCAACTGGTTGCCTCCTCTCGAAAGGCCGGAGAGCGGCTGGTCGCTGTGGACCCACATCTGCATTTGAAATTTTTACTATCAGTTTTGAGACGATGGAAAAATAAAAAATTTAAAATAGGAAAAGTTGAAAAGGATTTTACCTGACTCGTCCCACTGCTCTCTTGGTGAAAGAGCCATGTCTGGGTCACCACAGAAATCTATCCCAGCGTAAGGGAAGTCCTGAATGCAAAAGACCTGACTTTCCAACCATTGGAAATACTCAGGTTTGAACCAAGCAACTTCTGTCCTCTCGTCCGGGTGACGGGCCATGACTGCGACCCATCGCATCAGTTTGGGCTCTCGAGCAAGCCCAGCTCCAACAGTAAGCTGCTCTGGGAATAGCATAGGAACCCTCTCCAGGCCAAAACTCATAACCAAAGCCCCATAACCAAAGGTCTTTAGTCGTCCGCTCTTGGCCCTGGTCAGCTGGCCTTTCACATTGGCCAACACAGCATTGCACCAGTTGAAGATGGTGCCTCGAAAGCAATCGACTGCCATACGCATCTGGGATCCGGTGGCAATATGTAATGCGGAAGCTCCGCAAAGTCTGGTGACAGTAAACGCAATCACCATGAGCTCAAGACGGGATATGGTCTTTATGTCTATCCCTTTGTCTTTAGCCTGGCTGTTGCAGTACTCTAGCTGGAGGCTATCGACAGACTGGCCACCTGGCCTAGTCTCGTATAGAGTCAAGTATTTGCCTCTCTTAGGCAAACCAGTCAAGAAATAAATGTCCACCGGCTTGATTTCGAGCCGGTGCCCGCCAATGAAAAAACACTGGTCCTGTATGCTCCATCTGTCAACTAGCCACTATAAGAAATCCACCTGAGCCCTCATGCCAGGAATGGTCCAGAATTTGTACAGTCCGCACGCCCTCAAAGCATCAAGTGAAGGCTGATGATTCCATACGGCAGTATCCACGTCTTCATGCTCTCGTTCACGCCAATCTAGCATGATATACTCTCTGCATCAAGTATAAAGATTAATTAAATTGCTAGAAAACATTTTGATTGGTCCATTTTTGAGAATGTTTGGGTTCAAAACCCTTGCGGCGGGGTACTCACCCTCCAAGTTAGACACAGTGCGTGGGTCCACACTTTTTCTACACGGAAGGTGCGGACCCCAAGCTTTTTCCCAATGGAGAAAAACTCGGGGTCCGCGGGTCCGCAATGGTAAACCTGCGGACCCTCACGCGCTGGTTTTGCGGCTAAAAACCCTCCCAAAAAATGAAATGAAGGACTAAATCAAAAGACTAAACAATTGAAAATGAAGAGTAGGATGATGTGGATTACCTGGAGAAGACGGCGCTCGATTCCGACGGTTGGATTTTCCACAATCTTCACGGGAAGTTTTCTAAGCAAAAGCACTATTTTCTCACCCAAACTCGAACGGTAAAAATGAATTGACAAAGGCCCTTTTTATAAGTTTTTTGAGTAAATAAATCACAAATTTGTTTATGTTTCACTTTGAAAAGGTATTTTGCAATGCTTTTATCCATTTCAAACAGGTATGAGTAATGTTTGTGTTTTTGTGTAGAATAAAGGATTATTCAGGCGAAATCTATCATTTTCAACAAAAAAACAAGTAGAGTCATCTTTAAGCTCTTTTCTGACTCCTAAAACATGAAAAGATTGCCGAGTGTTTCTTTTAAACTCGTTAAAACGGAATTAAAAGACAGTCCACTTACAGCTCTTTTCTGACCGTAAAAATACGAAAATATTGCCGGGTTTTTATCGTTTCAAATCCGATATTGGTTATAAAATGACGTGTCGTTGATCGCTTTTTTACTTTTTCGGATCAGTGACACTAATAACGAAAAGTACTCCTTGGTCGTAAAAGATCAAGCGGTTCTCTCAAGTATTATTTTATACTTTTTTGGGCTTGGGAGACACAAATTTACGAAAAAGGTCAACCCTGGAGTCTTCTTAAGTTTTTTCAGACTCTCTAAAATTGAAAAACGCCGAGTTTCTCCGATACTGGACTCGTTAAAATTTCATAGTAAAGGACCTGTTCAATTACAAATAGGAATGAACCACTCCTTCTTGGGGTTCAAATTTAAACTAAGTTGGACTCATCCGAAGGATGAGCTTATAATCAAGCAAATGTTATCCTCCTCAAGCTTGTCAAAAATAAAGAGGTACTTGCCAGAAATTGTGGGGGAAAAGAGAGGAAAATGAGTCTGTTTGTCATACTTTGTAACCACTCTTGAACACGACACTTTTATTCACCTGGGTTGGGAAATCCTTTGCCTAACAGTTGATCAAACCACATTGAAAGTCTTCAGCCGGTTTCTGGGTATTAACTTTGGGTCAATTGTCACCAAGCCATCTGTCGTGTTGTTATGTGTTCAAGAGGTCACTGCTAATAAGCCATTCATATGTAAAAATATTTGTCATCCATCTTGACCATCCCTGAGTCAGTCCTTGTAACTAAATTTCTTCAACTTGGTCTATGATTTCGTGTTGTGGGCTTGCCTACGACGGATCGCTTTCTATCGACATCAGCTCATTATCTAGAAAGATGATCTAGGAATCGTTAGTACCTTGAGATCTGCATGCCTCAATGGTAGGTTTCTCGCCTTTGACGACAGTTTACATCATTGACTTTTGATCGAAGGATTCTGTGATATGTTCGACATCAACACATTTACTCACATCTCATGGATTGTACTGGGTACTTTGAGAGCCAGTGACATCACTGGTGGTTTCTCTCACACTTGTTAACAGTTTACATCATTAACTGGTAATCAAGTGGTTTCTACCATTTTCGACATCAACACATTTATTCGCATGGATAGAATCATACTTTTTCAGGAAGTAGAAATGAATACCCTGGATCTAGTTTCTACCATCCAGGCTGCGAGGAATTTTGTATTCATTGTATTCTGGACTATTCATAAACAGATGGCTGCATCCATACTGTGTTCACATGAGTCTATACTTGTGATGTTTTACAAGATCATTCCTATATTAGAGCAGTAGATAGTTTTCTAGTTAGTTTTGATCTGAGTATGGGAATGCCTACCTCAGCGATGATATGATCTCATATATATATATATCTTGCATTGAATTTTTTTACAGGTTCCGACCGGGCTCTCCACAAGATGATCCTCGAAATGATAAAGTACTTCACTCTTCCTATATGATAAATGAAATCCTCATCTACTACAGACTTCGCACTTTAGGGGGCAATCTGTTACACAAAAATATCGTCACTATGATTATTTACAGTCAGTATGGGTCTATCATCACTTGTACTGTCCTCCTAAGCAAGTCTAAGACCTCAGCTCTTCAAATCAAGCTTTGGAAATGGGAGAAAGGCATTAAAAGTCAATGTAACTCTGGTTCCGCACTTTCTCTCATGGTCACCTGTGGTCCCGCACCTTCTGTATACAAAAGCCGCGTACCTACCCGCTCTGTCCCTAACGGTGTCGGTGCAGACCCCTGTGAAAGTCAAAAGGCGCAAGTTTTATCTTAAAAAGCTCACTTTGGGTTAATTCTAGAGTTTTCTAGAAGGAATTTTGACGTGGATTGTTCGCTCTGAGGTGGTTCATGCATCCCAAAAGAGAAGGAGCTAATCCCTTGACTAAAGGAGCTATCCCTTTGAAGGAGGGCTTTATCCCTTTGAAAGAGGACCTAGTAACTTCCCTCCATTGCACTATAAATACAAGCATTGGGGTGAGGACTAGAGAGGTTAGAAGCTGAACATTTTGAGGGTAAATGCTGGTGAAATTAAGACTCTTTGGTTGAGCTTGAGAGGAGAGATCACATACCTCTTGGTTCCATTGGAGAGTGAGTGAAACTTGTCAAAGTAGAGGAGACATCTTGTTGGACCCTGGGAGGAGCTTGTACAGCGTCAAGGCAAAGGTTGTAAAGTTCTTCTTCTTTTGAATTAATACAATCAAACTCATTTTTCTTAACAAGTATCTTATGTTATTTGTTTCATGGACTCCTTGACTTTCATGTTAAATATGTTTTATGCAATTGGTTTTTCAGGTGCTATTTAATTTGTTTGCCTTGTTTGTGTTTGCAGATTCGCGAAAAGGAGCTCATTTGGATCAAAGGAGCGAGGGCATCCACAAGCTTGCGTTGGACCAAAGGTAGGCCCTAAAAACACTTGTTTGCTATTGTTTATTAAAGCATATTTAGAGAAAGATAGTGTCTGGTTGGTTTGCTTGTCGTTAGGTCTTCTTTAGATTCTAGGAAGGTCTATCTTGTCCGCAAGATCGACTCATTCCGTGCGACAACATATAATTATTAAGAATGAGTTGAAAATAGATTAACATGTACTGATTCATATTTAACCTTCATATCAACTTGGGAAATTAATTTTTCAACATGAGTGTTATCACCAAAAAATGATCACCTAGCCATTTCTACCTAGGTGGATTGAAATACACCATGTGGATTTAATTTTACCATAGTAAAATCATTTTCACTGTGGAAAATAATTGAGTAAATCACTTTTATTAAATTATTTTTTGATTTAAATAAAAAAAAACCCATGAGAATAATTAGATAAATCATTATTTATTTAATTTTCTCTAGGAATTATTATTAAATCATTATTTAATAATTATTCCTTGTCACATTTGACTAAATCCCTTAGGAATATTTAAATAAATCATTATTTGTTTGAATTTCCTTATTTCTATTATTAGAATAATTATTGAATCACTATTTAATAATTATTTTGATTTCACACTTTTCTTGTTTCTTGCGAAATAATTAATAAATCATTTTATTTGTTAATTATTTCGAAATAAAAGAATTTAAACATTTTAAATTCATTTTCCCTCTCCAATAAATATCATAAAGTATTCCAAGTAGTTAGATCTAAATTTGTTCAATAATATTTTATTGTTCTCCATTTTCGAGATTAACTCCATGCTTTGGTATATAAAGAGGGTTTTTCATTCATTCCTCACCATGATGAATATCATCGTTTAGATATCTTCGGCAAAATCACATAACCAATCTTTTGTCGACGCGTTTCGAACCAACCAGTGTGGTTCATCGTCAGGACAAGTTGAAGAACCAATCCGGCTTATGCTTGATTAAATAGAGTGTGCAGAGACTCCAACAGCTATAATGCTAACCGCTATAATGCATTATAGCTGTTGGAGTCTCTGCACACTCTATTTAATCAAGCATAAGCCGGATTGGTTCTTCAACTTGTCCTGACGATGAACCACACTGGTTGGTTCGAAACGCGTCGACAAAAGATTGGTTATGTGATTTTGCCGAAGATATCTAAACAATGTTATGGATCACAGAAGTCTAAATTCCTTAATGAATATCATCGTCAACATTATCATTATTTTCTTGAACTCCCATTTGATTTCTTCACTTTGTTTGGGTTTTTCACACGATTGAGAGAGGGAATTCTATTTCCAAAACATTAACGATATCAAAGGAACCATCCCACACAGGGGGACTTACAAAGCAATCTGTAGATCTCCTTCACCATGTGTTATCAATACAGATTTATTCATTTAAAATTGTTTTTCCAATTCGGTTATTATTCTGGATACATTATTTTGCTGCTATTTGTTTTGGATCTTGTTTTCTTTTACTGCATATTTTCCATTTGTATTGTAGATCTAGAATGACAACAACCATCAAATTGTTGTTAGGATCACTTGTCACCTAGTGACTTAAGTGAGGATTTTTGGTACATATTTCAAGATTTTTCACACTAACAAATGGCGACTCCACTGGGTCTTTAGTTACATTTGTCACTAACACATGGCGACTCCACTGGTTTAATAACCAAATTCTTGGGTGGATGAAATTTGAGGGTTTATTCAGCCATATTTTAGGCCTCTCAATTTTTATCTCCATTTTTAAACCCTATTTTGTCAAATTTCCAGATTCTGAAGGGTTTTTGGTCTTTATCGCAGGTCACAGGTACCAACCGAGTAGGAGACGACAACATTTGTCAAAGATCTGTCGACTGAGACTCCCGGAGATAGAGCACACTTTTTTTTACTCCTTAGTGAACTCTAGAACATACTTTTTGACCGAGGAACTATGGTGCCACTGAAAAAGTTGAGTACCTGCGTTCTGTAACATTTTTGAAAAAATTTCAATTTTTTTTACAGTTTTACCGAGAGTGTTGTTTGCAGACTGGTTTGGGCTTTTTAACTTTATTCGTCAGTTTTCCTTAGGCCTAGATACACTTGTTTTATCTCTTTGAGGAAGTAAATATCCCCCTAAGGTTTAGAGTACTCCCTCACATTGTTAGGAAGACATTTGTTGAGTGAGGAGTCTAGGGTTTTCAACATTTTTAGTCTCTATTTTTCAGATCTAATCCATTAATTCTAAGATCCATTTGATAGGTTTATTTTTCCTTTTCTCACATTAGAGTTTGGGTTTTCCTTTTCCCCCCTTAAGATCCCCTTGAGCATCCTAGGTCTTAGAGCTTCATAATTGTACTTTATAACAATTTTCACCTCTAATTTTTGTTGTTTGTCTGCACCATTTTCAACATATTAGGGCCTTTAAATTCCGGTCCCTTGACATCAAATCTTTTTGTCCTATTTATGTGTCTTTGAGTAGCTAATTTCCTCCTCTTTATTAGTTTCTTAGTACCCATTGTGGGTGGGGTTGTGTATTCTTGATTGAAGGTTTAATTTTTTGTCATTTCATATCCATTTACAATATTTCAACATTTTTCTTTCAATAGCATACGACATCACAAAACATGCTTAATTAACTCATCCACTTGGAAATATTTTACACACACTTACACCTTAAGCGAACAAGACCTTGGTTAACACTACCAAGCCAAGACATTAAACACTACACCTTAATAAATCAACACACATAGATTAAGCCCACTTAGGGCATCAGGGCCAAACAATCTTTGTAGTGTAGGTGTAGAGTCAGTGGGATAGACTTCCAATAACACCCATCGATCACTTTTCATTGAGACATAGAAGTTGTCATATTAGAGAGCTTAAAATCCTTCACCATTCCATGGTCAAAGTTGAAGTGCCTCAGAAACCCAATTCATAAGGGGTTAGGCTAGGTCATTGTGCAAGCAGTTCTCCTCGGGACTACCCAACCCGTGGCATGGAATTCTGTGCAATGGCTGACTACCAAGAATCTCAAGACTCGACCACCCCAATGGAATGAAGGTAACTGTAGTGACCAATCTTAGGAAAACACCTTATAGGACTAGCTGTGGGAAGTAGTTGGTCCTCTACCCCACCTTTCTCTGGACAACTCTGCTTGCGGGGATGAGATTCCATCAAGTAAGAAGTTCTTTGGAAGGCCATCTAAAACAATAGATTTAGGATTGTTTGAGGATTCAGATCACCTATAGGCTAGAGGTATTTTTTATTTGATAGGACATGTTTTCTTGCATTAGAGTAACATCATTAAAATAGTTAGTTTACACTTGACACCACTGCACTAGGTGTTTTCTTGTTGTTTTTCGCTCTTTTCTTCCTATCATTATCACTTAGTCTAGACATCATAGCACCTCCAAGGTGTTTGTCACGTCGAATTCGAGGGCTTCACCCTCAATTCCCGTTAGGCCATATCACTCCTCCCTGTCAAGTTCGAGTTCATCCTCCTAGTCCTCCATCAAGTCATCATTTTGATTTTGATTTTGATTCTTCATGTTCATCCTTTGATTCTACATCCCCTCATCCTCATATCATCACTATGTTAGGCACCAATGCAAGTGCAAGAACCTAGGGCGGTAACCCAGGCGCCAACCAGGGTACCCTCACTAGCGGAACCTCAACCAGTGTAGTCACTCTGACTCCTATACTTCCTTTTATCGTTCATCTAATTCTTTGAGATTTTAACCAGATTATCAATGATCCCCTTCTCCACGATCCCAAATGGACAACAATGCCTATAAAACTCCCTTCAAACATCCTGAAGTTTGAGGGTAATATTGGATAAGACCCAACCAATCATGTTCGATCCTTTCATATGTGGTGTTCATCCAATTCTATTACCGATGAGTACATTCGTCTTCGGTTGTTCCAAAACACGCTCACTGGGAGCTGCTGCAAAGTCATATGTAGACCAGGCTAGGGCAACCCATTCCACTTTAGCGACTCTTGCCACAACCTTTTTGTCATATTTCCATCCACCTCTTCGTTATGATACCGGTATTGAAATTTTGACTTCATTCCGTCAAACTTCTGCCACTCACCTTTCTGACCATGTTCAGAAATGGTGTAGAAGGAGGAGCGTCTGTCAAGCTCCTAACTTCGAAGACCGAGTCTATATGGATTGGTTTCTTAGATTGTTGTTGGCCCCCATTATGAAATATGTCACTTCTCACTTTCCTCAATCCAAGGAAGAAGCTCTCTAGATAGCTCTCAAATTTGACATGATTTACGCCCAGTCAGGTTACATTTAGACTGTCATCCCCAATCCACCTCGGCCTAGTGCTGTTAATGTGCCAGGGGCATCTCATGCCATGGATGGCATTGTTGGAACTATTTCACACCCCCAACCATATGCTCCTCCTCAAATGAGTTATGGTCAACCTCAGGGAGGGACCAGTCCCATGTACAATTATCCCTCCCCCAATCCTTATCAGGGCACTCCTTATCTAGGTCCCAACACACCATATGCATATCCCCATCCACATAGCCTAGCACTCTAAATCCTTCTACACTGATGCCCTAAGCCCTCATGCTTGCTTCCCCTTCGCCACAACAAGTACCTCATCCATAAGGACAAGTGTACGCTCAACATAGTGGTCCCAATCCCCCAAATACCAAGAAAAGGAACAAGGGGAAGGGAAATAGGAACCACTATCAACAAGGTAATCAAGGCAGCCAGGGTGCCCCACCCAATGCCCCTCAGGGTCCTCCACTTAACCCCGCAACCCAGCAACACAGCAGTTAGTCCAAGCAGAAAAAGGGTCTTCGTACGAACAAACCTTGTGCTTTATGTGGAGTCTATGGTAATTATACTCATGAGTGTTGCTTGTTACCTCAGATGTGCTAAGCATGGGAAGCTCAAGCAACTTCTCGAGGATCGTAATGCTCTGCTCCTCCTCCCCCTCCTGCTTCATCTCAACCCACTATGCTTACCAACCCTTTCCCCACCAAGGGTATATAGCTGCCCAAACCTCGCAAGGTCAAACTGCTCAACTAGCTCCTCCATCTGGTCACCATGATTATCAAATTCTCATGACGACTTCTAATGAGGTAAACACTGAACAAGTTAACCTCTAGAATCGATCACATTAGTATGAAAAGCCACCTACTAAGTTTGCGACTGAGTCCCAACCTAAAGTGTCTACCAAGCCTCTATCGTCAACCAACGGTAACTTGCAAATCCCTCAACCTAAGGTTGAGGTCATACCCAAGATCCCCAAAGGTCTGTTACGTCGAAATGCTACTTCCACCAAAGCTGCCCATACATATAGCATAGTAGATGACTTGGCACAGTCTCCTCCTACCATGCTAATGCTGTAAGTCCTATATATGTGCCAATCACAACAAAAATATCTACTATATACTCTAGGTTTTGTACATCCTCAAAACGATCAGATGATTATCTTCCATGTTGACAATTCAAATAACCCCCCTTTACCTTCATCTGTTTCTCTCCAAATTCCAGTCTACATTCGAAACACCACTATCCAGTAGTGTATCACTAACGAAGGGGAATCCACCTGTGTGATGGCTGCCAGTGTTTGGAAACAACTTGGTTCCCTTGACCTATATCTATCCACCATCACTTTGTGTGCATGTTATGGTCACCCCTCACAACCCCTTGGATTATATCACAACTGTCAAGTTACAGTTGTTGGAAAGACCGTTTGTATTGACATTGAAGTTGTTGATGCTCCACTTGACTATAACATCCTATTGGGGCATATTTATAATTATTCCATGTGAGCTCTCACATCCGCGGTTCATCGTAAGATGTTCTTTACCCACAATGGAAAGATCATCACCATTGATCAGTTGATGTATTACGATCCAAAAGCCCAGACTTCACCTTAGACCAAAATTTCTTCTATGGCTGATAATAAGACTACCTTGTCTGTTTCTTGAGGAGTCTATAAATATTCCTCTTTATTTGGTGCTTACTATGCCCCCCCCTCCTACTCCTTCTGAGCCTAGCGCATTGAGTGTTTGCATGCTCAAAGCATCGCGGGCCAACCACAAACAGGCCTCTATGCCTTCACAACAATTTTCACCTTCTCAACATGTTGTGCCTGAATTAACCATGCCTAATAGTACAACTCCTAAAGGACCACCCCCTTTTTTTGGTGTCTCTCCTAATATTTTTTGTAAGGTCTCAACTGATGTAAAGGACCATTTTTTATTCTATAAAAATTTACTAAATTGTCTATCTTTTTTAACAGAAACTATCTATCTATTTTAAACAGAGTATGAAACTTTAAGAAAATTTCTGTTCTAATTTATGCAGAACTTCATATAACTAATTGCTTGAATCAATGATAAGTACTTACTTGGTTTGTTGTGAATGTCTGCTGCAGATGAGAATGTTTCAAAACCCCTCCAGTTTGCTCCTGTTTACCAAAAGACTGAAACCACCCAGCCAGACTAAGCAGAACCTTACTACTTAGTCCAGTAAGCTTCTCAGTTGAAGCAGACTATTCCCCCATCCCCAGAAACCTCAGAACGACCAGCTCTCCTTCCATAAATAATTCAAGTTTACTTCTTCCGTATCCCCTTCATTCTTCCTTCTTCCTTTCGATCCCCCTCCCAAATTCTTCCTTCTAGTTTATAAACTAATTCTTGGTGGTGGTCGTCCTTCCTCCAGTACCCACCGCTTCATTTCCTCACGACACCCTTCCTATGTCGTGTCATGTATATTCCTTTTTAAAAAGGGTATATTGATTTTTAATTAAATTTCCTTTTTTTCTAATTTTATTTTAATATAAAGGTTAGAATTATATTAAAATACTTTATCATTAGTTTATTTCTATTATTTTATTAATTTGATTAATATAATATATTTATTAAAATTTATTTAATATTACTTTTATAAATAGGTCGTTACATACACCCCCCCAGAAAACTTCATCCCGAAGTTATAGTTTTATTTTATATGAATATTTGTGATAGTGATTAGTACATTTTTCTTAGGATTATGTATTGAGGTTAAATTCAAACTTAATGTAAGCGTACTACACATTTTGGTGTTTTGAATACTTTAGGTTTATAACTTTAATGATCATGTTTTATTTCATTAGGTTCCCAGCTATTACAAAATCATCCTATCCTTCCTAATCTCTTCCACTCCCATCCTATCCGTCCTCTACTGGAGTATGTCATGGCGTCAGTTATACTGGCCTAACCATTTATAGACTCCAAGGATGACAGTGTCGGTTATATCGACCTAATCCCTAGTAGGCATCTGGCAGTCATCATCACACGTCTAGGGGAGTGTGACTTGCACAGTCTTCCCATGACTCTAGGTTTCGGAGGATACACGGTGGGCAACACCTCCACCCCTCCCAGTAGAATCAGGGTTAATACCCTATCATGGAATCTATTTGAACCTTAATTGTTCTGAGGTTTCTGTCATCACGTGGTCATTTTGGTAAAGGATATTATCTGCAATCATAAACACTTGTCCATGCATTTATAAAATGTGCATTAACATATTAAAAAAAACAAATAGCTTATGTATAATTCACACATGTCAACTACAGTATAACATACTTTTCCATATTCTATTCATGTCATTAACTTTCATATTAAAATGTAATCATTCTTTGATTTCTATCTCATCAATCATATTGATATGCATAATGAAACAAAATTATAATATCTTAATTCCCATCAGAAGCAAAATTACTCAAATATTTAAACTTTACTTTGATAACTATAATTTAGTAGGATCAATAACATGTTCCATGTACTAGCGGAATTAAACAGATATGATGTCATAAAATTTCACATTTATATATGATCATTTCAAAATGGTTCTAAGTCTTTGATTTAAAGTAAAGCAAATATATACAAAAAATGGTTTAAAGTTATTCAAAATTGACACAAGTTGGGGTATTTTTGACATATAATTTCCGTATCTTCCCAAGTAGCTGATCCAGGACTATACTTGTCCCACTGGACCTTAACTTGGTCTACTAGACGATTTCTGAGCTGTAGAACCCTACGTTCCAGTATACATAATGGTTCGACCGATGTGATTCCTTCTTCTAATACCTGCATTGCCTTCCATTGAAGGTTATGAGATTGATCAGCTATATAATGTCCTAATACAGATACATGAAATACATTGTGAACTTTATGCAAGTGAGGTGGCAATACAAGACGATAGGCGACAGGTCCAACTCTTTCCATGACTTTAAATGGTCCAATAAATTGGGGTGATAATTTTGTCCCTTTTCCAAATTGGATAGTACTTTTATTCAGTTTGATGCGGATGAAAACCTGATCCCCTACTTCATACTTCCTATCAGTTCTGTGATCATCAGCATAACTCTTTTGTCTATCCTGTGCTTCCTTTAACTGCTGTCTAATTTGTTTTACCTACTTTTCCATTTCTTGGATTAATTCTGGTCCTATTATCACTCGATCTTCTAACCTATCCCAACTTAATGGTGTTCTGCAAGGTCTACTGTATAATGCTTCAAATGGAGGCATTCCGATAGAATTGTGGTAACTGTTATTGTATGCAAATTCGACTAAGGATAAGTACTTTTCCCATTGTGATTGCTGATTCATAACATACATCCTCAACATATCTTCAAGTATTTGATTAACCCTTTCTGTTTGCCCATCAGTTTCAGGATGATAAGCTGTGCTTAAATTTAATTGAGTTCCTAAGGTTGAATGCATGCAAGTCCAGAATCTTGAGAGAATCGAGAATCTTTATCTGATATAATCTTCTTAGGTAATCCATGAAATCTTATAATTTCATTTATGAATACTAGAGCTACGTCAGTAATGTCATAAGTATCTCTTACGGGAATGAAATGGGCACTTTTCATTAATTTATCAACTACTACCAAAATGGCATTGTGTCTTTGAGAAGTAAGAGGTAGCCCAGTGATAAAATCCATAGAAATAATCTCCCATTTGGTCATAGGAATGTCGTGAGGTTGTAAAAGACCCGCTAGATGACAATGATCTGCTTTTACTTGTTGACATTACAAACATCTTGCAATGAATTGAATGATATCATGTTTCATGCCCGACCAGAAGAAGAGTTTCTTGGTATCACGCATACATTTTCTTTACTCCAAGATGTGCACAATACACTGCTCTATGGGCTTCTTTAAGGATAGTGTCTCGAAGATCCCTATTATCAAGAATATACATCCTTCCATGGAATCATAAGATTCCATCATTTTCTAGTTCATATCCTTCAAACTTAGATTCTTTTGGATTTTTACTCTCAAGACTAGATCTCACCTTTAAATACCTGCTATCTTTTATGAGATATTCTAGTACTCATTGTCTTAAGTATACTTTGATAGGTATGAGAGAAAATATCCGTGGTCTTCTGCTTAAAGCATTTGCTACTACATTTTCTTTTCCCTTAATATATGATATTCCAAAGTCATACTCACTTAGGAATTCACTCCATCATCTTTGTCTGGCATTTAAGTCTCTTTGGGTGAACAAATATTGAAGACTTTGATAGTCGCTTTTAAGTGTAAAACTTCACCCCACTAGATAGTGTCTCCAAATTTTTAAAGCTAGTATTACAATGGCTAACTCTAAATCATGAGTAGCATAGAGTTCTTCATGAGGTTTTAACTTTCTTGAAACATATGCTATTACTCCTCTATCCTGCATTAATACTGCACCTAACCCATGTTTGGATGCATTGGTACATACCGTAAAATCTTTGTCCATATAAGCGACTCTTAAGATTGGTGCAGCGGTCAGTAGTCTTTTGAATTCAAAGAATGTTTTATTACATTCCTCAGTCCATTCATACTTAACCTCTTTACATTGAAGGGTTGTAATCGGCCTTGTAATTTTGGAGAATCCTTCCACAAATCTTCGGTAGTAACCAGCTAAACCCATGAAACTTCATACTTCATGTGCATTTTTAGGTATTGGCCATTCCATGATTTCTTTTACCTTTTCAAGGTTTACTGAGATCCCTTCACTTGATATGATATGACCTAAGTAATGAATTTTTTATTGAAAGAACGAACACTTGGATAATTTTCCATACAACTAATGTTTTCTGAGGCAAGACAACACTATCCGTAAATGATATTCATGCTCTTTCTCATTCTTGGAATAGATGAGTATATCATCTAAAAATACGTGTACAAATTGATCAAGATATTTGCGGAAAACACTGTTCATAAGATTCATGAATACTGCTGGTGCATTTGTTAATCCAAATGGTACCACAGTAAATTCGTAATGTCAAAAATGTGTTCAGAATGTAGTCTTAGAAATATCACTTTCAGAAATCCTTCACTGATGATAGCCCGATCGAAGATAAATTTTTGGAAAGACAAAAACTCCTTTCATTTGATCGAAAAGATCATCAATTCGAGGCATAGGATATCGATTCTTTATCGTAGCTCGATTCAAGTCTCGATAATCTATGCATAATCTTAAGGATCCATCTTTCTTCTTAACAAAAATTACAGGAGCACCCCAAGGTGATATACGGGGTCGAATATGTCCTATATCCAATAGTTCCTTCAATTTAATTTGCAATTCTTGAAGTTCTGGGGTTGTCATTCTATAAGGTGTTTTAGAGATTGGTTGAGTACCAGGTTTCAATTCTATTGTGAGATCTAGTTCTCTTTCAGGGGGTAATCCTTGTAGCCTTTGGAAATATATCTGGAAATTCAACTAACACCGGATATTGTTCTAAGGATGGTCCTTTTTCTTTACTTACTTCTTGAATTACATATTCCTGACAAACTTTTCTTAAACATCACTTCATTTTCATTACTGATATGTAGCATAAAGATACTTTTCTCTTGATTCCTTGAATTTGGATCGCTTCTCCTTCATCATTTATACCTAGAATTCTTTTTCCATAACATTCTACCCAAGCTGGATGAGCTTCTAGCCAATCCATACCTATGACAAGATCATAAGTTCCTAAGGCTGTGACATAAACTTTCAATTTAGTCGAACAGACCCCTAGGTCAATTTTGCATCGATCCACGCTTAAGTCTATGGATTCGAGTTCTCCTGAGGCCATTTCTACCTGTTTGAAATCATTTTGTCTGCAAGCTGCCAATCTACATTTGTTTAATGCATATGATGAAATAAAACTATATGTGGCACCAATATCAAATAAGATTTTTAGTTTTATACCATTAATAATACCTGAAGATTACACTACAGTGGATTGATGTGCTGCTTGATCGTTGTTGACTAATGCATGAATTCTATGATTTCCTTGATTATTTGATATTGGTTCCTTTCCAGTCGTATGCAATATACTTGATGAAGTTTTTGGACAATCATGTTGAAAATGTAGTCCTCCACATCCCCAACAGTTAACTTGTGTTGGTCCTTTTGAATCAGGACATGAATTTCTAGATAAAGAGCTTCGTCCTCTCATGTTGCTTCCTCTCGAATTTCTTCCTCTGTTAGCAGTTCCATGAGATTTCCATGGACTGGTGTTTTATGATTCGGTGGCTATAGTATTAACTGCCATGGGAGCTCTTGTTCCAACATTTCTTGGGATAAATATATTACCATAAGGTGGCCTTGAGCTACCTCCCCTGAAGAAATTTCTGGGAGTCTTTCCTGGAAATCCTGATTGTAAAGGTTCTGCTGGATCTACATCCTTTTTTGTTCCTAGATGTTCTTCCACATAACGGCTACATTCTACCACCTCAGTTACTGATGATGGTTTCCACATGCTCAACAAGGCCCTGATGTGAGGACTTAACCCAAACATGAAGCGTTCAGCCTGACATTCATTAGAATCTAAGTAGTGAATGTATTTCACAAATTCCATAAACCTTATCTCATATTCCTCCATTGTTTTATTACCTTGAACTAATGTATGAAAAGCCCTAGCTTGTTGTTGTTGAAAATATGGAGGTAAATACTTTGCACATAATCTTTCCTTGAACAATTCCCAAGGAACATTATTCGTTGTGAGGTGTAGTTGTTTTTCTAGATTTCCCCATCGAATCAAGGTGATTTCCTTTAATTGAAATACAACAATTTTTTTTTGTAGAAGAAGAATATTCTCTTAATTTAAAGCATCTGTTCATTCCTTCTAACCATGCCTCAGCACACTCTCCAGCTCGACCTCCTAAAAATTCTGGGAGTTTAATTTTCTGAAGCTCCCTAGAAATATCTTCCTTTGATCTCTTATACTCAAAATTCTTTGGTTTAGTTGAATTGGTTGCTAAGGGTTGAAGTTCTTCTTTGGTCTTAGCCAGGGTTGACCGTCTTAATGTTTCCAATAAGGTTTCCAATGAGTTCATTATCACAGTCAACTCCGGTGCTGGAGCTGTTGGTGTTGGTGATGGTCTCAATGGAGATGATGATAATAGTGGTGGCAATGGAGATGATGATGATGATAGTGGTGGCATTAATGACGGTGATGTTTCCCAATCACGTCATCATCGCTCATATGTCCTTACCATTGTAATGTTTCCTGTATACATAATAAAATTTTATAAAAATTTGAGGTATACATTCGGATTTGACATATAGTTTTTGCAATTTCACATTTATAAATGGGTATAGTCTTTTTGCTATTTTTATCTGCTAGGTAGATCTTACTGGTACCGAGGTCAAGGAGGGTGGTCTCATGACCTCCTTGTCCTAATGTGGGGTTTTTCTATCCTAATGCGTAATAGTACTTATTTTAATGCATGAGTCCTTATAAACCGCACATTTTTCTAAGTTTCATTCATAATATTTATTCTCTTAGTAAACATTATCCACTAACTCGTATATCAGATTTATACTATGTTTTTATTTAGTTAGGCATAAATCAAAATCCCCAAATAATCAAGCAATCAAAACCACCTCGTGCAAATAAAATATATATAAATTTTATTGTATAAGACATTATGCCAACATTAATAAATTCCACACAAAAAAAATTATGAGTTAGCTGAAATCTTTAAGAGGCCGAATTTAATTTGTTACATCAATGTTGACAATTTTCTATATTCTTTCACAAAAAAAAAAAAAAAAAAATCTGCTCTTAATTCATAACTAAATTGTAATAAATATAACTTCTCATAGAAATATTATTAGTAAAATTGTAACGTTTTTTTTTACATAAATAAATTTAATAGTATAAAAATAATTTTTAAAACCTATAAATTACACAACTTAAATTTATGATTCTAATTGATATAAATCACAATGGTCAATCTCATAATTATGTTAATTTTTAAACGTAATTTTCTTGAAAAATTGGTCACATTTTTTTTTGTGATTTTCTTGAAAACTTAGGTATCTACGTGGTAGGCTACCGGAATGGACTGCAGGTGTAAGTATGGCTTTGAATTTTGATTATTATTTATGAGCGTTTGATGGGTGGAAAGTGGCTTCATGCGTGGAGAGCTGCTTCTGAAACGTATAACATCTGTTTGTAAGACTGAGGACTTCTTAGGAATATGCCGCGGACTTGAAGCGGGTTATATAATTTCAAATGGAGAAGGAGATGGAGATTCATCTCCTTCAACATCGATTAAATTTGCAACACGACATGTGGAAGTCTGACAAACTCCTACGAGTCCCTAATTTCAACCAATTACTTTGATTATTTTTTTATAATGGTGGCTACCATTAAAATTTTGATACCATTACATAATTATATACATATGGTTTCATTCTATTGAATATCTCCCACTTAGCCATAATACCCTAGAATTGACTATAATGATTGCATGGTAAATTCATACCATATCTTGAAACCTTTTCTTACAGGCGTACATATATATTACATACCTTGCAACACTAAGTACATATACATATATGTTTATCCTTTTTCTGTTATTCATTTATGCGACAAATTTGATGTATTGACCTTTATCACATTGGTTTCGAAAATAATGTGGTATAATGTTTGTTGACTCATAACCTTTAATTTTGATATAGTTTATATAACATTATATAAATGAATTTTGGAACCCTCTGCATAGACACGTGTTGGTCTAAGATACTTCCACGAAGGGTTTATCCAACCTACCAAATCAACAACTGTAACGTATTCTTATCAATTTGACATTGTTAATATTTTTTTAGTGTTTCTCATAGAACACAAATACTATTTAGACAGTCAAATCCCATCCGCTCCACAATACAACCCTTTTTTTATGACAAAACTTTGGTTGTTATAACAAACACAACATGGTAACTTATGTGGTTAATGCACATTTGAATAAGACTAATGATTACGATAATCATCAGCATATACGGTGGCAAGCACTGGTTACATGGGCGGCAAGGGGAGTGTGACATCCAAGGTAATATGCAGAGTGTGTGTTACGACTTATTGATGAGGAATGTACTAGCTCTTGAGAAAGTTAATAGTGTTGTTCATGCGGGGTGGCTTATTGATGAGGAATGTACTAGCTCTTGAGAAAGTTAATAGTGTTGTTCATGCGGGGTGTCAAGCATTTTTAAGAATGATTAGGCAGCAAATTTCACAGAAAACCTTGGAAGTGGAGCAAAAGAATCTGGGTCCACAGAATTCCATAGAAGAATTGGAGAGGAAACATTGTAATGAAATTGTGACGCTTCAGAGTTATTATTTCCCATTCTGAGCTTGTTTCTAGTTTTTGGTAAGTTGGTCACTTCCCAAAGCTAAGCTTCTTTATTAACGATATAAATTTTCTTATTGCATGCCCAATAGATATATACAGGGCAGTTCATACAAGGCAGTTCTGGTAATTCTAGTTAAGATGTCAGAAAAATTTCAACAGTTTTATATATAGTCTTCCTCTTTGATAGACATTCCACTGTAATATTGTATGGAAAAAAAAATACAAACAAGGAAATGTAGAAGTCACTACATAATTGAATTTCATAAATTAGAAACAAAATAATTGGGGCTGGTTAAAATACAGAAGCTTGAAAACGATATTTAATGGGGCTGTAAGGTCTCACAGGGTTCTAACGTGGCCTTTGATACCAAATGTAAGGTCTCAACTGATGTAAAGGACCATTTCTGATTCTATAAAAATTTACTGAACTGTCTATCTATTTTAAACAGAGTATGAAACTTTATGAAAATTTCTGTTCTAATTTATGCAAAACTTCATATAATTAATTGCTTGAATCAATGATAAGTACTTACTTGGGATGAGAATGTTTCAGAACCCCTCCAGTTTTCTCCCGTTTACCAAAATACTAAAACCACCCAGCCAGACTGAGCAGAACCTTGCTACTCAATCCAGTAAGCTTCTCAATTGAAGCAGACTATTCCCCTGTGCCTAGAAACCTCAGAATGACCAGCTCTCCTTCCGTAAATAACTCAAGTTTACTTCTTTCATATCCCCTTCATTATTCCTTCTTCCTTTCGATCCCCCTCCAAAATTCTTCCTTCTGGTTTATAAACTGATTCTTGGCAGTGGTTGTCCTTCCTCCAATACCCATCGCTTCATTTATTCACGAGACCCTTCCCATGTCATGTCATGTATATTCATTTTTAAAAAGGGTATATTGATTTTTAATTAACTTTCCTTTTTTTCTGATTTTATTTTAATATAAAGGTTAGACTTATATTAAAATACTTTATCATTAGTTTATTTTTATTATTTTATTAATTTGATTAATATAATTTATTTATTAAAATTTATTTAATATTACTTTTATAAATAGGTCGTTACATTTTTCCACCCAACCCTTAACCATGTGAGAGCTGTACCTCCAGGTCATTACTTTTTTGGTTAGATGTTGTTTTTGTTTCCACCACCCGTAGTTTATTCTACACCTGTCATGGCTACATTGAGTCTACCTAATATCACCATAGGGATCCCAGTCTAGTACATTGATCCCCCCTGCAAACACTCCACCTCATCAGTTGAAAACTTACATCGCTTTGACCCCAATCAAACCGATCATTCCTACTGCTGCCTTTGCTTTAGTTCCACAACAACCTTAGCAGGAGCCTACTCCTAATGTGAAATCATCTGGCAAGGGGGGCAAAGTGCAAAAGAAGGGATCTCAAGACAAGGCACCCACAACAACTCTAGCTTCCCATAAGCCCCCAAAGCCTCTTCCTCCTTGCGCTTTGTGTGATGTTGTCGGTCATGCCACCCATAACTGTCCTGAAATCCCTCACATTAAAGAGGTTGTCACTGATACCTTTCCCGACTCTAACATCCCCGATGTCCAAGAAACCTTGCCTGAATCGGCTAGAGAATCCGATTGTTATGCACAAACCACCCTTTCGCTTTATGCGATAATTACGACTATTATTCCCATCACTGTTCCCATATTGAAGATTTTGGCGGTACACTTCAAGTACTTTGTGAAATAGAGGCTTCTCATAATGAGTCCAATTCTCCTTTATCTGTGGAGTCTGGTCCCACCCCTTCTCCAGACCAAGAGGTCTCCCAACCACCCATCATGATCCCTCCCCCTGATGTCGAGATGACGAATAATTCTGCTCCCATCCTCTACCTATCATCATTCATGAGATCACTCCCTAAGAACTCCCTAGATATCTCCTCTCATGATTTTGCTAAACCTCCTTCAGTGGACACATCAGTCTCGAGATCAGTAGATGTCCCCTCTACTAGTCATATGTCTCTTAGCTTTGATGATGCATATGAGAACCTTGTCTCTCATGAAGAGGCTTTAGGTAGCTCTTTTGCATCATGTGGTCCTTCCTCCTCTAGTTCGCTCATCTTCCATTCTAATGAATACATTATGGAAGCTATGACCACCCCTGATTATCCTTGGGATGATATGCACCATCGTGTGTACTTCCTTCCACAACATACCCATGACCAATATATTGTGGAGTCTAAAGACTTCATCCATAGTGAGGTTGTTTGGTTCAATAACCCCTTACTTTTAACCCATGAATTCAAACTACATACACCTTGTGGCCATTGCATTGCCACACAATGTTTGGGTAAGGGGGCATCCATATTTGAGAGTCCAGGAGAAGCAATTCTCCCCAACCCTCCTAGTGCATCTGATAGTGTCGCCTCTTGTACCATTATTCTTCCCCATTTAGAAGAACCTCTCAAGTTTCATATCACTTCAGATCACTCTTGGGATGATCCACTTACTCATCCCTCCATCTTACCTCAACAACCCAGTCCCTTAGACATTGTTGTTGTTCAAGCACCATGTTTTCTAGGTGAGCATCAGTTCATTATATTTGAATCCACTCTTTGGTATAGTGAAACCATGTATGCAAAACCATAGATTCAGTCCATTTGATTCATATATGCAGTGCTAAATGAGATTGGTAATCCACCATTTCCTTTCTCTAAATATATATATCCATTCTTCCCATAAGGAGCCATCCATAAACAAATGGCGAACCACATCATACATAACCATGTTATGTACCATCGTCAAAATGTGTTTAGATTCCACTACTCTAAATACATCTAGTATGCCCATAACATACTCCATCTATCCCTACTGGGGGACACATCTGCCCCTACATCTATCCATGATCCTAATGAGGATCTCATGCCAGCTAGGCCGAGATGCTTGAATCCATTATTTAAGCACTTGGAACATAATGGCACTCCACAAAATCCTCCTGCTAGGGTGCATCATTCCCACCTTTTCACCCCAGATTAATCCCCTCCATCACATATGCTAGGGGGCAATATCCCCTACTTGGGGAAATGATGGTCCCCCCCTTATTAAAATTCTCACTTGATCAACATAAGTCTCAGCCTAGACCCCAATGATCTAGGTATGATGGATTATCCTCTCATTCCTTAGATAGTTTGTCCTACCAACCTCTCCGGCGAGCCATATACACATCGCTTACCATAGATGCTTGATACCATATATTAAATCATTCTACTTAATGTGATGCCACACTTACTACCCTGTCCCGATGTTTGACTTGGCGAGCAAGGATGATCCTAGACCTTCTCTAGTAGTTCATTCTTGTATTCCTTTCTTACCTTGATTCTTCACTAGGAACCATCTTTCCAAGAAGCATTAAAGCCATCTTTAAACAAGTAAGGTCACATACTTGAAAGTCATAGATCCTGATTCCAATGATCATTTTTCCCACTACGATCTCCACAAGATTTAAGTCCTTCTCCTCCTCTCCAAATTCTCCATAGCTCACTATGCGAATGAATTAGATTTGGAGGCAAAAAACCCTTTTATAGGAAAAAGACTTGGTTTTTTTTGTCACCCATTGGGACCAAAATGTAGCTCCATTTGATGAACCATTAGCACCATTGGAAAGCTCTCATGGAGTTGTATAATGGGTCTCTCTTTGTTTTTGGTAATTTGATACTTCACCCGGAAGCCATTTTTTCCATGAAGCTTCACTTTGTCTTCCTTTAAAATCAAATCTCTTCATTTGAGCTACCCGTTCTTTGGTACCACTTTACCTTTGCACTGATTGACTCTTTTGTTGATTTTCATCATGAGTAACCATCATTTACTCATGTGTTTATGGTCCCCACTGCATCTCCCTCATGTGGTAGCATCATTGAGTCACCCTTGTTCAAAGAACCTAAGATGTGTCACCCTTGTACTTATGGAGTCTATTATGAGTCCACATTATGTCTTGTTACAGTGTTTCATTCGTCTTCATGCCACATTTTTTCCATTTTACTTATAATTGGCCTCCACTCCTTCTTCTCTGTCTTTTCCGAAACCCCGGTTGAGTCATTGACTATCCCCTCTGGATTTGAGTCAGTCGCTACTATGTCAACCATTTTTATTATGCTCTGAAAAGGGAAGTCGTCATTCTGCCATCCATCATGTTTCCTTCCATCATCATCCCTAGTTTCCATCCATCAATCACTCTATTATATTCTCTCGTGCCTTTGTTGAGGATTCCTCATTGCCTTAACTCTAGCGGGCTCTCTTTTGTCGATTTCAACAAATTTATTCCAGAACAGTGGTCTAGAGGGTGGTATACCTTGGTTATAGCTTCCATATTTTTTTGGTGCCTTGAATCAAGAAAAGGGACTCATTATTTCCCTTTGACTTGGTTTTCTCTCACGTGCTTAGTATCAGCTCCTTATTGCACGATTGAGATTCGTACACTTGGCTGTTTAGTGATCCAAACGATTGTCCCAACGATTCCCAAGTGTGTGTGAGATGTTTCATACCTTATTAAGGGGTGGCCCTTCAGGTATCCCCCTACATGCCCAGATGACCACATATGTTGATCCAGCCTCCAATGCAGTTCTGTAGATTTGATGGGCTTGGTTTCCGCCACTTGCAGCACCCGTAATATGCATGACTCCTCCAGATGATGCATTCAAATTTTCAGAGCCCTTTCCTGTTCAACACAGTTTCCTTGGTTGTGATCCCCCCTCCCCATGTTAGTTTCAGGGGAATTTTATCTCATGTACTCAGATATTATTGTATTCAATCCTAGCCTATGTTTTTTTCTAGGTGCATTATGTGTATGGGATCTATTGTATTATTTTCTGGCCCATTGATGCCAGTGTATCATGTATCATGTATCATGTACTTTATAGCTTAGTCCCACATTTTTGGGCTCACCATTATTATTTCTACCCAGTTATCTCAGCGGGTATGGGTATGCCCACCCTGCCTCATTTGAGATCATGTACTACCACATAAAAGGAGACTTCTATCAATATTGTAGGTCTTTCCCCCTTCATTATTTGTCCATACTTGACTTGCTTCAAATCTCTCTCTCTCCGTGACTCCCTTTTTGGTGTCTTGTGGAAGTGTAATATACAACATATTTTGGTCATATGATTTGCTCCTAACACTCATATGTGTGGGGGCAATCTGTTATCACCAAAAAATGATCACCTAGCCATTTCTAACTAGGTGGATCGAAATAAACCATGTGGATTTAATTTTACCATAGTAAAATCACTTTCACTGTGGAAAATAATTTAGTAAACCACTTTTATTAAATTATTTTATGATTTAAATAAAAAACCCCATGAGAATAATTAGATAAATCATTATTTATTTAATTTTATCTAGTAATTATTATTAAATCATTATTTAATAATTATTTTGAGTTCACACCTTTCTTGTTTCTCGTGAAATAATTAATAAATAATTTAACTGTTAATTATTTCTAAATAAAGGAATTTAAACATTTTAAATTCATTTTCCCTCTCCAATAAATATAATAAAGTATTCCAAGTAGTTAGATCTGAATTTAGTCAATAATATTTTATTATTCTCTATTTTCAAGATTAACTCCATGCTTTGCTATATAAAGAGGGTTTTCATTCATTCCTTGCCATGATCATTATTATCACCAACATTATCGTCATTTTCTTGAGCTCCCTTTTGAGTTCTTCACTTTGTTTGGGTTTTTCACACTATTGAGAGAGGGAATTCTATTTCTAAAGCATCAAGGATATCAAAGGACCCATCCCACAGAGGGGGACTTAAAGACCAATCTACAGATCTCCCTCACCAGGTGTTATCAATAAATATTTATTCATTTAAAATTGTCTTTCCAATTGGGTTATTATTCTGGATAAATTATTTTGTTGCTATTTGGTTTGGATCTTGTTTTCTTTTATTGCAAATTTTCCATTTGTATTGCAGATCTAGAATGACAACAACCATCAAATTTTTGTTAGGGTCACTTTTCACCTAGTGACTTAAGTGAGGATTTTTGGTACACCTTCCAGGAATTTTCACACTAACATGAGGATTTTTATTCACCAAATAACTCAAACATTCACTAGCACTCAATAGGACAAATTGTCCAAGAGACAAAATGATTAGCTTGATAACAAGCACAGGAAAGATAAGAAGTTGATCACTCACGAAGGAATTGAACAAGTAGAAATATTTTTCCCAATGATAATCATTGTCTCCATAATCAAAATGGTTGGTTTCATAGCTAAGTACATCTGTGAAGGGTATGCAGTCTAAACCTGGATTTAATACAAGATATTTTCATAAAGATGAATCAATCAAACATGAATCTTCCATATGATCAAAGAATCTAACTTGAGGATTAATAAATTAACTTGAAAACATTGAAAATCCTTCAAGAGTAAGATAATTTACATCCAGTAAAACAATATTGATAAAAGAATTATGTGAGAACATTCTAATTTGACCTAGTTTAGAGATCTCTTCAATATTGTGAGAACCTGACATAACCATCAACTAAAGTTGAAGTGCCTCGATTTCCTAACATATCCATGAACTTTAAAACATTGGATGATTGAATTTTGAAAGCATGGCTAGGTCAACATTTGTGAGAAGACACCTATTATCAATTATTTCAGCAAGATCATTATGAATCAGATGGCAGCTGTTGGAATAAAAAATTACATTCGATGTCTCAACATCACCAAATATGTTACCCAAATTGTAAGAAATATGTTCAATAAGTACCACATCATATTCTTCATCATGGGAAGTCTTACCATCTTGTGTGGACTTGAGATCTAATTCATCAAAATGTGAATTGGAAGAACATGATATATCAGTTGATTCATTACTCACAGCTCGATACAGGGGCTAGTGAGTTGAGGAAAATATTCCTCTCAGAAACTCTTCTATGATCATATCAAATTCTATATCCAAGTCTTGCAAATCAAAATCTTCTTAAGAAGCTAAGAGAATGATGGATGTACCTAGGCACACATTACCATGTATATCATTGGAGTCATTGTCTTTAGGGTGATTGTTTCCCAAGGGTCCATTTTGGTTAATAAATTCAATCTCACTTGACTAATTACTGAGGTAATGAGATTCTTGATCAGCCATAGATGTTGAAGCATCATTTTGACATAGAGGAATTTGAAAAATATAAGTAATATTAAAATTTCCTTCATCCTTTTTCTCCTCTACTTGCGAAATGTGGCCACCTTATACATGATCACTATTTGAACCAACAGATTGAGCGGGTTGATTAAATGAATCAAGGTATAAGGAGCCATGAGGTGTGTTGTATCGGCCACAACCACCCTCCAAAATTTTACCTTAGATTTGTTTTGGAGCCTCCCTACCAACCTTTCACAGCAACATGTCTTGAATGTCAAGTACACAAGCTTTAGTGATTTTCTAGCAGAAAGGAAGCCTGTCTATCAGAGCTCGGTGCATTCCCCTCACAGGTTGTTTTTCCAGACTTGTTCCAGCTGCAGGCTGAGAAGCTCCTTCAAGAAATTGCACAATTCTGGAGGGAAACCAACCTTCCCTCCAGAAATTGCACAATTTTTCCGGTCAGGCTTCATCCAGAAAATTACGCAATTCTTCCCAGTAGGGCTGCTCAGCCCAGGAATTGTGAAATCTTGGGAAGCAGTCAGCTGCTCTGCCCAGAAATTGCACAAACCTCTTGGGCAGCCATCCTAGCTCCCTTCCAAAAATGCACATTTTCCCCCAGTAGTTCAACATCATCTTGCATGTGTAGTTGAGTTTACTAGTTCCCTTTGGGACCGAGAAAAACTGATTTGCATGCATGTGTTGCTTATCCCAAGGTAACATGCAAAGGAATCCCTTGATTTAGGGATCTACTTTTAGTAGCTAGAGGTTGCTTGAAAGGATCATTTTAGAGACCTCTCATGAAGTGTCTCTCTTCCTAGATTTGTGGCATGCGCGTCACATCCTCAATTTTATCAAAACTCATGAACCAGACGTTGCAGAGCTTATTCCTCACATCAACATTGTAGCTTTGACATCCCACATCGCATATGGGAGACGTCAGCACATTCATCTCAATTGCTTTGGGGTAAGTCCGCCTTCCATGACTTGTGTTGCATTTCTGGTGCTTTTTGTGTTTCGCTTCATATGCATGTTGTCTACTCGATTTCAGTGAGTGCTTGTTGTTGTTTTGATACATACTAGCCTGTACTAGCACCATTTCATTTTTTGTTAACATCTTGCTGTTGTTACATGCATTGGAATTGCTTTTCACGAACGGTCATTGATTCGGCAACTTGCCTCACCCACATGCGTGTTGTTCCATTTTCTTAATCTATCATTCACGATTTGCATGCACAATCATTCACTTATGCTTACACTCAGTATTACCATGCATTCACATTCACATTCGCTTTCAGTTGTCTGTCGGTAGGTCTGGGAAATCTTGGCCCAAACTCCGCCTCACCAAGACAACATTGTGCAATCCTAGAAGGGAAGGCTCTATCTTCCTCTCAGGAAATGCACATTTCTACCCAGTCACTGTCCTCTAGTCTTGTATTTCGCAATTCTGAGGGACAATGACTGCTGGCCCAGAAAATTGTGTAATGCAATCATTGAGCCTGCAACCATTTCCAGCTGAGATTGGGCATTGTACAATTCCAGTAGTCAACAGCCAAGTTGGATTGTGCATTGCACAATTCGAGCTGTCAGTCAGCCTCCTGATAGCCCAGATTGTGCCTTGTGTAGTCTTTGCAGTTAGTGTCCCTACCTCCCAACGGAAATTGCTTAACCTTCATGATCAGTCACACAGGTATGTTGCAAGTCAGTTCTCAAGTTCATTTTGGTTTTTGACTAATAAATTTCTTTCCATGAGTGTTTCCATGTCTCCAGGTATCACAGTTGTTCATCTACCTCTCATAAGCATAGGTACAATGGTTTTATGGAGAGAAGAGTCAAAGACACTATTTAGAGCACACTTGGGGATGCAGTCGATCAAGTGTCTATGAACTTGCCTACCCACGAAGACATCAAGTTGTTAGTAGACAAGGACATCAATATATTATGGCAGTATCTTCACAGCAAACAACACCATAAACAATAGCTGAAGGCAGCATACTGGATGTAACGAAGGCAAGAGGAAGGTTTTTGACAACACAAAGGTGGAATGAAGTTGCAAGATCAAGAAGATCCACTTGTGGTAAAAGCAACTTTGGAGACTTAGGCTATGAGGTGATAATGCGACATGTAGATCACACGAAGGTAGAGAACAAAACATAAAAGGAGTTGCATGTGCTCAAGAAACAACTCAAGGAGGAACAAGAGCTACATAGACAAGAGAATGAGTTGTAGTAGGAACAGGTATAGTAGGGGGTGCAACATGCACAGATGGATGAAATTGCGCTCGTACAAGTTATAGATTTATCCCAGTAGTTGGCATGGAGTAGACATGGTGAGTGGTGTTGTTGATCGCATGCAAGGGAATTCAGCAGCATGCATGTCATTGTGCACACGTGTGCGATCTAACCCATTTGGCACACTCACCGAGGCAAAGACAAGAAGCAAGTCCAACTAGAGTTGAACATGTAGTTTATAGTTGATGTGCATGACCACCAACACACACTAGAAGATCAACATAGACACTATGCATCAGTGTGTTGGGGGTTTGTCTGCACCCTAGAAGACCATGCACATGCTATCATATGGATTGGATGGAGGAGATATACCAATGCAATGGAAGCAAGAGTTTGCTTCAACAAGATGTCACCAGGGAGTGCATGCACACCATCACGAATGACCAATATTGGCATAATCTCGGCACCTTCACCATCACAAACATGTCAAAGAGTTAGTCTCACCACAGCGGACCGAGTGTCAGTGATGTCTTGCATGGATTTCTCAAGCCATTTTGTCTCACATGGGCACATGTGCATTGTAATGTAACCTCTTGTCAAGTGGAAGTTCAAGTGTCAATAGTTGGATGTAACAGTCATAGAGTAGATGAAGTGTCATGAGGGTAGATGGACTATCACAAAGGGGAATGTCAAGGGTCACCCCACCCTTTTATATAAATAGAACCTCATAACTCGTTGTAAAGGCTTTTGGTCAGCCAAACTTCCAATAAGACTATCTTAGAGAGAGCTTGGATAGTATTGTAACGAGCCTTGGCTTGTCCACTACGCAGAGCTAATACATCTCTTTGGAGGAGCATGTGGTTGTGGCTGTAACGTTCTGCTTTCAAAACTAGTGGTTGGAAATGGATGTATTGTATGAATGGAACTTACACTTCTTAATATAACAAAGCCAACACATTTCATGCATATGTCATATTGCATTCCAGCTATCTTGTTTACTCTAAATGGTATATGTACCTATTTGCTTATGAATGCATGTATGGACTATTTTGTATAAGTATGTATGAATCTTACTAAAACGTGTTGATTGGTTTAAACATCACTTTGGATTTTTAGGTAACTTGCTTTCCAATCTGTGATGCATCTTCACTCATGTGTTCCCTTCCAAGCTGCGTGCTACCATAGTTTCCAAGGGGTGCACTCACCCAACTCTCCATGTGTTAGAACCATTCATGCACCTTCCATGTCTTACTACAGCTGTCACACCCTTGCTACGAATAGAGTTATATTACTTGCCTCTCTGCGAAATCGCGGTCATGGAATTACTATATGACCCACAATTGGGACTCCTACACCAAACGATCTGAGGTCTAATTGGGACTTCTTACTAGGGAGATCCCCTGACATGTAAGTGGGTCCAACACCGTCAACAAGGTGAAAATGATAAAGGGTGATAAGTATCCCTTAAAGAAACAATACTTTCAATAAGATAATATTCAAGAACTAAATTATGCACATTAATGTCAACTTGTGAAATCAGGGGATCAACCTTCACACTAGGATCCATGAATTTATTAGAATAGATAATTTTTTCCTAGATGAGATATTGACCATGGGAAGGAAATGAAGGTGGGATAAGTGGATCATCGATTTGATTTTTAGCTTTCCTAGTGTTAATGTCAGTATGAGGGACCACTTTGGTTGGGAATGAGAAAGGAGGAGGAGAAGGGGCCAAAGAAGTGTTAGGTTCCTCTTCTAAAATTGGAGGTACCTCATGATCGATATAATTTGGAAGAGAAAAATTATCTAGAGATTTACATTTAATTTTTTTTAAGGAGATCCAAACCAAACACTGAAACTTTTCAACCATGAAATCCCAATTCACATCTTCTACAAAAAACTAATAACAAATATGAAGAAACCGATCAAGAAAATCCTCTAATGATTCATTATATTTCATTCTAAGTTGATTAATCCTCTTATATACATCTTGATAATTGTACCTCTCAAATATTGATGAATATGTTGGCTTAGGGGGTCTTGACCTAGTTTCAGAGTTAGTTATGCCAACTAAAAAAACCCTACACTACTGGCCCTTTCGGCAACAACCTACATAGTGCAGGCTGCAGTCTCACTTGAAGCAATATGGGGGGATGCAAGAACCAAGTTTCTACATCCAAAGACTAGTGTGATGTCTTCCAACACTTTATATCTGTCTCCATGCAGATCAAAAAATTCCTAGGGCTCATCACTCTAACTCTGTTAAAACGGCCTTGAAACCTTCACGAAAATCCCCGATCAATCCTTGTGGACCTTTAACATCCGATCTACCTACTTGTGCACATTAGAAAGAAATCCTAAATTTTCATTTGCGAAGATCTACTTAAGTCGTCAGTAAAAATAAGAGAAATCACTAGAGACTTCACGGAAGTGTTTAAACATGCATTGTTCACATTATTAGGATTGATTCAATATAATTGCGTAGCATTCAATTAATATTTCATAAAACAAGTCATTTATCAGCGGCATATAACAAAAACAAACATGAACATAAATACTCAATAATTCTTCGGAACTTGTCTTTATTGATCTTCAATTCATGGATTATAGACTCAAACTTTCCTACACACCCAGCTGTAGGGGTTCGCACACTCAGCTACAGACTCTACCTAGGCCTCCGCGCACTCAGCTATGAAGCCTCCCTTCCTCTACCTAAGCGCAGGAAGCATATCCTTCCTGCCTTAGCTTGTGCCCAAGAATCTTCAATCAACCCAATTCTCTATTTTTTTTTCTATCTTGGTACCTCTTCCTTTCATTAATACTCAACTATTTATAGAACTTTTTCATACAATGCCATGGTCCACGAACCATGGGTGAATCTCTAAAACCAACTCAAAACTTATCCCAAAACAAGAGGCTAATCCCCTTTGACTCTTATTCATCTACGCACTCTGCACCCAAAAATTGTGGAGACTACATATTTTACAAAATTGTACCAAAATTTGGGTTATCTAACCCCAACTAACCCAGGGGACCCTATCCCAACATCCCCCCAACACAAATATTGTAACTAACCCAGGAGTCACTTTGTTGGCGTAGCGATCTTACTGCGAAGAGCCCCAAACTCCACCTGGATCACTGCAACTTCAACAACACTCTATGCTACTTCCTATCAAAACTCCTCGAACAATTTTTCAGTGGTTGGTACTTCTACTGCTAGCCTCATCATCTGCTATGTTTGCTACAGTCCCTCAAGCTTATCTTGAATGGAGATCGTGATCTGATAAGCCTCATCCAACCAAGGCTACAAGCTGGCCTTTAGCAAGGCCTCTTTCTTCTACGATTCCTCTACCTATGCCAGTAGCTTCTTTCCTTCCTGTAACTTAGCAAGGCATTGCACTGGTGATAAAGTGTGCACATTCCCCCTAACCTCATCATATTGGTGCTACATCTCCATTACCTCTGTGTTTAATGTCTGCAGGTTCAGATCCTCCTGCAGATTGGTCCATAGCTCCATAGCTTGATCAAACATTTCTGCACAGTTAGTGACTATGGTATCCAAGGTAGCCATGCCCTCCTTAATTGTGATTTCACGTTGCTCCTGGACATCAGGCGGAGTTGTGGGCTACAACTTCAACTGCAGCTCTGCAATCTTCATGTTGAACTTGAAAGTTACTCATCTAACTTCTGCTCTACCCTCACGCACACCAATGCCTAATTTTTTGATTTTAGCTTCAAGTTGTGCATCCTTCGGAATGTGGAGCTCAGGCACTATCTTACAGGCCTCCGCTACTAATGACTCCAGACTTGAAGTATGCGCCTGTAGGTTCTCCTTTTCCTTTAGGGCCCGTGTCTTCTCAACGAACATTTATTCATTGTTTACTTTGTACTCACTTATGAGGTTGAGGGTGCACTTCTCCCTGGTTCTCAACTCATCTGTCACCCCCTTATGTAGTGTATGGTGGGTTTCGAGGGAGAGAACCTCTATATTCAATCCTATATCCTTGATTGTACTAAGTACAATACGATCCCCAATTGACTCTGTACGAATGGACCCATCTGGCAATGGTATAGTTCTAAGATCCAGGGTCCTTACTAGATTTGTTTCTTGGCTTGTCCCAGGTGTCAAGCTCACTTACTCCGAGCTTGCTTGTCCAATGCCCGCCTATATTCAGCTCGTTTGGATCTGAAGCTCACGTACATCCTTCTGGATGCTCCCTATTGTTTGCATGTATTATTGCTCAAACTACTGCAACATTTTTGTCGTTGTATCCCTTACTTTGTCATCGATCTCATATAGATCACCTTCTATCAATACCATGGGATCAACCTACGTTTTATAATATTTATGCTTTTTTTGTGTTCCACCCTTCTACTCCTTGCCACGTGTTTTCAAAATAAAGGGGGTGCTCTACCCCTCATCACCATTCTGCAACTCACGCACTCTTTTTCTGCCTCCTTCTTAGTAGCATGCTCTTGCTCTATGCAAGCCTTCTACAACTTCCTTCTTTTTCTATTCTGCTAGGGCACACACAACTTTTTGAGTGGCCTCATTTCTTTTCTATGCAACAGAACTTTCCATGCCCTTTCTTTTTCCAAAATCTAACTCTGTAGGCCATAATCCTACGATCTCCCACGCGTCCATTTCTCACACTAAATAGGGTAGTTGGTGCCATTTCTACTCTGGATCCTTCCATGCTTGGATATAGACTCTGTGGAAGTCAGCCTTGAACCCTGCATAGGCTGATAGCTTCTTGAACAAGGTTGGGGACAACCTTTGATGCCAACTAAGTACCATACGGATATCCATTTCCATAAAAGTCCAAAATATCTTTGTTTCAATAATCCGTATGACATCCTTTCTAGACCATAAAGAGATGAATTGTGTTTCCTCCAACAATCCTTCCTCGAGAGGAGGAAATTGGCTATCCTCCAAAGATATTCATGCAACGAGTACAATTGATAGCAACGACCAAGCGTAGTGGAATGACCTAGTTTCCTCCTTGGCGTCTCGGTAGTTCACTAGGAACTCCTGACAAAGGTACTTGGCCTAATTAAATTGTACGCCTTCCGCGCACGACACAGCAAGTGAGACTACTGGCCCTAACCTTTCCTGCTAAAATATGGGTAGCAAATTGAACTGCCTGGTCTGAAATAGAGACAATGGAATACCCTCGCAACTTCTTGAGGAGGCCGTATTCCTTCTTCATCTTGCCTTCAAGCTATTTTTCCCCAGGCTTCCCTCCAAACTCCTTGGAAGGGTTCGTGCCTTTGTAAGGTAGCCGTGTAATTCTGTGAATCAACATGTCCATGACGGGGATAGGCTCTCCTAGCCGTAAGCACCCATCATGCACCATCGTGAGAAGTTGGCACATACACATGGTATTGATGTTAGAGCGGTGATATTGCAGCACTAGTAGTATGTTCAACAATCTCGACTGCTCAATTCTATGGACCCATTCCATCGGCTCCAATGTCGTAACATCCGTTTCTTCGTAATAGATCTTTCACATATATTTATTTGTCTCCAAATGTGGAAACTTAATGTGGTCCGCGAGGTTCCAATCCTCCATATTTAACAACAAGACCTATGCAAGCCAAGGACCTTCAAAGGGGACCTTCTCAGGAAGAAGGGGCATGGATATTGTAAAATTCCTAGTATTAGGGTCCTTCATTACCTTTTCTTTTCCCTTCCGTGGAGGGATATACTTTGGTAGCCTCATCAAGGGTTAGATCCCCTCGGCTTCCACATCCTTGATGCCTTGGAATTCTTCTTCCTCAAGGTCTACCACCTGCTTAGGTTGCTTATCCTTTTTCTTTAGGTTCTTCCTTGGTGACATCCTTACCGACACCTTCTTTTGCTTCTCCTTCATAGATTTTTTTGGCTTGGCTGGTTGTTTTTCTCTAGTAGGGGTTTATTTCATCCTAGGAGACCTTGGCGCCGTTGGCAAAACAATTCGACCTTCCATACTTACAATTTCTAAGACTGCAGCGTCAGAGACAACATCATCACCATTAATAGTTTCAACAAGGTTTGTTGTAGACATTTTCACAAGAATAAGCTTTCAGTTTATCTCAGGCAAATCAACAGACACTTGGCTCGTAACTAAATCTTCCCAATATTGACGCTTCATTCGGCGAAGGAAATAGCACTCAAATGCAATTATTAGACAACAAAGTGTTTTCTTGGAGGCCAACATGCCATATCTATAGGTGCTTTTGAATTCAAATCCGACCATTCCCCCAAAATTCTGATAATAAATGTTGTTTTGGCGGCAGATCTTCAAATATTTTTGCCTTAATTTCCACCACCCCGCTCCACTTAACTGTTTTCTAGCCGTCAAGTCATGAATATTAAGTCTAATGGTCATTTTCCTACTAGGTTGTGTGGTACCTTCCCCCATGGCGTAGCTTCCTAAGCGCAACTTCATTTGTTGCATCTTCATCTCTCTCTGCACAGCCTAGTCGCTGCCTTGTCCTCCAATGCGGGCAGTGTAGTTTATAGTCTTGCACTCCCTTGTATTCCTAGAGCACTAACACTCTCCTGCTGCCATATAGTCATTGCACAAGATCACCGATATAAAATTTCAATGTACTCCCATTCACTATGCCATCATCTGTAATTTCCTTGATAATATATGGCCCTAGCCAATGCATCTAGAATTTAACTATAAATTTAGTGAACTTACTATCATATAACAAGACAAGATCATTTACCTTGGATGTGTGAAGCTTGATATGGCGATCATGCCATGATTTATCGCATTCCTTCTGCACTTGTTTATGGAATCCTGCCAAAAACCAGTCTTCTTTGAGCTCCATCAGCTGCGCGAGCCATTGTGTCAGCGCCTCATGATCCACCATATATGTTAAAGCTGCTATGCACACGCAAGGTGCAATGTATTCCATCGGCATCATGGATTTGACCCCATATACTAATATGAATGTCGTTTGTCCTGTCAACTTCTTACAAGTAGTCCTATAAGCCCATAGCACTGCACACATGCATACATCCCAGTCATTTCGTTGCATGTTACAGATCTTCGTCAGCGCATTCTCCAAAATCTTGTTAAAAGCTTCAACATTTCTATTTGCCTACAGGTGATAGGGTGTACTATGTTGATGGTAGACTTGAAATTCCTTAGTCAACGTGCTGATCATTTCATTCAAAAAGTGCATACCCCTGTCACGCATGAACACTTTTTGGCATCCAAATATTGTTAGGACATATTCAAACAAGAATTTTTCCGCCATATCCCTTGTACAATCCTTTACAAGTTGTGCCTTCGCCCATCTGGTTAGATATTATGTCGCAGTGACAATGTAGCGCATGCCTGTTTTCTTTCCAGGGGGATGAAGTAGCCCAATAAAATCAATTTCCAACTTCCCAAATGCCTTCAAAGACACCTGAGGATGTAGTGGCAACTCGTACCTTCGCGATGGTCTGCCAGTTCTTTGACATGCATCGCATGCCTTACAGTAGGCCTTGGAATCCTTGTGCAAAGTTGGCCACCATAGTCATGCACGAAAAATCTTCTTTGCAGTTTCTTTGCTTGCATAATAGCCTCCAGCAGCTCCCCCATGAGCTTCAGCAAGAATTTTGTCCCGCTCAAAGTCCAACACATATCTTCACAATATTTCATCTATACCCATTTTATACAAATGTCCCGTAATAACTAAAAAATTCCTCACGCACACTACTAATTCCTTCTTCTGCTAACTTGTATATCCTTCCGGTGCCATCCCCATAGTCAATAAGTGAATAATGTCTGTAAAATGGTCATCCATTACGTGCACTGCAAAGATTTTCACATCTCACAACCATTCCTCCAAACTACTAGGTTCTTCGCCTATTTCAATTCATGACAGATGGCCAGGTCTAGCATTCAACCTCCTCGACTTTACAATGACTTCAAAGTCATATTCCTGAAATAGTAACAACAATCTGCAAATCCCCCCCCCCCAAACACAGGCTTATTGAATAGGTATTTTAAGGAAGAATGATCTGTGTACATCTTGAAATGCCCTCCTAACAGATAATGCTTGAATTTTTCAATGCGTAAACCATAGATAACCCTTCGTGCTCAGTCATTGAATAATTTTTCTCGGCCTTCGATAACTTTCTCCTTGTGAAGCCTATAGGATGGTCCATTTCACCTTCATCGGCCTGAGTTAGCACTGCACCTAGTGTAATGCAAGAAGCATCTATGTGTACATGAAACTACTTTTTCGAATCAGGGAATAGCAAGATTGGCACAGTTACCATCTTCTCTTTCAACACATCTAAGTTGCGTTGACATTCTTCATCCCAACAGAATGTTGCATCCTTCTTTAGCAGTTTCTCCATGGGCACTGTAATTTGAGCATAAGATTTGATAAATTTTCTATAGTAACCCGTATGTCCCAACGCAAATTCTTGACGTTCCTAGGGGCCTCAAAATTCACAATTAACGCAATCTTTGAAGGGTCCACCATCAATCCTTGCTTGCACACAACATGACCTAGCAAGATCCCGAAAGGAACATAGAATATGCATTTTTTTCAAATTCAGCGCGATCTAGTATTTGCGACATGTATCCAACATAAGACGCAGATTTTCTACATGGTGCTTCACCAAGCCAAACACTGTCTAGTCATTAAAGTACACTTCTAGGAACTTATGAATGAACTCCTTGAACGTTGCTATGACTATGCGAGAAAATATCGCAGGTGCGTTCTTTAATCCAAATGGCATGATGATGTACTGTAAAAAACCCCACTCCATTGTGAAGGTTGTCTTGATTCTATCCTCTAGTGCGATCTTGATTTGATGATACCCCAAAAACCCATCAGTAAAGGAATAGACCTCCTACCCTCCCACATTATCTAACACTTCATCTGTAAATGGCGTCAGAAATGTGTCATGAACACACACATCATTAAGCTTTTGCAGATCTACGAAAATCCTTATTTCACCCTTTTTGTTTCATCTCTTGGACCACCATCGGGCTCACCCAGTCAGATTCTTCAACAGGTTTTATGATGCCTACCTCTAGCATTTTATCCAGCTCTTGGTGCACCTTTTCCTGATACTTAGGATTAAGGCGATAAGGCCTCTTTTTAATATGCATTGTGTCCGGTTTCAATGTGATCTTCATGACACCCAAATCACTGATGATGCCCTTTAAATCAGAAAACTTAGTGGTAAATAGATCCTAGTATTCGCAAAGTAATTCAACAACTTTATCTACTGTAGCGCCATCCCAATAATCTCCAATTTTTGCAAACTTTGGTTCTTCGTTAGTGCCAATGTTTACTTGAATTGTCTTCAAAGGTGCGAAGATGTCTGGGTTTTCTATTTGTGTGCCTTTGACTTCACGATGTCCTTCTGCCTTCCAAATATTAATGTTCCTGGGGTATTCTTCCTCTTCTTCAGCAGTCACATTATAACATTCTAGTGCGTGGTGCAGTTGGGTGCTAGATTCCAATTGGGTCCATTCCATATGTTCCTTCGGTGTTGTGTAGATAACCACTTTAATTTATTAGAGTGCTTCATCAATTCTTGCAAAATTGTCCTCAAAACTAAAAGTCAATAAGAACCCTTCCTTCAATACATCCCATTTCCCGGTGCCATGGCGGAGCTCTATCTCCAGATACCAGTTCATGGGAATTGTATCCAAGGTATGACAAAATATGTGTACCCATCGCGGTTCTATCCCCCATGCCTTAGTCCACTTCGCTAGGTGATTGCATGGATCATCCTTCCCATTATACTTCTTAGTCATTTTTGTATTAACAGGCCCAAACCATAGCTTCTTCATTCTCCTGTAGTCTTTCCAGCCAACAAAACTATCCTTATGCGTACCCCACAATTGTGTAGGCGTAGTGCGCAGTGCCAACTCCATTGATTGAAAGCAGTGGTCCTTAGGGACTTCATGCTCAAAGTCATCCAAAAATAGATCTGCGTCAGTTAAACCATCATAATAAGGTAATTTTCTTACCTTCGATGAAACACAGCGAAGTGCCTTCGTCATCATATTGCATTGCAATGTAGAGACTTCATTTAAGAGATTCTGCTAATGCTCTAATTCCTCATCTGAATCCGAGTTGCAGGATCTCTCCTGGTCCCATGCAATCCACCCATTTGTCATTGGATTGATCCAATCCTAATCTCACGCTGTTATCTTGTAAATTTGGTCCAATTCATCATCACTTTCTTCATAATCATGGATTGGTTTAGTATAGCACGCCCCTTCTGCAGGGTCTAGTGGCACTATAACCCTAAGTAACTTCCTCTCAAATGACATTCTCCTCTTCTTCAATTGATGACCCCATTCATATCAATAGTCTAGTCAATTCCTAGGAGCACAGGGTAGGGATTATCGTCGTCGACAATTTCTATAACTTCAAAGTCTGCCACTACACTCACACCTTCAACATCGACTGTTACTCCATATAACCATCACATTGGGATGATTTTCTATTGATTCTCCATCCTGAGATGAATCAGAGACCACTGCAGCATAGGTCTCCCCATCCTTTCCCATGTATGTTTCAATAAGACATTTGCATCGGACCCCAGATCCTTGATGACCTGGTCCATTTCATAATCACATATCTACATTGTTATCCACATCTCTCATCTTGTTTTTGCCTTATTATTGCCAATCTTTCTGACCACTCGGTGTCCGTCACGGGCTTTCTCTTTACTGGCACATTTATTTATTAATTCCTGCAGGCCTTCCACAGGATTGATATTGCACGTCAACTTCATGCAAGTCTCAAAAAATGTAGTGAGTATAGAAGGATCAACCTCTACAGGCATGATGATTTCTTGCATCTTGTCCTGGCTTCCTAAGGTAGAGACCTCAACGAAGCTCTTCTTGGCTTCCATAAATTTTTCCTTAGCGTGATCCAAATCAAAGATGACTTCTTTCTTTGGCGCTTTGCAGACCCATCCCTCTTCTTCAGGTTGTTTACCTTTATTAGTGTCAGTCGTCATTCCAATTGTCAGCATAATATTAACACTTTGATCTTCTTTGTAGGGCTCAACCCTCATCATTTGTAAATTCTACTTCGGTTACTGAGGCTGTGTTTTATTCTCTTGCATTTTGGCTATTAGCATCAGGCATTCTTCTATATCATGGTCAAACTGTCTCCAGTGTTGACATGATGGGTGTGTAAGATTCTAGCACTCTTGCACATAGTGCCCTAGCTGTCCGCAGTTGTAGTAGAGAATCTAACTGCAAGCTCTACCAAGTCCTCCTCCTCCTTGGTCCCATCCTTGACACTGATAACATCTGCATGCTCCTCTGACACCTTGATCTAGAGGCTGAGTTTCTTCTTGCAAATGGTATGTAGGGGTTCTTTCCATTATCATCTCATAGCTTCGACATTGGTGCTCATTGTGTCCCACTGATTTGCAGAAATTACAGAATAATTGTTGGGGTGTCTGAATGAACTTTTGAAGTAAATGGCAATTATCCATCGCATGTTTCCCAGTAACTTGACAAATGTCACACCATAGCATAGCCCCCATGCTTGGCCCTATTGGGGCTTCTGGTTTTAGGGGAATCGATCCCCCTCCTATAATATAATTCGTGTACATGGGACAATGATCCTTATCATGCCCATGACCCTTGCACTTCAAACACCAGAATTCTGTGTGCATTTCTGGTTTAGTCTCCTTGTCTTTCTTCAAAATATGTAATTCTTGGTGTAAACTTGCTAATTGTGAGTGGATCTGTTGCACTCCCAGGTTTGCATCCTGAATAGGTGATGCGTGCAGCCTCATTACAATCTACAAATATTCTTCCCATGTATCTATCTTCTTGTGTGAAAAATTGATCCTCAAATGGGGAAGAAGAAACATGATAAACCAGTCATGGTGCTGGCTATCCGAGATATGCATATTAGCCTGTCTGATCTAGCATTTCAACCTCTGATCAAATTCCCAAGGTGTCTCTTTGATCCAAGTGGATGTTGGTGGCCACCCACCTATCCCATTTGGACCCCCACAACTATCTCTTCAGTCTTTTCAGTTTCCTAAATTGCAGCACAGTTTACTATTTTTAGCATTTTTTCGGGTCCTGAACTTCCGGAGCCGTTTTGAGGCCCTAAACGATGTTTTTTTGGGAATCATGGACCCATGTTGCCTCCCAAAGTGGTAGTGCTTAGATAGATCTTTCTAACGAGCTATCGTACACGTCAAATGGAGATCGTATGCCAAAGTTACAACCCCGGGAAATTGATGTACCAATTTAGCCAAACGGGGCCCACAATTTGGCATTTCATCTTCTAGGGTTAGGTTTTGGAATGTTAAGGGTTTTCCATTGTTTCTCAACAATAAATAGGCCTTCGAGCCTCATTGTAACACAGTTTTAGAATAGTTCAGAGGCATGTAGCCACCACATCTCTTCTCAGAGATAAGCTACCATCGCCCTAGCTGGTTTATTTCCATTTCTCGTTGTAAGCATATTTCAGTATTTTGCATTAATGAAATGAAGTATTATTTCCGCTGCATCTTTGTGTATATGGTTATATCTGTAATTTGTTGCGTTCCTATGCAAATCCGAAGCAGTGGTATCAGAGCGGTCTGCTTTTTCTCTGTTTTTCTTTGCATGTCCCCAATGAGGTCGGGATATAAGGAGTTAGGGCTTGAACTGGTCGAACCTTTGCAAGACCAGCCTCGCAAATCCCGACAGCCTCCCATGGCGGATGAGAAGAAAGACGAGGGGGCAGGAGATCCTATCAAAATCTTGCTCGAAGAAGCGCTTGAGCGGCAAAGGAACGCGATGATGGATAGCTTTGCGCAGATCCTTCAGCGGCTACCCAGAGGCGACGCATCGGCTTCCAACAGCGACTCTGGAAATGCCATAGCGTTTAAGGTACAAATTAATTTTGAAATCCCCATATTCGAGGGTCAAATAGACGCAGATGCCGTAGATAAATGGTTAAATCTGCTAGATGGGTATTTTTCTGTTCACGAATTTTCAAGTCGGGAAAAGATTGTTTTTGCTCTTCTCAAAGCAGCCCCCCACGTCAAGGACTGGTGGGAAACCTACTGCGAGCAAAAGGATGAAAGTACAGGCTCACTATTTTTAGCCGTACCCACTTGGAATGACTTTCGGGATGCCATCAAAGAGCAGTACTACCCTGTCGGAAGCTATGAGGACAAATACATCAAATGGACCACACCGCGGCAGGGACGAGACCAAGATGTGCCGGAGTTCAAAAACATTTTTCACACCCTTTGCACACAGTTGGGTATCAAAGATTCTGAGCTGCATCTGGTACTCAAATAACGTGGCTGCCTGCACAAGTACATCCAGGAAGAGATGGTGTTCTTGAACATCTCCTCACTTGGCACAGCATACCGATACGCTGTCAAAATCGAGCAAAAGTTCAAACAGAAGAAGCGAGACTTTGGATCTGCAAATCTGAAGCCCAAAGGACAAAGCCAAGGCGGGGTGACCCAAGACAACCCGTCGAAGCCGCAAGAAAAGAACAACACCACGAAGTCGAAGAAGGACACAGGAAAGTGGTGTGAGTTCCAAAAGAGTCCCACTCATAACACAAGTGAGTGTCGAACCAAGCAGTCGCTGGTGGCCGAGTTGAAGGCTTCCCAATCAGATGCATGTTCTGACCCTGAGCCAGAACCTGACAAGGGGAATGGCAAAGGGAAGCAGATCATTGATGCAGATCCCAGCGCCACTGTTGCCACTGCCAAGATCCAGAAGAATGAACCTGCAGATCCAGAAGAGGGGGAGCGTCTTTTCCACTCACAGATGTGGGTGAAGGGTTCGCCGCTGCAATTCATTGTCGATAGTGGCAGCCAAAAGAACCTCATTTCAGCAGAGGTCGTGAAGTGGTTGGGCCTACCGACTACACCGCACCCGCAGTCGTACAGTATCGGGTGGCTTCACGAAGGACGAGATCTGAAAGTTCGCCAGCAGTGCCGCCTTCTCTACAGCATCAAGCCCTTCACAGACGAGGTATTGTGTGATGTTACACCTCTGGATGTTTGTGATGTATTATTAGGCCAACCATACTTGTGGAGGCGACATGCTGTGTATGAGTTCAGGCCTCGTGCTGTCATTATTTCTTTAAATAATTCATTATACAGGATACCGGAGGTAGCCCCACCTACTGCCACATCTTTGATCACCGCTAGGAAAGGCAACAAGCTCATCTCACAGACCAGGAAATTCATCTGTCTGGTTCACTCCCAAAGTAAGGGGAAGATTGCCATCACATCCATGACCCCCGCGAAGGGTTCCTCCATACAGCAGCAGCAGAAAAGGGATATAGTCATGACAAGACACAGGAACAACTTCTCCTCACCCACAGGGGTACCACACAAGTTTCAAGTGGGCGACAAAGTTTGGTTACATCTGCAGAGGGAGCACCTTACCAGAACCCATTAGAAACTCAGACCACTCTGACATGGTCCTTACACCAGTACCAAGGCTACGGGAAACAATGCTTTGAAGCACAACATTCCTCCATTCCTTCGCTTGCACCGAGTGTTCAATGTGGACCATTGTCGACCATGCTTTCCACCATTTCTGGACACATCAGAGATTGCAAAACAGCTCACCAGAGACCCAGCTCAGCAGAAGCTTCCTCATCTCAGGGAGGAACTCAATGCAATGGGGACCATTGCTTCCTAAGGGGGGAGGAATGATCCAAGTGGATGTTGGTGGCCACCCACCCATCCCATTTGGACCCCCACAACTATCTGTTTCAGTCTTTTCAGTTTCCTAAATTGCAGCACAATTTACTATTTTTAGCAGTTTTTCGGGTCCTGAACTTCCGGAGCCGTTTTGAGGCCCTAAACGATGTTTTTTTGGGAATCTGGGGCAACATGGGTCCATGGACCCATGACCATGTTGTCTCCCAAAGTGGTAGTGCTCGGATAGATCTTTCTAACGAGCTATCGTACGCATCAAACGGAGATCGTATGCCATAGTTACAACCCCGGGAAATTGATGTACCAATTTACCCAAACGGGCCCACAATTTGGCGTTTCATCTTTTAGGGTTAGGTTTTGGAATGTTAAGGGTTTTCCATTGTTTCTCAACAATAAATAGGCCTTGGAGCCTCATTGTAACACAGTTTTAGAACAGTTCAGAGGCATGTAGCCACCACATCTCTTCTCAGAGATAAGCTACCATCGCCCTAGCTGGTTTATTTCCATTTCTGGTTGTAAGCATATTTCAGTATTTTCCATTAATGAAATGAAGTATTATTTCCGCTGCATCTTTGTGTATATGGTTATCTCTGTAATTTGTTGCGTTCCTATTTAACTCCGGATCACTCTTCCACCTTCATCATGATCTCTTTGAATTTAATCACTGACTTTGAGTCAGACTTAGGCTTACTAAATTCTTTGTTCAAAGCCATCTTAGTCTCTGCTAGTGTTGCAAGAGGATTATCAGAGTAATACTTAATGTACCAAGTCAGCACGTAATCCTACAAAGCAGTAGCCAATTGTTCCTTATTTGTATTATCATCGGTGATCTGTTGCGCTATCCATACATCATTAGTAACAAACTAGAACTGCTCTATATCTTCGCTTCCTATGCCCTTGAGGATCGACATATTCATTGTGTTCACCATGTTGAATGGTGGTGGTGGAGGTGGAGGTGTGGGCGAAGGTGTATGTGGTGGAGGTGGAGTGGAAGGATGATTTGTTCTAGGAATCCCCTGAGTGATTAGCTGAACAACGCTTCGCGACGTAGTCTGCCTCGCCCCTTCATCGTTATTTGAAGGAGGTCCAATCAATGGACTATACTTTGGTCCTGATCCTTAGCAATTTCTAAAGAATATTTCACTTCACATAGCTCTAAACATCAAGGTAATGGCATTACCCTTTTTTCACATAATAGCATTTTAATCCAAGTATTCAATGATCTTAAATACTTACCTCGCAGTCCTTTGAAAAATCCTATCTCCGCTTCGCTATAGATAATTGAGGTATCAACTACAAATTCTATAACAAATCATCTGAGAATTCGATCGAGCTAATGATCGACAACCCATGCGATCTTGTTGTTAGAAGCTTCTGGTCATTGCACTAATTCTGGAGTCCACACAATAGGACTATCGATCTTCCGCCTTCCTTGAATCTCTCTCAATTGGGCTAACCACTCGTACAGTTCAATGGGGAAGGCCCGGAAGAAGATCATGTGTATCTTAGTGTACATATATCTATTCAACCAATTCTCCTTTGACAGGCAAGGATTCATGTTCTCTTGTGTTGCAAACTCATGAATATTTTGATCCAACCACTTTTCAATTTCTTTCTTAGTTGGATTCCAATGATACGACATCACACACCTCTTTAAGGAGATCTCGGTCCCAACAACGGAACCATTTGTTGGCTTAGGGGGTCCTGACCCAGGTTCAGAGTTAGTTGTGCCAACCAACAAAACCCTACACTACTGGCCCTTTCGGCAACAACCTGTGTAGCACAGGCTGCAGTCTCACCCGAAGCAGTATGGGGGGATGCAAGAACCAAGTTTCTGCATCGAGACACTAGTGTGATGTCTTCCAACACTTTAGATCTGTTTTCGCATGAATCAACAAATTCCTAGGGCTCGTCATGGTAACTCTATTAAAATGGCTTTCAGACCTTCGCAAAGGTCTGCGATGAATACTTGTAGACCTTTAACAGTCGATCTACCTACTTGCATGCATCAGAAAGCAATCCTAAATTGGCGTTCACACAGATCTACTTAATTCGCCAGTAAACATAAGAGAAATCACCAGAGACTTCGCAGAAGTGTTTAAACATGCATTGCGTACATTATTATGATTGAATCAATATAATTGCATAGCGTTCAATCAATATTTCATAAAACAAGCCATTTATCAGCGGCATATAACATAAATAGACATGAAAAAAAATACTCAATAATTCTCAGGAACTTGTCTTTATTGATCTTCAATTCACAAATTACAGACTCAAAATTTCTTGTGCACCCAATTGCAGGGGTCTGCGCACTCAACTACGGACTCTACCTAGGCCTCCATGCACTCAGCTGTAGAGCCTCCCTTCCTCTACCTAATCTCAAGAAGCAGAGCCTTCCTGCCTTAGCTTCTGCCCAAGACTCTTCAGTCAACCCAATTCTCTGTATTTTTTTCCATCTTGTTACCACTTCCTTTCGCTAAGACTCAACTATCTATAGAATTTTTCCATACAATTCCATGGTCTACGAACCATGGGTGAATCTCAAAAACCAACTCAAAACTTATCCCAAAACAAGAGGCTAAGCCCCTTTGACTCCTATTAGTCTACACGCTCTGCATCCACAAATCACAGAGACTTTACATATTTTACAAAATTGTACCAAAATTTGTGTTATCTAACCCCAACTAACCCAGGGGACCCCATCCCAATAGAATCTCCTTAAAAATTTGTTTGAATGAATGAGTAAAAGCATATGGTAATGTATGCCACCATTGCTTAGAACGCCCTTCAAAACTGAGGGTGAATAACTTTCAAGCGACATCTTCACAATTCACTTTATGAAAATCACAAAACATATGAAACAAAAGTGTTTGCTCAATTATGGATGCTTCACCCTCACCACTAAACTTCAAATGTGAAAATTCATGAATTAGATGTGTGGGGATTGTAAGATTTCCACTTTTAACAAAACACCCTGGGAGTATGATTTGATAAGAAGTCATTCAATATAAGAGATTCAAAATAGATTCAATGGCCTCATTTTGTCATATGATCCTCCTTCTAGTGCCAAAATGTTGACGATGATGGAAGTCGCCAACATATAGGGGGTCTCCCTGATATGAAGTCCAAACTAAGACCTCACACCATTTGGGATAGGTGCCCCATCTAAAAAAATGGCATGGCTTCCATTTATTCTTATATATTTTCCTTGGCTACAATTATCAAGATAAGAGGTCATACATAAACTTGATATAAGAAAGTAAGTTGACACTGTGAAGCATAAAATTATAATGTATATAAGGTTCTTCCACAAATTGAGTAGAAAGAATGAGTCATTAAGAGAAAAGTAATAGTGTTATTCTAGTAAAAACACATAGGAGCAAAGAAATAATTTTTAGTTAACTTGCAAAATAGTTCACAAGGTAACAACGATCATAAAAGAAAGTAACAACGCCATTCAAGGAGATGTATACCAAAGGGCCAAAAAAATAGTTATTTTTCTTTCGTATGTATGAACACAAACATATACCATAAATATTAAAACAATAGTATTACAACATCCATGATACATGCATGCAATTGCATCGGCTCTAAGAGCTTCAAGATATTAAGTGAAAGTTCCAAGTACACAATTACAATGATGCAACTCCATTCCCACTAGTGGAACATTAAGCCACCACTTTCTTCTCCAAAGAATAATATTCTCTCTTATGCTAAGCTTGAGAAGCCAAGGTTAAAAGTCCATTTACTTGAGCTATGAGGGTTTATTTACAACAAATGAGGTGACTCTTCACCTCCCTTATGACTCTTGACCTTCCTCATGACTATTGATCTCCCATGTGACTTTTGAGTTCCTACATGACTCTTGGACTTCCTAGTGACTCTTCATATTCCGTGTGTGACCCTTGGGATTCCACACATTTTACGTTTTCTAATTTTCAAAGTTACATAATTACATTTCACCAATAATGTTGGAAAATACATGAGACAAAACAAAACTTGGGTTGACACTTTGAAGAGAAACAATTTGGCAACTGGAACATGGGACTTCATTGTAATGTATCAATACCAAGTTCTTTTCTTTGTTGCTACATCTTCAATATTCATTATTGATCTTACTTGTACTTCATCTTCACCCTCCAAAGGGTCTGGATAAGTATTAGAACCTTCTATGTCAACATGAGTTTCCATCTCTCTGTCATGGTCCAAGATTCCTTTAGTCCTATTTGATAGCATTTTTTTGTCTTATCTCCACAAGTTTCCTCTTCTGGTCCTCTTCCTGTTGACCTCCTTGATCATAATCTTGCCATGATAGGATGATAACACATATAAATGAAGTTCACTCATGACAAGACAACATAAATCCTCAAAATCACTTGTTCTATCTTATTTTCTCATGTGATGTGTTGACTATGATGGGACAATGCACAAAGACTAAGAGAGGGGCCTTCTTGGGATAACAAGAAAATTCAGGAGGCAAGGGATGGAGGTATGGGAAATGGAAGTGTGCATTGTGAAATGGTATGATAAAGAGGCAAGGATCTATGTAGTGGGAAAGTCTAGGAGACAAGGGTGATATTCTTGGGCATTGTGACTTCACAATGTGTAGTTGATTGAGGATGAGGGCCAAGGCTCTTGGGATTGTGCAAGTCACCAATGAAAGGGCCAAGGAATGACCCTACTATCCACTAGGACTGCGCAATGTGCAATGGAGGCAAGGCTGACTAAGGTATTGCGAATAGGGAAAGTGTATTCAACAAGAAATTGGATCATTGTGCCCTAGGAATGCTCAATGTGCAATGAAGGAATGGAGGCCTTGGTATTACATAGGTTTCTATTGAAAGTGGTTAAATGAGAGGTCATTTTCAACTAGGAGTGTTCAATGCACACACACAACATGATTGATTAAGGCTTTTCACAATGGGAAAGTGTAAGCAACAAAGGTTGAGTGACTCTTCTCTAGGGATGCACAATGCGCAATGTGAAGGGGTTCATCCTCAAGATGGGCATAAAGTGAAAATGTAAGTAGAAAGAGGCTCATAATTGTGGCTTGAAAGTGCACAATGCACTCATCACTTGAATAAAGGTTAACAATGTTCATAACTTGCACATGATGTGAGGAAAAGGAAGAATACCAAAATTGACTAAGTGTTAGATCAGGACACAAGAAGGAGAATGTAAGAGCATACAAACATGTCCTGAAAATGACTACACACGCATTCAAAACCAAACACATGTCAAGGATATACATAATACTCAATACCAACATGCATACATTGAAGCAACAATAAAACGACGATTATCTCTTGTAGTGTGACAGTTAGGATGTAAGCCTTTACGAAATAAGTGTTGGCTGCAATCAAAATATGTGCTATGATATGGGAGAGTGTCCAACACATGTTATTATGATATATATAACATCAAATAGTGCAAGAGAGTGTGTTGGAGCTACCTCTAAAAGGTCTACCAAGGTTCTCTCATGTTATGTGAAAGCAAGTGAAAGTAACACATGCAAGAGTGAAAGCAACACATGCAAAAACAAAATAAAACACAAGTGACACATGAAAGAATGAAAGTAGGCAAAAGAGACACTTGCAAAATAAAGAGAAAGTGAAAATGAAAAATGTGAAAGAAAAAGTGATAGTTGAGAAACTCACCCGGATGATGCCACACTTGCATCCATAAGTGAGAGAATGCTCCTTGTGCTCCAATTAAAGTGCACAGAGCTCAAAAGAAAAAAATGAATGTCATATGAGATTTGAGCTAGACTCTTTATTTAGGGAGAGAAGACATGCAATTAGGGTAAGGATTTGTGAGTGCACTTAGTGCATGTTGGGAAACTAGGAGTCATGAGTGAATTGGCTACCACTAATAGGTGTGACAATACTAACTTGAGGAAGTATACTCTCACTATCCACAAGGAGTGCACAATAACTATCTACAGAGGATCCCCTTACACTGTTGTTGGGAACTGAGCAATCACTGTTAATGAGAACTATACAATCACTTTTGGTAGGGACTGAACAATAACTAATGGTAAGGGATACACAATCACTATTGGAAAGGACTATGCAATCACTATTGGTAGGGACTACGCAATCACTGTTGGAAAGGCCTGCGCAAATTGTCATTATGAAGTGTGCTTTTCTTATCTAGCATGTGTTCTTGTGAAGACATCAAGACCTGGGAATATGAAATAAAGTAGATCGACACTTATAATTCCCAAAGGAAGACTTGAACACTTGAAAAACATGACTGAGCATAACCATAATGACTTGCAATGAAAGATGGCATGATCATAAGGAGGCTCTGAAATTTGAAGGTAGGAAAACTTTTGGAGGGTTTTGTGACAACTACAACATGGTGGTGGATAACGATGGTCAGGATCATTTCTATAAACAAATCCTCTCCCACCTTATTAATAGGGTTAGTTTTGAATTTGTAGTTAAGACCATGCCTACCATGGAACTGTGGGATTCCATGTGCTTTGAGGAGCATTATAATATGGAGGACTTTGTTGAATAGGATCTTGATACATACTTGTTGCACATGGTTTCCAAGGTATCCTGGTGCAATGTTATAAACTGATTATGAATTCCCAGGTACGTTGCTTTTAGTTTAGGTAATCTAGGATACTCCTCAGTTCTATGTCCTTCCATACAAATCAAAAAAACTTGAACATTATATAGAGGGAATTCCCTTACTGGATTGTTTTTTTTAGTACAAAATATAGATAAAACAAACTCTTGTTCTTCTTTCTTTTGCTTAATTTTTAAATCCTCTGTTTGATAAGAAAGAATATTTAAAAGATAAATTTTGTAACCTTCAAATATATTTCCTAAATATGCTTTACCGACACCTCCAGTAGCTAATTTAGTGACTTTAGCATGGTGATTTCTTACACCTACACCAATTTTTTTTCCCTCTTGAGTATTTCCTCTAAAAATCACTAATTTTATCAAATGTTAGATGAGAAACATCACTACACCCATTAAATTAAGTATGTTTATAAATTCATCATGAATGCCTTTTAAAAATATTGTGTGAATTGTATCAAGATTTAAATCATGTTGTTTTCATTTCTATAAATTATATAAAAATATTTCCATGTATTCCTCTAGACTCTCATATTGTTGTTGCATCATTCTAAATATATCCTCCTTATATTCCCTAGGTCTAGAATAAGTCTGATACTTTTTAATATTTTTTTTTCATGTCATCCCAGTGTGCTATAGTACTTTCACCTAGTCCCATGAACCAACACAATGCAACTCCTTTCAATGTTGCAAGAAATAATCGTAATTTTTTTGCATTAGTATTATAATAAAAACTACAACATAGAATATCAAATTCAAAAAGGAAGGAGTCAGGTTCTTCACTTACCCTACCATAAAATGCTGGCAAAATAGATGGTGGGATGTTTTCCATTTTGACTTCATCCCTTGTAATTTCCACAATAGGAAACCCAAATGTTGATTCCTTATCATCATCTTCTTCTTCTGGTTGTCTATTTCTTCATTATCCTCTACTATCATGTTTGTCACCTTCACCTCCTCCAAATAGGCCTCCTCTTGCATTAGATCCTTTGTCCTCCTCTTCCATGTTTTCATTCCCAAATATAGTGTATTCTTTAGTCCACCTTTCTTGAGAAACGTCAGGATGTAGTTTTGATTGAACATATTATGTATCACTTGATGCACTTAAACTTTTTTTTTTCTTGTACTGAATTTTTTGAAGTAATTGATTTCCTTCCTCTATTTGTAGTTAGATTAGTATATAGGGGGGGTTCTTATTTCTGGTATATTTCTTTGAATTTTTCCTCTACCTATTGATCCTATATTGAATCTTACTCTACTGTCCCTTAATTTATACATACAATAGTTAATATTTTTGGTTTTGTTGGAAACAATATAGTGGTGGTGCAGGTTCTTACCTCTCGTCTTATATTCCTACTCCCCCATGTTAAACAAAATTATAAGTAGAATAAAAAGAATTCCTAAATGTTTTTTTTTAATATTTTTTCAAACCAATCTAAATTCCTAGCATTATTTCTTCTACACCTCCTCGACAACAATGCCAAAATGTCAAGTCATATAGTGAGACAAATGCCTTAACACTTATTTGCCAATCCAAGGTAGGTAATATTATGAGGTGAAAACACTATTTGTGCAAACTAGCTACTTAGGACAAGTAAAATGCAAATTAAGATAGGTCATTTCCAGAATTGATTTGGACTTAAGATTGTTTCCAGTAGTTTTAAATCCAACAATTGACCTTATTATGGTTAAACTACATATCTATATAAATATGCCACACAATCACACTAGCTGTTTTTCTGAAGGTGCACTTCATTTAGTCAAGATGACCTATAAAGTGTAATGAAAGAGCTTAAGGTGAAAACTAGTGATTTGAAATTAAAAAGAAAATTCACTCTAAACAACTGCAAATGCTTTTAACTTTTAAATTCAAATTCCTTTCAATCCATTATTCTAGTTAGCACTCAAAATATGCTATTTTTAATTGGTTTAGTGTCTAACAGGTAACTTCGAAAACATAGTAGCAATTATGGAAAGCAACTCTAACTAAATCATATTCTTCAACCAATGTTTTGTAACCAAAAAAATCATGTATAAGATATTACAAAGAAAGAAGAGTTATTGCAAAAAAATAGAGTATTCACAACCTGCATATCATTTGAAAAAAATGATTAACAAAGTAAATTCAAACACAAATGAACTTATAAAGCAACTAAAAAAGACCAATACAACACATACCAGGGGGAGCTCCTGGAATATGTTGTTAAAAGAGATACTAAGAGGTTGAAAATGTCATTACACCATGTCAAAAAAGACGTCTCTTTGTATAAATTGTAGCTTCAAATCTTAATACAAGATAACATTACTGTTCAGAATGCAAGAAAAAATGATTGACTAATTGTTTCTCTCTAGTTCATTCCTTTTATACAAAAACTATTAAGTTGGAACCGAATTTTCCAAAACATGGGGTTTAGTTCAACGTGTTAAGTAGATTAGAATATCTAAGATATATAGTAGGGATATGATATGGTGTTGGATAATTCTCCTTGATATATTTTGAGTTTAAATCCTGATTCTCAGGCCTTGATATTCAACTTCCAATTGCTAGAGACAATTCTACTGATTTTTGTAATTGATTGCAATAATTTTTGGATGGAAGCCCTGTGTTGACTCAACCTTGACTTCAGGGTTTCCACTGACTTCAACGAAGCCAAATAGATATTTATCCATCTTATGAATATTCTGAACATCCTCCAGGTGTCACATTCTAATTTTCTAATGTGGAACCACATGAATGTTGGAGGAATTATAGTAACTCACCTTTCGTTGATATCCTGTAATTGCAAGAAATTCCTATAGTTGTTGACTTTGCAAGTTAATGACCTCAATAAATATTTCTAATTAATATTTATAAATTAAAAAGAGGAAATTTATCTATGAAAGATAATTTCCTTTATTATACCCTTTCATGCCATTACCCTCATAAAACTTGTAAAATGGAAGAGTTTTTAGTTCAAAACTGAGAGTAAAAAGGTTAAATAAGATGGTTAAAAGTATCAAAATTTGCACCCAACAATATTCATACAATGTTAATAGCTACTAGAAGAGGTAATAAATATACAATATTAATTAATCTCATGGTAAATCCTAATTTCATTGGGATTTTTCACTATCTCCCTTAAGCAAATAAGGACAACTTTATTCATAACCAAGTCATTGTGATATCCTAAAAGAACACTCAGCAAAGAGACCATCACCTTAAATTGTGGCTTCAATATCTTACTAACCACTAGTAATTCAGTCTTCACTAGTTCACTAGAGTTTTTAAGTAGACTTTGTAAAAAGCTCAATTTTTCACCTTCAACCTAAGTTATAAATTCCTTGTTCAATTTTCTATCGCTAATATGCCTTCCTTTCATAGGTAACCTAAATTTATTTTCCATATTTTCCTCTGGCACTTCTAAGAAACCACGTCCATTTTTAGAATATCATCATTAGATTTCTCAACAATCCAAATAGAGAGAACCGCCATTGTATACACATAATCATGTTCTGTTGGTTTACTATTAATGTGTCATAGACCATGAAACTAAACAAAAAATCAATAATAGCTTATTTGTCCACATAATATTATTGATAGGAAACTTCTTGTAGATCAAAAATACTTTTTCTATTTCTACGCCTCTAAGAACACAATATGTTGTAGTCTTGTCATCTGTAAGTACCATACAATTTAACCAATGGAAATAAACAAAGCAACAATTTTTGCTATAAAAGGTACAATAAAACACAGTTTCATCCATAGTTCTATTATTTTTAATTGGACAACTATATTTTTCACATACATCCTCAAAAATATTAGTATATGCACTAGTTGTTGTCAGTAGTTCTTGTAAGTGTTGCAAAATTGATATTGCAAACCAAGAGTTAGCAACATGAAATCAAATCTATATCACCATATCTCTCTCTCTCTCTCTCTCTCTCTCTCTCTATATATATATATATATATATATATATATATATATATATATATATATATATATATATATATATATATATAGAGAGAGAGAGAGAGAGAGAGAGAGAGAGAGAGAGAGAGAGAGAGTTAAGAAATCAATTTTCTTAGACTTTCCACTTTCTTTTTTGATTTCAATGAACATATGAATGTCAATTGTGAAGTCCAGAAAACTCTTTCTTGTTTTTTAACTATATTTTTTAGCAATATGAGTAGAAATATGTTTTCTTGCATTTGTCTTTGAATTGAAAGATATATTGGAAGAAGTTTGTCATGTACTTGAACCTGTCACATATGAAATATTTGTAGAATACATTTGAATCATATAAGAGGCAAAAAATAACTTGCTATGATCCGAATTGGATCCATAGAAGACTGTCAAAGAACCATGACTGTATTAGGTGGGAACAAATCTCTAAAGAAATCCAAAACAACAATCAAAAACACCCTGAACTAGTGGCAATGGTAGTCGATGTGGAACGATGAGGAACTCGATCAAAGTGCGTAGACCGAGGCCCACGGAGACTGCGCATGAGGCTAAAGTAGCCCCTGGGAGCCCTGGGATGGGAAAAGGAGGTGTAATTTGATGCACGATTAGAAATTCCAGAAAAGCTAGGTGAACAAGGCCATGAAGGAAAAGCCCGAGCACTCGGTCGCGTGGGGGAACTGGAGGACCGAGGGCGGAAAGAGAAAAAAGCGCTAAACACAAATGGCAGGACCCGTGATCTGGAAACTGACAGTTTTGATTGGGGTGCCCTTAAATGGTAAGAGGTTTTGGATGAGAGCAGAGTGATTCCATACATCGATCGACGTGTGGTAGGCGGAGGTGAGAGAAAACCACCATTAATCACGTGCTATCGGTCGAGCAAGTCAACCGCGCGAAAAGTGAGTATGGCGTCGGATCTGGAGGGCCTAGATTGGATTGTTGAGATCGCGCCCGATGGAGGGAGTGGAACCGAAAAGGAATTAAGCCGCGTTTTAGAAGGGATTTGGAATTCATTTGACTGCCACGATGGAGGAAAAATGCATCCATGATGTAACTGAAGAAATGAACTGACGAAGCATGCCGGCACTACTTAGAGGAGGACAAGCGGCCACTCCCTGAGCATTCATGATGACGCCGAACAGGGAACTCCAAGCGCAGCTACAGAAGGTGAATCGACAGGCGGAAGAGGAACCAAATAGGCATAGGGGACGAATGGCTAAAGCCGTGAATAGAGGAAGAAGACAGTTAGTTGAGAGACACAGAGAAGAGTCGAGAGATAAAGAAGTGGAACAGTGAACCCTGAGAGGAGGACTGAACACAGAGAACAATAAAGAAAATCAGAAGAGACAAAGGGCCGAGCTGACCAAAGGCAGCATCGAGCACCAGAGAGCTTGAAGATTCAAGCCTTCCCATAGAGGAATCTATCCAGACTGGGCATCACATTTGGATCTTTCCACTCTAGACTAGAAGGTCACAGAGCTGGTGGGAAGAATAAGAGTCTGTGTACTCCAGTGGCTTGGGGAATCCAAGAAACCACCCTGCCAAGCAAAACCTGGTTGAGGAGAACTCACATTGAGTCCCTGTATTGTAATTCTTTGCTTAGAGATACAATAAAACAAGGCCACCATTGAAAACTGGACCGGAGATGTAGCCTTGGAGAATAGGGTGAACTCCTTATTAAAAATTCTTGTGTCTTTGTGTTGCTTACTGTATTTCTCTGTTGTCCTTCCATTTTATTGTCTGTGTATTGGAAATATTATCGATCCGTTGTTTCACTAACACAAAACACACACCAGCACATGAGTCTGTAATACCTTAGGTTAATAAATCTTTAACTGATGTCACTTATAGGGTTGTTACACAAAAATATCATCACCATGATTATTTGTAGTCAGTATGGGTCTATCATCACTTGTACTGTCCTCCTAAGCAAGTCTCATACCTCAGCTCTTCAAGTCAAGCTTTGAAAATGGGAGAAAGACATTGAAAATCAACAAAGCTCTGGTTCCACACTTCCTCTCACTGTTGCCTGTGGTCCCGCACCTCCTGTTCACAAAAACTGCAGACCCGCCCACTCTGTCCCTAAAGGAGTGGGTGCGGACCCCTGTGAAAGTCAAAAAGGGGCAAGTTTATTCTAAAAAACTCACTTTGTGTTAATTCTAGATGATTTTAGAAGGAATTTTGACGTGGATTGGTCGCTCTTAGGTGGTTCATGCATCCCAAAAGAGAAGGAGCTAATCCCTTGATGAGAGGAGCTATCCCTTTGAAGGAGGGCTTTATCCCAATAACTTCCCTCCATTGCACTATAAATTAAGGCAGTGGGCTGGTTGCTAGAGAGGTTAGAAGTTGAACATTTTTTAGGGTAAATGCAGGTGGAATTGAGACTTCCTAGTTAAGCTTGAGAGGAGAGATCACATACCTTTTTGGCTTCATTAGGAAGAGAGTGAAACTTGTCAAAGTAGAGGAGACTTCTTGTTGGACCCTGGGAGGAGCTTGTACAGCATCAAGGCACAGATTGTAAAGTTCTTTTTTGATTTTAATTAATACAATCAGATTCATTTTTCTCAACAAATTGTCTTATGTCATTTGTTTCATGAATTCCTTGATCATAATGTTAAATATGCTTTATGATATTGGCTTTTCAGGTGCTATTTAATTTGTTTGCTTGTTTGTGTTTGCAAATTCGCAACAAGGGAGCTCATTGGATCAAAGGAGCGAGGCTTCCACAAACTTGCATTGGACCTAAGGTAGGCCTAAACACTTGTTTGCCTTTGTTTACAAATGCATATTTAGGGAAAGATAATTTTTGATTGGCTTGCTTGTCACTAGATATCGTTAGATTCTAGGAAGGTCTATCTTGTCCGCAAGATCGACTCATTCCATGTGACAAAATGGCGACTCCACTGGGGACTTAATTTTTTCCTTGTTTTTACTTTGACCTGAGAAACTGTGTTTTTGTTTCTGTTTTTGGCTTGTTGTGTGTGGAATTGGGTAGATTTAGTAGATCTAGGATTATTTTTTGTTTTTCATAACTTTGGGAGAGGACCGCACCCTCGGCTTGGGACACATTGCGGACCTATCCGCACTTTTTCTTTTAGCACAAAGCGGTACCGCACCTGTGTTAACTATGGGCCTGCGGACCCTGTCAAAATTTTGGAAAACCTAAGATTTTCTCTGTTAGTCAGCTTAGTTTTTGTTTAGATGTTATTATCCCCTACCCAGACCTGCATATAACCTGTCATAAGCTTTCCTTAGGTTAATTTCATTGGTGTTAGGGTTTTAGGTGAAATTCCTAGAAGTTTTGATTGTTGGGTTTGGTTTTCATTTTGGTCTTGTAGTAGCTCTGAGCTTAGAAGCTGTAGAAACCTCAGATCACCTTGGTTTTTACTAGCCTTCTTATGAGTCTGACCATTTGCAAAATCTACCTTTTTTGAGGAATCCACCTTGTGTTTTCTCTTTACGAAACTTCGAAAAAGCTTGTGTTAAAAGTTTGGATTTCATTTTTAGAAAAGAAAATGGAAATTTGTTGTTTTTTGACTGATTTTTGATTCTGCATAAATTGGTCCTTAGTTTACATATAGCTAAGTAAAACATCCTTGAAAAGACATCTTGTAAGCTTTGACTTCAAATAGGTTTTTATAGTTTATAGATCTTAAGATTAGTCATTTCCATAGTTTTGAGTGTTTTATAAAAAATAAAAAAAATCTCTTTTGGAAAAAAGTTTGTTTTTGTAGTGTTTAAGTGTTTTGAAAGAAAACGGAATTTTTTGTGAAAATAACTAGTTGTCTCATTTTGAGTGCATTGGAAAAGATAAAAAGCTCTTCTTTTAATTTGTTTGTTAAGAAAGATTTGTGTTTACAAGTATTTGCATTCTCAAACTCTTTCCTAGCTAGAAGTTCATTGAAGGGAAAAGATTGCTTAATAATCTTAAGTGCATTTTTTAGTGATTTTGAGTCGAGTTTTCACACCACGAGTTTCATCTCCGCACCCCTTGACTTGAAAAAAATCCAATAAAAATAACGCTTAAAGTAAAATCTATCTAGTAATCTTTTATTTCTAGGGCTCTGATACACCAACATAGCTTAGGCTAGTGTTTTGGAGTAGGGAGTAATTAACTCTCCAAGACAGTAAAACAAACAAGTAGCTGTATCTTGCGGTAGGAAAGAAATCCAATTATTGGATTTATGCTCTGGGAAAGCTCCTCTTAAAGGAGAAGCACGAGATCGTGTCCGAACCAGTGTGGGAATCAATCCTTCCTCATTGGGAACGATGCCAGATATTCACATATTAAAAACGGTAAACCTCGGATTAACCATTGTCGAGGAGCCTGGGGTCACTTGTTGGTAAACCTTGGATTATGTCAAGGAGCCTTCAAGGGGATTGAGCTTGTTACTCTGCCCTTGCGTGCGTATCGGATCGTAGACTGTTCCTCTAGGTATATTTGTTTCCGTTGGTAACCTTAGTGACCATATTCTATAGGATTCTTCCTAAGGTGACAGTGGTGGGAAGATCCCACTATACCTGGAGCAGACGTCGGCTAGACTCACTTGGATTTTCTAGGGGGTTCTCTTCACTCGAGATGGTTTAGTGGAGAAACTTGTGCCAGTCTATTCATTAAGCAGGTTGTCGGGGTAACTGTTCCAACCGCCATTTCTGTATTGAACTCTGCGACGTTGGGCTTCATCACCAACTAGTGTTTTCAGTACGGGAAGTTACTGTTTACGTGTGTTTTGATCTCCTAGATTCTTTAGGCGTGCGATTCAAATTTTTTTGGTTCTTTAGAGGCTTTAGGTGGTTTTCATTGAGATTTTACTTTGTTTGCGTGTGAAGTAGTTAAAATTTTTTAATTGTGGCTGAATTACCGAGGAAGTCCCGTAGACTTCGGGGCCAACCTCCTGAGTTTTCACCGAGCCAGCTTGAAGGGTTAAGAGCCCTCGTAGCTCCTAGAGACAGTAGAGTTGGGTCACCTGAAGAAGGAGAGTCTTCTTTGGTGGTACATCCTGATTTTCAAGATTTAGTAGCAGATTATAATCCACAATCAATGTCTGTTTCTGAAATTACTAGTAGGTTTTCATCTACCAGTGATATAGGTGAGGAACCTTAAATATCCGAACCTGAAAGTGAATTTGCTGCTACTCCAACATCGGGGTTTACCTCTCCAACTTCTAGTGGTCCTGGTTCACCCAGGGTAGAAAGAATAATTACCCAAAATCTTCCTTCTGGACTTATAGCTATCGAAGAACTTGCTACTCCGGAAGAAGAAGTAGGCATCACTATCCCTGAAAATAAACCTGTTATTGAACTTAGGGAGCGTGAATCAATTTTTTACAGTCCACCTAGGAGCAGTTCTTGGTATCTTTCATTGACTAATTTTTTGGAAAACCCAGGGTTAAGTTTTTCACCACCTCGTATTCCTTATCACCCAATGCCTATAGGTTACTATCCTCCGTTAAATATGTCAAGACAGTCGTCCATGTTTACTCAATCACCAGAATCCTTTTTGTACGGTGGTCCTTCTGTTCCCTCTGGGTATCAGTCACTTTCTGTTACTTTTGCGGGAGCATCTTCTCAACCCATTGAACAATGGTTATTAACTAGAAACAATGGTACTAAGTCGTTGAGTGTAGAAGATATTCTCATGATGTCAGGTACTATTCCTAATCCTCAACCTCAAGGTGGCCAGTTACCACTTGGGGGACAGCCTCAAAATCCTCAATTATCGCCTGGGGGGCAACCTCAAGGTACCCAATTTGCGCCCGGGGGGCAACCTCAAGGTACCCAATTTGCGCCCGAGGGGCAACCTCAAGGACAGTACATACCTACGGGATAGTACGTTCCTCAAGGTCAACCCCAGACTCAATATGTACCTCAAGGTCAACCCCAGTATCAATATGTACCTCAAGGTCAACCCTAGTATCAGTACGTGCCTCAAGGGTATCAACCCCAAGGTCAATACTCGAACCAAGGTTTCCAACCACCCTCCGGTCAATCATATGTTCAAGGAACGGGAAATGTACCTTTGAATTATCAACCCTACCCTCAACCCGATTATGGCCCTCAATATTCTCAACCTGTTATGGGTCCGTACCCCGGAATGAACTTAGTGTGAGATCCATTGCAAACTCAACAGGTCTTGCAACCGAATGTACAGTTGTCATCTCAACTGGAAAACCCTTAGTTTCTGGTTCACCCTAGCAACCTGTCTAGTCTACTATTCAAACTTTTGTACCTTCGGTAGTTTCTTAGCCAGGGCCTACTACGCCTCGTACTCTGCCTCAAATGGATGCTGCAATTGCTGCAACATCTGTTCAATCTACCCCACCTACTTCTGGAGTATCGACAGCTCCAGTTTCTATTGTTCCTGTATCTACTCCTCAGACATATTTACCTCAGTCTGGATCCACAATTCAAACTTTGGTTCAGATGCCTGTAGGACAACTTGGTTCAAGTAGGGTTGTCACAAGTCAACCACAATTTACTTATCAACCGTACCAGGGACAGTACCAATTTGGTCCTGCTATGCAACAGCCAGTCTATCAGTATCAACCGTACCCTGGGTATACATATCAACAACCTCAACAACCCCAGTATGGTCCGGTTAATCCTGGTTTTCCGAGAGGATACAATATCCCAAATGCAATTCCTATTCCTAGTTATCCTGGATATCCTCCTCCTGGGGCTGGTCTCATGACCCAGAGTTTTAGGGACCCTAATCATCAGTTACCGTTTATCGCAACTTTGGACTTCCCTGACTTGTCGCACCTAATGAACGATCCCATTAACTATCTTCCGTTTTGGCTGCCAATGCTGAATAAGTTGCCTAGTGATATTCCTAAGTTTGAAGGCAAATCAGGAGAGGACCCGTCAAACCATGTGATGACTTATCACCTTTGGTGTGCGTCTAACTCCATTTCAGATGATTCAATCCGTCTAAGGCTTTTCCAGCGCACTCTAATTGGTCTTGCGGCCAAGTGGTATATTGAGTTACCGTGAGCCACTTTTTATAACTTTAGTCAGTTAGCTACCTCGTTTTTAACTCATTTTCAGTTGCCAGTCAGATATGACAATGGCACAGAATTACTAACTTCATTAAAGCAGTCGGCGTCCACTTACATTCTAGATCATATTCATGAATGGAGACGTCGACGGCGTTTAGTGAAGGTTTTTATTCCGGATCAGATCTTAACTGAATGGTTTGTAAAATCTTTATTTCCAAAGATCACTGAGGATGTATCTAAGGTCGGAGTCGTTACTGAGGAGCAAGTAATTGCTCAAGCACAATACCTTGACTTGGTTTATACTCAGTCAGGTACGTTACACAAGAAAATCCCCAATCTTCCTAAGCAAAATCAAATCGCTACAGCTCCTTCAGGGTCTCATGCTGCTGATGGTATGATTGGTACGGTTAACACCAAAAGTAAGAAGAAGTCTTCCAAGAATTATTCTCCTATCATAACCTTGCCAGATTCCCCGACAAGAGATTCTTCTGTGGAGATTTCCACTGATATTCATGTTGTAGAGTCATCTACAGCCAAATCAAAATCTGGTGGTAAGAAGAAAGGGAAGAAGAAAAATAAAACAAACAAAAATTCAAAAGAGAAACCAGAAAAAGTGAAATCAAATGATGAGAAACGCAAACCTCGTTATCCTTGTCTCATTTGTGACAAAGAGCATTTTACAAGAGACTGCCCTCATCGTGCAGAGGTTGTGAAAATTGTCAAAGGTTCCCAAACGCCTGCTATTTTGAAGGATCATTTTCCAGGTCAAGACAGTAAGATGATAGGTTCTTCCTCAAATGACAATGAAGAACCCATACTGATGATGTCCCATGTTAGGATTGTGACCCTATCGCATGATTATGGTAGTAAAAGTCCTGTTGATGGTAAAGAAGCAGAATCTTCTCATTCTAACCCATCAACCTCAGCTCCCGGTTCCGATCCACTACAGATCGAGAAACCTAATCCAGACTTAGTAATCAAACTGCCTGCCAAGGGTATACTTCGAAAGTCGACTTTCAATCCACATGCGAGAGCGGCTCATAACTATAACATTGTTGAATATTTAGCTGTTTCACCTTCAGCAATGTCGGCTTTGGAAGTGCTACAATCATGTCCAGCACAGCGTAAATTACTTTTGTTGGCTATAGGAGCTGTTGACGTTCAGGACTCGAACCTAATAATTTTCGATCTAGAAAATAGTACACCGCGCTTACCTCATCAAATGGCTTCCCAGATCCCAGTGATAGTAAAAAGCAGGTCTATTCATAGGACTCTGATTGATGAGGGAGCCTCAACGTGTATTATGTCGACACAGTGTTGGAGATCGCTTGGTTCTCCTTCACTAAATCAATCCCTGACGATTCTAAAGGCCTTTGATGGCCGTGGGTTTCATCCTTTTGGCATTCTACAGGATTTACCTATAGGGGTTGAAGGAAAAATTGTTAATCTAGATGTGGAGGTGGTTGATGCCCTCTAGATTATAACCTTCTCTTGGGTTGTAGTTGGTCTTACACTATGACAGCCGTCGTTTCATCAGTCTTTCGGGTTATAAAGTTTCCTCATAATGGAAATATCGTAACAATAGACCAGCTGGCTTACTTTTCGTCCGACCCAGCCTCTTCTGAAAGCATTCAACATGTCGGTAAAATGACCATCCCGTATAAGGATGTTGGAGTAGGACTAGTTAGAGATGTCGGTTTACTGGGAACTTTTCCTTTTCCTCCGATCAACGCATCGTCTTCTTTTGCAACCATTCATATGATTTCGTCAGACACCATTGTTTATGATGATCCTTGGATTGTACCTTCTGAATCTGAGATAGACTCATTTGGTGATGTTATGCCTTTGAGTCCATATGAAATTGCGTATGAGGTCGTGCAATCATTTACCGACCCATCTTCAACCAAAATTGACTTAATGAATGTGGTCCATGAGGAATCATTTTTCACATCAAACATGGATTCAACAATGTTTTCCGAACTTGTTCACTCTGATGAGAAAATTCGTGAAATCCTATATGTAGATGATTTACCATGGGAAGATCTCCATCACAGATCTTCGTTCTTACCCGAGAATGATCGTTTTGAAAATGATTTTTCATCAATTTTTACAACTGAATATGTCAAGGAACCTCAAAATCCAATGAAACATCCTGATTCAGAGTTAAATTTGGGAAACATCTCTCGAACTATTCTTATTGACATTTCGGTTAAGCTTGGAATTGTTGAAAACATTCATATAGGTGCCTTGTGTACAGATGATGAAATTCAAATATATAAGGCCCTATTTCAATAATTTCGCGACGTGTTTGCCTGGTCATATGAGGAAATGCCAAGAATTGACCCCACAATTGTTGTTCATGAAATCAAGACTTACCCGAATGCTAAACCTGTCCGGCAACGTTTGCGTCAGATTCACCCAAGAAAAGTTGCTGCTATTAAAGCAGAAGTTGGAAAATTACTCAAAGCAGGTTTCATTTATCCGATTCTGTTAACGGATTGGGTATCGAATATTGTTCTAGTTAACAAAAAGCAAGGGAAAATAAGAATATGTATCGATTATAGGGACATTAATCGAGCCTGTCCAAAGGATAATTACCCAACTCCCTATATCGATCAAATCATTGATGATTGTGCCGGCAGCGAAATATTCTCCTTCATGGATAGTTTTTCCGGATACAATCAAATCAATATTCTACCTGCCGATCAACCAAAAACGGCTTTCATTTGTCGATGGGGGACATTTGCTTATTGCAAATTACCCTTTGGGCTTAAGAATGCCGGGGAAACTTTTCAAAGGGCCATGTCTTATGTGTTTCATGACATCAAGCACATTGTGCAACCCTATCTCAATGATTTGCCTGCTCATTCATTACATCGAGCTAATCATCTCATCTATTTACGAGCAATATTTATGAGGTGTAGGCATTATCGGATTAGGTTGAATCCACACAAGTGTGTTTTCTGTATAGAAACGGGTCAATTGCTGGGGTTTTTTTGTTTCGAAAGCCAGCATTCACGTCGATCCCTCAAAGGTTGAAGCTATTGTCAAATTGCCTCCTCCTTCGAGTCTTCGCCAACTCCAAAGTTTACAAGGGAAAGAAAACTTTTTACGATGATTCATTCCTAACTATGCCGAGGTTACAAAGGGTTTTACCCTATTGTTGAAAAAAAATACTCCATTCTATTGGGATGAGATAGCTCAGAAATGTTTTGATGCACTAAAACACGTGTTGACCCATGCACCGTTATTGCATCCTCCCAACTACAACCAGGACTACTTTTAGTATCTCGCCGCCTCTCATTCCACAATTGGAATGGTCTTAGTTCAGGACGATAAATTCGGTACTCAACATGTGATATATTACCTTAGTTGAACTTTAAATCCAACTGAGCTAAAATACTCACATGTGGAGAAATTGGCATTGGCAGCTGTTCAAGCTATCCAACGTTTTCGTCACTACATTTTACTACCTAAAACTACAGTAATTTCTGATTGCAACCCTATGATCTACATTTTGACCAAGCAATTGCTAGGGGGCAAGTACTCCAAATGGATTGTGATCCTACAAGAGTTCGACTTGGAATTTGAAAAATCTAAGTCTAAGAAATCTTTAGTTTTTTCGGAGTTAATGTGTGACTTCCCGCGTGCTGACACGGAAACTGTGGCGGAGGAGCCCATTGCGGACGAATCCTTGTTTCTAATTAGCACTTTAGATCCGTGGTATGGGGATATCATCGCTTATCTCCAGACCCAATCCTTTTGGTCAGAAATGTCAAGGTCAGAATGTCGAAAAATACGATTCCAGTCCCAACAATTCAGAATTATTGGAGATACACTTTATCGCCATGGGGCAGACTCTGTTTTTCAACGTTGTTTAACTCAGGAGGAAGCTGAAAGGGTTCTAAATGACTGTCACTCTGGATCATGTGCGGTCATATGTCTGGGTATGCCACAGCCCAAAAGATATTGCGCGCTGGCTACTTCTGGCTGTCTTTGTTTAAATATTGTATTAACGCGGTCCGAAAATGCCACAACTGCCAAATTTTTGATCGAAAGATGCATGCTCTACCTACTCCTCTCCACCCTATAATTGTCGTTGGTCCTTTTATCCAAATGGGGTATCAATTTTATTACATGTAACCCTCAATCGGCTGGGGGGCATGCGTATATCATCCTTGCGGTAGATTATTTTACCAAGTGGGCCGAGGCGATGCCTACATTCGAGGCAGACGACAAAACAACTGCAATTTTCATGTTCAATCATATAATTTCTAGGTCTGGTGTTCCACAAGCGATTATCACTGATCATGGGCGTCATTTTTGAAATGTTATGATGACCGAACTTACAGGTTAGCTTGGCTTACGTCATGATAGTTCAACTCCTTATTATCCACAAGCTAATGGTCTGGTTGAATCCATCAACAAAGTTTTAGTCATCATGATCCGACGAATCATTGGGATTCATCGGTCAAATTGGCATAACATGCTATTTTCAGCACTTTGGGCGTATCGAGCCTCAGTAAAAACGTCAACACGGTTCACTCCTTTCCAACTAGTTTATGGTCTAGAAGCTGTGTTACCCATTGAATGTGAAATCTCGTCATTGCAAATGGCCATCGAGTTACTTCCAGCCTCTTCTGAAGAGGAAAAACATTTGTTATACTTGGCTCAATTAGATGAGAATCGACGTGATGCTACATTGGCGATCAAAACTCATGAAAAATGGATTAAAGCTCAGTATGATCGAAATGTGACCCCTCGAAATTTTTCGGAAGGAGATCTAGTCTTATTGTACGATCAAGCTAATGATAAATTAGGTGCTGGAAAATTCGTTCCTATGTGGCATGGTCCCTATGTTGTCAAGCGAAATCTAGCAAAAGGGGCATTGAATTGGTAAAATTTGACGGGGACTCTTTAGGTAAACCCAGAAATGGTCATTACCTGAAGAGGTATTATGCTTAAGGAATGGGTATGGATATTTTTAGTTAGGATAGTTTTCTTTCTAGCTAGTGTGTTTTAGTTTAAAAAGTGTGCTTAGCTTAGAGAGTGTTTTTCGTCATTATTCCTGCTTATCTTGGTTTTACTCTTGATATTGCAGATGTTGATGCCTCTCCAAACATACATTGGTTTTGGTGATGGTGCTTGTCGTAATACATGGAACATTTCTTCCGGAGCTTGGGTTATCTATTCGCCCTCTGATGAGTTGGTATCTATGCATGGGGTAAGCCTCGGTCAAACAACGAACAACATTGCCGAATATAGTGTAGTGATTGAGTTATTATCTGAATCTATTTCATTTGGGATTCAAAGTTTGATAGTGAGGTTAGATTCTGAACTCGTTGTATTACAGCTTAATAGAGTGTATGCCATTAGAAATCTAGTGTTATTGAGATTATTTTTGAGAGCGCGTCTCTTGGAACGTGAATTTGATTATATTGAATATCAGCATATTCCAAGATCTTTAAATACATTAGCAGATGCAATTGCTTCTCGAATGTTAAGTAGACATTTGCAATAATCATAGATGTAAATTTAAAAACATTCCATAACATGTTTAGCAAGGTAAGCCGTAATAGTGATATAGTATAATATAGGAGTGTGTCAAAATATACATTGTCCTCGATCATAGGTTGAAAAACACCTTATGATCGGCAAAAATGATAAGTACAAAAAGCAAAAATGTCATATGTGCCTACAATAGGCGATCATCCTATCACTGGTGATGATCTCGATAAGAAACCATTGCACGGGCCACTTTACAAAGGAACCTCCTAAAAGTTCCTGGGACCCCAATCACACAGCGTTGAATTCGACGAGGAATGTCATCTATGCTGGTCTCCGAAATGTCTCTTGTCAAGCGCTCTAGATGACTCTCCAACTCGGCCAAGGTCTCTGCTGATTCGTCCTGTGGGGCTAGCGCCGGTGCAACTAGTTGTTTCCTCTCGTAAGGCCGGAGAGCGGCTGGTCGTTGTGGACCCACATCTACATTTGAAACTTTTACTATCAGTTTTGGGACGAGATAAAAACAAAAAAATAAATTAAATAGGAAAATGTTGAAAATGATTTTACCTGAGTCATCCCATTGCTCTCCTGGTGGAAGAGCCATGTCTGGGTCATCGCGAAAATCTACCCCGGCATAAGGAAAGTCCTGAATAGAAAAAAACTTGGTTTTCCAACCATTGGAAATACTCAGGTTTGAATCGAACAACCTCTGTCCCCTCGTCAGGATGACGGGCCATAACTGCAACCCATCACATCAGTTTGGGCTCTCGAGGAAGCCTATCTCCAACAGTAAGGTGCTGTGGGACCAACATTGGGACCCTCTCCAGACCAAAGCTCACAACCAAACCCCCATAACCAAAGGTCTTTAGTTGTCCGTTCTTGGCTCTGGTCAGTTGGCCTTTTACATTAGCCAACACAGCATCGCACCAGTTGAAGATGGTGCCTCGAAAGCAGTCAACTGCCATCCGCATCTGGGATCCGGTGGCAATATGTAGTGCGACACTCCCGCAAAGTCTGGTAACAGTAAACGCGATCACCATGAGTTTAGAACAGGATATGGTTTTAATGTCTATCCCTTTGTCTCTAGCTTGGTTGTTGCAGAACTCTAGCCGGAGGCTATCGGCAAACTGGCCACCTGCCCTAGTCCCGAATAGAGTCAAGTCTTTGCCTCTCTTATGAAAACCAGTCAAAAAGTATATGTCTGCCAACTCAATTTCGAGCTAGTGGCCACCAATGAAGAAGCACTGGTCCTGTATGCTCCACCTGTCTACCAGCCACTGCAAGAAGTCCACCTGGGCCCTCATGCCAGGTATGGCCTAGAATTTGTACAAGACGCATACCTTCAATGCATCGATCGAAGGTTGGTGATTTAACGCGGCAAGATCTACGTCCTCATGCTCTCGTTCTTGCCAATCAAGCTTGATGTACACTCTACATCCAACAAAAAGGCAAATTAGAATGCAAGAAATTAAATTGTTTGGGTCAATTTTGAGAATTTTTGGGTTAAAAACCCTTGCTGCGGGGACCGCACCCTCTCTATTAGAGACAGTGCGTGGGTCCGCACCTTGCCTTCATGGAAGGTGCAGACCCCTGACATTTTTCCCATTGAGAAAAAGTCGGGGTCCGCAAGCTACCAGTGTTATGCCTGCGGGCCCCCGCGCGCAGGTTTCTAGCCTAAAAACCCTCTAAAAAATGAAATAAAACCCTAAAACACAAATTGAAACGGTTAAAATTGAAGAGTAGGATGATGTGGATTACCTGGAGAAGACGGCGTTCGATTCCGACGGATGGATTTTCCGCAATCTTCATGGGAAGTTTATGAACAAAAGCACTATTTTCTCACCCAAATCTCAAACGGTAAAAATGAATTGAAGAAAGCCCTTTTTATAAGTTTTTTGAATAAATGAATTGTAAATTTGTTTATGTTTCACTTTAGAAAGGTAACTTTTGCCGCATTTTTATCCATTTCAAACAGGTATGAGTAATGTTTGCAATTTATGTTCAGGATAACAGATTGTTCAGGCGAAATCGATCACTTTCGACAGAAAAAACATTTAGAGTCACCTTTAAGCTCTTTTCTGACTCCTAAAACATGAAAAGATCGCCGAGTTTTTCTTTTTAAACTCTTTAAAACGGAACTAAAAAGACGGTCCACTTACAACTCTTTTCTGACCATAAAAACATGAAAAGATTGTCGGATTTTTGTCGTTTCAAATTCAATATCGGTTATAAAACGACATGTTGTTGATTGCTTTTTTACTTTTTTCGGATCAGGGGCACTAATTATGAAAAGTACTCCTTGGTCGTAAAGATCAAGCGGTTCTCTCAAGTATTATTTTATACTTTTTCGTGCTTGGGAGACACAAATTTACGAAAAAGGTCAACCCTTGAGTCTTCTTAAATTTTTTCAGACTCTCTAAAATTGAAAAACGTTGAGTTTCTCCTATATTGGACTCGTTAAAATTTAACAGTAAAGGACCTGTTCAATTACAAACAGGAATGAACCACTCCTTCTTAGGGTTCAAATTTAAACTAAGTTGGACTCATCCGAAGGATGAGCTTATAATCAAGCAAATGTTATCCTCCTCAAGCTTGTCAAAACTAAAGAGGTACTTGCCAGAAATGGTGGGGGAAAAGAGAGAAAAATGATCCTGTTTGTCATACTTTGTAATCCCTCTTGAACATGACACTTTTATTCACCTAGGTTTGGAAATCCTTTGCCTAACAATTGGTCAAACCACATTTGAAAGTCTTCAGCCAGTTTTTGGGTATTAACTTTGGGTCAATTGTCACCAAACCATCTGCTGTGTCGTTATGTGTTCAAGAGGTCACTGCCAATAAAGCCATTCATCTACAAAATATCTGTCATCCATCTTGACCATCCCTGAGTCAGTCCTTGCAACTAAATTTCTTCAACTTGATCTATGATTTCATGTTGTGGGCTCGCCTACGACAGATCGCTTTCTATCGACTTCAGCTCATTATCTAGAAAGATGATCTAGAAATCGTCAGTACCTTGGGATCTGCATGCCTCAATGGCAGGTTTCTCACCTTTGACGACAGGTTGCATCATTGACCTTCGATCAAAGGATTCCGTGACATGTTCGACATCAACACATCTATTCACATTTCATGGATTGTACTGACTACTTTGAGAGCCATTGACATTACTGGTGGTTTCTCTCACACTTGTTAACAATTTACATCATTGACTGGTAATCAAGTTGTTTCTACCATGTTCGACTTCAACACATTCATTCGCATGGATAGAATCGTACTATTTCGGGAAGTAGAAATGAAGACCCTGGATCTAGTTTCCGCAATCCAGGCTGAGAGGAATTTTGTATTCATTATATTGTGGACTATTCATAAACAGATGGTTGCGTCCATACTCTGTCTACATGAGTCTATACTTGTGATGTATTACAAGATCATTCCTATATCAGAGTAGTAGTTAGTTTTCTAAGTCAATTTTGATCTGAGAATGGGAACACGTACCTCAGCAATGATATGATCTCATATATATATCTTGCATTGAACGTTTTTATAGGTTCTGACCGGGCTCTCCACAAGATGATCCTCGAAATGATAAAGTACTTCACTTTTCCTAAATGATAAATGAAATCCTCATCTACTACGGACTTCACACTTTAGGGGGAAATCTGTTACACAAAAATATCGTCACCATGATTATTTGCAGTCAGTATGGGTCTATCATCACTTGTACTATCCTCCTAAGCAAGTCTCAGACCTCATGTCTTCAAGTCAAGCTTTGAAAATGGGAGAAAGACATTGAAAATCAACAAAGCTCTAGTTCCACACTTTCTCTCACTGTTGCCTGTGGTCCCGCACCTCCCGTTCACAAAAAATGTGGACCTGCCCGCTTTGTCCCTAAAGGAGTGGGTGCGGAACCCTATGAAAGTCAAAAAGGCGCAAGTTTATTCTAAAAAACTCACTTTGGGTTAATTCTAGATGATTATAGAAGGAATTTTGATGTGGATTGGTCACTCTTAGGTGGTTCATGCATCCCAAAATAGAAGGAGCTAATCCCTTGATGAGAGGAGCTATCCCTTTGAAGGATGGCTTTATCCCTTTGAAGGAGGACCTAGTAACTTCCCTCCATTGCACTATAAATTAAAGTAGTGGGCTGGTTGCTAGAGAGGTTAGAAGCTAAACATTTTTTAGGGTAAATGCTGGTGGAATTGAGACTTCCTAGTTAAGCATGAGAGATGAGATCACATACCTTTTTGGCTTCATTGGGAAGAGAGTGACACTTGTCAAAGTAGAGGAGACTTCTTGTTGGACCCTAGGAGGAGCTTGTACAGCATCAAGGCACAGGTTGTAAATTTCTTCTTTGATTTGAATTAATACAATCAGATTCATTTTTCTCAACAAATTGTCTTATGTCATTTGTTTCATGAATTCCTTGATCATCCTGTTAAATATGCTTTATGATATTTTCTTTTCAGGTGCTATTTAATTTGTTTGCTTGTTTGTGTTTGCAGATTCGCAACAAGGGAGCTCATTTGGATCAAAGGAGCGAGGCTTCCACAAACTTGCATTGGACCCAAGGTATGCCTAAACACTTGTTTGCCTTTGTTTATAAATGCATATTTAGAGAAAGATAGTTTTTGATTGGCTTGCTTGTCACTAGATATCGTTAGATTCTAGGAAGGTTTATCTTGTCTGCAAGATCGACTCATTCCGTGTGACAAGGGTGAATATCAGATCAAGTGGTATTAGAGTTCTAGGCTGTAAGGTTAGACAAGCTTGCGTTAGTTTAGCTGTGAATGCTCACAAGATCAAAGCTCAAATTAGGAGAAGGAGAGTTGGTGGAAACTAATCCTGAAATTGGGAGAGTCTATTCTCGAAGGACAATGTCAGAGGAAGGTTCTACAGGGCCAGACCCTCAATTCATAGAGTGTTTCCTAGCTGTAAAGTCTATGGTTGAAGAAATGTATAGAGACTTTAGAAAGCAAAAGGTGGAAGATGCATCAGGCTCTAAGCAAGAGAAAGAAGAAGATGAGTCTCACTTCCATGAAAACTCCAAAGGAAAGGGGAAAGAGGAAAGATTTCTCACACCTCCTAATAGCCCTATGCATAATAAGAAAGCATATTTGATTAAGCTAGATGTTAAATTCGATTTTCCTATATATGATGGAGAGCTAAAGGCTGAAAAGTTGGACAATTGGATTAGACAAATTGATGTGTAATGCAGGGAACAAAACATAAACTTAGACAAGAGTAAGATTCAGCTGGAAAGCCTATGCCTAGGAGGCACTACCTTGGTTTGGTGGGAAGGTAGAACCCAAGATGATATGAAAAGACATCGCAAGACCATATCTATCTGGAGTAAATTTGTTGTTGCAATCAAAAAGCAGTTCTATCCATTGGCCTACATGCAACAAGCCATGATGAGTTGGCAAACTCTTCGACAGTTGAAAGGGCAAAGTGTGCAAGGGTATACTCAATAATTCAGAAAGAGAGCATTGATGTTGGGTATCTCACTAGACTCACTAGAGACTCTTTTGAAGTACATTGGTGGTCTACACAGCTACTTGAGGCATACCATCCTCATGTTTAATCCCACTAGTATAGATGAGGTATCTGTACAAGCTACTCATCTAGAAGCTAGAGGAAAGAATGGTAATCCAGAAGTTGGGGGACCATCCCAACCCACTGTAAGCAAGAGCAAGGAGAAAAGAAAACATAAGTGGAAAGCAAGGAAGGCTAACACTGCATAGAAAGCCAAAGCTTCATGCACTCACTGTGAAAAGGAGGGGCATGATGATGCGCATTGTTGGATTCTGCATCCAAAGCTGAGACCTAAGAAGTCTGAGGGCAAGAAGAAGAAGATAGCTGTAGCTATTCAGAGAGATTTGGGGTCAAACTTGGGAGATGAAACAACTATAGTAGCCACCGGTATAAAAGGTAAGAATTCTGAAGCATCTACTAGTAATTCTGCTCAATCTGTTATTGATGAAGAAAATGAGAGAAAAAGACATGAGCTTTCCATATTCGAGTTATTTCCAAAAACCAAAAGATTGATACTTTGTTTGATAGTGGCTCACAAGTAAATTTGATTTTTGAAGCAATTGTAAATAAATTGGGATTAGAAACTACACCTCACAAGAAACCATACCCATTAGGATGGTTGAATGATAAAGCACAACTACAAGTGACTAGACAATGAAAACTCAAGTTTTCTTTTGGGTCAGCATTTGTAGATGAGGTTGAGTTAGACATATTTCCTTTGGATATATGTGGATTTTTTTTAGGAAGTCCTTACTTGTATGATAGAAAGGCTATTTTCTATAGAGCTGAGAACAAGTATCTACTTGTTAAAGATGGAATCAAATACTTTGTAAGAGCTCATAAGCTCAAGATAATTATACTCTCATAAATTCAGGACAGATGAAAAGAATGATAAATCCATGCAAACAATTCTTACTGATGGTTGTAAAGGAAAAGAAACTTGAGAAAATCAATGTATTTTAGGGTTGTAATGTTGAACAACAAGTTGATATAGAAAAGGTTGTTTCAGAGTACGATGTCTTGTTTCAAGAACCTAAAGGTCTGCCACCCAAAAAGGGAATAGTACATGATATTATTTTGCAGCAAGATGTTCCATTGCCTAACATTGGGATGTACAGGTTGTCTGCTTTAGAGAATTTTGAAATCAAGAAGCAGGCGCAAGAGTTGCTAGAGAAGGGCTTCATCAGGACTAGCACATCACCATGTGGGTCACAAATCATTTTGGTGAGAAAGAAAGATGGCTCTTGGATAATGTTCATTGACTACCGAGCACTGAATAAGATAAAAATCAAGAATCATTATCCCCTTCCTCGCATAGATGATCTTTTAAATCAATTGAGGGAAGCTGTTTATTTCACCATGTTGGATTTGCACAATGGATACCATCAGGTCAGAGTTGCAGAGCAAGATGCATGTAAGACTTCTTTCAAAACAAAGTAGGGATTGTATGAATGGTTGGTTATGCCTTTTGGCTTAACTAATGCTCCTGCTACTTTCATGAGATTAATGAATTATGTACTCAGAACTTTTATTGATGATTTTGTTATTGTGTATCTGGATGACATTCTGATTTTTAGTAAAACGTGGGAAGACCATTTAAAGCATGTTAAGCAGAAACTAGATGTTTTGAAAAGAGAAAAATTTTATGTTAAACTCTCAAAATGTGAATTTGGCAAAACATATCTAAACTACTTGGGTCATATAGTAGGGGGAGGTGAATTGAAAATAGATCCCTCTAAAGTGGCATTCATTGTGAACTGGCCTAAACCCAAGTCTGCTACAGAAGTGAGAAGCTTCTTAGGAGTAGCACAATATTGGAGGAAGTTCATTTCTAACTTCTCCTCAATTGCAGCTCCATTACATGCTTTAATAGGATTGAATAAGGTGTTTCAGTGGGGAGGCAAACATCCGAAAGCCTTCGACACCTTGAAAGAGAAAATTAGTACAACACATGTATTAGCACTGCTAGATCTACAAAGACCATTTGAGATCCAAACTGATGCTAGCGACTATGCCATGGGAGCAGTGTTGACTCAACACAGTAAACCCATATGTTATCATTCTGATAATTTTAATCCTGCAGTAGTTAACTATCCTACATATGATAAAGAATTGTATGCATTAGTTCAGAGTGTGAAAAATTGGAAACATTACTTAATGGGAAAAGAGACAGTAATACATACTGATCATCAACCACTTCAATATCTACACTCCCAAACTAAGTTGCAGCAATCAAGACATTACAGATGGATGGGTTTTCTACAACAGTCTCACTTAGTCATCAGATATAAAAATGGCATACATAACAAGGTTGCAGACATGTTATCTAGACCCATTACAAATGCATCTACCATACTTAAGCATAATTATGTACTACATGAAAGCTACATAGAACAATATCCTCAGGATATGGACTTTAAAGATGTATATGCAACTTTGAGTCAAGGCAAAAGAGTAGAAGAATTGTACTATCATGTAAAGGACTGAATCTTATATCATTGTGGGAAACTCTGCATTCCACAAACTAAGAGGATAAAGATAATTAGGGAAGCACACACTTCTCTAATATCAGGTCACTTTGGGGTAAGTAAAACAGCTGTATAGCTGCAAAGATTCTGCTATTCACCGAAAATGAATGAGACAGTTTCTAGATATGTAAGACGGTGTGATATGTGTGCTAAAAGAAAGCCCAACAATAGAAAACTAGGTTGTACACTCCATTACCAGTTCCTTCTCACCCTTGGGAAAGTGTTTCCATGGATTTTATTGGAGGACTGCTTAAATCTAGGAAAGGTCATGATTATCTATATTTCATTGTGGATAGGTTCAGCAAAATGTGTATTCTGATACCTTGTAGCAAATAGATCACAGCTGAATAGACTGCAAAATTGTTCTTTGAACATGTATGGGTTCATTTTGGATTACCGACTTCCATTGTATCTGATCGAGACACCTGATTTGTGGGGAAGTTTTGGTCTAGTCTATGGGAACCAATGGACACCAAGTTGAAGAAAACCATAGCTTTTCATCCACAAACAGATGGCCAGACAGAAGTAGTAAACATGACAGTGATCCAGTTACTGAGAGGATATTGCAGCAAACATCCTAAGCTTTGGGATGAACACTTGTGTTATGTGCAACATGCTTACAACAGAGCCAAAAACTCTTCTACATAGAGATCTCCTTTTGAGACTTGTGTTGGTTTCACACCAAGGTATCCTTTGGTTTTGTCTTTGGTAAAGATACCATGGTTGATGGACACAGTGATGTGGAAAAGGCAACTAGGTTCCTTGAATATATCTAGTAGATCCACCAGGTAGTACAGGAATAGCTGGAAAAGAGCCAGGCCAAGTACAAGGCTAGGCATGATAAGCATCGCATGGAGCATAGTTTTCAAGTTGGAGACCAAGTCTGGTTGTATATCAGCAAGGACAAGATGCAAGGTGAAGGTAAAAAGCTAAAGCCTATCAGGTATGGACCTTTTAGGATACTTGAGAAAATTGGTGAGAATGTGTTTCGCCTTGATTTACCAGCTTACATGCACATCTACTTAGTCATAAATGCAGATTGTTTGAGATTGTTTGAATATTCAATGATTGAGGACCCTGAAGAGAAAAGTCAATTGCCTTCTATTGATGACCTGCTACTTGAATACCTCAATGAGTTGCAGGAAGACAGAATGTTGGACGGGAAGGTGAGGACAACACGTAGGGGAGATGTTGAGTACCTTAGGATTGGGCTCAAAGGTTTAAAGCCAAGCAGTGCAAGGTGGATTGAGAATAGACAAGTGAAGAAACAATATCCTCACTAAGTCGGTGCTTGAAAACTAGCTTTTGGTGGTCCAAAAGCTTTTTCAGTGGGAAGGCCATGATCCGAATTGGATCCATAGAAGACTGTCAAAGAATCATGACTGTATCAGGTGGGAACAAATCTATTAATAAATCCAAAACATCGATCAAAAACACCCTGAACCAGTGGCAATGGCAGCCAATGTGGAACGACGAGGACCTCGGTCAAAGCGTGCTAACCGAAGCCCATGGAGACCGCGCAAGAGGCCAAAGTAGCCCCTAGGAGCCCTGGAATGGGAAAAGGAGGTGGAATTTGATGTGCGACTAGCGCTTAATGCTAATCGTGCATCACTGGGCGAACAAGGCCTTGAAGGAAAAGCCCGAGCACTCGGTCACATGGGGGAACTGGAGGATCGCGAGCAGAAAAAGGAAAAAGCACTAAACATAAACGGTGGGACTCGCGCTCTAGAAACCGATGGTTTTGATCAGGGCATCCTTAAACAGTAAGAGGTTTTGGATGACAGCGGAGTGATTCCATACATCGATCGATGCGTGGCAAGTGGAGGTGAGAGAAAACCGTCGTTGATCGTGTACTATCAGTCGAGCAAGTCAACCGCATGAAATGTGCATATGGCGTCGGATTTGGAGGGCCTAGATCGGACGGTTGAGATCGTGCCAGATGGAGGAAGCGGAACCGACAGAGAATTAAGCCACGTATTAGAAGGGATTTGGAATCTGTTTGACCACCACAGTGGAGGAAGAATGCATCCACGACGTAACTGAAGAAATGAACCAACGAAGCATGCTGGCGCCATTTAGAGGAGGACAAGTGGCCACTCCCTGAGCATTCATGATGACGCCGAACAGGGAACTCCAAGCGCAGCTGCAAAAGGTGAATCGAGAGGCGGAAGAGGAACCGAACAGGCATAGGGGACAAATGGCTAAAGCTGTGAATAGAGGAAGAAGATAATTAGTTGAGTAGTCGAGAGACACAGATAAGAGTCGAGAGACGAAGAAGTGGAACAATGAACCCTGAGAGGAGGACTTAACACAGAGAATAGTAAAGCAAAGCAGAAGAGACAGAGAGTCGAGCTAACCAAAGGCAGCATCGAGCACCAAGCTCTGCCTTCCCTTAGAGGAATATGTCTAGACTGAGCATCAAATTTGGCTCTTTCCACTGTAGACCAGAAGGTCACAGAGTTGGTAGGAAGAAGAAGAGTCTGTGTACTCCAGTGGCTTGGGGAATCCAAGAAACCACCCTGCCAAGAAAAACCCGCTTCAGGAGAACTCACATTGAGTCCCTGTATTGTAATTCTCTGCTTAAAGGCACAATAAAACAAATCCACCATTGAAAGCTGGACCAGAGATGTAGCCCTAGAGAATAGGGTGAACTCCTTATTAAAATTGTTTGTGTCTTTGTGTTTCTTACTGTATTTCTCTACTGTCCTTCCATTTTATTGTTGTGTATTGGTAATCTGATCGATCTGTTGTTTTAATAACACAGAACACACACCAGCACATGAGTCTATAATACCTTAGTTTAATAAATATTTAACTGATGTCACTCATAGGGTGAATATCAAATCATGCTATCATTAAGACATTCAAATAAATCTAAGCTTATCATTGCCCTGTCCTGATTGGCATTCTCAACTTTGATTTCTAGTGCATATTGAATCCTTTTCTGTGTTGTTGAAATATTAATGCCACCAATTGTTCCAACTGGAAATAGATTTCAACTACGGGACATATTTGTAATTGTCATATTTGGGGAAAAAATTACTCTCCAAAAAAATGACAAATGTTTCTACAATGCTATAGCTACTTAGTGCAATAGTTTTCTCACTGTCAAAACTATCATATTTGTGCTTTGGAATTATTTCGAAATTTGTAATAGAAACACCAGTATTTGCAATAAGTTTTCCCTCATGTTATTCAATAAATTGTGTTGGCACAAGTAATGTTATTGTCATTTCCACCTTCTTATCTATCAAATCTACATAGAGTATTGTCCTTGTCTTATTTGCTTTGTCTAAAAAATTTGATATATAACTAACACATCACCATGGAAAATGATTCATGTTATGTTGTTACTGATATCTTTGATTGATAATGGCATAGACTAGATTTTTCCCCTAGTCATGAGCATTGAATTGAAATTATTTCTAGAAAAGAAAAGAAATATGATATCCAAGTACCTAAACTTGGATGGAACTACCTTTATTTCTATGTTTCTTGTCTCTTTTATAATCCTTTTGTTGTGTCTCATGTAATATCTGCTTCTATAATTGTGCTTGTTGCCATGTCTAATTCTTCTTCCATGTTTATCGTCACATCATAGACAATAACTTTACTTGAGACCAATTTAGAATTTGTTTTTTTCCTGTTCACAATACTGCATTGAAATCACTTCTTGAAAGGACATTTTAATTGATACTGAGCAAGAATAGGGCTATGAATATAGAACTAGGTATCACAAAGTCATTGTTAATGTATGTTCTAATATCATATTCATAGTTACTAGATAAAATCTAATTTCTATGCATATAGGTAAATACAGTTAAATAGATTTTAGTTTCACAAATTTATAATTTATAGTTCCCTGTTACATATATTAGCTTCAAAATGACCAAATGTACAAATCAATGAAAAATTAAAAAAAATGTTTTCTCAAAATATTCAAAGTATTTTTTCCTTGTACTTGTTCTCTTGAATCTATAACTCTAAATGCTATGTGTTTCCTAAAAAATGAAAAAGTATCATTTTTAATTAAAATATATAAAAATATAACAAAAAAAGATAGAATTGTATAATGTAATAATCAAATGACAATAAATATAACAAAGACACATCTCTTAGCCAAGTTATCAATGTCTTTAATTGTATCTGTTCTATTTGTGTTTATATTCTCTTCTCCAAAGATATGATTGATATCAAATATATAGAAATATTTTCTAATAAAAATGAAAAATATATAGGAATCACACAAATACATAAGTATATATTGCAGTAGAAAGAATAAAACAAGAAACAACAAATATGGCCACAAAACTAGTTTTGTGCAAGGTTAGCCAATTAGATATCATTATTATTTTCTTTTCAAGAACTTATTAAGTCCAATGCTTATGACTAAGAAAACAAAGGTTTCAACCTACACAGATATAAATTGAAGATACTAGTACCAATATTTTGGACAAATAAAATAATACAAGACCAATACACTGTGCAAATTTCATAGATAAGAATGCTTAAGCAACTTACCAAACAACATGAAAAAAAAAATCATTTCATATGCTTAGATTTTTATTACAAATTTCGAAATAATTCTAAAGAAAAAGTATGATGGTACTGACTATCACACCAAATAATTCCAACATTGTAGAAAACATTTTTCATGTTTGCATAGTGCGCCAATTTTCCCCATATATGATGATTGAAAATCTGTCATGTAATCAGAATTTGTTTCCAATTGGAAAATCAGTGAAATTTTTATTTCAGCAACATAGGAACCAATGGAATATGCACAGAAATCAAAGATGTCAATGGAAACAGGAACAAGGAAATAGTATGCATAAAACATATTTATGCTCATAATGCTAAAAGATAAAGTTAAAAAATAAAAGCACCTAGGGCAAGGACAATAACTAGGAAAACGAAAGAATGAATATCAAAGCCAAGGACATAGATAACCTATACAAATTCAAAAATTTCTTTCCTAGCCATTCATTCTAATTGTTGCAAAGGGTTTAAGGGATTATGGTCATAAGGTATCGAATTTTAACGTGGTATCACATTATTTGATATTGGGTTTAAAAGGAGTTATGCCAAAATCACCTTACGTACTATCCAATATCGCGATTTGAAAAATAGGGTGCACAACTATATGAAAATTGGGATGGAACCTAGAATATAATGGGAATCAATATAGTGAAAATGTAGAAGACCTTTTTTGTTAGGTTTAAAGTAAAAAATAATACAGGGAATAAAACTATATTCTATAACCAAACCATGAAATTACAAGGACATTTTGGTCTTCAAACCCCACTACTATAGAGTTGTAATGTATACTGTATGAATGCTTTAAGCACATGGATATAGAAGGAAAGTGCCACTTACCTGATAAAGATACAACATAATTTTCCACTGCCTTTGAGACAAACTTTTTTACTTACTCCTTGCTCTAGCAACTAGCACACAGGAAGCAATGCTCACTATCTCAATAAGCACTTTCACATACATGAAAGTAACATATATTGTATGAAATTTTTAGGCACTTGCATATTATCTACATTTTGAGCTTCAAACCTAATTACTATAGGGCTATAACATATATTATGGGAATGTTCTAAGCACTAGCATACAGAAAGTAGGATACACCACCTATCTGACAAAGATACTACACATGTTTCACCTGTGTTTGAAATGAGCTTCTCTACCAAATCGTGAACGAATTGAACAATAAACAACCATACAAATTCAAGACAAAATCCCTCACGTCATGTAAATACCATAATAACAACCGTACAACATAGAGAACAAATTGTCAACGTGATGCAAATAGAAAAATAATCACCCAGGACAACAATATGGACAAAAAAAAAATTGTAACAAGCTCCCCCGAAAATTAATTGAACACGTGTTGGAAATGCGCACACAAAAAAAATGCATGATAAATATCTAGCCAATTCACCTATGGATAGAATAACTAGAACTAGTTGTTAGAATTGTCGCAACACCTCTTAAAATTTCAAGATATGGATTAGATACTAACTAAGCATGATATGTTATTCATGATATATTATTTTGAACCCCTGACCAATTCATCTTCAAATATAATAAAGTGAATTAGTGGTTAGAATCATCACATTACATTTTAAAATTCATGATATGCTTTAGATACTAACTAATTAGCCTTGTCTTACTTGCTTTGTCCAAAAAAGTCGACATATAACTAACACATCACCATGGAAAATGCTCCATGGTATGTTGTTATCGATATTTTTGATTGATAATGGCATAGAATGGATCTTCTTTTTCCTATTCATTAGCACTGAATTGAAATTAATTCTATAAAACAAAAGAAATCTGATATCCAGTTAGCTAAACTTCGATGGAAGTACATTTCTTTCTATTTTTCTTGTTTGTTTTCTATTTCTTTCATTGTATCTCATGGAATGTCTTCTTCTTTAATTCTACTCATTTCCATGTCTACTTCTTCGTACATTTCTATAATCATGTTGATCGGCAAAAATGTCCTCCGTCAACATTAGGGGAGACCACTGGGTCAGGAACTTAAAGAAGCTCGTTTTTTGTTGAAGATGGTGGTTCTGACTGGTTATGGGTCTAATTACCCTGTCATCTAGGACCAACCTAAAACTAATTTAATACTAATCTAACCTAAACTAGAGTTAATATATCCACATCATACTATGTTACATTTACTTTATATCGATCTTTAAAGGTGTAAGTTAAAGAAGTAAATCAACATAAAGGTTTGATTGATTTAAAAAGGCTAATCAAACCGCAATTAAATGATTTATTTACCTTTGTAAGAGAGGAATTAAAACAAAACTAAGATGCAGGTGCAAAACTAATATAAAACATGAAAAACCTATCTCGAACTAGAATGGGATAACCCTCCCCTAATCCGAGAGAAAGATAACTAAAACAGGGGGGAAGACTGGTTTATGAATGAATTCATAATTAATATTCGATTATGAATTCCAAAATAGTTTGTAAACTCATAAAATGTTAAAACAACTATGTAGATGAATCTACTTTAATAAATATTTATTAAGGTAAGTCCATTTAAAAACCCAAATTCGTTTTAAACATAATTCATTATAAAATTTGTATTAATCAAAAGAAATAGTTCATTTCAATTAATACACATAAATAAAAATACACCTGTAAATGAATAATAAATAGTTATCATTCAACACAATTATAATTCAATGAATTAAGTATGATTTCGATCTCATTCTACTTCTTGGAGATAACTCCTACAAGACTTTAGCAACATATCACAATATGACTCAAAAATAGTGTTAGAGATCAAAGAAACATACTACTTTGGATGTATATCAAAACCAATTATAAAACTTTGACAAAAATACGAAATTCATCATTCCAGTAATAGTACACAAGAATGGAAATCTATTAAATAGTGTTAAATCTTATTACAAAATATGCTGCCAGTCCTGGAGTTGCTCAAACCCATAGTCACATTACTTGCAATCGTGCTAAGCAATGAGAACAAAGCCATAAACCCTATCTTTTCTCTATTATAAGCCTTTGTGTACATAAAGGTAGTGTTATTGCACAAATTGAACGACTACATAGAACCCCCGTGGAGTGGATCACGATCTCTCCCCCTAATCAAGATCGAATTAAGGGGTATTTATACAATATTTACAGAGCTAACAACCCCCCTTATATCTCTCAACAACCGAATTTCGAGGTTTCGTCGATAGGCCAAAAACAAATTGTTTTAGTTCAATGCAGGCTAAATTTGGGAATCATTACACCAGTCGAACCAATTGACTCTGTTGTTGGCCGAAGGTTTCGTTAGTTTTTATTGGTCATGGCTTGTTATCCAATTCATTACAACAGTCGAGTTTATTTTGAACAATATTTTCCACATGGTAGGGGGGCCTTTAGAAGCATGGACCGAGCCCAACATTATTTCCTGTTACACAAATCATATAGGAGATCATAGCTTTATTATTAAACGTAACAAAAACATCGTTGAAAACAAAATACGTAGCATAGAACCCAAGAACCCTTTTAAATAGAGGGTTTAATAAATATAACAATGACCTTTTAATTATTTACAACAACGACCCTATATGGAAATGACAAGTGGTGAAGATCGGGTGGCTCCGATGATGAGTGGATACAGAATCTTGGTAAAATTTCCTTAACATGCATATCAAGTCTTACATATCAGAGCCAGGTAAATATTGAAGGTTGAAATGAGTTACAACTAATAAGAAGTTCTGATATGGAAGTTCCGATATGAAAGTTTTGATATGGATAGGAGGGGTTTATCAGAGAATCAAAGGATTGGGAATATTGGAGATCATAGATATGATGATATTGGAGTATCGATGATCATGACCATCGAAATATCGGAAGTCAGAGAGGCAAGGTGTATCAGCATATCAAAGTGGAACTGTACCAGGATATCAAAGTATCGGTAGATTGGAATACCAGAATATCAATGAGGAACCATATCGAAGTATCGACAGAGTGATATATTATATTATTTTAAATGTGTCTCAAAAAGAAATCTTTGATATACGGGAGCAGAGACAATGATGTGGAATGTGGGTCATTTACTCCGACAATTGATTATCATATTTTTTATGGCCTAACCACATTACAATATACGTTTATTGAAAAGAGCCACATTAATATGATGGATCAAACTTTGGGTATTAGATATTTCCAAAGGGATTCTTCTGATATCAAAGTCTTAATTTTGAAAATCTCCAATATATTTTTAATCAATATGCCACATTGTTTAATGATTAAGGCTTAAAGCCTATGCACACATCTTGGTCTCGGGGGATATTTTATTCATTAATCTAATTAATTAATATGTTTAAAACAAAAACTTATTTACAAAGTTTATTTAGTTAGGCAAACTATACAAGTAAAAGGAAAATAAGACTTGAAATGAAGAAATCACACTCAAGGTCTACATGCAATGCCAAAAGGGTCCCCATGTCTATTATGATAGAATAAAATGGGGGTGTTGCTTTTTCACTACAACAATGACGACACACTGGGGGGGAAGAAATTATCTATGTCATAAAGATACGAAACCTAGCTTAAAAATTAAGGAATTATAATTACATAATTTGAAATGCTCAAATTCAGATATCCTAACCATTTTGTCCCTATTATATGTTGTCAAATAAATAGATATACCATTATCATTCATGACCTTGTAAAATTTAGCCCATGAACTCAATGTTTTAGTAAATTTATATGTACAACAATCAACTTAGTTGGGCATCAATTTTCAAGTACACAAGCTAATCAAGAAAACATAGTATTAATTTAACCTCCATACCATAGGAACGGCCACTGTTTCCAGCAGACGTCTATAGCCTTGACATGGATGCCTTTTAATCCTTTTAGGTACCAGTGTCCCATATATTAGAGGAATAAATGCATAGCTGCAAAAGATCATCTTAAACTTACTTGAATGCAAACTGAAGATCATTGTCCTGGCTTGGTAACCAACTAATGACAATTCCATTTACGATATCTAACATGGTGAACAAGTTGGCTCGTGATGATACCTCTTGTCTCTCAACCATGTGGTCAAAATCCATTATCATGGCTTGGTGACCAATAATGGTAATGTCACAATGCTAGAACTTATGATCATTGTAGGTAGACTCGTGATGAGACCTCCTATCCTTCAATTGACCAATTTTTTTGTGTTTAACTATGGCTACTATTAATCTCATAGATATTACTTAATAGATGGGGTGGCATACTGCTCCTTAAGAGCAAGGGATGGCGTAAAAAGCTTTAAGATGACTACTATTCACTTGAATAAACTTGTTCGCCAAAAGAACTCATGACCTTAAGTAACTTTCTTTAAATGTGTTTTACTTTCCTCAAAGATAGGGGTTAAATACAATTCATTAACAAATAACAGAAAGGCATAAACTCAAAGAACAAAAAAAACAGGGACTCTACTGGTTAGGAACACTGAAAATGAACATAAATGAAATCATCTTCATTGAAGTGATACTTAGATATTAGGTTCTATTAATATAAATTAGAGCATAAAAATGACTCGCTTAATGATTATGCCAAGCTGAAAGAGAAAACATTACTCCATATTATTGTGACATGATATGAAAATACAATCCAGTTAAGCCTAAAATGCTTATTAAATTAGAAATAAGGGAATCAAGAAAATGAACCTTGAGATACATCTTACAAGATAAATACAGGGAAAAAAGAGATTATGTTGATTTTATCTTGTATGATGATTTGTTAATAAATATATTTTGTTTCAAAGCATAGTTATTGATTTAAAGTTATTGTTGTATGCTTTGACAGGGGTTTTCTTAGTTTTGCAACTCTTGCTCAAATATAGTTTGTGAGTCTTTAAAGATTCAATCTTAAGAATAAGACTGACAATCGACTTCAAAATGTAAGAAAATTAAGACAAGAGAAAACTCCCTAATGCCATATGGTGATTGTTCTTCCGAAATGTTAGTTTCCAGCAAAGCTAAATCTAGAAATCAAATCCATAGGAACCTACAAGAAGAACAACAAAAATATAAGAAAGGAAAGTTGAAATAAAACTAAAACCAGATGAGGATGAACATATAAATGTGTACCTGGGAGAATTCGATCATAATTTTATCTGATGAATCTTAATTTTCTCCCATGTATTAATCAAATTTCAAAACCATATTCGTATTCAATTTAAATTAATTTCTAAACTGGTGCTAATCATAATCTAAAAAGCAAACAAAGGTTAAGTTAAATCATACTTCCAAAGTAGCCTTTCAAGCATCGTATTTTCTGCATGAATGTACACAACAAACATCAATAATAAAAGCATAAATATAATTAAACCAAAAGAAATAAAACTAAAAACATTATGTACATCTATTGTTAATGTATGTATAAGAAGCAACTTATTTACAAAATCCTTTCCCTGAAATTCTTCCAAACATTTGCCTACATGATCATAAACATCTATTGTTAATGTATGTGCAAGAAACAACTTATTTACAAAATCCTTTCCCTGAAATTATTCCAAACATTTTCCTACAAGATCATAAAATTCAGGATGTATTTCAATTGTTGCTTGAAAGATATTCAAGGAAAGAGGAAACAACAAGTCCGTGTTAAATGATAAGTCTTTGAATATCATAGGTTGTTGTAAACAAGGAATTATATGTACATTACTAGAAACTTTCTTTTCAGATGAATCGATAAATCATGGGTAGTAATATAGAAAATTTCTAGAGGGATTACATGGTTGGACAATATATAATGATAGGCTCTCAAATGTCAACATTCGTGAAAAATTAATTTGAAAATCAGAAAGAAATTGGCCACACATAATCATCAAATAGAATTTCAAAATAAGAATTAACCAATGTTCATGATTATAATTCTGAAATTGATTTTCATTTATGCTGATTAATGTGTTAGATGAGAGACTAGAGTTATGATGCTCATAGTACCAGCATAGTGTGTTTAGAAAATCAAAAATGAAATTCAAAAAAGAAACAAACTGAAATCCGAGAAAATGAGAAAAAGGAAAATTATAATTTACATCTAAATTACAGGTAATGATACAACACAACGAGAGTCTGTTTGTAAAGATTTTCTTCTCACAAGTGATTACAAAATTAAAATCATTTTTATTTCCATTCACTTGCAGAGATGGGAAAATTTCTAGATTATGATCCCAAAAAGGAATGTCATCATTGTAGGAATCATAAATTGGGGTAGATTCATGATTGTTGAAATCATCATGATGATTGAATGATTGAGAATTTATTGAAACATTTAAATTAGCATTATTTTCATCTTCAAAAACATATTTACTTAAAGAATTAATTTTTGAATAAGAATAATAACAAGGTTCAATGTTTTCATTATTATGAATAATTTCATTAACATCCTATTTTCCTAAATTAGAAACAGACATAGAATCAACAGAATTGTAAGTGACTAAAATTTCTCTATGCCTATCAGAACTTACTCATAATTCGCAAATGGTAACTCCTTTATCTTATGAACTGTTATGAATGTTAGAAGGAGAAACATAATTATTATTTAATGAAATATCAAATAAATAGGGATAAAAAGAAAAGTAAGAATTTGAATTTACAACCCTATAAATTTATCTATTAGAAAAATGTTGCTCATTTCCCAAACTGTGTTTTCAAAATATTCGTGATTTGCATGATTGTAAACTTGGGGATGTTGATCCCTGTCCTCATTGCTAGGAGAATTAGATTTGTCATTGCTTAAAATACTATCAAGAGGAAAATAGTGTTTTCTGTTCATTTTTGTTGTAATTTTTCATTCAAAACAACAATATTTATTTAGGCAAGATCCTTTTTCACTTGAAATTGTTCATTAGAAATTCTAGTTTCTAGAAGAGGATCGTTATTGATAGTTTGAGCAGTTGATTTTTCAATAGAAATAAATGATTTTTTTTATTCTAGATAAGAAATACAATGGAGGGATATCAAATGTTTAAACCAACCCATTAATTGAAATTAAGGAGGTAAATATTTGGACTGAAATCACATTAAAATTAATTCAAATCTAATTAAGAAATCGTCCAATGACTCACCTTCTATCTTACAAAATTCAGCTAATTGATTACACACCTTTTAATAATCATATCGCTGAAAGGCATGAAGGAAAATTTGTGAAATTTCATCCCAGCTATGTACAAAGGAAACTAGAAAAGATAAGCACCAATCCTTAGTTTTTTCTATCGAAGTAAGAGTAAAAATCCAGCAAATATTATCTTCATCAATATTAAAATTATTGTGACTTAAAATAAATTGAAGGAGATGATTATAAGAAGAAGTCTTACCATTATATTTTACATTAGACAAGACCTTGTCTGCCTTTATCAGAGTGATTGTTGGATTAGGCCTACTAAAACAACTCCAAGGAGGTCTTTTAAATGGAGCCATAGATACAATTTCAAAGCACAAAATACTCAAAGAAAACAATATACTATGGCCCTCCTTCTAGCACCAAAAATGTTGATCGAAAAAAAATGTTCTCCGTCAACATTACGAGAGACCACCTAGACGGGAACTTAAAGCAACTCCTTTTTCATTGAAGATGGTGGTTCTGACTGGTTATGGGTCCAGTTACCTTGTCATCTAAGACTAACCTAAAACTAATCTAATACTAATCTAACATAAACTAAGAGTTAATCTATACACATCATACTATGTTACATTTCCTTTATATCAATATTTAAAGATGTAAGTTAAAGAAGTAAATCGACACAAAGGTTTGAATGATTTAAAAAGGCTAATCAAACCGAAATTAAATGATTTGTTTGCCTCTTTAAGGGAGGGCTTAATTTAAAACTAAGATGCAGACGAAAAACTAATATAAAACATGAAAAACCTATCTCAAACTAGAATGGGATAACCCTCTCCTAATCTGAGAGAAATATAACTAAAACAAGGGGAAAGACTAGTTTATGAATGAATTCAGAAGTAATATTTGATTCTGAATTCCAAACAGTTTGTAAACTCAAAAAAGTTTAAAAAAAACTATGTAAATGAATCTACTTTAATAAATAGTTATTAAGGTAAGTCCATCTAAAATCCTGGATTCCTTTTAAACATAATTCATTATAAAATTTGTATTAATCAAAAGAAATAGTTCATTTAAATTAATACACATAAAGAAAAATACACTTGTAAATGAATAATAAGTAGTTATCATTCACTACATGTATAATTCAATGAATTAAGTATGATTTCAATCTCTTTCTGCCTCTTGGAGATAACTCTTGCAAGACTTCAGTAACATATCACAATATGACTCAACAATAGTGTTATAGATCAAAGAAACATACTACTTTGGATGTAGATCAAAACCAATTATAAAACTTTCACAAAAATATGAAAATTCATCGTTCCAGTAACAATACACAAGAATGGAAATTTATTAAATAGTGCCAAAGCTTATTACAAAATATGCAATCATGGAGTAGCTCAAAGCCATAGTCACATTGCTTGCAATAGTGCTAAGCATGAGAACAAGGCCATAAACCCTTTATTTTCTCTATAATCGGTCTTTCTGTACATAACAATAGTGTTATTGCACAAATCGAACAACTACAGAGAATCCCCCTTGAGTGGATTGCGACCTCTCCCCCTAATCAAGATCAAATTCAGGGGTATTTATAACAAGATTTACAAAGATAATAACCCCACTTATATCTCTTAACAACTGAATCTAGAGGTTTTCTTCAGCAAGCTAAAAACATATTTTTTTTAGTTGAATGCAGACAAAATTTGAGAAATCGTTACACCATTCAAACCAATTGACTCTGTTGCAGGTCGAAGAATCCATTAATTTTTATTTGTCATGGCTTCTTATGGAGTTCGTTACAACAATTGAGTTAATTGCGAAAAATATTTTCCACATGGCAGGGAGCCTTTATATTCATGGACTCAGCTCAGCGTTATGTCATGTACACAAATCATAGAGGATATCAGAGCTTTATTACTAAACTGAAATAAAACAGTGTTGAAAACAAAATAGTAACATAAAATCCGAAAACCATTTAAATTGTGGTTTTAATAAGTATAGCAGCAACCTTTTAATTATTTACAACAACGACCCTATATGGAAATGATAAGTGGCAAAGATCGGGTGGATCTGATGAGGAGTGGATCTGAAATATTGGTAAAATTTCGTTAACGCGCATATTAGGTCTGACATGTTGGAGCCTGGCATATAATGAAGGTTTTGTTGTTGGCATTATGATACATGTGTTATCCTTGATGGAAACCTACATACAGGTCAGTTTAGAATTAATAAAGGGAAAATCAAATTGTAACAGGTCTATTCAGAGGTAACAGAGTAATGGAATAGAAGAATAGGATGATGGGACAAAGGATTTCACATCAGAATCGAGAAATTCAAGAAAAACAATGTTTTAAGTTGTATTAACTTGAATACAATGTTTCACCTAGTCCAAGTAGCATATACAAGTGGGTACACAAAAGGAGCATATTCGTATGCACACACTTTCACAAGAGGAAAAACACGTATGGAATGGAAAACTAAGGTTAAAGAATACTAAGGGTTCATACCATGGTATTAGCCCACAATATTGAGTGGAATAATGGTTACTTAATCCCATCTAAGAATAACACAGGCCCTAAGTGTTGTTTTGGTCTGAGGTATTGAAAAAGGCTTTAAGTATATAAGGAGGAGAAGATGAAAGGGCTAAGTGTGCAAGTGAAAGTTTTTTCATGAATACTTCTATCTAAAGTATATTTTATGTTCTAAAGGCTATGGTTATGATATGCTCTGAAATATCTTGTGTACCTTTGGATAAAATGTTGGATTAGGCTCATGAGACCTGAAATGACTTATCATTGTATGATCTGATAATGGATGGGCTAGATCTGTATGCTAATGCATGTTTTATCCTTTAAATGTTATGATCTAGGTATATCTGAAGTATGGAATAGCTGCGAAGTTATAACTTATTATTTGCAGATATATGCACTGGTTCGCCTTAGTGAAGGTGCATATACACGTTGGTTCGACACTTCCAATTACCGTATGCAAAAGAAAATCTTGTCATTCATATATGACTAATCTATCTTACTAGTGTTATTGTTTTATTGTTGTTTGTCAATGACGTCTTCATTAGATCTGAAAGTAAAACTAATTGTTTAAGGATATTGAGTCTGGTTGATTGATTTATTGGTGAAGGAGCGTATACACACTAGTTTGACACTTCCAAGTAGTCTATGTAGAAGAAAATATTTTTATTCAGAGATGACTAATCTATCTTATCAATTTTGTTGTTTTACTATTGTTTGTCAATGATGTCTACATTAGACCTAAAAGTAAAACTGATTGTATAATGATATTGTTGCTATCTATTTAGAACTCTGTAGTATGACAGTAGATCTTCATAATGTCATTGGTTGGTAGATTTTTTGGTTTAGAGGTTTTATGATTCAGTATCTTTAGAGGTATATGTAGGTTTGGTTACATAAAGTAGTGTATACATGTAGGTTGGATTCATTGAAGTAGCGTATAATTCTAACATATGATTTTTGAGGTTTCAGTTGGTTCTGGTTGTTGATCCAATGTTCTGAGTTTAGTTATGTGTATTGGTTATAGTAATCTGATTGTTCCAGTTGATTGGTTGAATTTTGATTAAGTGTCGAATGATTGGGTTTTGAGTAAATGGTTGATTCAGTTGTGTTAGAAGTTTCAGTGATTGATTCAGTTGTGGTTGATTCAAATATTGATGATTGAGTTTCAGAGTTGATGAGTTTCAGTGATTGGTTGATGCAGTTGTATTTGATGGTTGTATTGCAGTGGTGATTGATTTTGAGATTCAATGTTATTGATGGGTCTAGTATGAAAATTTGATGAAACATGGCCTACATATTGTGTTTTTGTGTACCAGGAGTATCTAGTCTGAAAATTTATGAAATGTGGTCCCTGGAGGAAGAGTGAAGTTAGTAGCCTTCTATAGGCCGACACCTACTTACTGGTAAACATGTCAACCAGTACAAGAGCTAGGGGGTTGGCACTCCCTTCTAGTAGAAGCTGGAAAGTGAGTGAAGCTTTTATCCTTCAGCATGTAGATGCATATGTACTGGAAAAGGTCTGCACCAGTACAAAACTTGTAAACACTTTTTATAATAAGAAGATTGAAGACTGAGACGACAATAGCGGTGGTTTTTTCCCATTTTGAGTTTCCACCTAAAACATCCTGGTGTTCATGTGTGTCACTTATGTGTGTTGATTTATTCTATTCTTACTACATTTGTTTACTTCTTAGTAAATGCATCACACTCTGATTAAGACAATGAATTAGTTGTTTATCAAATTTTATTATCTATACACTGGTTTCATTCTTTATATGCGCGGACATAGCTAGTTGGTTTCTATAAAATATTGTATACAGTTCGAAAAATAAAATCATTATTGTGAAAGTTTAAATACTAATTCACCCCCCCTAGTATTTTTCCCAGCAATTGGTAACAGAGCAACGCCTTCAGAAGAATCTTGATCGCTTGAAGGGATATCTCTCAAGATGAGCTATCACGAAGGAATGGGATCTATTAGACCACCAATATTTAACTGAAATAACTTAACATATTGGAAAACAAGAACCAGAGCCTATATTCAGTCACTTGGAGCTGATGTTTAGGCAATTATGGAAGGAGGATACCAATATCCAACAGCAGTCCCCATAGATCCAGCAGAAAATAAAGCATATGAAACCAATGCCAAAGTTGTTAATGCATTATTTGGAAGTATACTAGAATCATAATTCATCAAAGTCATGCAGCTCAACATAGCGAAAGCAATATGGGACAAAATAATTCATAGTTACAGAGGAGACTCCCAGGTAAAACGTGCTAAGCTCCAAACTCTCAGAATTCTATATGAAACTCTCAAGATGCATAGTGATGAAAGTAATGCTAGTTACATTTTATGAGTAGATGAGATTGTAGATCGTATGAATAATCTGGGTGAAGAAATAAAGGAGGTTACTATAGTAGAGAAAATTTAAGATCTCTATCTTCTAAATTTGAATCAAAATTATCTACCATCGTAGAGAAGCATGATGTACAATTTGTTATTGTAGTTCAACTTCATGGAATTTTAACTACCTTTGAAATGAGGAAAGGAGGTCCATCAGAAATCAGATAAGCCACTTTCAAATCCTATGCAAAGGGAAAAGAAAAGGAAGATCTCAAGGAATCAAGATATATATAAGAAAAAAATGAGGTAAACTTTGTGAAGAAACTTCAACTCGGTACTAGAATATTCAAAGGTAAGCTTCCCTTCAAATGTTTTTATTATGGTAGAGTTGGTCATTATGCTTCCAAATGTCCTCATAAAGATAACCATGAAAAAGGAAAGGATTCTGCAAAAGGTAATAGGAAACATTTTGTTAATAGAGGAAGTTATTATACTCATGAAGATAGTGATGGTCTATCTAATAGTGATGAAGGTGAATCTGAACAAGATATTAAACTACTCATAGCTTATGAAAATGATGATTTTATGGATGCCTTAAAAGAAGAAGATTTTCTTCAAGAAATCACTCAACTTAAAATCTGTTTGGAAGAAAAGAATATGGTCATAGACACTTTGACACATCAACTCACTGAAAGGGAAAAACACAATGAAAAATTAGAAAATCAAGTAGTGGGTCTAAGAAAAGAACTTGATAAGACAAAATCTCTGAATATTATATTTGCTAAAGGATCAAAAAATTTAGATGAAATCATCAAGATTTAGTGTTCTCATCTTATAATGACTGGTCTTGGATACACTAGAGAAACATCCCAACCAGAAAAGCCTTCAGCCATCACCAGAAGCTATCTTGATGCAGCAAAAACTTGTGAACAATGCGTCAATGCTCAAAAAAAGTCTAAAGGTATTCCCCACGTAAATCATACCCATTTTACTCCAAAGGTGAACATCAATTGAAGAACCAACCAAAAGGTGAACAATACCAAAATATTTTATGATCATAGAAACTTATTCTTTAATGGACAATGTTTTTCATGCCATAAATTTGGTCATAAGGCTGCTCAATGTGTTTCTTACAAAACTATCATGACTAGAGAAGCAAGAAAATAGAGGAGCATGACCGTGTTGAGATTGCAACAAGATGATGGAGCTTAGTGAAAAGAGTCGCCTTCACTAAGTGGGCCCGCAGGCTATTTTTGGCGCAAGTCTATTTTTAGACTATGTCTATTTTTAGACATATGGATCATGTCTATGTTTATGGATGATTGATCAAGTTGGGAAAATAGATGGACTTCTATTTTTGATGAAAGTGTGAGTGATCACAGTGTGAGTGATCAAGTCTATTTTTAGACTGGCTGTCAAAAATAGAAAAGTCAAATATTATTATCTCACAATAATATTTGGACTATAAACTTAATCTTATTCTCTTGGAGCACTTCAGTTTGAGCTACGGAAGTGGCACATGCAGCTGTCAGAAGGAAATTCGTTTTTCTTATGAGTCAGTTGAGTTGTTGCATGCATGACTTCAGTTAGAACTCAAGTGAGTTGAGTTTAGTGGACTGGAGGTACAGTTGATGGAGTTGTGTTCAGTTTAACTTAGTTAAACTGGTTGTAGTTAGTCTAACTGCAGATAGACTAATGATGAGTTGTTAAACTAATTATTAACTCATAATACAACTAAAGAATACATCAGTTAACTCAGTTGCATGTCAGTGCATGTTCAGTTCAACAGGGACAGGTGGTAGAGAATCAGATTGCTATCAGTTGTGACTATAGTTGTGCACCAGATCTTGCACAATCAAAGGATTGCGTATGCCAATGAGTTTGCTCACGTATTTGGCCCGCATTTTAGCCTTTGCTCACGTCCACAAAGAGTGAGTGACTATTTTGTAGGTGAAAATCAAGTTTGGGAAGCTATTCTCATCAGTTCTTGAGCAGGTATTGAGCAGTGGAGGCAGGCAAGCAGTGGAAGAGATTTGGAGATCAGATCTGAGCTGTATTGTGTGTAACAGAGGTGGAGATACTTGTGAGAAGTATTATGCTGTGTAATGTTACATGACTCAATCATTAATATACAGATAGTGTGGGGTTTTTAGCGAGATGCTTTCCCCGTGATACATACTGTGTTAATGTGTGAATGCTCTTGATGTTTTATTGTTATTGATGCTGCTATATTCTTGATCAACGTAGAGGAGCTTATGTATTGTGTATGTTTTCCGCATTAGTACATGATCAGGATAATCTCCATTGAATATGTGTTAAATTATTCAAAATTTCTACATGGTATCGGAGCAGCTTGATTTGTAGAAGAGATTTTTACAGGATATCAAGCGAGGGTTGATCGGAAGCAGTTGAGTTGGTTGCTGGTGGAATTCGAATTTGCAGCAGTGTTTTCTTGGTGACAACGCAGCAATGTCTTTCAACGGATTGCGATTGGAGTATGCTCTTGAGGGCAGCTCAAACTATATTGCATGGAAGGACAGGATGGAGGCAGTATTGGATGATAACGGGCTGAAGGAATTCATAGATACGGATATCCCAAAGCCTACTGATGCTACTCAAGCTGATTCTTGGCAAAAGAAGATCGCAAAATGTCGAAGAATTCTGTTGGAGGGCGTGAAGGATCACATTGTGTCCAGCCTCCATGGAAAGGCTACTCCATATTTGATGTGGAAATCATTAACAGAATTATTCCAAAGCAAGAGCGATCAGAGGAAGCTGGCGCTCAAAGATAAACTCAGAAACATCAAATGCGAGAAGGGAGACAGTATTCCCAAGTATCTCACGATGTTCACTCAGTGTCGAGATGAGCTGGGAAGTGTGGGGGTTACTGTCGATGATGAGGACTTGGTGAGCTTGGCTCTCCTTGGTCTTCCGAAGAGTTGGCATTCCTATCAGGACTCTGTCAATGGTCGGGAGAAGTTGCCAGGATGGGAAAGACTATGGTCAGATCTTGTGCAGGAGGAGATCAGGCGGAGTACCAGGGACGGATCTTCGTCAAAGGGAGCTGATGAAGAGAATTGTGCTTTGGCTGCCAAAGCAAAGAAAGGGAAGAGCAAGAAAGCTTCTCAGTCTGGTGCGAAAGGCAAGAAGCAGGATATGTCCAAGGTGAAGTGTTTTCACTGTCACCAGCATGGACACTATGCCACAAATTGTCCGCAGAAGAAGAAGAACAAGCAAGTTGCTGGATCTGCAGGGGGAGAGGCTTTAGCTTCTCAGTTTGAGCTTGATTTTTCATTGATCGCATGCTTGGTTTCAAGTGTGATGGGATCAGTGTGGTTTCTGGACAGTGGTGCGTCTTTTCACATAACGGGAGATAGAGATTTGTTCTCTGATCTGGAGGACAAAGATCTTGGAGTGCACATCGAGATGGGCGATGATGGTAGATACAGTGCGACCGGTATCGGTACCATTTCGTTTGAGAGGGAGTCTGGTAAACCCTTTGTATTGAAGGAAGTCATGCATGTTCCAGGATTGAAGAAGAATCTCATCTCAGTGGCGATGTTAGAAGACAAGGGGTATGATGTTGTTTTCAGCGAGGGAAAGGCCTTCCTGCGCAGCAAGACAACTGGTGAGACCCGGAAGATAGGGGTTCGAGTGAGGAACCTTTATCAGTTGCATGTAGATGGATGCGCAGCAATGGCAGGCAAGGCAGAAGGATTGGTGAGCCGGGATGATGGCGAGTTGTGGCACAGGAGATTGGGTCACCTTCACCATGGAGCCTTGAAGATACTGCAACAGATCACTACAGGGCTTCCTAAAGGCACACTTGCGCAGTCAGATCAATGCAAGGGGTGTACTTTGGGGAAGTTTGTGAAAGCCACCTTTCACGAGAAGGATAGTCGTGCCACGACGATCCTTGAGAGAATTCACACAGACGTGTGTGGACCTTTCTCAGTTGCTTCGATAGCAAAACACAGGTATTATGTGATTTTTGTTGATGATTTCTCTCGTAAGTGCTGGATCTTCTTCATGCAGAAGAAGAGCGAGACATATTCAAAGTTCTGTGAATTCAAAGCACTGGTCGAGAAGGAGTTGGGGAAGAAGGTGAAGGCTCTTAGGAGCGATAATGGTGGTGAATACATCTCGGACGAGTTCAAGGATTTCTGCAAGGCAGAAGGGATTCGTAGAGAGCTCATAGCTCCCCATAACCCACAGCAGAACGGGGTAGCTGAGCGAAAGAACAGAACGATTGTGGGTGCTGCACGGGTAATGTTGCATGATCAGGGCCTACCCCTTCACTTGTGGGCGGAAGCATGCAATACAGCAGTTTATGTGCAGAACCGTTGTCCTCATAGGATACTTGGCATGAGTACACCCAAGGAGGCTTATTCTGGTAAGAAGCCTGATCTTTCTCATTTGAGGATTTTTGGTGCTAACGTTTACATGCATGTGACGAAGGATGCCAGAAAGAAGTTGGAGCCGACTGCAGAGGTTGGGATATTTGTGGGGTACACTGATACGCCCCACAACTATCGTGTGTATTTGCCAGACAGTGGTAAAACTGTTGTGCGACGGGATATAAAATTTCAGGAGGAGAAAGCCATGAAGTGTTCGCTTGAGAGGGAGCTACACTTGCATGCAGATGAGGAGCTATTAGTTCCTAAGGATGAGCTTCAGGATGTGGATCAGCCACAGGACGAGGTTCATGGAGTGGAAGAGACCACTCATGCAGCGCCAACCATCAGAGGGCGAAAGCGCTTGACAGAAGCTGAGCGACTGGCTCAAGATGCAGAGAAAGTTGTAGGACCACCTACAGCCCAACGCAGGCAGAGACAGTCACCTGATCGGTACACTGGATACATGGCTCTTATGAGCAAGTGTGTTGTGACTGAGCCATCCTCTTTCGAGGAAGCTGTGGAGGATCCCGCATGGGTAGACGCCATGGTGGAAGAGTATGATTCTATTGTCAGAAACAGTGCATGGGAGATTGTTCCTAGACCGGAAGGGAAATCAGTGGTAGGTTCGAGATGGATCTACAAAGTTAAGCAGGCAGCTGACGGGAGTGTGGAGAAGTACAAGGCAAGATTTGTTGCCCAAGGCTTTTCACAGATTGAGGGGATCGATTATGAGGAGACCTTTGCACCTGTCGCAAGGTATTCTTCCATACGGGCGATTCTTGCTCTCTCAGCGCAGATGGGATGGCACATTCATCAGATGGATGTGAAGACTGCGTTCCTCAACGGAGTCATTGAGGAGGAGGTGTACATTGAGCAACCCGAAGGCTTTGAAGTCTTCAGCAGCGAGTCGCATGTGTGCAGGCTCAAGAGAGCGCTGTATGGGTTGAAGCAAGCACCACGTGCTTGGTACACACGGATAGACAGCTATTTCACAGGACTTGGATTCTCCAAGAGCGAGGCGGATCCGAACCTATACCAGATTGTGGTGGAGGGTAAGTTGCTTATCATTGTACTGTATGTTGATGATTTGATTCTAACGGGTGATGAGCTATTGATACTATCATGCAAGAAGGATCTTGCTACAGAGTTTGAGATGAAGGATTTGGGCCTCCTTCACTATTTCCTAGGATTGGAAATATGGCAGCGCAGTGGTGGACTATTTGTTTCTCAGGGCAAGTATGCTCGGGAGATACTGGAGAAGTTCAACATGCATGGCTGCAAGCCTGTTGATACTCCTCTTCCTGGAGGTTGGAGGAAGGAGGATGCCACTTCGGGAGAAGAAGTGGATGCCACTGTTTATCGACAGTTGGTGGGGTCGCTGATGTATTTGGTCAATACACGACCTGATATATGCTATGCAGTTAACCAGCTTTCACAAGCTATGGTTAAGCCTACCAAGCTCTTCTGGAAGGCGGGCAAGCATGTATTGCGCTACTTGAGAGGCACATCGGGATATGGTTTGTGGTACAGACAGGAGGATGAGGTGAAGCTATGTGGCTTCACGGATGCAGATTGAGCAGGGAGCCCAACAGACAGAAAGAGCACATCAGGAGGGGTCTTCAGTATCGGATCGACAGCAGTTTCTTGGTACAGCAGGAAGCAGAGATCTGTGGCACTCAGTTCAGCGGAGGCCGAGTATATGGCAGCAAGTTTGGCTTCATGCGAGGCTATATGGATGAGGAAGATCCTGGTTGGTTTGTTCGGTTCTCATTTGGATCCTACTGTGATTTACTGTGATAACCAGAGTTGCATTAAACTCTCGGCTAATCCTGTATTTCATGATAGATCTAAACATATTGACATCAGGTACCATCATATCAGAGATTGTGTGCAGCGGAGGATCATGTTACTTTCGTACATTCCAATGGAGGATCAGGATGCTGATATTCTGACGAAGGCTCTCACCAGGAGCAAATTCGAGTACCACCGAGGCAGGATAGGGGTTGCTGATAATCCATATCTTGTCGAGAGGGAGTGTTGAGATTGCAACAAGATGATGGAGCTTAGTGAAAAGAGTCGCCTTCACTAAGTGGGCCCGCAGGCTATTTTTGGCGCAAGTCTATTTTTAGACTATGTCTATTTTTAGACATATGGATCATGTCTATGTTTATGGATGATTGATCAAGTTGGGAAAATAGATGGACTTCTATTTTTGATGAAAGTGTGAGTGATCACAGTGTGAGTGATCAAGTCTATTTTTAGATTGGCTGTCAAAAATAGAAAAGTCAAATATTATTATCTCACAATAATATTTGGACTATAAACTTAATCTTATTCTCTTGGAGCACTTCAGTTTGAGCTACGGAAGTGGCACATGCAGCTGTCAGAAGGAAATTCATTTTTCTTATGAGTCAGTTGAGTTGTTGCATGCATGACTTCAGTTAGAACTCAAGTGAGTTGAGTTTAGTGGACTGGAGGTACAGTTGATGGAGTTGTGTTCAGTTTAACTTAGTTAAACTGGTTGTAGTTAGTCTAACTGCAGATAGACTAATGATGAGTTGTTAAACTAATTATTAACTCATAATACAACTAAAGAATACATCAGTTAACTCAGTTGCATGTCAGTGCATGTTCAGTTCAACAGGGACAGGTGGTAGAGAATCAGATTGCTATCAGTTGTGACTATAGTTGTGCACCAGATCTTGCACAATCAAAGGATTGCGTATGCCAATGAGTTTGCTCACGTATTTGGCCCGCATTTTAGCCTTTGCTCACGTCCACAAAGAGTGAGTGACTATTTTTCAGGTGAAAATCAAGTTTGGGAAGCTATTCTCATCAGTTCTTGAGCAGGTATTGAGCAGTGGAGGCAGGCAAGCAGTGGAAGAGATTTGGAGATCAGATCTGAGCTGTATTGTGTGTAACAGAGGTGGAGATACTTGTGAGAAGTATTATGCTGTGTAATGTTACATGACTCAATCATTAATATACAGATAGTGTGGGGTTTTTAGCGAGATGCTTTCCCCGTGATACATACTGTGTTAATGTGTGAATGCTCTTGATGTTTTATTGTTATTGATGCTGCTATATTCTTGATCAACGTAGAGGAGCTTATGTATTGTGTATGTTTTCCACATTAGTACATGATCAGGATAATCTCCATTGAATATGTGTTAAATTATTCAAAATTTCTACAGACCGGAATCAAGAAGATCTCTTATAATAACTTTTCTCCTCTTGAAGACGAAATTGAATGTTCATTTTTAAAGTAACTGCGGTCATGAAGAATCTAAATGCATGAGCAAATTTCGGCCAATTTATCAAAAGGAGAAAACATCACCCAACTCCAAGGTATGGGAAAAGAAGGAACTACAATTAGAAATATGTGGCATAGCTCTATTTGCAGAAGGAAAAGGAAAGTAGTGGTACATTGATAGTGGATGATCAAAACACATGATAGGTGATAAAGATAAACTCATTTCATACAATTCTTTAGAAAAGGAAGAGAATTTCTCTTTTGGAAATGACACACCAACTGTCATTAAGGGTAAATGTTATGTTTATCTAAAAGAAAAGTTTGAAGCTGGAAATGTTATGTGTGCTTATGGTTTAAAGCATAACATACTTGTTGACACCTAATCCTCATGATAAGGTGAATATAATGTAAATAGATAAATAAATAATATGAACAGTCATCAGGAGATGGACTGAACAGTCTCTTCCTATATTTAATGAAGACCTACCTGAAGGAATAAACATGAATCAATTTTTGGTTGAGGAGTTACTACCTGGCCTAACATGGTATCAGAGCCAACTCCTTTTTTAGCTTTTATGTCCTTTGTAACTCCCTATTTTGATCCTCTGTTCTCCATTCAAAAGCATTGTCCATACTACCATTTTCCCTATCTAATGTCTGTCCCAATTGCTATTTGTGTAGCCTGAATGACCTACTCCACGTAGTAGCCTGAACCGTTATCAGCATGAAATGACCTGCTCCGTTTGTTCAATGGATGAATCGATCATCCCATTCTTTCTATTTTTTGAGGGCAACGACTGATCTTCCATAAACTTGACATTCTTCTCCACCGTTTCTCCACTTTGTTCACGATCACCTCTATAGGGAGCAAATTGGTGTGAAACTGTGTTGCTGGAGTCAACATTAATAGACCTTTGCCACAGTTTGAATTCACTTGGGTGATCTCGATTGAATAACTGGCTACCATCAACGCCATTCCTCTGTTGCAACATACGCCTGATATGCTCCTACAGGTAGTTATATCTATAACACATGCAATTCAACATAGATTTGAGCTTCTGATTCTCCTCGTTTACACGATTTATCTCGGCCATAAGTACCACGATCTTATTCTTGTGACGTTTCATCTCATCTCATCTTCAATTTTCAGAAACTACTTGTGAATTTAATTTAAGCACACCTGCGTGCTTCATTGTGTGGTAACGTGCTTCATGTACATGATACCTTTTGGTTCCATTATATGTGATACTTTTAATGGGCATATATTACATTATATAAAATTACCATTGGGGTATATGGAAGATATATGTGGGAGATTTTGATTTAGTTCTCGCATAAACAATGAGGTGAGGGAAATATGTTGCATAAAGATGCAGTGTAAGGTATTGGCGTCCATATTGGTATATGAGGAAGAGATTTGAAATATTTTGAGAATGCCTAGCTGATTTATGTTTTATATTTTCATTAAAGACAAAGACAGTACATGGAGAGAATGCCTTTTTGAAATGTAAAAATAAAAATAAAAAAAATTACCATCAGAAGTACAATTTTACTGTATATTGGTAGAAGTATTTTTCTATCAGTAGAAGTTTTTTTTACAGAATGCATTCAATCATATCCATGGTGGGAATAGTTCTCACTGGCAAGGAGAACTATCCTGAATGGTCCCAGATGATAAAACACACCCTCATTTTCAATGAATTGTGGAAAGGAGTGTGTGTCAGAGACGGAGACAATGAACCAGTACAACCTACCTCAGACAAAGAGCTCATCATTTGGGAAAACAAGAACAACAAAGCTTATGCATTAATCGCAGCATCTATAAATGAAGAGGTGAGTTGCAATATTTCGTCATATTCAACTACCTTTGAAGCCTTACAAAAGCTGAAAGAACTCTATGACTCACATTCTTCACTTGAAGTTGTTCAACTCATGATTAAACTCTTCACTCTTGAACTGCAAAATAATGATCCTCTTGCTCTTGCATCTGAAATAAAATCTATAATGCATGATATCAAATCCACTAAGGTTGAATTGGATACTCCTCTTATCACTTTTCTCAAGGCACTTTATCCTACTTACTCCAATTATCTTGAATCATTGCAAGCAAATGGAAATCTCAAAGATATCACCTTTGACTCTCTTGTGAAAAAGTTTGTTGAAAGAGAGAGAGCTTTTGGAAAGAAGACAGCCCCTGAATCTTCTGAAGAGGCTGTGTGCCTTGCTCATAAAGAAAAGCATCCTACTCAAGATTCTACAAGAGGAAGAGGTGGTCAAAGAGGAAGAGGAAGATATTTCAAAGGCAAGGGGGGACAGACATTCTCAAGGACAAAAGGTAGATTTTCACTACATACACTGCAAAAGAAATGGATCACATGATGCCTATACATGGAAGCTACTATGGGACAAAATTGAGCAGAAAAGAAACCAACAAAAAGGTAAAACTGATGATACAGACAAAGGTAAAGCACTTGAATCCGCTCACTATGTTGTGGCACAATGTAACATTGGAGTAAATGAAGATTTACTTAATGCTTCACTTGCTTCTTGGAAAAATGATTTGTTGCTTGATTCAGTAGTAACCTGCCACATGACTCATAATTTTTTTTTTTTGAATATTTCGCTGACAATGTTGATGGAGCAGTATACTTTACAAACCAAGCAAAAATCAAGCCATCAAGGCTTAGCACAATCAGGCTTAAACTGTCTGGTCTTCCAAACTTTCTTCTGCATCATGTTCTATATCTCCCACAACTCAAGAGAAACTTGTTGTCTTTGGTCCACATCCGCCAGCAAGGTCACTCCATTCATATGTTTGATGGCAAGCTTGAGGTAAGAAAAGCATCTGACCACTCACTTGTCATGAGGGGAATAGAAGAAGAAAGGCTTCTCAAGCTGCAAGGAACCTCTACTCGTGCACAACATTTCTCATACAATTCTTATCATGAAGAAGGTACACTTCCATCAAGTTTATTATGGCATGCTAGATCTGGACATTTGAACTATGTCAGTCTCCGCTTGTTGAATAAAAATGGTGTTGTTGTCTTGCCTACAATTCCTAGGAAACTTAAGCAATGTGATGCTTGATTATAGGAAAGCATAGCAGACAATATTTTCATGATTCACATTCAAGAGCACATAGAAAACTTGAGCTCATTCATTCAGATTTATGTGATTCAATGCCTATTCCTTCTACAAATGGAAATAAATATATCATGACATTTATTGATGACTACACTAGAATGTGTTGGGTTTATTTATTGAAGAACAAATCTGATGCTTTTCAAACATTCAAGAATTTTCATAAATTGAAAATGATGCACAATCTCATATTGGGTCTATTTACACTGATAATGGAAAATAATACACATCAAATGAATTTGAAAATTATCTTCGCCAACATGGGATCAAATATCAAACAACTGTGCCTTCTAATCTCCAACAGAATGGTGTATCTGAAAGAATGAATATGACAATCTTAAATATGGTATGATCCATGCTCTTCTTAAAAAATGTAATGATAATGTTTTGGGCTGCTGTTGTTCTATCTGCTGCATATATAAAGAATAGATGTCCATCTAATGCTATAAGAAACAAGACTCCATATGAAATGTGATATGGACATGTTCCTTCAGTAAAGCATCTCAGGGTCTTTGATTCCACTTGTTATGCCTTGATACCAAAGGTACATAGAAACAAACTTGGTGCTAGAAGTCGTAAGTGTATCTTTCTGGGGTATTTAAACACCTCTAAAGCATACCACCTCTATGATGAAGTAAATAAGAAGTTTGTTGTATCTAGAGATGTAATTTTTCTTGAATCATCCAAAACTGACAATATTGTTGAGCGGCAACTTGATCACTTGGATAGATTCGCAAAAGCAAAATCATTTCAAGAATTTGATAATCAGATTCCACATCTTGAAGGGGGGGTTCCTATACTAGATCAACATGTGGAATCTTCTTCTGAAGAACACTCTCCCCCGCATGAAACTCCAAAAACGGATGATGCTTTAAGTGATGTGATTGATAGAATTGGGAGACTCAATCTTGATTCAATCCCAACTCAATCAAAGGAGCAGCCTAGACCATCTGAAAAAGGTCCCCCAAAGTGGCTGACAAAGACACTTGAAAGTGTTCATCTTGATGAGGTTGGAAAGACAGGAACTAGAAATTCAAACCGGCAAAATGGAGGTGAAGTGGATGACTCTAATTCACCTATTGATATGGATGCTTCTTATGATTGTGAATTGAACTTGTCTACAAATTTTGAACCAACTTCCTTCAAAGAAGCTGCTTCTCATGATGAATGGAAAGAAGCAATGAAAAAGGAGTATGATGCCCTCATAAAGAACGACACTTGGAAGCTGGTTGATCCTCCATTAGGAACCAAACCAATTGGCTGCAAGTGGGTCTATAAGAACAAGTATAAAGCTGATGGCTCACTTGACAAGCACAAAGCTAGGCTTGTGGCAAAAGGTTCTGCACAAAAGGAAGGGGTTGATTATGAGGAGACGTTTTCCCCCACAGCAAAATGGGCTACCATCCAGACACTCTTTGCACTAACAGCTCAAAATAGTTGGAAAGTCCATCAAATGGATGTAAAAACTACTTTCTTAAATGGAGATCTACAAGAGAATGTTTTTATGTCTCAGCCTGAAGGATTTGTTGTGAAAGGACATGAACATAAAGTATGCAAACTTTTGAAGTCCTTGTATGGCCTCAAACAAGCACCGCGAGTCTGGTATGAAAAACTAACTGAGAATCTTCTGAAACTCAATTTCAAACATTATGATCTTGATGATGCAACTTTATTTGTCAAGAAATTTGGCAAAACAGTTGTATATCTTGTGGTATATGTAGATGATCTATTGATGACAGGGAACAATGAAAGCTACATTGCATCCATAAAGAAGGAATTGGGGAAAGGTTTTGAAATGACTGATTTGGGCTATGTTCATTACTATCTTGGCATTGAAGTAACCCAACATCCAAAGTCCATATTTCTTTCTCAAAAGAAATACATTGGAGATCTGTTCAATAGGTTTGGAATGACAAAATGAAATCCTCTTACTACTCCAATGGAACAAAACTTAAAGCTCACATCTATTGAAGGAAAAGAATTTGAGGATGCAACAAAGTATAGACAGCTTGTAGGAAGTCTCAACTACCTAACTACTACCAGACCAGACATTTTGTTTGCTATTGGAATCCTCTCCAGGTTTATGCAAAAGCCTTATGAGGGACATTGGTCTGCTACAAAAAAGAGTTCTAAGGTACTTGAAGGGAGCTCAAGACTTTGGAATCAAGTATACACAGGTGGATGACTTCAGCTTGATTGGATACTCTAATTCAGACTTCGATGGAGACAAAGAAACTGGGGTATCTACTTTAGGATATGCTATGAGTCTTGGATTAGGAGCAGTCCCATGGAGATCACACAAACAATCAGTTCCAGTAGATTCCACAACAAAAGCAGAATAAGTGGAAGCAACTGAAGCAACAAAAGAAATTGTGTGGCTCAGGAAAATTCTTAAAGATTTGCAGGTAAAAAAAGTACAATCAACTCCACTCATGATTGAAAATACCTCTGGAATAAAATTGGCCAAGAACCCAAAGTTCCATGATCGAACAAAGCACATCAATACTAAATATCATCTGATTCAACATCATGTTGAGGCCAAAACAATTCATCTCTGTCATTGTTCCACAAATGAGCAAATTGCAGACATCTTCACCAAAGCGCTTGGAAGAGAAAAGATTGAATGATTCAGAATGATGCTTGGAATCACCAACATCCCTTCAGATTAAGGGGGGAATGTTGACACCTAATCCTCATGATTGGGTGAATATAATGTAAATAGATAAATAAATAATATGAACAGTCATCGGGAGATGAACTAAACAGTCTCTCCCTCATGTATTTAATGAAGACCTACCTGAAGGAATACACATGAACCAATTTTTGGTTGAGGAGTTACTGCCTGGCCTGACAATACTGAGTGTTAGTCAAATGTTTGATCAAGGAAATGAAGTTGTGTTTCGATCAAAAGAATTTTTGGTTCATGAGCTTGACACAGGAAATACCATAATCAAAGGTACAAGAACTCCAAGCAATCTATATATACTTAAAGGAGGTCAAGGAAAATGTTATCTAAGAAAATCAGAAGAGAATTGGTTATGGCATAGAAGATTGGGGCATATAAGATTTTCTCAAATATGAAAATCATGCAGGCTCAAGGTTGTTTGTGATCTTCCAAATACCATCATCCCAGAAAATACCATCTCCAAACCATGTCAATTTGGTAAGAAAATTGGAGTTCAATTCAATGCAAAGGAACTATCAACAAGTAATCCTCTTGAACACATTCATACTAATTTGTGTGGACCAACAAGGAAAAATTCACCTCATGGAGAAGAATATTACATTTTATTCATTGATGATTTTTCTAGAATGTGTTGGATTGGTTTACTAAAACATAAAGATGAAGCATTTGAAAAGTTTAAAGTCTTCAAAGCTTTAGTTGAAAATGAATTATGTCTAAAAATCAAATGTCTTAGATCTGATTGGGGAGGAGAATTCATATAGGATGAATTTTTTGAATTTTGCGAACAACATGGAATAAAGAGACAATTCTCTGTTTCCAAAACTCCTCAACAACATGGTAGAAAGAATGAATATAACAATTCAACAAATGGCTCCAGATATGCTTGATGAGTTTGGAATTCTTGACACCTTATGGGGTGAAGCTGCATATACTGCAGTAAATATTCTCAATAAAGCTCATGTACATGTAAATAGTGATCAAACTCCATATGAACTTTGGTATGGTAAGCCCACCACTATAAAACACTTCAGGGTTTTTGGAAGCAAAGGTTTCATAAAAAAGACTAATGGAAAACTTGGTAAGTTTGAACCCAGAGCAGGCGAATAAATATTTATTGGTTATTCATCTAGAAGTAAAGGATACAAATGTTATAATAAGAGACTTTGAAAAATTGTTGAATGCATTGATGTTGTAATCGATGAAGCATGCAAAAATCCGTAACAGGAAACATCAGCAAAGGAAGATGATAATAATGAAGACGGTGAATGCTTTCTCGTATCAAATTGAAATGATATAGAGGAAGAAACCAATGAAGCAACAGAAGAAGATACATCTGGCAGGGAAAAGGCTCTATCCATGTATGGTCAAAAGAATCATCCAGAATCTCAAACTCTAGGAGAAAAGAGGTCTGGAGTACAGACAAGAAGAAATATTGTAGGATCTTCTAGTTACCTAACATTATTATCCTCCATAGAGCCACAAAATATAAATGTAGCTAGCAGAGATGAATTTTGGGTTAAGGCCATGGATGAAGAACTCAACCAAATGGAAAAGAATGATACTTGGTCTTATCACTCCAAAATTTCTCTAGAGTTTATTAGAAAGAAGTGATTAGAGGAAACCACAAACCTACTTTGGAGATTAGGATCTAGCCTTCCTAATGCTCAGAGAGGGCCCTCTCTTTATGTTTTAACTTTGTTTAGTTAATTGATTTTAGGCTATCTATGATTGTACTTGGGTTTTGATTTGGATTTGGTGGTGGGATCACTTACTTAGATGAGAAGAGGGGTGTCTTTTACCATTGGGTTATGGGGTCAAATATCAAGCAAACAGGACTAGATCAAGTTCTAAGAACAATGTCTACAGGGCAAGATAGCAGAGTTACTTCAGATCTCAAGGCTGGATGGTGAAGTGGTTTTCAATCGGATCCAAAGAGAAATTAAGGGTTCCTTAGGCCAGATTATGAAGAAAGTGAAAGAGGTCAACTAGGATGGGAGAGAAATTAAGGATTCTCAGATCCGAATATCAGAAGAAAACATGGAAATGATCAACTGTTCAAAACAGAGTGTACTTAAACAAATTCTGAGATAAATTTCCAGTTAATTCATTCAACTTTAGATAACATTCAAGTTTGTGAAAAACATAAGAAAATAAAAAATTTGAAAAAGAAAATACTTCACTGTAATAGCTCAACACATGAATCCTGTAATGCAATCTCTTTATTACTTGGTCCAGTCTGCTGACTTGAAAAATTGGTACAATAACCCTTAGGCTTATGATCAAAACAACTCTACAAATGTATACAAATCCACCCTAAATACTTAAAATTATGAAGTATTTTTACAAAAATAATTTACAAAATATCCCAAACTGTCTTGGGAATTAATCTAGTAGAAAGAAATATCTTCATGCAAGAAGATAGAGACATATGTTCAGCTGATGTATGTTGTCCCTGTTTATTAGGTTGTGCTATCTTTATGCTCTGATATTTTCCCTTTTATTCTCTACTTTGTTGTTGGTCTTCAAGCTAAATGCTCTTTTTACTCTAATCTTTCAACTAATACACTTTTACCTGATACTCTTTCATCGGGCTGGCTTGTCATTATCCTTTTACTATGGTTTTTCACCCTTACTATACATTTTTTACATTGTGTATTTCTACAGTAAGTCATTCAATTTCTCCCATGTTTCTACATCTGATAATTGGATATTCATCATCTTCCTATAAATTTCAGATGCCTCCGTGTACTTGGAAAAAGTGGGCTTATTCACAAAAATGTGTTTTACCTGATGCTGGAGGTAAAACAAGTTCTCAAAAGTCAGGTAGAGGACCTTGCCAGTAGGCATCCCCTTCATAGATGAAGTATTTACCTGATCTCTGGCCACTTCTCTAATTCTTCTATTGTATTCCTCTTGTGGCATTAATTTACCATTTATTACTAAGGGATTTGGCAGACCCTTTTGCCTCAAAACTTCAAATTTAACCATGAATTTGTCTATAGCCAATTGCATGGTTTGGCACTTATCTTCCAAGTCTAGCATTTAATTTATTTTTGTGAGCACCCTTTTTACTTCCAGTATTGTACTTGTCCTGTCAGGTATCTCCAGCTCCTATAATTCATACTTTTTTTTGGAGTTGAGGAAGTGAATGATCCTAGTGGCTTCCTCTGGCATGTCTCCCAGTTCTGTTTTCACTCTTTGTATGGCTTCTGTAGCCTACTTCACTAAGTCAATTTGCTCAAAAATTACTTGGATGGATGGCCAAATATCATTGACAGAGTCAATGATATTGGCCCACAATTGTTCCTTGGCTTGGCCAAGTGGTTCTTTCAAAGTCAATTCCTTCTCCAAGCTTTGTATTCTTTCATTCATCCTGGTTGATTTCTGCACTTCTTCTTTGTGCATAATCTATGCAAGCTTATAGTTAGTCTCTAGACTAGTTAGCGTTTCCTTGAGCTTGTTCATTTCTGTGGTCTAAATGGACATATCTTCCATTGCCTTGACCAATCTACTAGCCTCATCACCTAGCTGAGCTACTTATGTTGACCCTATTGCTGATGTAAATGATGTAGAAGCTGGCAATGTTGTAGCCATTGGAGCTATAGGAGCTAAGGATGCTACCAAAGTGGAAGGTTCTGTTGTAGTAATTGTGGGGATAACAATGACAGGGGCAATCTCTAGACTAGCTTGTTTTAACTGTATCAATCTATCTAACTCCTTTTCCATTTCCTTTAGTTGATCATTCAATTGTAGAACCAGTTCAATCATCTCCTCCTAATGTGTTTGGCTCTCCAAGACCTCTTTTGTTTGTGGGTGCACTGAATGAGGAAGTTTCAATTGTTTTTTAAGAGCTGTAATGTCCTCATTCTTCTTCTTGATCAATTTCTCAGCAGCCTTGATGTCATTGTGATCATGTCCCAGCTCAATTACCAAGTCCTCCAATGACTTGATCGTGTTGTCCTTGGCCTGTAAGGAGGCCTTTTCCAATTTGTATTGAGCTGTAATGCTATCTAATGAACTCTGCAACTGATGTTCAGCCATGGCCTTTCCTGTCAAGGTGGAGTAGATCATCTCTCCTACCTGCTTGTGAAATTAAATTTGGTCAATGGGATGAACATCCCTGGCCAACACCTCAAAGTCTATTTTTATGTAGTCATCTGATGTCTTTGGCTTTTGGACAATTGGTTGCATGAAGGACACCTGCATTTTTCTTATTTTGATGTCAAAATACGACATCAACCTGCTTTGATTTGCCGGTTTGTGCTTGAAATATTGGGCATATGTTTCATCCTTCAACTTCTCATTTCTCAACTTGATCTCCTTGTACCTGTCCTTGATATCCTTCTCTTTCTCTGCTGGCCTAGTGAAAGAAGAAACCTCAACACTGAGATGTCTCTCAATTAGTTGAGTGTTAGATGTTAAGGGCTACTGTGTTTCTCCTGAAGCTGTTGTATCTTTACTTCTTTCCACCATTGTATCAGTGTCAGTTATTTCCACTGATTCAATGGTGTCCTCCTGTTCAGTTACAAGATTCAACTTGGGCCTTTTCCTGTAACTGATCTCGAACTTCTCATTTGTGGTTTCCATAGCAGAAATGGAACCCTCCTCCCTGTTTCTCTCTAGGTTTCTCTCCTCATTTGCAGGATTTTGTAAAATAGGAGGAATATTCATTTGTTCTCCTAGTTCTGGAACCTATAAGAAGGAAATTTCATCATTCTATCTCTCGACATTAATCAATGTATTTTCTACATCCACTACAATGTTATCCATGTCAATTAGAGTGTTTTCCAACCATTATGATTGGTTGGAAAACCTCTCAATGTCTGGTCTAGGATGATGGATGAAAGGTCCCAATTTTACCTTGATCCTCAATTTATTTATGACTCCATGAGGGTCATACTGGAAATAAAACTATTTTTGAACTTCAATTGTTGCAAAATCTGGTCTACCTCTGGTCCAGCTTTCCTGGTGTTACAAATCAAGGGGCCCAATTGATTTTTCATTTTGAATTGGGTTTTCTTCCAAGCTACTAGGAAGTCAACTTCATCAGAATTGATAATCTGCCTAAAATATTCTAGTGCAAATATCCTCATGGGGAGGTATTTGGGCAGTTTGTAAGGGGCTAGTTGGCATCCATAAATTCTTATCTCTATGTGGTTCTGGTACAGATACCAATCTCCCACCTTACTATTATTGGCCAACTATAACACCCTTTTGATCTCTTGGTTGATTCTAGGCTGAGGGCTACTAGTTAGCAAATTCATGACTGGATGGAAAAATGAATCAATGAAGTCCTTATAAGTGAATGTAGTGGAGTACTTTTGGATCAAGGGTGTCCAACAAATAACTGATCTTTGATTTCCCTTGGTATCCAACTTCTAGATGTTGACAGGGAATTTGTCTAATTGATAATACAAGAACATATGAAATAATACAGAAGAGTACTTGAAGACCCTTTCAGTAGGTAATCTGGTGAATTGTTCATGCATCATGTTTGCAATGAACAGAGCATAGTTGTAAATAACAACAGGAGGCTTGCCTGGGCTAAAGATGGAAAGGAAAGCCAAGACAACCTCATCCACATGCTCATATGTGGTATATCCTAAAATGCAAGAGAGGATGGTAATAATATGTCTACCTCTCTTAGGAAAAATAGTGACAGCATAAGGGGGACTATCTGTGGGAGTCTGACATTCCTCTATGATGAAAGTTTGGAAATTTTGGGCTATTCTGGGAAGTTATAACTTGGTATAGAGGTCCAAAAAGTCTCCAATAGATAGTGGGATCTCATTAGGGCTTGGTTGGACCTGCGGCATTTGGTTAATGGATTTTGCAGTGACGGTAAACATTAATTGCTAGTTAGGGGTGGCAATGGCTCTTTGGCTGGGAACATAGCAAGCATGACAAAACTAGATGATTTCTAGGAATGGGTGTACTTCTGGTAACAAATGCTTAGGAAAATTAGACTCCCACAGGTGAATGTCATCATTTTGGTTTAAGAATCTGTTCTAACAGTAGCAATGGAGCTTTAGAAGGTAGGCGGGGGAAGTTGTGTCTTTTATATGGAAATCTTTATCTGCTAATGCAAGCTGGTTGATGTCTAGGTGAGGCATTTGTAGAGGTCTCACGTCCAAAGAGGTTTGGAAAGCCATAATTGGGTGTAGAGATATAAATTAGGCTTGTAATGGTTCTAGAAGTGAGGTTTAGGAGTTCTCATACAGTGAGAGGGTAATTATAGTCTAAAAATAGGATTTGGGGTGTATAGCAAGTTTCTTTTCAATTTAGTAAGTTTCTTTTAATTAATTCAATTAATTAACCTCTCAATGTAAACTGTACGTTTTGAAATTCAGGGGCCATTATGGTTTTTCCAAGAATACTTGGAAATCGATTATTTGATGTGCAGACTGGGTTCAATGGTGAATGCAGAGGGTACGATCATTTCAACTATGCACTGGTTGCTTCAATTAGGTGTCTAGAGCTTCTTCAGGCGACAAACGATGGTCAATTTGGTCGCTTCAGGTTTAGGGTGTTGCAAATAGGTTAGTAGCAGTTTACAGTGAAAAATGCAAGAAAAGATCAATTTGGGGCTTTTTCGGCCTTTTAAAGGGTAACGGTCACATTTTGGCGCGAAAAATATAAATGAACAGTGGTCAGTTTTTGGTCTCGGTGGGGAGTTGGTTTTCTGGGCCATCATACCGCTTTTAGAGGGCAGGCAGTTTTTTTCACGAGCACATGATCTCACCTGGTGCCGCCACGTAGTAGAACAACGCCCAGGCAAAACCGCGAATCTCACATGCTCTCAGGCTATTATTGGCCGGATAATGAACCCATGTGATATGGATGCGCACCGTCAGATCTGGGGGCAGGAGATCGGACGGCTATATCGCGGTTAATATGCACAGAGGGAATTGGGAAAAGGACTTGCGGGGCCTAGGGTTTAATTACACATAAATGTAATTAAATAACTAATAAGGTCAGGATTTTTAACATAAGCAACGGATTAATAAAGTGGAACCATGGGTTATGTGGTGGGGTTTTTTAACTGCACCAAGGTTTGGTGGGTTAAAAGAGTATCAAGGAAATATGAAGTGAGGAAATTAATTAGATATAGTGGGGGCATAAAACTTAGGATAAGGGGGGCTTTGTGGGTTTTGAAGGGAAATAGGGAAATTAATAAGGGGGGAAGGTAATATTTGCAATGGGGAATGGGTTTCACACTAGGGAAAAGGGGTTTTGGGTAGGGGGATGATTTTTGAAAGGTAATTACTAGGGAAATGTGTGAAACGAAGGGGTAAGGGTCAAAATGAGGGGGAAATGGGATTTATAAGTTATGAAGGGATAATGAGGAATTAGCAAATAAGCATGTGGGGTATAGTGAAATGAGGGGAAATTAGTAAAAAATCTTGTGAATATCTTTTCTTTCTCATAAATCCTCCTGCACATGAAACATAGGATTAAGCATGATAAATGTGCTTTTGACTCAACAACCTTGTGAATTTGCAACCTTTCTTCTACCTAGCCTTTATTTATCCTAACATTTTTTTTTCATTTTATTGGGTGCATTTAAGCTTGCTAACCCTTTATTTCCTTTTCTTTTGACAAGCAAACTATCTAATTCTAACCTTATAACTTCCAATGGCTCAGATTACACTGATGAGCTCATTTTTATTCTCTACCTAACTACTGATCTACCAAGGTTAAACAGTTTGGCTAGATCTTTTATTCTTTATCTAACAACATGAAATTTAAAGCATGAGTGGGTCAAGATTAAGCTATTTGACCATCATGGATTGTGGCATTTCTAACAAGCTGCACACAACCTTATTTTTCATAATAAAGTAAAAATTAATGGCACTTGAATTTGCACATTTTCATGATCTGCTTTATTTCTTTTTGGTGTTCATATTTTTCACTTTTTGATCTTTTTCTTTCTTTTTGTCCTTTGATTATTCTTTTAGGACATACCCTCTTCACATTTTTTGTTGACACCTAATCTTCATGGTTGGGGGAATTTGTAAATAAATAAATCAGGAATGTGAACAGTCATCGGGAGATGAACTGAACAATCACTCCTAATGTATATAACAACAACCTACCTGTGGAATAATCAAACGAATCAGTTTTTTCTGCCTTTGGAGAGTTACTGCCTGGCCTGACATGGTATCAGAGCCAGTTCTAAAAATAGTTGTAACTCCCTTCATCTCTGCCACTGCCTCTGTCCTAAGTGCAAACTTTCTCCACTGACCTGGAATCTTGAGTCTTCTGCGAAGCCGAAGCCGAAGCTGTTTTAAAGACTTTAGCCCACAGATTCTGGACCCAATAACGAGCAACTTGTTTTGAACCCGTGACCGAGTTGCGAATTCTCTCATACACACAATGCCTTGAACCATGGTGACTTGTAAATTCCTTAGAACTTACACATGATTGCTTCAAGCATTTGTATATTCCAGATTCTGAGTACGCGGGCTTAAATGTGAAGTCAAGGTATAATCGTCTGCATCGTAGACAGTACTTCATTTAATTTAATTTCTTTGACGTATTGGTGAAGACTTTCCGGAAAGAGAGCATAGCTATCGCCAGTGGAAGTTAGAGTTCCAGAACGGAGAAGCCTCCTTGTACGCCGCTGAAAACTGGACAGAATCCTTTCTTTCCCATGTGGGCTGCAATGCAAGTTTTGAAAGTTTAAATAAATTCTCAGTGCTGACGGCAAGGTCACAGCGTTTTGAATGCGCAGTCGTATTAACGTTTGAATGTTGAATGTGCAGTGGTATTATCGTTTTGAGTTTTGAATGCGTTTGAATTATTGGACGTTGTTTAACGTTGTCCCATTGAACTGTGGCTTGAATGATATATATATTGACCAGCATATATATATATATATATATATATATATATATATATATATATATATATATATATATATATATATATATATATATATATATATATATATATATATAGATATTGAATAGTTTGTAGAATGTGTTTTTGTAGAATGGAATATGATGGATATATTATATGAGGATCCTTGGAGGGATTTGAAGAAATAGTACATAAAAGTATTTGAAATCTTTTTGCCCTTTTGAGTACAATTTCATTGTATATCAGTAGAAGAATTTTTTCTATCAGCAGAAGTTTTTTTTTTACAGAATGCATTCAATCATCTCTATGGTAGGAATAGTTCTCACTGGCAAGGAGAACTATCCTGAATGGTCCCGGATGATAAAACACACCCTCATATTCAATGAGTTGTGGAAAGGAGTGTGTCGGAGAAGGATACAATGACCTAGTACAAACTACCTCAGAGAAAGAACTCGTCATTTGGGAAAACAAGAACAGCAAAGCTTATGCATTAATCACAGCATCTGTAAATGAAGAGGTGAGTCACCATATTTCATCATATTCAACTGCCTTTGAAGCCTTACAAAAGCTGAAAGAACTCTATGGCTCACATTCTGCACTTGAAGTCGTTCAGCTCATGATTAAACTCTTCACTCTTGAACTGAAAAATAATGATCCTCTTGCTCTTGCATCTAAAGTAAATTCTATAATGCATGATATCAAATCCACTAAGGTTGAATTGGATATTCCTCTTATTGATTTTCTCAAGGAATTTTATCCTACCTACTCCAATTACCTTGAGTCTTTACAAGCAAATGGAAATCTTAAAGATATAACCTTTGACTCGTGAAAAAGTTTGTTGAAAGAGAGAAAGCCTTTGGAAAGAAGACAGTCCTTGAATCTTTTGAAGAGACTGTTTGCCTTGCTCATAAAGAAAAGCATCCTGCTCAAGATTCTACAAGAGGAAGAGGTGGATGAAGAGGAAGAGGAAGATACTTCAGAGGTAGGGGGGCATACATTCTCAAGGAGAAAAGGCAGATCTGCATTGCATTCGCTGCAAACGAAATGGATCACATGATGCTTCTACATGCAAGCTACCATGGGACAAAATTGAGCAGAAAAGAAACCAGCAGAAAGGTAAAACTGATGATACAGACAAAGGTAAAGCACCTGAATCCGCTCACTATATTGAGGCAGAATGTAACATTGGATTAAATGAAGATTTTTTTAATTCTTCACTTGCTTCTTCGAAAAATGATTGGTTGCTTGATTTAGGAGCAACCTGTCATATGACTCATAGAAAATATTTTTTTGAAGATTTCACTGACAATGTTGATGGAGCAGTATACTTTGCATATCGGTCAAAAATCAAGCCATCAGGGCTTGGCACAATCAAGCTTAAATTGCTTGGTCTTCCAGACTTTCTTCTGGATCATGTTCTATATCTCCCACAGCTCAAGAGAAACTTGTTGTCCTTGGTCCACATCCGCCAGCAAGGTCACTCCATTCATATGTTTGATGGCAAGCTTGAGGTAAGAAAAGCATCTGACCAGTCACTTGTCATGAGGGGAATAGAAGAAGAAAGACTTCTCAAACTGCAAGGAACCTCTGCTCATGCACAACATTTCTCATATATTTCTCATCATGAAGAAGGTACACTTCCATCAAGTTTATTATGGCATGCTATATTTGGACATTTAAACTATGACAGTCTCCGCTTATTGAAGAAAAATGGTGTTGCTGGTTTGCCTACAATTCCTAGGAAACTTAAGCAATGTGATTCTTGGATTCTAGGAAAGCATAGCAAACAGTCTTTTCATGATTCACATTCAAGAGCACATAGGAAGCTTGAACTCATTCATTCAGATTTATGTGGTCCAATGCCTGTTCCTTCTACAAATGGAAATAAATATATCATGACATTTATTGATGATTACACCAGAATGTGTTGGGTTTATTTATTGAATGTCAGGCCAGGGTAACTCCACATTGAACGAGAGACAAAACTGATTGATATTATTCATTAGGTAACTCATGCTTATATATACAAAAATAAAAACGGATCAGTTCATCTTCTAGATGACTGTCCAGTTCACCCATCCGTTTCGGATTAGGTGTCAACATTCCCCCCCTTAATCTAAAGGGATGTTGATGATTCCAAGCATCGTTCTGAATCTTTCAAGCTTTTCTCATCCAAGCGCTTTGGTGAAGATGTCTGCAATTTGCTCGTTTGTGGAACAATGACGGAGATGGATTGTTTTGGCCTCAACATGATGTCGGATCAGATGATATTTAGTATTGATGTGCTTAGTATGATCATGGAACTTTGGATTCTTGGCCAACTTTATTGCAGATGTGTTATCAATCATGAGTGGAGTAGATTGTATTTGTTTTACTTGCAAATCTTCAAGAATTTTCCTGAGCCACACAATTTCTTTCGTTGCTTCAGCTGCTGCCACGTATTCTGCTTCTGTTGTGGAATCTGCTGGTACTGATTGTTTGCGTGATCTCCAGGAGACAGCTCCTGATCCAAGACTCATAGCATATCCTGAAGTAGATACCCCAGTTTCTTTGTCTCCATCGAAGTCTGAATCAGAGTATCCAATCAAGTTGAAGTCGTCCACCTGTGTATACTTGATTCCAAGGTCTTGAGTTCCCTTCAAGTACCTTAGAACTATTTTTGCAGCAGACCAATGTCCCTCACAAGGCTTTTGCATAAACCTGGAGAGGATTCCAACAGCAAATGAAATGTCTGGTCTGGTAGTAGTGAGGTAGATGAGACTTCCTACAAGCTATCTATACCTTGTTGCATCCTCAAATTCCTTTCCTTCAATAGATGTGAGCTTCAAGTTTTGTTACATTGGAGTAGAAAGGGGATTGCACTCTGTCATGCCAAATCTGTATAACAAATCTCCAATGTATTTCTTTTGAGAAAGAAATATGGACTTTGGATGTTGGGTTACTTCAATGCCAAGATAGTAATGAACATAACCCAAATCAGTCATTTCAAAAAAATTTCCTAATTCTTTCTTTATGGATGCAATATAGCTTTCATTGTTCCCTGTCATTAAAAGATCATCTACATATACCACAAGATATACAACTATTTTGCCAACTTTCTTGACAAATAAAGTTGCATCATGAAGATCAAAATGTTTGAAGTTGAGTTTCAGAAGATGCTCAGTTAGTTTTTCATACCAGGCTCGTGGTGCTTGTTTGAGTCCATACAAGGACTTCACAAGTTTGCATACTTTGTGTTCATGTCCTTTCATAGCAAATCCTTCAGGTTGGGACATAAAAACATTCTCTTTTAGATCTCCATTCAAGAATGTAGTTTTTACATCCATTTGATGGACTTTCCAACCGTTCTGAGCAGCTAGTGCAAAGAGTGTCCGGATGGTGGCCCATTTTGCTGTGGGAGCAAAAGTTTCCTCATAATCGACCCCTTCCTTCTGTGCAAAACCTTTTTCCACAAGCCTAGCTTTGTGCTTGTCAAGTGAGCCATCAGCTTTGTACTTGTTCTTGTAGACCCACTTGCAGCCAATTGGTTTGGTTCCAAATGGAGGATCAACCAGCTTCCAAGTGCCATTCTTTATGAGGGCATCATACTCCTTCTGCATCACTTCTTTCCATTCATCATGAGAAGCAGCTTCTTTGAAGGAATTTGGTTCAAAATCTGTAGACAAGTTCAATTCACAATCATAAGTAACATCCATATCAACAGGTGAATTAGAGTTATCTACATCACCTCCATCTTGTCGGTTTGTATTTCTGGTTCCTGTTTTTCCAATTTCATCAGGATGAACACTTTCAAGTGTCTTTGTCAGCCACTTTGGGGGACCTTTCTGAGATGGTCCAGGTTGTTCTGTTGATTGAGTTGGGACTGAATCAAGATTAAGTCTCCCAATTCTATCAATTACATCACTGAAAGCATCATCCGTTGTTGGAGTGTCATGCAGGGGAGATTGTTCTTCAGAAGAAGATTCCACATGTTGATCTAGTATAGGAATCCCCCCTTCAAGATGTGGAATCTGATTATCAAATTCTTGAAATGATTTCGGTTTTGTGAATCTATCCAAGCGATCAAGTTGCCGCTCAACAACACTGTCAGATTTGGATGATTCAAGAAAAATGACATCTCTAGATAAAACAAACTATTTATTTACTTCATCATAGAGGCGGTATGCTTTAGATGTGTTTGAATACCCCAGGAAGATACACTTATGACTTCTAGCACCAAGTTTGTTTCTATGTACCTTTGGTATTAAAGCATAACAGGTGGAACCAAATATCCTGAGATGTTTTACCGAAGGAACATGTCCATACCACAATTCATAAGGAGTCTTGTTTCTTATAGCACTAGATGGACATCTATTCTTTATATATGCAAAACATAGAACAGCATCAGCCCAAAACATTGTCTTTACATTTTTGAAGAAAAGCATGGATCGTACCATATTCAAAATTGTTCTGTTCATTCTTTCAGCTACACCATTCTGTTGAGGATTATAAGGCACAGTTGTTTGATGTTTAATCCCATGTTGGCGAAGATAGTGTTCAAATTCATTTGATGTATATTCTTTTCCATTATCAGTGTGAATAGACCCAATATGAGATTGTGCATCATTTTCAATCCACTTATGAAAATTCTTGAATGTTTGAAAAGCATCAGATTTGTTCTTCAATAAGTAAACCCAACACATTCTGGTGTAATCATCAATAAATGTCATGATATACTTATTTCCATTTGCAGAAGGAACAGGCATTGGACCACAAAAATCTGAATGAATAAGTTCAAGCTTCCTATGTGCTCTTGAATGTGAATCATGAAAAGACTGTTTGCTATGCTTTCCTAGAATGCAAGCATCACATTGTTTATGTTTTCTAGGAATTGTAGGCAAACCAGAAACACCATTTTTCTTCAACAAGCGGAGACTATCATAGTTTAAATGTCCAAATCTAGCATGCCATAATAAACTTGATGGAAGTGTACTTTCATCATGATGAGAAATATATGAAAAATGCTGTGCATGAGCAGAGGTTCCTTGCAGTTTAAGAAGTCTTTCTTCTTCTATACCACTCATGACAAGTGAATGGTTAGATGCCTTTCTTACCTCAAGCTTTCCATCAAACATATGAATGGAGTGACCTTGCTGGTGGATGTGGACCAGGGACAACAAGTTTCTCTTGAGCTGTGGGAGATATAGAACATGATCCAGAAGAAAGTCTGGAAGACCAGGTAGTTTAAGCCTGATTGTGCCAAGCCCTGATGGCTTGATTTTTGACTGATCTGCAAAGTATACTGCTCCATCAACATTGTCAGTGAAATCTTCAAAAAATTCTTTCCTATGAGTCATATGACAGGTTGCTCCTGAATCAAGCAACCAGTCATTTTTCGAAGAAGCAAGTGAAGCATTAAACAAGTCTTCATTTACTCCAATGTTACATTGTGCCTCAATATAGTGAGCGGATTCAGGTGCTTTACCTTTGTTTGTGTCATCAGTTTTACCTTTCTGTTGGTTTCTTCTCTGCTCAACCTTGTCCCATGGTAGCTTGCATGTAGAAGCATCATGTGATCCATTTCGTTTGCAACGAATGTAATGCAGATCTGCCTTTTCTGCTTGAGGATGTCTGCCCCCCCTGCCTCTAAAGTATCTTCCTCTTCCTCTTCGTCCACCTCTTCCTCTTGTAGAATCTAGAGCAGGATGCTTTTCTTTGTGAGCAAGGCAAACAGTCTCTTCAGAAGATTCAGGGACTGTTTTCTTTCCAAAGGCTTTCTCTCTTTCAGCAAACTTTTTCACAAGAGAGTCAAAGGTTATATCTTTAAGGTTTCCATTTGCTTGTAAAGACTTAAGATAATTGGAGTAGGTAGGATAGAGTGCTTTGAGAAAGGCAATAAGAGAGATATCCAGCTCAACCTTAGTGGATTTAATATCATGCATTATAGAATTTATTTCAGATGCAAGAGCAAGAGGATCATTATTTTTCAGTTCAAGAGTGAAGAGTTTAATCATGAGCTGAACAACTTCAAGTGCAGAATGTGTATCATAGAGTTCTTTCAGCTTTTGTAAAGCTTCAAAGGCAGTGGAATAGGATGAAATATGACGACTTACTTCCTCATTTACAGATGTTGCGATCAATGCATAGGCTTTGTTGTTCTTGTTTTCCCAAATGGCGAGTTCTTTGTTTGATGTGGGCTGCACAGGGTCTCTGTCTTCTTCTCCGACACACACTCCTTTCCACAGCTCATTGTAGATGAGGGTATGTTTTGCCATCCGAGACCATTCAGAATAGTTCTCCTTGCCAGTGAGAACTATTCCGACCATAGAAATGATTGAATGCATTCTGTAAAAAAAAAATCTCTGCTAAAAAAAAACTTATGTTGATAAAAGACTTCTGCTGGAAAAAAATCTTATGCCACAGCCTTATGCATTTTATGCCACAGCCTTATGTAACCTCTGTATGTAACAATGCATCAGTTATTAAAAACAGTCTTTTACTTGATAACAGATTCAATGGTGTTCCATTTTCCTTCATACATCAAAGGCTCTAAAACATTTCATAGAGCACTACTGGAAAAACTTTGAAATAGTGAACTAATGTATGAACAGCGCATTCAAAAACTCAAACATAAAGTCTTTTGGACAACGCATTCAAAGAACACTGTTTGGACAGGTTTTTTTTTTATAATTGCTCAACTTCATTAACTCACACAGTCTCCAACACACAACTTTTACCAACGCATAACCATGCACCAAACACCATTCAAAACTGCATGTAACATTCCGCTACACATACAAAGTAAGGGAGCATTCAACTTTCGCAAAAATTAGTTTCTGGCAACAACCGATGCCGAGAGCATCACTTTACAAGCTTTCCTTCCTTCTCATGGCATCTTGGTTTCTGGCGAAAAATATGTCAGTATTCAATAAAAAACACAATCGCATTTTTATAAAAAACGCAGTAACCATTACAGGCTTCAATACATCAATACGCGGTCTTCAATACATCAATACGCAGTCTTCTTTCATTGCTTCAATACATCAATACACAGTCTTCAATACATCAACACAACGCAGTCTTTAATACATCAACGCAGTCTTCATATCAGGCTTCAATACGCAGTCTTCAATACATTAATACAACGCAGTCTTCAAGTGTTTCTCAAGGTGAGGCGAAGCGAGAAGGAAAGCCGAATCGGTGAGGCGGTATGATGCCAGGAAACCGAAGTGGGACTGAAAATTTGTTTGCAACAGAGTATGTGGATTGTGGTATGATTGTGGCCCGAACGCAGGTGGACAGGAGGTGGGATTCGGAACAAAGCAACGCAATGCGATGGACCATACAAAAACAAATCAACGTAATATGTTCTGTTGATTATACTAGAAGATTAATGGGATAGGCTTTTACCATGGTTATGACAACAGAAAATGGAGCTTCAACGCAGCGTTCCAAGGAGTACATGAACGCATCAATGCTCAGGTAAAAAACGCACATCAATTACTCATGGTCTGAGGGCGCAGTCTCCAGAGGAGCTCAGGACAGAGGGCGCAGTCTTCAGCAGTGTCAGGGAATCGCTCAGGATGATGCAGCGCTCAGCAGGAGTTACACTATTTTGGGACCTGTGCTCTGATACCATGTCAGGCCAGGGTAACTCCACATTGAACGAGAGACAAATCTGATTGATATTATTCATTAGGTAACTCATGCTTATATATACAAAAATAAAAACGGATCAGTTCATCTTCTAGATGACTGTCCAGTTCACCCATCCGTTTCGGATTAGGTGTCAACATTGAAGAACAAATATAATGCGTTTCAAACATTCAATAATTTTCATAAATGGATTGAAAATGATGCACAATCTCATATTGGGTGTATTCGCACTGATAATGGAAAAGAATATACATCAAATGAATTTGAACACTATCTTTGCCAACATGGGATCAAACATCAAACAATTGTGCCTTATAATCCCAACAGAATAGTGTAGCTGAAAGAATGAATAGAACAATGTTGAATATGGTATGATCCATGCTTTTCTTCAAAAATGTAAAGATAATGTTTTGGGCTGATGCTGTTCTATGTGCTGCATATATAAAGAATAGATGTCCATCTAATGCTATAAGAAACAAGACTCCTTATGAATTGTGGTATGGACATGTTCCTTCGGTAAAACATCTCAGGATCTTTGGTTCCACCTGTTATGCTTTGATACCAAAGGTACATAGAAACAAACTTGGTGCTAGAAGTCGTAAGTGTATCTTCCTGGGGTAGTCAAACACCTCTAAAGCATACCACCTCTATGATGAGGCAAATAAAAAGTTTGTTGTATCTAGAGATGTCATTTTTCTTGAATCATCCAAATCTGACAATGTTGTTGAGTGGCAACTTGATTGCTTGGATAGATTCGCAAAAACGAAATCATTTCAAGAATTTGATAATCAGATTCCACATCTTGAAGGGGGGATTCCTATACTAGATCAACATGTGGAATCTTCTTCTGAAGAACAATCTCCTCTGCATGAAACTCCAACAATGGATGATGCTTTAAGTGATGTAATTGATAGAATTGGGAGACTCAATCTTGATTCAGTCCCAACTCAATCAACAGAGTAGCCTGGACCATCTCAAAAAGGTCCCCCAAAGTGGCTGGCAAAGACACTTGAAAGTGTTCATCCGGATGAAATTGGAAAAAAAGGAACCAGAAATTCAAACCAACAAAATGGAGGTGATGTAGATGACTCTAATTCACCTGTTGATATGGATGTTACTTATGATTGTGAATTGAACTTGTCTACAGATTTTGAACCAACTTCCTTCAAAGAAGCTGCTTCTCATGATGAATGGAAAGAAGCGATGCAAAAGGAGTATGATGCCCTCATAAAGAATGGCACTTGGAAGCTGGTTGATCCTCCATTTGGAACCAAACCAATTGGCTGCAAGTGGGTCTACAAGAACAAGTACAAAGCTGATGGCTCACTTGACAAGCACAAAGCTAGGCTTGCGGCAAAAGGTTTTGCACAGAAGGAAGGGGTTGATTATGAGGAAACTTTTTCCCCCACAGCAAAATGGGCAACCATCCGGACACTCTTTGCACTAGCAGCTCAGAACGGTTGGAAAGTCCATCAAATGGATGTAAAAACTGCATTCTTGAATGGAGATCTAAAAGAGAATGTTTTTATGTCGCAGCCTGAAGGATTTGTTGTGAAAGGACATGAACATAAAGTATTCAAACTTGTGAATTCCATGTATGGCCTCAAACAAGCACCGCGAGCTTGGTATGAAAAGCTAACTGAGCATCTTTTGAAACTCAACTTCAAACTTTTTTATCTTGATGATGCAACTTTATTTGTCAAGAAAGTTGGCAAAATAGTTGTGTATCTTGTAGTATATGTAGATGATCTTTTAATGACAGGGAACAATGAAAGCTACATTGCATCCATAAAGAAGGAATTGGGGAAAAGTTTTGAAATGACTGATTTGGGCTATGTTCATTACTATCTTGGCATTGAAGTAACCCAACATCCAAAATCCATATTTCTTTCTCAAAAGAAATACATTGGAGATTTGTTAAACAAATTTGGCATGACAGAGTGCAATCCTCTTTCTACTCCAATGGAACAAAACTTAAAGCTCACATCTATTGAAGGAAAGGAATTTGAGGATGCAACAAAGTATAGACAGTTGTAGGAAGTCTCATCTACCTCACTACTACCAGACCAAACATTTCATTTACTGTTGGAATCCTCTCTAGGTTCATGAAAAAGCCTTGTGAGGGACATTGGTCTGCTGCAAAAAGAGTTCTAAGGTACTTGAAGGGAACTCAAGACCTTGGAATCAAGTATACATAGGTGGACGACTTCAGCTTGATTGGATACTCTGATTCAGACTTCAATGGAGACAAAGAAACTGGGGTATCTACTTTAGGATATGCTATGAGTCTTGGATCAAGAGCTGTCTCATGGAGATCACGCAAACAATCAGTTCCAACAGATTCCACAACAGAAGCAGAATACGTGGCAGCAGCTGAAGCAACGAAAGAAATTGTGTGGCTCAGGAAAATTCTTGAAGATTTGCAGGTAAAACAAGTACAATCAACTCCACTCATGATTGATAACACCTCTGTAATAAAGTTGGCCAAGAATCCAAAGTTCCATGATCGAACAAAGCATATCAATACTAAATATCATCTGATTCGACATCATGTTGAGGCCAAAACAATCCATCTCCGTCATTGTTCCACAAATGAGCAAATTGCAGACATCTTCACCAAAGCACTTGGAAAGGAAAAGCTTGAACGATTCAGAATGATGCTTGGACTCACCAACATCCCTTCAGATTAAGGGGGGGGGAATGTTGACACCTAATCTTCATGATTGGGGGAATTTGTAAATAAATAAATCAGGAATGTGAACAGTCATCGGGAGATGAACTGAACAATCACTCCTAATGTATATAACAACAACCTACCTATGGAATAATCAGACGAATCAGTTTTTTCTACCTTTGGAGAGTTACTACCTGGCCTGACATTTTTTAATTTTTAATATGGAAAACATTTTGCAGAAAGCAAAAGTATGTACAATATTACAAGACTAACCATAGCCAATTCAAAATTATGAATCCTATTATTATAGGACCCTAACACTTGGGAATTAGTTCCTAGACCTCATGATAAAAATGATATAGGAACAAAATGGATATTCAAGAATAAGTTGAATGAAAATGGAGAGGTAATTAGGAATAAAGTAAGGCTTGTTTGTAAAGGGTATGCTCAACAAGAAGGTATAGACTTTGAAGAAACTTTTGCACCTGTTGCTAGACTTGAAGCCATAAGAATGTTTCTTGCTCTTTCAAGTTTTTGAAAATTCAAAGTTTATCAAATGGATGTAAAATATGCATTTCTTAATGGAGATTTAGAAGAAGAAGTATATGTTGAACAACCAGAAGGATTCATTCTGGGAAATGATGCAAAGCTTGTATGCAAACTCAAAAAGGATTTATATGGACTGAAACAAGCTCCAAGGGCATGGTATTATCGTCTTGACAAATACCTTCAACAACAAGGTTTCACCAAAGGATATGTAAACAACAACTTATATACAAAAATTGAGAATGATAAACTACTAATTATTATTGTTTATGTTGATGATATAATCTTTGGCAGTAATGAAGAATATATGAGTCAAAACATTGCTTCTGTTATGCAACAAGAATTTGAAATGTCTTTACTTCGAGAACTAACTTATTTTCTTGGTCTACAAGTACAACAAACAAAAGATGGCATATTTCTTTCACAAACTAAATATCTCAAGAAGATTTTGAAGAAGTATGGAATGGAAGATTCCAAACCAATATGTACTCCAATGGTAATAGGATGTAGTTTCAATTGTAATGATGAATCTCATACAATGAATGAACCAACATACAGATCTATGATTGGAAGTTTGCTTTATCTAACATGTACCAGACCATATATCATGCATGCGATAGGAATTGTTGGAAGATTCCAAGGCAATCCAAAGGAATCACATCTTCAGGAAGTAAAAAGAATATTCAAATATCTCCAAGGAAATCAACACTTCAATCTATGGTATCCTACAGATATTGATCTCACTTTTCATGCATATACTGATGCGGATTGGGCTGGAAATGTTGATGACTGAAAAAGCACTAGTGGAGGTGCATTCTATATGGGATCACAATTAGTATCTTGGTTCAACAAGAAACAAAGTTCGATTTCCTTATCTACAGCTGAAGCAGAATATTTGGTTGTTGCATCTTGTTGCACACAACTACTTTGGATGATGCAAATATTACAAGATATTCAAATCACATGTTCTCCACCCATCTCCATTCTATGTGATAATACAAGTGCTATTATTATTTCAAAAAATCCAGTCATGCACTCCAAGACCAAGCACATACCCATTAAGTACCACTTTCTACGAGAACAAGTGCTTGAAAAAAAGGTTAAATTGGAGTATGTTCCCTCCAAAGAGCAGGTTGTTGATATATTTACCAAACCTCTTCCCAGAGAAGCATTTGAATATCTCAGACAAAAGTTGGGAGTTGTTTCTGCCTCATCCTGCTATTAAAACTAGTTTTCAGAGGAATGTTTCCTGTACGTGGATTTCATGAAGCAGAGTCGCATATATATGTGAGTTTCTGTACCTATAGTAGCATATGTGTTTTTTTTATACAAAAATAGAGTGTCAGACTCAAAATTAGTTTCTAACATGTGTGTTCAGTCCGATATTTATGGTTGTAGTCTACTGATATGATTTGTTCATTGATGTTTATTTTATTTATGAAGATACATTGATGAATGAATTGTTGACAATGCACAAGTAACATAGGTTCAGGGGGAGAATTAGACTTCAAAACATTATGCATTTTTGGCATCATGGTTGCTAAATTCCACTTTGATCTTAGTTATTAATATCATTTGTTGTAAAGGTCATGTGAATACCTATGGTGTAATAATACATGTCTCTTTCTATCATAGTCTATTATGAATGAGTCCTTTTGGACATATGATGTAATTTTTACCCCCACTATGCATGGGACGGATGATGTAATAATTACAATTTTAAGTCATGTTTGAACATTTGGTATATCCCCACTTGGTTGGGTGATTGATGTATGTATGAGTCATTGGTGATAGCAAGGTCATAGTCACATAGTTGAGTTATATAGTCATTTTGTTCTTTCGAAAAATATTTTTGTAGCCTCTGCATGTGCTCAAGGGGAGCATGGATAGTATAGTGGATCTCAGCATGTACTAAGGTGGAGAATATCTTAGTCCACCCTTTTCCCTTGATTTCAAAGGGGGAGAGTGTCTTGATGTTGCTTGACATATCTAACATGTTCTACAACTTGAAGTGATCAACACCAATATGGTTTCCATCAAGTCCAAAGGGGGATATTTTTGACATTATGATACATGTGTTGTCCTTGATGGTGACCCACATACAGGTCAGTTCAAAATTAATAAAGGGAAACTCAAATCGTAGCAGGTTTATTAAGAGGTAATAGAGTGATGGCACACAAGTATAGGATGATGGGACAAAGGATTTCAGATCAGAATCAAGAAATTGAAGAAAAAGAATGTTTGGAGTTGTATTAAGTTGTATACACTATTTCACCTAGTCCAAGTAGCATATACAAGCAGGTACACAGAACAAAATGATCATATTCATATGCACACACTATCACAAGAGGAAAAGCATGTATGGGATGGAAAACTAAGGTTAAAGAATACTAAGGGTCCATACCATGGTATTAGCCCACAATATTGAGTGGAATAATGGTTACTTGATCCAGTCTAAGAATACCATAGGTTCTGTTATCACAAAGTCAGGCACTGAAAGGCTGCTGATCAGGTAGACTCTGTGTAACTGTTTCAGACCAATCTTTTGACTAAGGCTTAGCCTCCTTAGCCTGAGTGGGCTCTCTCAAGAAGTTATTGATTTTGACTATTGATAAGATGGCTAACTCTTGTAAAGTGAATTTAACAAACAAGCTGGATGGACAGACATTACAAAGACTTCCATTGGGTTTATGGAGTTAATCAGACCAATATTTTGACTAAGGCTTAGCCTCCTTAGCCTGAGTGGGCTCTCTCAAGAAGTTATTGATTTTGACTATTGATAAGATGGCTAACTCTTGTAAAGTGAATTTAACAAACAAGCTGGATGGACAGACATTACAAAGACTTCCATTGGGTTTATGGAGTTAATCATACTTCAGTAAACTATAACACTACTCATACATAGAAGTCAGGGCATGTGATGTTTAAATACTCAAAACACATCTCATAGAAAACCTCAGCTTACAAATACACATAGGAAATCAGAGCAGCATAAGTGAATTCTGAGTGATTGTGTATTTATACAACTGTAAAAACATTAAGGATAAAGCAAAACCACATATCTTGAGCATTGAAACACTTTATGAATCCTGAGAAGAAAAGCAGCAAATTGTATTACTGAAACCGAGTTTTTACACAAGCCAAAATAATACTATGTTTTCTCAAAAATCCAACCCCCATTACATAGATGATTCAGCTATATATAGAAACATAATTCTAACTACTTGGAGCTTCCTCCTCCAGCATGAGGGGAGCTCGATGACTGCCACTAATGACCCCTATCTGCTTTACAAAAAACTATTAAATACAATTAATGCTAAGTGGAGTTCTAAAGAGTTCTACTTTGATTATAACTCTAACACTATCTTCTTCGTAGAAAGATTCCTTCTTGTTCTTTGACACTTGGACTCCTTGCAGTTTGGCTGAGATGACTGAGATGAGTGTTTAAAGCTCCATATTGGCCTCGGATGCTGAATACTTTAATCTGCTCAGTGATGCTAGGTGATATCCCCTGTTTTTTCGGTTCCAGTCCTCCATCCCTTACTCGGATATGTAGCAGCATGTCTTTAGCTCTTTAATATCCCAAAAATATAGAGCACCACCATGTTCCTGATGTTTTGGAGGCTTCATTGATGGACAGGTGTGCAAGCCAAAACTCCTCGTATGCAGCTCCTTCCAAACCCTAATGACCGGTAATAAAGTGGCTTTATAACAAAAACTTCAAATTTGAGTTAAAGCATTCCACCTTTTAAAGGTACAGCTGTCTTGATCTGAATGGTTGTGATGGCTTCATCTGGTCCCTTTGATGTCCTTTAGGTGTCTCCTTTTGAATATTCCCACACATATCACCAAACTGTCTTTTTGCGTTGAAAACACCTCCTACAGCAGTTTCGCGCTACGAAACTGCTGTAGTGTTTAAACAGCTTGTCTTTTTTCCTGAGGTATTTACCGCCTAGATCTTTGGTTGCCAAAACTCCTTTTGATCTTTGATACATATAGCAGGGATATACATGTCCTCAAAACAACAAAACTAAGCAAAATTTGCCAAAATTTGGAACAAAACCTTTCTTTGAACAACAACTTCATTTATCAGCTAATTGGTCTAGCTGGGCCTTTAAGTCTTCAACCTTCTTCCACTGACCTAGCTGTGCTTCCAAGTCTTCAATCCTCTTCTTCATAGCTTTGTTTTCGGCTCTTAAATGCATATTTATCTTTCTGATGAATTTAGCCTCCTTAATTGCGGGAACTGTCCATGTATAAACATCAGCTACTGAATCCACCTGGTTTACTAGGTTTTCACTTCCTTTCAATACAGCTTTACGATAATTTGCATACCTGACTGCAGACTCCCTAGTGGTATTCTTCAGCTTAGTAATCTCATGTTTGGTTGTTTCTAACAGGTTCCTTACAGCTATAGTATTACCTCCTTGGGATATGATAACTGTTGTATTTGTGTCTTTTTGCTTGATTTTCTCTGCCTCCTCTGTTCTGGACAATTCCTCAGCTACCTCTGTTCTAGGCAGTTTCTCGGCTTCCCTTACTTGCTTTCTTGTAATAGGTCTTCTTGGTTTGAAAATGAATTCATCACCTGTTTCATCAAACCTCAGTATTTTTGAAGCTCTAGACTTCTTGGTGCTTTCTGGTGATGACTGTGTCAAATCAATGTGCACTGGTTCAATGTGCACCGGTTCAATTTGCTCAAACTCAATGGCCTCCAACAAATCACTCAGGCTTGCCTTAGATACCGGGCTTTCTTCAACAGCTAATTCTTTGCCTTTTTCTTTGCTTATTTGGCTCCTTGTCCTAACTCTTGACACTGTTTCAGATCCACTTGGTCCGGGTACAGTCTTCTTATGCTGAGCTTCTTCTTTTGCTGATGGCTGAGGTTGTTCTTTTAATGATCAGTGGCTTCACTGACTTTCTCAACTATGACTTGGCTTGCTTTTTATCCTTTGCCTCCTTTTGAAGCTCAGCTGTCGTGAGTTCTTTGACTGATTGTTCTTTTTCTTTAACTGGTTGTGGAGTAAGACCTGTTTTACTTTGGAAACCAGCCATGAAAATGAACAAGTTCCAGTCTCTACCTATTTTCTGGAGACCATCCAAAACTAACAATTTAACCAAACCATGGTGAAACAAAGATGTTTCACAATCTTCCTTTCTTAATTGCACTTTGTCACACATTTTGCTCAGACTGCGAAACAAGTAAAAGGGAATGTCTATGGATGCTTTACCAGTAAAATGTAACAACAACTTGAAGTGATAAGAGTAGACCTTATTGTATCTTCCCTCACAGGTCAAGTACTTCTGAATACAGGTGAGAAGAAGGGCATAATGCTCCTTGACATAGTTTCTAGGCACTGCTTTTGTTAGGTCTTCATTCACATATGCCTCTTTTAAAAACTCTTTGCATGGATTCATATCGAACTTAAAATTCTTAAACCATTCTTGCCCCCCTCTTGGGATCTCAGTTACAGCAGCTATTGCTTCCAGAGACACTTGAACTTCCAACATAGCTATTTTAGAATTTAAACCGGTGAAGTTTAAAGAAAAATCTTTTGTTACCTGAGCATGGCCACCTTGCAGCTTCTTACAGAAATTCCAACACCCAGCATCTTTGAATGCCTTCTTCACGCCTTCATCTCTTAATGCGAGGTCTAAACCTTCAGGTTCTGTTCTCTGACATCTTCCAGATCTATGTTCTTTCCTCTCCATTTTGCTTTTAAAATCTTCGCACAGACAATGACCAACAGCTTCAGTTAAAATGGTGATTCAATTCTCTTTGACTCGGCCTCGCTTGTAATCAGGCTCGCTTGGAAACAGGCTCGCTTGAAAACTCAAATACATCATCACACAAGCTGGTCACTTATGCATCGTTTACGATCATCATAAAGATCCATGCACGGTAAAATCCATTTGAATGATATTTCTGTGCATGTCTACAAATCTATTGGTGGAATTGTGGTTAATGACTGACATGAGAGGACGGAATTGATGACTCATCAACAGACTTGACACTTTGGGAAAAATTTGCTGCCAAACGCACGAATCTACGATTTCGCAGCGTGGTTAGTTCTGAATTCTCATAACGCGCTACGAAACGGCTTAATGATGACGCGCTGCGGAATGGCTGAACAATGATTACGCTGTGAAACTGACCAATAAGAGACTGCGCTGCGAAACTGACCAATAAGAGACTGCGCTGCGAAATCACGGAAAGAGCCGGTGACTAGGATATGACAAGACATGGCTTATGAAACCATGATGGTGGAGGATGACCAATAGGATTAGAGTATAATTTAAATTAAACACCTTTAAAGCTCCAACCCTAAGTAAGAAACATAAAACAAAAACAATTTGACACCAACTTTTGACATTGAACTTAGGACAAAGGATTACATGCAAATTTTATAGTTCTAAGTGATAATAGGTTCTAAGTGTTTTTTTGGTCCGAGGTATTGAAAAAGGCTCTAAGTGTATAACGAGGAGAAGAACAAAGGGCTAAGTGTGCAAGTGAAAGGTTTTTCATGAATACTTATATCTGAAGTATATTTTATGTTGTAAGGGCTATGGTTATGATATGATATAAAATATCTTGTGTACCTTTGGATACAATGTTGAATCAGGATCATAAGTCCTGAAATGACTTATCATTGTATGATATGATAATGGATGGGCTACATCTGAATGATAATGCATGTTTTATCCTTTAAATGTTATGATCTAGGTATATTTGGAGTATGGAATAGATGCGAAGTTATAACTTATTATTTGCATATATATACATTGGTTTTCCTTGGTGAAGGCGCATATACACGTTAGTTTGACACTTCCAAGTACCGTATGCAGAAGAAAATATTGTCATTCAGATATGATTGATCTATCTGACCAGTGTTGTTGTTTTATTGTTGTTTTTTAATGATGTCTTCATTAGATCTGAAAGTAAAACTGATTATATAAGGAGATTGAGTCTGGTTGATTGATTGATTGAGTAAGAAGGGTGATCTTTGTTGCTATCTGTTTAGAACTCTGTAATATGATAGTAGATCTTCAGAATGTCATTGGTTAGTACAGTTTTTGGTTCAGAGGTTTTATGATTCAGTATCTTTAGAGGTATACGCAGGTTGGGTTATAGAAAGTAGCGTATACATGCAGGTTGGCTTCATTGAAGTAGTGTATACATTCTGACATATGATTTTTGAGGTTGCAGTTGGTTTTGGTTGTTGATGCAGTGTTCTGAGTTCAGTTATGTGTACTGGCTACAATGATCTGACTGTTCCATTTGATTGTTTGAATTTTGATTAAGTGTCGTATGATTGTGTTTTGAGTAAATGGTTGATTCAATTGTGTCAGAAGTTTCAGTGATTGGTTCAGTTGTGGTTGATTCATAGATTGATAATTGAGTTTCAGAGTTGATGAGTTTCAGTGATTGGTTGATGCAGTTGTATTTGATGTTGTATTGCAGTGATGGTTGATTTTGAGATTCAATGTTACTGATGGGTCTAGTATGAAAATTTTATGAAACGTGGCCTACATATTGTGTTGTTGTATACCAGGAGTATTTAGTCTGAAATTTTATGAAATGTGGTCCCTGGAGGAAGAGTGAAGGTAGTAGCCTTCTGTAGGCCAATGCCTATGTACTGGTAAACATATCAGCTAGTACAAGAGATAGGGGGTTGGAGCTCCCTTATATTAGAAGTTGGAAAACGAGTGAAGGTTGTAGCCTTCAGCAGGTAGATGTCTGCATACTGGAAAAAGTCTGCACCAGTACAAAACTTGTAAACACTTTTTATAATAAGAAGATTGAAGACTGAGACGAAAACAATGGTGGTTTTTTCCCACATTGGGTTTCCACCTGAAAAATCTTGGTGTTCATGTGTGTTGCTTATGTGTGTTGATTTATTATGTTCTTACTACATATATTTACTACTTAGTAAATGCATCACACTCTGATTTAAGACAATGAATTAGTTGTTTATCAAAGTTTATTATCTATACGTTGGTTTCATTCTTTATAGGCATGGAATATGCTGGTTGGTTTCTGTAAAATAGCGTATACAATTTGAAAAAGAAAAAAAATATTGTGAAAGTTTAAATATTGATTTAATGCTACCCCTCTTAGTATTTTTCCCAACACTTGTATCAGAGGTTGAAAGGAGTGAAAAATGATAAGAAGTTATGATATGGATAGGAGGGGTTTACCAAACAATCGGAGGATTGGGAATATTGGCAATTAGAGATATGAGGATATTGGAGTATCGGCGATCGTGACCATCGAAATATCAAAAGTCAAAGAGGCAAGATGTATTGGCATATCAAAGTGGAATTGTATCGGGATGTCAGAGTATCGATGAATTGGAATATCATAATATCGATGAAGAACCATATTAGAGTATCAACGGAGTGATATATCAGAGTTTTTTAAATATGTATCAAAAGGAAATCTCCGATATGCATTATCTCTAATGTGCAGGAGTCGAGACAATGACGCGGAATGTGGATCCTTTACTCCGAAAGTTGATTACATATGTTTTATGGCCTAGCCACTTTATAATATACATTTATTGAAAATAGCCACATTAATATGATTGATTGGACTTGGTATCAACTATTTCCAAAAAGGATTCTTCTAATATCAAAGTCTCAATGCCCAAAAGCTCCGATATATATTTAATCAATATTCCACATTGTTTATGATTAAGGCTTAAAGCCTATGCACACATCTTAGTCCCGAGGGATATTTTATTCATTGATCTAATTAATTAAGATGTTTAAAGCAAAAAACTTATTTACAAAGTTTATTAACAAACAAACTTAATCAAACTTAGGCAAACTATAAAACTAAAAACAAGTGTAAATAAAAACCAAATTAGACTTGAAATGAAGAAATCACACTCAAAGTCTACATGCAATTCCAAAAGGGTCCCCATGTCTATTATGATAGAATAAAAAGGGAGTGTTTTGTTTTCACTACAACACATCACATCATTGACAATATCTTTATTTGAGGCTGGTTCAGAATCTGATATTTTTTTCTTGTTCACAAACATTGCATTGAAATCATTGCTTGAAAGGACATTTTAATTGATACAGAGAAAAAATCAGGCTATGATGATAGAACTAGATATCACAAAGTCATTGATAATGTATATTATAATATCATATTCATAGCTGCTAGATAAAATCCAATTTCTATGCATGTAGATGAAATACTAAATAGATTTTAGTTTCAACAAATTCTAATTTATAGTTCCTTGTTACATGTATTAAATTGAAAATGATAAAATGTACAAATCAATGAAAAATAAAAAATAAATGTTTTATGGAAATATTCAGAGTACCTTTTTCCTTGTACTTGTTCTCTTGGATCTGTAACATTAAATGTTACATGTTTCGTGAAAAATGAAAAAGCGTCTTTTTTAATTGCAATATAGATATAAAGAAAAAGAAAAGAGAATCGCATAATGTAATAATAAATAGAACAAAGACACATCACTTATATCACTATCTTTAACTGTATTTTTTCTATTTGTGTTTATCTTCCCTTCTCCAAAGATATGAACGAGATAAAATATATAGAATTTTTTATCTTTAAATTGAAAAATATATAGGAATCAGACATATACAAAAGTAGATATCACACTAGAAACAATGAAACAAGAAAAACATAAACAACAAAGAGGGCCACAAAATTAGTTTTGTCTAAGTTTAGTCAGTTAGATATCAGTCTTCTTATCTTTTCAAGAACTTATTTCAATCCAATGTTTATGACTACGAAAAAAAAAGTTTCAACCTATACAAATATAAATAGAAGATATCGGTACCAATATTTTGGACAAATAAAATAATGCAAGACCAATACTATGTGCATATTTCATAGACAAGAATGCTTAAAAAACTTACCAAACAACATGAGAAAAAATTATTGCACATGCTCAAATTTCTATTACAAATTTCGAAATAAATCCAAATCACAAGTATGGTGGTACTGACTATCACACCAACTAATTCCAACATTGTAGAAAACATTCGTTATGTTTGCACAATGTACCAATTTTCCCCATATACGATGTTTGCTAATCAAAATCTTTCTAGTTGGAAAATCAGTGCAATTGTTATTTCAATAACATAGGCACCAATGCAATATGCACTAGAAATAAAAGATGCTAATGCCAACAAGAATAGGGCAATAGTAAACATAAAACGTATTTATGCTCACAATGCTAAAAGATATAGTTAAAAAAAAAGCACCTAGGGCAAGGATAGTAACTAGGACAACAACAAAATAAATAGCAAATCCAAGTACATGGATATCCTATACAAATTTACAAATTGATTTTCTAGCCATTCATTCCAAGTGTTGCAAATAGTCTAAGGGATTATGTTGTAAGGTATTAAATTTTGACGTGGTATCACATTATTTGATATCAGGTTTGAAAGAAGCTATGCCAAAATCACCTTACGGACTATCCAATATCTGGATTTGAAAAATAGGGTGCAAAACTATATGAAACTTTGGATGGAACCTAGAATATAATGGGAATCGAAAGAGTGAAAATTTAGAAGACTTTTCTTTTTTTCATGAGTTTTAAAGTAAAATATAATATATGAAATAAAATTATATTCTACAGCCAAACCATGAAATTACTAAGACATTTTGATCTTCAAACCTGACAACTGTAATGTTGTAATGTATATTGTATGAATGCTTTAAGCACATGCATACAGAAAGAAAGTACCAGTTACATTATAAAGATACACCAAACTTTTCCACTTTCTTTGAGAGCTACTTTCTTACTTACTGCTTGCTCTAGAAACTAGCACATAGGAAGCAATGCCCACTATCTCAATAAGCACTTTCACCTACAAGACAGTAACATATATTGTATGAAAATTTTAAGCACTTTCATATTATCTACATTTTGAGCTTCAGATCTCATTGCTACAATGTTGTAATGTATATTATGGGAACATTGAAAGCACTAGCATACTAAAAGTAGGATTCACCGCTTACTTGACAAAGATGCTACACATTTTTCACCTATGTTCAAAATGAGCTTCTCTACCACACCGCGAATGAACTAAACAATACACAATCATACATATTCGAGATAAAATAAATCACATCATGCAGCTGCCATAATAACCACCATACAACTTGGAGAAAAAATCATCAACATGATGCAAATAGAAAAACGATCACCCAAGACAACAATATGGACAAAATGTTTTTATAATAAGCTCCCCCAAAAAGTAATCGAACATGGTTGGCAACATACATGCTAAAAATTGCATGATAAATATATGGCCAATGCACCTACGAATATAATAACTAGGATAGTTAGTGGTTACAATTGTCACATTACCTTTTAAAATTTGAAGATATGGATTAGTAGAGTACTATATAACAAAAAAAATAGAGTATTATATAATGTAACAAGGGAAATAGTTTCTATGTAATATAGTCCCTACCAATACCGCTATTTAATTGATTTTTTGGCATAGTATTTTCTTGGTAATGACATATTCGTTTTCCAATAATAAAATAAAAAATAACTTCGTAAAATGACCTAATTTTTGCACAATAGGCTATAAGCTCTGCACAATTAGCTAAGTTCTGCACAATAGGCTATAAGCTCTGCACAATGAGCTAAGTTTCGCACAATAGGCTAAGTTTCTCACAAAAAATTTATTAGTTGTTTTCTTGATAATGATGTATTCATTTTCCAATAATAAAAGTAATGGCATATTCATTTTCCAATAATAAAATAAAACAAATAACTTTGCACAATGAGCTAAGTTTCCCACAATAGGCCCTAAACTTTGCACAATGAACTGAGTTCTGCACAATAGGCTTTAAGCTCCACATAATGAGCTAAGTTCTACACAATAGGCTATAAGCTCCACATAATGAGCTAAGTTTGGCTATTTAATTGAATTTTTTTCATATTTTTGTCTCAGTAATAACATATTTGTTTCGCAACATTAAAAATAAAATAAATAGCTTCACACAATAGGCTATAAGCCATGCCCAATGAGCTAAGTTTCACACAATAGGTTATAATTTCCACACAATGAGCTAGTTTCCACACAATGAGCTAAGTTTCTCACACAAAATTTATTAGTTCTTTTTCTGGGTAATGATGTATTCATTTTCGAATAATAAAGGTAAGACATATCCGTTTTCTAATAGTAAATAAAATAAATAGCTTTGCATAATGATCTAATTTCCATACAATAGGCCCTAAGCTCTGCACGGTGAACTAAGTTTCACACAATAGGCTATAAGCTCTGCACAATAGGCTATAAGCTCCACACAATGAGCTAAGTTCCACATTTTTTTTGCATAGTCCTTTGACTTCCAATAATAAAATAAAATAAATAGCTCCTCACAATGAGCTAAGTTTCACACAATAGGCTATTAAATATGCACAATGAGTTAAGTTCCACACAATATGTTATAAGATCCACACAATGAGCTAAGTTCCACACAATAGATTAAGTTTCTAGCACAAAAGTAAGTAGTTGTTTTCTCGATAAAGATGTATTCATTTTCCAATAATAAAGGTAATAATGTATTTGTTTTCCAATAATAAAATAAAATAGATAGCTTGGCACAATAAGCCATAAGCTCTACACAATGAACTAATTTCTGCACAATAGGCTATAAGCTCCACACACTGAGCTAAGTTCCACACAATAAGCTATAAGCTCCACACAATGAGCTAAGTTGTGAATTTTTTTTCGCATAATGTTTATTGGTAATGACGTATTCATTTTCCAATAATAAAATAAAATAAATAGCTCCACACAATGAGCTAAGTTCTGCATAATTGCTTATAAGATCTACAGAATGAGTTAAGTTCTGCACAATAGGCTATAAGCTCCGCACAATGAGCTAAGTTCCACACAATAGGCTAAGTTTATCTCTTGTGCACAACATGCTAAGTTTCTCACACAAAAGTTATTTTTTTTTAGGTAATGATGTATTCATTATCCAATAATAAAATAAAATAAGTAGCTCTGCACATTGAGCTAACTTCCGCACAATAGGCCCTAAGCTCTGCACAATGAACTAAGTTCTGCACAATATGCTATAAGCTACGCACAATGAGCTAAGTTCTACAAAATAGGCTATAATCTCTGCACAATGAACTAAGTTCTGCACAATAGGCTAAGTTTACTGCACAAAAGTTATTAGTTGTTTTATCGGTAATGATGTATTTGTTTTCCAATATTAAAGGTAATGAAGCATTCCTTTTCCAATAATAAAATAAAATAAATAGCTCCACACAATGAGCTAGGTTCCACACAATAGGAAAAGTTTCTCACTTCTACATAATAGGATAAGTTTATCACACAATTATTATTTGTATTCTTGATAATGATGTATTCATTTCCAATAATAAAATAACATAAATAGATTTGTACAATTATTGATAATATTTCTATTACAAATAATTCATCATATGTGTGGTGTGTGGATGAGTTGTATTGTGCTGGATAACCTTCTTCACATAGCTAGTCGTTTTCTCGTATCTATGTTATTAAATCCTTATTCGAGATTTTTTTCGCACTTTCATTTTCTCGTTGTTGCCACCTTCTCACAACTTCTTTCGTACAATTAGTAACCATTTTTGTATTTGTGCACAGAGGTTTCTATTTCATCCACATTGCCTGCTTTCTACTGCTTGTTCTGCATAATGATGATTGCACATATTCTTCCTTATGTGTTGTATCTCGACATGTAACTCTATTTCGCGGAGAGGTCCACATTTCATCCATTAAACGATTTTATTGCTAATGTTTTGGTAAGCAATTGATGTATACAACATTATTGGAAATATTCGTATCTCTGAATATCTTTTTGTATTTGTGCATAGAAGTCCATATTTCATCCACATTTCCTGCTCCACACAACTACGACCACATAAATTCTTTCATACGCACTATATCTGGACACATAACTCTACTATGCAGAGAGGTTTGTATTTTCCACACTGCTTGCTCCACACAACTTTTTCCATACATGAAATTTGTGGAGACCCCATGAGAGTGAATAACTATTTTAGTAAATGATTAATGTATCCAAAGTTATTGCTAATATTTCGTATATTTTGAACATCTACTTGTACGAAAGTGCTCTTTGTACAAATATCCACACTTTGACCTAAGTGTTAATATTTTAGTTATAAATAATGCATATTTTAGTTATAAATAATGCCCCATCTGGTACGTGTCAAGCATTGGCATAGATTGAGTGACCCCTCCAAAATACTGCCTCCTCGATAAAAGTAGTGTGATGGCTTGGGAAACCGCCTCCCAACTCAACCCAAAAAAACGACCCACTATTCATTTGTAATTACCGGCCAAAAATTGACCGTTGCTCAATAAAAAGGCCGAGAAACTCTATTTCGTCTTTTTCCACTCATTTTCTTTGTGAACCTCTGCAAACCAGTGTGACACCTGCAAACACTGAATTCACCAATTGACCTTAAATTCCACTCCGTAAGAACTTTCAGAGACCGTAATCAACCTCTTAGTCCGTACCAGAGCCATTCGAACTTCTGTAGTTGCCGAGAACAACGAATTTCAAGTCAATTCACCTAAATTCCAGGTATTTGAAAACAAATTACCAGACACCCTTTCAAATTTGAAAACGTTCAGTCTTTAAAGTGTTTTAATTAAGTAAAATTAATTGAAATTACTTTAAAAATTAAATTGTGTACCCAAACCCTTCTGAAAGCTTCCAGTTTCCTTCAAAACCTCTAAATAAACTTGTATTGCCAAATTCAAATCCACAAGAATGGAATTATGGCTGCCCCTTCGCCATGGATGTTAGATCTATCACAACTCCCCATTTGGACATTGACCACCTCCCCCTCACAGACATGGACTTTCAAATTAGAGACACAAGTGTATATCAAATCCTGCTCAAAAATCATTGTTTGAGTAAGGATAGATATCTAAACCATTTTGATGACATTGGCCTTTGGGACTCTAATTTTCAAAAATACTAGTTTCCACAAGTACATATTTTTCCTAAGATTTTCCATATGTGACATGCCTATTACATTCCTAACCAGTGAGCTATAATGTCCCCTAACCAAAAAATCTTGTTTACCATTACTGTTGAGTCAATCAATGAGATGTTGCAAGTCAAACCAGGTCCAAACCTAACCCCACTTTCCAATGGGGATTTGTTAGACTTGTACACTGAATTGAGTCCATCAAAACTGGCCCAAATATTCCAAACTTTCATTGCGGAAGATCAGCACATTCCTAAATATGCCCCTCCATATATTTCTGCCATTTTCTCTGAAAGGGACAAGCAAATTATAACCATTATATCATGTATTCTAGGTTGTACCACTAATGAATTTGTTGATTAGCTCATCCTATCCTTCATGTCCATTTTCACCCTAGGAAAGCCTTTTGCTACTTTGTACAATTATGCCCAATTCATAGCTGAAAGGATGCATGAACAGTTTACCAGAATGCACAATGAGAGAGTATTCAAATACTCATTTGTACTTTACGATATTTTTTTGTATTATCAGTCAGATAGATTTCTCTTCACCCTCTAGAAGCTAGATACCAAAGGCCAGCCCAGGTCCGTTATATTTTGGACACCATTTTTCCACAAGTATTTATCACCATACACCTATACAGACTTCATTGACTCTTTTGTCCATCCAGTCATGACCATGTTGACAGGAAGCCCTCCACCTAGAATAAGTCAAGAAATCAAAAGAGTTCTCCAATTGTCCAAGCAAAGTAAAGTGGGAGATTGGTACCTTTACCAAAATCACACTGAAATAAGAATCTATGGCTTCCAGCTTGCACCATACAAACTGCTCAAATACCTCCCCATGAGATTATTTTCTATAGAGTATTATAGGCAGATAATGAACTTTGATGAAGTCAACTTTGTCTCAGCCAAGAAAAGAACTCAGTTCAAGGTCAAAAATTAGTTAGGCCCTTTCATTTTCAATTCTAGAGAAGTAGGGCAAGAAGCAAATCAGATTCTGCAATAAATGAAGTTTCAGAATAGTTTCATGTGGAGGTATGACCCTCAATGGTTTATAACCAAACTTAGACAAAAGGTCAAATTGAGACCTTACATTCATCACTTCATACCAGAGATAGAGAGATATTCCAATCAATCTGAGTGGTTGTAAAACACTCTCATAGACAGGGATAGTACAAAGGTAGATGTTGAAAATACCTTGTTTGATCTAGAGAGATAGCTTGATGAAAGCTCATTCTTGCAAGTACCAGAGAAAGAAGGAACCATTAGTACCCTTATTGTTTTGTAGACTCCTCAGGATGAGGAAAAGAATCCCAAGAGGAATAGAGAGGAACAAAGAGGGAGCCTCCAATTCAGGTATGGACACTTCAAATGTGAAATATGAAGCCAACTAGAGCAAAAGGCCAAGCCTCAATCCTGTTTTAGAATAGGAAGACACAGAAATCTCAATGGAAATAACTAGTACTGAGTTAGACATGAGCAAGGGCACAACCCCATATGGGGAAACAAAGGAGCCATCTACTTCACAAACTCAAATGTTGGAAAGGCAGCTCGATGTAGAAGTCTCCTCATTTAGTAGGCATGCTAATATGGATAAGGACATTAAGGATAGGTTCAAAGAAATCAAAATGAGAATTGAGAAACTAAAGGCATAGTCTTAAGCACAGTATCTCAAACTTACACCTACAAATCAAACTAGGTTGATGCCGACTTTTGACATCAAGGAAGGAAATATGCAAATGTCCTTCATAAAACCAACTGTACAACAACTAAGGACATCAGCAGATTTCAAAAAAGATCAATTTTGAGATATTAGCAAGGGATATTCATCCCATTGACCAAATTGAATTTCACAAACAGGCTGGAGAAATGATTTACTCCACCCTTACAGGAAAAGCCATAGCTGCCCATCAATTGTAGAATTCATTGAACAACATTTCAGCCTAGTATCAATTGGAAAAGGCCTCCTCATAGGCCAAAGACACTAGAATCAAGTCTTTGGAAGACTTAGTGATTGAATTGGGACATGATCCCAAAGATATCAAAGCTACTGAACAACTGATCAAGAAAAAGAATGATGACATCGTAGCACTCAAGAAGCAATTGAAGATACCTCAAATGCAGCATCCCTAGGCATAAGAAGTCTTGGAAAACTAAACCGGGCATGAAGAGTTGATGGACTTAGTCCTCAAACTAAATGATCAGTTAAGGAGACATAGAAGGAATTGGACAACCTAATCCAATTAAAGCAAACTGATATTGCCACTACCTTAGTGAATGTCATCCTAGTAGTTACCATGGATGTTCCTTCCACATTGGTAGCCTCTTGGCTCCCACAACTCTTATGGCTACAACACAACTAGTTTCTACAGAATCTACATCAGAAACAGGTACATTAGGTGAAGAAGTAGCAAAAATGGTTAGAGTTATGGAAGAAATGTCCATACAAACAACAAAGATGAATAAGGTCAAAGAAAAGGTGACAAGCTTGGAAACTGATTACAAGCTTGCTAAAATCATGCACAAAGAAGAAGTGCAAAAAGTTTCTAGGATGAGTGAGAGATTGAAAGCCATGGAGAAGGACCTAACACTAAAAAAACCCCTTGGGTAGGCTAAGGAACTACTATGGGCCAATATCATTGACTCTGTCAATGATATTTGGCCATCCATTCAGGTGTTTTTTGAGCAAATATATTTAATAAAAATGACTACAGAGGCCATCCAAAGAGTAAAAGAAGAATTAGGAGAAATGCCAGAAGAAGCTACCAGAATTATCCAGTTCCTTAACAATAAGAATAAGTATGAGCTTCAGGAATTGGAAATAGAGGAAAGAACAGAGACAATTTTGGAGGTGAGAGATGTCCTCTCCAAGAGAAACTTAACGTTGAACTTGGAGGACAAGTGTTAGAATATGCAGGTAGCCATTGACAGATTTATGGCTAAGTTTCAAATTTTGAGAGAGAAAGGGATACCCAGTCCCTTAGTGATAAATGACAAGGTCATGACACAGGAGGATTACAACAGCAAATTCAGAGAGCTAGCAAAAGAATAGGTCAATACATCATCAATCAAGGCATTGCCAACAAGCAAAGTACTCTAGCAGACATTTGAAAACTTGTTTTACCTCCAACATGAGGTAAAACACTTGTTTAACAATAAGCCTACTTTTCCCAAATACACCAAGGTAGATGAAATATATAGGAGGATGCTAAAAAATCCAATTACCTGATGTTGGAGCATGGGAGAAATTAAGTGATTTATTGTAAGAAATATGCAGTAAAAAGATTAATGAATAGTAAAAGTAAAACAACCAGGTAAAAGGATGAAGATAGGTCAGCAGAGTTAAAGTGTATTAGTGTCAAAGTGTTTCAGATGAAAGCCTAAATTAAATGAAGCTTCCATCGTGAAATATCAACAAACAAAGCAACATAAAGGGGTAAAATCAAACCATAAAAGCCAGCAATACCAAAATAAAAGGGACAGCATGAAGCACTTCAATAGCTATCTCTATCTTCTTCAATGAAGATATTTTTATTTCAAAGATTAAATCTCAAATTAGTTTGAAATATTTTGTAATAAATTTTTGTATAAATACTTCACAATTCAAAGTATGTAGGGTGGATTCTATTAGACATTTCTATAGACTTTTGGATCAAGAAGACCTAGAAGGTTATTGTATCAATTGATGAGCCAACAAGCTGGATTGATTAATAAATATCAGACTGTTCCAAGGATTCACGTATTTAGAGAATTTCAGACAAGTATTTTCATGTGTCTTTGTCATTTTCTCAAAGTTATTCATAATCTTATATGTGTTTCATTATAAATGCTATAATTGGAACAATATTTCAGAACTTCTTTAAATCACACTTTGTTTTAACAGTTAAGCATTTGAATGTTTTCTTCTGATATTTAATTTAAAGAATTCTTAATTTCTCTTTGGTTTAGATTGATTTAATGAATAATCTAGGTTAAAGGATTCTTAACTGCCCTTTGATTTCGATTACCCCTCCCTTCCTCATTCATTATCTGGGTTTGAGAACCCTTAACTCCTCCCTCACCTCGAGTGAAATGCTTTCACCCCTCTATCTCAAACATCTGAAATACACTCTGCTATCTTGCCCTTGGAACATCCCCTTTGATGATTTTATCTAGTCTTTCTTCCTTATCAGTTGACTCCATAGCTCAATGGTCTAAAAGACATCAATTTATCCATCTGTCTAAGAAAAGCCCACCACCAAATCTCAAATACAAATCAAAACCCCTTGAAAAATCATAGCTAGCCTAAAACTTCTTAACTAAAACAAAGTTAAATCTTAAAGAGAGAGCCCTCTCTGAGCATCAAGAAGGCTAGGTCCTGATCTCCAAAAGTGGATAGTTGTTACCTTTGGTTTTTCCTTCTTATTACTTCAAAGGAATTATCAGAGTGATAACATTTCTGGCAACCATACTAGGGACTTCGATCCTCGGTCTTATAAAAACTTTAAGGAAACATTCCATTAAATTTTGAGCCCCTCAAGTTCATTACCTGAAGTAAGTTTTCAGAAAAAATTATAAAAATAGTTTAAAACTTAAAATTCTAGCTCCTAAAAAGATTCATTACACTAGGGCCAACCCAGATCCAAACCTGCAACTGTAGTGACCCAGAAAGGATTTAAGACAACCTAGAACAACAGAAACTCAAGCCAGTAGTAGCCAGCTAGACAGTGCCAATTCACTCCCTGAGGACTTTTTAACTTTAGAAGAAGTCCCTTTTCACTTGTCATTTGACCTCTCACTATTTAAAACCAAATTTGAGAATGATATCCACGAAATAGTTTTAGACCCTGAGTTTACTCAACTCATTGAATCAAAAAGGGTTATTCATCCATATTTGGATAAATTTGTCTTAGATTCTTTTGACAAGTTAGAATCCTTGACCTCTACGTTGATTAGTAATATAGATAGTGCTTATCTTCAACAATCTGTAGATCTAGTTTCCCTTACTGCTGCTGCATCTCAAATTTCTTCACAATCATTCACTCATTGTAAATCCACCTTTCTTTACCACAAGTTCATCAATTGTATCTACCACAATTAAATCACCTAAATCACTTATTAATCAATCATCTTCATCATCATCTATTTGACCTCCATTAGTTTCAATCCCTTCTTCAATCACTTAAACTTTACCCCCCAGTCAAACCAAAATCACAACAATGGAAACAAATATGCTCCTCTTGTTTTACTTGCCCAACTCCATCGCATGCCTGCAAATTATTAGAGTAATATTTTCCTGTTTGATGCTACTGGTCATTGCACTTCCCAACAGCATGTAAGCAAGATGTCTGACTTTTTTTAATTGCATGAAATAGATGACGCAAATGTCCAGATGACATTGTTTTCCCAAACTTTAACTAGTGATGTCAAGAAGTGGTTCAAAGCTTTTCCTGCTAACCACATTGCAGACCTAGCAAATTTTCAAAGGTTATTCATTGATAGATGGGAAAGAAAGAAGAACCCATTGCAAATACTTTTTGAATATGACAATATTAGGAGAGCTCCCAACGAGTCAGTTTAGGACTATTTAACTAGGTTTAATAATATCTATAATGCAATTCCAGCCAACATTAAGCCTCCACCTGACCTAGAATTAATTGAGTTCCCTAATGGTTTTGATGCTGATATATCATACCAGTTAAGGGAGAGAAATCTTGAAACACTTGAACAAATGCAGAGTAATGCTATCAATGTAGAAGCCAACCTGTTAGCTAGGAAAGCACGAATGAGGAATGAAAAGAAAGTTGTATTTAAAGAAGAAGCTTCAACTTCATATGGAAAAGTAGATGTTTTAGCTAAAAGTTTAGAAAGAATTATGGATAGGTTAGATATCATGGATAGGAAAAATCAATGGGAGAATCAACAACAACAACCCCCAATAAGAAACCCAAATTTTAGGAAGAACCCTAATGCTGCAAAAAATGCTACACCAGACCAACAGATTAGGCCACTCTTCCAAGAAATTTATGTTGAGGAATCAAAAAACCAAGAAGTAGAGGATGATACCCAGATTAACTTACTAGAAACCACAGAGGAAGAAAATGTTTTTCTTACTCAAGAAGAATAGGAGTTATATATGCTTCAGCAGTTACAATTAGAATCTGGTGAATCTTTTGATTTCAAGCAGGGATATGAATCAGATATATATGAGGTACATAAAAAAGATAGCTTGATGAGTAAGAAGAATAATGAGACTCCCATTAAAAGATCCATCCAAACTCAGACTAAGATAATAAAAGAAACTCTAGTTAAAAAAGTATTGCAAATTCTCCCTAGGGGAACACCTAGAACTTCAACCCCTAGGATTGTAGATATAACCTCTAATAAAACCCAAACATAGCCAATTGCTGAAAACAATCAAAATAAAGGAAATCAGGCAAAAAATTAGAAACACAGACTGAAATTCCTACCACTGAGAAACAAGATAAAGACACTCAAACTGCACAAATTAAGGAAGATCTGAATCAAAAAAACAAACCTCAGCTCCCTTTCAATATTAAAAATGAAATAGCTAAATTAAAGATATCAGTACCTTTGACCGAACTAGTAAAGAATGAATCTTATAGGTCACAGATAACTGAGACATTGAACATAGGAGAGGGAGAGGATTCTATTAATTTGAATGATGACCAGCCTGAATTGTTTTTTGGCCCTGAGGCCAATGGAATTCATTAGCAAGGGGGAGTTCCTACATTTTACATCAGCCTAAATATTCATGATAAAATGTTGCATAACAGTATGTTGGACTCAGGATCATCCCACAATATCATGCCAAAAGCAATAATGGAAAGATTGAACCTAGACATAACTAGGCCTGATAAAGGATTTATTTTCTTTTGACTCTAGCTAGGTTAAATTCCTTGGTTTAATCAAAGACTTATGTGTGACTCTTGTCCAGTTCCCTGCAAAGAGCATTCTAATGGATATTGTAGTTGTAGATATCCCACCAAAATATGGAATGCTACTATCTCGCTCATGGGGAGAAAAACTGTAGGGATCTTTGCAGTTGGATATGTCTTATGCCACGATATCTGTTTTTGGCCAATCAAGGAAATTATATAGGGAAACCTTGATGAAGTACATGGTCAGTAGTGAGGAAAAGCCCCAAAACTTTCCCATATAGTCCATGCACTCAGATATGGACTCTTTCATCTTATACAATGCAGAAACTGATAAAAAGGAAATCACAGCCAAAGACCTTAAGTATAAAATAGTTGACAATGAGAACATATTCCATGAGTCACTTTGGCATTTAGACTTTGATGGGTCTGTAAATAGGTTGGGGGCTGGTGCAGGAGTGTGGATCCATAATATGGAAAATAACCATGCTGAGGGACATGCTTTCATATTGAACTTCAAATGTACTAATAACATGGCCAAATATGAAGCCCTGATTCTAGGGTTACAATTGGTTAGGAAATTGGGAGCCAAAAGAGTTTCTGTCATGGGAGACTTAGAGTTTATTATGAAACAGATCACTGGTGAATATTCTATCAACAACCCTAGGCTTGGTGGATATAGGGATACTATTTTAGACTTGGTCAAGGACCTCTTGGAATCAAAATTTGCTGCCATTTCCAGAAAACAAAACATGTAGGCCCACAGTCTAGAAACATTTGCTATTACTTGTAAATTTCCATTTCAACCAAACCACCAGTACACTGCAGAGGTCAGACATAGGCCTATTATACCAGATAACCTTAAGTATTGGCAGATTTTTTCCTAGGAATCCCAAATCTATGATTTCATGAACAATGAAGGTGAATTTTGGAACTGTAAGATAGATATTATTTGTACAATAGACAGTAATGTAGAAAATAGCTTAGATGTAAATATTTTTGATATACATAAACCAACCAAATTTACTAAGCTAGAAATAGATAGTTTAGAGAATGTAGAGATATATGAAATAATGGATGATGATCCTGAGATTATTAATTTGAAAGATAATTTTTTTTCCTAAAGGATTATTACCTTTAGAGGATTTATTTGACTCTAATGACGTAGCTAAAAAGCCCAAGATGGAACCTCTAAGAGCTGACATAGAAGAAGTTAATATAGGAACTGAATATAATCCAAAGCTCATTAAGATATCTAAAGCCTTACCCCCAAAGGAAAAGGTCAAATGTTTAAATCTGTTTAAAGAGTTCCAGGATGTATTTGCATGGAGTTATGAAGACATAAAATCTTATGACGCCAGCATAATCCAACACAAAATACTTCTAAAAGAAGATCATAAATCGTTCAAATAGAAACTTAGAAGGATACACCCAGTTCTAATGCCATCCATAGAAAAAGAGGTTAAAAGGATGTTTGATGCCCAAATAATAACACCCATTAGATACTCAGACTAGATTTCAAACGTAGTTACAACTAGGAAAAGGACAAGAGAAATTTGACTTTGTGTAGCTTTTAGAAACTTAAACAAGGTCTCTTTAAAGGACAACTACCCCTTACAAAAAACGGACCATATATTGCAAAGGGTATTGGGCTCATCTAGGATTTCATTGTTAGATGGATTCTCTAGCTATAACTAGATATTAGTCCAACCTGAGGACCAAACCAAAACCGTGTTTACTACTCCTTGGGGTACGTTCATGTATTTGAAGATTCCCTTTGGATTAATGAATGCAGGTGCCACATTTCAGAGAGCTATCGATATAGATTTTGCCTACGAAATCCATGATTTCTTAGTAGTATACCAGGATGACATCACAGTTTTCTCCAAATCTGACAATGAACATTTAGACCACCTCAGAAGAGTATTTATCAAATGCAGGAAATTTGGGATTTCTCTAAATCCTAAAAAGACACCTTTTGGTCTTGAAGAGGGAAAGTTGTTAGGACACATCATATCTAAAGATGGGATTAGGATAGACCCTGCTAGAATAGAAGCCATTTGACCATTTTCCATCCCTAAAACATAAAAGAGCTACAATCATTTCTAGGTAAGGTTATTTTTCTTAGGAGATTCATCTCAAATCTAGCAGAATTAATTAGGGAATTAAATAACATGCTAAGAATGGATTCATCAATCAAATGGACATTGGAGGCCAAACAATCCTTTGAAGCTATTAAGGAAGCATTAACCAAGACTCTAGTCCTGATTAGTCCTGATTAGTCCTGATTTTAGCAAAGATTTTATTATTTTTTATTTTGCTTCAGAACACACCATTGTAGTAGTCTTGCTGCAAAAGAACAATCAAGGATATGGACAACCAATAGCATTCTTTAGTAAATCCTTAAGAGATTCCACACTAAAATACAATATCATGGAAAAACAGGCTTTAGCTTTGGTTAAAGCTATTAAAGATTTTAGAGTATACATCCTGTACTCTCACATTATTTCTTATGTTCCAAACTCTATAGTTAAGGACATTTTGACTCAAAATGGGCATGAAGGAAAAAGAGGCAAATGGATTGCCACAATATTGGAATATGACATAGAGATAAAACCTACCAAGCTCATTAAAGGCCAAGGTTTAGCCAAACTCATGGCTGAATCGAACTGTCAGGCCCTTGATATCAACCTCATTAGTGCCCTTGATGATCAGGAGGATATAGCGATTCCAGAGATCAGTGAACCTTTTACTGATTCACCATGGTATGTAGATATTACATTTGTATTACTAAATTTACAAGCTCCTCCTGGATTGACAAGAACTAAAGCTAGATTCTTAAAAATGAAGCCATTAAGATATTGTGTTATATATAATGCACTGTTTTGGAAGGACAATATTGGTATTCTCTTAACATGTTTATTAAAAGATGAAGCTGACAATACTTTACAAGAGTTTCATGCAAGGGACTATGGAGGACACTTGTACTAGAAAAGTATTGCTGACAAGATTCTGAGGGCTAGTTTCTACTAGCCTACTTTGTGTGCAGATGTCAAAAAACATGTGACCTCCTGCCATAAATGCTAGATTTTTTAGGGAAAAGGAAAACTTTTACCCTTTCCTCTTAAACCAATTTCTATTGAGATTCCATTTCAACAATGGGGGTTAGACTTCATTGGAGAAATACACCCCCCATCCTCAGGTTAACATAAGTGGATTCTAACAGCCACAAACTATTTTACCAAATGGATAGAGGCCATACCTTCTAGGCAAGCCACAGACATTGTCATAATCACCTTCCTAGAGAGTAATATCCTTTCAAGATTTGGATGTCCCCAGAAGCTCATTACTGATAATGCAACAACCTTTAAGTCCAAAAGAATGATAGATTTCTGTAACAAGTACCATATCACCCTTGGCCATTCCACAACCTATTACCCTCAAGGTAATGGACTAGCAGAGTCATCCAACAAAAGCCTGGTCAATATTATCAAAAAGTTATTGGAGGATAATAAAATTACATGGAATAAGAAGTTAGTCAATGCCTTATGGGCAGATAGACTGACTACTAAAAGGTCCATTGGAACATCACCCTATCAGTTGGTTTATGGGATGGATGCAGTTTTCCCATCATCCTTGGGAGTGCCAATCATGAAAATCCTTCAAGAACTACAGGTGGAATTGAATGACATTCAAAGAAGAATAAACCAAACTATACACTTGCAACAAACCAGGGAAGAAGTGTATGTAAAATCACAAGTAATCCAGGAAAAAATTAAAAAATTCTTTGATAAAAAGACTAAGGCTGATGATTTTCACATAGGAGACAAAGTCCTAAAGTGGGATTCAAGGAGAGAAGATAAAGGCAGGCATGGAAAAATTGATTTTCTATGGCAGGGGCCTTATGTCATTTTTTGCTACAGATGCAACAATGCCTTTTTCTTGAAAAACATAGATGGATCAGATCTACCAGGAGGACCTGTTAACGGTAGGATGCTAAAGCACTACTTTTCCACTAACTTACAGTAGTTCACTTTACTTTGCATCATTGTACATAACATTGCACAGTGTATATTGGATTGGATGGTAATCCTTTGAAATTGAAGCCTAGAGAGAAGGCCCTAAGCTTTAAAAGATTTACTGTCATAAGTATCAATAATGCAGATTCACAGAAGGACACTTTGCAAGGTAACTTCAGCCACAATTCAAAGGCTACTGATCTTTAGAGTTCTTGACATTTCACTAAGAAATGACATCCCCATGTGGAGCCACTGCTAGATTCCTATAGTGATAGGATTCATAATTTTGAATTGGCTAAGGTTAAGCCTTGTAATATTGTACATACCTTTGCTTTCTACAAATGTTTTCCATATTAAAAATTAAAAAATGTAAAGAGGGTATGTCCTAAAAGAGTCCTATAGTGATAGGATTCATAATTTTGAATTGGCTAAGGTTAAGCCTTGTAATATTGTACATACCTTTGCTTTCTACAAATGTTTTCCATATTAAAAATAAAAAAATGTAAAGAGGGTATGTCCTAAAAGAAATATCAAAGGACAAAAAGAATAAGAAAATATCAAAAAATTAAAATATATGAACCCCAAAAACAAAAATAGATCATGAAAGTGTGCAAGTCTAAATTCCACTACTATTTTACTACTTTAGTGTCTTAAATAATAGTTGTGTGCAGCTTGTCATACATGTGACAACCCATGGTAGTCAAAAATCTTAATCTTGACTATGTCATGCTTTGAATTTTATGTTTATAGTTAGAGAGTAAAATCTAACCAAACAATTTAATCTTGGCAGACCATTAGATAAGTAGAGAAAATAAAAGGAGCTCATCAGTTTAATCTTAGCCCTTGGATGATATAAGGTTAGAATTAGATAGTTTACTTTTCAAAATAAAAATGAATGATAAGGGTCTGCTAGCCTAAATTCACCCAAATAAAATGAAGAAAAAATGTTAGGTTACGTAATGGGTAAGTAGAAGAAAGGTTGTTGAAGTATACAGTTGATTGGATAAAAGAACATTTATCATGCTTAATCATATATTTCAATGTGCATGAGTAGTTAACAAAGAAGAAACAATGGTTTACAAGTTGATTTAATTAACTCCCCCTAATTCATTTCATCCCTTTATTTACTAATTTCCCCATCCATAAGTAAGTTCTAGTACTAAAACTGCTTCAAGTCATAAAGTCTCAAAGCATTTCTCTAACTTTTGGTGGGACCGAGCCCCCAGCTTAATGACTTATGGACTTCAAGTGTTAGAATTCCCATCATAAAATTCATTTCCCTCCATTACCCTAATAAAACCCCTTTTCCTAAGGTTAAACTTCATTTGCCTATGAAAAGTAAACAACCCCATATTGAATTCCATTTCATTCAAAATGCCCAAAAAAAAGATTTATCCTAAGTATGAAGTGTATGTGAATAAAATGCGCAAATATTACATTTATGCTTAGGGGTATGTTCACTCCCCTCATTTCATTCCATATTAATTTTTTAACATAATACTATAGTTCCCAATATGCCTTTTCCCGTATTTAATTAAATCCCCTATATAATACCCCAAACCTTAGTTTAGCTATAAACTATAGTTTACCCCATATTCCCAACAAAAACCACTTAATTCACCACTTCTCGGTAAAGCTAAAGTAATCTCGTCATTAAACCCCGCCCGATCATTTAATCCCATGAATTACTCCTAATTAATCCCAAACCATCAAGGATTAAAAGACCTGGGTCCCTCGAAACCTCTACTCATACCATCCACGCACATCCTTTGCCCGACCATCATCCGATCATCAGCGCCCACATCCAACAGTCCACAGCCATATCGGGTTCACCCGATGGCCGACCTTTACCCACCCAATAAAGTGGTTTTCCCCGGCCCCCCATCTGCTACGTGTCAAGCACTGGCATAGATTGGGTGACCCCTCCAAAATACTGCCTCATCCATAAAAGGAGTGCGATGGCTTGGAAAATTGCCTCCCCACTCAACCTGAAAAACCGCCCACTGTTCATTTGTAATTACCCACCAAAAAGTGATTGTTGCTCAATAAAAAGACCAAGAAGCCCTATTTCATCTCTTTTCACTCATTTTCTTTGTGAACCTCTACAAACTAGTGTGACACCTGCAAACATTGAATTCACCAATTGACCTCAAATTCCACTCCTCAAGAAGTTGCAGAGACCCTAATCAACCTCTCAGTCCATACCAGAGCCATTCGAACTTCTGCTACTGCCGAGAACACCGAATTTCAAGTCAATTCACCTAAATTCCAAGTATTTGAAAAAAAATTACTAGACACCCTTTCAAATTTGAAAATGTTCAATCTTTAAAGTGTTTTAATTAATTAAAATTAATTAAAATTACTTTAAAAATTAAATTGTGTGCCCAAACCCTTCTGAAAGCTTCCAGTTTCCTTCAAAACCTCTAAATAAACATGTATTGCCAAATTCAAATCCACAAGAACTGAATTATGATTTCACCCATCGCCATGGATGTCAAACCTATCACAACTCCCCATTTAGACCTTGACCACCTCCCCCTGGCGGATAAGGATTTTCAAATCAAAGACACAAGTGCATATCAAATCCTACTCAAAATTCATTGTTTAAGGAAATATATCTAAACCATTCTGATGACATTGGCCTTTGGGACTCTATTTTATCCAAATACCAGTTTCCACAAGTACATATTTTTCCTGAGATTGTCCATATGTGCCATGCCTATTACATTCCTAGCTAGAGAGCTGTAATGTCCCCTAACCAAAAAATCTTGTTTACCATTACAACTGAGTCAATCAATGAGATGTTTCAAGTCCAACCATGTCCAAACCTGACCCCACTTTCCATTGGGGATTTGTTAGACCTGTGCACCAAATTGAGACCATCAAAATTGGCCCAAATATTCCAAACTTTCATTGTAAAAGAGCAGCATATTCCTAAAGATGCCCCTCCATATGCTTTTGCCATTTTCTCTGAAAGGGGAAAGAAAATTATAACCATGATATCATGTATTCTGGGCTGTACCACTGATGAATTTGTTGATGGGCTCATCCCTGCCTTCATGTCCATTTTCACCCCAGGAAAGACTCTTGCTGCTTTGTACAACTATGCCCAATTCATAGTTGAAAGGATGCATGAATAGTTTACCAGAATGCAAAATGAGAGAGTATTCAAATACTCATCTATACTTTACCATATGTTTTTGTAATACAATTCAGATAGATTTCCCTTCACCCTCCAGAAGCTGGATACCAAAGGCCAGCCCAGGTCTATTATATTTAGGACACCACTTTTCCACAAGTATTATTCACCATACACCTATACAAAATTCATTGAATCCTTTGTCCATCCAGTCATGACCATGTTGATAGGAAGCCCTCCACCTAGAATAAGTTAGGAAATCGAAATATTTCTCCAATTTTCCAATCAAAGTAAAGCGAGAGATTGGTACCTTTACCAAAATCACACTGAAATAAGAATCTATGGTTGCCAGCTTGCAACACACAAACTGCCCAAATACCTCCCCATGAGGTTATTTTCTCTAGAGTATTATAGGAAGATAATGAACTCTGATGAATTCAACTTTTTCTGAGCCAAGAAAAGAACTTATTTCAAGGTTAAAAATTAGTTAGGCCCTTTCATTTTGAATTCTAGAGAAGTAGGGTAGGAAGCAAATCAAATTCTGCAACAAATGAAGTTTTAGAACAGTTTCATGTGGAGGTATGACCCTGAAGGGTTTATGACCAAACTTAGACAAAAGGTCAAATTGGGACCTTACATTCATCACCCCATACCAAAGATAGAGAAATATGCCAATCAATCTGAGTGGTTGGAAAACACTCTCATAGACAGGGACAGTACAAAGGTAGATTTTGAAAATACCTTATTTGATCTAGAGAGATAGCTTGATGAAAGCTCATTCATGCAGGTACCAGAGCAAGAAGGAACCATGAATAACCTTGTTGTTTTGCAGACTCCTCAGAATGAGGAAAAGAATCCCAAGAGGAATAGATAGGGAGCCTCCAGTTCAGGTATGGACACTTCAAATGTGCAATATGAAGCCAGCCAAAGCAAAAGGCCAAGACTCAATCCTATTTCAGAACAGAAAGACACAAAAGGCTCAGTGGAAATAACTAATATTTAGTTAGACATGAGCAAGGGCACAACTCCATCTGGGGAAACACATGAGCCATCTACTTCACAAACTCAAATGTTGGAAAGTCAGCTCAATGTAGAAGTCTCTTCATTTAGTAGGCCTATTGATAGGGATAAGGACATTAAGGACATGTTCAAAGAAATCAAAATGAGAAATGAGAAACTAAAGGCATAGTCTTATGCCCAGTAGCTCAAACTTACACCTACAAATCAAACTAGGTTGATGTCAACTTTTGACATCAAGGAAGGAAAGATGCCAATGTCCTTCATAAAGCTAACTGTACAAAAACCAAGGACATCAGCAGATTTCAAAAATATTCATTTTGAGGTATTGGCAAGGGATATTCATCCAATTGATAAAATTGAATTTCACAAACAGAGTTTAGAAATGATTTACTCCACCCTTACAGGAAAAGACATAGCTGCCCATGAATTGCAGAATTCATTGAACAACATTTCATCACAGTATCAATTGGAAAAAGCCTCCTCACGGGCCAAAGACACTAGACTCAAGTCTTTGGAAGACTTAGTGATTGAATTGGGACATGATCCCAAACACATCAAAGCTACTGAACAACTGATCAAGAAAAATAATGATGATGTTGCAACACTCAAGAAGCAACTGAAAATACCTCAACTGCAGCATCCCCAGGCACAGGAAGTCTTGGAAAACCAAACTGGGCATGAAGAGTTGATGGAATTAGTCCTCAAACTAAATGATCAGTTAAGGGAGACATAGAAGGAATTGGAAAACCTAATCCAATTAAAGAAAACTAATATTGCCACTACCTCAATGAATGTCATCCCACCAGTTACCACAGTTGTTGCTTCCACATTGGCAGCCTCATTGGCTCCCACAACTCCTATGGCTACAACACAACCAATTTCCATAGAATCTACATCAGCAGCAGGTACATCAAGTGAAGAAGTTTCAAATTTGGTTAGAGCTATGGAAGAAATGTCCATACAGACAACAGAGATGAATAAGATCAAATAAAAGGTGACAAGCTTGGAAACTGATTACAAGCTTTCCAAAATCATGCACAAAGAAGAAGTGCAAAAATCTGTCAAGATGAGTGAGATATTGAAAGCCATGGAGAAGGACCTAACATTGAAAGAACCCCTTAGGCAGGCTAAGGAAATACTATGGGCCAATATCATTGACTCTATCAATGATATTTGGCCATCCATTCAGGTGATTTTTGAGCAGATATATTTAATAAAGATGGCTATAGAGGCCATCCAAAGAGTAAAATAAGAATTAGGAGAAATTCCAGAAGAAGCTACCAGAATTATCTAATTCCTTAAAAGTATGAATAATTATGAGCTTCAAGAATTGGAAATAGAGGACAGAATAGAGACAATTTTGGAGGTTAGAAAGGTCCTCTCCAATAGAAAATTAATGTTAAACTTGGAGGACAAGTGTCAGAATATGCAGGTAACCATTAACGGTTTTATGGCTAAGTTTCAAATTTTGAGAGAGAAAGGGTTACCCAGTCCCTTAGTGATAAATTACAAGCTCATGAAACAAGAGGATTACAACAGTGAAATCAGAGAGCTAGCAAATGAACAGGTCAATACATCATCAATCAAGGCATAGCCAATAGGCAAAGTACTCTAACAGACATTTGAAAACTTGTTTTACCTCTAGCATGAGGTAAAACACTTGTTTATCAATAAGCATACTTTTGCCAAATACGCTGGGGCAGATGAAATATATAAAAGCATGCTAAAAAATCCAATCACCTGATGCTGAAGCATGGGAAAAATTAACTAGTTTATTGTCAGAAATATGCGGTAAAAATGTTAATGAATAGTAAAAGTAAAATAGCCAAGTAAAAGGATGAAGACAAGTCAGCAAAGTTAAAGTGTATCAGTGTCAAAGTGTATCAGATGAAAGCCTAAAGTAAATGAAGCTTCCAGCATGAAATACCAAACAACAAAGAAGCATAAAGGGCTAAAATCAAAACATAAAAGCCAGCAATACCAAAATAAAAGGGACAGCATGAAGTAGTTCAATCATCATCTATATCTTCTTGCAAAATGATATTTTTATTTCCTAGATTAAATCTCAAATTAGTTTGAGATATTATGTAATAAATTTTTGTAAAAATGCTTCACAATTTGAAGTATGTAGGGTGGATTCTATTAGACATTTCTATAGACTTTTTGCTCATGAAGACCAAGAAGGTTGGTGTATTAGTTGATGAGCCAGCAAGCTGGATTGATTAATAAAGATCAGACTGTTCCAAGGATTCATGTGTTGAGTGAATTTCAGACAAGTATTTTCATGTGTCTTTGTCATTTTCTCAAAGTTATTCATAATCTTATATGTGTTTCAATCTAAATGCTATAACTGGAATAATATTTTAGAACTTGTTTAAATCACACTTTGTTTTAACAGTTAAGGATTTGAATGTTTTCTTCTATATTTAAATTAAAGAATTATTAATTGCTCTTTGGTTTAGATTGATTTCATGAATAATCCAGGTTAAAGTATTCTTAACTACCCTTTGATTTTGATTACCCCTTCCTTCCTCATTCATTATGCAGGTCTGAGAACCCTTAACTGCTCTCTCACCCAGAGTGAAACCCTTTCACCCCTCTGTCTCAAAAATCTGAAATACACTATTCTATCTTGCCATTGGAACATCCCCTTTAGTGAGTTTATCCAGTCTTGCTTCCTTATCAGTTGACTCCATAGCCCAATGGTCTAAAAGACATCAATTTATCCATCTGTCTTAGCAGATCCCACCACCAAATCTCAAATACAAGTCAAAACCCCTTGAACAATCATAGCTAGCCTAAAACTTCTTAACTAATAAAAATTTAAATCTTAAAAAGAGAGCCCTCTCTGAGCATCAAGAAGGCTAGGTCCTGATCTCCAAAAGTGGATAGTGGTTACCTTTGGTTTTTCCTTCTTTTTACTTCAAAGGAATCATCAGAGTGATAACATTTCTGGCAACCATACTGGGGACTTCGATCCTCAGTCTCATAAAAACTTTAAGGAAACCTTCCATCAAATATTGAGCCCCTTAAGTTCATTATCTGAAGCAAGTTTTCAGAAAATTTTATAAAAACATTTTAAAACTTAAAATTTTGGCTCCTAAAAATATTCATTACACTAGGGCCAACCTAGATTGAAACCTTGAAACTGTAATGGACGACCCTAAAAGGATTTAAAGACAACCTAAAACAATAGAAACTCAAGCCAGTAGTAGCCAACTAGATAGAGCTAATTCACTCCCTGAGGAGTTTTTAACTTTAGAAGAAGTGCCTTTTGATTTGTCATTCGACCTCTCACTGTTTAGAACCAAATCTGAGAATGATATCCACGAAACAGTTTTAGACCCTGAGTTTACTCAACTCATTGAATCAAAAAGGGTTATTCATCTAGATTTGGATAAATTTGTCTTAGATTCTTTTGACAAGTTAGAAGCCTTGACCTCTACGTTGATTAGTAATATAGATAGTGCTTATCTTCAGCAATCTATAGAGCTATCTGCCCTTACTACTATTGCATCTCAAATTTCTTCACAATCATCACTCACTGTAAATCCACCTTCCTTTACCACAACTTCATCAATTGTATCTACCACAATTCAATCACCTAAATCACTTATTAATCAATCAACTTCATCATCATCTAGTTCACCTCCATCAGTTTCAAGCCCTTTTTCAACCACTTTAAATTTACCCCCCAGTCAAACGAGAATCACAGTAATGGAGAACATATATGCTCCTCTTGTTTTACCTGCCCAACTCCATCCCATGCCTACAGATTATCAGAGTAAGATTTTCCTATTTGATTCTACTACTCATTACACTGCCCAATAGCATGTAAACAAGATGTCTGACTTTTTTGAATTGCATGAAATAGATGAGGCAGATGTCCAGATGAGATTATTTGTCCAAACTTTAACTGGTGATGTCAAGAAGTGGTTCAAAACCTTTCCTGCTAACCACATTGAAGACCTAGAAAATTTTCAAAGGTTATTAATTGATAGATGGGAAAGAAAGAAGAACCCATTACAAATACTTTCTAAATATGACAATATTAGGAGAGCTCCCAACGAGTCAGTTTAGGACTATTACACTAGGTTTAATAATATCTATAATGAAATTCCAGCCAACATTAAGCCTCCACCTGACTTAGCATTAATTAAGTTCACTGATGGTTTTGATGTTGATATGTCATACCAGCTAAGGGAGAGAAATCCTGAAACAATTGAACAAATGCATAGTAATGTTGTTAGCGTAGAAGCCAACCTGTGAGCTAGGAAAGCACGAATGAGGAATGAAAAGAAAGTTGTATTTAAAGAAGAAGCTTCAACTTCAAATGGAAAAGTATATAATTTAGCTAAAAGTTTAGAAAGAATTATGGATAGGTTAGATATCATGGATAGCAAAAATCAATGGGAGAATCAACAACAACAACCCCCAGTGAGAAACCCAAATTTTAGGAAGAACCCTAATGCTGCAAAAAATGCTACACCAAACCAACAGATTAGGCCACCCTTCCAAGAAAACTATGTTGAGTAATCACAAAACCAAGAAGAAGAGGATGATACCCAGATTAACTTACTAGAAACCACAGAGGAAGAAACTGTTTTTCTTACTCAAGAAGAATAGGAGTTATATATGCTTCAGTAGTTATAGTTAGAATCTGGTGAATCTTTTGATTTCAAGCAGGGATATGAATCAGCTATATATGAGGTACATAAACAATATAGCTTGAGGAGTAAGAAGAATAATGAGACTCCCATTAAAAGATCCATCCAAACTCAGATTAAGATAATAAAAGGAACTCTAGTTAAAAAAGTATTGCAAATTCTCCCTAGGGGAACACCTAAAACCTCAACCACTAGGATTGTAGATATAACCTTTAATGAAACCAAAACAGAGCCAATTACTGAAAAAAATAAAAATAAAGGAAATCAAGGCAAAACAATAGAAACACAGACTGAAATTCCTACCACTGAGAAACAGGATAAAGACACTCAAACTGCACACATTAAGGAAGATTTGAATCAAACAAACAAACCCCGGCTCGCTTTCAATATTAGAAATGAAATAGCTAAATTAAAGATATCAGTACCTTTGACCGAACTAGTAAAGAATGAATCTTATAGGTCACAGATAACTGAGACATTAAACATAGGAGAGGGAGACGATTATGTTAATTTGAATGATGACCAGCCTGAATTGTTGTTTGGCCCTAAGGCCAATGGAATTCATTAGCAAGGGGGAGTTCCTCCTTTTTACATCAGCCTAAATATTCATGATAAAATTTTGCATAATGTTATGTTGGACTCAGGAGCATCCCACAATCTCATGCCAAAAGCAATAATGGAAAGATTGAACCTAGACATAACCAGGCCTTATAAGGATTTATTTTCTTTTGACTCCAGCTAGGTTAAATTCCTTGGTTTAATCAAAGACTTATGTGTGACTCTTGTCCAGTGCCCTGCAAAGAGCATTCTAATGGATATTGTAGTTACAGATATCCCACCAAAATATGGAATGATACTATCTTGCTCATGGGGAGCAGAACTGTAGGGATCTTTGCAATTGGATATGTCTTATGCCACCATATCTGTTTTTGGCCAATCAAGGAAATTATATAGGGATACCTTGATGAAGTACATGGTCAATAGTGAGGAAAAGCCCCAAAAATTTCCTATATACTCCATGCACTCAGATATGGACTCTTTCATGTTATACAATGTAGAAACTGATAAAAAGGAAATTACAACCAAAGACCTTAAGTACGGAACAACTGACAGTGAGAACATATTCCATGAGTCACTTTGGAATTTAGACTTTGATGGGTCTATAAATAGGTTGGGGGCTAGTGCAGGAGTGTGGATCCATAATGTGGAAAATAACCATGCTGAGGGACATGCTTTCAGATTGAACTTCAAATGTACCAATAACATGGTCAAATATGAAGCCCTGATTCTAGGGTTACAATTGGTTAGGAAATTGGGAGCCAAAATAGTTTCTGTCATGGGAAACTCAGAGTTGATTATGAAACTAATCAGTGGTGAATATTCTGTCAACAACCTTAGGCTTGGTAGATATAGGGATACTATTTTAGACTTGGTCAAGAACCTCTTGGAATCAAACTTTGCTGCCATTTCTAGCAAAAAAACATGCAGGCCCACAGTCTAGAAACATTTGCTAGTACTTGTAAATTACCATTTCAACCAAACCACCAGTACACTACAAAGGTCTGACACAGGCCTGTTATACCAATAACCTTAAGTATTGGCATATTTTTTCCTAGGAATCTCAAATCTATGATTTCAGAACAATGAAGGTGAATTTTGAAACTGTAAGATAGATAATATCTATACAATAGACAGTAATGTAGAAAATAGCTTAAATGTAAATATTTTTTATATACATAAACCAACCAAGTTTACTAAGCTAGAAATAGATAGTTAAGAGAATGTAGAGATAGATGAAATAATGGATGATGATCTTGGATTCTTAATTTGAAAGATAATTTTTTTCCTAAAGGATTAGTACCTTTAGAGGATTTGTTTGACTCTAATGATGTAGCTAAAAAGCCCAAGATGGAACCTCTAAGAGCTGACATAGAAGAAGTTAATATAGGAACTGAAGATAATCCAAAGCTCATTAAGATATCTAAAGCCTCCGCCCCAGAGGAAAAGATCAAATGTTTAAATATGTTTAAAGAGTCCCTGGATGTATATGCATGGAGTTATGAAGACTTCAAATCTTATGACGCAAGCATAATCCAACACAAAATACCTCCAAAAGAAGATCATAAACCTTTCAAATAGAAACTTAGAAGGATAAACCCAGTTCTTATGCCATCCATAGAAAAAGAGGTTAAAAGGATGTTTGATGCCTAAATAATAGCATCCATTAGATACTCAGACTAGATTTCAAACTTAGTTACAACTAGGAAAAAGACAACTGAAATTAGACTTTCTGTAGATTTTAGAAACTTAAACAAGGACTATTTAAAGGACAACTACCCCTTACGAAAAATGGACCATATATTGCAAAGGGTAGTGGGCTCATCTAGGATTTCACTATTAGATGGATTCTCTGGCTATAACCAGATATTAGTCCAACCTGAGGACCAACCCAAAACTCTATTTACTACTCCTTGGGGTACCTTCATGTATTTGAAGATGCCCTTTGGATTAATGAATGTAGGTGCCACATTTCAGAGAGCTATCAATATAGATTTTTCCAAAGAAATCCATGGTTTCTTAGTAGTATACTAGGATGACATCATAGTTTTCTCCAAATTTGACAATGAACATTTAGACCACCTCAGTTGGTTTATGGGATGGATGCAATTTTCCCATCATCCTTGGGAGTGCCAGTCATGAAAATCCTTCAGGAATTACAGGTGGAAGCGAATGACATTCAGAGAAGAATAAACTAGATCGGGTGATGGTAGCCTATTGTGCGAAGGAAGCTTGCAAGCTTTGATTCTGAAAACAAGTGAATTTCATATTAAAGGCTTTTCTAGATTTTTTTTGGGAACTGATAAGAAAGTGTTGAGTTTAGTTGCCAAAAAGTTCAAAGCTAGCGTGGAGTATTGATATGGATTTAAATAGGAACACAACAAATTATAGAGATAACCATAAATACATAGATACTATAGAAATAATACTTCATTTCATTAACGTAAAATACTGAAATATGCTTACAAATAGAAATGGAAATAAACTAGCTCAGGCGATGGTAGCTTATCTCTGAGGAGATATGTGGCAGCTACATGCCTCTGAACTGTCGTACAATGAGATTCGGAGGCCTATTTATTGTTGAGAAACAATGGAAAACCATAAACGTCCAAAACACTAACCCTAGGAGATGAAGCGCCAAACTATGGGCCCCGTTTTGGGTAAATTGGTACATCAACTTCCCGGGGTTGTAACTTTGGCATACGATCTCCGTTTGACGCGCACAATACCTCATTATAAAGATCTATCCAAGGACTACAACTTTGGGATAAGAAACATCCATCCATGCTCCCATGTTGCTCCCATTTTTCCAAAAAAAACATCATTTAGGGCCTCAAAATGACTCTGGAAGTACAAGACCCGAAAAACTGCCAAAAATAGTAAATTGTGCTACAAATAAGGAAATTGAAAAACTAAAAGAAACTATGGTGCGGGTTCAAGTGGAATTGGCGGGTGGCCACCAATATCCACCTGGATCATTCCTCCCCCCTCTGGAAGCAATGGTCCCGATTGCGTTGAGTTCCTCCATGAGATGAGGAAACTTTTGCTAAACTTTGTCCCTAGTGAGCTACTTTCCCTGGTGAAGGAGTTGGCCTGCTTTGACAACTTGATATAGTTGGACCTTCTGCTAGAAACTGTGCTTGATATGCATCTCCATGATCTGATCAATTATAGCTTGTTCCATGCAATCTGGATTTAACTCTGTTGGTGTGAGTTGTTCTACAATGTCGGATGTGTCTAGTAATGGTGGAAAGTATGGTCGAAGGTGGTCCACATTGAACACTGACTGCAGCCAAGGAATGGGAGAATGCTGAGCTCAAATGCATTGTCTCCCACAACCTTGGTAATGGTGTAAAGACCATATTGGAGTGGTCTGATTTTTTGATAAGCTCTGGTAAGGCGTTCCTTTTTCATATGCAACTAGACTTTGTCACCCACCGAAAACGTGTGTGGCACCCGATGTTGATCATGTTGCTGCTTGTACTTGGTAGTTGATTTCTTCGGAATGTCGTGGAACTACTGGTGAATATGTTGGGTGTGCTCATTGGATATTTGCCTTTTCTATTTTGGACTGGACATGAGCCAAATCTGCCTGAGTAGCTGCAAATGGCATGGTCACATCAATGGGACATAATGGCTGGAATCCCAAGCCCACCTGAAAAGTGTTGTGGCTAGTCGAGTTATGGGGAGCCCGGTTATAGTTGTGCTGAACATAGGGTACGCTCTCATCCCATGTGCGTGGATGCTTTGAGTTGTACATGCATAGAATGTGTACAATCATCATGTTGACAACCTTTGTCTGGCCATCAGTTTAGGGATGGAAGGTTGTGGACTTAGTGAGTTGGGTGTCCAGCATCAACCAGAGACTGAACCAAAATGTATTGAGGAATCTGCTATCCCAATCTAAGATGATAGACTATGGTATCCCAAAGTGTACCCACACTCGTGTTGGAAATAATACTGAGAGGGGGGGGGGGGTGAATCAGTATTATCAGATCAATAAAACTTTTTCAATGCTCAGAAACATATACGCTACTTCAGTTAAGTGAACCGGCGTGTACACGCTACTGTGTCTAAAGAAACCAGCGTATAACCATAAATCTTATAATTCAGTTAGTTTATCTCCAGTTAAATGCATCAGGACATTATTCATCATATTAAGAGTAAACAGATGCAGTATAGCAGAACAGATCATCACACAAAAGCCACACACATGAACACCATGATATAAGGTGGAAACCCAATGTGGGTGAAAACCACCTGCTGCAAGTCGTCTCTATCTTTCTTTAATAAGAACTTCAGTTTACAATATTTTGTACTGGTGCAGCCTTATACCAGTATGCAGGCTACAACCTGCAGAAGGCTTCAACCTTCTCTCGTTCTCCAAACTTCCTTGGAAGGGAGCTCCAACCCCCTTTGCTCTTGTACTAGCTAAGATACTAGTACGTAGGTGCTGGCCTACAATCTTCTTTCCTTCAGGTACCACTTTTCATCAATTTTCAGACTGGATACTCCTGAAGCACAACATTACAATCTGAAGACCATGATTCATTCACAAGTCATGAAACAACCAATACTAGCATCATCAATCTTTGAATTACTGAACCACTGAAACCCTGTCAAACCCAGTCACCAGAACACAGAGCAGACTACAGAACTTTGCAATAACAGTCAGATCCAGCTGCAACCCAAAAATCAAGCTCCAAAAGATATACGCTACTATAATGAAGGCAACCCGCGTATACACGCGGTTTTACCAAAGACAACCTGCGTACAGATCTAAAAATAATTTTTCATAACTTGCAGTTGTACCAGATTTCAGTTATACCCAGAACATAACATTGCGTCAGTATGCAGATCTAGAAATACGCATAACCAACCATATAAATATAGTTCATTTCAAACCATTTGATCCCGATCTCTCCTTAGATCTAGTTCTCCATCAACCGGTGAGATCTCTCCTTAGCTCAGATCAAGCAATACCTCATCAACCAATAACCTGCATACTGGATCTAATACTTCATCAGATATTCAAGACTTTTTCAGATGCCCTTGCCTAATGATTTCCTTCTCCTTATATAGCCTTAGGCCTTGTTCAATACCAAGAGCCAAAACCATAGAAATCCAATACCATCATCTTCAAAACTAGGGATCAACACGTTCGTCGAGACATCAAGGTCCAAAATCATAGGCACAACTTCCAAGGAATAACCGCCGTGGACCAAAGAGAAGTTTTCCACATACACACATTTTTACTGAAGCCAACCAGCATGTACACGCGACTTGATATATAGAGAACCTGCGTATATGAACTTTCTTGGCATGTTGTACTAAGACCTGTCCTCTGATTACTTGTACCAACCTCTGAGCACCTATACCAACCTCTGAGTGAGTTTCCATCAAGGACAACACTTGAATCATAATGCCAACAATCTCCCCCTTTGGACTTGATGGCAACCACCACACCAAGTCACTCTCCCCCTTTGACATCAAGGGCAAAGGGCTGTGCTCCCCCTGAGTACATGCTGATATCTTTGCTTGGCTGTGCTGAAACATGCTTCCTCTGACTGTAGGCAAGATCTGCAAAAGATGTTCTTCAAAGGAACCAAGACTTATACACCATAAGGGACCTTCCTATTACCAAAAGACTCAATACATACATCCATACTCCCAACCAAGAGGGGATACATCAGAAACAACCAATTATATTACATCATTCATCCCAGGCATAGTGGGGAAACCAACATAGGCCGTTACATGACCTTGACACCATAAAAGAGATATCACAGAAGAGATACATGACATAGAGACAACAAATCTAGACCAAGACTTATGAAAGTCACAAGCAGCATCTGATACACATCTTTTAGATCAACAACCAAGATTTTCTTCTGAGCTCCTTCTCCTGAAACCAACAACAGTTGTGTACTAGAACCAAAAGCATCTAAATGCCAACAATGCTTTATGAGACTTTAATCTGCTCCCCCTGAACCTGTGCCTACTGCTCCCCCTGAACCTGTGCCTGAAGAATTCTGGCATACCCATCTCAGACCTTCTCCGACCGGAGTCTGCCCTTGCTGTTCAGAACTCCATATACGCGACTTCCTCTGCAGAAAACGGCGTATGCACGCGGATATGCTTTCTGCAACACGCGTACACCATATACGCGACTTTCCCACATAATTCGGCGTATATACGTGTATATCCCTTACGTAACTTGCGTATACCAACTTTTCTGTAGAACAGATAAGCTTCAACAGCAGGATGAAGCATCAAATACTCCCAGCTTTTGTCTGAGATATTCAAAAGTTTCCCTGGGCAGTGGTTTTGTGAGAATATCAGCAACTTGTTCCTTAGAAGGAACATACTCCAGTTTGATCTTCTGCTCAAGCACTTGTTCCCGAAGAAAATGGTACTTGATTGGTATGTGCTTGGTCTTTGAGTGCATGACTGGATTCTTTGAAATGCTGATTGCACTTGTATTATCACATAGGATAGAGACTGGTGGAGTGAAAGTGATTTGAAAATCCTGCAAGGTCTGCATCATCCAAAGAAGTTGTGTGCAACAAGATGTCGCAGCCACATATTCTGCTTCAGCTGTAGATAAGGCAATCGAACTCTGTTTCTTGCTGAACCAAGATACTAATCTGGAACCCATGAAGAAAGCACCACCACTTGTGCTTTTCCTATCATCCACACTTCCAGCCCAATCTGCATCTGTGTAAGCATGAAGAGTGAGATCTGTATCTCTAGGATACCATAAGCCATAGTTTTGGGTCCCTTGAAGATACTTGAAGATTCTTTTGACTGCCTGAAGATGAGTTTCCTTTGGGTTGGCTTGAAATCTTCCAACAATTCCTACTGCATGCATAATATCTGGTCGGGTACTTGTCAAATAAAGCAAACTCCCAATCATGGATCTATAAGTTGGTTGATGAACTGCTGTTGATTCATCATTTGCACTGAGGCTGCATCCTGTAACCATGGGTGTACATACTGGCTTTGACTCTTCCATGCCATACTTCTTCAAGATCTGCTTGAGGTACTTGGTTTGAGACAAGAAGATGCCTCCTTCATTTTGTTGGATTTGCAATCCAAGGAAGTATGTCAATTCTCCAAGTAATGACATTTCGAATTCTTTCTGCATAACCAAGGCAAAGTTTTGACTCATAGTCTCTTCATTGCTGCCAAAGATAATATCATCTACATAAACAACAAGTATTAGCAATTTGTTATTTTCAACTTTTATATAGAGGTTGCTATCTGCTGATCCTTTTGAAAAGCCTTGTTGGTGAAGATATTTGTCCAACCGATAGTACCAAGCCCTTGGAGCTTGTTTGAGACCATAGAGAGCCTTTTTCAATCTACATACCAGGTTTGGATCATTCCCAAGAATGAAACCATCTGGCTGTTCAATATATACTTCTTCTTCTAAGTCTCCATTCAGAAAGGTTGATTTCACGTCCATTTGAAATACCTTGAAGTTTTGAAAGCTTGAGAGAGCAAGGAACATTCGGATGGCCTCAAGTCTTGCAACAGGAGCAAAGGTCTCTTCAAAATCTATTCCTTCTTGCTGCGCATACCCTTTACAAACAAGTCTGGCCTTGTTTTTAATTACTTCTCCATTTTCATTCAATTTATTTTTAAAGACCCATTTAGTCCCTATGACATTTTTATCTTTTGGTCTAGGAACCAATTCCCAAGTATTGTTCTTTTCGATCTGCTCAAGTTCTTCATCCATTGCTTTGACCCAACATTCATCTTTGCATGCCTCTTTCACATTTTGTGGTTCAGTAGAAGAGAGTAATGCCAAATAGCTTGAAGCTTCTGCAATTCTTCTTCTTGTTTGTATTCCTGCTTCTTTCTGCCCCACAATCTGAGATTCTGGATGATTCTTTTGAACATATCTGGATGGAATCTTCTCTTCTATTCTTGTCTGCTCCTCTGGTTCTTCTTGAGGTTCTTCTTCTTCTTGAGATTCTTCTTCTTCATCATTCTGCCTTTGAGGGTAGCCTTCATCTTCTTCAATGTCTTCATGATGAACTTGCCTAGGAATATATCCCTTCTCATCAACCACTACATCAATGCTGTCAACAATTCTGCTAAGTCTTTTGTTGTAGCACTTGTATGCTTTGCTATGTGGAGAATAACCAAGAAGAATGCCTTCATCTGCTCTTGGTTCAAGTTTTCCAAGTTGCTCATCATTATTCTTAATATAACACTTGCTCCCAAAGATTTTGAAATGCTTCACCGAAGGAGTCTCACCACTCCAGAGCTCATGAGGTGTTTGAGTGCTGTTTACTCGGACATTTGTTTTGTTAAGAATAATAACCGCAGCATGTGCAGCCTCACCCCAGAAGGTTGCGGGAGTACCTGATTCATCAAGCATAGCACGAGCCATTTGTTGTATTGTTCTGTTCATTCTTTCCACAACCCCATTTTGCTGAGGAGTTCTAGCTGTAGAGAATTCTCTTCTTATCCCATGTTCTTCACAGAAATCGAAAAATTCGTTTGAGGTAAACTCCCCACCTCTGTCAGATCTGAGGCACTTAATTTTGTGTCCTTATTCATTTTCAACCAAGGCTTTGAAGGATTTGAATTTTTCGAATGCTTCATCCTTGTGCTTCATAAGCCCTAACCAGACAAACCTGGAGAAATCGTCAATGAATAATATCAAATATTCTTCTCCTCGAGGTGTCCTTTTCCTAAATGGACCACATACATCTGTATGGACTAGCTCAAGAGGTATGCTGGCTGATCCTTCCTTCTCTGGAAAGGTAGTTCTGGTTTGCTTTCCAAACTGACAAGATTTGCAAATAGTGTTGTCTGGAATTTTGATATCTGGAAGACCACGAACAGCCTGATATTTGCATGCTTTCCTTATTTGTGAAAAGCTTAGATGCCCCAACCTTCGATGCCATAGCCAATGTTCATCATCCTTGCTCAAATAGCATTGTTGTGGTCCTTCTTCAAATATGTATAGATTATTTGGAGTCCTTCTTCCTTTGATCACTGTTTTACCTGTATCAAGATCACGAACACAACATCCGTTTGATCTAAATATTACTTCTGTTCCTTGATCGCACATCTGACTGACACTCAGAAGATTATGCTTCAATCCATCAACATACAAAACATTTCCAGCTTTGACCTTCTCTTTCAATGGAGCAACACCTTTTCCTTTTATAGCTGCAGAGATATCGTTTCCAAAAGAAACTTTCTTCCCCTTTTCTAATGCGGTATATGACTCAAGCTTTTCTTTGTCCCCTGTCATATGCTTCAAACATCCACTGTCAATGTACCATAGACTTTCTTGACCTTCTGCATAAAAGGCTATCCCACATCTTTCTGGTTGCGGTTCCTTTATTCTCCATGTTCTGACATTTGAGGTTTGTTCCTCCTGAGTTGTCTTCCGGAACCTGCTCCTGCATTCAGAGTCTTCATGACCAAAGTTATTAGAAATAGAGCATTCAACTTCATTTTCAAGAACCGAAAAGTTGTTATAAGTCTTTTTCATGGTTCCAGTCATTCTGCCTTGCTTTTGAGCTTCTCTAGTCATGATTGTCTTGTAGGCAACACATTGAGCTGCTTTGTGACCGAAGTTATGGCAAGAAAAGCATTGGCCATTAAAGAAACTTCTGCGATAATCAGATCTATCATCCAACCGATTGTAGCTTCTATTCACATTCATTCTTGGAGCAAATTGGGAAGATTTTACCTGGGGCTGATTGTAGCTTTTGTTTGTCCTTAAGGCAGTTTGTCCCCGAATTTCTTGATGGTCTTTATTTGTTCTTGAGGTAAACTGTCCCTAATTCACCTGATGACTTTTATTTGGCCTTTGCTCGCTTCTCCTTGCTGCATCAAGATAGCTTTTAGAGGTAGAGGCTTGAGATGTTTCTCCATTATATCGAAGACCTGTCTTGATCAGAGGAGATCGCTGCACATTGATAATCTCATCCAAGGTTTCAGATCCTTTAACAAATTTAAGATTAATCGCTTTTGTTTTCTCAATCTCCTTTCTAAGACAGACAATCTCACATTCCAATTTTTCAAGATGTTTTTCCTTTTCAGCTAGTTGACATTGTAGAGAATCAATAATAGCACTCTTCTCTTCTAAGCAAACTTTGAGATCTTTCATCTCTTCATAAAAGCCTTCTACATCTATAGCATCCATATAGTCATCATCTTCAAAAGCCATTAACAATTTATATCTATTACCTTGTTCATCTTCATCACTATTTGAAAGACCATCACTATCTTCATGAGTGTAATAGCTTTTCTTCTTTTCATTTTGTTTCTTGTTCCATTTAACAGGTTCCTTTCCCTTGTCATTCTTGTTTTTGTGAGGACATCTGGCAGCATAATGACCTACTCTTCCACAAGTAAAGCATTTAAAAGGTAACTTACCTCTGAACCTTCCAGAACCCCTTTGAAGATTTCTGACAAAATTTGATTCCTCTTCTTCATCTTCTGGCACGTGACTTGCTTCATAATACTCTCCTTTGCCTGAAGCCTTGAAGGCAGCTTCTCTTCTGTCTGATGGACCTCCCTTTCTCATTTCATAAGCGGTTAGAATCCCGTGAAGCTGAGACATAGTAAGAATTTGCAGATTTTCCTTTTCTTCTATGGCAGACACTTTAGATTCAAACTTGGGGGACAAAGATCTTAGAACCTTTTCAACCACAATAGCCTCTTTTATTTCTTCACCCAAGTTTTTCATGCAATTAACAATCTCATCAACCCTAAGGAAATAGTTAGCCACACTTTCATCATTATACATTCTGAGAGTCTCATACTTAATCCTGAGAGTTTGAAGTTTAGCACGCTTTACCTGTTCGTCTCCTTCATAGCTCGTGACAATTTTGTCCCATATTTCTTTTGCAGATTTATAGAGCATTACCTTCATGAATTCTGATTCAGATATACATCCCAATAGAGTATTGACTGCTTTCGCATTTGTTTCATATTTCTTTTTCTCGGCTGCATCTGTAGGAGTAGCTGAAGGAAAAGTGTAGCCTGTCTCTACGATGTCCCAGACTTCTGTACCAAGAGATTGAAGATAGGCAGTAACTCTTACCTTCCAATAATTGAAGTTTGTCCCATCAAAAACCGGTGGCCTGATTGATGCTTCTATCTCGTAGTTTCTCATGATGAACGATCTACCTTCAAGCGATCAAGCTTCTCTGAAGGACCTGCTCTGATACCAATTGTTGGAAATAATACTGAGAGGGGGGGGGGGGGTGAATCAGTATTATCAGATCAATAAAACTTTTTCAATGCTCAGAAACATATACGCTACTTCAGTTAAGTGAACCGGCGTGTACACGCTACTGTGTCTAAAGAAACCAGCGTATAACCATAAATCTTATAATTCAGTTAGTTTATCTCCAGTTAAATGCATCATGACATTATTCATCATATTAAGAGTAAACAGATGCAGTATAGCAGAACAGATCATCACACAAAAGCCACACACATGAACACCATGATATAAGGTGGAAACCCAATGTGGGTGAAAACCACCTACTGCAAGTCGTCTCTATCTTTCTTTAATAAGAACTTCAGTTTACAATATTTTGTACTGGTGCAGCCTTATACCAGTACGCAGGCTACAACCTGCAGAAGGCTTCAACCTTCTCTCGTTCTCCAAACTTCCTTGGAAGGGAGCTCCAACCCCCTTTGCTCTTGTACTAGCTAAGATACTAGTACGTAGGTGCTGGCCTACAATCTTCTTTCCTTCAGGTACCACTTTTCATCAATTTTCAGACTGGATACTCCTGAAGCACAACATTACAATCTGAAGACCATGATTCATTCACAAATCATGAAACAACCAATACTAGCATCATCAATCTTTGAATTACTGAACCACTGAAACCCTGTCAAACCCAGTCACTAGAACACAGAGCAGACTACAGAACTCTGCAATAAGAGTCAAATCCAGCTGCAACCCAAAAATCAAGCTCCAAAAGATATACGCTACTATAATGAAGGCAACCCGCGTATACACGCGGTTTTACCAAAGACAACCTGCGTACAGATCTAAAAATAATTTTTCATAACTTGCAGCTGTACCAGATTTCAGTTATACCCAGAACATAACATTGCGTCAGTATGCAGATCTAGAAATACGCATAACCAACCATATAAAGATAGTTCATTTCAAACCATTTGATCCCGATCTCTCCTTAGATCTAGTTCTCCATCAACCGGTGAGATCTCTCCTTAGCTCAGATCAAGCAATACCTCATCAACCAATAACCTGCATACTGGATCTAATACTTCATCAGATATTCAAGACTTTTTCAGATGCCCTTGCCTAATGATTTCCTTCTCCTTATATAGCCTTAGGCCTTGTTCAATACCAAAAGCCAAAACCATAGAAATCCAATACCATCATCTTCAAAACTAGGGATCAACACGTTCGTCGAGACATCAAGGTCCAAAATCATAGGCACAACTTCCAAGGAATAACCGCCGTGGACCAAAGAGAAGTTTTCTACATACACGCGTTTTTACTGAAGCCAACCAGCGTGTACACGCGACTTGATATATAGAGAACCTGCGTATATGAACTTTCTTTGCATGCTGTACTAAGATCTGTCCTCTGATTACTTGTACCAACCTCTGAGCACCTGTACCAACCTCTGAGTGAGTTGCCATCAAGGACAACACTTGAATCATAATGCCAACAACTCGTTCAAAGAAGAGTTTAGCAGTGGCTTCTGCTGTGATATTCTTCTTGCAGGCCACCATAATGGCCATCTTTGAGAACCTATCAATGACCACAAAAACACAGTCGTTTCCATGCTTAATAGAAGGAATGCCTGACATGTAATCCATGGATATGGATTCCCAAGGTCGACTAGGGGTAGGCAGCAGATTATAGAGGCCTTTCTTCTTGATGGTCGATTTGGCAATGGCGTAGGCAATGCAGGATCTGATGTACTTCCCGACATCCTGTCGAAGATTCGGCCGATAGAAATACTTTTTCAGAACTACCACCATTTTCTCGACCCCAAAATGCCCAGCAGCTCGACTGTAGTGTGCTTCCCAAATAATCTTGGCATGCTTTCTTAAAAGAACACAAAGGTGACCCAAGTGGCATAACAGGGCATCCTGGAGTTGAAAATCTGGAACATGTTGACCCTCCAAGAGTGTCTGGTATGTGTGGCCAAATTCTAGGTCGCTTTTGTAGAGAAGTGGACAATCAGAAGTATCATGACCACAAGAGTTGAGCGCGGTGGTTAATGCCATGATCAGTGGTCGACTAAGGCAATCTGCAACATTATTGGTGTTTCCCTTCTTATACTTGATATTCAAATGGAACTGTTGCAGGTATGTGGATCACTTATGATGGTGATCATTCCACAACTTCCCTTGCATCTGTATGAACCGGAAGGGTTGTTGGTCACTGTGGATGACCATTTCCTTCCCCAAAATGTAATGCTTCCATTGTCGACAGGCCTTCACAATGGAATACATCTCTTTGTCATAAGTGGGATACTTCTAGAGTGTGTCTGAAAGTGTCTCACTTTGATATGTTACTAGATGTCGTGTTGAGTAGGACTGCCCAAATAGCATAGTCGGTGGCATATGTCTCGATCTCAAATGGTTGTTGCAATTCTGGTAATGTGAGCACTGGTGAAGAGCAGAGGTGATGTTTCAACTCTGTGAATGCCTTCTGATGAGATTTAGACCAAAAGAATTTTGCATTTGCTCCTCCCTTGGTGACTTCACACAAGGGCCAAGTGATATGAGAAAATTGTTGGGTATGGAGCCTTATTATCTTTTGTATTCAAAGGTATCGCCGCATTGGACTCCAGTTTGTAATGGGGTGGAAATGCCACCCATAAAATATTCGCTACAAGGGGGGTCCAGGCAGGGGGGCTATGACCTTTAGGAGCCCCCCCCCAACGGAGGGATCGGGGGCAGCGCCCCCGAAGCTAAAAATAGATGTAAAATTGCCTTATAAAATGTTGTAATTTCGTAGTCAATGTGGGTCATTCATTAGGCAGAGATTTGATAGTAGAAGTTATGTTTAATTTAGGGTTTTTGCCCTAAAAGTCAACCCCTCGCTATATATGAGGGAATTGTATTCCGTCTATGTAGATCTGTATTCTGAGTGAGGAAGAGAGAGGAGATTGCGAGAGAAGAGGGTATTACAGTAGATCTGTTGTAGGTTGTATCTCTTCAGTTTGTTGGATAATATAAAAGGAAGGACTTGTTGTGTCTCCATGGACATAACCCAAACTGGGTGAACCACGTATATTTGTGTCTCTCTTGTTTTATGTGTTTTTCTGTGTTTAAATTTCTGCAATATTTTATGTGTTCCATTGCTCTGTAATATATAATTTCCTAACAACTGGTATCAGAGCAGAAGGTCTATTTGGCTGATAAACTCACATTAGAGAAGGGATCTTGGTTCGAGTGGGAGGAATGGCGAAAGATGGTAGGTTTAGGGTTGAAAAAGTTAATGGCCAAAACTACCAGTTGTGGAAGATGCATACCGAAGATTATCTATATCGGAGAGATTTGTACCAACCATTGAGTGGAAAGGCAAAGAATCTGACGAACATGACAGACATAGAATGGGATATTCTTGACAGAATGACACTTGGAACAATACGGTTCTGCCTAGTGGCATCGATAGCATTTAATATTTGAAAGGCAACGACAACAGAGGGTTTAATGTCGACATTGGTCAAACACTATGAAAAAGCCTCGGCCTCAAATAAGGTATTTCTTATGAAGCATTTATTTAATATGAATATGTCAGAAGGTGGATCTGTTTCTAATCATTTAAATGAATTCAATACAGTTACCAATCAGTTAAGTTCTATAGGGGTAACTCTTGATGATGAAGTTAGGGCTCTGTTATTTCTATGCTCATTTCCAGAAAGTTGGAATGGTTTAGTTATGGCCATTAGTAACTCTGTCTCTGGATCTAGTACTTTAAAGTTTGATGATGTTTTCGGTGCAATCCTTAGTGAGGAAATGGGACAGAAAAGCTTTGGTGAGACATCAGGTAATGTTTTGACTACAGAGACTAAGGGAAGAAAAATGGAAAGAGGAAAGAGCCCAAGATATCAAAATAAGTCAATGAAAGGAAGATCCAAGTCCAAATCGGCGATAGTGTGCTAGAAATGCGGGAAGAAAGGACACCTGAAGAAAGACTACAAGTCTCGGAAGGGAAAATAAGGAGATGCACAGTAAGAAAATAATCATGAGGCGAATGTAACAAGTAATGTGTTGCAATATTCTTTGCTTATTTCATTAGAAAATATTATTGATGCCTGGGTGTTAGATTTAGGGGCCTTATTCCGTAACACACCTGATAGGAAGCATTTTCATTATTATGTTCAAGGAGATTTTGGACAGGTTCGATTGGGTGATGATAAACCCTGTAAAATCATTGGAATGGGTATAGTTTTCATAAAACAATAGAATGGAAATCAATGGCTATTGAAGGAGGTAAGGCATGTTCCATATCTAAATAAAAATATGATTTCAACAGGGTAGTTGGGAGGTGAAGGTTGTGTAACTACTTTCATAGATAAAACCTAGAAGGTCACTAAAGGAACCCTGGTAATTGCAAAAGGAGAAAAAGTTGGCACATTGTATTTATGCAATGGTATTTCTAATTATGTTAATGCTTTAACTTCTACATGAGAAGATACGACATTGTGGCATCATGGGCTTGGGCACATGAGTGAGAACGGGGTGCAGATCCTTCACTTAAGAAATTTGTTGCTAGGTTTGAAGCATGTTGATTTAAATTTCTGTGAGAATTGTGTTTATGGAAAATAAAAGAGAGTCAGATTACTTAGAGTTGGGAAAGAAAAGAAGAGCGAAAAATTAGAGCTTGTGCATACAGATGTATGGGGATCTGCTCAGGTATCATCTCTAGGTGGCTCTCATTATTATGTTACTTTTATTGATGATGCAACTAGAAAAACCTGGATTTATTGTATTCAAAATGAATCTGATGTATTTGATACTTTCAAGAAATGGAAAGCTTTAGTTGAAAATGAGACAGGAAAAAGGTTGAAGTGTCTCAGATCAGACAATGGAGGCAAATATTTCAACAAAGAGCTTGATAGGTACTTTTCAGAGAATGGAATTCGCAGAGAGAAGACAGTTCCAGGAACACCACAAGAAAATGGTGTGTCAGAAGGATGAATAGGAAAATCATGGAGCATGCAAGGTGCGTGGGATTGCTTGCAGGATTTCCTTTACAATTTTGAGAAGATGTTGTAGATACTATTGTTTATCTAATAAAAAAGGGCCTTCAAGTTCCTTGGATGGTGGTATTCCAAAGGAGGCATGGATGGGTAAAAAGGTAAACTACTCATTTTTAAAAACTTTTGGTTATGAAACCTTTGTCCTCATTAATAAATAAAATAGAACAAAGCTTGAGGCAAAATCAAAGAAATGTACTTTTATTGGATATGGTGTTAATGATTTTGGTTATCGCTTTTATGATTATCAAAAACACAAAATCATTAGGAGCAAAGATGTCATATTCAATGAAAAGGTTTTGTATAAGGATCAGCTGCAGGAAAATAAACAAGAAAAATAAAATATAAAATACACAATGCTTGATGAGATCACAGAAAAAGTGATGGTGCCTAAAAATCATAATGATCAACATCCAGAACAACAACCACAACAGCAAAAAGCACCTCAAACACCTGAAAGTGGTGTTAGAAGATCTACCAGGCTAAGTAGACCCCATGAACGATACTCTCATTCATTATATTATGTATTGTTGATTGATTCTAGTGAATCAGAATGTTATGGCGAAGTAGTACAGGTAGAAACTAGGAAGAAGTGGGAGCAAGCCATGAAAGAAGAGATGGACTCCTTAGCACATAACCAGACTTGGGACTTAGTCAAGTTGCTTGTAGGTAAAACAACATTGCAGAATAAATGGGTTTACAAGTTGAAGGAAGAAGATGGAGGTAGAAAAAGGTATAAAGCTAGACTTGTGGTGAAAGGGTTTGCACAGAAAGAGGGTATAGACTTTGATGAGATGTTTTCTCCTATTGTTAAAATGATTTCAATCAGAACTATTTTAAGTCTAGTAGCAGCTAAAGATTTGCATCTTGAGCAATTAGATGTAAAGACAGCCTTTCTCCATGGGGATTTGGAGGAAGAGATATATATGCAACAGCCACAAGGATATGAGGTAAAAGGGAAGGAGAAACTAGTGTGCAAGTTGAACAAGAGCTTGTATGGCTTAAAACAGGCTCCAAGGTAATGGTATCTTAAATTTGACAGGTTCATGTCTGAATAAGGTTATACTAGATGTCACTCTGATCATTGTGTTTATCTCAAACGGAAAAATGATGGTAGCTATATTATATTGTTATTGTATCTAGATGACATGCTTGTTGCAGGTTCTAACATGCAGGAAATAAATGCGCTCAAAAGAAAATTGGCGAACTCATTTGCAATGAAAGATTTGGATGCTGCAAAACAAATCCTTGGTATGAGAATAACTAGAGACAAGAAGAATCGCAAATTAACATTGTCTCAACGTGAGTACATAGAAAAGGTGTTGAAAAGATTTAATATGCAGAATGCAAAACCAGTTAGTATACCTTTGGCTAGCCATTTCAAATTAAGTAAGGAGGAGTGTCCCAAGATTTAGGAAGAAATGGCTCATATGTCTAAAGTTCCATATGCATCAGCAGTTGGAAGCTTAATGTATGCAATGTTATGCACAAGGCCTGATATAGCACATCCAGTGGGAGTTGTAAGCAGGTACATGAACAATCCAAGAAAAGAATAGTGGATGGTGATGAAGTGGATTCTCAAGTATTTGAGAGGTACCACAAATCAAGCATTATGCTTTGGTGGTTCAAACATTGCTCTATAGGGATATGTTGATGCAGATATGATGGGTGATAGAGATAATAGGAGGAGCACAACAAGGTATGTGTTTACTGTAGGTGGAAAAACTATCAGTTGGGTCTCAAAATTGCAAAGTTTTGTTGCACTCTCAACAACAAAAGTAGAGTATGTTCCTGCTACAGAGGTTAGTAAAGAAATGATTTGGTTACAAAGGTTTATGGATGAATTGGGTAAGAAGCAGGAATTGGGTATGTTATACAATGATAGCCAGAGTTCCATACATCTTGCAAAGAACTCTGCATTTCATTCCAAGACTAAACATATACAGCTTAAGTACCATTTCATACGGTCAATGTTGGAAGATGGATAGTTGAAGTTGGAAAAGATACACACTAGCCAGAATCCTACAGATATGTTAACAAAAGTTGTAACTAGGGAGAAATTGAGAATCTACTTAGTTTCAATTGGTTTTCAAGTATGATGAAGAAGATGAGAAACAACCAGGTCCAAAGTGGAGTCATTGTCCAGCAAATGAAGTAGCGGTGGAGTTGCTATAATCAGTCTCCAAGTGGGAGATTTTTGAGTGTGGAGCCTGATTATCTTCTGTATTCAAAGGTACCGTCACATTGGACCCCAGTTCGTAATGGGGTGGCAACGCCGCCCGTAAAATATTTGCTGCAAGAGGGGTCCAGGGGGGGTGGCTGCGACCTTTGGGAGTCCCCCCCGCTGGGGGGAGTAAAAATAGATGTAAAATTTCCTTGTAAAATGTTGTAATTTCATAGTCAATCTGGGTTGTTCATTAGGTGGAGATCTGATGGTAGAAGTTATGTTTAATTTAGGGTTTTTTCCATAGAAGGAAAATCCTCGCTATATATGACAGAATTTTATTGCACCTATCTATATTTGTATTTTGAGTGAGGAAGAGAGAGGAGATTGAGAGAGAAGAGGGAATTACATGGATCTACTATAGGTTGTATCTCTTCAATTTGCATGATAATATAAAAGGAAGGACTAGATGTTTCTCCATGGACGTAACCCAAATTGGGTGAACCATGTATATTTGTGTCTCTCTTGTCTTATGCATTTTTTTGTGTTTATATTTCTGCAATATTTTATGTGTTCCATTGCTCTGTACTATATAATTTCCTAACAAAAATCCCAACATGAACCTGCGATAAAAGTTGGCAAGACCCAGAAAGCTGCAGAGCTCTGTCAAAGTGGTTGGAGATGGCCAATCCCGAATGACTTAGATCTTGGCTAGATCCACATGCACCCCCTGTTCATTTATAATGTATCCCAGATACTTAACTTGGGTCATGCCAAAAGTGCATTTCTCCCAATTGGCACATAAGTTGTGTTGCTGCAGTGTTTGGAGAACTTGTTGGATGTGGTGGAGGTGCTCCTCCCAACTCTGGTTGAAGATCAGGATGTCATCCAAGTATACCACTACAAATGAGTTTGTGAATGGCCACAAGATGTCATCCATTAGCCTCATGAAGTTTTCAGAAGCATTCGTCAACCCAAAAGGCATAACCAACCATTCGAAAAGGCCCTCCTTGTCTTTGAAGGCAATCTTCCACACATCGGAGGGTTCAATTGGGAACTGGTGATATCCTGACTTCAAATAGATCTTGTTGAAATATTTTTCCCCCTTCAATTGGTCCAAAAGGTCATCAATCCATGGGATTGGGTACCTATTCCAGATAGTGATCTTGTTCAGCGCCCGATAGTCAATACAAAGTCCCATCCTTCTTCTGTACCAACACAATCGGACTCCCACAGGGTGATGAACTCGATTGGATGTGACCTTTCTGTAGTAGCTCCTGAATCTACCTCTTGATTTCATCGTTCTCCATAATGAAACACCGATAGATTGGTCCATTGGGCACCACCGCACTTGGGGTCAGATTGATGGAGTGCTTGACCTGACAGTGCAGAGGAACCCCTACGGGGTAGGTGAAGATGTCCTCATACTATTCCACGACCTTGTCCATCTGTAGTTGTCGTGCGGAGGGGCCCTGTCTGGAGGTCATGGCCACCATCTTCTTCTTTCCTTGAGGGCATATCATTATAAAAAAAATCCCCATTTTTGGAAATGATCTTACTGCATTATTTTGCAGTAACCAAAGAGATGGTGGTAGGCAGTGCTACCTCCTATATCCTGTACAACTTATTTCCCAAAGTAACAATAATAGCACAAGGCCTTGACTCATATACAACATGTCGCTTCCAAAAGTATGGTTGGCCTAATAATACATCACAAACATCAAGGGGAGAAACGTCACACAAAACCTCATCCATGAAGGGCTTGATGTTGTATGGAACGCAACACTGTTGGCTCATGGGAAGATCCAGTCCTTGGTGAAGCCACCCGATGGTGTAGGGTTGTGGATGTGATGTGGTCAGTAAGCCCAACCTCTTCACGGCCTCTACCAAAATGAGGTTCTTTTGGCTCCCGCTGTCGACAATGAACTATAGTAGGGAACCCTTTAGCCACATCTCGGAGTGGAAGAGGTGCTCCTCCTCCTTTGGATCTGTGGGTTCCTCCTTCTGGATATTTGTGGTGGCAACGGTGGCATTAATTTTCTTCCCTTTGTCATTTCCCTTATCAGGTTCTAACTCAGAGTCTAAACATGCATCTGAGTCCAAATACTTTAGCTTGGCCACCAATGACTACTTGGCCCGACACTCACTTGTGTTGTGAGTGGAACTTTTATGGAACTCACACCACTTTCCCACGTCCTTCTTTGGCTTCGCGGTATTATTCTTTGCTTGCATCTTTGGCGAGTTGTCTTGGGCCACCCCGCCTTGGCTTTGTCTTTTGTTGAGCAGTTTGGGGGCGCCTTTATCTTGCTTCAGATTTTCAAATCCAAAGTCTCGCTTCTTCTGTTTAAACTTCTCCTCGATCTTGATAGTGTATCGGTACACCGTGCTAAGAGAGGAGATGTCCAGGAACTCCATCTTGTCCTGGATGTACCTATGTAGGTAGTTATGGTATTTGAGTACAAATGCAACTCAGAATCCTTGATACCCAACTTTGTGCGAAGGGTATGAAAAATATTGGTAAACTCTGGCACGTCTTGGTCCCTTCCCTGCTACAGCATGTTCCACTTTATGTATTTATCCTCATAGATTCTGACAGGGTAGTACTGCTCCTTGATGGAATGGTAGAATGAATTCCAAGTGGGTGCGGCTAAAAACAGTGAGGTCATACTTTCATCCTTTTGCTCGAAGTAGGTTTCCCACCAGTCCTCGACGTCGGGGGGTTACTTTGAGAAGAGCGAAAGTAATCTTTTACCGACCGGAAAAATCATGAACAGAAAAATACCCTTCTAGCAGATTTAACCATTTTTCTACAGCATATGCATCTATATAACCCTAAAATATGGGAATGTCAAATTTAACTTGTACCTTAAAGGGTGTGGTGCTTCTAGATAGCTGCTAGAAGTAGACGTGTCGCCCTTGGGTAGCCGCTGAAGGATCTGGGCAAAGTTGTCCATAATCAGATTCCTTTGTCGCTCGAGGGCCTATTCAAGCAAGATTTTGATAGGATCTCCTACCCCCTCATCTTTCTTTTCATCTGTTATGGGAGGCCGTCGGGATTTGCAAGGCTGGTCTTGCAAAGGTTCGACTAGTTCAAGCCCTAACTCCTTATATCGCGACCTCATTGGGGACATGCAAAGAAAAATAGAGAAAGAATAGATTGCTCTGATACCACTGATCTGGATTTAAACAAGAACGCAACAAATTACAGAGATAACCATAGATACAGAGATATAATAGAAATAATACTTCATTTGATTAATGTAAAAAACTGAAATGTTCTTACAAACAAAAATGGAAATAAACTAGCTCAGGTAATGGTAGCTTATCTCTGAGGAGAGATGTGGCGGCTACATGCCTCTGAATTATCTTACAATCAGGCTCGAAGGCCTATTTATTGTTGAGAAATAATGGGAAACCCTAAAAATCCAAAACCCCAACCCTAGGAGATGAAGCACCAAACTATGGGCCCTGTTTTGGGTAAATTGGTACATCAACTTCCCGGGGTTGTAACTTTGGCATACAATCTCTGTTTGACGCGCACAATATCTCGTTAGAAAGATCTATCTAAGGACTAGAACTTCGAGATGAGTAACATCGGTCCATGGACCCATGTTACTCCCAGGTTTCCAAAAAATACATTGTTTAGGGCATCTAAATGGCTTCGGGAGTTCAAGGCCTAAAAAACTACCAAAAATAGTAAATTTTGCTACAAACAAGGAAACTGAAAAGCTAAAAATAGAAAATAATTTTATTTATTGGCAAAAGAGATTTAGTTAATGGAAATATACTTTGATTTATGATTTTAATAAAATAGTATGTTGAAACTGATTTCTAAAGCGTGTAAGGCATATTAATAATGAAACATAATCATGTCAATTACACTATGTTAACTTGGAATTTAAGTAAAACGTATGCGATTTAAAGTAACAAATTTTACAACAATATTTTCTGATTAAAGATTACACCAATTAGCACTATCCACATTGATAATGATTACTAGTTATCTTTGAAATTGATAGTAGTTAAATGTCGTTTCAAAACTTAAATGTCAATTTGTGATTTAGATGACTTATTGCCTCTTACACTTCATATGTATGCTTGTTGCCTATAAAAGCAATTTGTCATTGTTCATTTTGTTCTAAAATTGTTAAGTGTTTTAAGGTATTGTTTTATAATTTGTCTATTGTTTTTTTCATTTGTTACTAACATCAAAAAAATGGCTCAAAGAAACAATGGTAGGGGCACAAAGGAAGATGTACATGCAAGAAGCAAAGATATTTTAATGCTCAACCAAGATATTTTAATGCTTAGCAAAGATATTTTAATGTTAATTCATAAAATACTATAACTTTGAAAAATGCTTAGGTGTCTTGAAAATGAACTAGATATCGTAAGAACATTATCAGAAGAATTATTGCAAATAATGAACAAATGAATCAATTCTCGATTTCAATAGCATAATCAATACAATCATTAATTCCCAGAAACAATGGTTAATTAATAGAGAAAGTGTTATCAATTTTTTTTCTATTTTCTTAATAGATTTTGAAATTCAGTATATGCTAAAGGTTATGTATTGTAATACTTCCGACAAAGCTAATGCAAATAAACATATCGAACTATTATGGATTGCATATCTATATATAAATGCAATATGTTTTATAAGCTATATCAGTTGATAAAATCGTTTGAGCTTTGTATGATGAGTTATTTGGATCTTTGTTTAAATATTGTATGGAATAGCTATTTAAATAGGAAAAAATTATTGAATTTGTAAACAAAGAAGACCATTATTGTAAAGTAATTTCATCAAGCCTGAGTAGTTATTGAACTGGCAAATTTGATAAATCAATAAAACAATGAAAAAACGATAATAAGGGCCAAAAAAAATGACATAGCATAATAGAAAACATATAGTTGGAACAAAAAAAAGGAAATAGTTCATTTGATTACGTTTATGTACAATGTCATAGTAACATTTTCATTGGTAGAAAAAATAATCTTGTTGTTGTGATGACTAGACTGCTAATCTTGATTACATGGGTATAGTATATGGATTGATAATGTGAAATCAAATCGCAAATGTTCAGTAAAACTAAAGAGATATTAGGATGCCTAGTAATGAAACAAACGAACAATGTGCCATAAGTTGCTAAATTCCTTAATAAAGTAAACAAAGAAACCTGTCAATGTATGCATACAACTACGTTTTGATGGTCTATCGTAAATGTGCCATGTATTTCAAAGTTGCTCAAGATTTCAATAGCATCTGTTTTGTCTACACAATATTGGTCGTAAGAAACTTCTCGTATTGTAGGTAATATTTTTTCCAGTTCGATGCCCCTTAGAATATATTGCTTTTTAGTCCTGTTAGTTGCATGTATGATGCAATTTAGATGATGAATATATATAAAGCTAGAGTGTTGCTTGCAGGTAGGGAAATAAAGCATAGCAGTGTTTATAGTTCTAGCAGTTGTGATTGGTGTATTGCATTTTACACATACATCTTCGATGACATTGCATATACACTAACCACTTTCAAATATCCTTGAAAATGTTGTAAAATTAATATAGAAAACAGATACTTAGTAACAAGAAATCAAATAATTTTCTTTTTTTTTTTCTTTATCCATGTCTATTTAAACAATATGACATAGCTTACTATGCATATTCTTCTTGGTGAGGAAAGCATCTTTCTTAGATTGTCAACTTTTTTTCCTCTGTTCACTGTGATGTATGGAAAACTTTTTCTTGTTTTAAATGACATTTTTTAGCAATATCAGTGGAAAAATGTTTTGCTACAAATCTCTTTGAATTGTGACACATGCCAATACAATTTTATTGTGTAATTGAACCTGTTACATATGCAAATTTTGTAAAATAATACATGAAAACCATACAATAGATGATGAATAATTGTTTCCCCGAACATTGAAATATACATACTGACATATATGTAACTTGCTTTTTATTTTATTGAACTTCGTAAAAATAAAACTTTTGAATGAAAAAATAATATTGTAGCTATGTGTTGATGCTACTAGACCCACCAACATGTTAAGGGATCTCCCTGGTAGGAAGTCCCAACTAGACCTCAGACTGTTTGGTGTAAGAGTCCTAGCAGTGGGTTGTATAGTATTGCCTTGACCATGGCCGCGCATAGAGGGAAGTAGGATGTTCTTGTTGGTAGCAAGGGTGTGACATGCATAGAAAGCCAAAGAAGGTGCATGAATGGCTCTAACAAATGGAAATTGGGGTGAGTGCACCCCTTGGAAACTTGTGGAAACAGGCGGCTTGGAAGGGAACACACGAGCACAGATGCATCACAAAGTGGAAGGCAGGTGAACCAACAATCCAAAGTGATGGTTAAACCACAACGCATTTCAATAATATTCATACATACATATACAGAAAGATTCTATACATACATGCATAAGAAAACAACTACATATATCATTACAGTAACCAAGACAATTGAAATACAATAACAACATATTCATGAAAGGTGTTGTCTCTGTTATATTAAGAAGTGAAAGTTCCAATCATACAGTACAACCATGACCAGCCACTAATCCCGAGAATGGAATCTTACAGTCACTGCCGCCTACTCCTCCAAATAGATGTACTAACTCTACACTGCGGAGAAGTCAAGGCTCGTTACAATACACTCCAAGCTTTCTCTATGATACTCCTATCGAAAGCTTGGCTGCCCAAAACCCTGTACAATGAGTTATGAGGTTCTATAAATAGCAAAGGGTGGGGTTACACTTGACATTCCTAGTTTGACTATTCACTTACCCTCATGACTCTTCAACTACTACATGACTATTACATTCAACTACTGACACTTGGACTTTCACTTTACAGATGTTACATACAATCTGCACATGTACCCATGTGAGACAAAATAGGCTTGAGAAAGCCTTGTGATGATCTATGGTTGTGAACTGATGCCAAGCTTGGTAGTCTGTGATGGTGTCCATGTACTCTCTAGTGACATATTTCTGGAAACGAACTCTTACCTCTGTTGCATCTAGGTACACTGATTTGGCTCTTCTGTCTGACTCATCTGATAACATGCGCATCATAGTCTTGGGTGTGGCTTGACCAGCAACATATTGTTGCATAGTGTCTGCATGGATCGCCATGTCTGCATTGTTGGCTATGCGTATCAACTCATCAAAGTACATGTTCAGCTCCAATCAAACTTGGTTCTTGTCATCACCTTGCTGAGTGTGCCAATGGGTAGGATCACATGCATGCACACAATGGCATCCATGCTCTTGAACACCCTTGAATGTGATCGACAACACTGCTCACCTTATCTGCTCTGTGCCAGCTACTGGGATCGGTCCATAACTTGTATCAGTGTAGTTTCAGCAATTTGTGCACGTTGCGCCTCCTATTGTACCTGTTCCTATTGCAACTCCTTCACTCATCTGTGCAGCTCATGTTCTTCCTTGAGTTACCGCTTCAGCACCCGCAACTCCTTCTTTGTTTCTCTCCCTACCTTCGCATGATCCTCTTATTGCACTATCACCTCATAACCTCAATCTCCAAAGTTGCTCCCATCACAAGTGGATCTGCTTGAACTTGCAACGTTGCCCCGCCTCTATGCTGTCAACAACATTCCTCTTTCCTTTGTTGCGTGTAGATCTGCTACCTTCTGCTGCTACTGATGGTGCTTCTCGCTATGATGCCATTGCCATTTCATCTTGAAATACTTGTCTATGAACAACTTGATGTCTTCATAGATAGGCAAGTCCATAAACACTTGATTGAATGCATCCCCAGTTGCGATCTCAATGGCTTCGTTTGACTCTACTCTCTGAGGTCATTGTCCCTGTACTATTGGGAGGCAAACGAACACCTATGATACCTAGATACATACCAACACTCATGGTAAGAAATCTATCAGTTGAAAACCAAAACAAACTGGAGGACTGACATACAACATACTTGTATGACTGTCTATGAAGATTGCACAATTTTCACTAGGAGGCTTGGAGACTGACTACCAAAACTACGCAAGTCACAGTCCAAGTTTTCGGGAGGCTAAATGACTGTTGGAACTGCACAATGCATAGTCTAGACTAGCATGTTGAGGAATGAAACTATGTAATGCGCAATTCCAGTCAACAGTGACATGCAAACCAACAAACTGCATTGCACAGTTTTTGGTGCCAGCAAGGCACTGGCACCCAGAATCACGCAATGAAAGTATGGTGGTTAGTACTAGGCCACGCTTACGTAATTTATAGAGGGAAGGTAGAGCCTTCACTTCCAAAAATGTGCAATGCTAGCCAAGCAAGACAAGGTCTCTACCAAAGTAGCCCAGACCCGCCAACGGGCGACTGAAAATATGAGAAATCTGAATGCATGGTGAAACTAAGTGTAAAAAAGTGTGAATGATCATGCATGCAAACAATAAGTGCAGGATTTAGAAAACTAAAAACATGCATGTGTGTGAAGTGGGTCACCGCAATAACGTAGTGCAAAAATAGTGTCGTGCATGTGACAGCAGTAAGATGCAAACGAAAACTGAAACTATGCTTCTACAAGCTAACATACATTAAAATGACAGTAGATGTTCATTGAAATCAAGTAGACAACACTTACACAAAGTGAAAAACAAAAAGTGACAAAAACAAAGTGCAAGACATGAGAAGCAAACTTACGGTGAAACAGCTAAGCTGAAAGTGTCGGAGACTCCTAGATGCAATGTGGGATGTCATAGATGCAAGATCAATGTGAGGAATGAGCTCCGCAACGTTCGGTACATAAGTTTTGATAAGATCGAGGTTATGACGCGCATGCCACAAATATAGGAAAAAGCGAAACTTGGTGAGAGGTTTCTAAAACAATCTTTTCATGTAACCTCCAACTGCTAAAAATAGATCCCTAAAATCTAGGGATGCCTTATGCATTTTTATTTTCTCTATTTCAAGAAAAGCAGGCCATGCATGCAAATCAGTTTTTCTCAGTACCGAAGGGAACCGGTCAACCTGAAGGCACATGCAGCAGTCTGCAAGCCTGAGAGAGGTATTTGAACAGCTTCTTGGCTAAGCAAGGATGGTTGTCCCTCAGAGATTGTGCAATTTCTGGGCTCAGTAGGTCACTGCCTCCCAGAATTGCGCAATTTCTCGGTTGAGGCCCAGTACCAGGCCAGATTATGCAGTTTTTTGAGGGAGGACTTCCTGACTATTCTACGCAAATTTGGAGCTCAACAGGCAGCCCAATTGATTTGTGTAATTTCTAGAGGGAATTTTGGTTCCCCTCTAGAATGGTGCTATTTTAAAGGGGAGCATCTCAGCCAGAAAAATGACTAAGTTTGGAATGATAGTCTGTGGGTGGGAGATAAGCAAGTTGACATGTGCAGGCTAGCAGGCCACTGAAACTCAATTGAAACCTATGTACTTGATAGTGCAAGACATACCACTAAGGATGGTTGGTAGGGAGGTTCCAAAATGAAGCTAAGGAAAAATTTTGGAGGGTGGTTGTAGCTGCTACAACACTTGGCGCCACACTGGTACAACTCCAGCTCTATGCACGGAACTTGTTTCATGAAAAGAAAGTCTAACACCTCCGAAAGTATTATTTAGTTCTCTGATCATCTTGACTCTCGCACAAGCTTGATTGAAAGATGCAGCATCTGCCATGCTTTTGATCAGTCGGCACACATTCCAGGCCAAGCCGACACAGTTGTTTTTATTGGGATGAGGGGTATATTGGTGCACAAGCATTGTGATAGTCAGAGTTTAAGTTTCATCTCTAGTGTTGCTCCGCTGCCAGTAGACCTAGACAGTACCCTAGTGGAGTCACGCAGGAACACAAGCATCGCTCCACTGCCAGCGATTCTGATCAGTACCTCGATGAAGTTACTTGTGTCACCTCTCTGTGCAGGAAGCCTTTCTCTTCTTTCACCTTATTCATTTTTTGTTCTAAATTTTTACATTTTCATTTTTTCATCTTCATTTTCCATAATTGTGCATAGCACTTATTCATTTCACACGCTGAAGAGGGATCCTGACTTATTGAGAGTAGAAGAGGTTGTTCCTTTAAAGAAGTATTTTGTATATACCTCTGACGTGCTTATTAAGGTTTTCCCCCTCACCTTACTATACTTGACTGTGCTGACAAGGATTAGCCCAAAACAACCGACTAGAGTAGGTGATACTAGTTAGTGCGCAAGCGTTTTGTTTTCACCATGGTTCACTTTGAATAGAACATATTTTCCATTGGTGTATCATGGAATGAAGATAATAAGTTCTTCATACAAAGACTAGATGACAGATAACCAAGTATTGATAATTGCAGAAGTCCTTTTGTACTTTAGCTTGTTTGTTTCAAGAGCTGCACACAATTCATGCAAAAATGACCTACGAACTAAACGAGCAAACAAAAAACTAAAGAGACAGAAGTAGACAAAAAATGTGTACACAAAGTGAATATGCAAATAAACATGCAATCAAACAAACAAACAAAGCAAGAAAGCAGACATGCATGCAAGCAAACAAGGTAAAGCAAACACTACTCCTACTCCTAAGCTAACGTTGCATGGGCCTGATCACATGAAGTGATATTTCCAATGCTGCCACCGGTGCATTGGTCGACCCATGTTGGTGAAGGCATGGTTCACGAACAACGCAGTGTCACAAACCAGTAAGAATGAAAGATATAACGATGAAGACAAACACACTTCAGGTTTAATTGAGCCCACAGAAAAGAAATGAGTGAAAGTGCATGACATGCACTCTGTGGACTTACCATGGTGTTGTGAAACACTACATGTAGATGTTAAGCATACACATTCTCTTGACTGTGACATGCAAGAAAATGTGAGAAAGGTAGACCACTTACGTTGCGCAATTGTGTTTGCTGTGTAATATTCTTCCAATGCAAGAGCGACGGGATCGTGTAATTTGAGTGGAGGAAGTGAAATCTAGGTGTTTGGTTGATCTTTAATTCAAAGTAGAGAGTGATGAGGAGCCTTGCGTGTTTCAACAATTTCCTAATCGGAAGTGAAACCAACCTCAGGACAGCGAGGGCCTGACATAACCATAAGCTTGGGCTGAAGTGCCTTGACAACCTGCGGGGTTTCGACTTCATCGATAGGTAGATCATTGGATAATAGTGACTTAGATAGATTAACAACGAGTGAATCAACATCGTGATCAAATGAATAGGTACAGAGATAACGACAGCGACCATCAGAAAATTCGAGATGTTCGTCGGCATCATCATGATTTGATGAATCATGTAGAGGGGTAGATGAGAAGTAAGGATGTTCACCCTCTGTGTTTTCAGAAATAACAGATGATAGATTGGATGGATTTTTAGAGGAAGATGTCTCATCTCTGCAATGTAATGACATACTGACATCTGATGTGTCTTGTGAATGACCGAAGCTAGAAACATCCAGAAATGAGTTTTCACAGGGGAAATCAACACTAGTAGAATCACAAGGGATGTCGAGATAGAGCGGGTGAGGCATGGGTGTGTTAAATAGAATTTTGTCACTGTCCCTATACTCCCCACTGGAGTCGCCACTTTCTGGTGCAGGTAAATTCTCAGTGCAGACACAAACAATTCCTCTAGCCCAAGAGAGCGGGTCTAGCCACAAACAAACAATCTATGGAAAATCTCCTTAAGCTAGAATCAATTAAGAGGCCTACCTCATAGAACGCTATTTCGCTTGGTGATGATCCTCCTTCCTCACTCCAGCTATCTTTCGTTTCCTTCCTTCGAATACCTGAAACAAGAAAACAACAGCAACAACAAACGTGGTAGCATACAATATTGTATTCAGCCTACTTAATAGCTCAAGAACATTAAGCCATAAAGATGTAAAATGACACTTCATGTAGGAAATCAATCAATAGTTGCAACTATATAAATCAGAAACAGATTACAACCGATGCCTTGACATTGCTGGTCTCCTCTGACGTATCCGGGTTCCCACACTTCTGCTAGCACTTCACGGACAACCCCAGCAATGGAATTTTTAAGGCCTCTTTCCCTCTAGTCTCAAGCCAAACCAAAACACATTATTCTCCCTCAAACATACACTAGAAAGCTACAACCTATAGATGACTTGTTGATCATTCGAACTCACTCCAAAACTAGTTTAGCTTGGGAAAAGAGAGGTTTATATAGCTTGGATGGATGGGAGATGGTTCCTCTCATCATGGGAGAAAGTCTTATCTCTTGAGTTTGCTCCATCCTAAGAGGGGAAAGTAGCCCAAACTAACTTCCTCGGCTCCATCCAGCCCAACCATCTACCAGACTTCCATTACGAAGCTTCTAAAGCTAGAAGCTTCGAGACCATATTTAAAAAACTTTCCAAAAGAGGATCAACGTGACTAGAAAAGGGCTTAGTTTCTCCGTACGGTGCTAGGACTAGTTTTAATCTTTGCAAATTAGCACAAGGAGGAAACTGGTCAGTAGCGTCGGTCTTGTAAACTGGAATAGAAGGAAGATTCTTGGGAAATGATGTAAAGGGGAATTATTCTGCTCATGAAGAGGGACATACTGGGAGTTTCTTCATGATGGGAAAGCATGTTGGGTTCACTGTAGAGGTCCTCCAGGATCATGGACTAGGAGTACAAGGATAGTGACAAAATGTTGTGTAACAGATGCCCCCTAAAGCATGAAGGTCGAACTAGTTCGACATTAGTTCCTTAATTCACATTCGGTGAACTATGCTGTCGGTACCTTGAGATCCATTATCGTTATTGGTGTTTTCTCTTGGGCTTGTTAACGGTTCAAATAATTGACCAGTAATTAAGCAACTTTCTAGCATGTTTGACTTCAACACATTCATTCACATGTTAGGATTTGTACTTTGATCGGGTCATTTGGAGCACAAGACCCTGGGCTAAGGTTACACAAGTCCGGGTTGCAAGGCGATGTGACATGATCATGTTATATACATGTCTCTTTTAGATGGATGGTTGTGACCATACCATGAGTCATTATATGTAATCCTTATCATTATTATATGGCTACAACCATACCTTGGTTTCGTTATGATCCTTTCTATTGAATGGTTGCACCCATGCCTTGGATCCATTTAGATGATCTTTCTCTGGATGTATGTGTCCATACCATGATTCATGTATCATTTCACAGAGTTTTAAGTGATGTATCTATATCTATGCTTGCTTGCAGGTTTTTTGATGATGAACTCCGGTTCCCCACTTCCACTTGTAAATCATTTCACCCCTCACTCTAGTTTGGCCTTCATGCTTTAGGGGGCATCTGTTACATAGAACTTTGTCACTATCCCTATACTCCCTGTCCATGATCCTGGAGGACCTCTACAGTGAACCCAACATGCTTTCCCATCATGAAGAAACTCCTAGTATGTCCTTCTTCATGAGTATAATAATTCCCCTTTACATCATTTCCCAAGAATCTTCCTTCTATCCCAGTTTACAAGACCGACGCTACTGACTAGTTTCCTCCTCGTGCCAATTTACAAAGATTAAAACTAGCCCTAGTGCCATACGGAGTGACTGATCCCTTTTCCAGTCGTGCCAATCCTTTTTTGGAAAGTTTTTTAAATATGATGTCAAAGCTTCCAGCTCTAGAAGCTTCGTAACAGAAGTCTAGTAGATGGTTGGGTTGGATGGAGATGAGGAAGTCAGTTTGGCCTCCTTTCTCCTATTAGGATGGAACAAAATCAAGAGATAAGATCTTCTCCCATGATGAGAGGAACCATCTCCCATCCAAACAAGCTATATAAATGTCTCTTTTCCCAAGCTAAACTAGTTTTGGAGTGAGTTTGAATGATTAACAAGTCATCTATAGCTTGTAGCTTTCTAGTGTATGTTTGAGGGAGAATAGTGTGTTTTGGTTTGGTTTGAGACTAGAGGGAAAGAGAAATTAAAACTTCCATTGGTGGGGCTATCCATGAAGTGCTAGCAGAAGTGTGGGAACCCAGATACGTCAAAGGAGACCAACAATGTCAAGGCATCGATTGTAATCTCTTTCTGATTTATATAAATGCAACTATTGATTGATTTCCTACTTAAAGTGTCATTTTACATCTTTATGGCTTAATGTTCCTTGACATATTAAGTAGGCTAAATAAAATATTGTATGCTATCACATTTGGTGTTATTTTTGTTTCCTTGTTTCAGGTATTCGAAGGAAGGAAACAGAAGATAGTTGGAGTGAGGAAGCAGGATCATCGCCAAGCGGAATAACGTTCTAAGAGGTAGGCCCTCTTAATTGATTCTAGGTTAAGGATATTTTCCATAGATTGTTTGTTTGTGGCTATACCCACTCTCTCATAATTTACCTACAACATAGGGTGGAAGGGAGTCATCCTTCACCATAGGTTCTTCTTTAGATTCTCGCACACACTCATCATGAATGATGGTGTAGGTTGGCTACATAACACCAAGCCTATCAACAACTTGATCCTCGTTCACAATAGGTGAGGAGTTCGAAATGGAAGAACACAAGACAATACAATCTGTAGGATCAACATAACATGGGGACAGAGGTTGAGGGAATATATCCACATAACAACCATCAGGCTTGTAAGCCAAATCAGCACAGATATCAAGATTAGGTGGGGTGGGAGGATGTGAAAGTTCAAAAAATGTGTGTGCATGTCCTCCCACATCACTCTGTGGTGGTGGAGCTGTTTGATGAGGTGACGACAGACAGTCACTTGTGACAACAACTATGCCTGCCTATGCTTGCGTAACTCCATCACCAAAGTGTGTTGAGCGGGGTTCAGATGATTTCAAGAATTGTGGATTTTCATATATGTGGAGAAGATACTCATATCTTCCATCGATAAATTCCCAATCAATTCCATATTCAGGTAATCGGTATGCAAGATTATGAAAGAGCATGTAAAAATGTTCAAGAGATTCATTAGGTGCTTTCCATAATTCCATAATTTCTTTGTTGAGTGCTTTGTAGTAAAAATGATTAAAAACACGGTCAATCTCTGCGACTAGATGAGAAAGAGAATGAATATATTTTTCGAGTAGTGCGACACATGAATGCTTGGGGTGCCCTCGAAGCGTGTAGGCGAACAACATGCGGGTCATGTACTCTTCAAAGATTCCATGTCTTTTGCATGAGCCTACAACATTGACCGCATGCCTAACCAAGGCTACGTAGCCTCCACCATTGTATGTTTTATGTGTCAAGTTATCCCAAAGCTCTTCCAAGATTTCAAAGTTGTTTCCATAAGACATACACTCCAAAAGAGAAACTCTGTAGATAGTCATGATAAATATGTAGAGATTCAAAACATATTTTGAGGACTCAACTTATCATGTGTACCTCCTTCTAACACTAGAAATGTTGACAGTGTTGGACCCCCCAACATGTCAGGGGATATCCCCATTAATAAGTCCCAACTAGACCTCAGACCGTTTGGTGTAGGAGTCCCAGAAGTGGGTCATACAGTATCGCCTTGACCACGGTTGTGCACAGAGGTAAGTAGAATGTCCTTATTGGTAAAAAGGGTGTGATATGCACAACAAGCCAAGGAAGGTTCAGGAATGGTTCTAACACATGGAAAGTGGGTTGAGTGTGCCCCTCGGAAACCTATGGAAACACACGGTTTGGAAGGGAACACACAAGAACAGATGCATCAAAAACTGGAAGGCAGGTGAACCAACAATCCAAAGTTATGGTTAAACCAACAACACATTTCAATAAGGTTCATACATACATATACAAAAAGAGTCTATACATACATGTGTAAGCAAACAACTACATATATCATTAGAGTAACCAACATAATTGAAATACAATAACAATGTATGCGTTAAATGTGATGGCTCCGTTATATTAAGAAGGGAAAGTTACAATCATACAGTACAACCATGACCAACCACTATTCCCAATAACTGAATGTTACAGTCATTTTTGCCTGTTCCTCCAAAGAGATGTCCTAGCTCTACACTGTGGAGAAGTCAAGGCTCGTTACAATACCCTCCAAGATTTCTCTAGGATACTCCTATTGGAAGCTTGGCTGGCCAAAAGCCTGTACAATGAGTTATGAGGTTCTATAACTAGCAAAGGGTGGGGTGACCCTTGACATTCCCCTTTTGACTCTTCACCTACCCTCATGATTCTTCAACTACTACATGATTGTTACATTCAACTATAGACACTTGGACTTTCACTTTACAAGATGTTACATACAATCAGCACATGTACCCATGTGAGACAAAATAGGTTTAAGAAAGCCTTGCAAGACATCACTAAGACTCAAACAATTGTGGGAAGACCAACTCTTCGACATCCTGGCGATGATTGATGGTGGCGAACTGATGCAAAGCTTGGTAGTCCGTGATGGTGTCAATGTACTCTATGGTGACATCTTTCTGGAAATGAACTCTTGCCTCTGTTGCATCTAGGTACGTTGATTTGACTCCTCTTTCTAACTCGTCTGATAACATGTGCATCATAGTCTTGAGTGCAGTCGGACCAGCAACATACTGTTGCATAGTGTCTGCATTGATTACCAAGTCTGTGCTGGTGCCTATGTGCATTAGGTTTTGAAAGTACATGTTCAACTCTAGTCAGACTTGGTTCTTGTCTTCACCTTGGTGAGTGTGCCAATGGGTAATATCGCATGCATGCACACAATGACATCCATGATCCTGAACACCCTTGAATGTGATCAGAAACACCACTCACCCTGACTGCTCTGTGCCAGTTATTGGGATGGGTCTATAACTTGTATAGTCACAATTTCATTAGTCTGTGCATGTTGTGCCTCCTGTTGTACCTATTCCTACTGCAAATCCTTCTCTCGTCTGTGCAACTCTTATTCTTCCTTGAGTTTTCACTTCAGCACCTGCAACTCCTTCTCTTTTTCTCTCCCTACCTTCACATGATTTTGTTATCATGCTATCACCTCATAGCCTAAATCTCCAAAGATGCTCTCATCACAAGTGGATCTACTTGAACTTACAGCTTTGCTCCACCTCTGCGCTATCAAAAACCTTCCTCTTGCCTTTTCCATGCATAGGTCTACTACCTTCTATTATTGCTCGCTGTGATGCCGCTGTCATTTCATCTTTATATCCTTGTCTATGAACAACTTTATGTCTTCATAGATAGGAAATTTCATAAACACTTGATCGACTACATCCCTAATTTCTCTCTCAACAGTGTCCTTTAACTCTGCTTTCTAAGACCATTGTACTCATACTGCTGAGAGGAATACGAACACCTGTGATACTTGGAGACGTAGAAACACTCATGGAAATCATTCTGTCAGTTGAAAACCAAAACAAACTGGAGGACTGACAAGCAACATACCTGTGTGACTGTTTGTGAAGATTGTGTAATTTTCACCAAGAGGCTAGGAGGCTGGGAGACTGACTTCCAAAACTACACAAGGCACAGCCCGGGTTATCGGGAGGCTGATTAACTGTTGGAACTTCGCAATGCACAATCCAGCCTAGCCTACTAAGTTCTAAAACTGCGCAATGCACAATTTCAGTTAGCAGTGACATGCAAACCAGCAAACTGCAGTGCGCAGTTTCTGGGGCCAACAATGTACTGCCTCCCAGAATCGCGCAATGCAAAGCTGGAGGTCAGTTTTGGGCCAAACCTGTGCAATTTCTAGAGGGAAGGTAGAGCCTTTACTTCCATAAATGTGCAATTCTAACCAGGGAAGGCAAGGTCCGGGCTAAGGCAGCCCAGACCCGCTAATAAGCGACTGAAAACATGAGAAGTCTGAATGCATGGTGAAACTGAGTGTAAACCAGAGTGAATGATCATGCATGCAAAAAGTAAGTGCAGGATTCAGAAAATGGAAAACATGCATGTGTGTGAAGCAGGTCACCGTAATGGCGACCGTTAGTGAAAAAATAGTATCATGCATGTGACAACAATGAGATGCAAACAAAAACTGAAATGGAGCTTCAACAAACTAACATACATTAAAACGACATTAAGCGTTCTTTAAAATCAAGATGACGACACTTACAAAAAGCGAAAAACAAAAAGTGACAAGGATGAAACGCAAGACATCAGAAGCAGACTTACCCTGAAATAGCTAAGCTGAAAGTGCCGAAGACTTCTAGATACAATGTGGGATGTCAGAGCTGCAAGATCGTTGTGGGGAATGAGCTCTACAACATATGGTACATAAGTTTTGATAAGATCGAGGTTATGATGCACATGCCACAAATCTAGGAAAAAATGACACTTGGCAGGAGGTTTCTAAAACAATCTTTGCATGTAACCTCCAGCTACTAAAAATAGATCCCTAAAATCTAGGGATGCCTTATGCATGTTGCTTTTTGCTATTTCGAAAAAAGAAGCCCATGCATGAAAATCAATTTTTCTCGGTCCTAAAGCGAATTAGTCAACCTGAAGGCACATGCAGCAGTCTGCAAGCCTGAGAGAGGGATTTTCACAGTTTCTGGGTTGAGGAGGGATGGTTGTCCCTTAGGCATTACGCAATTTCTGGGCTCAGCAGGTCACTGGCTCCAAGAATTGTGTAATTTATGGGCTGAGACCTAGTGCCAGGCTAGATTTCGTAGCTTCTTGAAGGAGGATTTCCTGACTGTTTTGCACAAATCTAGAGCTTAGCAGGCAACCCAGCTAATTTGCATAATTTTTGGAGGGAAGGCTGGTTCCCCTCCAAAATTGCGCAATTTTTAGGGGGAGCATCTCAACCAGAAAAACGACCAAGTCTAGAATGGTAGCCTATAGGTGGGAGACAAGCGAGTTGACATATGCAAGCTGGCAGGCCATTGAAACTCACCTGAAGCCTATGTACTTGACAGTGTAAGACATGTTGCTGAGGATAGTTGGTAGGGAGGTTCTGAAACGAAGCTAAGGCAAAATTTTGGAGGGTGGTTGTAGCCGCTACAACACTATGTCATGTTCTCCATTGTCGTCTTTGATTTCCATAACACATTGTGTTGTTCTTTGCGTTACTGAAATTGTAATAGCTATGAGTGTGCCTACTAGAAAGGCATTGTCATTGTGTGACAAATTTTCAATTGTCGTGTTTGGAAAAAATTGGTACTCTACACAAATAGGACAAACGTTTCAACATTGCTAAAACTAATTATACAAATATTTTTCTCACAATCACCACAATTGTATTATGCTTTGTAAAATTTTTGAAATATTTAATAGAAAAATCGAAATTTACAATAATCTTTAACTCATGTTGTTTGATTAACGATGTTGGCATGAGGAATGTTATTGTCATTTCTACTTTCTTATCTATTAAGTTTGCACAAAGTATTGTTTTTGACTTATTTTTTTGTCCAGAAATGTTTGATATGTGACCAAGACAATGCCATGAAATTTTTTTCAATTTATATTGTTACTGATATCTTCGATCAATAATGGCATCGACTCGACATCCTTTTTCCTAATAATAACCATTGAATTGAAATATTTTTTTTTATTTTTTTTTTAAGAAAAAAGAAAGCAAAGAATAGAAAAACAAAGACAAATAAAAAAAACGAGGAAAAAAGAAAAATCTTGATACAAAGTTAACTGATTTTGCACAGAAGTACCTATTTTCATTTATTTCTTCGATGGTTTCTGTTGACTCTATTCTGTGTAGAAATAGCTTTCAATCTGGAACTATTAATGAATTCAGACTAAAAATAATACACATAAATTTCTTCTACTCAATTTGTGGAAAGTAAAACATACAATAGAAACACATGCAATAACATGCAATCATCACAATGAACACAATATTTTTCCTAGGGAACCAAACTAGGAAAAACCCCTCCTCTATTTTGTATTAAATCATATGAGAATATGGATCTACTACAATGATTTCTTCAATCCTTGAAGCTCCACTTGCACTGCAATATTTATCCCCTGCTCTCTTACATGTTTTGAAAAACACTTAGCCAAAATAGACCTCAACCTTCCTCCTATTTCCTTGTGCAATCCTTGAAGAAATTAACTCCTAAAAAATAGGAGAATTATCTAATTCCTTGCACAAATCATGAAGTAATTGATCACATACTCTAATGAAAAACATGTACACTCAACTAGTATATAATTGAGAATCAAAATATGCATTTACCTCCACTCAAACTAGGAAATTTAAATTCTATGCATGATTAGAACTATTTTTAGTAAATTGATTAGTTAACTGACAGATCAGTGAGTTAACAACAATTACTACTACTCAACTGAACTCTTACTGACTCTATTCATGACTAGAGCTCAAATAACTAAGTTTAACTAACAATAAATCCACTAAATTGCTAGATTTTAGCAATCAACTCATGCACAACTCTACTTCTAGCCTACAAACTTGAATTGACTAATTTAACTAAGTGATTTATCCATGTCACTCTTGCTAACTACAACTCAAGTCATTCTGTTGATGTGGGAATTTGAATTTCCCCATTTGACTAAGGCACAAGTCAAATGAAGCCTTTTTTTCTACAATTTAACATTTTGTTTATTTCAATATCTGTTTTTGTGGTACTTCTCAATGCTACGTCCACACCATTATCCATGTCTATTGTGACATCATTCAAATTCTATAAATTTTGCTTGTTCACAAATATTACACTGAAACTTCTTCTTAAAAGAACACTATAATTGAAACTAAGTAATAATTTTCTAATGAAAATCGAATAGGGTAAAGAAAAATCATTAGTAATGTAAAAAATACTAGGTGGATTTTAGTTTTAGCAAATACAAAAGTCTTATAGAAATGCTCAATATAATTTTTCCCTTGTAATTGTTGTCCTGAATTTGAATCTCTAAATATCATCTGTTTCCTAGAAGTAATAAATAAAATAAAAAATTAGTCATAGTATGCTAAAAAATATGACCTAAAAGCAATGGGAGCACAGAAAAAAAACAACAACAATAACAGTTGTGTTGTGTAATGCAAACATAATCAAAATAAAATAAATAAAATAGAAACATGCCTCTTAGAAGAGTTATGATTATTTTTAATAGTATATGTTATGCTTGTATTCATTTTTGCTGCTATAACAATATGGGTTCGATAAAATATGCCAAGATCCTTTGGCGGTTACCCACAGGCAACGCATCCTCATCTAGCACCCACTCTGGAGGTGCAACTCCCTTTAAGGTACAAGTAAATTTTGACATTCCCATATTTGAAGGCCAAATAGATGCAGAATCATAGATAGATGGTTAAATCTATTGAAAGGATATTTTTTGGTTCATGATTTTTCAAATCGAGAAAAAATATATCTTCACTCCTCAAAGTTGCCCCCCATGTTAAGGACTAGTGGGAAACCTACTATGAACAAAATGATGAGAGAGAAACCTCACTATTCTCAAGCACACCCACTTGGAATTCTTTCCAAGACGCCACCAAGGAACAATATTACCTTGTCGGGAGCTATGAAGATAAATACATAAAGTGGACCATGATGCGGCATGGAATGGACCAAGATGTCTCAGAGTTCACAAATATTTTTCTTACCCTTCACACGAATTTGGGTATCAGGGATTCTAAGCGGAATTTGGTTCTCAAGTACGACTACTTTCTACAAAAATACATCTAGGATGAGATGGATTTCTTGGATATCTCCTCACTTGGTGTTGCATATCAATATGCTCTCAATATCAAGCAAAATTTTAAATAGAGGAAGTGAGACTTTGGATCTATGAATCTTAAGCAAGGGAAAGGCACCCCCAAACCATAGAACAAAGGATAAAGCCAAGGAGGGAAACCCAGGATAACTCACCGAAGCCACAAGAAAATAACAACAGACAAAGAGTGACACAGGAAAATGGTGTGAGTTCCATAAGAGCCCCACTCACAAAACAAGTGTTTGTTGGGTGGAGCCTGATTATCTTCCTTATTTTTAAGACATTTTTTGTTTTAGACTTGTTGGATCCCTATTCCTAACAAGGAGGAAAATTTTCTCATTTAATCATCATCAAGGGGGTACGAGGGTGGGGCGACAATGATTTTTATGATCCCCTGTTGGCGGAGGTTCAAGGGTAGTGCCCCCGAAGCTAAAAATAGATGCAAAATTGCCTTGTAAAATATTCTAATTCCATATTCAATCTTGGTCATTCATTATGAAGATGATATGACAACAAAAGTTATGTTAATTTAGGGTTTTGGCCCTAGAAGGCAACCCTTGATTTATATGATGGAATTTGATTGCGACTATGTATGATTATTTTGAGCAAGAGAGAGAGGGAGGAGGCTTTGTGAGAAAGAAGAGGAAATTACAGTGGATATGTTGTAGGTTGTATCTCTTCATTTTATTAGATAATATAAAAGGAAGGACTATTCTTCCCTCCATGGACGTAGCCCAAATTTCGTGAACCACATATATCTGTGTCTCTCTTGTTTTGTGTGTTTCTATATTTGTGTTTTCTTAATATTTTGTGTATTTCATTGCTCTGTTAATTAATTTTTAACAACTGGTTTGGATGATAAACTCATAGGAATGAAGGGTTATTGGTTTGAGTGGGAGCAATGGTAGAAGATTGTAGATTTAGGGTTGAGAAATTTAACGGCCAAAACTACCAGTTGTGGGAGATGCAGATGGAAAATTATTTGTATAAGAAATATATGTACCTACCATTGAGTGGAAAATCAAAGAAGTTGATGAATATGACGGACACTGAATGGGAGATTCTTAATTGAAAGGCACTAGGAGCAATACGGTTGTGTCTAGCAGTGTCGGTGGCATTCAACATTTCAAAGGAAACGACAACAAAAGGTTTAATGATGACATTGCCCAAACTATATGAAAAAACCTAGGCCTCAATAAGGTATTTCTTATGAAGCATCTATTTAATATGAAGATGCTAGAAGTTGGATCTGTTGTTGATCATTTAGTTGAATTTAACACAGTTACTAGTCAGTTAAGTTATATAGGGGTAAATATTGATGATGAAGTTAGGGATTTGTTATTTTTGTGCTCATATCTAGAAATTTGGAATGGCCTAATTATGGCTATTAGTAAATCAATCTTTGGATCTATTACTTTAAAGTCTGACGATGTTGTTGGTGCCATCCTTAGTGAGGAAATGTGATGAAAAATATCCAGTGAGACATCAGGTAATGATTTGGCTACAAAGACAAGAGAAAGAAAAATGGCAAGAGGAAGGAACCCAAGAAATTATAGTAAGTCAAGAAAAGGAAGATCCAAATCTAGATCAGGGATAGTGTGCCAGAAATGTGGGAATAAAGGACACCTGAAGAAAGATTACAAATCTCGGAAGGGAAAAGAAGGAGATGGAAAACAAGAGAATGATCATGAAGTAAATGTGATAGGTTATGTCTATCAAGATGCTTTGATTCTTTTATTAGAGAATATTTATTGTTGTTGGGGTGAGTAGGTTCAGGGGTCTCATTCCTTGCCACACCTGATAGGAAACATTTTAATGACTATGTTCAATGAGATTTTGGATAGGCTCATCTCAATGATGATAAACCCTGTAAAATCATTGGAATGGGTAAGTTTTTTATAACGCAACAAAATGGAAACCAATGGCTGTTGGAGGAGGTAAGGAATGTTCCATATCTGAAGAAAAATCTAATTTCAACATGGAATTTTGGAGATGAAGGTTGTTTAACTAATTTTATAGACAAAACCTGGAAGGTCACTAAAGGATCCATGTTAATAGTAAAAGGATAAAAGGTTGGTACATTGTATTTATGTAATAGTATTTCTAATTGTGTTAATGCTTTAACCTCCACGGGAGCAGATACAACACTCTGGCATCATAGGCTCGGGCACATGGGTGAGAAGGGGATGCAAATTCTTCACTCAAGAAATTTATTGTCAGGTTTAAAGCATGTTGATTTGGATTTATGTGAAAATTGTGTTTATGAAAACGAAAGAGGGTCAGATTTATCAAAGTTGGGAAGGAAAAGAAGAGAAAAAAATTATATCTTGTGCATACATATATATAGGGACCTTCTCAAGCATCATCTCTTCGTGAATTTCACTATTATGTTAGTTTTATTTATGATGCAACTAGGAAAACCTATATTTATTGTATTCGAAATAAAGAAGATGTATTTGATACTTTCAAGAAATGGAAATCTTTGGTTTAGAATAAGACGGGAAATAAGTTGAAGTGTCTCAGATCAGACAATGGAGGTCGATACTGAAACAAAGAGTTTGATAAATATTGTTCAGAGCTGGAATACACAGAAAGAATATAGTTCCAGGAACACCATAGGAAAATTATGTGTCAAAAAGGATGAACAGAACAATCATGGAGCATGCAAGGTGCATGAGATTGCATGCAGGATTTCCCTTACAATTTTTGGTAGATGTTGTAAATACTATTGTTTATCTAATAAACAGAGGGCATTCAAGTTCCTTATATGGTGGTATTCCAAAGGAGACGTGGATTGGAAAAAAGGTACACTACTCATTTTTAAAGATTTTCGGTTGTGAAGCCTTTGTCCACATCAATAAAGAAAATAGAACAAGGCTTGAGGAAAAATCAACGAAATGTACCTTTATTGGATATGGTGTAAATTATTTTGGTTATCATTTATATGATTATGAAAATCACAAAATCATTAGGAACATAGATGTCATATTTAATGAAAAGGTCTTGTATAAGGATTTAATGCGGGGAAAGAAACAAGAAAAGGAAAACAAAGAATACACAATTCTTAATGATATCACAGAAAAAGTAAATGTGCCTAAAAATCATAATGATCAATAGACATAACCAAAAAAACAACAATAAGCACCTCCAACACCTGAAAATGGTGCTAGAAGATCTACTACGATAAGTATACCCCATGAACGATACTCTCCTTCATTATATTATGTATTCTTGATTGATTATGGTGAACCCGAAATATATGAAGAAGCAATGCAGATATAAACCAGGAAAAAATGGGAGTAATCCATGGAAGAAGATATGGAATCCTTCATGCATAACCAGATTTGGGACTTGGTCAAGTTTCCTGCAGGTAAAACAAAACTACAAAATAAATGGGTTTACAGGTTGAAGGAAGAAGATGGAGGAAAACAGGGGTATAAGGCTAGACTTATGGTGAAGGGGTCTGCACAAAATAAAGGTATGGACTTGGATGAAATTTTTTCTCCTGTTGTTAAAATGACTTCAATCATAACTATTTTAAGTGTAGTGGCAAAAAAAGATTTCCATCTTGAGTAGTTACATGTAAATACAACCTTTCTCCATGGGGCTTTGGAGGAAGAAATATATTTGCAATAGCCACAAGGGTATGAGGTCAAATTAGTGTGAAAATTAAAGAAGAGCTTGTATGGATTGACATAGGTTGTAAGGCAGTGGTATCTAAAATTTTACAGGTTTGTGTCTGAACAAGGCTATACTAGATGTCACTCTAACGATTGTGTTTATCTTAAAAAGAAAAATGATGGCAGCTATATTGTATTGTTATTGCATGTAGATGACATACTTATTGCAATGTCTAACATGCAAGAAATAAATGTTCTCAAAGGAAAATTGAAAAATTCATTTGCAATGAAGGATTTGGGTGTTGAAAAACAAATCATTGGTATGAGAATAACTAGTGACAGAAAAAAATCGCAAATTAACATTGTCTCAGAGTGAGTACATAGAAAAGGTGTTGGAAATATATAATGTGCAGAATGAAAAACCAGTTAGTATACCTTTGGATAGCCATTTCAAACTAAGTAAAGGGATGTGTCCCAAGACTCAAGAAGAGATGGATTATATGTGTAAAGTTCCATATGCATCAGAAGTTTGAAAATTAATGTATGCAATGGTCTGCATAAGGCCTCATATTTCACATTCAATGGGAGTTGTAAGCAGTTATATGAACAATCTCGGAAAAGAGCATTGGATGGAAGTGAAGTGGATTCTCAGGTATTTGAAAGGTACCACAAATCAAGAATTATGCTTTATTAGTTAAAACATTTCTCTATAGGGATATGTTAATGCAGATATGGCAGATGCTAGAGATAACAAGGAGTACCACAGGGTATGTGTTTACTATAGGTGGAACAATTTTCAGTTTGGTTCCAAAATTGAAAAAGATTGTTGCACTTTCAAGTTCCAATAGAAACAGAGTATGTTGCTGCTACAAAGGCTAGTAAATAAATTATTTGGTTACAAAGTTTTATGGGTGAATTGGGAAAGAAGCAAGAGATGGGCAATGTATACAATGACAGCCAGAGTGTCATTCATATTGCAAATAACTTAGAATTTCATTCTAAAACTAAACATATACATATCAAGAACCATTTCATATGATCAGTGTTGGAAGATGGACAATTGAAGATTGAAAAGATACACACTAGCCGGAATCCTACAGATATGTTACGAAAAGTTGTAACCAAGGAGAAACTGATGTTATGCTCAGTTTCAATTGGTCTTCAATTATGATGGTGAAGATGAGAAACAACCAAGTCCAAGTGGAGTAATTTCCCAACAAGTGAAGCAATGATGGAGTTTATATAAGTAGTCTTCAAGTGGGAGATTGTTAGGTGTGGAGCCTGATTATCTTCCTAATTGTTCAAATGTTTTTTGTTTTAGCCCCGTTGGGTCCCTATTCCTAATGGGGTGGCAACGATACCTTTTTAATCGCCATCAGGGGGGTCCATGTGGGGGGGAGTTGATAAATTTTATGAGCCCCTCTTAACAGGGGTTCGGGGGCACCACTCGTGAAGCTAAAAATAGATGAACATTTTCCTTGTAAAATACTATAATTTCATAGTTAATTTGGGTCATTCATTAGGTGGATGATCTAATGGTAAAAGTTGTGTTAATTTAGGATTTTTTTTCCCCATAAGGAAACACTCAATTTATGTGAGGCAATTTTATTGCAGTTGTGTATAAATATTCTGAGCAAGAGAGGGAGAGAGAGAGAGAGAGAGGAGGTTGTGTGAGAGCAAAGAGGAAATTAAAATAGATATACTATAGGTTGTATCTCTTCATTTTGATAGAAAATATAAAAGGAAGGATTGGATTTTCTCCATGGACATAGCCCAAATTTGGTGAACCATGTATATCTGTGTCTCTTTTGTTTTAGGTGTTTTTGTATTTGTGTTTCTACAATATTTTCTATTTCATCACTCCATTAATTAATTTCTAATAGCATCATGCCAAGCATTCATTAGTGGTCGAGCTGAAGACTTATGAATCATATGCATGTTCTAAAATTGAGTCAAAACTTGACAAGGGATATGGAAAAGGGAAGCATATCATTGATTCAGAGCCTAGTGCCATTGTTACCACCACCAATCCAAATATTGAGCCCGAAGATCTAGAGGAGGGGGAGTGTCTCTTCCACTCACAAATGTGGGTGAAGGGTTATCTGTCATGGTTCATTATCAATGGAGGGAGCCAAAATAAGCTCATTTTAGTAGATGTCATGAAGCAACTGGGAATACAAACCACACCACACTAGAATTCATACACCATTGGGTGGTTTCACCAAGGACAATATCTCTGGGTTAGCGAACGGTGCCTCCTTCCCTACACCATCAAGTCCTTCACATATGAGGTACAATGTGATTTGTTGTTCTTGAAGTTTGTGATGTATTATTAGGCCAACCGTACTTGTGGAAGCATCATGTCGTGTATGAGTCTAGGCATTGCACTACCATTATTACCTTGGGAAATAAGTTATATAGGATACCAGAGGTAGCACCGCCTAACGCCATCTCTTTGATCTTTGTGAAGCAATGCAATAAGATCATTTCCCAGATCGGGAAATCTATCTTCCTTATGATTCACCCTCACAACAAGAAGAAGATTGTGGTCACATCCATGGCCTCTAGACAAGGCTCCTCTGCATGGAAGCAATAGATGGACAAGGTCATGTAGGAGTATAGGGACATATTCACCTCACCCAAAGGGGTACCCTTACACTGCCAATTCAAGCACTCCATTGATTTGACCCTAATCCCGCCACTACCCAGTTGATCGATCTATCAACTCTTTGTTCTAGAGAACAATGAAATCAAGAGGTAGATTCAAGAGTTGTTTTAGAAAGGGAACATTAGGCTAGCTTCATCACCTTGTGTGAGCTCGATCATATTGTTACAGAAGAAGGACAAGACATAGGGACTTTGTATTGACTATTGGATGTTGAATAAGATCATTGTCCAGAATAGGTATCTAATCCCATGGATTAATGACCATCTGGACCACCTCAAGGGAGGAAAATATTTCAACAAATTTGACTTGAAGTTTCTCTATCACCAGGTACCAATCAAACCCTCTGATGTGTGGAGGATTGCCTTCAAATCCAAGGAGGGCCTTTTTAAATGGTTGGTCATGCCTTTCAGGTTGATGAATGCCCCCACAACCTTCATGAGGTTGATTGAAAACATATTGCGGCCCTTCACCAACTAATTCATGGTTGGATGACATCCTAACCTTTAGCCAGAGTTGGGAAGAGTACCTTCACAATATTTGATAGGTCCTCCAAACCTTGTGTCAACACAAATTGTGTGCCAATTTGGATAAAATGCACTTTTGGTATGACCAAGTTTCAATATCTAGGGTACATCATTGATGAGTGAGCTATGCATGTGGACCTAGCCAAGATACAAGTTATTTTGGATTGGCCAGCCCCAACCACTCTAACAAAGCTCCGTAGATTTTTAGGTCTTGCCAATTTCTATTGCATGTTCATGTTGGGTTTCTCTCATATCACTTGTCCTTTGAGTCAAGTCACCAAGGACAGAGCGAAAGAAAATTTATTTTGGTCTGAACCCCTACAGAATGCATTTTCCAAGTTCAAGCATTGCCTCTGCTCTACACCAGTGCTCAGATTACCAAACCTGCAACAACCATTTAAGATTGAGACAGATGCCTTCGACTATGCTATTGGTACAATTATCACTCAATAAGGGCATCTGGTGGCATATCACAATAAGACACTTTCAGGCACAATCTAAAAGTATCCCACCTATGACAAAGATATGTATTCCATTGTGAAGGCCTACCAACAATGGAAGAATTACATTATGGGGAAGGAAACGGTCATCCACATAGACCACCGACCCCTGCATTTCATATAGACATAAGGAAAGTTGCAGAACGAACACCATCAGAAGTGGTCCACATACATGCAACAGTTCCATTTGATGATTAAGCATAAGAAAGGCAACACCAATAATGTTGCATACTCCCTCAACCAACCACCAGTCATGGTGCTGACCAATGTTCTTCACTCTTGTGGACACAAGACTTTGGAATGGCCACATCTTTACAAGAATTATCTAGAATTAGGCACCACATGCCATATGCTCCTGGAAGGTAAGAATGTTCCAGACTTTCACCTCCAAAATGCACTATTATGCCACCTGGAACACCTCTGTGTACCTTCAAGAAAGTGTGCCAAGATGATTTAGGAGGCGCACTACAGTCGAGTCGCTAGAATTTTTTGGGGTAGAAAAGACAATGACAGTGTTGAAAAAGTATTTTTATTGGTCAAGCCTTCGACATGATTTTGGGAATTAAATCAGATCCTGCACTTCCTACGTCATTTCCAAACTTAAAATCAAGAAGAAAGGCATGTATACTCCTCTGCCTACTCCTATATGACCCTGGGAATCCATATCCATTAATTACATGTCAGACCTTCTTTCTACCAAGCATGGAAACGACTATGTTTTCGTGGTTGTCGACAGATTCTCTAAGATGGCCATTCTAGCGGCCTACAAGAAGAGTATCTCAACAGAAGCCACTACCAAACTCTTCCTTGAATGAGTATGGGTACACTTTGGGATCCCATAATCCATTATCTCAGATCAATATAGTTGGTTTCTAAGTGCATTTTTCTCAAGCCTCTGGTCATTGTTGGATACCAAACTCACTAAGTCCACGACCTTTCACCCCCAAACTTATGGCCAAACAAAGGTCATCAATAGGATGAATGTGCACATCCTATACATGTATAACTTGAAGCACCCATGCATATGGGATGAGAGCCTCCCCTATGTCTGACACAGCTACAATAGGGCCCTCCACATCTCAACTTGCCACCACCCCTTTCAGGTGGGACTAGGATTCCAACCATTATGTCCCATTGATGTTGCCATACCATTTGCAGTTACTTAGGAAGATTTGGCTCATGTCTCGTACGAAACTAATAGGGATAATGAATTCATTGATTTCATTTAGTACATCTACCAGCAGGTCCATGACATGTTGGAAAAATAAAATGAAAAGTACAAGCATCACCATGATCAACATCGGGTGCCACACAAGTTCCAGGTGGATGACAAAGTTTGGTTACATTTGCAGAAGGAGCGTCTCGTTGGGCCCTACTAAAATCTTCACCCACTCTGATATGGGACTTACACCATCACTAAGGTTGTAGGGGATAGTTCTTTCGAGCTCAGCAGTCCACCATTCCTTGGCTTGCACCCAATATTCAATGTGGATCGACTGTGACCATACTTTCCCCCATTGTTGGACACATCTGACGTTGCTGAGCAGTTGACACCAAAAAAAATCAACCCAAGTTGTATTGATAAAGACACAAATATAGGATCAAGAACACTCGCCAATAGAGGATCCAGCAATATTGAGTTTTCAAAACAAGCCAACTCCTTCACCAAGGCAAGAGGCTCACCAGGGACTAGGTTCAATAGGAATTTCCTTACCTTATGGAGGTTCTGCATGCAATAAGGACCATTTCTTCCTAAGGGGGGAGGACTGATCTAGGTGGAAATTGGTACCTACCTGCCTACCCCACCTAGACCTCTGGTCGGTCTCATTAGTTTCCTTTATTATAGTAGCATTTACTATTTTTAGCAGTTTTTCGAGTCCTGAGCCTCCAAAGCTATTTTGACCCCCTAAATGGAATTTTTTTGAGGTATTCCACATGGCCACAATTGTATGAAATTTCCTATTTCAAATCATGTAGTACTCGGAAATATCTTTCTAACAAGGTATCATATGCGCAAAACAGAGATCATATGACAAAGTTACGAACCCAGGAAGTTGGTTGCCCAACTAACCCCAACAGGGCCCACACACTCTTCGCATTCCATTTCCTAGGGTTATGTTTCTAGTTTTTTATGGTTTCTCTTTTTTTTCAATAATAATAAAATTCCCTTGAGCCTCATTATAGCATAGTTCAAAGGCGTGTATCTGCCACATCTCTTCTAAGAGATAATCTACCATCACTTGAGCTAGTTTATTTCCATTTAAGGCACTTGAGCCTCATTCTAACACAATTTAGAGGCATGTATCTACCACATATCTTCTCAAAGATAAGCTACCATCATCTGAGCTATTTTATTTCCATTTTGTATGTAAGCATATTTTAGTTCTTTGATGTTAATGAAATGAAGTTTTATTTATGTTGCATCTCTGTATATATATATATATATGGTTGTGTTCCTTCATAAGTATATATCATTGTAAAAGTGAATTATTCATGATCTTCATTTGTGATTAACACAAGCATGTACTCAGAAAGTCGACATAGATGTGAGGAATATGTTTTCCTAATTTTGATGATTGTTCACAAAATTGAACTTGTAATTAATGTTTTAAAGTCTCATAAGCCCTCAACCAAATCAAAGCACCTATAGAGCTCTAACCACTATAGAGCTAGTTTCTCGATATCTAGAAGCTACAGATAAAGATCCAAATCCAACACCTCACTCAACTTCTAAGCTAGGCCCATTACGGTTTTCTACAAATTGGATAGAAAATGAAGATGGTGTCGAAGATGGACCCATCAATAGCATTATGGAGGAAGTGCTTCACCTTTTAATTGAAGGGCTTGCACCATGTAGAGGCCACCAGTGAGTTCGACCCCTGTGCTCGGTGCCTGTTGATTTCCAAAAGGTAGGAAACATTCACTAGGAATGCAGATGTGTAGCTATCTGTGACCATTTGTTATTGTGACAAGCAATGATATTATTGGCGATATTTTAAGTGTAAATAATGCTTATCTTCGTATTTCCAAATATGTTTCAAACTAGGAATATGTGCGCAAGTGGGGAAGAACTATGTTGTATGGAGGAATCTTTTAATGTGTGAATTGCCCTACTTAGCAAAAAAGGCTTATATTGCTAATAGTTTAGTATTAAATAATGCATATTTTCTCAATAATATTGTCTATTCTTAGATTGTTGAATTGAGGCTTCTATGATCCATATCAAGTTTATGAGAGATTTTCGACGTAAATCACATGATATTTCATTTGTGACGTGTTTCGAACCAACTAGTGTGGTTCATCGTCAGGACAAGTTGAAGAATCAGATCTAGCTTTGCATGTTAAATAGTCAGAGCAAAACATCCAACGGCTAAAATTCTTGACAAGGTAATGGCTATATTGACTAACGGCTAAATTTGACTGAGAAATGGTTAGTTGGACCGGACTAGGGGCATAAACTTTATTTAATTTGATTATTAAATTGACAGTTAGTTATATTCTTATTAAATTAAAAGTTAAAGGGACATATGAATATAGAAGTTTTAACTATATTATAAAATTTCAATTTTTTTGTGCAAGTCAGCTTTTGATATTAACAAAATGAAAATATAGTACAAAACTTCTGCTTCAGCAGACTACGGGCCGCTAAACAGCAGGCCTTACCACAGGAGACCAGAAGAGAACAGAGTAACAGAAAACTGAAAGCCAGCACACCATGCAGGGCGGCAGAGGACTAGAACTAACAAAAGGACATAAACAGAGGAAACCTGGATAGTGAACATATCAACCCGCTGAGAAGAGGGAAGCGAGGATAGCAAGCCACGAAACAAAAGAGAAGTCCGTCGAGGACGAGGAGTCTGAGTGACTTCAGAGTCAGATACGTTTAAACATCTCGAGGAACAGTGTAGACCTTGACATGTTGACCTGTCCTGGCTTGGGAGGATTGCCCTGCTGATCTCTAGTCGGATCTTCCTTCTCCATGTCTGAAGGCTTGTTGTCTTGGTCAATGAATTGTCGTAAAAGTTTAATCAGGACCGTGAGTTTCTTGTCAATCGTGTCGACCTGTTGGTGCAACGCACTCAGCTTGAATTCACTGCTTTCCACGACCGCCATATGATCATGCGTCATGGCTTCTGTGAACTGCTGAAGCTTTCGCAGCTGCTCTGCGTGTTCACCCTAAATATCCATTGCTTTCGCAAGAGGGGTCTTCATATGCCAACTCTTAGCTTGAGTTCTGACAAATTGAGTAGCGCGAGTGCTGAGTGTTCCAGGGTCCTGGATCCAATCTACTTCTTTCCCAATTTGCTGGTCTAAAAGCTTGTTTTCCTCTTCCTGGACTATGGCTTCTAAGTTGATAATCTTACGCTTGTTCCTTTGCGAGGTTCGCGTCTCATACATCTCTCTCGCTTTCCGAAGGTCGTTGTTGGCAGAATTATTGCGGCTGCCCTCCCCTTCCATTGTATTTCTAACTCTCCTAGCGTTTTCTTGAGCTCTATTTGAAAAGTGAGGAGGTTCTATCTAGCTACACGCTAAAACAATGTTTTTCCATTGGCCTTTGATAGGGGTTAAATAACGAATTCCGGGGAGATTACCGGTGTGTGATCGCTTATCTCTGTGCAACTTGCATGTCAGATCACCATAATTGCTGCATGATGGAATTTTGGTTGGGTTATGGAATAATTGTATCCCCTTACGGTCACCGCTCCCTGCTTGCTCCATATTTTTCCAAGTGTCCCTCTTCATTATTATGTTTCGACGGCTCATATCACCACAGATCATGAAACTGAAAAAATCTTTGTCACCTGCTTCTGTCATAGTTGCCCTCATCCTGCTTGTCCTTCGAGGTCTGCTGGAAATTAATGGAGCGTGTTTAGTGAGCCTGTCTAATCAATTATGGCACTGAGTTATTCGACCCTCCGGTCAGACTCCTTTGTCGTCACCATATATAACCTGGAGAGTTGCATGCACTTTTCTCTTAACTGTGGGTTGTCAATATGCTGCCAACAACTGTCCCACATTGTGTTGGGGTGTTCAATCCCATGATTTTCCAGGTGGTTAGCAACCGAATTTTCATTTCACCTTACCACTTGAAAGATGAGGCCTTTCATTTCTCCTAACAGTTTGGCAATATTGTCAGTGACCTTGGACAGTCGCCAATGGTTTGTGACCTTGTTGGCCGGCATTCCCCGTAGATTTTCCTGGCCGCTGTTATGGCTACCTCTGAATCTCCTTCAACCACTGTGTTGCTTGTTTGGTTCATTCTGAGAATCCTTAGTCCTTTTTCCATGGCTGCAAATTCCATTTCATTATTGGTGCCTTCCCCTAGAGCTTTACTGTAAATGTGAAGAATTTCCCCTTCATGATTCCGGATGATTCCTCCAATGCCTGTCGGGCCAGGATTGCCTCTCGAGGCACCGTCAAAATTTAGCTTTAGAAACCCTTTTGGCGGATGACTCCAGACCTTTGGCACAGTGTTTAGTTTTTGCTTGCGCTATGTGGATCCCATGTTTTGTTCGTTGATCAGGTTGAAGGCGTTCAGAATTCTCTGGTCCTCGGCCGAAGCTTGGTTGTCAGGATCGGCTCTGCATTTTACCAAGATTAATTGATGAATATTTTGGGTTAAGGTAATTTGCGAGTGCTCTATATTTTTGTGCTAATTTTGAAAAATTCTTCTATTTCTTTCTTTCCATATGGTCCAAGTTATGAATCCTGGCAGGACTTTCCATATACTGTTGATTCTTAAGTTGTTAGAGTACTCGCTTGGCCAATTCATAATAGTATTTTGAATGGAGTCCCTATCTCTATTAGTTTGTTGCATTATAGTTTCCATCCCTCGCCAAAGGTGATCAGCCCATTCACAGGTGTTGAATAAATGGTTCATAGTTTCTTCAGCTTGATTGCATGGAGGGCATTTGGAAGGGCCCTTGAAACCTTTTTTGCGCAGGTTCTCCCAGGTGAGAGTTTTTCGCCACATTAGGAGCCAGAGAAAGGTTTTTATTTTAGGCCAAAACATGGGATCCCAGACCTTGTTACTCCATTGCATAACCTCCACCTTCTCTGAATGTTCTAGCTGCTCTCTAGCCTCTTTGAGAGTGAAATTACCACTCCCTTTCATACCCCATCTTAGCATGTCGCTTTCTGTGGTCTTTTTGATTTTTCTTTTGTTTAGGTGGTTTAGTAGATCCCTTGTATTATTGTTTTCCTCAATTGGGTTTTCAGTGTCACGGAGTGACCATTCTCTCCATTCCTGCTCGCTGCTGCTATGACTCCAGTAGTGGTGGACGGTGAACTTTCCCCTGTTCTGGCATTCTCTTTTAAAATCTTCGAGCTCTGGTTTTTCCAGCTTTGGGAGTTGCTGCCAAGCATCTTCCCAGAAGAGGGCAGTTTCCCCATTACGGATTTCCCAGAAACTATGGTCCTGAACTAAGTTGTGATTCCTTCTAGCTAAATTCCATATTGGAGAACCCTCAGGCACTTCCTGTAACCTTATTAAGTCCTGTTCGTTGCAGTCGGGAGTGTATTTATCCTTCCAGTGTCTGGCCCAGGGTAGATTGGTTTCCTTCAGCCAACGCCACCACAGCTTGGCTCCGCATGTCATATTGATGGTCTAGGGATCTACTAAATTTAAGCCCCCCGTTGCTTTCGATTTGCATAATTTGTTCCAGGCCACCAATGCCCATTTCTTTTTCTCAGCATTGCCACTCCACAGAAAGGATCTTTGAATAGCTCTAATTTTCTGGAGGACTCCACTCGGAGCCAACATGATGGAAAGCAGATACTACGGAATGGCTTGTAGTATTGCTTTAGTGAGGACCAATCTTCCAGCAAAATTAAGAGCCCTATGAGTCCAATGCTTACATCTTTTCTCCATTTTCGCTAAGATTTTTCCCAATGAATTTTTTTCCAAGGTTTATTCGTGAGCGGGGCACCCAGATACTTAGAAGGTAGACTGCCTTTTCGAAAGCCGAGAATGTTGGATAGATGTTTCTGAATGGCTAGATGAGTATTAAAGAAGAAAATAGTAGATTTAGCATGATTAATCTCCATACCTGAAGCTTTACTGAAGAGGTTTAGAATGTTCTTGAAAGCCCTAGCTTCTTTCACAGTTGGAGTGCCATGCAACATTGTGCCATCTACAAACTACTGGTGCGTTGTTGCAGGTATGGAGGGAAGAGGATGTAAGCCTTTGATTTTTCCTTCCTCTCTTTCTTTGTGAATGAGCTTGCTAAGCCCTTCCATAAGGATTACAAAAAGGAATGGGGAGAGAGGGTCTCCTTGCCTGATGCCTCAGGAGGGGGAGAAAGGTTCAGAGGGGGAGCCATTCACCAAGATGGAAAAATTGGTGGATTTAATCAGAGCAAGGATCAATTTGATTCATTGTTTGTCAAAGCCAAAAGCATTCAGAATGGCTTCCAGATAATTCCAGTTGACTTTGTCGAAAGCTTTGGAGAGATCTAGTAGCATCAGCATGCCTGGTAATTTCCTTGTCTGAAGGGTATGAACCATCTCCTGAGCTAAAAGGATGTTGTCTAAAATTTGTTTGCCCTCCACGTAGCCTGACTGCTCTTCCGAGATTAAGTCAGGAAGAATAGGCTTAAGTCTGGTGGCTATAACTTTAGATATGATTTTATATATCACGTTACATAAAGCTATAGGTCTAAATTTTTCTGGGGAGTTGGCTTCTTCTTCCTTAGGAATTAGAGCTAGGAAGGAGGAGTTCAGGGATTTGAGAATGGAACCGGAGCATCTGGAATCTTCGACAACTTCCCATACCTCTGTTTTAATAGTAGGCTAGCATTCTTTGTAGAAATTTATTGTAAAACCGTCAGGCCTAGGTGCCTTATCATTCGGCATACTCTTGACAACGTCTTCCACCTCCTCCATTGAAACCTCTCTTAGCAGAGCTGAGTTTTGCTCAGAAGTTATGATTTGGGGTATAGCTTGGGTTAGTTCCTCTATGGCCTCTAATCTTTCTTCCTCTGTTTCCTGAGCTATATGCTTGAAGTGCCTAGTGAGAAAATTTTGTATTTCCTTGTGATTTTGAAGAGTTTCCCCTGCTTCATTATTGAGCCAAAGAATTTTTTTTGCCCCCCTGTAGTCCAGCGTGGATCTATGGAAAAACTTGGTATTTTGTTCTCCCTCCTTTAGCCATTGGATCCTTGATTTTTGTTTCCAAAGTGTCTCTTCCTGCTGACAACGGAGTTGCCATTGTTGCATCAAAGCCTTCTCCTGTTCCCTTGAGTCTTCACTGCAGTTCCCCGAAGCCCATTCTTTATGAATTTGATTTAACTTGCCTTCTATGATGGTTTTTTCCTGGAATATGTTCCCAAATTCAGTTGCATTCCAATCTTTAATTCTGTTTTTGATGTGTTTTAATTTGCTTTGGAGCTTGAACATTCTGGTTCCTTTGATATCCAATGGTTCACACCACCATTTCTTCAGCAAATGTGTAAAGTTGGGGTGAGTTAACCAGAACTTTTCGAATCTGAAGGGCTTGTTTCTAGGGGTCCCTAGGAAGGCTACCTCCAAAGAGATTGGCTAGTGATCTGATCCTCCACTGGGAAGAATGTCAGAATCCACTATTATTCCTTCGAGTAAAATGATTTCCGAGATCAGAAATCTATCCAGACGAGAGGCAATCAGCTTCTCTCCTCCTCTCCTGTTGTTCCAAGTGAAGGAACCATTTTTGGGAAGGATGTCTACTGGTTTGGCAGATTCAATGAATTCAGCAAAGTTCTGTATCTTTATTGAGCCTTCTGATTCCTCCTTTCTTCTCCAAGAGAGAGGTTATCATGTTAAAATCCCCTCCCATGATTATCTTTGAGGTGGGGTGTCTAAGCTTTAAACTCATGAGAGAACTAAGAAAAGAAAATTTATCTTCTAATCTTTGTGGTCCATAAACATTTATGCATAAGTAAGTTTCAGAATTACCTATCGTTTGAACTTCTGTGGTGACGAACGATTGTGTAGCTTCCATTGAGAGGATGCCTACTACTCTGGTGTCCCAAAGAGTAACTATTCCTCCTTCCCATCCCTGACTGGCTACGTCTATAAATTCTATAGGTTTACCCAGCCTTTTGCTGATGTTCTCCATTTGATTAATGGCACATTTGGTTTCCTGTATGAACATAATATCTGGCTTTTCTTTTTGGAAATTTCTCTTAAGAAGTCTTTATTTGGCTTGGCTATTGAGCCCTCTTGCATTCCATGAAATGATTTTCATTTATAACTAGATATATTATTGGTAAGACGGGAAGGCATTTAGGGCCTTCATTTTGCCTGAATTTAACATGAGAATCCCCAAGTCGTGCAATACCTCCCCATTTGTTCTTCTACCACTTCTATTTCTTTGCTTCAGACCTGTTGGATTAAGAGAGATGCTCTTTGAATGATTTCCTGTGCCTTTTGTTATTCCTAATCTCTTGTTTTGCCTGTCTAGTTCCGCCTTTTGTCTTGCGATGAAGAGATCACTGATCTTCCTTATTTCTTCTTCCAGAATATTTTCCATTCCTTAAGTTCTCCAATTTTTTTCCATATCTGGGAGGTTCACCCCTTCCTTTTCTAGAACTTCATTGAGCTCCATCTCCTCACTACCCCCATCGCTAGTTAGCATATCAGTATCTTCATCGCGCTCGTCTTCTAACTCTTGCATTTGGACTTCTGTTCTGATTATATTTTCCTCCCCGTCCTTTGTTTTGTGTCCTTGCTTGTCTTTTGGTTCTTCATTAAGTTTCGTTTCCCTGTTTGTTCCTTCTGAATCTGTATCAGTTTCTAGAATGCTGAAGGTGTTGTTGGTGATGCCTAGGACTGCCTATGCTCTGTACATTCTTTTTCTATTAGCTCTTTGTCTTGTTTTTGGCTTTGTGAAGGCTTCTTTGCTCTTTGTTGCTTGCTCTAGTTTGTGCTCTTCCCCTGTTCTGTTTAAAGGGCATTCTCTGACAAGGTGTTCGTGTTCATGACACCTTCTACATCGGAATGGGATTTGCTCATAATCGATGGCTTGATAATAGTCCTCATCTCTGAATTCCAGTCATAGGCCTTCATGCAGGGCTCCTAAGACATCCATCTCCACATAGATTCTTGCACAGGAAGTGTATCTTCATTGCATCGTTGCTTCTGAAGCTTTGATGAAGGTTCCGAGACGGTCTCCTATTTGCTTAAGCGTCGCTAGTCCCCAATAGTCTATTGGAAGGGAGAATAGGCGGATCCACACAGGAACCTATGTGAATGTTTCTTTTTCGGGCACAAATTTTGCTTTCCAGGGTCTCATATAGAGTCCAGCTGAGGCAAAGAAGTATGGACCTCCATCGAAGACCCTACCCTTGTCCTCTAAGTTCGTAAAAACAACATTAAAAAAAACTTTTGCCCCAAGGTGTAGTTTAACATCACCTTTAGGTTTCCAATGTTGCTTGATCCATTGACAGAGCGCTCGTTCCGATGGCCACAGTCCCATGAACTTGCATATTATTGCATGTTCCATCATGTGGTCTCTATAAGCTTGAATTTTCGGATCTGAGAAGACCACTTGGAGGGTTTCGATTTTTTTCGGTTTGCATTCTCCTTGCGTTGCTTTGTTGGAGCTGGGATTTGGGGCCTTTGCTTTCTCCTCTTCCTCTCGAGGGTGCTTCTCTGCCCCATGTTCCTCTTCGTCCTCTGTTTGGATAATTATTGGTACTGTGTCTCTTTGGCTTGCATCTGCCCTTTTGTCATTATTCTCCTGTCCATTGTTTACTTTTTCTTTCATTTTTGGCTTGTTTCTTGTTTCTTTTTGCAACCGCTGTGTCCTTTCTTTGCTGGTTCCGTTGTTTTACTTACGCTCTCCATAACTAGTGATATTAAATCCTTCCTGCGCTTTCTGTTTCTGCATTACAACTTGCTTGAAGGATGGGGTCCTAGTGGACCCCCCGTTTACCATTTGTCGGGTCAGTCCTCGACCTCCGTAAAGTAGATCCGCTATTATGTCTCTATGTGCTTCCAGGACTGTTGCTGAGCCTGTAGGATTGCAGCACTAAACCCTAGACCTCGAAGCTCGCTCTTCTCCCGGGTATTCCCCTTGAATTATCTTATAAACTTTCAATTATAAATATATATATTAAAATAAATTATAAATTAAAAGTTAGTTATAAAAGTTGCTAACTAAATATATAAATATATAAATATTAGAGTGACTTAAGGGCTAGAAAGAATATTTTAAATAATTTAAATTTTATTTAGCATATTATCATAGATTTATTTCAAGATCATTTTTCTTTTATTAATTAAATATATTAAAATAAATAAGTTAATTTAACTTGATCATAGGAATATAAAAGTTTTAACTATTTTATAAACTTTTAATTATAAATATATATTAAAATAAATTAAGATTAAATTAATAGTTAGTTATAAAAGCTATTAACTAAATATAAATATATAAATATAAGAGTGATTTAAGGGTTAGAAAGAATATTTTAAATAATTGTTTATTTAAGTGTTAAATAAGCATATTGCCATAGATTGATTTCAAGATTATTTTTCTTTTATTAATTAAGTTAAAATTATTAGTATATAACTAATCGCATAAACAAAATGCTATTAAAATATCTCAAACTAAATCAACCACTCCTCAAAGAACAAAGGCCACCAGATACGGGAAACAAGGGGAAATTTACTAAAAAGAAAACAAGAACAAGCTATAACCTGGGAGGGAAGGGAAGAAAACGACTAGGAAGGGAGGGTCGGGATCCAGCAACTACTGATCTTCCAGCTATCCTCTCGATTGAGATTGCTCGGCCCTTTTTCAATATCATGGGCTTCCCTAAGTCACTCTAATATTTATATATACAACTTTTATAACTAACTTTTAATTTATAACTTATTTTAATATATATTTATAATTGAAAGTTTATTAGTTAAAACTTCTATATTCATATGTCCCTTTAACTTTTAATTTAATAAGAATATAACTAACTATCAATTTAATAATAAAATCAAATAAAGTTTATGCCCCTAGTCCAGTCCAACTAACCATTTCCCAGTCAAATTTAGCCATTAGTCAATATAGTCGTTACCTGGTCAAGAATTTTAGTTGTTGGATGTTCTCCTCTAACTATTTAACATGCAAAGCTAGATCTGATTCTTCAACTTGTCCTGACGATGAACCACATTGGTTGGTTCGAAGCACGTCACAAATGAAATATCATGTGATTTACGCCAAAAAATCTCTCATATTCTTAGATTATTGATAATATTTTACTTGAAAATAATGCATACTATTGATTTTCAATGAATTATATATTTTAGTATTAAAATGCATACTTTATGCTTATATTATTAATAATATTTTAGTTGTAAATAATGTATATGTTTGTATTTCCGAATATGTTTCAAATTAGGCATTTGTATGGGAGTGTGGAAGAAGTCTATTGTACGAAGAAAGCTTTCAATGTGTGATTCAATGCACTTGGCACTAAAGGATTTTATTGGTAATAATTTAGTATTAAACAATGCATTTTTTTGTTTGCAATAAAAATAAAACAAACATTGGACCTATACGATAATGTTGTTAATATTTTAGTAAGGGATTTTATTTCTCAATTTTTAGTATGAAACAATGCATATTTTATAAGAAGAAATATTACAGAAAAAATCACATCAAAGAATATATATATCAATGCATTTCGAACCAACTAGTGTGGTTCATCATCGGGACAAGATGAAGAATCAGATCAAAGCAACAGGTTAAATAGACGAAATAACCTTCCAACGGCTATAAAGAAACGACTATAAACTTGGACTTGGTCAAAAAATAAGGAAAAAATTCTAACCAATATTTAAATAATCAAGTCAAAGGAATATCAATAAATATTATTAGTATTATACCATAAATTAGAAATTCTTTTTTACTAAACTATGAAATTTAATCTTTTAATTATGATATATATATATATATATATATATATATATATATATATAGATAAATTAAGCTCCTAGATTACAAAGTAACATATAATTTAAATAATTAAATATATATAAAAATATAAAATAAGATCTTATTTTATATATATTTAATTATTTAAATTACAAGTTAGTTTGTAATCTAGGAGCTTAAGTTATATTTTGATATATATTTATACATATTTAAATCATAATTAAAAGATTAAATTTCTTAGTTTAGTCAAAAAAATAATTTCTAATTTATGGTATAATAATATTAATATCTATTGATATTCCTTTGACTTGATTATTTAAATATTGTTTAGAATTTTTTTCCTTATTTTTCATCAAATCCTCTATAGTCATTTCTTTATAGTCGTTGGACGGATCCTTCTATCTATTTAACCTACTTCCTTGACCTACTTCTTCATCTTTTCCTAACGAGGAACCACACTGGTTGGTTCAAAATGCGTCGACATATATTCTTTGATGTGATTTCTTCTGAAATATTTCTTCTTATAATGTAGATATGGATCATAGAAACCTAAACTCTTCAATGCATACTTTTTGTTCACAATAACACCAAAGTAGGCACTAGAATAATATGATATTTTGATAATATTTTAGTGGAATCCATATTTCATCCACTTTTCTTCATCACACACTATATCTGGACATGATTTCTCAACTCCTTTCCCACACATAGTTCGTACTTTGTATAGTAAAATCTTTGCACAATGAAACATAATCATATTCGTCATTCTCCTGCATATACCCTGTCCTTCTAGGAATTGAAAAATTATCTTTTCATAACAACATATTAAGCAAATATCTACTCAATCAAAGCTTTGCATAATGAAACAAAATAATAATACTAGATTAACATTAATAGTTTAACATTAACTTCCCTATACACCCTCCATTTAAAATCTACATTGACGTATGCAATATTATTGGTGATATTTATATTTATAAATATATTTTTGTATTTGTGTAGAGAGGTCTGCATTTCATCCAGACTTCTTGTTCCGCACAACAATGAATGCACAGATTCTTTTGTACATGCTATATCTGGACACGTAACACTATTGTGCGGAGATGTGCTCATTTCATCTACTAAATGCTTTTATTGCTAATATTTTAGTAAGCAATTGATGTATACGATATTATTGGTGACATTCGTATTTTCAAATATCTTTTTGTATTTGTGAAGAGAGGTTCATATTTCATCCATGTTGCTTGCTCCACACAATGACTACTACATGTCTTCTTCCATACACGTTATATCTAGAAACGCAACTCTATTGTGCGGAGAGGTCTGCATTCCATCCACTAAAGACTTTTATTGCTAATATTTTGGTAAACAATTGACATATATAATTTATTGGTGATATTCGTATTTCAAAATATCTTTTTGTATTTGTACGGAGAGGTCCATGTTTCAACTATATTTCTGTCTCAACCCATGTGTGTTATACAAAATGATGATTGTATAGCTTCTTTTGTACATGCAGTGTTACCAAAAACTTTATATATCACATTTCTATCTCATCTATTTTGTCCACTAAAGGCTTGTATTTTTAATAGTTTAGTAAGAAATTAACGTATATGATATTCTTGGTGATATTCATATTTCTGAATATATTTGTTAGTTGTGCAGATGGGTTTGTATTTCATCCACATTATTTGTTCCGCCCAATGAAAACTGCACAACTTCTCCCATACGTCATATATCTAGACATGTAACTCTATTGTGAGAAGAGGCCCACATTTCGGATTCACTAATATGCAACTTCTATCCCACACATACTACATACTCCACAAAGTAAAAGATCTGCCCAATGAAAGATAATAACATTCTTCATTCCCCCACACATATCCATTTCTTCGTAAACATTCATACGATATATGATATACAATCTAGAAATTTATAAAATTATTTCCGTGTTTGTTCTCTATGTAGGTTGTGCACATCCAAAACCACCTCCATACTATGGCTTCATACTCAATAATGCCATTCGATAAGTAATTGAAATTGGAAATTATTATTAGTTAAATTATTAGACATATCCTAACTACACACTTACTTTATTGATCACTTAGTAGGCAGGTACAAATTGTTATGTTTCTACTTCAATACATCAACCCTTGTCACATGTTGTGCACATTGCCTATTCGCACAAGAAATGCTCTGTAAAATGATTTTATCTCTTCAGAAAACTTCACAATTATGATAAAGGTACTTAGTCTTATTTTTTTATTATGAACTGAGAAATGACATTCACACTATCAACAAAGTTTCATTGGAAATTCAATTCAGTATATATGAATTATCACTTCACAATGTTATCTGACTTTGCATTATTTCAAAGCATTAAAATATTAAACATAAAATCATGATTTTGAAAGCATTGAAATATTAAAATTAATGTGTATTCTCAAAATTAATACAAAATATAAAGCTTTGAAGCTTTGGTTATGATTTTGAAAGCATTAAAATATTAATCTTAACGTATAAACTGTTACTAGTTGAGTTAACCGACAAAACGAGAAGGTCTATTCAAATTTGAAACTACAACACGTCTAATGTTCATTCTTATTAATAGTCTAATGTTCACATTTGTTTGCCAATAGTATAATGTCAATACAATTCTTTTGGATTTTAATAGGTGAAGCTTGTATAATGGTGGATGTGCAAAGAAAGCATGTGGTTGTTCAAAGGTGATTGTGCAAAGGAAGCGTGTACGGAAGAAGCATGTGCGAAGGAAGTTGTGTGGAGACTAGCGTTAATTAATTAATTTAGTATTCTATCTTGAATTTATGAGAAAATGAGGAGTCTTTAATTATACAACAGAACAACTTTTGAGCATAAGCACAAATGTCATTGAACACCTTTTGTAGACCGACTACGATTTTTGCAGATTAGAAAAGTCAATTTCTTTCGCACAAATGTTTTTTTTCTAATCAACGGATTAAAGGTTGTGCTCTTCATAGAGTCGAAGCCTTGTTTATAGTTATATTTTCATAAATAGGCATATAGGTGGAACTATGGATTAAGTGCACTGTGTGTAGGAAGCTTTGAAGATTTCATCATCAGAATCTTTGCACTCCGCACAAAAAGATGTTTTCAAAAATATGTTCCCCTACTCCGAACAAATTTAAAAATACCATGACAATGAACATTACTTTTATTTCATAGCAAAATGAACTATTCTAATGTTTCGTGTTATTAGCATATATGTATCAATAACATAATACAAATACTCAAAGCATAAGTTTGTAACATTAAGAAATACAATCACAATAACAATAAAAATATCGAGTTTCAAATTTCAATCATCATAACTATAGTTGAAATAAATAAACATAATACAAATGCATAGAAGGTCAAATCCTAAGCATTAGGGACTCTAATTCTCAACATGAATTTCTTGTATCAGTAATGAAAATGCTCAATGGCTCAATTCATTAACTCATTCACTCTGTTATTGTGGCATCTTATCTTTAAGTACTTACTTCTGCATCAACCAAAAGTAAATGAGTGAACTGCAATATGCAGAAGGAGACCTACGAAAGAAATAAAGCAATTGCATTCGGAAAATAGACTGTGACATTAGTAAAATTAACAAATCATGATGATTGAATACTAGTAAACGGAAAAGAGAAAAAAATATGCAAATATTTATGGACACTTACAATTTGTGAAATAATATAGGCTAATTGTTTGATTGTCAGCTACATGCATGACCTCTTGAACCAATGTCTTCAACTTAGCTTAAATGAATTCTTTTATTGGTCCCATTGTAATCTCTAACCTCGCATGTTGACTTAATAATTGTTTTTTTTTTTTTTTCCATTACCTCCTCTTGTAACTGAGCAGTTAACACAGATTTCCTATCGTTAATACTAACAAATTCAAATACCCATTTGTTAATTTCCTTTGTAGTGAAATCATTTATAAAATCAAATTTCTCTCTCATTGACTATTTTCTCTTGTCCAGTTCAAATGTTAGTGTATCTTTTGTAATCAATTCAGATTTTCATATAGTGCATGGATTATCTAGATCTTTAATAATTTGCATGGCCTTTAGAAACAAACCACCTCTTCTATTATTTATTCTCTTAAATTCAGAAATAATGTTTTCTAGTGTATTAATTCTTTTGGACCATCAAACTTTGATTTGCCTCATTCAATTATCATTTGGAAGTTATTTGTTTTTCTTATCCAAATTAGCTAGCAATTCAAGCTTTTGACCAAAAGAAAGCATGTCATGATTAACGAAATGATTGTCTTCGGTAACATTATTTGTGAGAAAATCGAAAACTGAGTTGATTTTTGTCCTAACCATAAAAGAAAAGAAACTGTCTACCATACATGCTCAATGATTTCTAATCTCTAGCATATATTATTGACTATATGACATTTGACTGTATTAACCAGTTGCAGTGCTCCAATAGATCCATGAGTTGTGCTAGTAGTGAGAATTGGGGACTGCTGAGTCTGTATTATGATTGGATTGATTAACAAAGCATCCAAATTTAAATCATTTTCCAGCATCTCTATTGTTTCTTTCAGTACCAAGTTCTCTACTTTTCGTTCCTCAATAGATGTTGCAAGCACATTCCTAGTAGTTCCATGCAATGTCAAAACGTGTGTGGCTACAATTCTAGACATATGAAGATTAATTTATGTCATATCAATAACTATTTTACCATGCATCCTTACTTCTTCAATTTTCAATATTTTAGTATTTTTTTTATTGTATGCATCTTGAAAAAGCGACAAATTGATCATCGAAAATAAAAAAGAATATTTGGAAATTTTCTTTGTTATTTTCTACTTTTCATCCAAAGCATTACTAACCTAATCAAGAAGCAGAGTTTCAATCTCCTTGTTGATAGATTCTTGATTATTTCTTGTTTGCAGAGTAATTTTTCATTTTTCCAATTGAAGCTTCTGGTCATCTCTGACAGCTGATAGTTGACTGTGAATCAGTTGTGCAACTTCAGTATCTTTTCATTTTATTTCACTTGAATACGAAGACAAAGTGGTTTCGAGTATGCAAACAAAAGATTACACAACTTTTTTTCTTCTTTGTTTATGCCTTGTTTCACTGCTAATACTTGTTTCTTCAACAATTTCTCTAATAGTCATTGCTCCTTCTTCATTATTTCTTGTAGTACTATGACTCTTTTCACTTTCACTTGTAACTTTTTTCGAAAAGGTCTCACATTTGATCATACCTAGATGTTTGAAAAATAGACCTTCTAGATCAACATATCACGAACCTTCAGCTTCTTTTATTTTTAAAACAATGAAAATACCTCCCAAAATTTGCAAGTTGACTTCCATTCTTCATGGTTACTCGACCAACAGTAAATGGAAAAGAGATGAACTATTTATTCTTTTTCTGTTCAAATTTAACTTGCTAATCATAATATTGTTTGCAGACTTTGAAAATAAAATACCCGTCCATAATAATTTTTGGAAAAAATAGTGGTTTACCTCGAAACCCATAAACTCGAATAACTGTATTATTTGCTCTTTCTTCATGTATTCATTTCCCTGGAGGAAAACTTGTGGTTCACTAGATATTCGATAGGGTTGTCATTCAGTTATCATGAAAATAACTCGTTTTACAAACATATCTTGAATTAGACAAATATTTGAAATAGCTTGTTGCTTCCACAATAAGGGATAGCATAATTGCATCGGTTCTTTTTTAACACTGAAATTAGGATTATTTGGAAACTTATCAAAAGCGTGACTTGAAACAAGGGTTGTTATCAGATATTCCATCATGAAAACCTATTGATATTTTGCAAATATACTAACTAAAAACACAATTCATTTGAAATAAGATTAGGCTAGTTGAATACACAATCTTTTTTATATGAGTAATAGAGAAAATATATAATAGAACTTGGCATAGTGTAAATAATTTTTAGGCCCATTAAATGCACATACATCCAAAAAAACTCTCCAAACGGTTCTCTAAATAAAGTGGTATCTAGAAAGGAAAGGTCAGAATGAACCTTAGAATCTGGAAAAGTGAACTCCTGTAAGATTTTCAAACCATTTTCCTCTGATGCTAGAAAATTATTTGCATTTGAAAAATCTAACCACATATTTGGAATCGGTAGCTTCAATATCCACCTAAATGTCTTTGAACTCAAAGAAATACCAATATCTTTGGCTAATAGTCTAATTTTTTTTGTTGCCAAAGCAGACTTATATGCACATAAATAAACTATTTCACTGAAATAAAATACCTTTGGAATGCATGCATCATTTTATATTTTAGTAGACAGTATCTTATCGTCATTATTCTCCTGTACAAACATATTCACATATTGGCCATACGTAGTCGACCATTGAAATCTATGATCGATAAACACAAGTGAGTTGATAATATAAATGAAAATAGCTTCTTTCCTTCCCCTTAAAGCAATTTCTGCAGTAAACTTTGAAATTGTTTTGTCAACTAGTAATGCTTTCAATGCACTATAGGTATAGATCAACAATATGCTAAAAATACTCTACTTGTTACTACTTTATCTATGAAATCCCTTCTACAGGAAATTTTTAATATATAAGAACTTAGTGTAGAAAAATTTTCATTTACGACAAATAGCATAAATAAATCACATAATCTAAACCTGCCACAATTTTAGCCAAAAAATAGTAGAAATTTTGACACAATTTTTAAATAACCGAGCATAGTTGTTTTTGGAAATCGGATTATGGTTGTCAAACTGTAGTATTTTTTACTAGTGGAGTAATTACTAATAGAGATAAATTATCTGCCTTTTTCCATTTCTAATACATGTTACCATTCTACATGTGAAATGTGTTTTATGAAATAAATAGCAATTAAAAAGTAGCAAAGCAGACGTTGCCGAGAAATAACACAAATAGTTTAAAAAACAAATCTCGAAATTCAGAAATCAGTTACTCCATGTACGAAATAAATTAAATGAAAATATTTTCTAATAATGATAACTAGATTGCGTTTTTTCAACAAATGCATCCACTACTATACTCATGTCAGTGTGGAGGTAATAGAATTTATGTTTCTGATTACATGTCGATCCATCCATTTCAGAAAATAGGTATTGAATAGTTAATATCATTATACCATCTACAAAAATGGAAAAACTACACTCCCCATAATGAAAGGGTTTTATTTTTTGTCTTTCTTGTTCTTCTCCTCTCTTATGCTTCTAAATAACGCAATTTGAAATTCCACCTATTTTCCATATGTAGTATACGACTCTCACATTGATTACAATTACCAACAAAACTTCAGCTATAACATTATTATTATTTATTATTTTTGCAATTGGTGAAATTTATTATAAAATAATGTCATTTAATTAATAAATCTCACAGTGAAATGCATTTCTATATATAGAATGATTTATTTAAATACTTAATTCCATAGATGCATGTGTTCCTTGTGTTATACTCCTATACCAATAGGTGTCATATTTTCTGATTGACTTGTTGAGCTCTGTAATATGTTCATCCCTTTCCTTGTTGCAAAGGTTTTCCATATTATCAAAAAAATAAAAAAAATCAAAAATGTAAAGAGGGTATGCCCTAAAATAAAAATCAAAGGGTAAAAAGAATAAAATGGTCAAAAAAGTGAAAGAAATTAACCCCAAATAAAGAAAGACCGGGAAAGTGTGCAAGTCTAAAATGCCACTACTTTTCATTTTCTGTAAAAAAACATTGTGTGCAACTTGTTAAATTCATGCCACAATTGATGAATGGCCAAACAGCTTAATCTTGGCTAGTTCATGTTTGAATTTCATGTTTTAGAGATAGAGAATAAAATCTGACCAAATTGTTTAATCTTGGCAGATAAGTAGATAGGTAGAGAAGCAAAGGAGCTCATCAATTAAATCTGAGCCCTTGGATGTTATAAGGGCAGACTTAGGTAGGCTTACCATGAAAAGAAAAGAAAAGTTGATGAGGGTTTGCCAGTCTAAATGCACCCGAATAAAGAAGAAAAAATGCTATGCCAAGTAGGCAGGGTAGGTAGATTGGCTTGCAGAATGATACCAATGATAGATCATGTCTTTAAATATGTTGATCTTTATCTCTATCACAAAGTGCATGGCGAATATTTTACTTGATGTAGCTCAAGCGAGGCAAGGTTACATAACTAACTCCCCTTCATATTTTCCCTAATCATTTACTAATTTCCCCCCTAAAATATTAAAAATCTGTTCTTAATATCACTAAAAGCCACTCCTTCCATTTCATAAACATTGCCTAAGTAAAACCCTATTTTTCTTAGGAAAATAACTACATTTCTCATATAAACCCTTTTTTCCCTTTAGCCTAAGTTTTAATGTAAAATTCCTAACATTATAACTTAGCTCTTTTTATTTCAAATTCATATTAACCCTAACTTTTATTATATAACTCCCTTATAAACGTTTTTGCCCAATCCTGTATTGTGTAAATACATTAAAAAAACCCCAAATGTTATGTGTCCCCGCCCCAGTTGAAATACGACCATATCACTGTTCAACAGGGATTAACGAGTTTAATTGAAACTTGTTAATAACCTTCCCACCACACCATCATGGAGTTAATTAACCATTTGGGTTAATTAACAACCAATTCCAACCAATAGAAATATGCCCAAAAACCATTAAAATCGTTTAAAAACACAGTTTATTCTGTCGGGCCCGCTACATTAACCTCAAGCCATCTCCAAAGCGCGTCCGTTGTTCAATCCCCGCTCCACCATCCAATGGTCAATGATCACTATCGCGACCCCCTAACCGTTGAACGTTAACGTGCGATCGGCCAGTGGTTTTGCCACCGTACCAAAGACACGCATCACTCCATCAACCTGCTCGCTCGCCCTCCGCTCGAAACCACTTAGCCACAAAAGCGGTCCAGGAAAAATAGCTTACCACCCCCCGCTGATGTCACCCACCACGTCATCTGCCCCGTCACCCGCAACATCATCTGCCCCCGTACTCCCGCTGACGTCATCCATAATTCTTACATCATACATCCTTCAAATCAAAAAATCCCGCCAAAACTTCATTTTGTCAATTAAAAGGGTAAAATCGTCATTTTTTTTATATTTTTTTGCATAGCGCGCTCCCGTGCAAAGAAACTATCTGCTCCAGTTTTCGACCACCTCCTAACCAGAAAAGCTACAACGCGAGCTCTGCAACCTGCCATTCAACTTGCATAGTTCAGTCTTCCTCTTTAATACAATTCGAACCAACACCTAAGGACTTCCAAGCTCGCAAAAGAAAGAAATAAAGGGATATACAGGGAGATTGCTACCCTAACCAGTGACCTTCAGAGACACAAATTTCCAGAGGAAAGAGGATCAGAAGACACGTTAGCAGTTTGTTTTACCAGACAACGATGAGCAAGGTTCAAAACAAATTAAAGTGTATCAGCTGAGCATTAAAGGCAAAGCAGATCAATTCAAAGTCAAAGAATATCAGATCATGCATTAAAGAGTGGCAGATCAACATTAAAGAGTATCAGTTCACCATTAAAGAGTGTCAGAACAACATTAAAGTGTATCACATCAGAATTAAAGTAGCAGATCAAAAATTAAAGACTATCAATTAAGATAGGCAACCAGCACAGAAGTTACTGAAGAAGACTAGCTCTTTTCTATTTTGCTTGTAAACTATTATTACTCATCCTAGATATTATTTCACAGCTATTATGAGATATTTTGTTTTGTAATTTGTTCCATAAATACCCCCTCCATTGGAGTATTGAGGGGTGGTGTGGATTCCTAGACTCTGATGTAATATTGAACTTTTGGAATAAAAAGTTGCTTGGAACCAACTGTTGTGTGGCCTACTGGATGAAGAATTGAAGCAGAGGACTTGTCACAGATTTCTTGAATCAACCGCTGGATCAATAAGTCCTCTATATCTTGTGTTTTAAAGTTTTGTGGTTTATTATATCATCTATGTTTCATAATCTGAATGATAAAGAAAAGGTTAACTTGAGAATTTGCTTGATTGCACCCTGTTTTCAGTGTTTATTGTTCTTTGTGTTTTCTTCAAAATTAGGATAAGCAGTGAAATCTTAATTGCTCCTATTTACTAATTCTTTCATGTTGATTATTTTCTAAAGAATACTTAACTGCTCCTTATCAGTAATCATCCATTTTCCCTCTTTAAATATGTTGAAGGATTCTTAACTGCCCTTCAACCAATTTGAGCTCATTCCATCTGTTTCAAGTCTTTATTTGTTCCCTGTTTGACTACCTTGCTCTGTGAAGCCATCCTCTATTAAGAAACCAAAACCAGAAAGCCACCTCCTTTGACTCCAGTAGCCCAATGGACTGAACTGCTCTGTTTTACCTCTCTGTTCTATTGAATCTCACCACCCAAACTCAAACAAAACCCTTGAACTTCATAACTAGCCTAATACCTTTAAAAAAACAAAGCTAAATCATAAAGAGAGAGCCCTCTCTGGATACAGATTGGCTAGATTTTGTATCTAAAAGATTGGTTTACAGTTACCTTAGCCTCCTTTCCTCTTCTTACAACTTCTGGGAAAACCTGAGTGATAACATCATTGGCGACTCCGCTGGGAGCTGAATAATTGTTTGTTACTATTGTTTATTTCATAAACTACAGACGGAGCCTGAAGTTAGCCAAGTAGCCTTTGAAATGCTTTTGCGTTGCAATTGCAGAAGTAAATGAATGCTGCTTCAGTCTATCTCTGGTCTAGCTTATAGATTGGACAGTTGGTTTCAAATACTTGATCAGTTCCTCTTGTCAAATAAAGTCTTTAAGAAAGTTTAAATCTCATATCTAAAGCCTCTTAAAAAAATCATAGAAGTTGTTTTGAAAAGTCATAAAAAATCAAAATAATCATAAAATACTCAAAATTTGGTTTCCTGGAGAACTAAACCTTTTCTTCAGAACTATTTTACAGGTTTAGATCTGATCTATGATGGTGGACAGGGATCAGACACACAAAGGTTAAAAATCATCCACCTGGCGACTCCACATCAATTTCACAACTAAGACTCCACTAGAGTAACAAACCTTAAAGAACAATACAAAAAGATTAGGCTTTTAACTTAGATTTTTATCCAAGGCCTTATGTTCTTTCTAAATTGATAGAGTTTTCCAAGGTATATTGTATTTTAGAAAAAAAAAATAGATTAATTTTTTAGTGTTTTCTTTTGAAAATTGTAAATAGATATCATCCTTTTGAAACTTATGATGATCGCTTTCCAGTCAAGAAGCCTCAAATACACAAGACTCCACTACTAAAAGAATCCAGAGTTGTTAAGAACCTATGGTGACCCAATTTTAGCATTAAGTTTCTTCAAGATGAATTTAACAAATCAACGCATGTATGCTCCTTTGGACAGGTCAAAGATTCCAGGTTTTCCAAACCCTTTGCCCAAATTTAATTGGTCAAGAAATATTCCATTGTTTAAAGATGAATTAGGAGATGATGCTACTTTACATTTATTAAAATTTCATATGCACATTCGAAAGCTTAAGGTCAAATTCCATGAAGATTGTCTTATGAAAATATTTATGTTGACTTTAGAAGAAAAAGCTAGATCTTGGTATGAAAATGTACCAGCCTCTAGCATATGTTCTTTAAAGCAGTTTCATGCTACATTTCATGCCAAATACAAAGAAAGGTATTCATCTCTATTGCTAATTCAGTACTGCTGTGAAAATTTTCAAAGTTTTATTCAATATCTTGAAAATTACTATGAGGATGATGATAATTAGTTCATGGATCATGAAATATTAGATGTCTTAGAAGAGAAGCCTTTTCAAAAAGTGGAATCCTTGCTTGAATTATCTTCCCCTATGAAAGAAAAAAATGATGTATGTTGTTCAGAAACCCATGAATTTTCCCCACAGGGAAAAATTCTTGCAGCACTACAAACTGATCAGAATAAAGAAGAAATGCAGTTCCCTAAAATTGCTCCAATAGAAAATAACAATGAAAAGCAACAACAATCCAGAGATTTGGAGGTAGAGGCAATAGGGTTTAAAAATGTTGAACCACAAGACAGTCTTCAACAAATGGTGGTTTCTTCAGAGATTAAAGAACAACCAAAATTATTTGATGAAAACCATGTCACAAATTTTCTTTCCTTGCATACAAATGAAATGAAACAACATACTTTGATAGATCATGATCTTTCATCCAAAATTAATGAGAGTTTGCAACTCCCTTGCAAGCTTCTATATGACAAAGATAATGAGGAGGATTTTCCTGTTGTATGTGATATGGTTGTTATATTTGATGAAGATCAAGAGTATTAAGAGTACTTGGATACAGTGGAGAATGAAAAGGAGAAACGATTGACCAATCACTTAAATCAAGCAGCAGTTTGGAATAAGGTTTGCTTTCCTGATACCAATCATCCAGAATATCTTATATGGCAAGATTACCATTATCCTTTGGTCAATATATTGCAGCCATCAGTGCAAGAAGAGATTATGAATCATGAAAAAATTTCTACTAATTCCAACTACCATATATCAGAAGATATATTTATAAAGCAATATGTGGAGGAGAAAGCTCCTGATCTAATGTGTGTGTTTGATGACATTGCTTCTTTTGATGATTTGCCCAAATATGATCAGTATGATGATAATTATATTCTTCAAACCCAAACTAAACGTACAGAGCAATCAGAAGCTAATTTGGGGAATAAGGAAATTCAGGTTCAACAGCTTGAAAGAAGTGATCAGCTTGTTCATTTCAGCAATGAGAATGAGGAGGAAAGTGCAGAAAATTTTCAAATCAGTAAACGAATTTTACCATTTTGTTTTGCTTCATTTCAGTTTATCAAAGATAACTATCATGCAATTAGAAAATTAAAGTCAACAGGTCTTGGTATTAACTATATAAGGGGCAATAAAATCTTTGTTCAAGACTACCCATATCTAGAGTTGCAGCCCCAAAATTCCATTGAATATCAGGTTGCAGAAGAAGACTTGGAAGCAAGAACATATGATCAAATGATCCAAGTTGATTCACTGCCTCTTTGTTTTGAATCATGTGAAATTTTTAAAGAAGAGGAGCAGCTTGTAGAAATCTATGAAGTTCCATTTGAAACTATATGTAATAAGTTGCAACAATCCTTCCAATAGCTGACAGGTTGGATGATGAAATTAATCATAATTTTTCTCCATTAACAGACTATGAGGGTCAAAATCAAGATGATAATGGTTTTACAAGACAGACATTACAATTAGTAGAAATATCATCACAAAGAGCAATTGGAAACATGCAGGGTGATAAAGATAAAAATGATATTTCAATTTCATGGCAGATAGGCTATCCAGAACATTTATATAGTTGTTTGAATCAGCTCAAAAATATTGTATATATTTTACAAGATCCTTTTGTATAGTTTTTAGATTCAACAAAGGAGATCAGGAATTTCCTTATCTTCTCAAAGGTTATCAAAGTTATATTTGATTGCAAGATCTCAATTTTAAACACCAACAAGCACAAGCAACAAAGGTCATTAATGTATATAATGCTTGAGTGGTTGCATTGGTTGTTTCATCTTACCTAACCAACAGTCAGAAAGATGATTAGAGTAAGTAGGTAGGATTTCAGTTTGATTTAATTCAGTTTTAGTAGATTACAAAATAAGTCTTTAAAAATTTGAATCCAAGATCTTGATGATTTACTAATTTGGTTCGAATATTGCAGCACCTTTTAGTTTCAAGTCAGGTCTCAAGTTGTGCAGGAAAAAGGTAACAAGATTTTTTGATAGAAAGACCAAGACTGGAGATTCCTATCCAAGTTACAAAGTGCTCAAGTAGGATTCAAGGAGGAAGAATAAATGTTTAAGTTTGGATTGGCTAGTAACTTGTTGGAATTGAAGCCCTAAGTGAAGGCCCTAAGCTTCACAAGTGTGCTGTCATATATACAATAAAGCAATTAGATGAAGGATATTTCAGAGCACACTAAAAATTACTCATAAGGCTCTCTGACCTCTTGTTCTTGACTTTCAACCAGGGAAATCCATCCCCAAGTGGAGCCATTATTATACTCCTATACCAATAGGTGTCATATTTCATGATTGAATTTTGAGCTCTGTAATATGTTCATCCCTTTCCTTGTTGCAAAGGTTTTCCATATTATCAAAAAGATTAAAAAAATCAAAAAATGTAAAAAATGTAAAGAGGGTATGCCCTAAAAGAAAAATCAAAGGGGCAAAAGAATAAAATGGTCAAAATAGTGAAAGAAATTAACCCCAAATAAAGAAAGACCGGGAAAGTGTGCAAGTCCAAAATGCCACTACTTTTTCATTTTCTGTAAAAAGCATTGTGTGAAACTTGTTAAATTCATGCCAAAATTGATGAATGGCCAAATAGCTTAATCTTGGTTAGTTCATGTTTGAATTTCATGTTTTTATAGATAGAGAATAAAATCTGACCAAATTGTTTAATCTTGGCAAATAAGTAGATAGGTAGAGAAGCAAAGGAGCTCATCAGTTAAATCTGAGCCCTTGAATGTTATAAGGGCAGACTTAGGTAGGCTTACCATGAAAAGAAAAGAAAAGTTGATGAGGGTTTGCCAGTCTAAATGCACCCGAATGAAGAAGAAAAAATGCTAGGCCAAGTAGGCAGGGTAGGTAGATTGGCATTGCAGAATGATACCAGTGATAGATCATGTCTCTAAATATGTTGATCTTTATCTCTATCACAAAGTGCATGGCAAATATTTTACTTGATGCAGCTCAAGCGAGGCAAGGTTACATAACTAACTCCCCTTCATATTATTCCCTAATCATTTACTAATTCACCCCCTAAAATATTAAGAATCTATTCTTAATATCACTCAAAAGCCACTCCTTCCATTTCATAAACATTGCCTAAGTAAAACCCTATTTTACTTAGGAAAATAGCTACATTTCTCATATAAACCCCTTTTTCCCTTTAGCCTAAGTTTTAATGTAAAATTCCTAACATTATAACTTAGCTCTTTTTATTTCAAATTCATATTAACCCTAAATTTTATTATATAACTCCCTTATAAGCGTTTTTGCCCAATCCCGTATTATGTAAATACATTAAAAAAACCCCAAATGCTATGTATCCCCACCCCGGTCGAAATACGGCCATATCACTGTTCAATAGAGATTAACGAGTTTAATTGAAACTTGTTAATAACCTTCCCACCACGCCATCATGGAGTTAATTAACCATCTGGGTTAATTAACAACCAATCCTGACCAATAGAAATATGCCCGAAAACCATTAAAATCGTTTAAAAACACAGTTTATTCTGTCGGGCCTGCTACATTAACCTCCCGCCATATCCAAAGCGCATCCGTCGTCCGATCCCCGCTCCACCATCTAACGACCGACTATCACTATTGAGACCCCCTAACCGCCGAATGTTAACGCGCGATCGGCCGGTGGTTTTACTGTCGTACCAAAGACACACGTCACTCCGTCAGCCTGCTCGCTCGCCCTCCGCCCGAAACCACTTGGCCCCAAAAGCGGTGCGGGAAAAACCGCTTACCACCCCCCGCTGACATCACCTACCCCGTCACCCGCCACGTCATCTGCCCTCGTACTCCCGCTGACGTCATCCGTACTACTTACATCATCCATCCTTCAAATCAAAAAATCCTGCCAAAACTTCATTTTGTCAATTAGAAGGGTAAAATCGTCATTTTTGTTATATTTTTTTGCATAACATGCTCCAGTGCAAAGAAACTGTCTACTCCAGTTTTCGACTGCCTCCTGACCAGAAAAGCTACAGCGCGAGCTCCGCAGCCTACCATTCAACCTACATATTGCAGTCTTCCTCTTTAATACAGTTCAAACCAACACCTAGGGACTTCGAAGCTCGCAGAAGAAAGAAATAAAGGGATATACAGGGAGATTGCTTCCCTAACCAGTGGACCTTCAGAGACACAAATTGCTAGAGGAAAGAGGATCAGAAGACACGTTAGCAGTTTGTTTTACCAGACAGTGATGAGCAGGGTTCATAACAAATTAAAGTGTATCAGCTGAGCATTAAAGGCAAAGCAGATCAGAATTAAAGGCAAAGCAGATCAAATCAAAGTCAAAGAATATCAGATCATGCATTAAAGAGTAGTAGATCAGCATTAAAGAGTATCAATTTAGCATTAAATAGTGTCAGAATAGCATTAAAGTGTATCACATTAGAATTAAAGTAACAGATCAGAAATTAAAGACTATCAGTTAAGACAGGCAGCCAACGCAGAAGTTATTGAAGAAGACTAGTTATTTTCTATTTTTTTGTAAACTATTATTACTCATCCTAGATATTATCTCACAACTGTTATGAGATATTTTTTTTGTAATTCGTTGCATAAATACCCCCTCCATTGGAGTATTGAGGGGTGGTGTGGATTCCTAGACTTTGCTGTAATATTGAACTTTTGGAATAAAGAGCTGCTTGGAATCAACTGTTGTGTGGCCTACTGGATGAAGAATTGAAGTAGAGGACTTGTCACAGATTTCTTGAATCAACCACTGGATCAATAAGTCCTCTATATCTTGTGTTTTAAAGTTTTCTGGTTTATTATATCATCTGTGTTTCATAATCTGAATGATAAAGAAAATGTTAACTTCAGAATTTGCTTGATTGCACTCCGTTTTCAATCTTTATTGTTCTCTGTGTTTTCTTCAGAATTAGGATAAGCAGTGAAATCTTAATTGCTCCTGTTTACTAATTCTTTCATGTTGATTATTTGCTAAAGAATACTTAACTGCTCCTTATCAGTAATCATCCATTTTCCCTCTTTAAATATGTTTAAGGATTCTTAACTGCCCTTCAACCAATTTGAGCCCATTCCATCTGTTTCAAGTCTTTATTTGTTCCCTGTTTCACTACCTTGTTCTGTGAAGACATCCTCTGTTAAGAAACCAAATCCAGAAATCCACCTCCTTTGACTCCATTAGCCCAATGGACTGAACTGCTCTGTTTTACCTCTCTGTTCTATTGAATCTCACCACCCAAACTCAAACAAAACCCTTGAACTTCATAACTAGCCTAATACCTATAAAAAAAAACAAAGCTAAATCATAAAGAGAGAGCCCTCTTTGGATACAGATTGGCTAGATTCTGTATCTAAAATATTGGTTTATGATTACCTCGGCCTCCTTTCCCCTTCTTACAACTTCTGGGAAAACCTGAGTGATAACACCTTGCAAAGCCTCTGCACATGCACAACCACTTGGGCACAACTAATTCTATATCCAGTAACGTTTAACAAATAATCATTTACAATTGAAAACTATAAATTTTATAGCTCGCAACATAACCTTTAATATGGGTTTCACACAACAAAACTTTTCCCACAATAAAATAGGTTTCTATGTTTAGTGGGTCTTACTTAAAAACTTATTTTCTTTAAGCAAATAAACTATACGAAACAAATTAAATATGAATATTTTCTAATAATGAAAGCTAGGTTACGGACTATCAACAATGACATCCACTACTATATATAGGTTAGTGTATAGGTAATAGCATTTAAATTTCCAATTATGTGTCGATCTGTCAATTTGAGCAAATGGGTATCAAACCATTAATGTCATTATACCATCTACAAAAATGGAAAAACCGCACTCCGCCCAATCAAAGAATTTTGTTTTTTGTGTTTATTTTTCTTCTCCTTTCTTCCGTTTCTACATATTAACACAATTTCACAATTATGACTCTTTTCCATATGTAGTATACGCCTCCCACATTGATTAAAATTACCAATAAAACTTCAGCTATAACATTATTATTATTTATTTAGTTTTGTAATTGGTAAACTTTATTATAAAATAATGTCAGTTAATTAATAAAGCTCATAGTGAAACATGTTTCTATATAGCATGAGTTATATAAATACTTAGTTCTACAAATGCATTTTTTCCTTGCAAATCCTCCACATGTGCACAACCACTTTCACACAGCTAGTTCTGTATCTAGTAACATTTAACAAATACTCATTTACAATTGACTACTGTAACTTTTGTGACTTGCAACATAAGCTTTAATATTGGTTTCACACAACAAAATGCTTCCCACAATAGAACATGCTTCTATGTTCAAATGGTCTTATTTAAAAACTTATTTTCTTTAAGCAAACAAACTGTATATGTCTACAAGAAAATCACTTACAGAAACTCGTTTCCAATTGACCATTGAAAAATGAATATATGCAACCTTTTCATAATGCTTCAAAAAAACAAATCCCATATTTCAATGTATAATTAGTATTATGTTGTGTAGAGATTTCACACCAAGCAGTTTCCCCAGCATTATGGAAACCCTTATCCTAATTCCTACAGAATGAAAACTTCGTACAATGAAACACTGGTGTGTGTTGTTTTCATATTTCTACATGCATTCATAAATAAAGATGACTGCAACATAATAGTAATGCTTTCTAGCCCAATAAACCTCAATAGTTATCAACATAGTGAATTGTATTCATATTCAAATGCTAGTGACAACAGATGCAATAGATACAACTTCACATGTAAAACATAATCTAAGAATTATTGAAATAACTGGTAAAAAGTTTGAGTATTAGAACAAAGTAAACATAAATGAATTTTAATACTAGTAAACAGTTATTCAATTATTATTTTTTGTATAACATTCGAGGACTCAGGTCCATACAATACCCCATGTCAAACACCATCTCACAATTGTTTACATAATTAGCAAACATAGAAAAAACAGTAATCGGAATTAAAATAAGTTATGATCGCAAAGCCATGGTCCAAGAAATAACATTTTGAATGTAAAGAACTTATGAAAACATCAATACTTCAATTGCAAAGGTGTCCCCATGATAGTTGTGATTGCAATCCCGTCAACTACAATCTCCAAAAGTCATCTGTAATAGATAACAAGGAACTGCATTTAGGAATTAGAATATTCCATCATAACGCATACATAAGATCTAAATAGTAAAATGCTTTGAAAACAAAAACAAATGTTCCAATGCATTAAAACACTTACACTATGAAAAAGTGGAGTTTGATATTCTTCAGCCCTCAACTATCCCTCACAATCAGGGTTCATGAAACGAATTCCTTTACTTTAGCTTCAATTAATTCTTTCATCAAAGAAATGGTAATGTCCTTCTTAACACATTAAATGAATATCTCCTCCTCAATTTATTTTTCTTCTTGTTCCAATTGCAAAACTGAGGCAAAGTACACTTCATTAGCGACAACAAAAGTAATTAGCCATTTGCTAGTTTCCTCTACACTAAAATCAATTATATCATCAAACTTTGTTGTCTACGATTGTTTCAACTTCTCCAAATCAACCATCAACTTCTCCTTTGCAATTAATCCGGATTCATATGTCATATATGTGTCGTTTAAATTCTAAACAATCACTATCACCTTAACATACACATTTGCTCTTTGATTTTCTATGTTTCCACATTCAAAAATAATGTAACATCCCTAGGTTAAATTTCATGTAATAAAGTTAATCAAAGAAAAATAAGACCAAGGTCACGAGACATGTATTCCAAGTTGAATGTTGGGAAAAACGTCCTAGCGGGTGCCGCTTTGGTTTATTTATGGCTAAGGAAATTGGCAAAAGCATTGGAAGAGGGAAAGAAGCATTAATTGGAATTATTTATGAAAATAAAGGAAAAATAAGAGAAAAGGGATATGAAAGTTCACAAATTTGCATGAGAGGAAAATTGAAGGGAAATAGAGGAAAATGAAGAAAAATAGAGGCATCAATAATAAAAAGGCTTATGAGGATCCGTTCACAGATTTTTGTCGGTTTGGATTGGGATTTTTTTAGAGGGAGAAGAGCACCAACAGGAGAAAGCAAGCAAGCAAGAAAAGGAAGGACAAAGAAACAAAGGACAAGAAAGGAAGGTTGGATCAAATAGTTTTAGCAGGAGGATTTTGCAAGTAACATGTTTCATGTGTGATCTCCTAGTTGATTTGTGAGTGCATGGTACATGCATTTGTGTATTTGTTTCATTTGTTTTCATGGACATGGATTTTGTCGGGTTTGATAGTGGTTTCAGCCTTGCCTTTCCATTTCCTGGATATCCATGGTGTGATGGGATTATTTTATGGTTGATATTTAGAGTGTTGGAAGGTTTTGGAACCGGTGAGGTTGTCTCAAGAAAATTCCCAAGGGTTGGTGGTGGAGGTGGTTAATAACTAGGAAACCATCGACAGGTGAGTGGAGACAGAAAAATTCCTCTAGGTATTGGTAAAGAAACCCTAAGTCATCCATTCTTAATTTTGGGCATAGTGATCTATTTACCGGTTTTGGCAAGATCACGGTAGCCTAAGGGTGGATGCGGTTTAATATTTGGAAATGTAACAGCCCTGGTGAAAATTCTAAGTAATAAATGTTAAAAACAATAACCACGAATGACTAGGACACTTATTCCAAGCTGAATGTTTGGCAAGACATCCTAGGGGGTGTTCATTTGATTGTTTATGGCTATGGAAATTGGCAAAGGCAATGGCTAAGGCATTAAAAGGCATTTTGGTACATTTATTTATTAAAATAATTGAAATTAGGAGAAAAAAAGGTGAAAGGTCATAGGTTGCATGTGAGGAGGAAAATAATGGAAAATGAAGAAAATAGAGGCCTCACTCATAAAAAGGCTTCTAAGGATCAGTTGGTAAGATTTTTTCAGTTCATTTTTGGAGCTCTCTTATTATTCTCTCTCTCTCTCTCATACTCTTGGTTGCTTAGATTTTTCTTGGAGCACTCTTAGAGGGTGTGGTATACTTGGATTCTTGGAGCAAGAAGGCAAAGGAAGAGAAGGAAAGTGCAAGAAGGCATTGACATCAGTAACTACATCAGATTTTCTTGCAGGTACTGAGTTGCATGTACGATTTCTTCACTAGTTTTGGCATGCATGGCACATGCATGTGGTTTCTTGGTTATGATCTATCATTGGCATGGAGGATGGATGGGATTGATAGTGGATTGCCTAGCCTTACCATTTCCTTGATATCCATGGTGATTGTGGGTTTACTTCCATTTCTTTTTTTTGGTTGGTTCTCATGTTTCCATAGCTTCGGTTGAGTTACTAGTCCTAGAAGCCTTGGTTGAACAAACACTCTAGAAGCCCTGTAACAGCTTGAGTTGAGTTACTAGTCCTAGAAGCCCTAGTTGGACAAATGATCTAGAAGCCCTTGGTGGGTTGAGTTACTAGTCCTGGAAGCCTTGGTTGGACAAATGCTATGGAAGCCCTGTATAAGCTATGGGTTGAGTTACTGGTTTTGGAAGCCTTTGGTGGACAAATGCTCTGGAAGCCCTGGAAGGCTTGGATGGAGCCCAATTTGATGATGGTTTTGGTGATGTTCAATCGTGAGGTGGAATCACCATTTGATGGGTTGAGGCAGATGGCCTCTAGAAGCCCTAGATGAGTTTTGATTGATGTGTTCTATGACATACCACATTCATGTTTGGAATATGGCACGAGGGTGAATGGTTGAAGAGAGATTTGGCTCAGCCATTCTATAGTTGGGTGGAACATGGTAGTCCCATCTCCAGTTGGTTCATTGCATTCATTAATGAGAAATCCATTTCCTTGATTTTCATGTGTAAAGGTACTAATGTACTTATGGATTTAATGGCTAATATGTTTATTGTATTTTGTTCCTATTATGTTGGTTATATGCACGTTTCATGACAACAGCTATGTATGGCTCTCAGCATATTTTTACTTGTATATGAATGGATAATGTGTTTATGAGTTAATGGAGGATAATGCAGCAAATGGCATGAGGGAACAATGGTTCATAGCGATTCTCATATAAGTATGAGATCCCTACACTTAATTTTGTTATTTACACCTGTAGGTTAGTTCATGTTGATGATATGTTTGACGAAATGCCTGTCATGGCTAGTAGGGGTCTAGTGATGAGCTTCTTCATATTATTGCTTTTGCATCATTGTTTCATTACACCCTTACTAATTCTAACTGATCATTCCATTCTGGGTAGTGTCCCGGGCTCTGGGCTGAAAAGGATGGCTCAAATCCCAGAATGCTAGCATTAGTGTTGAGACTAACTTGCATGGGCAGTGTATGGGAAGCGTTATAAAGCACCTAGGCAGTGTCTGTGGAGCATTAGTCTTGAAACTAACTTGCCTAGGTAGTGTCTAGGGAGCCTTACCCTACCCTTAAGTGTCTCAAATAACAGTGGGACCCAAGGATAGGTAGTCAGAGTGGTTGACTTGTCTCCTGAAGGTTATTTGGATGAAGTTGGATTATTGTATGTCATGTTCAGTCAATTCTATTTCCTTAAAGTCACTAAGGAGGTTGAATCTTATCATAGTGGCCTCTTATCGCATGTTTACCCTGACTGGCCGGTTGCTTGGGTAGATGTGGGAGGAGGGTGTTTCAAAGTGGATGGTTTGTTATTGATTTCATGAAATGTATTTGAAATAAGTATGTGACTGACTGTGTATGGATTATATGTCAGTTACATGTTGATTTCATGATACCTACTTACATCTTTGTATGTTAGGTTACATTTTTGAATATTTTGATTACATGCGTCAGTCTTGTAGGTTGATTACAAGGACTGATCAATTATGTTCGACTACATGCGGTTATGCATATTGGTAGTTGTTTTGGAATTGCTTATACATATTGTTGGTCACATGTGTAAATGTGTATAGTGAAGTAATGGTTGATTTTCATGCATGAGGTCACAACATGCATTGTTGATATGGCCTTGCATTGACGACTGAACCCTAACTGGAGTGATGTTTGTATGTTGATACATTTAATTGTGTATGTCTATATGATGTTATGATTATGTTATACATGTATCACACTTATTTGGTGATCTTGCAGACAAGGTATCCTCCATGAGCTATACTAAGGTATGTTGGTTTATTGTGATTTGGTTTATCTTACATATTATGCCTTGCAAGAAGAAATATCAAATTGCTAGCAAGATGGTTGACTATAGAGACTCTCCCTATAATCCAAAGACCAGTATGGTGTCGGGAACTCCTCTAACTTGGTAGTTACATTGATATGTTTAAAGGAGGAGAAAGCTAAGATTCATAGATTTGTTAGTGGGTTACTAGTTGCATTCAAAGATAGGATTGAATTCGATGAGCCTAGATCATTGGAGGAGGCCATTGGAAAGATAAAGCATTGCTATGAGCAATTGAAACATAGAATTTGAGACTAAGCCAGTCTGGAGAGGTAATGAAAGGAACAAAGTTAAATGGGCTAAAAAGCGAGCAAGGCCACAGAGTACAGATAACAAGGAGAATGTTGCACCGCCTAAGAGGTTCAATGCATCAGATAGAGGAGAGGTACATAAGGCTGAAGAGAAGAACAAGGATGGAAGATGGAAGCCCCTAGAGTGTTGGACTTGGGGCAAAGACCATTGCAGGAGAGATTGTCCATAGAATCAGGGTGGTAGACCCTAGATATAGTGTTATGCTCTTGACCTACGAGAAGATGCCAGAATACCAAATTTATGAAGAAATACAACCTAGAACACAGAACAAAATGAGAAAAGCAGCAAGTATTTTATTATTCAGAGATGAAAGCAATGTTCACTTGCCTCTTCGAGGGGGCAACCTCCAGCAGAGCAGAGCTCGATTACAAAATAAGACACCACACTCCTCAATGTGGAGTCTCTATCCTTTATATAAGATTTATACATCCAATACCATGGGTTAGTACCATGGTTCTCTCAATACCATCTATCTAAGACCATGGCCTATTTGCAACTAACTGTGGTCCCTTTCTTAAATGCGGGTCAATCACTTACAATTATTAATACGAGCTTTATTGACTCTTTAGCTAACTATAACTATGACTCGACCCTATTACATAAATAAAGGGGTTAGGGTTGGACCCTAACATATAAAGTGCACATGAGGCACAAACTGTTGGAGATGTTGGCCATAGTATTCCTCATATCTACGTAGCCATGGATAATAGGCAATCAAAACACTAGGCATCTATCGTTGAGATGGATGATAAGCTTTGTCATCAAGTTATTTATATTTTGATTGACCCTGGATCTAATTATAAGTATGTTAGTCCTGACTTGGTGCATAAGTGTCGTTTGAGTAAGGAATTGCATGCAGAGTCTTAGTTAGTGTAGTTGGCTACATGTACAAAGAAGCGAGTTCATCATTGGGTAAGAGGTTGCACATTTTATTTAAATGGTATGCCTACAACAACATATTTGAATGTATTACTGTTGGGTTCATACAATATGTTATTGGGCATGGACTGGTTGTATCTACATAGAACTAAGGTTGACTGCTATGACAAAACTATTGAATTTGTTGATGACAATGAGGAACCAAGAGTTTTGCAAGGTAAGAAGAAATCCGCATCAGTTAGGATGGTGACAGTTATGCAAGCAAAGCGTAGCCGCAGGAAAGTGTGTGATCTATTTGTAGTGCATATTTCTAGTGATAAGGGTAACGAGGTGGAGGATGAAGATGTGTTGAACAAGTACCCGGTTTTATAGAAGTTCAAGGATGTATTTCCTAAGGACATTACAAAATTGCCACCTCATAGGGAGGTAGACTTTTCGATTGAGTTAGTGCCTGGGGTAGATCTAGCATCAAAAGTACCTTACAGGATGAGCACACATGAGTTAGTTGAGTTAAAGCTGCAGCTGAAGGAGATGTTGGATAGCGATACATTAGGCCAAGTGTATCACCTTGGGGCACATTAGTCTTGTTTGTGAGAAAGAAAGATGGTACCCTCAGATTATGCATTGACTATAGGCAGTTAAAAAAAGTGACTATGAAGAATTGATACCCTTTGCCGAGGACTGATGACTTGTTCGATCAGCTGAAGGGAGGAGCAATGTTCTCGAAGATTTACTTGAGATTTGGATACCATCAGGTACGCATCAAAGAGGAGGACCTATACAAGACTGCGCTCAGGACTAGGTATGGGCATTATGAGTTTTTTGTTGTTCCATTTGGCTTAACTAATGCTCCAGCTACATTCATGTGTTTGATGAATAGTGTGGTGCATCCAAATTTGGATAAGTTTGTTATTTTGTTCATTGATGATCTACTGGTATATTCTAAAAATGGGGAAGAGCATGCCAAGAATTTAGCAGTAGTATTGAGGTTGTTGAGAGAGCATCAGTTGTATACTAAGCTCAGCAAGTGCAGTTTCTATTAGACTGAGGTGCACTACTTGGGACATGTTTTCTCCAAGGAAGGTATTGCAGTAGATCCAGAGAAGATAAGGGCCATCATGGAGTAAGTAGCTCCTAAGAATGTGGATGAGGTAAGATCTTTCATGGGTCTGGTAGGCTATTATAGGAGGTTCATTTGGAACTTCTCACAGATTACTTATCCCATTACATCATTGCAGAGGAAAGGTAAGAAGTTTAAATGGACTGTAAAGTGTGAGACTAGCTTTGAGCAACTTAAGGAGTTATTGACACATGCACTAGTGCTACAGATTATAGATCCAGACAAAGAGTTTGTAGTGTGTACAGATGCTTGCAAGAGAGGGCTTGGTGGATTCCTTATGTAGGATGGACAGGTGGTATGTTATGAGTGTTGGAAACTCACCGAGCACAAGCAGAAGTACTCGACACATGATCTCGAGTTGGAAGAAATTATACATGCATTGAAGATGTGGAGACACTATCTTCTTGGCAGGTGGTTTGTGCTTATGAGTGATCATAGTAGGCTGAGGTATTTGTTTGACCGGCCAAATCTGAATGCCAGGCAAGCTAGATGGTTTGCCATGATCAATGAGTTTGACTTTGAGATTAGGTACATCAAAGGCAAGGAGAAGAGAGTGGCATATGCTCTCAGTAGACGGATACAGATACATCACTTGACAGCTATGAGCTCCAATGGGACAGACTTACAGGATAGGATCTTGTAGGAAGGATAGCGGGATGTCAGGTATATGGACATTGTACATAGGTTGCAGCAAAGTATAAGTATAGGTACAGGTGATATTACAAGTACAAGTACAAGTGATAGTAGGTATAGGTATAGGTGCACAGTACTTGGATCATTGTCTTACAGCAGATGGGTTGATCAGGCTTCGAGACAGGATATACATACCGGATAATAGGGAATTTCATGCGAAACCTTATTCAGGTCACCCAGGTTACCAGAAGACACTCACAATGATGAAGATATATTACTATTGGAAGAGTCTAAAGAGGGATGTTGCAAGGTTTATGGTGAGACGTTTCAACTGTCAGCAAGTGAAAGCAGAGTGCAAACATCCAAGTTGATTGCTACAGCCGATTGCTATTCCCGAGTGGAAATGGGATGTCATTTCCACAGATTTGATCACAGGGTTGCCGAAGACAGTGAAGCAGCATGATTCTGTCATGGTCATTGTGGACAAGTTAACAAAGGTTGCACACTTTGATCTGGTGAAGTCTACATTCTCAGCTAGTGATGTGGCACAAGTATTCATCCGAGATGTGGTTAGACTACATGGTGTTTCGAAGAAGATTGTGTCAGACAGGGATGTGAAGTTCACTTCTAAGACTTGGAAGGATTTATTTGCAGGTTTGGGCACTGAGTTGGCCTTCAGCACAACTTATCATCCGCATATAGATGGATAGATAGAGAGGGTCAATAGAATATTGGAGGACATGTTGAGAATGTATGTGATGCATCAGCAGAGGATGTGGGAAGAGTATCTCCCTATTGTAGCCTTTACAACCACCCTCCAAAATTTTTCCTTAGCTTCGTTTTGGAGCCTGCCTACCAACTTTCCACAACACCTTGTCTTGAAAAACCAAGTACACAAGCTTTAGCATTTTTTCTACACAAATGCAACCTGTCGATCATAGCTTGATGCATTCCCCTCATAGGTTGTTCATCCAAACTTAGTCTAGTTGCAGGATGAGAAGCTCCCCCAGGAAATCGCAAAATTCTGGAGGGTAACCAGCCTTCCCTCTAGAAATTTCACAATACTATCTAGCATCCTATTGGGCTCCAGAATTGCACAATTCTACCAGTCAACCCTCACAGTGAAAATTGCACAATTTTCCCCAACAAGGCTGCTAAGCCTAGAATTTGCGCAAATCTAGGTAGCAGCCAGCTTCTCTGCCCAAAAAGTACGCAAATATCCTGGGCAACTAGCACAGCTCCCAGCTAGAAATGCGCATTTCCTTCCAGCAGTTGGGCAGCTCCATGCATGAGCAGTTGGGTTGACCAGTTCCACCCAGGACCAAGGAAAATTGACTTGCATGCATGTCTTTGTTTTTCCCAGAATATAAAAAGGCAACATGCAAAAGGTATCCCATGATTCAGGGAGCTATTTCTAGTAGCTCGAGGTTACATGCAAAGTTTGTTTAGGAACTTTCCTCCAAGTGTCGTTTTTTCCTAGATTTGCTACATGAACGTCATGATATCAAAAATTATTTATTTGACGCATCAGAGAAAATTATTTCATGTTGATATTGGAGCTCTGACATCCCACAACACATCCAAGACTCCTCGACACATCCATCTCAGCTATTCATGGGTAAGTGACCTCAACTTGTCTTTTTCAGCATTTCTATCTCTTTTCGTGTTTTCATTTGTGTGAGTGTTGTTTGCTTGATTTCTTTGAATGCTTGTTGTCATTTACATGTATACTAGCTTGTCCTGGCATTGTTTCAGTTTTCGTTGATATTATACTGTTGTCGCATGCATGAAACTATTTTGCACGAACAGTAGCGGATTTGGCAAATCGCTTTACCCACATGCATGTTGATCTTTTTACTGAATCTTTCATTCATGTTTGAATGCATTTTTAATCACCTCTGCTTTCACTTAGCATTGCCATGCATTCTCTTTCATATTTTCTTTTAGTTTCCCGTCGGCGAGTCTGGTCAACCTTATCTCGGACTCTGTCTTCACCGAGAAAACATTGCACAATCTGGGGAAGGAAGGCTTTATCTTCCTCTCGAGAAATGCGCATTTATGCCCAAGCACTATCTTACAAGACTTTTTTGCACATTTCTGAGGGACGTTGACTATTGGCCCAGAAAATTGTGCAATGCAGTCCCTGAGCCTGCAATCACTCCTAGTTGGAATTGCGCATTACGTAATCATAGCAGCCAGTCTGGATTATGTATTGCAAAAATCTAGCAGCCAATATTGACTCCTAGATAGCCCAGACTTCCTTTTACATAGTTCCGGTAGCCAGTCACCCAGCCTCCCAGAAGAAATTGTGCAATCTTTCCTATCAGTTCCCCGGGTATGTGCTATGTCATTCCCCGAATTTGCTTTAGTTTTCGCTGACATTTTTCTTTCCATGCATGTTGCTTTGTCTCCATATCTTCCAGGTTTTCATCCAAATCTTAGTAACATAGGATCAATGGCCTCCAAGAGAGCAGGATCACAGGACACTGATGAAAATGTAGTTGGAGCAACAGTTGAGCGAGTCTCCTCTAGTTTACCGATCTATGAAGCTACCAAATTGTTTCTAGACAAGGACATCAAACTGAAGTGGCAAGATGTCAATGAAGCATTTTCAGGCACTTTTGAGGAATACCTCGAAGACCGTCAAGTGTATGTGAACATTCACAAGTCTGGCTTGTACCAAATTACATGCAGATATCCCACATTCCCATGCATGGACATGATACACTGGATCATCTCTCACACTGATCCCGAGACGATGACCTTGAGTAGTGTCAGTGGGAAGAAGCTTGCAAAATTTTTGGCATGAGATTATAATGAGATGTATCGAATGTCAGAGCCCGTGACTATCATGAAGACTCCCTTCATTTTACGCAACAACAGTACTAAGTCTAAAGACATTCTGAAGAAATGGGTAAAGGAGTCGGCTCGATTTAGGTTGACACCCAACCAAGTCTACAAGATGAAGATATTGTGAAAGGCCTATCAATACTTGGTCAGATTTGCATGTCAACTGTATTTCCAAGAAAGCATGGAAACCTTCCCACAGAGTTGGGTGATCATGCTCAAACAACTGGATAGAGAAGGAAAACCATGTAACTGGTTTGGCATGTTGGCTCATCAGTTGAAGGAACAAGTAGCAAAGGCCCGACAGACACCCAGAGGTATACATGTAGATATTTACATGTTCGCCTACATCTTAGATGTAATCTGTGCCCGACAAGATTTCCCGAGCTTGGAGTGGGCATGGTCATTGATGAAGACTACTGTGAACACATATTTCAAGTTGTTATCCGAATGCAGCTTGAGAGGAGTAATCACACAATTTTCCGATCATTTTGTCACCCTAGTTTACAGGATGATATTCGAACATGATCCACCCTGCATGTCAAAGGAAGAAATGGAGGCATTGTTAGACACTGTTGATTGGTATGCCTCACCATCTGGCACCTTCATCTGAATGTTCAGCATGGAGAAGTCTCTGCATGTTCTATCGAATTTTGCCTTGGACATACTTGTCATGTAGGAAGTAGCATATCACATCTCGGCAAGATTGACAACTAGATTTCACCAGAAGAAGAAGGCACTTTGGCCCTCTCTTCCTTTTTGGATTGGGTTATATCAGATCCGGAGTATCAAGCAAGCAGATGTCGAAGCAGAGAAAATGAAGAAGCATCCACTTGACCTCTAAAGTTACAATCTGTATGACCCACATTGTCTTGTGAAAGATCATTGCACAAGAGTTCATTTCAACTGGATCCAGGAGGCATTTCATTGGGCCAAGGAGGACCCATGGAGATATTGCTACAGTTTCTCTAGATCCAATGAACAGGTCGGCTTCACTGTCGAGTGGTTAGCGAAGAAACTTGAAGCAGCATCACAGAGAGCACCAACAGCACCAGTAATAGTAGCAGCAGAGGCAATCATACCAGTGTGTGACAAAAGTAAGAGGAAGATTGTCGATCGCATGGAGGAGGAGCAAAGTGGCAAGTTCCGAGCAGATCCATTAGTAGAGAAAGAAGATATGGATATAGAGGCAAAGGGGCACCAGCGCGACATGTGAATCACAAAGAGGCAGAGGGATAAGAGAAGAATGGAAGAAGAAGAGAAGGAATTGCATGAGCTGAGGGAGAAACTCTGGAAGGAACAAGAGCTACGCAAACATGAGAGGGAATCACAGCAGTAGCAAGTACAGCAGGGGTGCAACATGTGAAAACAGATGAAACAATGCCTGTATAGGTAGTGTATTTATCAAAACAACTGGAATCAGGTAGGCAGGGTGAACCATCACAAGAGCAAGACTTTGCTCACAAGATAGAACAAGCACTTCAAAAATTGGATGCAAGCATGGAGAAATAGGAGTTGGAACAAGACACCGACCTCATGCCTCATCACCAAGAGGTCGACTTACTTGATTCACCACATCCAGATGATGAGCAAGTCTCCAGTGACCAAGGAGCCACTGAGATCCTTGGTGATTATCCGGAAGGAGAGATGCACAACATCTCATTTAACGAATCTCAACATAGAGTTGTGTAGTCTCGCAGAGTATCAACTCCAGAGGACCAAACATCCCTTATGCAATTTGAAGAAAAAGTGATTGTGACTGATGTGTGCAAACATCGAGCAGTCTTGGCTGATGCAACTAGAGTGTATGCCGAAACCACAAGCTCAAGTTTTCGCTTCTGATAGCTGACAATGAGCGAATGGAAAAGGAACTACAGACAACCAAGCAAGGAGGAGAGTTGGTGACAGCGTCCGCCTGAGGAGAACTGAAGAAGGCAATACTAGATGAAGTATTGTCCCTTAACATAGTTATGTGAATGTTGTACTATAAGTTTGGTACCATGCATAAGGAAATCGTCCATCTCAATGGATGGCTGCAGCAATGTTCTAGAAGAGCACGTATCTTGACAAACTTGCATGCTGTTGTTGATGACAGCAAACATGGACGATGAAATACAAGGGAGCCCCACTTCACATGCCTAAGATGAAGAGGGCCAATGTAGTCAAGTTGAAAGCACATATCCAGAGTCAAATATGGAACTATGAGGAGCTCCTGCATCTCATCACTAGCATACAGGCTTCCCATGCACGAGTATTCAAGAGTATGGATGTTGTGGTGCACACACATCTATTGGGACTCTCACCCAGGTGAAGAGAAAGGCACAGGTACAAATAGAGCTAAACACGTACTTCGATGAGTTGATGTGCATTGCTACCAGTCGAGACTTGCCCATCAGTGTGGACATCATGCACAAGTATGTTGTTGGTCTAGCGACATTGAAGACAATGATGCACATGATTTCAGACGAGTTGGACAGAGGAGCCTGAGCAGTGTACCCGGATGATATGGAGGCAAGAGTCAGGTTTCAGATAAATTTCACCATGGATCACACGGAAACCATCAAGGACTACCGATCTTAGCATCAGTATGTTACTGTCGATCAACATGAGGATGTTGAGGATTTAGACTTCCATGATTATCTAAATCAGAGCGATGTCTAGCATGGCTTGCTCAAGCCATTTTTTTTCACATGGGTACATGTGCATTGTAATGTAAGGTCTTGTCAAGTGTAATTCAAGTGTCAATAGTTGGATATTATAGTCATAGAGTAGATGAAGATTCATGAGGGTAGTTGAACTGCCACAAAGGGGAATGTCAAGGGTTACCCCACCCCTTGCTATAAATAGTCCCTCATAACTCATTGTATGGGCTTTTGGTTAACCAAGCTTCCGATAAGACTACCTTGGACAGGGCTTGGATAGTATTGTAACGAGCCTTGGCTTCTCCACTGCACATAGCTAGTACATACCTTTGTAGGAGCAGGCAGTTGTGGCTGTAACATTCTACTATTGGAACTAGTGGTTGGACATGGATGTATTGTATGACTGGAACTTACACTTCTTTATATAATAAGAGCCAACATATTTCATGCATATGTTGTATTCTATTATTTTCTATCTAGTTTAATCTAAATGATATATGTATTGGTTTTCTTATGTATGCATGTATAGACTATTTTGTATAAGTATGTATGAATATTTCTGAAATGTGTTGTTGGTTTAACCATCACTTTGGATTGCTCGCCAACTTGCCTTCCATTTTGTGATGTATCTTAGCTTGTGTGTTCTCTTCCAAGCCGAGTGCTATCATAGGTTTCCAAGGGGTGCACTCATCTCAAACCCCGTGTGTTAGAACCTCTCATGCACCTTCCTTGACTCACTGCAACTGTCACACCCCTGCTACCAACAAAGTTATCTTACTTGCCTCTGTGTGAAATCGTGGTCAAGGCATTACCGTACGACCCACTAATGGGACTCCTACACCAAACAGTCTAAGGTCTAATTAGAACTTCTTACCAGTGAGATCCCTTGACATGTTGGCAGGTCCAGCACCATCAACATTTCTAACACTAGAAGGAGGGCCATATGACAAGTTGTGTCCTCTCATCCAGTTTTTAACCTTTGCATATCTATCATGGATTCTTGCACTCTTCTCCCTCCACGATGTTTTTAAAATCATGAAGAAGTCACCAGCATGAGGGAGTTTTTCGATCACTATTCCACTTACACATATGATGGTGAAGGTGAAGTGGCATGGCCTGAGTACTTATATGGCTTTCTTTCCCTACTTCATGAGGAAGATGGGTGTTCTAACAAACAGGCCAGCTTGCTTCTTGCATACACACTTCAGGAATCTCCACTTCGATGGCTTTTCAGACTACCGTCTAACAGCGTGCACTCACTTGAGCACTTATGTGATCTCATTGAAGACACTTTCTATCATTTTGATCCAGACCATCTTGACCAAAAACTGCTATAGCAACGGAAGTCTCCCCATGAATTGATTATGGATTTTTTGCAGTGCTTCTGTGACTTGCAGTTTCAAGCTCCGAGGAGCCAGATGAAATTCCTCTATCTTTGGGACCAATTCGAGTATTGCATCAAGAAATCTACATGTCCCAAGAAGAGTTTTGAAATCAAGCCTCGCTCGAAATTCTTCAGTGAGGGAGATGTGCAATCTCATATCGATGCGGTCACTGTCACGAGTGACTGTCTACCATCCCCTCTTCAAACAGCTCCACAACTGTCGAGTGATGTCGAGGATCATGCTCACACACTTGTTCAACTTTCACATCCTCCCAACATCACTTCACTTAATTTTCGTGCAGATTTGGTTGTGAGTCCTTCGAGTTGTCATATGCATTCTATTCCACTACCTCCGTCTTCACATTCAGTTGTTCCTCCAAATGATATTTTCTTTTGTTCTTCCATTCCAGACTCTTCACTTGTTGTGAATGAGGAATGATCCATTGACGAAGTTGGTGTTGCACAACCAACATGCATTGCCATTCATGAAGAGCATAAGTGGGAGCTTGAGCATCAACACTCAGTGAAGAATTACCCCCTTTCGTCTGAGCCTCCTTTTTTGTTCCCTGACATCTTTGGTGAACCTGCCATTCATGATTTTGCATGTGTATCTCCATCCATGGATGCACCCATTATTGATCACTTGCAGGACACACCAGAAGTGAGTCCATAATTTGACAATGGAGAGGATAAGTTATTCATTGAAAATCCACTTGATCTTTCATCTGCCTTTTCCGGAAACATAGAGGATGATTTTGTTCATTTTTCATATACCACTCTGTTTGATTCATCTAATCATGAGGATGCAGATGAGCTCATTGATTTTTTTGATCGTGGTGGTCGCTATCCATTTACTACCATATTTGGTCACGATCATGACTCTATCGTAGTTGATCTTTTGAAGCCACTTATTTATGATGATCTACCAGATGATGAAGTTGAAACACCCAAGACTGTCGAGGCACTTCAGCCCAAGCTAATGGTTATTTCAGGCCCTCGCTCTCTTGGGGTTAGACTCACTTCTGATCAGGAAATTTTTCAATCACCCAAGGATCCTCATCACTCATCTGTATGCATTGAAGATCAATCTTACACATATATCATACTTCCTCCACTCGAACTACATGATCCTATCGCTCATGCATTGGAGGAGTCTTACATTGCAAGCACGCATGAAGGACACAAGTTATATTTGTTTCTTTCATTTTCTTGCATTTCACAGTCAAGAGTGTGCTTATGCTTCAAAGTTTCACGCAGTGCCACACAACTTCATGATAAGTCCACAGACTACTTGTCATGCACTTGTACTTACTTATGTCCTGTGGGAACTTTGAAACACGAAGTGTGGTTGTCTTCATAGTTATATATTTCCTGCTTGTTGGTTCACACAACTAGGTTGCTCGTGGACCAAGCCTTCACGAACACAGGTCAAACAATGCGCCGGTGGCTGCATTGGAAATATCACTTCATGTGATTAGGCCCATTCACCATTAGCTTAGGAGTAGGAACAATGTTTGCTTTTAGTCAGTTTGCTTGCATGCTTGTTTGCTTACTTGCTTTGCTTTGTTTGTTTGTTTACTTGCTTGTTTGCTTACTTGCTTTACTTTCACTTTTGATTCTGCTCTTGCGTTGTTTTGTTGTTTGTTAGTTCGTTTGTTTCGCATAAACCATGTATGACTCTTGAAACAAGCTGGGTAAATTACAAGAGGTCTTATACAACTATCACTACTTGGTTATGTTTCATCTTGCCTCTATATGAAGAACTTGTTACTTTTATTCCATGATACGTCGAAGGAAAATGCGTACTATTCGAAGTGAACCTTGTTGAAAACACAATGTTTGTGTGCTAACTAGTGTCACTTACTCTAGTCGATTGTTTTTGGGTTAACCCTTGTCAGTGTAGTCAAGTAGAGTAAGGTGAGAGGGAAAACCTTAATAGGCACGTCAGAGGTATAATAAACTACTTCTCTGCTGGAACAATCTCTTCTTCTCTCAATAAGTTAGGATCCCTCTTCCACCTCCAAAATGAATAAGTGTTATGCATAGAAATGAAAAATAAAAATGAAAAAGAAAAGTGTAAAATATCAAAATGAAAAATGGATAAGGTGAAAGAACAGAAAGGTTTCCTGTGTAGAGAGGTGATGCAAATAGCTCCGTCCAGGAAATGACTAGGCTCGTTGGCAGTGGAGCCATGATTGTGTTCCTACGTGACTCCGTTGGGGTATTGTCAAGGCCTGCTGGCCATGGAGCAACACCGGAGATGAAACTAAGACTCTAATGACTATATTTCTTATTCACCAATATACCCCTCAACCCCAATCGAAACAACTGTGTTTCCTTGGCTTGGAATGTGTGTCAATCGACCAAGAGCTCGACAAACGCTACATCTTACAATCAAGCTAGTGTGAAACCAAGGTGAGCTGAAAACTGAACAATACCTATGAAGGTGTTAGACTTTCTTTTCACAAACAAGGTCCATTCAGAGAGATGGAGTTCTACTAGTGTGTCGTCAAGTGCTGTAGCGGCTACAACCACCCTCCAAAATGTTTCCTTAGCTTCGTTTTGGAGCCTCCCTACCAAATTTCCATAGCACCTTGTATTGCTTCGTCAAGTACATAAGCTTCAGTGTTTTTCCTACACAAAGGCAGCTTGTCGATCACAGCTTGATGCATTCCCCTCACAGGCTGTTCATCAGACTTGGTCCAGCTGCAAGCTGGGTAGCTCCCCTAAGAATTGCACAACTCTGGAGGGAAACTAGCCTTCCCCCCATAAATTGTGCAATCCTGTCTGACAGCTTGCTCGGCTCTAGAATTGTGCAATTCTGCCAGCCAACACTCACAGTGAAAATTGCGCAATTTCCTCGAGCAAGGCTGCTCAACCTAGAATTTACGCAAATCTGGGTAGCAGTCAACTGCTCTTCCCAGAAATTGCACAAATCTCTTAGGCAACCATCCCAGCTCCCAACCAGAAATGCGCATTTCCTTCCAACAGTTGGGCAGTATCATGCATGAGTAGTTGGGTTGACCAATTAAACCAAGACCAAGGAAAGTTGACTTGCATGCATGTCTTTCTTTTTCCTGGAATAGCAAAAGGAAACATGCAAAAGGTATCCCAAGATTCAAGGAGCTATTTTTACCAGTTGGAGGTTACATGCAAATTTCATTTAGGAACTTTCCACCAAGTGTCGCTTTTTCCTATATTTATCGCATGCATGTCATGAGCTCAAAACTTATTTATTTGATGCATCAAAGCTCATTCTTTCACATAGATCTTGGAGCTCTGACATCCCACAACACATCCAGGACTCTTCAACACCTCCGACTCAGCTATTCATGGGTAAGTGGCCTCAACTTGTCTTTTTCAGCATTTTTGTCACTTATTGTGTTTTCGCTTGTGTGAGTGTTGTTTGCTTGATTTCTTTGAACTCTTGTTGTTGTTTACATGTATTTAGCTTGTCCTAGCATTGTTTCAGTTTTCATTGTTATCTCGTTGTTGTCACATGCATGAAACTGTTTTGCATGAACGGTCGCTAATTCGTTGACTCGCTTCACCTGCATGCATGTTGATCTGTTTACTTAATCTTTCATTCATGTTTGCATGAAGTGTCAATCACTTTTGCTTTCACTTAGTGTCGACATGTATTCACTTTCATATTTGATTTCAGTTGCCCATCGGAAAACTTGGCTAACTTTGGCTTCCCTACCAACTTTCCACAGCACCTTGTCTTGCTTCATCAAGTACAAAAGCTTCAATGTTTTTCCTACAAAAAGGCAACTTGTTGATCACAGCTTGATGCATTCCCCTCACAGGCTATTCATTAGACTTGGTCTAGCTACAAGCTGATCAGATCCCCCAAGAAATTACGCAATTCTTAAGAGCAACCAACATTCCCTCCAGAAATTGTGCAATCCTATCTGGCAGCCTATTGGGCTCCAGAACTGCACAATTCTGACAGTCAACCCTCACAGTGAAAATTGCGCAATTTTCCCTAGCAGGGCTGCTCAGCACCAAAATTTGCAAAAATCTAGGCAGAAGTTAGCTGCTTTGCCCATAAATTACGCAAATCTCCTAGGCATCCATCCCAACTCCTAGCCAAAAATGTGCATTTCCTTCCAACAGTTGGGTAGCTTCATGCATAAGCAGTTGGGTTGACCAGTTCCACCCAGGACTAAGGAAACTTGACTTGCATGCATGTCTTGATTTTTCCCAAAATAGCAAAAGGCAACATGCAAAAGGTATCCCATGATTCAGGAAGCTATTTTTACCAGCTGGAGGTTACATGCAAAGTTCGTTTAGGAACTTTCCACCAAGTGTCACTTTTTCCTAGATTTGTTGCATGCGCATCATGAGCTCAAAACTTATTTATTTGACACATCAGAGCTCATTCTTTCACATCGATCTTGGAGCTTTGACATCCCACAGCACATCAAAGACTCTTCGACACATCCGGCTCAGCTATTCACGGGTAAATGGCCTCAACTTGTCTTTTTCAGCATTTCTATCACTTTTTGCATTTTCGCTTGTGTGAGTGTTGTTCGCTTGATTTATTTGAACTCTTGTTGTTGTTTACATGTATACTAGCTGGTCCTAGCATTATTTCAGTTTTCATTGTTATCTCACTATTTTCGCATGCATGAAACTATTTGCACGAACAGTCATTGATTCTTTGACTCACTTCACCCACATGCATGTTCATATGTTTTTAGAATCTTTCATTCATGTTTGCATCCACTATCAATCACATCTGATTTCACTTAGTGTTGATATGCATTCACTTTCATATTTGATTTAAGTTGCCCGTCGGCAAGTCTGGCTAACCTTGGCCCAAACTCTGCCTTCACTGAGACAACATTGCACAATCTGGGTAAGGAAGGCTTTGTCTTCCTCTCCAGAAATGCACATTTTTGCCTAGGCACGATCCCCGAGGACTGTTTTACGCATTTCTGAGGGACAGTGACAGCTGGCCCAGAAAATTGCACAATGCAGTCCCTGAGCCTGTAGTCACTCCCAACAGCAACTGCACATTGCGCAATCATAGCAGCCAAAAGCCAGTCTGGATTGTGCATTGTGCAAATCCAGTAGCCAGTCTTGCCTCCCAGATAGCCAGAATGCCTTTTGCATAGTTTGTCAGCCAGTCACCCAGCCTCCCAGAAGAAATTGTGCAATCTTTCCTATCAGTTCCTCGGGTATGTGCTATGTCATTCCCTGAATTTTCTTTGGTTTTCACTGACAGATTTCTTGCCATGCATGTTGCTTTGTCTCCATATCTTTCAGGTGTTCATCCACCTCTTAGTAGTACAGGATCAATGGCCTCCAAGAGAGTAAGATCACATGACATTGATGGAAATGTAGCTAGAACAACAATTGAGTGAGTGTCCTCTAGTCTACTGATCTATGAGATACCAAACTATTTCTACACAAGGACACCAAATTGAAGTGGAAAGAGGTCAATGAATCATTTTCAGGCATTTTTGAGGAAGGCCTCGAAGATCGTTAGGTGTACATGAACATTCACAAGTCCGGCTTGTACCAGATTGTATGCAAATATCCCACATTCCCATGCGCAGACATGATACACTAGATCGTCTCTCACACTGATCCCGAGATGATGACCTTGAGCAGTGTCAATGGAACGAAGCTTGCAATGTTTTTGGCATGAGATTATGATGAGATGTATCAGATGCCAGAGCCTGTAACTATCATGAAGACTCCCTTCAGCTTACCCAATAGCATTGCTAACTCCAAAGACATTTTGAAGAACTGGGTAAAGGAGCTGGCTCGATTCAGGTTGACACCTAACCAAATCTAAAAGACAAAGATACTGTGGAAGGCATATCAATACTTGGTCATATTTGCATGTTGACTGTATGGACAAGAAAGCGCAGAAACCTTCCAACATAGTTGGGTGATCACACTAGACCAACTGACAAGAGAAGGAAAACCATGTAACTGGTCTGACATTTTGGCTCATCAGCTAAAGGAACAAGTAACAAAGGCTCGACAATCACCCGGAGGTATGCATGTAGATATTTACATGTCCGCCTACATCTTAGATGCAATCTATGCCCGACAGGGGTTCCCGGGCTTGGAGTGGGCATGGTCACTTGCAGAGACTATTGTGAACACATATTTCAAGTTGTTATCCGAATGCAGCTTGAGAGGAGTAATCACACGACTGTCCGATCATTTTTTCACCCCAGTTTACAAGATGATATTCGAACAGGATCCACCCTCCATGTCAAAGGAAGTAATGGAGGCACTGTTAGACATTGCTGATTGGTATGCCTCACCATTCGGCACCTTCATATGAATGTTCAGTGTGGAGAAGCCTCTGTATGTTCTACCGAATTTTGCCTTGGACATACTCGTCATGAAGGAAGTAGCATATGACATCTTGGGAGGATTGACAACTAGACTACACCAGAAGAAGAAGGAAACTTGGCATGCTCTTCCTTTGCAGATTGGGTTATTTGAGATCCAGAGTATCAAGAAAGCGGATTTCAAAGCAGAACAAATGAAGAAGTATCCACTCGACCTCTGAAGTTACAATCCGTATGACCCACATTGTATTGTGAAAGATCACTGTATGATAGTTCAGTTCAATTGGATCCACGGGGAATTTCATTGGGCCGAGGAGGACCCATGGAGATATTGCTACAATTTCTCTAGACCCAATGAATAGGTCGGATTCACTGTGGAGTTGTTAATGAAGCAACATGAAGCAGCGTCACAGAGAGCACCAACACTAAAACCAGTAGTAGCAGTAGAGGCAAGCATACCAGTGCACGACAAAGATAAGAGGAATATTGTCGATCGCATGGAGGAGGAGCAAAGCTGCAAGTTTTGAGTAGATCCATTAGTAAAGAAAGCAGCTATGGCTATAGAGGCAAAGAGGCACTAGTGCGACATGCGAATCGGGAAGAGGCAAAGGGATAAGAGAAGAATGGAAGAAGCAGAGAAGGAGTTGCATGAGTTGGGGGAGCAACACCAGAAGGAAAAACATCTACGTAAACAGGAAAGGGAATTGCGGCAACAGTAGGGGACACAACATGTGCAAACAAATGAAACAGCGTTGTATTGGTAGTTTATTTATCATAACAGTTGGCATCAGGAAGATAGGGTGAACCATAACAAGAGCAAGGCTTTGCTCACAAGATAGAACAAGCACTTCAACAATCGGATGGAGACATGGAGCAACAAGAGTTGGAACATGAGATCGACCTCATGCCTCATCAACAAGAGGTCGACTTACCTACTTCACCACATAAAGATGATGAGAAAGTATCAAGTGAATAAGGAGGCACTAAGATCCTTGGTTATTATCTAGAAGGAGTGATGCACAACATCTCATCTGACGAATCTCAACATAGAGTTGTGCAATCTCGCAGAGTATCAACTCCCGACGATCAAACATCCCCTGTGCAAGTTGAAGAATGAATGATCATGACTGACGTGTGCAAACATATAGCGGCCTTGGCCGATGCAACCAGAGTGTATGCCAAAGCCACAAGCTCAAGTGTTTGCTTTCTGATAGCTGAGAATGAGTGAATGTTGAAGGAACTACAGACGACCAAGAAAGGAAGAGAGTTGGTGACAGCGTCTGCCCAAGTTGAAGTGAAGAAGGAAATACTAGATGAAGTATTGTCCCTTGAAACATTTATGCAAGCGTTGTACTCTAAGTTTCGTACCATGCATAAGGCAGTCGTCCATCTCAATAGATGGCAGCAACAATGTGCTAGAGGAGCACATATCTTAACGAAATTGCATGATGTTGTTGATGACATCCAAAAATGGATGATGAAATACAAGGGAGCCTCGCTTCACTTGCCCAAGATGATGAGGGCCAATGCAATTGAGCAGAAAGCATGTATCCGGAGTCAAATCCGTAACTATGAAGAGCTCTTGCACCTCATCACTAGCATACAGGCTTCCCATGCACAAGTATTCAAAAGTATGGATGTTGTGGTGCGCACACATGCGATCCCATCTATTGGGACTTTCACCCAGGGGAAAGAAAAGGCACAAGTCCAACTAGAGCTTAACTCGTACTTTGACGATTTGATGCGCATTTCCACCAGCCAAGACTTGCCCATCAGTGCAGACATCATGCACAAGTATGTTGTTCATCCAGCGATATTGAAGACAATGATGCGCATGCTTTCAGACGAGTTGGACAGAGGAGCCTGAGCAGTGTCCCCAAATGATATGGAAGAAAGAGTTAAGTTTTAGAAATATGTCACGCGGAGCACATGGACACCATGAAGGACTACCGATTTTGGCATCAGTATGTTACTGTTGATCAGCATGAGGATGTTGAGGATTTATACTTCCATGGTTGTCTAAGTCAGAGTGATGTCTAGCATGGATTTCTCAAGCCATTTTGTTTCACATGGGTACATGTGCATTGTAATGTAATGTCTTGTCAATTGTAAGTCAAGTGTCGATAGTTGAATGTAACAGTCATAGAGTAGATGAAGAGTCATGAGGGTAGTTGAACTGTCACAAAGGGGAATGTTAAGGGTCACCCCACCCTTTGCTATAAATAGTCCCTCATAACTCATTGTATGGGATTTTGGTCAGCCAAGCTTCTGATACGACTATCTTGGAGAGAGCTTGTATGGTATTGTAATGAGCCTTAGCTTCTCCACTACGTAGAGCTAGTACATCTCTTTGGAGGAGCAGGCGCTTGTGGCTGTAATGTTCCACTATTGGAGCTAGTGGTTGGACATGGATGTATTGTATGACTGGAACTTACACTTATTTATATAATAAGAGCAAACACGTTTCATGCATATGTTGTATTGTATTCTATGCTATCTTGTTTACTCTAAATGATATATGTATTGGTTTTCTTACCCATGCATGTATAGACTATTCTGTATAAGTATGTACGAATATTTCTTAAATGTGTTGTTGGTTTAACCATCACTTTGGATTGCTCGCTAACTTGCCTTCCATTTTGTGATGTATCTTAGCTCGTGTGTTCCCTTCCAAGCCGAGTGCTATCAAAGGTTTCCAAGGGGTGCACTCATCTCAACCCCCATGTCTTCGAACCTCTCATGCACCTTCCTTGACTCACTGCAGTTGTCACACCCTTGCTACCAACAGAGTTAACTTACTTGCATGTATATGAAATCGCGGTCAAGGCATTACAGTATGAACCACTGCTAGGACTCCTATACCAAATGGTCTGAGGTCTAATTGGGACTTCTTACCGGGGAGATCCCTTGATATGTTGGCGGGTTCAGCAATGTCAACATTTCTAGCGCTAGAAAGAGGGCCAGATGACAAGTCGTGTCCTCTCATCTGATTTTAAACCTTTTCATATCTTTCATGAATTCTTGCACTATTCTCCCTCCATGATTTTTTTCACATCATGAAGATGTCACCATCACGAGGGAGTTTTTCGATCACTTGTCCTCTTACATGTATGATGGTGAAGGCGAAGTGACCTAGCCTGAGGACTTACATGGTTTTCTTTCCATACTTCATGAGGAAGATGATTGTTCTGACAAACAAGCCATCTTGTTGCTTGCATACACACTTTGCGAATCTCCACTTTGATGGTTTTCAGGCTACAGGCTAACAGCGTGCACTCACTTGAACCCTTCTGTGATATCATTGAAGACACTTTCTATCATTTTGATCTAGCCCATCTTGACCAAAAAATGCTATAGCAACAGAAGGCTCCCCATGAATCGATTATGGATTTTTCACAGCGCTTCCGTGACTTGCAGTTTCAAGCTCTGAGGAGCGAGATGAAATTCCTCTATATTTGGGACCAATTCAAGTATTGCATCATGAAATCTACACATCCCAAGAAGAGGTTTGAAATCAAGCATCACTCGACATTCTTCAGTGAGGGAGTTGTGCAATATCAGATGAATGCAGTCATTGTCACGAGTGACTATCCGCCATTCCCTCATCAAATAGCTCCACCATTGTCGAGTGATTTCAAGGATCATGCTCACACATTTGTTCATATTTCACATCCTCCCAACATCACTTCACTTAATTTTCTCACAGATTTGGTTGTGAGTCCTTCGAGTTGTCATATGCATTCTATTTCACAACCTTTGTCTTTGCATTTGGTTGTTCCTCCATATGATACTTTCTTGTGTTCTTCCATTCTAGACTCTTCACTTGTGAACGAGGAACAAGCCACTGATGGACTTGGTGTTGCACAACCAACATGCATTGTCATTCATGAAGAGCATAAGTGGGAGCTTGAGCATCAACACTCAGCGAGGGATGACTCCCTTCCTTTAGAGCCTCCTCTATTCTTCCCTAACATATTTGGTGAACCTACCATCCAAGATTTGGCATTTGTATCTCCATCCACGGATGCACAAATTGTCTTTCACTCGCAGGACACATCGGATGTCAGTGCATCATTCGACAATGGAGAGGATAAGTTATTCATTGAAAATCCACTTGATCTTTCATCTGCCTTTTCTGGAAACACAGAGGATGAGTTTGTTCTCTTTTCATCTACCCCTCTGTTTGATTCATCTGATCATGAGGATGCCAATGAGCTCATTGATTTTTTTGATCATGGCAGTCATGATCCATTTACTACCATATTTGATCACGATCATGACTCTATCACAGTTGATCTTTCGAAGCCACCGGTTTATGATGATCTACCTGATGATGAAGTTGAAACACCCAAGACTATTGAGGCACTTCAGCCTGAGCTGATGGTTATGTCAAGCCCTCGCTCTCTTGGGGTTAGTCTCACTTCTGATCAGGAAATTGTTCAATCACCCAAGGCTCCTCATCACTCATATGTATGCATTGAAGATCAATCTCACACACAGATCATACTTCCTCCACTCAAACTACACGATCCTATTGCTCATGTGTTTGATGAATCTTACATTGCAAGCACATGTGCACAACGCAAGTTATCTTTGTTTCTTTCATTTTCTTGAATGTCACAGTCAAGAGTGTGCTTATGCTTCAAAGTTGCACGCAGTGTCACACAACTTCATGATAAGTCCACGGACTGCTTGTCATGCACTTGTACTCACTTATGTCCTGTGGGAACTTTGAAACACGAAGTGTGGTTGTCTTCATAGTTATATATTTCCTTCTTGTTGGTTCACACAACTAGATTGCTCGTGGACCAAGCCTTCACCAACATAGGTCAAACAATGGACCGGTGGCTGCATTGGAAATATCACTTCATGTGATTAGGCCCATTCACCATTAGCTTAGGAGTAGGAGTAGTGTTTTCTTTCATTCAGTTTTCTTGCATGCTTGTTTTCTTACTTTGTTTGTTTGTTTGTTTGTTTACTTTCTTGTTTTCTTACTCAGTTTACTTTCTCTTTTGCTTCTGCTCTTGCTTTGCTTTGTTGCTTGTTAGTTCACTTGTTTCGTTCGTAGGTTAGTTTCGCATGAAACCATGTATGACTCTTGAAACAAGCTGGGTAAAGTACAAGAGGTCCTGTACAACTATCACTTCTTGGTTATCTATCATCTTGCCTCTGTATGACGAACTTGATAGTTTTATTCCATGATATGTTGAAGGAAAATGCATACTGATTGAAGTGAACCTTGGTGAAAACACAACACTTGAATTCTAACTAGTGTCACCTACTCTAGTCAGTTGTTTTTGGGTTAACCCTTATCACCTTAGTCAAGTAGAATAAGGTGAGGGGAAAACCTTAACAGGCACGTTGGAGGTATAATAAACTACTTCTCTACTGGAACAACCTCTTATGCTCTCAATAAGTCGAGATCCCTCTTCTGCCTTCGAAATGAAAAATAAAAATAAAAATGAAAAGTGTAAAAATGAAAAATGAAAAATGGATAAGGTGAAAGAAGAGAAAGGCTTCCTATGTAGAGAGGTGATGCAATAACTCTGTTGGGGTATTGACCAGGTTCGCTGGAAAGGGAGCCATGCTTATGTTCCTACGTGACTCCACTGTAGTACTGTCAAGGCCTGCTAGCAGCGGAGCAACACCAGAGATGAAACTAAGACTCTGATGACTATACTGCTTGTGCACCAACATACCCCTCAACCCCAATCGAAACAATTGTGTTTCCTTGGCTTGGAATGTGTGTTAATCAACCAAGAGCTTGGCAGTCGCTACATCTTACAATCAAGCTAGTGTGAAACCAAGGTGAGCTGAGAACTGAACAATACTTACGGAGGTGCTAAACTTTCTTTTCACGAAATAGAGAGCTAGAGTTCTACTAGTGTGTCGCCGAGTGTTGTAGCGGCTACAAACACCCTCCAAAATGTTTCCTTAGCTTCGTTTTGGAGCCTCCCTACCAACTTTCCCTAGCACCTTGTCTTGCTTCGTCAAGTACACAAGCTTCATTGTTTTTCCTGCACAAAGGCAAATTTTCAATCATAGTTTGATGCATTCCCCTCACAGACTGTTCATTAGACTTGGTCCAACTGCAGGCTGAGTAGCTCCCCCATGAAATTGTGCAATTATGGAGGGAAACCAGCCTTCCCTCTACAAATTATGCAATCTTGTCTGGAAACTTGCTGGGCTCCAGAATTGCGCAATTCTGCCAATCAACCCTCAAAAAGAAAATTGCACGATTTTCCCTAGAAGGGCTGCTCAACCCAGAATTTTTGCAAATCTGGGCAGCAGTCAGCTGCTCTGCCCAAAAATTGCACAAATCTCTTGGGTAGCCATCCTAGCTCCCAGCCAGAAATGTGCATTTCCTTCCAGCAGTTGGGAAGCTTCATGCATGAGAAGTTGGGTTGACCAGTTCCACCTGGGACTAAGGAAACTTGACTTGCATGCAATTCTGATTTTTCTTGGAATAGAAAAAGGCAACATGCAAAAGGTATCCCATGATTTAGGGAGCTATTTTTACCAGCTAGAGGTTACATGAAAAGTTCGTTTAGGAACTTTCCACCAAGTGTCACTTTTTCCTAGATTTGTGGCATGCACATCATGAGCTCAAAAACTATTTATTCGACACATCAGAGCTCATTCCTTCACATTGATATTGGAGCTCTGACATCCCACATTACATCCAGGACTCTTCGACACATCCAGCTCAGCTATTCACAAGTAGGTGGCCTCAACTTGTCCATTTCAACTTTTTTATTGCTTTTTGTGTTTTCTCTTGTGTGAGTGTTGTTTTCTTGATTTCTTTTAACTCTTGCTATTGTTTACATGTATACTAGCTTTTCCTAGCATTTTTTCAGTTTTCATTGTTATCTCACTATCGTCGCATGCATGAAACTGCTTTTCACTAACAGTCATTGATTCGTTGATTTGCTTCACCCACATGCATGTTGATCTGTTTACTAAATCTTTCATTCATGTTTACATGCACTATCAATCACTTCTGATTTCACTTAATGTCGACATGCATTCGCTTTCATATTTTCTTTCAGCCACCAGTCGGCGAGTTTGGCTAACCTTGGTCGAGACCCTGCATTCACCGAGACAACATTGCGCAATATCGGTAAGGAATGCTATGTCTTCCTCTCCAGAAATGAACATTATTTCCCAGGAACTGTCCTCCAGGACTGTTTGTGCATTTCTGATGGATAATGACTGTTTCCCCAGAAAATTGTGCAATGTTGTCCCCAGGCTTACAGTCACTCCCAGCTGGAATTGTGAATTGCGCAATCATAATAGCTAGCAGCCAGTCCGGATTGTGCATTGCACAAATCCAGAAGCCAGTTTTTCCTCCAAGATAGCCTAGAATACCTTTTTCACAGTTCAATTAGCCAGTCACCCAGCCTCCCAGAACAAATTGTGCAATCTTTCCTATTAGTTCCCCGGGTATGTGTTATGTCATTCCCTAAATTTGCTTTGATTTTTGCTCACAGATTTCTTGCCATGCATGTTGCTTTGTCTCCATATCTTTTAGGTGTTCATCCAACTCTCATTAGTACAGGATAAATGGCCTCCAAGAGAGAAGAATCACAGGATACTGACGGAAATGCAACTAGAGTAGCAGTTGAATGAGTGTCCTCTAGTCTACCGATCTATGAATATTCCAAATTGTTTGTAGACAAGGGCATCAAACTGAAGTGGAAATAGGTCAGTGAATCATTTTCAGGCACTTTTGAGGAAGACCTCGAATACCGTCAGGTGTACATGAGCATTCACAAGTCCAACTTGTAACGGATTGCATGCAGATATCCCACATTCCCATGCATGGACATGATACACTGGATCATCTCTCACACTGATCTCAAGACGATGACCTTGAGCAGTGTCAGTGGGATGAAGCTTGCAACCTTTTTGGCATGAGATTATGATGAGATGTATTAGATGTCAGATCCTGTGAATATCATTAAGGCTCCCTTCATCTTACCCAATAGCAGTGCTAACTCCAGAAACATTCTAAAGAACTGGGTCAATAGGAAGATAGTACAGAAGGTGTATCAATACTTTGTCATATTTTCATGTCGAATGTATGGGCAAGAAAGCACGAAAACCTTCCCACAGAGTCGGGTGATTGTGTTGGACCAATTAGTCAGAGAAGGAAAACCATGTAACTGGTCTGGGATTTTGGCTCATCAGCTAAAGGAACAAGTAGAAAAGGCTCGACAGTCACCCAGAGGTATGCATGCAAATATTTACATGTCCACCTACATCTTAGATGTAATCTGTGACCAACAAGAGTTTGCGGGCTTGGAGTGGGGCATGGTCACCGGCGGAGACTGCTGTGAACACATATTTCAAGTTGTTCTCCGAATGAAGCTTGAAAGGAGTAATCACACAACTATCTGATCATTTTGTCACACCAGTTTACAAGATGATATTCGAACAGGATCCACCCGACATGTCAAAGGAAGCAATGGACGCATTGTTAGACATCGCTGATTGGTATGCCTCACCGTCTGGCACCTTCATCTAAATGTTCAACGTGGAGAAGCCTCTGCATGTTCTACCGAAGTTTTCCTTGGACATACTTGTCATGCAGGAAGTAACATATCACATCTCGACAGGATTGGCAACTAGACTGTACGAAAAGAAGAAGGTACCTTGGCTCACTCTTCCTTTGTAGATTGGGTTATATGAGATCCAAAGTATCAAGCAAGTGGATGTCGAAGCAAAACAAATGAAGAAGTATCTACTCGACCTATGAAGTTACAATCCATATGACCCACATTTTAATGTGAAAGATCACTGCACAAGAGTTCATTTCAACTGGATCCACGAGGAATTTCATTGGACCGAGGAGGACCCATGGAGATATTGTTATAGTTTCTCCAAACCCAATGAACAGGTCAGCTTCACTGTGGAGTGGTTAGCGAAGCAACATGAAGTAGCGTCATGTTGAGCACTAGCAGTAGTAGTAGCAATAGTGGCAAGCATACTAATGTACGGCAAAGGTAAGAGGAAGATAGTTGATCACATGGAGGAGGAGAAAAGCTGCAAGTTGCGAGCAAAAAATTTGTGTGGATATGCTTCTGGGGAATTTACAGCAAGTCAAAAGAATTAATTCATAGCTGAAAAGGAGACGTTAGCTATTTTTAATGGAATTCAGCATTTTGAGGTATATCTTACCTCAGTAAAGTTTTTAATAAGAACAGACTCCAGAAACTTTAAATATTTTCTGTCTGCTAAGATTTCAAGGCAAATTGCAAAAGGCAAAATTCTAGCCTGGCAAATTTGGTTTTAGCAGTTTGAATTTGAAGTAGAGTGGATTCCAGGAAATTCAAATTTCTTGACAGATTCTTTGACAAGAGATATGAATAAGATGTATATAACCTGTAAATATTCAGTTTTTGAGCAAGGTCATTAAAAAGATTAGCTTTAAAGACTTTAGCCATAAAATATTTACCAAACTGATCTAAATACTTTAGATCTTTTAATTCCATAGGGCTAAGGTCAGTTAAAAGCTGCTTTCTCTCATCTACTGGTTCTGGCACAAATTGGGTCTTTAGCAAAATTTCTAACGTAGACAAACCAGCTTCCATGACTGCTCTTCTCTCGGTTTCTGATCCTCCCATCCACCAATCAAAAACAATTCCTGCCATCCTCTTTTCAGCTAGAATCATAATAGATATATTATCTAATTTTGTAGTGACCTGCATCTGGTATAAGGCTCCTATCCAGATTCTGATAGACTCTCCTGGATTAGATGAGCTATCTAGATCTAGAATATAACCGCTAGAGTTTGTAGCAAACAGGTCTTCTTCGACTCTAGGATACTTTGTAGTTTCTTTCAGAATATGAGCTTTATTCTGATTATGGATGGACGACATAATAAAAGATGGGAATTTTGTTGCAGCTTGTTCTAATGTCATGACTTCCTTTTTAGACTCAAAGGGTTTGTCTATTTTGTATGTCTTTGAAGATTTTGTGTCACTGGTTAGTTTACTAGTGATTGAGTATTGCAAATTTTGAAGCTAGGCATGAGAATAGTCAAAAAAGAGTAGGAACTAGAAGCCAGTAAAAGATTCAGATGACTGGAAGGAAGTCCTACAAATTTATGAAGCCAGAGCAGAAAATAAAACAAAACAGTTAGCATGCATTGACACTAATTGGTCTACAGAGAAGAAAGATATCTACCAGAGACTCTAAAGAGTTGCTCGGATAATCCACAGCAATTTTGGGAAACTGAAAGTCCGATGCAAGAAATAGTCACCTTACATGACAATGGAGTAAAGGGAAAACTGATTCTGTGCACACCAGCCGATGAACAAGAAATAAAGAATCAGATTCAAGAATTACTAAAGATGCAGCTGATCGAGCCGAGTGAATCTCACTATGCATGTTCTGCATTTCTAGTAAGAAATCATTCTGAGATCGTAAGAGGTAAACCAAGAATGGTTATTAATTATAAACCTCTTAATGCCATCACTCAGAATTTTAATTATCCATTGCCAAGACCCGAAGTGATTATGCAAAAGATTCAGCACAGTAAGATGTTTATAAAATTTGACATGAAGTCTGGGTACTATCAAATCCAGATCCAGCCAGAAGATAGACACAAAACAACCTTCATATGCCCAGCAGGATTCTATCAATGGAAAGTTGTTCCATTCGGCTTGAAGAACGCTCCAACCTTTTTTCAAAGAAGGATGGATTATATTTTTGCTAAATATGATTTTATAGTCACATATATAGATGATATTTTGATACATAGTCCTGATGTACAAACTCATTTAAAGCATTTAGAGATTTTTCTTGAAGAAGTTAAAAAGCATGGAATTGTTCTGTCAGAAAGAAAGATGTCCTTATTTCAGGATAGCATTGATTTTTTGGGGATTAATGTTGCTAATGGTGCTATTCAAATGCAGCCCCATGTGCTAACAAAATTAACACAATTTCCTGATGAATTGAAGGACAAAAAGACAATTGAAATATTTCTTGGAGTACTGAATTATCTTCACAAATACTCCTGCATTCACTAAAGCTTCATCATTTATATTCAGTCTCGGTGATATTTCTGTTTTGTGTTGAGTCTTTGAATGGTCAGAGTCCCTTATTCCCTTTGAATGGTCAGAGTCCCTTATGGTATCGGAGCCCCTATAGACAGCTCACTATACCAGAAGAACAACCTTCTACTTCCACCAGTACACCCCGGTCTGAAAATCAGTTGTATATTCCTGAAGAAAAACCCTTTTTTGCAGTCAATAAAATGTTTAGGACTCATGTACATAATTTTCCACCTATAGAAGAATATAAGTTTGCTAACAAAAAATTTGTTAGAGGGGGGAAATGGCCACCCAAAACTAAGTTCTGTGTTTCTTCATCTCAGAGTAGACAGCCTTCCACAAGAGAAGATTGTGCTCCCTTGTTAGAACATAATTCTCAAGACCCAAATGATATGGATCAGGTTTATCAAGTAGGAAACTACTTGACTACTTGGTGCTCCCATGCCGAGGATGTTCTAAATGATTTGGGAAAACAAGCTGATTTGATAAATGAAAATTTAAAGTTGTTATATGAAGAGCAACAAGCAGAAAAAGAAGAAAGGAGAAGAAGGAAACAGAAAAAGAAAGCCAAGAAAATCCCAAAGTTGCATGTAGATATGTCCGCTCCAAACTATTGGTATTTAGAAGAAGATGAATAAGATCAAAAAGAAGTAGCTCAATCTAGTGCTGGAGAAGGAACTTCCATAGGCACTGGTAAACTAACCAATGACACAAAATCTTCAAAGACATACAAAATAGACAAGCCCTTTGAGTCTAAAAAGGAAGTCATGACATTAGAACAAGCTGCAACAAAATTCCCATCTTTTGTTATGTCGTCCATCCATAATCAGAATAAGCTCATATTCTGAAAGAAACTACAAAGTATCCTAGATTCGAAGAAGACCTGTTTGCTACAAACTCTAGCGGTTATATTCTAGATCTAGATAGCTCATCTAATCCAGGAGAGTCTATCAGAATCTGGATAGGAGCCTTATACCAGATGCAGTTCACTACAAAATTAGATAATACATCTATTATGATTCTAGCTGAAAAGAGGATGGCAGGAATTTTTTTGATTGGTGGATGGGAGGATCAGAAACCGAGAGAAGAGCAGTCATGGAAGCTGGTTTGTCTACGTTAGAAATTTTTCTAAAGACCCAATTTGTGCCAGAACCAGCAGATGAGAGAAAGCAGCTTTTAACTGACCTTAGCCGTATGGAATTAAAAGATCTAAAGTATTTAGACCAGTTTGGTAAAGATTTTATGGCTAAAGTCTTTAAAGCTAATCTTTTTAATGACCTTGCTCAAAAAATTGCATTTTTATCAAAATTACCAGGCAATTTGGGAGATCTAATAATGAAAGATCTAGAAGTTCAGCTAAAAAGTCTAGATCAAATCTATTGGGTTGATCTTCTGTTCAGAGTTTCAGAAAAGGTAAAATATCTATGTTGGCAGAAGAAAGCACACGACATCACTCCAAGTTCTGATGTCTGTAGATCAGTATTGCCATGGACACCTTTTAAAGCAAAGAAGAAATCCAAAAGGTATGGCAAATACAAACCCAAAAGAATATCAAACCCAAAGAGGCCTTTTAGAAAATACAGATTTTTGAAGAAAAGGAACAAGCCCAGAAACAACAATTGTTGTTTCATTTGTAAAAAGGAAGGACACTTTGCTAGAAAGTGCCCCCAGAAATCATCTAGTAAACTCAAAGCTTGTGTAGATATTGAAGAGTTTCAAGATGACTGGTCTGTTGTAGAGTCCGATGATGAAATTTCTGATGTATATATTCTTACAGAAGTTTCAGATGATGAAGATGAAAATGATAATGTACAGAAAATGAATGTATGTACATCTTGTTCAGATTATTCTAGTGAACAACATTACAGTGACATAGAGAGTTCTTCAGATCTTGAATCGACAAGCGAGACAGAAGATGATTCAGACGATGAATCAGAGAGCATAGCATCAGTCAGTAGAGATAAAGGTAAGCAACCTGCAGTGCCTGTATCTCAATTTAATTCTTTCTGTCCGTATGAAAAGAAAATAACGCCATCAACCAGTATGCCACAACTAGAGGGTACTAAAGAAGAACAGAATAATTTGTTAAAAAAGATTGTTAAAACAGATAGCCTGATTTATATTCCAGTGCAAGTGCAAGTAAAAGGTGAATGGATTTCTGTAGATGCATTTGTAGATACTGGAGGTTCTAACAATCTAGCTAGGCCATCTCTGTTCAAACCCTTGTGGAAACCATTAAAAAATATACTGGTTTCAGAGACAATTGGAGGATCTGTTCAGCTCACCCATTATGTAGACAATATTCCTTTGAAAGTTGGGGGGAGTATTATTAAAATTTTAGTAATTCAGCATTACGACGCTTCAGCAAGCTTGATGTTAGGCATGCCATTCATAAACTCTATGATACCAGTAACTATCAGCCAGGACAAGCTGATAATAAACTTAAAGAAAAAGGCTATATCAGTACCTAGATTGAGTATTGCAAATTCTGAAGCTAGGTATGAGAATAGTCAAAAAAGAGTAGGAACTAGAAAGCCGGTAAAAGATTCAGATGACTGGAAGGAAGTCCTAAAAATTTATGAATCCATAGCAGAAAATAAACAAAACAGTTAGCATGCATTGACACTAATTGGTCTACAGAGAAGAAAGATATCTACCAGAGACTTCTAAAGAGTTGCTTGGATAATCCACAACAATTTTGGGAAACTGAAAGTCCGATGCAAGAAATAGTCACCTTACATGAAAATGGAGTAAAGGGAAAGTTGATTCTGTGCACACCAGCCGATGAACAAGAAATAAAGAATCAGATTCAAGAATTACTAAAGATGCAGCTGATCGAGCCGAGTGAATCTCACTATGCATGTTCTGCATTTCTAGTAAGAAATCATTCTAAGATCGTAAGAGGTAAACCAAGAATGGTTATTAATTATAAACCTCTTAATGCCATCACTCAGAATTTTAATTATCCATTGCCAAGACCCGAAGTGATTATGCAAAAGATTCAGCACAGTAAGGTGTTTAGCAAATTTGACATGAAGTCTGGGTACTATCAAATCCAGATCCAGCCAGAAGATAGACACAAAACAACCTTCATATGCCCAACAGGATTCTATCAATGGAAAGTTGTTCCATTCGGCTTGAAGAACGCTCCAGCCTTTTTTCAAAGAAGGATGGATTATATTTTTGCTAAATATGATTTTATAGTCACATATATAGATGATATTTTGATACATAGTCCTGATGTACAGACTCATTTAAAGCATTTAGAGATTTTTCTTGAAGAAGTTAAAAAGCATGGAATTGTTCTGTCAGAAAGAAAGATGTCCTTATTTCAGGATAGCATTGATTTTTTGGGGATTAATGTTGCTAATGGTGCTATTCAAATGCAGCCCCATGTGCTAACAAAATTAACACAATTTCCTGATGAATTGAAGGACAAAAAGACAATTGAAAGATTTCTTGGAGTACTGAATTATCTTCACAAATACATTCCGAATTTGTCAGAAAAAACAGCCCCAATCAGGAGACACATCAACCAAGGTTGGTCTGAAGAAGCTACTGCAGCAGTAAAGAAGCTCAAAGAAGAATGCCAGCACTTACCCAAGCTTCAACCTCCAGGTGATGGTTTACTTATTTTACAAACTGATGCTTCACTTGAATTTTGGGCAGCTGTACTTCTAGAGCAAAGGAAGAATAACGAAGGAGAAGTCGAAGAAAATTTGTGTGGATATGCTTCTGGGGAATTTACAGCAAGTCAAAAGAATTACTTCATAGCTGAAAAGGAGACGTTAGCTATTTTTAATGGAATTCAGCGTTTTGAGGTATATCTTACCCCAGTAAAGTTTTTAATAAGAACAGACTCCAAAAACTTTAAATATTTTTTGTCTGCTAAGATTTCAAGGCAAATTGCAAAAGGCAGAATTCTAGCCTGGCAAATCTGGTTTCAGCAGTTTGAATTTGAGGTAGAGTGGATTCCAGGCAATTCAAATTTCTTGACAGATTCTTTGACAAGAGATATGAATAAGATGTATATAACCTGTAAATATTCAGTTTTTGAAATTCCACGCAAAGGACCTGAAGATGATAGTTTTGCCACATTTGTAGATAGATTTAGAATTCTGGAAAATCATGCAAGTTGGGTAACAGATGAAATCAAGAAAGTGGTCGGTTTCAGACTCAGAAGAAATATGTGGATCAGAAAGTGTCAGGCATGGCAATCAAAGAATGTGGGCATCTCACTAGGCTTAGATGAAAATTTGGTAAAGATTTTTCCTTTGCCAAATATGAAGGTTAAGCTTTTCTTCAGAAGCTTGTGTGATTTATGGTCTAGTGTTTATACAAAAGAAATGATCTGGATACTCATGATTTTGAATTATTACCAGATCATAGGAGGTGTTGATTTTGCCCTCAGTCTGTTTACAAGTGCTAAGATTTTAGATTTAGAAGAAATTCCCATGACAGAAGAAATGATAAAATATTTGGTGACATTAAAAATCCCAGATATTTTTGAGGAGCTCGAAGCTGCTTTCCTCCAGAGAATTGATGAGAATTATCATCTTATTGATACATTCCCTCAGTATGAAATTTTTGAAAGTTTTGCAGATTGGGAGATCAGAGGAGGAGAGTGCAGAAAGGTTCAGGTTACCAGAGTATCCCAGTGTATACAGAGAACGACACAGTATTTAAAGACATTTGCTTATCCCTGGGATTTTCACAGTTTAAGAATCAGAGATAACATAGAGCCAAATCCGTTTGCTCAAGTTTTCAGTCATGAAAGGATTGGCAACTTTGAAACTGGTAACAATCAAGAGTTAATCAAACAGCATGTTGAATGGTTCCACGAATTTGGAAATTTAAAACTGACAGAAAAAATACAAATCTTAAACAAGCTAGATGGATTACAAGGACAACCTAAAGCCTTAAAGTTTGTAATCAATCAAAAGGCACTAGTAACCATTTCAGTTTTGTCTCCAAATTGGAATAATAATGTCATCCACCTCATCAGTTTAATGATTTCAAAAAAGATATGCACATCAATGATTTTTGAACTTGGATGGAAACATAGAGATATTTTGAATGAAAATTGCAAATTATGGATTCAACACGCTATTGAAAGCTCCACTAATATGTTCCAGATCTTTAAGTGGGAATATTTAGATGGCATAGAGTTGGCAGTACAGAGAGCGCCTGCAACCCGGAACGCCTTTAAAGATTCGTTTCTTGATATTGAAATAAGTGCTCTTCCTTTTTTGAATAAATGGGAAAAGCAAGAACAAAAGCAAGAATTGAAGTATACCTCACAACAACCGGGCCTACATAAAATCAAAACAAATATCTGCCAAGGAGAGTCATCGTCAACAGCATCTCGTCGAACAACAATAATGCAGCTGAAAGAAAAAGATGAAATGACAGATGTGCAAGATCCAAATGAAGGGATCGATGAACAGTATGACCGACTGATGAAAAGACACTACCGCCAAATAATAGATGAATATGAACCATCTCCCGAATCATCTAAAGAAGACTTATGGGAGACTAGAAGCCCAATGGTCCCTTGGTAGAATCTTTGTCAACAATGTGATAATGTTGATCACATGTTGTGACAGGATTCCTTTGTACAGAAAGGGTTGAGTAGACACCGTCGGTGGAAAAAGATATGACAGGACCCTCAATTATTTTCTTTTGACGTCATTGCTTAGATATGATTAGATGCTTAGAGAGTCTATATAAGAAAGAGTCTGCAGACCATTGTGATCATCCTGATCATTCGAGTCATTTGCTCTTTTGTGATCATTCAGTCTGAGACACTCTGTTGTAATAAGCTTTGTGTATTTCTATTCTACTTTTATTAATATTGAAGCCTACTGGGCCGCCTGTCTGAGGACAGTTCCTATAATTCGAAAGAGGTTTGAGCTGTAAGGCGCTTGAGTGAAGACCCGTGGAGAGAGGTCGTGTGGAGACTCGCGCATGGTCACCTAAGGATTGGATATTTGTTTTCAGATTTTCTGTTTGGGAAGCGACAATTTTATTTAGAAGTAAGTCCTGCACTCACTAAAGCTTCATCATTTATATTCAGTCTCGGTGATATTTCTTTTTTGTGTTAAGCCTTTGAATGGTCAGAGTCCCTTAACGAGTTATGGCTCTGGTAGTATCTTTTCATCAGTCGGTCATACTGTTCATCGATTCCTTCATTTGGATCTTGCGCATCTGTCATTTCACATTTTTCTTTCGGCTGCATTATTGTTGTTCGGCGAGATGCTGCTGACGATGACTCTCCTTGGCAGATATTCGTTTTGATTTTATGTAGGCCTGGTTGTTGTGAGGTAAACTTCAATTCTTTCTTTTGTTCTTGCTTTTCCCATTTATTCAAAAAAGGAAGAGCACTTATTTCAATATCAAGAAACAAATCTTTAAAGGCGTTCTGGGTTGCAGGCGCTCTCTATACTGCCAACTCTATGCCATCTAAATATTCCCACTTAAAGATCTGGAACATATTAGTGGAGCTTTCAATAGCGTGCATAGAAAGCAGCTATGGATATAGAGGCAAAGAGGCACCAGCTCGATATGCAAATTGCGCAGAGGCAGAGGGATAAGAGAAGAATGGAAGAAGAAGAGAAGGAGTTGCATGACCTGAGGGAGCAACTCCTGAAGGAACAAGTGCTGTGAAAACAGGAGAGGGAAGCGCAACAACAACAAATGCAGCAGGGGATGCAACATGTTCAAAGAGATGAAACAGTGCCCAAATAGGTAGTGTATTCATAAGAAAATCTAGCATGAGGCAGACAGGGTGAACCATCGTAGGAGCAAGACTTCGCTCATGAGATAGAACAAGAACTTCAACAATTGGATGCAGACATGGAGCAGCAAGAGTTGGAACAGGACATTGACCTCATGCCTCATCGCCAAGAGGTCAACTTACCTGCTTCACCACATCGAGATGATGAGAAAGTCTCAAGTGACTAATGAGGCACTGAGATCCTTGGTGATTATCTAGAAGGAGAGATACATAACATCTCATTCGACGAATCTCAACATAGAGTTGTGAAGTCTTGCAGAGTATCAACTTCGGAGGATCAAACATCCCCTATGCAAGTTGAAGAACGAGTGATCATGACTGATGTGAAAAAACATCCAGCGGCCTTGGCTGATGCAACCAGAGTGTATGTCGAAGCCATAATCTCAAGTGTTCACTTTCTAATAGCTGAGAAAGAGCGAATGGCAAAGGAACTATAGACGGCCAAGCAAGGAGGAGGGTTGGTGATAGCGTCCACCCGAGCTGAACTGAATAAGGAAATACTAGATGAAGTATTGTCCCTTGACACATTTATGCGAGCATTGTACTCTAAGTTTGGTAACATGCATAAGCAGTCATCCATCTCAATGGATGACAACAGCGATGTGATAGAAGAGCACAAATCTTGACGAACTTGCACGATGTTGTTGATGACATGCAAAAATGGACGATGAAATACAAGGGAGCCCCGCTTCACTTGCCTAAGATGATGAGGGCCAATGTGGTCAAGCTGAAAGCATGTCTCTAGAGTCAAATCCAGAACTATGAATACCTATTGCATCTCATCACTAGCATACAGGCTTCCCATGCACGAGTATTCAAGAGTATGGATGTTGTGGTGTGCACACATGTGATCCCATCTATTGGGAATCTCACCCAGGCAAAGAAAAAGGCACAGTTCTAACTAGAGCTTAACTCGTACTTCGATGAGTTGATGTGCATTTCCACTAGCCAAGACTTGCCCATCAGTGCAGACATCATGCACAAGTATGTTGCTAGCCTGGTGAAATTGAAGATAATGATGCACATGCTTTCATATGAGTTGGATAGAGGAGCCTGAGTAGTGTACCCGGATGTTATGGAGGCAAGAGTCAAGTTTCAGAAAGATGTCACCACGGAGCACACGGATACCATCAAGGACTATCGATCATGGCATCAGTATGTTACTATCAATCAGCATGAGGATGTTGAGGAATTAGACTTCCATGGTTGTCTAAGTCAGAGTGATGTATAGCATGGCTTGCTCAAGCCATTTTATTTCACATGGGTACATGTGCATTGTAATGTAATGTCTTGTCAATTGTAAGTCAAGTGTCGATAGTTGGATGTAACAGTCATAAAGTAGATGAAGAGTCATGAGGGTAGTTGCACTGTCGCAAAGGGGAATGTTAAGGGTCACCCCACCCTTTGCTATAAATAGCCCCTCATAACTCATTGTATGGTATTTTTCTCAGCCAAGCTTCCGATAAGACTATCTTGGAGAGAGCTTGGATAGTATTGTAACGAGCATTGGCTTCTCCACTACGCAGAGCTAGTACATCTCTTTGGAGGCGCAAGCAGTTTTGGTTGTAACGTTCCACTATTGGAACTAGTGGTTGGACATGGATGTATTGTATGACTGGAACTTAAACTTCTTTATATAATAAGAGCCAGCACATTTCATGCATATGTTGTATTGTATTCTATGTTATCTGCTTTATTATAAATGATATATGTATTGGTTTTCTTACCCATGCATGTATAGACTATTCTGTATAAGTATGTATGAATCTTTCTAAAATGTGTTGTTGGTTTAACCATCAATTTGGATTCCTCACCAACTTGCCTTCCATTTTGTGATGTATCTTAGCTCATGTGTTCCCTTCCAAACCGAGTGCTATCAAAGGTTTCCAAGGGGTGCACTCATCTCACCCCCCAGGTGTTAGAACCTCTCATGCACCTTGGAGTTGTAACACCCTTGCTACCAACAGAGTTATCTTACTGTCCTCTGTGCGAATTCGTGGTCAAGGTATTAGCGTGCGACCCACTACTAGGATTCCTACACTTAATGTTCTGAGGTCTAATTGGGACTTCTTACCTAGGAGATCCCCTAACATGTTGGCAAGTCCAGCACCGTCAACATTTCTGGCACTAGAAGGAGGACCAGATGACAAGATGTGTCCTCTCATCCGGTTTTGAACCTTTTCATATATTTCATGGATTCTTGCGCTCTTCTCCTTCCGCGATGTTTTTCAAATCATGATGTCACCATCACGAGGGAGTTTTTCGATCACTTGTCCACTTACAAGTATGATGGTGAAGGTGAAGTGGCCTGGCCTGAGTACTTACATGGCTTTCCTTCCATGCTTCTTGAGGAAGATGGTTGTTCTGATGAACAGGCCAGCTTGCTACTTGGATACACACTTCACGAATCTCCACTTTGATGGTTGTTCAGGCTATCAGCTAACAGCGTGCACTTACTTGAGAACTTCTATGATCTCATTGAAGACACTTTCTATCATTTTGATCAAGACCATCTTGACCAAAAACTGCTACAACAACAGAAGGCTCCCCATGAATCGATTATGGATTTTGGCAGCTCTTTAGTGACTTGTAGTTTCAAGCTCTGAGGAGCCAAATGAAATTCCTCTATCTTAGTGACCAATTCGATTATTTCATCAAGAAGAGGTTTGAAGTCAAGCCTCATTCGACATTCTTTAGGGAGGGAGTTGTGCAATCGTAGATGGATGCGGTCACTATCACGAGTGACTGTCCGCCATCCCCTCATCAAGTAGCTCCACCACTGTTGAATGATGTTGAGGATCATGCTCACACACCTGTTCAACTTTTGCATCCTCCTAACATCACTTCACTTAATTTTCATGTAGATTTGGTTATGAGTTCTTCGAGATGTCACATGCATTCTGTCCCACAACCTCCGTCTTCACCTTTGGTTGTTCCTCCAGATGATACTTTCTTGTGTTATTCCTTTCCATACTCTTCGCTTGTTGTGAACGAGAAACAAGCCACTAACAGAGTTGGTGTTGCACTGCCAACATGCGTTGTCATTCATGAAGAGCATAAGTGGGAACTTGAGAATCAACACTCAATGAAGGATGACTCCCTTCCATCTGAACCTCCTCTGTTCTTCCATGACATCTTTGGTGAACCTGCCATCCATGATTTTGCATGTGTATCTCCATCCATGGATGCACCCATTGTTGAACAATCGCAGGACACACTGGATGTGAGTCCATCATTCGACAACGAAAAGGATAAGATATTCATTGAAAATCCACTTGATCTTTCATATGCCTTTTCCAGAAACACAGAGGATGAGTTTGTTCACTTTTCATCTACCCATTTGTTTGATTCATCTGATGATGAGGATGTCGATGAGCTCGTTGATTTTTTTGATCGTGGTGGTTGCAATCCATTTGCTACCATATTTGATCATGATCATGACTTGATCACAATTGATATTTCGAAGCCACCGGTTGATGATGATCTACTTGATGATGAAGTTGAAACACCCAAGACTGTTGAGGAACTTCAGCCTGATCTTGCCATGCATGTTGCTTTGTCTCCATATCTTTCAGGTGTTCATCCACCTCTTAGTAGTACAGGATCAATGGCCTCCAAGAGAGTAAGATCACATGACATTGATGGAAATGTAGCTAGAACAACAATTGAGTGAGTGTCCTCTAGTCTACTGATCTATGAGATACCAAACTATTTCTACACAAGGACACCAAATTGAAGTGGAAAGAGGTCAATGAATCATTTTCAGGCATTTTTGAGGAAGGCCTCGAAGATCGTTAGGTGTACATGAACATTCACAAGTCCGGCTTGTACCAGATTGTATGCAAATATCCCACATTCCCATGCGCAGACATGATACACTAGATCGTCTCTCACACTGATCCCGAGATGATGACCTTGAGCAGTGTCAATGGAACGAAGCTTGCAATGTTTTTGGCATGAGATTATGATGAGATGTATCAGATGCCAGAGCCTGTAACTATCATGAAGACTCCCTTCAGCTTACCCAATAGCATTGCTAACTCCAAAGACATTTTGAAGAACTGGGTAAAGGAGCTGGCTCGATTCAGGTTGACACCTAACCAAATCTAAAAGACAAAGATACTGTGGAAGGCATATCAATACTTGGTCATATTTGCATGTTGACTGTATGGACAAGAAAGCGCAGAAACCTTCCAACATAGTTGGGTGATCACACTAGACCAACTGACAAGAGAAGGAAAACCATGTAACTGGTCTGACATGTTGGCTCATCAGCTAAAGGAACAAGTAACAAAGGCTCGACAATCACCCGGAGGTATGCATGCAGATATTTACATGTCCGCCTACATCTTAGATGCAATCTATGCCCGACAGGAGTTCCGGGCTTGGAGTGGGCATGGTCACTGGCAGAGACTATTGTGAACACATATTTCAAGTTGTTATCCGAATGCAGCTTCAGAGGAGTAATCACACGACTGTCCGATCATTTTTTCACCCCAGTTTACAAGATGATATTCGAACAGGATCCACCCTGCATGTCAAAGGAAGTAATGGAGGCACTGTTAGACATTGCTGATTGGTATGCCTCACCATTCGGCACCTTCATATGAATGTTCAGTGTGGAGAAGCCTCTGCATGTTCTACCGAAGTTTTCCTTGGACATACTCGTCATGAAGGAAGTAGCATATGACATCTTGGGAGGATTGACAACTAGACTACACCAGAAGAAGAAGGAAACTTGGCATGCTCTTCCTTTGCAGATTGGGTTATTTGAGATCCAGAGTATCAAGAAAGCGGATTTAAAAGCAGAACAAATGAAGAAGTATCCACTCGACCTCTGAAGTTACAATCCGTATGACCCATATTGTATTGTGAAAGATCACTGTATGATAGTTCAGTTCAATTGGATCCACGGGGAATTTCATTGGGCCGAGGAGGACCCATGGAGATATTGCTACAATTTCTCTAGACCCAATGAATAGGTCGGATTCACTATGGAGTTGTTAATGAAGCAACATGAAGCAGCGTCACAGAGAGCACCAACACTAAAACCAGTAGTAGCAGTAGAGGCAAGCATACCAGTGCACGACAAAGATAAGAGGAATATTGTCGATCGCATGGAGGAGGAGCAAAGCTGCAAGTTTTGAGTAGATCCATTAGTAAAGAAAGCAGCTATGGCTATAGAGGCAAAGAGGCACTAGTGCGACATGCGAATCGGGAAGAGGCAAAGGGATAAGAGAAGAATGGAAGAAGCAGAGAAGGAGTTGCATGAGTTGGGGGAGCAACACCAGAAGGAAAAACATCTACGTAAACAGGAAAGGGAATTGCGGCAACAGTAGGGGACACAACATGTGCAAACAAATGAAACAGCGTTGTATTGGTAGTTTATTTATCATAACAGTTGGCATCAGGAAGATAGGGTGAACCATAACAAGAGCAAGGCTTTGCTCACAAGATAGAACAAGCACTTCAACAATCGGATGGAGACATGGAGCAACAAGAGTTGGAACATGAGATCGACCTCATGCCTCATCAACAAGAGGTCGACTTACCTACTTCACCACATAAAGATGATGAGAAAGTATCAAGTGAATAAGGAGGCACTAAGATCCTTGGTTATTATCTAGAAGGAGTGATGCACAACATCTCATCTGACGAATCTCAACATAGAGTTGTGCAATCTCGCAGAGTATCAACTCCCGACGATCAAACATCCCCTGTGCAAGTTGAAGAATGAATGATCATGACTGACATGTGCAAACATATAGCGGCCTTGGCCGATGCAACCAGAGTGTATGCCAAAGCCACAAGCTCAAGTGTTTGCTTTCTGATAGCTGAGAATGAGTGAATGTTGAAGGAACTACAGACGACCAAGAAAGGAAGAGAGTTGGTGACAGCGTCTGCCCAAGTTGAAGTGAAGAAGGAAATACTAGATGAAGTATTGTCCCTTGAAACATTTATGCAAGCGTTGTACTCTAAGTTTCGTACCATGCATAAGGCAGTCGTCCATCTCAATAGATGGCAGCAACAATGTGCTAGAGGAGCACATATCTTAACGAAATTGCATGATGTTGTTGATGACATCCAAAAATGGATGATGAAATACAAGGGAGCCTCGCTTCACTTGCCCAAGATGATGAGGGCCAATGCAATTGAGCAGAAAGCATGTATCCGGAGTCAAATCCGTAACTATGAAGAGCTCTTGCACCTCATCACTAGCATACAGGCTTCCCATGCACAAGTATTCAAAAGTATGGATGTTGTGGTGCGCACACATGCGATCCCATCTATTGGGACTTTCACCCAGGGGAAAGAAAAGGCACAAGTCCAACTAGAGCTTAACTCGTACTTTGACGATTTGATGCGCATTTCCACCAGCCAAGACTTGCCCATCAGTGCAGACATCATGCACAAGTATGTTGTTCATCCAGCGATATTGAAGACAATGATGCGCATGCTTTCAGACGAGTTGGACAGAGGAGCCTGAGCAGTGTCCCCAGATGATATGGAAGAAAGAGTTAAGTTTTAGAAATATGTCACGCGGAGCACATGGACACCATGAAGGACTACCGATTTTGGCATCAGTATGTTACTGTTGATCAGCATGAGGATGTTGAGGATTTATACTTCCATGGTTTTCTAAGTCAGAGTGATGTCTAGCATGGATTTCTCAAGCCATTTTGTTTCACATGGGTACATGTGCATTGTAATGTAATGTCTTGTCAATTGTAAGTCAAGTGTCGATAGTTGAATGTAACAGTCATAGAGTAGATGAAGAGTCATGAGGGTAGTTGAACTGTCACAAAGGGGAATGTTAAGGGTCACTCCACCCTTTGCTATAAATAGTCCCTCATAACTCATTGTATGGGATTTTGGTCAGCCAAGCTTCTGATACGACTATCTTGGAGAGAGCTTGTATGGTATTGTAATGAGCCTTAGCTTCTCCACTACGTAGAGCTAGTACATCTCTTTGGAGGAGCAGGCGCTTGTGGCTGTAATGTTCCACTATTGGAGCTAGTGGTTGGACATGGATGTATTGTATGACTGGAACTTACACTTATTTATATAATAAGAGCAAACACGTTTCATGCATATGTTGTATTGTATTCTATGCTATCTTGTTTACTCTAAATGATATATGTATTGGTTTTCTTACCCATGCATGTATAGACTATTCTGTATAAGTATGTACGAATATTTCTTAAATGTGTTGTTGGTTTAACCATCACTTTGGATTGCTCGCTAACTTGCCTTCCATTTTGTGATGTATCTTAGCTCGTGTGTTCCCTTCCAAGCCGAGTGCTATCAAAGGTTTCCAAGGGGTGCACTCATCTCAACCCCCATGTCTTCGAACCTCTCATGCACCTTCCTTGACTCACTGCAGTTGTCACACCCTTGCTACCAACAGAGTTAACTTACTTGCATGTATATGAAATCGCGGTCAAGGCATTACAGTATGAACCACTGCTAGGACTCCTATACCAAATGGTCTGAGGTCTAATTGGGACTTCTTACCGGGGAGATCCCTTGATATGTTGGCGGGTTCAGCAATGTCAACATTTCTAGCGCTAGAAAGAGGGCCAGATGACAAGTCGTGTCCTCTCATCTGATTTTAAACCTTTTCATATCTTTCATGAATTCTTGCACTATTCTCCCTCCATGATTTTTTTCACATCATGAAGATGTCACCATCACGAGGGAGTTTTTCGATCACTTGTCCTCTTACATGTATGATGGTGAAGGCGAAGTGACCTAGCCTGAGGACTTACATGGTTTTCTTTCCATACTTCATGAGGAAGATGATTGTTCTGACAAACAAGCCATCTTGTTGCTTGCATACACACTTTGCGAATCTCCACTTTGATGGTTTTCAGGCTACAGGCTAACAGCGTGCACTCACTTGAACCCTTCTGTGATATCATTGAAGACACTTTCTATCATTTTGATCTAGCCCATCTTGACCAAAAAATGCTATAGCAACAGAAGGCTCCCCATGAATCGATTATGGATTTTTCACAGCGCTTCCGTGACTTGCAGTTTCAAGCTCTGAGGAGCGAGATGAAATTCCTCTATATTTGGGACCAATTCAAGTATTGCATCATGAAATCTACACATCCCAAGAAGAGGTTTGAAATCAAGCATCACTCGACATTCTTCAGTGAGGGAGTTGTGCAATATCAGATGAATGCAGTCATTGTCACGAGTGACTATCCGCCATTCCCTCATCAAATAGCTCCACCATTGTCGAGTGATTTCAAGGATCATGCTCACACATTTGTTCATATTTCACATCCTCCCAACATCACTTCACTTAATTTTCTCACAGATTTGGTTGTGAGTCCTTCGAGTTGTCATATGCATTCTATTTCACAACCTTTGTCTTTGCATTTGGTTGTTCCTCCATATGATACTTTCTTGTGTTCTTCCATTCTAGACTCTTCACTTGTGAACGAGGAACAAGCCACTGATGGACTTGGTGTTGCACAACCAACATGCATTGTCATTCATGAAGAGCGTAAGTGGGAGCTTGAGCATCAACACTCAGCGAGGGATGACTCCCTTCCTTTAGAGCCTCCTCTATTCTTCCCTAACATATTTGGTGAACCTACCATCCAAGATTTGGCATTTGTATCTCCATCCACGGATGCACAAATTGTCTTTCACTCGCAGGACACATCGGATGTCAGTGCATCATTCGACAATGGAGAGGATAAGTTATTTATTGAAAATCCACTTGATCTTTCATCTGCCTTTTCTGGAAACACAGAGGATGAGTTTGTTCTCTTTTAATCTACCCCTCTGTTTGATTCATCTGATCATGAGGATGCCAATGAGCTCATTGATTTTTTTGACCATTGCAGTCACAATCCATTTACTACCATATTTGATCACGATCATGACTCTATCACAGTTCATCTTTCGAAGCCACCGGTTTATGATGATCTACCTGATGATGAAGTTGAAACACCCAAGACTATTGAGGCACTTCAGCCTGAGCTGATGGTTATTTCAAACCCTCTCTCTCTTGGGGTTAGTCTCACTTCTGATCAGGAAATTGTTCAATCACCCAAGGCTCCTCATCACTCATATGTATGCATTGAAGATCAATCTTACACACAGATCATACTTCCTCCAATCAAACTACACGATCCTATTGCTCATGAATTTGGCGAGTATTACATTGCAAGCACGTGTGCGTAACGCAAGTTATCTTTGTTTCTTTCATTTTCTTGAATTTCACAGTCAAGAGTGTGCTTGTGCTTCAAAGTTTCACGCAGTGCCACACAACTTCATGATAAGTCCACAAACTGCTTGTCATGCACTTGTACTTACTTATGTCCTGTGGGAACTTTGAAACACGAAGTGTGGTTGTCTTCATAGTTATATATTTCCTTCTTGTTGGTTCACACAACTAGATTGCTCGTGGACCAAGCCTTCACCAACATAGGTCAAACAATGGACCGGTGGCTGCATTGGAAATATCACTTCATGTGATTAGGCCCATTCACCATTAGCTTAGGAGTAGGAGTAGTGTTTTCTTTCATTCAGTTTTCTTGCATGCTTGTTTTCTTACTTTGTTTGTTTGTTTGTTTGTTTACTTTCTTGTTTTCTTACTCAGTTTACTTTCTCTTTTGCTTCTGCTCTTGCTTTGCTTTGTTGCTTGTTAGTTCACTTGTTTCGTTCGTAGGTTAGTTTCGCATGAAACCATGTATGACTCTTGAAACAAGCTGGGTAAAGTACAAGAGGTCCTGTACAACTATCACTTCTTGGTTATCTATCATCTTGCCTCTGTATGACGAACTTGATAGTTTTATTCCATGATATGTTGAAGGAAAATGCATACTGATTGAAGTGAACCTTGGTGAAAACACAACACTTGAATTCTAACTAGTGTCACCTACTCTAGTCAGTTGTTTTTGGGTTAACCCTTATCACCTTAGTCAAGTAGAATAAGGTGAGGGGAAAACCTTAACAGGCACGTTGGAGGTATAATAAACTACTTCTCTACTGGAACAACCTCTTATGCTCTCAATAAGTCGAGATCCCTCTTCTGCCTTCGAAATGAAAAATAAAAATAAAAATGAAAAGTGTAAAAATGAAAAATGAAAAATGGATAAGGTGAAAGAAGAGAAAGGCTTCCTATGTAGAGAGGTGATGCAATAACTCTGTTGGGGTATTGACCAGGTTCGCTGGAAAGGGAGCCATGCTTATGTTCCTACGTGACTCCACTGTAGTACTGTCAAGGCCTGCTAGCATTTACATGTCCAGCAACACCAGAGATGAAACTAAGACTCTGATGACTATACTGCTTGTGCACCAACATACCCCTCAACCCCAATCGAAACAATTGTGTTTCCTTGGCTTGGAATGTGTGTTAATCAACCAAGAGCTTGGCAGTCGCTACATCTTACAATCAAGCTAGTGTGAAACCAAGGTGAGCTGAGAACTGAACAATACTTACGGAGGTGCTAAACTTTCTTTTCACGAAATAGAGAGCTAGAGTTCTACTACTAGTGTGTCGCCGAGTGTTGTAGCGGCTACAAACACCCTCCAAAATGTTTCCTTAGCTTCGTTTTGGAGCCTCCCTACCAACTTTCCCTAGCACCTTGTCTTGCTTCGTCAAGTACACAAGCTTCATTGTTTTTCCTGCACAAAGGCAAATTTTCAATCATAGTTTGATGCATTCCCCTCACAGACTGTTCATTAGACTGGTCCAACTGCAGGCTGAGTAGCTCCCCCATGAAATTGTGCAATTATGGAGGGAAACCATCCTTCCCTCTACAAATTATGCAATCTTGTCTGGAAACTTGCTGGGCTCCAGAATTGCGCAATTCTGCCAATCAACCCTCAAAAAGAAAATTGCACGATTTTCCCTAGAAGGGCTGCTCAACCCAGAATTTTTGCAAATCTGGGCAGCAGTCAGCTGCTCTGCCCAAAAATTGCACAAATCTCTTGGGTAGCCATCCTAGCTCCCAGCCAGAAATGTGCATTTCCTTCCAGCAGTTGGGAAGCTTCATGCATGAGAAGTTGGGTTGACCAGTTCCACCTGGGACTAAGGAAACTTGACTTGCATGCAATTCTGATTTTTCTTGGAATAGAAAAAGGCAACATGCAAAAGGTATCCCATGATTTAGGGAGCTATTTTTACCAGCTAGAGGTTACATGAAAAGTTCGTTTAGGAACTTTCCACCAAGTGTCACTTTTTCCTAGATTTGTGGCATGCACATCATGAGCTCAAAAACTATTTATTCGACACATCAGAGCTCATTCCTTCACATTGATCTTGGAGCTCTGACATCCCACATTACATCCAGGACTCGGTTTCTGATCCTCCCATCCACCAATCAAAAACAATTCCTGCCATCCTCTTTTCAGCTAGAATCATAATAGATGTATTATCTAATTTTGTAGTGACCTGCATCTGGTATAAGGCTCCTATCCAGATTCTGATAGACTCTCCTGGATTATATGAGCTATCTAGATCTAGAATATAACCGCTACAGTTTGTAGCAAATAGGTCTTCTTTGACTCTAGGATACTTTGTAGTTTCTTTCAGAATATGAGCTTTATTCTGATTATGGATGGACGACATAATAAAAGATGGGAATTTTGTTGCAGCTTGTTCTAATGTCATGACTTCCTTTTTAGACTCAAATGGTTTGTCTATTTTGTATGTCTTTGAAGATTTTGTGTCACTGGTTAGTTTACTAGTGATTGAGTATTGCAAATTTTGAAGCTAGGCATGAGAATAGTCAAAAAAGAGTAGGAACTAGAAGCCAGTAAAAGATTCAGATGACTGGAAGGAAGTCCTACAAATTTATGAAGCCAGAGCAGAAAATAAAACAAAACAGTTAGCATGCATTGACACTAATTGGTCTACAGAGAAGAAAGATATCTACCAGAGACTCTAAAGAGTTGCTCGGATAATCCACAGCAATTTTGGGAAACTGAAAGTCCGATGCAAGAAATAGTCACCTTACATGACAATGGAGTAAAGGGAACACTGATTCTGTGCACACCAGCCGATGAACAAGAAATAAAGAATCAGATTCAAGAATTACTAAAGATGCAGCTGATCGAGCCGAGTGAATCTCACTATGCATGTTCTGCATTTCTAGTAAGAAATCATTCTGAGATCGTAAGAGGTAAACCAAGAATGGTTATTAATTATAAACCTCTTAATGCCGTCACTCAGAATTTTAATTATCCATTGCCAAGACCCGAAGTGATTATGCAAAAGATTCAGCACAGTAAGATGTTTATAAAATTTGACATGAAGTTTGGGTACTATCAAATCCAGATCCAGCCAGAAGATAGACACAAAACAACCTTCATATGCCCAGCAGGATTCTATCAATGGAAAGTTGTTCCATTCGGCTTGAAGAACGCTCCAACCTTTTTTCAAAGAAGGATGGATTATATTTTTGCTAAATATGATTTTATATTCACATATATAGATGATATTTTGATACATATTCCTGATGTACAAACTCATTTAAAGCATTTAGAGATTTTTCTTGAAGAAGTTAAAAAGCATGGAATTGTTCTGTCAGAAAGAAAGATGTCCTTATTTCAGGATAGCATTGATTTTTTGGGGATTAATGTTGCTAAAGGTGCTATTCAAATGCAGCCCCATGTGCTAACAAAATTAACACAATTTCCTGATGAATTGAAGGACAAAAAGACAATTGAAATATTTCTTGGAGTACTGAATTATCTTCACAAATACTCCTGCATTCACTAAAGCTTCATCATTTATATTCAGTCTCGGTGATATTTCTGTTTTGTGTTGAGTCTTTGAATGGTCAGAGTCCCTTATTCCCTTTGAATGGTCAGAGTCCCTTATGGTATCGGAGCCCCTATAGACAGCTCACTATACCAGAAGAACAACCTTCTACTTCCACCAGTACACCCCGGTCTGAAAATCAGTTGTATATTCCTGAAGAAAAACCCTTTTTTGCAGTCAATAAAATGTTTAGGACTCATGTACATACTTTTCCACCTATAGAAGAATATCAGTTTGCTAACAAAAGATTTGTTAGAGGGGGAAATGGCCACCCAAAACTATGTTCTGTGTTTCTTCATCTCAGAGTAGACAGCCTTCCACAAGAGAAGATTGTGCTCCCTTGTTAGAACATAATTCTCAAGACCCAAATGATATGGATCAGGTTTATCAAGTAGGAAACTACTTGACTACTTGGTGCTCCCATGCTGAGGATGTTCTAAATGATTTGGGAAAACAAGCTGATTTGATAAATGAAAATTTAAAGTTGTTATATGAAGAGCAACAAGCAGAAAAAGAAGAAAGGAGAAGAAGGAAACAGAAAAAGAAAGCCAAGAAAATCCCAAAGTTGCATGTAGATATGTCCACTCCAAACTATTGGTATTTAGAAGAAGATGAATAAGATCAAAAAGAAGTAGCTCAATCTAGTGCTGGAGAAGGAACTTCCATAGGCACTGGTAAACTAACCAATGACACAAAATCTTCAAAGACATACAAAATAGACAAGCCCTTTGAGTCTAAAAAGGAAGTCATGACATTAGAACAAGCTGCAACAAAATTCCCATCTTTTGTTATGTCGTCCATCCATAATCAGAATAAGCTCATATTCTGAAAGAAACTACAAAGTATCCTAGATTCGAAGAAGACCTGTTTGCTACAAACTCTAGCGGTTATATTCTAGATCTAGATAGCTCATCTAATCCAGGAGAGTCTATCAGAATCTGGATAGGAGCCTTATACCAGATGCAGTTCACTACAAAATTAGATAATACATCTATTATGATTCTAGCTGAAAAGAGGATGGCAGGAATTTTTTTGATTGGTGGATGGGAGGATCAGAAACCGAGAGAAGAACAGTCATGGAAGCTGGTTTGTCTACGTTAGAAATTTTTCTAAAGACCCAATTTGTGCCAGAACCAGCAGATGAGAGAAAGCAGCTTTTAACTGACCTTAGCCATATGGAATTAAAAGATCTAAAGTATTTAGATCAGTTTGGTAAAGATTTTATGGCTAAAGTCTTTAAAGCTAATCTTTTTAATGACCTTGCTCAAAAAATTGCATTTTTATCAAAATTACCAGGAAATTTGGGAGATCTAATAATGAAAGATCTAGAAGTTCAGCTAAAAAGTCTAGATCAAATCTATTGGGTTGATCTTCTGTTCAGAGTTTCAGAAAAGGTAAAATATCTATGTTGGCAGAAGAAAGCACACGACATCACTCCAAGTTCTGATGTCTGTAGATCAGTATTGCCATGGACACCTTTTAAAGCAAAGAAGAAATCCAAAAGGTATGGCAAATACAAACCCAAAAGAATATCAAACCCAAAGAGGCCTTTTAGAAAATACAGATTTTTGAAGAAAAGGAACAAGCCCAGAAACAACAATTGTTGTTTCATTTGTAAAAAGGAAGGACACTTTGCTAGAAAGTGCCCCCAGAAATCATCTAGTAAACTCAAAGCTTGTGTAGATATTGAAGAGTTTCAAGATGACTGGTCTGTTGTAGAGTCCGATGATGAAATTTCTGATGTATATATTCTTACAGAAGTTTCAGATGATGAAGATGAAAATGATAATGTACAGAAAATGAATGTATGTACATCTTGTTCAGATTATTCTAGTGAACAACATTACAGTGACATAGAGAGTTCTTCAGATCTTGAATCGACAAGCGAGACAGAAGATGATTCAGACGATGAATCAGAGAGCATAGCATCAGTCAGTAGAGATAAAGGTAAGCAACCTGCAGTGCCTGTATCTCAATTTAATTCTTTCTGTCCGTATGAAAAGAAAATAACGCCATCAACCAGTATGCCACAACTAGAGGGTACTAAAGAAGAACAGAATAATTTGTTAAAAAAGATTGTTAAAACAGATAGCCTGATTTATATTCCAGTGCAAGTGCAAGTAAAAGGTGAATGGATTTCTGTAGATGCATTTGTAGATACTGGAGGTTCTAACAATCTGGCTAGGCCATCTCTGTTCAAACCCTTGTGGAAACCATTAAAAAATATACTGGTTTCAGAGACAATTGGAGGATCTGTTCAGCTCACCCATTATGTAGACAATATTCCTTTGAAAGTTGGGGGGAGTATTATTAAAATTTTAGTAATTCAGCATTACGACGCTTCAGCAAGCTTGATGTTAGGCATGCCATTCATAAACTCTATGATACCAGTAACTATCAGCCAGGACAAGCTGATAATAAACTTAAAGAAAAAGGCTATATCAGTACCTAGATTGAGTATTGCAAATTCTGAAGCTAGGCATGAGAATAGTCAAAAAAGAGTAGGAACTAGAAAGCCGGTAAAAGATTCAGATGACTGGAAGGAAGTCCTAAAAATTTATGAATCCATAGCAGAAAATAAAACAAAACAGTTAGCATGCATTGACACTAATTGGTCTACAGAGCAGAAAGATATCTACCAGAGACTTCTAAAGAGTTGCTTGGATAATCCACAACAATTTTGGGAAACTGAAAGTCCGATGCAAGAAATAGTCACCTTACATGACAATGGAGTAAAGGGAAAGTTGATTCCGTGCACACCAGCCGATGAACAAGAAATAAAGAATCAGATTCAAGAATTACTAAAGATGCAGCTGATCGAGCCGAGTGAATCTCACTATGCATGTTCTGCATTTCTAGTAAGAAATCATTCTGAGATCGTAAGAGGTAAACCAAGAATGGTTATTAATTATAAACCTCTTAATGCCATCACTCAGAATTTTAATTATCCATTGCCAAGACCCGAAGTGATTATGCAAAAGAATCAGCACAGTAAGGTGTTTAGCAAATTTGACATGAAGTCTGGGTACTATCAAATCCAGATCCAGGCAGAAGATATACACAAAACAACCTTCATATGCCCAACAGGATTCTATCAATGGAAAGTTGTTCCATTCAGCTTGAAGAACGCTCCAGCCTTTTTTCAAAGAAGGATGGATTATATTTTTGCTAAATATGATTTTATAGTCACATATATAGATGATATTTTGATACATAGTCCTAATGTACAGACTCATTTAAAGCATTTAGAGATTTTTCTTGAAGAAGTTAAAAAGCATGGAATTGTTCTGTCAGAAAGAAAGATGTCATTATTTCAGGATAGCATTGATCTTTTGGGGATTAATGTTGCTAATGGTTCTATTCAAATGCAGCCCCATGTGCTAACAAAATTAACACAATTTCCTGATGAATTGAAGGACGAAAAGACAATTGAAATATTTCTTGTAGTACTGAATTATCTTCACAAATACATTCCGAATTTGTCAGAAAAAACAGCCCCAATCAGGAGACACATCAACCAAGGTTAGACTGAAGAAGCTACTGCAGCAGTAAAGAAGCTCAAAGAAGAATGCCAGCACTTACCCAAGCTTCAACCTCCAGGTGATGGTTTACTTATTTTACAAACTGATGCTTCACTTGAATTTTGGGCAGCTGTACTTCTAGAGCAAAGGAAGAATAACGAAGGAGAAGTCGAAGAAAATTTGTGTGGATATGCTTCTGGGGAATTTACAGCAAGTCAAAAGAATTACTTCATAGCTGAAAAGGAGACGTTAGCTATTTTTAATGGAATTCAACGTTTTGAGGTATATCTTACCCCAGTAAAGTTTTTAATAAGAACAGACTCCAAAAACTTTAAATATTTTATGTCTGCTAAGATTTCAAGGCAAATTGCAAAAGGCAGAATTCTAGCCTGGCAAATCTGGTTTCAGCAGTTTGAATTTGAGGTAGAGTGGATTCCAGGCAATTCAAATTTCTTGACAGATTCTTTGACAAGAGATATGAATAAGATGTATATAACCTGTAAATATTCAGTTTTTGAAATTCCACGCAAAGGACCTGAAGATGATAGTTTTGCCACATTTGTAGATAGATTTAGAATTCTGGAAAATCATGCAAGTTGGGTAACAGATGAAATCAAGAAAGTGGTCGGTTTCAGACTCAGAAGAAATATGTGGATCAGAAAGTGTCAGGCATGGAAATCAAAGAATGTGGGCATCTCACTAGGCTTAGATGAAAATTTGGTAAAGATTTTTCCTTTGCCAAATATGAAGGTTAAGCTTTTCTTCAGAAGCTTGTGTGATTTATGGTCTAGTGTTTATACAAAAGAAATGATCTGGATACTCATGATTTTGAATTATTACCAGATCATAGGAGGTGTTGATTTTGCCCTCAGTCTGTTTACAAGTGCTAAGATTTTAGATTTAGAAGAAATTCCCATGACAGAAGAAATGATAAAATATTTGGTGACATTAAAAATCCCAGATATTTTTGAGGAGCTCGAAGCTGCTTTCCTCCAGAGAATTGATGAGAATTATCATCTTACTGATACATTCCCTCAGTATGAAATTTTTGAAAGTTTTGCAGATTGGGAGATCAGAGGAGGAGAGTGCAGAAAGGTTCAGGTTACCAGAGTATCCCAGTGTATACAGAGAACGGCACAGTATTTAAAGACATTTGCTTATCCCTGGGATTTTCACAGTTTAAGAATCAGAGATAACATAGAGCCAAATCCGTTTGCTCAAGTTTTCAGTCATGAAAGGATTGGCAACTTTGAAACTGGTAACAATCAAGAGTTGATCAAACAGCATGTTGAATGGTTCCACAAATTTGGAAATTTAAAACTGATAGAAAAAAATACAAATCTTAAACAAGCTAGATGGATTACAAGGACAACCTAAAGCCTTAAAGTTTGCAATCAATCAAAAGGCACTAGTAACCATTTTAGCTTTGTCTCCAAATTGGAATAATAATGTCATCCACCTCATCAGTTTAATGATTTCAAAAAAGATATGCACATCAATGATTTTTGAACTTGGATGGCAACATAGAGACATTTTGAACGAAAATTGCAAATTATGGATTCATCATGCTATTGAAAGCTCCACTAATATGTTCCAGATCTTTAAGTGGGAATATTTAGATGGCATAGAGTTGGCAGTACAGAGAGTGCCTGCAACTTGGAACACCTTTAAAGATTCGTTTCTTGATATTGAAATAAGTGCTCTTCCTTTTTTGAATAAATGGGAAAAGCAAGAACAAAAGAAAGAATTGAAGTATACCTCACAACAACCGGGCCTACATAAAATCAAAACAAATATCTGCCAAGGAGAGTCATCGTCAACAGCATCTCGTCGAACAACAATAATGCAGCTGAAAGAAAAAGATGAAATGACAGATGTGCAAGATCCAAATGAAGGGATCGATGAACAGTATGACCGACTGATGAAAAGACACTACCGCCAAATAATAGATGAATATGAACCATCTCCCGAATCATCTAAAGAAGACTTATGGGAGACTAGAAGCCCAATGGGCCCTTGGTAGAATCTTTGTCAACAATGTGATAATGTTGATCACATGTTGTGACAGGATTCCTTTGTACAGAAAGGGTTGAGTAGACACTGTCGGTGGAAAAAGATATGACAGGACCCTCAATTATTTTCTTTTGACGTCATTGCTTAGATATGATTAGATGCTTAGAGAGTCTATATAAGAAAGAGTCTGCAGACCATTGTGATCATCCTGATCATTCGAGTCATTTGCTCTTTTGTGATCATTCAGTCTGAGACACTCTGTTGTAATAAGCTTTGTGTATTTCTATTCTACTTTTATTAATATTGAAGCCTACTGGGCCGCCTGTCTGAGGACAGTTCCTGTAATCCGAAAGAGGTTTGAGCTGTAAGGCGCTTGAGTGAAGACCCGTGGAGAGAGGTCGTGTGGAGACTCGTGCATGGTCACCTGAGGATTGGATATTTGTTTTCAGATTTGCTGTTTGGGAAGCGACAATTTTATTTAGAAGTAAGTCCTGCATTCACTAAAGCTTCATCATTTATATTCAGTCTCGGTGATATTTCTTTTTTGTGTTAAGCCTTTGAATGGTCAGAGTCCCTTAACGAGTTATGGCTCTGGTAGTATCTTTTCATCAGTCGGTCATACTGTTCATCGATTCCTTCATTTGGATCTTGCGCATCTGTCATTTCATATTTTTCTTTCGGCTGCATTATTGTTGTTCGGCGAGATGCTGCTGACGATGACTCTCCTTGGCAGATATTCGTTTTGATTTTATGTAGGCCTGGTTGTTGTGAGGTAAACTTCAATTCTTTCTTTTGTTCTTGCTTTTCCCATTTATTCAAAAAAGGAAGAGCACTTATTTCAATATCAAGAAACAAATCTTTAAAGGCGTTCTGGGTTGCAGGCGCTCTCTATACTGCCAACTCTATGCCATCTAAATATTCCCACTTAAAGATCTGGAACATATTAGTGGAGCTTTCAATAGCGTGCATAGAAAGCAGCTATGGATATAGAGGCAAAGAGGCACCAGCTCGATATGCAAATTGCGCAGAGGCAGAGGGATAAGAGAAGAATGGAAGAAGAAGAGAAGGAGTTGCATGACCTGAGGGAGCAACTCCTGAAGGAACAAGTGCTGTGAAAACAGGAGAGGGAAGCGCAACAACAACAAATGCAGCAGGGGATGCAACATGTTCAAAGAGATGAAACAGTGCCCAAATAGGTAGTGTATTCATAAGAAAATCTAGCATGAGGCAGACAGGGTGAACCATCGTAGGAGCAAGACTTCGCTCATGAGATAGAACAAGAACTTCAACAATTGGATGCAGACATGGAGCAGCAAGAGTTGGAACAGGACATTGACCTCATGCCTCATCGCCAAGAGGTCAACTTACCTGCTTCACCACATCGAGATGATGAGAAAGTCTCAAGTGACTAATGAGGCACTGAGATCCTTGGTGATTATCTAGAAGGAGAGATACATAACATCTCATTCGACGAATCTCAACATAGAGTTGTGAAGTCTTGCAGAGTATCAACTTCGGAGGATCAAACATCCCCTATGCAAGTTGAAGAACGAGTGATCATGACTGATGTGAAAAAACATCCAGCGGCCTTGGCTGATGCAACCAGAGTGTATGTCGAAGCCATAATCTCAAGTGTTCACTTTCTAATAGCTGAGAAAGAGCGAATGGCAAAGGAACTATAGACGGCCAAGCAAGGAGGAGGGTTGGTGATAGCGTCCACCCGAGCTGAACTGAATAAGGAAATACTAGATGAAGTATTGTCCCTTGACACATTTATGCGAGCATTGTACTCTAAGTTTGGTAACATGCATAAGCAGTCATCCATCTCAATGGATGACAACAGCGATGTGATAGAAGAGCACAAATCTTGACGAACTTGCACGATGTTGTTGATGACATGCAAAAATGGACGATGAAATACAAGGGAGCCCCGCTTCACTTGCCTAAGATGATGAGGGCCAATGTGGTCAAGCTGAAAGCATGTCTCTAGAGTCAAATCCAGAACTATGAATACCTATTGCATCTCATCACTAGCATACAGGCTTCCCATGCACGAGTATTCAAGAGTATGGATGTTGTGGTGTGCACACATGTGATCCCATCTATTGGGAATCTCACCCAGGCAAAGAAAAAGGCACAGTTCTAACTAGAGCTTAACTCGTACTTCGATGAGTTGATGTGCATTTCCACTAGCCAAGACTTGCCCATCAGTGCAGACATCATGCACAAGTATGTTGCTAGCCTGGTGAAATTGAAGATAATGATGCACATGCTTTCATATGAGTTGGATAGAGGAGCCTGAGTAGTGTACCCGGATGTTATGGAGGCAAGAGTCAAGTTTCAGAAAGATCTCACCACGGAGCACACGGATACCATCAAGGACTATCGATCATGGCATCAGTATGTTACTATCAATCAGCATGAGGATGTTGAGGAATTAGACTTCCATGGTTGTCTAAGTCAGAGTGATGTATAGCATGGCTTGCTCAAGCCATTTTATTTCACATGGGTACATGTGCATTGTAATGTAATGTCTTGTCAATTGTAAGTCAAGTGTCGATAGTTGGATGTAACAGTCATAAAGTAGATGAAGAGTCATGAGGGTAGTTGCACTGTCGCAAAGGGGAATGTTAAGGGTCACCCCACCCTTTGCTATAAATAGCCCCTCATAACTCATTGTATGGTATTTTTCTCAGCCAAGCTTCCGATAAGACTATCTTGGAGAGAGCTTGGATAGTATTGTAACGAGCATTGGCTTCTCCACTACGCAGAGCTAGTACATCTCTTTGGAGGCGCAGGCAGTTTTGGTTGTAACGTTCCACTATTGGAACTAGTGGTTGGACATGGATGTATTGTATGACTGGAACTTAAACTTCTTTATATAATAAGAGCCAGCACATTTCATGCATATGTTGTATTGTATTCTATGTTATCTGCTTTATTATAAATGATATATGTATTGGTTTTCTTACCCATGCATGTATAGACTATTCTGTATAAGTATGTATGAATCTTTCTAAAATGTGTTGTTGGTTTAACCATCAATTTGGATTCCTCACCAACTTGCCTTCCATTTTGTGATGTATCTTAGCTCATGTGTTCCCTTCCAAACCGAGTGCTATCAAAGGTTTCCAAGGGGTGCACTCATCTCACCCCCCAGGTGTTAGAACCTCTCATGCACCTTGGAGTTGTAACACCCTTGCTACCAACAGAGTTATCTTACTGTCCTCTGTGCGAATTCGTGGTCAAGGTATTAGCGTGCGACCCACTACTAGGATTCCTACACTTAATGTTCTGAGGTCTAATTGGGACTTCTTACCTAGGATATCCCCTAACATGTTGGCAAGTCCAGCACCGTCAACATTTCTGGCACTAGAAGGAGGACCAGATGACAAGATGTGTCCTCTCATCCGGTTTTGAACCTTTTCATATATTTCATGGATTCTTGCGCTCTTCTCCTTCCGCGATGTTTTTCAAATCATGATGTCACCATCACGAGGGAGTTTTTCGATCACTTGTCCACTTACAAGTATGATGGTGAAGGTGAAGTGGCCTGGCCTGAGTACTTACATGGCTTTCCTTCCATGCTTCTTGAGGAAGATGGTTGTTCTGATGAACAGGCCAGCTTGCTACTTGGATACACACTTCACGAATCTCCACTTTGATGGTTGTTCAGGCTATCAGCTAACAGCGTGCACTTACTTGAGAACTTCTATGATCTCATTGAAGACACTTTCTATCATTTTGATCAAGACCATCTTGACCAAAAACTGCTACAACAACAGAAGGCTCCCCATGAATCGATTATGGATTTTGGCAGCTCTTTAGTGACTTGTAGTTTCAAGCTCTGAGGAGCCAAATGAAATTCCTCTATCTTAGTGACCAATTCGATTATTTCATCAAGAAGAGGTTTGAAGTCAAGCCTCATTCGACATTCTTTAGGGAGGGAGTTGTGCAATCGTAGATGGATGCGGTCACTATCACGAGTGACTGTCCGCCATCCCCTCATCAAGTAGCTCCACCACTGTTGAATGATGTTGAGGATCATGCTCACACACCTGTTCAACTTTTGCATCCTCCTAACATCACTTCACTTAATTTTCATGTAGATTTGGTTATGAGTTCTTCGAGATGTCACATGCATTCTGTCCCACAACCTCCGTCTTCACCTTTGGTTGTTCCTCCAGATGATACTTTCTTGTGTTATTCCTTTCCATACTCTTCGCTTGTTGTGAACAAGAAACAAGCCACTAACAGAGTTGGTGTTGCACTGCCAACATGCGTTGTCATTCATGAAGAGCATAAGTGGGAACTTGAGAATCAACACTCAATGAAGGATGACTCCCTTCCATCTGAACCTCCTCTGTTCTTCCATGACATCTTTGGTGAACCTGCCATCCATGATTTTGCATGTGTATCTCCATCCATGGATGCACCCATTGTTGAACAATCGCAGGACACACTGGATGTGAGTCCATCATTCGACAACGAAAAGGATAAGATATTAATTGAAAATCCACTTGATCTTTCATATGCCTTTTCCAGAAACACAGAGGATGAGTTTGTTCACTTTTCATCTACCCATTTGTTTGATTCATCTGATGATGAGGATGTCGATGAGCTCGTTGATTTTTTTGATCGTGGTGGTTGCAATCCATTTGCTACCATATTTGATCATGATCATGACTTGATCACAATTGATATTTCGAAGCCACCGGTTGATGATGATCTACTTGATGATGAAGTTGAAACACCCAAGACTGTTGAGGAACTTCAGCCTGATCTGATGGTTATTTTAGGCCCTTGCTCTCTTGGAGTTAGTCTCACTTTTGATCAAGCAATTGTTCAATCACCCAAGGCTCCTCATCACTCATCTATATGCATTGAAGATCAATCTTACACACAGATTATACTTCCTCCACTCGAGCTACACGATCTGATCGCTCATGCATTGGAGGAGCCTTGCATTACAAGCACGTGTGCCCGACGAAAGCTATCTTTGTTTCTTTTGTTTGTTTGCATGTCACATTCAAGAGTGTGCTTATGCTTCAAAGTTGCACGTAGTGTCGTACAACTTCGTGATAAGTCCATAGACTGCTCTTCATGCACTTGTACTCACTTATGTCATGTGGCCACTTTGAAACACAAAGTGTGGTTGTCTTCATTGTTATATCTTTCTTTCTTGCTGGTTCGCACAACTAGATTGCTCGCAGACCAAGCTTTCACCAACATGGGTCAACCAATGTGCTAGTGACTGCATTGGAAATATCACTTCACGTGATCAGGCCCATGCACCATTAGCTTAGGAGTAGGAGTACTGTTTGCTTTCAGTCAATTTTCTTGCATGCTTGTTTGCTTACTTTCTTTGTTTGTTTTTTGTTTACTTGCTTATTTGTTTACTCGCTTTACTTTCGCTTTTGCTTATGCTCTTACTTTGTTTTGATGTTTTTCAGTTCACACCTTTCCGTTCATAGGTTAGTTTCGCATGAAACCATGTATGACTCTTGAAACAAGCCGAGTAAAGTACAAGAGGGCCTGTACAGCTATCACTACTTGGTTATCGGACATTTGGCCTCTATATGAAGAACTTGTTACATTTATTCCATGATACATCAAAGGAAAATGCATACTGTTCAAAGTGAACCTTGGTGAAAACACAAAACTTGCATGCTAACTAGTGTCACCTACTCTAGTCAATTGTTTTTGGGTTAACCCTTGTCAGCTCATTCAAGTAGATTAAGGTGAGGGGGAAACCTTAACAGATACGTTATAGGTATAATAAACTACTTCTCTGCTGGAACCAACTCTTCTGCTATCAATAAATGGGGATCCCTCTTCTGCCTCCAAAATGAATAAGTGTTATGCACAAAAATGAAAAACAAAAATAAAAATGAAAAGTTTAAAATTTCAATATGAAAAATGGATAAGGTGAAAGAAGAGAAAGGCTTCCTGTGTAGAGAGGTGATGCAAGTAACTGCACCGGGGTACTGACCAGGCTTATTGGTAGCGGAGCCATGCTTTTGTTCCTATGTGACTCTATCACGGTACTGTCAAGGCCTGCTGGCAGCGGAGCAACACCACAGATTAAACTAAGACTCTAACGACTATATTGATTGTTCACCAATATACCCCTCAACCCCAATTGAAACAACTGTGTTTCCTTGGCTTGTAATGTGTGTATATCTACCAAGAGCTTGGTAGAAACTACATCTTACAATAAGCTAGTGTGAAACCAAGGTGAGTTGAGAACTGAACGATACTTACAAAGGTGTTAGACTTGCTTTTCACGAACAAGGTCCATTCAGAGAGCTAGAGTTCTACTAGTGTGTCACCAACTGTTGTGTCACCAACTGTTGTGTCCTACCAACTTTCCATAGCACCTTGTCTTGCTTCGTTGAGTACACAAGATTCAGTGTTTTTCCTGCACAAAGGCAGCTTGTCGATCACAACTTGATGCATTCCCCTCATAGGCTGTTCATCGGACTTGGTCTAGCTACAAGCTGAGAAGCTCCCCCAAGAAATTGTGCAACTCTGGAGGGAAACTAGCCTTCCCTCCATGAATTGTGCAATCCTGTCTGGCAGCCTGATGGGCTCTAGAATTGCGCAATTATGCCAGTCAACCCTCATAGTGAAATTGTGCAATTTTCCCCAGAAAGGCTGCTCAACCTAGAATTTGCGTAAATTTGGGTAGCGGTCCACTGCTCTTCCTAGAAATTGCACAAATCTATTAGGCAGCCATCCCAGATCCCAGCCAGAAATGTGCATTTCCTTCTAGCAGTTGGGCAGTATCATGCAAGAGTATTTGGGTTGACCAGTTCCACCCAGGACAAAGGAAAATTGACTTGCATGCATGTCTTTATTTTTCCCAGAATAGAAAAAGGAAACATGCAAAAGGTATCCCATGATTCAGGGAGCTATTTTTACCAGTTGGAGGTTACATGCAAATTTTGTTTAGGAACTTTCCACCAAGTTTTGCTTTTTCCTATTTTTGTCGCATGTGCGTCATGAGCTCAAAACTTATTTATTTGATGCATCAAATCTCATTTTTTCACATAGATCTTGGAGCTCTAGCATCCCACAACACATCCAGGACTCTTCAACACATCTGACTCAGCTATTCATGGGTAAGTGGCCTCAAATTTTATTTTTCAGCATTTTTGTCACTTATTGTGTTTTTTCTTGTGTGAGTGTTGTTTGATTGATTTCTTTGAACTCTTGTTGTCGTTTACATGTATTCTAGCTTGTCCTAGAATTGTTTCAGTTTTTGTTGTTATCTCACTGTTGTCGCATGCATGAAACTGTTTTGCATGAACGATCTTTGATTTGTTGACTCGCTTCACCCACATGCATGTTGATCTGTTTACTGAATCTTTCATTCATGTTTTCATGCATTGTCAATCACTTTTTCTTTCACTTAGTGTCGATATGCATTCACTTTCATATTTGATTTCAATTTCCCGTCAGCAAATCTGGCTAACTTTGGCCCAAAGTCTGCCTTCACCGAGACAACACTGCACAATTTGGGTAAGGAATGCTCTATATTTCTCTCCAAAAATTTTCATTTCAGCCTAGGCACTATCCTCCAGGACTGTTTTGTGCATTTCTGAGGGGTAGTGACTGCTGGCCAAGAAAATTGCACAATGCAGTCCCCAAGCTTGCAATCACTCCCAACCGGAATTGTGCATTGCGAAATCCCAGCAGCCAGTGGATTGCGCATTGTGCAAATCCAATAGCCAATATTGCCTCCTAGACAGCCCGGACTACCCTTTGCACAGTTCGATAGTGAGTCACCAAGCCTCATAGAAGAAATTGCGCAATATTGCCTATCAGTTCCCGAGGTATGTGTTATGTCATTCCTTGAATTTGCTTTGGTTTTCGCTGACAGATTACTTGCCATGCATGTTGCCTTATCTCCAGATCTTTCAGGTGTTCAGCCACCTCTTAGAAATAGGGGATCAATGGCCTCCAAGAGAGCAAGGTCACAAGACACTGACAGAAATGCAGCTAGAGTAGTAGTTGAGCGATTTTCCTCTAGTCTACCAATCTCTGAAGATACCAAATTGTTTCTAGACAAGGACATCAAACTGAAGTGGCAAGAGGTCAATGAAGCATTTGCAGGAACTTTTGAGGAAGACCTCGAAGAATATCAGGTGTACATGAACATTCACAAGTCCCGCTTGTACCAGATTGCATGCAAATATCTTTCATTCCCATGCGTGGACATAATACATTGGATCGTCTCTCACACTACTCCCGAGATGATGACCTTGAGTAGTTTCAATGGGAAGAAGATTACAACCTTTTGGGCACAAGATTATAATGAGATGTATCAGATGTTAGAGCTCATGACTATCGTGAAGACTCCCTTTAACTTACCCAATAGCAGTGCTAACTCCAGAGACATTCTGAAGAACTGGGTAAAGGAGCCAGCTCGATTTAAGTTGACACCCAACCAGATCTATAAAGTGAAGATATTACAGAAGGCGTATCAATACTTGGTCATATTTTCATGTCAATTGTATGGCCAAGAAAGCATGGAAACCTTCCCAGAGAGTTGGGTGATCGCACTGGACCAACTGGCCAGAGAAGGAAAACCATGTAACTGGTCCGGCATGTTGGCTCATCAACTGAAGGAACAAGTAAAAAAGGCTCAAAAGTCACCCGGAGGTATGCATGCAGATATTTACATGTCCACCTACATATTAGATGCAATCTGTGCCCGAAAGGAGTTCCCAGGCTTGGAGTGGGCATGGTCACTGGTGGAGACTGCTGCGAACACATATTTCAAGTAGTTATCTGAATGCAGCTTGAGAGGAGTAATCACACGGCTGTCCGATCATTTTGTCACCCCAGTTTACAAGATGATATTCAAACTGGATCCACCCTACATGTCAAAGGAAGCAATGGAGGCACTGTTATACATTGTTGATTGGTATGCCTCACTGTTCGGCACCTTCATCTGAATTATCAGCGTGCAGAAGCCTTCGCATGTTCTACCGAATTTTTCCTTGGACATACTTAACATGCAGGAAGTAGCATATCACATCTCGGCAAGATTGACAACTAGACTACATCGAAAGAAGAAGGAACCTTGGCCCACTCTTCCTTTATGGATTGGGTTAGATGAGATAAGAAGTATCAAGCAAGCATATGTCGAAGCTACTCAACCTCCGAAGTTACAATCTGTATGACCCACATTGTATTATGAAAGATCACTACACGAGAGTTCAGTTCAACTAGATCCACAGGGAAATTCATTGGGCCAAGGAGGACCCATGGAGATATTGCTACAGTTTCTCCAGACCCAATGAACAGGTCAGCTTCGTTATGGAGTGGTTAGCGAAGCAACATGAAGCAACATCATGGAGAGCACCAACAGTAGCAACAATAGTATTAGCAAAGGAAATCATACCATTGTGTGACAAAGATAAGAGGAATATTGTCAATCGCGTGGAGGAGGAGCAAAGTTGCAAGTTCCAAGCAGATCCATTAGTATAGAAAGCAGTTATGGCTATAGAGGTAAAGAGGAACCAGTGCGCCATGCGAATTGCATAGAGGCAGAGGGATAAGAGAAGAATGCAACAAGTAGAGAAGGAGTTGCATGAGCTGAGGCAGCAACTCTGGAAGGAATAAGAGTTGCACAAATAGGAGAGGGAAGTGCAACAGGAGCAGGTACAACAGGGGGCACAACATGTGAAAACAGAGGAAACAGCACCCATGCAGGTAGTGGGTTCATTAGAATAGTTGGCATCAGGCAGACAGGGTGAACCATCGCAAGATAAAGACTTCACTCATGAGATAGAACAAGCACTTCAACAGTTGGATGCAAACATGGAGCAGCAAGAGTTGGAACAGGACACCGACCTCATGCCTCATCAATAAGAGGTCAACTTACCTGCTTCACTGCATCCAAATGATGAGCAAGTCTCAAGTGACCAAGGAGGCACTAATAACCTTGGTGATTAGCCAGAAGGAGAGACGCACATTGTCTCATTCGATGAATCTCAACATATATTTGTGTAGTCTCTCAGAGTATCAACTCTAGAGGATCAAAAATCCCCTATGAAATTTGAAGAACGAGTGATCATGACTGATGTGCACAAACATCCAGCAGCCTTGGCCAATGAAACCAGAGTGCATGCCGAAGCCACAAGCTCAAGTGTTTGATTTCTGATATCTGAGAATGAGTGAATGGTGAAGGAACTACTAGATGAAGTATTGTCCCTTGAAATAGTTATGTGAGTGTTGTACTCTAAGTTTGGTACCATGCATAAGGCAGTCGTCCATCTCAACGGATGGTAGCAACGATGTGCTAGAAGAGCACATACCTTTACGAACTTGCATGTTGTTGTTGATGACATGTAAACATGGACGATGAAATACAAGGGAGCCCCGCTTCACTTGCCTAATATGATGAGGGCCAATGCAGTCAAGTTGAAAGCAGGTATCCAGAGTCAAATCTAGAACTATGAAGAGCTCTCGTATCTCATCACTAGCATACAGGTTTCCCATGCACGAGTATTCAAGAGTATGGATGTTGTGGTGTGCACACATGTGATCCCATCCATTGGGACTCTCACCCAGGTGAAGACAAAGGCAAAGGTCCAACTAGAGCTAAAGTCGTACTTCGACAAGTTGATCTGCATTTCCACCAGCCAAGACTTTCCCATCAATGTAGACATCATGCACATGTATGTTGTTGGTCTGGCAGTATTGAAGACAATGATGTGCATGCTTTTAAACAAGTTGGACAAAGGAGCCCGAGCAGTGTACCCAGATGCTATGGAGGCAAGAGTTAGGTTTCAGACATATGTCACCTGGGAGTACACAGACACCATCAAGGACTATCGATATTGGCATCAGTCTGTTACTGTCAATCAGCATGAGGATGTTGAGGATTTATACTTCCATGGTTTTCTAAGTGAGAGTGATGTCTAGCATGGCTTGCTCATGCCATTTTGTTTCACATGGGTACATGTGCATTGTAATGTAATGTCTTGTCAAGTGTAATTCAAGTGTCGATAGTTGGATGTAACAGTCATAGAGTAGATGAAGAGTCATGAGGGTAGTTGAACTGTCACAAAAGAGAATGTCAAGGGTCACCCCACTCTTTGCTATAAATAGTCCCTCATAACTCATTGTATGGGATTTTGGTTAGCCATGCTTTTGATAAGACTATCTTGGAGAGAGCTTGGACAGTATTGTAACGAGCCTTGGCTTCTCCACTACGCAGAGCTAGTACATCTCTTTGGAGGAGCAGGCAGTTATGGTTGTAACGTTCCAGTATTGGAACTAGTGGTTGGACATGGATGTATTGTATGGTTGGAACTTACACTTCTTTATATATAAGCGCCAACACATTTCATGCATATGTTGTATTTTATTCTATGCTATCTGGTTTACTCTAAATATATATATATATATATATATATATATATATATATATATATATATTTGTTTTCTTACACATGCATGTATAGACTATTATGTATAAGTATGTATTAATCTTTCTAAGATGTGTTGACGGTTTAACCATCACTTTGGATTTCTCACTAACTTGCTTTCCATTTTGTGATGTATCTTAGCTCGTGTGTTCCTTTCCAAGCCGAGCGCTATCACAGGTTTCCAGGGGCACACTCATCTCAACCCCCATGTGTTAGAAACTCTCACACACCTTCCTTGACTCACTGCAGCTATCACACCCTTGCTACCAATAGAGTGATCTTACTCACCTCTGTGTGGAATTGCGGTCAAGACATTACTATACGATCCACTACTGAGACTCCTACACCAAACGGTCTGAGGTCTAATTGGTACTTCTTACCAGGGAGATCCCCTGACATGTTCGCGGGTCCAGCAACACCAATGCTGGATTGGACCAGTAGCCTATCGACTTGCACTGCCTCCGATAGTGAAAGTCCACAATGTTTTCCATGTATCTTTGCTTAAGAAGTATGTTAAGGATGTTAATCATGTGATTGACTAGTCTGTATTGCAAGTGGAACTAGATGGAGAATTCGAGCCAGAACCTCATTGTATATTGCAGAAAAATGTGCTCATGCTCCGGAACTGAGCAATAGAGCAATTTAAAGTGCAATGGAAGCACTTTGGGCTAGATGAAGCTACTTGGGAGATGGAGGATGAGATGTGGACCATGTATCCTTCCTTGTCTGCCAGTTGAGGCAAATAAGCTTGATATGGTGGTTTAGTAGTTGCTTTATGATGGTTTAGTATTTTCTTTATGTTGTCTAATATATGCTTTATGGTGATTCATACATGCTTTAAGTTGGTTGATACATGCTATATGATGTTTTGATATATGCCTTATGATTTTTTGACATATGCTATATGAGGTTAGTATATGTTGATATATGTTTGGTATATTATTTGGCATATATATATATATATATATATATATATATATATTATGATGTTGCTATATGTACACCCATGTATGGATTTAAATACCGTAACGAGCAGTGTTATAAAGCTCCACCATGCGGTATGAGTGTTATGTTATCATGCTATCATGTGGTTATATTATCATGATGTTATGATGTCATATGAGTTTTCTTAAGCAGAATGATCATTGTAAATATCATAATGAGTTATGTTATAAAGATCCACTATGTGGTATGTTGTCATGTTTTCATGATGTTACGTCTTGAGCATATCTTTCATTGTAAATACTGCATCGAGCTGGGTTATAAAACTCCATGAGCAGTATGTCTTCTATCAGCAGGTTGTTGAGGTATATGTGTGATTGAACACTGAGGATGGTGTCCCCCAAGGGGGAGGGTTTTGTAATAGCCCTGGTGAAAATTCTCTGTAATAAATGTTAAAAACAATAACCACGGATGACTAGGACACTTATTCCAACTTGAATGTTGGGCAAGACATCCTAGGGGGTGTTCATTTGATTGTTTATGGCTAGGGAAATTGGAAAATTCAATGGCTAAGGTATTAAAAGGCATTTTGGCACATTTATTTATTAAAATAATGGAAATTAGGAGAAAAAGAAGGTGAAAGGTCACATGTTGTATGTGAGGAAGAAAATGAAGGAAAATAATAGAAAATGAAGAAAATAGAGGCCTCACTCATAAAAATTCTTCTAAGGATCAATTGGCAAGCTTTTGTCAGTTCAGTTTTAGATCTCTCTCATTATTCTCTCTCTCTCTCTCTCTCTCATACTCTTGGTTACTTATATTTTTCTTGGAGCACTCTTGGAGGGTGCGGCATACTTGGATTCTTGGAGCATGAAGGCAAAGGAAGAGCAAGAAAGTGCAAGAATGCATCTCCATCAACAACTACATCAGATTTTCTTGCAGGTACCAAGTTTCATGTATGATTTCTTCACTAGTTTTGGCTTGCATGGCACATGCAAGTGGTTTCTTGGTTATGATCTGTCATTGGCATGGAGGATGGTTGGGATTGACAGTGGATTGTTTAGCCTTGCCATTTCCTGGATAGCCATGGTGATTGTGGGTTTACTTTCATTTCTTTGTTTTGGTTGATTCTCATGTTTCCATAGCTTGAGTTGAGTTTCTAGTCCTGGAAGCCTTGGTTGAACAAACGCCCTGGAAGCCCTGTAACAACTTGGGTTGAGTTACTAGCCCTAGAAGCCCTGGTTGAACAAACGCTCTAGAATCCCTATAAAAACTTGGATTGAGTTACTGGTCCTGGAAGCCTTGGTTGGACAACTGCTTTGGAAGCCCTGTATAAGCTGTGGATTGAGTTACTAGTTCTAGAAGCCTTGGCTGGACAAACGCTCTGGAAGCCCTGGAAGGCTTGAATGGAAAACAATCTGATGATGGTTTTAGTGATGTCTGACTGTGAGGTGGAATCACCATTTGATGGGTTGAGGTGGATGGCCTTTGAAAGCCCTAGATGAGTTTTGATTCATGTGTTCTATGAGATCCCATATTCATGCTTGGAATATGGCACGGGGGTGAATGGATGAAGAGATATTTGGCTCAGCCATTCTATGGTCAGGTGGAACGTGGTAGTCCCATCTCCAGTTGGTTCATTTCATTCATTAATGAGAAATCCATTTCGTTGATTCATGTGTAAAGGTATTGATGAATTTATGGATTTGATAGCTAATATGTTTATTGTATTTTTGTTTCTATTATGTTGGTTATATGCACATTTCATGACAGCAGCTATGTATGGCTCTCAGCATGTTTTTACTTGTATATGAATGGATAATGTGTGTATGAGTTAATGGAGGATAATGCAGAAAATGGCATGAGGGAACAATGGTTCATAGCGATTCTCAGAGAAGTATGAGATCTCTACACTTAATTATATTATTTACGCCTGTAGGTTACATGTTGATGATATGTTCAACAAACTTCCTTTCATGGCTAGTAGGGGTCTGTTGATGCCTCAAAAATTGCTGCAACAACATTAGGGGATAACCACCCGGTCTGGACCTTAAAGCAGCTAATTTTCCATTTAAATTAGTGGCTCTGACTGGTTTAACTAGGTCCAGTTACTTTTTTCCTATCTCTATTGGTTTATGATGTATGTTTAAGTACCAATAGACAGGGATATCAGCCAAGCCACAACTAAAATTTGCCTCTCTAAGAAGAGGACCTAAAAGAATGTAGAACTTACTCTAAATGCAATCTTATTCTATAATGAAAGCAAAAAGAAACTAATCTTAATCCTATCTTAATTAGGAAGATATAGATCTAACCCAACTAAGAGAAAGATAATTAAAATATTGGGATTTAAATATGTCTTGTTTATAATGAATATCAAGTTAATGAAGTAGTTCAATTAACTAACATTATGGATACTAAAACACATCCTATTGAGACCTATTAACTGAAATAATAAACCAACAACATTCAGGAAGAAATTCACAAAAATGATATTGATTATCAAATCAGTAAATCCAATAATTAAACAATAATATGCAGAAATAGTTCACAACGCATTACCATTCAATAAATCAATTTTATAAGACAGATTTCTGAGTAAATAGTTACTCAGAAATCATAAATTAATTCATAAGATCAGAGATGCATAATAACAACATTGAGACAAATTACCCATATTAATAAAAGTGCACAAACATGATTAAAATGGCACATTCATGTTATCATAAAAATGAAACTAGTATTTGAAACAGTAGTATTAAAAATACCAATTTAATGCATCCATTTCTCTGATCTTGATCTCCAACAGTCCTTTACATTGCTTGAAATTCTACTTTCAAAACAAGAGCCACAATAGTGTAAACTCTGCCCCTCATACATAATTCAAGATTCAAAGGAAAAAATCCTCAATAATCCCCACATATGAGATTTTCTCTCCTCCCTCCTACAACTCTAAATTCCTATTACAGTAGTGCTTTTGGAAGTCTAAAATTGCAGAGGAGAGCAGCCCCTTATTACATTCTGCAATCTGTTATTTATAATATTTGCATAGGAATTCTTGAGAGGAAATTTTGTTGAAGAGAAATCTGCTCAATGAATTTTATTTGCTCAAAATTCTCATCTTTAATTCTTGGAGCATTCTCATTGATTGATATCTTTTTCTCTATATCTCTTCCATTGTTTTCCTGCAAAAAGAAATCAAAATGAATTAAGTTACAATAATAAAATCAAAATATCATTTTTGACATTAAAACAAATCCAATCAAATTCAATTTAAATAAATAATTGAAAATAAAATATAAGCTCTTTATTCATGCATGGGATGGTTTAATTGGCCAAGATATTATTGATGAGTGAATCTGCAATTAAAATAGGCTTGGGCAAATGAAAATGAAGAAAACAAAACTCGGAAAATTGATTTTGTTTTCAAAATTCAAAGCTTGATCTTATACCTGATTTTTTACCCAATAAATAACCAAATCTGTTAGTGAAACCTCCTCAGAAATTTTCTCCTTGATTTTATCTTTCCAATGAGCCATCCTGGGCCTCATTTGGCCAAGTATAACTCAATCTATGAGCCTCCAAAGTTGATGAGCCAAAACTGGCATAATTCTGGAATTTCTGTTGCTGGGCTAAAAATCAAAATTTTTAATTAAAAATTTAATCCTAAATTAGAATTCTAATTATCTAATAATTAATTCTAATTTAATTGTTAATTATAAACTAAACTAATTATTTAATAAATTATTATTAATTAAAATTAATCTAACTAACTAATATAATTAATTATTTTATAAAGTAATTAACATTAATCAAAATAATAAGTAAATTTTAATTTAATTAAATTCTATATATTAATTTATTTATTTAATTTAAAATTTAATATATTAAATATTTAAACTAATTTCAAACAATCATTATCCTCACCATACGTTAATACATAAGTCGTTTCAAAAAAATGAATGGAGATATGAGCTTGAAAGTCAATGTTTGACTTATCAGATCAGAGGAAGCTTTGAGTCGGGGTCGTAAAACTTGTATTAGTTGAAGACTCCCGATGCGATGCATTGAAACTCAAACAAATGAATTTTAAACTTTGCATAATGCTTGAAGATCCATCGCATATCGGCGATCAGGGAAGTGTGGTATCGAGGCTTTTGTTAAATAGGTTGCGATTAAATCCTCCGATCTGATCAAAAGTCCTAATGCGATCCAAACAATTTTTTATTTTTAATTATTTAATATTTAACATTAAATATTAATTTTTTATTTTGTTTTATTTTATGAATTTTAGTTTATAAACTACAGCTACTTCGAAAATAAAAATAAACTACAGCCACTTTAAACTAATTTATTTACAAAAATTGGATTTTGAACATTTTACGCATTTTAACCTGGGCAAGATAAATTATTAGACTTCAAAGGAGTGTCGTTTACAAACCAGCTGACCAAATGAGGCGAAACAAGCGTCAATGGGAAGCTTATAAAAAATCGATTTTAACGAAGCAATCAAAACAAGAATCCAAAGAAAATGAAAAATTAACAAACGCGTAGGATAATCAACTAAATAAAAACCCTACAAGATGTTTAGCCAAAATTTTATAGAAAGGGTCTCCATTATTTGAAGTGAACAAATCAATAATGGAGGGGGTTGTGTTTTTATCACAACCATGGTGACACATGGGAGAAGAACCAATTATCTTTGTTTAACATGAATGAGGATTTCCCAAAATTTAAGTAAAAATAATTAAGGAAGAGAGAATTATGTTTGAAATTCTTGACTAAGTTCATTAGTCTGAATAAAAACAAAAATCGTCTAATTGTAATTTTTCTCAAAATTTCTCATAAATTAAAATATTTCAAAACTCTGTATCAGTCCTTAATTAGTTGTAGAGATAAAGCAAGGGTCACTTTACAGCTTAGCTTTTAAAATATACTTATTTGTCACAGGTAGAGCCACTGTTGCCAGCAAACACCTATAGTCTCGGCAGGGTTACCTTTCAATCATCCATGATTCAGAATCCCATCCCTTTAAGAATTATTGACCTTGAGATAAATCCATCTATATATGTTTATTTTTTATTTTTTTATTTTTTTTTGTTTTTAAAGTCATTGTCCTAGTTTGGTAGCCATATAGTTGACAATGTCATTCACTGGTTATAATTGGACTGAACAAGTTGGCTCATGATAAGACCCCTTGTCTTATAATTGTTTGCAATCATAAGCCATTACCCTGGTTTGTTTAGCAGTGTTGGTAATGTCAGCCTATTTTTCCCCTATGATCATGGTAAGCAGGATCATGATGAGACCTCTTATCTTTTAAGTTTAAATATATTTCTGGATTATACTCTAGAAAAATAAAACTCTTTGGGACAGGGAGAATCATTGACTCTTTAAGAGATAAGAATGACAATTTCAGAGTTAAAGGTGTTTTTCTATGAAGTGTCTTTACTTGGTTATAAATAACTTTTCTTGACTAATAACAGAAATTTGAAAGATCTTAATAAAGTATTGAAATCTCAAAATGATTATAGTTTTGATGAAAAATATTTTTTTCAGATTTCAGGAAACTTTGTCAACTTCTCTTATTTTGTAATCTCATCCTTAAGTATGTCTACCTTTATAATAAGAAAATCAAACTTTATTAAGAGATTTTAAGAAAAATTTAATAGGTGACTATTAACAATTTTCCCTATGTTTGTCGACCATTGTTTGATAACAAGAAGACCTTCCATATAAATCATGGCAAAGTCACTAAAATCAAAACTGAAAACCAAATGAAAAGAATTCTTAAGCCAGAGTGAGAAAAGAAATCAGCAAACAAGAATAAAAATGGAAGGAAAATCCAAGTTTTGAAATACAAACTCTAACAAGAATGGTTATACCAATGTCTCAACACCCTAAATTAAAATAAAATAATCATGTAATAATTTCTTCTTATGTCGAGATTCAGAAAGATTATACCTTGCAAGGTTGTAAATGTTTCAGGCTTTAGATAACAGTGATTGTAAAATTCAGCCACAATGAAAATTTTCTGTCTGATGTCAATCTTCTTGTTTCAAAGCATCAACTTAATCATTTTCTAATGAAATGAATGCTTAGATAAACAAACTAAAGGTTCAGTAACTTCCTAGTGTAGTTGTTTCAATGAAGATTATCACTACTTCTTGAAATAAAACCAGGAGAAGAGTGTAGGACTTCGGAAATATGATCGGACGGAGGATTGAAAGCTTTTATGAAGATTCAAAACAGACTTTTATATCAACATAATTTAAAAACAAAAATGAAAGTAAAATAACAAAATGGAAATAAATGAAAGTGGGTATATGAATCTCACCATTGGATAATTGCTTTTGATGTTACCTGAAGGTATCAGTTTATCCAAACTAGCTGACTTCTTATTTTAATTAACATTAAAAACATGAAGAAATCAAACTAACCAAAATCCTATAACCCAAAATCATTGTTTATTTTATTTAAACTAAAGCAAGTAGTAAAATGAAAAAATAGAATGCTTTGTATTCAAGAGAATCGAAATTAAAACAAATGCATCAGAAATGAGAATGAGAATTTGCAGTAATGAATGTTCTCAAAATATTACAAGTTTCATATAAACTCCAGAATTAAGACCAAATTCAAGATAATGAAATTTAAATGTGAAGTCAGAGAGGTTCTGAATTTCATATTAATTATGGACTCATTTAAAACTGAAATATATGAGAAATCAGAATGATTTGAATATGCTACAAATTTGTCATCGATTGCTTTCTTACCATAATGGTTACCCAAAATTACTTTAAATTAACACAATGCCTTATCAAATGATTCACATTGCATGTAGAGGCATGTGTTGGAGTTTATCACATCGGAAGTTGAAATAGAAAATTATCGATATGAGATCATGTGAAAAAAATATGTGCCATGAGATGTAGCAATCACACTATTGAAGAACTGTTATATTGCGAATCGGGGACAGTCATGCTACGATTCGCAGATCGCACACCACATCTCGCGATTTGTACTTTGCACATTGCGCATCGTAGATTTGGAATAGTGGTATGTCCATGCGATGAAGTGATTGGCATATTCGGAATATCGGAGAATAGTCATGTAGGAAATGCCAATATGATTCTTGCAATATTGGCGATGCGATGGATGATGTAGCTAATCGGCAATCGACGAATTTTAAGTACAGAATAAAACGCAATATAATTCTTCAGATGATGATATGCGATGAATAACGTGGCTAATCGGCGATCGAAAATCTTAAGCACATGATGTCCCAATTCTTGATACACCAATATGTGATGAAGAGTGGACCCGATAATTTTATGATGAAAATTTAATAACATATCGGATCCGAGACATCAACCCTTTTAAAATTATGCCCCTACTTTTATTGCCATTGAATAGACGCGATATTTTATAAACTTGATTTGAATTTCATATCGGGTCTGAAATTATGTGCTCATCATAATATCGATAAAGTTGTTTATCGGAGATTGACGATTCCTGATAATGGAAGTATATTCAACTGCAAACCTCTAATATGCAAAATGCGATATGACATATGAGCGGGGTAATACATCGGAGATCTTTTATGAACAATTTGTTATCAAAAATGCTAAAAGCTACTTTCGATGAAATATTTCGCTACAAATGGTCGTGATATGGATGATGTGATATCAGAATGAAATGATTGACGAAGATGAGCGGGATGAGAATATTGCAAATATTTTCACTAAAGTACTAGCAATATGAAAATAAAGTTGAATCCTATGATATTGCTTGAAATTTCAATTGGATTTTCTGATGGTTGAAAGCAAAGTTAAAAATGCTCAAATTCTAATGAATTACAAATAAAATTTCCTTGAACCTCTTGCAAATCTGAAATGGGTTCGCTACTTAGTTTAAGTTTCAAAAACAAATGAAAACCTCATGAATCTTCAAATTCTTTCTTTGATTTATCAAAATTTTTCCTTTGTTCAAAATCATCTCATTATTTATTCTAAATCGAAATGAACAATCAGCCTAAATAACATCTGCTTATTCATGTTCAGGAAATATAAATTTACCAGAAATAAATATAAAAATAGTCTTCCCTTTTGAATTGAAACAACAATTTATTACCTCTGCTTATTCCGAATAACTTGAGAAGAATTTGTATTGTTATAGTGATTGCTCAATAATGCCTTTAGTAAATGAATATGATGCATATTGCAGTATCAGATAACAAACTAAATATCCGAATGGAATAAATCCACTAATTGTGGAAGAATATCAACACAGATTTAGATGTGTGCCAGGTGCGTACTCAATTAAATTATGTTAATATATTATTCAAAATAGGCAGAGATGTATTCATGGGTAGCGGTATTGTTGCAATAGATTTCGATTTAAAAACGGGAACCAAGAATTAAAAGTTTCCAATGAGGAGAAAATGTTTCACTGAACATGTATGAGAATGGCTAATTACCTGCTTTATTTATATATGCAGAACTGTTGAAATAAAAATAAACAAACTAAATTAATTCTACTGCTATTCTAACCATATACATGAAAATGGCTAGGTATAGTCATATTTCTAGTGTAGGCATTTTCTCATTTTAATCGCTGCATGTATGTACAGTTCAACCATTAATAATAAAAATACAAATCTAATTGAACTAAGAAAATTAAACCTGTAAGTAGAATGCACAATTATTGTTAGCAACTTAATTAAAATCTCCTTCTCTTGAAATTTCCTTTCTAATTGAATACCAATTGGATCATAGAATTTTGTATGGATTTCTATTAAGGATTGGGAAATGTTCAAATGAAGAGATAATAGGCCAGATTTTGGATATGAATTTTTACATTCAAAAGCCTGGAAAAAATTGTTAGTGTTATGTACAAATGTTAAACTATTAACAATCTTCCTCGAAGGAAAAATTTCCAAACAGTTTTCAAATAAGCTAATAAAATATGGATGGAAATCTTTCAAATGAAATGAAAAATTATTGATTGAATTGGATTGCGGCCAGATTGTAAAAATACATTCTCTTGTTGACGTTGTCTTTTATAAGATAGAAGCTTTTGATGAAACATTAGCATTGATTGAAATTGAAATGTTAATAGCTTTTGATACTCATGATTATAATATGAAACTTCAATTTTCCAACAGGGCAATGCATCAATTGAATGTTTGATAGTAAAATGCTCAATATGCCAACATAAAGTATCAAAAATCTGAAAAATAAAATTAGAAATAAAATCTAATTTTAAACAAAAGAAGTGAGAAAATAAAAATAAAATGAAATCATTATTGTTACAACTAATGTTACAGCACAATTGGGATCGTTTTGAAATAATTTATTTTTTACAAGGATTGGCTAGAATTATGAAATTTGAGTAATTGCCAATTCCAACTTGTGAATTAGAAAACGAATTATGATTATGAATAGGAATGAGAGTTTGATCATGATATGAATCATAAATTAGAATGTTTTCTTGAATAATGAAATCATGAAGATAATTTGTTGCTCTAGAATAAGGATTGGTTGGAATAATTTCTAAATTGAAATGTTCCTCATTTCAGATGGTATTTGAATTTTATCTTGAGGATTCTCTTGAGAAAAATAGAAATCAACGTCCTAAATGTCAAAGTAATTATCATAAATGACTTCACAATATTTTGTGAAATTCCCTTCAATTTCATCCAATATATCAAAATAAGGAGAAATAGAAATTTCATGTTCATTATTGGCAAAGGAATGATCAATAATTGTTTCTCAATCTTGATAAAAGTTAATTGGTATTTCATTTAGATCAGCCTCTATATTTTCTAAATATCATTAATACAAAGTGGGGAAAATTACCATCATTAAAAATATCAGGATAAAGGGAAAAATGTGAACCTGAAAAAATACATTTAAAACTGTCTCTGTTTGAGAACTATTGTGCATTATGCTTGTAAATTTCAGATTGCAGATCATTCCTTTGCATACTCATGCCTTTTTTAAGAAGATTGCTTTACTGCTCTGATTTCGGCATTTGCTCATCATGGAAAAATTCAGAAATTTGTACAGTAGTTTGCATGTTATTATTTACTTTGATTGCTGCTTATACTTGATGATTTCGAATCTGATTTTCTGAATTTACCTAAAAGTAGCTTTCAGATTTCAAGACACCTATTTCTCCAAAATTGTTGTTGTTGTCTTCTTGCATTTGAATAAAAATATTTTCCAAGGTTTGTGAAACCACTTCATCACAATTTATTTGCACATCCATATTGGAATTCTTATTTATGTTGGAAAGGGATGAAACAAAACTTGAACTAATTTCATATGGATTAGGAATGGGAGGAAGAGAGAAAATATATTTAAACCAATCTAGTGATTCTTTTTCCATAGGTTTATATTCGACTTTAAATATTAAACAATTCAAATGAAATCGAATATTAAAATCTCTAACAGACTCATTCTCAAACCTTAGTAGATATTCAATTTCATCGCATACATGTTCATAATCATAGCCATCAAATTTAAAAATGAAAATTGTAACAAATTGATCTCAACTGTGTATTGAGGCAACTGGAAGACTTCTACACCAATTTCTGGCTTTTGCCGCAAATGTGAGAGTAAAAATTCTACATAAGATGCCTTCATCAATTCCTTGAAAATCATAATTTGAAATATTTTGAATAAATTGAAGAACATTATTAAAAGCAGAAGAATTTCTCTTACCATTAAATTTTACTTGAGACAAGAGTCTTACCACCTTAGGTGGAGTATTGGAAAAAGCACGTCCATGGATACAACTCCAAATTGGAAGTTTAAGAGGAGCCATCGTAATTAAACAAAATGTTAAAATTGAAAAGACTCCAATAGACAAAAAGTCTCAGGCCCTCCTTCTAGCGCTAAAAATGTTGATGCCTCAAAAATCGCTACAACAAAATTGGGGGGTAACCACCCGGTCCGTACCTTAAAGAAGCTCTTTTTCCATTTGAATTAGTGGCTCTGACTGGTTTAACTAGGTCCTGTTACCTTTTCCCTATCGTTATTGGTTTATGATGTATGTTTAACTACCAATAGACATGGATATCAGATCACTTCTTCTTGCTAATCAAGCAAGAGAATGACCCTTAAGCTGATTTGGATTCAGCCAAGCCACAACTAAAATTTGCATCTCTGAGAAGAGAACTTAAAAGAATGTAGAACTTCATCTAAATTCAAGCTTATCCTATAATGGAAGCAAAAAGAAACTAATCTTAATCCTATCTTAATTAGGCAGATATAGATCTAACCCAACTAAGAGCAAGATAATTAAAATATTGGGATTTAAATATTTCTTGTTTCTAATGAATGTCAAGTTAATGAAGTAGTTCAATTAACTGACATTATGGATATCAAAACACATCCTATTGAGACCTATTAACTGAAATAATAAACCAACAACATTCAGGAAAAAATTCACAAAAATAATATTGATTATCAAATCAATAAATCCAATAATTAAACAATAATATGTAGAAATAGTTCACAACACATTACCATTCAATAAATCAGGTTTAAAAGAGATATTTCTGAGTAATAGTTACTCAGAAATCATAAATTAATTTATAAGATCAGAGATGCATAATAATAACATTGAGACAAATTACCCATATTGACAAAAGTGCACAAACATGAATAAAATGACACATTCCTGTTATCATAAAAATGAAACTAGTATTTGAAATAGTAGTATTAAAAATACCAATTTATTGCATCAATTTCTCTGACCTTGATCTCCAACAGTCCTTTACATTGCTTGAACTTCTGCTTTCAAAACTAGAGCCACAATAGTGCAAACTCCACCCCTCATACATAATTCAAGATACAAAGAAAAAAAATCCTCAATAATCCTCAGATCTGAGATTTTCTCTCCTCCCTCCTACAACTTTAAATTCCTATTACAGTAGTGCTTTTGGAAGTCTAAGATTGCAGAGGAGAGCAGCCCCTTATTACATTCTGCAATCTGTTATTTATAATATTTGCAAAGGAATTCTTGAGAGGAAAGTTTGTTGAAGAGAAATCTGCTCAATGAATTTTATTTGCTCAAAATTCTCATCTTTAATTGCTGGAGCATTCTCATTGATTGAGATCTTTTTCTCCATATCTCTTCTACTATTTTCCTGCAAAAAGAAATCAAAATGAATTAAGATGCAACAATAAAATCAAAATATCATTTCTAACATTAAAACAAATCCAATCAAATTCAATTTAAATAAATAATTGAAAATAAAATATAAGCTCTCTATTGATGCCTGGGATGGTTTAATTGGCCAAGTATATTATTGATGAGCGAATCTGCAATTAAAAGAGGCTTGGGCAAACGAAAATAAATAAAATAAAACTTAGAAAATTGATTTTTTTTTCAAAATTTGGAGCTTGATATTCTGCCTAATTTTTGACCCAATAAATGACCAAATCTGTTAGTAAAACTTCCTCAAAAACATTCTCCTTGATTTTATCTTTCCAATGAGCCATCCTAGGCCTTAATTGGCTAAGTATAACTCAATATATGAGCCTCCAAAATTGATGAGTCAAAATTGGCATAATTCTAGAATTTTTGTTGCTAGGCTAAAAATCAAAATTTTTAATTAAAAATTTAATCCTAAATTAGAATTCTAACTATTTAATAATTAATTTTAATTTAATTTTAATTATAAACTAAACTAATTATTTAATAAATTATTATTAATTAAAATTAATCTAACAAACTAATATAATCAATTATTTTATAAACTAATTAGCATTAATCAAAATAATAATTAAATTCTATATATTTATTTATTTATTTAATTTAAAATCTAGTATATTAAATATCTAAACTAATTTCAAACTATCAATATCCTCACCATACCTTAATACATAAGCCATTTCAAAACAATGAATGGAGATATGAGCTTGAAAGTCAATGTTTGACTTATCAAATGGGAGGAAGCTTTGAGTCGGGGTCGTAAAACTTGTATTAGTTGAAGACTCCCGGTGCGATGCATTGAAACTCAAACAAATGAATTTTAAACTTTGCTTAATGCTTGAAGAGCCATCGCATATCGGCTATGGGGGAAGTGTGGTGTCGGGGCTTTTGTTAAATAGGTTGCGATAAAATCCTCCGATCCGATCAAAAGTCCCAATGCAATCAGAACAATTTTTAATTTTTAATTAATTTAATATTTAACATTAAACATTAATTTTTTTTTGTTTTATTTTATGAATTTTATGAATTTTAGTTTATAAACTACAGCCACTTCGAAAATAAAAATAAACTACAGTCACTTTGAACTAATTTATTTACAAAAATGGGATTTTGTACATTTTACACATTTTAACCCAGGATAGATAAATGATTAGACTTCAAAGGAGTGTCGTTTACAAACCAGTTGACCAAATGAGGCGAAACAAGTGTTAATGGGAAGCTTATGAAAAATCGATTTTAACGAAGCAATCAAAACAAGAATCCAAAGAAAATGAAAAATTAACAAACACGTAGGATAATCAACTAAATAAAAATCCTACAAGTTGTTTAGCCAAAATTTTATAGAAAGGGTCCACATTGTTTGAACTGAACAAATTAATAATGGGGGGGTGGGTTTGTTTTTATCACAACAGGGTTTGGTGATGATCTTATTCATATTATTTCTTTTGTGTCATTGTTTCCTTGCATCCTTACTAATTCTAAGTGATCATTCCATTCTGTGCAGTGTCCTAGGCTCTGGGCCAAAAAAGGTGGCTCAAATACCAAAATTCTAGCATTAGTGTTGAGACTAACTCACCTGGGAAGTGTCTAGGAAGTGTTGTAAAGCACCTAGACAGTGTCTGGGGAGCGTTAGTCTTAAAACTAACTCGCTTGGACAGTGTCTAGGGAGCATTACCCTACCCTTAAGTCTCTCAAATAGCAATGGGACCCAGGGATAAGTAGTGTAAGTGGTTGACTTGTCTCCTGAAGGTTATTTGGATGAAGTTGAATGAGTGTATGTGATGTTATGTCGATTTCATTTCCTTAAAGTCACCTAGGAGGTTGAATCTTATCATAGTGGCCTCTCATCGCTTGTTTGCCCCGGTCGGCCAGTTGCTTGAGTAGATGTGGGAGGAAGGTGTTATAGGAAATCCCTCGTTGTTTATGACTTGTGATACCACATTCATGCTTAGAATATGGAACGGGGTGATTGGCTGAAAAAATATTTATTTCAGCCCGATTTATGGTCGGGTGGTACGTGGAAGTCCCTGAATTTTCAGATTTTTCATAAGTTAATAAGAACTATCTTCCTATTGTAATCTATGAACACTTGTACTTCTTATTATGGTTATTTGTTCTTTCAGGGTTAGTAATATGGTTGTGTTGGTTATAAGCATGGATTTTCAATGTACTCTAGCTATGTCTGGTTCAAGATTTGATAAGTATTTAATGGTTAATAAATGCATGGGCAAACAATTGTTCTTACAACTATTATGAGAGGGCATTAGACCTTCTTGGTGATTGTTAGATAAGTTTTAGATTCCTATGTTCAAATATGCATTCATGACTTGTATATTACATATTCACCATATGTTTGTTAAAATGACTATCATGGTCAAGCCTGGCTAGGTCATGTCCATACTCAGGTTTTGTATGATTATCATTGCCTTCAAGTCATTTATCATCATGGAAAGTCTCAGGAATTTCTTGGTTACGGTTTTGAGACTGGCCTAAAATTGTGGCTTAGACCTTGGGACCACATCCTCTGAGCTGAGGATTTTGGCTTACAATTGCACTTAAGAAAGCTTGTGCATGTGGTTGGAGGGTCATAGCCACACTCTTGCAAGCTTGTGCATGTGTTTGGGAGTCAAAGTCACTGAAAATATAGTCTAGCTCAGGGTTGGGTCACCTAGGGTGGTTCTTTGATCCCTGAGGGTCTTATAAGCCCTATAAGATTCCAGGTTGTGGTCAGTAAGTCTCAGTTGTCAACCCCACTTCCATAACTGAAGCTTAGAGGTCATATAATTTCATAGTAACTCTTTGTCTCATGTTTACCCTGGGAGACTAATGAATTGGGTCAATGTGGGGTTGGGATGTTACAGGGTGGTATTAGAGTGATGTTGTAGCACTGGACCTCGGGGTAAAAGTGATTGTCATACATGCATGTCAATTTCTATATGGTTGTTATGCATGCATGGTAGTGACTATGGTTAACATGTATATGTCCAGTGTTACAGACTTGTGTTGTCATGGTTAGGGTTATCGTGCATGAGGTCATTGTATGCAGTTAGTGTTATCATGAATGATATATATATATATATATATATATATATATATATATATATATATATATATATATATATATCGTGCTAATCTGGATTGATTTTGCAGACGAGATAGCCACCCCTGAACTTGACTGAGGTATGTTGATTATGTTTATATTTGGTTATCTCACATGGTATGTTTGCAGGAAGAAGAAGTTCATAGATGACTAGAAAAAGGGTGCAATACAGTTCACAAGACTCTCATTACAGATTAGATGAGCAACCAAAAGATGAGTACTCCCCTGACATACTAGATACCTTGAGAAGTCTAAAGGTAGAAATCAAAATTTGCAAGGCGGATAATGACGGAATCATTCATTCATACAAAAAACTTGCCAGGGCACAAGAAAAACAAGCATAATTCAATGTAGTTATCCTTTAGAGTTTGTCATATTTGCAGAGACAAGGACAAACACAGATCAGTTATGGACAGGATCACAGGACTAATGGGGCATATGATAGTAGGTCTCATGGAGAACATAGGTTATACAAAGATGACACAATCAAAGATGGCAGATATTGGATAAACATTATAAAAGAGGTAGTGGTTATGGGTTCTCTTTTGGTTCTGGCTCGGACAGGTATCATGGTCATCATCTTTATCATCCTTACAGGAGGAGTGAGAGGAGATATTTGTCAAATGATTTCAATAAATCCAAGCCATCTACATTTGATGGAGAGTTGAAGAAGTTGGAAGATGCATAGGCATGGTTTCTTTGAATGAAGAATTTCTTTGAGCTGCATGACTATACAGAGAACATGAAGGCTAAGATCATTGTTTTCAGTCTCAAAGGGAAATCATACATATGGTGGGAATATGTGAAGTGTATCAGAGACATAAGGAAAAAGGAGTTGAGTTGGCATGAATTCAAGAGACTCTTCAAGAAGAAGTACTTATCAGAAAGGTACTATGAAAGAAAGGCCAAGTAGTTTTATGGGTTGAAGATGGGATCTATGACAAATGAAGAGTACCCGACTAAGTTCCTGGAGTTATTGAGATATGTTCCTTACCTCAAGGATGAGAAGACAAAAGTTAAAAGGTTCATCAATGGATTTCCATTATCATTTAATGATTGAATTGAATATGATGCGCCTCAACCACTGGAGGAAATCATTGGAAATTTGAAGCATTGTTATGAGTAATTGAAGCGTAAGACTAAGACTAAATAGGGCTGGAAAGGGAATGATAATAATAAAGGAAAGTGGCCACCAAAGTGGGGAATACCTCAGGATGTAGGTGAGAAGGAAAATGTTGCTCCTTACAAGAAGTTTAATGCAGTAGAGAAGGGACATGGGCCTTAGCCTGGAGAGCAGCAGAATAAGGGTAGTGGCAGAGAACCACTATTGTGTTGTATATGTGGAAAAGATCATCACAAGAAGGATCATCCATTGTATCAAGGTCGCAGACCTCAGATCTATAGTGCTCATGAGGGGAAAATAGTTGGGAATGTTGGCCAGAGTATTCCTCGAATTTATGTATCATTTGATAACAAGTAGGAGTATCACCAAGAATCCATTATTGAGATGGAAGAGAAGATTTGTGATTGAGTTGTTTCCATTTTGATTGATCTTGGATCTAATTATAGTTATGTTAATATAGACCTGGTGGATAGGTGTGGTTTGAGAAAATAAGTGGATGAAGAGTCTTGGTTGGTGTAGTTGGCTAGAGATACTAAGAAAAGAGTTCATCCTTGGGTAGGAGATTTTGCATTTGAGTTGAATGGTATGACTACATCAACACATCTTAATGTGCTTCCTTTGGGCTTGTACAATATGATTTTAGGTATGGATTGGTTGTAACTTCCCAAGACTAAGGTGGATTGTTACGAGAAGGTTATTGAGTGCTTGGATGATGATGGATAGAAGATAATCTTGTAGGGTAAGAAGAAGCCTACATCAGTGAGAATGGTTACAACTATGTAGGCAAAGCGCAACTGCAGGAAAGGGTGTGTATTGTTTGCAGTGCATGTTTCCAGTGACAAAGGTAAGGATGTTGAGGATGCAAAAGTATTGAAGAGGAATCCGATTTTGCAGCAATTTCATAATGTATTTCTAGTAGATATTTCATAGTTTCCTCCTCACAGGGAAGTGTACTTTTCTATTGAGTTGGTACCATGAGCAGTACCAACATCAAAGGCGCCTTACAGTATGAGCACTCCAAGGCTAGTGGAATTAAAGTTGCAGTTGAAGGAAATGCTTGAAAAAGGATACATTACGCCAAGTGTGTCACATTCAGGTGCACCAATGTTGTTCATGAAGAAGAAGGATGGTACTCTTAGGTTGTGTATTGATTACATGAAGTTGAAAAATGTGATGATCAAGAACATATATTCGTTATCAAGGATTGATGACTTGTTTGATCAATTGAAGGGGGCAACAGTGTTCTCAAAGATTGATTTGAGATCAAGATATCATCACGTACGCATCAAAGAAGAGGACATTTACAAGACTGACTTTTGAACCAGGTATGGACATTATGAGTTTTTTGTGGTTCCTTTTGGTTTAACTAATGCTCCAACTACTTTCATATGTTTGATGAATAGTGTATTGCATACTTATCTGGACAAGTTTATGATAGTATTCACTGATGAAATATTGATATATTCTAAGAATGAGGAAGAGCATGCAGAACACCTGGAAGCATTGTTAAGACTATTGAGAGAACATTAGTTGTATGCCAAGCTTAGTAAGTCTAGCTTCTTTCAGACGAAACTTAATTACTTGGGACATGTTGTTTCCAAGGAAGGTATAGCAGTGGATTCAGAAAATATGAGAGCTATCATGGAATGGGTAGCTCCTAAGAATGTGGATGAGGTTATATCATTCATGGGGTTAGCATCTTATTATAGGAAATCCATAAGGAACTTCTCACAAATTTCCTATCCTATTACATCCTTATAGTGAAAAGGAAATAAATTTGAATGGGCAGAGGAATGTGTAGCTAGTTTTGAGTAGTTCAAGAATTTCTTACAAATGCTCTAGTTATAAATATTGTAGATCCATATAAAGAGTTTTTGGTGTGTACATATGCTTGCAAGACAGGACTTAGTGGAGTCATGATGCAATAGGGATAGGTGGTATGCTATGAGTCAAGGAAAATGAATGAGCATAAGTAGAATGATGTGACTCATGATCTTGAGTTGTCAGTGATGATTCATGCTTCAAATATGTGGAGGAACTATCTTCTTAACAGGAGGTTTTCATTAAAGATTCATCATATTGGGTTGAGATACTTGTTTGACCAACCTAGTCCAAATCTTAGGCAAGCTAGATGGTTGGCCACACTCAATGAGTTCAACTTCTAGATCAGGGACATTAAGGGTAAGGAGAATAGAGGCATCAATAATAAAAAGGCTTTTGAGGATCAATTCATAAATTTTTGTTAGGTTTGGGAATTAGTTTCAAAGAGAGAAAATAACCAAGAGGATAAATCGAGCAAGCAAGCAAAGGAAGGACAATGAAAATAGAGGACAAGCAATGAAGGTGTGATCAAGCAACTTTAGTAGGATAATTTCATAGGTAACAGGTTGCATGTGTCATATCCTACCTGATTTGTGAATACGCGGTACATGAATTTGTGTATTTGGTTCATTTGTTCTCATGGGCATGGGTTTTTTCAAGTTTGAGAGTGGTTTCATCCTTACCTTGCCATTTTGTGGATAGCCATGGTGTGATGGGATTATTTTTTAGATGAGCTTTGGAGTGATGGAAGGTTTTGGAACTAGGTGAGGTGGTCTCAGGAAAATTCCCAAGGTTTGGTGGTGGAGGTGCTTTAATATCTTGGAATCCCTTGACAGGTGGGTGGAGACAAGAAAATTCCTCAAGGTATTGATGAAGAAACTCTAAGGCATCCATTCTTATTTTTGGGCTTAGTGATAGGTTCACTGGTTTTGGCGAGATCGAAAGAGCCTGATGGTGGAGGTGGTTTAATCTCCAAGAATCCCTAGTTGTTTATATATTGGGATCCCACATTCATGCTTGGAATATTACACGAGGGTGATTGGATGAAAGAAATATTTGATTTAGCCCAATCTATGGTCAGGTGATACTTGGAAGTCCCTAACTTGGTTGGCTTTTGCATAAGTTAATAAGATCTATCCTCCCATTATAATCTATGATCACTTATACATTTTATTATGGTGAATTGAAGGTTGTTTTGTCATGGTTAGTAATTTGGTCATGTGTTGGTTATAAGCATTGATTTTTCAATGTACTCTACTTGTGTTTGGTTCATGATTTGATAATTATGTGATGGTTAATGAATGCATGGCATAACAAGTGTTATTGCAACTATTATGAGAGGGAATTGGGCCTTCTTGGTGATTCTCGGGTAAGTTTCAGACTCCTATGTTCATAAATGCATTCATGACCTATAGATTACATGTTCACCATATGTTTGACGAAATGACTGTCATGGTTAGGCATGGTTAGGTCAATTCCCTATTCAAGTTTTATATGATTAGCATTGTATTCAAGTCATTTATTATTATGGAAAGTCTTAGGAAGTTTTGGGAAGTGGTCTAGAGGTTGGCCTCGGATTCTGGCTCAAATAACAAGATTACACCCTCCAAACTATGGATTTTGGGTTACAACTGCACTTAGGCAGGCTTGTGCATGTAGTCGGAGGGTCATAACTATACCCTTGTAGGCTTTTGCATGTGGTTGGGAGTCTAATTCATTGAAAAAAAATTCTAGCTCAGTGTTTGGTCACCTGGATTGGTTCTTTGACCCCTGAGTGTCTTGTCAGCCATGTAGGATGTCAGTTTGTGGTCAGTAAGTCTCAGATCTCATCTCTACTTCCATAACTAATGATTGGAGGTCCGTTAATGTCATAGTAACTCTTTGTCTCATGTTTACCCTACCATACCAGTGAATCGGGTAAATGTGGGATGGGGGTATTACAAATAATCTCTTCCAATGTTCTGATTTTCGCAGACCATGCAGCCTTTATCTACCTCATCCAAACAACAATAGGTAGTCCTTGTTTATCTCTTTCTAGTTTGGATAGTGAATCAAGCTTTAGAGAAAACTTTAATAGGTCATTTTCCATGAATTCCCTCTCTCCCTCCAACTCACTTTTCACAATTTGAAAAAAGACGTCATTCTCTTCTTTAAATGTCATAGATCAAAATCAACTTGCCATGCAAATTCAATGATCCACAATCTTTTAGATATATTATTAATGATATACAATTTCACTGCACTCAGAAGATTGACAAGTTTCTCAAACCTATTAGATCCACCAGGTATCACCAATGGATTCTTTAGCAAAGGACCCATGCTCAAAGCATTTTCTACCTCTTTTATTTTTGCCTTCAACTTTTGATTTTCTTCTTGTCGTTGATCAACAAAATCTGCAAGCGCTTCACCACCAGCTTTATGCAATTTCATCAACCCAGACATTGTAACCAAAGATATATCAACATTCAATTTTGTTTGATCAACAACCTTTCTATCAAAAAGTTGTATTCTTTCAATCTTCAATCTCTTACTACTTGTGATATAATTTGCATCCTGCAATGTGACAAAATACTCATCGAAACTAATGTCCTCTTCATCAATTTCCTACATTATTCTCAGATTTTGTTGCAAAGAAGCATTAACCCAATCAAGTACTACAACATTACCAAATCCATGTCCATCATTTCTTCAATACTCTCTCCTCTAAGCACACCCTTCGATCTAAATGATTCAACAGTATGCGCTCTTTCTGGAGTTAGTCTATGAGGATACCCTTCATCAACCCTGCCACTTGATAGCCAATCAACAACCATTTTTTTTGCTTCCAAAACTTATTTTTATTTTTTTTTCTAGTAGATGAAGTTGCACCAGTACTTCATGTGTAATATTGAGACTTCCCCGCACGGTTTGTGCATATTTTCTTAGGTCTTTCTCCCGTCGCGATGATCTCTTTTTCAACAACTTGTCCAACATCTACTAACTTTTTTTTATCAACACTGTGACTTTTCTCACCCTGCTCTCTACTTCTTGGAAACAAGTTCTCATATCTCATAGACTCAAGGTGATTCATGAAAATTATTCCTCTATGAAAGCCTTTAATAGCTTCATATTCACTTAAGTTGAAATAATCCAAAAAATTACAACAATGAGAGTGTGAGCCGTATTCTTCACATTCACATTTGCAACAGTAAATGGAAAAGAAATAAATTTTCTCTTCTTTTTCTTTTCAAATATAGATAGCCAACGAAAATGTTTCCTACAAGCTTTAGCAATAAAATACCAACCTAGAACAAAGATTCACAAAAGAAATGGTATATCTTCAAAACCATAAATTCATATAATGGTATTGCTTTCTCTTTCCTCAAATTCCCCAATGTGAAGTAAGAAAGCCTCAACCTCTGTAGATATTCTAGGAGTCTCTTGTCCAGCTACCATGTCATACACTTATCTCACAAAACACAACCTGAATTAAGCAAAAGTTAAACAAGATTCATTCTTCCACAATATAGGATACCAAAACTGCATTGGCTTATCAGGAAACTTGAATATAGGATTACAAGGAAACCCTTCAAACACAAGAAGGGTTGTCAGATATGACATCATAAAGAACCCATTTTTCTTGGGTAACCTATGTAACTAAAAATATAATTCATTTGAAATGACACAACCCCAATTGGGCATACAATTAATTGTGCATGTCTCATAAAGCACACAGAAAATGCATTTTGGAACATGTGATTTACTTTTTATCCCTGCTACAAGGGAAGAAAACCAACATAAATCCCTAAATGGTTTCCTAAACAAATAAATATCTACAGGATAAAGATCGGAAGGAACCTCAAAACTTGTAGAAATTAATTCCCACACAATGTCAATTCCACACCCTTCTACCTCTAGTAAACTATCCACAACAGACAATTCTAAAAACTTGTTTGATTCCAATAACTTGAATAACAATCTAAAAAATTGGGATTCAGAGAAACCTTTATCGCTTTCTTGTACCTTGGAAGACAACCTCTGGCTGAGGAGAGGCCAATGCCCAAGACATTTATTTAAAACTATGATAAAATAAGTTGGCCATCGCATTGTTTAAAACCCAAAATTATAATCGTAAATGTAATCCCTCTTAATCTTCTATGGGAAAAACAATCATTCAAAGTGACCTGATGCTGAATACAATTTTAATGAAATTCTAGTGAAAAAGGATAGTGGAAAGTCTTCAACGTTGGTTGCTTAATGCAAAATCTTTATTTTCAACTTTAGAGGAAGTATGTAGTTAATGATAAATAGAAAAGAGGAGCACATTATTAAGGTACTTTTAACTTTAATTCATAAGAAACTGATTTGCAGAACTATATAATTAAAGGCCATCAACTTCATTACTCTCTTCTATGAAGAAAACATAAAATGGAAATAACATGAAACACATTTTGTACTCAACAAGTGTCTGGAATCACTTCGAATTATTTATTCAAATCCACATGAAGATTGAAAGACACAAGTAGTTTCTTCTTCTGAGGTCCAAAACTGAAAACCCTCCCTTCTCTTCTGAATTGATTTTATTCAAAAATTCAAAAGGATAGTTAAGAAACTGTCAACTACCAAAACTGTTAAATTCGTAAACTACTTTGGAATTAATAGTTATTTTGAACATTACATTTTTAAAAGAGAAAAACAAAATACATCATTTCGAAAATAGCTAAAAAGGAAATTTTTGCATGACAAGTGGCGCTGCTTCATTTGGTAATCTGAGACCTTGGTGCAGATGAAGGTCTAGCTTCTGCACTTGCTGCTATGGGTGACATTCATTTTCTTCACTTTTTCCATAAAAAGAGATCATTAACCATAAAAGATGGAAATCCCTATGTAAGTAATTGAAAATTGTTTCTCCCGTCAACACTATTGCTCTTTCATGAGTTGAACCAATTTTTCTCTTAGCTTCTACTAGCAAGGTTTCATAAGTCTCCCAGGGTAATAGATTTCCCTGTTGGTCCCAACATGAAGGAAAACTTGCTCTTGTTCTTTTATCAAAATTAGTATTGAATTTCATTAAAACTTGTTTTACCTCTGTTGTCTTCCTGTACAGGTTCTTCACAATCATTTTATTAATCTCTAAAACATACTCAGTTTTGTCTTCAAATCCTAATTCCCTTAACTGTTGTGAAGATCTTGAGTCAAGGAAATCAATCATTTTCTTTGCAAACTGAGCTCGTTGCTATGATTTTTTCCTATTAGCAGTGATGAATCTTTCCAGATCTCTGATATTGATATTCTCTTCTTCTACTATAGACAATGGTTCCCATATATTTCTCACAGTATGGATGATATCATTCCATAAAATTTCTCTGGCCTGAATAAGGGACATATTTCCCTTCACCTTTTCTTTCATCTTTTTAATTTCTTGAGAAGTGGCTTGAAAATAATTTATGTACTTCCCATCATTCTCCTTGGACATTGCTAAGTCTCTTTCAGTTGATTTTATAATCTTTAAATTTCATAATCCCTTTGAATTTTCTTCATCTCATTCTCAGAAATCTGCAACTCAGTCATGACTATCGCTAAGTTATATGTTGGGTCTTCAGAATCTTCTTGTACTACAATAGTACAAACATGACAATTATTTTTTTTTTGAAATAGAATTGATTTCCATCAACCTGGTGATTTCATCATTCCTCTGTACAAGTTCATCAATCAATGCTTCTTTTTATTTTTCTACATGTGCTACTTCTGAAGCCATTGGATGCTCTATGGAGGGAATCTTCAATTTCTTCCTCAACACCTAGATTTTTGTCTCAGCTCCATGCAACAACTTTGGAAAAACACTTCTATCCTCTGGATTAAAGCCAATATTAACGACCAATTTCTTTAATTCTTCATTTTTAGTGGTTAAAGCTCTAGAGTTTGTTTTTTCTAATTTTAAATGATTAACCACTTTCTATAATAAAGTCTCATCTCTACTGGAAGCCAATGAAGTCTTTTTCAAATCACTGTAAATTAGTTCACGAGTCTGCCTATACAAGTTGATTTTATCAGGCAGTGGGATTTCTATAGCGTCTACTATCAAATTGATAGTGTTGAAACCTAATGAAGAAGACATAGTCAAAGAAGAAGGGTGAGAGAAAGTTAGTTTGAGTTGATTTCTCTCCAAATCCATAGAAGAAAGTAGTCTAGTTTGATAATCTAAGATCAACTAAGCCTCCAACTCAGATTCCATGCTTTCTTTAACCTTCCTGTTCTTTCTTCAAACTAATAATACAGATGCTTTATCATTGAAACAAAGCTCTGATGAGTCTCTTTTGGAATGGGAGAATATGGTGTACAAATAACCTCTCCTAATTCTAATTGGAAACCTGAAATAGATGATGAATTGCCTCCCTCATATAGCTTAACTCTTTTATTACTTCTATTTGTTTCCTCTTCCAACTCAATGACAGCGTCATAGCCTCTCTTTAAATTCTTCTCACTTTGATGAGCATTTTCAATTTCCACCCCTCCTGACAAACTGGTTTGTCCTCCATTTGTTAGCTTCTCGATATCCGGTCGAGATTCATGTACATAGGGATCATAAGAATTTTCAACTCTCCTGTTTGAAATGATATGGTGAGGGTCATATGCACATTTCTCACCCAATTGCAAATTCATACCTTCAAGATTTTTTTTCACTTCTCTTATAGCTTGCCTATTATTAACAAAAAAAGCTCCCACTATCCCCAGTAATTTAAATAGGTTCCCCTTCTTTGCTGGAAAAAAAATGTACTTGTTCCATATTCAAACTATGCCCAATGAATTCCAATGAAAACAGTCTCATAGACAAAAATATAGGCAACCTGTAAGGGGCAAATTCTACTCAATATAATCTAATTTTTGCATAATCTTCAAATAGAAACTAGTCACCTACTTTAACATCTTTGCTAAGCTGAAGAAAATATTGAGCCTTTGGTAATAGGCAAGGTGGAGGAGATTCTTTTATGATTGAATAATAGACTGATAAAAGATAAGTAACAAAGTGCATCAAGCCCTCATTATTTGCAACACCCCTTACCACATCAATCCAAAATATCATTGATTATTTGTTCTTTTGAGGGTCCATGATATTCAATGCCATGTGCATGAATCTTTCAATATGAGTATAAAAGAAGTGATAATTAATTAGAGAAGAGAATTTGAAACATCTAATGAGTGAAAGGCCTGTCAATTGAGAATTAACCATTTTTTCCCAGAAAGTAGGTATGCCAAAAATTGTTTCAGGGCTCATCATCAAACTGAAAATCCCTCGGATGGCCCTGTAAGTAATATTTGTATCTTCCCTTCTGAATATTTTGGCCAAAATTTTAATAATGGGTCTTGTTATCACTCAGAAATTTCTCTAGAAGTTACTAGAAGAAAGAAAATGACTGAGGTAACCACAAACCAACTTTGGAGCATATGCTCTAGCCAACCTAGGCTCAGAGAGGGCTCTCTCTATATGATTTAGCTTTGTTTGCTGGGATTTCAGGCTAGTTATGAATGTTCTGGGGTTTTTGATTTGTATTCAGGATTGGATGGTGGAATCCTTGAAACAGATGGATAGAATGATGTCTTTAGACCATTAGGCTATGGAGTCAACAGAAGGGTGGAAGAACTGGATCAACTCACTAAAGGGAATGTTCAAAGGGCAAGCTAGCGGAGTAAAGTGCAGGTCTTTGGAACAGGGGGGTGAAATGGTTTTAATCAGGGTAAGAGAGCAATTAAGGGTTCTCAGACCGAAATATAAACTAGGAATAGAGGGTAATCGAAAGCAAAGGGAAATTAAGAATCCTTTGATCTGAAATAGCAAGAAACAAGCTAAACTAAGGAGCAATCAAGAATTCATTAACTTAGATATCAATAGAAAACGTTTATATGCTTAACTGTTAAAACGGAGTGTAATTAAACAAATTCTCAGATATTGTTCCAGTTATAGCATTTAGATTCAGAAATACATTAAATATTGTGGAAAAACTTTAAGAAAGATAATGATAACATAAGAAAATACTTGTCTACACTTCACTCAACACATGAATCCTGTGAAATATCTTGTCTTTATTCATTATTCTAGCTTGCTGGCTTAGTCAATGATACAATAGCTTTACAATCCTTTTGATCAAAATTCTATAGATATGTTTAAGAATCCACCCTACATACTTCGAATTGTCAAGTATTTATACAAAAATTATTAAAAAATATCTCAAACTAACTTGAGATTTAATCTAGGAAATAAAAATATCTTCTTGCAAGAAGATAGAGACAGCTATTGAACTGCTTCATGTTGTCCCATTTATTTTGGTACTGTTAGCCTTTTATGGTTTGATTTTAGCCCTTTTGTTGCCTTTCTATTTGATCTTTCACTCTGGAAGCTTCATTTACCTTTGTCTTTCATCTGATACTCTTTGACACTGATACTCTTTGACTCTGCTGACCTGTCTTCATCTTTTCACCTAGTTATTTTACTTTTACCTTTTTACTGCATTTTTCTTACAGTAAATCAGTCAATTTCTCCCACATTTCAACATTAGGCAATTGGATATTTAACATCCTTTTGTATATCTCATCTGCCTCGGTGTACTTGCAAAAAGTAGGCTTATTGACAAACAAGTGTTTTACCTCATGCTAGAGGTAAAACAAGTTTTCAAAGGTCTGGTATAGTACTTTGCCTATTGGCAATGCCTTCATGGAAGATGTACCAGCCTGTTCTTTTGCTAGCTCTCTGAGTTTGTTGTTGTAATCTTGTTGTGTCATGAGCTTTTCATTTATGACTAAGGGACTAGGTAACCCTTGTTCTCTCAAAATTTGAAACTTAGCCGTAAATTTATCTATGGCTACCTGCATATTTTGACATTTTTCCTCCAAGTTTAACATCAAGTTTCTCTTGGAAAGGACCTTCCTTACTTCCCAAATTGTTTCTTTTCTGTCCTCAATTTCCAATTCCTGAAGCTTATGTCTATTTTTACTATTAAGGAATTGGATGATTCTAGTGGCATCTTCGGGCATCTCTCCCAATTCCTCTTTTACCTTGTGGATGGCTTTGGTAGCCATCTTTATTAGATATATCTATTCAAAGATTACCTGAATAGATGGCCAAATATCATTGATAGAGTCAATGATATTGGCCCATAACAGTTCCTTAGCTTGCCCAAGAGGTTCTTTCATTGTCAGGTCCTTTTCCATGGCTTTTATTCTCTCATTCATTCTAGCAGCCTTTTGCACTTCTTCCTTGTGCATGATTTTGGCAAGCTTGTAATCAGTTTCCAAGCTTGACACCTTTTCTTTCAGCTTATTCATTTATGTAGCCTGTATGGACATTTCCTCCATAGCTCTAACCAATTTTGCTGCTTCATCTGATGTACCTATTGTTGATGTAGACTGTGTTGAAATCTGTTCTATTGTGGCCATAGGAGCTGTGGGAGCCAGTGACGCTGCCAATGTAGAAGGAAAACTGTTGAGACTGTTGGGATGACATTTACAAAGGTGGTGGCAATATCACTTTGCTTTGATTTAATTAAAGTGTCCAATTCCTTCTCTGTCTCCCTTAACTGATCACTTAATTTTAGGACTAAGTCCATCAATTCTTCATGCCTGGTTTGGTTTTCCAAGACTTCCTGTGTTTGGGGATGCTGCAGTTGAGGTATCTTCAATTTTTTTTTAAGTGCTTCAATGTCATCATTCTTCTTCTTAATTAGTTTCTCAGTGGCTTTGATATTTTTGGGATCATGTCCCAATTCAATCATTAAGTCTTCCAAAGACTTAATTCTAGTATCCTTGGCCTATGAGGAGGCCTTCTCTAACTGATATTGGGCTGAGTTATTGTTTAATGAGTTATGCAATTGATGGGAAGCTATGAATTTACCAGTTAGGGTGGAGTAAATCATTTCTCCAGCTTATTTGTGGAACTCAATTTGGTCTATGGGATGAATATCCCTTACCAGTACCTCAAAGTCAATCTTTTTATAATCTGTTGATGTCCTTGGTGGTTGCACAGTTGGTTTTATGAAAGAAATTTGCATCTTTCCTTCCTTGATTTCAAACGCTGAAATCAACTTGGTTTGATTTGTAGGTGTGAGCTTTAAATACTATGCATAAAACTGTGCATTTAATTTCTCATATCTCATTTTAATTTCTTTATACCTGTCCTTAATGTCTTTTTCCTTGTTAGCAGACCTACTGAATGAGGATACTTCTACACTGAGTTGCCTTTCCAACATTTGAGTCTGTTATGTGGATGTCTCTTGAGTTTCTCCAGATGGAGTTGTGCGCCTGCTCTTGTCAAACTCAGTGTTAGTTACCTTTTCTGAGCTTTCTGTGTATTCCTGTTCTGAAACAGGATTGAGCCCTGGCCTTTTTCTTTGACTGCCTTCATACTGCACATTGGATGTATCCATGCTTGAATTGGAGGCTCCCTCCCTGTTCCTCTTAGGATTCTTTTCCTCATTATGAGGGGTCTGCATAATAGGAACGGTTCTAATGGTTCTTTCTTGTTGTTCAGGTACCAACAGAAATGAGCTTTCATGAAGCTGTCTTTCTGAATCAATCAAGGCTTTTTCAACATCTACCTTTGTGATATCCCTATCTACAAGAGTGTTATCCAACCACTCAGATTGATTTGCATATCTTTCGATATCTGGTATGGGATGACGAATGTAAGGCCCTAATTTGACCTTTTGTCTAAATCTGGTCATGAACCCTTGAGCATCATATCTCCACATAAAACTATTTTGGAACTTCATCTGTTGCAGAATTGGTTCTGCCTCCTACCCTGCTTCTCTAGAGTTGCAAATTAAAGGGCCTAACTGGTTTTTGACTCTGAACTATGTTCTTTTCTTGGCTGATACAAAATTGACTTCATCAGAGTTCATTATTTTCCTATATTACTCTAGAGCAAATAACCTCATGGGGAGGTATTTGGGGAGTTTGTATGGGGAAAGATGGCACCCATAGATTCTTATTTCTATGTGGTTTTGGTAAAGTTACCAATCTCCCACCTTACTTTGCTTGGACAACTAGAGGACTCTTTTGATATCTTGGCTTATTCTAGGTGGAGGACTTCCTGTCAACATGGTCATGACTGCATGGAAAAAAGATTCAATGAAGTTTGTATAGGTGTATGGTGATGAATACTTATGGAATAATGGAATCCAAGCTTTTGGAGGGTGAAAGGGAATCTATCTGATTGATAATACAAAAACATATGGTAAAGTACAGATGAATACTTGAACACTCTCTCATTATGCATTCTAGTAAACTATTCATGCATCCTTTGAGCTATGACCTGGGCACAATTGTATATAGAAGCAGGAGGCTTTCCTAGGGTGAAAATGGACATGAAGGCTAGGATAATTTCACCAACAGATTCATCAGTGGTACAGCCCAAAACACATGATATCATAGTGATAATATGCTTGCCCCTTTCAAAGAAAATGGCAGAAACATATGGAAGGGCATCTTTGACAATGTGTTGCTCTTCTACATGAAAGTTTAGAACAATTGGGCCAATTTTCATGGACTCAACTTGGTGTACTGGTCTAACAAATCTCCAATTGAGAGTGGGGTTATGTTTGGACTTGGTTGGACTTGTAACATCTCATTGATTGATTCAGTTGTGATGGTAAATAGGACTTTCTGGTCAGGGGACATTACAGCTCTTTGGTTGGGATTGTAACAGGCATGGCAGATGTGGACAATTTTAGGAAAAAAATGTACTTGGGGAAATTGGTATTTGGGAAAATTGGATTCCCAAAGACCAATGTCATCAGAATGGTTCAGATATCTATCCCTACTCAAACAATGAAGTTTGAGCAGGACCTCATATACACTTGTATCTTTGATTTGAAAATCCCTGTCTGCTAGGGGGAGGTGGTCTAGGTCCAAATGGGGAGTTGTGATAGGTCTGACATCCATGGCGACAAGGGCAGCCATAATTCAATTCTTGTGGATTAGAATTTGGCTGTGTAGGGTTGTATTAGAGGTTTTGACGGAACTGGCAGTTTTGAGAAGGGTTTGGGCAAAAAACTTGCAAATTTGAAGTAATTTAATTAATTTTACTTAATTAAAACACTTTTACAAGCTAAAAGTTTTCAAATTTGAAAGGGCGAGTTGTAATTTGTGGTGAAATAGCTGGAATTGGGTGAATTAGCTTCACAATTTGGAGTTTACGGTAGCTACAGAAGTTTGAATGGCTCTGGTACGAACTGAGAGGTTGTTTGGGGTCTTTATAGCTTCTTCAGGAGTGAATTTGGAGTTCAATTGGTGAATTCAACATTTGCAGGTGTCGCACTGGTTTGCAGAGGTTCATAAAGAAAACGAGTGAAAAGGAAAAAAAGGGCTTCTCGACATTCTTATGGAGCAATGGTCATTTTTTGGCGGGTAATTTCTAAATGAACAGTGGACGGTTTATCAGGTTGAGCGGGGTGGCGGTTTCCCAAGCCATCGCACTGCTTTTGTGGAGGAGGCGATATTAAGGAGGGGTCACCCGATCTACTCCAGTGATCGACACGTAGCAGTCAGGGGGCTGGTGAAAACTGCTTTATCGGGTGGGTAAAGGTGAGGCATCCGACGGATCCGATATGTATATGGACCGTTAGATGCAGGTGATGGTGATAGGACGGTAGTAGGGTGAAGAAGGTGTGCGGGTGATAACAGCATGGGTTTCGGGGGGGGCAAGGTTTTAATCCTTAGCGGTTTGGGATTAATTCAAAGCTAATGAGGGGATTAATTGATCGGGCAGGGTTTAATGATGGGATTAACCCAACATTACCGAAAATTGGTAAGTTAAGCGAATTTTGTCGGGGGTATGAAGTAGGGGGTCAACTATAGTTTATAATTAAACTAAGGGTTGGGATATTTATATAAGGGATTTAATTAATACGAGAAAAGGTATATCTGGGGATTTATATAATTAAGTTAGAAATTAATATGAAATGAGTGGAGTGAGCATACCCTTAGCATAAATGTAAAATATGCGCATTTTATTTCATATATTTGATACTTAGGATAAATTACTTTTATGGGTTTTTTGAGTGAAATAGAATTTACATGGGGGTTTTTACTTTTCCTAGGAAAATGGAGTTTAACCTTAGGGAAAGGGGTTTTATTAGGCTAATGAGAGGGAAATGAATTTCATGAAGGGGATTCTAACACTTGATGTCCATAATCCATTAAGCCAAGGGTCTGATCCCACCAAAAGTCATAGAAATGCTCTGAGCCTCTTTGACTTGAAGGATTTGAAGTACTAGAACATACTTGCGGATAGGAAATTAGTAAGTAAGGGGAAAAATGAATGAGGGGGAGTTAATCACATTAACTTGCAAACCTTTGTTTTTGCTTCCATAATTGATAATACATATTGAAATATGTGCCTAAGCATGATGTATGTGTTTTGATCCAATCAACTTTATACTTCAGCAACCTTTCTTCTACTTTCCCATTACTTACCCTACCACTTTTTCTTCATTTTACTTGGCTGCATTTAGACTAGCAAACCCTTATCAACCATTTTTCTTTTGAAAAGTAATCTATCTAATTCTAACCTTATATCATCCAAGGGCTCAGATTAAAATGATGAGCTCCTTTTATTTTCTCTACCTATTTATTGATCTGCCAAGATTAAACTGTTTGGCAAGATTTTATTCTCTAACTATAAACATAAAATTCAAATCATGAAATAACCAAGATTAAACAGTTTGATTACCATTGGTTGTGGCATGAACAACAAGCTGCACACAATCATTATTATGCATAAAAGTAAATAGTAGTGGCATTTAGACTTGCACACTTTCATGGTCTCCTTTTGTTTTTGGGGTTCATATATTTTCGTTTTTTGGCCTTTCTCTTATTCTTTTTCTCCTTTGATATTTCTTTTAGGACATACCCTCTTTACATTTTTTTATTTTTTAATATGGAAAAAATTTACAGAAAGCAAAGGTATGTACAATATTACAAGGCTTAACCTTAGTCATTCAAAATTATGACTCCTATTGGTATAGGAACCTAATAGTGGCTCCACTTGGGGATGGAATTTTCTAGTGAAATGTTAAGAACTTTAAAGATCAGTAGCCTTTGAATTGTTGTTGATGTTACCTTGCAAAGTGTCCTTTTGTGAATCTGCATTATTGATACTTATGATAGTAAATCTTTTAAATCTTGGGGCCTTCTCTTCGGGCTTCAACTTCAAATATCACCATCCAATCCAAACTAAACTTTGTAAAATAAAGTATGTACAAATGGGAAATTAAAATTAGTAACTTGGTTCAAAGTAATTTTTTAGCATTCGACCATTCACTTGCCAACCTTCTGCATCTGTACCATTAATTTCTATCAAAAAGAAGGCATTATTTCCTCTGTAAGCATAAATGACATAGGGGCCTTTCCATAGGAAATAAAATTTCCCACGTTTGTCTTTGTCTTCGCTCCTTGAATCCCACTTAATCACTTTGTCACCAATGTAGAAATCTTCAGCCTTGGTTCTTTTAACAAAGATCTTTTTAATCTTTTCCTGCGCAACTTGAGACCTGACATAGACCTCTTCTCTGGTTTGTTGTAAATGAATAGTTTGGTTGATTCTTCTTTGGATGCTATTTGGTTCAACCTGAAATTCTTGAAGTATCTTCATTACTGGTACTCCCAAAGAGGATGGAAAGACAGCTTCCATCCCATAAACTAGTTGATAGGGAGAAGTACCAATTGATTTCTTAGTAGTCAATTTGTCTGCCCATAGGGCATTGACTAGCTTTTTATTCCAAGTTTTCTTATTGTCCTCTAGTAACTTTTTGGTGATGTTTACTAGGCTTTTGTTTCAGGATTCTGCCAGTCCATTACCTTGAGGGTAATAGGCTGTGGAATGGCCAAGGGTGATATGGTATTTATTGCAAAAATCTATCATTCTTTTGGATTTAAAGGCCGTTGCATTGTCAGTAAGGAGCTTAGTTGGACATCCAAATCTTGATAGAATATTGGTTTCAAGGAAGGTTATGATAACAGTATTTGTGGCTTGCCTTGAAGGTATGGCCTCTATCCATTTTGTGAAGTAGTTTGTGGCTGTGAGGATCCATTTGTGTTGGGCAGAGGAGGGTGGGTGAATTTCACCAATGAAGTCTAAACCCCATTGTTGAAAAGGTATTTCTGCAAAGATTGGCTTGAGGGGTAAAGGTAAGAGCTTTTTATTCCCCTCAAAAATTTGGAATTTGTGACAGGAGGTCACATATTTTTTTACATCAGAAAACAAGGTAGGCCAGTAGAAACCAGCTCTAAGGATTTTATCTACAGTGGTCTTCCATTAAAGGTGTCCTCCACAGTCACCTGCATGAAATTCTTCCAAGATCTTTTCAGCCTCATCTTTTAATAAGCAATTGATAAGAATACCTTCATGATCTCTCCAAAATATAGCAATGTCTAATATACAAAATTTCAACGATTTCATCTTCAAAAACCTGCTTTTAGTCCCAGATAATTTAGGAGGAGCTTGTAAATTCAGTAAAACATAAATAATATCAGCATACCAAGGTGATTCAATAAAGGCTTGGCTCATTAGTGGAGTCGCCATCTTCTCTTCATTATCTATTTCTTCAATAAAGTTTATATGCAAGGCCTGACAGTTTAATTCAACCATGAGTTTGGCTAAACCTTGTTCCTTGATTAACTTAGTAGGTTTGATTTCTATATCATACTATAAAATAGTAGCAAACTACTTTCCCCTCTTTCCATCAGGACCATCCTGAGTTAGGAGGTCTTTAACTACTGAATTAGGAATGTAGGCTACTATATGAGAATATAAGATGTATACCCTAAAGTCCTTAATGGCTTTGACTAAAGCCAAGGCTTGTTTTTCCATTATATTATATTTCAAGGGGGCATCTCTCAGGGCTTTGTTGAAGAAAGCAATGGGTTGTTCATAGCCCTGGTCATTTTTCTACAATAGAACTGCAACAATTGTGTGCTCAGAAGCAAAGGAAAACAAGATGAAATCTCTGTCAAATTTAGGACTGATTAACACGGGTGTTTTAGTCAAGGCTAGTTTAATGTCTTCAAAGGATTTTTTAGCCTCAATAGTCCATTTTATGGTGGATTCCTTTTTCATCATGTTGTTTAGTGATATAATTAACTCTACTAGATTAGATATAAATCTTCTAAGAAAAATATTTTTTCCTAAGAAAGCTTGTAACTCTTTAATGTTACTAGCGTGTTTTATTTGCAGGATAGCTTCTATTCTAGCAGGGTCTATTCTTATACCATCTTTTGAAATTATGTGACCTAACAAATTTCCTTCTTCTAACCTAAACAAGGACATTTTGGGGTTTAAGGAGATTCCAAATTTCCCGCATTTAATAAAAACTTGCCTTAGATGATCCAAATGTTGATTGTCAGAATTTGAAAATACAGTAATATCATCTAGATATATCACAAGGAAATCATGGATTTATTTTGCGAAGGCTATATCCATAGCCCTCTGGAAAGTGGCTCCTGCATTCATTAGCCCAAAAGGCATTACATATTTAAATGTGCCCTAAGGAGTAGTAAAGGCAGTTTTGGGTTGGTCATTTGGATGAGCCAAGATTTGATTGTAACCAGAAAATCCATATAACAATGAGATTCTGTTTGATCCAAGTACTCTTTTGTAAAATGTGATCCATTTTTTGGGGAGAGGGTAGTTGTCTTTTAGTGACACTTTATTGAGGTTTCTGAGATCCATACAGAGTCCGATCTCACCAGTTTTCTTTCTAGTTGGTACCAAGTTTGAGACCCAATCATAAAATCTGATTGGTGCAATTATTTTGGCATCATACATCCTCTTAATTTTTTTTTCAATTGCAGGTAATAAGACAGGATTAATCCTTCTAAGTTTTTGTTTGAAAGGCTTTTTATTTTCTTTAATAGAAATTGTGTGTTGGATGATGTTGGTGTCATAGGATTTGAGGTCCTCATAACTCTAAGCAAAGAAATCCTGAAATTCTTTCAACAACTCAATGTATTTTAATTTTTTAGTTAGGGGTAATGATTTTGAAAGTTTGATCAGTTTAGGATTTTCATCGATGCCTATATTACATTCCTCTATATCAAACCTTGAAGGTTCCATTTTAGGTTTCCTAGAAACAGCATTTGAATCAAATAAATCTTCCGGAGGGGTTAATCCCTTTGGTAAGAAGTTATCCTTGAGATTAATTACTTTGGTTTATTCACTAATTATTTCATCAATATCAATTTTCTCTAAGTTTTTTACATCTACTTTGGTAAATTTAGTTGGGTTGAGTCTATCTATTTCATCACCTTCTATCTCACTTATTTCCATCTCCTCCTTAGTGTCAAGATCTATTAATGTAACAGTATCTATATTTTTATTGGTAAACTCTTCTTCTGAAATTAAAAAGTTATTTATCTATTTATCATCAGAAAATATTTGCCAATTCTTCAAGTTATATGGAATTGCAGGTCTACGCCTAACTTCAGTAGTGTATTGATGGTTAGGTTGGAAGGGTAGTTTGCAGGTGCTGGCAAACATTTCTAAACTGTGGGCTTCATGTTATGTTTTATAGGAATTACTGCAAGCTTTGTTTCTAGGAAAGTGTTAAGTATTTCTACGATAGTTCCCCTATAACAACTTAATCTCGGGTCCTTTGTCATATATACACCATCAATCTGTTTTACAATTAGTTCAGAGTCTCCCATGACAAAAACTCTTTTAGCTCCTAGATTCCTAACTAACTTAAGACCTAAAATTAATGCCTCATACTCGACCATATTATTGGTACATTTAAAATTCAATCTATATGCATGGCCTTCTAAGTAATTATTTTCCAAATTATATATCCACACTCCTACTGTAGAAATTTTGAATAATATGACACATATTCACAGAGATTATCCTGATTATAAACTTATAAGGAGAACATGCATAATACATAACCTCCTCTATGTTGATCATCAATTTACAGAAGCAGAAACATTCACAGGCGCACATAGAAGCATCAATCACACATATCAACACAGTATTTTCCCGGGGAAAGCATCTCGCTAAAAACCCCAACTATCTGTATATTATAGTGATTGAATCATGTAACAATACATAGTACAATAATCATCCCAAGTACTCAGTACTATCTCCTCATGCTACACACAATACAGCTCAGATCTGATCTCCAAATCTCCCCCGCTGTTTGCCTGCCTCTCCAGCTCAATACCTGCTCAAGAACTGATGAGAATGGTTTACCAAACTCGTATTTGACCTGCAAATAATCACTCACACTGTGTTGGACGTGAGCACAGGCTACAATTCTTGGTATTGGAAAATTCATTGGCATACTCAATCCCTCTAATTGTGCAAATCATCATGCACAGCTTTAGTCACAACTGATAGCAATCTGATCCTCTAACACCTGTCCCTGCTGAATTGAACATGCACTGACATGCAACTGAGTTAACTGATGTATTCTATAGTTTCATTATGAGTTAATAACTTGTGAATTAATTAATAACTAATTCACCCAACTCATCTCTAGTCTATTTGTCAGTTAGACTAAATACAACTAGTTTAACAAAGCTAAACTGAACACAACTCCATCAACTGCACCTCCAGTCCACTACACTCAACTCACTTGAGTTCTAACTGAAGTCCTACATGAAAATATTAGTCATCCCATAGGTAACCACGTATTTCCTTCTAGGATCTGCATGTACCACATCCGTAGCTCATCCTGAAGTGCTCCAAGAGAATAAGATCAAGTTTATAGTCCAAATATTATTATGAGACAATAATATTTGACTTTTCTATTTTTGACAGCCAGTCTAAAAATAGACTTTGATCATTCATACTGTGATCACTCATATTGTGGTCACCCATACCATGGTCACCCATACTGTGATCACCCATACTGTGATCACCCATACTGTGATCATCCCTGTTGGGATCAAAAATAGAACTTGCACCATAATTTGCCTGCGGGCCCACTTAGTGAAGGCGACTCTTTTCACTAAGCTCCATCATCTTGTTGCATTCTCAACAAGCATTTCTTGTTGCACACTTTTCAACACTCCCTCTCAACAAGAAAGGCTTCCTCTCAAACCCGATCCTGTAACTCTAGAATGTTCTCCATGCAACACATCTGGCCGTTCCACTTGCTCTGTCATCAAAGTCTCTGACTGCTATTGCCTCTGTCGACTGAAAACTCTACATCTCTATGCTCTTCAGTATCTGACTACTCTAGCCTCTGTCACTTTGATCTCTGACTGCATCTGTGCTGCTTCTAGTTCTATCTCCCAGCATTACATCCGCACTGCACCTCCCAACTGACCTCCCTGTTGGGCTAGAAACACCCTCTGATGCTGAAGCTCTACCTGCTGCTGAAAAGTGCTCCCTCTTTGACATCTGCGCTACTGCAACATCTCCATGCATCTCGCACCATTGCACACCTCTCTGTGGCACCTAGCACTGTGCAAAACAATTGTGCCTCTCGCATTGCTACAGCCTGCTAGCTATGCGTTGTCCTGGGATTCCCTACACTGTCTCTCTCTCTACCGCTCCATCCGCATCTGTCTCTACCCAATCAATCAGTTCCTGCTACTACACATCTGGGGCTCCCATAGAAAGGTCTCATCCAATAGGTTGGGTACCTCAAGGATCCTGCCCCTACTTCATGGGACAATCAATCCACATCACCCCACCTCCTACCTGGAGGTATGGCTGCATGCGATCCCTCAGCCCACCTGGCTCGAAGTTTCCCCCTACTGGAGGTCTCTGGATGAGTAGATGTCTCTACTCGATCTCCTCTCAGCTTCCCCTGTTGTGGCTCCTCCACAACCTCCTGAAGATGCTACACCAATCGTGGCTCCTCCACAATCGTCTGAGTCTTCTTCTGGCTCTGCATGTCGAGAGGTAATATACGCTCCCTCTCAACCACCAGGTCTCCATCAATTGCCTCGCTACTTAAGGCTTTGCATGCATCTTGAACCTCAAGAGCATACAGGTTCTTGACCCGTGAACCAATCTGCTTCACTTGTCTAGTGATGATGTGTCTAAGGAATACCTTTCCCTTACTGAAGACTACATCATAGCCTCTGTCTTCCAACATTGTGATCGACACCAAGTTTCTCTTCAGTCCTGGTACATACTTGACATCGGTCAAGGTAAGGCGAGCTCCATGCTCCCTCTGAAAAATAATCGTGCCTACACCTGAGACACTATACTTCTCATCATTACCCATCCCTATGAGTATCTGGAGATCTTTCTCCTCCAAAGTACTGAACAAACTTTTGTCACCGGTCATGTGGAAAGAAGCTCCACTGTTAAGAAACCAACCACTTCCCACCATGGATGAAACCATGCATGCGAAGAGTGTTAAATCCAACTCGAACTGTGAAGCAAGTGCCTCACCTTCAGATCCTTCCCCGGGTCCCTTCTTGGACTTCTTCTTTGGGAAATTAGTAGCATAATGAGCCAACTCATGACAACGAAAGCATCTCACTTTCGCCTTGTCAACCTTCTTCCCATCATTGGAAGAACTAGATTCGAAAAAAGAAACCTTCCCCTTCCCCTTCTTCGCCTTACTCGCTAAGGCACAGTTCTCCTCATCCTGCATGGACGAAGAACCGTCTCTAGTGCTCCGTCTAATCTCCTCTTGCACAAGATCCAACCAAAGTCTCTCCCATCCTGGAAATTTCTCCCTTCCATTCACCGAGTCCTGGTAGCTATGCAAACTCTTAGGAAGGTCAAGGAGTGCTAGACTCACCATCCTCATCCGATAGTCACCCCCACCCTTCCCAGCTCATCCGAGCATTGGGTGAACTTCGTGAGATACTGGGGCATACTGTCTCCATTCTCACACTGAATGTTTCTGAGTTTTATCTCTTGCTTTGGAATTAAATTCAAATTCCACCAGCTCAAAACTCAACCGCTTCCGATCTAGAATTCGTGAGAACAAAGTATTTCTTGTACAGAGATTGACTGTCTGGGCATTCACCGGATATCTCACCTTCCAAAAGAAGGATGAATCCAGAGGCTACCTGGCCCGATTACAAACTCTGCCTAAAGAAATAAAATGTAAACACTTTCTGAATAATAGATTCGATGATAATCCTCGCTTGATATACTGTAAAAATCTCTTCTACAAATCAAGCAACTCTGATACCATGTAGAAATTTTTCTACAAATCATCTAGCTCTGATACCATGTAGAAATTTTGAATAATATGACACATATTCACAGAGATTATCCTGATTATACACTTATAAGCGGAACATGCATAATACATAACCTCCTCTATGTTGATCAATTTACAGAAGCAGAAACATTCACAGGCGCACATAGAAGCATCAATCACACATATCAACACAGTATTTTCCCGGGGAAAGCATCTCGCTAAAAACCCCAACTATCTGTATATTATAGTGATTGAATCATGTAACAATACATAGTACAATACTCATCCCAAGTACTCAGTACTATATCCTCATGCTACACACAATACATCTCAGATCTGATCTCCAAATCTCCCCCGCTGCTTGCCTGCCTCTCCAGCTCAATACCTGCTCAAGAACTGATGAGAATGGTTTACCAAACTTGTATTTAACCTGAAAATAATCACTCACACTGTGTTGGACGTGAGAACACACTACAATTCTTGGTATTGGCAAATTCATTGGCATACTCAATCCCTCTGATTGTGCAAATCATCATGCACAGCTATAGTCACAACTGATAGCAATATGATCCTCTAACACCTGTCCCTGCTGAACTGAACATGCACTGACATGCAACTAAGTTAACTGATGTATTCTATAGTTGCATTATGATTTAATAACTTGTGAATTAATTAATAACTAATTCACCCAACTCATCTCTAGTCTATTTGCCAGTTAGACTAAATACAACCAGTTTAACAAAGCTAAACTGAACACAACTCCATCAACTGCACCTCCAGTCCACTAAACTCAACTCACTTGAGTTCTAACTGAAGTCCTACATGAAAATATTAGTCATCCCATAGGTAACCATGTATTTCCTTCTGGGATCTGCATGTACCACATCCGTAGCTCATCCTGAAGTGCTCCAAGAGAATAAGATCAAGTTTATAGTCCAAATATTATTATGAGACAATAATATTTGACTTTTCTATTTTTGACAGCCAGTCTAAAAATAGACTTTGATCCCTCATACTGTGATCACCCATACTGTGGTCACCCATACTGTGATCATCCCTATTGAGATCAAAAATAGAACTTGCGCCATAATTTGCCAGCGGGCCCACTTAGTGAAGGCGACTCTTTTCACTAAGCTCCATCATCTTGTTGCATTCTCAACAAGCATTTCTTGTTGCACACTTTTCAACACCTACTCCTGCTCCTGCTCCTAACCTATTGACTAATCCATAAAATTCTAAATGCCATAATATGTCATGACCTATATTTACACTATCCGGTGTAACAAACTTTTCATCATTTATAGCAATTTGACTGTGCAGTTCATTGAACAGTTTTGTAGTCTGGTCAGTTTCATTTTGTGGAGAAACTGCAATTTCTTTTGGTTCTGTATTAGTATTGTCTGAATTTTTTTTCTGGTGTTTGATCAACATTATACAGGATGAAAGAATCGATATCTGAGTGTATGGAGTAGATAGGAAAGTTTTGAGGCCGATCCTGGCTACTTACCATATATTTCATGAAGGTTTCTCGGTATAGTTTCTTAGGTTGTCCAAAAACATAGATTGTTGCATATGACATATCTAGTTGTAAGGATTCCTGAAGTTTCGATCCCCATGATTTGGGTAACAACATGCCATACTTTAGTGGGATGTCAGCACCTACAATATCCATAAGGATGCTTTTGGCAGGATATTGGACTAAAGTGACACACATGTCTTTAATCAATCCTAGACACTTTACCTGACTGGGGTCAAATGAGAACAAGTCTTTGTAAGACCTTGTAATGTCTAGGTTTAATTTCTCCATTACTGATTTGGGCATTAAGTTGTGGGAGGCCCCAGAATCCAACATTACATTGTGTATAATTTTGTCATGGATACTAAGGCTAATGTAAAAAGGTGGAATTCCTCCTTCTAATGGTTTTCCATTAACATCATGACCAAATATGAGTTCTAGTTGGTCGTTAAACAAGTTGACTGAATCCTCATTTTCAGTAATGTTTAAGGACTGGGTTATCTGTGATTTATAAGTTTCATTCTTGATTAGTTCTGTTAAAGGAACTGAAACCTTTAGCTTTGTTATCTCTGCTCCCAAATTGAATGGCAAAGAGACTTTTTCTGTTTGAAGGTTTAGAAATTTTGCAACAAGGATTTGTGTAGACTTGTCTTATTTTCCTTTATCGGGGAGCTCCTTATGTGGATTTTCAAATCTGATGTTTTCAGCTTTGTCCACTGGTTCCTTAAGTGGAATTGAAGTGGATGGTTGATCAACGGAAGGTTGATCAGAGGTTATATCTACAATTGTGGGGCTAGAAGGCTTTGGGTTTTCTCTAGGGAGAATTTGGAGGATTTTTGAAACAGGAGATTCTTTTATTTTCTTGGGTTGATTTTTCACTATTTTATTAGTTTGGTCAGGGACACCAGTATTCTTTTTTATTCTTAGATTATACTGTTTATGGACTTCAAAGATGGCAGAATCATATCCCTATTTATAATCAAATGATTCCCCAGACTGTATTTGTAATTTCTGCAGCATATACAGTTCCTGCTCATCTTGGGTTAGAAAAACAGTGTCCTCATCATTTATTCCCATTAGGTTAATTTGTGTATCTTGTTCTGGATCTTCTGGATGGGATGTCTCTGCATAATTTTCTTGAAAAGGAGGCCTAATGTTCTGATCCACTCCATTTTTCCCAATGTTTTGGTTTTTTCTAAAATTTGGATTTCTAACTGGAGGTGCTTGTTGGTTACCCCTGTTGTTGGGAAAAGTATCCAATACGAAATGACCCTATCCCACTCTAAGGGTGATAGTTCCTTAGCAACAATCAAAGCAAAGCTATCTAAGATTACTTCTTTATGAGATGTAAAAGAGGGGAGAAAGAGGTCCACTAACCGATGTCTTCTGCTAATGATTGATCCAATCTTCTCTCTTTGCTGCTTGCCCTCAGTTCCTTGCTCTTTCACTGGCCCAGCTACACCAAGATCCTGCAAAATGGCAAGAGAGGGAAACTACAAGAAGCATACATTCATAATTGATTCAAGGATTAGAATAAATCAAATACTCAAGTATAACAATACACCATTGAGACACATGCATATAGAAGAACCTCAAATGCTTTATTAATGGAAGAAGTAAGGTTCAGGAAGTGATACAACCATAAAAGGCCCAATCCAGCATCACCTTCCCAGCAGAAAGAAATCTCCTCTTCACCTCCTTCAAAGCAAATCACCCAATAGTTCTAAACTCAAACCAACAGCACTTCCTTACATTCACAAGATTCCAGCCCCTCCTAGACCTCATGAGAGAGATCTATATATAGGAGTTACTTCAGTTATTCTTCAGTTCTTGAGTCCACTTGGAGGTTCTTGCTTCCACTTGGAGATCTAGAACCTCTTACTCATCACCAGTCGAATTCCTTGATCCAAGTGTCATTTTGGAAGCTTCTTGGGCATTGACACCTTGAGGAATGACTGTGCCACATGTCCAAACTCGCCCAGCACGGGTAGCCTTCTTTGCAGTTGACATTCAACGCAGGTAGACAGTGGAGCAGTTGACATTCAGCGCAGATGCTCAGTGGAGCAGTTGACATGATCCAGAATTGCCTTGTTTTTGAGTGTTTTCAGGTGGAGAACTTTTATTCAGTGCTATGGTTTGCTGACCTTGTTCCTCTAGGGGTAGGAATAACATGTTTAGGGACTTTGGATCCCTTAGATTATGGACATTTCATGCTTCATGCTGTAAGGCACAAAAATGTCTATAACAGTTGCCCCCTAAAGTATGAGGTCGTTTATCGGGTGAAATGCTTTATCAGGAGGATCCGAAGTTCATTCGATCGCTGAGAGGTGACCTGTAATAAAATACAATACAATACATTATTTTTCATTCTGCTTTCATGATCTAGCTGAGGCGGGCATTCCCATGCTCAGCTTTATAAATTCATTTTGGTACATAGAACAGACGATTGTCTGATGGTAGACTGATAATTTTGGTGAAAATTATCATCCTTTGAGTAGGATGATCATCTGCTGCAATGATGTACATGTCAAATGTCTTTATATTTCCTGAATATATATCGCAGCCCGGATGGATGAAACTAGATCCGGGGTCTTCAAACTCGTTCAATCTTCACTCTAAGTACAAGTCAATCCATGTGAGAATTGCGCTGAAGTCGAACATGGAAAGACATCGCTTGATTACCGGTCAATGATGTAAACCGTTAACAAGCGCGAGAGGAATCACCGATAATGATAATGACCCTCAAGGTACTGCAGTACAATTCACGTGGTGTGAATAAAGGACTTGGCGTCGAACACCACGCAAAATCTTCTGGTCGAAGGTCATTGATGTATACCTGTCGCCGGAAGTGAGAAACTTGCCATTGAGGCATGCAAGCTTCAAAGTACTGAGGGGGGTTGTCCCTAGATCAACTTCTTGGATAATGAGCTGAAGTCGACAAGAAGTGATCCGTCAAAGGAGGGCCTTAATGAATCCCACATCAGTGACACGGAACGGAGCTAATGATTTTAGTGGAGGTGAAAACAATCTGTGACATATGATTCAGGGTGGCGGTCATGGATGGATGAAGGATAATGTATGGCAGTGGATGGGACACGGTTGACTCTTTCTGAAAAACATCTCTTGAACATATAACGACACTAATGCGATGGATCGGTAGCATTACCCCAAATGTGGATGGTTTGGCGAGACCATGGTGATGAGACCGGTGAATGAAACAACCCAACCCGATGTGGTATGGAGGAAAAGTGTCATGTTCAAGAGCGACTTGCTACCATTAAAGCTTTGAGGTTCTCCCAATTTTTCCCCAGTCATTTCTGACCAGTACCTCTTTATTTTTGTCAAGCTTGAGGAGGATAACATATGCTTGTTCTATAACCTGCCCTTCGGGCAAGCCCATCGCTATGTTTTAACGAGCCTAGCGATAGGGAAACTTGTTCTCGTCTAAAGACAAGTTTGTCGCTATTTAATCATTTTAACGAGTCTAACGACAAGGAAAACTCGGTCCTTTTCATTTTTAGAGAGTCTGAAAAGGTACAGAAAGTTAACTCCAAAATTCCTTTTTCTTCATCTAATCCCTTAAGTCTGAAAAAGTATAAAACAATACAGAAGGGATGAGTTTTCGATAACTTTAACGAGCCGAATAAAACAAGCGCTCGACCTTTTTGTGCAATAATCCCTCAGGTCCAAAAAGATTAAAATCTAGAGGAGGGATAGCTCTTCCGGTCACTTTAACGAGCTGGAAGGCCAAAACTCGGAAAACTTTTCATATTTTACGAGTCAGATGAAAAGAGCTTAAAGAAGACTCGTCTTTTGAGGAACGAGTGATAAACAGGTATAGCAAATGATTCCAGGTACAGGTTGGAATTTTCCAATCACGGCAGTGTCACAAGGATGGCTAGGTGAAATCACTCTTCGCAGCTGTTCCTCAAAATGGGTAAACAATCATATGGAGGTGAACGATCGACCAAATGAAAGTGGAGGTGGCAGGTGCAAAACACGACCAAGGCTTTTTATGGCTGATAAATTTACGATCACAGTGGTTATTTACCGGGATAGGTTCATTTTTTATTTAAAAATGAGCTTAAACTCTGGAGGAAACATTGCTCACTGCTTATATTTATTTTTTAACGAGCATGAAGACCGCGTTAAAACTGCTCCGATCTTGCGTTTATTTTTTAACGAGCATGAACTTTATGCTAAAACTGCTCGATTATACCAGTCATAAGATAAGAATGTCTCCTGAAAGATCCCATTTTTTATAGAGCTTGCGCCTTACCAAAGCTATGCTCCCTCTCATCCTTTCTTTATGCAAGTTCGGAAACGGCTAATCCTACGAGTTTAAAGGGTTAGACCTACAGGTTTAAAGGGAAGACCTAAAAATTTAAAAAATAAATAGTAGCCCCTTGCTTGCACTCCAAAAGGTTGCATGCCCCCAGGTATAAAACAGAGTTTCAAGGTTACCTCTACTTTTCTGCCATCGAAACTTTCGTTTCACCGGGAGAGGAACCTCTTTCAGGTTACCCAAAGATTGTCTCGTTAATCTTTCAAACAAAACACTTCCTCGGCAATGTCTACCGAAATAGACAAGGGTGAATGACTGGTGCCAAACACGTAACTTTGACAAAAGAATCCTATTCTAGAACAACCCCTCTTCCATCCACGGACGGGGTACGGACTAGTCATATTCTCTCGCGGAAATTCTACCTTATACCCAAGGTTTTCTCTGCCCGAAGCAGACCAGGAGGCATGCCCCCTGGGTTCCAGCCCCATCTTTCCGAATCGCTCGCACTCATCGGGAAGAAGGACTGGGGGTGGAGACATTTCTTGATTGAATAGACCATTCAGGGTTGGTATATGACTATTTACGATGCGTGATCCCGGAAATGAAAGTTGGTCTACGAGCTTGACCATTCTTCCTTCGTGTGGAAAACACATTACTCTAAAGAGTGAGGAGACTATTGCTCCCATGCAATATATATAGTCTCGTCCAAGGAGTAGGTTATAATCCAAGGGTCCTTGAACGACCATCACGTTCATTTGAACGGTCTTCCCTTTCAATGTAACTGGCACATTGGGGAGGATCCCTAATGGTCGACTGGTTCCTTTATCGAAACCCGAGAGACTTCTTATCTCAGGAAAAAGCGCCGGGGAACCCAGTGCTTTCCAAGCAACAGAGGAAAGGATACTCACAGATGCCCCTTCATCAATGATAGTTCCAGTCATTACCATTCTGTATATTTGGACTATGATTCTGAATGGTATACTGGCTGGCAACCGGGGTCTGCCTAGTTGATTCCAATCAAAGGATACAACCAGGTTGCTTGGTGGTGGGACCAAATATACGGCCGGATATGACCCTGACGGTGTTCCTTCCTGCGATAAAGGAATGGGCGCATTGCCCTAATGCTCATCAGAGTCTGTGTTGATGAAAAGAATCTGGATGGTGTCATCCTTATTCTCTTCGGTGAGGGTGTCATTTGAAGATGAATCTTCAGTGACGGTGTCATTTGACGATGAAACTTCTGAAGGAAGAACAGGGTCAACTACCGTTTCGACCTTTGGACTTTCGTCCGGTCTGGATTCAGTAGGTTCATTTTCAATGATTGACGCTTCAACTGACCACTTGAGCGGGCCAGCTGTATTCTCAACCAACGAAGAAATTGGCACGAGTATTTTGTATCCAGGAGGAAGTCTCAACGGTGAAACCGGACGATCTTCCAAAACTCTCTTCGCTTCGTCTAAGAAGGGACAACGGTGGATGGCGTGATCGCCTTCACACAGTCTGCAGGGGGATCTTGCTCCCCCTCTTTGTCTTGAACCTTCACTTTCGCTGGTTGATGGTAAGCATTCAACATGGCTATCAGAAGTTGATGCTCCCGAATTGTGCAAACGAGGGGACCAGTCCCTTAGTATCCGGGGAATACAGGGACAATCTCTATGGAAGTGGTCTCCTCTACATATGACACATGGCGATTTAGGCCCGGTCTGTGTTGTGTGTGGATTTTTGTCAGATGTCTTTTGCTTGCCCCCAGTCGCCTTAGGCTCCTTCTTCTTCTTCTCTCTCTTCTTCTTCTCCTTCTTCTCCATGGGAGCTTGGCTTTTGCCGGCTCTACCTTGCGAAGATGAAGGATTGGAGGAAGAGTTGTAGGAAGTAGAAGGCTGGTGGGCAGCTCTAGACTGATCTAACTGTTGATTCGACTGTTCAGGAACCATGGTGTTCTGAACTACATTGGTTGAGAATAGCCAAATTGGCAGGCCAATTGTCAGTCCTGGAAGCGACAATGTGGCCATGTGGGGCGCACCACCTTCTCCCCAAGAGGAGAAAGGACTAGGATTTCCATCATGGGGAATTCCTTGGTTGGGGCGTTCCATGTTCTCAACCTACAGATCAACGCAGGAATAGGAGGTGATTATGTTCCGTTTAAAATAAATTTTATAACGACGCTTTAGACACAACTTGCTTTTTCACTTTTTAAGAGTCGAGAAAAAGCTAAAGATGACTCTAGTCTCCTTCGATGTTTTAACGAGCCCGAAGTGACAAATGCTCGGATGGACTTTTTCAGTTATAGAGTTTGAAAAAGGCCAAAAGAAACTGCTCTAGAGTTCTAGGCAGAGGGTGTGCCAAACCTTTCCCAAAACCACAGAATACGTTTTACGGTACGGGTGGTCGATCTTCGTGAATGTTGTGTTCACTGCATTGCGATCAGTAGGGCGGTCGACACGGCTTCCTATGGATAAAGGCTTTGTTCCTATAGGGGTCTCCCAATATATACGCGACGGTACGTGGGAGCACAAGTCCGTATTAGTGCCACCGACTCTCAGGAGGAATCACCCACCTTCTTCGAGATCGACAGTCACTATGTTTAACGACGCCGGAACACGTCTCTACCTTAGACCTCTATGTGTTTGCGTTATGTTTCAATGCGTTGTTATGTAAATTCAATTTATTTTAAGTTGATCTTGTTTAGCAGTTTGCCTTTATGGATCACCACGAGATGTATGGTACAACTCCTAAATGCAGTCTAAGATGATAAGCAAGCTTTTCAATCTTTCAACTTTGAAAATCTTAACTACTGAGGGAAAAGAAAGACATCATCTTTTCACACAGATCATAGAGCACACACTAATGCACTTTTCCCTAAATCAACATACAAGCTGTCAAAATGCACATGCACAATGCAGGTATTTCTTTTCTCTTTCTTAATGTTGGTGTATTACAAAAAGAAAGCTGTTGTATAACTTTGAATTCAATTTCAAGTGAAAGCAAACAAGCTTTTGTCCAAAATCAAAAGACACCTTAAGATTTACTTGTTTCAACACTAGAAATATATAAATTCAAACCATATGACGAAAGAAAAAGCTCAATCAGCTATGAACAGCAAACAAACTAACTCTTAAGATCAAAACGACACTTATCACAGGTCTAGATCTAAGAGGCCACAACAAGACTAGTTCACTTTCGTTATGGGAAACTGCAAATGATATAAGAAATACACAAAGAACAAATACAGTTTCTTTATACAACCGAGGCGGAATAGTGGCAAAGAAAGGTGGTTTCAGATAGGTACATTGACTGATAACAGGCTACAAAAACAAGGATGAAAACAGGGCAATAGAAAGCAGAGAACCCAGTTGCACAAGGCAAAACTGGTTCAGCGCGGGTAGAACACTGTCAGTTTGACATTCAGCGCAGGTAGCCCCTTCGGGACCTGCGATGAAATGCAGACTGCCTTCACAGTGCCTGAAATGAAGAGAGAAACTCTCGTTTCTCTGGGTTTCCGGGTTACAGATTGCTCAAAAATCCACAGTTTTTGGCCAAATCAAAGCTATCAATCAAGTACACACTAAAGGGTAATTAGGAGGATGAAAAGCTATCACTAAGAGCTGTTCAAAGTCCTTGTGGATCAGCTCTTCAAATCATAAAGATGCCCAGAAACTGAGCTAGAGTAGCTGCCCTCTACTTTGCATTTGAAAGATCCAAATGCAGTTCGATTCGGTACTCCCTGTGTTTAGGAAATGAATAGCAAAAAACACAAACAACCAACAAGATACGATCCCCAGCGGAGTCGCCAATTTGTTGTTGGGAAAAGTATCCAATACGGAATGACCCTATCCCACTCTAAGGGTGATAGTTCCTTAGCAACAATCAAAACAAAGCTATCTGAGATTACTTCTTTATGAGATGTAAGAGAGGGGAGAAAGAGGTCCACTAACCGATGTCTTCCGCTAATGATTGATCCAATCTTCTCTCTTTGCTGCTTGCCCTCAGTTCCTTGCTCTTTCACTGGCCCAGCTACACCAAGATCCTGCAAAATGGCAAGAGAGGGAAACTACAAGAAGCATACATTCATAATTGATTCAAGGATTAGAATAAATTAAATACTCAAGTATAACAATACACCATTGAGACACATTCATATAGAAGAACCTCAAATGCTTTATTAATGGAAGAAGTAAGGTTCAGGAAGTGATACAACCATAAAAGGCCCAATCCAGCATCACCTTCCCAGCAGAAAGAAATCTCCTCTTCACCTCCTTCAAAGCAAATCACCCAATAGTTCTAAACTCAAACCAACAGCAATTCCTTACATTCACAAGATTCCAGCCCCTCCTAGACCTCATGAGAGAGATCTATATATAGGAGTTACTTCAGTTATTCTTCAGTTCTTGAGTCCACTTGGAGGTTCTTGCTTCCACTTGGAGATCTAGAACCTCTTACTCATCACCAGTCGAATTCCTTGATCCAAGTGTCATTTTGGAAGCTTCCTGGGCATTGACACCTTGAGGAATGACTGTGCCACATGTCCAAACTCGCCCAGCGCAGGTAGCCTTCTTTGTAGTTGACATTCAATGCAGGTAGACAGTGGAGCAGTTGACATTCAGCGCAGATGCTCAGTGGAGCAGTTGACATGATCCAGAATTGCCTTGCTTTTGAGTGTTTTCAGGTGGAGAACTTTTATTCAGTGTTGTGGTTTGCTGACCTTGTTCCTCTAGGGGTAGGAACAACATGTTTAGGGACTTTGGATCCCTTAGATTATGGAAATTTCATGCTTCATGCTGTAAGGCACAAAAATGTCTATAACAACCCCATTGAGGTTTCCTCTCCATGTTCTCTATTCTATCTATTAGTCTTTCCATACTTTTGGTTAAAATTTCTATTTTAATGTTAGATGGTGAGGTTTCATCCTTTGCAGTTCCTCTCCTTTCATTTCTAACTCTAGCCCTTTTAGCTAACAAATTAGCTTCTACACTAACAACTACACTTTGCATTTCTTCTAATGTTGGGGGGTTTCTTTCCCTAAGTTGGTATGCCATATCTGTGTCAAAACCATCATGGAACTTTATTAATGCTAAGTCAGGTGGGGGTCTAAGTTTAACTGGGATTGCATTATATATATTATCGAATCTAGTGCAGTAACCTTGAACATTTTCATTAGGCCCTCTTCTAATATTCTCATATTCTGAAAGGATTTGTAAGGGATTCTTTTTCTTTTCCCACCTATCAATAAACAACCTTTGAAAATTTGCTAGGTCTGCAATGTGGTTGGCAGGAAAGGCTTTGAACCACTTCTTGACATCACCAGTCAAAGTTTGGGCAAAGAGTCTCATTTGGACATCTGCTTCATCTGTTTCATGTAATTCATAAAAGTCAGACATCTTGTTTACATGCTATTGGGAAGTGTAATGACCAGTAGCATCAAACAGGAAAATCTTACTCTGATAATCTACAGGCATAACATGAATTTGGGTAGGTAAAACAAGAGGAGCATATCTATTTTCCATTGTTGTAAGTTGGGAGAGGTTGAGATGTGGGGTTCAGGTACTTGGAGATGATGTAGCAGTGGATGAAGAACCAAGAATTGTAGATGATGAATGAGTAATGATAGGTTGGTGAGGGAGTGTAGGTATAAATGGTGGTGAAGAATGGACTTTAGAAGGTATTATTGTTGAAGTTGAGGGGAGCAATTTTGAACTCAAAGTAGTGGATAATTTTTCAGAAAGCTCAGGGGTAGTGGCAGTATTAATGGATGATTGTGGAGATTTCAGAATGTATTCATCAATTGATTTGTTGGCCTATTGAATTTTAAGGTCTGTAATAAAATCAGGATCTAGAACTATTTCATCGATTACATTTTCAAATTCTTTTCTAAATAATTAAAGATCAAATGGCACATCAAAGGGAAGTTCTTCTAAAAATAACCACTCATCAGGACATGAATTAGCTTTAGCTAATGTATTTGGCTAACCGAACCTTTTTTTTTAATATTTTCTTGAAATTAGGTTGGGATTATCAACTACTGGGGTAGGGTTTGGATCTGGATTTGCCCTAGTAAAACGAGTCTTCCTAGAAGCCAGAATTTCAAAAAAAAAAAAAAAATTGTGTGAGATTTTTTCAAAATAAATTCTAACAAATGACTTTAAGAGGCTCAAAATGTAGATTTAGATTTTTCTTAAATCTTTATTAGGACTGAGGATTAATTATCCCTAGTATGGTTGCCACTATGTTATCTCTCAGAAATTTATCTAGAAGTTATTAGAAGAAATAAAATGACTTAGGTAACCACAAACCAACTTTGGAGCATAGGCTCTAGCCAACCTAGGCTCAGAGAGGGCTCTCTCTATATGATTTAGCTTTTTTTGCTGGGATTTCATGCTAGTTATGAATGTTCAGGGGGGTTTTGATTTGTATTCAAGATTGGATGGTGGAATCCTTGAAACAGGTGGATAGAATGATGTCTTTAAACCATTGGGCTATGGAGTCAACAGAAGGGCAACAAAACTGGATCAACTCACTAAAGGGAATGTTCAAAGGGAAAACTAGTTTAGTAAAGTGTGGGTCTTTGGAACAGGGGGTGAAATGGTTTTAATCAGGGTGAGAGAGAAATTAAGGGTTCTCAGACCAAAATATAAACGAGGAATAGAGGGTAATTGAAATCAAAAACCAATTAAGAATCCTTTGATCTAAAATAGCAAGAAACAACCTAAACTAAGGAGCAATCAAGAACTCCTTAACTTAGATATCAGTAGAAAACATTTATATGCTTAACTGTTAAAACAGAGTGTAATTAAACAAATTCTGAGATATTGTTCCAGTTATAGCATTTAGATTCAGAAATACATTAAAGATTGTGGAAAAACTTTAAGAAAGATAACAATAACATAAGAAAATACTTGTTTGCACTTCGCTCAACACATGAATCCTGTGAAATATCTTGTCTTTATTCATCAATTCAGCTTGTTGGATCAATCAATGATACAATAGATTTACAGTCCTTTTGATCAAAATTCTATAGAAATGTCTAAGAATCCACCATACATACTTTGAATTGTGAAGTATTTATACAAAAATTATTACGAAATATCTCAAACTAACTTGAGACTTAATCTAGGAAATAAAAATATCTTCTTGCAAGAAGATAGAGATAGCTATTGAACTACTTCATGCTATCCCATTTATTTTGGTACTGCTGGCCTTTTATGGTTTGATTTGAGCCCTTTGTGGTGCCTTGCTATTTGATCTTTCACGCTGGAAGCTTCATTTACCTTTGACTTTCATCTGATATTCTTTGACATTGATACTCTTTGACTCTGCTGACCTGTTTCATCTTTTCACCTGGCTATTTTACTTTTACCTTTTTACTGCATTTTTCTTACAGTAAATCAGTCAATTTCTCCCACATTTCAACATTAGGCAATTGGATATTTAAAATCCTTTTGTATATCTCATCTGCCTCGGTGTACTTGGAAAAAGTAGGCTTATTGACAAACAAGTGTTTTACCTCATGCTGGAGGTAAAACAAGTTTTCAAAGGTTTGGTATAGTACTTTACCTGTTGGCAATGCCTTCATTGAAGATGTACTAACCTATTCTTTTGCTAGCTCTCTGAGTTTGTTGTTGTAATCATGTTGTTTCATGACCTTGTCATTTATGAATAAGGGACTGCGTAACCCCTTTTCTCTCAAAATTTGAAACTTAGCCATAAATCTATCAATGGCTACCTGCATATTCTGACATTTGTCCTCCAAGTTTAACATCAAGTTTCTCTTGGAAAGGACCTTCCTTATTTCCAAAATTATTTCTGTTTTGTCCTCAATTTCAAATTTCTAAAGCTCATGCCTACTTTTACTATTAAGGAATTGGATGATTCTAGTGGCATCTTTGGGCATCTCTCCCAATTCCTCTTTTACCTTTTGGATGGCTTTTGTATCCATCTTTATTAGATCTATCTGTTCAAAGATTACTTGAATAGATGGCAAAATATCATTGACAGAGTCAATGATATTGGCCCATAATAGTTCTTTAGCTTGCCCAAGAGGTTCTTTCAATGTTAGGTCCTTTTCCATGGCTTTTATTCTCTCATTCATTTTGGCAGCCTTTTGCACTTCTTCCTTGTACATGATTTTGGAAAGCTTGTAATTAGTTTCCAAGCTTGACACCTTTTCTTTCAGATTATTCATTTATGTAGCCTGTATGGACATTTCCTCCATAGCTCTAACCAATTTTGATGCTTCATATGATGTAACTGTTGTTGATGTAGACTGTGTTGAAATCTACTCTGTTGTAGCCATAGGAGCTGTGGGAGCCAGTGAGGCTTCCAATGTAGAAGGGACAGGTGTTGAGACTTTTGGGATGACATTTACAAAGGTAGTGGCAATATCACTTTTCTTCGATTGAATTACAGTGTCCAATTCCTTCTCTGTCTCCCTTAACTGATCATTTAATTTTAGGACTAAGTCCATCAATTCTTCATGTCTGGTTTGGTTTCCCAAGACTTCCTGTGTTTGGGGATGATGCAGCTGAGGTATCTTCAATTGTTTTTTACATTCTGAAATGTCATCATTCTTCTTCTTAATAAGTTGCTCAGTGGCTTTGATATTTTTGGTATCAATTTCCAATTCAATCACTAAGTCTTCCAAAGACTTAATTTTAGTATCCTTGGCCTGTGAGGAGGCCTTCTCTAACTGATATTGGGCTGAGATATTGTTTAATGAGTTATGCAATTGATGGGCAGCTATGGCTTTACCAGTTAGGGTGGAGTAAATCATTTCTCCAACCTGTTTGTGGAACTTAATTTGGTCTATGGGATGAATATCCCTTGCCAATACCTAAAAATCAATCTTTTTATAATCTGTTGATATCCTTGATGGTTGAACAGTTGGTTTTTTGAAAGACATTTGCATCTTTCCTTCCTTGATGTCAAAAGCTGACATCAACCTAGTTTGATTTGTAGGTGTGAGCTTTAAATACTATGCATAAGACTGTGCCTTTAATTTCTCATTTCTCATTTTAATTTCTTTATACCTGTCTTTAATGTCTTTGTCCTTGTCAGCAGGCCTACTAAATGAGGAGACTTCTACACTGAGCTGCCTTTCCAACATTTGAGTCTGTGATGTGGATGGCTCTTGAGTTTCTCCAAATGGAGCTGTGCACCTGCTCATGTCAAACTCAGTGTTAGTTACCTATGTTGAGCCTTCTATGTCTTCATGTTCTGAAATAAGATTGAGCCTTGGCCTTTTGCTTTGGCTACCTTCATACTGCACGTTGGATGTATCCATGCCTGAAGTGGAGGCTCCCTCCCTATTCCTCTTAGGATTCTTTTCTCATTCTGAGGAGTCTGCATAATAGGAGGGGTTCTCATGGTTCTTTCTTGTTGTTCAGGTAACTGCGGAAACGAGCTTTCATCGAGCTGTCTTTCTAAATCAATCAAGTCATTCTCAAAATCTACCATTGTGTTATACCTATCTACAAGAGTGTTCTCCAACCACTCAGATTGATTTTCATATCTTTCAATCTCTGCTATGGGATGATGAATGTAAGGCCCTAATTTGATCTTTTGTCTAAGTCTCGTCATGAACCCTTAAGGGTCATATCTCCACATAAAACGATTTTGGAACTTCATATGTTGCAGAATCAAATCTACCTTCTACCCTGCTTCTCTAGAGTTGCAAATGAAAGGGCCTAATTGGTTTTTGAATCTGAACTGTGTTCTTTTATTAGTTGATACAAAATCAACTTCATCAGAGTTCATTATTTTCCTATAGTACTGGTGAGCTCCAGTATTGTAGCAATAATGCTACAACTCCTGGGGCTTCCTTCTCTAATTTTATCAACCCGGTAGTTCGTAACAAACTTGGAAGCGACGGTGTTGTATGCACATGTACTAGCTCTTGTCGCAGCTGTCACTTGGTCAGCTGGCACAAGTCTGCTAGGGCTCAAGCCAACTTCTATATGTTCTCAGAAGAAGCTTTTTAAATGATGAACGAAGGCTATCTCAAAGGAAATTAACCTACTTTGCAAGAATAGACTGAAAGCCAACCAAACATGGAAACCCTAGTAAACCCTAATCTGACTAGCTTAATCTCTATGATGCAATGGTGGGAATGCAACTTCTAGAAATGATGCCATTACTTCTAGTGAGATGAGATGCATGAATTTAAACTACTTCCATTGAAGAGAACACGTTTTTGTATTTTTGCTCAAGTGGGTGGAGTTATTATGATTGTGCTTCTTACTGGGCATTGACTGTGCAGGGGTAGTTCGAAGGGAAGGAAGGCTTGGGAATGGTTAGGAGGGCTCTGAGAGGTTCCAGGGGATCCCTCACATCATTCCACAGAAGTCCACAACGTTCAGGTGCTCGGCAACCGTGTTTGCAGGCTTCTACAGGATGTCTGCAGGGGATCCTACAGGAAACTCGGGATTTCTACAGGATGTCTGCTAACTTCTACAGGATGTCCTACAGTCGGAGTTTTGGGTGATGGAGGAGTGAAGGAGCTCTATGGATGGATAGGTAAGATGAAAGAGGAGCTTGAGATGGCCTATGGACAGAGAGATGAGATGGAGAGAGAGTGGATAGAGCTGGTTGGTCGATAGAAGGGTAGGGCAATGGAAGGTCAAAAAGATTGAGCAACGTGGATAATAGAAGGGTTGGAAGGCAAATGAGCTGAGCAGAGGATGAGTAGGTGGCTTAGGCACGGTTCAGAAGGATAAGAACACGATGAAGTGGTGTTGTGCAGTGTAAATGAAACAAATCACCCTTATCTTGCATGTAAACGAAATTTCACCAACCTATTCTAACTGTTTTATTAGGAATCAAAGAACAACAATGTAAGTTGAAAGGAATTCGTGCATGATGCTGAACCCAAGAGTCATTACTCAAGATATAATCGCATGGACAATTCTTCAATCCAAAACATTACATCAATACTTGCATGCATATGTTAAAACAATGTTTTTTTTGGCAGATTGCACGGTCTACACTTCCGGTCCCCAAACAGAGGTGAAAGTGAGCATGCATTCAACCTTTTTGGACTCAATGTAACTTCAATCTCCCTAAGCTAATGCTGAACTACTGAAACAACTGCATTCATGAAACTAACCTACATAACAAAACCGAAACAATCAACTCAGCAAACTGTATTTTTCAAGTGCATGTAAAGGAAAGAAATGCAATGATAAAAAAAGACAAGTAACAATACAAAGGAAAGGAGGTCTATTGCTCTCAGGTTGGGCCCTAACCTGAGAGCTATAGCTCCCCTAAGAACTCAGAATCGAATCCAAATCTGACTGCCTTTATTAAAATATCATAATCATGAGTCTAACAACATGCCAAAATTGGCTTACAAAGAGAAAAAATAGAGCTACAGCTCGTAATCCAAAATCTATAACAAAAGTTCAAGAGTCTCATCGAAGGCAACAACCTTAATATTTATACATGATGAGGGCCAAGCTGGCCTCCTCAATTAGTGGAGCTTGGCTGTCCAACTGAAAGTGTACTGCTGTTCCTGTAGAATCTGTTGGTTGCCTTCTAGCTCGGTGGTGATAGTTGTTGGAGCTCGGAGTTGGGGTGGAGATCACGAGGGAGGTCATTCAAGACTGTGGACAACCTCCCTATAAACCCGCAATGCCACCTTGGTTGTCTCCTTGTCTCCATTTGCGTGGTCTTTGCTCCATTTAATGCCAAAAAACCTGAAATCATCATGTATTAGCTACGTAGGCATAATGACTGCCCTTCTTCCTACAAATAACACGAATATACTAAGAAATGATGCATAAGTGATAAAAAATGAAGGGTTGAGCAAGGTAAGTAGGCCAAATGAGCCCAAATTGTTACCAAAATTTGGGGCTCATCATCACCCCCCAGCTAAAATATTTGCTCATCCTTGAGCAACTAGTCCAACTCTTCATCATTCATTGCCTTTACTGCTACCCTTACATCCCAAGCCTCTGTAGTAGTGTCCTCCTTGCTGATATGAAACCCAGCCCTTCTGTCTACCTCTTCCCACTGTTCATTATCATCTGTCTCTGTGCTGCCTTCCATCAATCCTAGCAGCAGTGGTGGGCTGAGTTTAAGGCCAATCCAGCTGGCCTGGAGGTTTTGCATGGATTTCTTATAGAGGGCTACCCTTACGAGAGCTTCCCTCATCCGAGTTGGGGTATGATACTCTCGGATTTTCAGACTGTGTGCCAATGTATTCCATTTGTGTGTGCATGCTTGGACAGCGTTGTCTCCTAACAGTCTCTCCATGTCCTCAAAATGAGCTATGGCTTGGGCCTGTTTATCCTTATAACTTAATGAAGCTTGAGGGTCAGATGACAAATGTTGGTGTGCCGAGATTAGTGAAACTGGATCCCCTGGTTCTGGTCTGATGAGCAATGGCTCATTCAACTCTCGATTCATGATTGCTTTGCCTTCTGCTGCTCTTTTGTCCTCATGGTTCAGCCATGAGGCAAATGCCAATAATTGCATATCTCCTAAGGTCGTATTGGGATCCCATGAAACTTCATTAGGCAGGGCCAGATTATGGAGGTAGAACTCCGCTAATTTGGCCCTATCCTCTGATGAGCTAGTACTGCAAACTTCAGTGAATTGTTGCAGGTCTTGGAGCTGAGAGATACCTCTTTGCGCCAAGGTATTGATCTGGAATTGCAGCCACTGGTCTTTCAAGTACAAGCCATAGGATTTAGCTGGCTGTCTGCATTGGATAGCATCCATGGCCCAGCTGGCCATGCAGGCCAATTGTGCTTCTTTCTGCTGCAGTTGTTCTCTGAGAGATTGCACCTCAATTTGTGCTTGCTGTTCTGCTTCCTATAGAAGTGTGGTTGGATCCCCAAGACCGGTATTCAGTTCCTTTTTACCTTGCTGTTCCTCTATGGTGTCCTTGGAGGATGTACCTGTCCCTGCCCTCAGCTCCTGTAGTTGCAATCTCAGCTTCTGGTTTTCTTCCTGTAGAAACACACGTTGGAAAATTGCCACGTGTTTGGCCATGGACAATTCACTTCTGGCCTCCTTGAGCTGCTCCTGTAAGGGACCTATGTCCGCCACACCCTTTGACTTGGCTATTTTCATCCACGTGTGTGTACGGACTCTTTCTTCTTCTAATGCAAAAAACAGTGGCACAGTAAATTTCTGAGGTATAATTTTGCCAGCCTCTAAAAAGCTGTAATATGAACTCAGACTTGGCTGAGGGCTGGGCTCTGGTATATGTTCTTTCTCCACTTCCTTTGGTGGCTCTACTTCACCCTCCCTTGGTGGTGATAAGGGTGCTTCCCCTTCCATTTCCTCAGTTTCTTTAAGCCTGGCTAAGGTTTCCTGTAGAGCATTTTCAGCATCCTGTAGCTGAGCTTTTTCAGTCAATTGGTCTACTCTCTCTTGCCACGTAGTTTTCTTCGGGCTTCCCTTCTCATAGGTGACTGATATCCTTGAGGGGGACCTTTCCTTGGGTGAAGTAGGGGCATCTTCAATGATGATCGGGCTGCTGGACGGAGGCTGTGGCCTGCCCGTCTTTATCCTCACACTTCTTCGAGCTTTAAAGTATAGAGGGGTGTCCCTCTTTCTCTTCTCCTTTGGCTTAGGAGGTGTGCTGAGGCCGGCAGCACAGCTGCTGCCTCCCTTTCACGAATGTCAGCTTTCTTCTCCTTGGGTTTCACTTTTTCAAGGCTTCCTGTAGAAGACCCTGTTTTAGTCAATTTCGGGCTTCCTGTAGAAGACCCTGTTTTAGTAATTTTCGGGCTTCCTGTAGAAGACCCTTTTTCAATAATTTTCGGGCTTCCTGTAGAAGCCGGTTTCGCCTTTCCTGTAGAAGCAGGTGTCGCCACCTTGGTTTGCTTTGCTGCATGAGTTTTTCTTTTTGACTTGGTTGCGGTCGCTGTCGAGGCACTCTTGCTGATGTGGACCTTCTCAGCCTTGTCCACTCTGCCTTGCAACCTTTTCTCTCTTTCTGTCAAGATGGGTGTGTCATCTTTCTCCTTGTCATCCTTTTTCTCTTGTTTCCTTTCTTGATTTTTCTTCTGCTCTGTGGTCCGGGTCTTTTGGCCTTTTTCTTTCTTTACTGCAGCCACTGACTCTTTCTCCTCACTGCTAGAAGAACTGAGCTCTTCGGTTAGCATCTTTATATCCCCATCCTTTGTCAAATTCCAGAAGGCTTCCCATGAGAGAGGAACCTTGTATGTGTGGAGCGCATCCTCCACACGGAGTTTGATCAGTCCATGGTGGGCTACCTGGTCTGGTATGCCTTCTTTCAGCTTGGTTGCACACTCAATCAGAGACTGTAGTAGAAAGTAAGGGAGACTGAGTTTGTTTTCTACAGGTAGATCCATCTGGTGCCGTAATTCAGTGAGTAACCGAAAATGATACCCGTATACAATGCTAAAGCGGCCTTCGCAGGTGATGTACTTCATAATTTGCAGGCTCACTTCATTCCATGGTGGCAGTAAACTGGTTCTACGGACCCCATTTTTGTCTTCTGAGAATTCCTCCTCTGGTGGAAAGAATTCTTTCTTAGCTTGTTGGCTCAATTTCCTTTCCTCTTTATCCCATGGTAATCCCATTGGGAGCTCCGTAACTCGGCTGATGAATTGTGGGGTGAGTTTGAGGCTCAGACCCCTGAAGGTAACGGTGGCCAACGTTTTAGATTTCGGCCTCAGAGCTTGCAAAAAATCTTCTGCCACTTCGTCATCATAGCCCTGCAATTTGTCACAGAAGGATATCCATTGTGCTCGTGTGAAGAGCTCCACCACCTCAGGATTTTCTCTTAACTTCGCTGAATCAGTGGGCTCCCTTCTGATGAACCCACCCGGCATGGTGAAAAACTGTTGTGTTAGCTGGAGGTGGCAAATGGGAAAGAAATTCGATCTACTAGGACAGAGCGTAGGATTACGCCTCTGTCATGCACATAATTCACAAAGCTTACCCCCTGCAAACCTTTAACACAGCTAATTACACTGACATCCTGTAGGACGACAGTTCATGCACGACAGACAACAATTGCAACAATTTTCTTCGACCAGACTGTAGACGACGATTCTGCCACCTTCAAAAACCAATTGCATGGAGAGTTCAGGCTTACCTTTTTAATCCGCCACCTTTTGACGTGAGGAACCCGACTTCCTGTAGAAACAGCTTTCCTGTAGGAGCAACTTTCCTGTAGGAGCAGCGCGCGATTTCCGGGGGATACTGCAGTGGGTCTGCGCTCTTGCTGTTGCTTCACAGGCGTTCTGATGGCCAAAGACTTGGAGTATCGAACTGCAAAGGGATCCGGATGATCACTCGAGTCGCAAACGGTGAATGATAAATGCATGAGGTTGATAATCTAGCCGATTAGATTTGAATCAGCGGAATCCGTGGCGCGCGGGTGAGCTGTCCCTACCGGACCGTTGGGCAACATCACACCATCATTCTTCTGCAAGTTTACTTACTGCCGCATCATTCCCGCAGATCCGCCGCCGCCATTCTCATTAGAACTCGTTTCTCCCCGAGTGGACGGTTCTCACGTGACCACTGCCCGTTTTTTCCACGGCCACCATTCACACATCCGGCTCGACCAGCTGACTTGTTGACGTGGCCAATCGATTGACCATACAACCGCTCAACCCATCCATTTCACACTTTGCAAACATTTTCAAAGTAAAATTCATGCAATTCGTCGGAAGAAAGGGTCGAGACACTTACCTGTGCGGCCGCAACACGATTGTTCAGGCTTTTGGACGACGATGAGTGGATTTATTTGCTGCTGGTGGATTTGCACAGGCCCGGAGGTTCGTATTCACAGGTCGCTGACGATGGATTTGATGCTTCAGCTGCATGCGCCCGCGTTTCCATTGTATATGGTGTGCACTCTAGCGGGCTTAACTGTTACGGGACTCCTACAGGATGTCCTGTAACAGTTTCTTCCTCCTCGGGTGCATGCTGCACGACGAAGGCAATGGCCCCACGATCACGCTCACAGAGCTCATGGATGGCTGGGATGGATATGGTAAGACATCTCAGCATTTTTTCATCTTAAAAATTGCTTCCTTTTGATAACTCAATGATCTGCTTTGATGGTGCAGGTAACTTCGTTGCATGGCGACAGGGATGGTAGAAAGAGGTGACAACAATGTATAAGGGTGACAACAGTGGCTTGCATGCGTCCAAACCGATCCTTGGTCGTTAGATCTCCTCATAAAATGAATTCTGGGCCGTCCCGAACTTCTACAGGAAGTTTCCTGTAGAAATACAGAACTTCCTGTAGAAAGGTTGCATTTCCTGTAGAAAGTCTGCACCTTCCTGTAGAAAGTCTGCATCTTCCTGTAGAAAGTTTGCATCTTCCTATAGAAGACTCAAGCCATGATGAAATTGTGCACATACCTTGGAGGAGATGAGTATTCTTGGAGGAGGTGCTGGTGAGGTCTCCTGGCAGCATGATAAGGATCTTTGGCTTTGCATTAAGAGTCCTCCTCACCTTCATAGAACACTTGCAACTTGCATGCATTTTCACATTATGAACTTGCTGTCCCTATCTTTTTGCTTATTGTTTTTTTTCTTTTTCTTTTTTTTTTTGAAAGATAACAGGGGTGCCTCAATGAGGTTTTCACCCTTGCCATCTGCCTCAAGCACCTCAGAGAGGTTTTCACTCAAGGATCTTTTCAAATCTCTTTTTTTTTTTGAAAGACAATAGGGGCGCCTCAATGAGATTTTCACCCCTACCTCCTGCCTTGGGAGCCTCAGAAAGGTTTTCACCCAAGGATCTTTATTATTATTATTATTATTATTATTATTATTATTATTATTTATCTTTCAGGGTATGCCCAAAGCAGAGGCAGAACCCTTCTCTATGACGAACACTGATTTCTCCATAGTTTTGATGAACTCTTGTCTTGAGAGAGGCTTCCTGTAGATCTTCAAATGATGCCCATTGACAAGCATGGGGATGGCTTCCTCATCAATGGTTCGAATAAGAACAGATCCATTGTCATGGCATTTTTCCACTGCATATGGTCCTAGCCATTTGGTTCTCAGCTTCCCCTTGAAATCTTTGTATCTGGAGTCATACAACAAGGCCCAATCTCCCGGCTGGAATTGCTTGTCATGGAGGTGTTGGTCATGCCACACCTTTCTCTGAAGTTGAACCACTTCTGAGTGAAGGAGGGCCTGCATCCGGTGCTCGTCCAGTCCATTTAGCTGCAATAACCTTTCTTGTTGTGCATGGCTGAGATCTAGATCTAGCTGAGCTGCCATCCTCAAAGTGTTGTACTCAAACTCAATGGACAGCAAAGCTTTCTTCCCATAGACCAGCTCATAAGGTGTGAAGTCGGTGGTGGTCTTCCAGGTGGTGTTGTAAGCCCATGTGGCCTCAACCAGGTGATCTGTCCAATCTTTCCTACTGCTGCTCACCACCTTAGTCAAAATCCTTTCCAATGCTCTGTTGGTGACTTCCACTTGCCCATTGCCTGTGGATGATAGGGGGTGGAAGTCCTATGCTTGATCTTGTGGTGAGCTAGCAGGTCTTCAATCAAGTTGGATGTGAACTGGCTCCCTTGATCGGTGACCAGCTCTCTTGGGTAGCCAAATTTGTAGAAGATGTTCTCCCTTAAGAACTCAGCCACCTTTTCTTCTGTTGCTGCCTTGATTGCTTTAGTCTCTGCCCACTTTGTCAGGTAGTCAGTGCACACAATGATGTAAGACCTTTGCCTCGAAGGAGGGTTGATTGGACCCACAAAATCCATACCCCACTTCTCAAATGGCTCAAGAGTCACTTGAGGTTGGAGAGGCATCTCATCCCTTGGAGTCGGTTTCCCCATTCTTTGGCATCGGTCACATTGGCCGATATATCTTCTGACATCTTGATGAAGTGTGGGCCAATAGTAGCCTGCCTACAGGATTTTGAAGGCAGTCCTCTTTGCTGCAAAATGTCCTCCACAAGGCCCATCATGACAGGTGAGGAGGATATCAAAGACTTCCTCCTCCCTTACACAACGCCTTAAGATCTGATCAGGGCCAAGCTTGAACAGATTGCCCCCAATCCAAGTAAATGAGGCACTTTTTCTGATGATTCTGCTCTTCTCTCTTGAAGATAGGTGCGGAGGGAACTGTGCTGAAACAAGGTAGTTTGCTATATCAGCAAACCATGGAGAGAGTACTTAGATAGCAAACAGATGTTCATCGGGCATCTGGTCATCCACTATTCCATCCTCATCTGTAGACAAATCCAATCTAGATAAAAAGTCAGCAACAACATTTTCTTTACCTAGTTTGTCAACAATGGTCAAATCAAACTGCTGCAACAAAAGTAACCATCTAATAATACGAGCATTCACATCTGGTTTATTCATTAAATATCTAATTGCAGCATGATCCTTATGTACAAAGGTTTGATAGCCAGTAATATAATGTCGGAACTTGTTCAATGCATGGACCACAGCCAAGAATTCTTTCTCGGTTACAGTGTAATTCAGCTCGGCTTTGGACAAGTTTTTGCTAACAAAGTAAATGGCATATGGAAGTTTCTGTTCAACTTGTCCTAAGGCTGCCCCTATGGCTTTGTTTGAGGCATCAGTGTGGATGTGGAAAGGTAGGGCCCAGTTTGGGCCTCTCAAGATTGGGGCTGACACCAACTTGTCCTTTAATTCATTCAAAGCCCTCTGACAATCGCCAGTCCATTTAAACTCCACATCTTTTGCCAACAGGCCAAACAATGGCAAGGCTAGCTTGCTGAAGTCTTTAATGAATCTTCGGTAATACCCTGCTAATCCTAAGAAACTTCAGACATCCCTTACCTTTTGGGGAGGTGGAACCTTCTTGATGAGAGCAATTTTGTTAGGATCCACTTGTAACCCTTGGCAAGAAATGGTATGGCCTAGCACAGTCCCTTCAGTCATCAGGAATTCACATTTTTCAGGACTAAGGGACAGGTTCATCTCAATGCATTTGGTTAGGACCTTTCCTAGATTGGACAATGCTTCCTGGAAGTTGGACCCATAAGGAGTGAAGTCATCCATAGAGATTTCCACCGCATCATGGACCAACTCCGAGAAGATGCTCAAGAGAGCTCTCTGGAAGGTAGCAGGAGCATTGCATAACCCAAAGGGAAGAACTCGGTAGGCAAAGGTACCCCAAGGACAAGTGAAGGTGGCCTTATCTTGGTCTTCCGGGCTGATTTGGATTTGGTTGTACCCGCTAAACCCATCCAGGAAAGAGAAGAACTTCTTTCCTGCCAGTCCATCCAACACTTGATCTATGAAAGGTAGAGGGAAATGGTCTTTCTTGGTAGCTTTGTTCAGTTCTCGGTAGCCCACACCGATTCTCCACTTCCCATTTTTATTGGGAACCAACACCAGAGGGGACACCCATTCACTATCTAAGATGGGGTAAATGAATCCGGCATCCAACAGTTTTTGCAATTCTTCCTTGACAATGTCCTTAAGGGATGGATTTATTCTCCTCTGAGGTTGCCTAACCGGTTTACAACCCTTTTTGATGTATATGTGATGGGTACAGACCGAGGGATGGACTCCTTTCATCTCCTTATAGCTCCAAGCAAAAGCATCTAGGTGACTGGCCAACAGGCTACACAGCTCCTTTTCCTGGGAAGGAGATAGGGAGGAGCTGATCTTTAAAGATCTCTCAGGGCCGAACTCCACATTCTTGACTCTGGGAGTAACAGGGTTGGTGGTACAAAGGTCCACTAAGGTGCTGGCTTGGGCGTCCTCCACCAATTTCTCTAAGGATAGTGCACTGGAAGGTGGATTCTGGATCAAAGTCTCAATCAAGTCATCCTCGGTTGGGGGGTCTCTTCTAGTGGTATTTAGGGTGCACAAAGGTGTTGAGTACACCTCATCCTCTTCTCCTTCCTCCAACCACAGTGGTAAGTCATGCTCTAAGGAGGGTTGGGCAGGAGGATATAGGACTAGCTGCTTGGACATAGGACCATTTTTGATGGTCATGTTTCCTGCACGGCAACTGATGTAAGCATCTGCAGTGGCTAACCAAGGCCTTCCCAAAATGAGAGGATATCCAGTAAGCTTTTCCTTGGGTTACAGAACCAAGAAATCTGCAGGGTATTCCCAAGAGTCGACAGAGACCAAGACATCCTCCACAATCCCTTCGAGAGTCACAGTGGAGCGATCTGCTAGTTGTAGTACTGTCGAGGTCTTCCTCAAGGAACCCTGAAGATTGAGTTTGAGCATGGTATCCCTGGTCAACACATTAATGGCAGCCACCAGATCAATCAAGGTGTGAGGTATGATGGTGCCATTGATGTGGACATCTACTACAGGACTCCCAGGATCTAGGTACTTTGGGCAGATGACTTGTCCTAACATAAGGTCAGACAGTTGTCCTAAGACATTGATGCTTGAAGCATCTCTCTTTCGCCTGCCTGGGTGTTTAAAACACTTTTCCTTAACCAATTTGTTGTATATTGGCACATCCTTGATGGCTTGGAGAAGTGGTATTTTCACACACAACTGCTTGAGCTCTCCCAGAAGCTCATCCTCCTCTGGGTTGGGTTGTGTGGTGGTTGTCAGTCTCTCAAGAAAGGGTGGAATAGCCTTTGGTTGACGTTCCTGTTGGTCCTCCTCGTCCTCTGGGGGAGGAGGTTTGCGATCCGGAAGAGTCTTTCCAGATCGAAGATTGATCTCCTGGATCTCCACAGCATAGGTAGGACATGATGTTTCCCCAGTGTATACCTACTGGGCCTGTCTATTGTTGGGGTTCGGGTTCGGTTGAGCAGGCATTTGAGGTTGCCTTGGAGGAGCAGGAGGTAATGGTTGAGGTTGAACTGGTGGTGGAGGAAAAATGGCGGGAGGAGTGTTGTACTAGGGCCTCCACCCCGTCTGAGGTGCATTCCACTGAGGCTGTGGCTGGGCATGTGAATGATAAGAATGAGTAGTAGGCTGAGTAGGGTACTGAGGTGGATAAGACCATGGAGGAGGCATAGACCAGGAAGGATGAGCAGGGGGGCCCCAGGAAGGCATAGGAGTCGATTGGTTGGGGCTGTAATAAGCTTGGGGTGCTCCTTTCATCCCCTGCTGGTAAGGTCTAGGTCCTTGTGGCCTCCTTTGGTTGAGGAAATAGAGAGGTTCAGTGGGAGCTTCTATCCCTTGGTACATAGCTTTAAACCCAGGTAAGGTTGGGCATTGATTTGTGGGATGGTCCTCCTCACAAACGAAGCACACTTCAACCGAATGCAATGGGCATTCGTTCTTAGGGTGTCTCCTTGTACATCTAGGGCAGAAGATGGCCAAGGCCCTCTCAGCTTCTTCCTTCTTCTGCTGGATCCTGAATGTGTCCAGTTGCATGGCAATGGTCTGTCTCACCTCACTCTTAAGATTTTCTAATTGATTTGCAAACTGTCATGTTTGGAGAAAGGAATACCAGCTGAGAGAAGGTTTCCTCTACCTCGTTTCCGGGCTGCCCTAGAGTGGTTTCTGAACACAGTCTTGATGTCCTCATAAGGCAGCTGGTAAATATCTCCCCCAGCTAACATGTGAAGGGTATCCAAAAGGTCTTCAGGGACTCCTCAGAGCAGGACCAACTTGAGGGATTCAGGGTCAAGTGTGCACCTGGCCTGCTTATAGCTAAGTTGGAACCTCTCCTCATAATCCTCTAAGGACTCATCATTTCCCATGGTCATCCGAAAGATTTCTCCCTTGGTTTCCTTGGACCTACAGTAGTCCCGGTACTTGGTATTGAAAGCTTGCTGCATCTGAGCCCAAGTGGTGATACTATTCCCAGGTAAGCCCATGAACCAGCGTAATGCTGCATCCTTAAGAGTGGAAGGGAAGAGTTTCAGCTTCTGCTCATCTTCAGTATAGTCATAGGTTCTACAAAGGATAGCAAACTCAAACAGGAAGGTATCAGGATCTTCAGTAGTCAGTCCATGGAAGTGAGGTAGAGCGGAGGGACTAATGTTTTTCATTTTCATGTCTCCATTGGTCTCTCGGATGGGGAAGGCACCTTCTATTCTCTCATCTTCTCTTCTATTGTCATCCATGGCTTCAGATGGGATGGTCTCTAATTCTTCTTCTGCTATAGGATCTTCATATATCTCAGGAGGTTCACCTATAGGTTCTTCTCGATCACTGTCACCTAAGAAGAGAGAAGGGTGACTCGGTGATGTGGTGGGGGTGTTGGGTAGGAATTTGCCTGTTTTATCTCGGTTCCTACGAGGCATGAAATGGAAAGACTTTTTGATTGCTTTTGTTTTTTCTTTGGTACCTGCAAAACTGAAACAGATTGATCTACAACTAACTATCTTGCTGAAATAAAAATGCAGAATTGAAATGAAAGCAGGAAAGGGCTAATCTACTTTGCTCAAATGGAATTGCAGGAATGGAAATGCTAGTCTACGCTTGCAGAATTGAAAGGCTAATCTATGCTTGCAAAACTGAAATTGCGGAATTGAAATGCTAATCTATGAAAGCAGGAAATGTCTATGCTACTTTTGCAGAATGGAAATGAAATAAACTACTTGGCAGAAGGCGAGAGTAAGAAAATAGAAGAAAAGAAACAATGACTAATACTCTGACGCTTCCCCGGCAACGGCGCCAAAAAGATGGTGAGCTCCAGTATTGTAGCAATAATGCTACAACTCCTGGGGCTTCCTTCTCTAATTTTATCAACCCGGTAGTTCGTAACAAACTTGGAAGCGACGGTGCTGTATGCACAAGTACTAGCTCTTGTCGCAGCTGTCACTTGGTCAGCTGGCACAAGTCCGCTAGGGCTCAAGCCAACTTCTATATGTTCTCAGAAGAAGCTTTTTAAATGATGAACGAAGGCTATCTCAAAGGAAATTAACCTACTTTGCAAGAATGAACTGAAAGCCAACCAAACATGGAAACCCTAGTAAACCCTAATCTGACTAGCTTAATCTCTATGATGCAATGGTGGGAATGCAACTTCTAGAAATGATGCCATTACTTCTAGTGAGATGAGATGCATGAATTTAAACTACTTCCATTGAAGAGAACACGTTTTTGTATTTTTTCTCAAGTGGGTGGAGTTATTATGATTGTGCTTCTTACTAGGTATTGACTGTGCAGGGGTAGTTCGAAGGGAAGGAAGGCTTGGGAACGGTTAGGAGGGCTCTGAGAGGTTCCAGGGGATCCCTCACATCATTCCACAGAAGTCCACAACGTTCAGGTGCTCGACAACCGTGTTTGCAGGCTTCTACAGGATGTCTGCAGGGGATCCTACAGGAAACTCGGGATTTCTACAGGATGTCTGCTAACTTCTACAGGATGTCCTACAGTCGGAGTTTTGGGTGATGGAGGAGTGAAGGAGCTGTATGGATGGATAGGTAAGATGAAAGAGGAGCTTGAGATGGCCTATGGACAGAGAGATGAGATGGAGAGAGAGTGGATAGAGCTGGTTGGTCGATAGAAGGGTAGGGCAATGGAAGGTCAAAAAGATTGAGCAACGTGGATAATAGAAGGGTTGGAAGGCAAATGAGCTGAACAGAGGATGAGTAGGTGGCTTAGGCATGGTTCAGAAGGATAAGAACACGATGAAGTGGTGCTGTGCAGTGTAAATGAAACAAATCACCCTTATCTTGCATGTAAACGAAAGTTCACCAACCTATTCTAACTGTTTTATTAGGAATCAAAGAACAGCAATGTAAGTTGAAAGGAATTCGTGCATGATGCTGAACCCAAGAGTCATTACTCAAGATATAATCGCATGGACAATTCTTCAATCGAAAACATTACATCAACACTTGCATGCATATGTTAAAACAGTGTTTTTTTTGGCAGATTGCACGGTCTACACTTCTGGTCCCCAAATAGAGGTGAAAGTGAGCATGCATTCAACCTTTTTGGACTCAATGTAACTTCAATCTCCCTAAGCTAATTCTGAACTACTGAAACAACTGCATTCATGAAACTAACCTACATAACAAAACCGAAACAATCAACTCAGCAAACTGTATTTTTCAAGTGCATGTAAAGGAAAGAAATGCAATGATAAAAAAAGACAAGTAATAATACAAAGGAAAGGAGGTCTATTGCTCTCAGGTTGGGCCCTAACCTGAGAGCTATAGCTCCCCTAAGAACTCAGAATCGAATCCAAATCTGACTGCCTTTATTAAAATATCATAATCATGAGTCTAACAACATGCCAAAATTGGCTTACAAAGAGCAAAAACAGAGCTACAGCTCGTAATCCAAAATCTATAACAAAAGTTCAAGAGTCTCATCGAAGGCAACAGCCTTAATATTTATACATGATGAGGGCCAAGCTAGCCTCCTCAATTAGTGGAGCTTGGCTGTCCAACTGAAAGTGAACTGTTGTTCCTGTAGAATCCGTTGACTGCCTTCTAGCTCGGTGGTGATAGATGTTGGAGCTCGGAGTTGGGGTGGAGATCACGAGGGAGGTCATTCAAGACTGTGGACAACCTCCTATAAACCCGCAATGCCACCTTGGCTATCTCCTTGTCTCCATTTGCGTGGTCTTTGCTCCATTTAATGCCAAAAAACCTGAAATCATCATGTATTAGCTACGTAGGCATAATGACTGCCCTTCTTCCTACAAATAACACGAATATACTAAGAAGTGATGCATAAGTGATAAAAAAATGAAGGGTTGAGCAAGGTAAGTAGGCCAAATGAGCCCAAATTGTTACCAAAATTTGGGGCTCATTAAGTACTCGAGAGAAAATAACCTCATGGGGAGGTATTTTGGGAGTTTGTATGGGGCAAGATGGCACCCATAGATTCTTATTTCTGTGTGGTTTTGGTAAAGGTTCCAATCTCCCACCTTACTTTTCTTGGACAACTCGAGGACTCTTTTGATATCTTGGCTTATTCTAGGTGGAGGACTTCCTTTCAGCATGGTCATGACTGGATGGACAAAAGAGTCAATGAAGTCTGTATAGGTGTATGGTGATGAATACTTGTGGAATAATGGAGTCCAAAATATGACAGACATAGTTTGGCCTCTAGTATCAAGCTTCTAGAGGGTGAAAAGGAATCTGTCTGATTGATATTACAAAAACATATGGTAAAGTACTGATGAATACTTAAACACTCTCTATTTATGCATTCTAGTAAACTATTCAAGCATCCTTTCAGCTATGAACTGGGCATAATTGTATATAGTAGCAGGAGGCTTTCCTGGGATGAAAATGGACATGAAGGCCAGGATAAGCTCATCATCAAATTCATTAGTGGTACAGCCCAAAACACATGATATCATAGTGATAATATGCTTGCCCCTTACAGAGAAAATGGTTGAAACATATGGACGAGAATCTTTGGGAATGTGTTGCTCTTCTACAATTAAAGTTTGGAACACTTGGGCCAGTTTACATGGACTCAACTTGTTGTAATGGTCTAATAAATACCCAATTGAGAGTGGGGTTAGGTTTGGACCTAGTTGGACTTGTAACATCTTATTGATTGATTCAGCTGTGATGGTAAATAGGACTTTCTGGTCATGGGAAATTACAACTCTCTGGCTGGGATTGTAACAGGCATGGCACATGTGGACAATTTCAGGAAAAACATGTACTTGGGGAAATTGGTATTTGGGCAAACTGGATTCCAAAAGACCAATGTCATCAGAATGGTTCAGATATCTGTCCCTACTCAAGCAATGAAATCTGAGCAGGACCTCATATGCACTTGTATCTCTGATTTGAAAATCCTTGTCTGCCAAGGGGAGGTGGTCTAGGTCCAAATGGGGAGTTGTGATAGGTGTGACATCCATGGCAACAGGGGCAACCATAATTCAATTCTTGTGGATTTGAATTTGGCAGTGAAAGGGTGAGTGGTAATTTGTGGTGAAATAGCTGGAATTGGGTGAATTATCTTCAATTTTGGAGTTCACGGTAGTTGCAGAAGTTTGAATGGCTCTGGTACGGACTGAGAGGTTGTTTGGGGTCTCCGCAGCTTCTTCATGAGTGAATTTGAAGTTCAATTGGTGAATTCAACATTTGCAGGTGTCGCACTGGTTTGTAGAGGTTCATAAAGAAAATGAGCGAAAAGGCGAAAAAGGGCTTCTCGGCCTTTTATGGAGCAACGATCATTTTTTGTTGAGTAATTTCTAAATGAACAGTGGGCGGTTTATCGAGTTGAGCAGGGAGGCAGTTTCCCAAGCCATCGCACCGCTTTCGTGGAGGAGGCGGTATTAAGGAGGGCTCACCCTATCTACTCTAGCGATCGACACGTAGCAGTCGGGGGCGCGGGGATAACTGCTTTATCGGGCAGGTAAAGGTCAGGCATCGGGCGGATCCGATATGGATATGGACCGTTAGATGCAGGCGATGGTGATCGGACGATAGTTGGGTGAAGAAGGTGTGCGGGTGATAACAGCATGTGTTTTGGGGGGCCCAGGGTTTTAATCCTTGGTAGTTTGGGATTGATTCAAAGCTAATGAGGGGATTAATTGTTTGGCCAGGGTTTAGTGATGGGATTAACCCAAAATTACCGAAAATTGGTAAGTTAAGCGAATCTTGTCGGGGGTATGAAGTAGGGGGTCAACTATTGTTTATAATTAAACTAAGGGTTGGGATATTTATATAAGGGATTTAATTAATACGGGAAAAGGTATATCTAGGGATTTATATAATTATGTTAGAAATTAATGTGAAATGAGTGGAGTGAGCATACCCTTAGCATAAAATGTAAAATATGAGCATTTTGTTTCATACATTTGATACTTAGGATAAAGTATTTTTATGGGTTTTTTAAGTGAAATAGAATTTACATGGGGGTTTTTACTTTTCCTAGGAAAATGAAGTTTAACCTTAGGAAAAGGGGTTTTATTAGGGTAATGAGAGGGAAATGAATTTCATGAAGGGGGTTCTAACACTTGATGTCCATAAGTCATTAAGCCGAGTGTCCGGTTCGACCAAAAGTCAGAGAAATTCTCTGAGCCTCTTTGACTTGAAGGATTTGAAGTACTAGAACATACTTGTGGATAGGAAATTAGTAAGTAAAGGGAAAAATGAATGAGGGGTAGTTAATCACATTAACTCGCAAACCTTTTTTTTTGCTTCCATAATTGGTCATACATATTGAAATATGTATCTAAGCATGATGTATGTGTTTTGATCCAATTAACTTTATACTTCAGCGACCTTTCTTCTACTTACCCATTACTTACCCTACCATTTTTTCTTCATTTTACTTGGGTGCATTTAGACTAACAAACCCTTATCAACCATTTTTCTTTTGAAAAGTAATCTATCTAATTCGAACCTTATATCATCCAAGGGCTCAGATTAAATTGATGAGCTCCTTTTATTTTCTCTACCTATCTAATGATCTGCAAAGATTAAACTGTTTGGTCAGATTTTATTCTCTAACTATAGACATAAAATTCAAAGCTTGAAATAACCAAGATTAAACATTTTGATTACCATTGACTGTGGCATGAACAACAAGCTGCACACAATCATTATTATGCATAAAAGTAAAAAGTAGTAGCATTTAGACTTGCACACTTTCATGGTCTCTTTTTGTTTTTGGGGTTCATATATTTTCATTTTTTTACCTTTCTCTTATTATTTTTGTCCTTTGATATTTCTTTTAGGACATACCCTCTTTACATTTTTATAATTTTTAATATGGAAAACATTTACAGAAAGCAAATGTATGTACAATATTACAAGGCTTAACCTTAGTCATTCAAAATTATGACTCCTATTGGTATAGGAACCTAATAGGTCTAACCTCCTCGACAAAAGTATCCAAAGGAAAATGAGTAGGCTCCATGGGCAAATGATTCCCAGCAGGCATTAAAAAGAAAGTCAATCGAGCAGAATTAGAGGTAGACAAGTCTTCAAAAGTAGAAAAAAAGTTTATTCTGAGAAAGGAGTGTAACAATCAATCTAGTTCCATAAAATTCACCATGGAATTTGAAATAAATGGTAGTCTTCCCTTCCTTGACGTCCTCCTCTCAAGGAATGATGATGACCCTTTTTTTCATCAGTTATTTCATAAAAAAACTCATACAGAACAATATCTTCATGTTAATTCTCATCATTTCCCTGCTCAAAAGCTCGGTATTCTCAACACCTTAGCAACTAGAGCTTTAAGAGTTTCTGACGACAACCATCTAAATGAAGAGAAAGCACATCAATTAAATGTTTTCTTTAATAATGTGTATATTAGACACCAATGTACTAAGGCTTTCCTCAGAGCTGAAAAAGGTCCTAGTGCTAAGAAAGATACCGAGGATCGATTTTCTAGTGTTCATCTTCCTTTTATCCAAGGGGCCACTCATAAGATTGCGAGGATTCTAAGGAAGCATAAGGTGGCTTTAAGATTTAGGCCTTTAAATACCATTTGGAGCTCCCTTAGATCAGTAAAAGACCCAGTGGACACCAAGAATATGAAGGTTTTTTACGTTATCCCATGCTCTTATGGGATTCCCTACATTGGTGAGACTGGTAGCTCGATTAATCAAAGGATTAGTGAGCATGCCGCTAACATCAAGCATGGGAGGACCCGCTCTTATGCTTTGGCAGAGCATGCAGATAAATCTAAGCATCAAATCTGCATTGAGGAGACCCAAGTCATTGCTAGGGTTAGTCATTTCCATCATTGTAAATTGAGGGAGGCCCTAGAAATCAAAAAAAGACCCAATAATTTGAATAAAGACGATGGTTGGGTTATTAGTAGGAGTTGAGTTCGTGTCCTGTCCTCCTCATTTTTTAGGTTTCTTTTTGGGATTTATTTTGTTTGTTTATTTATCTATGTTAGTATTGGTGTCCTTTTAATAGTATTTTTTGTTGGTTTATTCTTCTTTAGAGTTTATATTCTTGATCCTTCGTGTTTTCTTAAGTATTTTATCATCCTATTTGTTCTTAACTCCTTTTAGTATTTTTTTTATTTGTTTAATGGGCCTCAACCCTGTATTTTATTGTTGACCATGTCTTATTTATTGATTACTTTTCTTTGAATAAATATGTGTGTGTGTGTGTGTGTGTGTGTGTGTATGTATGTATTTTGACTTGTATTTTTGTTTTATTTTATTTAATTTCCATTAATTATTTTTATTTTAGTTTATTTTATATCCATTAATTAGTTTTATTTATTAAATGATCTTGTCTCGATTAGGGTCTTGACTCCTTTTTATAATGTTTGACTTCCATCCTTTTTTGGAGTTTGACTTTGATTTTTTTTATTCTTGTTAGTTTGTTTGTTTGTTTTTTTTTCGATTATTTCCCAATAAAAGAATTTTTTAATGGTATTGTATTTTAATAGATTAATTTAAATATTATTTTTCAAAAATTAGCTGTTTAATATAGTCGTGACTTATTAATATTTGTTTGTAATAAATTATGATGATAATTAAATATTATTTTTCAAAAACTAGCCGTTTAATACAGTCGTTACTTAATTTTTAATAAATTAATATCATAATTTAAATATTGTTCAAATATCGACATTACTTTAAATTATTGTCTCTACATTGCTCTCTATTTAAGCCTTTGCCATGGTCTGCCTCTTCATCTAGTCCTAATGATGAACCACACTTGTTGGTTCGAAACGCGTCGGCCAAAAATTTCTCTTATGTGATTTCTACCAAAAGAATTTCTTAATTCATTATGGATCACAGAAACCTGAATTCAGAAACAAAATGCTTGCTGAATCAAAAGGGAAGAAACTTGAAAAATATTTTCACTTTATTTGTTCATGACAAAAAAAAAAATTAGGATAGAGGGAAAAGATCAACCAATATATAAATTTTGGGAACACATGGTTTTGAGGAATCATGGCAGCTAAAACACCTTACCTTACAGTTGCAGCATATACAGGAGACTCAGCTTAGTTAAGAAGAACATGTTGGTGAATTTCTATGTAATTAATTGGGCAAACTAGGTCAAATATATCTACTTCAGTTTCCATCAATGGAATATGGGAAGAATAACCTGTTAAGACGACTTTCTTCAACATTTTGGTAATATTGGATGTTTAGAGATTTCTCGCGAATACCTAGTAGTGGCGAGTAATTCTAACTGGATCTACAACTTGTGCAATTAGATCCATGGAAGCAAGAGAAGAGGACAATGGTAAATGAAATGAGTAACGAAATGAGATTTTATAGAGGAAATGGGACAATGGGTGGAAAAAACGGAATTAAATGCAACATGGGAAATTTGAACTGTGACATGGTGACAAGATGGTTGATGAGCTGGCAGATGAAATGGATGATGAGGTGGTAGAGGAGTATGATTATAAGTGATGACAGAATAGTGGTAGAATGACTAGATCATAACCACGTTCACGTGCCGACGTAACACGCTCGCTCGTTGACGTAACATGCTCACTTGCCGACATAATATGGGGGCAGACACCTATACGGAGGAAATTTGATGGAGTCCCCCTGTAACCATTATGAATCGTTGATTTTAGGCTAGAGAAAATCTTGAATTTTTTTTACGGGGGCACTTAGAGAGCTAATCGTCAGGCATGTAGTGTCTTCAAGTTTGCTCCATTTGATGGGTCTCACTCACATTCTCCATTGTGCTTAAGAATATAATCTATATTTAACATCTCTGGATTTGGTGTTGTCGACTTTAATATATAGGGACCCACCTGCTTTAAGCTTAAGTCTGCATTAGGATTTAATTAGTGTAGCTTAATCCACCATTATACATTAATCAAAATTCAAGATCAAAATTTCTTTTATTTTCTTTTTCTTTTGATTTATTTTTTGATATATATACATTTTCTTTTGAACACAGAGAAAAGTAAAACGAGCTACAACATGCTCCTTTCTAAATTTCCCTCTTTCTGCAATCACAATTGTCTACATAGAGATAAACAATTTCTTTGAAATTAAAGACCTCTAGAACACGCCTAGTGTTTTCCAATCTAGTGCTCCAAATCTTGTCATTTTTTTTCTTCCATTGATAGATTCACATATCGCTGATAATTTCTCAACCATGATAATATATCATCAATATCAACAAGTGAGTTAACCGTATCACTGTAAACAACCTCCTTCCCTCGCCTGTTGCCCATTATTCCTTTGCAGTGGAGGAAAAAAAAACATTATCAATGAATAACATATTTAAATCTTGTTTCACTATACAATTCACCATTTTCTCCACAAATACTAATTGTTACTATGAATCGTGAGCAACTGTTACATATGGTGCTCTGAGTAAATAGAAATTAAAGATAGTAAAATCAACTTTTACGAACAGTAATAGGAAAAAATTTCGAAATTCCAAAAGCATCATGTGCATTTACTACGCACTTTGCTCTCGCTTAGAGATCATTGATATATGTGCCCTAAGAAACAAAATTTTTAGATAACCAGTAAGTTTATCTACGCGACCAAAAATTATTGTTAATGGAAATGGATTCAGCACACCCAATAACCCCATCGTCAAATTTCCCAAGAGCACCAAAAATCACTATAAACAATATTTTTTAATGTTTTTTTTCACAGTGTTTTTTTGTTAACATATCCGATTGACACCCAAGATGATGAAAAATGATAACTGTAACCTTGAATTGCAAAAATTCACAGCCATATTTTTTAACTTACTTTGTTTTTCCAGTCAATTTTGAAGACCCGAAAAGTTATCGATAACGTCGCACTCTAAAACATATCTTTTTTAAATATTATGGTAACAACTATCAAGATTCAGAATAATAATAATAAAAAATGATTCAAACACTTTCAACATTTGATTTCTTCAAATTTTTCCCACCGAATCTCGTAGATAATTTTGTTATCTGCGTAGAGTAGTCTAAAGAGACCACAAATTCGCCTAGAAAATAGTAGAAATTCTGCCATGATTTTTGCTAAAATCCTATAGAAATTTTGGGAAATATGGGTTACAGCTATTAGGCTTCAATATTTTGGGTGTCTGGGGAGTTTTTGGTGGTGTTGAATCAAATCGTTGAATTTCGGTAAAAAATAACTCTCTAAGAAAATTTGTAACCTATATTCAAATACTCTCTCTGATAAATTGACTTGATAACTGGTTCCATTACTTTGTAAAACCAAACCAAATTTGATTTATGAATAACCTAACACGTCTATTTCTCGTAAAATTTGACACGCATTTACAGTGTAGTGCACACCTTATTTCGCATAGACACATTTAATTTTAAAGTTTTTGTTTTTTAAAATTGCGAAAATAATATAATTCTGAAAGTTAAAACTCATAAAATTATCGATAATACCACAAGATAACAAAATTATCTTATACAACAAATTGACTTCACAACTACTCCCCACTGCTTTGTAAAACCAAACTAAATTTTATTTACGAATAAATTGACACACTCATTTCTCGTAGTATCATAAAACAAACCAAAGGTTACAAAATACTTCAGAGTATCATAGAGAAAAGCTCGATGAACAAAAATCTCGCACCATTGCCAAAAGAGAACAGGAAAATCGATATAGAAGCTTACATTATTGTACAAATTTTGTACCCCTACATTATTGCTATCGTCCAAGCTCATATTTACAAATAACAGTTTATATAAGACAACATAAGCTCAAACAATACTCCAAGCTCTTAAACGCAATTTGCAAAGAGAAAATGCTACATGCCTGTTACACAATATTTTGTCATGCCTCCTACACTTCCCTATGGCATACCCTGAAGTGCCCGAAACATGATCATCATACAGTATACTCATCAATGTATACAGCTCAGATCCCTCCTTTAACTTTGCTTGGAAAATATCTGGAGCTTTCCCTAAAGAAATGGCTCATGAAACCCTAAATTGAGAATCATCGCCCTTATGAAGCTCAAAACCGTGATGATCACCTATTTCACCTTGTTAAGCCAGTTATGGCATCACTTTGTTCTCTCTCATACCCATGATCGTCTCAAAAAGAAGTTTTCCCAAAGAGGATGAGAAGCTTCATGATCTAGAAGCTTCCAGAGCACCGAGATGGAGGTGGTTTCGCATAGATGAGGTTGAATCCTCCTATTTTGACCTCTTGGTCTCATCCCTATGAGCTACCTCCTTAAGATGTGGGCTTAATCCTATATTTGGAGGAGACCTAACTCCATCTCCCAACCTATAAATTTCCCCTCTACCATTCCCAAATGGTTGATCTATGTCCATTTGCGCCCTTATGTTGAGCTTGTGCTTAGAGGTTATTCATTGGACTTGGAGAAGGAGTGTGGGAGAGTTTCTTGGCTTGGACTTGGATTACCACTCAAGGAGAGCCTTTCAACATCAAGGATATGGTTTTAAGCTTCCCTTTTATTCTTTAAATAATAAGACAACTGCTAGTTCATCTTCCCAACATATATATGTTCATGTATGTATTGATTTAGCATTCCCAGGTCAGCTAAATAGATTATTATTGGATTTGCTATTGGTTTTGGCATGCTTTGTTGTCTCTTGGTTGTTTGTGTAGGTACATAAGCGCTCAAAGAATCAGTAACAAGACCTTGACACAATCAGTTCAAGGATCTCAACAAAGGAAATCAGATTAGCATCAGAGCAAGGTAGGCCTTCTCTCTTGCTCTATTTTTCAATCATAATCTAGGAAGATGTCTAGTTGATTGTCCCTTCAATTGCTAGACCCACTCATTGGGCTTGAGGGATCGTCTTTGTCTGCAAAGAGGATTAACCTTGTCAAAAAAATGGCGACTCTGCCGAGGAGTCTATGACCCTTTCCTTCCCTCCCTTCACCTTGTATTTTGACGAGTTTGGTCAACCATTGATTTTTAGACTTCATTGCTTGCTTGTAGTTAGTGTCATTGCCTGGTAGATGCCTGGAGATTGTTAACTTGATCTATTTTTGAAGATTTTGGATTTCTTTGTCCTTTTCCTCAAACATTGCGGATTTGAGCCTGACAGTCACAATGATATCGTGGGTATTTTAGTTACAATTGTGATGATCACTACTTTACTCCTAACATGTGTGATGATTGCAGAAAAGTAAGAAATTTAGGATTTTATCTTTGATTTTTAGTTTCAGTTGTCTTCCCCTTGAGATTTACCGGTGTGTTTCTCATTGACTCTCCCATTGTCTGATTACAATTGTCAATGAATTGGCTTGAATGTTCTTGAAGTTTGATTAGCCTTTTATGGTTTTAGGTCTTCTAGGTCAACCTCAATACATTCATTGGTCTTTCCAATAGAGGTCAGAGATCGATTTCCTGTGCTAAAGAGTCTTTGTGTGTTCAGACGTGCTTGCAGTTTACTTTTTTATTCTTGTGCCTTAAGTTGTTTTCATTAGTGATATAGTGAAAGTTGCTTAAGCTTCATTCGACAAGTGATAGATTACAAATCAATTGTCTCTTTGGAATCAAAAGAAAGTGTTTTCTTTGAAGTTTTTTTTGTTTCAAACTGTAAGTGAAAGTGAAAGTAGCATTCTTTTTCTGGTTATCGAAACATTTTGCGTTGCATTCAAATCATTGATGTGAAAGAGATTTTCATACTTCTTGGTTTGCTTGCAGTCTCTTTTCCTTTACACTAGATTACATTAGTTGCATTTTTGAAAAAAGAGAAAAATCATCATTACATCTTAAGGAAATTTTTCTTTAGGATTTGATTTGACATTGCATTTGCTTATCATATGAAAGATTAGATTTCATATTTTGCATGTAGAATTTGAATATGGTCATAGATGCGTATTGCATTTGGTTTGATGCATGATTTGAGAACTTTTCTTCCCTACATAGATAGCTTTCATCGAATTGAAAGATTTCTTTTCATCATCTAGTTTGCATTTTAGGAAGAAGAAACATCGTTAAGGCCTTGAAATTGAGACATAATTACAAGATCAACTTTCAAATCCATCAATTAACCTAAGGAGCGTTTGAAACATTAACGATCATATCTAGTGGTCTAGGTTAGAGACGTGTTCTGGTGTCTTTAAAACTTAGCAGTTGTCATTCGCTTCAGCATTAGATAGCGCTATCACAGACTTGTGCTCACCATACCGTCACGTATAGAAAGGGAGACCCCTCTAGGTTGCAATCCTTTATTCGTAGGAAACCAAGTCTGCTGCCCTGTAAACGTGATACACCAAACACAACATTCGGGGAGATTGCCTACACGTACATCAAGTCCTTGGTCAATTTATTTGCTGAGCTGTATATTGCAGTTCATGGTTACTTGTCTCCTTTTACATAGAATCACCTGAGCAATTATTTGATCTTTTTTTACTCTTTAAATTTGAAGAGATCATTGATCAACTTGTCCTTTCATGCTTGCAAAACTATTGAAAGTGACTAGAGTCACATTTTTGCCCTTTTCTCGACTCTTAAAACACGAAAAGGCAATGTGTTTGTTTCTAAAATTTAACTGCCCACGATAAACATGTCAATCCCAAGCAGTTGTTTCCTATACCAAATTGAGTAATTCCCTGTTAATTTAAAGATTGTTAAAGCCTTAATCAAATTGTTTCCTTTCCTTTTTTGTTGTCGAGGGGAAACCATCGTGGCTAAACCATTGAGTCCATCTCATAGTTCACCTTTGTTGTCTAATACTGAAGGGTCCTCCTAAGGAGTTCATCTGGAACTTCCTCATTCCCATAAGGATCAAGGTGTTGAACTTGGAATTGTTCTGAGTATCCAACCTTTCTCTTCTCATCCACCTCCATCAGATTCCTAGTCACCACAATAATATGATCCATATTCCTCTGATAATCTTATCCAGACACCCGAGAGAACACAAAATCCAGAAAGTTTGCAAAGATTGGTTGTCTATCCATCGAACCCATTGTTCGATCCTATTATGATATCTCTAAAGCATTCGTACAGTCCGTACGATCGGCCCGGTATTCCTTTGGAGTTATCTTTTTACAAATCTCTGGTTCCTCGTCGCCAGTTGTTTCCATATATGGAGTCAGAAGGCGAGATCCCAATCTCCTCTCCGGGTCATTTAGAATTTTCCGCTACCCACACTCCTCACGTAGATAATGAGCAGGGATACGAGTTCCCTCCAAAAGGCTTCCGTTTTATGGGAAGAGTCTCGTCTCTCTCGTATCCTGACTTTAGTGAGCCCGTATTGCCGCATGGTTATACCTCTCTAACTTAGTTGGTTTCGAGCACTCCTAGTGCCTCATCATTGTATGAGAACCCCATCTAGTCTTTTGGCGTTATGCCTACGTCAGGTTCGTTCATTCATAACACGACCTCTTGGCAATTGTGCAAACTACAGTCACTTCAGTTCCGATTCAACCTACCAATCTGTCTCAACCTATTTCGTCATTTCAACCAACTCTTCCAGTTCAACTAACGATCTCAGGTCAAGTCACGGTAAGTTCTTCTATCCCTCCAGCAAGTGGACAAACTATGGCATCGCCTGGGGAGTAAGATTCGAATATCCTCGTTATGTCTGGAGAAACTAGTGTGAGTGGATTACAAACTCACATGGTTGGAATGAATCAACCCTTTTATGACGTTATTCCTAACCCGACTGGTCCATCTAGGTCAAATAACGTCCAATACCAATAGCCATACATTCCTCAAGCTGGACCTTATGTTCAGCTTGGCCAATCCACTGTGCCTGGTGGATATGGCTATATCCAATTCAGGAACTATCAATACCCTCAAGGTATAACCCCAATAACTGTCCATATACACTTGCAACAACAAGGATAACCTTTGCAGTAGCAAGGGCAATCTTCGCAACAGCAAGGGAAATCTTTGCAATAGCATGGGAAAGCATTGCAGTAGCAAGGACAACTGCTACAACCGCAAGGGAAAGCTTTGCAACAATCGCAACAACCTTTGCACCCGCAGATGCAGTTTGTTCAATAGTCCTCCCAACCTTCCTCCTCATAAGGCCAACCTTTGCAGCCGCAGGGCCAACCTTTACAACATCAAAGCCAATCTTTGCAGCAACAAGGTCAACCTTGGCAGCAGTAAGCCTTATATGCATATCAGCAAGGTCAACCTCTACAGCAGTAGGTTCAAAATCCTTACGTCCAAGGTCAATAGGTTCAACAACCTTATAACCAGTATGTCGCATACAATGCAGTATCAAACCTACCCAAGACCAAATCCTCCTTATGGGCAAGGTAACCCTCAATGGGGACAAAACCAAATTCCATATGGAAAAAATCCTCCTCTAGGGGGGAAAAATCCTTACCAACAAGGATGGACTCTGTAGTTTGGGTCTCCTCAAAGGACCTATATGCCATTTAACAAACAATTGCCTTTCTTGGCTACGTTGGAGTTGCCCTATATCTCGAGGCTCACGAATGATCCCATTCTTCATTCGTCGTACTCATCTCCAGTTCCATCGAAGATTTTGAGCTATTTCCCCAAATTTTAGGGAAAGGTGAAGGAGGATCCACAAGCCCATGTGATGACATATCACCTCTAGTGCTCCTTCATTTCCAGCTTTCAGTTCGCTATGAAACTGACACCCATTTTCTTACATCATTTAAGAAAGACATTGTGACCCACATCTCTGATCATATCCATGAATGGAGATGTTAGCATCACCTCATCAGGTTTGAGATTGCCGATGAGTTGTTGACAGAATGCTTCACAAAATCCTTCTTCAGAAAAATTGCTAAGGACATAGCCATGGGTGGATGTGTTACAGAAGAGAAAGCTATCGCCCATGCCAAGTATTTAGACCTAGTCTATTCACAATCTGGCACATTGTAGGATATGTTACCTGATGCTCCAAGACCATCATCAGATCTGACAACATTGAAGTCTCAGGATACACCACCTTTTGATGGTGTGATTGGTTCTGTGTCCAGACTCTTGTGAAATCTTTGAAGAAGAAGAAATCGGTCTTAAACATTTCCCCAATAATCCCTCCAAGAATTCATCTAGTCCTAGTAAAACCTTTGAGGTTCATGCTATCCAGTCTACCGCAGCAGATAAATCCTCTAAATGTAAGAAGAATGGCAAAGGTAAGGCCACAATCGATGCCCCAAAACAGGACCCTCCTAAGTCTTCTGTTGATGACACTTCTCGAAAGAAGCCCAAGTATCCTTGCCTCATCTGTGAGGAGGATCATTACACTAAGGATTGTCCCCGATGATCTGAAGTTAGTCGCTTACTAAAAGGGACTCCAATAGTCTTAAAAGAACCCTTTCTATCATAGCAAACCCTATTGGTAGACAAGCCTCATTCTTCTGCTTCCTTAGGTTCCTAGGTGTTCATGTTGCAAGTTTCATCACCTATCTCGATCACTACTCGAACTAAAGAATATCAAGCTATGGCTAAGCAGACCACGGAGAAAGAAGTTGTTGATGCTCCTACTTCTAATTCATCCTCTTCTAGTCTGCTCCATATTGAGCACCCTAACAATGAGTCTGTCATCTGACCACCCCCTAAAGGTGTCCTTCAGAAGTCATATTTTAATCTGAATTCTAGAGTTGCACAACATTACAATATTGTTGAGGATTTAGCTATGGAACCTTAGGCGATGTCTGCCTTCAAGGTTCTTCAATCCTATCCAATGCAGCAGAAGTCACTACTATCTGCTATAGGTGCTATTGATCCTTCTTATTCAATTCTGATTAGTTTCGATCTAGAGAATCATGTACCTCGTCTTCCTCATCAGGTTTCATTTCTGATCCAGGTCCTTATCAAAGGAAAGACAATTCATCGAATTTTTATTGATGAAGGTGCCTCTACCTACATCATGTGAGTGCTCTCCTCCTCTTTATAAATTTCTGAACACCTTGGAATCCTTTGATGGAAGAGGTTCATGACCATACGGTATTCTCACGAACTTACAATTACATTACAAGGCAAGACTGTTAGTTAGAAGTAGAAATTGTAGATGCCAATCTCAACTACAACCTTCTTCTCGGATGAAGTTGGACTCACGCCATGTCTTGTGTGGTGTCTTCTTTGTTCAGTGTACTTCATTTTCCTAATGAAGGAAAAATAGTCACTATTGATCAACTATCTTTCTTTTCTTCTTGTTCGGCCAACGATAACGTTCCTTATGTGGGTAATACCAAAATTCCTTACTAGAGCGTGGGAGCAAGTCTCTTCAAAGACTCTGCTTTAATGGGTACTTTTACTCTCCCACCTCCAAATTTTCATTCAGTCAATATGATTTCGGGTTCTTTGAATCCTTATATTATCCCTAACGAAGATCAAATTGACTCATTTGGAAATGTTATGCCTTTAAGTCCATTGGAGATAAATTGTCAAGAAATTGTGTTAGCTTCGATGGCCACTTCAGAAAGTCATACTGCCTTCAGTATGAACCTGGACACTTATGTGCCATCCCCATGGCTTGGTTCTTGGGATTCTCCGGATCCCTTGAACGAGATATTCCCCACTGACAGAAGTATTGTAGAGGTCATGTCTCTCGACGAAGTTCCATGAAATGGTCTACATCATCATTCTTCCTTCCTCCCTAGCCTCGATGGGAAGCAATCCTGTCTTGAAACGTCTGTTTCTCATTTTCCTACACCTCCACTTCAGACACCCATCTAAGTACATGAAGTCTTGTCAGAGGGTAATATGGGAAACATCACTATAACTCCAACTGTTGACATTTCAGTTTACCCTGAAATTGTCAAAATCCTTCAACTAGGAGCACATTTTCCTCATCATGAGATTAGATTTTTTATGCCTTCTTTCATGATATTTTTTCACCGAGTCTCTACCATTTTCCCATTATTGCAATGGTGTTTTCATCTTATGACTCGTAACCCTCACTCGCCCGGGGGGCATGGGGCAGAGCCTTCTATGAGTTTTTCTCTATTGTTTGGCCGAGTCAATGCTGACATGTCATGTCAACAGTGAAACTCTAGTTTTATTCTTTGTTGATTGATTACTCGAGTCCGAAAATAGACCTCATCAAAAATTATTATGCGTGAAATTCATATGATAACTTGTGTACATTAGTGAGTTAATCCATTAGTGTACGTTTTTATTTTTTGGTGTGTTTGTTTGCTTTGCAGACACATGTTTTTCTACTTACCCTGTGTTCCACTTGGTTCGCAGATGTTATCAGGTCATTATGTTGGTTTTGTTGATGGTGCTTGTCATAGCACAAATAACCTATGTTCCACAAGATGGGTACTCTATGACCCTAATGGCAAGCTGATTTACTTACACGGTATCTGCCTTGGTCGAACAACCAATAATATCATTGAGTATAGTGCAGTTATTGAACTCTTTTCAGAAGAATTTGCTCTTGGCATTAGGGATTTAGTTCTTAAATTAGATTCACAACTCATTGCGTTACAATTAAACAATTATTATTCAATAAGAAATCCACAAATATTTCATATGTATCTATGTTTTAGATTGTTGGAAAGAAATTTTAGTTACATTACATATCAACATATTCCATGTAATTTAAATACATTAACTGATAAACTAGCAAATTTTGTTCTTGATAGACATTTGCGTCATTTGTAAAACTGAATCATGTTATGAACACATAAGTAGAAATAAAACATGCATACATACACACATATATATATATATATATATATATATATATATATATATATATATATATATATATATATATATATCGCGTCTGTTGGAGTGTTATCATCAAAATGTCAAAAAATAGAGTGTTCTTAGACACATGGCTTTGAAAGGCTACAAAATGTGTAAAAGACTAGAAGAACTATCAAACTGCATGGTGCTCATGGTAGCACGTGACTGCTCTAATCACTCGGCCTAGTAGCCGATGCAATCTCGCAGAGATTCCCACTATGTGTCTCTGCCATCGCAATCAAACATCATCAATCATGGCATAATCTGGAACCCCTTGAGTGATGGATTCCAGATTGTGCGTATCTCAGCTAAGGGGTTAGCCCCTTCTTCATAGTCCGCATCCACTATTGGATGGACAGATCGTTGTGCTATTGGCAACATGCTTGGTGGTCTCTCTGGTCCCACATCTGCACATTTATCATGAGTTGAATCTTATTTTACACTCTCATAAAAATCATAAAACTTGAAAAAATTCAAAAAACAAGTTTTTACCTGCGTCAGTCCACTATTCGCCTTGTGGTGGAGGTAGATATGGATCCCCTCTAAAATTTGTGTTGGCATAAGCATATTCATCTACCATAAGCAACTAGCATTCAAGCCATGTGAAGAACTATGGTGGATAGTGCATATGTTGACCCATGCCTCCTTAGGGCATGAGCTATCTCCATCTCACGAGCCTAGGATCTCAGGTGGGAAGGATGTGGTACTTCTTCACACTGATACCAGAAGAGCGATATTCACTCCAAGAAGAAGGTCACCAGTATGGAACCGAACCCGAACTACTTCAAGTGTCTGTGCTTACCCTTGGTCATTTGGGGTTTCATGTTCGCCAAAAGACCTCCACGCCAGTTGAAGATGGTGGGTGTCAAACAACAATGACGTACTGAAACTGAGACTTGGAAGCCTCATGAAGAGCTTATGTGCCAGATATATGCATCATTGTGAACAATATTTTTCTCAAAACGAGGTTATGGGTGATTGTTGCAATCTTCAACTTACCTCGGTTAGTTATCTCGGCACCAGGACAGTGTCTATGGACTACACTCCTGGTACTCTCACCTCCTTGGCGAGATCCAAAGAGTTGAATGGCTTCTCCTTGACAGAATAATCCTGTGATGAAATAGATGCCCATCTCCTCCAGTTCCAGTTCTTTCCCTTTGATGATGAATATCTCACGATCTACATCCCAAAGGTTGATCAGATAGGGTAGAAACTCCATCTGTGCCCTCAACCCTATGGTCCAGAAGAATTTTAGTAGGCCACAATCCCTCAAAGCATTTGTATGTGTCAAATCTTGAGATGCTTGGTGATCCTCAGCCTCATGGCCTCTTTCTTTCCACTCTAGGACCATATTTCTCCTACAAAAAACATTTAACACTTTTCAATGCTTTTTTCATGGATAAAATTTAACATTTTTGCTTTAAAATGAGTGTTTAATCTCCAAAAGTCACTCTCGGTGCCATCGCGCGAGCCTTTGGGCTTGAGTGCGACCATCACGGGTCTGATGAACATACCCATGATGGTCATCAGTGAAAAATTTTAAAAATCCTCTTTTCTATATTAAAATTCACCGCTAAAATTGCATAAAAAGGTAATCAAATGCAAGAGCAGGGATGAGGATCTTACCTGTTGCAGACGGATCGTGAAATGGTACCCCAGATCTCCCACAACAACCACTGGAAAATCAAGGAAATTAGACACAAAAACACTTTCAGATCTCGGTTTGATAAAATCGTAAAAAATGAAATTACTTTAACCTATTTATAAGTTTTGAAAGTCATTTTGTCAAATATTTTTGTAATATTTTAATATTTTCTCGATATTAGTGATGGGTGTGTTTCTTGTGCAGTTATAGGTGCCTTCAATGTGAACAATGATCATTATTGACCGATTCTAGGAGTTTTATTTTATCTCTTTTTCGGACTCCTTAAATAAATGAAAAAGGAACCCCCCTAGAGTCATCTTTCAACTCTTTTCTAACTCTCGAAAATTGAAAAGATTGTCGAGTACTTGTCATTTTGAACTCGTTAAAGTAAATGAATTGATGTCACCTCAGTATACGTTTACCCCTTTTTCGAGCTGAGACTGACTATTTATGAAAAAGGTACACCTTGGTCGACATGGTCAAGAGGTTCCCTCGGATATTGTTTTCTACCTTTTCGGGTTCGAGGGACAAATTATGAAAAGGGACATGATGGATTTTTCTTTTTCATTTCTTTTTCAAACTCTCTAAATATGAAAAATATACTGAGTTATTCTTACGTTAGTCTCATTAAAATTTTGTGTCGAAAGGCTTGTCACCATGACGATACCGAGCTTCTCCTTCATAAGGCTCGTAAAACTTACTAGGATGGATTCATTCGAACAATGAACTTACATAACAAGCATATGTTATCCCCTTCAAGCTTGGGATTAAAAAATAATTGGGGTACTAGCTAGAAATAGCGAGGAAAAATGAAGATGAAACATCTTTTGTATAGCCAGCATGTCGCTCTTGAACATGACACTCTTCTGCGCTAGTGTCGGGTTTGGGATATCCTCACTCAGTCACTTGTACTCTCGAGTTTGGGTTATCCATTTTGCCTCTCATTTTGACCATTACACTCTATCATCATGACCTTTAGTCCTGTTGAGTCAGATGTTGACACACTCCGAAGTCGTGTCGCCAATATGTTCAAGAGAAGTCCAATATGCAGCTATTTACCTATACATTGTTTGAATCATTGCTATAGTCCTGAATATAATTCCATTTTATTCCTTGTTTCATGTCAATGATGGAGGACTCATCATTTCCCTCCTTCGACAGGTCACTTCTTATTGACTTCAGCTCACTATCTAGGAAGATGAATTAGAAACTCCCTTTCAGTACCTTAGAGATGGCATGCCTTAACGGTTAGTTCTTCGTATCCGACGACAGGTCTTCATTATTGGCTTTCGATCGGGTGATTCCATGAGTGTTCGACCTCAACTTCATTATCAAATTCATAGATTGTATTGTTGTACCTTGAGGTCCATTGTCATTATTGGTGGTTTCTCTCGTAACTCTTAACGGTCCACATCATTGGTCGGTAATCAGGTGGTTTTCTAGCATGTTCGACTTCAACACGTTTGTTCGCAAGCTAGGATTCATACATTGATCGGGTCAAGATGGAGCGCAAGACCCTGAGTCTTGTCTGTTGTGGTTCAGGCTGCGTGGAGTTTCATGTTATTCATGATTTTACACATTTTTCTACTATGTGGATGGTTGTGACCATACCGTTAGAATTAATAATTATACTAATCCTTGTTATCTGGATTGTTGCACCCATATCATGGATATTTTTATATATTCTTCATCATTCGGATGGCTGCATCCATACTGTGGGATCATGTCTTAATCTCAAATATGTATATGTATATGTGTCCTTGATTTGCAGGCCTCCTGACAGTGCGTGTCCTCATCCTTGCCAAAAGCTCGTAAATCATTTCAGCCATCACTCCTCATTCTACCTTCATGCTTTAGGGGGAATTTGTTACACAGTATTTTGTCACACCTCCTGCCCTTCCCTGTGGCATACCCTGAACTGCCCAAAACATGATCATCATACAGTATACTCATCAATGTATACAACTCAGATACCTCCTTTAACTTTGCTTCGAAAATATCAGGAGCTTTCCCTAAAGAAATGGCTCATGAAGCCCTAAATTGAGAATCATCGCCCTTATGAAGCTCAAAACCACAATGATCACTTGTTGCACCTTATTAAGACAATAATGGCATCGCTTTGTTCTCTCTCATACCTGTGATGGTCTCAAAAGGAAGTTTTCCCAGGGAGGATGAGAAGCATCGTGATCTAGAAGCTTCTAGAGCGGTGAGATGGAGGTGGTTTCTCATAGATGAGGTCGAATCCTCCTATTTTGACCTCTTGGTATCATCCCTATGAGCTACCTCCTTAATATGTGGGCCTAATCCTATCTTTGAAGTAGGTCTAACTCCCTCTCCCAACCTATAAATTTCCCCTCTACCATTCCCAAATGGTTGATCTATGTCCATTTTCACCCCTATGGTGAGCTTGTGCTTAGAGGTTATTCGTTAGACTTGGAGAAGGACTATTGGATAGTTTCTTAGCTTGGACTTGGATTACCACTCAAGGAGAGCCTTTCAAAATCAAGGCTATGGTTGTAAGATTCCCCTTTATTCTTTAAATAATAATACAACTACTAGTTCATATTCCCAAAATATATATGTTCATGTATGTACTGGTTTTGCATTCCTTGATCAGTGAAAGAGATTATTATTGGATTTGTTATTGGTTTTGGCATGCTTTTCTATCTCTTGGTTGTTTGTGCAGGTACAAAAGCGCTGAAAGAAGGAGGAAAAACACCTTGACACAAGCATTTCAAGGATCTCAACAAAGGAAATCAGATTAGCATCAGAGCAAGGTAGGCCTTCTCTCTTGTTCTATTTTTCAATCATAATCTAGGAAGATGTCTAGTTGATTGTCCCTTCAGTTTCTAGACCCACTCATTGGGCTAGAGGGATCGTCTCTATCCGCAGAGAGGATTAAACTTGTCAACAAAATGGTGACTCTGCTTGGGAGCCTATGAACCTTTCCTTCCCTCTCTTCACCTTGTATTTTGACGAGTTTGGATAATCCATTGATTTTTAGAATTCATTACTTTCTTATAGTAAGTGTCATTTCCTGGTAGATGCCTGAAGATTATTAACTTGAGCTTTTTTTGAAGATTTTGGATTTATTTGTCCTTTTCCTCGACCATCGCGGATTTGAGCCTGACAGTCGCGATGATATCACGGTTTTTTAGTTACATTTGCAATGATCGCTACTTTACTCCTGACGGGTGCAATGATTGTAGAAAGGTAAGAAATTTAGGGTTTTCTCTTTGATTTTTAGTTTCCGTTGTCTTCCCCTTGAGATTTACCAGTTTGTTTTTCATTGAATATCCCATTGTCTGATTACAATTGTATTTTAGCTTGGCTTAAATGTTCTTGAAGTTTTATTAGCCTTTTAGGGTTCTAGGTCTTCTAAGTCAACCTCAGTACATTCGTTGGTCTTTCCACCAGAGGTTAGAGATCGATTTCCTATGATAAAGAGTCTTTGTGTGTTCGATGTGCTTGTAGTTTAATTTTTTATTCTTGTGCCTTAAGTTGTTTTCATTAGTGGATATAGTGAAAGTTTCTTAAGCTTCATTTGGCAAGCAATAGATTACAAATCGATTGTCTCTTTGGAATCAAAAGAAAGTGTTTTCTTTGAAGTTGTTTATGTTTCGAATTGAAAGTTAAAGTGCCATTATTTTTCTGGTTATCGAAACATTTTGTGTTGCATTCAAATCATTGATGTGAAAGAGATTTTCATACTTCTTGGTTTGCTTGAAATCTCTTTTCCTTTGCACTAGATTACATTAGTTGCATTTTTGAAAAAAGAGAAAATTCATCATTAAATCTCAAGGAAATTTTGCTATAAGATTTGTTTTGGCATTGCATTTGCTTATCATATGAAAGATTAGATTTCATATTTTTAATTTAGCATTTGAAGATGGTCATAGATGCATATTTCATTTGGTTTGATGCATGATTTGAGTACTTTTATTTCCTACATAGATAGCCTTCATGGAAGTGAAATATTTCATTTCATCATCTAGTTTGCATTTTAGGAAGAAGAAACATCATTAAGGCCTTGAAATTGAGACATAATTACAAGATCAACTTTAAAATCTATCAATTAACCTAAGGATAATTTGAAATATTAACGATCATATCTAGTGGTCTAGGTTAGAGACGTGTTTTGACATCTTTAAAACGTAGCAGTTGTCGTTCACTTCAACATTACACAGTGCTTGCACGTACTTGTGCTCCCCGTACCATTGCATATATAAAGGGAGACCCCTCTAGGTTACAATCCTTTATCGGTAGGAAACCAAGTCTATTGCCTTGTAACATGATACACCAAACACAACATTCGTGGAGATTTCCTACTCATACGTCAAGTCCTTGGTCAATTTATTTGCTGAGGTGTATATTACAGTTCACGGTTACTTGGCACTCCTTTTACGTAGATTCATCTGAGCAATCATTTGATCTTTTCTCACTCCTTAAATTTGAAGAGATCATCGAGAAAATTGTCCTTTCATGCTCACAAAACTATTGAAAGTGACTAGAGTCACCTTTTCGCCCTTTTCTCGACTCTTCAAACATGAAAAGGCAATGTTTTTGTTTCTAAAATTTAACTACCCGTGGTAAACATCTCAATCCCAAGCAATTGTTTCTTAGACCAAATTGAGTAATTATTTGTTAATTTCAGGATTTTTAAAGCCTTAAACAAATTATTTCTTTTCCTTTTTTGCTATTGAGGGGAAGCCATCATGGCTGAACCATTGAGTCCATCTCATAGTTCCCCTTCGTTGTCTGATACTGAAGGGTCCTCCCAAGGAGTTCATCCGTAACTTCCTCAGTCGCTTCAGGATCAAGGTTTTGAACTTGGAATTGTTCTATGTATCCAAACTTTTTCTTCTCGTCTGCCTCCATTAGATTCCTGGTCACCACAAGAATTTGATCCAGATTCCTTGAATAATCTTATCTAGACACCTGAGAGTCTCCAGACTCTAGAAAGTCCGCAAAGATTGGTTGTCTATCCACCGAACCCATTGTTCGATCATTTTGTGATATCTCCACAGCGCCCATAGAGTCCGTATGATTAGCCTGATATTCCCTTGGAGTTATCTCCTTGGACATCTTCAGTTCCTCGTCGCCAGTTTTTTCCATCTATGGAGTCAGAAGGCGAGATCCCAGTCTCCTATCCAGGTCATTTGGAAGTTTCCGCTTCCCACACTTTTCATGTAGATGATGAGCAGGGATATGAGTTCCCTCCAGAAGGCTTCCCTTTTATGGGAAGAATCTTGTCTCTCTCTTATCTTGAGTTTAGTGAGCCTATATTTCCACATGGTTATACCTCTCTAGCTCAGTTGGTTTCGGGCACTCCTAGTGCCTCGTCATTGTATGAGAAACCCATCCGGTCTTTCGGTGCTATGCCTATGTTAATTTTGTTCGTTCAGAACAAGAGCGATAGTGAAAACTGCAGTCGCTTCAGTTTCGATTGAACCAACCAATTTGTCTCAACCTATTTCGTCATTTTGACCAACTCTTTTGGTTTAACTGATGGTCTCAGGTTAGGTCTCGGTAAGTTCTTCTATCCCTCCAGCAAGTGGACAGACTGTGCCACCGCCTGAGGGAAAGATCTGAATATCCTTGCTATGTCTAACAAAACCAGTGTGAGAGGGTTACAAACTCACATGGTTGGAATGAATCAACCCTTTTACGGTGTTATTCCTAACCCTGTTGGTCCATCTGGGTCAGGTAATGTCTAATACTAGCAAACATATTGGCTCAGGTCCCATTCCAACCAGCTTATGTCCCATATGGTTCACAAGCTATGGTAAATCTGCCTTACATTCCTTAAGCTGGACCTTATGCTCAGCTTGGCCAATCCACTGTGCCTGGTGGATATGGCCAAATCCAATTCGAGAACTATCAATACCCTTAGGGTATAACCCCAGGAACTATTTAGATACCCTTGCAAAAATAAGGACAACCTTCGCAACAGCAAGAGAAACGTTGGCAGCAGCAAAGGAAATCTTTGCAGTAGCAAGGGCAAGCATTGCAATAGCAAATACAACTGCTACATCCGCAAGGGAAACCTTTGCAACAGTCACAACAACCTTTGCAGCCGCAGCACCAACCTTTACAACAACAAAGCCAGTCTTTGCAGCAACAAGGTTAGCCTTGGCAGTAGCAAGCCTTATATGTGTATCAACAAGGTCAACCCCTACAACAGTAGGTTCAAAATTGTTATTTTCAGAGTCAGCAAGTTCAACAAACTTATAACCCGTATGCCATATACAATGCTCATCAGCGGCCAATGGCAGGGTAGTATCAAACCTACCCAGGACCGAATCCTCCTTATGGGTAAGGTAACCCTTAGTGGGGACAAAACCGGATTCCATATGGACAAAATCCTCCGTTATGGGGGAAAAATCCTTACCAAAAAGGATGGAATCCATAGTTTGGGTCTCCTCAAAGGCCCTATATGCCATTTAACACGCAATTCCCTTTCTTGGCTACGTTGGAGTTTCCCGATGTTTTGAGGCTCACGAATGATCCCATTCTTCATTCACCGCAATCACCTCTAGTTCCATCGAAGATTCCGTGCGATTTCCCCACATTTGAGGGAAAGACGAAGGAGGATCCATAATCCCATGTGATGGCATATCACCTCTGGTGCTCCTCCAATTCATGCGTCAATGATTCTATGCATCTTAGACTTTTCCTAAGAACTCTCACAGGTGTCACTGCTAAGTGGTACATCGAATTTCCTCGGGGTACCTACGGTGACTTAAACTCTCTCGCTATGGATTTCCTCACTCATTTCTAGCTATCGGTTCGCTATGAAACAAGCACCCATTTTCTTACATCACTTAAGGAAGACACCGCGAGCCACATCTCCAATCATATCCATGAATGGAGATGTCGGCGTCACCTCATCAAGTTTGAGATTTTTGATGAGTTGTTGACAAAATGGTTCAAAAAATCCTTCATCAGCAAAATTGCTAAGGACATAGCCATGGGTAGATGTGTTATAGAAGAGAAAGCTATCACACGTGCCCAGTATTTAGACCTAGTCTATTTGCAATCTGGCACATTGTACGAGATGTTACCTGATGCTTTGAGACCATCATCAGATTTGACAGCATCAAAATCTTCGGATACACCACCTATTGATGTTGTGATCAGTTCCATGTCTCGAACTCCTACGAAAGCTTCTTCGAAGCAAAAATTGGTCTCGAACACTGGTCCCAATAATCCCTCCAAGAATTCATCTAGTCCCAGTAAAACCTCTGTGATTCATGTTGTCCAGTCTACTACAACAAATAAATCCTCTAAAGGTAAGAAGAAGGGAAAAGGTAACGCCAAATTAGATGCCCCAAAACAGAACCATCGTCAGTCTTTTGCTGATGACGATTCTTGAGGGAAGCCCAAGTATCCTTGCCTCATCTTTGAGGAGGATCATTACACTAAGGATTGTCCCTGACGATCTAAAGTTAGTTACTTACTAAAAGGGACTCAAGCAATCTTAAAAGAACCCTTTCCATCACAACAGACCCAATTGGTAGACTAGCCTCAATCTTATGCTTCCTCAGGTTCCCAGGTGTTCATGTTGCAAGGTTCATCACCTATCTTGGTCGCTACTTGAACCAAAGACTATCAAGCTATGTCTAAGAAAACCATGGAGAAATAAGTCGTTGATGCTCCTTCTACTTCTAATCCATCATCTTCTGGTTTTCTCCATATCGAACGCCCTAACAGTGAGTTCGTCATCCGACCACCCCCTAAAGGTTTCCTTCAGAAGTCATGTTTTAATGCAAATGCTAGAGTTGCACAACATTACAATATTGTTGAGGATTTAGCTCAGGCACCTTCAGCGATGTCTGCCTTGGAGGTTCTTCAATCTTGTCTAATGCAGGGGAAGTCACTATTGTCTGCTATAGGTGTTATCGATCCTTTTGATTCATGTCTAATTATTTTCGATCTAGAGAATCATGTACCTTGTCTTCCTCATCAAATTACATTTCTGATCCAAGTCCTTATCAAAGGAAAGATGATTCATCGAACAATTATTGATGAAGGTGCCTCTACCTGCATCACGTTAGTTTTGTGTTGGAAATCCATTGGCTTTCCTCCTCTTAACCAATATTCAAACGCCTTGGAAGCCTTTGATGGTAGAGGTTCGCAACCATATAGTTTTATCATGAACTTAATGATTACATTAGAATGCAAGACTGTTGAGTTAGAAGTAGAAGTTTTAGATGCCAATCTCAACTACAACCTTCTTCTCGGACGAAGTTGGACTCACGCCATGTTCTGTGTGGTGTCTTCTTTGTTCTGCGTACTTCCTTTTCCTCATGAAGGAAAATTATTCAAAGTTGATCAACTATCTTTCTTTTCTTCTAGTTCGTCCAATGGTAACATTCCTTATGTGGGTAATACCGAAATTCCTTACTAGAGTGTGGGAACGGGTCTCTTCAAAGACTCTACTTTAATGGGTACTTTTACTCTCCCACCTCCAAATGTTCATTCAATCAATATTATCTCAGGTTCTTTGGATTCTTGGATTATCCCTACGGAAGATCAAATTGACTCATTTGGCAATTCTATGCCTTTAAGTCCATTGGAGATAAATTATCAAGAAATTGTGTTAGCTTTGATGGCTGCTTCAGAAAGTCATATTGTCTTCAGTATGAACCTAGATAATTATGTGCCATCCCCGCAGCTTGGTTCTTGGGATTCTCCAGATCCCTTGAATGAGACAATCCCCACTAACACAAGTATCGTGGAGGTCATGTCTCTAGACGAAGTTCCATGGAACAATCTACATCATCATTCTTCCTTCCTCCCTAGCCTCGATGGGATGCCTTCCTATTTTGAAGTGTTTGTTTCCCATTTTCCTACACCTCCACTTCAAACACCCATCTGAGTACATGAAGTCTTGTCAGAGGGTAATATGGGAAACATCATTGTAACTCTATCTGTTGAAATTTTAGTTTACCCTGAAATTGTCAAAATCTTTCAACTGGGGGCACCTTTTCCTGTTCATGAGAACAAATTTTCTGTGCCTCCTTTCATGAGACTTTTTCACTGTGTCTCTACCATTTTCCCATTATCGTAATGGGTTTTTCATCTTATGAATCGTAAACCTCACTCGCCCGGGGGGAATGGGGTAGAGCCTTCTATGAGTTTTACTCTATTGTTTGGAAGAGTCGATTCTTACACGTCATGTCAATGGTGAAACTCTAGTTTTATTCTGTGTTGATTGATTACGCGAGTCCGAAAATGGACTCCATCAAAAAGTATTATGAGTGAAATTCGTATGATAACTTTTGTACATTAGTGTGTTAATTCATTAGTGTGCATTTTTTATTTTTTGGTGTGTTTGTTTACTTTGCAGACATATGTTTTTCTGCTTACCCTGCGTTCCACTCAGTTTGCGTATGTCATCAGGTCATTACGTTGGTTTTTCCAATGGTGCTTGTTGTAGCACACAGAACCTCTCTTCTGCAGCATCGGTACTCTATGACCCTAATGGCAAGCTGATTAACTTACAAGGTATATTTCTTGGTTGAACAACCAATAATATCATTGAGTATAGTGCAGTTATTGAACTCTTGTCAGAAGCAGTTGATCTTGACATTAGGGATTTAGTTGTTAAGTTAGATTCACAACTCATTGTGTTACAATTAAACAATCATTATTCAGTAACAAATCCACAAATATTGCATATGTATCTACCTGTTAGATTGCTAGAAATAAATTTTGATTACATTACATATCAACATATTCCAAGTAATTTAAATACATTAACTAATGCATTAGCAAATTTTGATCTTGATAGACATTTGCGTCATTTGTAAAACTGAATCATGTTATGAACACATAAGTAGAAATAAAACATGCATATATATATATATATATATATATATATATATATATATATATATATATATATATATATATATATATATATATATATATATGATTTGGGACGTTTTTTGGCTCTGCGGCTCGGATCTGGAAAGATGGCTAGGGTTACTAAACAGATCTGCGCCGCCGAAGCACCACAGACCAGGGAAGCGGGCACCAGAAAAAGAATACGCAATCCGTCTAGGAGAATAGCAGCCGGGCTCTCTGAATCAGGCGCACAGTCAAAGCTTTTGTACTGTAACGAACCAATAAGAAATTACCCTGCGGCAAATCGCTCCTTGATCAGGTATCGATTCAATTTTCATGAAAAATCCCAATTGACTTGGCCCGGATCCTCCACCGGGCAGGTTGAATCGAAACAGAAGCTACAGACCCTGGCCATAGCCCATACTCTCTTGACCCAGGACGTCACGCACAGGATGGATTTGGGGTATATTTTACCCAGCTCTCAAAGCTTCGATGCAGCCATGAGGAAGGCGGAGGTGGGGAGCGCGAAAGCAATTGATCCGCAATGGAATTCCAATAAAGTGCAGCTGAAAACAAAAACGCAGGGACGGAGACGGCTTCGAGGAGACAAACCCCTCAGGGCAGATCGACCCCTGACGATAGATCGGCTATCTTACAGGGTTTTCAACCCACCCCCGTTCAGATCTACACAAGACTTAACATCCAGACTGGGAACGGCTGCTCCAACAATAGCCGCACAAAACGATACGCCTCACATACGCCCAGACCTTGCAAAGACAGGGATCAACAGGGGCGATCCACTGCGCAGGGGGATAGATCTGGCTCAACAGAGGATCCACAGTGTTATCACTAGAATCTATAGTTCATGTATATGTTAATTATCCATAAGTTTTTATAAAGTCTTGAGGTCTTGTAAATAAGTTTGTTAACTTATGTCAATTTCAAATTTTGAAATTCAAGAGTTATGAATGAAATTCGTGTAAAGGCAAGGGCATTAGTCATCTTCCATCATGGTTAGTTATGTCATGTCATGTCATTGGTACTTGCGCAGTTTCGCAGCGCGGGTATGATCTCTTAGGTACTTGCGCAGTTTCGTAGCGCGAGTGTGATTGGTCAGTTCTGCTGCTAAATAATGTTTGCGTGTTTTCGTAGCGGCCCGTTTGCCAGCGATTTCGTAGCGCATTCCTTTAAATTTGAACTGCCCGCGCTACGAAATCGGGGTTTCGGGCTGTTGTCTAGTTTTTTTTCCTGGAATGTCTAATCCGAGAAGTGGTGAGTCACGAGTCCGGTTATGATTGTTTTCTCACACCATTTACGTGTCATGATTAGCCATTACTTTGCCATCAGGTCTGATTTCATTGAGTTAGGTGTCAGTTTGGAGGACGTTATAGGAAGTGGTCATTCCATAATGTGTTTTTCATAACATATGAATGTCTTCTGCTCTATGAAAAGCGTGAGCTTTATTCTAAACAGACTACTGCAAGCGAGCCTGATTTCTACAGCCAAAGAGTGTTATCGTGCTGCAAACCACCGTCATTTCCTTGTGTAGAATTGTGCAAAGAAACATGGAAAGAAAGGAGCACCGTTCGGGTAGATGCGTGAGAACAGAGCCGGAGGGATTAGATGTAACCCTCAGGGATGAGGAAGTAGCAAAGGCGTTCAGAGGTGCTGGTTGTTGGCGGTTCTGTGAAAAACTCAAAGGTGGACATGCAGAAGTGACCAAGGCATTTGCAGTGAACTTCACGGGATTAAATTCAAAGGTGGCCATGCTGGAGTTTCTGGTTTCCCCTGAAGTCATTTCTACAGTCACAGAAATCCAAAGAGGTGGCCAAGAATGGTTCAAGAATTTCAAGTTTGATATGGGTCCGTGTAAGGAGTTCTTAAAGGCACCATATGTAGACGAAGATCTTGCTAAAGCTGTCCCAAGGAGCTATCTTAAGGAGAATTATGCTACATTATTGACATGCATCCAGAGGTACTTGACATGTGAAGGTCGGTACAACAAAGTCTACTCATATCATTTCAAGCTGCTACTACACTTCACTGGTAAGAGCTCAATAGACATCCCTTTTTACTTATTCAGGAGTATTTCTAAGATGTGTGACAAGATTCAGTTGAAAAAGGAAGCTTATGAAACATCTCTTTTTCATCATGGTCTGGTTAAATTATTGGTGTTGGATAGCCTACATAAAATTGGTAAAGACTGGGATTCGTTTGTATTCATGGCCGGTTTCCCTAGTAAAACGGGCCTCACTCCATTACCTGTAAGAGAAAGGGAAGATAGGAGTGAGGATACTACTTTGGCTGAGATTAGGAAAGAAATAACAGACCATAAGAAGCCCAAAGCTAAAACAAAGAAGCCAGAGAGGTCTGTAACAGTCAAAGAAACACCTGAAGCATCAACAAAGAAGACTCCTAAGTTAGCAGTTAAAGGAACTCCTGAAGCATCAGTAGTCAAAACTTCAAAATCATCTAAAGTATCTGAAAAAGAAGCTTCTAAGTTGCCTCTTAAAGAAACACCAGAATCATCTAAACAGAAGACTCACAAAAGAAAAGATGAAATTAAGTCTAGTGAAGTTGAAAGAGTTTCCAGAGTAAGAACTAGAGGCCAGCTGAACAAAGAAAAAGGAAAATCAGCTCATGTGGAAGAGAGTCCTGTTTCTAAGGGTAGTCTAAATGATTTGTTGGAAGCCATTGAATTAGAACAAGAACATCCAATTCAAGTTGAACCACTTGAAATAGAACCAGATCAATTGGTGTCACCTATGCATATTGATCTAACACAATCTTCACCTGAGAGTTCTAAGAAGTCAAAGGCTTCCAAAAGGTTAAAGTTTGAAGAACCAGGTGAAGAGTATGCCTTTAAACCTCGCAGACCAATGACTAGGAGGCAAATAAAGGAAGCAGAAAAGGCTCAAAAAGAGAAAGTCCCTTCAGACATGCCTAGGACAGAGGCACTTGAAATCTTCTCTGGAATAGTCCAAGCAGTTAAAAACAAGAATAAGGACAATAAGGTGGTTATTAGTCAAAGTGGAAATGTGGTTGCCATTACAAAACAAGCTGGAGCAAGTAAGGAGATACCTCAGGTTCATAATATTTTTAAAGAGAAGGCAGTGAGATATACTAGTTATAAGAAAGCTGTGATGAAAGGTAAAACAAGTTTGATCAGTCAAGCTAGTTCGGTATCTGACGCCTATGTATGGACAATACCAGCTCTAAAACAGGCAAAAACTATGAAACAAATGAATGCAAGTCTAAGAGCACAGAACAAGAGGTTGAAGGAGGAAGTCATCAGCCTGAAAGAAAAGCTAGACAAGCTAGCTAAATGATTCAAGGAGGAATGTGCTTTCTCAAATTTTGATATATTTTGGGCCATTGTCTTTTTAAAAGTTTTTGAGACTTTTTTGTGTCTTCACACCTGTATGGAAAGACTAAAGGAATCATAGATTTGAAATATTGCTGTTTTGAGGTTCATATATTTAATTTTGATGACCTACAGCAGTTTCGTAGCGCGCTACGAAACTGCTGTAGATGACTGGTTAGGTTTAAAGCTTGAGTTGGAATGCTGAGATCAGCATATATTCAAAGAGATGGTTTAATATCAGCATGGAGACTATAGAAGATCAGTCAGATATTTTGAAAAGGAGGCCAGGTGTAAATATTCAAAGAAAAAGCCGAAGTTTTGTCTTTTGCCTAAAAGTCACTTTATCTCCGAAATTTTAGGGTTTGGATAGAGCTGCTGAGGTGTTAAATGATACACTTGTCCAGTTATGGGATGGCTGGGTTATGAGTTTTCTTCAGTCACACGGAACTATCCAAGGTTTAAATGGCTTAAAGATGGATCATTAATATATGAACACCGAGGGGAGGCAGCAACCAAGAATATAGGCTTCATTTTCTTTTCGGTTGTTGAAGTCATTTATGCATCAAGTATCCGGAGCTGTATGTACATTGAATCTGTTTTAAGCTTGGATATGGTTCTTATTGCAGTACTACAGGTGGCAAGCTCTAAGGACACATCAGGGTATACAAGGAAGAAGACTTAAAGTGCCAATATGATGGAATCCTCTGTTTTCGTAGCATCATATCTCTTGTAATAAATTAGTTCGTTTATGTTATTGTTAAGGTCATTTATGTCAAAAGCCCGAGCTCCCTTCATGCTTGATGAGGAGTCTCGTACAGCAGTGTTTTGATAAGCTATATATAGGAATAACTTAGATGTAAAAAAGGTTGGATACTTAATAGAAAAAGTGTGTTGTTTTGGGCCACTGTAAGATCTTTTTTGACAGTAATAGTAAAACAGAGTTATACTCTTCTCAAGATTCTCGAAGGATTGTCATGGTCAAATGAAGTGATGATGTGTTATACCTTATGTTATTTTATGGTTTTTTTGTATGCAATCACTCAGAATTCATACTTATATGCTCTGACTTCCTGTGTATACAGCAAGCTATGTGTGGTGGAATATGTTTGACTTGTAATGCTAAGAGCCTTGATTTCTATGAGTTCACTGTGTTTTTCTTGTTTACTTGATATTATAGACTCCATAGCCCAATGAGATATCTTTTGGTGTGTTTCCAACCAGTTATGCTTACATTAAATCTATTGTACAAGAGTTAGCCCTCTTATCAACATTCAAAATCAATAACCTTTTCTTGAGAGAGCCCTCTCAGGCTAGGGAGGCTAATCCTTAGTCAAAAGCTTGGTCTGAAATAGTTACACAGAGTCTGCCTGATCAGCAGCCCTTCAGTTGTGATTTTGTGATAACACACAGAACCGATCCAACCCACACAGCTGCAGATCTAATACAGATCTTCATCAAAATGTTCGAAGGAAAACACTACTGCATGCGACTAAAGAAGGCAACAAGCATCCAGGAATTAAAAAAGGAAATACAGAGCCGCCATGGAATTCCAGAAAGATTACAAAATCTCATCTTCACAGGATATAATCTGCAAGACAATAAAACCCTGCAACATTATGGCATAGCGAATGACTCAACCATAAATCTAACCCTCCGACTGCGTGGCGGAAGCTCTGGAACCAGCTCCAAAAATACAGCTACCTTTCGTGATGCAGTGAAAGGAAAGGAAGAAAAACAGGAGAACAAAGCAGCACCAACAACAGAACTGCCAGGACCCTACATTGTCGAACAAAAGCCAGAATCACCAACTCTCCAGGTATCAATACCAGAGGTAAATAACCTATACATTGACTTATCAAATACTGTAGTCATATGTAGATTCAATGGCTTCTGGCCAAAAGCTGATGCTCTGCATCAATGGATTTACTCTACTTGGACACCAAACTGCGAAATTTACCTCTGCCCAAAAGGGTTTTTCATAGTAAAATTTGATACAGAACAGGAAAGAGATAGTATAATCAAACAGGGGCCTTGGTTTTGGGGCAGTGCTGGCCTCTTCACAACCCCCTGGTTCTCGGGTTTTGATGCTACTACAATGGTAGTCTCAACCACGCCTGTATGGGTGAGGCTACACGGGCTCCCACTGCATTTCTGGCATCATAAAGTGCTAACTGCCATTGGGAACTCCCTAGGGAAATTCCTAAAAATGGATGAAGACAGAGCAACCAGAGGTATCTTTACATTCGCCAGAATATGCGTTGAAGTGGATTTGAGCCAGGGGCTACCTGACCACATCACGCTAAACTTCAACAACACCCAATGGATACAACAGCTTGACTACGAAAACACAGCATTTCGATGCAGGAACTGTTTACAGACAGGGCATCTCCAAAATGACTGTCCAACAGCTCGAAAGGTCCCAAGGAAAACCAAGAAACAACAAAAAAAGCCCAAAGGCTGGCAACACACAGAGCCTTTGGAAGAAGAGGACATCAAGGAGGACCCTCCAGAGAATCACATGGAACCAGAACCACAAATGGGACAGAAACAAACTCAGGAAGCAAAAGACCATCACACACATACAGGGCTGATTATTACAGATCTACATCATGAGCTGCAAATGGAAGTTAGTGGCATAAAAAGAACCCATAGTTCGGAGGGCTCAGAATCAGATAAAGAACAACAAATAATCACCATGGACAACCAGCTAGTTATACCCACAGCAGATTCGGGAGGATGGCGTCGGGTGGAGAAGAAAAAGGGAAGAAAAGAATAGGCTGGCTGGAATTTTATTTTACTTTTTCTGTTACTCTGTTTTTGTTAGGATGAACAGCTCAATACAGTGAATGATAACATACCCTGCGTGGTATTACAGCAACTGCAATTGAAGATACTCTGTAAAAAACTGCTTTTTAATGAAATACATATTGATTTTTCCAGTGGAAAAAAAAAAAAATATATATATATATATATATATATAGCGTGTGCCACAGTGTTTACATCAAAATGTAAAAAATAGAGTGTTCCGAGACACTTGGATTTCAAAGCCTACAAAATGTGTAAAAGACTAGAAGAACTATCAAATTGCATGGTGCTCATGGTAGCACGCAACTGCTCTGATTACTCAGCCTAACAACTGATGCAATCTCACAAAGACTCCCACTATGTGTTTTTTCCATCACAATGGAACATCTTTGATCGTGGCATAATCTGGAACCCCTCGAGTGATGTCTTCCAGATTGTGCTTCATCTTAGCTAAGGGGTCAGACCCTTCTTCGTAGTCCACAGCGATTATCGGATGGGCAGATCACTGTGCTATTGGCGACATGCCTCATGGTCTCTCCGGTCCGACATCTGCACATTTATCATGAGTTGAGTCTTAGTTTACACTCTCATAAAAATCATAAAACTTCCAAAACTTCAAAAAAAAAAAAAAATTGACCTATGTCGGTCCACTGTTCGCCTAGTGGTAGAGGTAGATCTGGATCCCCTCTAAAATTTGTGTCGACATAAGCATAGTCATCTACCATAAGCAACTAGCATTCAAGCCACACAAAGAACTATGGTAGATAGTGCATATGTTGACCCATACCTCCTCGAGGCATGAGCTGGCTCCATCTCACGAGCCTCAGATCTCGAGGGGCAGGATGTGGTACTTCTGCGCACTGATACCAGAAGAGAGACATTCGCTCCAAGAAGAAGGTCACCAGTATCGAACCAAACCTGAACTACTTCAAGTGTCCATGCTTACCCTTGTTTAGTTGGCATTTCATGTTCGCCAAAATACCTCCACACCAGTTGAAGATGGTGGGGGTCAAACAAGAAATAACGTACTGAAACTGAGACTTGGAAGCCTCATGAAGAGTTGTGTTCTAGATATATGTGCCATGGTGAGCAATATTGTTCTCAGAACGATGTTATTGGTGATTGTTGCAATCTTCACCTTACATCCATTAGTTATCATGACACCAGGACAGTATCTATGGACTAGACTCATAGTATTCTCACCTCCTTAGCGAGATCCAAAGAGTTGAATGGCTTCTCCTCGATGGGATAATCCCATGATGAAATAGATGCCCATCTCCTCCAGTTCCAATTCTTTCCCTTTGATGATGAAGATCTCGCGATCTACGTCCCAAAGACTGATCAGATAGGGTAGCAACTCCATCTGTGCCCTCAACCCTGTGGTCTGGAATAATTTTAGTATGCCAAAATCCCTCAAAGCATTTATACATGCCAGATCTTGATATGCTTGGTGATCCTCGGCCTCATGGCCTCTTTATTTCCATTCTAGGACCATGTTTCTCCGACAAACAACATTTAAACACTTTTTAATGCTTTTTCCATGGATAAAATTCAACATTTTTTGCTTTAAAATGAATTTTTAATGTCCAAAAATCACTCTTGGTGCCATCGTGTCTGTTTTTCAAAATAGTATGATGGCATCGCACGAACCTTTGGGCTCGAGCTTGACCATCATGAGTCCGATGATCATACTCGTGATGGTCTTCAATGACCTAAATTTTAAAAATCCTCTTTTCTAGCTTAAAATTCACTGTTAAAATTGCATAAAAAGGTAATGAAATGCAAGAGCAGGGATGAGGCACTTACCTATCGTAGATGGATCATGAAATGGTACCCCAGATCTCCCACAGCAGCCACTAGAAAATCAAGGAAATTAGGGCACAAAACACTTTCAGAGCTCAGTTTGGTAAAATGGTAAAAAATGAAATTACTTTTACCTATTTATAAGTTTTGAAAGTCATTTTGTCAAATATTTTTGTAATATTTTAATATTTTCTCGATATCAGTGATGGGTGCATTTCTTGTGTAGTTATAGGTGCCTTCAATGTGAATAGTGATCATTATTGACCGATTCTAGGAGTTTTATTTTATCTCTTTTTCGGACTCCTTAAATAAACGAAAAAGGAACCCCCTTGGAGTCATCTTTCAGCTCTTTTCTGACTCTCGAAAATTGAAAAGATTGTCAAGTACTTGTCATTTCGAACTCGTTAAAGTAAATGAATCGATGTCACCTCAGTATACGTTTACCCTTTTTTTGGGTTGAGACTGACTATTTATGAAAAAGATACACCTTGGTCGACATGGTCAAGAGGTTCCCTCTTGTTTTCTACCTTTTTGGGTTCGAGGGACAAATTATGAAAAGGGAAATGATGGAGTTTTCTTTTTTCATTTCTTTTTCAAACTCTCTAAACATGAAAAAGATGCTGAGTTATTCTTACGTCGAGCTCGTTAAAATTTTGCGACAAAAGGCTTGTCACCATTATGAGACCGAGCTTCTCCTTCCTAGGGCTTGTAAAACTTACTAGGATGGATTCATTTGAAGAATGAACTTACATAACAAGCATATGTTATCCCCTTCAAGATTTTGATTAAAAAATAATTGGGGTACTCGCTAGAAATAGCAGGGAAAAATGAAGATGAGACATCCTTTGTATCGGTATCATGTCGCTCTTTAACATGACACTCTTATGCTCTCGTGTCGGGTTTGGGATATCCTCACTCAAAAGCTTGTCCTTCCAGGTTTGGGTGATCCTTTTTCTCTCTCATTTTAACTATTCCACTCTATCATCATGGCCTTTAGTCCCATGTTGACAAATATTTTGAAGAAATAACAATGAGGTGAAATTGCACAATTATGCTCACTAGAGGTTCAAACATCGAAATCATCTATTTCTCCAGATCTCCAAAAAGTATTGAACAATAATTCAAAGGTGTTTGAGACTCCCAAAGGCCTCCCACCTATTCGTGATCATTCTATTTATTTGATTCTAGGAAGTGGTCCTCCAAACATCATACCTTACAGATATCCTTATACCCAAAAGAGTGAAATTAAACGTATGGTTGTAGAAATGCTAGAGTATGGTATAATTCAACCTAGTCAAAGTTTTTTCTCTACTCCAGTAGTATTGGTGCACAAGAACAATGGGTCATGGCGTATGTGTTTGTATTATAGGGAGCTCAACAATCTCACTATTAAAGATAAATTTCCCATTCCTATCATTGATGAATTGTTGAATGAAGTACATGGATAAATTTACTTCACCAAGCTGGATCTTCATTCAGGATATCATCAAATTAGAATGAAGACTGAAGACATTCCAAAAACAACATTCAGAACTCATGAGGGTAATTATGAATTTTTGGCCATGCCTTTTTGCCTTAGCAATGCACCTTCCAAATTTTAAGGCTTGATGAATTCCATTTTCAAACCCTTCCTTAGAAAGCTTGTGTTAATATTTTTTAATGAAATACTAATCTACAACAAGTCTTCAAAGGATCATATTCAACATGTTGACAGGGTTCTCAAACTATTGGACGAGAAATAATTATATGTAAAAACCTCCAAATGTTTCTTTGGAGTACAGGAGGTGGAATATTTGGGTCATATTGTATCTCATGAAGGTGTTAAGGTAGACCCTAACAAAATTAAATCCATTAAGGAATGGAAAATCCCCACAACCATAAAGCATCTTCAATGATTTCTTAGGTTGACAGGGTATTATTGGAAGTTTGTTAAGAATTATGGGAGAATAGCAACATGTCTAACATCATTACTAAAGAAAGATGCATTTTCATGGACTCCATAAGCAACTAAGGACTTTGAACATCTTAAAGGGTCAATGTACCAAGCATCAGTCTTAACTACGCTAGACTTCACAAAAACCTTTATTCTAGAATGTGATGCCTCAAGAAATGGAATTGTTGTTGTTTTAATGCAAGAAGTAAGACCTATTGCTTTTGAAAGTTGTCCAATCAAAGGAATGTATTTACACAAACCTATTTATGAGAATGAAATGTTGGAAATAGTACATGCACTAAATCAATGGCAATCTTACCTAATGGGAAGAAAATTCAAGGTAAAAATAGATCATGATAGTCTTAAATAATTTTTGGAACAAATATTATCTTCAGAAAAGTAGCAAAAATTAGTGACAAAGATGTTGGGTTATGACTTTGAAATCATCTACAAAAAGGGGAAACAAAATTTTGTTGCAGATGAACTCTCAAGAAAGGATGAGGATATGGAAGCATTGCTTTGTGTCATTTATATTATCCAGCCTGAGTGGATAATCGAAGCAAGAGATGAATAGAAGAATGATGAAGAGGTGAGGACACTCATCAAAAGTTACAGCAAGAGGCCAGTACATCTATCGCTTATATCTTTGTAAGAATTCCCAAATCAAGCAAAAGATTCTTTTGGAATTGCACACCTCTCCCTTAGGAGGGAACTCGTGACTTTTAAAAACTTACGATAGGGTTAAGAAGGAATTTTTTTGGGATGGCCTTAAATCTGATATTCAAAAGTTTGCGATAGAATGTTTGGTTTACCAACAAAATAAACTTGAGAGAATTAAGACCCTAGATTTGTTACGATATTTAGCCATTCCAAGTCAGCATTGGGAGGAGGTCTCAAGGGATTTTATCATAGGTTTACCCAAGTCTGAAAAAAGGGTTTCATCATGGTGGTAGTTGCTAGACTTACCAAGTATGCACACTTTTGTGTATCATCTCAGCCTTTTAAATCCAGTACAGTTGCTATTGCATTTTTGGAAACAATTCAAAAGCTTTATGGAAACTCAAAGATTATAGTAAGTGACAGAGATCCCATTTTCACTGGAAATTTTTGGACGAAATTATTTTCTTGTCTTGCTACTCAATTAGCTCATATATCATCTTATCATACTCAATGTGATGGGAAAAGTGAGACAATGAACAAATGTTTGGAAGGATATATTCATTGCTTTGTATCAAATAAACAAACACAATGGGTAAAGTGGTTACCTCTAGCTGAATGGTGGTATAACACTTCCTTCCATACTGCAGCAAAAAAGACCCCATTTATGGCATTTTATGGATATCATCCACCATCCATCACATCATCTTCAAGAGAAAATTATAAGTTTCAAGCAGTGGAAGATCACATCGAGCATCAAGAACAAATTCTCTAACTCTTAAAGGATAACCTTACTCTGGCACAAAATCGAATGAAACAACAAGCAGATCAACATCACAGTGAAAGAAGTTTTGATATAGGTAACTAGGTTTTCTTATGGCTACAACCATAGAAAAAAATGTCTCCCAAGCAAGCTAATAAGGATAATAAATTATCACCCAAGTACTATGGTCCTTACAAGGTGTTACAAAATATCGGTAATATGGCATACAAATTGGAGTTGCCTGCATCTTCCCGAGTACACCCAGTTTTCCATGTTTCATGCGTAAATAAGGTTATCGGTGACAAGATTCCAGTTCAAACAGTGTTTCCTGAACTTGACAAAGAAGGGAAAATAATATTTTAAACTGAATAAGTCACAGAAACAAGAACTTGACAGCTACGGAATTGATCATTTTTAGAGTATCTCATTAAGTGGAAGAAATTACTTGTTGAAGATTCCAATGGGAGGATGAGAATTTTATACATAAGCATCCATAACTACTCAAGTGTTGAGGACAACACTTTTTGTGAAGGAGAGGGGCATGTTAGCTCCCTATAATACTAGTGTAGCCCCCTTATTGTTATTGTTGTGCCCATGTACCTCCCATATTGTTATTGTTGTGCCCTATAGAATCCCACTATTGTTATTGTTGTGCCCTTACATTATTATTGTTATGTAGGCTCTGATTATATTGTGACCCCTTAGACACTTATATATACAAAGGAGGTATTGTTATTTTTATCATCCAATAATTGTTCATTTACGTAATGTAAAGGAGGTTTCCCCCTCAAAGAGGATAATTTTTAAGTCATTGATCTTTTTTTTGTTCTATTTTGTGAGCTAGTTGCATAACATAGCTTCACACAACCACCTTTGCACAACTACTTTTGTACTCCAAAAAATGTTGCTAAATAATAATTATAAAATACAAAACCTTCCACACATTCATTACATAGTTTATTTAGCACCCCCATCTATACAAAAGACCCCATTTCTCCACAAATACTCTTCCACATAATGAAATTGTACCAATTACCGCATCATTCATCAGTATCACAACACTCACTAGGTAAAGAAACCTATCTCTCCCGCACATAATAATATTAATTCGACATTTGTATAGCAGCCCCTCCCCCCCCGAGCCTATGCAAATAAGTTGCAACCGCATCAATTATCGCAACATTGAACATAGAAGTAACAGAATAACTGCATCAATTCTGCAATCATTGAGTATAGCACTATCATAATAGTGACAATGTGAGAGCACTCACCAACGTAATGGACTTTCACAAAATTAGTTTTATTTTAATTTTAAAATGGATTGTCAGGAATTGCAAAAAAACGAAAATAAAAGGTTCTCAACCATGGGAAATAGGTCGCATTAGAGCTTCCTCGTCTAATTGAAAATTAGAAATAACATTTACTAAAAATTCACTAATTATTTTTTAATTTATGTAAAAATATAAATATTAAGAATTCTCTCGAAACTTTGGTTAAAATTGCAAAAACACAACCAAATAATGCATAGTTAACGTAACTTGGCCGCGAAGCGAATGCTATAGTCCATAATGAGGCAAGGACTAATAATCAAATGATGGTAAACAAAACAAAGACACATCTCTTAGCCAAGTTATCACTGTTTTTAACTGTATCTGTTCTATTTGTGTTTATCTTACCTTCTCCAAAGATATGAATGAGATCAAATCTATAGAAATAATCTTTTTAAAAATTGAGAAATATGTAGGAATCACACAGATACAAAAGTATATATCGCACGAAACAAGCAAAATAGAAACTAAAAATAGGGGAAAAATATTGGTTTTGTCCAAGTTTAGTCAGTTAGATATCACTCTCTTGTCTTTTCAAGAACTTACTTCAATCCAATGTTTATGACTAAGAAAAGAAGGTTCCAACCTATACAAATAGAAATTGAAGATATCAGTACCAATATTTTGGACAAAGAAAATAACGCAAGACCAATACTTTGTGTAGATTTCATAAATAAGAACGCTTAAACAACTTACTAAACAACATGTGAAAAAAAGTATTCCACATGCTCGGATTTCTATTACAAATTTTGAAATAAGTCCAAAGCACAAGTATGGTGGTACTGACTATCGCACCAACTAATTCCAATATTGTAGAAAACATTCTTCATGTTTGCACAATGCATCAATCTTCCCCATATACAATGATTGCAAATTTGTCGCATAATCAAAATCCATTTCCAATTAGAAAATTAGTGCAATTTCTATTTCAACAACATAGGCACCAATGCAATATGCACTAGAAATAAAAGATGCCAATGCCAACAAGAGCATGGAAATAGTAAGAATAAAACACATTCCTTCTCATAATGCTAAAAGGTATAGTTAAAAAATAAAATGACCTAGGGCAAGGATACTAACTAGGACAACGACAGAATGAATAACAAAGATAAGTACACGGATCACCTATACAAAATCACAAATTGCTTTCCTAGACATTCATTCCAAGTGTTGCAAAGGGTCTAAGGGACTATGGTCGTAAGGTATCAAACTTTAATGTGGTATCAGATTATTTGATCTTAGGTTTCAAAGGAGCTATGCCAAAATCACCTTACGAACTATCCAATATTTGGATTTGAAAAATAGGGCACACAACTATATGAAACTTGGGGTGGAACCTAGAATATAACGGGAATCAATATAGTGAAAATAATGAAGACTTTTCTTTTTTTCATGATTTTTAAAGTAAAAAATAATACAAAGAATAAAACTATATTTTGCAGCCAAACCATGAAATTACTAGGACATTTTTCTCTTCAGACCCCTCTGCTATAGAGTAGTAATGTACATTGTATGAACGCTTTAAGAAAATGCATACCGAAGGAAATATCCAATTACCTGATAAAGATACACTAGACGTTTCCACTGCCTTCAAGAACAACTTATTTTCTTACTCCTTGCTCTAGCAACTAGCACACAGGAAGCAATGCCCACTATCTCAATAAGCACGTTCACCTCCATGGCAGTATCATATATTGTACAAATGTTTTAAGCACTTGCATATTATCTACATTTTGAGCTTTGGACCTCATTGCTACAAGGTTGTAACATATATTATGAGAACGTTCTAAGCACTAGCATACATAAAGTAGAACGCACTGCTTACCTGACAAAGATGATACATGTTTTTCACCTACGTTTGAAATGAGCTTCTTTGCTACACCGCGAATGAATTGAATAATACACAACCATACAGATTCAAGAGAAATATCCTCACATCATTCAACTACCATAATAACCATCGTACAACCTTGAGAACAAATCGTCAACGTGATGCAAATAGAAAAATGATCACCCAAGGCAAAAATATGGAAAAAAATATTTTTGTAACAAGCTCCCCTGAAAAGTAATCAAACATTTGTTAGAAATGTCCATGCTAAAAATTGCATGATAATATCTAGCCAATGCAGTTATGGATAGAATAACTAGAACTAGTGGTTACAGTTGTCACATTACCTTCTAAAATTTCAATATATGGATTAGATACTAAATAATGATGATATGTTATTCATGATACATGTAGACGAAATAAAATGAATTAGTGATTAGAATCATCACATTACCTTTTAAAATTTCATGATATGTTTTAGATACTAACTAATTGACCTTGTCTTATTTGCTTTGTCCAAAAAATTTGATATATAGCTAACACATCACCATGAAAAATGCTTCATGTTATGTTGTTACTGATATCTTCGACTGATAATGGCATAGAATGGTTTTTTTTTTCCTAGTCATGAGCATTGAATTGAAACTAATTTTACAAAAGAAAATAAATCTGATATCCAGTTAGCTAAACTTGGACGAAACTACCTTTCTTTCTATGTTTCTTGAACGTTTTATGTTCCTTTCATTGTGTCTCATGCAATATTTGCTTTTGTATTTGTGCTTGTTTCCATGTCTACTTCTTCGTCCATGTCTATTGTCGTATCATTGACAATCTATATATATATATATATATATAGATATAGATATATATATATATATATATATATATATATATATATATAGATATATATATATATAGATATATATATATATATATAGATCTATATATATATATATATATATATATATATATATATATATATATATATATATATATATATATATATATTTGAGACTGGTATATAATCTAACATTTTTTCCTGTTCACAAATATTGCATTGAAATCACTGCTTGAAAGAAAATTCTAATTGATACTAAGCAAAAATAGGTCTATGAAGATAAAACCAGATATCACAAAGTCATTGCTAATGTATATTCTAATATCAGTTTCATAGTTACTAGATAGAATCTAATTTCTATGCATATAGGTAAAATACTAAATAGATTTTAGTTTTGACAAATTCTAATTTATAGTTCCTTGTTACATATATTAAATTGAAAATGAACAAATGTACAAATCAACAAAATAAATAAATAAATATATATATATATATATATATATATATATATATATATATATATATATATATATATATATATATATATATATATATGTTATATGGAAATATTCAAAGTACCTTTTTCCTTGTACTTGTTCTCTTGGATTTGTAACTCTAAATGTTATACGTTTCCTGAAAAATGAAAAAGTGTTGTTTTTAAATACAATATATCAAAATATATCAAAAAAAGAGAGAAATGTTTAATGTAATAATCAAATGATGATGACTCGTACATTGCAAATATTGAAAACATAGAAATCGGGTATAGTGGAAAGGCCGAGGAAGGCGATGAGGGTTCTGGCTGCAGGAGGAATCGAACTAGGGCAGCCTAAGCCAATGGCCTAAGGTGCTGCAGACAAGACCACAAATCGGATGACGAAGGCAGGAGGGTACGAGGTGGGTCAACATGAATCCACATCGAGGCATATGACTGGATGACAAGAAAGAAGAGGACAGTTGGGGTTTAATAGCAGGGCGGCCTCGGAACGTTGAGAGGTTACCCTTCACCAAGCAGGGAGATGGCTATAATCCTAGGGGCGAATGCACTGGCAGCATCTCCAGTCTACCCGAGGCTGAATATAGCATTTGTTGAAGGAAACAGACCATTAGCGGTTGCCTGTAAGTGTTTACTGCAGGGTAATTGACATGGTGAAACCTAGAGAGGCAGTCGACCTAGACCCTACACCAGAATACATTTTGTCGTTTTGGGGAAAGGAGATAACTGCCCAGAATATTGACAAGTTTTTTGGGTCAGTTGGCAGTCATGCATCCGAGAAATTCACACCAGAACGTTCATGGAGCAACAGAACACCAAAAGGGTTGCTGGAGGAAATCCTGGAGCTGGCCGGGCTAAATAGCCAAGGAGAAAGGGGTTTGCAAGAACCGGGTCCTCGGGAGGAGCATTTCCATCTGACAGATAAACCCTTCGGCTCTCAAGTAAGTAAGGATAAACCCCTTTTTAATGCTCCCTTCTTATCTGGAGGGCTTGAAGACATTGTTAACTACAAAGCGAATCAAGGAATATGGAGATCTGTGGGAGGAGGTCTTAAAGCCGACATAGTAGAGGCGGAGGGGGGTAGAGCACCGGAAATCACCAGACCCATAATCGCAAAAGGGATGTATAGCCCCAGCCTGGGTGCTGGCTTGATTGGTGTTGGAACAGGCGAACCCTCGGAGTGAAGGAGGGAACGCCACGAACCAGATTCTGGATTGCTGAAAGAGGGCACCGGGTTTGCAGTAGGCATAGAGAAAGGAATTGGAGGTGGAATCTCAGCAGATACCCCAGCCAAGGGAAGACAAACCCTAGACAAAAACGAGCTCAGACAACAAGTAGAAGCGGTCAAGAGTGACCCAAAAGCTCAAGATAGGGAGGAGGACTCTGAGCAAGAAAAGACCGGGGGGAAAAGGAAAAAACAGAAACCCCTCAAGAAGAAAAAATTTGAAGTAAACTTAGTCCTGGGCATGGATGTACAGGTAGAGGATGCTTTAGAGGTGGCTGAATGCACTCTGGTAGGGAGGGCTAGAGGTAAGAGCTACTCAGGTAAATTCATAAAACATTGGGCGGAGCAACGGTGGAAGACGGACCTAGTTAAAAGTTTCAAGGTAGCAGTTCTAGTAAAAGGGTGGTTTATGGTGAGATTTGAAAGCAAGGAAGCGGCGGACTGGGTAGCGGGGAGGAATTGGGCTTTTAGGAATCACCCAGTGCTTTTCAAACGGTGGACTCCTCTATTTGATGTGAAAAGGGAGAAGGTAGATGAGTTTCTTGTTTGGGTTCAGGCACCTGGTCTACCCCCGTTCCTCTGGGTAGAATCGGTCTTTAGATCGATAGGAAACTTTCTTGGCACATTCCTGGAGGCAGACATGTCCTTTCTACATACACACAACAGAGCCATGGCCCGGATCCTGGTCAGCTTAAACCCAAAAGAAGGTCTTGCGGAAACCATCAATCTTCAGTACAAAGATTATGTATTTGAACAACCGCTGGACTATGAACATCTACCTTTTAGATGTCATAGATGCCATGAATATGAGCATCTGGCAAGATACTGTCCGCTGGGCAATCGCAGAAGAAGGACTCAGAAGAAAGCCGAGCAGGAGGAGAAGATAGCGGAGCTAGAAAAGGATCCTGGAACAGAAGAGCTATCTGAGGAGGACTCTATGGAGGTGGACAATAACTAGGAAGGGGAACAAGAGGAACAGGCTGGAGAAGACTCGCCAGGTATAGGAGAAGCAAATGAGGACCAACACGGACTAGGGAACCTATCAAAGGAGCCCATCGATGAAACAGCAGTCACCCCGGTCGAAGACTCAAAGGGTATGCAACTAGACTCAAGTAATCCATCTTTATCTTCAGAAATTAAAGATGCTTGCTTGATATCTGGCTCACAAATAAATAATTGTTTCAATGATGAACATTTAAATGTTGAAAATATCGTTGCTGCTATTCCTTCATTAGACCTGAACTATGACGATGCTCCTTTTGAAAAAAAGGAACCTGTTCCTTACTCCTCGGCTTGTCATTATAATCTAAGATCCCTTGACAAAAAGCATGTAAATCTAGAACCGGTCGGTGGTTCAAGCCCATCCTCGTCTCAGGCCTTCAAAAGGAAGGCTAGAGGCAGGAAATCAAACCTTTCCAAAGCACAGGTAAAAGCAAAGTATGATGTGGCTGACGGAAAGCAAATGTCTATCCCTGGGGCGCTTAGAGCAGCGAATCCCCAAGAGAATGTTATCAAATGTTCTTTTTATCCTGGAACTGCAGGGGTTTAGCCAGTAAACCCAAAAAGCTGGCCCTTAAGGAGATATTTATGCGTTATAATCCGGATGTTCTTCTACTACAAGAGACCCTTGGAAAAGGTCTAGATGTGGAGACGACTCTTAGAACTACTCTCCCAGGCTGTCACTTCTAAGCAGTAGATTCTGTTGGAAATTCGGGCGGAATGGCCATGGGCTTCAAGGAAGGAAGAATGCAGCTAATTAACCATTGGGGAATGGCTCATGTGCTAGGGATGGAGTTTCAATCTCTAGAGTTCGGTTATCCCCTGTTGATCTTAAATATCTATGGGCCTTTCCAGGGAAGGGTAAACTTCTGGATCAATCTTCTGTCAAAATCTTTGCTGAAAAAACAAAATCTGATTATATGAGGTCATTTAAATTTCTTGCTGGGGAATGCTGAAGCCTGGGGTCCTTCAGCCAGAGAAGACCGGCTCTCTGATTTTTTCTTGAACACCCTCTGCTCCCATAACCTGATTGATGTAAAATTAATCAAATTAAAGCCTACCTGGAGGAATAGAAGAGCAGGGGTTGAAACAATAGCAAAGAGACTGGACCGGTTCCTGTTATGTGAAGATTTGGCATCTAGAATTCCAATGTTCAAACAATGGGTGGGTGAGGGAGGAAACTCGGAGCATTTCCTAGTTCTTCTAGAGCTCTCCAAACCTCCCCATAAAGCAACGACTCCCTTTAAATTCAATGCATCTTGGTTGCAAGAGGAATCCTTCAATAGACTCTTCTGGGAAACATGGAGGCACCCGGATAGAAACTCAATGGAAAACAAAGGATTCATTTTCATGGAAAACTTAAAAAGACTTTAAAAAGCTACCATGGATTGGGAAAAATCAAGGAAGCAAAAGCAGAATGAGGAAATCACCAAAATTGATGCAGAACTGCGAAAGCTGGAAGACCCTGAGGCGGATGGATATGCAACTCAGGAATCTAAAGAAAGAATTCTGATACTTGAAAAGCACAGGAACCAAATATTGCTGGCCAAAGAGGAGGGATGGAGGTTGAAGAGCAGGGAGATTTGGCTTAAAACTGAGGACGAAAATACGTAATTTTTCCATAACTATGCAAAAGGGAGGAAAAATGCAAACACGATATGGAAGCTAAAGGATGATGAGGGCAGAGAGGCCAACTCTTTTGAGTCTCTATCCAATATGGGAAGGAATCACTTTCAGAACCTGTTTACTGACCAAGGAGGGATAACATTAGCAGAAGTGATCAGAACTGCCCAATGCTTTCCCCGGTATGTAGAGGAGGAGGAAGCAGAGGATTTAATCAGAGAAGTTTCCAAGGAGGAGGTGGAAAGCATTATAAAATCAATGGCAAAAGATAAGAGCCCAGGCCCGGACGGGTGGACCATAGAACTCTTCCAACATTTTTTTGAACAGATCGGAGCAGAATTAACTGAGGTGGTGGAAGATTCGAGGAGGAAAGGAGAGATTTACTCCCTTTTCAACTCAACATTCATAGCCCTTATTCCTAAAAAGGAGGACCCGAAATCCTTTGAAGATTTTAGGCCTATCTCATTGTGTAACTATATATACAAAATTATTGTAAAAGTGATAGCTGTCCAGTTAAAACCGATTCTGTCAAAATGCATATCAAACGAATAGTTTGGATTCTTAGACGGTCGACAAATCCATGAAGCCATAGGAGTGGTGCAGGAGACAATACATAGTGTCAGGCAAACAAACAAGAAAGGAGCTATGATTAAAATTGATTTGTCAAAAGCCTATGACAAGATCAGCTGGACATACTTGAGGATGTTGTTAACTCATCTAGGCTTTAATCTAGACTTCATCAACTGGGTAATGGGATGCATCGCTAGTGTCAGCTTTGCAGTTTGAATCAATGGGGCCACATCCTCCTTTTTCAAAGGACAAAGAGGCCTAAGACAGGGATGCCCTTTGTCACCTCTACTCTTTCTTCTAGTGGCTGAAGGGCTAAGTCAACTAATTCTGGAAGCCAGAAGAGCAGGTTTGGTAAAAGGTTTGGAAGTTGTTGTAAATATGTTCATTTCACACCTCCTTTTTGTAGATGATATATTATTATTTACAAATGGGAGTTTGAATGAAATTAAAGAACTAAAAAACATTCTTGATTTTTTCATGAAAGCCACAGGGATGCAAGTAAATCTCAGGAAATCTCAGCTAATCATGGAAGGTTTCAATAGACATGAGAAAAGCCTGATCACCTCTTTTCTGCCTTTTGATGTATACAACATGGAAAATCCCTTCAAGTATTTGGGCTTCTGGCTGAAGCCAAATGCTTACAAAAAATAGGATTGGAACTGGCTGGTGGCTAAAATCGAAGCAAAAATCACACATTGGAGTTTCAAGTGGCTTTCTAGAGCTGGTAGATTGACCTTAGTCAACTCTGTACTACAAGCCATGCCGGTTTTTTGGGCAGCCTTGACTTGGGTTCCTAAAGGGATTCTTAATAAGATAAGAAGGATTTGCAACAGATTCCTTTGGTCTGGTTCAAAGGAGGACTCAGTTCTTCCCTGGGTCGCATGGGAGAAAGTGGCAAGGCCAAAAGAATGGGGAGGATGGGGAATCAAAAATCTCTATGATTTTAGCCTATCCTTGGCTGCCAAATCTAGTTGGAAAATCATCAACTCAGAAAATCTGTGGATGAGAGTGGTTAAGCGGAAATATGTAGATCTTGTCCCTCTTGAAGAATGGATCAGAAACCCAAATAAGAAAGGAAGGAATATTTCGGTGGTATGGAAAGCTACTACAGAGGCATTTAAAATTATTGAACAAGGATTGGCATGGCAGGTTGGAAATGGAGAAAATCTGAGAATAGGGAAAGATCCATGGGTCGGTTGTAATGGACATTTCGCCCTCTCCCCAGGATTGATCAGACATCTGGAATCAAAGGGCATTCTCTTTCTGAATCAGGTTGAGAAAATCGGCCAGTCCACAATCTGGGGGCAAGCGTGGAAAACAGGTGAAGAATTAGACCTCAGACCTTACTGGTGGAACGAGTGGAAGGCTTTCATTCAGGAACTATCTAGAACAAATGTAAGACTGAAAGACAGCCCGGATCGTTTGGTATGGGCACACGCGGAATCTGGAGCTTACTCTCCAAAGTTCGGTTATAAATTTTTAATGTCAAAGAAAGGATGGGAAGAACCGGAATGGTGGGCCAAACTGTTATGGAAACTCAAATGCCCAAAAAAAGCTAGGCTATTCTTTTGGTGTACTCTAAAAAGGAAAATTCCAACATGGGACATTCTCCAGTCCAGATATAAGCTAGGCCCGGGGAGATGTCCCTTATGTAAAGATGACTCTGAGACTATAAGACATCTGTTCTTAGAATGTCCTTTTGTCAAAAGAATATGGGGAGAGGTACAAAATCTCATTCAAAAAAGTTAAGTTGGGAAGGGGATAATTCATCCGTGGTTTGTGAAAAGTGGTGGCGGTTGTATACAGAAGGGAACCTGTGGAACCTTACCCCCATCATCTGCTGGGGCGTATGGATAGCAAGAAACAGGTGTATTTTTTCAAACAAGGAAACCCTGGCTGAAATAATTGCACTACAATTCTATTCAATATCCCAGAATCAGAGGAGGCAAGGAATCCTAAACAGAGCAGAGAAGAAAAAATCAAAGCAGGGATCCCATGGGCCTACTTCGATGGGGCTTCTCAGAAAAATTCAGCAGGAGCAGGGATGATCATACACCTAAATGAAAACCAAATTTTAAAAGCTTCAGTGGGCCTAGGCACCAGATCAAACAATTTCGCTGAACTATCTGCTTTAAAGCTCCTTCTTTGCTGGCTTATTCACAGGAACATCTTCATAGTTCAGATCTTTGGGGACTCCTTAAATGTTGTAAAATGGGTTAATGGACAAAGTAGATGCCAAAATTACATGCTGAGACCTCTATTAGAAGAAATTTTGAATCTAAAGCTTTCTTTTAATGTTTTTTCACTTGGCCATATTTACAGGGATCGAAATGAAGCAGCAGACAGGCTTTCTAAAGATGGTTTACAGCAAAATATGGGCAGTTGGAAAATAGTTGAGGAAGATCATGGTCAGATCCGTGTGTCGGATCAGCCTCCCTATGTTTAGTCTCTACTTTTTGTTTCTGTTTGATGTTACATATGCAATATAAAACTGATGTAAACTGGATGCAAGTACAGTTGTCATTTGGCAAACTGTTGGGCTATTTTTCTGATTTCCATGGTATCTATTTCCATATGTGGGTTTTTTTCCTCAATGAGGAGACCCAGGAGTAGATACGCGACCTAGAACACTATCATTTTTGGTTTATATGGGCTGATTGTAGTGAGTAACTGGAACTGGGTGCTGAATATTTTGACCTAGGTGTCCAGAGTCTTTCCTTCCCATATTTTGTGCAGAAAAGGTAGCCTCTTTTCAGGAGTAGTTGTAGGACTTGCTCATACAGCAAACTGAATGAATTTTCATATACTTGTAACTTTTTATCGATTATATAAAAAGTTCGATTTTTTCTTTGGAAAAAAAATAATCAAATGATGATAAACAAAACACAGACGCGTCTCTTAGCCAAGTTATCACTATCTTTAACTGTAGTTGTTCTATTTGTGTTTAACTTTCCTTCTCCAAAGATATGAATGAGACCAAATATATAAAAAAAATTAAAAAAAATGAAAATGTATAGGAATCGCACATATACAAAAGTAGATATTGCACTAACAATGAAACAAGCAAAATATAAACTACAAATAGAGCCAGAAAACTAGTTTTGTCCAAGTTTAGCCAATTAGATACCAGTCTTCTTATCTTTTCAATAACTTATTTCAAACCAATGTTTATGACTAAGAAAAAAAAGGTTCCAACCTATACAAATATAAATTGAAGATATCACTATAAATATTTTGGACAAAGAAAATAACATAAGACCAATATTATGTGCAGATTTAATAGATAAGAACGCTTAAACAACTTACCAAATAATATGAGAAAAAAAATTATTGCACCTGCTCAAATTTATATTAAAAATTTCTAAATAATTCCAAAGCACAAGTATGGTGGTACTGAATATCACACCAACTAATTCCAATATTGTAGAAAACATTCTTCATGTTTGCATAGTGCACCAATTTTCCCCATATATGATGATTGCAAATTTTTCACATAATCAGAATGTGTTTCCAATTGGAAAATCGGCGCAATTGTTATTTCAAAAGAATAGGCACCAATGCAATATGCACTAGAAATCAAAGATGCCAATGCCAACAAGAACAGGGCAATAGTAAGAATAAAACTTATTTATACTCATAATGCTAAAAGATACAGTTAAAAAACAAAAGCACCTAGGGCAAGGACAGTAACTAGGACAATGACGGAATGAATAGCAAAGCCAAGTACATACTTAACCTATACAAATTCACAAATTTCTTTCCTAACCATTCATTCCAATTGTTGCAAAGGGACTAAGGTATTTTGGTCATAAGGCATCAAATTTTAATGTGGTATCACATTATTTGATATCAAGTTTTAAAGGAGCTATGCCAAAAATCACGTTATGGACTATCCAATATCTAGATTTGAAAAATAGGGTGCACAACTATATGAAACTTGGGATGGAACCTAGAATATAAAGGGAGTCAATAGAGTGAAAATTTAGAATACTTTTCTTTTTTTCATGAGTTTTAACGTCAAAACTAATACAAGAGTAAAACTATATTCTTCAACCAAACCATGAAATTACCAAGACATTTTTATCTTCGGACCCACTACTATAGAGTTGTAATGTATATTTTTTTAACGCTTTAAGCACATGCATATAGAAGGAGAGCATCACTTACCTGATAAAGATACACTAGACTTTGCCACTGCCTTTGAGAGCGGCCTGTTTACTTCCTCCTTTCTCTAGCAACTAGCACACAGGAGGCAATCCCTGCTATCTCAATAAGCACTTTCACCTACACTGCAGTAAGAAATATTCTATGAATGTTTTAAGCACTTGCATATTATCAACATTTTGAGCTTCAAACCTCATTTCTGCAGGGTTGTAATGTATATTATAGGAACATTCTAAGCACTGGCATACAAAAAGTAGGATGCACCACTTACCTGAAAAAGATGCTACACATTCTTCACATGTGTTCGAAATGAGCTTCTCTGCCACACTGCGAATTAAATTAACAATACACAACCATACAAATTCGAGAGAAAATATCTCACATCATGAAACTACTATAATAACCATCGTACAACCTAGAGAACAAATCATCAATGTGATGCAAATATAAAAACGATCACCAAGGACAACAATATGGACATAATAATTTTGTGACAAGCCCCCCTGAGAAGTAATCAAACATGTGTTGGAAAGGTACATAATAAATATATGGCCAATGAACCTACAAATAGATTAACTAGAACTAGTGGTTACAATTGTCACATTGCCTTTTAAAATTTCAAGATATGTATTAGATACTAACTAATGATGATATGTTATTCATGATATAATATTTTGAACACTTGACCAATGCTCCTGTGAATGGAATAAAATGAATTAGATCGCATTTTACCTCCACTTCTAGATATCTTATTGCTATGTGTCTTGCATCCTCATTGAATCTACATTTTGCTTCTTTGGAAGTGGCCTTGAAAATGGTCTCTAGTTCTGGAAATGCCGCAGCGGGTGTAAATTTAGCAGTGATTCCTACTTCCTTTCATGGTGTCATGAAAATTGATTATGGTTCCTCTTTTTCTGGTTTGTCAATTCATGAAGCCCCATCGGTTGAGGTTCCTATGGTGGTTGAAGCTTTGAGTGAGGCGAAATTATTCTCAAAGATTGGTCTAATTATCAGGTTTAACGGCCCATGGCCATAGTTAGTTGATATCCACTCTTGGATTTATGAACAATGGAAACCATTAATTTATAATGATTTGAATATATTCCCTATGGCTAGAGGATTCTTTGTTGCAATCTTTGATAAAGTCGAAGATCGGGTGTTGATCTTTTATTTTAGTATGTGGTTTTGGGGTAGTGCAAGGCTTTCTATGCAAACTTGGTATCCCTCCTTCAATCCCCTTTCGGCTTCAATATCTACTGCTTTGGTTTGGATAAGGCTTCCCAATCTCCCCTTGCATATGTGGAATCTTTCATCACTGAAAGTAATTGGTAATGTCTTAGGCAGATTTTATTGTTAAAGTTATGATACTAAACATCAATTGAAGCCCACATATGCAGACATTTGTGTGGAGATGGATTTTAACGAAGGATTTCCAGCTGAAATTAAGTTAACGGGTCCTAATATTTATGGGCGCAAAATTTGGATTATGAAAATATTTCTTTTTGTTATAAAGCATGTTATCAAACAATGCATTCCCTTAAAAATTGTCCCATTGGGAAGAATAAATCTAGGAAAAACAGTTGAAAACCAAGATGGTCAGATGACGCCAGATCATATCATTATACGACCTTTAAGGAGGATCTCCCCCTAGTTCTCAATAATGAGGCCAATCAATAGAAACATAGAAAAATTCAAAACTCACGATAGATCCTCCTAAATACCAAGGAATTTCAACAATAAATCAAGTGAAGATGGGTAGCAATGTGGAGGTTTCTGACAATCTAGAGAAGATTGGTATTCCAAATGATTCTTTGGATAATATTTTCAAAAAAAAAAACTTCTACGGTCAAACAAGTCAAGGCAAGAATTTTGCCTCTAAGAACGCAACCTCTGAGAGTGTTTCTCTAGAAAACAAGATTGAAAAAGTTCGCTCTTGGGTTGATCAAGAAGATGTGGAAGAGCCACCATTGGGTCAAATGAATGAAATTTCCAATAGAGACCATTTAAAGAATGGCGAGAAGACAAATTAACCAGAAAACTTGGGATGGATCCAAGTTGGGAAAAAGATGAAAAATAAATCTCCAAGGATAACAAGAACCCAATCAAATTTATAATGACACTAAGTTAAGAATGGGATGAAAATACATTTGGATTTTATGGGTGCTTAGGAAAAATTTCAGCTGGAATGGGAACAAATATTATGTATTGTGGAGTTTTCAATTAACGATTTGGATTGATCATATGTGCTTAATCTCAAATCATCAAAAAAAAATGGTAGCTCTTATTTTTAGAAGAATTGTAACATTTTTGGGCTAGATCCTAAATTTTTGAATATAATATTCAATGCTTGCTTCTTTCAAACAAAAACATGGATGTGAGAAAATATATCATAGAAATATTTCATTATTGGCATTGTTTTGACTAAAACGCACATCTCCATTTCTTTCAGTATTTGAATCGTGAATTTGAAAAGGGTGATTATATGTTTTCATAGTGAACCAAGTATTATAATGCATAAACTGTGATGGGACAAAACTTCTTTTCTCATTTCTATTTCAATTCCATTGTAGGTGTCTAAAATCGTATTTTCATGTGTAAATTATCATTCCTCCTAAACGTTTTACATTTCAATTTTTTGATTTTGACTTCAAATTTTTTTTTGTTTTTTTTTTTGTCTTTATTTTTTCCTACTCAAGACTTTTATAGTTTAGTCCTAGTACAATATCATATGACTTTATTGTAAAAGTTCCATGAATGCAATAAACTAGATATTTATCTTCTAACTATTTGCAGTTTATTTGTCTTTTGAATTATTAATTCGACAAATAATGATAAATTCAATATTTCATTCTCCACAATAAAACCGCAAAATACAAAAAAATGGAACTGAGAAAATATGCACACACACAATAAAAAAATTTGACACCGTTATTTTTAGAATAATGTCCCTAGAAAAGCCGCAAAGGGAAAACTAGTGTAGCAGATGAGGGTTTTATTATTATTTAGCAATTTAGGAGAAATTACAATTGGTTTCCTTTCACTATAAAACCTTCAGAAAATACTTATTTACATTGGAAAAAATTACTAGAGACTAACTATCTCCCTCTGCACCTAGATCTGGTCCTTTCCAGCCACTCGCACTCCCTTAGGCTATTCACATCTATGTCTAGAAATGCACATTGGTGGTGTTGGTAAATTTGTACTACCCCTAGGAATTGTTTTTGGTAGTCACTCTACCTTCAACTACTCTCTGAAGCTACTCACACTACCTCCAGAAGCCCATCTATGGCAATAGCACACAATCTGCATCCTTTGCAACTTGCACTGGCTTGACTGGCTAATTCACATTGGCTGAATACAACCTCGTTACAGATAATTCAGCCTCCCTTTTCCTTCCTCTCTGACACTAGAAAATGTATGGGAATCTCTTTTGAAATCTTGCTCCCAAATCTTTGTTGAAACCCTACTACTCGATGTCTCCCTAAATTCAACTACACCCTTGCTAAATCACTGCAACTAGGTAGTCAAATTTCTTGGCTCGCAACTAATGTCTTCTCTAAGCCCTTCAACCTATTCTTATAATCTCTCATTGGAGTCTCAATGGCCACAATCAACTCTCAACGGATGGCTAATATCAATTTCACTTCATCAATAGAATCCTTTAGGGTAAAATCGAACTTCCTTAATTAATCCACTTTAATTAACCAATTTTCCTAAGTTAGACTTAAGAACTTTTTACTTATTGGTTAATTAATTTAATTAAGGTGCCTCCAAGTATTTTCTAGTGAAACTTTTTTGGGTTTTGTAGATATTCTATTCCTTAGCCTCTTATACATCATAGAGACTAGAACACCTATGTTATTCTACCAAAAAATAACACCCGCTCTTAGCAAGGAAAGTGTTCTCAACTATACCCATCCCCCCTGAAGGAAACAAACTTTTCACTCCCCAAGGCTTTCGTGAGTATATCAGCTATTTGTTTGTCTGTGGGAACATGTTGTAGAGCCAAACTAATACACATTGTTTGTTTCTGACATCTGCAATACCTCCTTCCTTCACATATTCAAACTGATCTGGCTCCTTTTCACTAGAAATCACTTTGAAGAATATACTTTGGCGGTCACCGCCCATTATGTTACTGCGCATACTCTAATCTCACACCATTGATTCCCCTGCACTACCGCTGTGATGTTTCTATCACTACTTCCATGAGTCTCTATCTCCCACTAAAAAGTAATGATAATTCTCTTTTCCTTTCAGCAAATCAACTTGGCCTGCTACCTGTTACTCGTACTCCTGCCTGCATATGAACTAGCTAACTAGACTACACAACATTTCTTTGGGATATACAATCTTGACTCTGAAAACCCTTTCTGGAAATCACTTAACCTCTTACTTATCACTAAAGCTACTCGCTCTTCCTCTGGATCACTTTCTAGTACTAGCACACGATCTATAGCCTCTGCAACATGTTCTGGTTGACTATCTGCTTCGACCTTCTCTACTGGAAATTTTTGTCTCCCTTCTTGACATTATAAAGTTGGAAACTATGACCTCCCTTCCTAACACTCGAATGTTGGATTTCGTTCCAACTGGAAACCCTTTCCTAGTGTCTCTCTTTGCTAGGAATTGCACCTTCAAGATGCAACTTTCCAATTCACACTTCCACCCCATTCCCTCGAATTTCCTACAATTCTCACTTACAATTGGAAACTTGATCTCCCTTAATCTACTATGTCACTACAACTAGCACTGAAAATGTCTCTTAAGTATCTTACTACCTTAACTGGCTCTACATTATCTTTCAAGTACCTAATTGTGCCTTATTGACCTTCCAATCCTCCTATTACTTTAACTCTTAGGATCTCGTACCAATGGTATTGTTTTAAATGAGGAACTCACAACAACTGGATTGATCTTCTAATAAATCTCTCCTTAGCTATGGTCTAGATCTCCTTATTGCTATTTCCTCAGACCTTTCCCAAACTGGCAACTAGAGTGCTATACTCCACTTCCTCCTAGAGGTATTATTGCTATCAATGTGAATTCATCCTCCAATATAGTGGAAAAATCCTCAATCTTTTTTGAAGCTAATGTCTTCTTCCCTTTCTTATCCTTCTTCCTCTTCAGACACTGGCTAATGTAGTGACCAAGTTCACCACATCTGAAGCACTTGACCTTTGACAAGTCTTTCTCCTTTATATTCTTGTCCATGGTTGGGACCCTTCTTCACTTTTCCCTTCCCTACAAGAGTGACGCTCTCCTCCTCCTTCTCTACCTTTAGTCCCTTGTCACTGGTGTTGGTAGTACCATTGACGAGACTAAGCCTTAACTCCTCCTGAGTGAATTCACTCCACAGGAATTCCCAATATGGTAGCTTATCTGATCTAGTAATCACTTAAACATAAGTTCGTCATTCCTAGGTAAACCCATTTATAGTTGTACGCACCAAATCATCCTCTATTACTTCTCTCCAAATACTACAATTTCATCCCTGACACCTGAATCCTGGTGAGATAGGACATTATGTTATTTCCCTTACGCATTTTCACCGTTCTCATATTCTCCTTGAGAATCATCTTCTAACACTTGAAAGGATCTTGGTACAACTTGTTGATGGCATCCCACATCTCCTTTTCAGTTCCCTTCTTTACAATATGGAGGACGATATGATCCCAAGCTCTATCTAGGACCATCCTCTTGGCCTTAGCCATGTTGTTCATGTAATCATGTAAAAAGATAGGATATGTTGGTATAGCTACAACTTTTGTCACAAACTCCTTCATACATGCTCAATCCAATATGAATAACATCCTAGCCTTCTAGATGCCAAAATTGAAGGTTCCATCCAATTTGTATTGATCTTTGAGTCCTCCTAATGCATCTTTTCTGAAAACTACGAAACTCAAAACTAGAGAACTTTACCTCACTTCCCCAAAAAGAAAATCACTCTGGAAATACTAACTTTCCTCTATAGAAACTGACTCGACCTCCTTATGCAAACTCACACTCATCTTCCTACAGCTCGCACTAGATCATGCACCTAGCACTAGATCCTGCAACTTGCATCGACAACTGAGAAATGCTTCCATAATTCATTCCAGTGAGTATACTGCCTCCCTCTGTCATTTGAAGTTATTCACACTTCCTCTGGTAAATAGATCTGACAACTCCACTAGTGAATATACTTCCTCCCTCTATCCTTTGAATTTATTCTCACTTCCTCCGATAAATAGATCTAACAATTGGAGATGAAATTACACTTCAGATCTACGAACTGGATAAACTAGTTATTCGATATGCTTTCTTTGGCCCTCTTTCTACAGATAAATCATCCTTTCTCTAACACTGAGAATACTAGAGAAATGAAACCCTCGTGTGATTTTATCTTCCTTGCCCTTTGCAGATCTATTGTTGCAAACACTTACACTGCAAATCTTTGCGCTATATTTTTCTCTACGAATCTCTGATTTTCTCATCGGAAAACCTTTAAGACAACCTCGTTGCTTGCTACTAATGCTTTGAGACAAATTGAACTTTTCCTCTAAACTAGACTGGAAATCAAATTGTTTCCTCTCTGTAATGAGCATTGGCTGGTGATCCAAGAATCTTTCGCTTATGGATGTATTAAAGAATCACATGTAGAAATTGCAGCTACCATAGAAATCTAATGTGCACATGAGAGAAGAAGAAGAAACACATAAAGCATGAGAATAAGACAACAAGACTTGATAATAGAGTTCGTCCAACTTGGACTATGTCTTCGGGCCCTGCTCAATCAATGGGGAGGCCTTCATTCATTAAATGGCATAAAAGAAGAGAATACAATCATCAGTTACATAAAAGGAGTCTTATACCTCCATTCTAGAAAATGGATGAGAAATGGAGAACTCAGATGGAGAAATGGATAGCACCACTGCATCCATGGTGTTTAGAGGGACTGAAAAAATATAAGATTTGTCCAATTCAAAAAAAATGCACTTTCGCCCCTCTTGCACTGCTTCTGCCTCGAATTGCATGCCAAAAATCCTCTCCCCCCTGCACTTTTCCACGTGCATCGTGTTTTATAACACTTAATTTGTTACAAGCACGCTTAGATCGAAGTTCGGTTTGTTTAGAATAGCAGCCATTGAATGGAAGGATTGGCGGGCACAACCAAACCCCGAAAATGGGCCTTTTTTCGTTAAAACCATAATACACAGAAACATAAGAAAATCCGACCACAAAGCCTTTATGTCAGATCTCAAAATATATTAAATTGGGTCTACAAACCCATTGGGTTCGGCCCCTATATCGCAACTACATATCGCTTTGTTCAATGGCCCTTGTCACGGGGATCCGTCGATCATTGATCGCAGATATTACTGATTAAATATGGACCGTTGATCTGTTCCTTGATCGGACGGTCGACATCGCATCACATATCGCTATCGCATTATCGTATATCGCATCAGCATCTCGCATATGTAACGGCCCGGGGGTCTTCTCTTTGGTTATGCCGATCGCTGATCGACCGATAGTTCCAATCACCGATATCACAATCGCAAGTCGGCTCTACTCGGGTCCCGATATCGTGTGCCTGCCTTCCTCTGACCCGATATATCAGAGATCGCTGATCAAGGGTTCTAAAACCCTTTGCGTTAAGTCTGCCCTTTTGACTCCTCCGATTATGATTTTCCCTTTTAAGTCTTTAAGCCTATTTTTTGAAGAAATGCCTCTTTTCAAAGGAACAAACACAGACTCTTTTGGCGATAACTTCATCATCCGAAGTCCATTTCAGCCCATTCAAGTTGCAGTAGATTCAGAACAAAAATATCTACATAACGGGACTATTTCCAGGAGCATCCTTGGACTTTCATGTTCCCCTGTTTCCTGCAAGTCAACCGAGAACTTTGACTTCTTCTATCTCCTTCATTCGGACTCAGATTGGAGTGTTGTTTGCACCATTGGAATTAGGGCGAGAAGCAATTCGACTCGATGTCAAGATAATTTCATTTCTGCCATTTTGAATTTTGAGATTTTCCATGCCACTGTGTCTGAAGATCCACCTAGATCAATCCTCCCCATTGAGGAGGTTTTGGATCTCCAAAAGTTTTATTAGTCAATTGGCAAGTGAGGGAATTGTTCCCTCACTCTTTTCTTCTCTAGCCATTTTGCCTTGCTGGGGTGCATCCCACAATAGCCTCGTAACAAGTGTACCACGATATAGTTGACAACCTCTGTCTGTCCGTCAGTCTATGACTGAAATTCCATGCTTCTTTTCAACTTGGTGTCCTTCATCTTCCACAAGCTGGTCCAAAACTCTCCGAGAAAGCGAGAGTCCCAATCTGACACAATCGATGTGGGTAGACCAAAATGGACCCAAACATGCTGAAAGAAAAGATAAGTAGTCTGCTCTGCAGTGATCTGCTTTTTACAATGCATTAAAATACACATCTTACTAAAATGGTCAATGACGACATACAAATAGTTGTGACTCTTCTTAGACAAAGGCAAACCTCCTACAAAGTCCATCGACACACTTTCCCATGGACGACTCAGAATAGGGAGTGGTGTGTAGAGCCCGAGTTTTCTATTAGAGGGCTTTGAAACAGAACACATCACACAACCATTTACATAGTGAGTCACAATGTTCTTCATATGAGGCCAAAAAAAAAATCTTTGTACATGACATAAAGTCTTTTAGACACCAAAGTGACCAGACACAAGAGAGGTGTGGGCCTCTCGAATTACATGTACTCGTTCCCCTATGGGAATGCACAATTTACCAAGGTGATACAACAATTTCCCCTGCAAGTGATAGTTTTCCACCTATGAACCATGGGTTAGTTTTGCATAAATCTCCTTAAATTCATCATCATTAGCATATTGTCCAGTATAACTCTCAAAAGACAACGAAGCATTATGCAAAATAATAGAAGTAGAAATAGGAGGGCGAGATAGCATATCAGCCACTTCATTGCTAGTGCCCTTCTTATACTTTATTACCAAGTGAAACTGTTGAAGAAAACCCATCCACCTAAAATGACGAGATTTTTGCAACTTGGTTTGTGACTGAAGGTACTACAAGGGCTGATGATCTGTATGGATGATGGTCTCCTTGTCGATCAAGTAGTGTTTCCACTTGTTCACACTCTGCACCAAGGCATAAAGCTCCTTATCATAAGTGGGATAGTTTATCACGGCCTGAGAAAACTTCTCAGAATGGTAACATATCAGCTTCTTTTGTTGCATCAGTACAACTCCCATGGCATAACCATTGGCATCTGTTTCGATCTTGAATGGCTATTAGAGATTTGGTAAGGCTAAGATTGGCACAATGTTGATCTTTTCCTTCAATGTTTCGAAGGACTTCTGTTGTCTTCCTCCCCATTGGAAGACCTGTTTCACACTTGTCAATGTGTGCAGAGGTGTTGCAATAACAGAGAAATTGGCAATAAATCTCCTCCAATACTGGACTGCACCTAAAAAGCTATAGACCTCGGTCACACTAGTAGGCTTAGGCCAGTTTACAATTCCCTCAACTTCAGAAGGATCAATTTTTAACTGACCATGACCAACAATATGACCTAGGTAAACCAAATAGTTTTTCCTGAACTCACACTTTGACAATTTTACATAGATTTTTTCATTTTTTAATACATCAAGCACTTTCTTCACATGACATACATGTTCATTCCAACTTTTATTAAAGACAAGTATATCATCTAAATAAACAAGAACAAATTCATAAATGAAAGGCCTAAAGAGATCATTCATGACCCTCATAAAAGTGGCTGAAGCGTTGCAAAGTCTGAATGGCATCACCATCCATTCGAACAACCCCTGTTTGGTCTTGAAGGAAATTTTCCACACGTCCTGCTTTGCAATTCGGACCTGGTGATAACCACTACGCAAATCCAATTTTGTGAAATAGATAGCATTCTTTAACTAATCTAATAAATCATCTATGCGTGGAAGAGGGTAACGATTTTTTACCATGATTTTGTTTAGTGCTCGGTAATCCACGCACATCCTCCATGTGCCATCTTTCTTTGGCACTAAGACAATTGGTGAGCCACATGGAGAAGTGCTCGGCCTGATGACCCCCTGGTCTAGTAATTCCTGCACCTGCTTTTTGATTTCCTCCATCTCAATGGTTGACATCCAGTACATGCCAATATTTGGTAAAAGAGTGTCATGCTGAAAATGGATCTCATGTTGGATTTCCCTCTTTGCAGGTAAACCCTTTGGTTGCTGAAACATCTCATCATAGTTAGAAATTAATTCACATAATTCCTTTTTATGTTCCTGATCACAACCCTGGAAATCATTGGCTAATCATGCATCTTTTCCCCTTACAACCATAAGCATGCAACCCTCACTGGAATTTACCAACCTCTTCATTTTTCCTGCACTTACAAGGCTGGCATTGATCTTAGTTTGATGAGCCCTTACAATATATTCTACCCCATCTGTTGTGATTTGGTATTTGTTTTCATGCCAGAAGAAGATTGCTTTTCTATCATATAGGTATGGGTTCCCTAACACCATGCCACAGATATCCAATGGTATCACATCAAGTTCTACTTCATCCACTAGCTTAGAAGCGATCACAAATTTTACTTTACACTACTCAGTTACATTTAGTTTTGCTTGATCATGTATCCATCCAAGCGGGTAAGGTTTCGGATGTGGTTTTGTTTCTAAGCCGAGTTTCTTTACAAAGGATTTTGTAATTAAGTTTTCTTGGGATCCAGTATCAAATATAGTTTCCACTTTAGTATGATTTACAACAACTCTGATACGAAATAGCTCAATTCTCTTTCAATCATTAGGGAGGGACTCATTTACAGAACCAGTGCCTTCATGCAATTCAGAATTAACTTCAGGTGTAAGAGTACCTTTTGTTCCTGTTGTTATGATTAATGCTTCATCCCTCAAATCGGATCCAAGGTCTTGCTGCGCAGTTGCCACTGTCTTCTGCTTGCCTTTTCCTCCATATTTCTTTGGTCTCTTTTCTGGGTGCATTTTCGAATAGTGATCGTCATTGTGACCTTCCTTTTTGCAGTGATTGCAATAAGACCGTTCTCCTTCTTCTTTCTTGGCTAATGTCGTCTTCTTCTCCTTTCCTTTCCATTTCACTTTAGATTTGCCATTGTGAGGTTTGAATGGTGGTTTTTTGGAATGATCATCTCTTTCATTTTTGCCCCTGTCAATAGTAGTTGGTTCAAACAACAATAATGAATGCCTAATGTAACTATGTAATGAGCCAATGTACTTAGTTACTACTTCAGGTGTATCTATTGCAATAACCAAATTAAGTTCTTGCTTTCTAAACACCTCTGTAAAACTTTGAACATCCTGATCTTTGCCTTGCCTTAAATACTGCCAATTCATTAATGCTTTTTTCTTGTAACGCAAGGGATAAAATTGTTCCTTTAATGCAGAAATAAAACCAAGCCATGAGGAAAAGAGGTTAGCAACATTCTTACTACTTTGCAATTTTCTCTCCCACCAAATGAGAGTGGTGCTACTCAACCGTAGAGAGGCCAGCTGAATCTTTGTCTCATCCTCCACAATCTGCAGAATCCTGTAGTAGATCCCAATCTGCCTAATCCAATTATTAAGCTTCTTTGCATTACTTTCACCATTAAACATGGGAAGATCAAATTTGACATCTAATTTAAAGAAAGGTTTTTTGATGCATCCCTTAAATTTCTATGATTATGGTGGTGAGAGGAAGAAGAACTTTCACTCGTGGAAGGAGAAGGAGGGGGTTCTTCTCCACCATTTCCATGCGTTGATCCTCGTTCTTCTAGGTTTCTCTGTTCTTCTTTCTCTAGCCTTGAAAACAACTGACCGACATTCTCTGCCATCGAATAGAAGGTTTTGTGGAAACTGTGCTTCTCTTCAATATGAGCCTCTTCATCTGCCATGTTTCTCCTTTGATGTGCACGCCCCACTTTGGGATTGAAAGGCTCTAGTTCCCCTTTACCTCTTCGGAGCTTGTTTCTTGTTAGCATACAAACATGAAATTCACATCTAAAAAGACCTACTCTGATACCACTTGATCTAGGGTTCTTTTGCTTATAGATGTATTAAAGAATCACATGTAGAAATTGCAGCTGCCATAGAAATCTAATGTGCACATGAGAGAATAAGAAGAAACACATAAAGCATGAGAAGAAGACAATAATACTTGATAACGGAGTTCGTCCAACTTGGACTACGTCTCTAGGCCTTGCTCGATCAATGGGGAGGCCTTCATTCATTAAATGGCATGAAAAGAATAGAATAAAATCATCAATTACATAAAAGGAGTCTTATACCTCCATTCTGGAAAATGGCTGAGAAATGGAGAACTCAGATGGAGAAATGGATAGCACCACTACGTCCGTGGCATTGAGAGGGGCTGAAAACATATAAGATTTGTCCAATTCAGACAAAATGCACTTTTGCCCCTCCTGCACTACTTCTGCCTCAAACTGCGTGCCAAAAATCCTCTCCCCCCGGCACTTTTCCATGCGCATCGGGTTTTATAACACTTCGTTTGTTACAAGCGCACTTAGATCGAAGGTCGATTTGTTTAGAATAGCAATTGTTGAATGGAAGGATCGGTGGGCACAACCAAACCCCGAAAATAGGCCTTTTTCCGTTAAAACCATAATACATAGAAACATAAGAAAATCCAACCACAAAGCCTTTATGTTGGATCTCAAAATATATTAAATCGAGTCTATAAACCCATCGATTCTGGCCCCTATATCGCAATCGCATATCGCGCTATTCAATGGCCCTTGTCACGGGGATCCACCGATCGCCGATATCGCTGATTAAATATGGACCGTTGATATGTTCTTTGATAGGACGGTCAACATTGCATCGCATATCACTATCACATTATGGTATATCACATCGGTGTATTGCTTATGTAACACCGGGGGGTCTTCCCTTTGGTTATGCTGGTCGTCGATCGGCCAATCGTTCTGATCACCAATATTGCAATCACAAGTCGGCTCTACCTAGGTATCGATATCGCATGCCTGTCTTCCTCCGACCCGATATATCGGAGATCACTGATCGGGGATTCTAAAGGCCTTTGCATTAAGTCCTCCCTTTTGCCTCCTCTGATTGTGATTTTCCCTTTTAAGGCTTTAAGCCTATTTTTTGAATAAATGCCTCCTTTTCAAAGGAACAAAGGCAGACTCTTTTGGCGATAGCTTCATCATCCGAAGTCCATTTCAACCCATTCAAGTTGCAGTAGATTTAGAATGAAAATATCTATGCAACGGAACTATTTTCAGGAGCATCCTTGGACTTTCATTTTCCCCTGTTTCCTGCAAGTCAACCCAGAACTTTGATTACTTCTATCTCCTTCATTCGGACTCGGATTGGAGTGTCATTCGCACTGTTGGAATCAAGGTGACGAGCACTTTGATGTGTTGTCAAGATAATTGCCTTTCTGTCACTTTGAATTTTGAGATTTTCCATGCCACTATGTCTGAAGATCCACTTGGATTAATCCTCCCCATTGAGGAGATTTTGGACCGCCAAAAGCTTTATTAGTCAATTGGCAAGTGAGGGAATTGTTCCCTCACTCCTTCCTTCTCCAGCCATTTTGACTTGCTGGGGTGCATCCCATAATAGCCTCGTAACAAGTGTACCATGGTGCGGTTGACAACCTCTGTCTGTCCATCAGTTTGTGGGTGAAATGTCGTGCTTCTTTTCAACTTGGTGTCCATCATCTTCCACAAGCTGGTCCAGAACTCTCCGAGAAAGTGAGAGTCCCGATCTGACACAATTGATGTGGGCAGCCCAAAATGGACCCAAACATGCTGAAAGAAAAGATAAGCAGTCTTCTCTGCAGTGATCTACTTTTTACAAGGCATTAAAATACACATCTTACTAAAACGGTCAACGACGACATACAAATAGTCATGACTCTTCTTAGACAAAGGAAAACCTCCTACAAAGTCCATCGACACACTTTCCCATGGACGACTCGGAATAGGGAGTGGTGTGTAGAGCCCAAGTTTTCTATTAGAGGGATTTGAAACAGAACACATCACACAACCCTTTACATAGTGAGTCACAATGTTCTTCATATGAGGCCAAAAACAAAATCTTTGTACATGACATAAAGTCTTTTCGACACCAAAGTGACCAAACACAAGAGAGGTGTGGGCCTCTCGAATTACATGTACTCGTTCCCCTGTGGGAATGCACAATTTTCCAAGGTGATACAACAGTTTCCCCTGCAAGTGATAGTTGTCCACCTGTGAACCATGGGTTAGTTTTGCATAAATCTCCTTAAAGTCATCATCGTTAGCATATTGTTCAGCATAACTCTCAAAAGACAACGAAGCATTATGCAAAATAACAGAAGCAGAAATAGGAGGGCGAGATAGCATATCAGCCACTTTATTGCTAATGCCCTTCTTATACTTTATTACCAGATGAAACTGTTGAAGAAAACCCATCCACCTGAAATGACGAGATTGTTGCAACTTGGTTTGTGACTGAAGGTACTGCAAGGGCTGATGATCTGTATGGATGATGGTCTCCTTGTCGATCAGGTAGTGTTTCCACTTTTTCACACTCTGCACCAAGGCATAAAGCTCCTTGTCATAAGTGGGATAGTTTATCACAGCCTGAGAAAACTTCTCGGAATGGTAACATATTGGCTTCTTCTGCTGCAACAGTACAACTCCCATGGCATAACCGCTAGCATCTGTTTCGATCTTGAATGGTTGTTGGATATCTGGTAAGGCTAAGACTGGCGCGGTTTTGATCTTTTCCTTCAATGTTTCGAAGGACTTCTGTTGTCTTCCTCCCCATTGGAAGACCTGTTTCACACTTGTAAATGTGTGCAGAGGTGCTGCAATAACAGAGTAATTGGCAATAAATCTCCTCCAATACTGAACTGCACCTAAAAAGCTACGGACCTCGGTTACACTAGTAGGCTTAGGCTAATTTACAATTGCTTCAACTTTAGAAGGATCAATTTTTAACTGACCATGACCAACAATATGACCTAGGTAAACCAAAGAGGTTTTCCCGAACTCACACTTTGACAATATTACATAGAGTTTTTCATTTTTCAATACATCAAGCACTTTCTTCACATGACACACATGTTCATTCCAACTTTTACTAAAGACAAGTATATATTCTAAATATACAATAACAAATTCATCAATGAAAGGCATAAAGAGATCATTCATGACCCTCATAAAAGTGGTTGGAGCATTGCAAAGTCTGAATGGCATCACCATCCATTCGAACAACCCCTGTTTGGTCTTGAAGGCAGTTTTCCACACGTCCCGCTCTGCAATTCGGACCTGGTGCTAACCGCTACGCAAATCCAATTTGGTGAAATAGATAGCATTCTTTAACTGATCTAGTAAATCATCTATGCGTGGAAGAGGGTAACGATTTTTCACCGTGATTTTGTTTAGTGCTCGGTAATCCACGCACATCCTCCATGTGTCGTCTTTCTTTGGCACTAAGATAATCGGTGAGCCACATGGAGAAGTGCTCAGCATGATGACCCCTTGGTCCAACAATCCTTGCACCTGCCTTTTGATTTCCTCCATCTCAATGGTCGACATCCTGTACATGCCAATATTTGGTAAAGGAGCGTCATGCTGCAAATGGATCTCATGTTGGATTTCCCTCTTCGGAGGTAATCCCTTCAGTTCCTAAAACATCTCATCATAGTTAGAAATTAATTCACAGAATTCCTTTTTATGTTCCTGATCACAACCCTGGAAAGCATCGACTAATCCTGCATCTTTTCCCCTTACAACCATAAGCATGCAACCCTCACTGGAATTTACCAACCTCTTCATTTGTCATGCACTTACAAGGTTGGCATTGATTTTAGTTTGATGAGCCCTTACAATATATTTTACCCCATCTTTTGTGATTTGGTATTTGTTTTCATTCCGGAAGAAGATTTCTTTTCTATCATATAGGTATGGACTCCTTAACACCATGCCACAAATATCCAATGGTATCACATCAAGTTATGCTTCATCCACTAGCTTAGAAGCGATCACAAATTTTACTTTACACTGCTTAGTTACATTTAGTTTTGCTTTATCATGCATCCATCCAAGCGGGTAAGGTTTCGGATGTGGTTTTGTTTCTAAGCCGAGTTTCTTTACCAAGGATTCTACAATTAAGTTTTCTTGGGATCCAGTATCAAATAGAGTTTCCACTTTAGTATGATTTACAGAAACTCTGATATGAAATAGCTCAATTCTCTTTCGATCATTAGGAAGGGACTCATTTACAGAACTAGTGCCTTCATGCGATTTAGAATTAACATGAAGTGTAAGAGTACCTTTTATTCATGTTGTTGTGATTAATGCTTCATCCCCCAAATCGGATCCAAGGTCTTGTTGCGCAGTTGCCACTGTCTTCTACTTGCTTTTTCCTCCATATTTCTTTGGTCTCTTTTCTAGATGCATTTTCCAATAATGATCGTCATCATGACCTTCCTTTTTGCAGTGATTGCAATAAGGTCGTTCTCCTTCTTCTTTATTGGCTGATGTCGTCTTCTTCTCCTTTCCTTTCCATTTCTCTTTAGATTTGCCATTGGGAAGTTTGAACGGTGGTTTTCTAGAATGATCATCTCTTTCATTTTTGCCCTTGTTCTCAATATGAATTGCATTCACACTAGAGGAGTCAATCGTAGTTGGTTCAAACAACAATAATGAATGCCTAATGTAACTAGTAATGAGCCAATGTACTTAGTTACTACTTCAGGTGTATCTAGTAAAATAACCAAATTAAGTGCTTGCTTTCTAAACTCCTCTGTAAAACTTTGAACATCCTGACCTTTGCCTTGCCTTAAATACCGCCAATTCATTAATGATTTTTGTTTGTAACCCAAGGGATAAAATTGTTTCTTTAATGTAGAAATAAAATTAGGCCATGAGGAAAAGAACAACATTCTTACTGCTTTGCAATTTGCTCTCCCACCAAACAAGAGTGGTGTTACTCAACCGTAGAGAGGCTAGCTGAATCTTTACCTCATCCTCCACAATCTGCTAAATCTTGCAGTAGATCTCAATCTGCCTAATCCAATTACTAAGCTTCTCTTAATTACTTTCACCATTAAACATGAGAAGATCAAATTTGACATCTAATTTAAAGAAAGGTTTCTTAGATGCATCCCTTGAATTTCTATGATTATGGTGGTGGGAGGAAGAAGAACTTTCACTTGTGGAAGGAGAAGGAGGGGGTTCTTCTCCACCATTTCCATGCGTTGAACCTTGTTCTTCTAGGTTTCTCTCTTTTGCTTTCTCCAGCCTTGAAAGCAACTGACCGAACTTCTCTGCCATTGAATAGAAGGTTTTGCGGAAATTATGCTCCTCTTCAATACGAGCCTCTTCATCTGCCATGTTTTTCCTTCAATGTGCATGCCCCACTTCGGGATCGAAAGGCTCTAGTTCCCCTTTGCCTCTTCGGAGCCTGTTTCTTGTTAGCATACAAACATGCAATTCACATCTAAAAAGACCTGCTCTGGTACCACTTGATCCAGGGTTCTTTTGCTTATAGATGTAATAAAGAATCACATGTAGAAATTGCAGCTACCATAGAAATCTAATGTGCACATGAGAGAAGAAGAATAAACACATAAAGCATGAGAAGAAGACAATGGATGAGAAATGAAGAACTCATATGGAGAAATGGATAACACCATTGCATCTGTGGCATTGAGAGGGGCTGAAAACATATAAGATTTGTCCAATTTAGACAAAATGCACTTTCGCCCTTCCTGCACTGCTTCTGCCTCGAACTGCGTGCCAAAAATCCTATCCCCCCTACACTTTTCCACATGCATTAGGTTTTATAACACTTCCTTTGTTATAAGCACTCTTAGATCAGAGGTCAGCTTGTTTAGAATAGCAGTCATTGAATGGAAGGATCGGCGGGCACAACCAAACCCTGAAAAATAAGCCTTTTTCTGTTAAAACCATAAAACACAGAAACATAAGAAAATCCAACCACAAAGCCTATATTTCGGATCTCAAAATATATTAAATCAGATCTATAAACCCATCGGGTCCGACCTCTATATCGCAATCGCATATCGCATTGTTCAATGGCCCTTGTCATGGGGATCCGCCGATTAAATCTGGACCGTTGATCTATTTCTTGATCGGACGGTCGAGATCACATCACATATCGCTATCACATTATGGTATATCACACCAACGTATCACATATGTAACGGCCCGGGGGTCTTCCCTTTGGTTATGCCGATTGTCGATATCGAAATCGCAAGTTGGCTCTACCTGAGTCCCGATATGGCATGCCTGCCTTCCTCCGACCCAATATATTGGAGATCATTGATCTGGGGTTCTAAAAGCCTTTGTGTTAAGTCCACCCTTTTGCCTCCTCCGATTGTGATTTTCACTTTTAAGGCTTTAAGACTATTTTTTGAAGAAATTCCTCCTTTTTCAAAGGAACAAAGGCAGACTCTTTTGGAGATAACTTCATCATCTGAAGTCCATTCAACCCATTCAAGTTTCAGTAGATTCAGAATGAAAAGATCTATGCAACAGGACTGTTTGCAGGAGCATCCTTGGACTTTCATTTTCCCTGTTTCCTGCAAGTCAACCCAGAACTTTGACTGCTTTTATCTCCTTCATTCGGACTCGGATTGGAGTGTCGTTCACACCATTGGAATCAGGGTGACGAGCACTTCGATCTAATGTCAAGATAATTTCCTTTCTGCCACTTTGAATTTTGATATTTTCCATGCCACTGTGTCTGAAGATCCACCTGGATCAACTGGCTAGGCCCACATAAACCTCGTTATGTGCTTCAAATCTCCCTCTAAACTGCAAAACCCTCATTGCTTTTTCTCTAGAGCCTATGACCCGATCTTTTATGCTTTGATACCGTGTGAAATTTCCATGAATGCAATAAACTGGATATTTATCCTTTAACTATTTTCATTTTATTTACCTTCTGAATTATTAATTCGAAAAATAACAAAAAATTCACGATTGCATTCTCCATAATAAAAATGATGCGAAATATAAAAAATTGGAACTGAGAAAATATGCATACACGCAATAAAAAAAATTGACACCCTTAGTTTTTGACAAATGTCCCTGGAAAAATCCAAAGCAAAAATCAGTGTAGCAAATGAGGGTTTTATTATTATTTAGTAATTTACGAGAAATTACAACTACTTGCCTTTCGTTGGAAAACCTTTGGAAATTACTGATCTCCACTAGAGAAATTTGTTGGAGACTAACTATCTCCCTTTGCAACTAGATCTAGCCCTTTCTAGCCACTTGCACTTCCTCAGGTTATTCACACCTATGCCCAGAAATACACACTGTTGACTCTAGTAAATTTATACAGCCTCCGGAAACTGCTTTCGGTAGTCACTTTGCCTTGAACTACTCTCTGAAGCTACTCGATCTACCTCCAGAAGCCCTTATTCGACACTGGCACACAATTTGCAACGTCTACAATTCGTACTAGCTTGAATGGCTAGTTTGCACTTGCTGAATACGACCTTCTAACAGATAATTCAACCTCCCTTTTCTTACCTCTGACACTGGAAAATCTCTAGGAATCTCTTTTGGAATCCTACTCTCAATCTCTATTGAAACCTCATTACTTGATGTCTCCCTAGCTTCAATTGTGCCCTTGTTGAATCACTGCAACTGGGTAGTCGAATTGCTTGGCTCACAACTAATGTCTTCTCCAAGCCCTTCCACCTGCTCTTATAATCTCTCGCTGGAGTCTCAATGGCCACGATTCACTCTCAATCGATGGCTAAAATCAATTTAACATCATCAAAAGAAGCCTCTAGAGAAAAATTGTACTTCCTTAATTAATCCACCTTAATTAACTAATTTCTCTAAATTAAACTTGGGAACTCTTTAATTATTTGCTAGTTAATTTAATTAAAGCATCTCTAAGTCTTTTCTTGCAAAACTTTTTATGGGTTTTAGAAATCTCATGTTCCTTAGTCTCTCAGGCATTATAAAAACTAAAAAAAACTAGAGCGCTTGTCTACTACTACCAAGAACTATCATTTATCGTTTATAAATTATAATTCTCTAACTAATAGATCTAACCAATTTTGTTAAAAAAGATGAGATTAAGGAAAATTTAAAATAAAAATCCACAATTTTAATCTTAACAATGTAAAACTAAACCATAACACTACAAAATCCTAACCTTATCCCTATAATTAATTTGGAAATTTATGTGATTAGAGAAATGCTTAAATAAAAATTAAAGTGTTTAAATATGAAATGTTTTGATAAATTACATAAGATGGTAGAAATATATTGATGAATTAAATGATATATCAATATTTCATTATTTATTTCGAATTAAGGATGCCATTATTTTAGTTAAGAAAAAGTGTCTACGAAGCTAAAGAATTTGTCAACAAATTTAAAGAGGTTGATCGTGGGAGCTCTATATCCCAAAGGTTAAAAGAACGTGTCCATGTAGAAAATGCGAGTGTAAGAATTGATTTTGAAATGCCAATGGAGCGTTAATGTCAAACAACACTATTAAAATTCTAAAGTAAGGTACCTTTTATTCTTCAAATGAATCTTTCTAATTAATATGTTAAAAATAAAAATATTATAATGAGGAAGATACTTTCATATTTTTATTTTTATAGAAGAATTATTTAATGTCAAAAATGATAATATTGTAGTTGAAAGATCCTCTATACTTATATTTTTATAAAAGCATTAATCATGAATTAAGACATTTTATATTTTTAATTATATTTCAGGGTTTATGATGATGTTTTTCTTCTTTTATATTTTATTAAACTAATAATGTCTTTGTGTTGATTTAATCTTCGACATGTAAAAAAAGATTATTAATTAAAGAAGAAAAATGTAATTTTGGATTTTAACTAAAAATATTAATTAAAGAAGAAAAATGTAATTTTGGATCTTAATTTAAAAAAGCATAATAGGTAATTTTTAGGTTAGGTATTGGAAAAAAAACTTAATAGATTGCAAAATTAGTCTTTTTCCTTTAAAATTAATATGATTTTTTTATTGATTCTATTTTTTTTTACTTTAATTTTTTATTTTTACTATTATAAATCCTCATTTTCCTATATAGCTAATATAAAAATTACTTTTTTTACAATAAGGTTTTATTTATAGTTTTATTTCATTTATCTACTTTTACCATTATACACTTGTTTCCTTTATTAATTATTAATTATGTTAATTTGGTTTCCAAAATTTAATTCTTATTATTTTATATATTTAGCATTCAAAAACCCTTTCCAATTGTTGATCCTCATTTGTTCCCTCTATAGGTAAACTAGTGATCACCCTCCTCTTTGGCTTTATATTCCTCCCTTCCTTGGTTCATTTCATTCATTCACCTTTATTTGTGTATGACAATGTGTGGAGTGTCCACTCCAAACATTACACATTTCAAGATAATACATATAGTTGTTTTGTTGATATACTTGATTATTGTGTTCAATTTTCAAGGGTTGAGAACTCTACATTTGTATCATAGTTCAAGATGTGGATTTTGTGAATATTTCTATGAAGTAACTTAATAAATAAACAAAGCCACCTCCTTGTTGGTGGACATTATCCACTAATTCCAACTAGAAATTTGTTGAAAGATACAGTTCCCCCAATTTTTGAGAACTTTGACCATGGAACTTAGTTGGAAGGGATATTAGGGCTTTTCAAAATTTAAAATTTCACAAACAAATAGTGGATCAAATAGAACTTTAACTCATTACAATAGAATGAACTTGTTTTTTTTTTTTTGTGTAAGTCAGGAAATTATATTATATAACAAAATATAGTACAAAAATTCCGCTATGGCGGATCGAAAGCAGGGAATCACAGTGAACCATATCTAAACATCTGCTCAGAGAATTCACCAAAACAGGACTGTAAACAGCACACCTCGCAGGGTGGCTCGACCTGAACTTGTTCCTATCATCCGACACAACTAAGACAGTACATAGCATGACAAATACATAGACAAACTGAAACAGAGACATATATAAAGCCGAAGAGAGCCACACCGGGAGCAAAGCTAGATGAATTTTCCCATCTGGCTGATGGTATCCAGCCCCATCTGCCGCATATGAGTATTCATCCTGGCTTGCATTGCTTCAATGGATTCATTATCCTTTGCCTCTGTTTTGGCAGGCTGCGAGGTTCCGGGAGCAGCATTGACCGTGTCTCTCAGAATCTGGATGAGGAGGGTGAGCTTCCTGTTGACAATTTGAACGGCTTCATGAACTATGTTGATCCGCCCTTCCAGAGAGTTGTTATAGTTGATTATCTTCCCCATCTGCTCCTCCGTAAGGTTCACTTCAGTTACTATGTGCTGCTTCTCATTCTCCACAGTTTCCAGGGCTTTGGCTATGAGCATTTTGGTGCGCCAACTTTCGGCCTTCGTCCTAACGAACTCAGTGGCCCTTTCCGAAGGTGTTCCTGGGTCCCTCAACCAATTGACCTCCGCAGCAATCTCCTCCTCCGTGCGCCCTTCCTCCGCTTGCTTGACCTTAGCTTCCAGCTCCGCTACCTTACGCTTGTTCCTAGCGGCAGCACGGGTTTCATAACCTTGCTTCGCATCAAGCAGGTCCTGATTTGCTGCATCACAACGGCAACCACTGGCTTCCATCCTGAACTCTCTATGCTTCTTCCAGCCAAATTTCCTCTCGCTCACTGAAGTTAAGTCTGCACTATAAAAAGACACAGTAGTGAAAACAAAGTGAAAGCCCGCAGCTTTATAGCCCTTGCGGGTGTTGATCCTCCTGAATTCGGTCTGGATCCTGCTGTAGGTAGGAGTACTGTTGCCATCAAATCGATTGAGGTCCACACACGCGAGGCTGATGCCGGTCGACTTAGAATGAGTGTGGTTGCGCATGAGCCATTGATCAATTTGCCAAGTGTGTTGTACTTCTGAGCGGTTGTTATGGAAGCTAATGGAGTCGGACAGACCCTGTTTGCCCTCCTTCCGATTCTCCATGCTCTGAACCTTGAGCCTTCCTGACTGATACACCGTGATCATAAATGTCACTGATGTCTTTTGATACGGCTTCCTTCCAAGTGTCCTGGTGTTTATTCTCCTGATGCCTTGAATTTTGTGGCGCGATCTGTAATGATCGCTAGTTTGGCTGGCCTGCCGCCGCCGGTTAAGCCATCTCCCTGTGAGTCCCGTCATGCCGTTAACTCGGTTGCCGGTGTACTCTTCACCGAAATTATCAGCCCTCCGGTGCCGGATGTCTAAGCCATTATCGGCTAATAGAATGAACTTGTTATAAAGGTTGAATTGAATTTATATATTTATTAACTCACCCTTATTCTAATCGTAATCTATTTATAATGTTCAAAGATAAAGTAAAAATGCGATAAGTTTTTTTTGTTTTTTTTTTACTAGAGAATTTGGCAACTAGGTTGGTCCGGTACTAGCATGACATGGGGTCACTTCTAACTGCTACCACTATAACTCTTAGGTGAACCACTCCGTCTCCAACATGTGATCACTGCTAAACTTGAAGGATTTGAACATAGAATTTCATGGTACATAACACTTCATTATCACGACAATCACCAATTGAACTATCCAATGAAAAATAAAATGAAAAATTGATGATTAACACTAATCCAAGGTCCTCACTTTACAAATATAAATCTTATTTATTACATTAATAATTATGATAGCTATCATTAAAAAACTCGATTGAATATTTATAACTAAAATGTATCATTCTTCAATTCAAAAATTACATAATATTTATTTTTCCTCTATTTAATCTTCACATAATAACCAATATATATTAAAACTAATAATTAATAAATTAAAAATTAATATTTATAATATAAAAATAAAATATCTTACTTTTATAATATAATAATAATAATATTATTATTATTATTATCACTTTCATAATCTAATATGCATAATTTTATATCCTATATACTTAATTTTATATCCTATATACTTGTTAATGAATTTTGATCATACACCTCCTAATCTAATATAGACATTTTGGATACTCCACATTTGGTTTTGAAAACCAAAGCTATATATTCACATCATGTGAATTAACACTTTCATGAGCTTTGGAAACTCAAGGAATTAATATTTTTTGAACTTTCAAATCTAATATTCACACTTAAAATATTTTAGATTCTAAATTATAAAAACGAAATTTAATGAAATATTTTCACTAAATGACAAGTGGATGACACGTTGTGATGAGGGTCGATGTTGATTAAGTTTGAAATATGTATGCATTGCTGAATGGATCTTCTATTGTAAGTGAGAATCAACTAATAATATATTATATTTTTCCAATTGACTGACGAGGGTCTTAAGTCCATTCACATGTTCCAAACATAAGAAGTTAAGTTTTTATATTAATACTTTTAGAATGGGCAGACCAGACGAGTCAAAGGGACTTTATTATAATAAATTTGGCAATTCATAATCAAAAAATGCATTATAATTATTTTTTTGGCCGGTGAGCAATCTTAAATCACTAATGTGGAATTTAATTTGTCACTTAACACAAATCTCACCTAAAACTGTAACGAATGTGTTAAAGCTTGAGATGAGAGTTTAATAATAAATGGAGGAGAATAACTTTAGACTTTTGAATTGTATGTAGCATTACGTAATTATTACACGAAACTTGCTTTTACTTGTTCATGGCTTCTGCCTATGCACGTAAACATGTCTTATTAATCCCTTTTTATTCTGTCATTTATCGTAGGAATGTAGAAAACTATTTTGTTTTCTTTCTTTTCAATAATGATACACTTTCCACGTAATATTTGTATTTGAACTTCATTTTTTAATAATTTTACATAATTGGAAATAGTGGGAATTCAACGAATAATAATGAAGAAAGTTGGTAAGAGTTGGTAGGTTTATATTGACATTTGCTGCCTCTCACTATGGTTCTACTAGCCTAAACAAACAAGGAAGCAACATGTATTTAAATATATTAGTAGTTGGAATTATCTAGTAATTGGAGGTTATAGATATAAAATGTTTGCGAGCACGCACTAGGTCACATCTTTGAAAAAAGCTAATTCAAACAATCTTACAAAAAGATTGTCATCATTTAGTTTTGTGGTACCCCTCGTTTTCTCAAAATAGGTGCCCAGTGCATATGCTTTGCATCATTTTACAATGATTTAGGTTGTGAAATTTATAAAAAATATATTTTTGCACATCGTTGTCAAAATTTATATAAATAATTATTCTTTCCATTGGTTTTTCTTCAAAATAAAAGTTTATAAATATTTAACAATGGGTTTATATTAGAATTTATTTTATAGGTTGTTGTAAATAGTGATAGGTATTTGGTTATTTTCATTTTCACAGGGGTCCAATTCAAATTACTTTGCATGAGACGCAATAATTTATATTTATAGACTTATTAAGGACACTATTCACAAATTGCAGGGAACATCCCCTAGGTTACCCTACAAATTTTTTTCTTGGGAAAAAAAATAAAGACTTTATTTATAGATAAACATTTTCTTATCAATTTACTTCCAATATCATCATCTTATAAACCCTTTCAAACCAGTCTAGATCTATCTTAACCTTGGATCTATCAAGCATTGAGAGGAATCAAATCTCTTGAGGTGCAAACTTCTTTTTTGAGTGCAAAACTTCAAGAACGGTTTGCATCTCGAGAGATTTGATCTCCTCACCACTCGATAGATTTAGGGTTAAGATGCATCTAGGTTAGTTTCAGTCATGCACAATCACACAAAATTTGTTGAACATCTAATTACTATAATCATTTTAAATATGCTAAATATGTCTAAGAATAATATGGTCATTTTAATTTTAAATTTACTTAGTTACCTCAATTTTTTGATATGATAGAGACCATTAATAAATTAAATGAAGAAAAATGATAAAATAAAAAATTTGAATGCAAAGTGGCAATGTAACAATGTTGAGTGATAGAAAATGTGAATAATAAGAGTGTAGTCAATTACAAAGAGTATTCATTGTGATCATTCTCAATCTATTTTATTCTATTGTTCTTATTGTCACGCATGTTAGTTTTGTCATCTTTTCATATCGAGCATATGGAAAGGGTGGTTGAAATCATAGACCATTTAAATCTTTAACTTGAGTTATTGTAGTAAACATCAGACCATGTCTCTCTCTTTCTCTCCAATATTAATAGCAACTTTCTCTAATGTCAATCATTATGACTTATGGAGTGTTGAACTCCAAGTAAGTTTCAATGGTAGTTGTTTTCTATTACCTCATCTGAATGAAAAATGACTAAGAATGTTGAATGATAGCGAATGGGAATAATAAGAATGTAGTCAATTGCAAATAGTTTACAGTGTCAAGAAGCAAACATTTTATGCAAGTGAATATTTTATCTAAGATGAAAATTCGAGTATTTTATTTATGGTTGAATTACTGTAACACAAAAATCAATGCACATTGTCAATATTTTTTTCTCTTACACTAAAATCAATGCTTTAGTGCAAGCAATCAAATACGATTAGAAATCAACATATACACACTGAAATATGCATCTAGTTCAAATAATCAAATAGGATTAGAAATTAACATCTATACTTAAATCATTGCATCTAGTGCAAGCAATCAAATATGATTAGAATCAATAACTACACTAAAATTAATGCATGCAGTGAAATCAATCAAATAGGATCAGGAATCAACATCTACACTGAAATCAATGCATCTATTTTAGTGCAAAACCAAAATATTCATGGCTTTCTATATTCAACTTCTTTTACCTTTTGTAAAAGTCTTACCTCATCTTCCTCTATGGTTAATAATGTTCAATATTATATAATACTTTATAATATTTGTGTGTCTATGTGTATCGCTTTCTTATTCTTTCTTTATCTCCCTTCCATCTCTCTCTCTCTCTCTATCTCTGTGCATCTATTTCTATATCTCCCTCCATCTCTCCTTCTTTGTCTCTCAATCCCACCCCCTAAAACACGCACTCCCTCTCTCTCCATATATATCTATCTCCCCCTCCTCCTCCCTCTCTTTGTCTCCCTCTTCTTCCCTCTCTCCCCACTCCATCTATATCGCTATATTTCCTTCTTTATGTCTCTATCTCACCCCCCAAACATACACACTCTCTCTCCATAACTATATGTCTCTCTTCCTCTCCCTCTCTCCCTCTTATCTCTCTCTCTCTTCCCCTTCTCTCCCTTTCTCTCTCCCTATCTCTCTCTTCACTCATGCTCTCCTCTCTCCCTCATTGTCTCTCCATCTCTCCCTTGTCACTTCCTCTCTCTCTCTCTCTCTCTATTCTCCCCTTCTCTCTTTATCTTCCCCTTCTCTCCCTTTCTCTCTCCTTCTCTCTCTCTTGCCACCTGTTCTCCTCTCTCCCTCACTCTCTCTCCATCTCTCCCTTATCACTCCCTCTCTCTCTACACCTTTCTCTTTATGTCTTTCTTCTTCCCTCCCTCTCTCTCCCTCCCTCCTCTCTCTCAAGTTCTCTCTCCCTTTCTCTCCCATCTCCCTCTATATCTTCTCCCCATCACTCTCTCTCTCTCTCTCTTCACTCCTTCTCTCCTCTCTCCCTCACTCTCTCTCCATCTCTCCCTTGTCACTCTCTCTCTCTCTCTTCATATCTATCTCTCTATGTAGTTGTTCTTCCCTCTCTCCCCCCCCTCCAACTCCATCACTCTCTACCTCCCTCTCTCCTTCTCTCACTTTCATCCTATCTCTCCCTTTCTCTCTCACCTCTCTTTGTCTATTCCCCGCATCACTCTCTCTCTCTCTCTCTCTCTCTCTCTCTCTCTACAATCCAACTCTATCACTATCTCCCTCCTTCTCTCCTTTTCTCTCACCCCCTCTCTCCCCCTCCAACTCTAGGTCTCCCTCTCTCTCCTCTCCTTCTCTTTGTCTTCCCTCCTTCTCTCCTCTCTCCCTCACTCTCTCTCCATATCTCCCATGTCACTCCCTCTCTCTAACTCTATATCTCTATGTCTTTTTTCTTCCCCCCTCTCTCTCCCACCTCCCCCTCTCTCTCTCCTCCCCATCACTCTCTCTCTCTCTTTCTCTATTCTCCCTCCATCTTTGTCGCTATCACTCTCCCTCTCTCTTTCTCTCTCTCCCCCTCTCTCACGCCCTTTCTCCCTCTCTACCCCCTTCATCCATATGATAAATATTTGTCACTTTCTGTAATCAATAATATATATAAGGTATAATATATTTTACATTTTAACTTTTTATTGTGAAATGAGTTATGGTTTTTGGCCATGTGGTATTGATAAGCCATGGTATTGTAATAAAACCTATTTACAAATTATTGTAAGTATTAAGTTTTTATGTGCTTATTAATTAAATTTAAACATAATTATATAATCATTATTAGTCTTTGCCAAAGAAGGACTCTAAAAATTGATTTGCCTATTGATCACTATTAGTTTAGCATTAACCAATGCAAATTATAATGTTTAATTTTGAAAAATATATATTTATTTTTCAATATTATTAAAAAAAAAATCAAACATTTGATTGGACCATAACTTAAAGGTCTTATTGTGGCCTTTGCAAAATATAATGGCATGTGGATAAATACCTTACATATTGTATGCCATAATTTGTGGATATGGTTGCAATATTCATGTATGATTTTTAGATATTTGTGTAGTGATTTTTAAGTTATAATTATTTATGTAATTTTTCCGAGAGCATAGTTTCTAACTTGAGTTGGAGGGACTAAGCTACACAAAATTACAATATAAAAAATTGAATTTTATTACTTTTAACTTTTTATTATTAATTGAGTCAACATTTAAATGTTTACACTCATTTACATACACAACAACATCTACCCCATTATGGGCTCTATGTTACTTTTCACCCTTTATTATTTTTTAATTGAGTTGACATATAAAAAATAAACGTTTACAAAAATTTGCACCTACACATATCCCCTCTATTGAATGGTAAAATGCAAAAACTGATCTTTTTAACCAAAGTATTTTACCCTCTAAATCTAAATAAGTTTAATAATGATGAGGAGCATGATGAAGAATTTCAAATAAATAAAGAGTCGCAGTTTCCACTTAGTCCTAATCCTATGGACTATGAGAGCAACAGTGATGAAGAGAATGATGAATAATTTCAAATGAATAGAGAGTCATGGTTTCCACTTAGTCCTAATCCTGTGGACTATGAGAGTAGCAATCATGAAGGCTAGGATGAATAATTTCCAATAAATCGAGAGTCACAGTTTCCACCTAGTCCTAATCCTATGGACTATGAGAGCATCAGTGATGAAGGCCAGGATGAAGAATTTCCACTAAATCGGAGTCACAATTTCCACTAAATCCTAATCCTTTGCACTATGAGAGTAGCAGTGATGAAGGCCAGGATGAAGAATTTCTAATAAATTGAGAGTCACAGTTTACACTTAGTCATAATCCTATGGACTATGAGAGCAGCAGTGGTGAAGGCTAGGATGAAGAATTTCCATTAAATCAAGTGTCACATTTTCCACCTAGTCCTAATCCTAAGGACTATGAGAGCAGTAGTAATGAAGGTAAGGATGATGGGTTTCCATTAAATAGAGAGTAACATTTTCCACCTAGTCGTAATGTTAAGGACTATGAGAGAAGTATTGGCAAAGGGCACGATGAAGCACTTAGTCCTAATCATAAATGGCGCTTCCGCATCCCCGTTTCATCCCCACTTCGTGCAACATTGAGATGGACGCTTATTTTCAACTCAACCAAATGATGGAGATGGAAGCCATCAAGATGGCCCCGTTGCACTTGGAAGGGGAATCCCATGATTGGTGGTTTCATGGCTTGGCTACCTTGGGGCATTCCAATGTGACTTCTTATGAGGATTTCACCAGGAGGGCAGTGGAGCAATTTGATCAGAGGGATCCTGAGGCTCACTTCAGGGAGCTAACCCAACTCAGACAAACAAATAACCTAGAGTCGTACATATTTGAGTTTTTGAGAGTCTCAATGATGGTGTTATACCTATCAGATGCTTGGAGGATGTACACCTTCATAGAGGGCCTACTCGAGCCCCTATGTGGACTGGTGAAGTCATGCAGACACTCCAAGCTGCAGGGAGCAGTGACATGTGCTAGAGATTTTCAAACTTAATATTGATGGTTAAACCAAATATAAGTGTTCAAAACTACATCCAAGTTGAACCCAATGAACCATTAGAAATATGTCAAGAAGAAGAACATGTTAGCCATGGAATAAAGCAACCTAATAGAGAGTAGCTTGGATGTGGATGAGAATATTGTCTACATATCAATGCAGAAAGAGGTGAATCTAAATAGTTTTCATCACAAGAAAGAGAAGGAGATGACTAAACTGTTCCACATTAAGATCTAAGTAAAAAGATACAAAGGTTGATGCTCTATTTTTTTTTGGTTCATAATCCAACCTTATAGTATTTGATATAGTCAACAAGCTTAGGTTAGAAGTTCATGATCATCCTAGCCTCTATTAATTGGGATGGATAAACAAGGATGTAGAGATAAATGTCATGAAATAGTGTAAGGTCAAATTTGCTATAAGTGCAAATTTTATTGATGAAGTAGAGTTAGATGTGTACCCATTGACATGTGTGGTGTCATTCTTGGAAGCCCCCACATGTATATCAGGAATGTGATCTTGATGCAAAGAATAAATATAAACTACTCACATCAATAACACATGTGAAAGTAAATCCAAGATCTCTCTAGTCAGTGCCAACCAAACCAAAAAATTGATTAATTCTACTAATAAATATTTACAACTTTTCTTAAGGGAGAATCAATTAGGTGATGAATTTGTAAGAGTATAGGCATCTCAAGATATATGTATAAAGAGCATAAACAATAATTGGAGGAGTTTTTGTAGGCATACAGAGGAGTGTTATAAAAGCCTTGAGGGTTATTAACTTGAGAGGGAAGTGGAGTACAAGATGCAGTTATTACCGAACTCCCCATTACCAAGTATTTGGTTGTATAGATAGTCTATTCTAAAAGAAAATGAAGTGAAGAAACAATTGTAGTAGTTTAAGAGAAATATTTCGGTGTAAATCACAAGATATATCATTTGTCGACGCGTTTCGAACCAACGAGTGTGGTTCATCGTCAGGACAAGTTGAAAAATCAGATCCATCTTTGCCTGTTAAATAGTATAAATAGAGCCTCCAACGGCTAACAAGGACAACGGTTAAATTTGACTTGGGACCCAGGTCAAACAAACCAGTAAAAAACTAAAAGTAAGTAAGTTAAAATAAGGGACCTTACCTTTACCTAAATATATAATTTATAAGTATAAATTAATTTTAATTAAATTGGTTCATGAGTTAATAAATAGTTAAAAGTATTAACTATTTAATAGATAAATGGAAAATATAAATATTAGAATAGATCGTATAACTAAAAATATATAAAGGAATAACTAACTAATTAAAATATATATATAAATTATATGTATATATAAAATTTTTAAATTAGGAGGTTAAGTTAAGAGTTAGTTGAAAAAAATATAAATAAATAAAAATATTAGAATAAAATAATATTAAAAAAAGAAAAAAGAAAAAAATATGAGCAGTATTTTCATGCCATTTCCCACCATTTCCCAGCTCAGAAGATGGGTGTTCTTAATACCCTTACTACTCGGGCCCTAAGGATCTCGGATAAAAAGAGTTTTGAGAAGGAAAAATCCCATCTCCTTGATGTCTTTGTTGAGAATGGTTATAGTAGATACATGGGTTAGAAGGCTTTCCTAGAAGGTGCCAAGAATTCTCAATTAATTTGAATTACCTTTAAAAGGAGAAACAAAGGCACAAGTTTAATCATTATTTTGGTGATCATGAGTTGGTGAGACCAAGCAATAGGAACTATGAGTTTGTGCATGGAGCTTGTGAGAGAAAGAAGAATGAGCTTAGTGTAGAACTTTTTCTACAAAACCTGGCTATGATACCATGTAGAAATTCTATCGTAGATTAAACTGATTATGCAATGTACTAAAGCAAAATACTTAATCTACTTCTACAATGAAACTTGCGGAAGCTTAATCGATTTTGAGCAAGATCAAACCTAACACATATAAAAGAGAAAAAGATTCAATCACACATGAAACACAGAAGAATACTCTGGGGAAAGCCTAAGCTAAAAACCCTGCTATCTGTATTATCATACAAGTGGAAATATCTCAGGATTACACAAAGCTTTAGCTCTCAAGCTATCTAGCTCTCAGTACAATCCCTCACTGCTGGTCATAGACAAAATAGACAACACATATGCTTTCCTTCAGTCCTCCAAGTCTCCTATTTCCTTGCGCAGTTTCTCCTGGGTCCTCCAGCTGCAACCTGTGTGATTCTCACCTCACACATAACACTGACCTCTGAAATAACTGCACAATCCTAAAGGAGATAATTCCTTCTGCATGGATGAGTTTCCTATATAGGAAAAATCCTCCAACTGATATTACAATTTCCCTTCCTCTGATCTCAACTAGGTCTCTAACTAAACTGGCATGCATGAGTTATTTATGAGAGAATATTCAGTTATCTAGAGAGCAACAGTTACATGCATGCATGCATTAACTGAATGAACTCACAATTAGTTCTCCAACTATTTGGAACTAATTTAACTAGACTTAACTCAGTTAATTGAGCTAACTAATTACAACTCAAAGTACAACTCATCATGATCTCCTTTAATCAAGGGATAACTTCCTCAATCAATGGAGAAATTGTTGCATGTATTTACATAGACTTCATGTTTGATTTCCTACAACTAATTAACTCAAGATGAATTAATTAATTATTTTATAAACAGCTGCTAAGATCAAATTCGAATTTTACTTCTCAATTTTATTTCAGGGACTAACTAAAATTGGAATCTATCTCGAAATACTATTTATAGAAATGTTATTTTTAGCATTTCCATTTTTCATTCCTTGTTGCTATGTCCAACACTGGTACCTGAAAAGCTATTTATAGCAGTGCTATTTTTAGCATTTCTTGTTGTTATTTTCAACACTCCCTCTCAACAAAAAAGGCATTCAACTCAAACCCGATCCTGAACCTTTGGAATGTTTTGCATGCAACACTTCTCCCAAGTGTTATTGCTCCAAAAACTCTAGAAACAAAAAAAAATATCTCAACTGACCTCCCTATTGGGCTAGAAACATCCTCTGATGCTAAAGCTCCCTCTGCCACTGACAAGTGCTCCCTCTCTGACCTCTGAGCTGTTGCAACACTCCATGCATCTCGCACCGTTGCACACCTCTCTGTGCCATCCTGCACTGGTGCAACACTCCTGTGCCTCTCGCATTGTTGCAACCTGCTAGCTCTACACTGTCTTGGGATTCCTACACTGTAGCTCTCTTTGCCACTCCATCCGCATCCGTCTCTACCCACTCAGCCAGTCTTTCTACTCAGAGAAAATTTTAAGAACCACCCTAAATTTATATGTATAATAAATGGGCGAATCCCCATGATACATAGGAAAAGTGGGAGGCGATTTTATCAATAATATAATATGTGTACATAATTTTTTTGGCGAATCTCTCACCAAATTATATTATCTTGTAAAGTCATGGCGAATTTATCACTGAATTATAAAAGCTTGTAAGATCTTGGCAAATATTTCACTGAATAATAAAAAGTGAATCCTTGGCGAATGTTTTGTTAAAGTATGAAACCATATATGATAATAAGAAAACATATTCATTAAATTGTAATATACTAACATATATGTTTGGAAAAAGGAAACATAATTTTCTCTTCCTACAAACAATGTTGCAAGTTTCAGTGGCCATGTTTGTCAAGGTTCTCACTGTACACTCTTTCATATCCTTCTATTAGTTTTGATAATATTCCACAACAAAGTTCTTGTAGGTGTTGATCTTGACCACCAGTTCTGTCAAGGTAGGAGAGATTAATCTTTTCTCTACCACTTTTGTCAAGCTATCAAATTTCTTTCTTATTCCATAGAGTCCAACTACGAGATAAAAAAACATATTTTGTACCACTTTTGTCAAGCTATCAAATTTCTTTCTTATTCCATAGACTCCAACTGCGAGATAAAAAAAAAAAACACATTTTGTTTACCCCAACACACCAACAAGTAGCAAGCCCCAACTATATAATATAAGAAAGTAGTAGGTATCCCAAAGGCCTGAAGGGGATCTAATGGAAAGAAGTGACCGTTGTCAGAAGCCTTCCAATCAATATATTAATATATACATATATATTTATTATTATTTTAATTGGAAATCTTCAATTAAATAATAAAATTTAATTACGTCTCTCCCAATCTAAATTGCTTATTAGCATAATTCACTACCTTCATACGTCTTTCATTTTTTAACAACGTTGTAATATGTGGATTAATTTCCTTTTTGGTGCACAATCTCCGCCTTTTAGGACAATATGGTGCACTGGCCCAACCCCTACAGATCATTATGACAAATTAAGAAAAACAGAGAAGATGAAAGGTTGTACAAACCAACATATTTTTCAAGCACTTGCCCAACCCCTACAAATCATTACGACAAATTAAGAATAACAGAGAAGATGAAAGGTTGTACAAACCAGCCTATTTTACAAACAACTAATCCAACATCAATACCTTAAATTTTTCATGAAGATATCATATTGAGAACGTTTGAAAAATGGTGGGAAATTTGGGCACTGACTATCTCTCTTCTGTGAGGGTGATGCGGAAAGAGTGATAAGATTTCACTGTTTTGATTTTTGTTTTTTGTTAAATCAGAAAAACCAATATTAATGGAGATATTGATATTTTTTACTAAATTTTGTGAAGTGACTGAATGTAGCTTTAACCATTCACCTTAAGATGTTTTTTATAATATAATTTCCTAAGTCTATTTAATATCTTCATTATCATAATAACCAACCTATATCCATCTTAACTCCACTTCTACCACTCTTAGAGGGATGAAATCTATTTATCCCTCTCAGCACTTGGTAGACCCGGAATTAAGATGGATCGAATTTCCCCTTTACATAGTCTATGCTCACATGAATACCATGATATTACCATGGGTTATCATAAACCTAGAGCTTAAAAACTCTTGTTAGTAATTTATAAAAATTAATAAAATTAATAATTGATTTTTATTTTATTTTTTTATTTTAACCAAATTAAAATGTCTTAGTGACATTAAATTACAAGATCCATTTTTACCCTTGATCTACCAAGCCCGAGGATCTAGAGTAAAGATGGATCTATGCTGGTTTAATTCCCCCCTTTAAATAGCCTACATTCCACATGAATACCATGGGTCAATACCATGTGCCATCTTTTTTTTATTAATACTAATATTAGGGTTAATAATGGGTTAATAATGTTTTTTTGCATAGTATTAATAATAATTTGGCCCATAGGCTTCACCTAAATATAATACATTTTTTGAGTGTTCTTAAATATAATGTGACTTCTGGAGTAAATATAAAAAATTGTTTTATTTATTTACCATACCTCTCGTTTATTTATATTTTTATTAATTTACCATACCTCTTTTATAAATATGGTATTTGGCCCATAGGATTCACTTAAATAAAACCTCTTTTTTGAGCCTTCTTAAATAGAAAGAGGGTTATGGACTAAATATAAAAAGAGGTTTTATTTATTTGCCATACCTCTAGTTTATTTATATTTATATTTATTTACCATACCTTTGGAGTAAGTATAAAAAGAGGTTTTATTTATTTACCATACTCCACTTAATTTTTATTTTTATTTATTTCCATGTAAATATAAGGTAACTTATGGAGTAAATATAAAAAAATATTTTCCATTATTGTTTATATGATTATGACTAAACAGATGCAAACTTGGAATATGGCAAGAACAATATTCAATCTTTAAATAAACATGAAAATAAGACACTTGAATTTTTAAATAAAATGAATTATTCTTTTGTGACCATTTGTTCCGAAAAATAAGGTCATTTTCTTGAAATTAACCCCAATACCATGAAATACCAGAAAATGAAAGAAAAAAAACCTTTTTTACACCGAATGTGGAGGGTGAAATAACTATCATAAATACCTATTCTTGAAAATTAGGGCGAATGGAAGGTTGTAACTCCTAATTTCAAGGGCTAAATTTACTTTTCTTACTCTCTCCCTTAGAATAAGGTGGGCTAACCTCCACGCCTAATTTTTTATAAAATAAATTTGAGGCGATTTGTAACAATGTACTGTGATACAAAATATTCACCTAATAAAAATATAAAATCCCTTAATTTCGCCCAAGGGCAAAAATTCGCCCCTAAAATTTTCCATGTTGCTACTCCACATCGGGGCTCTTGTAGCAAGGTCTAATCAAAGGGGTTGGGTCCCTCAATGATCCTACCCCTATTCCGGCCTTCTTGGGAAATTCACTCCACATCACCCCACCTCCGACCTTGAGGTATGGATGCATGTGATCCCTCTACCCACTTGGCTTGAAATTTCCCCCTACTGGAGGTCTCTGCATGAGTGGATGCCTTCACTCAATCTCCTCTCGGCTTCTCTAGTTGTGGCTGCTCCACAACCTCCTAAAGTTGCTTCACCAATTGTGTCTCCTCCACAATTGCCTGAGACTTCTTTTGGCGCTGCACGTTGAGAGGTAATGTACTTTCCCTCTCAACCACCAAGTCTCCATCAGTTACCTTGCTCCTCAAGGCTTTGCATGCATCTTGAACCTTAAGAGCATACAGGTTCTTGACTCGTGAACCGATCTGCTTCACCTGTCTCGTGGTGATGTGTCTAAGGAAAACCTTTCCCTTACTGAAGACTACATCATAGCCTTTTTCTTCCAGCATAGCGACGGACACAAGATTCTTCTTCAGACCCGGTACATACTTGACATCGGTCAAGGAAATGCAAGCTCCATGCTCTCTCTGAAAAACAATTGTGCCTACACCTGAGACACTATACTTTTCATCATTACCCATCGCTATGAGTATCTGGAGATCTTTCTCCTCCAAGGTACTGAACAAACTCTTGTCGTCGGTCATGTGGAAGGAAGCTCCACTGTCAAGAAACCAACCACATCCCACCATGGATGAAACCATGCATGTGAAGAGGGTGAAATCCAAAGCGAACTGTGAGGCCAATGCCTCACCTTCAGATCCTTCCTTGGATCCCATCTTGGATTTCTTCAGTGGACAATTTGTAGCAAAATGACCCACCTCATGACAACGAAAGCATTGCACTTTCGATTTGTCAAAATTCTTCCCACCATGGGAAGAACTCGATTTGGAATGAGAATCATTCTCCTTCCCTTTCTTTGCCTTACACACTAAGGAATAGTTTTCTTCATCCTCCTTGGATTAAGAACCATCTCTGGTGCTTCTTCTTATCTCCTCCTGCATCAGATCCGACCAAAGTCATTCCCAATCTGGCAGTTTCTCTCTTCCATTTACTGAGTCTTGGTAGCTATGCTAGCTCTTAGGAAGACTGAGGAGAGCAAGACACACCATGTCATCACCGGCTGTTGTGATCCGTACACTTCCAAGATCATCCATGTAGGTGGTGAGCTTGTTCAGATATGTAGAAATCTTGTTGCCCTTTTCACACTTGATTTTCCGAAGCTTGTCTTTTAGCGCCAGCTTCCTCTGATCGATATTGTTCTGATATAGATATTTCAATGTTTTCCACATCGAAAATGGTGTCTTCTTCCCATGGAGGCTCGAGACAATGTGGTCTCTAACTCCCTCCAGGAGGATTCTACTCTGGGGAAAGCCTCCGCTAAAAACCCCGCTATCTGTATTATAATGTACAAGTGGAAATATCTCAAGATTACACAAAGATTTAGCTCTCAAGCTATCTAGCTCTCAGTACAATCCCTCACTGCTGCTCATAGACAGAATAGACAACACATATGCCTTCCTTTAGTCCTCCAAGCCTCATATTTTCTTGCGCAGTTTCTCCTGGGGTCCAATGCTACCACCTGTGTGAATTCACCTCTCACACAACACATTAAAATCAATAGTAACTGCGTAATCCTGAAGGAGATAATTCCTTCTGCATGGATGAATTTCCTATATAGGAAAAATCCTCCAACTGATAGTACACTGTCACTTCCTCTGATTTCAATTGGGTCGTTGAATGAACTGACATGCATGAGTTATTTATGAGAGAATATTTAGTTATCTAGAGAGCAGTAGTTACATGCATGCATGTATTAACTGACTGAACTCACAATTAGTTCTCCAACTGTTTGGAACTAATTTAACTGGACTTAACTCAATTAACTAAGCTAACTAATTACAACTCAAAGTACAACTCATTCTGATCTCCTTTAATAAAGGGATAACTTCCTCAATCAATGGAGAAACTGTTGCATGTATTTACATATACTTCATGTTTGATTTCCTACAGCTAATTAACTCAAGATGAATTAATTAATTATTTTACAAACAACTGCTAAGATCAAATTCGAATTTTACTTCTCAATTTTATTTCAAGGACTAACTAAAATTGGAATCTATCTCGAAATACTATTTATAGAAATTTTATTTTTAGCATTTCCATTTTCATTCCTTATTTCTATGTCCAACACTGGTACCTGAAATGCTATTTATAGCAGTGCTATTTTTAGCACTTCTATTTGTAGCATTTCTTGTTGCTATTTTCAACACCTAGGTGAGGCTTGTGGGAGTTTGAAGAAGGACTATTTCCTTGGGTTAGGAAGCAGGGATCATGGTGCAAGAAAGGGTGTTTCAGTTTGTTGTAAACAGAGAGAATACAATTGTTCTCTAACGAAACTTTATTGTATTGTAAATGATCCATTGTTTAACCTTTCTCAATAGATTTATCAATAAAAAGAAGAGGGTTTTCCTAGTTGGGTTCCCTAGACAATTCTGTGTTGTTGAACCATGTAATTGTGCTTTTATTTCTATTCCTATTACGTTGCATCTAGTAGAGAAATTATGTGTTTATTTAAGAAGAAATTATATTTTAGTTTGCTCATATTAGCATATCATAATTTTGTGGATTTTCTACATGGTATTAGAGCATGGATTAGAATAAAGATAGCAAATCCAAAGTTCAAAACACATCAAGGAAGATATATGAAGTGGCCACAGACTTGAAGGACTCCATCGAAGGTTTAAAGGAGAAAACATTGGTGACTTTTCTAGACTGTTTGGAGGGTCGAGTTCCCTAGGCAAAAGATTGAGTATCGGAGGTGAGATATGGGCATGTTTGACACACATTTGAGTTGCATTATATTTTTGGTCTAGGTCGCAGACCTTTCTCAGGTGATAGCAGCTTCAAATCTCCGTTTTGAAGGAGGACAAGAGGCCTAAGAGGTAGTCCAACCTAGGATGCATACACAGGAAGGAAGAGTGAGAAGTTTAGGCTTGTTTTGGAGGATAGACATTGAAGGTAGCAGTAGTGAGTTAGGAGGGAAGATGTTTTCCCTAATCAGGTATGTCAGAGCTCAGAAAAATTACACAATTATCAAGGAAAAAGGGAGAAAAAATAAGGTACATGTGTCTCCTTTTGCTGATGTTGTTCTGCTAGTGGATAGAGTCCATTTTGGATAGTTTTGGTGGCATATTGAGTTTAGGTGGAGGATTTTTAGTAGGTGCCTAATTGTGGCCAGAGAGAATATCTTGTGAAGGATAACAAGAGTGTTAGTGATGGCAGAAATATTCAAGACCAAAAGTTTGCAAACTTTGACAGACTAAAGGAGCAATGAAGTGGGAAATTTTAAAAAGCCTAAGTACAATCATTTTTGAAGGATTATAGGTTGTTAGTGGGCAAGCTTTAGAGAGCTCTCAAGGGAATCGAGATGGCTTACCAAGGGTTGAGAGTAGATCACAATCCAAAGGGAGCATCGAACTTCATAGCTTGGAAATGGGAGGATTATGATAGTGTTGGAAGATATTGGTGTGGGAGAATTTGTGAAGCAGGCTATCCCACCACCACAAGATGCCAAAAAATTGGCCCAACATAATAAGAATGATATTAAGGCAAGGAGGACCATTATAGAATAGGTCAAAGATCATATAGTGCATCATATACATGAGAAGAACAAAACGTATGAGATGTATGATATAATCCTAAAGTTGTATCAAAGTACTAGTGATACCAGGAAGCTTGCTCTTAAGGAGAAGTTGAGGGGTATCTGGATGAGGAAGGATGAGCCCATCGTCCCATAATTTGTGAGTTTTACCTTAATTGGACTTCAAAAATCGTGGAAGGGGTTCTAGGATATTGTTAGTGGGAGACAAAACTTCCCAAATTGGGGAAGGTTTTGGATGGACTACATACAAGAAATAGATCCGAAGAGGAACCATAGAAGGGAAATCAGTTATGATAGAGGATGAGGAGAATTGTGCCTTGGTAGGCAAGAGTAGAAAGGCTAATGACAAGAAGGGCCAAGGAGAGGTCAGGTCCAATGAGAAGGGAAAGAAGAAGGATCTAAGTAAGATCAAGTGCTTCCATTACCATGGGTTTGGACACTATGTTAGTAAGTGTCCTAATCAGAAGAAGGAGTCTAGTAAGAATCATGTTGTTGCGTCAGCGGAGGTAGATGAATTTTCTACCTAGTTCAAGAAATATTTATCATTGATTGCCTGCATGGCAAGCTTAGCAGATAGAAATATATCGTATATTGATTTAGGAGTGTCCTTCCACATGACCAATAACAAGAAGAGTTTCAACCACCTGAAGGAGAAGGACATGAAGTTTCAGATTGAGATAGGAGATGATGGTCAATATGCAACTAGAAAAGTTGGTACTTTCAGTTTTCAAAGGGAGTCATGTAATCCTTTCATCTTAGAGATATTCTTTATGTTCCAATATTGAGGCAAAATATTGTTTCGGTAGCTATCCTTTAGGACAAGGGATATGATATCATCTTCAGTAGAGTTAAGGCTACCTCCAACACTTAGCTTCTAGATGTAGGAAGTAGATAGGTGTGAGGGTAAAGAATCTATACAAGTTGTAGGTAGAGACAAGTGTAGCCTTGAGCAGCAAGGCAGGGAGTACTTAGAGAAGAAGTGGTGGTTGAGTGAGAGAAGGATAGAGTTCTCAAGATGGAGCCTCATCCAGTATCTCAGTTTTAGTCTAAGCTAGTTGGAAGTTGGGCTAACTAGCAAGATGATGAGGAGCATGGCCTAGGGCAAGTGGAGGCAACCACTCAATTAGATACTTCCAATATAGGGAAAGTTCGAGCCAAGTGGGTAGAGAATTTGGTTAATGGATATCGTAAGAGAATTGAGTCTCACAACATCAAGATGTAGACACCTAAGTACACAGGGTACATGGCAAATATGACTAAAGTGGTGGACTCACAAAGCATGGTTGGAAAGAACAGGTCTTCAAATAAGGTTCTGCAGAAGAAAGCAGGGAATTCTTCTAGTTCAGAGGGAGCAACTGCAACAATAGAGAACTTGGTAGAGTTGGATACAAATCTAGGTGGATGAGATTCTTCTAGGAACACCTTCCTCGCTAAGAGGGAGTGTTGAAAATATTAGCGAGAAAAGGGTTCCTTGATTTATGCCTTAATCATAGGAGCCAGAACGAGTTTCTTCTTTGGCATGCTCGAGCTCCTAAAAAATAGGAGTCTGGGATGAGTTATGAAGTAGTTAACCAATGTGTTAAAATATAAGTTCGAGTTATTTATCTTCTAGTGTGAGTTGCGTTGGGAACAAGATGAAGAGTTTAAGTTAGCCTCGTACAATTTAGGAAGGATGAGTTAACAATAGCAATGAGCCTTTGTTAACTTTTGAACCACCAGTTTGAATTACCTAATATAGAACTCGCTAATTTTAACCATTCCATTTGCCTTTAAAAGGAGGTACAAAGGCGTAAGTTTAATTATTATTTTGGTGTGACCAAGCAATAGGAAGCATGATTTTGTGCATGGGGCTTGTGAGAGAAAGAAGAACGAGCTTAGGTGAGGCTCATGGGAGTTTGAAGAAGGACGAGTTCCTTGTGTTAGGAAGTAGGGATCAAGGTGCAAGCAAGGGTGTTTCAGTTTAGTGTAAATAAAGAGAACATGGTTGTTCTATAATGAAAATTTATTGTATTGTCTAAGATCCCTTGTTCAACCTTCTTCAATAGATTTTTCAATAAAAAGTAGAGGGTTTTCCGAGTCAGGTTCCCTAGATAATTTTGTGTTGTTGAATTGTGTAATTGTGCTTTTATTTTGTTCATATTTTGTTGCATCTAGTAGAGAAATTTTGTGTTTATTTGAGAAGAAATTATATTTCATATTTCTCATATTAGCATATCAAAATTTCGTGGATTTTCTACACATAGTACCCAAGAAGGATAGGGCTTGGTGGACGTGCATTAGCTACAAAGCTTTAAACAAGGTCACTATCAATAATATACCATCTACCCAGGATTGATGATGTGTTATATCAATAGTAGCATGCTAAATAGTTCACCAACTTGGATCTCAAATCACAATATCGCCAAGTTTGTGTTAAAGAAGAAGACAGCTAGGAGACACCTTCAAGACAAGGGAAGGTTTGAATGAATGGATGGGCATGTATTTTTGTTATGTAATATACTAGCTTTATTAATGCAATCAATGAGTAGTGCATTTTATTCCTCTCTGGATTCATTTGTAATTGTGTACTTGGGTGACATATTAGGTTATAGTTCTATGTGGGAAGGGAATGTCCCATGTTTCATGTAGGTGTTGGAGACTCTGAAAAAGAATTAACTATTGGCTAAGCTTACAAATTTTGATTTTTTTAGTATTTATGACTATATTTAGGGTAACTGAGTGGTGGATAGGAACTCATGATTGATCCCATGAACATGGAGTCCATCCTCAAGTTCCTAGTTCCTACTAATATCAGTAAAGTTAAAATATTTTAGGGTAGCACAATATATATTAAATTTCGTAGCACCCCTTTCAACAGTGTCTACACCATTCCATTCCATAATAGTAAGTAGTGAGAGTTTCCAGCGGAGAAAGAATCAAAATAATTATTTCTATGAGTTGAAACAAAAGACTAGTCAAGCACTAGTCCTTGCATTACCTAACTTGCAAAACCCTTTCAAGGTGGAGACAAATGGAAGTGGATATGATATGGGAGTAGTTATGATGCATGTGGTAAGTTAGTATGCTATCATTCCAAAATGTTTCATGGGGGAGTCTTGAACTACCCTATGTATAGTAAGGAATTTTATGTCTTGCTTGAAGCTATTAGGAAGTGGAAACACTATCTAATGGGTGATGAAACCATTATCCACACTGATCACCAACTACTGTAGTATTTTCTAGCCCAAATTAAGCTTCAATGAACCTAAAAATATAAGTGGATGAGGTTTTTGCAACAATTTAATCTAGTCATCAACCATAAGAATGGAAACACTAATAAGTTATCAAACATGTTTTCAAGGACATCCACAGCCAAGATTATAGCTTTGGAAATCCTTATGTACATGAATCATTTTACCCATCATGATGCATACAAAGACACATGTACTGAAAAATTAGGACTTTAAGGAAGTGCTTTAACAAATACAAGGACAAGTTAATGTAGTAGGACAGTAAGGCTAGTTACCATCTCCAATATGGGTTCCTCTACTAGCTATATAACCTCTATGTCCCTAAAGGTGAAGGATTACAACTTATTGGAGAGGTTCAAACCTCCAAGTTTGTAGGATTTTTTGGTGTTATGAAGATAGTTGTCAACTTACAAGGATATGTGTATTGGCCCGAACTACAAGAATAATTAGCTTGATATATTCTAGGATGCATGTTTTATTGTAACAGTAAACATCGTAATATAAAAAAATGAGTATACCATCCCTTACCTATAACCAATCAATGTTGGGGAAGCATTTTCGTGGATTTCTTGGTTGTTAACCAACAACTGAAGGGACACGACTATCTAGCTATGGTAATTAATAGGTTCAACAAGACATGGATTCTTATGCCTTGTAAGAGACCATCAAAGGACAAGAGAAACAAATATGTTTTTTGAACATGTCTCGATGCAGTTTGTGATACCATGGATAATTATCTCACATAGGGATATTGAATTTCTTAGATCCTCTTAAAATACACTTTAGGAGAAGATGAACACCAAATTGAAGAGATCTATGGCCTTCCACACATAGATATGTGGGAAAATAGAAGTAATCAACAAGACCTTCCTTCAAATTTTGAGGGATTTACAACTATAAGCATCTAAATACTTAGGATGAGAATCTAATCTATATTCAATAATCTTATGATAAAATAGTCCATAATTCTACTAATAACTCCCCTTTCGAAACTTTATTGGGTATTGTTTCCTTCACCCTTGGATGATGTACATGGATAACAAGGAGGGGTGAAGGAATATGTCATAGGAGAAGCATTGAAAGTAGAGAAATCTATTGAAAAGATTAGGCACATCCATTTGCAAGTACTAAAGACATTCACAAGAACGATACACAGCTTGACATGACCAACAAAAAATTGAGAAAGCATTTAAGGTGTGAGATCGACTTTGGTTATTGGTGAACAAAGAAAGGCTACAGGGTTCTATTAAGAAGATCAAGGATTTGTGGTATGACCTTTTTGTTGTATTGGAGAAGGAGGGTAATAATCCCTACATACTTAGTTTACTCTTATATATGTGCATTTACTTAACAGTGAATGTGGAAAATATACAACTCTAAGAACCTTCCATGTTAGATTAAGAAATTGGGGAGCAACTCCTGCTTGCCATAAATGAATTAGCACTAAAAGATCAAGCATAGTTAGCTTAGGATAAATTTTTTCAAAAGAAGTCCAGAAATATGGGAAAAGGGTAGCATGACCTTTGGAAGATTGATTTGAAATGACAACTTCTAGGCAACAAAAAATGGTACTCTGTGAAGAAAGTAGAGGAGAAATTTACGCATCTCATTTAGTAAAATATTTTGGAGACTAAAAACCTCCCTACATGGGGAGATACTATCCAAAATGGATCATTGTATGATTTGTCATCTAGCATGGCACCTTTTGAGTGGAAAGTCCTAGTTTGGAAATTTTGAGGTCTAAAACCTTCTAAACCCATTATGAAGCATTAAATGATAGTTTTTTTTGTAATAAATGTGTGGGCATACCTCCCAACCCCATGACGTTGTTTTATGTATTGATACCTCTCCAACAATGTGAAAATGATTGCATGCAAAAGTTATGCCTCTCGCAAGTTGACCTACTTTAGATCATTGTGGAACTAAGTGGATGCCATGACAACACCATTACTCACAAATTTAGGGCTAGCTACATGTAGAGTTTCAAGTAGATTCTATAAGGTTCAAAACTAACACTGATTTAGGGTTAAAGGATGCAAAAACCATAACCTTAGATGACTATGAATCTATTAAACAAATGTCGCAAGGAGAAGAGGGGGTTAAATTCTTTTAGCATTGTATTGTGCCTTAGTTAACCAAAGAATCCAAGAGTATGATTTGAGAGCATAACAAAGGAGGAAGTTGTTTATATAGTAGCCATTTAGGCTATAATGTGAAAGGAAACTCCATAGTGAGTGACCATTTTTTTGTATTTGCATTTTCATAATCAAATAAATGACTAGAGCATAGTCTTCCCTTTCTAGCTAATATTTCTCCCATTTTAGGTTTCTGAGGACATATATTGTTCAATTGTGTGGATGGTGTGTTCATTTGCTTGTATTTTCCATTTTGTATTTTAGTTATTTTCATGAATTTGAGTAATAATACAATTATAATAAATTTGAGATTTAAGGAAAATAAACATTCATAGTAAAATATTTCAACATCATGCAAGTTGCTTTGTGGTGAACTATTCTAGTGGAGCATCCATGGCAACGTACAGAAAATAACATGGATTCAAAGTTGAGTTAGAATAGCATATTAAGGGGAGACTAGCACAACAACACCCTATTTTTCCTTAAACGTGATTAGCATAAAAAAGTGAGGCACTTGATCACATGATGACCATGGATGTATGTACTAGAAAAACCATGATTTTGACTTCTTGTAAACAAATAATATTAGTCTTGCTAATAAAATTCATTGGTTGGTGGAATATATACTTTCTTACATGGTTTGGATAAGCCTTAAACATTCCACGAGGTCACTTTCTTTACAAACCAATAACATCTTACATCTTTGACTCATTACCCTCAATATTTTGGAGAGCAAGCTTGACAACTGCCACTTCTAGGTTGGATTGGCCTAAAAGAAACCTTAGTAGCTTACTTTCATTACTAGGTCTAACTATGGTTAGAGCTTTCAAGGCCTATACTAGATGAATATATGTATCCAAATAAGGGTAGTCTTGTTAAGATCATGTTTTGCTTGATGTTTTATTTTCTATCTTTTTCAATTTATTTGAATGAAAAATTGTAGATTAATTTAATCCCTGAGTATTCGGCATAAAAATCACAAAAAGTGTATGCTGAGTACAAAAAAAATGTACCAAAAAAATCTCGACTCAAACACTACCAATATTAAGAGAATTTCTAAGATGGTTATATGTTTGACTAATTGGATCATAAGGGAGCAAAGAAAACCCCTTTTTCCCTACACTTAACGAAACGAAAGGCTCTCAAGGTCTCCTGCAAGTTTAGATATTGCTACTTTAAAATAAATTGATGCAGAGAATAAACATCACTAGCCTATAAAGTTTTGGAAATTACTGTAAGCTTACCACCAAAGGGAGTCTCCTTATAATATTAGCACTTCAACTCTAATTAAACCTTGCCAATGCAATAATTCAACATTGTAGAAGGTAAAATACCATTAAACCCTAGTCTTAGTCTCCTCCAAGGCCAATGTAGCCAAGCAGTTAGATATTGTTAAATTTATTCAAATGAAACTCAAATTTACACTCATTCATAAAATTATCTAAAAATATATGTATCTATACATTGCCTTATTAAACCATTTAAATTCCATTTAAATAATATATTTCAAATTATCAACTAAGCCACTATTAAAAACCACTTTGTCTCTTACATTTTAAAAATTCTTTTAATGATTTTTTATGGCTCACATCAACATAAAGCACTAAAAAAATAAGTTAAGACACCATTATATGATTATGAAAGTTTATCCCCTCAAATATTACATCAATAATGAAAAAGCAAAGCAAAAGAGCCCATAAAGAACATACACACCATATTTACATATTCAGAATCCAAGCGAAGCTTTTCATCAATGTCAAGGATTGAAATCTCTATTACACCAAAGTTAAAATTACTTTTCTAAGAACAATAAACCCATGTGGTTTCTTTGGCCCACTCCACACATTTTAAGAATCCTAAGTTATGTTCATTGTATGTAGGATGAATATTCCTTTTCAAAAACCTATTCATAAGCTCATGATTTAAAAAACAACATTTGAACTTTCTAATGTGAAAGCCTTGGTCAAACAAAATTAACATTATTTGCGTTAATTTCTAATAGTGATTTTAGTAACATTAAAAGGATTCTCAGATGAAAACCCCAAGTAACTTGAAGTTCTGCGAAATTGCGAATGGTTTCAAAGTGCGAGTCGCCGATGCTCCCTGAATTCGATAATTGGTCTGCTCGTTCGATAACAGTGATGGGCGTTGATTTGTTTAAATTGGGCAGATTGCAGCGCCGATGAGGTTAGGAGGAAATACGATAAGTTTGAGGACAGAAAATCGGCGGGAATCGTGTCCATCCCGAATATGTGGCGGGCCCCGTGTTAAGTACGTCCATACCGTTTTCATCGCTGCTAAAGACTGTCAGCCACGGCGACCGACAAAAGGTGATATGCTCGCGGGGACTCAAGCGTGGGCACCCCGCGTCCTCTCGCTAGACCTATTACCGGTCTAGGGTTCCGGCACACCGAAAAAAAATGGCGATGAGAGCCTGTATTTGAATTTCTAAACCTAGATGCCTTGGAGCTCCAGAGTCAAACGAATGGACGGCTACCGGGCCCGGTACACTGCTCCCTTTGTTGGCGCGGCATTTTGAGGCGTTCCGAGGGATTCTTGATTATATTTGGTATCCTTCACCTCTGTTTCTTGTGCTTCAGCCGCCGCCTCCTCTTTTGGACGAGTATTATGCAACAAAGGAAATTCTAATTCAATCAATTGCTCAGGTCTCTACCGTATGATTGTTCTCCTCGCCAATTCTTGAAGATTTGTCAGCAGCGGCTTCCACTTCCCAGACGATATGGTAAGTTTTGCTTAATTCTGTATGTTTACATAGGTTATCAGTTCAAGTTTCATATTTACGAGCTTTGGAATTAAACGGAATTTCCAGTGGATTTTAATTGTTTTCAAGATTTTCCACTCGTTTGAGTTATTAGACACGTATTCTTTAAGAATTTGGGCATCCGCGAGGGATATCTCCAGCTTTCCAGAACTTTAGAGTTTAAACCGTGGCTTTGTCAAAAAACAGAATTTTTGAAGCTGCCGACTGATTATTTTTAGAAATTGAAGTCATTTCATAGCTAATTGCGGAGCACTTGCTTGAAATCGAGTCATCGACTTTGAGCCAGCGTGAACAAATTTAGATATCTTTGATAAAAATTACAAACTAATAAGCGGCCAACACAAAAGCTTGCACTGTAGAGGTTTCATGTTTTTAGCTGTTTCAATTCGTGAAATTTTCAAAATTAAAGATCTGGTTATAAAATTCATGTTTTTAGCTGTTTGGATTAGCTAAATTTTCAAAATAAACGATCTGGTTATAAAATTCCCAATAATTTTGAACATTTGATTATATTCAGATCGCAATACAGTGTCATATTCCGGATATAAGTGATTTTTCTTTAAAATTGCAAGTTCATAAATTGAATCTCGGTGGTTTTGCTTTCAAGTTGTTATAATTTCATAAATTAACATACAGCCGAGTAAAGTAAATAAGGATCTAAATTTTTACACTTTTTCTCATTAAAATCTATTAAAATCTTCAAGGAATCAAGTTCCTTTTCACGACTTTTAAAGGAAGGACCTATAAAGCCGTGAATTCCTTCCGCCAAGATTGGAAATAGTTTAAAAGTATGAATCCCGAAATATAAAGCTGCGGGATCTCCTCATATTTTGTGTTTGTGCTTTAATGTTTTTGCATTTTAAACTTGAGCACGTTAAAATCCTCCGTTAAATCCTCACTGTTTAGCCCTTAAACATTAAGTCTCCCTCTTTCTATTAAATGTTTAAGCTCAGATCAAGTTCCACTCTACATGCCAGAGTAATAGTTTTTAAAATTTAGGAACGATCCTCAGAATCTGTAATTTTCTGCCATCTATACAACTTCTATTTAGAAAAATGGAAATTAGGCGAACTTTTATTTATTTTAACTTTTTAATACTCTCAACTATTGAGCTTTTCTATAAAATGTTAAATTATCTATGCACGCTTTTGAACCAGTTCCCCAGATTTGGGCCTTTTCCAGAGGTCGTCTTGGCGCGTTTTCGATTCTTGAGCATTTAGCAATTTGGAAACATAGTTCGCGACAAGACTCCTGCTGTCGTTCATTTCCTGTCCGAGTCTGAGCAATTCGTAGTTATTTTATCTTGGTCTATTTATGCTCTAATTCTTCTTAACGTACTTTTAAATCTACCCCACAGAACTCAAAATTGGTAGGAATAGGGTTGTCCCCCCCTTTTTTATCTAAAGTTAGAGGTATCAAATTTCTACGCTAGTTTGTCCACTTAAAATAATATGAAATTCTTGTGGTAAATACAGGTGGGATATGCTCTGTATCCTTCGCATTCAAAACCAGCATGGTTAGAGGCACTGCTGACTGATAAATTCTTTGTTGCCTGTTCGAAGCATCTAGAATTAAAGAAAAACGAAAGCAACATTTTTTGCATCGATTGCAGCAAAAGTATCTGTCAACATTGTCTTCCCAACCATCGGTCGCATCGGCTTCTTCAGGTTTTCTTCAGAAAGATGCAGTTAACTTATCATTATATAAAACAAAGCAGCATGTGTATGTTTTTCTTGTTAAAATTTCCAAGGGTGAGTCAAATCATTTGTTTCTGTGGTGATAGGTGCGAAGGTATGTGTACCATGATGTTATCCGGCTTCTAGACTTGCAGAAGCTTCTAGATTGCTCGCTAGTGCAGGTGTGGCATTCTCTAGCCTGAGATGAACAATCAAGATTATCTGGATAAAAACCAATTTTGGTGTCTAATAAATTCAATTTTTCTTTTTTGGTTGGCCGGAGCTTTGCAGACATATATCATTAATAGTGCGAAGGTCGTATTTTTGAACCAGCGACCCCAATCCAGGCCCGCCAAAGGACTGGTAAACTCTTGCCAAACTTGTGACAGAAGTCTGCAAGAAGCGTACTGTTATTGCTCGGTTTCGTGCAAGGTCACATGACTGCCTTGGCTGTTCTGTCCTTTTTTTCAAGAACTTGCATTATAATCCTCCCAAAATAAAATTATCGAATAATCTGCTCATGTTGCAATCACACTTTTACCAACTGTCAAAATTTCTAGCGTAATTTTGTAAAAAATCAACTATACAATATTCAAGTAGGCGTGGCATTGGGATTGATGCTGCAGGTAAATGCTGTGCTGAATAAAGAAAAGGATTTATCTACATTACTGTACCATTGCAGTTCGCTGCCATTTCCTGATATTTTTGACTACTCCCCAAGAGAAATTAGTTCCAAGGATGGAAAGCTTGCAGAGATCAAAGAAGAATTATCGGCTAGCAGTATGTTAGAAGAGACATGTTCTGGCTCCAATGCTAACGATGTGCGTTGGATGTTGACATGTTCGGAAATAGACATGCCTTTGGTAAAGAAAATATGCAGGCGTGTAGCTGCGCCCCACTCTATTGCCCGGCCATCAACTAGCAGGAGAAAGGGTGTTCCCCACAGATCACCAATATATTAATTAATTATAGTATGTTTCCAATAATTTTAATTTATTTTGAATGCCTATTCGAAGAGTTATGTATTGTGCGCAGTAGCGGAAATTTTGGGTTGGTCTGGTTCGAGGAGTCAATTTACAAGGTTTTCTGTACTACAGTCTGTATTTTTAATGTTCATGTAGGAGGCGCCCAAAGTCAAAAATTACGACTGGCACTGTTTTATATTTCTTGATTCCTTGGTTTTCCATGCTGTTTCGATAGATTTCTAAAAGCAGATTTGCTGTGATACCGTATCTCGTGTTTTGTCGGACATTCTGCGTTTGTTACTGAATACTCGTCAAAGTGGGTCAGACAACACCACGTTATAAAAGCTAATAATTCTGTGTAGTCAGCGTGCACGCTCCACCTCACATGGCACTTAACCTATTTTAAAGGCACCATAATTGCTTTTTCCATTTTTCTAATTCACCGTCAAACGTAGTTATTGAAAATTATGTCATGCTTTGATTTTGAAACCTAACGGACCCAGACAGACAGCTGTGTTTCTAATTTTCTAATTCATAGCTATTGAAAATTATGTTAACATTTAATTTTAAATGGAAAGTCCAAGGTTTTTTTTTAAATAACTTTTTTGGAATTTGAAAATATAAATTTTGGTGAGATTTTTTCGGTTGTTCAGACCGTATTTTATATATTTCAGAAAGTATTTTAATATAAATGCAAACGGATTCAAAACTTTAAAAAATTCACAAGGTATTTATTTTGTATCAATTTAATAATGTGCTGTTGAAACAATTTTTAATTAGATTTTAAACAAACTCATTTGAAAATATATCCAAAAAGCGAAAAAATACCCATTTGAAAGCCAACCAACGCCTTTTTAGTATTCTTGCGACAAATATGAAATTTAATTTGAGGTGAGGCCACTCACCATCACTCGACAGAACTGTGGCACTCGCGCAGCTCCGGAGCAATTTATGGCCCGGACCTTAAACCTGCCTCTACCTCATGTTTCTTCATCCATTATGGAAACTCCTTTCCATTTGCTTTGTACTCCATTATGGAATTGCCTCCCATACATACATTCCTTTCCACGGGTATTTATTATGCTCCCAAACTTAATTCTCACGGCAAAATGGATTCGAGTGGCAGTTGGCTTTGCGACTCAATTGAGTGGTTTCTGTCTATATTTTTTCATGAAAAAAAGGCTGTATATTTCTATTATTTTCAGTATAGACAATACATAATGTGCATAATAATTCCATGAGATGATGCCCTTTCTATAAAGCATAAGAAAATATTTGATAGCAGTCCTATATATACCATAGAAAGCTTGGATAAGATTATAGATATTTATGATCTACCGATATAGGGAGGCGAAAAAAAGGATAAACAGGGCCGCGAGGCAGTATATGGGTACCATAGCTTATGAGGTAGCCATAGATATGATCATGAGTTGGAAAACGTACCAGAAATTTTTCCATAGATAATAAATTATATACCCGGAAAACAAAAGTCCTGTATTTGGATGCAGTGGTTGTTCATTTTGATCTGCATCCGCCAAACGCCTTAGGGAGAAGAAAAGCCCTTTTTGGATAATACATTTGCTTTTTTGTTTTTGTTCTTGTCAATGTGTGAGATCTTATAGGCCTTCTTGTTTTTCCATATCGCTGCAATCTTGTCCAACCATCCAGCAAGATGTGTATTTTTTATGTTGTGTTTTGATAAAACACGATCAATTATAATCCTCGAGTCCCCATAGATTTGCAAAAACGGAATGTCAAGAAAGTTGCAGAAAGATAGGAGCCCTGCTAATGCCACCGCCTCAGCTCTATTGTTAGACCCCGAACCAGCGTTCCAATAAATTCCAATGGCTTGGTCCCCTGCTATTTTAATATATACTCCACATGAACATATTCCATGTTGCGCAGCTCCATCGAAGTATGCACATGGATAACCTGTGGTGATCAATGCTGAGGGTCTCATTCCAGTATCATCCCTATTCGCTGTAGCTTCCTGTCCCCTTTCATTCCTGTGCCTGTGCGTTCCAGGCTAAATCAAGGGCGTTGTATAATGACATAATGGACGCTACAACAGAAGTATTAGATACTTTTTTTGAGTTGAAGATCCTGCCATTTCTCCACTTCCAAATGGCCAATATAGGGATAGCCCGCATATATCTACATATGTTAATTTAAATTTTGCGGGTTGGTGGTGCAATCACCTAATAATTATGTAAATTTAAACAAAAATCAATACTAATAATAATAGATGGTTTTTATTAATAAAATTATAAATACATTTTTTTTTAAATTTATAATATTTCTATGATATTAAAATAAATTAAAATAATTATAATTCGTATTTATAATTATTTTGGACTGAGTGTTTAAGGATGAAGGGTGGGAGGTGTATTTTCATTATCTCACTATGAATTAATGAGATGGGATATGACCCTAAGTGTTTATGTGCATTAATTATCCACTATTTTTAGAACCAGTTTAGATTCATCTTAATTTTGGATCTATCAAGCGCCTAGAGGGATCAAATCTCTCGAGGTGCAAACCTATTTGTTGACTTTGGATCTATCAAGCGCCGAAAGGGATCAAATCTCTCGAGGTGCAAACCTATTTGTTGAGTGCAAAACTTGAGGAAAGATTTGCACCTCGAGAGATTTGATCCCTCTTGGGGCTTAATCCTCCACCATCTTTAGAAACACTCTAGATCCATCTTAATTCTAGACCTATCAAGCGTCGAGAGGGATCAAATATCTTGAGGTGCAAACCTATTTGTTGAGTGCAAAATTTGAGGGAAGCTTTGCACCTCGAGCGATTTGATCCCTCTCGGGGCTTGATAGATCCAGAGTTAATGGATCTAGGCTTTGATCAATCTTGGTGCTTGATAGATTCGGAGTTAAGATGGATCTACATTGGTTTCAGTCGTGTGCGGCCAAAGAAAATGTAACGAACATATGATTAATTTTATCAATAATATGTAAATTTATTTAATATTAATATAATAATTTTAAATATGCTAAATATATCTAATCTGGTCATTTTAATTTTAAATTTTCTTAGTTACCTCAGTTTGTTGAGATGATAAATATTGTTAATAGCTTTAATGATGAAAAATGATGAAATAAAAATTTTGAATGTAAAGTGACAATGTAACAGTGTTAGAATGATAGAAAATGTGAATAATAAGAATATAATCAATTACAAATAGATAGTGATTAATCTCAAACTATTTTCTTCTACTATTCTTATTGTTACCCTTGTTACTTGTGTCATCTTTTCATATTGATTATATGAAAATGAAATGTTAAATAGTAAACCATTTAAATCTTTAGCTTGAGCTATTGTAGTAAACATCACTCCAATATTAATTGGTTGAATTACTATAACACAAAAATCAATGTACATTGTCAATAATTTTTTGTGCTTACGCTAAAATAAATGCACAATTTTAATCTAATCACTTTAAAATTAACGTGCCATCATACATCCAATTACATCAAATCAGAAATCAATGCATCTAATGCAAGAAATCAAATAAGATTAGAAAACAACATTTACACTAAAATCAATGCATCTAATGCAAGTAATCAAATAAGATTAGAAATCAATATTTACACTCAAATCAATGCATCTAGTGCAAGTAAGAAAATAGGATTATAAACCAACATCTACATTGAAACCAATGCATCTAGTGCAAGCAATCAAATAGGATTAGAAATCACCATCTACACTGAAATCAATGCATTTAGTGCATGCAATCAAATAGGATTAGAAATCGTCTAAATTGAAATCAATGCATCTAGTGAAAGAAATCAAACATTATTAGAAATCAATGCATCGAGTGCAAGCAATCAAATAGGATTAGAAATCACCATCTACACTGAAATCAATGCATTTAGTGCAAGTAATCAAATAGGATTATAAATCATCCACATTGAGATCAATGCATCTAGTGCAAGAAATCAAATATCATTAGAAACCAACATCTACACTAAAATCAATGCATCTAGTGCAAACAATCAAATAGGATTAAAAATCACCATCTACATTGAAATCAATGCATCTAGTGCAAGAAATATTTTTCCCTCTCTCCCCCCTCCATCTATATCTATATCTCCCTCTATCTCTCCTTCTTTGTCTCTCTATCTCAACCGCCCAAACACACGTGCTCTCTCACTCCATATCTATCAATCTCTCTATCCCTCCCTCCCTCTCTCCATCTCTCTCTTCTTCCCTCTCTTCACTTTCCATCTATATCTCTATCTCCCTTTGTCTCTCTATATCACCCCCAAAACATATGCTTTCTTTCTCCAATCTATCTATCTATCTCTCCCTCCTCCTCTCCCTCTCTCTCTATCTCTCTCCCCCTTCTACCCTCTACCCCACTTTTATCTCTCTTCCCTCTTATTGTCCTCTCTTCCTCTCTCTCCATCTTCCTTATCACTCCCTCTCTCTCTCTCTCTCCACCTTTTTCTCTCTATTTCTTTCTTCTTATCTCTCTCTCTCTCTCTCTCTCCAACTCCATCTCTCTTTCCCTACCTCTCTACCTCTCTCTCTCTCTCTTCAACTATGTTACTATATCCCTCCCTCTCTTCTCTCTCCTTCTCTCCCCATTCTCTCCATCTCTCCTTTGTCTCTTTATCTCACCCCCAAACATACACACTCTCTTTCCATCTCTCCCTTGTCACCCCCTCTCTCTCCACTTCTCACTCTCTATGTATTTCTTCTTCCCTCCCTCTCTCTTGCTCCAACTCCATCCCCCTATCCCTCCCTCACTCCTCCCCTCTCTCAAGTTCACTCTTTCGTACTTCCTCTCTCTCAATTTATCTCCTACATCCCTCTCGCTTCCCCCTCTCTCTCTCTCTCTCTCTCTCTCTCTCTCTCTGCCCTCCAATCCTCTCTCTCAAGTCTTGTCTCTCGTTCTTCCTCTCTCCCCCTTTACCTCCTACCTTCCTCTCTCTTCCCCCATCTCTCTCTCTCTCTCTCTGTGTCCAACTATGTTACTATATCCCTCCCTCTCTCCACTCTCCTTCTCTCTATCTCTCCTTCTTTGTCTCTTTATCTCACCCCTAAACATATACACTCTCTCTCCATCTCTCCCTTGTCACTTCTTCTCTCTCTCTCCACTTTTACTGTCTATGTCTTTCTTCTTCCCTCCCTCTCTCCGCCTCCAAATCCATCTCTATATCCCTCCCTCTCTCCTCCTTTCTCGCAAGTCCTCTTTCTCATCCATCCTCTCTCTCCTACCTTCCTCTCTTCCCCCCCCCCTTCTCTCTCTTTGCCCTCCAATCCTCTCATTATCTCCATCCCTCTCTTCTTTTCTCTCTCCCCCCTCCATCTTTGTTTCTCCCCCCCCCCCTTCTTACCCTTCTCTACCTCTCTCACTCCTCCCCCCTCTCTCTTCATTCGTCCTCTCCCCTCTGCTTTAGTTTATTTCCATCTCTCCCTTGTCACTCCCACTATGTCTCCACCTCTATCATTGTATGCCTTTGTTCTTCACTCCCATATATATAGAGTTAATATATATCATGATATATTAATATATATTATAATATAACAAATTTAATATTGTATTAATCCAAAGTTATTAAACTTAATAATATTAATATTGTAATATATTAGTATGAATATTAGATACAATAATAATAATAATAATAATAATAATAATATTAGGGTTAATAATGTGTTTTTGCATGGTATAAATAATAATTTGGCCCATAGACTTGGTATATAATAAAATGTTGGTTTCTAATCCTATTTGATATATTTTTATTTATTTACCATACCTCTTTATACCTCTTTTATATTTATTACTGGGTTGTAGAGTGTCTCTAGACGCAATCATGACAACAAAATTTATAATAAAACTACATCAAATTAAGATATATGGTTTTTCCTTTTAAAATTAAATTTACAAATATTTATTAAAATAAGTATTAAAAGATTTTGGAGTAGGATTTTTTATTCTTTGTGTTGTATTAACCTTTTTATTTTTTATTTAAGAAATGGTATTATCTTGAGTAAAGAGTAAAGATGTCTAAAATTTTGTCTAATTTGAAACTTTAATGTGATATTTTTTTTTAGTTAAAGGTAAATTTATGATCCATTCAAATTCACGTATATGATAAAAGAGATGTTAAACACATTAGCGATTTAAGATTCAAGTGAATTTTTTGGCCAACATTAACAAAATTTATTTTTATTATTTTTTGAGGATGTGACATACTTACACATCAGGGTCATATTGGGCTGTAGAATGCGCCTCTCGGCGCAACAAGAGTGATTATAAAAGTTTGAGGTTGGCTAGTTTGGTTTACATTATAGTGTTAAATGTTCAGTTCAGGTGGCGATTGGGGATATTCATGGCATGTGCTCTTGGTGATCCATGGGTGTCAGATGGCCTTGTCCTAGGTGCAAAGGTTATGATGGTGGTCACAAAACCAAGAAAATGGTAATGATGTGGTTTATGAACTCAATGGGCATACAAGTTGCAATCCTCTGTTAATCAATGTAGCTCAACTAGTAGCATTATGGCTCTTGATGTGCCAAGAGGTCTCCAGTAACAACCTTTTTCAGCATGTAATCCTTCCAATTTCTTATATACTTTGGTGTATCAAGAGTTTATATTTCCTTGGCTCTTTGTTTCTTTGTGAGGGCTTTACAGGAGGTCAGTCTTCTCTGCTCTACAAGAGCTTAGTCTTCTCTCCTCCTCTCCCTCCTAGAGTGAAGCCTTTATCAACCTCTTTCTCTCTTACTCCCATATCTTCTAGCTAATTTTGTCAATAGCCCAACTTTTCTTGGCCTTTCCTTGCAACGTTCTTCTCTTGTGCGCTCTTCTATGAGTCAACTCTAAGCTTTTTCTTTATTTGTTTATAAATTCTACTCCATTTTGTCCCTCCTCTTGCCTTAGTATTCATGAGCAGCTTCTCTTCATAGTTTGTTCACCCCTTGTTGATCATCGTGCCTCATCAGAGAGCATGGGTGAGAAGGGGATCTACCTCTCAATCTGCACAAGAGAGTTCACATGCCTAGTTGAGAGTCGCTAACTCTACCCAACACTATAGAGAACACACTCCATTACCCATTCAAGTTGAAATTGAGCAGGATGAGCATGAAATTGTAGGGGAGCATTGATCTCTTTTAGACACTAAGATACTAGCAGACGTGTGTGACTGGGTACCTGACATAGGTCTACTTATGACTAGGTACCTGACACAGGTCATACCTGTGGTAGGTTCACACAGTATATGTATATTGTCGACAACTATTGGCATCTTAAGCTCGTATTGGACAAGGCCTTATTAGGCAGGTGTTACACTGTGTTTTGTCACACATCCCGCACTTCCCTGTGACATACCCAAAAGTGCTCGAAACATGACCATCATGCAGTGTACTCATTTAGATATGCATCTCAGATCCTTCCTAAGAAATTGATTGGAAAATGCCTTGAGCTTCCCATGAAGGAAATAGATCTAAAACACTTATTAATCATTTCCCTTATGAGACTAAAAACAATGATGATCGTTTGTTGTATCCTACTAGACCTGCGATGGCATCGCTTTGTTCACTTGGGTACGATGATCCCAAAAAGGAAATTTTCCCAAATAGGATGAGAAGCTTTGTGATCTAGAAGCTTCCAGAGTGGCGAGCTAGAGGTTGTTCGGCATAGATGAGTTCGAATTCTCCCAACTTGGCCTCTTGGTCTTATCCCTATGAGCTACCTCCTTGAGATAAGGACCTACTCCTATCTTTGGAGAGATCCTAACTCCCTTTCCCAGCCTATATATTCATCCTCTCCCATTCTGAAATGGTTGGTCTATGTCTATTGGCACCCTTATGCTAAGATTGTGCCTATATGCTACTCATTTGGCTTAAAGAAGGAGTGTTTGGAGAGCTTAGCTTGGACTTGGATATTCATTCAAGGAGAGCTTATCAACATCAAGGCTTGGTTGTATGATTCCCCTTCTTTTCTATTAATATACAACTACTGGTTCATTTTCCATTGATGTATATGTTCATGTATCATCTATCTTAACATTCCTTGATCGCTTAAGGAGGTTTCTTTTAAATGTGCTATTTGCATTTGCATGCCGTGTTGTGTCTTGGTATCTTGTGTAGGTGTATAAATGTTGTGAGCAACAGGAACGAGCCCATGACGCAAGTGTTTCAAGGTCTTCAACAAAGGAGATCGAGATAGCATCAGAACGAGGTAGGCCATCTTCTTCGTCTCTCTTTTCAATTGTAACTTAGGAAAGTGTCTAGTAGATTGTCACGTAGGTTGCTAGTCCCACTCATTGTGCTAGAGGGATTGCCTCTGTCCGTAGAGAGGATTTACCTAGACAACAAAATGGTGACTCCACTAGGGATGCTAGGATCCTTTCCATTCAATCCTTCATCCTGCTTTTTGTTGAGTTTGACCAACCGTTCGTTTTCAGGCTTGTTTGGTTGTCTGCAACTTTTTTCACCTACTGGTGATTGCTTGAAGGTTCTTATTTTTTGCTGATCTTGAAGATTTTTTGGTTATATCTCATCTTGCTTGACCATCGCAATTTTCTCCCTGACATGTGTGATGATTCAAAAAGTTTAAGAAAATTTAGGTTTTTCTTCTTGATTTCATTATTTTTCCTTCTAGGAGTGGTTTGTTAATGAGATTATAGTGTCCTTGTCTTGATTGACATTTTTATCTAACTACAATTGCCTCTTGCTTTGGTTTAATTGTGTTTGAAGCTTAATTTTCTTTCTAGGGTTTCTGGGTCACCCTTCATTCACTCATTGGTCTGTTCTTCAGAGATCAGTTACCTTTGTTCAAAGAGTCTTTTTGCGTTTTGACACCCTCTACAAGTCACTTTTGGTTCTTTGGTATAAAGTTGTTTTCATTAGTGTCGAATAAAGTAGATACTTTGAAAGTCACTTTAGTTTCGTTGGCAAGCAATAGATTACAAAATTGTTTGCTTTTTATTGAATCAAAAGGAAGTGCTTGTTGTTATTCTTGTGTTTTGGAAAGTGAAAGTGCATATCGTTTAAGTATTTTTGAAACATTTCTTGCATTCACATCGGAAAGTGAAATAGATTTTCATGATTAGTGAATTGTTTGCATTTTATTTTTCTCTTTTGCACTAGTTTGCATTGATTGCATTAAAGTGAAAGGAAGATCATTCTTGCATCTTTAGGGAAACGAAAAAGATTTTCATTTCTATGGCATTGCATTTGTTAGTAGAATGAAAGATTATATTTCATTTTTACTTATTGCATTGAAAAAATTGTATTGATGTTTTTTTTTTTGATGCATTGATAGGTTGTTTCTCTTCCCTTGTTAGAATAGCCTTCATCGAATGAAAAGTTTCATTTTCATCAGTTAGTTGCATTCTAGGAACAGGTGACATCGTTGAGCCCTCAAAACTGAAACTTAATTCAAGATTAAACTAAAATTTACCTCAATTAATCTAAGGAGCATTTAAAACATTAACACTCATACTTAGTGGTCTAGGCTAGAGACGTGTTCCCACATCTATAAAACTTAGCAGCTATCGTTCGCAATGCTCTTGCATTAGACAGTGCTAACATGAACTTGTGCTCCTCGTACCATCAAGTATATAAAGAGAAACCCTCATAGGTTGCAAACCTTTATCCACAGGAAGCCGAGTTTTCCGCTCTGTAAACGTGATACAACGAAAACAACATTTGGGGAGATTGCCTGCACGTATGTCAAGTCCTTAGTAAATTTATTTGCTAAGGTGTATATTGTAGTTCACAGTTACTTAAACTTAAAAAGATCATCGAGTACTTGTCCTTTAAAGCTCACTAAACTAAAGAAAGCGACTAGAGTCACATTTTCGTCCTTTTCTCGACTCTTAAAACATGAAAAGGTAAAGTTTTTGTTTCAAATTCAAAAATAATTGACAGCGGAACAACATTCTTCCTGTGGAAATACTCCTTAGTAGATCTTAGGTTGATACTGATGGCAACATTTCCTGAGTTTACCAGTCAAGGAAACCCCTCTGACAGGAATCCTAGTCCTTTTCCTTCTTTTGGAAATATTGGTGCTCCTTATATGGCAACGTTGTCCCTTCCTGGATTGACCATTGGTCTTCCAGTTTGGTTATTTTTGACCTCGGTGATTCCGAGTGTCCAAACTGCTTTTCAACCGAGTTCTCCTCCACCTGAACAACATCAACCTCATGTTGATCCTAAAGTTGACCCCTCGCCTTCTTCGCCTATTTCTTCACCTCGTTCTTCCTCTTCGCCTAGTGAAAGTTTGGATTCTAGTAACCAGGAAGCTAAGAAGAAGAAGAAGAGGACGAAGAAGAAGAAGCAAAATAAGCAAGGGGGAAACCAAACAACTATTGTTACTAATGCAACTAATGAAGAAAAATCTTCCAACCAGCCCCAGAAAGTAAAATTCCCTTGCATGTTATGTAAGGGTGACCACCTTCTTCGGAATTGTCTTGGTATTCCCAAGGTCTTAGAAGTGTGGTCCACAGGTTCACATTGACCTTTTTCATCAGCCTTTAGAGTTCATGCTGGTGATAAACCCTCAACTAGTGACAATAAAGTTCATGGAAAAAAGGGAATAATTAAATTTCCCTGTAAGTTGTGTGAAGGTAATCATATTGTTCTCCTTTGTCCTCTTATGGATGAAGCTTCCAAAGTGTTTGAAAACCTTACAACTTCTCAACCTCTTCTTCCGACTGGGTATCAAAATTTTTACCCTGATCCTTCACTAGTTGATCTAGTGATTGATCAAAAGTCATCTTTGGTCAACCCCACTCTCTCTGAAAGAGAGTCTCATGAGTTCGTTCTCGACCAACCATTGGTTTAGAAAACGATAGGCTTGACTCAACCTTTAGTTAATCGTACCTTTTGGGTAGAGAGTGAATATCATACTGCTAAGGTTCTTCTGGTTTCGTCAATTTCGAATGAACTAGAGGGAAATCCTCCCGTTCCTGAGGTGCATGAGTGTAGTTCTCTTGTTCCCATAGAACAAGAGGGTATCTCTCACGTTCCTACGACACCCCTTCTGAGGAGTTTAGTCACTTATTTTGATTGGAGTCGACTGGCATGATATCGCCTTCTATCTTATGTGCCTTTCCAGATTACAATATAGGCTTACCATATGGTCGTACCTAACACAGTCATAGATGAGGGCAAGTTTGTTATAGTTTTTTTCCTCAATTGCTTGGAAGACTTTAGGTTCTCCTCAACTTGTCCCTGTCATCCAGAATCTGTTAGCTTTTAACAGAAGAACCAATCAACCGTTAGGGATCCTTCCTAAGTTACCTATTACTTTAGGAGGGAAGTTTGTCTATATATACGTGATGGTTTTCCAAGGCCCTTTAGATCTTAATTTACTCTTTGGTTATGAATTTGTTTATGTCATGGAAGCTCTTGTCTCTTCCCTCTTTCGAGTGATGTGTTTCCCACATGAAGGAAGCATGTGATCATTGATCACCTTACATTCATTGGGCTTGAATCAACTCCCACTCAACCATTATCTCTAAATGGTTCTTATGTGCAAGCGGTATCACCCCTGCCACAGGTTAATTATGTGGCCACCTGTTCCATACCCACATCTACTGATGATCTAGTAGGTGATGCAGTACACCATGTACTAAGGGCATTGGAGCCTGATTTTTCATTTGGATCCCTGGACATGTATCCCTTCCAGAGTGTTGTTCTGCCATCTGATGAGAACCTCTCGGAATCCATGGCCTCTTTGGGTTGTGATGAAGGGTCTAGAGCAAAGTTCCTTGTCTTGTGTCAAGCTCGTTAAAAAATGAAACAAGGGTCATGAGGATAGTTCTTTTACTATGTCAACCTCATTAAAAAATGAAATAGGTCTCCATGAGGATAATTCTTTTACTATGTCAACCTTGTTAAATAATGAAATCGGTTATGAGCATGGTTCATTCACTTGCGTCAATCTCAGTAAAAATGAAACAAGTTGTCATGAGCATGGTTCTCTTCCTGTGTCAAGCTCATTAAAAAATGAAACAAACCCCCTTCCAATTCGAGTCTTTGATTAGATCTTGTAAAATCTCAGTTGAGTCTTTCACTTGATATCATATGTTAACCTTCATTCCATCCACTTAGCTGAATGAAATAAAGCTCGGGGGGCATGTACCTCGAATTAAGTCATTATGTTGGGGGCATGCAAAATTATCTCAAAAATAGTTTATCTTTGTTTCAAGCTTGTGTAAAAATGAAACCTAACCCAAGCATAGTTTGTTTCCATTTCAAGCTTGTGTAAAAATGAAACCAAATCCAAGCATAGTTTTCTCCCATGTTTAAAGCTTGTGAAAAAATGAAACCATTTCCCACTTTACTTCTCGTGATTGTTGTTTTTATCAACCGATTTTTTCCAGATGAGCCTTGGTTCTTTCATTCCATCGTCACCATCTCTTTGGTCGATCATATGCTTTCACTTGGTTGTTTTACCTGTGCCTAAGGAACATCTGCAATGAGTGGTCTTATTAGTCAGCCTCTTGACCATTACATCTTTTGAGCAGTTCCATCATTACTGGAACCAGTTGCTATCCTTTTTTACCACTTGTTCCTCCAAGAGGAGTCATATTTAAGCTCTTTTTGGACTCTTGAAACATGAAAAGATCGTCGATTACTTGTCATTTCAAACTCGTTAAATTAAACGAATTGACGTTGTCTAAGTATACGTTTATCACTTTTTCGAGCTGAGATTGACTATTTACAAAAAAGGTACACCTTGATCGACATGGCCAAGAGGTTCTCTCGAATATTTTTTTCTACCTTTTCGGATTCGAGGGACAAATTACGAAAAGGGACATGATGGATTTTTATTTTTCGTCTTTTTTTCAAACTCTCTAAATATGAAAAATATACCGAGTTATTCTTCCATCAGACTCGTTAAAAATTTTATGATGAAAGACTCATCACCATGATGAGACCGAGTTTCTCCTTCCTAGGGATCGCAAAATTTACTAGGATGGATACATCTGAAGGGTGAACTTATACGACAAGCATATGGTATCCTCTATAAATAGTGGGGACAAAGTGAAAGTGAAACATCTCTTGTATTGATAGCATGTCGCTCTTGAACATGACACTCATCTGTTTCTCGTGTTGGGTTTGGGATATCCTCACTCAGTCACTTGTCCTTTCGTGTTTGGGTGATCCATTTTTCCTCTCATTTGACTATTCCACTTCGTCATCATGACCCATGGTCCTATGTTGAGTCAAATGTTGCCACACTCCGTAGTCATGCCGCCAATATGTTCAAGAGAAGTCCTATCTGTAGTTTACTACTTGTACATTATCTAACCTTTTGTCATAGTCCTCGATCATACTCGTTTATTCCACTTTATTCCTTGTTTTGTGTCGATGATGAGGGAATCATTATGACCCTCCTTCGATGGGTCACTTCCTGTTGACTTCAGCTCATTATCTAGGAAGATGACTTAGAGACTCCCTTTTAGTACCTTAGAGCTTGCATGCCTTAATGACAATTTCTTCGCATCTGACGAACAATTTCCATCATTGGCCTTCGATTGGATGATTCCACGAGTGTTCAACTTCGACTTCATTTTCACATTCACGGATTGTACTGTTGTACCTTGAGGACCATTGTCATTATTGGTGGTTTCTCTCATGCCTGTTAATGGTCCACATCATTGGCTGATAATCATGCGGTTTTCTAACATGTTTGACTTCGACACATTCATTCGCATGTTAGAATTTGTACTTTGATTGGGTTGGGAGGGAGCGCAAGATGCCGATTCTTGTATGATATGACTCAGGCTGCATGGAGTTATGTGGTATTCATGATTGTATACATGTTTTGTTATACGTATGGTTGTGACCATACCATGAATTTACATTTATGATGATCCTTCTATATTGGGTGGCTATGTCTGTTAGTGTCAGTCTTGTCTGCCTATCACCTATGATCAAATATTCTCTTACCAAGTTTGTTAGGGGTCTCAAGCTCAAATTTTATCATGTCACTAGGTTTTCAAAGTAAAATTTGGTCACTCGCTAGTTTATCTAGGAATCTCTCTATTCTCTTAAAAATCTCACATGCAGGTTGCTTACATCATTCACATGAGTGTATCACAATAAAGAGAATCTCTTCATCATATCAGTCATCATCATCACCATTTCACTCAGTTTAATGTTTTCATTAGTTCATTAAGGTTTCAAGGTCCATCTTCATTCCATGCATAAATTCGGCATTGGATGAGTTGTGATAAGCAACTCTTTGCAATAAAGTTTTTATGAAATTTCATAAGTGCTTCATGGTTACAATCTCAAGGTTCCAAAAGGAAGAAGTTTCACTATTCAAAAAGATAAAGAGAAGTTCAGATTTCAAGTCTCCAAAGTGGCCAAGTTTAAAAAGGTGAAAGTCATGTTTTGAAAATGTATGTGAGGCCCATTTTTATTCAAAATAAGATCATATTGTGCTTATAAAAGCCCAAAAAGCCCCAAACATATTTTGTTTGCATCCTTACCTCCTTTGTTCATAGAGCGCTCCCCTCCTTTGGTTTAAAAACACGGATTTTTAAAGCTAAATTTGGAAAAAATTTATGGGCGTTGCGCTTCTGGAGGTGGCGCTGCACTTCCATGAACTGCGTTGCGCTTTAGCGCTATGCTTCTACTAACTGTGCTACGCTTGTGACAGAGTAGCCTGAAAACTGCCAAAACTCACCCAAACTTCAAATTTGAGCTTGCATTCCTACTTTTTGTTCTTCTAAGCTGATTCACAAGTAAGTATCATCATCTAACTCACCTTTTTCCTTTGGCAAAGTAAATGCAAATGTGAGTTTTCTTCATCTAGGGTTTATGAGAAATTTCATGCTGCAAGGCTAGTGCCAATGATAGGTTTTGTTAGTTATGACATTGTAAACTTTTAAATTTGTCATCTCATACCTTTGTACATGTATAAATCACCCTATCATTCACTAATCAACTCATTTACCCTCAGATTACCTCACCTTTACACAAACCCTAGCTCATACCTATCATTTTGGACAATTTCCTAGCAAGATTGTTTTTCAAATTCTCCTACTCATCTCTCTCTCTCATTTCACTTAATTCAAACTTCCTAAGTTTCCTACAACCCCTATCCATCTCCAAAAATTCCCCTACCATCATTTCCCTTCCCTAACCCCCTCATTTCATCATTTCACTCATTCCTCACTGTTTTTCCATTTTCCTGTTATCTAGGGTTTTTATCAAAATGGAGGGAGATTATTCACCATCAAAAAGGAGAAAACATCATAAAGGAGGGAGAATCCTGAGATATGAGCCTACCAACTGCAATGAAATCAACTCATCACCATTCATCAAGCAGTGCTTTGAAGATGTTAGTTGTCTAGGGTTTTGTCAAAGGGTAGGTGAAGTGGGTTTCCATGAACAACTAATTGATTGGATTGCCACCAATATGAAAGGGGAAAAGGCCATCATAGTAGGGGTTGAATTTACATTTTCAATAGCTGCCATTTCTATTTCCACAGGAATACTTGATCATGGGGAGTACTGGTTCAAAGGCATGAACTTAGACCTTGAACACTACTGATCTTTCTTGAAATCACCCTACAGGGAGGCCCATACACACATCATCCCATTTAGGTACCTGTTGGAAAATTATGCACCATTGATGAAGGTTGTAATGAAAATTTTCACCTGTGAGGGAATATTTTCTAGATTGTATGCATACCACATTAGGCTGCTAATGCATTTCACAACTCTAAAACCTCTCAATATGTGTAATTATTTATGTAGAAGCCTTATCAAAATGTTTGAGAAGGTACAAATGAAAGGCAAAGAGCATCATCCTAGTCTTTTTCATCACAGCTTGATAAAGATTGTAGTTCTCCATCAGTTAGCAGAAAAGAACATGACATGGGATTCTTTCATAGAAACAACTTTGCAGTGGCATGAAACTACTTTTTCAGTTCATCATCAAGACACATCAACACAGTAGGTGGAGGTAGGATCATCAAGCAAGTCAGTGGAGGTTCCCAAGGCACCTAAACCTGAGGTGACCAGAATGTATCAAAGAGGAAAAAGGCTTGTGTTTACTTCTCAAGTTGAGAAAAGGGCCAAGCCTTCTACATCAGCAAAACAAGGATCACATGTATAGGATGAAGACCTAATTGAACATGATTTTGAATTAGTTGACTTGGAAGCAGCAAATGAACCTTCAAACTTGAAACAAATTATTAAAGAGAAGGATTCTCAAATCAAAGAGCTCATGGACAATATGGCAAGGGCAAGGTTCATCATTTCCTTCCTTGAACAAGAAAACAATCAGCTTAAGGCTAAACAACTCATCATGGAGAAAGAGCAATTCAAGGTGTTGTAGCAAGGAGGAAAAGCTAAAGCAGTGTTGGAGCTTGGTGAACATGATGAACATGATGAACATGAAAAACAAGCTGGAAAAAGAAAGCCAAGAACCAAGGGACTCAAAAAGGCGTTGAAGGAAGAGAAAGAACACAATCTGCTGGATGAAGACCTAGACATGGAAGACAGAATTACCTTGGAGATAAATGAAGAAAAAGAGTATTGGCTAAGTAAGTTCAATGGCCACTTAGAACAACTTCTTGACAAAGCCAATAGGGATAATCGACTATTGAGGCACATGGCCCATCATTAGTAGACCAGAAACATGATTTGCAACATCAAGCTCAAGTAGTTGAAAAACAAGCTAAAGGAAACCCTAAAGGACAAAAATGAGAGGGATAAATTGGAGATGATTTATGAAGCATCCATAAGAGCATAAAATACCTCACTTTGCACTTCATGACCAATTTTGAAGGTTTTATGAGCATTTTTAGTTTTTTGAAATTTTTGGTGCCAAATTCAGAAATTAGGCTAATCACAAGGCGTTGTGCTTTTTTCTCAAGACTCCAAATGAAAAGTGGCTTACATTTTTTGAAAGATTATGACCTCCTCTCAAAACCCATTTCATCATATTTCTCAGACAAGGCTCATATTTTGAGAAAAGGAGAAAAAGGGGTCAAAAATCATCATTTTGCCACTCTTTTTGATAGGCGTTGTGCTTTTGGAGACACCTTGGGAGAATCAATTTTTGAAGGCCTTACCATGGGTAATTTACAAAAATTCAAGGTGTTCTAGAAACTAGATAGACAAGGATAGTTGACCATTCTCTCATATCTCAAATTTGACCTCAGGAAGGCACCTAAAAGTGGCCTCAAAGTTGGCACTACGCTTCTGAAAATTTCTAAGTTTTATTTAAAAATTTCACTGTGTAATTTCTTAGGTTTTTAGTTTGACTTGGTCAAAGTTAAACTCATGATGTAACTTCAGTAGTTCGAGGTTTAGATGATATAATAATTAATAAATAGGCATGATAGGTTGTTTTGATGGTTAATTAGGCCTCATAAAGGAAGCAAAACTCAAAACAAAGTCTAAAAGGAGAGTTTGTGTTTGACCTTCTCATTGTCACTTGTTGGTTGAGAGAATCATGGAAACAATTCAACCACTTAGGAATTCGACTCCTGGAGGTGGGGAAGCCATTTGATTGATTCTAAATGTATCGTTTCTCATTTAGAGATAGGGGTTGGACTTTTGTGGAGAGACTTGTACCTTATGTTTTCATACAGCTAATCAAGGAGTAGTTGCAACTATTTTTCAAGAATACTTGTTCAGTGAGTCTGTGGTGTTGTTTTCCTTTCATATCAGTTTCTTATTGATGAAATCATCTCTCTTTACATGCTTTGCTTTATTCTTATGGTTTTCCTTACAGTCATATAGGCAGAATTCTTAGATTTCAAAGCTCTGTTTATGTGGAAAATCATGTTTGTGTTTCTCTTCTTCTAGATTAATGAATTCATGCTAATACATGCTCATTATGATTTATTAAAATCTCAGACCTATACTACATTGACTAAATCTTAAGTTCACCACAACACATTGCTATCTAGCTCCTCTTCATTTCTGTTATTGCACACTTGATACCTTGGCCTAATTTCTTGTTCTCATGCCTAGTCCAGTAAACTTAAAAACCCTAAATTTTCAAATACTCAAAAAAGACTTATACATCTAGCCTAAAATCCATTCCTTTTCTAATTATTCATTGAAAAATCCTTAGAGAGATCACTCTCTAGTTCAGTAGGGCTAGCTACTGAACTGAAAGTGGTTTGAGGTTACCTCTTTCGATCTACTCCTCAGCCTGTGACATTGTAGAGGCTAACAACGTCCATACCTTGGATCTTAGATTTACAGATAATCCTTTTCATTTGCATGATTATCCCCATGCCATGGATCCTTTCATATAGTACTTATCATCCAGATGGCTGCGTCCATACCGTGGATTCATGTTTTTGATCTCATATATGTATATGTATATGCATCCTTGATTTGCAGGTTTCGTGACAGTGTTTGTCATTGTCCTTGCAAAAGCTCATAAAGAATCTCATCCATCACTCCTCGTTCTTCCTTCATGCTTTAGGGGGCATCTGTTACACAATATTTTGTCACACCTCCCGCACTTCCCTGTGTCATACCTTGAAGTGCCTAAAACATTACCATCATGCAGTGTACTCATTCAGATATGTAGCTTAGATCCTTCCTAAGACATTGATTGGAAAATGCCTTGAGCTTCCCATGAAGGAAATAACTATAAAACCCTAATTTGAGAATCATCGCCCTTATGATACTAAAAACGACGATGATCACTTGTTGCATCATACTTGACCCACGATGGCATCACTCCGTTCACTTGTATACCAGCGATGATCCCAAAAAGACAATTTTCCCAAAGAAGATGAGAAGCTTCGTGATCTAGAAGATTCTAGAGTGGTGAGATGGAGGTTGTTCAGCATGGATGAGGTTGAATTCCCCCAACTTGTCCTCTTGGTCTTATCCCTATGAGCTACCTCCTTGAGATAAGGACCTACTCCTATCTTTGGAGAGATCCTAACTCCCTTTCCCAACCTATATATTCATCCTCTCCCATTTCGAAATGGTTGGTCTATGTCTATTTGCACCCTTATGCTAAGATTGTGCCTATATGTTACTCATTTGGCTTGAAGAAGGCGTGCTTGGAGAGCTTAGGTTGGACTTGGATATTCATTCAAGGAGAACCTATCAACATCAAGGCTTGGTTGTATGCTTCCCATTCTTTTCTATTAATATACAACTACTGGTTCATTTTCCATTGATGTGTATGTTCATGTATCATCTATCTTAACATTCCTTGATCAATTAAATAGGTTTATTTTGACTATGCTATTTGTATTTGCATGCCTTATTGTGTCTTGATCTCTTGTGCAGGTGTATAAACACTGTGAGCAACAGGAATGAGCCCGTGATGCAAGTGATTCAAGGTCTTCAACAAAGGAGATCGAGATAGCATTAGAACGAGGTAGGCCATCTTCTTCATCTCTCTTTTCAATTGTAACTTAGGAAAGTGTATAGTAGATTGTCACGTAGGTTTCTAGTACCACTCATTGGGCTAGAGGGATAGTCTCTGTCCGCAGAGAGGATTTACCTAGACAAAAACATGAATGAAGCTAAAGAGAAGGCTCTACTAGTGGCGTATGACATGCAACCTATTTTGTAGTCCCTTGACAGAAGACTCGGTCATGTGGAAGCCCACCTTGGCATACCTCTTTGGTTACTCACCTAGAAGCAACAAGGAACCAATTTCACTTGAAGAAGTCGAGATGATAGTTTTTTCCATGTTTATTGTTATGACTTTCTAGTTTCAATGTATAGTTTTGCAGTCTCACTATGGCCTTCATAGCTTAGATTTAGCTCTTAGTTTTCGAGTTAGTTTGATAAACATTAGTAACTAGTTTCTATGGATGGTTGTGAAACTTCAGTTTTATATCTCGTATGGTTTTCTTAGAGGCATGTGAATATGAACATTCTCTTGTTTTGCCAAATTTTCTTGATCTTTGAATAGAAATTTAACCTTTACAAGAATAATATCCATCTTATTTTAAAAATCATAATTATTAAACATATAAAAAAATAATAAATTTAATTAATAAACATATAATTAGAAATAAAAACATTTATGTGAAATGTGTATAAAATATGTATAAAATATAAATAGTAACTATAAATTAAAATAAATTTTACCATTTAAATTATAAATTAACATAATAATTCATATTTGTAATGATTACATTTAAAAAATTCATATTTGAATTTTATTTAATAAACATGTTAGTGTCAGTGCTTTCACACTGCCATCAGTGATCAAATTGCTCTTCTGCGTTTCATATTAGCTGTCCCATTCTGCTAAGCTGCACTCCATTAGGTCATGGGTCAACTAATGGTAGGGTTTCATGTCATTTGTTCCCTCATGTCTTATGCCTGCTGAACTTACTTCAGATATCTCTTTAAAGTCATTTATGGTCATTTTTAGTGCATTCATTTACAACAATAAGTCTTAGGGTTTTTCTCTATGGTCATTCACATGAAAAATAAATATCAACAGGCACATGAGGATGGTTATTAAAAAATCATAATTTCTTGGTTTGTAAGCTTAATAAAACTCTTTAAACTCAAAACTAGTTTTGAGTTGAAAGAGCAGAGTATTTGTATTTTACCATTTCACTTCATGTAATTCAATGTAATTTTATGGTTTCTATATGTAACACTATTCACACGCTGCAACTAGTCACTTACCAACTTGGTCAACTCTTGCCACTGCAAAAAGTCAAAGAAAGAGCGTCATTCCACCTGTGGACATGCAAAAAGTAAAAAATTAGTTAAAACAGAGTATTTCAGGGGAACAAACAAACATTAGAAAGTGGGTTATGTTTAATGAAAAATCAAAGGGCTTGAAAAGGTATAAAGGGCATTTCATCTTTCATATCACCTCATTGTGAAATCTAAAGTGCTAAGGAGAGATCGAAAGGCGATTTTAAGGTGTTATCAGGCAAAAAGAAGCAAGTTGAGGTGCTATTGGAGAAAAACAGAGGCGCTACGCGCCTATTTCCTAGCTCTGCGCTTTCATTTGGTGTTGCGCATTGGATGGTGTCTGGTAGTGTCAATTAACAAAGGCGTTGTGCATTCATTTGGCACTACGCACCTATTGGAGTGCGTTGCGCATCTATTGGAAGCTGCCCACTCAGTGCTAGGAACCTCAAACAAGACCAAAATTCGCTCAAATTTCTTCCCACTTGCAAAGATTTCTCTCCTACATGTAAGTATCACTGTTGCTCATAGCCATAAGACTTTTTGTGCTTAGAGGTAATTTGTGAAAAGGCTAAACCCTACCTGTTGTTAAAGCAAAGTTTATCCTAAAAGTTCACTATTTAATAGCTGTCTTTTTCATAATTGGTGACTGTTCCTTAAAACCTTAATCCCTACACACACTTCCTATTCCCATTCCCATTCACTCATATACACTTCCCTAAAACCCTAGTTATCCCCTTCATACCCTATTCCCTCAAGCCCTACACTCTATCAAATCTCACTCATATCCCTATTTCCTCTCACTCATTCCCTTTCTTTTGAAATTTTTTCCATACTCATCATTCACCTACATTATCTTTCTTTCTTCACAAGCATATACAGTCAAATAAGACAATGGATAGAGATTATGAGACTGGGGAAGAGACCCTCAGTGACAGTTCTAGGGAACTAAACTTGTAGCTGAGGAGACCTCACAAAGGAGGAAAGATAACCACGAAGGAGCCCATTAGCCTCAAAGAATTACTTGATTTTCCCTTTGCCATCACATGTTTCCAGCATCAATCTTGTTATCAGTTTTGTGAAATGGTGGAGAGGGTCAAATATCAGCATGAATTAGCAAGGCTATTTGTGTCACACTTGGACAATAATGAAGTACAACTTGCTGGAGTCACTTTCACTCTGTCACCTGCCATCATTTCAGAGGCTACAGGCATCCCAAACATAGGTGAAAAATGGAACAAAGGGCAGTACATTGACAGGGAATTTTATGAGCCTTACATCAAGGCTGCATGCCTCAACACGTTGAAAAGGGTGTTTCCATTCAAATTCTTGCAGGACAGGTTTTCCCCACTCATGAAGATAATCATTAAATATTTTACTTGTGAAGGTAGGTTTTCAAGTTTCTATGCCTACCACATTATGTTGTTGATGCATTTTAGTAGAGTAAGAATGATGGATCTTCCTTTCTTCATGTTCCGGAATCTTGAAAAGATAGCACACTATGCCAAGAAAAAGCCTTATCCCCAACAAATGAACAACGTTTACCACTTCTCTCTGATCAAGATCATTGTGTTGCATCAATTGAATAAGCTGAATATACCATGGGAAGCCTTCATTCCTCATGAGGTTTTCAAAGGTCCTCAAATATTTTCATCAGTGCATCAGGAGGAAGCTGAACCTTCAAGACATGAAGAAGCCAAATAAACTGAAACTTTGGGAGTGCCAGTGTTTGTCACTTATGAGAGAGGCACTAGGAGTCTTTTTGCAGTTTCCAAGCGAGTACTATCTCCACAAGGAGTGGAAGGGGTCTCGCCTTCATCTACAAATCACAGACAAATGTTATCTCCACCTAGAGTTGAAGGGGATTTGTCTTCTTCTCTAGCTAAGCAGGTACAGGTTGGTCAGCAACAGAAGGGTAGAGATAAAGGAAAGAAAAATGTGCATGAAGATGATCCTAGTGAGGGGCAAGAGAGAGATTTTGTCTAGGTGGACCATGAGGTGGCTCAAGAGGAAAATGTCATGGACTTGGATGCTCAAAATCTAAGGAATGTCAAGGATTTGATCATCAAGGAAAAAGTGGCTGACATTTGAGCCCTATCAATCAATTTAGAAAGAGAAAAGTGGATAATCAAATACCTTGAGCAGGAAAACAAGCAATTAATTGATAAACAAGATATTATGGAATTGCAAATGATTAGGGAAGAGAGGCAAAAGGCAAAGAAGGCAAAGGTCAAGATGACCTCCATTGAACAAGAAATTGAGAATGACCGAGAAACTTGGTTAGAGAGGGTGAACATTCACCTTGAGAAGTTGCTTGAGAAGGCCAATAAAGAGAAGAAAATGCTTCACCACATGGCTTATCACTATTTAAACCGGAATAAGATATGCAATATAAGAAAGAGAAAGCTAAAGGCAAGGTTGAGGAAAGCTTTGAGAAGCCAAAAGGAGAGGAACAAATTAGAAATTCTTGTTGATGCCTCCTTAGCTCATCATAGTAGTGCTTGAGGGTGCTCTATGCCAAATTTTGGGCAATTTTGAGAATTTTTTGTCATTTTCAAATTTTGAAATTAGAAAAATAGGAAAACCCAATAGGTGCGCTTTTGACTGGAGCATCTTTTGAAGGATTGGTTTGCATTTTTGGATTCAGCATGAAAAAGCAAGCAAAACAAAAAAGTTTCATCAATTTTGGAGCAGATATTGGTCACCTAAAGGCCAAAAAACCATCAAAAAGTGACCTCTCTGCCACTTTTTTGACACAAAGGAAGCAGTCTTGGGAGATTCCATTTTTGAGGGGGCAAATTACATCCAAATCTAGAAATTCAAGTTGTTCTAGAAAGTAGACTTGACAAATTTCCAATGAGCTATCCTACACCCAATTTGGACACTGGGAAGGCCCCCAAAATTGGTCTGGAAAAGAATTGCACATTGGATCAGGGGCGTTGCACATTGGATGGAAATTGCCAGTTTGTCTCCAAAATCAAAATTTCGCCTAGATTTTATGTAATGAATTTTGGGAACTTTTTAGGTAAATATATGAATGTAATTGATGCTATGGGATGTAAAAATAATTACAAAATGACTCTTGGGGGTAAATTCATCATTTTGAGGTGGTTGGGGGTGGAATGAATAAGCTTCCATGGTTTTAGAGGCAAGTTGTTCCACTGCCTATATTCCTGCTCTTAGTTTAGATATGGTTGAAACCACTCCTTTTCTCATGGATTCGACCCTTGATAGCTAGCATAGGTGGTTTAATGCCTATATTATGTACTTTCTTAGTCATTTGTAAAGGCTGGGCACTTTTGGAAGCTCTGAGCTCTATTGTATATCTCTACAGTAGTTTGGCAAGGAATAAAACCAGGTTTTGCAGCTATTTTTGTGGGATTCTTGTGATACTGTGTTTTTGTATTGTTTCTTATTTTGTAATAAGTTATTCTTATGTGTTATATGTTTCAAAAACTTTTCCATTGTTCTTAACTAAATGAATCAAGAGAAATAGGCAAAATACATTGATAGCAATGCTTTGCCTTGGGAATGCATTTAGTTCTTAATGTTTTCAGTAGTTTGAAGAGAGTTCATGATCTCTGCATGCCCTCCTCAACCCCTCAGCAGTTGTAAATAAACCATCTCACTCGATTACTAGTGCATAAACACTTATCTACCTCTCCCCACAGAACATGTCTATAAATCTGACTTGATTTCCTGGACCCAAGCTACCTGCTCCATTTGATCCAGCAACCAATCATCAAAATCAACCAAAAACCCTTGAGCTACTATACCTAGCCTAAAATCTAATTTCAATTCAGTCATCTCAAGTTGTAATTGCAGTCATCTTTACTGAGATTGACAAGGAGAGAGCCCTCTCCCGACCTGGTAGGGCTAGCTACCAGGTTAAGCATGGTTTGTGGTTATCCTAAGATTGCCTCCCTTCAGCCTGAGGTCGATCTAGGCTCTAACATAGTTGCGACCATACTGGGGAAGAAAGATAAATCACCCCAATACCATTGAGAAGTTCTAAACTCTTGGATGATAAGTTTAGAATTCAATAGGCTGAAAACTGAAAAGCTGTAAAGCAATATTAAACTTTTGAGAATTTCAGAACACTCTGGCTTCAAGAAGATACACCAAGTCCAATCCCTATCCTAATCCTCCTCCCATATTCAAAAATCCTAATTTCATTCCCAGGATCCTCAGATAAGAGAGTTTATCGAGTCCTAGACTGGTTTCCGGATCTATTTCGTGCCCTGTGAAGTGGCTATACCTTTAGGATCTTCCTTTTAACGAACAATTTGGTTTATCCTTGTTTAGAACCACATCGGACAGTGAATTACTAGACATAGTTGTAGACCCAGAATTCCTCAATGATCTTAAAGTCCAACGAGCCAATTTGATAAGTAATCATAAGCTTGAAAACTCTCCTCAGTCATCTATCACCACTGATCAAATTCCTAAACTCTCTGATTCGGCTTCAACATCGCTTGCCTCATCACCTTTTCCTCATATTTCAGAGAATCAATCGACTCCTCTGTTCATACCTTCAATCCCTCAACAACCTATCATTACACCTCAAATACCCGTCTCTTCTGCGACATCAACTCCTCCCGTTGTCACAAATCCCTCTGTTATTTCAACATCAGTTTCAAATCTGCCACGAGCCATGGCTGCCAGATATGCACCTCTCATTCTTCCTCAGAATTTGGATGCTATGCCTACTGATTACCAAAGTAAGATACCTTTGTTTGATGCTACTCAAGGTATCACAACACAACAGCATGTTGATAGGATGAATGACTTATATGATCTCCATGAGGTAGATGAAGAAAATGTGACCATGCGGTTGTTTGTGAAAAGTTTTGGAGGCGAGGTTCGAAAGTGGTTTAGAGCACTACTAGTGGCATCTGTCAATACTTTTTCGGTTCTACACAGGCAATTTCTGGATCGATGGGAGGTAAAAAAAAATCCACTTCAAATTCTTTCTGAGTATGAAAATATAAAAAGGAATGTAGGTGAAAGTGTCCAAGACTACTGTGTAAGGTTCAATACAGTTTATAATGCTATTCCAGCTAACATCAAGCCACCAATGGGCTTAGCATTGATTAAATTTCCTGATGGCTTCGATGCTGATATGGCATATTAGTTGAGAGAAAGAGATCCTACCACACTTGAGGATATGCAGAAAAACGCAGTAAGTGTAGAGGCAAATTTGCTGGCGAAGAGAGCAAGGATGAAGATTGAAAAGAAGGTTACTATAAAGGAAGAGGCATCTTGATCAGGTGTTAAGGCAGATCATATACTCTGAAAAAGTGAGAAGATGTTTGATTGGTTGACAATTGCAGACAAGCCTGTGAACACAATCAGAAATCCAAACTTCTGAGGACAGAAACAACCTCAGTTCAGGATCAAATAAAGGGAGCAGAAGGCACAATATTAGTCATCACAGCAGCAAGTCAAAACACCTTTGCAGCAAAATTATGTGCACGGGATGGAAAGTGAAGATGATGATGATCCGGTGGTGGAGGCTAATCATTTCTTTATTGCTGATGGTTTGTCTTTTTTCTCACGGAAGATGAAGAATATTCAGAGGCTTCAAATGTTCAAATAGATGAAGATTTCATACTAGTGAATGAAGGAGTCTTAGAGGATGAATCAGATGATTATCAGAGGGGATATATGAATGCATTGATAGCACAACAAAAAAAATATTCTTTAAGAAGCATAGATGTACCAGTTAGCCCGGTTCAAAAGAGAAAAGAGTTGCAGCCCAAGAATGACATCTCAAATGGGCAGAAGAAGGGAAAGGAGCCCATTGATCCAACTTCCAGCAAAGGACCATCTGCAAATGAGAAGATCAATTACTAAAGTGCATCAAAGGAAAAGGTCGAAAAGAAGGACTCTTCAGTCAAAGAGGTAGACAAAGTTTCAACTTTTAGTTTAGAAAATGAGATAGCTAAATTAAAGGTTTCGATTCCTTTGACGGAATTGATGAAGAACAACAGTTATAAGAACCAAGTGTCCAAAATTTTGAACATAGATCCTTTATCTGATATGGTCAATGTAGAAGATGATCACCCAGAGCTTATCTTTGGCCCTGCCTTAGAAGGTCAGTTTGAGGATAGTGAAGTGCCTCTGTTTTATATAAGCCTTAGATTGCATGAGTATGTCCTCCATAATGCCATGTTTGATTCCAGAGCCTCCCATAATCTGATGCCAAAAGCCATTATGGAGAAATTGGGCCTTGACATTACTCGCAAATATCATGACCTCTATTCTTTTGATTTCGGTAGAGTCCGATGTATTGGTCTTATCAAAGACTTGGTGGTGTCTCTAGATTAGATCCCGGCCAAGAATGTTCTCATGGATGTGGTTGTTGTGGACATCCCACCACGGTTTGGTATGTTGTTGTCCAGATCGTGGGGTGCAAAACTAAAAGGAACTTTGCAACTAGATTTCTTCTATGCTACCATTCCCGTGTTTGTTTAGTTGAGAAAATTATACAGGGAGAAGAAAATGAAGTACATGATCACAAGCAAGGAGAAACCACTCAATCATCCAATTAATGCTGTACATACAGATTTAGAATAGTTTGTATTATATTCAAATAGTGGTTTAAATGATATTGATAATCAATTAGTTGAAGTAGAAGATGTGCCAAAGATTTCAGAAAATTTCAGAGTAATCCTTGATCAAGAAAGAAAAAAACTTGCAAGCACCTCTGAGCAGTATGCATTCCGGCAGCAGTAGAAAGGTAATGAGCAGCAGCAAATTGAAGAAATCAGTCAAGGTAAGAAAGAAGACGAGACAAAATTTCAACACTTAGAGGAAGAAGCAGGCCTATGGAGCATGAATTTTGATAGAGCTGTGGGTAAGGATGGTGTCGACATTGGGATTTGGATCTGCAACCCTATTTTCCAGCCTAATAAGGTCCCTAGTAATGTAAGAGTTTGCTCATATAAATTGGCCTTTGATTGTTCTAATAATGAAGTAGAATATGAAGCGCTGATTGCAGGATTGAAGATTCTCAAAAAGCTGAAAGCAAAAAGAATATCAGTTTATGGGGATTCAGAATTAATAATCAAGCAAGTGAAGGGTGAATATCAAGCCAAACATCCAAGGATGAGGGCCTATCATAATGCAGTTTTAGATATCCTAAGGATGTTTCTAGATTATACCTTGACATGCGTTCCATGTGCACAAAATCTAATTATAGATTCACTTGCTATTGCTGCCAGTAATTTGAAGATCCCGATGAATTCCAATAACAAGTTCAAGATCCATGTCAAACATCGTCCAGCTGTCCCAGACAATCTAAGGTATTGGCAGGTCTTTTGGGATGATAAGGAGATTAATGATTTCTTGCAAAATGAAGGCAACTACAAGGATGCTTCCATAGATCATGATTGGGATGAAGATGAACTGGAAATTGAAGTAAATCAGACGGAAGTATTGCAGCTTAAGGACAATGTCATTCCTAAAGGTCTTATTCCTTTAGAAGAACTCTTCGATCAAGATGATGTGGCTAGAAAGCCAAGCTTGGTGCCAATAGATAAGGGTGTTGAGAATGTGAATCTTGGAACAGCTAAGAAGCCAAAGTTTGTGAAACTCTCAAAATCATTATCCCCTGAGGTAAAATATAAATATGTCAAATTATTGTCTGAATTTGCTTATGTGTTTTCTTGGGATTATTTAGATTTAAAGGTGTATAACAAAGACACAATTCAGCACACAATTCCCATCAAGCCAAATCAAAAGCCCTTCCATCAGAAGCTGAGGAGGATTAATCCCAAGTTGCTGGCTTCAATTGAAAAAGAGGTAGACCGATTGTACAAGATAGGTATCATTGTCCCAATCAGATTTTCTGATTGGATTTCTAATCTTGTTCCTGTGAGGAAAAAGACAGAGGAGATCAAATTGTGCATTGATTTCAGAAATTTAAATAAAGTGTCATTGAAGGACAATTACCCACTGCCTAAGATGGATCACATCCTCCAGAGAGTGGTTGGAGCATCTCGTATGTCACTGCTCGATGGATATTTAGGCTACAATCAGATTTTGGTGCATGAAGATGACCGTGACAAGACTGCATTCACCACCCCTTGGGGAACATTCCATTATGCCAAGATGCCATTTGGCTTGAAAAATACCGGAGCTACATTTCAACGCGCCATGGACATTGCTTTTGCAAACGAAAAAGATGTATTTTTAGTTGTATATCTTGATGATTTTATTTTATTTTCAAATTTAGATGATGAGCACCTTCACCATTTGCGGATTGTGTTTCAGCAATGTAGGAAATTCAGAATTTCGCTCAATCCCAAGAAAAGTCTCTTTGCTATGGATGAAGGGAAGTTGCTGGGCCATATCATCTCGAAGGAAGGCATTCACATTGATCCATCAAGAGTAGAAGCAATTCAGCAGATTGATTTTCCTCAGAACAAAAAGGAGATATAAGCATTCAATGGTACGATGAATTTCTTATGAAGATTTGTACGTAATATTGCTAAACATTTGAGAGAAATCACTAATATGTTGAAGAAGGATAGCATGGTGAAATGGACGGAGGAAGCCATGAAATCATTTAATTTGGTAAAGTATGCCTTATCTACAGCTCTGGTTTTGATTAGTCCAGATTATACACAAGATTTCATTTTATTCTCATTTGCATTCGAGCATACTATGGTAGCAGTCTTAATGCAAAAGAGACATCAAGTAGAAAATCCCATTTCTTTCTTCAACATAACTATTAGGGATGCAGCCTTGAAGTACAACATAATTGAGAAGCGGGCTCTTGCTCTTGTCAAAGCCTTGAAGGATTTCCGAGTGTACGTTCTACACTCTCATATCTTAGCATATGTTCCCAACGCAATAGTTAAGGATGTGCTGGTACAAACTGATCCAGAAGGGAGACGAGGGAAATGGATTGAAACCATGTTAGAATACGACTTGGAGATCAAGCCTATAAAGATGATCAAAGGACAAGGCCTGGCAAGGTTGACGGCAGAATCAAATTTGCATGCATTAGATATCAATCTTATTGCTGCCATGTCTAAAGATGTAAAGGACAACTCTCCAATTCAAGTGTCTGAGATATTCTTGTAGTCACCATGGTATTCAGATATTGTCTATGTACTTCAGAACCTTTCTCCGCCTCCGGAAATGTCAAAGAATAAAGGTAGAACTCTTAAACTAAAAGTTGCTAAATTCTGCATTTTGAATAATGCCCTTTATTGGAAGGATCTAGGTGGTGTTTTGCTGAACTGTTTAATCGAAGATGAAGCCCAGCAGGTAATGAGTGATTTTCACAAGGGTGATTGTGGCAGCCACTTGTTTTGGAAGACAATAGCGAACAAAATTTTGAGAGCAGGATACTACTAGCCCACCTTATTTTCAGATGTCTATAAAACAGTCATGAGTTGTCATGAGTGTCAAGTCTTTCAAGGGAAAAGAAAGTTGTTGCCTCTTCCTTTGAAACCGGTTGAAGTCAACGCACCTTTTTAGCAGTGGGGACTCGATTTTATTCATCCAATATCTTCGGCTCAGAACAAGTGGATCCTAACAGCAATGGATTATTTTACCAAGTGGATTGAAGCAATCCTGACTATGCAGGCAACCAACATAGTAATCATTCAATTTCTGGAATCAAATATTTTATCTCGGTTTGGTTGTCCTAGTAAAATCATAACAAATAATGCAATTGCGTTCAATTCCAAGAAGATGATCGATTTTTTCAGCAAATATAAGATTACCTTGGGTCATTCCACAACATATTATCCGCAAGGTAATGGTCTGGCCAAATCATCTAATAAATCATTGGTGAATATCATAAAGAAGTTGTTGGAAACAAACAAGAAGGGCTAGCATAAGAAGTTAGTTAATGCTTTGTGGGCGGACAGAGTAAGCCAGAAGAAATCTATAGGTATGTCTCCATTTGAAATTGTATATGGCATTGATACAGTCTTTCCGACATCCCTAGTAGTCCCGGTTGTGAAACTTTTGCAGGAAGCTGGTAGTGAGGAAGATGATTTTTAGTGAAGAATAAATCAGATGATACATTTACAGCAGACAAGGGAGGAAGTCTTCCAAAATAATTTCAGATTGCAAGAAAAGATCAAAAATATTAATGATCGGAAAACTAAAGCAGATAAATTCTAGATTGATGATGTGGTGTTACGGTGGGATGCAAGGAATGAAGACAAAGGAAAGCATGGCAAGTTTGAAAACTTGTGGAAGGGACCATATAGGATTGCTGCATACAGAGGGAAAAATGCATTATTTCTCAAAAAGATGGGCGAACAAAATTGTTCAGGAGGACCAATCAATGGTAGGCTCCTGAAGTGCTACTTCTTCTAGGGTAATTTCTGAAGTCATGAAAGCCATCATTGTATATACCATTTTCTTTTCACTGCAAGTTTTCAAAAGATGCAATTCATTTCAGCTTGGGGCCCAAGGTGAAGGCTATAAAGTTGAGAGTTTTGTATCAGTTTGAGTTTTGTATTAGTTTTTTAGTTTGAGTCTTAAGTCAGTCTAATAGTATCAGTTTCAGTTTTAAAATGTATTGACCATATTGCGCAATGGAAGAGGCACTAGTCTACTTTTTCTAGAGATCTATAGTTCTTGGCACCTCCAAGGAGCTACCATCCCCATTGGAGCCAATGTTAGTGTCAGTGCTTTCACACTACCATTAGTGATCAAATTTCTCTTCTGCATTTCATATTAGGTGTCCCATTCTGCTGAGTTGCACTCCATTAGGTCATGGGTCAACTGATGGTAGGGTTTCATGTCATTTGGTCCCTCATGTCTTATCCCTGCTGAATTTACTTCAGATATCTCTTTAAAGTTGTTTATGGTCATTTTTAGTGCATTCATTTACAACAATAAGTCTTAGGGTTTTTCTCTCTGGTCATTCACATGAAAAATAAATGTCAGCAGGCACATGAGGATGGTTATTCAAAAATCATAATTTCTTGGTTTGTAAGCTTAATAAAACTCTTTAAACTCAAAACTAGTTTTGAGTTGAAAGAGCAGAGCATTTATATTTTATCATTTCACTTCATGTAATTCAATGTAATTTTATGGTTTCCATATGTAACACTATTCACATGCTGCTCCTGGTCACTTTCCAACTTGGTCAACTCCTGCCACTGCAAAAAGTCAAAGAAAGAGCATCATTCCACCTGTGGACATGCAAAAAGTCAAAAATAAGTTAAAACAGAGTATTTCAGGGGAACAAACAAACATTAGGAAGTGGGTTATGTTCAATGAAAAATCAAAGGGATTGAAAAGGTATAAAGGGAATTTCATCTTTCATATCACCTCATTGTGAAATCTAAAGTGCTAAGGAGAGATCGAAAGGCAATTTTAAGGTGTTATCGGACAAAAAGAAGCAAGTTGAGGTGTTGTTGGAGAAAAACAGAGGTGCCGCACATTGGATGTTGTCTAACAGTGTTAATTAAAAAAGGCGTTGCGCATTCATTTGGCACTGCGCACCTGTTGGAGTGCACTGCACATCTATTGGAGGTTGCCCACTCAGTGCTAGGAACCTCAAACAAGACCAAAAATCGCTCAAATTTCTTCCCACTTGCAAATATTTCTATCCTACATGTAAGTATCACTGTTTCTCATAGCCATAAGACTTTTTGTGCTTAGAGGTAATTTGTGAAAAGGTTAAACCCTAGCTACTGTTAAAGCAAAGTTTATCCTAAAAGTTCACTGTTTAATAGCTGTTTTTTTCATAATTGGTGACTGTTCCTTAAAACCCTAATCCCTACACACACTTCCTATTCCCATTCCCATTCACTCATATATGCTTCCCTAAAACCCTAGTCATCCCCTTCATACCCTAGTCCCTCAAAACCTACACTCTATCAAATCTCACTCATATCCATATTTCCTCTCACTCATTCCCTTTATTTTGAAAATATTTTCATACTCATCATTCACCTACATTATCTTTCTTTCCCCACAAGCATATACAGTCAAATAAGATAATGGACAGAGATTATGAGACTGGGGAAGAGACCCTTAGTGACATTTCTAGGGAACTAAACTTGCAACAAAGGAGACCTCAAAAAGGAGGAAAGATAACCAGGGAGGAGCCCATTAGCCTCAGGGAATTACTTGCTTGTCCCTTTGCCATCACATGTTTCCAGCATCAGTCTTGTTATGAGTTTTGTGAAATGGTGGAGAGGGTCAAATATCACCATGAATTAGCAAGGCTATTTGTGTCACACTTGGACAATAATGAAGTACAACTTGCTGGAGTCACTTTCACTCCATCATCTTCCATCATTTTAGAGGCTACAGGCATCCCAAACATAGGTGAAAAATGGAACAAAGGGCAGTACATTGACAGGGAATTTTATGAGCCTTACATCAAGGCCGCATGCCTTAGCAAGCTGAAAAGGGTGAATTCATTCAAATTATTGAAGGACAGGTTTGCCCCACTCATGAAGATCATCATTAAATATTTTACTTGTGAAGATAGGCTTTCAAGGTTGTATGCCTACTACATTAGGTTGTTGATGCATTTTACTAGAGTAAGAATGATGGATCTTCCTTTCTTCATGTTCCGTAATATTGAAAAGATAGCACACTATGTCAAGAAAAAGCCTTATCCCCAACAAATGAACAACATTTACCACTTCTCTCTGATCAAGATCATTTTGTTGCATCAACTGAATAAGCTGAATATACCATGGGAAACCTTCATTTCTCATGAGGTTTTCAAAGGTCCTCAAATATTTTCATCAGTGCATCAGGAGGAAGTTGAACCTTCAGGACATGAAGAAGCCAAAGAAATTGAAACTTTGGGAGTGCTAGCATTTGTCACCTATGAGAGAGGAACTAGGAGGATTTTTGCAGTTTCCAAGCGAGTACTATATCCACAAGGAGTGGAAGGGGTCTCGCCTTCATCTACAGATCACAGGCAAATATTATTTGCAACTAGAGTGGAAGGGGCTTTGTCTTCTTCTCCATCTAAGCAGGTACACGTTGATCAACAACAGAAGGGAAAAGATAAAGGAAAGAAAAAGGTGCATGAGAATGATCCTAGTGAGAGGCAAGAGAGAGATTTTGTCCTGGTGGACCATGAGGTGGCTCAAGAAGAGAATGTCATCGACTTGGATGCTCAAAATCCAAGGAATTTCAAGGATTTGATTATCAAGGAAAAAGCGACTGACATTCGAGCCCTATTAGTTAATTTAGAAAGAGCAAAGTGGATAATCAAATACCTTGAGCAAGAAAACAAGCAATTAATTGATAAACAAGCTATTATGGAATTGCAAATGATTAGGGAAGAGAGGCAAAAGGAAAAGAAGGAAAAGGTCAAGATGACCTCCATTGACCAAGAAATTAAGAATGACTGAGAAAATTGGTTAGAGAGGGTGAACATTCACCTTGAGAAGTTTCTTGAGAAGGCGAATGAAGAGAAGAAAATGCTTCGCCACATGGCTTATCACTATTTAACTCGGAACAAGATATGCAATATAAGAATGAGAAAGCTAAAGGAAAGGTTGAGGAAATCTTTGGGAAGCCAAAAGGAGAAGAACAAATTAGAAATTCTTGCTGATGCCTCCTTAGCTCATCATAGTAGTGCTTGAGGGTGTTCTGTACCAAATTTGGGGCAATTTTGAAATTTTTTTGTCATTTTCAAAATTTGAAATTAAAAAAATAGGAAAACCCAGTGGCGCTGCGCTTTTGACTGGAGGATCTTTTGAAGGATTGGTTTGCATTTTTGGATTCAGCATGAAAAAACAAGCAAACCCAAAAAGTTTCATCAATTTTGGAGTAGATATTGGTCACCTAAAGGCCAAAAAACCCTCAAAAAGTGACCTCTCTGCCGCTTTTTTGACACACAGGGAGCAGTCATGGGAGATTCCATTTTTGAGAGGGAAAATGACATCCAAATTCAGAAATTTAAGTTGTTCCAGAAAGTAGACTAGACAAGCTTTCCAACGAGCTATCCTAAACCCAGTTTGGACACCGGGAAGGTCCCCAAAACTGGCCTGGAAAAAGTGTTGCGCATTGGATCACAGGTGCTACACATTGGATGGAAATTGCCAGTGTGGCTCCAAAATCAAAATTTCACCTAGATTTTTTGTAATTTGAATTTTGGGCACTTTTTAGGTAAATCTATGAATGTAATTGATGCTATGGTATGTAAAAGTAATTACAAAATGATTCTTGGGGGTAAATTCATCATTTTGAGGTGGTTGGGGGTGGAATGTGTTGGGTCCCTATAATACTAGTGATTACCCCATTACTATTGTAGTTATACCCCTTATTTATATTGTTGTGCCCCTATTACCCCCATATTGTTATTTCTGTGCTCCATAGAATCCCTCTATTGTTATTTTTGTGGCTTTATATTATTATTGTTAGGTCGACTGGATTATATTGTGACTCCTTAGACTCCTATATATAGAAGGGAGGTTTTGTCATTTGTATCATCCAAGAATTGTTCATTTATGTAATGTAAAGGAGGTTGCCCCCTCGAAGAGGCTAATTATAAGGCGTTGATCTATCTTTTCTATCTTTTCTTGAGCTAGTTTCATAACATTTGGTATCAGAGCTTTGGATTCTAGGGTTTCGCTACTCCAAATAGGTCATTGTGGCATTTTCGCTATAACTTTTTTCTGTGACGTTTCAGAAGTAAAAAAAAAAACCATTTGAGAAGAAATCGCGCTGTACCTTGGGTCCGAATTTCAGAGCTTTTCGCGCGATATTTATGGAGATATGATCTGAGGAAGTTGGTCTTTTTGCAGACTCCTGAATTACATTCAAAACAGGTGACCTGGGGAAAATCATCATAACTTTCTCTCTGGGAATCAGATTGAAATTTCGTAAGAAGGTACAGAAAGAGGACAGACTGTAGTTTCTTGTATATCTTTTTCAGAACCAAAGATCGAAAATTGTACATGTGGCACTTCATACAAGTTCGCTCTTATAGAAAGGTCTATAATCAGGTCATCTTGGGAGATTGTGCATAACTCTTTCTTGGAGAATCCAATTTGGATCAGATTGGTGGCATTGGAAAGAGGACACAGAGAGATACTACAGATCACAAATTCAAAACTAGATGATTGGAAAGTACAGAGACACATAAGAGGCAATATCAAGCTCCTACAAAGTGAAAAAAGGTGTGTATATTTTTTTAAATTTTTTCTTAAGCTTGGTTTGAAAATTTATTTTGAAGGAATTCAAAGGGCATAGTAGAGCATTATTATCGGTAACTGATGCCCCAAGGAAAGAAAATGCAAACACCTAGTAAGGAACCTGAAAGCTCTAGCATAACTCATGAAGAAGAGGAAGAAATGCTACATGATATATCAAAATTACAAGAACAAGTGCAACAAATGTCACGCTCACAAAAGTTAACAGAAGCTAAGATAAATGGCATGGAAGCTAAGATGAATGGCATGGAAGTTAAGATGGACAATTTGAATATAGATTTGAACACAAATTTGAAGACAGGCATGGCAGATTTGAAGACATATTTGACAAATTTTCTACAAGAAATACTTACTAATGGTGAAAAGGTAGTAAAGGAAACTCATGATGAGAACAAAAGAAATGTTAATCATGATTGCATAGACGCTAATGTTGGATTGAAGAATCACCATATTCCAAAAATCGATATGACGAAGTTTGATGGCAAGGATCCCACCACATGGATATTACAGATGGCGCAATTCTTCGATCTCAATAATGTGCAAAACGCACAAAAGGTACGTATGGCAACTGTATATTTGCAACCAAATCAGTTTGTATGGTATCAATGGCTTTGTTCTCGTAAACAATTTATCACTTGGGCAATTTTTACGGAAGAATTGATAGCACATTATGAGGATACAAAAAGCAACACTTTTTTTAGCCAATTGATAAGTCTCAAACAAAAGGGTTCAATAATGGAGCACATTGAGGAGTTCCAAAAATTGAACATAAGGGTAAAAGATATTCCAGAGGAGCATAGGATTGATGTGTTCATAGGGTCTTTAAAGGATAATGTCCAACATGATGTTCGCCTTTGGGAACTTGATTCATTAGAGAAGGCATTCAAGTTAGCAAGAAAAATGGAAAACAAAATTATGGCAACTAGGAAGCATACCATTCACAACTATAAAGACGGAAGTGTTGTTGCCCGTCTTCCACAACCTACAAGGTTGACACCACAACAATTGGAAGAAAAAAGAGCAAAAGGGCTTTGTTACAATTGTGATAGCAAATACACAAAAGGTCATAAGTGTGCTGAGAAGAAATTATTCTACATAGTTTGTGAAGAGGAAGAAGAAAAGGAGCAAGAAAGGTCAAAAGAAGAGGATATACTCCAGGAACAAAGCCTAGATGAAGAACAAATAAATCCGACCATATATTGTAATGCATTAGCGTGAATTACCACTTCTCAAACCATCAAGATAGAAGGACAAATCAAGAAGAAAAAGGTAATAGTGCTGATTGATTTAGGAAGCGCCCACAATTTTATTCATTGTAGGGTAGCAAAAGAATCGAATTGCTTCCTATATCTAGCACCAGAGTGTCAAGTGATGATTGCAAATGGAGGAACAATAAATTTCTCTGGAAAGTGCCATAATATCAAGCTATCCATAGGAGAATATGTATTGACTAGCCCAATGCTTTCCATTCCAATGGGAGGTGTTGATGTTGTACTAGGAGTCCAATGGCTACAATCCTTGGGTACAATAGCTTTTAATTTTCAAGAACTTTTCATCAAATTTTCTACGGAAGGAAAGGAAGTTGAATTAAGGGGTATTGCAGGGAAACTAGGAAAGATAATTCGCTCTAATGGCATAACAAATCTTCTAAAAAAGGAGCAAAGAGGTGTAATTGCACAATTATGTTCGCTAGATGTTTCCACATTGGAATCATCTATTTCTCCAAATCTCCAAAAAGTCCTGGACAATCATTCCAAGGTATTTGAGACTCCCAAAGGTCTCCCACCTATGCGTGATCATGATCATGCTATTCATCTGATTCCAGGAAGTGTTCCTCCAAACATCAGGCTGTACAGATATCCCTTTGTCCAAAAAAGTGAAATTGAATGTATGGTTGCAGAAATGCTAGAGGCTGGTATAATTCAGCCGAGTCAAAGTTCTTTCTCAGCTCCAGTAGTATTGGTGCACAAGAAGGATGGATCATGGAGCACGTGTCCAGATTATAGGGAGCTCAACAAGCTCACTATTAAAGATAAGTTCCCCATTCCTGTCATTGATGAATTACTGGATGAATTGCATGGATCAATTTACTTCACCAAGTTGGATCTTCATTCGAGGTATCATCAATCAGAATGAAGATTGAAGACATTCCGGAAACGACATTTAGAAATCATGAGGGTCATTATGAATTTTTGGTCATGCCTTTTGGCCTTACCAATGCACCTTCAACATTTCAAGGTTTGATGAATTCAATTTTCAAACCATTCCTTAGAAAATTTGTGTTAGTATTTTTTGATGATATACTAATCTACAACAAGTCTTGGAAGGATCATGTTGAACATGTTGACAGGGTGCTACAACTATTGGAGGAGAAACAATTATATGCAAAAAGATCCAAATGTTTCTTTGGAGTCCAGGAGGTGGAATATTTGGGTCATATTGTATCTCATGAAGGAGTTAAGGTAGACCCTAGAAAAATTAAAGCCATTAAGGAACGGAAAATCCCCACATCCATAAAGCATCTGCGAGGATTTCTTGGGTTGACAGGGTATTATCGCATGTTTGTTAAGAATTATGGGAGAACAGCAGCACCTCTAACAACATTATTGAAGAAATATTCATTTTGATGGACTCCGGAAGCAACAAAGGCCTTTGAACATCTTAAAGAGGCAATGTGCCAAGCACCAGTCTTAGCTACATCGGACTTCACAAAAACCTTTATTGTGGAATGTGATGCTTCAGGAAATGGAATTGGTGCTATTCTAATGCAAGATGAAAGACCCATTGCTTTTGAAAGTCGTTCAATCAAGGGAAAGTTTTTAATCAAAGCTATTTATGAGAAGGAAATGTTGGCAATACTCCATGCACTTAAGAAATGGCGACCCTACCTAATGGGAAGACACTTCAAGGTAAAAACGGATCATGATAGCCTTAAATACTTTTTAGAACAAAGATTATCCTCTGAAGAGCAACAAAAGTGGGTCATAAAGTTGTTGGGTTATGACTTTGCAATCATCTACAAAAAAGGGAAGCAAAATGTGGTGACCGATGCACTCTCAAGAAAGGATGAGGATGTAGAAGCATTGTTGTGTGCCATTTCTATTATCCAACCAGATTGAATAAACGAAGCAAGGGAGGAATGGAATAATGACGAAGAAGTGTGGGCACTTATTCGAAAGCTACAACAAGATTCCAGTACTTCTGATACATTTAGCTGGAAAAATGATTCGTTATGGTACAAAGATCACTTATACCTCTGTAAGAATTCCCAGCTAAAACAAAAGATTCTTATGGAATTGCACACTTCTCCCTTAGGTGGGCATTCAGGATTTTTAAAAACTTACCATAGGGTTAAGAAGGAATTTTTTTGAGATGGCCTTAAATCAGATATTCAAAAGTTTGTGGCGGAATGTTTGGTTTGCCAACAAAATAAAGTTGAAACAATTAAGACACTGGGTCTATTACAACCTTTATCCATTCCAAGCCAACGTTGGGAGGAGGTTTCAATGGATTTTATCACAGGTTTACCCAAGTCTGAGGGAAAGAGTGTCATCATGGTGGTAGTTGACAGAATTACCAAGTATGCACACTTTTGTGCATTATCACATCCATTTAAAGCCAGTACAGTTTCTACTGCATTTATGGAAACAGTTCAAAAGCTACATGGAAATCCAAAGATTATTGTAAGTGACAGAGATCCCATTTTCACTGGAAATTTTTGGACAGAATTATTTTCTTGTCTTGGTACTCAGTTAGCTCATAGCTCATCTTATCATCCTCAATCTGATGGGCAAGTTGAGATAGTAAACAAATGTTTGGAAGGATATCTTCATTGCTTTGTATCTGATAAACAGACACAATGGGTCAAATGGTTGCCTCTGGCTGAATGGTGGTATAACACTTCCTTCCATACAGCAACAAGAATGACCCCATTTATGGCACTTTATGGGTATCAACCACCATCCATCACATCATATTTAAGAGAAAATTCTAAGGTTCAGGAAGTGTAACATCACATCAAACATCAACAACAAGTCCTCCAACTCTTAAAGGATAACCTCGTGTTGGCACAAAATAGAATGAAACAACAGGCAGATCAACATCGCAGTGCAAGAAGTTTTGATGTAGGTGATTGGGTATTCCTATGGCTACAAGCATATAAGAAAATGTCCCTAAAGCAAGCTAAGAAGGATAATAAATTATCACCAAAGTATTATGGTCCGTACAAGGTGTTGCAAAAGATTGGTACTATGGCATACAAATTGGAGCTTCCCGCAGCTTCTCGATTGCACCCAGTTTTCCATGTTTCATGTTTAAAGAAGGTTATAGGTGACAAGCTCCCAATTCAAACAGTATTGCTAGAACTTGACGAGGAAGAAAAAATTATATTGGAACCGGAAGCAGTCACAGAAACAAGAACTCGACAGCTACAAAATCGATCAATTTCAAAGTATCTTATCAAGTGGAAGAACTTATCCGCTGAAGATTCCACATGGGAGGATGAGAATTTTATCCAGAAGTATCCAAAACTACTCAAGCGTTGAGGACAACACTTTTTTGAAGGAGAGGGGCATGTTGGGTCCCTATAATACTAGTGATTACCCCATTACTATTGTAGTTATACCCCTTATTTATATTGTTGTGCCCCTATTACCCCCATATTGTTATTTCTGTGCCCTATAGAATCCCTTTATTGTTATTTTTGTGGCTTTATATTATTATTGTTAGGTCGGCTGGATTATATTATGACTCCTTAGACTCCTATATATAGAAGGGAGGTTTTATCATTTGTATCATCCAAAAATTGTTCATTTACGTAATGTAAAGGAGGTTGCCCCCTAGAAAAGGCTGAATTATAAGGCGTTGATCTATCTTTTCTATTTTTTATTGAGCTAGTTTCATAACAAAATGAATCAGTTTCCATGGTTTTAGAGGCAAGCTATTCCACTGCCTATATTCCTATTCTTAGTTTAGATATGGTTGAAACCACTCCTTTTCTCATGGATTCGACCCCTGATGGCTAGCATAGGTGGTTTGATGCCTATATTATGTGATTTTTTAGTCATTTATAAAGGTTGGACTCTTGTGGAATCTCTGAGCTCTATTGTTTATATCTACAATAGTTTGGCAAGGAATAAAACCAGGTTTTGCAGCTATTTTTGTGGGATTCTTGTGATACTGTGTTTCTGTATTATTTCTTCTTTTGTAATAAGTTATTCTTATGTGTTATATGTTTCAAAACCTTTTCCATTCTTCTTAACTAAATGAATAAAGAGAAATAGGCAAAATACATTGATAACAATGCTTTGCCTTGGGAATGCATTTAGTTCTTAATGTTTTCAGCAGTTTGAAGAGGATTCATGATCTTTGCATGCCCTCCTCAACCCCTCAGTAGTCTTAAATCAACCATCTCACTCGATTACTAGTGCATAAACACTTATCTATCTCGCCCCATAGAACATGTCTGTAAAATATGACTTGATTTCCTGGACCCAAGCTGCTTGCTCCATTTGATCCAACAACCAATCATCAAAATCAACCAAAAGCCCTTGAGCTACTATACCTAGCCTAAAATCTAATTTCAATTCAGTCATCTCAAGCTGTAATTGCAGTCATCTTTACTGAGATTGACAAGGAGAGAGCCCTCTCCCGACCTGGTAGGGCTAGCTACTATGTTAAGCGTGGTTTGTGGTTATCCTAAGATTGCCTCCCTTCAACCTGAGGTCGATCTAGGCTCTAACAAAACACAAAAACTTAACACTTACACTAAATTATTTTTTTAACATACACATATGATGCATATCACATTAAAAACTTAACATATATATTTATAACTATGTGTATTATCATGGTTTTAATAAAATTAAAAATAAGAATATTTTTATATATAGAAATGTGAAATTTATAAAAATATAAATAATATTATCAAGAATTGGGATAGATCCATTTTAACTTTAGATTTTACCAAGCCTCCATAGGAATCAAATCTTTTGATTCACATTTAGCATCCTTCTACATGTAAACATTTCCTCAAATTTTACACTCAAAAAAACATTTGCATCTTGAAATATTTGATCCCTCTTTGCACTTAATAAATCCGAAATTAAAAAGGAACAATAATAATTCATTTCACAACAAAAACAAAACTATATATATATATATATATAAATCATGCAAATTTAATTGTTACAGTTATTTAAAAGTTTATATTATTGTAACGTATTTAATAATAGTAAAATATTTGCATTTAAGTATAAATATGTAAGTTTTTATTAATAATGCTTGATGTTACTTTTTTTTAAAGATAAATTATGTAGTAATAAGTATTTGAATGTGTAGGTTTTTACAATTAATTAATTGTAATGTTATTGAGCCACAACTTAGTATGTGAGAGATGATGTTAGTTATATTTGAAAATAGTAATTAATATTTTCAATTAACAAATTAAAACTTGTAATTAAAAAATAAATGGATGTATGCCATAATTAAAATACTTAAATTTGCCAAAAAAAATGTTCATCGTAATTTAATATGAAGATGAGAAAAAAAATTAATCTACTTTTTACTACGAGGAAGCAAAGTAATTTGTTTGCTACCAAAAAAATAATATTATTGATATTATATGATGTGTAATTCATTCCATATTTACTTTACATTTGATATTTAAAACAAAAATATATTGATAACAAAAAATATTTTACAATCAACAATAAATAAAATATTTCAATATCCATAATAAATAACATAATTTTATATCTAATTTAAATTAAAAAAATCTTATATTTTCACTTTCCATAACTAGGGAGATGTGTAATTTATTTTATTTCTAATATGAAGTTGATATATAAGATTTTAAAAACATCAATAACAAAGAAAAGTTTAATGTAGATAATAAATATTTTTTTTAATAAACAGTTTGAGTAATAGATTTTAACACATGAAATATCTATAGAGAGAGAAAGATTGAGAGAATTCTTATTCCATTAATAGTTAACATTTCTAATTCAATGTATGCTTAATATGGATTAGATATGTAATATTTTAGAAAATATTAATAATAAAAATAATTAAAGGTACTCATGTATAGAGGAAAAAATATGAATACATGTTTTAACATTTTAATGTGGATAACATGAATTATAAATAAATATTTCAATGTCATCTACATATATATTATACCAGCCTAAATCCATTTAACTTTGGATCTACCAAGCATCTAGAGGGATCAAATCTCTTTTCATTCTAAAAGATGTTTGCATCTCAAGTGATTTGGATTTGATCCCTCTCGATGCTTGGTAGATTTTGAGTTAAGATGGATCTAGGCTGGTTTCAATTTATTGAAAATAAATATTATATATAATATATCAATTATTTATAATAAAATATAATTATTCAAATATATTAATTAATTAATTTAAATGTTATAAATTGTATTTTATTAAATTTAAAAAAAATGTTTTATTTCATAAAAGAGTAATCAATTAATTTATCTAATATAAGTTTTTAATAATAAAAATAATATATATATATATATATATATATATATATTAAAGTAATAAATTATTAAATATTATTTATTATTTTATTTATTTTGGTTTTTTTTACTACTGGAATTATGAAATTAGTAATCGACATGCTCTCATACTTGTTCATGGGCTAGTCTTATACTTGCATGATATGGGGTTGGCCTAGTACTCAAATGACATGGGGTTGATTTTGTTGGATGGTCTCATATTGGCGCAGAGGGCCGATCTCATACTAATCAACATGGTCTCATACTTGCTCATGGGTCATTCTTGTACTCACATGATATAGGGTTGGCATGGTATTTAGATGACATGGGGCTGATTTGGTTGGATGGTCTCATACTAGCACATAGGGTCGATCTCATACTAATTGACATGGTCTTATACTTTTGCATGAGTCATTCTTGTACTCACATGATATAGGGTTGGCATGGTACTCAAATGACATGGGGATGATTTTGTTGGATGGTCTCATATTAATGCACAGGGTCGATATACTCGTGTGACATAGAGTCGATCTTGTCCACTACTAGGTGCACCATAGGGTCTATTGAATCTAATATCACTACCTACACCTAAGGTGTACACGAGTTAATGGGGAGACAAAACCAAGAACCTCATAATATTGTACATAATATGCTTTGCCAAGTGAGTTGAAAATTTTCTTTTAATTAATATGTAACATTATTTGACTTTTTATTACATCACAATGAAATATGAAGATTTTGTGACATCAATATTTCCTAAACTCATTGAATCTTAGGTATGAGCTTTGTTCCTTTCTTTTATAAGTGAATCATTATATAAATGGATCATACTAATATTTATTTCATTTTTTATTTTTAATTATAACTAGAGAATTTTGTATTAATAAAAGTTGCAAAAATATACTTCAAACAATAGTTGTTCATTATTTTTGCAAACCCCTTGGGGTTACAAGTTAGCATGAAAGTATAAGTTTGATAATACAAATGTTTTTATCAAAATGATAGGTGTAAATTCTATACTAAGTGTCTAGAAAATTTAGGAAATCATAAAACATTAGGAAGGTTGACTAATAAGGCCAAGCATCTTATGTTGTCAATATTGAACATCAACTGGACTCTTTGGAATCATTCTTGGGACTATTATTCTTGTGGGCTGACCATCAACAAGATTGGCGTAACTAGAGGATTTGACTTAGAAGATGAGAGGTGAGCCATGAAACAAATTTAGATTCCAGAGTAGTTGTATGCTTTTTTTGTTTCAATAGAATCCCCATGAAAAATTTATCAAAGGGAATTTAAAAAGGCATTGTGAGTGACTTGTCCTTCATAAGCTAAGGTATGGATCGATAATTGTCAATGTTGTTTAGGATAAGGCACCCCTCCTTTTCCAAGGTGTCAATGTTTACTAGATGATTTTTTTCTTTGTAGTTTTCCCTTATGACATGGTAAACATTAAGATCTAAAAATGTGAGGTGAGTTTGCCTTATTCTTTTAATCACAGTAGAAAATCTAACAATGGTAGGAATGATCCCCTATAAAATCCCCTATAAAAATCAGATTTAGTAAATTCGAGTATTTGGATATGATTAAACCTTGCAAAAGGTATATGATTCTACTAGATTATTGGAAAGGTTGCCACGGTTCAATGAAAAGGTGTTGACCTAATGTCTTGTGGGATTACAAATGCCACCCTTCACACATACCAGCCATAGATTATTCTTGGAGGCACCAACAAAGAAGAGGAGAAAGGAGTGTTGGCTTGCTCTCCAAGCATTAAAATGTTCTTGGTTCTTATAAAGCTCATAAATAAATCTTGTAGATAAATTCCTTTCACTAAATTCTGGCTAAAAATAAGAAATATGAAATTGTTCAAGCCACTTCTCTTCATATTTTTCCAACACTTGAGGAGAGGAAAGAAAATAGCATTTATATTTAATGTGTTTAACTAAAAGAGAAATGCCTCTACTTGTAACCAAATCTATCTTAGTTGATTCTTGTTGGAACATCATTGTGTTCCTTGCTAGACACAACTTCCAACAAATGTATTTGGGAAAAGTAGTCCACACTCATTTAAGAAGAGGTTTTTTTTTATAAGATCCCTTGCATATGTTGCGCCATTTGCCAAATAAGCCTTTCCAATTGTTAGGCTTCTAGTATATATGTTTTATCCCCTGAATTTCTTGTTTCCATACTTGATTTGCAAAGAAACATTGTAGGAAAATATGATGAGTAGTTTCATTATCGTTCATGCAAAGAACACACCTTGATTAGACCTTGTATCCCCATTTTCATGACATTTTCAAACATCGATACCTTCCCATACACCAAGATCTAGCAAAATATGTTTAATTTTGGAAATACATTCCAACGCTAAATTTTACCCCATATTGAGATCTAGGGGGAGGTGTGGAAGATCATCCAATTAATTCATATTAACATTTTTAATAGGATAATTAGTTGTGCCTAACTTCTTTGATCTAATGAATTTAGACATAACGAAGCATAGCCCTTGAGGAAGGCTTGAATTAAATAGACAACATGGGAGAGACATGATTGAGGATATCCTAAATTCCATCCAATTCACCAACCCAAGTTGGACCTAGAGGATATTTCATGTAGAGTACTCTTACCTTGAATATCCAACCATTCTTTTAAAGGATGATGTTCTTGATACAAATTTAATGGTTGACTTCCCATAAAATTGTCGTTTCACCAAAAATATTGTTTCTCGTTATCCAGGACCCAAGAGAGTCTTGATTTTAACATAGGAAGGGAATATTTCAATAGTTTCCATATTGGAAACCCTTTCCTTTTTATAGGATCTACCTTTGGACATCATTTCATCGTACCCCTAAAATATTTTTCTATATATGATTTTTTTCCACCAATCATATTTTCCTATGATCAAATGCCAAAGAGGTTTGGTCCTGATTGCAAGATTCATCAATATAAGGTATTTTATGCAAATAACTCAATGTATTTTTGGTGCTCTAATGGTATCCCAATTAACCAATAAAATCTCCTGTTGTTTGATTTCCCTCCTTGGCAGAAAAATTTCCTTATTCTTATGTGATTACCATGGGAGATAAGAGAGAATAATATTGAAAAATGGGAAATTCCAATAAGACTAATATAATAAGAACCAAGCACCCTATAATGTTATGTCAAAGTGCTCCCCAGAAATAAATTTGGCTTTGATTTTTACTAATAACATGATGCCATGAATGAGAAGAGGAAGTTGCATACATATGGGAATGCCTAAATATTTAAAATAGATCCAAGCTTCATTATGAGAGAATAAAAAAATACTTGAGATGGCATTGAGAAGAATTATACTCACATTCCAAGCATAGATCTAACACTTATTATGATTGATCAATCCTATGGAGACATGAATGTATAGGTCTAACATTTTCTTGAATGTCCACAACATGATAAGGAGGTCCCTCCCAATAAGAGAGTGTCATTGGCAAACCAAGAGCGTTTGGTACTCTTGACACATCTTACTATTTTTATTCCTAGAAGGTTATCATTATTTAATTCATATTCTAACAATTTTCTAAGTGATTCTACCATTATGATGTTCAAAAGAGGAGACATAAGAAAACCTTGTCTTATTCCTCTATTTGTCTTGAAGAATCTAGAGGAGCTCCAATTAACTAATGGATAAATCCAAGGGTTTCCTATATAAGAGGAGACCCATATTACGAACTCAGATAAGAAGCCAAATGTTTGTTGGACATTGAAAATAAAAGAGAGTTTGACCTAGTCAAATGAATTAACCATATCTAACATGATAAACATACCTTCATCTCCTTTCAATATGCTATAGTGGATAGCTTCTTGCACCAAAATGATGTTATCCATGATTTGCTTCTTTTCCATGAACCATCCTTGATTTTATGATATTATCTTTGGAAGTAACAATTTTAATATGTAGGTTATAATCCTAGATATAATTTTGTAGGAAGCCTTACATAAGGAGATGGGACAAAATCTAGGGAAGGGGGGAATCACTTCTTTTGGAATAAGAGCAAGAAAGTTAGAATTTATTGTGCTCCCATTCCTAAAATACTTTTGAACATATTTGAGCATTCAAATAAAGATACAATTTAATGATGTTCTAGCAAACTTTATAGAAGTGAATGGAGAACCATCTATAATAGGGGCCATGTTCAAAACAAGATTCCAAATCACTTTCTTAATCTCGTCCTTATATACTTTTGGAGTTAGATTGAAATTGTGACTAGGAGAAACTAAAGAGGGGATATTGTTCAATAGGACCACAAAATATTCTGGTTCAATTCCACCCTTTCCAACATATAGATCAACAAAATGAGACACTATGTCCTTAATTCCATCATAGGAAGAGGTTGGGAATCCACTATAATTGATGATCTCCTTGACATTGTTAATACAAAATCCTACCTTGGCTTGCTTGTTGAATAAGTTAGTGTTCATGTCTCCAACAGTTAGTCATAAATTGTGTGACTTCATCTCTAGATTTCTTCCTCAACTCACAGTGTATTCTAATATTTTTGAAAGTTTTATTTCTCTTCATTTAACAAGTTAATCATGAATATTTCCTATTCTAACCTCCCTTGAATTTGATTTAGCTTCTCGTTGTACCCTTGAATCTCTCTTTACAACAATCAATAGGAGGTTTCAACCTATTTCTCTACAACATTCTTTGTTGCTTTTAATTAATATTCATAGATGCATACATGTGATCCAATTATCCATCCACTCCATGATCTAGACATGATATCCATTGCAAATTATTTCTGCAACTGTAAAGGGTTAAACCTGAAGGGAATAGGTCCATAATTTTCTATGTTCTAAATCAAGATAGTGTTGGCATTATGGCTAAAGTGTTGTCCTTGATGGCAACCCATTCAGGTGACAGGTCACTGTACTTCAAGTCAGCAGCAGAAGTTGATGATCAGCTATCAAATATTGAAGGAAATAAGGAGGACGCAGGTATACCTTACAGAAAGTGCGTACCCGCAGGTACACCATGCAGAAGCCGCGTCCAGAGACGCAGGCCAGCCGTTCAGGAGGTGCGTCCACCCAGTGCACACATTTTAAGGCAGAGAAAAGCACACGTGGGGGTTTCTTGTGTTTTACTCTTGGTATCTAGCCGACGGTATTGTGTTATTGTGGTGTCGGCTCGTGGTATTGTTCCATGATTTGAGGAGGAGCTTGCCTATATAAAGAAAAGGAGATCATTTGGTTTATGCATGTCTTTGGTTGAATATCTTATGAGGCTAGATCTGGTCTAGATCTAAAAAGGCGAATCTTCTGAAAGACTAAGATCTCTTTGGCGCATAATCAGATCTGTAGATCTGACTGTTTGGGTTACTCTTAAAGTCTTGAAATCATTCATACCCGAAGGTACGTAGGTACAGTGAAAGGCAAGTGCGCCGGGACGCAGTGCAGTAGGCAGAGACCTGCGTGGGGACGCAGGGCAGACCAAGTTCAGGTGCGTCCGGGACGCAGAGCAGTATCAGGAGATCTGCGTGGGGACGCAGAGCGTCTAAGGTTCAGGTGCGTCCCTGAAGCAAAAGGACGCGGCGCGATAGCAGTTCTGGATGCGTCCCTGAAGCAAAAAGACGCGGCGCGACAGTGTTTCTAGGTGCGTCCCTGCAGCAACAGGACGCAGTGCAGTTGAAGGAACAGTGCGTGGGCACGCAGCACAGCAGAAGGATCCCTGCGTCTGGTCGCAGGGGAGCAGAAGGTTAACTGCGTCTGGTCGCAGGCCACAGAAGGGAAAACTGCGTCTCTGTCTTAAGATGTTTTGTTGATTGAATTTCTCTGTTGATAAGGTGTTCTGGGTTAGTTCTGTTATTACTGATCTGATAAATGTAGTGGACTGTAACTGTTATGTACTTGATGATCATTTAATGCTTTATGAAAAGAAGTAGGGGGTTGTAGCTCCCTTCCAGGAGAAGACTGGAAAACGAGAGAGAGTTGTAGCTCTCTGCAGGTTGCAACCTGCGTACTGGTAAAGGACTGCACCAATACAAAATCATTGTAAAAGGAGTTTCTAATTTGAAAGAAGATAGAGACATATTGCAGCAGGTGGTTTTCACCCACATTGGGTTTCCACCTTACATCTTGTGTTCTTTGGTGTGACTATCTGTTTTCTTTGTTCATGTTCATTATTTTATGGTACTGACATGCAAAAATAATTCAAAGATCAAATAAGGAAGATTTATTAAATTGCTAGATAATACTGATTCACCCCCCCTCTCAGTATTATTTCCAACAATTGGTATCAGAGAAGGTCCTTCAGAGAAGCTTGATCGCTTGAAGGTAGATCGTTCATCATGAGCAACTACGAGAGAGAAGCATCAATCAGGCCACCGGTTTTTGATGGGACAAACTTCAATTATTGGAAGGTAAGAGTTACTGCATATCTTCAATCTCTTGGTACAGAAGTTTGGGACATTGTAGAAACAGGCTATGCTTTTCCTTCAGCTACTCCTACAGATCCAGCTGAGAAAAAGAAGTATAAAACAAATGCAAAAGCAGTCAGTACTCTGTTAGGATGTATATCCCAAACGGAATTCATGAAGGTAATGCACTACAAATCCGCAAAAGAAATATGGGACAAAATTGTCACAAGCTATGAAGGAGATGAACAGGTAAAGCGTGCTAAACTTCAAACTCTCAGGATTCAGTATGAGACCCTCAAGATGTATAATGATGAAAGTGTGGCTAGCTATTTTCTTCGGGTAGATGAGATTGTTAATTGTATGAAAAATTTGGGTGAAGAAATGAGAGAGGCTATAGTGGTTGAAAAGGTTCTAAGATCTTTGTCTCCCAAGTTTGAATCTAAAGTATCTGCTATAGAAGAAAAGGAAAATCTACGAATTCTTACTATGTCTCAGTTACATGGAATTCTAACTGCTTATGAAATGAGAAAGGGAGGTCCCTCAGACAGAAGAGAAGCTGCTTTCAAGGCATCAGGCAAAGGAGACTATTATGAAGCAAGCCACGTCCCAGAAGAAGAGGAAGAAGAATCAAATTTTGTCAGAAATCTTCAAAGGGGTTCTGGAAGGTTCAGAGGTAAGTTACCTTTTAAATGCTTTGCTTGTGGAAGAGTAGGTCATTATGTTGCAAAATGCCCTTATAAGGATAAAGGAAAGGAAACTGCTAGATGGAACAAGAAACAGAACGCAAATAAGAAAAGCTACTACACTCATGAAGATAGTGATGGTCTATCAAACAGTGATGAAGATGAACAAGGTAATGAATATAAGTTGTTAATGGCATTTGAAGATGATGATTATATGGATGCTGTAGATGTGGATAACCTTTATGATGAAATTACTAGACTCAAGAGATGTATAGAAGAAAAGAACATGATCATTGATACTCTACAAGTTCAAATTGATGAAAAGGAAAAACATCTTGAAAAATTAGAAGGTGAAATTGTTGGTCTTAGAAAAGAGATTGAGAAAACAAAAGCTATTAATCTCAAGTTTGTCAAAGGATCTGAAACTTTGGATGAGATTATCAATGTGCAGCGATCTCCTCTAAACAAGACAGGTCTGGGCTATAATGGAGAAACTTCTCAAGCATCCACCTCAAAAAGTTATCTTGATGCAGCAAGAAGAAATGAGCAAAAGCAAAATGAAGATCATCAGGTAAAGCAGGGACGAATTACAAACAGAAACTATCAAGGGCAATCCATCTTAAGGGTGAACAAAAACTACAACCAGCCACAGGTAAAATCTTCTCAATTTGGTTCAAGAATGGATGACAATAGAAATTACAATCATTTGGCAGGTAGATTTGATAACCACAGAAGTTTCTTCAATGGACAATGCTTTTCTTGCCATAACTTTGGTCACAAAGCAGCTCAATGTGTTGCATATAAAACAATCATGACTAGGGAAGCTCAAAAACAAAGAAGTATGACAGGGATTACAAAAAGGACCTATAACAACTTTTCGGTTCTTGAAAATGAAGTTGAATGTTCTATTTGCAATAACTTTGGTCATAAAGACTCTGAATGCAGGAGCAGGTTCCAGCAGAAAAAGGAACAAGCCTCAAGCACCAAAACATGGAGAATAAAGGAACCTCAAACAGAAAGATGTGGGATAGCATTTTATGCAGAGGGACAGGAAAATCTATGGTACATTGGCAGTGGATGTTCGAAGCATATGATAGGTGATAAAGAAAAACTTGAATCTTATTCTGCTCTAGAAAAGGGAAAGAAAGTCTCTTTTGGAATTGATACTCCTGCAACTATAAAAGGAAAAGGCATTGCTCAGTTAAAAGAAAAGGTCAAGGCTGGAAATGTTTTGTATGTTGATGGATTGAAGCATAATCTTCTAAGTGTCAGTCAGATGTGTGATCGAAGAACCGAGGTTATATTCAGATCGAATGGATGTCTTGTTCGTGATCTTGATACAGGTAAAACAGTGCTCAAAGGTAAAAGAACTCCAAATAATTTGTACATATTTGAAGAAGGAAAACAACAATGCTATCTGAGCAAGGATGAAGAGCACTGGTTATGGCATCGGAGGTTGGGACATCTAAGCTTCTCACAAATAAGGAAAGCATGCAAATATCAGGCAGTTCGCGATCTTCCAGATATCAAAATTCCTGACAACACCATATGCAAATCATGTCAGTTTGGAAAACAAACCAGAACTAACTTTCCAGAGAAAGAAGGATCAGCTAGCATGCCTCTTGAGCTAGTACATACAGATACATGTGGTCCATTCAGGAAAAGAACACCTAGAGGAGAGGAATACTTGATATTATTTATTGACGATTTCTCCAGGTTTGTCTGGTTAGGACTTATGAAGCACAAATATGAAGCATTCGAAAAATTCAAATCCTTCAAAGCCTTGGTGGAAAATGAATCAGGTCACAAAATTAAGTGCCTCAGATCCGACAGAGGTGGGGAATTTACTTCAAATGAATTTTTCGATTTCTGTGAAGAACATGGGATAAGAAGAGAATTCTCTACAGCAAGAACTCCCCAGCAAAATGGAGTTGTGGAAAGAATGAACAGAACAATCCAACAAATGGCTCGTGCTATGCTTGATGAATCAGGAACTCCCGCTACTTTCTGGGGTGAAGCTGCACATGCTGCGGTTGTTATTCTCAACAAAACGAATGTCCGGGTAAACAGCACTCAAACTCCTCATGAGCTTTGGAACGGTAGGACTCCTTCAGTAAAGCACTTCAAAATCTTTGGGAGCAAATGCTATATCAAGAATACTGATGAGCAGCTTGGCAAACTTGAACCTAGAGCAGATGAAGGCATTCTTCTTGGTTATTCTCCACATAGCAAAGCATACAAATGCTACAATAAAAGACTTGGCAGAATTGTTGACAGCATTGATGTAGTGGTTGATGAGAAGGGATACATTCCTAGGCAAGTACATCATGAAGACATAGAAGAAGATGAAGGCTACCCTCAAAGACAGAATAATGAAGAAGAAGAACCTCAAGGAGAACCTCAAGAAGAACCAGAGGAGCAGACAAGAATAGAAGAGAAAACCCCATCCAGATATGTTCAGAAGAATCATCCAGAATCTCAGATTGTGGGGCAGAAAGAAGCAAGTGTACAAACAAGAAGAACAGTTGCAGAAGCCTCAAGCTATTTGGCATTACTCTCCTCCACTGAACCACAAAATGTGAAAGAAGCATGCAAAGATGAATGTTGGGTGAAAGCAATGGATGAAGAACTTGAGCAAATCGAAAAGAACAACACTTGGGAGCTGGTTCCTAGACCAAAGGATAAGAATGTTATCGGAACAAAATGGGTCTTGAAAAATAAATTGAATGAAAATGGAGAAGTAATTAGAAACAAAGCCAGACTTGTTTGTAAAGGGTATACGCAGCAAGAAGGAATAGACTTTGAAGAAACCTTTGCTCCTGTTGCAAGACTTGAGGCCATCCGAATGTTCCTTGCTCTCTCAAGTTTTCAAAACTTCAAAGTATTTCAAATGGACGTGAAATCAGCCTTTCTGAATGGAGACTTGGAAGAAGAAGTGTACATTGAACAGCCAGATGGGTTCATTCTTGGAAATGATCCAAATCTTGTATGCAGATTGAAAAAGGCTCTCTATGGTCTCAAACAAGCTCCAAGGGCTTGGTACTACTGTTTGGACAAATATCTTCATCAACAAGGTTTTTCAAAAGGTTCAGCAGATAGCAATCTTTATATAAAAGTTGAAAATGACAAATTGCTAATACTTGTTGTGTATGTAGATGACATTATTTTTGGCAGCAATGAAGAAGCTATGAGTCAAAGCTTTGCCTCGGTCATGCAGAAAGAATTTGAAATGTCCTTGCTAGGAGAACTAACATATTTCCTTGGTTTGCAAATCCAACAAAAAAAGGAGGAATCCTTTTATCTCAAACCAAGTATCTCAAACAGATTTTGAAGAAATATGGCATGGAAGATGCAAAACCAGTATGTACACCCATGGTCACAGGATGTAGTCTCAGTGCAAATGATGAATCTGCAGTAGTACATCAACCAACCTACAGATCTATGATTGGAAGTTTACTATATTTGACAGGTACCCGACCAGACATCATGCATGCAGTTGGAATAGTTGGAAGATTTCAGGCAAATCCGAAGGAGACTCATCTTCAGGCAGTGAAGAGAATTTTCAAATATCTTCAAGGGACTCAAAATTATGGCTTATGGTATCCTAGAGATACAGATCTTACTCTTCATGCTTATACAGATGCAGATTGGGCCGGAAGCGTGGATGACAGGAAAAGCACAAGTGGTGGTGCGTTCTTTATGGGTTCCAGATTGGTATCTTGGTTCAGCAAGAAACAGAGTTCGATTGCCTTGTCTACAGCTGAAGCGGAATATGTTGCTGCTGCATCTTGTTGCACCCAACTTCTTTGGATGATGCAGACTTTGCAGGATTTTCAAATCACTTGTACACCACCTATCCCCATCTTATGTGATAACACAAGTGCAATCAGCATCTCAAAGAATCCGGTTATGCATTCAAAAACCAAGCACATACCAATCAAGTATCATTTTCTCCGGGAAAAAGTGCTTGAACAGAAGGTCAAGTTGGAGTATGTTCCTTCTAAGGAACAAGTTGCTGATATTCTCACCAAACCATTGCCCAGGGACACTTTTGAATACCTCAGGCAAAAGCTGGGGGTTGTTGATGCATCATCTTGTTGAATCTTTTCTGATTGATGGTATAGGTTCAGGGGGAGCATATAATGCATTGTTGGCATTATGGAGGATGGTCAGAAAGAGGTCTTGGAAATAGCTACAATATGTCTCTATCTCTTTCATGGTGGATTATGGTTCTTTGTTGCAGATCTGGTTCATATTCAGGGGGAGCATGTCCTTAGGGGGAGAATACCCCTTTGCCCTTGATGTCAAAGGGGGAGAATGAAGCTGAAGTTTGTGAGGTTGCCATCAAGTCCAAAGGGGGAGATTGTTGGCATTATGGCTAAAGTGTTGTCCTTGATGGCAACCCATTCAGGTGACAGGTCACTGTACTTCAAGTCAGCAGCAGAAGTTGATGATCAGCTATCAAATATTGAAGGAAATAAGGAGGACGCAGGTATACCTTACAGAAAGTGTGTACCCGCAGGTACACCATGCAGAAGCCGCGTCCAGAGACGCAGGCCAGCCGTTCAGGAGGTGCGTCCACCCAGTGCACACATTTTAAGGCAGAGAAAAGCACACGTGGGGGTTTCTTGTGTTTTACTCTTGGTATCTAGCCGACGGTATTGTGTTATTGTGGTGTCGGCTCGTGGTATTGTTCCATGATTTGAGGAGGAGCTTGCCTATATAAAGCAAAGGAGATCATTTGGTTTATGCATGTCTTTGGTTGAATATCTTATGAGGCTAGATCTGGTCTAGATCTAAAAAGGCGAATCTTCTGAAAGACTAAGATCTCTTTGGCGCATAATCAGATCTGTAGATCTGACTGTTTGGGTTACTCTTAAAGTCTTGAAATCATTCATACCCGAAGGTACGCAGGTACAGTGAAAGGCAAGTGCGCCGGGACGCAGTGCAGTAGGCAGAGACCTGCGTGGGGACGCAGGGCAGACCAAGTTCAGGTGCGTCCGGGACGCAGAGCAGTATCAGGAAATCTGCGTGGGGATGCAGAGTGTCTAAGGTTCAGGTGCGTCCCTGAAGCAAAAGGACGCGGCGCGATAGCAGTTCTGGATGCGTCCCTGAAGCAAAAAGACGCGGCGCGACAGTGTTTCTAGGTGCGTCCCTGCAGCAACAGGACGCAGTGCAGTTAAAGGAACAGTGCGTGGGCACGCAGCACAGCAGAAGGATCCCTGCGTCTGGTCGCAGGGGAGCAGAAGGTTAACTGCGTCTGGTCGCAGGCCACAGAAGGGAAAACTGCGTCTCTGTCTTAAGATGTTCTGTTGATTGAATTTCTCTGTTGATAAGGTGTTCTGGGTTAGTTCTGTTATTACTGATCTGATAAATGTAGTGGACTGTAACTGTTATGTACTTGATGATCATTTAATGCTTTATGAAAAGAAGTAGGGGGTTGTAGCTCCCTTCCAGGAGAAGACTGGAAAACGAGAGAGAGTTGTAGCTCTCTGCAGGTTGCAGCTTGCGTACTGGTAAAGGACTGCACCAATACAAAATCATTGTAAAAGGCGTTTCTAATTTGAAAGAAGATAGAGACATATTGCAGCAGGTGGTTTTCACCCACATTGGGTTTCCACCTTACATCTTGTGTTCTTTGGTGTGACTATCTGTTTTCTTTGTTCATGTTCATTATTTTATGGTACTGACATGCAAAAATAATTCAAAGATCAAATAAGGAAGATTTATTAAATTGCTAGATAATACTGATTCACCCCCCCTCTCAGTATTATTTCCAACAGATAGGTCTATGATCAGAGGCAAACCGTTGAATGATTATGGAAGAGGATGAATAGGCACTATGATTAAAGGAACTTTGAATTACGAATATATCTAGATGAGAAGTGAGATGTACTGGACCTACTTTCTTATTTTTCCATGTAAATATGCTCTAGGTGAGTTTTATGTCAACAAGATCCCCAAATGAAACCAAATTCTCCATCTAATACCTTAAGGGATATTTAACAATACTACCCTTTGGATATCTAACAATGTTGAAAAGTGTGTAACTTGGGAGGTACTCCCACAAGTCCTAGGTGATTGGCTTGTGATGAGAAAACCCACAAGAAAACTTGTTTGTGGATAAAGTACCCAAAGTTGGGGTTTTAACCCAAAAGAGTGGGATTAAAACAAGGAAAATGAATTTATCTTCATTTTGATTCATGTAGGCTCAACTCGACTAGCAAGGCCAAGGGACATGACCATTGGGGTTTCACACCCCTTAAACAAGTATATATTGGAGGCCAATGGAGAGGCCAAATCACAAGTGCAAAATATCTCATTTTATGGAGAAAAAGAAGTCTACGAGAATCGTAGTTATCCTAGAAGAGGCCAAGTAAGAATGTTATATGCTCAAAGTGTCTGAAGCATAGACTAGTTTGTTATAGGAGGCCAAGTGAAGCTTTGTCCTGGTAGACCAAGACCTAGATATAATAGCCAATGTTGGTTTAAGTTCTGCATTATATGGTCGAAAGGTTAAAGGACTAACTGCAACCAACAAAGAAGTTATTATAAAGTTTGTTCTATGGAAAAAGAAGGAGTTGTAGCGAGAAAGTGTTTTTTTATATGTTTTTGGTAGGTTGTAGCGGTCGCAGGGGCCTATCTCAGCAGTTGCAGGAAGAACAGACTAGTTGAGAGTCTATTCATAGGGAAAGGTAAGGAGGTCAAGGGCCTTAGGAAGAAAGTACAGGTGGGTAGAAGATAATTGGTGGAGGGTCGAGTACCCTTAATCTTGTGGGTAAGTTGTGTTTGGGTGAATCAAGGTCGACTAAGTTGGTTGGTTAGGCAAGGGATTCTATGGAGGGATATAATAATGGTTGTTATGATTAGTGAACTAATAGGAATTGTTTCTCGAAGCTGCAGCCTATGGAAGCAGATCTAAAGGAGTTTATTTTTGTGTACAAAGAGGAATGAAAGAGTTGCTTGTCAAGGATTACAAATAGAAAGTAAGTTTAGCCTTTTGTCTTTGTTTTGTGGGTAGACGAGTGTATGAATGATAAGACCTCTTCCCTAGTTGTTTAAGTCATAGAGCATACTTGTATTTGTTGTACATTAGCATTTGTATCATGGTTTCTAAAGAACCATGATCCTTAGTACGAGATCCATATTAATTTTTTTATTGATGAACTGATAAGGAATGTTTTGGGTCATATAAATCTTGTGTACTATTTATTGATTTCACTATTGTTATATTTATTTATGAAAAATTGTTTTTGGTTGAGCACTGCTAGTGTGTTTATGTGCTAGTCTAGTCATAGACTAGACCTAGAGTGCAAGGGAAACTCAACATGGTATCAGATCTACTTTGAAGGGTAGGTGGATTAGAGTGTGCATATGGAGCAGCTTAAGAGGGAGTTGGTTAACTTGTTGTTGAAGGAAAAACATCATGTGAAAGATGATTGCTGGCAACTTGAGGGAAGAAATGAGACTTCTATCACTAACAAGGAGGAACCATGGAATGACTTAAATGGCTATGTTGGGCCTAAGAATTATCCTTAAAATACATCCACTTTCACTCCCTTCACACATTTTCTCACCTTTATTCCACCACCATGTCACCACATCAGCTTCACTTTTATCATTAAATGGGTTACAATTGTGTTTTCCAAAACATTATTAATTCTTAGTATTTTAAAGTGAATTTGTGGTTAAACTTTAGAAACTAATGTCCATATACTTATACCTGACAGTTATAATGAGTTTGTTGACATGTGTAGGTACAAATGAAACTTCCAAGGCATCTGTAAGTGGCACTCTATGTTCAAATTCGAATTTGAGGAGATCATGGACCTCATGGAGAAGATCATGGACCTCATGGAGGAGATCATGGAGGATAGGGTTATGTGTCACCATTGGCTGAGAAATATGTGGATCAAAGGAGGGAATAATGGGTCTACATTTATGAGTTTGTTATCATAGATTCTGTATAAATAGGAGTGTTATCTCCTTCATTTGTAATCTTATTTTTTTGTAATCTTAATCTTCATTTGTAATCTTAATATTTAGAATCTTAGAACCTAGTCCTTCATTGTAACCTAGTAATCTTAATCTAGATAGACTTTAGAATAGTTTTGGTTAGGATCATACGAGCTTATAGCCATTGTACTTTGAAAATTATGATGAATAAAATGGAGCTTCTTTGATCCTCTACATTTGACTTCTCTTTTGGTGTGCTTGTGAATCCTTGGAAGGATCCCCATTGCCTAGCAGGTACACTTTTGTTTTGGTAAGCTTTTATTTTAGGTTTGTGAATTTCATTAGGTTCATATGTTTGAAATATTAATGAATGACCTTTCATACGAAAGTATTAATGTTTCCTTCAATGAATCAGATTTGTTATTTAATGTTTGATTTCATTAGTTTAAGTTTTTGATTTATATGCTTGAGATATAAATGAATAGTCTGTTGTAAGAGAGCTTTAATATTTCATGCAATCAATCAGAATTATGTTTAAGAGCTTTAATTTTATTAGTTTAAATAGTTGATTAGAAATATCAATGAATAGTCTCCTATAAGGGAGTTTTAATATTTCTTCACCTAGCTTAGTTTACTTTTTCTTTGAGTTCATATATACGGGATGATCCTCAAGTTTACTTACCCGAGTTGACAATAAATGAAACTCTAATTTGAATTCGCATTTTAAACCCAAAATTTTGGCGCCGTTTCCGGGGATGATGATTTGGAGATATTCTTAGGAAGTTATTTTTATTGCAATTTCTTTTTATGGACTAACTTGTGAAACCTGGTGACAACAGAATCTACATAAAGGAGTTCAAGTTTGAGCTTTTTGATTTTTTCGTACTTAGTTAGTTTCAAATTCCGTTTTTCAACCCCTCATTTCTTACTAATCCATCTATGGATGAGAAAATTGAAAATGTTGAACATGTACTTCTTGGAGAGCAAGAACAATATTGAATATGGGTTTCAAAATAACCTTGCGCCAACTCCAAGAATAAGACAGGTTACTCACATACTTGCAAATAATCAGGTAAAAACTTTAAATCTAGATGTGAGCATTGTTGAATTTTTAGTCCGTAGATGGATTCATTGGAAGCATTCTTTTACCTAGGAAATAAAAAAAAATCTTTCAAGTTAAAGGTAGAATAGATTAAAAAAAAATGAGATCTCATAGAGTTTTCCTTTAGTCCTGTTTTAAAAAATAAAATAAAAATAATAATAAAAAAATCATCCACATTTCTCATGAATAAATTTAGGTAAGAGCCACTTCATCCACGCTAACCTGCAAAGAAAAAAAAAAAACAAATCAATAGGTTAGTATGCTCTCTTTTTGTGCTTCGAGTGACCAGGAAGATCAGAAAATCTCTTGATTTATTTTCAAAATTAAATAAAAATATCTTGCTATGCAGAATGGTATGCTGAATGAGATCAAACAACGAAGACCCAAATTGGTTTTTTTTTTTTGAAAAAAAAAACCAAGATTGGTGTTAGGGAGATCAATTAAAATCAAGACAAATGGATCTCTCACAATTAGATTATGATGAGAAGCTTGTGGGGTATTTTCTTGATTGGATTTGCTCAATTCTTTCACGCAGAAGGTGATCAATCTGGACTTTGTTACCCCATATCAAGTTTTTGAATGCCAACATCACTAACATCATGCGTTTTCACAACAGAGATCTTGGAAGTTTGGAAATTTCAGTAAGCTTGATCCAAGTGGATGTTGGTGGCCACCCACCTATCCCATTTGGACCCCCACAACTGTCTCTTTCAATTTTTCTGTTTCCTTAATTATAGCACATTTTACTATTTTTAGCAGTTTTTCGGGTCCTAAACTTCCGGAGCCATTTTGAGGCCCTAAACGACGTTTTTTTGGGGAATCTTCCGCCAATGATTTTTTTGAGAAAAAATGTCTTTTCCCTCGTAGTCCTCGGAGAGATCTTTCCAACGGGCTATCATGCGCGTCAAACGGAGATAATACGACCAATTCGCGACCCCGGGAAGTTGGCTGTCCAACTCACCCCAAAACGGGGCCCACAATTTGGCGTTTCATCTTCTAGGGTTAGGTTTTGGAATGTGAAGGGTTTTCCGTTGTTTCTCAATAATAAATAGGCCTTCGAGCCTCATTGTAAACACAGTTCGAAATAGTTCAGAGGCATGTAGTCGACACATCTCTTCTTAGAGATAAGCTACCATCGCCCTAGCTGGGTTATCTCTATTTGTAAGCATATTTTAGTATTCTCCATTAATGAAATGAAGTATTATTTCCACTGCATCTCTGTTTTTATAGTTATCGCATCTCTGTATTTATGGTTATCTCTGTAATCTATTGCGTTCTTGCTTAAATCCGGATCAAAGCTATTGGTATTCGAGATATGGAAACTGGTCATCGAATGACAAAGTTAATACACAAATCAGTTTTGGCTGCATTTGTAAAAAGAGTGAAACAAATTACTTTGAGTCTTCCAATTTCTCTGCACATTCCAACTTCTCTGTTTTCCTACGACTACCCCATTTTTTTTTGGACCTCACACGTTTTGGATTTAAATTACCTTCATACTTTTATGGTTTTATATACCTTAGAACCTGTTTTCTAACCGATGTTCATATTATTGATGATATGCTTGAGCAGCTTGTAGCAAAATAACCTCTTCTTGAAAAATTGAGGGTTCTATCATGTTCTATGCGCTTGAAAATTTTGAAAATTTATGCTCCATCTCTTTTCGGGAAATCGCCATGAAAACTCATTGACATTAACAGTGAATTGTCCGAAGTTGTGGATTGTGACAATTCATAACTGTCCCTCAAGGTTGAAATTGGAGCTAAATTCTTGCCGAGAACTGCATTTTTCCACAACAGAGCTTCATGTACTTAAAGGTATTTCTAACATGAGCTCTGTGGAAAAAAATTACCCTTCGTGGGTTGAGTACTCACGTGCCTTCTCTCGCAGTACTTAGCGATTTTTCCAATCTTGAAGAAATCTCCATAGAAAATGATTCTTTTGAGGGAGCAAGGCCGCAAGAGGAAGCTTGAACCTTCCGCTAATGGTTTATTTATGCCATTTTGTATTCAGAATCTTGAAATCAATGTGTTTTAATGAGGATTTCAAGCCCCATTCGATGAACTCAGCACCTTTGAGCTCGTAACCATCCCAAACTGTTCCAGCTCGACTCTTTCACATCGTTCTTTCCTAGATGCACTCTCTCCATCATGCCATCCCAACTTGCACAATCACTCTTACATGAATCAATCTAACCTACAACACTCTATTTGAGCGATTTGAGAGATTTGAGCATGCAGATTTTGGGGCACGATTTGAGCGATTTGCATCGAACCAGCGGGACAGGTTAGATTTGCATCGAACTAGTAGGACTAGGATTTATCTTCTTGAAGCCTCAAAGGCCACGTGTTGCACCAATACCTATTTGTAAGGGAAGGCGTTAGAGAAAATGAAAGGTTGAGTGTAACTCATTGTGATATATTCTATGTCGAAAAGAAAAAAATGTTTCGATTTCATAATTTAGAGAATGACCATCATGTGGCACCATGTTCTATAACTAGGCTATGTGTTTACATTCAAGGACTGAGAGTTAAATGGACGACTATTACTGTCATGAAACTCCTTATTCAGTAGTTATTCATCATTTCTTATTTTAATCAATGTTTATTGCTACAGGTACGAGATGGGATACAATTGGAAGTAATTTGAGGACATGTTTTCTAAGTGAAAATTATTAACATGATTCGTCATTGTTATTTCTTGTGCTAAATTGCATTTTCTATTGGCGGAAAAGACCTGAAATCACTTATTCTGAATGAATGGAAATAGAATGTTCCACGCTTGCAAGGAGACCAACACTTTAATAAGAGGGGCTCTTAAAAAAAAGGATCGGGATAAAACCATATCGCAGAGGCTCCACAAGGAATCAGCTAGATGAAAAGGAGATAAAAATAGGTGTGATGACCTCTCAGCAAGTATAAAAATGATATTACTGGCAATAATGAATAATTTTAATTTTCTAACATTATTGGAAGTTTCGATAAGCACAACAAAACAACATTCTTCTTTCAGTTAAGTCATCATTTCAGTTTGACTATGTCAATAGAAAGTGGTATTATCAAGTTTCTTCAAACATTTTTCTCTTCAAATGACATCGTCGTCGCCTCTCCCTATTCCATTAACGAACCACTAACAAGCTTTACATAGACAGTAGAGTGCTTGGTAGAATCCACTACTTTGTCCATGGATTTTCCAAACCTGATGACATAGATTGATGAAGAGGTGTCATTGTCTTCCTGGCTGGTTTTTATTGCAGATTTTGGGGATTTTTGGAACTACATAGATAAGAAATGAAGTAAAATGACTATTTGAACTTGTATTATCCGTAATATTTCGAAACATTCCCAAAATCTATTATAAAAAAAAAACAAATAGCAATAAAATGAGATGAAAAATAAAGAAACAAGTACTGCAAGTTGTTGATCATTGCAGGAAGAAGAACAAAGCTTCTATTTGCTCAGTCTTGTCAACTCCTCATTCAACTGTCTCTTGTTTCAACAAGCTAGTTCATATTGGACAACACTCATTGCGGGAAAATTGGAACCAAAGACACACAGTCATAGGCACTGATATGTCAGTTTTACTCTTAAGTGATGGATTTCACAATCATATAATTGCACCACTTATGCAAGACTCAGAGAGATCGAAGACCAACAATGAGCATTGATTTTATATCTAAATCGAAATCAAGCATAAGGGTTGAAGGATAGAATAATATTTCACATTTACACTAGGATTTAATTACTTGGCTGCTATATGTAACATACTAATCTGCAGGACACAAAAAAATCTATAATGCCAAGCTTTTACATGCACATGAGTCATCAGACATAAACAGGGATTTTATTTACATTTCATGGCTATTTTTATTAAAAATAGATTGTTATTAACATCATGAACTAGACTAAAATTATGCTTTTGATATTCCTTAATCTGTTTCATTTTGGCATTCAATTTTTGCGTAAGAATCACGAAGGGAATGGCCATCTCTTCTTGAACAAACTTATGTTCTTTATGCCAAGTTTTTTTAGCAGGTTTTGGATGATCAACTGATCATTAAGGAGATTAAATTGTGATGAAAATTGGTCTTCAAAAGACTATTTTCATGAGAAATTCTAAAGAACAAGACCATGATCATAAGAACGACATTTCCAAAAAATTACAAGTTCTTGTAACTTCCTATAAGGGTTTAATGGTTTGATATGTTGCATGATAGATTAGCAAATTCGAAGACTTGGGGGTTGTTCCTAAATGTACAAGGATGGTGAAATACCTATCCACACTTGAATTCAACATCTACAGGTGGTTGGTCAACCTCAGCTATTTCAACAGAAATCACAGAAATATTATTTGTTATTCTGGAGATTTTTCGACCTCTTTTGAAAAATTGTAAATTCTACCACTTGTCAAAACATGCCATAATTCACTTTTTCCCAGCAAGAGTCATTATCCATTACTCATTATCCACATACACTTCATTACATTTTCTTCAATAAAAGAAACGAAGCTTTTTGTTCGACTTAACATATTCATTGTCAGTTTCCTTTTTCCTATCCTTGCAAATAAAACCTTGCTTCCATACTCCATTGAGTCCATAGTCCTTGAGTCAAATAATTTTTCTAAAAACACGTTGAAGCTTGCATGCCTTAAGGGCAAGCTATCATGCTAATAGACAAAGGAAATACATCAATATCCCTTGTTCATCGGATCTTCTAATTATTTGACAACAACAAATTCATTCATACTTAGAAAGATGTGTTAGGGGCATCTTGACTCTCATCCACACCAAACATGGGAGCTCTCATGTTGACTCGTGGCATCCATTAATGACCACTAAGTTAACAATTTCTTGTTATGTTTTACACTGAAACATTTATTCACATGACAAGAATTGTGCCAACGAGGGTTGAAGACTTGAAGATCCATCATTTTGTAGCAGAGGAAGCAGATTTACTTTCATTACTTTTCAGTTTTTGATGTAAATGACTTGAGGAAAAGTCAATAAATAAGGCTGGGGGGAAGTGTAAATTCTAAATTTTGTATACCTTCCAAGCCTTATACATTTTCAGCCGCATTCAACAAAAGATTCCGAACATTCAATAGAAGATCCAACAACAGATTTAACAACAAATGCAACAACAATAAAAGATTCACTTTTTCGAATTCATCCACCATTTTCATAGCCAACTGAAGAAGACTATGATCAGAATTTTGCAGACACACATGCACAACTCTCATCCATTTTTGAAAGGGTAAGTTGAGGTATGATATTTTCTAACTTTTAACCATTTAATTCCTTAAAAGCTAGAATGATAATTTTTGGAAAAGTTTCCTTTCCTCATTTCATAAAATTGCCAAAACCTTCAGTTTGGGGAGGGGATACATTTACATTCATACTTTGTCACATTCATATTTTTCCATATTCATATATCACATTCTAAAACCCACATACCTTCAAAATATATTCACTATTACATGAGCATATAAATGGCTTTGTAAAAAGTACTTAAAAAGCTAATTGTATGCAACACAATCATGGTTGTTACACAAGAACCAACCATGACGTATTCCAACAAAAACACTTTGCAATAAAAATCAAATTATCATTACACAAAGTTCATACATTAAAATTGAAGGAAACAAACAAAATATGGTTGAAACACAAGAACCAACCAAGTTGCAATTCATCAAAAAAACTTTGCAAAATTTAAGTAAATGATATCATGCAAAGTTTAAGCCAAAGCTCAAGTATCAAAAAGTAATGTAATAGATTGCATGAGGACCTGCAATACCTTCAGTTTGGGGGTATGTTGGGCCTAAGAATTATCCTTAAAATACATCCACTTTCACTCCATTCACACATTTTCTCACCTCTATTCCACCACCATGTCACCACATCAACTTCACTTTCATCATTAAATGGGTTACCATTGTGTTTTTCAAAACATTATTAATTCTTAGTATTTTTAAGTGGATTTGTGGTTAAACTTTAGGAAATAATATCCATATACTTATACCTAACAATTAGAATGAGTTTGTTGACATGTGTAGGTACAAAGGAAGCTTCCAAGGCATCTCTATGTGGCACTCTATATTCAAATTCGAAGTTGAGAAGATCATGGACCTCATGGAGGAGATCATGGAGGATAGGGTTATGTGTCACCATTGGTTGAGAAATATGTGGATCAAAGGAGGGAATAGTGGGTCTACATTTATGAGTTTGTTATCATAGCTTTTGTATAAATAGGAGTGTTATCTCCTTCATTTGTAATCTTCATTTGTAATCTTAATATTTAGAATCTTAGAACCTAGTCCTTCATTGTAACCTAGTAATGTTAATCTAGATAGAATTTAGAATAGTTTTGGTTAGGATCATATGAGCTTATAGCCATTGTACTTTGAAAATTATGATGAATAAAATGGAGCTTCTTTGATCCTCTACATTTGACTTCTCTTTTGGTGTGCTTGTGAATCCTTGGAAGGATCCCCATTGCCTAGCAAGTACACTTTTGTTTTGGTAAGCTTTTATTTTATGTTTGTGAATTTCATTAGATTAAATTATTAGGTTCATATGTTTGAAATATTAATGAATGACCTTTCATAAGAAAGTATTAATGTTTCCTTCAATGAATCTGATTTTTTATTTAATGTTTGATTTCATTAGTTTAAGTTTCTGATTTATATGCTTGAGATATAAATGAATAGTCTCTTATAAGAGAGCTTTAATATTTGCTGCAATCAATCAGAATTATGTTTAAGAGCTTTAATTTCATTAGTTTAAATATTTGATTAGAAATATTAATGAACAGTCTCCTGTAAGGGAGTTTTAGTATTTCTTCACCTAGCTTAGTTTAGTTTGTCTCCGAGTCCATATATATTGGATGATCCTCGAAGTTTACTTACCCGGGTTGACAATAAATGAAACTAATTTGCATTCACATTTTAGACCCAATAGGCTATCAGGAAAATGAGAAGTAGGAGGCTTCTAATGGTGGGGACACTTCTAAGAAGAGTGTTGTTCATACTATAGGTTATGCTTTTGTGATGGATAACAAAACATATGATGATTGTTGGAGAGTAGTCATGAAGGACGATTGTTGGCCACTATGGGAAGATGAGGTGCTTCCGAGGAATGGAAGTACCTCCCTCACTATGAAGGAGTGTTGAAAATTTTGTAGCTTGGGATGTACTCCCACAAGTCTTGGGTGCTAGACTTTTGAGCAAAAAACCCACAAGAAGACTTGTTTGTGGGTAAATTACCCAAAGTTTGGGTTTTCACCGAAAGGAGTGGGCTTAAAACCAAGAAAATGAATTTATTTTGATTTTGAGTCATTTAGGATCAAGTCAGCTAGCAAGGCCAAGGGACATGACTATTGGGGTTTCACATCCCTTAAACAAGTATATATTGGAGGCCAATGGAGAGGCCAAATCACAAGTGAAAAGGATCTCATTTTGTGGAGAAAAAGAAGCCTAAGAGAGTCACAACTATCCTACAACAGGCCGAGTAAGAATATTTTATGCTCAAAGTGACTAAAGCAAGGATGAGTTTGTTACAAGAGATTGAGTGAATCTTTGTTCTAGTAGGCCAAGACCTAGGTCTAGTAGCTAAGGTTGGTTTAAGGTTTACACTGTATGGTATAAGGGTTAAAGGACTAACCACAACAAAGGAAGAAGCTATTTTGAGGTATGTTTTATGGAAAAATGAGTTGTAGTAAGAAAATGTTATTTTTTGTGTTTTTAGCAGGCCACAAAGGTCATAGGCTACAGGTTGCAGAGGTCACAGACCCCTGCAACCACAAGAGGAACATACTGGTCGAGAGCCTTTTTGCAGGGCAAGGTGAGGAAGTGAAGGGCCTCAGGAAGAAAGTACATGTTAGAAGAATATTATTGGTGGAGGGTCAAGTACCCTTAAGCCTGTGGATAGGTTGATGTTGGCTAAATCAAGGTTGGATGAGTTGGTTGGCTAGGAAAGGGTTGCTAAGGAGGGTTAGATGCATATTAGTGCAATTACATAATGTGCAAAGGCCCCTAAATGGTCCCCTTGCATGGACTGCTTGGCCTTAATTATTTGTCCATAAATTTTTACGCTTATCTAGGACTTCTACACCCTCTAATTTTGTATCCTTGAGTAGGAGTACTAAGGGATTTTCTAGCTTGTTCAAATCCATTACTATCTCTACATTTTTATTTGCATCCTTTTCCTTACAATTCTAGGAGATAATATTTCTTCATTCATTATATTTTTGGTAGGTCCTACTTTGAGGTGGATTAGGACCACTTTGATTCCTTCTTTTTGTACATAACATTATCGACAACTAGTATGGGTTCATACTTGTGTGACATGAGATCAATTATCACTACCACTATAGCCTCCAGACATGTTAATGTGGCCCCTCATGTGGCACATAGGGCTAATCGAGAGTTTGAACCAACGACTTCACAAGGAATGCTTTAACAATACTTTATATCATCAACTGATCTACACATTGAGGGCTATGATTGCTTTGATTCCTTATTCCTCTCACCATTTTCATAAATTTTTTTAGTATGAGTTAATGATCCAACTCTTTCTCCATTTCAATTACCTCTTCTCTCTTTTCCTTGAAGGGATTACTAACAACCCTTTTTTGTTTTTTTTGGCTAGTGCAATCTCTTATTTTTCCTCATCCATTCTTAGCTCATTATTATGAATATTGTATTGACTATCATGCCAATAGGGTAAGAATAATTGGATGGAGAATGTGGAAGTTCATTGTCTTCCTCATATATTTTTATCCACTTTTTATGAGAATTTAATACTTCACTTAACAATAACTTAAAAATTATATTTTTATTATTATTAAAAAAATTTAAATTCTATTTATCATGAAAAATATCATAATAAAAAATATTATTTATTATACTTTGTTTATATATATATATATATATGATTAAAAAATGCAATAATTTATTGAAATTCGATAGTTTATTTAACTAAAAATATTTTATTGTGTCTCTAGTCTAGTATGGAGGAGATGTTGTAATGTTATTAACTGTTATATAAACATTTTCTACATAAAATTAATAATTAAACCTTTGAACTTCGTATTGTCATAACCAATGGTTTTTCCCGAGGTATTATTTTGCCCTCAATGTTAGATACACTTCCTACGAGGACTAAAAAGAAATAATGAGAAAAATACAAGCAATATTTTCATTATGTTCATGTTTCTCTAGATACTGTAATTCTCAGAGGTATCAACATTTCATTCAAGGTGCAAACCCATAAGATTACATTCCTCTTCCATCCAAAACAACTCATATATATTTCACTAAGAAGAAGAAGGCATGAGGATAAAGAAAGCTTTACTTTTAGATAAAGTGAAAAAATCAAGACTCTTTAGACTGTGTCAAATTTTGAATAAATGGAGATAGTTTTAATATTTTGTTTATTTATATTATAGTGTTTTTGAAATTTTAAATAAATGGAGATATTTTTCATGTTTTTATATAGGTTTAGCAAAAATTTGAAAAAATTGAAGATATAAAGTTGGGAAATTATCTTTGGAGAATTTGTTTACAATGACTTTAAATGTTTTATTTAAAAAATAATAAATTATTCAAATTTAAATTTATAATAGTTTGTAAATTTACCATGTTTTATAATTTAAATTGTATTTTTAAATATAAAGATAAATGTAATATTTTAAAAATTAAAATATTTAAAAATTAAATCATTTAAATTTACAATAAATTGTTATTTTTTTGCAATATTTCAAATGCTGTCTTTTGAAAATTATATTTAAAAGTAGTCACTAGAAAATATATATACCCAATTTTATTTTATTTTTAATTTTTACCATATTTTGAAGAAATAAAAATAGATTGGGTAGAGTTTTTACATAGTTTCCCTGATTACAAAGAAGTGAAGTTGTGGTGTTATCTTTAGGAGACATTTAGAAATTTTATTTTAGTAATTATAACGATTTTGTGTAGGATGCATGTAAATGCTATATTTCAAAAATAAAATATAATATTATTCAAATTCAAATTTATAGTAATTTGTAAAATTTTGATTTTTTTATAATTTAAATTGTATTTTTAAATATAAAAATAATTGTAATATTTTGAAATTACAAAAATAATAATAATAAATAAAAATCAGTAACCATTCAAATTTACCAAGCTTGGCTGCTGTAGTTATCCTCATTTTATTAAGAGCCTTGTTGTCGTAGGTTACTTCAAACAGCTGAAATTCAATTGGTCAAGTCCGCACAGTTAAAGAACAAAACAACTATAGTAGCCTTAGTATAGCTGAATCGGTCAAGTAGTTAAAGCACATTTGCTACTAAGAGACCATAAATTCAATTCTCTTGACATCCTCCATAACTGAACCTCGTAACTAAAAAACAAACTAAATGTATATATTTCTTTTTTTCTTTTTCCATGTAAACATTTTTCAAATATCTTTTTACTCTAAAACTTTAAAACTAAATATAAATATAAATAAAAATAAAACGTATCTAAATAAAAATAAAAATTAATATAAATATAAATAAAAATAAAACGTATCTAAATGGTCATACTTTGAATGACTTACTTAACGCAGTTGAATCCCAAAAATGATATCTAATATAATGCACTGCGTAAATCCCCCATACTTAAAATAAACCGTCTCAAATTAGAGAGTCATGAATTTTATTATTTAAATTACTGTTTTCTTTTTCGAGTTTTATTTCACCCATTTAGCTATCCTGTGTTAAACAAATGGGCTCAAAATGAATCTCCCAAGCTTTTATGCAGCTTGGTAGTAATTCAACTTTAAAAAATCAAGTCCCGCTTTCATTTCCAATCTTGGGTCAATTCAAACAATTTCATTTCCAATCTCTTGTCAATTCAAAAACACTGAAAAAATCGTTTAAATTTTTATTATAAAAGATTAGCATTAAAGCTTTAGCCATGTTTGAATTTGAAAGCACGAGCGGTACGTATCTTTCTCAATCAACATGATAATTTTTAAAAGAGTAGATTGAAATTTACTTTCCATATGTATGCTAAATAAGACTTCAATAATTTGCAATATTAAGTATATAATTAGTAAAATTCATGATATAGAGTTAATAGTTAATGTACAATTATGATGTCTTATGAAACATGATGAAACAATGAAAATTTAACAAAAGAATGCTCTAGAAAAGAGTATTTTAGACTACTTAATATATCTCTATACACGAAAATTACAAAATATTGAGAAATAAATTATTTTTCAAAATGTGAAAATTTTATTTATTAAATTTTTATATTATATGAAATTTTTATTTTTATTTATGGTGTTATTATTTTTGAAAATTATAACATATATATTTATATTCATGCGATATTTTGGTGTAAATATTAATTTAAAATAGATTATTATATTATTTGTTATTTATTTTATTATATTTTGGTGAAAATGTGGGATGATATTTTGTAACAATTTCGTTTAGTTATCAAAGGTAATCACTAATAAGTTGGATGTAACACCTCCTCCCATATTGACCCAATTAATCGACCAATCGGGGTTAACATGTGACGAGAGGCAACTATGATATGATTCAACCTCCTAGGCAACTTTAAGGAAGTGGAATCAATGGAAACACATCAAAATATCTTCCACATCAACAACAACACTCCCATGAGCCATCCCAACCACACATGTATCATGCCCCTGGGTCCCATTGAGTTTTTAAACTATTAAACTTCTAGACGCTCTCATGCTATATGCATGTCAGCGTTCAGAGAGCTCTAGATGGTCCCACAAGCCTGCAAAGTCCGCGAGATTTAAGGCACTTTTCAAGCCCAGAATTCAGGGCACTGTCCAAAAATTGTAATTTTCAGAATCCATAAACACACGATGACAAGACTAATAAACCAAAAACTAACTCCAGGACTAGGCCTGACCATCCCCAACCAGGATTGACATTCTGTCAAACACTTGGCATCAATGCAATCTACAAGTGTAAACAATATATTTAAGCATAGGGGTCTCATACTTATCTGAGAATCACTAAGAAGCATTGTTCCCTTATATCATTTGCTGCATTATCATCTATTAGGTCATAAATACATTGTTTATTCATTTACAAATAGAAACATGAGGAGAGTCATACATCATCATTGTCAGAATACATGCTCATAACCAACAACATAATAACATAAATACCATGAATACATCAGCCATAGAATCCACATATAAACCAGTACATTTACACATGAAAAACCAAGGGAATGAATTTCTCATTAATGAATGTAGAAACCAACAGGGGATGGGAATACCACGTTCCACTTGACCATAGATTGGTTGAGCCAAATCTCTCTTCATCCAATCGCCCCCATGTCATATTCCAAGCATGAATGTGGGACTCATAACCAACCAAAAGGAACCAAACAAGCGTGGATGTTACCGTAATCCACAGTCCAATCTAGGGATCACTAGGCCCTACATCGAGACCCACTCTCCAGGCTTTACCGTACATCCAATCCCGGGACTACTAGACCCAACGGAGAGAGATCCACCTCTTTGCTTTACTGTATATCTTACCATTCGCTAACAAGGATTCCTAGGCCCACCGAGGCACACAATCTTGGCTTTACCACAACCCATAGTCTAGATTAGGGGTTACTAGACTAGTGGCTTTACTGTGATCCACAATCCGGTTCAAGGGACACTAGGCCATGTGTTTGTAATTTCAGAGATCCACCTCACTTAGCTTCGAATCCATCTGACAATCTAGCTCAACTGAAGTAAGAACACATCTCATCAAGGCTATCCGGAAATGTAAAGGTTAGGTTGAAAACACTGTCACACCTAGAAAATCCCATGCCATGACAGAAAAGAACCACATGCAATACCATGCATGCCAAATCTAGCAAGGAAATCACACATGAAAACCAATACCTGCAAATAATCTTGTTGTAGCTGCTTGATCCTTCTCTTCCTTGCTTGCTCCTTCCTTCTTCTTGCCTTCTTTTTCCTTTCTTGCTCCAATGCCAAGTGCTCCAAGAAAACTCTGTCCAACAGTCAGAGAGAAATAGAAATTAATGAGAGAGTTATAAAACTAAACTGACCAAGCTTTCCCACTGATCCTCATAAGCCTTTTTATCAATGATGCCTCTATTTTCTTCAATTTCCATTATTTTCCTTCATTTTCTTCCTCACATGAAACCTGTGACCTTTCACCTTCCTTTTCTCCTAATTTCCATTATTTTCATAAACAACTGTGCCAAAAATGATATTTTTCCTTTCCAAAGCGTTTGCCATTGCCTTTGCTAATTTCCTTAGCCATAATAAACCAAATGAACACCCACTAGGATGTTTTTCCCACCATTCATCTTGGAATACGTGTCCCATGACCTTGGTCTTATATTTTTTACAGGGGTTTTTAACCATGGCTATTACAGAACCCTCGCCGTTGGGGGAACACCATCCTTGATGTTCAGTAACACCTATAACCAATTTGAATGCCGAAAACAAAACATACTATCCATGGACCTTTATAACACAACCTGTTGCAGTATTTACAATGACCATCTGCTAAAAGATGACAAACATACCATTTATTGGAGCTTTATAACACAACTCATTATGGTATTTACAATAACAACCACATATACACACATACACATTTTCTTCACCTGGAAAATAATCATACTCTCTACGGAGCTTTATAAATCCATCTTGATACATTATTTACAATTATATACACATATACACATTTGCTCAATTAGTAAATAAAAGGATACGATGCCTGCATCCACAACAAGGGAATCCAGAGGCTCAGACCTCCACCCTAAAAGTAATACTAGGATTCACCTTCTTCCTAGGAAGTCCAGAATCCACCGTCAAATTCAAAGTTACATCCAATGTCCAGCGCTACAATCCTGCACCACTTGTCCTCTTAGTGAATAGTTACCTGCTCATTGTTCCAGGGCACACTCCCAATGTGCATATGATTCCATCTAGAAATTTTGATGACCAAAACAAATCCATCCCCGACCTTCCCTTCTCTGCAACACAGTCCCTCGGGAAATCCAGTCACCCCCTTTTGTGTAGTCACTCACCTTCCAAGTTCCACGACATCCCCTATCCCAGGCAATCCATCTCTTGGCAAGGCTTCCTCACATCGGAAGGTCAAAAACCAAGGCATATACCTGCCTCAATACCATCATACCGGTCATAACATGCTCATGGAAATCAATGGACATTATTGGGTACCAATGTCCCACAATGGCCCTGCTCCTAAAGTTCTTTATCGGCATACTATTCCAATTTATTTCACTATTGCTGCTAATTCTTGCTGTCAATTTCAACCACCCAATCGGACATTTCTATGCTTCTTGTACCAAGCACATAACTTCCACTATATTCAAAATAAATTGAAATGAATTCAAGTCATACCTCATTGGTAACTCGTTAATAAGGTACACTTGCAAACCCATTTACTCCTGTCACAGCAAGTTAAACTAGCATCTTTGATCAAATCTTTATGTATAAAGATATCACATCAAGTTAGCTCAAAACACAACCATCATAAATCAAAATCATGAATCACATGCAATCATCATATACCAGAATCATAGATCACATGTAATCATCATATACTAGAATCATAAATCAAATGAATAATAAAACTAAAATAAAATATGGTTACTTATCTTTTAATCAATCCTTAGCTTCTACCTTTGTCCTTATTCCGTACACACACCAAATCTGTTGCCACACCTGATAAACACCCAGTGAATTCTCCTCAACCATGTGCACATACACATAGTGTGCATCACAAACATGCAACCACACATGACACACAACACCATGCAATACATGCACCTACACCTGACATACAACTCATACACCTACACCCATTGTACAACACAACACATGCATACACTACCCGGTGTACGGCACAACACAATACATGCATACACCTACACCTGGTGTACAACACAATACATATACGTATACAGAGTACAACACAATGAATACACATGTCATGATACCATGACTACGCAATGCACATACATAGTACTACATGCGTGCAACACAACATGTACCACATGCACACAATACCACACGTATACCAGTACCATATGTACAACATGTACACAGTACCACCTGTGCAAAGCACCACCTGCACAACGTGTGCACAACATCATGTGTACATGGCACCACCTGCACAATGTGTACACAATGCGACATGTACATCGTACCACCTTTACAACGTGTACACAACACTAGATGTACATAATACCATATGCACGACATGTGCACAACACCATATTTAGAACATGTACACAACACCACTTGCACACAACACTGCATGTACAACATGTACACAGCACCACATGCCCACGGAACCACTTTTACAATCATGCACATAACATTATATGTACATAGCACCACATATACAACATGTACATAACATCATATGTACACATCACTGCATATCCAACATGTACATAGCACCATCTATACCCATCACTGCATATGGAATATTCACACAACGCTATCTATACCACCCTGTACATAACATTGCATAAACAACATGTACACACACTATATATAGACAACACTGCATGTGCAAAACATTGCAAATGCAACATGTACAACATATACAACATATGCCAACAATAGTACCACGCATCCAAAACCACATTGTCTCTACCAAGCAACCTTGCTTCCCATGTCCTATCCATGCTTGTTCTAACATGCCGCAAAGCACATTGTTTTCATTCCGTTGATGTATCCTTCAGCATTACCTTTCCCATATAGACATAATATAATCACATAATATCAATTCATATCCACATGATACTGACCTCAGAGATCTGTTCAACCACTTTTCCCACTTGATTCCCCATAAGACCAAGAACTCCATCATGCCATTCACCTGCATAAGCAATCATTCCTCCACAAGAATGATCCCTGACAACCCTATCGGACAGTGACATAGATACATGGATACATACATACATATGCATAAACATTAGCGTAAAACAATCATGATCTTATTATATAACAACATACATACACACATATATACATATAAACATTAGCATTAGACAACCATGATCCATGATGGCCCTGTCAGACACGACATAAATACATACATACATACATGTATACATATATAAACATCATCATAATCATGATCATGATATAATTACCAAATAACATAAGGTCAAGGTTAAGAGAACTCCATTTATCTGTGCACACCATGCACAACATTGAGAAAAATAGTTCCCAACATAGCCAAGGCATATGATGCCTTAGATCCATTTACTTCACCTTTATTGTTAGCTTTCTCATGATTGTCCTGCCACTATCCATTTACACTAATGAACCCAACCAATCCCACTGGCTATCATACTCTTGCTTTCAACTGCCCTTTTACATGCACTAAGCTTCATCCAGGTCTTACCTTACGTGTCGGGTACCACACAATTCTCCCGGAGCTCCATTAACTTCTTCATTCCCCAACCAATTCCCAAGGCTCTCAAAACAATAAAGGAAAGACTGAGAAGAAAACAAGAATAAAACCATGGAAAACCAACAACAATACGATGCCACAAACAAACTGGCATGGCCATGCACAAGATGAAAACAAGATCGCAATCAGGAACAACAAATCACAAAAAGACCAAAAGAATAGGATTGACAACAAACGACATGACTCACTCCCCATGCTTCCCATGGAAAGCTCCACCCAAGCCTTCCTCATAATTTCATGGCTGTCTCTTTTCCATGCAATTCCCTGCATCACACTACCATAAACATATAATTGTCAATGTATAAATAAACATAACAACATACTAGTTACATTACCTTGTTGTTTCAAGCATGTTGCTTGCAACTGAACACATCCACGCCATGTCTCAAGGGAATCCAATTACTTTGATAGATCTAGCTATAACTAGAAACCAGTTGCTATATCTGTCAAATATATGTCCATGAATATAGCACATACCCACATAATGTCAGATGAAATCTAGGTTAAGAGGACTTCATGTATGCAAAACATTCATTCATTTGGAATTAGGGTTTCTAAACATAGCCAAAGGAATTCTTGCCCAATTCCTTTCTTTTACCTTTTCCTTGTTGCAATTGAGTCTTACTATGCACTATCACATCACCTGACTATTAGTTATATAAACACATCATTTGTTACCTTATCATGCTAATACCAAACATGTTACCCTACAACTGCTCACACATGTCAGTCACATGTTCCACAAATCAAGGCATCATATTTACTAACTTGAAATCAACCTTTACCAAGACTAACAATCATGTCATAATCCATAGTCAATTCATAGTCATTAGACATAATGCTACAACTATCACCTACTACACTGAAGTACATGTAAGTTATCTCAACACATATGTGTGAGTAAAACCATCTTAAAACAAGGTCATTTCTTGATGCAATCTTATAGACACATGCTAATATCATGCAATTAATCAAACAATCAACAACATATAGACGATATAATAGACACCAACACTCAAACACCAAATAGATGACATAATCAAACATTCAAGCACAAAGTAGATGACATAAGCAAGCTCGTACCTTAATGTATCTCAGGGGAGGCTATCTTGTCTGCACAATCAATCTAGTTAGCACAATATAACTTTACAACACATCAGTTCAAGCATAAATAAGATCATGATATCCATAATAGTAACTAACTAACATGTTCACATCATAAAATCATAAACATGTATCTTTCATGCATAACAATCACGTATGTACGATCAATCTAGATTAGTATGACATAATATCACAACATATTAACTCATACCTGAATGTCATAACCTTAACCATTTGCATAGACTAATCCAACTTAGTATGATACACATAACTAACATATAAAAACAATAAGTTAACATATAACATGGTCACCAACAATCTATAACATAATCATCGAGCTAACTAGAAGTTAACATATAACATATTCATCAACCACATATAGCATAATCATCAAGTCAACTAACATAAAACAATCAACAACAATGCATACAACCACAGGTTACTATCATTCATGACTATCTGACACATGTGCATATAACTACACTAATCAACTAGCATCTATCATGTATGTAACCATAACATCAATAGAATGAAAGGCATACACATAACCATAATGCATATAACAACCCTTAACCTACATACATACATGTCCAACATACAAACCTGTATGACAACATGCTTTCACCTCAAGGTCCAATGCTACAACTTCACTTTGATGATCTACATCTTCTGTTTTACCTCATTCAACACATTAGCATCATAACCTACCAATAGCATCATGATGACCTAATTTCATACAATGACCTTATGCACAACAACCTTCACCATGAAAATGCATGCATAACAACATATAGACACTGACATGCATAAAAAATGCATATACAACCATAAAATCATGACGGCACATCCCACAACAACACCATTGACCTTCACATGGTCACTACAACCATTATCAACACCATGCAAATGAAACAAGCACATGGACTACAAGCATAAGAAACACATATGCAACCGACATGAATGCATGACTAACACACAACCCATCCAGTCTGAGGGGTGACCCATGCTCTGATACCACTTTGTAACATCCTCCTCTCATATCTACACAAGTAACTGGCCAACTGGGGTAAACATGTGATGAGAGGCTACTATGATATGATTCAACCTCCCAGGTGACCTTAAGGAAGTGGAATCGATGGAAACACATCAAACATATTGTAACAATCCTGGTTAAAAACTCATGTAAAATATATATAAGGCCACGGTTGATGGGACATGTATTCCAAGGTTAATGTTGGGCACGACATCCTGGTGTGGGTGTTATTTTGGTTGTTTATGGCTAAGGAAATTGGGAAAGGCAATGGAAAAGGCTTTGGAAAGGCACGAGGCATTTATTTATGAAAATAATGGAAATTAGGAGAAAAAGGAGGTGAAAAGTCACAGGTTGCATGTGAGGAGGAAATTGAAGGAAAATAATGGAAAATGAAGAAAATAGAGGCCTTATTAATAAAAAGGCTTCTGAGGATCAATTGGAAAGATCTCAGTCAGTGATCCAGGTGGCTCCACAGACACACACAGGGCAAAGAGGGCTTATGAAAGCTCTAAAATCAAAGTGATCAGAATGATTTTGAACTAGGACTAAATCATAGATCTCGTTGTTCTGATTGTGCTGGTGTGAACAGTTCATCAAACCAAGTCTGTATGCGAAATTTAGAAGCAGTCAAAGTTCAAGTTGACTTTGGTGACTGGGCAGGCTTAAGGAGGCCACAATTTGGACCAAATCCGGCCAACCTGGGCTAGATTCTGGACGAATTTGCGACTTGATTAGTTTGTCTCCTTCGGCCTAAAATATGAATATTTAAAATGACCTTGTATTATTAAAAATAAAAAAAATAATAAATGTGGTGGCGGGCCACCACCCCCGCCACCCCAATACCATATAAACAAAAATAAATAATTGGAAGGACCGATGGCCATGACCCTGCCGGTCCAACTACACCCGTTACATAATGATAAACAAATATATATGGGGTGGGCACAAGCCACCTTCGCGGACTCAGCCCACACCCCCCTACCTTTAACCAAGTGCCATGTATGAAGTGCGAGGCCGACGGGGATCAAACCTACTTGGCCCATGTGGGCCGACCCCGACCGGGTGGCATCATGTCATTCGCCACCAACAAACCATGGTACAAACGTACCATGTACCATGAACATTGCACCATATAAATGACCACAACTTATATGCGCCCATTAAATGCACTGAATGCACCAATGAAATGGAGGATTATGGGGGTGGGCCTCCAAATGTGGACCCAACCCCAACCATAATGTTTGCAGTTGTAAAAATGAATTAAAATAGGAGGGGCGGGGTTTGACCACCTGACCCCTCCTCAACTAATGCATAACTTTACCATTGCGCCAACCAACCCCACATGGGTTAATCTGCCCAGGATTTAATATAAACACTCATTTGCACAATGCGCCGAGGCAAATGGAGGAACCATGAGCGGGCACAGAAAACAAGGTATAATTTTTTTATTATTAATTTTTAATGCAGGTGGAACCATGACTGACCGAAATTTCCAGGAGTGAAATTTTTGTAGTGTCTAAATTCGACAAACTTTATGTTGATCTTACACCTCTTGGCGACACGAACCCGATGGCGCAATCAGTTTCCTGATCTGAGTAGCCTATCTACAGAGGACCCGGAGGAGGGAATCTTTGAGGAATCTAGGGGGAATCTAAAAGATTCCTTAAACCCAGAATTCTGCTTTCTCAAAATTCAGAAATTTGACAGTCGATTTTGCACTATTTGATGCCACAAATCGGATGGTGTGTTCAGATTTACCATTTTCTCATTTCATTTCTCAGCCACTTTTCAAAGTGGAGTGCAAGGGTCAGCATTCATGTGTGAGCAGCCATTTTCATGCGATTCGATGCCGTGAGATCGATGGTCCAAATAGCTTCAGCAGTTTGACATCCACTTCTTCAGATGGCCCTTGGATGTGAGGTATATGCAGTGTGTTCATGTGCTTCTTTTGCTATGCATTGTGCTACACAGATCCCTATTTGATGCTTGATGTGGGATCTTGTTTCTTACTTGTTGGCACGATTCCTGCTTGATGCGACGCAGAATCATCTGTGTGATGTACTTATTGTCATTATTCATCATGTTGTGTTTTGAGATCCTTTTGTTGTATGTTGATGGGATACTCATGTGGTCGCCATGCATGTTTGCGTTCAGATCCCTTTTATGCCATGTTGGCGTGATGATCATCATTCATGAATTTTGTGTCATACTGATAGGAGACTTTTGATTGAGAGTTCTTGTAGTGGAACATCTCTTGGAGCCACTCCTGCGTGAGGGCATTTTCCTTGTATGATAGTGACATCACCTCTTATGTACATCATCACTATTGACAACACTTAATGCAGCGGCCTCCACCATATTAACACCGGGGCTTGGAGACGTAGTTCCTCCTGGACGAACTCCATTATCAACGGCTTATGTTTTCATGTGCTAATGATTTACATGTTCCTCTTCTTTACAACATGCACATGTATTCATTTTTTTTTTAAATGCAATTCAAAACATCACAAAAGTAAAAGGTCTTGGAAGGGTCCTTTGTCACACCCGGACCTGGATCAAGTGGTATCAGAGCGGTCTTTGCGCGGATGTGAATTGCAAACGTGAACAATGGAACATGCAACGACAGAGGATGAAAAAGAAATGTACAAGACCATGCTCAAAATTTCCAAAAGAGTGGAAATAATGTATGAAAATCTACAGAAAGAGATAGAGGAAAAGGAGTGATTGCAGCTTCAGTTGCAAGCCACGGAAGAGGCCTTGGAAGAACTGAAGCACATCAACTAAAACCTTCAAACAGAGAATGCTGAATTGAAGACGCTTCTACATGAAGAGAAAGAGGAGAAACATAGTTTGCTACGAGAGCTACAAGCAAAGGACGAGGCCTTGGAAAAGCTGCAATGTGACCCATGTGAGGTAAAATGTGATTCTCTAAATTCATGTATGTGTTTTGATGATGATTTCGCTATTTTTGAAAATAATACCACAAGAATTGGCTCCAAATTGTTGAATAAAATGGGGTATGAATGGAAAGGCTTGGGCGTTAATGGCCAAGGCATTGTCAACCCCATCAAAGTAGAGGAATTACCCTGTCGAACAGGACTTGGGTATATCAGAAAAGAAGTTGGGGAATGCGCCAAGATCGCTAGCGAACCACCAACAACAGATGATGATAAGCCCTCATCAGTTCTTTCCAAATCGACAGAGGAGGTAAAAGATGTTGATTTCCTTTCAACTTCGTCTTCACATAGTATGATTTCTATTGGAGATGTGGAGATCCCAATTACAGGGACAAACATGAGGCTCCTTACTAGGACAAGGCACGAGGAGGAAAAAGAACCTGGTGTTAATAACCAAGGCATAACTCAACCACTGGAGGTTGTGCAGAGACCTCAATTCGCAAGCTTGAGATACACTCAGGGAGAATGCTTGAAGGTGTCAGAATCTTACGAGACATCGTCGAAATCATTGAGGAAAGAGAATGATGGGAAAAAATCCCCATCATCCCATGGTAGTTTCCATTGCAAGGAAAGAGCTGAGGCCAGCTCTCATAGCCATAATTACACCAGAGATGACAAGGAAAGGTATAACCACTCTCAAAATTCGAATGTTCATTTTGATTATAATCATGTTCTTAATGATGAATGTAAAACATCCCATCGAAAAACATGTACCTTTTGTGGATTACATAACCATACATATTCTAAGTGTTGGAAAAGAATGGCAACGCACAAAAGGATGAGGCGTGAAAAACCCCCTCAATAGTAGGAAAAGAAACATGTTAAGAAGATCTGGAGGAAGAAAACCTATTGCAGTCATTGCGATAGAAGTTGCCATCAAAGAGCCACTTGTTGGAGGCTCCATCCAGAGCAGCGCCTTAAAGACAAAGTGTTAGTTCATGAACCTGATGAAGCAATTGTTCGACAAGCAAAACCACCACAAGGAGGCGACCCATTCACCTTGATAAGTGAAAAATGGTTTCTAGATATGTTAGTATTTCATGTTTGTGCTTTTGTAAATCATTTGTTGCATTTTAAAATCTAAAAGTGATGATGTGTTTCCATCACTTGTTGAGCAACAATGATGTCTAGTCTTATTTTGTGTTGCATAATAAACTGCGAAATTGATGTTGTGTTTCCATCACTTGTCAAGGGAACAATAGTGTTTGGCCTTACTTTTGTAAATCATGTGTTGTAGTGATGATGAGTTTTCCATCACTTGTTGAAGAAACAATGATATGTTGGCCTTGTGTTCATAGCTGGGGTATTGTGTCCATCATGATGTAAACTTGACCACCGAGTATGTGTTATAAACTCATGGCAAGTGTGGGATGCTTGGGTCATTAGTTGGTCATGCAAGTCAAGCATGTAGTTTTCAAAACAATGTACTACGGGTTGCAAAGGTTGCAGGTGTTGGCTCATCGCTTGAGGCTCTAATGAACAAAGGTGAAGGAGATGGAAGCGAAGCCTTTCAGGATGCTTGTGATGTAGACAAGGTACATAGAAGTTGCAGGTTATTTTTAATGATTTTGGAGGATTAAAAGCTCCTCAGTGGGAAGGATTGATCTAGGTGGTTCCAGAGACACACACAGGACAAAGAGGGCTTATGAAAGCTCAAAAATCAAAGTGATTATAATGATTTTGAACTAGGACAAAAGTGTAGATCTTGTCATCCTGATTGTGGTGGCACAAATGGTTCGTCAAACTGAGTCCGTATGCAAAAGTTAGAAGTAGTCAAAGTTCAAGTTGAATTTGGTGACTCGGCAGGCTTAAGGGCCACAATTTGGACGAAATATGGCCACCAGATTCCAGCCAACTTGGGCCAGATTTCGGGGGAATTTTCGGCCTGATTAGTTTGTCTCCTTCAGCCTAAAATCCGAATATTTAAAAATGGCCTTGTATTAATAATAATAATAAAAGTGGTGGCAGGCCACCACCCCCGCCACCCCAATACCATATAAACAAAAATAAATAATTGGAAGGACCGAGAGCCATGACCCCACCGTCCAACCACGCCCGTTACACAACAATAAACAAATATATATGGGGTGGGCACGAGCCACCTCCACTGGACCAGACCCACACCACCCAACCTTTAACCAAGTGCCATGTATGGAGTGCAAGGCCAGCGGGGATCGAACCTGCCCGGCCCCCACCGGGTGGCCTCATGTCATTCGCCACCAACAAACCACGATACCAACGTACCACTACCATGAACATCGCACCATATAAATGACCATAAGTTATATGCGCCCATTAAATGCATTCAACACACCAATGAAATAGAGAATTATGGGAGCGGGGTGCCCAATTTGGACCCGATTCCCAACCATAATGTTTGCAGTTGTAAAAATGAATTAAAATAGGAGGGGCAGGGTTTGACCATTCAACCCCTCGTCAACTAATGCCTAACTTTACCATTGTGCCAACCAACCCCACATGGGTTAATCCGCCTCGGATATAATATAAACACTTATTTTCATATTGTTCCGTGTTAGATGGAGCAACCAGGAGAGGGCATGGAAAACGAGGCATATTTTATTATTATTAATTTTTAATGCTGGTGGAACCATGACTGAGTGAAATTTCCAGGAGGGTGAAATTTTGTAGTGTCCAAATTGGACAAACTTTATGTCGATCTTACACCTCTCGGCGACACGAACCCGATGGCGTAGTCAATTTCCTGATCTGAGAAGCTGATATGCAGAGGACCCAGAGGAGGGAATATTTGAGGAACCTAGGGGGAATCTAAAATATTCCTTAAGCCCCAGAATTCCGCTTTCTCATAATTCAGAGATTTGATAGTCGATTTTGCACTATTCGATGCCACAAATTGGATGGTGTATTTAGATTTTCCATTTTCTTATTTCATTTCTTGACCAATTTTCAAAGTGGAGTGCAGGTGTCAGCATTCATGTGAGAGCAACCATTTTCATGCGATTCCATGCCGTGAGATCGATGGTCCGAACAACTTCAGCAGTTTGACATCTGCTTCTTGAGATGGCCCCTGTATGTGAGGTATATGCAGTGTGTTCATGTGCTTCTTTTGCTATGCATTGTGTTGCACAGATCCCTATTTGATGCTTGATGTGGGATCTTTTTTCTCACTTGTTGGCATGATTCCTGCTTGATGTGACGCAGAATCATCTGTGTGATGTACTTGTTGTCATGATTCATCATGTTGTGTTTTGAGATCCATTTGTTGTATGTTGATGGGATACTGATGTGGTCGCCATGGATGTTTGCATTGAGATCCATTTTATGCCATGTTGGCGGGATGATCATCATGCATGGGTTTTGTGTCATACTGATAGGATTCCTTTGACTGAGAGTTCCTGTAGTGGAACATCTCTTGGAGCCACTCCTGCGTGAGGGAATTTTCCTTGTATGATAGCAACATCACCTCTTATGTACATAATCACTATTGACAACACTTAATGCAGCAGCCTACACCATCTTGACACTGGGGCTCGGAGACGTAGTCCCTCTTGGACGAACTTTGTTATCAATGGCTTATGCTTTCATGTGCTGATGATTGACATGTTCCTCTTCTTTATAGCATGCACATGTATTCATTTATGTTCTTTTAAAAATGAAATCTAACACATCACGAAAGTAAAAGGTCTTGGAAGGGTCCTTTGTCACACCCAGACTTGGATCAGTCAGTGTTAAGCTTTTGCTTTGGTTATGCATGGGATCAAGAAAGGAAAATAAGGCAAGAGGAAGGAAGGAGCAAGCAAGGAAGAGTAGGATCAAGTAGCTACAATATTATTTTTTGTAGGTATCGATTTGCATGTGTAATTTTCTTGCTAGATTTGGCATGCATGGTATATTATGTGGTACTTTTTCTGTTATGGCATGGGTTTTTCCAAGTGTAACAGTGTTTTCAGCCTAGCCTTTCCATTTCTAGATAGCCATGGTCTGATGGGGTTCTCATGTTTTCATTGATCTGGATTGTCAAATGGATTCTAAGCTGAGTGAGGTGGATCTCCGAAATGATAGAACACATGGCCTATTAACCCCTGAACCATATTGTGGGTTGTGGTAAAGCCAAATTTTGTGTTGCCTCATATGGTCTAGAAATATTTGTTGGTGAATGGCAGGATATATGGTAAAGCTAATAGGTAGTTTGCTCTCATTTGGGCCTCGTAATCCTGGGATGGGATATGTGGTAAAGCATGGAGAGAGGGTCTCGGTTTAGGGCCTAGTGATTCGGTGTGGATTGCAGTAAAGCCTGAGATACTAGGGTCTCGGTTTAAGGCCTAGTGATTTAGTGTGGATTGTGGTAAATCCTGAGAGAACTGGGTCTCGGTTTAGGGCCTAGTGATTTGGGTTTGGATTGCGGTAAAGCTTGAGAGAATAGGAGGCAGGAAACTTCCTCACGGTGTAGGTGGAGAAATCCGGTGGCATCCATGCTTGTTTGGCCTAGCAATCGGGTGGATATCACAGTAAAGCTTGTTATGATGTGTTCATTATGTTGGTCTAGTGATCCGGGATGGATTACGATAAATCTTGGTTTCTATTGATGAAGGTGAGGTGGTTTAGCCTCGTTATACCTTGGTTGGTTCTTTTGGTTTGAGTCCCACATTCATGCTTGGAATATGGCACGGGGGTGGATGTCTAAAGAGAGATTTGGCTCAGCCATTCTATGGTCTGGTGGAACGTGGAAGTCCCATATTGGGCTTGAAAAAGTGACTCAAATCCCTGGGACGCTGGCATAACATTGACTAAATGAGTCTTTGGACGATAGCAGGAAAGCCTGTGAGAATGACCTTGGGTTTCTAGACATTGCCATGCATATAGCATGAGAGCGGTTGAGGCTTAAGTTGTCCAAAAGTTTAGTGGGACCCAAGGGAAAGTTGTCTGAAGTGTTGGATTGGTTCTTGAGGGTCCTGAAGTTGATGTTGAATGTTTGTATGGTGTGTTTCTGTTGGTTCCACTTCCTTAAAATGACTTAGGAGGTCGAATCATATCACAGTGGCCTCTCATCGCATGTTTAACCCGACTCACTAGTTGCTTGGGTAGATGTGGGAGGAGGGTGTTACAGAGTGGTATCAGAGGATGGTTCACTCGTCGGATAGGATAGGCTATGTGTTGGGCACACATGCATGTTAGTTTCATGTGTGTCTCTTACACTTGCATTCCATGTGTTGTTTCATTTGCATAATGTTGATCATGGTTGTAGTGATGTTGTCATGTGGAATTTGGTGTTGATTTTGTGGAATGCATCATCAAGAGTATATGAATGGTTACATGTTTTTATATGTCGCTTGGTTACATCCTTGTATGTTAGGTTTCATTCTTGTATGTTTGATTACATCTATCAATCTTGTAGGTTGGTTACAAGAATTGATCACTTATGCTCGACTATATGTGTTCATGCATATGTGTAGTTGATTAGGCATTGCTTATGCATGTTGATGGTTTCATGTGGCAATGTGTACAATGGAGTAATGGTTGTTATCATGCATGGTTCATGGTTTGTGAATTTTATATGGTCATGCATTGATGATTGGACTCTAGCTAGAATGATGTGTATATGGTTTCGTACTCATGTATTATATGTCTATATGCAGTTGTTATGCATGCATGATCCTTGTCATATTTATGCATGAAATGTAGGTCAAGCATGCCTTGTGAAGTCATGGTATGCAATTTAGGTTATCATGATGTTATTGGTCGTTATGATGCTAATGTGTTGGCTGAGATAGAGCAGGAGATGCAGATCATCATAATGAGGTTGCAACATTAGACTTTGTGATCCAGGTGGATATTGGTGGCCACCTGCCAAGTCCACTTGGACCTCCACCATTGTTTCTTTCAGCTTTTTAGTTTCCTTAATTGTAGCACAATTTACTATTTTTAGTAGTTTTTCGGGTCCTGAACTTCCAGAGCCATTTTGAGGCCCTAAACGACGTTTTTTTGGGAAAACTGGGAGCAACATGGGGTCCATGGATGGATGTTGCTCCTCTGAAAGTTTCATTTCTCGGATAGATCTTTCTAACGAGATATTGTGCGTGTCAAACGGAGATCGTATGCCAAAGTTACGACCCCGGGAAGTTGATGTACCAATTTACCCAAATGGGGCCCACAGTTTGGCGTTTCATCTTCTAGGGTTAGGTTTTTGGATGTTTAGGGCTTTCCATTGTTTCTCAACAATGAATAGGCCTTTGAGCCTCATTGTAACAAAGTTCATAGGCATGTTGCCGCCACATCTCTTCTCAGAGATAAGTACCATCGTCCTAGCTCGTTTATTTCCGTTTCTATTTGTAAGCATATTTTAGTATTTTACATTAATGAAATGAAGTATTATTTCCGCTGCATCTTTGGGTATATGGTTATCTCTGTATTTTGTTGCATTCTTGTTTAAATCTGGGTCAGTGGTATCAGAGCGGTCTATTTTTTTCTCTGTTTTTCTTTGCATGTCCCCAATGAGGTCGGGATATAAGGAGTTAGGGCTTGAATTGGTCGAACCTTTGCAAGACCAGCCTCGCAAATCCCGACAACCTCCCATGGCAGATGAACAGAAAGACGAGGGGGCAGGAGATCCTATCAAAATCTTGCTCGAAGAAGTCCTCGAGCGACAAAGGGATGCGATGATGGACAACTTTGCCCAAATCCTTCAGCAGCTACCCAAGGGCGATGCATTGGCTTCCAACAGCTACTCTGGAAACGCCACACCATTTAAGGTACAAGTTAATTTTGAAATCCCCATATTCGAGGGTCAGATAGATGTATATGCCGTCAATAAATGGTTAAATCTGCTAGAGGGTTATTTTTCTGTTCATGATGTTTCCAGTCAAGAAAAGATTATTTTCTCTCTTCTCAAAGTAGCCCCCCACGTCAAGGATTGGTGGGAAACCTACTGCGAGCATAAGGATGAAAGTACAGGCTCACTATTTTCAGCCGCATCCACTTAGAATTCATTCCAGGATACCATCAAGGAGCAGTACTACCCTGTCGGAAGCTATGAGGATCAATACATAAAGTGGACCACGCTGTGGCAGGGAAGGGATGAAGACGTGTCGGAGTTCACCAATATTTTCCATCTCTTCGCACAAAGTTGGGTATCAAGTATTCAGAGCAACAATTGGTACTCAAATACCACGGCTCCCTGCACAAGTACATCAAGGAAGAAATAGGATTCCTAAACATCTCCTCGCTTGGCACGACATACTGATATGTCGTTAGGGTCGAGCAAAAGTTTAAACAGAAGAAGTGAGACTTTGGATTTGCGAATCCGAAGCAAGGGAAAGGTGCCCCCAAACCGCAGAACAAAGGACAAAGCCAAGGTGGGGTGGCCCAAGACAACTCGCCAAAGCTGCAAGCAAAGAACAGCACCGCAAAGCTGAAAAGGGACACGGGAAAGTGGTGTGAGTTCCATAAGAGCTCCACTCACAACACAAGTGAGTGTCGGGCCAAGAAATCACTGGTGGTTGAGCTAAAGGTGTAAAAATCAAATGCAGGTTTTGACTCTGAGTCAGAATTCGACAAGGGGAATGACAAAGGGAAGCAGATTATCGATGTAGAGCCCAACGCCACCATTGCCACCATGAAGATCCAGAGGGAGGAACCCGAAGATCCAGCGGAGGAGGAGCGTCTCTTCCACTCCCAGATGTGGGTAAAGGGCTCCTCGCTACAGTTCATTGTCGACAGTGGGAGCCAAAAGAACCTCATTTCGGCAGAGGTCATGAAGTGGTTGGGCTTATCGACCATAGCACATTCACAACCATACACCATCGGGTGGCTTCACCAAGGACGAGATCTTTGCATGAGCCAGCAGTGTCGCCTTCCATACAACATCAAGCCCTTCACAGACGAGGTATTGTGTGACATTTCTCCCCTTGAAGTTTGTGATGTATTACTAGGACAACCATACTTGTGGAAGCAACATGTTGTGTATGAATCAAGGCCCCGTGCTGTTACTGTTACTTTGGAAACTAAGTTGTACAGGATACTAGAGGTAGCACAGCCTGCCGCCATCTCTTTGATTATTGCAAAACAATGCAGTAAGCTCATTTCCAAAACCCGGAAATTTGTTTTCCTCATGATACGCCCTCAAGGAAAGAAGAAGACGGTGGCCGTGACCTCTAGACAGGGCCCCTCGGCACAGTAACTACAGATGGACAAGGTCGTGGAGGAGTACGAGGACATCTTCACCTCCACCGCAGGGGTTCCTCTGCAGCGTCAGGTCAAGCACTCCATCGATCTGACCCTAGGTGCGCCGCTGCCCAATGGACCAATCTATCGGTGCTCTGTTATGGAGAATGATGAAATCAAGAGGCATATTCAGGAGCTACTGCAAAAAGGTCACATCCATCCAAGTTCATCGCCCTGTGGGAGACCGATCGTGTTAGTACAGAAGAAGGATGGGACTTGGAGACTCTGTATTGACTATCGGGCACTGAACGAGATCACTGTCCATAATAGGTACCCGATCCCGCGGATTGATGACCTCTTGGACCAACTGAAGGGGGCAAAATATTTCAGCAAGATCGATTTGAAGTCAGGATATCACCAGGTACCAATCAAACCCTCCGATGTGTGGAAGACTGCCTTCAAAGCCAAGGAGGGCCTGTTCGAATGGTTGGTGATGCCTTTCGGATTGAAGAATGCTCCTACAACCTTCATGAGGCTAACGGATGACACCTTGTGGCCATTCACCAACTCAATTGTAGTGGTATACTTGGATGACATCCTGATCTTCAGCCAGAGTTTGGAAGAGCACCTCCACCACATCCGACAGGTTCTCCAAACACTGCGGCAACACAAGTTATGTGCCAGTATGGAGAAATGAACTTTTGGCATGACCTAGGTTCAGTATCTGGGATACATTATTGATGAACAGGGGGTGCATGTGGATCCATCCAAGATCCAAGTCGTTCAGGATTGGCCATCTCCAACCACTCTGACAGAACTCCACAACTTTATAGGTCTTGCCAACTTCTACTGCAGGTTCGTGTTGGGATTTTCTCATATCACTTGGCACTTGAGTCAAGTCACCAAGGGAGGAGCGAAAGAAAAATTCTTCTGGTCTGAATCTCAATAGAGGGCATTCACAGAGTTGAAAGATCGCCTCTGCATGGCACCCGTGCTCACATTACCTAACTTGCAACAAGCATTTGAGGTCGAGACAAATGCCTCGAACTATGCTATTGGGGCAGTCCTTACTCAACACACGCATCTAGTGGCATATCAAAGTGAGACACTTTTAGACACAATCTAGAAGTATCCCACTTATGACAAAGAGATGTATTCCATTGTGCAGGCCTGCCGACAATTGAAGCATTACATTTTGGGGAAGGAAACAATCATCCACACAGATTACTGACCCCTGCAGTTCAGACAGACCCAAGGGAAACTGCAAAATGATCACCATCAGAACTTGTCCACATACCTGTAACAGTTCCATTTGAATATCAAGTATAAGAAGGGTAGCACCAATAATGTTGAAGATTTCCTTAGTCGACCACCGATCATGGCGTTAACCACTGTGCTCAACTCTTGTGGGCATGAGACTTCTGATTAGCCACTTCTCTACAAAAGTGACCCGGAATTCGGCCACACATTCCAGACAGTCTTGGAGGGTCAGCATGTTCCAGATTTTCACCTCCAGGATGCCCTGTTATTGTTGGAAATAATACTGAGAGGGGGGGTGAATCAGTATTATCAGATCAATAAAACTTTTTCAATGCTCAGAAACATATACGCTACTTCAGTTAAGTGAACCAGCGTGTACACGCTACTGTGTCTAAAGGAACCAGCGTATAACCATAAATCTTATAATTCAATTAGTTTATCTTCAGTTAGATGCATCAGGACATTATTCATCATATTAAGAGTAAACAGATGCAGTATAGCAGAACAGATCATCACACAAAAGCCACACACATGAACACCATGATATAAGGTGGAAACCCAATGTGGGTGAAAACCACCTCCTGCAAGTCGTCTCTAACTTTCTTTAATAAGAACTTCAGTTTACAATCTTTTGTACTGGTGCAGCCTTATACCAGTACGCAGGCTACAACCTGCAGAAGGCTTCAACCTTTTCTCGTTCTCCAAACTTCCTTGGAAGGGAGCTCCAACCCCCTTTGCTCTTGTACTAGCTAAGATACTAGTACGTAGGTGCTGGCCTACAATCTTCTTTCCTTCAGGTACCACTTTCCATCAATTTTTAGACTGGATACTCATGAAGCACAACATTACAATCTGAAGACCATGATTCATTCACAAATCATTGAAGCATAAAACAACCAATACTGGCATTATCAATCTTTGAATCACTGAACCACTGAAACCCTGTCAAACCCAGTCACCAGAACACAGTGCAGACTACAGAACTCTGCAATAACAGTAAGATCCAGCTGCAACCCAAAAAATCAAGCTCCAAAAAGATATACGCTACTACAATGAAGGCAACCCGCGTATACACGCGGTTTTACCGAAGACAACCTGCGTACAGATCTAAAAATAATTTTTCATAACTTGCAGCTGTATGACATTTCAGTTATACCCAGAACATAACATTGCGTCAGTATGCAGATCTAGAAATACGCATAATCAACCATATAAAGATAGTTCATTTCAAACCATTTGATCCCGATCTCTCCTTAGATCTTGTTCTCCATCAACCGATGAGATCTCTCCTTAGCTCAGATCAAGCAATACATCATCAACCAATAACCTGCATACTGGATCTAATACTTCATCAGATATTCAAGACTTTTTCAGATACCCTTGCCTAAAGATTTCCTTCTCCTTATATAGCCTTAGGCCTTGTTCAATACCAAGGGCCAAAACCATAGAAATCCAATACCATCATCTTCAAAACTAGGGATCAACACGTTCGTCGAGACACCAAGGTCCAAAACCATAGGCACAACTTCCAAGGAATAACCGCCGTGGACCAAAGATAAGTTTTCCACATACACGCGCTTTTACTGAAGCCAACCAGCGTGTACACGCGACTTGGTATATAGCGAACCTGCGTATACGCGACTTGGTATATAGTGAACCTGCTTGTATACGCGACTTGGTATATAGTGAACCAACGTGTATATATTTTTCTTCATACTTGTAGACTGATCATCAATTCCTTGCTGCTATCCTTCTGCACTATGATTTGTTATCAGTGTGATTTGCCATCAAGGACAATACTTGTCTCATAATGCCAACAATCTCCCCCTTTGGACTTGATGGCAACAACACCAAATCAAATCACTCTCCCCCTTTGTCATCAAGGGCAAAGGGCTGTGCTCCCCCTGAGTACATGCTGATATCTTTGCTTGGCTGTGCTGAAACATGCTCCCCCTGACTGTAGGCAAGATCTGCAAAAGATGTTCTTCAAAAGAACCAAGACTTATACACCATAAGGGACCTCCCTATCACCAAAAGACTCAATCCATATTCCCAACCAAGAGGGGATACATCAGAAACAACCAATTATATTACATCATTCATCCCAGGCATAGTGGGGAAACCAACATAGGCCGTTACATGACCTTGACACCATAAAAGAGATATTACAAAAAAAAATACATGACATAGAGACAACAGATCTAGACCAAGGCTTATGAAGATCACAAGCAGCATCTGATAAACATCCTTTTAGATCAGCAACCAAGATTTCCTTCTGAGCTCCTTCTCCTGAAACCAACAACAGTTGTGTACTAGAACCAAAAGCACTAAATGCCAACAATGCTTTATGAGACTTTAAGCTGCTCCCCTTGAACCTGTTCCTGCTGCATTCTGGCATACCCATCTCAGACCTTCTCCAACCAGAGTCTGCCCTTGTTGTTCAGAACTCCATATACGTGACTTCTCCTGCATAAAACAACGTATGCACGCGGATATGCTTTCTGCAACACGCGTACACCATACACGCCACTTTCCCAGCATAGATCGACGTATATACGCGGATATCCTTTACGTAACTTGCGTATACCAACTTTTCTGTAGAACAGACAAGCTTCAACAGCAGGATGAAGCATCAACTACTCCCAGCTTTTGTCTGAGATATTCAAAAGTTTCCCTGGGCAGTGGTTTTGTGAGAATGTCAGCAACTTGTTCCTTAGAAGGAACATACTCCAACTTGACCTTCTGCTCAAGCACTTGTTCCCGAAGAAAATGGTACTTGATTGGTATGTGCTTGGTCTTTGAGTGCATGACTGGATTCTTTCAAATGCTGATTGCACTTGTATTATCACATAAGATAGAGACTGGTGAAGTGCAGGTGATTTGAAAATCCTGCAAGGTCTGCATCATCCAAAGAAGTTGTGTGCAACAAGATGCCGCAGCCACATATTCTGCTTCAGCTGTAGATAAGGCAATCGAGCTCTGTTTCTTGCTGAACCAAGATACTAATATGGAGCCCATAAAGAATGCACCACCACTTGTGCTCTTCCTGTCATCCACGCTTCAGGCCCAATCTGCATCTGTATAAGCATGAAGTGTGAGATCTGTATCTCTAGGATACCATAAGCCATAATTTTGTGTCCCTTGAAGATACTTGAAAATTCTCTTCACTGCCTGAAGGTGAGTCTCCTTAGGATTTGCTTGAAATCTTCCAACTATTCCGACTGCATGCATGATGTCTGGTCGGGTACCTGTCAAATAAAGCAAACTCCCAATCATGGATCTATAAGTTGGTTGATGAACTGCTGCTGATTCATCATTTGCACTAAGGCTGCATCCTGTAACCATGGGTGTACATACTGGCTTTGACTCTTCCATGCCATACTTCTTCAAGATCTGCTTGAGGTACTTGGTTTGAGACAAGAAGATGCCTCCTTCATTTTGTTGGATTTGAAATCCAAGGAAGTATGTCAATTCTCCAAGTAGTGACATTTTGAATTCTTTCTGCATAACCAAGGCAAAGTTTTGACTCATAGTCTCTTCATTGCTGCCAAAGATAATATCATCTACATAAACAAAAAGTATTAGCAATTTGTTATTTTCAACTTTTATATAGAGATTGCTATCTGCTGATCCTTTTGAAAAGCCTTGTTGGTGAAGATATTTGTCCAACCGATAGTACCAAGCCCTTGGAGCTTGTTTGAGACCATAGAGAGCCTTTTTCAATCTGCATACAAGGTTTGGATCATTCCCAAGAATGAAACCATCTAGCTGTTCAATATATACTTCTTCTTCTAAGTCTCCATTCAGAAATGCTGATTTCACGTCCATTTGAAATACCTTGAAGTTTTGAAAGCTTGAGAGAGCAAGGAACATTCGGATGGCCTCAAGTCTTGCTACAGGAGCAAAGGTCTCTTCAAAATCTATCCCTTCTTGCTGTGCATACCCTTTACAAACAAGTCTGGCCTTGTTTCTAATTACTTCTCCATTTTCATTCAATTTATTCTTGAAGACCCATTTTGTCCCTATGACATTCTTATCTTTTGGTCTAGGAACTAGTTCCCAAGTGTTATTCTTTTCGATCTGCTCAAGTTCTTCATCCATTGCTTTGACCCAACATTCATCTTTGCATGCCTCTTTCACATTTTGTGGTTCAGTGGAAGAGAGTAATGCCAAATAGCTTGAAGCTTCTGCAATTCTTCTTCTTGTTTGTATTCCTGCTTCTTTCTGCCCCACAATCTGAGATTCTGGATGATTCTTTTGAACATATCTGGATGGAGTCTTCTCTTCTATTCTTGTCTACTCCTCTGGTTCTTCTTGAGGTTCTTCTTCTTCTTGAGGTTCTTCTTGAGGTTCTTCTTCTTCATCATTCTGCCTTTGTGGGTAGCCTTCATCTTCTTCAATGTCTTCATGATGAACTTGCCTAGGAATATATCCCTTCTCATCAACCACTACATCAATGCTGTCAACAATTCTGCCAAGTCTTTTGTTGTAGCACTTGTATGCTTTGCTATGTGGAGAATAACCAAGAAGAATTCCTTCATCTACTCTTGGTCCAAGTTTTCCAAGTTGCTCATCAGTATTCTTAATATAACATTTGCTCCCAAAGATTTTGAAATGCTTCACCGAAGGAGTCTCACCACTCCAGAGCTCATGAGGTGTTTGAGTGCTGTTTACTCGGACATTTGTTTTGTTAAGAATAATAACCGCAGCATGTGCAGCCTCACCCCAGAAAGTTGCGGGAGTACCTGATTCATCAAGCATAGCACGGGCCATTTGTTGGATTGTTCTGTTCATTCTTTCCACAACCCCATTTTGCTGAGGAGTTCTAGCTGTAGAGAATTCTCTTCTTATCCCATGTTCTTCACAGAAATCGAAAAATTCGTTTGAGGTAAACTCCCCACCTCTGTCAGATCTGAGGCACTTAATTTTGTGTCCTGATTCATTTTCAACCAAGGCTTTGAAGGATTTGAATTTTTCGAATGCTTCATCCTTGTGCTTCATAAGCCCTAACCAGACAAACCTGGAGAAATCGTCAATGAATAATATCAAATATTCTTCTCCTCGAGGTGTCCTTTTCCTAAATGGAGCACATACATCTGTATGGACTAGCTCAAGAGGTATGCTGGCTGATCCTTCCTTCTCTGGAAAGTTAGTTCTGGTTTGCTTTCCAAACTGACAAGATTTGCATATAGTGTTGTCTGGAATTTTGATATCTGGAAGACCACGAACTGCCTGATATTTGCATGCTTTCCTTATTTGTGAAAAGCTTAGATGCCCCAACCTTCGATGCCATAGCCAGTGTTCATCATCCTTGCTCAAATAGCATTGTTGTGGGCCTTCTTCAAATATGTATAGATTATTTGGAGTCCTTCTTCCTTTGATCACTGTTTTACCTGTATCAAGGTCACGAACACAACATCCATTTGATCTAAATATTACTTCTGTTCCTTGATCGCACATCTGACTGACACTCGGAAGATTATGCTTCAATCCATCAACATACAAAACATTTCCAGCTTTGACCTTCTCTTTCAATGGAGCAACACCTTTTCCTTTTATGGCTGCAGAGATATCGTTTCCAAAAGAAAATTTCTTCCACTTTTCTATGCGGTATATGACTCAAGCTTTTCTTTGTCCCCTGTCATATGCTTCGAACATCCGCTGTCAATGTACCATAGACTTTCTTGACCTTCTGCATAAAAGGCTATCCCACATCTTTCTGGTTGCGGTTCCTTTATTCTCCATGTTCTGACATTTGAGGTTTGTTCCTTCTGAGTTATCTTCCGGAACCTGCTCCTGCATTTAGAGTCTTTATGACCAAAGTTATTACAAATAGAGCATTCAACTTCATTTTCAAGAACCGAAAAGTTGTTATAAGTCCTTTTCATGGTTCCAGTCATTCTCCCTTGCTTCTGAGCTTCTCTAGTCATGATTGTCTTGTAGGCAACACATTGAGCTGCTTTGTGACCGAAGTTATGGCAAGAAAAGAATTGGCCATTAAAGAAACTTCTGTGATAATCAGATCTATCATCCAACCGATTGTAGCTTCTATTCATTCTTGGAGCAAATTGGGAAGATTTTACCTGAGGCTGATTGTAGCTTTTGTTTATCCTTAAGGCAGTTTGTCCCCGAATTTCTTGATGGTCTTTATTTGTTCTTGAGGTAAACTGTCCCTGATTCACCTGATGACTTTTATTTGGCCTTTGCTCGCTTCTCCTTGCTGCATCAAGATAGCTTTTAGAGGTAGAGGCTTGAGATGTTTCTCCATTATATCCAAGACCTGTCTTGATCAGAGGAGATCGCTGCACATTGATAATCTCATCCAAGGTTTCAGATCCTTTAACAAATTTAAGATTAATCGCTTTTGTTTTCTCAATCTCCTTTCTAAGACAAACAATCTCACATTCCAATTTTTCAAGATGTTTTTCCTTTTCAGCTAGTTGACATTGTAGAGAATCAATAATAGCACTCTTCTCTTCTAAGCAAACTTTGAGATCTTTCATTTCTTCACAAAAACCTTCTACATCTATAGCATCCATATAGTCATCATCTTCAAAAGCCATTAACAATTTATATCTATTACCTTGTTCATCTTCATCACTATTTGAAAGACCATCACTATCTTCATGAGTGTAATAGCTTTTCTTCTTTTAATTTTGTTTCTTGTTCCATTTAACAGGTTCCTTTCCCTTGTCATTCTTATTTTTGTGAGGACATCTGGCAGCATAATGACCTACTCTTCCACAAGTAAAGCATTTAAAAGGTAACTTACCTCTGAACCTTCCAGAACCCCTTTGAAGATTTCTGACAAAATTTGATTCCTCTTCTTCATCTTCTGGCACGTGACTTGCTTCATAATACTCTTCTTTGCCTGAAGCCTTGAAGGCAGCTTCTCTTCTGTCTGATGGACCTCCCTTTCTCATTTCATAAGCGGTTAGAATCCCGTGAAGCTGAGACATAGTAAGAATTTGCAGATTTTCCTTTTCTTCTATGGCAGACACTTTAGATTCAAACTTGGGGGACAAAGATCTTAGAACCTTTTCAACCACAATAGCCTCTTTTATTTCTTCACCCAAGTTTTTCATGCAATTAACAATCTCATCTACCCTAAGGAAATAGTTAGCCACACTTTCATCATTATACATTCTGAGAGTCTCATACTTAATCCTGAGAGTTTGAAGTTTAGCACGCTTTACCTATTCGTCTCCTTCATAGCTCGTGACAATTTTGTCCCATATTTCTTTTGCAGATTTATAGTGCATTACCTTCATGAATTCTGATTGAGATATGCATCCCAATAGAGTATTGCCTGCTTTCGCATTTGTTTCATATTTCTTTTTCTCGGCTGCATCTGTAGGAGTAGCTGAAGGAAAAGTGTAGCCTGTCTCTACGATGTCCCAAACTTCTGTACCAAGAGATTGAACATAGGCAGTAACTCTTACCTTCCAATAATTGAAGTTTGTCCCATCAAAAACCGGTGGCCTGATTGATGCTTCTCTCTCGTAGTTGCTCATGATGAACGATCTAACTTCAAGCGATCAAGCTTCTCTGAAGGACCTGCTCTGATACCAATTGTTGGAAATAATACTGAGGGGGGGGGGGTGAATCAATATTATCAGATCAATAAAACTTTTTCAATGCTCAGAAACATATACACTACTTCAGTTAAGTGAACCAGCGTGTACACGCTACTGTGTCTAAAGGAACCAGCGTATAACCATAAATCTTATAATTCAGTTAGTTTATCTTTAGTTAGATGCATCAGGACATTATTCATCATATTAAGAGTAAACAGATGCCGTATAGCAGAACAGATCATCACACAAAAGCCACACACATGAACACCATGATATAAGGTGGAAACCCAATGTGGGTGAAAACCACCTGCTGCAAGTCGTCTCTATCTTTCTTTAATAAGAACTTCAGTTTACAATCTTTTGTACTAGTGCAGCCTTATACCAGTACGCAGGCTACAACCTTCTCTCGTTCTCCAAACTTCCTTGGAAGGGAGCTCCAACCCCCTTTGCTCTTGTACTAGCTAAGATACTAGTACGTAGGTGCTGGCCTACAATCTTCTTTCCTTCAGGTACCACTTTTCATCAATTTTCAGACTGGATACTCCTGAAGCACAACATTACAATCTGAAGACCATGATTCATTCACAAATCATTGAAGCATAAAACAACCAATACTGGCATTATCAATCTTTGAATCACTGAACCACTGAAACCCTGTCAAACCCAATCACCAGAACACAGTGCAGACTACAGAACTCTGCAATAACAGTAAGATCCAGCTGCAACCCAAAAAATCAAGCTCCAAAAAGATATACGCTACTACAATGAAGGCAACCCGTGTATACACGCGGTTTTACCGAAGACAACCTGCGTACAGATCTAAAAATAATTTTTCATAACTTGCAGCTGTATGAGATTTCAGTTATACCCAGAACATAACATTGCGTCAGTATGCAGATCTAGAAATACGCATAATCAACCATATAAAGATAGTTCATTTCAAACCATTTGATCCCGATCTCTCCTTAGATCTTGTTCTCCATCAACCGATGAGATCTCTCCTTAGCTCAGATCAAGCAATACATCATCAACCAATAACCTGCATACTGGATCTAATACTTCATCAGATATTCAAGACTTTTTCAGATACCCTTGCCTAAAGCTTTCCTTCTCCTTATATAGCCTTAGGCCTTGTTCAATACCAAGGGCCAAAACCATAGAAATCCAATACCATCATCTTCAAAACTAGGGATCAACACGTTCGTCGAGATACCAAGGTCCAAAACCATAGGCACAACTTCCAAGGAATAACCGCCGTGGACCAAAGATAAGTTTTCCACATACACGCGCTTTTACTGAAGCCAACCAGCGTGTACACGCGACTTGGTATATAGCGAACCTGCTTATACGCGACTTGGTATATAGTGAACCTGCTTGTATACGCGACTTGGTATATAGTGAACCAACGTGTATATATTTTTCTTCATACTTGTAGACTGATCATCAATTCCTTGCTGCTATCCTTCTGCACTATGATTTGTTATCAGTGTGATTTGCCATCAAGGACAATACTTGTCTCATAATGCCAACAATCTCCCCCTTTGGACTTGATGGCAACAACACCAAATCAAATCACTCTCCCCCTTTGTCATCAAGGGCAAAGGGCTGTGCTCCCCCTGAGTACATGCTGATATCTTTGCTTGGCTGTGCTGAAACATGCTCCCCCTGACTGTAGGCAAGATCTGCAAAAGATGTTCTTCAAAAGAACCAAGACTTATACACCATAAGGGACCTCCCTATCACCAAAAGACTCAATCCATATTCCCAACCAAGAGGGGATACATCAGAAACAACCAATTATATTACATCATTCATCCCAGGCATAGTGGGGAAACCAACATAGGCCGTTACATGACCTTGACACCATAAAAGAGATATTACAAAAAAAAATACATGACATAGAGACAACAGATCTAGACCAAGGCTTATGAAGATCACAAGCAGCATCTGATAAACATCCTTTTAGATCAGCAACCAAGATTTCCTTCTGAGCTCCTTCTCCTGAAACCAACAACAGTTGTGTACTAGAACCAAAAGCACTAAATGCCAACAATGCTTTATGAGACTTTAAGCTGCTCCCCTTGAACCTGTTCCTGCTGCATTCTGGCATACCCATCTCAGACCTTCTCCAACCAGAGTCTGCCCTTGTTGTTCAGAACTCCATATACGTGACTTCTCCTGCATAAAACAACGTATGCACGCGGATATGCTTTCTGCAACACGCGTACACCATACACGCCACTTTCCCAGCATAGATCGACGTATATACGCGGATATCCTTTACGTAACTTGCGTATACCAACTTTTCTGTAGAACAGACAAGCTTCAACAGCAGGATGAAGCATCAACTACTCCCAGCTTTTGTCTGAGATATTCAAAAGTTTCCCTGGGCAGTGGTTTTGTGAGAATGTCAGCAACTTGTTCCTTAGAAGGAACATACTCCAACTTGACCTTCTGCTCAAGCACTTGTTCCCGAAGAAAATGGTACTTGATTGGTATGTGCTTGGTCTTTGAGTGCATGACTGGATTCTTTCAAATGCTGATTGCACTTGTATTATCACATAAGATAGAGACTGGTGAAGTGCAGGTGATTTGAAAATCTTGCAAGGTCTGCATCATCCAAAGAAGTTGTGTGCAACAAGATGCCGCAGCCACATATTCTGCTTCAGCTGTAGATAAGGCAATCGAGCTCTGTTTCTTGCTGAACCAAGATACTAATATGGAGCCCATAAAGAATGCACCACCACTTGTGCTCTTCTTGTCATCCACGCTTCAGGCCCAATCTGCATCTGTATAAGCATGAAGTGTGAGATCTGTATCTCTAGGATACCATAAGCCATAATTTTGTGTCCCTTGAAGATACTTGAAAATTCTCTTCACTGCCTGAAGGTGAGTCTCCTTCGGATTTGCTTGAAATCTTCCAACTATTCCGACTGCATGCATGATGTCTGGTCGGGTACCTGTCAAATAAAGCAAACTCCCAATCATGGATCTATAAGTTGGTTGATGAACTGCTGCTGATTCATCATTTGCACTAAGGCTGCATCCTGTAACCATGGGTGTACATACTGGCTTTGACTCTTCCATGCCATACTTCTTCAAGATCTGCTTGAGGTACTTGGTTTGAGACAAGAAGATGCCTCCTTCATTTTGTTGGATTTGAAATCCAAGGAAGTATGTCAATTCTCCAAGTAGTGACATTTCGAATTCTTTCTGCATAACCAAGGCAAAGTTTTGACTCATAGTCTCTTCATTGCTGCCAAAGATAATATCATCTACATAAACAAAAAGTATTAGCAATTTGTTATTTTCAACTTTTATATAGAGATTGCTATTTGCTGATCCTTTTGAAAAGCCTTGTTGGTGAAGATATTTGTCCAACCGATAGTACCAAGCCCTTGGAGCTTGTTTGAGACCATAGAGAGCCTTTTTCAATCTGCATACAAGGTTTGGATCATTCCCAAGAATGAAACCATCTAGCTGTTCAATATATACTTCTTCTTCTAAGTCTCCATTCAGAAATGCTGATTTCACGTCCATTTGAAATACCTTGAAGTTTTGAAAGCTTGAGAGAGCAAGGAACATTCGGATGGCCTCAAGTCTTGCTACAGGAGCAAAGGTCTCTTCAAAATCTATCCCTTCTTGCTGTGCATACCCTTTACAAACAAGTCTGGCCTTGTTTCTAATTACTTCTCCATTTTCATTCAATTTATTCTTGAAGACCCATTTTGTCCCTATGACATTCTTATCTTTTGGTCTAGGAACCAGTTCCCAAGTGTTATTCTTTTCGATCTGCTCAAGTTCTTCATCCATTGCTTTGACCCAACATTCATCTTTGCATGCCTCTTTCACATTTTGTGGTTCAGTGGAAGAGAGTAATGCCAAATAGCTTGAAGCTTCTGCAATTCTTCTTCTTGTTTGTATTCCTGCTTCTTTCTGCCCCACAATCTGAGATTCTGGATGATTCTTTTGAACATATCTGGATGGAGTCTTCTCTTCTATTCTTGTCTACTCCTCTGGTTCTTCTTGAGGTTCTTCTTCTTCTTGAGGTTCTTCTTGAGGTTCTTCTTCTTCATCATTCTGCCTTTGTGGGTAGCCTTCATCTTCTTCAATGTCTTCATGATGAACTTGCCTAGGAATATATCCCTTCTCATCAACCACTACATCAATGCTGTCAACAATTCTGCCAAGTCTTTTGTTGTAGCACTTGTATGCTTTGCTATGTGGAGAATAACCAAGAAGAATTCCTTCATCTGCTCTTGGTCCAAGTTTTCCAAGTTGCTCATCAGTATTCTTAATATAACATTTGCTCCCAAAGATTTTGAAATGCTTCACCGAAGGAGTCTCACCACTCCAGAGCTCATGAGGTGTTTGAGTGCTGTTTACTCGGACATTTGTTTTGTTAAGAATAATAACCGCAGCATGTGCAGCCTCACCCCAGAAAGTTGCGGGAGTACCTGATTCATCAAGCATAGCACGGGCCATTTGTTGGATTGTTCTGTTCATTCTTTCCACAACCCCATTTTGCTGAGGAGTTCTAGCTGTAGAGAATTCTCTTCTTATCCCATGTTCTTCACAGAAATCGAAAAATTCGTTTGAGGTAAACTCCCCACCTCTGTCAGATCTGAGGCACTTAATTTTGTGTCCTGATTCATTTTCAACCAAGGCTTTGAAGGATTTGAATTTTTCGAATGCTTCATCCTTGTGCTTCATAAGCCCTAACCAGACAAACCTGGAGAAATCGTCAATGAATAATATCAAATATTCTTCTCCTCGAGGTGTCCTTTTCCTAAATGGAGCACATACATCTGTATGGACTAGCTCAAGAGGTATGCTGGCTGATCCTTCCTTCTCTGGAAAGTTAGTTCTGGTTTGCTTTCCAAACTGACAAGATTTGCATATAGTGTTGTCTGGAATTTTGATATCTGGAAGACCACGAACTGCCTGATATTTGCATGCTTTCCTTATTTGTGAAAAGCTTAGATGCCCCAACCTTCGATGCCATAGCCAGTGTTCATCATCCTTGCTCAAATAGCATTGTTGTGGTCCTTCTTCAAATATGTATAGATTATTTGGAGTCCTTCTTCCTTTGATCACTGTTTTACCTGTATCAAGGTCACGAACACAACATCCATTTGATCTAAATATTACTTCTGTTCCTTGATCGCACATCTGACTGACACTCGGAAGATTATGCTTCAATCCATCAACATACAAAACATTTCCAGCTTTGACCTTCTCTTTCAATGGAGCAACACCTTTTCCTTTTATGGCTGCAGAGATATCGTTTCCAAAAGAAAATTTCTTCCACTTTTCTAATGCGGTATATGACTCAAGCTTTTCTTTGTCCCCTGTCATATGCTTCGAACATCCGCTGTCAATGTACCATAGACTTTCTTGACCTTCTGCATAAAAGGCTATCCCACATCTTTCTGGTTGCGGTTCCTTTATTCTCCATGTTCTGACATTTGAGGTTTGTTCCTTCTGAGTTATCTTCCGGAACCTGCTCCTGCATTTAGAGTCTTTATGACCAAAGTTATTACAAATAGAGCATTCAACTTCATTTTCAAGAACCGAAAAGTTGTTATAAGTCCTTTTCATGGTTCCAGTCATTCTCCCTTGCTTCTGAGCTTCTCTAGTCATGATTGTCTTGTAGGCAACACATTGAGCTGCTTTGTGACCGAAGTTATGGCAAGAAAAGAATTGGCCATTAAAGAAACTTCTGTGATAATCAGATCTATCATCCAACCGATTGTAGCTTCTATTCATTCTTGGAGCAAATTGGGAAGATTTTACCTGAGGCTGATTGTAGCTTTTGTTTATCCTTAAGGCAGTTTGTCCCCGAATTTCTTGATGGTCTTTATTTGTTCTTGAGGTAAACTGTCCCTGATTCACCTGATGACTTTTATTTGGCCTTTGCTCGCTTCTCCTTGCTGCATCAAGATAGCTTTTAGAGGTAGAGGCTTGAGATGTTTCTCCATTATATCCAAGACCTGTCTTGATCAGAGGAGATCGCTGCACATTGATAATCTCATCCAAGGTTTCAGATCCTTTAACAAATTTAAGATTAATCGCTTTTGTTTTCTCAATCTCCTTTCTAAGACAAACAATCTCACATTCCAATTTTTCAAGATGTTTTTCCTTTTCAGCTAGTTGACATTGTAGAGAATCAATAATAGCACTCTTCTCTTCTAAGCAAACTTTGAGATCTTTCATTTCTTCACAAAAACCTTCTACATCTATAGCATCCATATAGTCATCATCTTCAAAAGCCATTAACAATTTATATCTATTACCTTGTTCATCTTCATCACTATTTGAAAGACCATCACTATCTTCATGAGTGTAATAGCTTTTCTTCTTTTAATTTTGTTTCTTGTTCCATTTAACAGGTTCCTTTCCCTTGTCATTCTTATTTTTGTGAGGACATCTGGCAGCATAATGACCTACTCTTCCACAAGTAAAGCATTTAAAAGGTAACTTACCTCTGAACCTTCCAGAACCCCTTTGAAGATTTCTGACAAAATTTGATTCCTCTTCTTCATCTTCTGGCACGTGACTTGCTTCATAATACTCTTCTTTGCCTGAAGCCTTGAAGGCAGCTTCTCTTCTGTCTGATGGACCTCCCTTTCTCATTTCATAAGCGGTTAGAATCCCGTGAAGCTGAGACATAGTAAGAATTTGCAGATTTTCCTTTTCTTCTATGGCAGACACTTTAGATTCAAACTTGGGGGACAAAGATCTTAGAACCTTTTCAACCACAATAGCCTCTTTTATTTCTTCACCCAAGTTTTTCATGCAATTAACAATCTCATCTACCCTAAGGAAATAGTTAGCCACACTTTCATCATTATACATTCTGAGAGTCTCATACTTAATCCTGAGAGTTTGAAGTTTAGCACGCTTTACCTATTCGTCTCCTTCATAGCTCGTGACAATTTTGTCCCATATTTCTTTTGCAGATTTATAGTGCATTACCTTCATGAATTCTGATTGAGATATGCATCCCAATAGAGTATTGCCTGCTTTCGCATTTGTTTCATATTTCTTTTTCTCGGCTGCATCTGTAGGAGTAGCTGAAGGAAAAGTGTAGCCTGTCTCTACGATGTCCCAAACTTCTGTACCAAGAGATTGAACATAGGCAGTAACTCTTACCTTCCAATAATTGAAGTTTGTCCCATCAAAAACCGGTGGCCTGATTGATGCTTCTCTCTCGTAGTTGCTCATGATGAACGATCTAACTTCAAGCGATCAAGCTTCTCTGAAGGACCTGCTCTGATACCAATTGTTGGAAATAATACTGGGGGGGGGGGGGGGGTGAATCAATATTATCAGATCAATAAAACTTTTTCAATGCTCAGAAACATATACACTACTTCAGTTAAGTGAACCAGCGTGTACACGCTACTGTGTCTAAAGGAACCAGCGTATAACCATAAATCTTATAATTCAGTTAGTTTATCTTTAGTTAGATGCATCAGGACATTATTCATCATATTAAGAGTAAACAGATGCCGTATAGCAGAACAGATCATCACACAAAAGCCACACACATGAACACCATGATATAAGGTGGAAACCCAATGTGGGTGAAAACCACCTGCTGCAAGTCGTCTCTATCTTTCTTTAATAAGAACTTCAGTTTACAATCTTTTGTACTAGTGCAGCCTTATACCAGTACGCAGGCTACAACCTTCTCTCGTTCTCCAAACTTCCTTGGAAGGGAGCTCCAACCCCCTTTGCTCTTGTACTAGCTAAGATACTAGTACGTAGGTGCTGGCCTACAATCTTCTTTCCTTCAGGTACCACTTTTCATCAATTTTCAGACTGGATACTCCTGAAGCACAACATTACAATCTGAAGACCATGATTCATTCACAAATCATTGAAGCATAAAACAACCAATACTGGCATTATCAATCTTTGAATCACTGAACCACTGAAACCCTGTCAAACCCAGTCACCAGAACACAGTGCAGACTACAGAACTCTGCAATAACAGTAAGATCCAGCTGCAACCCAAAAAATCAAGCTCCAAAAAGATATACGCTACTACAATGAAGGCAACCCGCGTATACGCGGTTTTACCGAAGACAACCTGCGTACAGATCTAAAAATAATTTTTCATAACTTGCAGCTGTATGAGATTTCAGTTATACCCAGAACATAACATTGCGTCAGTATGCAGATCTAGAAATACGCATAATCAACCATATAAAGATAGTTCATTTCAAACCATTTGATCCCGATCTCTCCTTAGATCTTGTTCTCCATCAACCGATGAGATCTCTCCTTAGCTCAGATCAAGCAATACATCATCAACCAATAACCTGCATACTGGATCTAATACTTCATCAGATATTCAAGACTTTTTCAGATACCCTTGCCTAAAGATTTCCTTCTCCTTATATAGCCTTAGGCCTTGTTCAATACCAAGGGCCAAAACCATAGAAATCCAATACCATCATCTTCAAAACTAGGGATCAACACGTTCGTCGAGACACCAAGGTCCAAAACCATAGGCACAACTTCCAAGGAATAACCGCCGTGGACCAAAGATAAGTTTTCCACATACACGCGCTTTTACTGAAGCCAACCAGCGTGTACACGCGACTTGGTATATAGCGAACCTGCGTATACGCGACTTGGTATATAGTGAACCTGCTTGTATACGCGACTTGGTATATAGTGAACCAACGTGTATATATTTTTCTTCATACTTGTAGACTGATCATCAATTCCTTGCTGCTATCCTTCTGCACTATGATTTGTTATCAGTGTGATTTGCCATCAAGGACAATACTTGTCTCATAATGCCAACAATCTCCCCCTTTGGACTTGATGGCAACAACACCAAATCAAATCACTCTCCCCCTTTGTCATCAAGGGCAAAGGGCTGTGCTCCCCCTGAGTACATGCTGATATCTTTGCTTGGCTGTGCGGAAACCCTGACTGTAGGCAAGATCTGCAAAAGATGTTCTTCAAAAGAACCAAGACTTATACACCATAAGGGACCTCCCTATCACCAAAAGACTCAATCCATATTCCCAACCAAGAGGGGATACATCAGAAACAACCAATTATATTACATCATTCATCCCAGGCATAGTGGGGAAACCAACATAGGCCGTTACATGACCTTGACACCATAAAAGAGATATTACAAAAAAAAATACATGACATAGAGACAACAGATCTAGACCAAGGCTTATGAAGATCACAAGCAGCATCTGATAAACATCCTTTTAGATCAGCAACCAAGATTTCCTTCTGAGCTCCTTCTCCTGAAACCAACAACAGTTGTGTACTAGAACCAAAAGCACTAAATGCCAACAATGCTTTATGAGACTTTAAGCTGCTCCCCTTGAACCTGTTCCTGCTGCATTCTGGCATACCCATCTCAGACCTTCTCCAACCAGAGTCTGCCCTTGCTGTTCAGAACTCCATATACGTGACTTCTCCTGCATAAAACAACGTATGCACGCGGATATGCTTTCTGCAACACGCGTACACCATACACGCCACTTTCCCAGCATAGATCGACGTATATACGCGGATATCCTTTACGTAACTTGCGTATACCAACTTTTCTATAGAACAGACAAGCTTCAACAGCAGGATGAAGCATCAACTACTCCCAGCTTTTGTCTGAGATATTCAAAAGTTTCCCTGGGCAGTGGTTTTGTGAGAATGTCAGCAACTTGTTCCTTAGAAGGAACATACTCCAACTTGACCTTCTGCTCAAGCACTTGTTCCCGAAGAAAATGGTACTTGATTGGTATGTGCTTGGTCTTTGAGTGCATGACTGGATTCTTTCAAATGCTGATTGCACTTGTATTATCACATAAGATAGAGACTGGTGAAGTGCAGGTGATTTGAAAATCTTGCAAGGTCTGCATCATCCAAAGAAGTTGTGTGCAACAAGATGCCGCAGCCACATATTCTGCTTCAGCTGTAGATAAGGCAATCGAGCTCTGTTTCTTGCTGAACCAAGATACTAATATGGAGCCCATAAAGAATGCACCACCACTTGTGCTCTTCCTGTCATCCACGCTTCAGGCCCAATCTGCATCTGTATAAGCATGAAGTGTGAGATCTGTATCTCTAGGATACCATAAGCCATAATTTTGTGTCCCTTGAAGATACTTGAAAATTCTCTTCACTGCCTGAAGGTGAGTCTCCTTCGGATTTGCTTGAAATCTTCCAACTATTCCGACTGCATGCATGATGTCTGGTCGGGTACCTGTCAAATAAAGCAAACTCCCAATCATGGATCTATAAGTTGGTTGATGAACTGCTGCTGATTCATCATTTGCACTAAGGCTGCATCCTGTAACCATGGGTGTACATACTGGCTTTGACTCTTCCATGCCATACTTCTTCAAGATCTGCTTGAGGTACTTGGTTTGAGACAAGAAGATGCCTCCTTCATTTTGTTGGATTTGAAATCCAAGGAAGTATGTCAATTCTCCAAGTAGTGACATTTCGAATTCTTTCTGCATAACCAAGGCAAAGTTTTGACTCATAGTCTCTTCATTGCTGCCAAAGATAATATCATCTACATAAACAAAAAGTATTAGCAATTTGTTATTTTCAACTTTTATATAGAGATTGCTATCTGCTGATCCTTTTGAAAAGCCTTGTTGGTGAAGATATTTGTCCAACCGATAGTACCAAGCCCTTGGAGCTTGTTTGAGACCATAGAGAGCCTTTTTCAATCTGCATACAAGGTTTGGATCATTCCCAAGAATGAAACCATCTAGCTGTTCAATATATACTTCTTCTTCTAAGTCTCCATTCAGAAATGCTGATTTCACGTCCATTTGAAATACCTTGAAGTTTTGAAAGCTTGAGAGAGCAAGGAACATTTGGATGGCCTCAAGTCTTGCTACAGGAGCAAAGGTCTCTTCAAAATCTATCCCTTCTTGCTGTGCATACCCTTTACAAACAAGTCTGGCCTTGTTTCTAATTACTTCTCCATTTTCATTCAATTTATTCTTGAAGACCCATTTTGTCCCTATGACATTCTTATCTTTTGGTCTAGGAACCAGTTCCCAAGTGTTATTCTTTTCGATCTGCTCAAGTTCTTCATCCATTGCTTTGACCCAACATTCATCTTTGCATGCCTCTTTCACATTTTGTGGTTCAGTGGAAGAGAGTAATGCCAAATAGCTTGAAGCTTCTGCAATTCTTCTTCTTGTTTGTATTCCTGCTTCTTTCTGCCCCACAATCTGAGATTCTGGATGATTCTTTTGAACATATCTGGATGGAGTCTTCTCTTCTATTCTTGTCTACTCCTCTGGTTCTTCTTGAGGTTCTTCTTCTTCTTGAGGTTCTTCTTGAGGTTCTTCTTCTTCATCATTCTGCCTTTGTGGGTAGCCTTCATCTTCTTCAATGTCTTCATGATGAACTTGCCTAGGAATATATCCCTTCTCATCAACCACTACATCAATGCTGTCAACAATTCTGCCAAGTCTTTTGTTGTAGCACTTGTATGCTTTGCTATGTGGAGAATAACCAAGAAGAATTCCTTCATCTGCTCTTGGTCCAAGTTTTCCAAGTTGCTCATCAGTATTCTTAATATAACATTTGCTCCCAAAGATTTTGAAATGCTTCACCGAAGGAGTCTCACCACTCCAGAGCTCATGAGGTGTTTGAGTGCTGTTTACTCGGACATTTGTTTTGTTAAGAATAATAACCGCAGCATGTGCAGCCTCACCCCAGAAAGTTGCGGGAGTACCTGATTCATCAAGCATAGCACGGGCCATTTGTTGGATTGTTCTGTTCATTCTTTCCACAACCCCATTTTGCTGAGGAGTTCTAGCTGTAGAGAATTCTCTTCTTATCCCATGTTCTTCACAGAAATCGAAAAATTCGTTTGAGGTAAACTCCCCACCTCTGTCAGATCTGAGGCACTTAATTTTGTGTCCTGATTCATTTTCAACCAAGGCTTTGAAGGATTTGAATTTTTCGAATGCTTCATCCTTGTGCTTCATAAGCCCTAACCAGACAAACCTGGAGAAATCGTCAATGAATAATATCAAATATTCTTCTCCTCGAGGTGTCCTTTTCCTAAATGGAGCACATACATCTGTATGGACTAGCTCAAGAGGTATGCTGGCTGATCCTTCCTTCTCTGGAAAGTTAGTTCTGGTTTGCTTTCCAAACTGACAAGATTTGCATATAGTGTTGTCTGGAATTTTGATATCTGGAAGACCACGAACTGCCTGATATTTGCATGCTTTCCTTATTTGTGAAAAGCTTAGATGCCCCAACCTTCGATGCCATAGCCAGTGTTCATCATCCTTGCTCAAATAGCATTGTTGTGGTCCTTCTTCAAATATGTATAGATTATTTGGAGTCCTTCTTCCTTTGATCACTGTTTTACCTGTATCAAGGTCACGAACACAACATCCATTTGATCTAAATATTACTTCTGTTCCTTGATCGCACATCTGACTGACACTCGGAAGATTATGCTTCAATCCATCAACATACAAAACATTTCCAGCTTTGACCTTCTCTTTCAATGGAGCAACACCTTTTCCTTTTATGGCTGCAGAGATATCGTTTCCAAAAGAAAATTTCTTCCACTTTTCTAATGCGGTATATGACTCAAGCTTTTCTTTGTCCCCTGTCATATGCTTCGAACATCCGCTGTCAATGTACCATAGACTTTCTTGACCTTCTGCATAAAAGGCTATCCCACATCTTTCTGGTTGCGGTTCCTTTATTCTCCATGTTCTGACATTTGAGGTTTGTTCCTTCTGAGTTATCTTCCGGAACCTGCTCCTGCATTTAGAGTCTTTATGACCAAAGTTATTACAAATAGAGCATTCAACTTCATTTTCAAGAACCGAAAAGTTGTTATAAGTCCTTTTCATGGTTCCAGTCATTCTCCCTTGCTTCTGAGCTTCTCTAGTCATGATTGTCTTGTAGGCAACACATTGAGCTGCTTTGTGACCGAAGTTATGGCAAGAAAAGAATTGGCCATTAAAGAAACTTCTGTGATAATCAGATCTATCATCCAACCGATTGTAGCTTCTATTCATTCTTGGAGCAAATTGGGAAGATTTTACCTGAGGCTGATTGTAGCTTTTGTTTATCCTTAAGGCAGTTTGTCCCCGAATTTCTTGATGGTCTTTATTTGTTCTTGAGGTAAACTGTCCCTGATTCACCTGATGACTTTTATTTGGCCTTTGCTCGCTTCTCCTTGCTGCATCAAGATAGCTTTTAGAGGTAGAGGCTTGAGATGTTTCTCCATTATATCCAAGACCTGTCTTGATCAGAGGAGATCGCTGCACATTGATAATCTCATCCAAGGTTTCAGATCCTTTAACAAATTTAAGATTAATCGCTTTTGTTTTCTCAATCTCCTTTCTAAGACAAACAATCTCACATTCCAATTTTTCAAGATGTTTTTCCTTTTCAGCTAGTTGACATTGTAGAGAATCAATAATAGCACTCTTCTCTTCTAAGCAAACTTTGAGATCTTTCATTTCTTCACAAAAACCTTCTACATCTATAGCATCCATATAGTCATCATCTTCAAAAGCCATTAACAATTTATATCTATTACCTTGTTCATCTTCATCACTATTTGAAAGACCATCACTATCTTCATGAGTGTAATAGCTTTTCTTCTTTTAATTTTGTTTCTTGTTCCATTTAACAGGTTCCTTTCCCTTGTCATTCTTATTTTTGTGAGGACATCTGGCAGCATAATGACCTACTCTTCCACAAGTAAAGCATTTAAAAGGTAACTTACCTCTGAACCTTCTAGAACCCCTTTGAAGATTTCTGACAAAATTTGATTCCTCTTCTTCATCTTCTGGCACGTGACTTGCTTCATAATACTCTTCTTTGCCTGAAGCCTTGAAGGCAGCTTCTCTTCTGTCTGATGGACCTCCCTTTCTCATTTCATAAGCGGTTAGAATCCCGTGAAGCTGAGACATAGTAAGAATTTGCAGATTTTCCTTTTCTTCTATGGCAGACACTTTAGATTCAAACTTGGGGGACAAAGATCTTAGAACCTTTTCAACCACAATAGCCTCTTTTATTTCTTCACCCAAGTTTTTCATGCAATTAACAATCTCATCTACCCTAAGGAAATAGTTAGCCACACTTTCATCATTATACATTCTGAGAGTCTCATACTTAATCTTGAGAGTTTGAAGTTTAGCACGCTTTACCTATTCGTCTCCTTCATAGCTCGTGACAATTTTGTCCCATATTTCTTTTGCAGATTTATAGTGCATTACCTTCATGAATTCTGATTGAGATATGCATCCCAATAGAGTATTGCCTGCTTTCGCATTTGTTTCATATTTCTTTTTCTCGGCTGCATCTGTAGGAGTAGCTGAAGGAAAAGTGTAGCCTGTCTCTACGATGTCCCAAACTTCTGTACCAAGAGATTGAACATAGGCAGTAACTCTTACCTTCCAATAATTGAAGTTTGTCCCATCAAAAACCGGTGGCCTGATTGATGCTTCTCTCTCGTAGTTGCTCATGATGAACGATCTAACTTCAAGCGATCAAGCTTCTCTGAAGGACCTGCTCTGATACCAATTGTTGGAAATAATACTGAGGGGGGGGGGTGAATCAATATTATCAGATCAATAAAACTTTTTCAATGCTCAGAAACATATACACTACTTCAGTTAAGTGAACCAGCGTGTACACGCTACTGTGTCTAAAGGAACCAGCGTATAACCATAAATCTTATAATTCAGTTAGTTTATCTTTAGTTAGATGCATCAGGACATTATTCATCATATTAAGAGTAAACAGATGCAGTATAGCAGAACAGATCATCACACAAAAGCCACACACATGAACACCATGATATAAGGTGGAAACCCAATGTGGGTGAAAACCACCTGCTGCAAGTCGTCTCTATCTTTCTTTAATAAGAACTTCAGTTTACAACTTTTGTACTAGTGCAGCCTTATACCAGTACGCAGGCTACAACCTTCTCTCATTCTCCAAACTTCCTTAGGGAGCTCCAACCCCCTTTGCTCTTGTACTAGCTAAGATACTAGTACGTAGGTGCTGGCCTACAATCTTCTTTCCTTCAGGTACCACTTTTCATCAATTTTCAGACTGGATACTCCTGAAGCACAACATTACAATCTGAAGACCATGATTCATTCACAAATCATTGAAGCATAAAACAACCAATACTGACATTATCAATCTTTGAATCACTGAACCACTGAAACCCTGTCAAACCCAGTCACCAGAACACAGTGCAGACTACAGAACTCTGCAATAACAGTAAGATCCAGCTGCAACCCAAAAAATCAAGCTCCAAAAAGATATACGCTACTACAATGAAGGCAACCCGCGTATACACGCGGTTTTACCGAAGACAACCTGCGTACAGATCTAAAAATAAATTTTCATAACTTGCAGCTGTACGAGATTTCAGTTATACCCAGAACATAACATTGCGTCAGTATGCAGATCTAGAAATACGCATAATCAACCATATAAAGATAGTTCATTTCAAACCATTTGATCCCGATCTCTCCTTAGATCTTGTTCTCCATCAACCGATGAGATCTCTCCTTAGCTCAGATCAAGCAATACATCATCAACCAATAACCTGCATACTGGATCTAATACTTCATCAGATATTCAAGACTTTTTCAGATACCCTTGCCTAAAGATTTCCTTCTCCTTATATAGCCTTAGGCCTTGTTCAATACTAAGGGCCAAAACCATAGAAATCCAATACCATCATCTTCAAAACTAGGGATCAACACGTCCGTCGAGACACCAAGGTCCAAAACCATAGGCACAACTTCCAAGGAATAACCGCCGTGGACCAAAGATAAGTTTTCCACATACACGCGCTTTTACTGAAGCCAACCAGTGTGTACATGCGACTTGGTATATAGCGAACCTGCGTATACGCGACTTGGTATATAGTGAACCTGCTTGTATATGCGACTTGGTATATAGTGAACCAACGTGTATATATTTTTCTTCATACTTGTAGATTGATCATCAATTCCTTGCTGCTATCCTTCTGCACTATGATTTGTTATCAGTGTGATTTTCCATCAAGGACAATACTTGTCTCATAATGCCAACAGTTATGCCACCTGGGTCACCTTTGTGTTCCTTCAAGCAAGCGTGCCAAGATGATTTGGGAAGCACACTACAGTCGGACTGCTTGACATTTCGGGGTTGAGAAAATGGTGGCAGTACTACAGAAGTGTTTCTATGGGCCAAATCTTCAACACGATGTCGAGAAGTACATCAGATCATGCACTGCCTGCGCCATTGCCAAACCAACCATCAAGAAGCAAGGCCTCTATACCCCACTGCCTACCCCTAGTTGACCTTGGGAATCCATCTCCATGGATTACATGTCAGGTCTTCCTTCCACTAAGCATGGAAACGACTGTGTTTTTGTGGTCGTTAACATGTTCTCGAAGATGGCCATTATGGCCGCCTACAAGAAGAATATCACAGTAGAAGCCATTGCTAAACTCTTCTTTGAATGAGTGTGGGTACACTTTGGGATCCCACAGTCTATCATCTCAAATCGGGACAACAGATTCCTCAGTACATTTTGGTCCAGTCTCTGGTCGATGCTTGACACCAAACTCACTAAGTCCACAGCCTTCCATCCTCAAACTGATGGTCAGACAGAGGTTGTCAACAGGATGATCGTACACATTCTGCGCATGTACAACTCAAAGCATCCACGCACATGGGACGAGAGCCTCCCCTATAATCAACATAGCTACAACCGGGCTCTCAATAGCTCGACTAGCCACAACCTTTTTCAGTTGGGCTTGGGATTCCAGCCACTATGTCCCATTGATGTGGCCATGCCAATTGCAGCTACTCACGCAGATTCAGCTCATGTCAATTCCAAAACAGATAAGGAAAATAGCTTCATTGAGCACATCCAACATATTCACCAGTAGGTCCATGAAATTCTGGAGAAATCAAATGCCAACTACAAGCAGCGACATGATCAACATCGGGTGCCACACAAGTTTCAGGTGGGTGACAAAGTCTGGTTGCATTTGTAAAAGGAATGCCTTACTGGAGCCTATCGGAAACTCAGACCACTACGATATGGTATTTACACCATTACCAAGGCTATGGGAGATAATGCATTTGAGCTCAGAATTTCCCGATTCCTTAGCCTGCACCCAGTGTTCAATGTGGACCGCCTTCAACCATACTTTCCACCATTACTAGACACATGTGACATTGTAGAACAACTCACACCCACAGAGTTAAATCCAGATTGAATGGAACAAGCTGCAACTGATCGGATCATGGACACACAGATGAAGCACACTCACCAGCAGAATATCCAATTGTATCGAGTTTTCAAAGCAGGCCAACTCCATCATCAGGGCAAGTGGCTCACCAAGGACCAAGTTCAGCATAAGTTTCCTCATCTCATGGAGGAACTCAACGCAATGGGGACCATTGCTTCCTAAGGGGGGAGGAATGATCCAGGTGGACATTGGTGGCCACCTACCAAGTTCACTTGGAACCCCACCATTGTTTCTTTCAGCTTTTCAATTTCCTTAATTGTAGTATAGTTTACTATTTTTAGTAGTTTTTCGGGTCCTGAACTTCTGGAGCTGTTTTGAGGCCTAAACGACATTTTTTTTGGGAAAACTGGGAGCAACATGGGTCAATCGACCGATTTTTCTCTTCCTAAAGTTGTATTTCTCGAATAGATATTTCTAACGAGATATTGTGTGCATCAAATGGAGATCGTATGCCAAAGTTACGACCCCGGGAAGTTGATGTACCAATTTACCCAAACGGGGCCCACAGTTTGGCGTTTCATCTTCTAGGGTTAGGTTTTTGGATGTTTAGGGTTTTCCATTGTTTCTCAACAATAAATAGGCCTTCGAGCCTCATTGTAACACAGTTCAAAGGCATGTAGCCGCCACATCTCTTCTCAGAGATAAGCTACCATCGCCCTAACTGGTTTATTTCCATTTCTATTCGTAAGCATATTTCAGTATTTTACATTAATGAAATGAAGTATTATTTCCACTGCATCTTTGTGTATATGGTTATCTCTGTATTTTTTTGCGTTCCTATTTAAATCCGGATCACTTTGGGATAAGAGCATAGCATCATATAGGTTTGCATGTTGGGCATGCAGGTAAGTAAGTTAAGGATTTTTATATGCATTAGGTTTATGTACATGTCTTTTGATGTTATGGTTACGTACATGATAGATGATAGTTTATTAGTGTAGTCATATGCATGTATCAGATAGTCATGAATGATAGTAACCTGTGGTCGTATGCATTTTTATTATTTTTTTATTTTAGATAACTAGATGATTAGGTTATATGTTGTTGATTAGCATGATATATAGCTTATTGTTGTTATATGCCAGTGACTTGGTGATTAGGGTTATTACATTAAGATCTTAATGTCATATGTATCATATTAAGTTGGATTGTTCGATGAAAATGGTTAGGATTATGACATTCAGGTATGAGTTAATATGTTGTGATGTTATGTCATACTAATCTAGACTGATTGTGCATATGTGATTATTATGTATGAATGATAATTTTTTATGAGTTTTAGTGACTATTATGGATACCATGACCTTATTTGTGTTTGATCTGATGTGTTGAGAAGTTATATCATGCTAACTAGATTGATTGTGCAAACAAGATTTCCTCCTCTGAGATACATCAAGGTATGAGTTCACTTATGTCGTACACTTTGTGCTTGATTGTTTGATTAAGTCATCTATTTGGTGTTAGAGTGTTTGGTGTCTATTACGTCATCTAGTTTGTTTATTTAACATGGTATGTTTGGAAGTTGGTGGAATGTTCAATGAATTGCATAATATGAGTGTGTTCAAATGATATTGTTTTAAGATGATTGTACTAACACATATGTGTTGAGACAGTTGATATGTGCTTGAGTGTAAGTAGGTGACAGTGGTAGCATTATTTCTAATGGCTATGAGTTGACTATGGATTATTACATGACTGTTAGTCTTGGTAAGGGTTGATTTCAAATTTATAGGTATGATTGTCTTGATATTTGGAGCATGTGGTTGGCATGTGTGAACAGTTGTAGGAAAGATGCTTGGTATTAGCGTAACAAGGTAATAGTTGATGTGTTTAGATAACTAACAATTGGATGATGTGACAACACATAGTAAGCCTCGATTCCAACAAAGTAAAAAGTTAGAAGAAAGGAATTGGGCAAGAATTCCTTTGGCTATGTTTTAAAACCCTAATTCCAAGCAAATGAGTGCTTTTCATATATGAAGTCTTCTTAATCTTGATTTTGTCTGACATCATGTGAATATGTGCTATATTCATGAACATGTAATTGACATGTATATTAGCTAGTCTCTAGTTACAGGTGGATTTGTCAAGGGAATTGGAGTCCCTTGAGAGATGACATGGACGTGTTTAGTTGCAAGGAAACGTGCTTGGAACAAAAAAAATGAGGTAACCAGTGTATTGTTATGTTTATTTATGCACTAATAGTTGTGTTAATGACAACATGATGCAAGGAGTTGCATGGAAATAGAGGTTGCCATGAAATCTTGAAGAAGGCTCAGGTTGAGTTTTCCCTGGGAACCATGGGGATTGAGTCATGGTGTCTATTGTTAGTGCTTTATTGTGGTTTTGTTTTATCTGGTGCAAGGCCTTGCCACTTTGGTTGTGGTATCGTATTGTTGTTATTGGTTTTCATGATTTTCTTCTTGTTTGTTTCCTAGTTTTCCTTTTATGTTTTGAGTCTTGGGAATTGGTTGGGAAAGAGTAAAGTTGATGGAGCTTGGGGAGAGTTGTGTGGTATTCGACAGGTAATGTAAGACATGGATGAAGCTCAAGTAAGCATAGCGGAAGGTAAGACTATGACAGTGGGTTGGACGAGTTGGTCCATTGTGGTAAATGTACGGTGGCAGTACAAACATGAGAAGGGTAACCATAAAAGGTAAAGTAAATGGATCTGAGGTGTCGGATGCCCTGGCTATGTTGGGAATGATTTTTCTCAATGTTGTACATGCTATGCACAAATAAGGAAGCTCTCTTAACCTAGACCTTATGATTCTGGTAGCTATGATGTGATCATGATTATGTTGATGTTTATATGTATACATGTATGTGTGTATGAATGTCATTGTCTGACAGGATCATGATTGTTTATGCTAATGTTTATGTATATGTATGTATGTATCCATGTATCTATGTCACTATTTGACAGGGTCATCAGGAATCATCCTTTTGGAGGAATGATTTCTTACGCGAGCGAATGACAGGAAGAGGTTCCTGGCTATGGGAAATCAAGTGGGAAGAGTAGCCATGACAAATATATGAGGTTAGTATCGCGTGAATATGAATTTATATTCTATGCTTGTATTATGCCTATGCTTATGTTATGGATAGGTTCTTCCGAGGGACACAACAACGAAATGAAAGCAGTGTGGTCCACGACATGTTGGGACAAGCATGGATAAGACATTGGAAGCAAGGTTGCTTGGTAAAGATAATGTGGCTTTGGATGCGTGGTACTATTGTTGTGTACATGTTGCATACGTGATGTTATGTGCATGTATTGTTGTGCGGATATTGCATATGCAGTGCTAGGTATAGATGGTGCCATGTAGATGTTGGGCATGCAGTGCTATGTAGATATTGTACTGTGCGCATGATGTATATGCGGTGTTGTGTACATATGGTGCTCTGTGCATATTGGATATGCGGTGTTGTGTACAAAGGATGCTATGTACATGTTGGATATGTAGTTTTATGTGCATGTGGTGTTGCGTGCATGTTGTACGTGTGGTGATATGTACATATGTTGTTTTGTGCATAATTGTACAAGTGGCGTTGAGTGCATGTAGTCTTGTGTACATGTGGTACAAATGACACTGTGTGCAGGTGGTGTTGTTTACATGTCGTACATGTGATGTTGTGTACATGTGGTGTCATGTACATGTCGTTTGCGTGGTACGATGTACATGTGGCATTGTGTACACATTGTATAGTGGTGCAATGTACATGTGGTGTTGTGTACACATTGTGCAGGTGGTGCCGTGTACATGTGATGCGCACATGTCGTGCAGGTGGTTGCAGTGTACAAGTGGTACTGTGTACATGTGGTACATATGGTACTGGTGTAGATGCATGGTGTTGTATGACGTGTGTAGTTGTATGTGTGTGATTAACACTATGTGTATGTGCACATGATTGAGGAGAAGGCACTGGGTATTTGTCTTGTGGGGCAACCGATCCAGAGTGTGTACAAAAGAAAGAAAAAAGTAGAAGTTAAGGATTGATGAAAGGATAAGTATCGACATTTTATTTCAGTTTTATTATGCATGTGATTTATGACTATGGTATATGATGATTATATGTGATCTTTGATTTTGGTTTATGATGGTTACATGTGATTTATGATGCTGATCTATGACAATTGTGTTTTGATCTAACTAGATGTGATATGTTTATACATGATGTTTTGATCAAACAGTTAGTTTGACTTGTGAGAGGAAGAAAACAAGATTGCAAGTGTACCTTATTGACGAAATGCCAATGAGGTATGATTTGAGGTTATTTCAATTTATTTGAATCTAATGGAAATTATGTGCCTGGAATAAGAATCCATGAACATGCCTAGTTGAGTGGTTGAAATCGACTGCAAGAATTGGTAGCAACAGAAAAATAAATTGGAACATGCAACAATATGTTGGTAGAGTACTTTAGGCAGGGCCATTGTGGGACACTGGTACCCAATAGTGTCCATTGATTGCCATGAGCATACTATCACCGATATGATGGTTTTAACGCAGTATATGCCTTGGTTTTTGTATCTTTTGATGCGAGGAATCCTTTCCAAGGGATCGATCACCCAAGATAGGGGATGTTGGGGAACCTGGAAGGTGAGTGACCGCACGGAAGTGGGTGACTGGCTTTCCCGACGGACTATGTAGAAAAGAAGGGAAGGTCGTGGATATATTGGTTTTGGTCATTAGCATTGCAGATGGAATCATATACACATTGGGAGTGTGTCTTGGAACAATGACACGGTAACTGTTCACTGATGGGACAAGTGGCGCAAGATTATAGCGTTGGACGTTGGATGAAGCTTTGACTGTGGCAGTGGATTCTTGACTTCTTGGGAAGGAGGTGAATCTTGGTATTACTTTTGAGGGTGGGGGTGTGATCCTATGGATTCCCTTGTTGATTGATACAGGCATAGTATCCTTTTATTTGTTGGTTTAGCAAATGTGCATATATGTATATGTGTTTATTGTAGATACTGTAATGAGTTGTGCTATAAAGCTCTAGTATGTGCTATGGTTATTATATTGTCATGTTGTCACGATGTTTTTATTTTGAGCAGGTCTTTCATTGTAAATACAAAAATGAGCTAAGTTATAAAGTACAATGGGTAGTATGTTTTCTTTTCAATGATTTTTGTTGAGGTCTTGGTGTGGTTTAACACCGGCGACGGTGTTCCCCTAGGGGGGGGTTTATAACAACCCTGGTTAAAAACTCATGTAAAATTATAAAAGGCCACAATTGATGGGACACATATTCCAAGATGAATGTTGGGCAGGAGATCTTGGTGTGGGTGTTCATTTGGTTGTTTATGGCTAAAGAAATTGGGAAAGGCAATGACAAAGGATTTGGAAAGGCATGAAGCATTTATTTATGAAAATAATGGAAATTAGGAGAAAAAGGAGCTGAAAGGTCACAGGTTACATGTGAGGAGGAAATTGAAGGAAAATAATGGAAAATGAAGAAAAGAAAGGCCCCATTAATAAAAAGGCTTCTGAAGATTAGTTGACAAGCTCTTAGTTAGCGTTAAGTTTTATCTTTGGTTATACATGGGATCAAGAAAGGCAAAGAAGGCAAGAGGAAGGAAGGAGCAAGCAAGGAAGAGCAAGATCAAGCAGCTGCAACATGATTCTTTGCAGGTATTGATTTGCATGTGTATTTTCCTTGCTAGATTTGGCATGCATGGTATTGCATGTGGTTCTTTTGATGTTATGGCATGGGTTTTGTTGGTGTAACATTTTTTCCATCCTAGCCTTGCCATTTCCAGATAGCCATGGGGTTCTCATGTTTTGGTTGAGATGGATTACCGGATGGATTCGAAGCTGCAAGGTGGATCTCTGAAATGATAGAACACATGGTCTAGTAACCCCTGAACCGGACTGTGGGTTGTGGTAAAGCTGGATTTTGTGTTGCCTCAAATGGCCTAGGAATTCTTGTCGGTGAATGGTAGGATATACGATAAAGCCAAGATGTGGTTTTATCTTTGTTGGGCCTAGTAATCCCGAGATGGGATATGCGCTAAAGCCTAGAGAGTGGGTCTCGGTTTAGGGATTAGTGATTCGGTGTGGATTGCAGTAAAGCCTGAGAGACTAGGGTCTCGATTCAGGGCCTAGTGATCTGGTGTGGATTGTGGTAAAGCCTGAGAAACTAGGTCTCGGTTTAGGGCCTAGTGATCCAGGTTTGGATTGTGGTAAATCATGAGAGACTAGGAGGCAGGAAAATTCCTCACGGTGTAGGTGGAGAAATCTGGTGGCATCCATGCTTGTTTGGCCTAGTGATCAGGTGGAAATCATGGTAAAGCCTGTTATGATGTGTTCATTGTGTTGGCTTAGTGATCTTGGATGGATTACGGTAAAGCCTGGTTTTATTGTGAGGGTGAGGTGGTTTAGCCTTGACATACCCTGGTTGGTTCTTTTGGTTTGAGTCCAACATTAATGCTTGGAATATGGTACGGGGGTGAATCGTTGAAGAGAGATTTGGCGCAACCATTCTATGGTAGGTGGAACGCGGAAGTCCCATCTTGGGTTTGGTTTTTGCATCATTAATGAAAGGTTATTTCTCCTTGTATTTTTATGAGCATTTTGATGGATTATATGTGGTCCATATGGTTGTACTTTCATGAGTATTTTTGTTGTTATTATGCTGGTTATACGTGTGTTTTATGACAGTAGCTATGTATGGATCTCAACATGTTCTTACTTGTAAATGAATGGATAATGTATCTATGGTCTAATAGATGGTAATGCAAATGACATGAGGGAACAATGGTTCTTAGCGATTCGTAGATAAGTACAAGATACCTATGTTTAATTTTGTTGGTTACATGTGTAACATAGTTACCTGTCAAATGAGAAAATTACCTAGTACACGCTTTTTAAGGTAGCAAAAAAAACACCCAATTTTAAAAAGTGCTTATTCAAAATACACTTTCTTTTTTCTGGAGTATATTTTTGACACTTTAAATTTTCTTATGTAACATTTTTTTTAAATGTTAGTGATTTTCGTGCTTATTTTGAAAAGTGTTGATGCAACATCAACACATTTTTATAGAGGGCTTTTTTTTGACACTTTAATTTTTTTTATGTATCAGGTATGAATATTTTTTTAAATGTTAGTGATTTTCATATTGATTTTGAAAAGTGTTGATGCAACATCAACCATTTTTGTTTAGAGGGCTTATTTCTTACATTTAAAGTTTTTAATGTATTAAGTATGGACATTTTTTTTTAAATGTTATTAATTTTGATGTTAGTAATAAACCATAAAAATAAAATAAAAAACATGAAAAAAAATTAAATATAAAAAATTATATAAAGTAAATAAATAAAACCATAAAAATAGAAAAAAAACAAAATTAATTTTCAAAAACAAAAATAAAAAACTAAATAATAATTATAATAAAATAACAAGTAATAAAACATAAAACATAATAAAAAAATAATAATTTAAAAACATGATAAAAAAATCAAATATCAAAATGACCCAAAAAAAACTATAAAAATGAAAAGAAAAGAAAACATAAAGTTGTAAAAATTAAAAATTTAAACAAAAAATAAATAACACAAAAAATAAAAAAATATGATTTTTTTTCTTTTAAATGAGAAAAATAATTAAAAAATAATTAAAATAATAATAATAATAATTGAAAAAAATTAAAATTAAAATAGTTTAAAAAAATTTAAAAATATAAATTAAAAATAAAAAAACAAAACAATTAAATTAAAAAAATAATAATAACAAAAAAAAATTAAAAAAAAAAAAACATTTAAACAATTTTATTTAAAAAAAATTGGCCCTTGGTGGCTAGCTCGATTCCGGGAATCGACCTAGGCCGCCCTCGACCATGGCCATGGTGTCACACCCCAAAGTCTTTTTTCACGAGTTGCACAATTTGTGGCACCGGCTAAATACTTAAATGTTTTCATTTCTAAGTTATTTTCCAGACTACACCTAACATTCACATATTTTTCCATTAATGTGCGGAATACATAATAACCATAAACCAATGTGAGAGATGAGATACACAATGTATGCAAGTAATATTTATAATATTGCTGATTTTACAATTTTCCTCGGAGCTTAGCTCGATCGAGTTTCATAAAACTTACAAACGGAGGCTGCCGTGCAGCACAGTTGGTCCACCGACTCGACCGCTGCACTGTGAAAGCCTGCTTGAATCACACAACCGTGTCTATCAATTATCACTACCCTACGTATCCACTATGCACGAGTTCCACCGAACTCTCCAACTGTGCCCATGCGCACTTGCCACCAGCTCGTGTTGCCTTACCCATAGGCACGCCTGCCCCAGCTCCTCGTTTGGCTGCGAGCACACCACCCTAGGTCGCCCTGCCCATGGTTCGCCTACCTGATACCTCCGTGCTCTTCGTTCAACTTACTGTCGCTGCTACAACTCTATTACCCGAGCCGTGTGGCGACCTGCAGCTCGTCCATTTGGTCTACCCCACCTGCGATTACTTTCGTTTAGCCGGCCTGTGGTCTCGTGCTTTCCGCCCTTCGCTTATTTCTGTGCTCCGCCCATTCAGCGAGCTCATCCCTCACTCTGGCACTCAGGTAGTTCTCCCATAACACATGAACTCCTTTGCGGTGGTGAAGTGGAGACTCCGCTTGTGTTTTTGCCACCATCTCGCCGCTAACATATATGGCGGCCCAACCTTTGGTAGGGGCTTCGACATTTGTCAAGTCGACCCTCTGTTTCGTTAACTTGCCATTTTCATAATGTCATCCATGGTGTGGGGCGCCCATGTGTGGGATCGCCCACCCATATAAACTCGCCAAACTCACCAACACTTAGCCATTTTTACACATGAATTTCGTGTGGACGCTCCTTGGCTCGACTCGTTGTGCAGGCGCGCCCTCGACTCGCCGGTTAAATGCTACCAACTCATCTCGCCTCTGTGTGCCCATGCTGATGCGTGCCAACTCGTCGATTAAATGTGCTCGGTTGGCGTGCCTGACTTGCCAACTTGCAAAAAATGACTCGTGGGCGTTACATACTCCCCCACCTAAAGTCATTATCGTCCTCGCAATCCAGCTATCCTCTATAGCTTCCTGTCGTACTTCACAATATTTTTCTTTCGTCTCCACAGTGAGTCCTCTGTCTCCAAGCTATCCTCCTCCGGTGCATCCTTCCATCTAATGAGAAATTCCCATCACATGTTACTCCCAAGTCCTGTTGTTCAAAGATCGAGGATCTTCTCCAAAACAAGGTTTGGTCTATCAACAATCATGGTTGGTCCCCTCGATAGCTCCACCCTGTCTGGATGTTCTGCATTAAGTCGGCACTTCTTCAATTAACTGATATGGAAAACAAGATGTTTTGAATGCATGTGGTGTGGAAGTTCCAACTCATAGGCAACTTCTCCCACTCGCTTCTTAACCTGAAATGACCCCTCATACTTCATTGTCAAAGATCTCACAGTCCCTTTCGGTGGTTGAAATTGTTCTCCAGTAATCCTGAGAAAAACCATATCTCCCACACTGAAGTGTGCATCTTGCCTGTCCTTATCTGTCCATTTCTTCATCCTCCTTGCAGCCTCGTGCAAGCGTAACCGTGCCAACTCCAAGGTCTCATCCCATGCCTTCGTAAACTTCTTCGCATGAGGACTCCTCAAGAAACCTCTCGTCAATACGATATGAGGAGCAACTTGCAACTGTCCTTTCACCAACTCAAATGGACTATACCCTGTTGCGGAACTCTTCTGCAAGTTGTAGCTGAAATAAGCTACATCCAAGAGTTCAGGCCAATTCTTCTGATCAGCCATCACATAATGTCTCAAGGAGTCCTCCAACAATGCATTGATTCGCTCACTCTACCCATCTACCTGCAGATGGTAACTTGAACTCATCAACAAATATGTCCCGACTAGCTTAAACAATGTGGTCCAAAACCTGCTTGTGAATCACGGATCTCAGTTCGACACAATGCTCAATGGCATCCCCCAATACTTTACTATGTTCTTAAAGAACAACTCCGCAGTCTTCTCGGCTCCACAAGGTATCTTCATTGGAATGAAGACAACATACTTGGAAAAATTATCAACCACAACCACAATCCCATTGTACCCCTGCACCTGTGGTAACTAAGTGATGAAGTCCATCGAGACACTCATCCATGGTCTCTCTGGAATCGGTAAAGGCTGCAACAATCCTCCTTTTCTCTGGGTGTTTGAGTTGTCCTTCTGACAAATAATACATGTGTGCACATACTGCTCTACATCCTCCCTCATCTTCTCCCAAAAGAATCCTCTCTATAATAATGCCAAAGAACGACACTGCCCTAGGTGGCCAGCCCATGGAGAATCATGGCACTCCTTCAAAAGGTGTCTTCTAAGTCTAGATGTCTTCAGAACATAGAGTTGGTTCCCAAAGAATAAGAGTCCATCTCGGAGAAAAAACTTCCGTGTCTTCCCCTCCATTATCCGCTTCATAATATTTTTCGCATGAGTATCAGTCTCAATGCTTTCCTTGAGCTTATTTTGCATCTCCTCAGTCATCTGCACTCGACTCCTACTTCATGCTACCCAGTCTTCCTCCCCCTTCAATGATGCTAACTGTCGCTTCCTACTAAGGGCATCTGCAACTACATTGAGTCTACTCGGCATGTACTCAATAGTCATGTTGAACTCTGCCAATAAGTCCTGCCAACGATCTTGCTTCATTGATAACTTTGGTTGTGATGCAAAATAACTCACTGCAACCTTGTCGTTCTTGACAACAGAAGGATTCCCAGTCAAGTAATGCCTCCATACCTGTAAACAAGGGAAGATCGTAGTCATCTCCTTCTCATGAACTGGATACCTTCGTTCTCTATCCTGCAACTTCTGACTTTCATATGCCACCCGATGCCCATCCTGCATAAGAACTCCTCCTATCGCAAAATCCGAAGCATCAGTGTGTACCTCAAACGGTCTCTCAAAGTTAGATAACTTCAGTATCGATGTTGAAACCATCCTCTTCTTCAAGTCTTCAAATCCCATCTGACATTTCTCCATCCAATTCCATCGTTTATCCTTCTTCAAAAGGTCTGTCAGTGACGAGGTCACTTTGGACTAACCCTCTACAAACTTCTGTTGGTAGTTGGTCATTCCCAAAGACACCCTCATATCATGGAGATTCTTCGGTTCAACCCAATCCTCTATTGCCTTCACCCTCTCCGCCTCCATCCGTATATACCCTTGACCCAAAATGTGTCCAAGGAACAGAATCTCGGTTTGGGAAAACATACAGTTCGACTTATTCAAGTATAACTGACTCTTTTTCAGTGCCTCAAACACCAAAGCCAATTGCTTCTTATGATCCTCCATGTTATCACTATACACCATGATGTCGTCCAAGTATACTAATATGAATGAATCCAAGTATTGATGTAGTACATCATTCATCAAAGTGCAAAATGTAGCAGGATCGTTACACAACCCGAAAGGCATGACAAGGAGTTCAAAGCTTCCATACCTTGTCACAATCGCGATCTTCCTCTCATCTCCTTCCACTATCCACACCTAATAGTACCCATGCCTCAAATCTAGCTTGGAAAACACTCGAGATTTCACAAGCTTGTCGAAGAAATATGCAGCTAACAGAAAAGGATACCTATTCTTTATCGTTTGCTTGTTGAGAGCATGATAATCACAGCACATCCATAGCTCATTCATATCTTTCTTTCATTGGAATAATACTGGAGCTCCATAGGGGGACCTTGAAGGCCTTATGAAACCTGCATTAGTCAACTCCTTCAACTACCATTTCAATTCCTCCAACTCCTGTCCTAACAACCGATAAAGATCTTTCACCAGAGGTTGCTTCCCTAGCTCTAGCTCAATGCTATGGTGCACCGCACGCCTTGGTGGATGTTTCTTTGGTAGCTCATTGGGCATCAAATCCACATACTTGGCCAACACCTCGGAAATTTCAGCTGGAATAGGCGTCCCCACTCCATCATCGCTATCAACTTCTCTGATGACTATTGCATATGCATCTACATTTGACTCCCACATAACCTTCTCCAAACTCAGTGTAGAAACATGTTGCACCTTGACTTCCTTCCTTTGCTTATGAGTAGGCAAAGTCCAAGTCTGTGATCATCCAACCAACATAATCTCATTGCAGAAGGGAACAATAACCACTCTATTTCCCTTCAATAAATCCTTCCCCAATATCATATCAAAGTCGTTCATCTCCATCACTGTGAATTCCAACCGACCCTATCAGTCTTTGATTCGAACCGGCACTTCGTGTGCCAATCTAGCCACTTTAGCCCTTGAGTTCACTACCTTGACCTCCACATCCGATGGAATAATTTGCAACCCAACTTCCTTCTCTAAACGTGTAGTCATGAAGTTATGTGTGGCACCTGTGTCCACCAATGCTTGGATGGTCTTGCCATGAACCACCAAGTCCAGGAACCCCAAACTATGAATCCAAGATTTTCTATTCAAAACTTCAGACTGCATACATACTTGGTCTCTGCAATTTCCTCTAATACCATCTATCACGCCCCCAATTTTTTTTTCACAAGTTGCATAATGTGTGGCTCCAGCTAAATACTTAAACATTTTCATTTCTAAGTTATTTTCTGGACTACGCCTAACATTCACATATTTTTCCATTAATGTGCGGAATACATTAATAACCATAAACCATTGCAAGAGATGAGATACATAATGTATGCAAGTAATATTTATAATATTGTTGTTTTTACAATTTTTCATGGGAGCTTAGCTCAACCGAGTTTCATAAAACTTACAAACGAAGGCTACTGTACAGCTTGGCCGGTCCACCGACCTAGATGATACACCATGAAAACCTACCTAAATCACATAGTTGTGTCCATTGTTTATCACTGCTCAACGTATCCACTGTGCACGAGTTCCACCGAACTCTCCAGCCATGCCCGGGCACACTTGCCACCAGCTCATGTCGCCTTACCCACAGGCGCGGCTGCCCCGACTCATCATTTGGTTGCGAGCGCACCACCCCGGGTCGCCCTACCCACGGGTTCGCCTACCCGATACCTCCACGCTCTTCGTTTAGCCTACCGCCACCATTGCAACTCTATTACCCAGGTTGTGTGGCGACCTGTGGCTCGTTTGTTTCGTCTACCCCGCCTGCGGTTACCTTCGTTCAGCCGGACTGCAGTCTCACGTTGTCTACCCTTCACTTATTTCTGCACTCCGCCTATCCAGTGGGCTCATCCCTCACTCCGCCATTCAGGTAGTTCACCCATAACACATGAACTCCTTTGCGGTGGTGAAGTGGAGACTTCGCTTATCTTTTTTCCACCATCCCATTGCTAATATTTATGGTGGCCCAACCTTTGGTAGTGGCTTCGACTTTTGTCAAGCCGACCCTCCATTTCGTTAACTCGCCATTTTCACAATGTTGGCCATGGTGTGGGGCGCCCATGTGTGGGACCACCCACCCATATAAACTCACCAACTTCGCCAACACTTAGCCATTTTTACACATGACTTTCGTGTGGATGCTCCTTGGCTTGTTTGGCTGGCTCAACTCGTCATGCGGGCATGCCCTCGACTTGCAAGTTAAATGCGACCAACTCATCTTGCCTCTGTGTGACCATGTCGACTCGTGCCAACTCGTCGGTTAAACGTGCTCGGTTGGCGCACCCGACTCGCCAACTTGCAACGATGACTCATGGTTGTTAGACGCGGGGTCGCAGACCTGGCTTGGGTCACCGCTGCATAGCGCCACCCCGGCCAGGCCCGAGGTCGGGCGACCTAGGTTGATTCTTGGAATCGACCTGGCCGCCTGGTGGTAGCCTTCAGTTGCTATGTCGATTCTGGGAATCGACCTAGGCCGCTCGGGGCCAAAGTGTTTTGGATTTTTTTTAATTAAAATTATTTTCTATTTATTTATTTATTTTCTAATTTTTAAATTTTAAATTTAAATTTTGTTGTTTTTTATTTTTATTTTTATTTCTTCTTTATTATTATTTTTAAATTTTCTGTTTATTTATTTATTTTTTTAATTTTCATTTATTTTTTAATTATTTTAATTTTTTTTTTTAAATTTAAATTTTATTTTATTTTTAATTATGAGGTTTTTTATTTTTATTTTTTAACTTTAAAAATAATTGTTTTTTAATGTTTTATTTATTTATTTATTTTATTTTCTTCAATTATGTCTTTTTCTTAATATTGTTCTCATATTTTTTCATATTTTTTATGTCTTTTTTTTAATATTGTTCTCATATTTTTTTCATATTTTTTATTTTTATTTTGTCTATAGATTTATTTTTTACAAAATAATTTTGTTTTTTTTACATTTTTATAGTATTTTTATTTTTTTATTTTTATATAGTTTTTATATTTATTTTTTTGTCGTGTTTTTATTTTTATTTTTATTACTTGTTATTATTTTTAAAAAAATTTGTGTTTTTTTTTCTTTTATTGTTTTTTTTCAATGTTTGAATTTTTGTTTTCTTTTGTATTTTGTATTTTATTTATTTATATATTTACTTATTATTTTGGTTGTTTATTATCATTATTTTTTTTTCTACAGGGTTTGTGTTGATGCTCGACTGGCAACCCAATCCCATTATGTGCAATTTAATAGTTGATTTTAAAATTTTCGTTATAATGAATAGAGTCAATTTCATGGTTGGTCTTTAAGATTTCATTATAATTAGTCGAGTTCACCTACACTGCATGTCAATTTGATAGTTGATATGTAAATTTTTGTTGTAATGTATTAAGTTGTTTTAGGCTAAGATTTTAAAATCGCTATACATTTAACATTTAAAAAATAAATTACCCTTGGTATAATAACTCTTTCATTCAGGTGTTCAGTTTTAAATTTTTTTAGTCATAATTTTTTTACATAATGTCATGCTTGAAATATGTTGAAAACTTAAGGGTTTTTTATAGTCATAATCATTGGTTTTAATTCCATGGTTGAAAAGTTGTCAAGATTTAATGTTTCTCTAAGCCATGATATTTTATCTTTAATGTTATGGTTGAAAACAGTTATAAGTATTTTTTCTTTAGCACCATGACTAAAAATTGTCGGAATTTTAAGGTTTTTCAAAGATGTGATATTTTATCTTTAATGTCATGATTGAAAATGTTGAAAATTTAAAGTTTTTCGGAGTCATGATATTTTATCTTTAATTTCATTATTAAAAAATGTTGAAAATTTACCCTTAAAAAAAAGACGTTATTCTAGCATCAACACTTTTCGTTTTCAGGGTGTCTTTTGCACAAAAAACATTAGTTTTTCTTGCCATTTTTAAAAAAATGTTGGAAATTTACTTCGATTTTTTTTTTTGTTATTCCAACGTCAACACTTTTCATTTTCAACCTAATTTTTCATGTTTTTTGGGGTTTTTTGGCTAGACTTCTCGTTTTGAGGTAATAGTTCTCATTTCATATGTAACTTTGTTTTGTAGATTACATGTTTCCGACCTATTTGACGAAATGTTTGTCATGGCTAGTAGGGTTTTGATTAAGGTTTTGTTTAACTTATTGCTTTTGCATCATTACTTCCATGTTCTTCTACTGCTCTTAAGTTATCTTTCCATTCCTGGCACTGACCTGGGCTCTGGGCCTAAAAAAGTGGCTCAAATCTCAGGGACATTGCCATAGCACTGACTAAATGAGTCTCCAGACACTGGCATGCAAGACTGTGAGAGCGAATAAAGGTTTTTGGACACTGTCATGCTTATAGCATGAGAGCAACTGAGGCTTAAGTTGTCCAAAAGTTTAGTGGGACTCAAGGGCAAGCTGTTTGAAGTGTTGGATTGGTTCCTGAGTGTCCTGAAGCTAGCGTTGAATGTTTGTATGGTGTGTTTCCATCGGTTCCACTTCCTTAACATGGCTTAGGAGGTTGAATCATATCATAGTGGCCTCTCGTCACATGTTTACCCCAACTGGTCAGTTGCTTTGGTAGATGTGGGAGGAGTGTGTTACACATACCTCCCACATCATCAACAACACTCTCAAGAGCCATCCCAACCACACAGGTATCATGCCTCTGGGTCCCACTGAGTTGTTAAATTATTAAACCTCTGGACACTCCCATGCTATGGGCATGCTAGCGTTCAAAGAGCTCCAGATGCTCCCACAAGCCTACATGCCTGCGTCCAGGGACTATTTCCAAGAGACCTCTGCCAGAGTCCACGGGATTTAAGGCACGTTTCAAGCCCATAATTTTGGTCACTGCCTAGAACTTGTTGTAACTTCTGGAATTCATTAAACACATGATGAAAAGACTAATAAACCAAAAACTAAATCCAGGACTAGGCCTGACCATTCCCAATGAGGACTGATATTTTGTCAAACACTTGGCATCAATGCAATCTGCAGGTGTAAACAACATATTTAAGCATATGGAATGGCTGTAAGGAAGGAAAACCATTTTCTTGGGTGGGTTGGAAACATATTGAATACCAAAGAAATGGTGCAATTGGGGACTGGAGAATCTATCCTCTTTCACACATGCACTAGCTGCAAAGATGGGTTGGCTTATCCTCACCTCACACAGTCTTTGGACAGAAGTGATATACTACAAATACATCTAGCCACATCAAATCATGGACTGGATTCATTTTCCCACCTGGCAACAATCTGGGATATCAATGGTTTGGGCGAGTGATCCTACACACCATGCCCACTATCAGGATGGACTCACTTGGAGAATCAATGATGGCTCATCAATACACATTAGCATTGATCCCTGGTCAGGATGTGGTAACATGTTTCAATTACCTCATAACCTCATGCAATTTCTCAAACACAAAAAATATTAACGTGATTCCCCATATTGTTGATCCAGGGAATAGCAAAATATTTACACAAACATGGACTTCAACGGAGTACTTGGGCATTCCTATTCATTGGTAGCAAGATTGGGAAGTGTATATCACAACGCTGACTAAATCAAATGTCTGTATAAAAGATGGTGTTGATGAACTCATATGGAACCCTGTTGAACATGACACATACTCCCTGAAGGCTGGATATCCTGTCATTCATAATGCCCACAGACCACTTGTTCTTTTGGATTGGTGGGGAAAGATATGGAATATAAAAGCGCCTCCGCGCACGAAACTGTTTATGTGGTGTGTCATTCGGAATAAGACACCAATAGGGCACAACTTAATGCATCGATCCTTCTTCGACCCCACCTGGTGCGTGCTCTATCATCAGGCAGAGGAAACAAATGACCACCTATTCCTGTCTTGCTCGATGGTGAATCACATTTGGGAACAGGTCCTTGCTGCCCTATCCATAACAATCAGATGGCATGGACTCAATGTAACAAATGCCTAGGATCTTTGGTGAGCCGCATCCCTGAATCCAAAAGTCCACTGCCTTCTGCTGCTTATTTGTTGGTCTATTTGGCTTGTAAGAAATGGGATCATTTTCAGAGATAAAATGGCTCGATGGCAGTCCTCCATTGCCAAAATTGTTGCTGCATATCATGAAATACCGGATGAAAATCATACACCTGCTAGTCGTGTTGTTTTACTTGAAACCATTGATCGCAATATTCCCTGGGCCTATTTTGATGGTGCAGCACAAGCACAGGGTTGTGGAGGGGGAATTCTACTACACAAAACTGAAAATCATCACTACAAAATACAAATGGGTTTAGGAATGGGGACAAACAACTATGCAAAATTGATCTCTCTTAGACATCTTCTACACTTTGCACTTGCACATGCATGCAATCATATTCAGATTTTTGGAGATTCAAAAATCATCATCAATTGGTTCAATAACATATTAGCATGTCATATGCACTCTCTCAGGAACATATTGGATGAAATCATGATCTTAAAAGCACAATTTAATTATATCTCATGTCAACATATTTACAGGGAACGTAATTCGGCTGCTGACCAACTTTCCAAGGCAGCCACGACACATCCCAGAGGAATGTGGATCATACAGGAGCAACATGGAGATGAACACTACCAATACTATCATCTTCCCAATATAGATCGAGCCTATCAGAGGGCCGATATACCCTAAATTTTTGTAGTTTTCAACAATGATTATATCAGTATTAGTTGATACTTGTATATATTTTTTGCTCATGAACTTAACAGTATACCTTGCATGATAAATTATGTACAGACTATATATTTTTGAATGGATATGACCAACATACTTATATATATCTTTTGAAGGCTACAACCAACATACTTCATATGCCATACAGGCATCAACTACATGTAATTTTTCTAATTAATGAAAAGTTACGATTTTTCCTTCGGGGAAAAAAAACATATTTAAGCATAGGGGTCTCATACTTATCTGAGAATCACTAAGAAGCATTTTTACCTTATATCATTTGTTGCATTATCCTCTATTAGGTCATAAATACATTGTTTATTCATTTAAAAATAGAAACATGAGGAGAGCCATAAATCATCACTTGCAAAATACATGCTCATAACCAACAACATAATAACAGAAATACCACGAATACATCAGCCATGGAATCCACATATAAACCAATACATTTACACATGAAAAACCAAGGGAATGCATTTCTCAATAAATAATGTAGAAACCAACAGGGGATGGGACTACCACATTCCGCCCGACCATAGATTGGTTGAGCCAAATATCTCTTCATTCAATCACCCCCATGCCATATTCCAAGCATGAATGTGGGACTCATAACCAACCAAAAAGAACCAAACAAGCATGGATGCTACCAAAGTTCTCCACCTACACCATGAGGAATTTTAGTGCCTCCTAGTCTCTCATGCTTTACCGTAATCCACAGTCTAATTTAGGGATCACTAGGCCCTACATCGAGACCCACTCTCTAGGCTTTATCGTACATCTCATCCCAGGACTACTAGGCCCAATAGAGAGCAATCTACCTCTTGGATTTACCGTCTATCCCTCTATCGATAGCAAGGATTCCTAGGCCCATTGAGGCACACAATTCTGGCTTTACCGCAACCCACAGTCTGGCTCATGGGTTACTAGGCCAGTGGCTTTACTGTGATCCACAATCTAGTTCAAGGACCACTAGGCCATGTTTTTTTCATTTCGTAGATCCACCTCACTCAACTTTGAATCCATCCAGCAGTCCAGCGCAACCGAAGTATGACAACCCATCTCATCAATGCTATCCAGAAATGGCAAGGGTAGGCTGAAAACACTATCACATTTGGAAAAACCCATGCCATGATAGAAAAGAACCACATGCAATACCATGCATGACAAATCTAGCAAGGAAATCACACATGCAAATCAATCCCTGCAAAGAATCATGTTGTAGCTTCTTGATCCTGCTCTTCCTTGCTTGCTCCTTCCTTCTTCTTGCTTTATTTTTCCTTTCTTACTCCATTGCCAAGTGCTCCAAGAACACTTCAAGTGTCCAAGAGTGAGTGAGAGAGAGAAAATAATGAGAGAGCTCCAAAACTAAACTAACCAAGCTTTCCCACTAATCCTTAGAAGCCTTTTTATCAATGAGGCCTCTATTTTCTTCAATTTCCATTATTTTCCTTCATTTTCCTCCTCACGTGCAACTTGTGACCTTTCACCTTCCTTCTCTCCAAATTTCCATTATTTTCATAAATAAATGTGCCAAAGACTCCATTTTTCCTTTCCAAAGCCCTTTCTATTGCCTTTGTCAATTTCCTTAGCCATAATAAATTGAATGAACACCCACTAGGATGTTTTTCCCACCATTCAACTTGGAATATGTGTTCCATGACCGCGGTATTATATTTTTTACATGGGTATTTAACTAGGGTTGTTACCAAAGATATGCTTTCAAGGTCACCCACATCCAAGATTATAGCTTTGAGAAATCTTAAGCACATGAAGCCTTTTACCCATGATGCATGTAAAGAGTTAGACATAGATGATGAAGACTTCAAAGATGTGTTTCAGTAGCTATTAGGCTAAATTTGTGTAGAAGAAAATGATTCTAAGGTTGATTATAATAACCCTTAGGAGTTACCCTTCATGGATTACATGTTAAACCTGCACTCAACCATGCGTGGCCAAGATTGTTTATCTATGGTTAGTGGATTGTTTCTCTAAGATGGCCATTTTGGCCATTTAGTACTTTTTGTTTGAGCATGTGGTCAATTATGGACCCCAAGTTGACCAAATCAAATAACTTCAACTCATAGACTCTTGGACAAATAAAGGTAGTTAACATATTGATTGTATATATCCTCATAATTCACAATGCTAAGAAAATATGTACATAATATTTCAAGCTTGCTTATGTTCAACCTACCTATAACAAATCCCTTCATAGTTTTGTTAGCCATGACCCTTTTTAGGTGTGCCTAGCTTTTCAGCTATTGGCCCCAATTGAAGTAGCTCTATGTATTGCATATGGGCCTAATTGTTAAGAGCTTGTGTTTCCTCCTAAGTGGTCGTAGGTTCAAAAATAGAGGGGGTAGTGTATGTATGAATTTGTAGACTTAGTAGTCTCTGCGCGGAGGTGGGTACCTTGTCCTACAAACAAGGGGATCTCATACACCAACTTGGTGTTTGTCTTGGTTGTGACCTTAAAATTAAATCATAATAATAATAATAATAATATACATAAGAAGAGTAACTCCTAGAATGAGGAAAAAAAGAACCAAATTTTTTGAATGGATCAAGCACATTAAACAACAAGTTTATGATATTTTATAGCAATTCAATTGCAGGTACAAGTAGTAACATGATGGACATCAAGTTCCATACAAGTTTCAAGTTCATTGACATAAGGCATGGTTGCACTTAAAAAAATAGAAACCTTTATCCCCCAATAGGAAGCTCAAACCACTCTAATTTGGACCTTACAACATTACGAAGGTCATGGGTGAGAATGCATTTTAATTGAGTATTCCAACTTCCCTTGGCTTACACCTTTTATTTATTATGGAGTTTCATCAACCATATTTTCTACATATATTGGACACCTCAAGGATGGAAAAGCACTTTTTCCATTTAGAACTCAATTTTCATCTCTTTAATAATATTATATTTAATTAGATCATGGATAATAAGATTAAGGACACCCATGAATAAAACATGTAAGTCTATTGAATTGCCAAAGTAGGGAAACATCTTCACCAAGATTTAGATTTTGTATAAGTTTCCCCATTTAATGGAGTAATTTGGCTTAATGGAGACATCTTCTTCCTAAAGGGGAACAACCGATCTAGGGTTATACAGGTGGCCATCAAAATTTTCCATTGACTTAGAAATGGTCCTACACCTTTCCAATTCTACAATAGTTTTGTAGGTTGTGACCTTCTAGACCACTTTTCAAGCATTTACCATGCATTTTGTATGATTCTTATGGAATAAAAATATTTAATTTCCAATCCAAACAAACACGTACACATTGTAATGACCTAAGAAATGATCGAATCAAATTTTGCATGTGAAAGTTGTGTCCCCAAGAATGTAAAGCAACTAGATCCTAACATGATGCAAATTAGCGCTAATTCTACTCTAATACCAATTTAAAAATGAAAATGTGTACAATATAACATACACATGCACACAAAAATAACATTACTCTTAAAAGCATGAATGCAAAAACATGGATAATGTCATTCGAACATAAATAATTAATTAAACACATCATTCATATATAACATTATCATAGTAGGTAAAATAGTGAGAAAACATTTATCTTATTAAAAATTCACACAAGAAACTATAGACATTGGACCATAGGCATTTTTGCACTAGTTCTCTCTACATCAAGCCACTCTCGAGCTAGGGATATAAATCCTCAACAATGAATAAATCCTATGGGTGCCTACAGTTCACTCATATAGCCCAGTACCCAATAAAATTATAGTGATGCAACTTTTATAACAATTTCAACTACTTGAATCTATTCCTCATTAGTCTACACAAGAAAGGTATGAGAATTCCTTCTCGACATTGCAGTCCCTTAGACAATATCCATCCCCTCGAGGGCTCTAGCACAAAACCAACTAGGAATTTTTCAATTATGGAATCCAGAAAATCCAACTATTGCGATAGTGCTTACATCAACCTTTGCACAAGATTTTGGGTAATTTCTTAATGCAGACTTCTCATAGACATAAAAACCTCATCCTCAACACAAAAATATAGCTCAAAAAAATGGTTTATAATATGTTTGTAACCTCTTGTAGCACCTAACACTTTGTTTTCGTTCACCCTTTGTTATATGTAAAACTATATCTTTCCTCTAGTTGAATTCCTCTCATTTTTCCCCATGCTTACTTGACTCTCACTCTTCCCAAAAATGATTGTTCTCATCCCATGTTATCATAACTAAGTGAGCTAACTCTCCCACCAAACTCTTACAGGACTATACTTAGCCCCATGCTTCAATAACTAGCTAACGTGACTCTTCTACCAACCTCAAACATGCATTCAATTATTGGTACTTAATAGGTTCAATGGGGATTATATGGTAATGAAAATTAATTTAGTAAAAGGACATGTGATTATAGGCATGTGGATTTTCCCTTTGACCCTCTCTCTTGTGGAATCATAATGGGCCCTATGACCTCGTCCTTATCCATAATACAAGTGGTGATGTATTTTATTTTATTGATTTCAATGTACAATGTTTAGATATTGCATCATTGGTCCTCAACCATTCATTATATATAGAGTTATACATTGCTAATCATGGGGATCAGAGCTAGGGTGTTACATTCCACTTCCCTTCATTTCTACACTATCCTTAGTGCACATCACCATACAAGTGTAGATGTATACATATATAAAATTTAAAATAATAGTATGCAACAATGTCATATATTAATGACTCTTACAGAAATTCCAACCACCAATCTCTCATTTCCATTTGGCCTACATAACCCAAGAAAGTGTACCTCGTTCTCTGCATCACAATCCCTTCGGTTATTCCACTTCCCTTCTAGGGCTCTAGCACAAGCTAGATAGGAAGTTTGGATTCGTGGCTCTAGGAACTTCAACTGCACCCAAAATGGAATCTTTATGTATTTATTACAAATGTACACTCAAATATCTTCAAAATTTAAAAATGTATGGGTACTCTTCTCATGTAGCCTCCTCATGCTCGCACATAACATCTCAAGGACGATAATGTAGAAATAGCTAGAAATTTGCAGCTGCTAATGAATTTAGACTGAAAACAATAGACACACATTTCTGCTACTCAATCTATGGAAAGGAAAACATAAAATATAAATTCATGCAATCATTCAATCACAATGACCACAATATTTTTACTAGGGAACCCAACTGGGGAAAAACCCCTCCTCTGTTTGTATTATATCAGATTAGAAAAAAAATGATCTATTACAATGAAAACTTCCATCCCTGAATCTCAACCTGCATTGCAATATTCATCTCATTCTCCTCAGTTTTCTCTAGAAAATACTTAGCCAAACTAGGCCTCTTGCTTGGCCCTATTTCCTTACACAATTCTTGAGGAAATTAGCTCCTAAGAATAGGGAAAGATCCTATTTTCTTGCGCAATTACCAAGAGGAATGCCTCACCTTCTACATGCAAAACAATATACACTCTCTAGTATACAATAATAAATACATTGATGCATTTTTCCTCCACTAAACTAGGAAATTCAAATTGCATGCATGAATAGGGCTATTTTTAGTAAATTAACTAGTTAACTGAGAGATTGATGAGTTAACAATAGTTACAACTACTCAACTAAACTCCTACTAACTCTATTCATGACTAGAGCTTAGATAATTGAGTTTGACTAACTATAACTCCACTATATTTGTAGATCTTAGCAATCAAGTCATGCACAACTCTACTTCTTGCCCACAAACTCGAATTGACTAACATAAATAAGTGACTTGGCCATGTCACTCCTGCTAATTGGAACTCATGAAGTCATCTTATTGATGTGGAAATTCAAATTTCTCCATTTGACTAAGGCACAAGTCAAATGAAGCGTTTTGTTGCTACAATTAACACTCCCTCTTAGCAAGAAAAGGGTTATGCACAACCCCAATCCTTCTCCTGTGGAGGAATGTATTGTAACACAAATAACACTCCCTCTCATTTTTGTTGTTCTACTGCAACAACTGCAACTGAGAGCATCCAAAACACTGAATCAATTGTGTCTCTAAGTAGCAACTATCTCTTGAGTCTCTAACTGCTACTAGCCTTTGCATTATCTCTCAAGATCTGACTACATCATCTGACATTGATCCTTCTACTAATGAATAATGTGAGCCCCTGTAGCATGGCAAATGATCCATGAGAAGAGTATACTACAACTACTATTACTCTCCTATGGATCATGCCCAAATATTTTCAACTTGGGACTAAGGCTCTACATCACCCCACCTCACTCTTAGAGGTAAATTTGCAAGCATGGTGAAATCTACCAATAGATTGTAGGGGTTTTTAACTTGAACACCATTTTTTTTTACTTTTCTAGTAGAAACATGTTTCAAATAAGGTTTCCCGTTACTGAACACCACATCATATCCACGATCTTCAAGTACAACTACATAAACTAGATTTTTCTTTAGGCCAGACACACTCATTACATTCTCTAGGTGAAGATGAGAGCCTGATTCCCTGTTAAAGGTGACAGTTGCAATTCCTTTGGTACTATATCTGCCATCATCTCCAAGCTCTATGGGTAATTATAGGTCCTTCTCCTCTAGGCTGCTAAAGAACTCCTTATTTCCTATCATATGATATGAAGCACCAGAGTCTCGGTACCACTAACTCCCTCTTTCTTTGCTTTTCATGCAAGAAATGAGGTTGAAATCCAACTCGAATTGTGATGTGAGAGAATACCCTCCTGCTCATGTTGTAGGCTCCTTACTAGATTTATTGTGTGGACACTTGGTTGCATAGTGTCCATACTCATGGCAGTGAAATCATTTAATTTTACTAAGGTATTTCCTCTTGTCATGGTTTTGATTGGATTCTGGCTCACCATGGGCCTTATTTCCTATGGAATTCTTTGCTTTCCCAGCTAGAGCATAATCTTCTTCCTCATCAAATCTAGATGAGACTCCATCTCTAGTGTTACTTCTAATCTCGTCCCGCACCAAGCCAAACTAAATTCTCTATAGGTTTTAAACCTGTACAAAAATTACCTGCAAACAAATTCTTAAAAACAAAAATAAACAATGGAAATACGATAAAATAAATATACAAAGATATTTTCCCTTGGGTCCCAAAACTGATACTACTAGATTGATTTTTCATTATTTTCCTTTCAATGTTACAATACATATATATACATGTCGAAGAATTCATAAATCCAAATCCATAACCCTGGATTAGAACATAACCGTAATTCCCTTGACCAGATCTACAAAATACCATGGGTATAAAACCATCATGCCCAAAACTATGTGAAAAACCCATGCACAAAACCATGGGTAGGTCCACCTACCATCTGTAGGTTTGCTCCCTATCCTTGAGTCCACCCAAAAATTATCGGGTCCACATAAAAAATAGTTGTGGAAAGAATATAACACACACTCTATAGTCTGTTAGGTCACTATAATACTAATGTATTCCCTTTATTGTTATTGTTGTGCCCATGTAGTCCCCATATTGTTATTCTTGTGCTCCATAGAAGCCCACTATTGTTATTGTTGTGCCCTTACATTATTATTGTTATGTAGGCTTTGATTATATTGTGACCCCTTAGACTCCTACATATACAAAGGAGGTCTTGTCATTTGTATCATCCAAGAATTGTTCATTTATGTAATGCAAAGAAGGTTTCCCCCTCAAAGAGGATAATTTTTAGGTCATTGATCAATCTATTTGTGAGTTGGTTGCATAACATTTGGTATCAGAGATTTGGATTCTATGGTTTCACTTCTTCAAACAGGTCATCTTGGAATTTTTGCTATACGTTTTTTTCGACACGGCTTCAAAAGCTGAAATTTTTACCACATGGAACCAAAAGCTCATAGAAATTCGTGTAAAACTTTCAGATCTTGGTTCGCTATATTTTCAGAGATATTTTATGAGGAATTTAGGGTTTTTGCGGGCTCCAGAATTCTGTCTCAAACAGATGACATAGGGGAAAATCATCATAAATTTCGTTTTAAGCATTGGATTTGAATTATGTGGCCAAAATTGCACAAACTTTGTTTTTTCTTGTAGCAATTTTAGGGCTGAAGGTTGAAACTGTGACACGTGGCATCCCTTACAACTTTGCTCTACTGAAACCGTCCATAATCAGGTCATCATGGGAGATTTGGCATAAATATTTCTTGAAGAATCCAATATTGATCAGACTTGTGGGGTTTGAAAGAGGACTCAGAGAGATGCCACAGGAAAAAAATTTAGAACTTGGAGATGCAAAATTATATAGTTACAATCATTTCAAGGTTGAGCTCCTAAAAGCAAGACAAATGTGTGTATTTTTTTTTTAAATTACATAATGTTTGTTTGAAAAATAAGTTGAAGTGATTTCAAGGGAATATTAAAGCATATATCAGTATTTTTTTATAAAATACCTTCAAAACAAAATAATTCTAAACCCATTAAGCCCTTAGAAAGCCCTACTATGATGCATGGAGAGGAAGAATTGCAACAAGACATATCAAAATTACAGGACGAATTGCAACAAATTTTGATCTCACAAAGAGAAACCAAAGATAACATGGATGGTTTAAAAGCAGGCATAGAAGGTTTGAAGGATGGAATGGAAGCTAATATGGATGGTTTAAAAGCAGACATGGAAGGTTTGAAGGAAGGTTTGACAAAGTCTTTGCAAGAAAGGCTTCCCTGTAGTGACAAGGTAATCCATGAAAATCATGATGAGGACAAAAGGAATATGAATTACAATTTTAGAGACTCTAATGTGGGTTTTAAGAACCACCACATTCCAAATATAGATATGATAAATTTTGATGGCAAGGATCTAGTAACATGGATACTACATATGGAGCAATATTTTGATCTAGGATGTGCAACCCTCACAAAAGGTATGTATTGCATCTTTATATTTAGAACCCAATCAGTTTGTATGGTATAGATGGATTTTTTCTCATAAACCACTTTTCACCTCGTCAATTTTTACAGAGGAAATGATGGCACACTATGAAGATACAAAAAGAAACACCTTCTTTAGCCAATTGATAAATCTCAAACAAAAGGGTTCAATGGCAGAGCACATTGAAGACTTCGAAAAATTGAATATTAGGGTAACTAACATTCTAGAGGAGCATATGATTTATGTCTTCATAGGGAATTTAAAAGATAACATCCAACATAAGGTTCACCTCTGGGAACTTGATTCATTGGAGAAGGCATTCGAGGTGGCAAGTAAATTTGAAAGAAAAATTATGGCAATAAGGAAGTGTAACACTCACAACTACAAAGATGGAAGTGTTGATGCTCCTAGCCTTCCACAACCTACAAGGTTGAAACCACAACAATTGGAGTAAATAAGAGCAAAAGGGATTTGTTACAATTGTGATAGAAAATACACTAAAGGTCATAAGTGTGCTGAGAATAAATTATTCTACATAGATTGTGAAGAGGAGGAAGAAAAGGAACAAGAAACATCAAGAGAGGAGGATAAACACCAGGAACCAACCCAGAGAAAGAAGAAATGAATCTGACCATATCTTGTAATGCATTGGAAGAAATTACCACTCCTCAAATTCTCAATATAGAAGGATATATCAAGAAGAAAAATGTAATAGTGTTGATTGATTCGGGTTGTAACCATAATTTTATTCTTTGTAAGATAGCCAAGGAATTGAATTTATTCGTATATCCAGCACTAGAGTGTGATGGCTGAAAATGGAGGACCTATAAATTAGTCTAGAAAGTGCCATAATATCAAGCTAACCATGGGGGAATATGTATTGAATAGTCAAATGCTTTGCATTCCAATTGGTGGTGTTGATGTACTAGGAGTCCAATGGTTACAATCTTTAGGGACGATAGGTTTCAATTTTCAAGACCTTTTCTTGAAATTTTTTGGGAAGGAAAGGAAGTTGAATTAAGGGGTATCACAAGGAAGCCAGGAAATATAATCAACTCTGATGGCATGAAAAAACTTATAAAGAAATAACAATGGGGCGTAATTGCATAATTATGCTCACTAGGGGTTCAAACATTGAAATCATCTATTTCTCTAGATCTCCAAAAAGTATTAGACAATCATTCCAAGGTGTTTGAGACTTCCAAAGGCCTCCCACCTATTCATAATCATGATCATGTGATTCACTTGATTCCAGGAAGTGCTCCTCTAAACATCAGGCCTTACAAATATCCTTATGCCCAAAAGAGTGAAATTGAACGTATGGTTGTAGAAATGTTAGAGGTTGGTATAATTCAGCCTATTCAAAATTCTTTCTCTTCTCCATTAGTATTGGTGCACAAGAAGGATGGATCATGGTGTATGTGTCTAGATTATAGGGAGCTCAACAAACTCACTATTAAAGATAAATTTTCTATTCTTGTCATTTATGAATTGTTGGATGAATACATGGAGTAATTTACTTCACCAAGTTGGATCTTCGTTCAAGATATCATCAAATTAGAATGAAGACTGAAGACATTCTAAAAAAACATTCAGAACTCATGAGGGTCATTATGAATATTTGGTCATGCCTTTTGGCCTTACTACTACCCCTCCCACATTTCAAGGTTTGATGAATTCCATTTTCAAACCCATCCTTAGAAAATTTGTGTTAGTATTTTTTGATGATATACTAATCTACAACAAGCCTTGGAAGGATCATGTTCAATATGTTGAAAGGGTGCTCAAACTATCGAAGGAGAAACAATTATATGAAAAAATCTCTAAATGTTTCTTTGGAGTACACAAGGTGGAATATTTGGGTCATATTGTATCTCATAACAAAATTAAAGGCATTAAATAATGGAAAATACCCACAACCATAAAACACCTTAGAGGATTTCTCGGGTTGATAGGGTATTATTACAAGTTTGTTAAGAATTATGGGATAATAGTAGCACCTCTAACATTATTACTGAAGAAAGATGCATTTTCTTGAAGTCCAAAAGAAACAAATGCCTTTGAACATCTTAAAGAGGCAATGTGTCAAGCACCATTCTTAGATACACCACACTTCACAAAAACTTTTGTTGTGGAATGTGATGCTTCAAGAGATGGAATTTTTTATGTTTTAATACAAGAAGGAAGGCCCATTTCTTTTGAAAGTCGTCCAATCAAAGGAAAGTATTTACACAAACCTATTTATGAGAAGGAAATGTTGGCAATACTAAATGCACTAAAGCAATGACGACCTTACCTAATGGGAAGATACTTCAAGGTAAAAATAGATCATGATAGTCTTAAATGCTTTTTGGAACAAAGATTATCTTCAGAAGAGCAACAAAAATGGGTGACAATGATGTTTGGTTATGACTTTGAAATCATTTGCAAAAAAGGGAAAAAAAAAATTGTTGCAAATGCACTCTCAAGAAAGGATGAGGATGTGGAAGCATTGCTTTGTGCAATTTCTATTATCCAACCTGAGTGGATAACCAAAGCAAGGGATGAATGGAAGAATGATGAGGATGTGTGGTCACTCATTCAGAAGTTGCAACAAGATCCTAGTACATCTGATACATTTAGCTAGAAAAATGATTCATTATGGTATAAAGATTGCTTATATCTTTGTAAGAATTCCCAACTCAAACAAAAAATATTTTGGAATTGCACACCTCTCCCTTAGGAGGGTACTCAAAATTTTTAAAAACTTACGATAGGGTCAAGAAGATTTTTTTTTGTTGGGATGGCCTTAAATCTAATATTCAGAAGTTTGTGGCAGAATGTTTGGTTTTTCAACAAAATAAAGTTGAGACAATCAAGAACCCGGGTTTGTTACAACCTTTATCCATTCCAAGCCAACATTGGGAGGAGGTCTCAATGGATTTTATCACAGGTTTACCCAAGTCTGAAGGAAAGAGTGTCATCATGGTGGTAATTGATAGAATTACCAAGTATGCACACTTTTGTGCATTATCTCATCCTTTTAAACCTAGTATAGTTGCTACGGCTTTTATGGAAACAATTCAAAAGTTTCATGGAAATCCAAAGATTATAGTAAGTGACAGAGATCCCATTTTCATTGGAAATTTTTGGATGTAATTATTTTCTTGCCTTGGTACTCAATTAGCTCATAGCTCATATTATCATCCTCAATCTGATGGAAAAACTGAGATAGTGAAAAAATGTTTGGAAGGATATCTGCTTTGATTTGTATCTAATAAATAAACACAATGGGTCAAGTGGTTACCTCTAGCTAAATGGTGGTATAACACTTCCTTCCATACTGCAGCAAAAATGACCCCATTTATAGCACTTTATGGATATCATCCACCATCCATTGCATCATCTTTAAGAGAAAATTATAAGGTTCAAGCAATGGAATATCACATTAAACATCAACAACAGGTTCTCCCACTCTTAAAGGATAACCTCACTCTGGCGCAGAATCGAATGAAGCAATAGGCATATCAGCATCGTAGTGAAATAAATTTTTATCTAGGTGACTAGGTATTTTTACAACTACAACCATACAAACAAATGTCTCTCAAGCAAGCTAGGAAGGATAATAAATTATCACCCAAGTACTACGGTCCTTACAAGGTGTTGTAGAATATTGGTACTATGGCATACAAAGTGGAGCTACCCGCATCTTCTCGAGTACACCCAGTTTTCCATGTTTCATGCTTAAAGAAGGTTGTCAATGATAAGCTTCCAGTTCAAACAATGTTTCTAGAACTTGAAGTAGCTGAAGGAAAAATCATATTTGATCCTGAAGCAATCACGGAAACAAGAACCCAAAAACTACGGAATTGATCAATTTCAAAGTATCTCATTAAGTGGATGAACTTACCCGTTGAAGATTCCACATGGGAGGATGAGAATTTTATATAGAAGCATCTAAAACTACTCAAGCATTGAGGACAACACTTTTTTGAAGGAGAGGGGCATGTTAGGTCCCTATAATACTAGTGTATTCCCCTTATTGTTATTTTTGTGCCCATGTAGCCCCCATATTGTTATTGTTGTGCCCCATAGAATCCCACTATTGTTATTGTTGTGCCCTTACATTATTATTGTTATGTAGGCTCTGATTATATTGTGACCCCTTAGACTCTTATATATACAAACGAGGTCTTATCATTTGTATCATCGAAGAATTGTTCATTTATGTAATGTAAAGGAGGTTTCCCCCTCGAAGAGGATAATTTTTAAGTTGTTGATCTATCTATTTGTGAGTTGGTTTTATACCATGGATATAAAACCATCATGCCCAAAACCACGTGAGAATCCCACACAAAAAACCATGGGTAGGTCCACCCACCATTTGTGGGTCCGCCCCCCATCCTTGATTCTGCCCAACTATTATTGGGTTCGCATAAAAAATAGTCATGGAAAGAATATAAAACACACCCAACAATCTCTCCCAATTTGGGAGCTTGTTGTCTCTTTCATTAACTGAACCCTGATAGTTGTGCCAAGTCTTCAGAAGACCAAGGAGTGCTAAGCTCACAAGATCAGATGGTGGCACATTCTCTCCTACTCCTCCAAGTTCATCTCTAACCTGAGTGAATCTTGATAGGTACTGAACAATGGTTTTATTTTTTTGCATTCGAATGTTCCTGAGCTCATCTTTTAATGCCAATTTCCTGGTATCATTTTTTCTTTCAAATATATTTGTGAGGGTTTTCCATATTTAATAAGCAATATTACTGCCACACAAACTTGAAACCACATTATCTCTGACTCCATCCAGGATAATCCTCCTACCTTTTCTTGTATATTTCTTCCACTGAGCCAGCTAGTGTGCATATGATGTTGTTGGTTTTGTAATATCAATTTGTGTGTACTCCAATACTCCATTGTCATCCAGGAAAAATTCCATCCTATCTTTCCAAGCTATGAAATTAGAAGTGCCCTCCAATTCATACTCAAGACTCAATCCATAGAAGGACATTGTTCTTGCACTGAAGAAAATTACTACACTAATAATTTGTTATTTGAAATTTCTCCGACAGAAGATCAGGAATCTGGTTTCTATGTAGTTTTCAATAGCTTTGATACCATGTAAAAATAACTTGAAATTTGCATATGTTAATGAATTCGTACTTAAAACAATAAACACAGATTTCTTCTACTCAATCTACGAAAAGGAAAACATACAATAGAAACACATGCAATCATTTAATCACAATGAACAAAATATTTTTACTAGGGAACCCAACTGGGAAAAAACCCATCCTTTGTTTGTATTATATCAGATGAGAATTTTTTTATCTATTACAATGACAAATTTAATCCTTGAAGCTCAGCCTGCACTACAATATTAATCTCCTGATCCTAAGTCTGCTCTGGAAAATACTTAGCCAAACTAGGCCTCTTTCTTGCCCCTATTTCCTTGTGCAATTTTTTTGGAAAATAGATTTTAAAAAATAGGGAAAGATCCTATTTTCTTGCTCAATTCTAAAGAGTGATGCCCCACCTACTACATGCAAAATGGTGTACACTCTTTAGTATACAATAATAAATACATTGATTCCGTTTTCCTCCACTCACTTGGCAATTTTGAATTCCATGCATGACGAGGGATATTTTTAGTAAATTGACTAGTTAACTGAGAGATTAGTTAGTTAACAACAATTAAAAATACTCAACTAAACTCCTACTAACTCCATTCAAGACTAGAGCTCAGATAACTGAGTTTCACTAACTATAACTCCGCTAGATTGCTAGATCTTAGCAATCAACTCATGCAAAACTATACTTATTTCCCACATACTCGAATTGACTAACTTAACTAAGTGAGTTGGCCATGTCACTCCTACTAACTATAACTCAAGTCATCCTGTAGATGTGGAAAGTAGAATTTTTCCATTTGACTAAGGTACAACTCAAATTAAGCCTTTTCTTGCTTCAATTTAATAGATAATAGTACATCATATCTTTACCAAGTCGATGGCCTGGGATCCAACCACTTTGATTTTGTGGTTTAATATGCATAATGACTATTTTCGAAAGTCCTCTTCATGCTCCACATGGATCATAGTCCAATCAATCAAAAAGTTAGGACCAAGAATATCATTTTTTTCATAAAGGCACATGGTACACATCGTGAATTCCCATGGATGTAGGCAATGGAAGCATGTATGTAACTAGGCCTATTATTTCTATAACATTAAATGGCCCACATTATCTCATTTCCAACTTTGGGTAGCTTTCCAATTTCAACGAGCTCCTTTTAGCCTTTACTTTCAAACTTACACATGCTCGCCCCCTTTAAATTCTCTATGTGCCTTCCCCTTATTCACATAACTTTTTGTCTACGTTATGCAATCCTTAAATTCTATTGTATCTTTACCATTTCTTCTTCCATTTCTCTTAATTGTTCTAGACTAATAATGGCTATATTTTCTAACTTATTCAAGCCCACTGGTGTGTTGTGTTTACTTCCATAAAAGGCTTCAAATGGGATAATATTCAATGATCTCTAATACCCATTATGATAATGAAATACAACCAAATGAGTATAGTATTTTCACATGGAATATTTGTCCATTATGTACATTCTTAGCATACCCTCAATTATTCTTTTGATCGTTTCTATATTTCCATTTAACTCTAAGGGATAGATACTTTCTATATTTCCATCTAACTCTAAGATATATGTTGACTCAAATTCATAATTGCCTCAAATCCTTTAAACAATCCCTTCCCAAAATTGGAAGTGAACTTAGGATTTCTATATGACACAATTTCCTTTGGCACACCATGTAGCATTGCAATTTCCTTCATATAAATTTCCAAAATATTCATTGCCTTATTAGTGATTTTAACTGGAATAAAGTGGGCAACCTTTGTAAGCTTATCCACCACAACCACGATGGAATCATGTTACCTTGTTGTCCTTGGCGATTTGGTGATGAAATCTATTGTTACTTTCCCATTTCCATTTAGGGATGGGCAAAATTTATATAAATCCCACTAGATGTCCATGCATAGTATGTACCTTCTAACATTCCATGCATCTAGCTATATAATTATCCACATATTCTTCACACCAATCCAAAAATATTGACCTCTTATAGCTGCAATGGTTTTCTAACATCTTGTATGTTTAGCATAAGGTGCATTATGCATCTCATTCAACACTAACTTTATCAATATTGGGGAATTAGGAACATAAAATTTGTTCTTGTACAAGAAGATTTAATGCTCTTTCATCTTGTAAAATTTATTTTTTCACTATACATTATCCTATTGTAAGCCTATTTAACTTTATCATAATGTCGATTTGTTGTTATAGTCTCCAAAAATATTCATTTTAAATATGTGCTATACATGGTAATGGTTGTAGCATGCATCTCATGCACCCTGATATTAAGTGCACTAACTATTTTGTTTTCTTTTCCCTTTTTATGTTTGATGTCAAATTTATATTTTCTAAGGAATCCCATCCATCTAGTTTTCCTAGAATTTAAAGTTGGTTGTTTAAACAAATATTTAAACCCAATATGGTATATTCTCAACTCAGAATTTTAGCCTATGAAATAATGTCTCCACTTTTTAAGTGCATGGAAAATATATGTAATCTCCATGTCATGGTTTGCATGGTCATTTTCATGCTCTTTAATATTGTTGGGTTTATAACAAATAGCATGTCCATTTTGGGTAAGGACTCCACCAAGTCCTTCCTTGCATGAACCTATGCACAAAAAAAAATCCACATCTAGATATGTAATATTGAAAACAAGTACACTGGTTAGTAAATATTTCAACTACTAAAAATTATCTTCGCATTTTACAATCTGCTCAAACTTTATTTTTGTAACATCCCTGGTGAAAATTCCATGTAAAAATATATAAATACCACCGATGATTGGACATGTATTCCAAGCTGAATGGTGGGTAGGACATCTTAGTGTGTGTTCATTTGGTTGTTTATGGCTATGGAAATTGACAAAGGCATTAAAGAGGCAAAAATGTATTTTGGCACATTTATTTGTGAAAATAATGGAAATTAGGAGAAAAGGAAGGTGAAAGGTCACATGTTTCATGTGAGGAGGAAATTGAAGGAAAATAATGGAAAAATAAGAAAATAGAGGCCTCATTAATAAAAAAACTTATGAGGATCAATGGGCAAGACTTGGTCAGTTCAGTTTTGGAGCTCTCTCGTTATTCTCTCTCTCTCTCTCATACTCTTGGACACTGAGGGTTTTCTTGGAGCACTTTGGCATTGGAGCAAGAAAGGAAAAGAAGGCAAGAGGAAGAAAAGATCAAGCAGGGAAAGGCAGGATCAAGCAGCTACAACAGGCTTCATTACAGGTATCAACTTGCATGTGTATTTTCCTTCCTAGATTTGGAATGCATGGGATTTCATGTGTTTCTTTTCTACCATGGCATGGGTTTTACCAGGTGTGACGATATTTTCAGCCTAGCCTTGCCATTTCCTAATAGCTTTGATGAGATGGGTTCTCTCATGCATTTTTTGGGGGATGGCCAGATTGGATTCGAAGCTGAGTGGGGTGGATCTCTGAATTGACAAACACATGGTGGTAGTGGTCCCTAAACCAGACTAAGAATGCACGAAGCCACTAGCCTAGTAACCCCTAAACTAGACTGTGGGTTGTAGTAAAGCCAGATTTTGTGCCTCGATGGGCCGATGAATCCTTGTCGATGAATGACAGGATATATGGTAAAGCCAAGAGGTGGATTTTCTCTCCATTGGGCCTAGTGATTCCGGGATGGAATGCATGGTAAATTCTAGAGAGTATGTCTCAGTGTAGGGCCTAGTGATCCCTAGATCAGACTGCGGATGCACGGTAAAGCCTAAGAGACTAGGAGGCACTCAAATTCCTCACGGTGTAGGTGGAGAACTCCAGTGGAATCCACATTGATTGGTGTTTTTGATGTGCTCTATGAGTCCCACATTCATGCTTGAAATATGGCATGGGGGTGATTGGCTAAAGAGAGACTTGGCTCAGCCAATATATGGTTTGGTGGAACATGGTAGTCCCATCGCTGGTTGGTTCATTGCATTATTAATGAAAAATTCATTCCCTTGATTTTCATGTGCAAATGTACTGATGTATATATGGATTTTGATGGTTGATATGTTTATTGTATTTATGTTCCTATTATGTTGTTTATATGAAAATTTACCCCGAAGGGTGTTACAAAGTGGTATCAGAGCCAAGTTCAAACACTTGGACTGTATGGGCTCTATCATAGGTGAAATGAAGAACAAAGGTTAAATTTTAGACCTACCTTTCATATATTTTATAACTTTCTTCTATGGCATATTAGAAGTTGAAAAGGTGTCCATATTAAAGGTAAATCCCACTGATAATGTGGTCAAAATTTTAGATATTGGTTCACAATACTTTAGGAATTATGATCTAAGGAAGATGACCTTCCTAAATGCACCTTTAAACAGGTCATGTTGGAATTTATGCAATAACTCATCTTCTCTAGGCTTTCAGAAGCTGAAAAATCGTCCAAATTGAGGGGACATACCACTAATTATGTGGCATAAATTTCAGATATTGGGTCGCAATATTTAGGAGATATGAGTAGAGGGAGTCGAGTCTTCTGAATGCTCCTAAAATCAGGCCTCAAACGGATCACACTGACATTTTTGTTATAAATTTTCTTCTGGGCACTCTCAGGAGCGAAAAGTTTTTCCACAATGAGGGGAAAACCCACTGATATTGTGATAAAATGTCAGACATTTATTCGCTATATTTAAGGAGATATGGCCAGTGGAAGTTGAGCTTTCTGGATACTCCTAGAATTGTGCACCAAATAGGATTGTGTTGGTATTTTGTTATAACCTTTCAACTATGAAACCTCAGAAGTTGAAACTTGAACCATAGTGAGGTAAAACAACATTGATCATATGTTTTAGTTTCCATAACTTGTACTACTACATTTTAGGATATATGCATTGAATCATTCGCTATATCAGTTTGCATGCAAACTGTTTGATAAAATTCCCCAATGAGTATGTTGTTTGTGGTTGGGGATAGTATTAATGTGTAATAGTATTGTTGTAGTTGATATATGCTTACTTGTATGCAAATAGTTTTCTATATTAGTTTGCATGTAAAGTGTTTGAAGAAATTCTTACATGCAAATGTAATAGTATAGTAGTTGTTTGAAGAAAATGTAAAGTATGGTAATTTTTTGAAGAAAATGTTATTTTTTTGGATGGGATAGTATTGTAGTATGATAATATGGATGTAGCTGATCTATGCCTATTTTCATGCAAAGAATTTGAAGAGTTTCATGTCGGGAATTTGAAAGGTTGCATGCAAGAAATTTGAAAAGTTACATGTAAGGAAATGCAAAAGTGGCATGTTTTTAGTTATTATGTTATAAGTGGAATAAGTGCAATGTTTTTGACTTAATCTCATACAAATGTATGAGAAATAAAAGTAAATTTATTTTCAAGTGTGGTTAAAATTTAGTAGAGCTTTGGAGATCCCATTTCCATAATTGGACATTGGAGATTGGGCCATTATAGTAGCTTCCTCCTTCTACCTTAGTGTGGACCATGGATAGTAAGGGTGTATGATTATAGGTTGTTTGAATGCTTGATTAAATGCGTGATATGTGTTTGTGCTTATAAAATTGTATGAAGGAATGCTCTTGTTTTAATACAATTGTACTAACACAATATGTGTTGAGGCAACTGATATGCACTTGCATTCAAGTGGGTGATAGTTTTAGTATTATGACTATGATTGTGAGTTGATTGCCAACTATGACATGGTTGTTAGTATTGGTGAATGCTGATTTCAAATTAATAGACACAATGTATTGATTTTTGGAAATGTGACTGACTGTGTATAGATTATATGTTGCTTACATGTTGATTTCATGATACCTACTTACATCCTTGTATGTTAGGTTACATTTTTGAATATTTTGATTACATGCATCAATCTTGTAGGTTGATTACAAGAACTAATTGATTATGATTGACTACATGTGGTTATGTTTATTGGTAGTTGGTTTGGAATTTCTTATGCATACTGTTGGTTGCATGTGGCAATGTGAACAATGGAGTAATGGTTGTTGTCATGCATGAGGTCATGGTTTGTGTAGTTGATATAGTCATGCATTGATTACTGGATTTTAGCTAGAATGGTGTGTGCATGGTTTTACACTCATGTGTTATATGTCTATATAAAGTTGTCATGCATGTATTGTCTTGGTTATAGTTTGAATAGTATGCAAAATATAACTTGTGAAGTCATTGTATGCAATTTAGGTCATCATGGTGCTATTGGTTGTTATGATGCTAATGAGTTGGCTGAGATAAAGCAATAGATGCAGATCATCAAAGTGAAGTTACAACATTGGACCTCAAGGCAAGGGCATATCATCATATAGGTATTGCATGTGGGCATGCGGGTATGGAGGTTAAGGATTGATATATGCATTAGGGTTATATACATTAGGTTATGTACACGCCTTTTGATGTTATGGTTACATTCATGATAGATGTTAGTTGATCAGTGTAGTTATATGCACATGAGTAAGAGAGTCAAGAATGATAGTAACCTATAGTTGTATCCCTTGTTATTGTTGTTTTATATTAGATAACCTGATGATTAGGTTATATGTTGTTGATGAGTGTGATATATAGATTATTATTGTTATATGTTATTAACTTGATGATTAGGGTTACTTCATTGAGATCTTGATGTTGTAATTTGGATTGGTCATATGTGTGATGGTTGTGTTTATTGCCTTGAAGATCTTGATGTTATATGTATTGTGTTAACCTAGTTTAACCTATGCAGATGGTTATGGTTGTGATATTCAGGTATGAACCGACATGTTTACGAGATGGTGTCATACTAATCTAGATTGACTTTTCATATGTGTATGAGTTTACGATGTGAACATGTTAGTTAGATATTGTTATGGATATCATGATCTTATGAGTGCTTGAGCTGATGTGTTGTAAAGTTATATCGTGCTAACTAGATTGATTGTGCAGACAAGATCACCTCCCCTGCGATACATTAAGGTATCAGTTGCTCATGTCATATATTTGGTGCTTGATTATTGATTATGTCATCTAATTGATTTATTTAACATGGTATGAATGATTGATGAATTTCTTAATATGAGTATGTGTTCAAATGATCTTGTTTTACGATGATTGTACTAAAACATATGTGTTGAGACAGTTGATATGTACTTGAGTATAGTAGGTGATAGTTGTAGTATTATGACTGGTGACTATGAGTTGACTATGGATTATGACATGATTGTTAGGCTTGGTAACAGTTGATTTCAAATTATAGATATGATTGTCTTGATATTTTGAACATGTTGACATGTGTGAGTAGTTGTAGGGTAAAATTCTTCGTATTAGCATGACAAGGATATAGTTGATGTGTCTATATAACTAACAGTTGGGTGGCGTGACAACACATAGTAAGCCTCAATTCCAACAAGGTAAAAAGATAAAAGAAAGGAATTGGGCAAGAATTCCTTTGGCTATGTTTGGAAACCCTAATTTCGAAGGAATAAGTGATTTGCACACATGAAGTCTTCTTAACCTTGATTTTGTCTGACATTATGTGGATATGTGCTATATTCATAAACATGCACTTGACATGTATATTAGCTAATTTTTAGCTATAGGTAGATCTGTTAAAGGATTGGAGTCCCTTGAGAGATGGTGTGGACGTGTTCAGTTGCAAGAAGCATGCTTGGCACAATTAGATGAGGTAACTAGTGTATTATTATGCTTAATTATACATTGATAGTTATGTGTTTATGGAAGTATGATGTAGGGAGTTGCATGGCAAGACATGTTGCCATGAAATCTTGAAGATGGCTCAGGCTGAGATTTCCTTGGGAACCATGTGGATTGAGTCATGGTGTTAGTCTTGTGCTTTTGGTATTTTGAGCTTGGTTTGTGGTTTTGTTTATTTCTGGTGCAAGGCCTTTCCACTTTGTTGTAGTGTCATATTGTTATGGGCTTTCATGGTCTTATTCTTGGTTTTTTCTTGTCTTCTATTTTATTGTTTTGAGTCTTGGGAATTGGTTGGGAAAGAGGAAAGTTGATGGAGCTCGAGGAGAGCTGTGTGGTACCCGAAAGGTAATGTAAGATTCAGATGAAGCTTGGTGCATGAGTAAGCACAACAAAAGGTAAGGCTATGACAGTCGGTTGGACTGGCTGGGTCCATTGTGGTAAATAGATGGTAGTAGTATAGTCATGAGAAAGGTAACAGGAAAAGGTAAAGTAAATGGATTTGAGGCGTCATATGCCTTGGCTATGTTGAGAACTGTTGTTCCCAATGTTGCACATATGTTGCATGAATAAAGGAATTTCTCTTAACCTAGACCTTATGTTATCTAGAAATTTTGTTATGATCATGATTATGTTGATGTTTATATATGTATAGATGTATGTATGTATGTATGTCGTTGTCTGACAGGATCATGATTGTTTTAAGATAACATTTATATACTTATGTATGTATCCATGTATCTATGTTACTATCTAACAGGGTTGTCAGGGATCATTCTTGTGCAGGAATGATTTCTTATGCAAGAGAACGACATGAAGAGGTTCCTGGTCTTACGAGGAATCAATTGGGATGAGTAGTCACGACAAATATACGAGGTCAGTATCATGTGGATATGATTTGGTATTATATACTTGTATTATGCCTATGTTTATGTTATGAAAGGTAATGTTGAATGATACATCAGCAAAGTGAAAGCAGTGTGGTCTACGACATGCTAGGATAACCATGGATGAGATATCGGAAGTAAGGTTTCTTGATAAGGATAGTGTGGTTTTGGATGTGTGGTACTATTATTGTGCATACATTTTATATGTTGTATATGTTGCATCTATGATGTGTGCACTTGTGGTGTTGTGTATACATAAAATGTGTACATGTTATTTATGCAATGTTATGTACATGATAGTACAAATAGGGTTGTGCGAATATTGCATATGGGTGTTATATACACATTGTACTGTATTCATGATGTATATGCGGCGTGTGTGCATATGGTGCTTTGTGCATGTTGGATATGAAATGTTGTGTATGGATGATTCTATGCAGATGTTGGATATGCAGTGCTATGTACACGTGGTGTTGCGTGCATGTTGTACATATGGTGTTGTGTGCATGATTGTACAAGTGGTGTTGTGAGCATGTCGTTCGTGTACGTGTTGTACATAGGGTGTTATGAGCATGCGGTGTTGTGTACATGTCGTGCATGTGATGTTATGTACATATGGTGTCGTGTGCACATCGTGCGTGTGGTACTATGTACACGTGGTAATGTGTACATGTTGTACAGTGGTGTAGTGTACATGTGGCATTGTGTACATGTTGTGCAGGTGACGCCATGTACATGTGATGTTGTGAACATGTTTTACAGGTGGTGCAGTGTATAGGTGGTACTGTGTACATGTTGTACATATGGTACTAGTGTACGTGTGGTATTGTGTGCATGTCATCGATGTTGTGTTATGGACATGTGGTACTATGTATGTGCATCATGTAGTCATGGTATTGCGGCGTGCGTACTCTTTGTGTTGTACTCTATGTAGGTACATGTATTGGGTGGTATTGCACATTGAGTATAGATGGATGCATTGTATTTTATACATTGGGTGTAGGTGTATGTGTTGTATGTCAGGTGTAGATGCATGTATTGCATGGTGTGGTATGCCGTGTGGTTGTGTGTGTGTGATGCAAACTGTGTGTCTATGCACATGGTTGAGGAGAAGGCACTGGGTATTTTTTGGGTGTAGAAACTAATTTGAAGTGTGTACGGAATAAAGACAAAGGCAAAAGTAAGGATTGATTAAAGGATAAGTATCAGTATATTATTTCATTTTTATTATGCATGTGATTTATGATTATGATATATGATGACTATATGTGATCTATGATTTTGGTTTATGATGGTTACATGTCATTTATGATTTTGATGGTTATATTTTGAGCTAACCTGATGTGATATTTTTATACATGTTGATTTGGTCAAATATGCTAGTTTGACTTGTTGTGACAGGAAGCAAACAAGATTGCAAATATACCTTATTGACGAGCTACCAATGAGGTATGATGTGAATTTATTTCAATTTATTTTAAATTTGATGGAATTTATGTGCTTGGTACAGGAATGCATGAACATGCCCAATTGAGTGGATGAAATCGACCGTAGGAATTAACAGCAACAACAAAGGAATTGAAACATGCAGCAACATGCTAGTAAAGTATTCAGGAGCAGGGCCGTTGTGCGACACTGGTACCCAATTGTGTCCATTGATTTCCATGAGCATGCTATGTTTGTTATGATGGTTTTAAGGTAGGGATATGCCTTGGGAGGAAGCCTTGCCAAGGGATGGACTTCCCAGGATGGGGGCGCCAGTGAAACTTGGAAGGTGAGTGACTGCACGGAAGGGGTGATCGTATTCCCGAGGGACTGTGTAGCAGAGAAGGGAAGGTAAAAGATGGATTTTTTTTTGTCATTATATTGTCATATGGAATCAGATGCACATTGGGAGTGCGCCCTGGAACAATGAGTTGGTAACTTTTCATTGAGAGGAGAAGTGGTGCGGGATTATAGCATTAGACATTGGATGTAGATTTGACTTTATAGTGGATTCTGGACTTCCTGGGAAGGAGGTGAATCCTGGTATTACTTTGAGGGTGGAGGTGTGAGCCTATGGATTCCCTTGTTCATTGATACAGGCAATGTATCCTTTATTTGTTGGTTAAGAAAATGTGTATATGTGTATATCATTATAAATATCGTAATGAGATATGTTATAAAGCTCCAGCATGTGGTATGTTGTCATGTTGTCATGATGTTTTGATTTTGAGAAGATCTTTCATTGTAAATATTGCAAGAGCTGTTTTATAAATCTCCATGGGTAGTATGTTTTGTTTTCATCAATCATGTTGCTTATAGGTGTCATTAAACACCGATGACTGTGTTCTCCCAAGGGGAGGGTTCTGTAACAGCCCTGGTGAAAATTCCATGTAAAAAATATATAAATATCACAGACGATGGGACATGTATTCCAAGCTGAATGGTGGGCAGGACATCTTAGTGTGTGTTCCTTTGGTTTTTTATGGCTAAGGAAATTGGCAAAGGCAATGGCTAAGGCATTAAAGAGGAAAAAAGGTATTTTGGCACATTTATTTATGAAAATAATGGAAATTAGGAGAAAAGGAAGGTGAAAGGTCACGTGTTGCATGTGAGGAGGAATTTGAAGGAAAATAATGGAAAATGAAGAAAATATAGGCCTCATTAATAAAAAGGCTTCTGAGGATCAATGGGCATGACTTGGTGAGTTCAGTTTGGAGCTCTCTCATTATTCTCCCTCTCTCTCATACTCTTGGACACTGAGATTTTTCTTGGAGCACTTTGGCATTGGAGCAAGAAAGGGAAAGAAGGCAAGAGGAAGCAAAGATCAAGCAGGGAAAGGAAGGATCAAGCACCTACAACAGGCTTCATTGCAGGTATCAAATTGCATGTGTATTTTCCTTGCTATATTTGGCATGCATGGGATTGCATGTGTTTCTTTTATACCATGGAATGGGTTTTTCTAGGTGTGATAGTATTTTCAGCCTAGCCTTTCCATTTCCTGATAGTTTTGATGAGATGGGTTCTCTCATGAGTTTTGTGGGGGATGGGCGGATTGGATTCGAATATGAGTGGGGTGGATCTCTGAACTGACAAATGGTGGTAGTGGTCCCTGAATGAGACTGAGGATGCATGAAGCCACTGGCCTAGTAACCCCTGAACTGGACTGTGGGTTGCGGTAAAGCCAGATTGTGGGCCTAGGAATCCTTGCCGATGAATGGCAAGATATATGACAAAGTCAAGAGGTGGATTTTCTCTCCATTGGGCCTAGTTATTCTGGGATGGAATGCACGGTAAATCCTAGAGAGTATGTCTCAGTGTAGGGCCTAGTGATCCCTATATCAGACTGTGGATGCACGGTAAATCTTGAGAGACTAGGAGGCACTCAAATTCCTCACAGTGTAGGTGGAGAACTTCGGTGGCATCCACATTGATTGGTGTTTTTGATGTGTTCTATGAATCCCACATTCATGATTTGAGTATGACACAGGGGTGATTGGCTAAAGAGAGACTTGTCTCAGCCAATCTATGGTCGGGTGGAACATTGTAGTCGCATCACTGGTTGGTTCATTGAATTATTAATGAAGAATTCATTCCCTTGAGTTTCATGTGCAAATGAACTGATGTATATATTAATTTTGATGGCTGATATGTTTATATGCACATTTACCTTGGAGGGTGTTATAAATCTTTTCTTCGCAAGGTAATTAGATGTGCAATATTGAAGAAACCACCAATGAATATCCTATATCAACAAGCCAACCCATAAAATCTATAACCTATAATATGTTCTTTGGCATTATCCATTCTTTGATTTCCTTGATAATTTATAGGTCAATAGTTGTACCCTTCTCTGAGACAATGTGGCCCAAATAGTGGATTTGTCTCTAATAGAAACTTCACTTTCTCAACTTGGCATATGGTTGGTTTTATCTCAACACTTGTGCCACCTATCCTCAAATGTTTATAATGCTCCTCCTTTGTCTTATAGTAGATAAGGAAATAATCTAACAAGACAATAACAAAGTTTCCTAGTTAATCTCTAAACCCTCCACTCATCAAGCATATAAAAGTCATTGGTGAATTTGTCAAACCAAAATGCACCACTAAAAAATTATAATGACCTTACCTTATCTAAAAGGCATTCTTGCTAATATCTTCTTCTTTGATGGTTACATGATGGTAAACTAACCTTGGGTTAATCTTGGAAAATATCCTTTCTCCCCTTAGCGAATCAAAAAGTGTTAACGAATCTAGGGAAAGTGAATTGAATGAGATTCTTCTAGCATGATGATTACTTGTGAGGTATTTTATTTTTTCTTCTTAGCACAATTTTCATTTGTTCTTATTAGAGTGTGTCTTCTTATATTAATCAAATAGTTACCCAAAACAAAGATACAAGAACACAAGATGTTTGGCTTTCTACCAGGGACAAAACCTCTCCCTCTTAGAGAGGAAAATCCGCACAAAATTCTTCTTATAGAGATTCCAATTGATGAATACCAAGACCATGACCCTTGACCTATTAGGCCACTCAAAGGCCAAGACACCAATCCTCTTCTTCATCATTGCTTAGATCATCATCATTGCTACACCATTGAGGTCATCACTACTGTATCAATGCGATCTTCATTATTGTTTCTTCACCATGTCAATGAGGTCTCTTATCTTCATTGAGATCTTCATTGTGACCTTGATTCCATGCCTTTATCCATGCACTAAGAGCTTCAGTATGACCTTGCCTACTATTATGAATATATTACTGTGGGATCATAGTTATGTCAAGGCAAAGATCAGTTGTCTAGAGAGTGTATCATCTCCCATTTTCTCCATCACAAATATAGTGATCAACACTACACCAAGACATTCATTCTTTTCCTTGCGCTAAAAGTATCATCATAGATACATTGAGATTGTTAGGTCCCTATAATACTAGTGATTACCCCATTACTATTGTAGTTATATCCCTTATTAATATTGTTGTGCCCCTATTGTCCCCATATTGTTATTACTGTGCCTCATAGAATCCCTCTATTGTTATTTTTGTGCCTTTATATTATTATTGTTAGGTCGGTTGGGTTATATTGTGACTCCTTAGACTCCTATATATAGAAAGGAGGTTTTTTCATTTGAATCATGAAAGAATCATTCATTTTTGTAATGTAAAGGAGGTTTCCCCCTCAAAGAAGCTGAATTCTAAGGCATTGATCTATCTTTTCTATCTTTTGGTGAGCTGGTTTCATAACATTTGGTATCAGAGCTTTGGATTATGGGGTTTCGCTGCTCCAAATAGGTCATCGTGGCATTTTCGCTATAACCTTTTTTCTACAATGTTTCAAAAGTGAAAAAAAACCCATTTGAGACGAAATTGCAATGAACCTTGGGTCTGAATTTCATAGCATTTCATGCTATATTTGCGAAGATATGATCAGAGGAAGTTAGTCTTTTTACAGACTCCTGAATTACATTCCAAATAGGTGACCTAGGGAAAATCGTCATAACTTTCTCTCTGAGCATCAGATTGAAGTTTCATAAGAAGGTACAGAAAGAGGATGACTGTAGTTTCTTGTATATATTTTTCATAGCCAAAGGTCGAAACAGGGACACATGGCATGTCGTACAAGTTTGCTCTACTGAACTAGTATATAATCAGGTCACTGTGGGAGATTTGGCATAACTCTTCCTTGGAGAATCCAATTTGGATAAGACTGGTGGCATTGGAAAGAGGACATCGAGGGCTACTTCAAGTCGCAATTTCAGAACTGGATGATCCGAAATTACAGAGATACATCAGAGGCAATATCGAGATCCTACAAAGTGAAAAAAGGTGTGTAGATTTTTTTTAAATTTTTGCTTAAGCTTGGCTTGAAAAATTATTTTGAAGGAATTCAAAGGGCATAGTAAAGCATTATTATCGGTAATTGATGCCCGAAGGAAATAAAATGCAAACACCTAGTAAGCAACTTGAAAGCTCTAGCATGACTCATGAAGAAGAGGAAGAAATGCTACATGATATATCAAAATTACAAGACCAAGTGCAACAAATGTCACTCTCACAAAAGCTAACAGAAGCTAAGATAAATGGCATGGAATCTAAGATAAAGGGCGTGGAAGCAAAGATGGATGATTTGAAGATAGATTTGAAGACAGATTTGACAAATATTCTACAAGAAATACTTACAAATGGTGAAAGGGTAGTAAAGGAAACTCATGACACGAACAAAAGAAATGTTAATCATGATTTCATAGACTCTAATGTTGGATCGAAGACCCACCATATCCCAAAAATCGATATGAGGAAGTTTGATGGAAAGGATCCCACAATATGGATATTATAGACGGAGCATTTTTTGATCTCAATAATGTGCAAAGCACACAAAAGTTACGTATTGGAACTTTATATTTGGAACCAAATCAGTTTGTATGGTATCAATGGCTTTGCTCTTGTAAACAAATTATCACTTGGGAAATTTTTACGGAATAATTGACAACACATTATGAGGATACAAAAAGCAACACTTTTTTTAGCCAATTGATAAGTCTCAAACAAAAGGGTTCAATAATGGAGCACATTGAAGAGTTCCAAAAATTGAACATAAGAGTAAAAAATATTCCAGAGGAGCATAGGATTGATGTGTTCATAGGGACTTTAAAGGATAATATCCAACATGATGTTCGCCTTTGGGAACCTGATTCATTAGAGAAGGCATTCAGGTTAGCAAGAAAAATGGAAAGCAAAATTATGGCAACCAGGAAGCATACCACTCACAACTATAAAGATGGAAGTGTTGTTGCCCCTAGTCTTCCACAACTTATAAGGTTGACACCACAACAATTGGAAGAAAAAAGAGCAAAAGGGCTTTGTTACAGTTGTGATAGCAAATACATTAAAGGTCATAAGTGTGCTGAGAAGAAATTATTCTACATAGATTGTGAAGAGGAAGAAGAAAAGGAGCAAGAAAGGTCAAAAGAAGAGGATATACTCCAAGAACAAAGCCTAGATAAAGAAGAAATGAATCCGACCATATCTTGTAATGCATTGGCAGGAATTACCACTCCTCAAACCATCAAGATAGAAGGACAAATCAAGAAGAAAAAGGTAATAGTGTTGATTGATTCAGGAAGTACCCACAATTTTATTCATTGTAAGGTAGCAAAAGAATTGAATTGCTTCCAGCACCAGAGTGTCAAGTGATGGTTGCAAATGGAGGAACAATAAATTGCTTTGGAAAGTGCCATAATATCAAGCTATCCATGGGAGAATATGTATTAACTAGTCCAGTGCTTTCCATTCCAATGGGAGGTGTTGATGTTGTACTAGGAGTCCAATGGCTACAATCCTTGGGTACTATAGCTTTTAATTTTCAAGAACTTTTCATGAAATTTTCTATAGAAGGAAAGGAAGTTGAATTAAGGGGTATTGCAGGGAAATGGGGAAAGATAATCAGCTCTAACGGTATGACAAAACTTCTAAAAAAGGAACAAAGAGGTGTAATTGCACAATTATGTTCGCTAGATGTTTCCACATCGAAATCATCTATTTCTCCAGATCTCCAAAAAGTCTTGGATAATCATTCCAAGGTATTTGAGACTCCCAAAGGTCTCCCACCTATTCTTGATCATGATCATGCTATTCATATGATTCTAGGAAGTGTTCCTCCAAACATCAGGCTGTACAGATATCCCTATGCCCAAAAGAGTGAAATTGAGCATATGGTTGCAAAAATGCTAGAGGCTGGTATAATTCAACCTAGTCAAAGTTCTTTCTCTGCTCCAGTAGTATTGGTGCATAAGAAGGATGGATCATGGTGCATGTGTCCAAATTATAGGGAGCTCAACAAGCTCACTATTAAAGATAAGTTTCCCATTCCTGTCATTGATGAATTACTAGATGAATTGCATGGATCAATTTACTTCCCCAAGTTGGATCTTCGTTCAGGATATCATCAAATTAGAATGAAGATTGAAGACATTTCGAAAACAACATTTAGAACTCATGAGGGTCATTATGAATTTTTGGTCATGCATGTTGGCCTTACCAATGCACCTTCTACATTTCAAGGTTTGATGAATTCCATTTTCAAACCCTTCCTTAGAAAATTTGTGTTAGTATTTTTTGATGATATACTAATCTACAACAAGTCTTGGAAGGATCATGTTGAACATGTTGAAAGGGTGCTACAACTATTGGAGGAGAAACAATTATATGCAAAAGATCCAAATGTTTCTTTGGAGTACAAGAGGTGGAATATCTAGGTCATATTGTATCTCATGAAGGAGTAAAGGTAGACCCTAGCAAAATTAAAGCCATTAAGGAATGGAAAATCCCCACATCCATAAAGCATCTCTGAGGATTTCTCGGGTTGATAGGGTATTATCACAAGTCTGTTAAAAATTATGGGAGAATAGCATCACCTCTAACAACATTATTGAAGAAAGATGAATTTTCATGGACTCCAGAAGCAAAAAAGGCCTTCGAACATCTTAAAGAGGCAATGTGCCAAGCACCGGTATAAGCTACACCAGACATCAAAAAATCCTTTATTGTGGAATGTGATGCTTTAGGAAATGGAATTGGTGCTGTTTTAATGCAAGATGAAAGACCCATTGCTTTTGAAAGTCGTCCAATCAAGGGAAAGTTTTTACACAAAGTCATTTATGAGAAGGAAATGTTGGCAATACTACACGCACTTAAGAAATGGCAACCCTACCTAATGGGAAGACACTTCAAGGTAAAAACGGATCATGATAGCCTTAAAACTTTTTATAACAAAGATTATCCTCTGAAGAGCAACAAAAGTGGGTCACAAAGATGTTGGGTTATGACTTTGAAATCATCTACAAAAAAGGGAAGCAAAATGTGGTGGCAGATGCACTCTCAAGAAAGGATGAGGATGTGGAAGCATTGTTGTGTGCCATTTCTATTATCCAACCAGATTGGATAAACAAAGCAAGGGAGGAATGGAAGAATGATGAAGAAGTGTGGGCACTTATTCAAAAGTTACAACAAGATTCCAGTACATATGATACATTTAGCTGGCAAAATGATTCGTTATGCTACAAAGATTACTTATACCTCTGTAAGAATTCCCAACTCAAACAAAAGATTCTTATGGAATTGCACACTTCTCCCTTAGGAGGGCACTCGGGATTTTTAAAAACTTACCACAGGGTTAAGAAGGAATTTTTTTGGGATGGCCTTAAATTGGATATTCAAAAGTTTGTGGCAAAATGTTTGGTTTGCCAACAAAATAAAGTTGAAACAATTAAGACCCCGGGTCTATTACAACCTTTATCCATTCCAAGGCAACGCTGGGAGGAGGTTTCAATGGATTTTATCACAGGTTTACCCAAGTATGATGGAGAGAGTGTCATCGTGGTGGTAGTTGACAGACTTACCAAGTATGCACACTTTTGTGCATTATCACATCCATTTAAAGCCAGTACAGTTTCTACTGAATTTATGGAAACAATTGAAAAGCTACATGGAAACCCAAATATTATTGTAAGTGACAAAGATCCCATGTTCACTGGCAATTTTTCGATAGAATTATTTTCTTGTCTCAGTACTCAGTTAGCTCATAGTTCATCTTATCATCCTCAATCTGATGGGCAAACTGAGATAGTAAACAAATGTTTGGAAGGATATCTTCGTTGCTTTGCATCTGATAAACAGACACAATGGGTCAAATGGTTGCCTCTGGCTGAATGGTGGTATAACACTTCCTTCCATACAACAACAAAAATGACCCCATTTATGGCACTTTATGGATATCAGCCACCATCCATCACATCATATTTAAGAGAAAATTCTAAGGTTCAACTAGTGGAACATCACATCGAGCATCATCAACAAGTCCTCCAACTCTTAAGGGATAACCTCATGTTGGCACAGAATAGAATGAAACAACAGGCAGATCAACATCGCAGTGAAAGAAGTTTTGATGTAGGTGATTGGGTATTCCTACGGCTACAACCATATTAACAAATGTCCCTCAAGCAAGCTAAGAAGGATAATAAATTATCACCAAATTATTATGGTCCGTACAAGGTATTGCAAAAGATTGGTACTATGGAATACAAATTGGAGCTTCCTGCAGCTTCTCGAGTGCACCTAGTTTTCCATGTTTCATGTTTAAAGAAGGTTATAGGTGACAAGCTCCCAGTTCAAACAATATTGCCAGAACTTGATGAGGAAGGAAAAATTATATGGGAACTGGAAGCAGTCACAGAAACAAGAACTCGACAGCTACGAAATCGACCAATTTTGGAGTATATCATCAAGTGGCAGACCCTATCCGTTGAAGATTCCACATGGAAAGATGAGAATTTTATACAGAAGCATCCAGAACTACTCAAGCGTTGAGGACAACACTTTTTTGAAGGAGAGGGGCATGTTAGGTCCCTATAATACTAGTGATTACCCCATTACTATTGTAGTTTTATCCCTTATTAATATTGTTGTGCCCCTATTGTCCCCATATTGTTATTACTGTGCCCCATAGAATCCCTCTATTGTTATTTTTGTGCCTTTATATTATTATTGTTAGGTTGGCTGGGTTATATTGCGACTCCTTAGACTCCTATATATAGAAAGGAGGTTTTTTCATTTGAATCATGAAAGAATCATTCACTTGTGTAATGTAAAGGAGGTTGCCCCCTCGAAGAGGCTGAATTCTAAAGCATTGATCTATCTTTTTTATCTTTTTGTGAGATGGTTTCATAACAGAGATAGTCATCATCGAGGAGGATGAGACTGTAATTTTCTTACTATAATTATCCATGAAGATTGCAGAGGTGTTCGAGATTGTATCTTACTGTACCCATCCAAAGTTTCAGATCTCTGAGAAAGACATATGAAATTGTCCTCCTGTACCTATTGTACCCATCCGAAGATCAGAGAAAAATCCGAGTTTTTGTGTTTCCTGTGGTGACCCTAGCGGGGTATTTATAGTTGTTTTTCCTCCATAATTAGCTGACATGACAGTGAACCGATGTGTCACATTATATGAGTCGACGTGACTGCATTTAATTCATTTGTTGGATGACATGATGAAGAGGATTGTGCTTGTCATTTGGAGGGATACTTGACATTGTTTATGACTCAAATATATTTTTCTCATTCTCAAGAAGGGTTGCCTCATACATGACTCGACTCTTTGAATTTCCTATAGAATTTCAACATGTGTTGGACCTATGTAATGTGAAAGAAACTAATTTTATAATTTACAAAAATAATATTTCTTTTCTTTTACAGGTACAAAGATCAAAATTACATTTATGAATACCGAACCTAGTTACAATTTCTTCAACACTCCCTCTTAACTAGGGAGGTATTCATAATGGTACTCGGTCATTCTCAATCTAAAGAATTTTTCATAAGAAGAATCAGATTGGTAACCCATCTGTATAGCATCATAGTAACTAACATTTTTTCCACAACAAGGCCTTGATTGACAACTCTATCTCTCATCATATCACAGCACAATGTTGGTGAGACCAATGACTATAGACACCTTCATCATTGTCTCTCAAGGTACATATCCACTCGGGTGTTCACTGAGCATGACCTTTTAGGACTATTCTTATCTTGGGTTCCCAACACTCAAAGAATATCATTCGTCTTGCCTACTCTTATTTTGGATTCTATACAAATCCTCAAAGAGCATCGGATGCCATATGATTACCCAATCCTCCCATTATTTCTTCCCATATGAAGACAAGAATGTTGTGTCTATCTCTTCCTCTTGACTAGGGAAGATATGCCCATTCATGTAAAGGAATGTACCCAAGTTCCCTATGACCAAGAACTTTCTCAAGCTCCCTCTCAATTAGGGACTTGTTAGAGCTCCCTCTTAACTAGGGACTCACGTTTTGATCAAAAGCTTCTTCTTCATGGGTTCGTCAGTTGTTTGATCAATTTATTTCCTTGATGTCATGAAATTTAGTCGAGCTTCTTCGTTGTAGGGCATTAGACATCCATCACTTTCCTTCTTGGTTTTCCATGTCATTCCTTTCTTCATGGAAAGTGGCCTTCTTGATACATATCTGGAACCTTCTTCATATGGATACTTCTTCCTCATCATGTTTCTTTTAGGAATTTCCATCCACCATATAAATGCTAGTTGTACTTCTACTTACAACTTTTGCTCTAGTAGCCCCGCATGAACTTATCCAGATACTATTCCAGAAATCAAAACATAACATTAAATCAAATAGTACCTTTCAAGATGGCTCTTCATCATGACATCTTCTTATAGGTATCATCATCCTGCATACATGTTGACACATCTCCCAAAGATATCCATTGTCAAGGGTCTTCATCTTTTCTATTAGAGTCTTCATATCTTTCCGAGAGATTTCCTAGTCAAGTCTTCATGGTCTTTTGGATGTTGATTGCCTTCATCAACGTTGCATATCTCATGATCTCTTCCTTCCTCGCACATTCCATAACCAAGAGCTTTCAATCAGTGTTTCTTAAGTGTAGTCAACCACCTCATACTTCATATGAGGACATATTATGTTGATTCCATCTAGTGTTAGTTATGCCTTCCTGCATCCTTTCAGAGGAGTAGATGATTTTTCTCTTGATCATGCTTCTCAAGATAGAAGTAATGCTCCATGCTACCTGTAACCATACGGCATGACATTATAATATTAAGCACAAGAATACATACCCCATTTTACCTTTAGGTCATCTAGGCTTCTTCCAACAGCTTCCTTGATTGAAAAGATCTTTAATCCATTGATCTGCTTCATTTCTCATGTCATCATACCATCATCTCATGAATTCCATAAGTTGGATTTCCTGATGAAACACTTGCTTCCTCTCTAGATTAGTGAACCCCCTTATGAGGATTCCTTTAGAGAATCTTGAGGATCTTGCATATCCCCATCTGGAAAATGTTTGCTTTTTTACTTGATGTATGATGAACCTTGTCCTAGATGACTCCTTCATTTCCTTCGATGTCCACTGAGGTTCCCAAGAGCTATATCCTTCATGTTTGTCTACCATGGATTTTGTCCTTCATGATTCCCATGGTGATGTCACGAGATCTTGTTTATAATGCTTCCATGATGCCACGATGCATCTTATTATCATGGTCATATTTATAACAAAGGCTTATGATAGGACATTTTTTTGAGGGATACCATCTCAATCATAGTGGAGGTCAATTATTCCCTCTTTCTTTGGCCCTTTTCTTCAGCTTCCTCCATCTTTCTGGTGATATGAGCTTCTTTCTATAATCTTTCCATAGAATTGAATCTTAGCTATACTATTTTGTCTTGTTTGAGGACCAAACATCTCTTTCTTTTCTGCACATTTTTTAGTCCTTTAACCTTCAACACTTTTGCCTACAACTTGTATTTTTCTATTTAGCATAGAGACCACAAGTAAATTTCTTATCCCATGGATATTTTTTACCTTGATTATCTATTTGTGCATTATAGATCAATGATGGTTTTCTTCCTTCCCATATCCTATAGATGAGACCTTATGAAGATATCCTACATCCTTTGACACATTTACTTTCATGTAGATCATATTTCATGTGACATTCTTCATTGCACCTTCAGAGAATGAGTTTATCATAGACATCTCTTTGATGTCTCCAATATTTCTATATGAGTGGATCTTTCATAAGTATCCCTTTCTATGAATTCAGAGGAGACCTTTTGATATGTTCAATGCCTTGAACTACTTAGAGGAGTATGCCTATTCTCCTTCTTCATGCAAGGAATCTTGATGACCAAACTGATTTATAGATCTCTTTACAAATATGAAGTCATTTAACCAAATTTGATTATAGAATAAAAAGATATTTACTTGACATGTGAAGATGAAATCTTCACCTTGATTGCTTTGATGATGGTTGAAGAAGATATATTAAAGTTTCTTGTTGGATGACCTTCATACAAATGAGAGATCCTTTCCTTAGTAGAAAAGGTTTCTCCTTTTGATAAGGATGATTTGTTGCTTCCTCAGGTGATCTTCTTCTAGGGCAAGAAGATGACCCTTTGAAGATGTTCATGCCTTATTGCCTTCAAATTTCCTTCTTTTGTAGTTTAGATCAAGACTGCTTTGTAGACATCTTGATGAGAGTCTTGGTGGGTTTTTGATGATGACTGTGGAGATAAAAGCTCTTGTTGTTGTACACTGTCTCCTTGATTATGTAGTCAAAAACTCTTACTGTTGTAGACTGATCTTTCAATTTTTGACAAAGCCCTTTATCTTGCTTTGATGCCCTTCTTGAGGTTGATCCTTGGGTGTCTATTTTTGCTGCCCTTCCTTTGACTTCAACACCTTAGCTCTGATTCCATGTTGAACAATCTAGGGCAAGTGAATTTAATTAGATTCTTCTAGCATGATAACTATTTGTGAGGTATTTTAATTCTTCTTCTTAGCACAATCTTCATTTGTTCTTATTAGAGTGTGTCATCTTATATTCATCAAATAGTTACCAAAAACAAAGAGACAAGAACACAAGATGTTTGGCTTTATACCAGGGCAAAAACCTCTCCCTCTTGGAGAGGAAAACCCGCACAAAATTCTTCTTATAGATATTCCAATTGACGAATACCAAGACCATGACCCTTGACCTATTAGGCCACTCCAAGACAAAGACAACAATCCTCTTCTTCATCACTACTTAGATCATCATCATTGCTGCACCATTGAGGCCTTCACTATTGCATCACTGAGATCTTCATTACTGTTGCTTCACCATGTCAACGAGGTCTCTTTTCTTCATTGAGATCTTCATTTTGACCTTGATTATATGTCTTTGTCAATGTACCAGGAGCTTCATAATGACCATGTCGAGTATGACAAGTATATTACCATGGGATCATAGTTATGTCGAGGTAGGGATAAGTGGTCTAGAGAGTGTATCATCTCCCATTTTCTCCATCACAAATATAGTGATCAACACTACAGTGAGACAGTCACTGTTTTCCTTGCACTGAAATTATCATCATAGATACGCTGAGATAGTCACTATTTTCCTTACACTGAAATTATCATCATAGATACGTTGAGACAGTCATCACTGAGGAGGATGAGATTGTAATTTTCTTACTGTAATTATCCATGAATATTGCAGAGATGTCTAAGATTGTATCTTATTGTACCCATCTAAAGTTTCAGACCTTTGAGAAAGACATCCAAAACTGTTCTCCTATACCTCCTATACCCATTTGAAGATCATAGAAAAATATGAGTTTTTGTGTTTCCTGTGGTGACCCTACCAGGGTATTTATAGTTGTTTGTCCTGTTAGCACCTAAATCTTCCTTAGGCTGAAGGAAGGAAAAATTCAAGGTAACCACAAACCACGCTTAGTCTGGTAGCTAGCCCTACCAGAACAGGAGAGGGCTATCTCTGAGTCACGCTCAACGAATAAGTAAATGGAATGGTATGAGATGACTAACAATGAAATATTGATCTTAGGGTAGTAAGTAAATATGGGTACAAGAAGCAATTTTTATGAATGACTGAGTTTCTGGGATGGTATGGGACCAATGGACAACAATGAACAGAGAATTTAATACAAAGGCACAGATTACTTCGTGAGGCAAGACGGGCGGAAAGTGTAGCAATTTAGTTTGAAATAACGCGGACTGAAGGAATTTCTTAGGAGGGTGAAAAGGGAATAAGTACATGAATCCTTTTCAATAGAAGAAGAACACTGAACATGAAATTTTCCCACAGGTAGAGCAATAAAAATGAATTCTACCTTATCTAACTTAGAAAATTTCACTGGAAATGAATATGAAATAAACTGTGAAACATTACGAAATACATATGAAACATAAGAGACACATTTGCTACACTCACAACCACATGAATCTCATGAAACAGAGCCGCTGCCTTTCATTAATCCTTTATCAAAATATACAATGAAGAACTGAGTTTCTCTCCCACAGTCTCCTTGAAATTACAAGCCAACCAACCGTTTGCAAATGGTTTGCATACAATATATAGAATGTGCCATGAAGAGATAGAACGCCCAAGGGTTGGGGAGTTACTCGAATCATTACAAAATGGAGGTGGAAAGCTAACCATTAGCTACAGGTGCAGAGTTACAAACATGACAAATGGCTTGGGTGACTGCTTGCCTTCCTTAACCACTTGGATAGAGGCCAATATGGAGTGAAAATACTCTAAATTCCACCTTAGGTGCCAAATAAGTGAATTGTAGATGAGAGGGCCCACTTGGGAAAAGTCATGAATCGAAATTTCGCGAAACGGGCGCGATTTTGGCCTTTTTCTCTATATGCGTCGCGCCAAATTCTATATGTGCCGCGCCACTTTGGAGGCTGTTTTTAGGTACCTTCAGGAGTCCAAATTGTGCGAAGTGTTCTTGTTGGAAAGTACAACATATCTACTTTCCAGTCCAAGTGGAATTTCTGAATTTGGTGCTCATTCGCCCCCCCAAATCTTCATTCTGCCAAGACTGCTTCCTGTGTGTCCAAATAGGGGCAGAGAGGTCATTTTTTGAGTGTTTTTTACCTCCTAGAGACTCAAATCATGCTCAAATTTATTTTCCAAGCACTAGTAGTCGTGATTTTGCATGCTGAATCTAAAAATGCAAACCATTTGTGATTTGGAGCCCCCAATCCTAAGCGTCGCGGCAGTGGCGTGGCGCACAGGGAGAAAAAACCGTGTTGTGACAAAAAATTTGCCATGTGACCAACATTGCCCAAAATTTCTTGAAATTTGGGCTGGAGATCCTCTATGAGGTGCAATGCTGGGCCAAAGAGGCTTCAGCCAATGTCTGAAGTCGATCAATTTAGCCTTCAAATTCCTGATTCGGGCCTTGCATACTTTGTTTCACGCAATGTAGTGGAAAGCCATGTGTCTCAGCAGTGCATGGTCCTTGTCGGCTTTGTCCAACAGACACTCTAGGTGCATGTTAACTGTCTCGAGGTTGGCCTCCCGGTCCTCATTAATCTCTTGCTCCAATAACGTGAGCTCAACTCTTCTCCTTTGTGCAGCTTGGCGATGCTCACGAATGTTTTGTAGCTCCATGATCACTTGCTGATCCTCCAGCTATTTTTTCCTCTGCTCTAGATATTTCGTGTTCCACTTATCCCTCTCCAAATCAAGGGACAAGTCTTCGATCTCTGATTGCTGCTCCTGGATGATCTCTTTGAGTTGTGCACTAGTTGGTTCTGTATTTGTATCATCATCATGAAGGAGAACGAATTCGGTCTCTCGTTCACCTGAAGGCCCCTCATCATGCATTGGCTCCTTACCTCTGTCCTGTACCTATAGCTTTGATGTCAGAAGCGAGGCCCTTCCACCACGGGTGGAGATAACACTCGCTTTGCTGCTGCAAACAAATGTCTACTGCCTCTCTGATAGGTGATGAATACTAGCATAGTAGTGGTCTCATGGCGCTCATACTGATGAGAAGGACCACCTGTCTCATGTTCAACCTTTGTATCTACCTGTGAAGTGCTGAAGAGGTCATGGGAGATGAAGTCATCCCAAGTAATGCCCAGCAATCCCAACTGATGATCCATCAAAATCTTAATAAGAGCAAAGTGATAAACATTGTTAAGTTGCTGCTGAGGGGTCTTATGCTGCATGAAGGTGTTCATCCTCTCTATGTTCGTGCAAATGAAAAATGGGATGTTCATCATCCGTACCCTGGTAAAGTGCATGAGCAACCTGATGTGATAGGCATATAGACGAGAGAACCTCCCCTCACAGCTGAAGTACTTCATGATCAACTCCATGAGTGGAGCATATTCCTCTTTCAAATATCTGAATGGAAAGACTCTTGTGAGATGCCTCAAGCAACTGGCCTTAATGTAAGGCTCATAATGATGCCGATCAAATTTTTGTTTCTTGTGCCATGGTTCTCCAACATTCGGTATGCCGGTTGCTAATGAGACAGTTTTGGGTGTCAGTGTGCACTGTGAAGGTGACCCCGACCAAGATAGAGTGATCTCCATGTAGGTGAAGCACAAAAAGATGGGCCAACTCATGATGAACTCTAACATGAGCCACCCTTTGACAAAATTCAAAACATGCTAGGTGCTGGAAACATGACATAGCAAGAGGACATGCCTGCAATTCTGTGAGGGTAGTGGGCTCATCCCTAACATGTTTGCCACTCCTGTGATGTCTCCTGGGAGCCTGCTCTTTCGAGGATTAGTCACTTTGTGTCTCCATCTCATACTCTGATGAATGTTGTGATGCCATGACTGTTGTGTGTACTGTATTTAGGCTGCCCTTTGATGATGGTGTTAAGCTGGGTGCTTTTGTGATATCTGCCACCAAGGGGAACAATGAAACAAAAGGGAGTATTAGGAGGGGAGTAATGTGATGGGAATAGGGGTTATGGGGAGAAGTTTGTTTAGGGATATGTAGGGGGTTTGGTATTTGATAGGGTAGGGTTTTGGGGTGTTATGTTGACAAATAAGAGGAGGGGAAAGAGAATAGGGTTTGGTAGTGTTTTAGGGTAGGGATAATAGGAAAATTAGACAGGGAGGATAGGGAAAAATGGTAGGTGAGGGAAAAATGGTGGGTGAAAATGGAACCCTGGCCTCAATACCACAACTATGGAACCCTAGAAACAATGGCTTTGGTGTTTTCTAGTGGTTGGTTTTATGAATTTTAGTTGCCACTATAACTAGCCATGGACCACCATAACCTTCACAAAAATACATGAGCCATCAAGATTTAGAGCCTACCTAGCGATTTGAGGGGCTTCTCAAGAAGTTTGAGGAAATTTTGCATGGTTCTGGCCCTTTGTGGGTGTGCGCCGCGCGCAAAACCCAGTGCGTCGTGCCCTGGGTGTGTGCCACGCCCGAAAAATACACTGAGGGTGGCTCTGTGTGCACTGCGCCCTCTGTGTGAGCCGCGCCCCTGTGTATATGCACCGCGCCCTGAAAACTGCCTCCAAACTTGCTCCAAACACGTACGATGCACACTCAAACACTTTGCAATGTTTCGCTATGCACTTGCTTTGCACAATGACTTTGATTTTGGTGGAAACTTGTTTATAAAGACTTGGAAGTGATGGGTTAAATTTTTGCTTCTCCAAAAGCCATTTTTCTAATGTTATGTTTTGACACTTTTTCACTGACTTAAAGCAACACTGATTTTCACTTTCCCTTTGAAATTTTAGCTCAAATGATGAAATTTTTGGCACTTTTTGCAGGGATTTCATTACAAGACATTTGGCCACGGAAACCATGACTGCATCTGAAGAAATCAATTGGCGACCTTTTGAAAATTTTATCACAAATGACACTGTTTGACTTTTACAGTCGAAGTTTATCAATATGATGATGAAACTCTCTTAATCATTACTTTGTAAGGGCCTCACTCTGGCCTGCATGGCTTTACTGTACATATTTAAAGACCAAATTGATTAATCCCTAGACCTAATGATCGAAAATGACTTTTGTCCATTAAAAGACCAGACCTTGACTGTCACGGACTTTGGTGATCATTGACAAAAGACCTAAGCCAGCAGGAGCCAGACATGGGGGGAAATGACTAGCATGACCTTTTCCATCAAATTATGGCATGCTCCTAGCGGAATGTAGCTAGGTAAATGGAGCGGGACTCCTAAAAATGAAATGCATAAAGAGTTTTGATCTTTGATGGAGGACTAACCAGACCGACTCTAACTTTTGCTCCAATGGGGGATGGTAGCCCCTTGGAGGTGCCAAGAATAGCAGATCTCTGGAAGAGCTAGACAGTGCCTTCGTCCATTGGGCTATGGAGTCATCATTTTGACAAATAACATAGGACTCGGACTCATTTATGAAACTAAAATGACCAAAAAATTGACTCAAACTTGACATTGAAATGACTTGAAGACTAACTTCACAAACTCAAACCAAACTGAAATAAAAATGGTATTTACAATGACAGTGGAAGTAGCATTAATAACTCAGAAATGGTACTACTTGAGCAGCCGACCATTGATCGGCCCTCCTGGAAAATCTTCCCCATTCATTTCCTTCAGAAGAAAGGCATTCTAACCCTGATATGCTACAATTTTAAAGAGACCTTTCCAAAGGTTCTCGAACTTACCATGCTTGCTTTTCTCCTCATTCCTTGCATCCCACTTCAGCACCACATCATCCAACTGAAATTTGTCCAACTTGGCCTTTCTGTCATAAATTTTCTTTATTTTCTCTTGCAATTTGGATGTGTTCTTGAAAACTTCTTCTCTGGTCTGCTGCAAGTGGACCATTTGATTCAACCTTCTCTGCATGGGATCTTCTTCACTACCAGCCTCCTGAAGAAGTTTGACTACCGGGGCAGCGAGAGAGGTAGGAAATACTGTATCAAATCCATAAACAATCTCAAATGGTGACGTACCAATGGATTTCTTCTGGCTGACCCGATCTGCCCAAAGTGCATTGACCAACCTCTTATGCCAGCTCTTCTTATTTATTTCCAACAGCTTCTTGATGATGTTGGCCAATGATTTGTTCGAAGACTCCACCAATCCATTTCTTTGTGGATGATAGGTAGTTGAGTGATCCAAAATGATGTTATATTTATGACAAAACTCTACCATCCTTTTTGATTTGAAAGCTGCTGCGTTATTAGTGATTAACTTATTCGGGCAACCAAAGCGAGACAAGATATTATTTTCAAGGAATGAAATGATTACCGCATCAGTAGCTCTCCTGGTGGGAATTGCCTCGATCCATTTCGTGAAATAATCTGTCACTGTGAGGATCCATCTATGCTGACCGGAAGAAGCGGGATGAATTTCACCAATGAAATCCAATCCCCATTGCTAAAAAGGGGCACTCACCTCAATAGGCTTAAGTGGCAAAGGCTGTAACTTCTGCTTTCCTTCGAAAATATGACACTTATGACAACGCTTGACCATCTTATATACATCAGCGAACAATGTCAGCCAATAGTACCCTGCTCTTAGAATTTTATTTGCTGTTGACTTCCAAAAAAGGTGACCACCACAGTCTCCTTGGTGGCAGTCCTCCATGACCTTCTTTGCTTCTTCTTCCACCAAACAATTCAAAAGAACGCCACCGGGATCTTTCCAATAAAGTGCAGAATTAAGAATGCAAAACTTGGCAGCTTTCAACTTGAGTGTTCTCGCTTTGTTTCTAGTCATGCCGGGCGGTGGTGACAAATTTTTAAGCACATATATGATATCTGAATACCACGGAGAGAGAGCAAACATTTCAGATACCTGAATTGATGATGCTTCCTCATTCTCATCGGACATAGCAGCGATTAGATTTATGTCCAAGGCGTGCAAGTTTGATTCGGCCATTAACTTTGCCAATCCCTGTCCTTTAACCAGCTTTGTGGGCTTTATTTCTACATCATATTCCAGCAAGGTTGCAATCCATTTGCCTCGTCTTCCTTCCGGATCGGTCTGCACTAAAAAATCTTTAACAGCAGCGTTAGGAACATAGGCCAAAATATGAGAATGTAGAATATATACCTGGAAATCATTCAATGCCTTCACAAGTGCAAGGGCTTGCTTCTCAATGATTTTGTATTTTAATATTGCATCTCTTATAGCTCTGTTGAAGAATGCAATGGGTCTTTCATGATCATCTCTTTTTTGCAATAATACAACTGCCATAGTGTGCTCCGAAGCAAATGAAAACAATATGAAATCCTGAGTGTAGTCCAAGCTGACTAGAACGGGAGCTGAAGAAAGAGCCAATTTGACTAAATTAAAAGATTTTACAGCCTCCTACGTCCACTTCACTTGGCTGTCCTTCTTAAGCATGTTTGTCATCTCTCTTAGGTGCTCAACAAGATTAGGTACAAAGCGGCGTAGGAAATTCATTTTACCATTGAAAGATTGTATCTCTTTCTTATTCCGGGGTAGATATATTTGCTGAATTGCTTGCACATGTGCTGGGTCAATACGAATGCAATCTTTTGAGATAATGTGCCCGAGTAGTTTGTCTTCCTCCATGGCGAACAAGCTCTTTTTCGGATTCAGTGACAAGCCATATTTTCTACACTTTTGAAAGACAGTTTTTAGATGGTACATGTGCTCTTCATTAGATTTGGAAAACACCGTCAGATCATCCAGGTACACAACTAAAAAGACATCCTTCTCATTTGCAAAAGCCAAGTCCATTGCACGTTGAAATGTGGCACCCACATTCTTTAAACCGAAAGGTATTTTAGCGTAATGTAAGGTTCCCCATGGAGTGGTGAACGCTATCTTGTCTCGGTCATCTTCATGGATAGAAACTTGGTTATATCCGGAATAACCATCAAGTAGTGACATACGAGATGCTCCCACTACTCACTGAAGTATATGGTCCATTTTGGGCAGTGGATAATTATCTTTCAACGAAACTTTATTGAGATTTCTAAAATCAATGCATAAGCGAATCTCACCTGTCTTCTTCCTCATGGGCACCAAATTAGAGATCCAATCTGAAAATCTGATAGGAACAATCATCCTTGATTTGTACAACCTGTTTATCTCCTTTTCAATAGATGGGAGCAACTTTGGATTTAGCCTTCTCAACTTTTGTCTGAATGGTTTTTGATTGGGCTTGATGGGTATAGTGTGCTGAATTATACTGGTATCATATGTCTTAAGTCAGAATAGTCCCAAGAAAACAAATCTGCAAATGAAGACCACAAACTGATATATTTTTCCTTGATCTTTGGTGGCAATGCTTTGGACAATTTTACCAACTTAGGATTAGCAGCTGTTCCGATGTTGACCTCTTCTACACCCTTCTCTGTTGGCTGCAATGTTGGCTTGCGGGCTACATCATCTTGATCAGAAAGTTCTTCTAAAGGTATCAAGCCTTTAGGAATAATGTTATTCTTCAGCTGCAACATGTCCATTTCATTGATCTGCACCTCATCTGTACCATTACTTTTACCATCGTCATTTTCTACATCAATTGAGGTCTCTTTGAACTTGCCTTTGTTTTGTAGAAAATCATCAATCTCCTCATCATCTTGGAACACTTGCCAATATCTCTGATTGTCTGGAACGGTTGGATGATGCTTGACATGGATTTCGAATTTATTGCTAGAGTTCATTGGGATCTTCAAACTACTTGCTGCCTTAGCAAGAGAATCAACAATACTATTTTGTATACGAGGCACACATGTCAAGATGTATTCTAAAAATAATTTTAGGATGTCTAGGACTGCATTACGCTAAGCCCGCATCCTAGGATGCTTTGCTTGATACTCGCCTTTGACCTACTTAATTACCAATTCAGAGTCGCCATATACTGAAATCCTCTTAGCATTCATCTTCCTCAGAATCTTTAGGCCAGCAATCAAAGCTTCATATTCAACTTCATTGTTTGAACACTCAAAAGCCAACTTGTAAGAGCATACCCGCACATTACTAGGCACTTTGTTCGGGGTGGAGAAAGGACTACGTACCCAAATTCCAATTCCAGCGCCATCATTTCCCATTGCTCCGTCGAAATCCATGGTCCACAAACCTTCTTCCTCCTCTTGCAAGTGCTGGAAATCTGTTTTCTATGCCTTGTCTGCTTGCTATCCATTAATTTCAGTTGATTGCCCAACAGTGTTCTGCTGTCTTTAAAATTTCTGTGAAATTTTCTGTTATTTTCGGAATATCATCTGCTTCAACTAACTGACTATGTATATTATTGAAACTATCTGAATACAAAACAAAATACTCTAAATCTGTATGTACATAGTTAATTGGATGATTTATTGGTTTCTCCTTGCTTGTGGTCATGTATTTCATTTTTTGTTCCCGATTTCCTCATTTGTCCAAACACCGGAATCATTGCATAGGAGAAATCTAGCTGTAGTGTCCCTTTCAATTTCACTACCCAAGACCTAGAAAGAAGCATGCCAAACCTGGGAGGAATATCTACTACAACAACATCCATCAAAACATTCTTCATTGGGAGCTGATCCAAACTCACAACCAAGTCTTTGATGAGTCCTATACATCCTACTCTGCTGGAATCAAACGAATAGAGGTCATGGTATTTCCGGGTGATGTCCAGACCAAGCTTATCCATGATAGCCTTGGGTATGAGATTGTGAGAAGGTCCAGAATCGAACATGGCATTATGTAACACAAAATCATGCAATCTTAAACTGATATAAAAAGGTGGTACATCACTATCAGGAGACTCACCATTCAATGTTGGCCCAAAAATCATTTTAGGTTGATCATCTTCGAAATTCACCATGTCGGACATTGGGTCCAAATTCAACATTTTAGATACTTGCCCTCTATAACTGTTGTTCCTCATTATTTCAGTCAAGGGGATGGATACCTTTAATTTAGAAATCTCATTCTCTAAATTAAAAGCGGGAATTTTTTCTACCTCTTTGACTGGGATTTCTTTATTTTCCTTTTCTTTCGATGCAACTTGCTGATGTGATTGTTCTGCTGATGGTGATTTGCTGCTCTTCCGACCAACCACCTCCTTTCCTTTCCTTTGTGTAACTGATGAATCATTCTTTTGATGCCTCAACATCCTTCCTTTTCTGAATTGGTTTGACTGACACATCTCTGTTTCTAAGTGAATATCGCTAGTGCTAGGTGGACAAAGCATTCATGCAGCCTCTTTGGTACTCATCTGATTTTTCCTCCAAGACGGTGTCGTTGGCTAGAATGAAATCTACATCTTTCTGTGTAGCTGATCTTTCCACATACTCCTCCTCTTCAGTGAGATAAATAGGCAAATCATCACGAGTAAAGAGGTGGTTTTCTTCACCTATTATATTCCCGTCCTCATCTGACTCCGGTCCATGCACAAAATTTTGCTGCAAAGGTGTTTGTACTAGTTGTTGTGCTGTCTGCTCTTGGGCTCGCTGATCTCTCTGTCTTATTCTATATTGTGGTTGTTGTTGACCACGAAAGTTAGGATTTCTAACTTGTGGCTCCGGTTTGTCAAGTTTCACCCTTTCAAGCATCTGCTCTACCTTCTTTAGTAATTGATCCATCGAGGAAGACTCTTCCTTGACTGTGACCTTCTTTTCTGCTTTCGCTCTAGCTCTTTTGGACAACAAATTTGCTTCAACGCTATCCGCTATCTTCTGCATGTCTTCCATTGTGGCCGGTTATCTCTCTCTTAATTGATAAGCCATGTCAACATCAAAACCATCCGGGAACTTCACCATGGCTAGTCCCACAGGTGGCCATAGATGATCTGGAATTTCGTTATAAACTGAATTGAATCTAACGCAACAGTCTTGGACCGACTCACCAACGTTTCGTTTGATTTGCTCATATTCAGCCAGAATTTGAAGAGGATTATTTTTCACTTCCCATCGGTTTAAAAATTGTCTTTGTAGGTTGTCCAAGGTAGCGATACTTGCCACCGGAAAACCTCTGAACCATTTCCTCACATCACCTGCAAATGTCTGTACAAAGAGTCTCATTGCCACATTCTCCGCATCGATCTCATGAAGTTCATAGAAATCTACCATTCTGTCCACATGTTGCTGAGTAGTAATGTTGTTAGGAGTGCCATCAAAAAAGGGAATTTTTCTTTGATAATCTGTGGGCACATCATCTAGAACTTGAGGTAGAACCAAGGGTGCAAAACGGGCAGCCATCACTCTTGGTGGATTTGGCCTTGGAGGTGTTGGAGGAGTGTGCACAGTTTGTAAGGGGCTAGCAATTGGAGTTTGAAGCTGAGCTATAATGTAATTATCAATTGACCGGTTAGCCCTTTCCATCTCCAAGTCTACAAGAAATTGTGGATTGGGGACAGTATAGTCAACAGCCCTTTCGGATTTGGTTTCGAACAACGATAGTTCAAACTGCTCATCAAACTCAAGCTCTTCAAGATACTCAAAAATGTCAGGACATGAATGGGATTTGAACACGAGAGTTATAGTGCTCTCTTAACGAAGGAGTCTTGGAATCAAGTTGGGGTTTTCGTAAATATGAGGAGGATCTGGATCTGGATTGGCTCTGGTATATCGTCTCGAAGCCAGCATGCTATTTTCGAAAAAAATCAGAAGGACATGAACAACTTACTCAGCCTATCAAATCCTAAACTTATCATCTGGAAGCTTAGAATTATCAAGAAGTAAGGGGATTAATTTCATCCCCAACGGAGTCGCCACTATGTTAGCACCTAAATCTGCCTTAGGCTGAAGGAAGGCAAAATTCAGGGTAGCCACAAACCACGCTCAGTCTGATAGCTAGCCCTACCAGAACAGGAGAGGGCTCTCTCTGAGTCACGCTCAGCGAATAAGTAAACAGAATGGTCTGAGATGACTAACAATGAAATATTGATCTTAGGCTAGTAAGTAAATATGGGTACAAGAAGCAATTTTTATGAATGACTGAGTTTCTGGGATGGTATGGGACCAACGGACAGCAATGAACAAAGAATTTAATACAAAGGCACAGATTACTTCGTGAGGCAAGACCGGCGGAAAGTGTACCAATTTAGTTTGAAATAACACGGAATGGAGGAATTTCTTAGGAGGGTGAAAAGGGCATAAGTACATAAATCCTTTTCAACAAAAGAAGAACACTGAACATGAAATTTTCCCACATGCAGAGCAATAAAAATGAATTCTACCTTATCTAAATTAGAAAATTTCATTGGAAATGAATATGAAATGAACTGTGAAACATTAAGAAATACATATGAAACATAAGAGACACATTTGCTACACTCACAACCACATGAATCTCATGAAACAGAGCCGCTGCCTTTCATTAATCCTCTGTCAAAATATACAATGAAGAACTGAGTTTCTCTCCCATAGTCTCCTGGAAATTACAAGCCAACCAACCGTTTGCAAATGGTTTGCATACAATATATAGAATGTGCCATGAAGAGATAGAACGCCCAAGGGTTGGGGAGTTACTCGAATCATTACAAAATGGAGGTGGAAAGCCAACCATTAGCTACAGGTGCAGAGTTACAAACATGACAAATGGCTTGGGTGACTGCTTGCCTTCCTTTACCACTTGGATAGAGGCCAATCTGGAGTGAAAATACTCTAAATTCCACCTTAGGTGCCAAAAAAGTGAATTGTAGATGAGAGGGCCCACTTGGGAAAAGTCATGAATCGAAATTTCGCGAAACGGGCGCGATTTTGGCCTTTTTCTCTATATGCGTCGCGCCAAATTCTATATGCGTCGCGTCACTTTGGAGGTTGTTTTGAGGTACCTTCAAGAGTCCGAATTGTGCCCAAGTGTGCTTGTTGGAAAGCCTGGCCTGTCTACTTTCCAACCCAGTGGAATTTCTGAATTTGGTGCTCATTTTCCCCTCCAAATCTTCATTCTCCCAAGACTGCTTCCTCTGTGTCCAAATAGGGGCAGAGAGGTCATTTTTTTAGTGTTTTTGACCTCCTGGAGACTCAAATCATGCCCAAATTCTCTTTTCCAACCACCAGTATCCATGATTTTGCATGCTGAATCCAAAAATACAAACCATTCATGATTTGTAGCCCCCAATCCTAAGCGCCGCGGCAGTGGCGCGACGCATAGGGAGAAAAAACCTGTGTTGTGACAAAAAAATTGCCATGTGACCAAAATTGCCCCAAATTTCTTGAAATTTGGGCTGGAGATCCTCTATGAGGTGCTATTCTGGGCCAAAGAGGCTTCAACCAATATCTGAAGTCGATCTAGCTCCCTTTGCCTCTTTTGCTTCTTGATTGCCTTCCTAAATTTAGCCTTCAAATTTCTGATTCTGGCCTTGCATACTTTGTTTCGCGCCATGTAGTGGAAAGCCATGTGTCTCAGCAGTGCATGGTCCTTGTTGGCCTTATCCAGTAGCCTCTTCAAGTGCATGTTAACTCTCTCGAGGTTGGCCTCCCGGTCCTCATTAATCTCTTACTCCAATGACGTGAGCTCAACTCTTCTCCTTTGTGCAGCTTGGCGATGCTCACGAATGTTTTGTAGCTCCATGATCGCTTGCTGATCCTCGAGCTATTTTTTCCTCTGCTCCATATATTTCATGTTCCACTTAGTCCTCTCCAAATCAAGGGACAAGTCGTCGATCTCTGATTGCTGCTCCTGGATGATCTCTTTGAGCTGTGCACTGGTCGGTTCTGTATTTGTATCATCATCATGAAGGAGAACGAATTCAGTCTCTCGTTCACCTGATGGATCACCTGAAGGCCCCTCATCATGCATTGGCTCCTTACCTCTATCCTATACCTGTAATGCTGATGTCGGAAGCGAGGCCCCTTCCACCCCGGGTGGAGATAACACTCGCTTTGCTGCTGCAAACAAATGTCTACTGCCTCTCTGATAGGTGATGAATACTAGCATAGTAGTGGTCTCATGACACTCATACTGATGAGAAGGACCACCTGTATCATGTTCAACCTTTGACTCAACCTGTGAAGTGCTGAAGAGGTCACGGGAGATGAAGTCATCCCAAGTAATGCCCTGCAATCCCAACTGATGATCCACCAAAATCTTAATAAGAGAAAAGTGATAAACACTGTTAAGTTGCTGCTAAGGGGTCTTATGCTGCATGAAGGTGTTCATCCTCTCTATGTTCGTGTAAATGAAAAATGGGATGTTCATCATCCGTACCCTGGTAAAGTGCATGAGCAACCTGATGTGATAGGCATATAGACGAGAGAACCTCCCCTCACAGCTGAAGTACTTCATGATCAACTTCATGAGTGGAGCATATTCATCTTTCAAATATCTGAATGGAAAGACTCTTGTGAGATGCCTCAAGCAACTGGCCTTAATGTAAGGCTCATAATGATGCCGATCAACTTTCTGTTTCTTGTGCCATTGTTCTCCAACATTCGGTATGTCGGTTGCTAATGAGACAGTTTCGGGTGTCAGTGCGAAGGTGACCCCAGCCAAGATAGAGTGATCTCCATGTAGGTGAAGCACAAAAATACGGGCCAACTCATGATGAACTCTAACATTAGCCACCCTTTGAAAAAAATCAAAACATGCTAGGTGCTGGAAACATGACATAGCAAGAGGACATGCCTACAATTCTGTGAGGGTAGTGAGCTCATCCCTAACATGTTTGCCACTCTTGTGATGTCTCCTGGGAGCCTGCTCTTCCGAGCATGAGTCACTTTGTGTCTCCATCTCATACTCTGACAAATGCTATGATGCCATGACTGCTGTGTGTACTGTATTTAGGCTGCCCTTTGATGATGGTGTTAAGCTGGGTGCTTTTGTGATATCTGCCACCAAGGGGAACAATGAAACAAAAGGGAGTATTAGGAGGGGAGTAATGTGATGGGAATAGGGGTTATGGGGAGAAGTTTGTTTAGGGATATTTAGGGGGTTTGGGTATTTGATAGGGTATGGTTTTGGGGTGTTATGTTGGCAAATCAGAGGAGGGGAAAGAGAATAGGGTTTGGTAGTGTTTTAGGGTAGGGACAGTAGGAAAAATGAGACAGGGAGGACAGGGAAAAATGGTAGGTGAGGGAAAAATGGTGGGTGAAAATGGAACCTTGGCCTTAATACCACAACTATGCAACCCTAGCAACAATGGCTTTGGTGTTTTCTAGTGGTTGGTTTTATGAATTTTAGTTGCCACTATAACTAGCCATGGACCACCATAACCTTCACAAAAATACATGAGCCATCGAGATTTAGAGCCTACCTTTTGATTTGAGGGGCTTCTCAAGAAGTTTGAGGAAATTTTGGATGGTTTTGGCCCTTTGTGGGTGTGCCCCACGTGCAAAACCCAGTGCGCCGTACCCTGGGTGTGCGCCACGCCCGTTGAAAAAATAAATTGAGGGTGGCTCTGTGTGCGCCGCGCCCCTATGTATATGCACCGCACCCTGAAAACTGCCTCCAACCTTGCTCCAAACACGCACGATGCACACTCAAACACTTTGCGATGTTTCCCTATGCACTTGCTTTGCACAATGACTTTGATTTTGGTGGAAACTTGTTTATAAAGACTTGGAAGTGATGGGTTAAATGTTTGCTTCTCCCAAACCCATTTTTCTAATGTTATGTTTTGACACTTTTTCACTGACTTAAAGCAAAACTGATATTCACTTTCCCTTTGCAATTTTAGCTCAAACGATGAAATTTTCGGCACTTTTTGCAGGGATTGCATGACAGGACATTTGGCCACGGAAACCATGACTGCATCTGAAGAAATCAATTGGCGACCTTTTGAAAATTTTATCACAAATGACACTGTTTGACTTTTCTTCAAAACAGAGTTTTGAAGAACAGTCGAAGTTTATCAATATGATGATGAAACTCTCTGAATCATTACTTTGTAAGGGCCTCACTCTGGCCTGCATGGCTTTACTGGACATATTTAAAGACCAAATTGATTAATCCCTAGACCTAATGATCGAAAATGACTTTTGTCCATTAAAGGACCAGACCTTGACTATCACGGACTTTGGTGATCATTGACAAAAGACCTAAGCCAGTAGGAGCCAGACATGGGGGGAAATGACTAGCATGACCTTTTCTGTCAGATTATGGCATGCTCCTAGAGGAATGTAGCTGGGTAAATGGAGTGGGACTCCTAAAAATGAAATGCATTAAGAGTTTTGATCTCTAACGAAGGACTAACCAGACCGATTCTAACATGTCCTACATAATTAACCGACATGACAGTGAACCGATGTGTCACATTATATGTGACTGCATTTAATTCGTTTTTCTGTTTGACATGATGAAGAGGATTGTGCTTATCATTTGGAGGGCTACTTGACATTGTTTATGACTCAAATATATTTTTCTCATGCTCAAGAAGAGTTTCTTCATACATGACTTGACTCTTTGAATTTCCTATAGCACTTCAACATGTGTTGGACCTATGTAATGAGCAAGAAACTCATTTTATAACTTAAAAAAATAATATTTCTTTTCTTTTACAAGGTCAAAGATCAAAATTACATTTATGAAGACTGAACCTAGTTACCGTTTCTTCAACAAAAAGGTAATATATTCTTGGCAAAGAGTAGCCATTCTTTATGGTGACCTTCTTCAACTATCTAAAGTCAGTGTGTGACCATAGAGTTCCATCCTTATTCTTCATGAAACGAACTAGGACATTTAAAGGTGAAACATTTGGGCATATATACCCCTTCCTCAATGACTCTTCTAGCTTCATCTACAACTTGTTTATCTTCAGTGTGCTGGTTTTTTAGGGAGTTTTGGATACTAGGGTAGCTCCATAATTCAAGTTAATAGAGAAATCAATATCTCTCCTTGGAGGAAATCCTGACAATTCTCTAAACACATCCTCATACTCTTTTAATATTATATAATATTTAATATTCAACTCCTAGTCCTTGGTTGGCTTCCATATGAGCTACATATATTCAACAACCTTTTCTAAAAAAACATTTTAGTTGCAATGTTGAAATATCTTTGATGGACATAGGACTTTGAATACCTTTATCTATCCTTAATTCCCTTCTTATCAAGGCATGTGAAATCCTTGTTATAAAAATCTAGGACAACATAACGTTTGTCCAACCAATCCATATTATTCAAGCAATACATGATCCAAGAAGTATGATGTTCATATCCATCTTAATACTATATCCATTCATATTCATTAGGAAATCCTTCCCAAGCTCATTGACCCTTCTCTTAGTTTTACTAGCTAGGTAAAGAAACCAAGAGATTGTATTCTTAAATATTTTTAATTTATATCTTTCAGCCAAATTAGGATCTATATAGATTTGACTAGCTCTAAAATCAATCAAAGTATCTACGGGTTGATTATCAATCTTTCATTCCACTTTAATCATGTGGAATTTGGTAGTTTGTTTATCTATTTTCCATGGTTTCATAAATCATTAGCATGCTTCCACCCATGTCTTCCACTTTCTCATCCTCCTAGATGTTATATACATTCCTTGTTTTATCTCCCTTGTGAGGACATTCCTTGTACACATGATATAGATCACATTGAACATTTTATGGGCTATTGCCTTGGTATTTTTCCAAATGAAATTGTCATTTTGGGTTCACTTTCTGTTGGCATTCCATATTGATAATCCTATGAACTATTCTTGAAGCAAAATAGATTGAATCCTTTATTCCTTTGATCCATATTTATTTTATTTTAGTCATCTCAAGGTTTTTGAAAAGATGGTATACTTCTATTCTACTGATATAAATATTTTTCCTTCCTTTTGGTTTCTTCTAAAGTTGTTGGCTCATAAAGTTATATTTTGTCCTTGTAAAATGATTATTATCCACAAAATATCTAAATTTTAATTTTCTCATCTTAATGAATCCACATATCTCAAGAGTTCCAGAAACTTCTTCTCATACTTCTCCACTATCATGTTTCCAATCTTGAGTTTGAAGAATTCTTGTATCTTCTTGTCATAATAGTGTTTTGACAAGTGTTTATTTTCAAAATACTTCTTAATTGTTTCCAAGAGATTCTCTTATTATCAATTTGCTTTACTTGCTTTAACTAGCCCCACGATATGGATACTTTTCCTTGTGTATGATAAATAGCAATTCTTGATTCCAGATTTGAATCATGAGAATTATGTAGCTCAAAATATTTTCACATGTCAAATAACCATGATTTATCATCATTATATTTCCTATGTTCTCCATCCATGCAGTTGGATTGATCATCCTATGCTCTCCTTGTAGAGAAACCAACTCAAAACTTCACTTTGATGGTTTATAGGAGACAAACTTGGGACACTCTCTAACTCTACATGTGATATTTTAGCTAAATGTCTAGGTGAATGATGATGCCTACTAACACTCCATCAGTGCCTAGATCCTCTATAATCATCCCTTCTCTTATGAAATACCTTATTTGTTACATGTCCTACATTGGCTACCTGCCTTGTACTAAACTCGTGAATTTTCCTCCAATAGGGGAATTTTGAGGTCTAAAATGGGCTTGTTAAGAAAAAAATAAATCAATAGTTAAAATAATAAATTGAAAGTTGTGATTTTTTTTAAGAAAAAGAAAGAGAGCTACTTTTTATTTATATATTATCTCCTTATAGGTTTTGTTAAATTTCCAAGTGTAGGCACTTTTTTGGATGTGAAAAAATAAATTCTACATCCAAAGTGTTTTGGAAAAACAGGTTTCTTTAAAAAAAGCACTTTTTAAATGCATTTTAAATTTTTCATGGTATGGATCTCATCAAAAGTATGCATAGTGGGTAGTTTTTGGATGTAGAAATTAATTCCACATCCAATAACTTCCTACACTTGACATTTAATTAAGCCTATAAAGAGATAAGTCAAAAATAAAATAAAATAAAATAAAAAAACAAAATTAGTTTTCTTCTTTTTCCTCCAAAAATATTTACCCCTATGGATGAGATCATCATCTTGAATCCTATTTTTTCTTTCCAAGTTGGTTTTGTTTGTACCTTCTTCTTTTCTAGGCCCTTTTTTTACCTCAAAATTCCTTCGAAGTGCAAATTTTTCAGAATCTAGAACAACTGGATATTAATTTGATCCTACTCCTTATGAACTCTTATACAATTTTTATTATCTCCTCTATAGTTTTTCACTTCCTTCTATAAGTTCTTCATTGTCTCAATTAACGCTACAAATTCCAATATACTTCTATGTCATTTAGACTATGTTTCTATGTTGCTTACGTTAACATTATCCCTCCAATTTCATCTTCATGGCTATAAGAAGCTTGTGCATCCTCCATCGCTCTAAACCTCTATTTAAATGAGATATTTTCTTTCTATACCTCTAGTTATATAAAATTTGCATACAAAAATCACCGATAGAGTTATGTATAATATAAATATTTCATTAATTAGGATATGGGTCATTCTTCATCTCAATTTATGAAAAATGTGAATGCACTAAACATAATTCTAAGAATTTATACACAATCACCTCTAACTTAGTTTTCCAAAAACTATACCCATACATCATTTTAAATTCCGAGCTTAAATTTATAGCTTTCTTGAATCAATAATTTTACCTCCTTTTTGTACTTGTTTAAGTTGTACAATTATTCTTGGAGGCTAACTTCTGCCACTTGTAGAAGAAAATATAGTATGAAACAATAAAACTCTTGAATTAGAAACATATAGTACCAATGATTTTTACACAACAACTTCCCAATTAGAGATATAATGTGCTCGTCAAGCTTTGCATAATTATGGAATTGTCAACTTTGTTCTTTTTCCATTTTCCCTAGACAAAATTTTAAGCAAAATTTGTCATCTCCCAAACATGGTAGAACAAAACCTCACTAAATAAAAATTTGTTTGTCTTCTTGAGCAGGTTAACAATTGACTAAATAAATTTCTCCATATTTTTTTATCTAGGGCCACTTTTCCTCCTTCAAATATCTCAAAAACCCCCAAAAAGTGGCTTGAAATAGTGGATTTTCTTCTAATTTGGCTTCACCATTCCACACCATCTGGAATTTCACCAAAATTTATATTGGCTATCTTCATGCTACTTTTACTGAGCACCTCTATGTTCTTCAATAACCACTAATTTTCATTTTTAGTAAATTTGGTGCATAAATTAGCTAATGTCAACCCTCATTGACACTTTTGTATCCATTGAAACTATGGATTTAACCCCAAATTTTTACCTTATTTGAAGTTGATATTCTCCTATTATGGCCAAAATAGTATTTTGACTCCAAACTCTTTGTAAAATACATACCTTGTGACATGACATGATACAGAACTAATGTCCACTATCAACCCCTGATACAACCATATCACCATCGTCATCAATTAGATAAAGAATTTTTCCATCAATGATAGCCAAATTTCTTCCATTGATGATTTCAAAATTTCTTCTATCAGAGGTTTCCAAATTTCTTCTATTAGTCGTCACTAAAATTCTCTTTCCATCAGTGAAACTCCAAATTTGTTCTTTTATAGGTCTGAAAAGTTCATCTTTTGGAGGACCAAGAAAACATTCTTTTGGAGGCCACCAAATTTCTTCTTCCATTGACATTTTCCAAAATGCAGTTCAATGAATTACATAAAAGGTCTCCTTTCAGTGGGATTTGAAAAACTTATTTTCGATGAACTCAAAATTTCTTCTCGATTGGGAAACTACATAATGCTCTTTTTGACGATCCCCAAATTCATCTGAATGGATAGTATATATATATATATATATATATATATATATATATATGTTATAAACTCAAAAATTATTCTCCACCACCAATCTACAAAATGCACTTATACAACCTATAAAAAGTATCTCAATGAACTAAAAAGTTATTTTTTTCCACCAATCTAATGTAATGCACTCTAGGAACCTACAAAATCGTTCCATTATGGTTTCAAAAAATATTCCTTCACGAAATGTTGTTGAATTTCAGATTTCTTCTTTAAGAACTAAAAATTTCTCTAACTTCACCAAATCTTCACCAAACTTCCAATTTCTTCTTTGGTGAATTCAACTTTTTTTCATCAGTGAATTAAAAAATTTATTCATTGACAAACTTGGATTTCTTAGATGTTTTTTTCCACATCCTAGATGTGTATGGACCATTAATTCAATAAAATTTATACAATTTACCCAAGACTCTACCACTATGGACCTTTTTATTCCATGTCATGAGTATGGTCCATGTCATCACTTATTTGAATTTTTCCAAAAAATTAAAATTTTCCATTTTTTTTTTTATTTTTTAAAAATTAATAATTCTAATTTTATTTTCTTTTTTTTTGACCCAAAATTTTCCTTTCCTCTTCTACTTCCATAGAAGCTCTAGACTTATCTTCCCATGGTTGAATTTTTCCTTGTGCCTATTAATTCAACATCCATTGGTTGAATTTACACATACTTCACCTAAAATTTAGGGATTTCACTCCAATTTCACCATCTTCCCCAAATAAGAACTAAAACTCTACAACAATGAACTTATCAAAATTACATTACTTTGTGGCTCATATGGGTCTAGTGTTGAATCATGGCTATGATATTGTCCTATAGAAAACCTAGATCCTAGTTTGAGGCATGTTACTACTAATTTGACTTTGATACCAATTTAAAATGTAAATGTGTGAAACATAACATATATACACATGTGAAACTAACATAATGCTTAAAAACATGAATAAATAAATTAAACATGCACAACAACCTTCAAACACATAGATCATTACTTAAACACAACATTAATACATAAAATTATCATAGTAAGTAAAACAATAAGAAAACACTCATCTTTATCAACATAAACGCAATCAGTGTCCCCCAGATGGGGTGACGAGAGTCACTCGGGGGTGAGTTACCACTTCCTCACCTGACCAATAGGCAGCGAGACATGGCAGCACCCCCCTGTAGATGGAATATTTTGACATCATAAGCTATCCTTGGGTCCTGTACCATTTACACAATTCAAGGATGTATGTAATGGAGAAGTTGGTGTAGTAGTACTGGTTGGATAAAAAGTCTGACAAAAAAAATTCAATGGCATAGGAGGGCATGGTTATCAGAACAATACATTTTATTGGCTTGAGCATGACATGAGAGTTAAGGCAGAGAGAAATTCCCTTGTGGAATGGAAACCAGAAAATGGAGAGAGGTGGCGAAAATTGTGTGAAGGATCAAGAAACTACGTTTCACAGGCATGACATGATGATGGAGGAGGATATGTGTCGAGTGTAGCTCGTCGAAGGGATCAGAATTTTCATGATACAAGATACAAAGTAAGGTCAAGAGTAGGGAAGGGGAATAAATAAGAGGTTTACAACTGGTTAAGAGTAATTCTCTAGATGATTCCAAGAAGGGAGATACATTCTAGTGTTTTTTGTGGGAACTCTGTTGTGGGGGGGGGGGGGGGGGTGGGGGGTTGGTATCACCAAGTCTAGCATTCAAGTGTTTAGGGGGGTTGGTTGGCACAAATTAAAATTCACGTTTTTCTCATCCACTGGGTATGTCACAAAAACCCAAAGAACAAGGTATTAGGATATTCTGACACATAGGAAATAGTTAAGTATAATTTGGTCTAGTGTAGAGTTAGGTAAAGTGTGTTTCTTTACTATGTACTTTTCTAACTTACAATCCGACGATCACGATATGTAGTGATCCGACGGTTTATTCTCTTCTTGGTATTACTGACACTTGATCCATGGCTTAACACCTGATTGGTCCATGATCTCTATTTAAAGAGCATGGAGGGTCATTTGTAGGGTAACTGTTCATGAGAGAAGCTTACGTAAATTTTAATTCTTTTGTTAATAAATTGCCTGAAGTGGCTGCGTTGGCTCAGGCCGTGGATTGTTTCCCTCTTAGAGGGTTTTAACCACGTCAACAATACTGATGTATTGATCTATGATCTATTTGTGAGCAGTGTCCTTTGGTGTTCTATCTGAGGAACTTACCCTTGTAAATTCCTATGTGGTATTAGAGCTATTTGAGGGCCGCATCCGTTGGTAGAACTGCATCCGATTGCCATTTCCTAGATCTATTGTTTCCGACTACTTTCGGGCTGAGAGGACTGCTCTATTGTGTTAGGAGCATCTATTCCAGTGAGGAACCCCTTTCGTTTCACACAAAAAGGTTTTTGGTATCCCTAGCTATGTCATTTTTAAGATCTGGAGGTATACAATGTTTATTTGCAGTTTTTAGTTATTTTCTCTCTGTTTATTTCAGTTTATTTAGCTCTTTGTTTTTTTCATTACCAGATCTGTACCTTTCATTTCTGCATATGCTCTTTGCCCTACGACTCTGTGCGATCTGGGCAAATCAGAAATAGAAAGGAAGGATTTTTCTCATGTGTATGATATTTTCTGCCGCGCCTTAGTGTGATCTTGGAAAATCAGAAACATTGAGGAAAATATTTAGTTTCGGGATAAAGTTAACTTCAAGCCGTAAGGTTTGTTTTTTTTTTTGTATGTCCATGTTGGGTTTTGTGTTTTTTGCTTTGTAGGCAAAAAAGATCTTTTTCAAGTAAGCATGCACCCCAAAGCTTCAGTGACTAAAAAAAAAAAAAAAACCCTTCCTCTTTTCCAAAAATTACTAACCTTTTAATCTAGCTCACTTGGTCCAAAGCTACTTTATGAGAATAGAGGTTTTGAGTTCAAGTCTTTCTTGTTCCAAAGCTACTTTATTAGATTAATTTTGGAAAGGGGTAGATTTTTTTTTAAATATAACATTATCATTCATTTCCGCACATTCCCGCACTTCGTCGACATCTTCAACAACTTTTTTTCAGAAAGCCATAACTTCTTCATCTGGAAACCGTTTTTAGAGCCGTTTTTTTTAATCAGCCTATTTTTTTCGAGATCTTTCCATTGGAACACTTATTTTCAGCATATATAGCTTCAGTTTCTATTAAAATGGAAATTCCATGCCAAGTTATTCTTGACAGCACCAACTACTTCCAATGGTGGTCCTACATTGTGGATTTACTTAGAAGTAAAGGTCTTTACAGAATAGCCTCAGGCCAAGAAACCAAACCGAAAGATGAAGATAAGGCAGCCAAATGGGAAAATAGGCAAGATCAAGCACGTGGGTTGATATGGATGTCTATTTCTCCAAACCTTAGATTCCATATCGTAGAACTTGATACTCTTGATGAAGCAATGAAATAGATCACTAAAGTTTTTGGAATTAAAAATGAACTTAGAGCCCATCAACTCGAAAATGAGTTGCTTACATTGGACACCAATAATTTTTCTTCCATTGAAGATTTTCTGTCCAAGTTAAAGACCCTTAGACTTCTCTTGGAAGGTGTTAAGGTTAAGAAAGGAGATGGTAACCTTATCTATTCCATTCTTACTAAGTTGGGACCAGCCTACTCCGTGTTTGTTTCCACCTTCCATTCTACAAGAGAAGCCTTCATTTCTCAAGGACAAGACTACAAGTTCCCTTCCTTTGATGCCTTTTGGGATTCTTTAACAAGAGAACAGGAAAAACTTTTATATCTTGGTCTTCTTAATCTTGGAAACTCTTCTAAGAAATCCTTAGCAGCTCAACAGCAACCAAATTCAAAGAATCCTAAGAAGTCGTATTCTAAAAAGAATGGTCCTAAACCAAACAAGGGTCTTAAGCAATTCTAGTCTCAAAACGGAAAATCATTTCAACAAAATGATAAGGCACATAAAAACAAAGGGAAGAAGACTGATAGACATTGCCACTTTTGTAATCGAGATTGCCACTTAGAATCCAAATGCTTTAAGAAGATGGAAGCCTTGGAAGAAGCAATGAAGAAGCATAACATCCATTTGGAGCACTCTTCAACTTCAACTTCATCTTCAAGAATAACACTTTCTGCATGTGGTTGTCAAGCATCTCGGTCTGGCTATGCACTAAATGTATCTTCTTCTTCTCATTCTCATGAGTGGCTCATTAATTTTGGAGCTTCTTATCACATGGCCAAAAACAAAGCCATGTTTTCTTATTTAAATGATTGTAACACCAAAAATATATATGTTGGTGATTATAGATCTCTTAGTGTTGTAGGGACTAGAACTATTCATATAGACAATGGTCAATTTAATGATGTATTATGTGTTCCAACCTTATCCTGCAACCTTCTACCTGTATATCAGATAACTCATTTAGGTGAAGGTAAAATCGTTGAATTTTCACCTCACGATGTTGTAATTAAGGACCTAAGAGATCCTAGATAGATTTTAGCTACTGGCATTGCTGATGATTCTACAAGGTTGTATAAGTTCAACAACTTTGGGTCATCAAATCTTCCCTTGGTATTTGTTGCTCATAACGATGAAGTGAGCAAACTTTGGCATGAGTGATTTGGTCACTTAAACTATTGCTCCCTTCAGAATCTATGTAAAGAAAATATGGTGATAGGTCTTCCAATGGTATCTTGTAGAGATGGTGTTTGTTCTGGATGTGTACTCGGAAAACATAATCGAGATAGTTTTGAAAAATGTGCCTCTTGGCATGCCTCAGCCCCTTTACATCTTGTGCATAGTGATTTATGTGGTCCACTTCCAGTTGTTTCATTCTCTGGCTACAGTATTTCTTAACTTTCATTGATGATTTCTCTAGATGCACTTGGGTATACTTCTTGAAACTCAAGATTGAAGTATTTAACATGTTCTTGGCCTTTAAGGCCTTTGTTGAAAAACAATCTGGACATCAAATTCTTACGCTAAGATTTGATAATGGCGGAGAATATGTTAACAACAAATTCATCAACTTTTTCACTGAGAATGGAATTCAAATGCAACATATTGTTCCATATACTCCACAAAAAAATGGTGTAGCTAAAAGGAAGAATCACACCTCAAAGGAAATGGCTAATTGTATGCTTCAATCTAAAGGACTTAGTCTTAATTTTTGGGCAGAAGCAATTAACTGTGCAAATTACATAATAAATCACACTCCTACTAAGGTTTTAAAGAATATCACTCCAGAAGAAGCATGGAGCTCAATTAAACCAGATGTAAGTCACTTTCGTGTTTTTGGAAGTGAAGCATGGGCCCATATTCTAGATGAGAAACATAAAGCTTTAGAACCTAAGAGTGAAAAATGTATTTTTGTTGGATATTTTGAAGATGTCAAAGGATATAGAATTATTCCACTTAAGTCCAAAAATGTTATCATTAGAAGAGATGTAAAGTTTGCTAAAAATATATCGGCCTATGAGCCTAGTTCGGCGGATGTGCTACCTCTCTCTATCTCTTCTACTTTTGAAAATATTTCTTCTTCAGATGGTGAAAGCGAGGATGAAAATCCTCCCCCACCTTCTCAGGATCCTCCTTCAGCTCCTTAGCTTCCAAAATGGGTCCGTGCTACTCGGGATGCAGCAGGTGCTCTTGCTGGTGATCCTACAGATCAACGACGTACACGTTCTCAGTTCGATAGAGCCTCTTCTTTACTAGCTCAAGCTTCAACGAATTATGATCTTGACACCTTTGCAGAAGCTTCAGGCCATCCAGATTAGGAAACAGCTATGAATGAAGAATATCGTTGATTATTGGCAAATGATACATGGGATCTTGTTCCTCTACCAAAGGGATGAAAACTTGTTAGATGCAAATGGGTTTACAGAACCAAGTATGGACCAGATGGAAAAGTTGATAAACATAAAGCTCGTCTTGTTGCTAAGGGTTTTTCACAAGTTGAAGGCATTGACTATACTGAAACCTTCTCCCCTGTTGCCAAAATGAACTCTATCCACCTTGTTCTTTCCCTTGCTGCCTCTTTCAAATGGGAAGTCCATCAGATGGATGTTAAATCTTCCTTCTTGCATGGGGACTTGTATGAAGAAATCTATATGGAACAACCTACTAGCTTTATACAAACAAACTCCAGCCTTGTATGTCAGCTTAAGAAATCCATTTATGGTCTCAAGCAAGCTCCTCAAGCTTGGTATGCCAAAATGGATAACTTTCTTTTAGAAACTGGCTTTTCTAGGTGTCATGCTGACAATACTGTCTACACCAAGAAAGTGGGCAAGTCTCTTATCATTCTTGTTCTTTATGTTGATGATCTTATCCTTACTGGTAGTGATCCCAACCTTATAAACCATGTGAAGTCCAGCCTTAAAAAGAATTTTGAAATGACAGACTTAGGACACTTGCATTATTTTCTTGGTCTTCAAATCTTGCAATCCAAGGAAGGTATTTCCCTTTCCCAGTCCAAGTATGTCTGTGATATTCTATGCCATTTTCACATGGAAGATTATAAGCCAGCCCCTTCTCCCTTTCAGTCTGGAGCAAAACTTTTAGTCACTTGTACTTCCCCTAAAGTTGATACTACCTTATACTGTCAACTTGTAGGAAAACTTTTGTATCTGACCCATACTCATCCTGACTTTTCCTTTGTTGTTGGCCTTATTGCTCGGTTTATGCAAAACCCACATGAAAGTCATTGGAAAGAAGCTAAAATAATACTTTGTTATGTTCGAGGTACAATTTAGTTTTGGATTCATTACAGTGCAGAAGAATCTCCTCTATTGGTTGGTTTCACTGATTCTGATTGGGCCGGTGACCCTGATGATTGGAAGTCTACTATAGGTTATGTGTTCACTCTTGGTTCAAGACCTATTACATGATCTTGCAAGAAACAAAGTGCCATTTCTCTTTCTTCAGTAGAAGTAGAGTATTGTGGTGTCGTAGAAGCTAGTAAGGAAGCTTTGTGGCTTCGTCAGATCCTGTTAGAGTTTGGCTTTCAGCAGCAGCATCCGACTACACTTTGGTGTGATAATCAAAGTGCCATTCAACTATGCAAAGATCCATTCCAACATCAGCGCAACAAAGGCTCTCACAGAGGCGAAGTTTACTAAACTTCGACTTATGGTTGGAGTTCAGGAAGTTGTCACTAAGGGGGGATAGGCTCTAGTGCCTCTTTCCTTCTCCTATTGTGTCATATTTGTACATCCTTCAATCCTATCCCAAGTTGTTCTTAAGGGGGGATGTTAGGATATTCCGACACATAGGAAATAGTTAAGTATAACTTTGTCTAGTGTAGAGTTAGGTAAAGTGTGTTTCTTTACTATGTACTTTTCTAACTTACAATCCGACGGTCATGATATGTAGTGATCTGACAGTTCATTCTCTCCTTGCTATTATTGACACTTGAGCCGTGGCTTAGCACCTGATTGGTCCATGATCTCTATTTAAAGAGCATGGAGGGTCATTTGTAGGGTAACTTTTCATGAGAGAATATTATGTAAATTTTCATTCTTTTATTAATAAATTTCCTGAAGTGGCCGCGTTGGCTCAGGTTGTGCACTATTTCTCTCTTAGAGGGTTTTAACCACGTCAATAATACTGGAGTATTGATTTGTGATCTGTTTCTGAGTGGTGTCCTTTAGTGTTCTGTCTAAGGAACTTACCCTGTAAATTCCTACACAAGGAGCGACAATGTTACTAGCGAGCACAAAAGCTTATTAGTTCATCTCTCCCAGGTAACTGGTACTATGAGCATTGGCTTTTCTTAGTAATTTAGGGAAACATTTTGTTTGTTGACAGACATATCAAATAACTCACCTCCCTTTTAATTTGAATGCAAGTATAATATAATTCGATATACACATATATTGATGTTTCCTTACAAAGGTGTTGTTGGAGAGAAAAAATTGGCAGGGTTTACGCAATTGGTGAAATTATTATAGGGGAAATTCCAGGATAGTAGAGTCTAGGTGGGGAGGGAACAACCCCATAAATCTTACAATCCACATTTGTCTATGGTGGTGGGAAATTTGGTTTAAGATCATCCATTCTTCCTTCTAGTGGTGGAGCTAGCTTGGTTGTGGTAGCTTTTTCGATACAAATGATAAAGAAAATTACAAAGATTTCCCTAGACTGGGGTGGTTCCATATTCTCATAGGTGGTGTCTAGACAGAGGTTGATATTTTCCCCTCTTCTATTTCAGTGTAGTGAAGGTATCAAAATTGGTTGGACTTAGTCTTAGTCCAAAGAACTCTCTCTTGAGGGAGTAAAATGCGGTTGAATTCTCTCACTTCTCAGGGTGCAGGGAAAATTGACATCGTGGGCTATAAATTTGTCATCCCTTTTGTTGTGTGTGAATATATTCTCCCTACTTGGTTAGATAATATAACTTGGCTCATGAAAAATCGATTCCCAACTATAGGCTTGTTCATGTAAATTAGTTTTAACATGCCAAGAGAAAGGGGGCATGTGAGGAGGGGCTCTGTGTATTATGTAATGAGAGTCCGGATAGGGAAAAATAGCCTAAAAAACATGGTTGAAGAATCTAAAACCCAACACCAAGATCAAATTCCCCTACACATGCAAGAAGAATTGAACCGAGTAGAATAGGAAGCAACAAATCAACATGCGAAAATCTTAGATGTTGCAGTGAGGGAAAAATGGGATCCTTAGGCCCCTAACACCATAAAGACATAGACCAGGATGAGCTAATACATGTAGGTTGTAAAGGTTTATTAGATGATAAAATTCATCTTGGGTAGATTGATAATGGATGGCCAGGAAGCAAGAAGGGACATGCTCCAGACTATATACCATATCCATGGTCATCTAAGGCATAATGACTACAGACTAGATATGATGGACCAATGATTAGCCTGCATTAAACAACACTTGGGTATATCACTAACAATTCCAAGACCTCCTGGAGATCTTGCATGCCCAATCCTAGTAGCCATCTCTAACTCTGATCCAATACCTTGATTATCTGATGAATTTTATCTTTAAATTTCTTTTGATTATTGAATATGTTTCTGATTAGATGGATAGAATCTATAGTATATGCCTATTTTAGTACAGTTATGCTATGATATGTATGTCTCCTACGACCCTCCGCAAGGTCTAATTTTGGGTATGGTCTAGTCTCCTTGGGGAGAGAGAAAAATGAACTTTGAAGTCCTTCTGATGTAAAATTTCACTTTTCAGTAATAGAATTCACTTGACATAAAAAACATTAACACAAATGGTGGTATACATTGAATGTGCCACCCAACCATATGAGTCGTTGCATTAGATATCTCTACAACAATCCATCACTGAGTTGGGGCTTTGAGTACACAAGGATGAATAAATCCTATGGGTGTTTATAGTCCAGTCATATAGCCCAACACCTGATAAAAACATAGTGACATGACTCATATAGAAATTCTAATATCCACTCTATTCCCCATTAGTATGCACAACCCAAGTGACGAGATTTTATTCTCTACACAAAAATCCATCAAATAATCTCCATGCCCTATAAGGATCCAATGCTAAACCATCAAGGAATTTCTTAGCTGGGGGATCTATGAAATCCAACTATTACAATAGTCCTCATAGCAACCTTTACATAGTATCTTGAGTAATTTAGTAATGAGAACTCCTCAGAAGCATACTAACCTCATCCCACCATAAAACTCCAACTCTAAAAAACTTTTTTTCAACTTATAATATGGATGCAACCTCTTTCAACAACTAACACTTTGTTTTCCTTCACTCATTATTTATAAATCTGCATACCCACTCTACTCAAATTCCTCTCCTTTTCCCCCTTTCCCTACATCTTACTCATCCTGAAGATGATTGTACTCATCTTATATTGTAATAACTAAGTGATATGACTTCCAACCAAACTCTTATATGAATGTACTTAGCCCTATGGTTCAATAACTAGTTGAGGTGACTCTTTTACCAACCTCACAAAGGAGGAGTATATGGTAATGATCATTAATTTAGGAAAGTAACATGGGATTATATGCATGTGTATTTCCCATTTAACCCCCTCTCTTGTGGAATTATAGACCCCTATAACTATGCCCTTATTCACCTTGTAACTAGTGATATATTTTATTTTAGTGATTTCAATATACAATGTTTACATAATACATCATTGGGCCCTCAATCATAATATATACAAGTATACATTGTTAATCATAGGGATCAAAACTAAGGTGTTATAAGGAAGTTGGCATATCAACTAGGCTTCTTGTGGTTTGAATTCCTTTTTTCCACCTCCTATGGTTATTTTTGTGGACTTTTTGTAGCGGCTACAACCACCCTCCAAAATTTTACCTCAGCTTCGTTTTGGAGCCTCCCTTCCAACCTTCACAGAAGGATGTCTTGCTTCATAAAGTACACAAGATTAAATGTTTTTCTTGCACAAAGGCAATGTGTCGATCACAACTCGATGCATTCCCCTCATAAGCTGATCACTCGGACTTCGTTTAGCTGTGGGATAAGCAACTCCCCAAAGAAATTGCGCAATTCTAGAGGGAAACTAGCCTTCCCTACATAAATTTTACAATCCTGACTAGCAGTCTATTGGGCTCCAGAATTGCGCAATTCTGGCAGTCAACACTCATAATGAAAATTGCGCAATTTTCCCTAACAGGGTTGCTCGGCTAGGAATTTGCACAAATCTAGGCAGCAGTTAGCTGTTCTACCTAGAAATTGCACAAATCCCCTGGGTAGCCAACCTAGCTCCCAACAAGAAATGCGCATTTTCTCCCAGCAGTCAAGTAGTCTCTTGCATGTGTAGCTGAGTTGACCGGTTCCCTCTAGGACCGAGCAAAACTGACTTGCATGCATGGGCTGCTTCTCCCAAGGTAGCATGTAAAGGCATCCCTTGTTTCAAGGATCTATTTTTAGCAGTTGGAGGTTACATGCAAGGATCATTTGAGGAACCTCCCACCAAGTGTCACTTTCCCTAGATATGTGGCATGCGTGTCACAACCTTGATGTTATCAAAACTCATCAACCGCACAGTGCAGAGCTCATTCCTCACATCAACCTTACAGCTTTGACATCCCACATCACATCTAGGAGTTGTCGTCATACTCAACTCAGTTGTTTTGGGGTAAGCCCGCTTTTAATGACTTATGTTGCATTTCTAGCGCTTTTTGTATTTCACTTCGTATGAACATTGTTTGCTTGATTTCAGTGAGCGAGTGTTTTTTTTTTGATACATTCTAGCTTGTACTAGCATTGTTTCAGTTTTCATCAACATCTCACTATTGTCGCATGCATGAAACTGTTTTTCATGGATGGTCACCGATTAAGTGACTTGCCTCACCCACATGCATGTTGTTTCATTTTATGAATCTATCATTCACCATTTGCATGCATGATCATTAACTCATTCTTACACTCAGTATCGCCATGCATTCGTATTCACATTCACTTTTAGTTGATCGTCAGCAAGTCTGGCTTACCTCGGCCCAGACTTTGCCTTCACTGAAACAAAATTACACAACCTGAGGAAGGAAGGCTTTGTCTTCCTCTCCATAAATGCACATTTCTACCCAACCACTATCCTCCAAGATTGTTTTGCGCATTTATGAGGGATAGTGACTACTGGCCCAGAAAATTGCGCAATGCAGTCATTGTGCCTGTAGCCATTGCCAGTTGAGACTGTGCATTGCGCAATTCTAGCAGCCAGCAGCTATACTGTACTGTGCATTGCGTAGTTACAACAGTCATCCAGTCTCTCATCAGCCCAGACTGTGCCTTGCGCAGTCTTGGCAGTCAGTATCCTGACCTCCCAGCGGAAATTTCGCAACCTTCATGATCAGTCACACTGGCATGTTGCAAGTCAGTTCTCAAGTTCATTTTGGTTTTCAACTAACAGATTGCTTGCCAATGAGTGTTTCCATGTATCCAGGTATCGCAAGTGTTCATATACCTCTCAACAGTACATGTACAATGGTTTCCAAGAGAGAAGAGACATAGACGTCGTTCAGAGCACACTTGGGGATGCAATCGATCAAGTGTCTATGGATTTGCCTACCCACGAAGACATCAAGTTGTTCGTAGACAAGGACATCAAGATATGAAAATAGCAACATCACATCGGGAAGCATCATGAACAATAGTTGAAGGCAGCATACCAGATGCAGCGAACATGAGAGGAAGATTGTTGACAACATAAAGGCAGAACAAAGTTGCAAGCTCAAGCAGATCCATTGGTGATGAAAGAAACTTTGGAGACTCAGGTTATGAGGTGACCGAGCGACATGAATATCACGCGAACACAAAGAATGGAACAAAGAAGGAGTTGTGTGTGATGAAGAAGCAACTCAAGGGATAACATGAAGCTGCATAGACAAGCGAATGAGTGCAACAGGAACAAGAACAACAAGGGGCACAACATACATTCAAGGATGAAACTGCACCCATACAAGTTAAATATCCATCCCAACAACTGGCACAAAGAATACATGGTGAGAAGTGTTGTTAGTCACCTGCAAGGGATTCAACAACATGCATGTCATTGTGTGCACACGTGATCCAACCCATTCAACACACTTGCCAAGGTGAAGACAATAAGCAAGTCCAACTGGAGCTAAACTTGTACTTCGACAAGTTGATGTGCATGACCACCAACACACACTTGAATATCATCACAGACACTATGCATCAATGTGTTTTTGTTTCAGTCGCACCTAAGAAGACCATGTGCATGTTAGCAGATGAGTTGGATGAAGGAGCCATGCCAATGCACCAGATGCAACGGAGGCAAGAGTTCGCTTCAAGCAAGATGTCACCATGGGGTGCATACACACTATCACGGATGACCAAGCTTGGAATTAGCTCACAACCTTCACCATCACAAGCATGTGAAAGAGTTCTTCTCACCTCAACGGACCGAGTGTCAGTGATGTCTTTCATGGCTTGCTCAAGCCATTTTGTCTCACATGAGCACATGTGCATTGTAATGTATCGTCATGTCAAGTGGAAGTTCAAGTGTCAATAGTTGGATGTAACAATCATAGAGTAGATGAAGAGTCATGAGGGTAGATGAACTATCACAAAGGGGAATGTCAAGGGTCACCCCGCTATAAATAGAACCTCATAACTCATTGTAAAGGCTTTTGGTCAGCCAAGCTTCTGATAAGACTATCTTGGAGAGAGCTTGGACAATATTGTAACGTGCCTTGGCTTCTCCACTGCACGGAGCTAGTACATCTCTTTGGAGGAGTAGGTGGATGTGGCTGTAACGTTCCACTATTGGAGCTAGTGGTTGGACATGGATGTATTGTATGACTGGAACTTACACTTCTTTATATAATAAGAGCCAACACGTTTCATGCATATGTTGTATTGTATTCCAACTATCTTGTTTACTCTAAATGGCATATGTATTTTCTTTCTTACGCATGCATGTATGGACTATTCTGTATGAGTATGTATGAATCTTTCTGAAATGTGTTGTTGGTTTAACCATCACTTTGGATTGCCAACTAACTTGCTTTCCAGCTTGTGATGCATCTTCACTCGTGTGTTCCCTTCCCATCCGAGTACTATTACAGGTTGCCAAGGGGTGCACTCATCTCAACCCACATGTGTTATAACCTCTCATTCACCTTCCTTAACTCACTGCAGTTGTCACACCGTTGCTATCAATATAGTCATCTTACTTGCCTCTGTGTGAAATCGTGGTCAAGGCATTACCATACAACCCACTGTTGGGACTCCTACACCAAACAGTTTGAGGTCTAATTGGGACTTCTTACTGGGGAGATCCCCTTACATGTTGGCGGGTCCAACACCGTTAACAGGACCTTAGCATTTTAGAATTTGTGTTAAATGGTAGTTTCATTCTCTCGTAGTGATTTTTTTGTGAAGCATAGTTGACACGTATCTTCTCTTTGATAAGTTACCATCATTCTATCCAGTTTTTATTTCTTTTCATATTGTAGTGTTTTCACTATTTCATTCATTAATAATCTTTGGTTTTCCTATAGTATTGTTCTCTTTGAAATATCCATGTCTTATTTAAGTCATCATTGTTATCTTCATTTTTATTCATCACAACCTTATATCAATTAACTACCTATTAGATGTTCTTTCTGAAATCCACTATGGGAAAGTTATTCCTAGGAATGGAGGCTAGCCATGTCATAATGTAATAGAAATATAAGACAATGGGTAACATATTTGTCATGTCCATGAATAAGGAACCCATTATTAGAGAAAATGGAAAGAACCATGAAGAATAAGAGCTAACAATACCTTAGAGATGACTATATTCCATCAATAAATAATTATGAAATCCCCATGATTAACTTTGAAAAAAGAGAGAGACAATAAAGCAAGGACTAAGAGAGGAAGTGGGTTAAAAATGTAGTGAAAAGACAATGGTAGTATAAAGATATCCATAGTTAGTTATCAATGGGACAAGGACAAGACTAGGAAGCAATAAGTACAGTTGAGAGAGAAAGAGGACTTAAGGTCAGGAAAGATTACAACATTAACAACTTATGGAATGATGGTTCATAAAGTTAGAGTGAAAATTCTATATGTGAAATCCAAAACAGTAGGGTAATTTTGAGGTCTAAAATGGGCCTCCTAAGTAAATTATAAAATAATAGTGGAAATAATAAAATAATATTAGATTACATCATCAAATTTTAGAGGGAAAAAATAAAAAACTATTTTTTCAACTCGTATTTTCAACTTATCTCCCTATGGGTTTATTCAAATTTCAAGCTGAAACACTTTTTGGATACAAAATTTGATTCATTATCCAAGGAATACTGATGTTGCATACTTTCGATGGACCCTACTACATGAAAAATGAGAAATACATGAAAAACGTTATTGCAATCACGTTTTTTCATATATTTTTCATGTTTTGTGTAGCAGGGTCCATAAAAAGTATGCAACATGGGTACTCCTTGGATGAGGAAATAAATTTTTCATCCAACAAGTACCCCCACTCGAAATTTGAGTAAAACCTTATGGAGATAAGGTTAAAATATGAGTTGAAGAGGTAGTTTTATTATTTTATTATTTTTTAATCTTTTTACTTTTTTACTCTGAAAATGGTGAATCATCCCCCATGGTTGAAAACATCATCTTGAATCCTATTGGTTCTTATAGAGTTTATTTTGGTTGTACATTTTTCTTAGGATGCCCATTTTAGACCTCAAAATTCCCCTAATGAACGATGAAGAACAAAGTGAACAACTCCAAAAAAGGCATCATTTGTGTTATGTTTTATTAAGATGTGTCTCATTAATAATACAACCACCATAAAATGAGATGAATACATGTAGCTTATGTGGCATGTGAGGACATACCTCAAAATATTTATTTATCATACTTGATGATGGATGAAGATAATATGTGGCATTAGAAGGAGTCACAACAAAAATAGCAACGAGAAAACAAAATATGGTTAAGATGGAGACATTGTGACTTTTTCATACATGAACTGATCGAGCACAACATGGGCTAGATAGGAGTCAAGTTTTCCCTCATTTTTTCACTTGCAAGTTCAATGAATAAAAAAGATAGAAGTAGTGTCCAAGAACTCAAAGTTGGAAATTTGGATGTGGGACACCAAAAATGTTCCCTAGGTGGACATGCCATTGTGACATAGAGCATGTATGAATAATGATCAAAAGCACTAACTAGTTGACATATGTTTAAGAATTTTAAGATATATGTTTTAATAGATAATTATAGAAGGTTTACTACACTAAAATTGGGCTTGGATCCAAAACGTGAGTGAGGGTGGAAAAGACACTAAGTTTTTAAGGACAAGTCTCAATAGAAAGTAATAAGAGATTATAAGAGAATAAGTCAAGGGTGAGAGGATATTTAGTAAATTAAGAGCACTTGAGGACCCATATAGAGATAGAGAAAAGTGTACACCAAGGGAAGGTCATCAAGTGGACAACGCACTACATAAAAGGAAACGTATTAATAGATAGAAGTTGAAGGATAAGGAAGCGAGGACAGAATTCAAGTTTGGACACAATTTACTTAGGTTAAAGACTTAAAACATTATGAGTGGTTGTAGTAGTTTTATTGTACTTTATTGATAACATTCAACAAGCAATATCACGATCTTGCAATGAGGAGGATACACCACACTTTATGAGTTGGTTGAATGTTTGAACATGGTCATATGATGTCAAATGTAACATTATGTAGTTGGGATAATCATTGAGATTGACATAGTCATTGATGCCTAGATGCCTTCTTGTGTATTAATGGTTAAATTGATGGGTTTCTATGGACATGGATTTAATAGACATTTATTGTAATTCAATATTATAAATCTAAGTCAATGTGCTTGTGTGAGGGTGATCTTTAATGGTTAAATGACATAGTCTAATTTGTAAATGATTTTTTTCTTAATGTTTTATGTAACATCTATGGTCAAATAATCGTCATTTACTTTTTAGTGTTTAAGACTTGGTAATTCTGGATTAAATAGAAGTTGGTAAAAGAACCTTGAATATAACAATTTATTTATTTTCTTTTTATTTTTATGCGGGCATTTCCTTTTGAAAACAACTCCCCTAGTTGCTACTATGTACATATTTGTACCATCATATCAAAATTGAAAATTTATACACCATTAGATTAATAATTAGTAATTAAGACAAAAACTAATAGTTAAAAGGCTTAAAAATAATAATAGTTAGGAGTTGAAACTCTATACAGACAATTATGGAAAAAAATGTATACAACCGTTCCTCCTTTCTTTCTTCACTTTCATTTCTTTTGGGGGATTTGGCCTCGGTAGAACAATGTTGCATTTCGTTTAGCACTTGGAAACATTCGTCCTCTTTTGTGTTTCATAATCTCTGTATACCATTTTCAGATGTTTTTATTTGTGGAATCTATTCCCTATTTTATACTTCCAGGAAACATCCTCAGCCCCAACCCCATCCCCAGCCCCAGCTTCAGGCTCACATACCATAGTACATTATTTTATTATGGTATGTTATGGTCTGCTTATATGATTTATATCCTTGTTCTCCTCTTAACTTGATTTTGATGACATGGGCATATTTTAGAGGATTTTATAATGGACTTTTCTTTATGTACTTTTAAGCACTAATTAGCTTAACCGTTCTCTAGGTTGTGACACAAGTATTGGACATGTTCAACTTCAGGCGCATGCTAGGTGATGAACGTTTACTAGGGTATTAGACTTTATAACAATGAATATTCTTGTTCTTGATAGATAGATAATGTTCTTGTTATTGGTACATACATACTATTCTTTTTCTTGATATTGTGTAGGATTCTAGTAAATCTGATCGTCCTACATTTATTTATTTATGTTTATATGATGTGTTGAGAAATATATCCATATATTGGTTGTGTATGTACCCTGTCTAACCATGAAAGGTAAAAATCACAGCAAGGGAAACCTTGGAAAAATTATTTCCGCTACAACGCCTACAAGAAATATAATCTTGTTCAAAATCTGCATTCAACCTGGAAGTGAGAATTTTAGCTTAATAGTGCTCCCCAACTGGGCTGAAAATTTCATATATGAATAATTTCAAGCTACAAACATTTTCGGCCCCCTCTACTAGCGCATTTATTGCCTCCTCAAAACGTTTAGCTGAAGCTAATGAATTTAGAATCTGTGCCAAGAGCCTATTCCAACTAAACAAAAACAATTGACATTTTGAAATTTTAGAACCATAAAAATATATGGGTAAATTAACTTTACATTTTCAAGTCAGTAAAATTACTTATAATATTGATATTTCAAGAAAGTTTATGGTTTTTTTAAGCACAATGAGAGTAATTTCTATTTATATCTATATAGGGCTCATGGAGTCCTTTAGCCATTGCCATTGCTCAGACTTTACATTTATATATTTATGAAATTCCTATTTTGATTTTCAATTTGGTTAATAGTGCATTTGGTTAATTTTGCATTTTCCTTTAAGTGAGTTTCTTCTGGGAAAATATGTATTTAAAGAAGAATTGGAGGTTTGTTATTTCGTTAGTGGAGTTTGAAAGCATCATTATGGATCTTGAATTAACTAATTGCCCATAACAATAAAATTTCTGTTATGGATCTCAATGGATCAGTAACTTCTATTTATATCAATTTAGATCTCCTGGAGTCTTATAGCCATTTCCAATGCTCATAGTTTACATTACTCCAATGTGACTCCTATTCTAGTCTACCATGTCTTACCATTTGATAAAAAATTTACTAAACCTTATATATTATTTCTTTTCTTAACCATGTTGAATTTCCTTTTCACTGGGTGGCTTGCGTGAAAATATGCATTTAGAGAATAATGGGAGGAGCATTTTTCCATGAAAAGAGTTTGAAAGATAATTTTGGATGTTCTGGAATTGAATGGCGGGTGTGCCTATAACAATATAATAATACAAATATTTAAACTGTCATAATCTATTTAGCAAGTTTTTTCCTTTAATTGTAACAAAGAATATGTGTTTCCTTTGACTGATCAAATTCTAAGCAAGTTAGATCAAATGGTTATTCTTTCACTGATGACTATAATTTGAAGAAAAAAAATATCCTTATAATACTATTTGTGATTGGAAGTTATATCTCAAACATTTTGAAACTAAGTTGTGTAGAGACTCTCAAACATTTTGAAACTAAGTTTTATAAAGACACCATTCTATTTAGTAGTATCCAACTAAGCCTTATGTTGTTCCAAATCTCTCTCCAAAATTTCCCACCTTTCATTTCCTTCTCAAGAGATCTGATTGGTGGCAACCCTTCTGCCAAGGAGATATTAGCCTAGCTCTCTTCGTTCTCAGCTTTGTCAAAACTATGTAGACACAATGTGATTTGGCTGACATATATGACAATTTAGCCCATATCAATCAAGTACTTCTCTAATGCTTGAAATAAGGTGTGATATGAACATCATAATAGCAATGCAAGAAAAAAACCCACACATAACAAATACTAAATATGTATTGTACAAGTGTACATAAGCTATATTATTTGGAAGAACATGATAGGAGCATGTGGATGAGATTCAATACTAATGCATGGCTAGCCATGGTGAAAACAAGGGTGTTCAATAAATATGGATTTACATTTGACCAACTCAAATAAAGAAAAATATGGCATCAAAATTTGAAGAAAATAATCATAACCAAGATATATTATTATAATTAAGCTTGAATTAAGGAAGTCATTCTTGCTGACCATTCAAATATCAATAAATATGGATTTACATTTGACCAACTCAAATAAAGAAAAATATGACATCAAAATTTGAAGAAAATAATCATAACAAAAATAAATGATTATAATTAAGCTTGAATTAAGGAAGCCATTCTTGTTGACCATTCAAATATTTTCTTTCGATGGAATCTCAAAATTGAAACTATATTTAATATCTAAATTTGATCTAACATCCACTACTGCCAAAACAAAATCTAGTTTGCACTTACAGATAAATTTGTTGTGTACTCACTGATTTATAGTTCTCTTTTTCAGGTTCCATACATTAGTTCTGAAACAAAGTTCCAGATAGAAAAATTCAAAGCCTATTATTCACTCTCATTAATAAATTCCAAATCTTCGACTTGTGACTCCGAGGAATGTGGTCTTCATCAAGACTTAAGACACCTTCCTATCTGCTTTGTCTCTTAAGACATTTTGGCATTTTCTTCATGGGTGAAAATGTAAAACAAAGGGTAGCTTAGTATCAATAGACTTTCCTTCTTATGACACTCATGTAGCATTTTTATGTTGTAAATATTATAGACATGTATGATGGGTGCTTTACATGACATAGACATTATAGATCCTCCAAAAGGGGACTCCCTTATTGTGAAGCATCTTAATGGGCTCATAATATAAATTTGAATGTTAACATTCCACTTTTTAAACTCCCTTTACAATGTACGGAGCATGCTTTTGGTGGCAATGATTAATGGTTTGCAACTAGAAACAAACTGAGATAACTTTGTAGGAAACTTATAATCTTGAGTCATTTTCTTGTCCCAAGAGCATGAGAAATAATGCAACCTCCAACATGATCAATATGTGATAATGCATCCATTTCATTTGAGATTAATGAACCAACAATGTTTCTCCACAAAAATTCAAATCCCCATTTTTGGTGAGCATTCATTTTTGCATCCATATTTGGAATTATTTTTCGTACATAATTGGGCTTCTCAAACAAATCATGACACTAGAAGGATGGAAATACCTTTAAGAAATCCTTAATGGGAATTGCCATGTCTCAAGAACAAGTATCCCCTTGCACTTGATAGCTTGATATGCTTTTGCTTCTTCGTGAATTCCATACTCCCTATATGTTGAAAGGTGAAAATGGAATATCAATCGATTTTGGGTCAGAGAAGATGGAATAACATCCTTTTCCTATTTTAATGGAAATTTAAACCAAATCAACTATTTCTGATGTCCAATGGTGAAGTATCCATATCATTTGTTTACTTAGAAATTTCTCAAATATGTTATTTATCTCTACCTTTAAAAAATTATTTAGCTAGAAAATAAGTCCAACTTCTTCATCCAAGACAATCTCGTTCCCATCAATGCACAAATGATTGTCTGCATCATATTCTATATCCACTTTCATCGAGTTGCAAGATATTTTTGTGTTTCTTGGGTACTATTCCAAACAGCCAATTGAATACTATCAACATAAATAAAATCATCAAACAAAAAGGGCGAGCAATCACGATTTTTGGGTTGATTTTTGGCATATCAATCAAGTACTTCTCTAATGTATCTTACATAAAACATTTCCTTGTTGAGAAGAGTCACTAATTTGATTATGAAAATTGATTGATATCATGAGCTACATAGACACAAGGCAAGCCCCCGAGAGAATTAAAACTATTGTTCCCACTCTATTTCTATGTATATAATTTGATGCATCAGAAACTACCAATTTCACATAAGCACATTTACCAAAGATAACAACCATTACTTGAAAAATAAGATGTGATATGTACATCATAATAGAAATGCAAGAAAAAAACCCACACATAAAAAATGGTAAATATGTATTGTACAACTCTACATAAGATATATTCTTTAGACAACTAAGCACTTAATCCGATCTTGAATAATATAGCTATTGAAAATGTTGTTTTTTTATGTAGAAAGGATGGTTGGGAAGAACTTGATAGGAGAATGAGGATGAGAGTTATTGTATGGGTATTAATGAATGGAGATTACGAGCCATGGTGTGAACAAGGGTGTTCAATAAATATGAAGTTACATTTCACCAACTCAAATAAACAAAAATATGACATCAAAATTCTATACCCTTGATCACAAAAACAGAGTTTTGACAACATGCTGGAATTGACATAAAAAATGACTCAAAATACACATACATTATCTTGAATCCCTTCTAAAAAAAACTATTATCCATTACATTGTGAATTAAAGGTGATATGAAGGAAAGATTAGTGATTTATCAGTTGCAAATGAAAGCCACATTGTGGTGGGAAGAAGTCAAAGTTCTTCATGCAATTGACGAGCAAGGAGTGAATTGGGGATAATTCCAGAAAAAATTCAAGGAAATTTAATTTATTGGGTGATTTGATGATGATAAGGCCAAGGAATTCCATGAGCTTCGACTGGGACATCTTTCAATGGATGAATTTCTAACTAAATTTACATTCTTGTTGGGATACATGCCTTATATACACGAGGAAAAGGAAAAAGTATAAGGCGAAGGAATTCCATGAGCTTCGATTGGGACAAATTTCAATGGAAAAAATTGTAACTAAATTTACATTCATGTTGGGATACATGCCCTATATACATGAGGAAAGGGAAAAGGTACAATGTTTTATGAGCAACCTACCCATGTTTATGAAGGAGCGTTTGGAGTTTGGTAATCCTAAAATAATGGATGAAGCCATTCAGAAGGCATGGATCTAGGTGAAAGCATGGAGTTGAGTTACACTTTTTGGTGAAAGAGGGTGTGTTTGGGTAAAAAAATCAATGGCTCAATCGAGCTCCTTAGGCGCTAAAAAGGTAGCTATATTGAGGGTTAAAACTAGCACTTGATCAAGCATAAGGTTCGATCGAGCCCTTTTTTTTAATATATACCGCTCATGTTGTCTATGTGTGCCATTAACACAAATTGTGGGAGATTGGCCGAGAGTTTAAGAGTAGGTAAACTGAGGTTATTGGAGCTCGATCAAGCAATGGAGCATTCAAATCAATCTCACCAACCACCCCACCAACAGAGGCTCAAACGAAGCTAGGTGCTCTATCCTTTGTCTTTCTTATTTAATTTTTTTTTGCAAAATGCAAAAAACAACAAACAAAAACAAAAACATGTACAAAAACCATGAAAACCAATTAATTAAAAAAATCATATAAAAACTATGAAAACCACAAAAAAAGCTTGAAAAAAGCTTATAAAATCACAAAACCCACCATGCTTAAAAAAAACTTAGAAAACCACAAAACCAACCAAGAAAACCATTAAAAAAAAAAAACCTTAAAAACTACTTAGAAACACTTTGAAACCACAAAAAAACTATAATTTAGGTTTTAAATTTTTTTCTTGCTTGCAATGTTTTGTGTATTAAATGCATATTTTCTAATTTTGAATGGTAATTTAAACATTTTTTTTCTAATTATTTTAGGTTTTAAAGTTTTTATTTAGGAATTTTGTGATAAATTTTCAATTTTTTTTTTTTTTTTGTTATTTAAAATGAATTTTAAATTTCTAGCAAATTTGACCTAAAATTTACTCGAAAAAAACTCCAAAACAGAAAACAATAAAACTATAATCAATAAATAAGTAAATTAAGATCTTGAGATTGACATGATGAATATGATTGCTAATAGTGAACCTTTATTTATAATATAAGAAATTTTACTTTATTTTATTATTTTAATTTTAAATATTTTTTTTAATAATAAATATAGTACGATTTTAGTTTTAAAAATAAAATATTAATCTCTAAAATAAAATAAAAAAAAAAAAATAAAATTTTATTATTATTATATATATATATATATATTTATTATATATATATATATATATATATATATATATATAATATCATCATCATCATCATCTATATAGTTATAACATTTTACATAATATATACAACTATATAATTTAACATGTAACTATATTTAATTTTTATTTACCTATAATATCACATAGCTATACATTATAGTTATATATATAAAATATATAACATAACATAGTTTTACAATTATTTAACATTATATATATATATATATATATATATATATATATATATATATATATATATATATATATATATATCATGTTACAACATAACCATAATTATAGTTCAAACATAATTACTATATAATTATAATTATACATATAACTAGATAGTTCATCACATAAATATGTAAATAGGTATATAATTTAACTATTATATTATAACATAATATAGATATATATTATAGTCACACACACACACACATATATAGATAACATTTAACATATATGACTATATATATATGTTCATGTTTCAACAATGCATCATTGATAGATATATTAAATCTATCATGAAAAGTGCATTTGGTCTAGTAAATAAAAATATTTAAACTCAAGTTTCTAATTTGTACCATATTATTTCACTATCCAGTATACAAGAAATATTGTCTTCATGTGCTTGCACCTAGTACATGCCATGTGTTAAGGTCAAACATTAAGAACATAAAGTCTATTGTAGTATTTGGTTGGCATGAAATTTTATTAGTTTTGTAAATAGGTTTATTTCAAATATTTACATAATTATGTGCGATGAATAAAGTGCATTATTTATAAATGAGAAAAAGAGTGAGGATAGATTTGAAAACTTCTTTCGATTGTGTTTACATAGAACTCAATGTACTTTGGTTGATAAATTATTAAAATATGGACTCTAAAGTTTAGGACTTCATGCTAGATTACTCTGCTTGAGTTTAGAAATGGATTTTCTTGTGAACGTATTTTTCTTGGATTAGTTTATATGTATTATACATATTATATGTAATATGCTGAGGCATCCCATATATGCACCCCAACTGCAAGCTATTATAGTGAACCTTTATTTATAATATAAGAAATTTTACTTTATTTTATTATTTTAAATTTAAATTAGTTTATATTTTAAATATTTTTTTAATAATAAATATAGTACGATTTTAGTTTTAAAAATAAAATATTAATCTCTAAAATAAAATAAAAAATAAAAAAGAGAAAATTATATATATCATCATCATCATCATTGCATTGTATATATAATTATAACATTTTACATAATATATACAACTATATAATATAACATGTAACTATATTTAATTTTATTTACCTATAATATCACATAGATATATATTATAGTTATATATGTAAAATATATAACATAACATAGTTTTACAATTATATATATATATCATGTTACAACATAACCATAATTATAGTTCAAACATAATTAGTATATAATTATAATTATACATATAACTAGATAGTTCATAACATAAATATGTAAATAGGTATATAATTTAACTATTATACTATAACATAATATAGATATATATTATAGTCACACACACACATATATAAATAAAATTTAACATATATGACTATATATATATGTTCATGTTTCAACAATGCATCATTGATAGATACATTAAATCTGTCATGAAAAGTGCATTTGGTCTAGTAATAAAAGCATTTAGACTCAAGTTTCTAATTTGTATCATATTATTTCATTATGTAGTGTACAAGAAATATTGTCTTCATGTGCTTGCACCTAGTACATTTCATGTGTCAAGGTCAAACATTAAGAACATAAAGTCTATTGTAGTATTTGGTTGGCATGAAATTTTATTAGTTTTGTAAATAGGTTTATTTCAAGTATTTACATATTTATGTTCTATGAATAAAAATCTTTATTTATAAATGAGAAAAAATGTGAGGATAGATTTGATAACTTCTTTCGATTGTGTTTACATAGAACTCAATGTACTTTGGTTGATAAATTATTAAAATGTGGACTCTAAAGTTTAGGACTTCATGCTAGATTATTCTGCTTGAGTTTAGAAATGGTTTTTTTGTCAACGTATTTTTCTTGGATTAGTTTATATGTATTATATATATTATATGTAATATGCTGAGGCATCCCATATACGCACCCCAACTGCAAGCCATCGTAGTGCGAGAGGTTTTGTTATATGTGGTTGGGCTCATGATAGATTTTATAGCCCACTAAGAGTTCATGTTCCCATCGTAAAGCTTGTCTTCGATACCATTCAGAGTGTCAGATGCAATGTTTTTGTCTCTGTTGATGACTATGCTACATCCAATGGACCTTCTTCGTCCATTTCAGATACACCTCCTGCATTTTTAAATCCTGTTTAAACTTTGTGTTTATGTCTTGAAATTATCTTTAATTTTTAAATTGTCTTCAATGGATGTGCTTGAATTTAATGCATATTTTATTATGCTTCTAGTTTTTTAATTATGTATATGTTAAATTATGTTTATGATTTATAGGTCCTAAGCGAGCCGAAGCTAAGGATCAGAGTGCAACATTGATCCCTTTGTGGGATGATGCTAGAACTCATATCACATTATAGGATGTTACGACTCGTCATACACGGATCAGAACAAAGTTAAAGAATATCCTTGCCAATTCACTGACTTGCCTTGCATTGTGTTTGATGTTGGATATCATGATTAGGTTGATCGAGAGATACCGAAGGTCGAGCCCACATAGCCACATATTACATTTCATATATAGGGTCGGGAGGCATGAGGTTAGAGGCCCATATTCTTGGGAGGTGGTGAAAGATGCCACCAAGGAAATTCATGTTCATGGTGAGTTGTTTGACATCCTTCTGAATCTCCCTACTAGACATAAAGGTCTAATTCCACTGAAATATTTTATTAATTTTTATGTAGCCCCTTTCATGTATGATAGATTCATTAGATCTTGGACCATGACCAGGTCACCATTTATTTTGCTAAGCATTTATATGCAAAGTTTGTGTTACATATGAGGTTAGATTACATTGATACCGGATCTCATTTTCATGGTACCGATATGGCACATAACTATGAGCTCGAGGGGGATCATAGGGACCCTAGGCATATACCACCACCTCTGATATTCTTGTCACTGCCATATCGAATCTTGGTATTACCTAGAGAGCTAGAGGATTTGTCGCAGCTCGATATTGAGATGCAGGAGACTGTTGCAGACAACATGTGGGCATCATTGGCTAGTGCGCATGTGGCATTGCATGGATAGATTAGGAGACCACCATCATTTCCTTGTGACCCACCAGTGCCCTTGATGCATTTTTAGTGAGTTTACTCTTTGATCAACTTTTGACACATACATATATGTATTATGATACCACTCATGAGACTTGGAGGGAGCATGACCTACATGACACACACTAGGTACATATATATACGAAACGTTTGACTCTTATTGTCAAATTATGCATAATTATTTATATTAAGATTTCTAGTTCATATTAGATTACATAATCTACATTAATAAGTTCACAATAACATGTAGACACATCCTAGCTACATGGATGATCTTACGAGGTCATCCAAGGGGAAGTTGATCAGCCAAAGCATCCTCGACTATAACACATTTCCATGGATTCTCCTCCACCTCCAAATCCACCTTTTATGTTCACTAATGTGTAGGAGAGTCAGTATGTGCAACCACATGGACTAGCAATTGAGGTAAACTTATTTATTCCTAAGATTTCAACATTTTCTTTCTTTTAAGTTACATAAATACGTTAATTAATTTATAGACTAATTATAATTTTTCCTTGCCATTATGTACACAGACCCATATGCAGAGTGTCGTTGATGCCACTCTTATGCGGAGACATGAGTGGGATGTTGGGTTTAGAGGTACTGATGATGCATTTACATCTATGTCTGCCCTATTCATAAAGCCATAGTTAGGGGAGAACCAAACCCAAATTCATGATTAGACCCCCATCCTATCGGACTTGCATTTGGACTCGATTTAGGTTAGTAGATTCATGTATATATGTAATTAAAAATGTGTTTCAATATAATTTATTTCCATATTGTTTATTTTGTACAAATAATGATCTAATTAGTTGGAATTTGAAAGTGTTATATTGTAGTACCAGCTCATGGACACCTACCTTGTGTAGCAGAACTCACATAGGAGTTTTGGTGGTACTTAGAGTGTCATAGTTTGTATATTTTCAGGCTCATTTCATAGGGAATATTCACATGTGTGATACAAAATTTGTATATTTTCATACATGGAAAATTTATGGATGTACAACATGGACATTATTTTAGTTTATGGATGCTTATTATTTTTGTTTATGGATGTTCACGTGATATTTGTAATTTATATATATTTTCATATGGATAGTTTATTGATACATGTATTCACTATTTCAGTTTATGGATTTGTATTAATCTTGTTTATGGATACTCATTACTTTTTGAAGTTTAAATGGATCTGTTAAAATTATTTCGCAAATTTAATAATGTTTCTATATATTATAACATTTATTAGTAAAATATATGTTTAATTTTGATTTCTAGTTAATTCATAGACTAAGAAAATAAGTACAATCTTAAAAGCTATGATGCAAGTCATTTTGATACTTAAAATGAACTAAAATGTATCATGTATCAATTTAATAACATGGAAATAATTCCAATCATGCTTCATATTAGCTTGTAGAAAGTTTCTTTTAGTGCAATCAATATGTATGTTAGTTCAATTCAATTTTAAAAATAAATTATTTGAATTATAAAGTCATTTGTATTATATATATATATATGAAAATTTTTGTGACCCACCCATATACCATTGCATGGACAACTTTTTTAAGTATTTCAATCAATTTCTTATCTCAAGGTTCAATTACAAAACACAAATATGATTGAAATAAGTTTTATTCAATTTTAATATTAAAAGATGTCATGTAAACAACAAATAGGTTTTATTCAACATTATTTATTTTGAGATTATCTACAAGAGTTTAGTCATTATATGATATAAGTCAATCGTATTGAAATTTAATATAAAGTTCAAACAACAATATATGGCAACATTTTTATAATTTTATATAATGTTATCAACTTACAAGTAGTTATCCAAGTATTTCAATCAATTCCTTATGATGGAAAGTTAAGTTTTAGTCAATATTTAAAAACTTAAATCTAATGGAAAATTCTTTTCTTCCCTCTCTCTCCCTTCCATATATATCTCTATCTTCCTCTATCTCTCTTTCTTCATCTCTTTATATCACCCCGCAAACATACACATTGTTTCTCTAAATATATCTATATCTCCCTTCCTCTCCCTCTCCCTCTCTCTCTCTCTTCCCCTTTTCTCCCTCTGTCTACCCTTAAATCTCTCTTCCCCTTCTCTCTCTCTTCCCCTTTTCTCCCTCTGTCTACCCTTAAATATCTCTTCCCCTTCTCTCTCTCTTCCCCCCCCTCTCTCTTCTTTTCTCTCCCACCTCCCTCTGTCTCTCCCCCGTGTCACTTACTCTCTCTCTCTCTCTCTCTCTCTCTCTCTCTCTCTCTCTCTCAAGTTTTGTCCTGCAACTTTGGTGACTCTCTCCCTCCCTCTCTCATTCTCTCTCCTCCTTATCTCCATCTAGAGTCATTCTTTGTCTTTCTATCTCACCCCAAAACATACTCTCTCTCTCTCTCTCTCTCTCTCTCTCTCTCTCTCTCTCTCTCTCTCTCTATATATATATATATATATATATATATATATATATATATATATATATATATATATATATATATATATATATATCTTGAACTTCATCCTTCCCTATATTGTCCTCCAATTCCATCGCTGAAGCTCCCTTTCTTTCTTGGAGACTCTCTTGTCCTCTCCCTCTCTCTGTCTTTGTGACCCCCCCCTCTCTCTCTTTCTTACCCTTCTCTCCCACAGTTCTCTCTCACTCTATATTTCAAAAAATTTAAAATACTTTGACAATTAAAATATTATATTAAGATTTTTTTATTTTTACTTTTGGATGTCGTACAACAATTTGTTTTTTAATATAATACATATTTAAAATGCAAGATTTCAAATGTGCGTTGTAAATTCACCTGGAGGGAAAATGATAATTTTCCAAAATATTAATGTTCTAGCTACCTCCATCAAAGATACGTAGAGCACTTCATATCTTCCAATTGAAACTGTTTAGGTTTTATTTCTTCAAAGGTAACTTTAGGTTATTATTACTTCAATATTTTAAAAATATTATATATTTTATTATGTTAGATTTTAAAAAAAAATAGGTTAAATAAAATTAACATATATATTGAATCATCTTGTATGACTCTTTTTGTGTTAATGAATCTTTTGTTGATGCCTATTGCATATATCAACCAAATTTAATAATATGGTTGTGCTAGTATATATTATAATATAACAAACTTTATATTATATTAAACTTAACAATATTATATTATTTTGAACATTTTTATACCAACGTTTCAAATCCCAAATGGGATCCATCATCAGGATATGAGAATGATGATAAAAGAAGAGCTACTAAGAAAGAATAAATAGTGATGAGGGTAAAATTTTAAGAACAACACACTGTTAAGAGTATAGGCTACAAAGAACAAGAAATTAAAAAAGCCATACAGAAAGCTGAAAGAAAGTTGTTATCTCATGAGCCTAAGGCTCAAGACCAACCTCAATGTGGTAAAGTTTTTCTACCTTATATCCATGGAGTCACAGACAAAATCGCTAAAATCCTAAGAAAGAAAAACATTATCACGCATTTCTCAGCTCCTGGTACTATCAGGCAAGGTTTGAAGTCTGTAAAAGATGATATTGACAATCATCAGCTTAAAGGAGTCTATAAAATAGATTGTTCTTGTGGAAAAAGCTACATTGGTGAAACATGTCGCTCCCTCCAGACAAGACTCAAGGAACATGGCGCTGATATTAGGAACGGAAGATCTCGTACTTCAGCCTTGGCAGAGCACTCCTCAAAGACTAAGCACCATATCTGTCTGGAAAGCGCATCAATTATCGCAAGGGAAGAGCAGCATCAGAGACGAAAGATCAGAGAAGCACTTGAAATTATCAAGCATCCTCATAATCTGAACAGAGACAATGGTATGGAGATTAGCATAAGCTGGCTTCCCTTGATCAGGGAAATAAAAATCGCAAACACATCCCCAGGTAAAGCACTCAATAGGTAGGTTATCCCTCTCCTTTCTTCTGTTATTAGTCTGTTCTTTTTATTAATATCTAAATAGAATAATTATCATTAAATACTATAATATACTAATTTCTATAGAGCTATTAATTAATATATTAATTATTATATTAATTAATTATAAATATTAATTATTTATAATTGTTAATACGATTTGGTTAATATATTAATTAAATTATATAGGAATTAATATATTCCCCTAGTATTTATATAAAAATTAATATATTACCCTAATATTGTTATAGATATAACCTTTAATTTAATTAGTTAGCGTTATATTGCTTTAATATAATAATTTCTATATAACTATTAATTAATATATTAATTATTATATTAATCAATTATAAATATTTACTATTTATAATTGTTAATATGAATTAGTTTAATATATTATTTTAATTTATATAGAAATTAATATATTTTAGTTCAATAAGCTATTTTTAGTTTTTAGTTCAAATCCCTAATTTAATCCTTAGGTCTTGTATTAATATATTAACTCTTCCAAAAAAAAAAATTAATAAATAATAATAAAAAAATAAAAATAAAAATAAAAATAAAAGTAATTTATTAAAATAAAATAAAATAATTATATAAAATTAATTAATTAATATTACAACCGACAGTGTGTTGTTCTTAAAAATTTACCCTCGTCACTATTTATTCTTTCTTAGTAGCTCTTCTTTTATCATCATTCTCATATCCTGATGATGGATCCCATTTGGGATTTGAAACGTCGGTATAAAAATATTCAAACTGTGGATTCTCCGGTCACTGATTCAAAAGATACAAGCCACAGATCTCTTAAATCCAAAATATTATATTAATCCAAAACTAATAAATTTAATACTAACATTTAAATATATTAATATTAAATTGTTTATATTTATATCATTTTATCATTTAATTTAATAATAAAAATAATATTCTTTTAATATTATTATTAAAATTAATAAGGTTTTTACATGACATTATAACGAAAATTCTAATAAGATTTGGAATTTTAAAATGAGGCAAAATTTCAACTTTAGATCATTCAAAACAAATTTATAGAGGCTCGATTGAGCTCCTGTTAACCACATAAATGGCTCGATCAAGGGCTTACGAAACCCTCGATCAAGCTATTTAAATTTGAAATTTAGGCACTTGATCGAGCCTCTTAAGTCCTTAGTGAATTGCAAGGATAAAACTACCAGTTATCTCACTAAGGAAGGTGTCAAACAAGAAATTTAAGGGGTAAGAAGACCTATAAAATTACGACCAATTACCACTTCCCAACTAGGTAAGTATATTAGGAAAGGTTTCCAAATCTATGCAGTTCAAGTGGGTTTTACTAATTCTAAGGAAAATTCAACCACCTTAGGAATTATGTTAGTTATTCAAGACTTCGTTGATGTGTTTTCGGAGGAAATTTCAGGGCTACCTCCCAAGAGAGACAGATTTTACCATAGAATTAATTCCAGGGGTTGCGCCTATGTCAAAAATGCCTTATCGAATGAGCATTCCTAAATTAACTAAGTTAAAGATGTAACTAAAAGAATTACTTGACAAAGGCTATATTTTCCCAAATGTGTCCCCTTGGGGAGCCCCTATCTTGTTTGTTTGGAAAAAGGATGGTACTATGAGACTATGCATTAACTACAGACAACTTAATAAGTTGAATATTAAAAAGAAATATCTTTTGCCAAGAATCGATGATTTATTTGACTAAGTCAAAGGGGCTACATGATCTGAATGTTGGGAAAACTTGTTAATGCTATGCAAGCTCCCTCATTAGTATTAAAAATAAATGTGTTTAGTATCATCTCAAATTAACCAAAATGTGAGGAATTATGTGTCAAGTGTTGAGTGTCTTTTATGAGAAATTTATGAGGTTAATTAGATGTTTAAAACACATATACAACAAGTAAATTGCAGAGAAGTAAAACATAGCAACTCATAACACAAAGTTGATAAAGGATTTCACCCCTCCTGGGCTACATCTCCTTGGACCTACTTCAATGGCTAGGCCCTCTTTGGATTAATGGTCAATTCTCTAATTACATGCACCTGCAGTGCTCCAATGGCTTTGTAACCTGCTCCATTGGATTCAGAAGACCCAAAAACCCAAAAAATGACTATCCAAGCTCTGTAATTGGACTTCAGCTGATCTAGGCTTGACCTCCTCTCCTGGTGGCCCTAGGCTTCCTTAAACTTCAACAGAGAAAAATAATGTACAAAAGTGTCTTTCTACCTCTACAACCTCTTCCATTGTATTTAGAGAATCCAAATCATCTATGAATGACTCTTTTTGAGCCAAAATTGGTCGAATTTAGCAAATGTTATGGTCTGTTCAGTTTTCCCTAGGAAAACTCCACCAAATCTAGAGAAACTCTAGTTAATCGTGCCAAAATAGGAGCAGCGCCGGATTTATCAAGCCCGTTAAAACTGTCACCAACTAAATCCATGCCCAATTAAGTGATAATCATGGTTTTATTAGTGCTAATCCCCACTTAGCGTGTTAAATGCACAGTTAGAATTAGCGCTGGCTCTGGGTTTTGCGGTGTTGGTCATATGCGGAGCGGGCTAACCCTCTCTTTCCCCAACCACCATGTATTATCTCTTCAAATGAAAATCGTGCCCATAGTTGGTTAAGACATATGGTTGCAGCATAACGGTAAGGCATGGGGCTTGTGTGGGTGAGGTCACGGGTTCGACTCCGCCGTCCTTCCAAATAATTTTACACGACCTTTGAGAGGGCATGTGGTGGCCTTCGGGCTTGCCACGTGTTAGCCTCTCATTGGTCCGCCTTAAATGCCTTTTACCAATAACATGCTGACACTTGTCACAATCCGATTGAGCTACCTGTCAAAATATTCCTTGGAATATTATTCTTGTTGACTAGGATGTATGGATTCCTATCAGCATCCCAGTTAGCCATGTACCCAAAATTTGTCTATTTGACAAAGCAGATAGAAATCTCTATATTTCTCATACGATCTCTGTTTTGAGTGAAACAAGTTGTGTTGGGATAGTATCACTGAGACGAGCGTGGTCATTGAATTTTTGAGCAGTTCTAAGAACTTTGATTTTTGAGCAAAATTTTGCCCCTAATCCAGATTCTGATCACTCTTTCCCACTGATAGGATTTTGGACCTACAAAAGCTAGTTATCTAACGAGGTTTGCATACTCTTCTCCTTCCCATGTTTATCTATTGATTCTACTTGGAAAAATCTCCATGACAACCACTTGGGTTCACTGACATGCCTTACCTTGCAAATGGCTTGGCACTTCAACCAATGTTCTCCTTTTTCTACTAAGCCAATCCAACACTTGTTGGCTGCTTGCTGATTAAACACCCTATTGTACCAAAGTGATCCCTCGGTGCTTGGAAAGTTGATTGATGGCCTTCCCACTGAGAATCATGTTCCTCCTTTGCAACACATGAATTCGATGCAAGCTTTTCCTTGGAAACCACTTTTCCAAGTTCACCCATCTAAGTGAACTACACCAATGAGTTCCAATATCAGTAATAACAAGAAAATTAATGATCATTATTTACCTCCATGGTTCCAAATTCCACATCTAGAAGAATGCATTCACCATCTCTTTCGCTTCTTGGCGTCAAAACATCAAATGGTCTACAATGGCTGCAAATTTTTTTGGCATTTTTTTCCACTTTCACTTCTTGATTCCATCATCCTCCAGTTTTAACATGTTGCTCATGTCATGATTTTAGAATGAAGGCTAATCATGAGCCTCTTGCTAAAGCGTGGACCTTCCAAAATCTTGCGACATCTTGTCACTAGAAACACCATTAACCTTGAAAAATGCTCATGCAAGAATATAACTTGATGACCTTTTCCTTTTGCTTCTTCAAAGCAACAAATGTCACATCATGTGAATATCGCCATGTACTCTTACATATTGGTGTATAAACCATCGACTAAACACAAGTTGACAAAGCATGCTTCTTCAAACAATTGACTTTCAAGTCAAGCAAAAGCATGTACAACAACTTGATGATTTACAACAAGAATTCCACATTCTCATGAAACAATTTGTCACATCTCCCTTTCATCTTTGGAGACAAAATCAAATCTTCCAAGTCGATATAACATACATGTAACAATCAGTCAACCACACAAGCTGACACTCATGCATGTGAAAATGATCAACATTCTCAAGTTGACAACATACATGTTAACAAAGCAATCAACCAACACAAGTCAATCACTCATGCATGTTCAAGCACAATGAAACTATTAAAAATTCCATTGTTCACACACACAAACTCTCATGCATGTATAACAATTCTCAACTCTCTCACAAGTACAAGAATCCCATTGGTATGTATGAGTACTTAAAGAGTTGAAATGACCAAATTTCTTGCAATAAAGTGAGTCAACATACTCCACTTCCAAACACCTTCCTAGCGTAAACACGCAAGTTCAAGAATGCAACATGCATGCAAACTTTTAGTTGAAAATTGCCTTCTTTGCTGCATCTAAGTGAGTCAACATAACTCTACTTTTCCAACATCTTGCTTCATGCAATATGAAACATACTTTCAGGAGAAAATAAATACATCCAAATAACAAGGAAATGCATCAATAAGGCAAGATTTGCATCAATTATCAAAAGAAATGAAAGGCCTTAATTGGTTAAGAAATCTAACCATATCTTTCCAAACCATTTTAATGGTGCTTCTTTCAACTACACTTCATCATGTGTATCATCCTGACCCACATCAATTATGAAATCCTCTTTTCCATTCTTTCAAAAATATCTCTCCACCTTCTTCAAATGTCATGGATGACTTGTTGGATGAAAAGTACAACACTTGTCTACAAGATGGTCCTGTTTATGGAAATGAGTGCAAAATAATCGCATCTTCTTTTCAACATGGTTTCCATTATCCAATGGACCTTTGGCTTTCTGTCTCTTTCGTTTTGAAAGTTTACTGTGTATGTGTTAGGTCCCTATAATATTAGTGCTTCCCCCATTACTATTGTGATTGTAGTCCTTATTGTTATTTTTTTGCCCCTACTGTCCCCATATATTTGTTATTGTGCCCCATAGAAGCCCACTAGTGTTATTTTTGTGCCCTTATATTATTATTGTTAGGTCGGTTTTGGTTATATTGTGACCCCTTAGACTCTTATATATAGAAAGGAGGTTTTGTCATTTGTATCATCAAAGAATTTTTCATTTGTGTAATTTAAAGGAGGTTTCCCCCTCGAAGAGGCTAATTTCTAAGTCGTTGATCTATCTTTTCTATCTTTTGTGAGCTGGCTTCATAACATTTGGTATCAGAGCTTTGGATTCTAGCATTTCGCTACTCCAAACAGGGCATCGTGGAATTTTTGCTATAACTTTTTTTCTACGAGCTTCAGAAGCTATATAAAAATCCCATTTGAAACGAAATCGCTTTGAACCTCGGGTCTAAATTTCAGATCTTTCCTCACTATATTTTCAGAGATATGATCCAAGGAAGTTAGGGTTTTTGCAGGATCCAGAATTATATCTCAAACAAGTGACCTACGGAAAATCGTCATAACTTTTTTTTCTGAGTATCAGATTGAAATTTCATAAGAAGTTATAGAAATAGGAAGGCCTGCAGTTTTCTATGTATTAGTTTCAGGTCCTAAGTTTGAAACAATGACACATGGAACTTTGTACAAGTTCGCTCTACTGAACCAGTCTATAATCAGGCCATCGTGGGCGATTTGGCATAACTCTTCCTTAAGAATTCAATCTTGATCAAACTTGCAAGGTTAGAAAGAGGACGAAGAGGGATACCGCGTGAAGCAATTTCAGACCTTGGAGATCTGAAATTACAGAGATACAACAGATTCAATATCGAGCTCCTATAAAGTGAAAAAAGGTGTGTAGTTTTTTTTTTTAAATTTTTGCATAAGTTTAGTTTGAAAAATTAGTTGAAAGGAATTCAAAGGGCATAGTGAAGCATTATTATCATTAATTGATGCCCCAAAGAAAGAAAATGGAAACACCTGGTAAGCAACTTGAAATCTCTAGAATGACTCATGAAGAAGAGGAAGAAATGCAACATGACATATCAAAATTACGAGACCAAGTGCAAAAAAATTCACTCTCATAAAAAGCAACAGAAGCTAAGATGGATGGTTTAAAGAAAGATGTAGACACTAAGATTTAAGGCATGGAAGCTAAGATGGATGGTTTAAACAAAGGTGTAGAAGCTAAGATGAATGACGTGGAAGCTAAGATGGAAGATTTGAAGGCAGATTTAACAAAGTTTCTACAAGAAATGCTTACTAAAGGAGAAAGGGTAGTAAAGGAAACTCATGATGAGAACAAAATAAATGTTAATCATGGTTTTATATACTTTAACTTTTGATCGAAGACCCACCATGTTCTAAAGATCGATATGAGGATGTTTGATGGCAAGGATCTCGTAACATGGATAATATAGTTGGAGCAATATTTCAATCTCCATAATGTGAAAAACACACAAAAGGTACACATTGCAACTTTATATTTGGAACCAAATCAGTTTGTATGGGATCGATGGCTTTTCTCTTGTAAACAAATTGTCACTTGGGCAATTTTTACGGATAAAATGATAGCACATTATGAGGATACAAGAAGCAACACTTTTTTATCCAATTGATAAATCTCAAACAAAAGGGTTCAATGATGGAGCACATTGAGGACTTTCAAAAATTGAATATAAGGGTAAAAGATATTCCATAGGAACATAGGATTAATGTGTTCATAGGGACTTTAAAGGATAACATCCAACATGAGGTTCACCTTTGGGAACTTGATTCATTGGAGAAGGCATTCAGGTTGGCAAGAAAATTGGAAAGCAAAATTATGGCAACCAGGAAGTCTACCACTCACAACTATAAAGATGGAAGTTTTTTTGCCCCTAGCCTCCCACGGCCTACAAGGTTGACACCACAAAAATTGGGAGAAAAAAGAGCAAAAGGGATTTGTTACAGTTGTGATAGAAAATGCATTAAAGCTCATAAGTGTGTTGAGAAGAAATTATTTTACATAGATTGAGAAGAGGAGGAAGAAAAGGAACAAGAAAAGTCAAAAGAAGAGGATATACACTAGGAACAAACCCTAGAGAAAGAAGAAATGAATCCAACCATATCTTGTAATGCATTGACTGGAATTACCACTCCTCAAACTACCAAGATGGAAGGACATATCAAGAAGAAAAAGGTAATAGTATTGATTGTTTCGGGAAATACCTGTAATTTTATTCATTGTAAGATAGCCAAGGAATTGAATTGCTTCCTATATCCAACACTAGAGTGTAAAGTGATGGTTGCAAGTCAACATCACAACGAAATAATTTTTGATGTAGGTGATTGGGTATTCCTACAAATACAACCATATAAAAAAATGTCCCTCAAGCAAGCTAATAAGGATAATAAATTATCACCAAAGTATTATGGTTCGTACAAGGTGTTGCAAAATATAGATACTATGGCACACAAATTGGAGCTTCCTGTAGCTTCCCAAGTGCACCTAGTTTTCCATGTTTTATGCTTAAAGAAGGTTATAGGTGACAAGCTCCCACTTCAAACAATATTGCAAGAACTTGATGAGGAAGCAAAAATCATATTGGAACCTGAAGCAGTCACAGAAACAAGAACTCAATAGACACAAAATCGATCAATTTTAGAGTATCTCATAAAGTGGAAGAACTTACCCGCTGAAGATTCCACATGGGAGGATGATAATTTTATACAGAAGCATCCAGAACTACTCAAGCGTTGAGGACAACACTTTTTTGAAGGAGAGGGACATGTTAGGTCCCTATAATACCAGTGATTCCCCCATTACTATTGTCATTGTAGCCCTTATTGTTATTGTTGTGCCCCTATTGTCCCCATATTATTGTTATTGTGCCCCATAGAAGCCCACTATTGTTATTTTTGTGCCCTTATATTATTATTGTTAGGCCGTATTTGGTTATATTGTGACCCCTTAGACTTCTATATATAGAAAGGAGTTTTTGTCATTTGTATCATCCAAGAATTGTTCATTTGTGTAATGTAAAGGAGGTTTCCCCTTCGATGAGGCTGATTTCTAAGTCGATGATCTATCTTTTGTGAGCTAGTTTTATAACAGTATGGCTATCCTCTTCCAACACCTCAAAATAGTATGGTTATTCAAACCACAAAAGGAACATGTAAATTTTCTCCAAATCTTATGTTGAAGATTTACCATGTTTATCATAATCAAAAGAAACTTGGTTAAAGGAAGATTTATACCTTGCACATTCACCTTTGTCGCCTTCTTGAAGAGGTGAATTTGATGAGGTAGTGGTGCTCTTCAGAATACAAACAATGGTTTCAATGACCTTAGAGCTTTCAACATCCTCTTGTTTTCCATTTCCACTAGTTGCATGCTTATGAGCATCTTCTTGCAAAGCGGGTATAAAATTTTGCATTCCTCATGAACACAAACTTCACAAGCTTGAGGTAATGAACATCTAATGAAGTCCTTATTGGAACACCTTCATGTGCCTCCTTGGCTTTGGATCATTCTCCATCATGTTGTCCATAACCAAGACCCAGATACTTAGGCCTTTCCTCAACAACAATTGGATCAACTATGCCTTGTGCATGTTTGCCTAACCCTTTACCTTCATTACCCATATTCATCAACAATTTGGACCCTATTCCTCTAGTGTGTCTTTAAAAAGCACCAAAACATTCATTTTTAGAAGAAATTGAAGATAAACTTGCATTGCATACCTCATTTTCATGCACATACTTGGCTAGGGTTTCCATGGCATCATGGAGTTGAATCTCCATCTCATGCATATTTTCAAGAAGCTCTTGCTTCTCCTCCTTCATGGCCATCAACTTCTCTTGAAGTATAGTGTTCTCCTTCCTATCTTCATTCATCACTTGTACCATATCTCTCATGATGATAAGCTCTTGCAACATCTCTAAATCAAAGAGTCTTGCTAAGGAAGATGCATTAGAAACATCACTTGTTGAAGCTGCCATCACATTTGTAATGCACCAAAAATCTTCACAAAGCTTCAAAAAGTTTCTCAACAAAGAAGCATCTCAGACCATCTCCCTTCTTCAGCTTACACACATAAACTTGCATATAGTTAAATTCTCCTTGCACAAATACAAAACCAATAACTATTTTTCTAGCTAACCTTGGAAAACCATCTCAGGGTTAAAATGAGTTAACAGTGTTCTGATACCAACTTGATATGAAAGTTGGGAAAAAAATTTAATGCTATGCAAGCTCCCTCATCAGTATTAAAAATAAATTTGCTTAGGATCGTCTCAAATTAACCAAAATGTGAGGAATTATGTGTCAAGTTTTGAGTGTCTTTTATGAGAAATTTATGAGGTTAATTAGATGTTTAAAACACATATACAACAATTAAATTGTAGAGAAGTAAAACACAACAAATCATAACACAAAGTTGATAAAGGAGTTCACCCCCCCGGGTTACATCTCCTTGGACCTACTTCAATGGTTAGGCCCTCTTTGGATTAATGGTGAATTCTATAATTACATGCACTGGAAGTGCTCCAATGGCTTTTAAACCTGCTCCATTGGATTTAGAAAACCCAAAAGCCCCAAAAATGGCTATCCAAGCTATGCAATTGGAATTCATGTACAGAAGTGCCATTCTGCCTTTGCAACCTATTCCATTGTGTTCAGAGCATCCACATCATCTAGGAATGACTCTTTCTAAGACAAAATTGGTCGAATTTAGCAAAAGTTATGGTATCTTCAGTTTTCCCTAGGAAGACTCCACCAAATCTGGAGAAACTCCAGTTAACCCCGCCAAAATTGGAGCAGCGTTAGATTCATCGGGCCTGCTAAAACCATCGCCAACTAAATCCGTGCTTAATTAAGTGATAATCATGGTTTGATTAGCGCTAATCCCCACTTAGTGCGTTAAATGCGTAGTTAGCATTAGCATTGGTTGTGGGTTTTTCAAGGTTGGTCATATGCGAAGGGGGATGGCCCTCTCTTTCCCCAACTGCCACATATTATCTCTTCAAATGAAGATTGTGCCAATAGTTGGTTAATACATATGGTTGCATCATAGTGGTAAGGCGTGGGGCTTGTGTGGGCGAGGTTGCGGGTTCGACTCATCCGGCCTTCCAAATAATTTTACACGACCTTTGAGAGGGCATGTGGAAGCCTTCGAGCTTGCCACATGTCAGCCTCTCATTGGTACACCTTAAATTCCTTTGACCAATAACACGCTGACACTTGTCACAATCCGATTGAGCCACCTTTCGAAATATTTCAAGAATATTCCAATGAATATTCCTTGGAATATTATTTTTTCTGACTGGGTTGTACGGATGCCTAGTCAACATCCCAATAAGCCCTGTACCCAAAATTTATCAGTTTGACAAAGAGAACAGAAGTCTCTATCTTTCTTATATGATCTCTGTTTTGAGTGAAACAAGATGCGTTAGGATCATATCGCCAAGACAGACGCGGTCATTCATTTTTTGAGCTATTCTGAGCACTTTTATTTTTGAGCAAATTTTTGCCCCTAATCTAGATTTCAATCACTATGGTATTCTCTAAGATTGAATTGTGATCCGGGTATCACTAGATAAGGGTAAAGGAAGAGGACATTCGTAAAACAACCTTTAGGACCCATTATGGTCATTACGAGTTTGTGTTTCTTCCCTTTGGTCTTACCAATGCCTCGACAACATTCATGAGTCTTATGAATAATGTATTTCATCCCTGTGTTGATAAATTTTCCTGGTTTTTATTGATGGCATCCTTATATACTCAAGGAATTTGGAGGAACATAATAAACACTTGAAAATAATTTTGCAAACATTATGAGGACACTAGTTGTATGCTAAATTAAATAAGTGTGACCTTCACAGGGATCGGATACAGTATTTAGGACATATAATTTCCATAGAAGGATTATCGTTGACCCTGAAAAAATTAGAACTATTATGGAGTGGATTGTTCCTAGTAATGTGTTGACAGTGTTGAACATGCCAACATTCAAAGGGGTCTCCCCAATAGGTGGTCCCAACTATACCTCACACTATTTGGTGTAGCAGCCCCATCCAGAATACGACCTGGCTACTGTCTACTTAAATATTTTCCTTGGCTTTAGCTGTCAGCAAGAGAGAGAATCGCATATGTTCCTTCGAAAAGAAAGTAATTGTTCCTGTTGAATGTTCAGTTTCAAGTATATCAAGGTTCTTCTACTGTGGAGGGAAGAGGAAGTAAGCCTCTAAGAGAGAGGTAATAGTACCACCCTAGCAGAGACACGCACAAACATGAAATATTCACCTAACATCTAGCTAAATAGTCCACAAAGATGTGACGGTCATTACAACCACTACAACACATTCTTTATATGATAAGCACTAAAATAACCGAAATAGTTCAACTACTTTAGTATAGGTGAAAGAAAACATGAATCTTAAACATTTACAGAACAATATTACAAATATTCATAATCCATGAATGAAAATGTGATGGCCATTAGGCTTTAAATATTAAGTAAAAGTGCCAAGATGCATGAATAAAACAAACATCGCTTGCTCCAATAGTGGAGCGTTGGAGCCACTACTTGCTCCCAAAACGTACTAACTTTGTCTCTCTGATGCCTTATTGGAGAAGCCAAGGTGAAAATTCATTTGCTTGTACAATAAGCGTGTATATATAACAAATGGGGTGATTATCCACCTCCCTAGTGACTCTTGGACTACCCTTATGATTGTTTGACTTCCCTATGACTTTTCAACTCTTACATGACTCTTTACATTTTGTACATGTCCTTTGGACTTCCACTTTATAATACATTTTCAAATGCGAATTTACATAATCCACAAATGATGTGGCACATAATGACTCATGACACGAAATTAATGACATGACATGGCAATGTTAAGCCATTATTTGTTGTTGTTTTCTTTGTTTCTTCTTGAGGTTGATCTCTTCTTCCACCTCCATATGGCTTAGAGATGGGGAGTCTTCAGTGTTATTAGACCTTGAGTTTTTGTCGCAAACTAATGTCACTTTGCTTCCTTATGAATGATCAACTTATGCCTTCTTCTACAGAGGTGTCTTCTAGCATGGTCTCGTTATCCATCTCCTTCTTCATCATGTTGTCATAGCATGATAGAGTACCTGCATCTGCAATTCACTCATGACAAGATGACATCAATCTAATAAACCCCTAGTCTAATATGTCACATGATGATCCATTGACTGAGCTGGAACTGGGTGGCAAGGTAAAGGAGAGACTCATGGACCGTGCAATTAAGCCGCTAAGGAAGTCAAGGGTCATGAATGAACCTTGAGACTGTGAAATGCACAATTTAGGCTTGACTAGGCTTGAGGATTGCGTAGTTGAGGGATCCACGGAGTCAGGATGAGGGCTTGAGAACTGAGTTTTCCCAATGCACAATGCTGGAAGGATAGGAGGCCAAGTGATTTCACAATTGCGCAGTTTAGGATCTCAAGATTGAGGCTTGAGGACTGAGACTATGCAATGCGCAGTTCGAGGTTAGCTAGAGGGGCGATACTATGTAGTTTTGGAGCTCAGGGGTTGGACTTGAGCACTAAGATTGCGCAATGCACAGTTTTGGGAGGCATAAATTGCGCATTGCACAGTGCTAAGAGACAAGGTTGTTGCTTGAGGGTTAAGATTACACAGTGTGCAATTCAGGCTATTTGAAAGAGGTTGAGTGGCCCAGTCTAGGATTTTTTCCAATTTGCACTAAGTGTTGGAGAGATGAGATTGAACAAAAGAAAGACTTGAACATGATCACACACTTATATTACTTGAATTCACAATGAGGAATAGTCAAAACACATGAATAATGTACTTTCCTCAATGCGACAACTTTGTGATAGCTAACACCAAGTGTGACACCAATGATACACCTTGCAATGATCATGACGACACTTTGTGACACTGCTTGAAAATTTTGAAATGAGTGTGACACATGTTTACATGGTAAGTACAACTCATTAACACAAATATCACCCCTTAAAACACACCAAAACCACATTGGTGACATATTCGACACCTTCCTTAGTTAAAATATGACACTTTGATTTTCTCACAAACAGGACCAAAACACTTAGAGAAACACATGCAATGTCTCTTAAAATTTTCGATGACAACATGTGAAGCCAGAGTAGGCTCCGAGCTTTGGATGTAGGCCAAAATTTTGGAGGGTGTTGTAGCAATGACAACACTTGGTGACACAATAGTAGAATTCCATCTTCTTTGCCTTGGTTGATTCTTTTGAGTAGGGTCTAGTTGTTTAGGAAGTATTTATTCATCGTGCAAATAACTTTGGTTTTCTCACTTACCCAGTGCATAAACATAGTTTCCTCTATCACTTTCTCATTTGAACACAAACATAAGAAGAGAAGTATAGCAATGTTTCTAATTAGGAAAGGGTAGTATAGTTTATGAGCTTTATATTTTTTCATCTCTATTGTTGCTCCTCTTCTAGCAAGCCTGGGTAGTACCCCTGTGGAGTCACTAGAAGAACACAAACATTTCTCCACTATCAGTGAGCATGGATAGTACCCTGACAGAGTAACTTGCTTCACCTCCGTCCACAGGAAGCCTTTCTCTTCTTTCACCCTTTACTTATGTATTTTATATAGGATTGTGCATAGGAACTTATTCATTTAATAGGCAGAAGATGGATCCTGACTTATTGAAAGTAGAATAGGTTGTTCCTTCAGAGAAGCATATGTAAAACCTATGATTGTGGCTTGCTCATTTATATTTTCCCCTTGTCCTTCTCTACTTGACTAGATAAGAATGGAAAAAATCAAACATAAAGAACCAAGTCAAGATGTAAGGTTTCTAGAATAGACACAGGTGCCATGGCTCAAAAAAAATCTCTCCTAATGTAAGGATCAAATTTTCCATCAAAACATCATTGAACAAAATGTGTAACCAAAATGAAGAAGAAGGACTGAAGGTTAGCCAAATGATGTAGTGTCACAAGAGTCCCTTTGAATTCATCCACATGAAATGAAGCCAAAGAGCACGTTCACACACTACACTTATTTACATAATGAAAGGAAACAACAACACAAGACTAGACATTAAACAACAAAATACAAACTATGTACATAGAGTATGGCACAACCCTAGACCATCATTAAAAATATTGTTTTAAGTATTGGCCATTAACAAGAAGAGATTCAATCTTCCAGTGTGACAACCAAACTTCTCGTGCATGTTATATGATTCAATCCATAGGGATTCGAACTTAGTGTGTTTACCTTTGTCTTCATGGGGTTTGGCCCACTTGAAGACCAGGCCACCCACACTGAATTCATTTTTCCCTGCAGAATTCTTGTCAAACTATCTCTTGATATGACTCTGATGGAGAGAAAAATTTTCTTTATCTTTCTTTCTTTCTTCTTGTAGCTTCAAAAGAGTGTTTATCCTACTATGAATCAATAGGCATGGCTTACCCTGATATTCTTGAGAAAGTTGAAGGGAAAGCAAATCAGTGTTTGGGGGTAGGACAACTTATTTTCCTTACACCAGAAAGTAAGGAGATGTATTCATAGAAGGTATAGGCATGAATCAGACAGCACATAAGGAATTCACCAAAGAAAATAGTTAGTTTCATTGTTTAGAGAAAATATTCTTTTTTATAATACATATAAAGTTCTTATTGGTAGACTTAGCAAGACCATTTCCTTGCAGGTAGTAATTATCATAACATTTCAATACAATGCCATTTTCCACTGAAAAACTATACAATTTTAATGATGAGAAATACATTGCATTTTCAAAAACAAGTGAAGTTGAAACGCAAAACTTGGTAATGATATTTTGTTTAAGGAAGTTGATGCCTTCCTGATCATTCACTTTCTTGAGTGGAATTGCTTCTGTCAATAGTGTGAAGTAGTATGTGGGAATAAGAATGTAGCAGTATTTCCTCGATGAGTGTGGAAATATCTCATCGATAATATCTAGGCCCCATTGTTGAAACAATTCTTCCACAGCAGTAGGTTGCAACGAGGCAGATGACTTATTTTCCTATCTAGCACATTTCTATCAGGCCAGACACTTACAAGCATAAGCGTGAGCATATTTGAAAATTGTGGGCCAATAAAAACTGACCCACATGGCTTTGTATGATGTAGTTTCACCCATGAAGGGCCCTCTTTTTGGTCCATTATGAAGGTCACGCGACATATTTTCCGAATTCGGTGCTTCTAAGCATTTAAGCAGGACTCCGTCATTTTGCTTTCGTAAAAGAAATCCATATACCAATTGGTAAGATAGAGATTTGAATCTAACTACCCTCTTTTGTCGTGTGGATAAATGAGAGGGAAGAGTATCATGCTCAATATATTGTCGCACGTATGCATACCAAGAGGTTGAAATGTTAGTGGGGGAGCTTGCTCCACATTGTACATCTCGATCTCCTACTCCCATCTGAATGAATCATCTTCAGGTGTATTCATTTCTTTTGTTGCTAGCTAGCTTAGACCATGACACTTGATCATGTGAGTTGGTTTGAATTCGAGATCATATTCATGTAAACCAATCGTCTAGTTCACTCTTCTTTAACCCTATCTTGTTGAACAAACATTGATCTGACTGTTGGGTGTGGGACAAAGATAATACAATTATTCTTTAAAAGATAGGGTCGGAAGTGATTCACCATCTTATAGATTGCATAAGTATGTTTATCAATGGCGAATTAGTTAAGCTCAGGTACTTTCCGACTATCACTCATGAACTATTCAGGCCACTTATTATAATGATCATCTTTCTACGTAAGCACAACGACCAGAGAAGTATCAGAAGCAAAGGTGTAGAGCAAGAAATCCTTGTTGAAGTATATAGTTGGTGCTTCTACGATTTTTTTCTTTATATGGGAAAAATCATCCTTTTCCCTTTTATCCCACTTGTATATTACATCCTTCATCACCATCTCTTGCATTGGTTTCACTATTTTGGCATAATTGAAGATGAATTTGTGGAGAAAAATTATCTTCACTAAGAAATACTACATCGCTTTATTGTTCACTGGGAAGGGAATCAATGTGATAGCCTTGACCCATTTAGGTTCAAATTTAATCCCACCTTTTGTTATGATGTGGTCCAAGAGATTTCTCTTGGACACTGCGAAAATGATTTTCTTGGGATTCAAAGATATCCCGTATTTTCGACATCGCTCAAAAATTTGCTTCAGATGGCACAAGTGGTTTGATCTCCTTTTCAAAAATAGCCTAACATTATCACGATACACCACTACACTCTGACCAATCAAACCATGAAATGCGATGTCCATCGCATGTTGGAAGGTCGCACCAACATTAACAAGCCCAAATGGCATCCTTCTAAAAGAAAACTTGCCCCACTTCATTTGAAAGGTTGTCTTTAGTCTGTTAGGCTCTAACACCAAAACCTGGTTGTAACCTGAAAATCCATCAAGCAAAGAAAACATTTCTAACCCTGATACTATTTGTAATATCTATTCCATTGATGGCATCGGGTAATTGTCTTTGTCCAAGGTGTGATTGAGGTTTCATAAATCTACGCAGAGGAGTATATGCCTAAAGATTTTCCTTACTGGGACCAGATTGGAAACACACATTGAATGTCATACTTTATGGATGATCTGAGCGTCCAACAATGTCCTTAACTCCTTTTGGATCTGAGGCTCAAGCGTCAGATGAACTTTTTGCAAATTCTGCTAAAGCGGCTTGGCCCATTATTTAATCAGAATGACATGTTGGATTATTCACATTTCATGAGTTTTGAGATCATTGTACATCCATGCAAACACATCCTGGTACTACTTGAAAAGACAGATAAAATATTTCTTCCCTTGAGGTGTGCAACAAGTACCAAGATTGACAAAATTCGGATCACTTTCTATACCAATATTGATATGTTTGTTCGACATAGTTGAAATGTAAGTCTTCACATTCAATTATCCTCGAAATAAATTCTTCAAGTCATACAACTTTTCTAATGATACCTCGCCCTTAGGCATGGGGTTCTCTTTGGTCGCTTGATCCGCATCTTGCAATGCTTTGTCATGCTTGTCTTCGTCAATGGTTTCATCTTTGAACACATCAGCATTCACCATGAAATGCAGTATCTGTTGGTAATCATTGAAAATGCACAAATTACTAATAATATTAGGGACTGATAGCTTATAAAGAATTTCAATAGAAAAATCATCCCTAAGCGGTGGCGACATAGCAGCAACATTTGTTAAAGCATCTACAATAGCATTGTGTATTCTATGAACAAAAACAATCTTGAAATCTTAGAATTTTGAAATTAAATTCCATTCCTCTTGTTGATAACCTTTGAGATTGGGTGACACACAATGTTATCGTACGATGATCTGAGAGTCACCTATTGCTTTAAGAATCCCAACCTTGTGGTCACCAAAAATCTCAAGGCCCAAGATGTGTGCTTCATATTCTAGGGTATTGTTGGTGCACTCAAATTCAAAGCGACAAGAGATTATGTGTTTCCTCTATTGCGGGTCTATTAAAACACAACAAGCTCCACAATCGTCTTGTGTCTTAGAACCATCAAAATATAAAATCCATACATCAGAAATATCTGAGCCATATTCTACATTAGTACTACTAATATCTTCTGTAAATGAGTCATTTCCACTAGTTAGACTAGGAAGGAGTTCCAATTGTGTGTGTGGTGGGACTGGGGAAGGTTGAGCAAGATAACATCTTAGGTTAGATTCCAAAAAGAAATTTCAGAAAATTAATTTTGCTAAAGCAACATGCTTATTTTTCCCTTCGAAGGATCTGATAGTGTGTTTCATGTAAGGTTTTGATTCCACCCAAATATGGTTATTCCCACCCTTGTAAGGACACCATATATGTGGCCAATCGGTAGAAAAATTCCCTTGTAATTTTCTTGACTAGTCTCTACTTAATAATACACCGTATGCTTGGGGATGTCCACAATCACTATGTTTATACACTGGTGAACTCTGTGATCAAACGATAAGTGAATAAGAACATTTTTGAGTTCACGAACAACTTGGAAAAGAGACCTATCCTGCAACTAGATAATATGAGCATTAGTTTTATACCATTTGGCATTGATTTTATTGGCAACAAATAATGGCATTACGCTCACGGATGCACTATAATAAACTAAACAATTATGAACATTGTAATTGAAAATTTCAAAAATCAATAAAAATGGAGGGCAAAGAGTATTGGCTTCTATTGTTACAGCATTAACAACTAATTCCAGGGGATGAGAAGACTTACTAGATACCTTCTGCGAAGAAGAAGAATTATCACCTGATGAAGGTTGGGCAAGGGCTCGGACAAGCAGTTCTCACTATCTCGCTATCCTTGTAAGTTCAAAGATTGAAATATTCCTATGAGCTTTCTTCATGTCTTCGACAATATTTTAATCTAGTGCAGTGGGAATTGTCAAAGTGTCTGGAGGAGTGACTTTTTTCAACACTTCTAGAATGGTAGACTTTCTTGTACCACTAGCGAAAGTGTTCTTTGTTGTAGCAGAACTTCCAGATTTGTTCTGAGTGTTCTGAGCCAAGTTGACAGGTGGTGTACTTTTTCTTAATAGGTGTTCCTTCAATTTTTTCCTCATCAAATCTAGTTCATAAATAGGCCCTTAAGTTCTCAACTTGTATCAACTATTTTTCTTCTGTGTTGGGGCCTCATTCAATGGCAATTCTTGTTGAAAAGTGTGCAACAATAAATGCTAAATTTAGGAACTACTAAAACTATCACTTCTAAAAATAGCAGTTTGTCCAATGAGAATTTTTGCCACCTTGGGTGAGAGGTGAAACTGCTAAAAATAGCATCTTCTAAAAATAGCCTTTCTAGGTCCCTTCCTATTTATAGTAGTCCCTGGTCTATCTATAGGAAGTAAATTCGAATTTGGTCTTACCAACAGTTTGGAATATTAATTAATTAATTCTCCATGAGTTAATTAGTTATGGAAAAGCAAACTGAAGTCTTTGTGAGAACATGCAATTATTTCTCCACGAATTGCGGAATGTGTCCTTGATTTGCTCCACTGATTGAGGAATTAAGGATGAGTTTTATATTGAGAGGATCAGTTGACTTAGTTTTACTTAGTCAAGTCTAGTTAGATTATTTTAACAAGTTGTTAAAATAATGAAATATAGTTTTTTAATGCTTGCATGCATGTGACAACTATTATTTCAGATAACTGAGCATTCCCTCATGGATAACTGATGCATGTCACTTCAGACAATGACCCAGTTGAGATCAGATGAGGGACAACGTACTATCAGATGCTTGGATATTTCTAGTAAGTATTCCTTGCATGGAGAAGGATCTATTTCAAGAGAAATACGTATTATAGGAGATTTGAGGACTTGTGGCCTATATATTGAGGCTTAGGTAGTCTATGATCTTCATCATCAGAGTACAAAGAGAGCAGGATAGCTTTTGAGCTGATTCTTTTTGTATTGTGTTGAGGATCTCCACTTGATTGATAATACAAAGTTGGGGTTTTATGCTGGTGCTTTCCCAGTGATATATTCTGTGTTATGTGTGATTGATTCCTTCTTATCAGTTATATGTGTTCATGCTTGATGTTGCACATGGTTGATTAGCTTCCGCAAAGTTTATGGTAGATGTAGATATAGTATTATGCTTTAGTACATTGCATATATTAGTTTGATCTGCAGGTGAAATTTCTACATGATATCAGTGAGCTAGCTAATTTGTAGAAAAATTCTACAAAAGTCTACATGGTATCAGAGCATAGGTGATCAAGGAGAGAATATTATACTGAGAGGAGATTTCAAAGTTTTGCGTTTTGGGCCAAGAGTTTGCAGAGAAAATCTGAAAATTTTTGTACAAAATTTTTAGAAATAAATAGCAGATTTGGATTCCTTGCAGAAATACCCAAAATCAAAAAAAAAAAATCGGCTGAATCGGTGTTCGGATGAGGGAGATATCGCTGATTTAAAATCAACTCTTTTTCTAGAAAATTTCATGGCGGTGGGAAAGTGGAAATAGATTGGTGTGCTAGCCAAGAACCTCTATGCACTTGAGGTATAAGATGCATGCAAAGCCTTTAGGAGCAATGTAAAGGTTAGAGACTTGGCGGTTGAGAGGGAGAGTATATTACCTCTCAACATGCAGCGCCAGAAGAAGTCTGAGACAATTATGGAGGAGCCACAATTGGTGCAACAACTTCAGGAGGTTGTGGAGTAGCCACAACAGGGGAAGCTGAGAGGAGATCGAGTAGAGGCATATAATCATGCAGAGACCTCCAGTAGGGGGAAAATTCAAGCCAGGTCGGTAGAGGGATCACATGCAACCATACCTCCAAGTATGAGGTGGGGTGATGTGGAGTGATCGTCCCATGGAGGAGGGGTAAGATCCTTGAGGTACCCAACCTCTTGGATGAGACCTTGCTACAGGAGCTCTGATGTGGAGTAGCAGGAACTGACTGATTGCGTAGAGATAGATGCAAATGGAGCGACAGAGAGAGCTACAGTGTAGGGAATCCCAAGATAGCGCAGAGCATGCAAGCTATAGCAATGCGAGAGGCACAAGTGTGTTGCACAGTGCAGGGTAGCACAGAGAAGGGTGAAATGGTGCAAGATGCATGGAGATGTTGTAGTAGCGCAGAGGTCAAAGAGGGAGCACTTGTCAGCGTCAGGTAGAGCTTCAGCATCAGAGTATGTTTCTAGCCCAACAGAGAGGTCAGTTGGGAGTTTTCTTGTTCCGAGTGTTGCTGGAGCAACTGCACTTGGTATATGTGTTGCATGCAGTGCATTCCAGAGTTACAAGATCAAGTTCGAGAGGAAGCCTTTCTTGTTGAGAGGGAGTGTTGAAAAGTGTGCAACAAGAAATGTTAAATTTAGGAAGTGCTAAAAATAAAACTGCTAAAAATAGCACTTCTAAAAATAGCAGTTTGGCCAATGAGAATTTTGGCCACCTTGAGTGAGAGGTGAAACTTCTAGAAATAGCATCTTCTAAAAATATTGTTTCTGGGTCCCTTCCTATTTATAGCAGTCCCTGGTATATCTATAAGAAGTAAATTCGAATTTGGTCTTACAAGCAGTTTGGAATATTAATTAATTAACTCTCCATGAGTTAATTAGTTATGGAAAAGCAAACTGAAGTCTTTGTGAGAACATGCAATTATTTCTCCACTAATTGGGAAATGTGTCCTTGATTTGCTCCACTGATTGAGGAATTAAGGATGAGTTCTACATTGAGAGGATCGGTTGACTTAGTTTTACTTAGTCAAGTCCAATTAGATTATTTTAACAAGTTGTTAAAATAATGAAATATAGTTTGTTAATGCTTGCATGCATGTGACAACTATTATTTTAGATAACTAAGCATTCCCTCATAGATAACTGATGCATGTCAGTTCAGACAGAGACCCAGTTGAGATCAGATGAGGGACAATGTACTATCAGATGCTTGGATATTTCTAGTAAGTATTCCTTCCATGGAGAGGGATCTACTACAAGAGAAATATGTATTATAGGAGATTGGAGGACTTGTGGCCTATATATTGAGGCCTAAGTAGTCTATGATCTTCATCATCAGAGTACAGAGAGAGCAGGATAGCTTTTGAGCTGATTCCTTTTGTATGTTGTTGAGGATCTCCACTTGATTGATGATACAGAGTTGGGGTTTTATGTTGGTGCTTTCCCCAGTGATATATTCTGTGTTATATGTGATTGATTCCTTCTTATCAGTTATATGTGTTCATGCTTGATGTTGCTCATGGTTGATTAGCTTCTGCTAAATTGGTTGTAGAAGTAGATCAGGTGTTTTTCTTTAGTATGTTGCATTATCAGGTGATCTACAGGTGGGAAATTTCTACATGGTATCAGAGCTCGCTGATTTGTAGAAAAATTCTACAAAATTCTACGACATTTTTCTTCTCGACAATGAAAACACAACTGAAAGTATTCACTATGTGTCCAATACCAACAGTCTCCTCAACCGCAACAGATTCTTCCCTTTCTTCTGTCTGCTCATATGAAAGTACCATACAATAATGTGCGCATCCAGAGTGCTTATGTTGTGGTTCCATTGTGGGAACATCTTTTCCGAATGATATTCTCGATGAAAGGAATAATACTCATCAATTCCCATGCTTTCGACATTCAGCACAACTTGTCTTTGATAGTGGTCTCACTTGTCCTTTGTTTCAACTCTGTCAACTCATTAGATAGAGACTTGATGGTCTCATTCAAGCTTTCAAGATTAGTAGCTTCTTTATCCTTGGCCTTGTTTGAAGAGGCTTGAGACCTCTTGTTAGTCTCCTTGGAGTCTTTAGATGGTTCATTGTCAATAGTGACTCCAATCACATGCAAGTCCTTTTCAATTTTGATGGTTTCCTCAAAAAATTTCACCAAAGTTTCTTTCACATCTCTCTTTACGAATTGTGAAATGCTTGTTGGCACAGAAGAAGTGTAGTAATCAATTATGATGGAGTCATGAGGTCTCATTTTTGTAGAGAATTTATTCAATATATGATTGAACATGTGAGTAAAATCCTTAATAGCATGTCTTAGGTTTTGTCATCAACAAACATTTCAAGGAACAACCTTTTAAACCCCCTAGAATTCCGAATTGAGTTTGTAGGAATAATATGATACCAAAAAACTACTATGCCATCTAAGGTATAAGGAAAGAGTCTACATGCAACATCATCATAATGTACCTCGAGAACATAAAGGTATAGCTAGAAGTTATCCAAGTGGTCTTCCGCTTTAATCAACTTGTCAGGGTCATATTTCGTTAACAAATTTTCTGGGTGTCTTGGCATCTTGTGTAAAATAACCAAAAGAGTGAGTGGGTTTTGAGTCATCCAATCCAGATCTTGGTCTACCATGTTCTCATCTTTGTGATCCTCCTCCTCCTCTTCAGAATCTTAGGAAACCTCTTTGTGACTGTCTGTCCTATGGAAAATGTCGTTTGAAAGCACAATGTTATGCTCATTCCCTTTGTTGCAAGGTGGAAGTTGATATGGGTGCTCTGTGTCATCCCCAGATTTTGCTAGCTCTTCAAGAGTGGAAAATCTAGATCTTCCACCATAGAAACCACTATGCCAGTAGGATTTGTTTCTTTTCTCTTTAAAAAATGAGGAAGATTGTGTACTCTAGGAATTAGTCTAATAGCCTTCTCAAATCAACGTGTTATACATCAAATTGCTTGAATATTCTCGTAAGTAACTTCACAAGTTGGTTCCAAGCCCAGCTGAAAAGATCCTATTTCTTTGGGAATATGGTTCGGAGAGGTGTGGGGAATGTTGTTGCCTTGACTGGAAGAAGAATGGTGTGGATGTGTGGAGTTATCAGCCATAAAATGTGTAACACCCTCCTCCCACATTTACCCAAGTTAACTGGTACTTTGGGGAAAACATGTGATGAAAGGCTACTATGATATGATTCAACTCCCCGTGTATAGTTAAGGAAGTGGAACTGACAAAACCAAACCAAACTTACCTTTCACACATGCTATAGAACCTTTAGGAGCCAACCAACCCTTCCATGTGACCAACCCTTGAGGTAACTTGACATTTTACTAATATGGAACCTCAACTGCTCCCATGACAAGCCATGCATGCGATTGAGTCCTTCCATTTGCTCCCACAGTAAGGCATGCCAATGACTATGGAATTTTCTAGGAAGTTTTGTGCCAGTGACCCCATATTTTGAGCCACTTTTTCAGGGCTATGTTGTAGGCCACTCCCCAGAACTTCATAAAACCATCAAAAATGATAAATAACATTGAAATAAGGTTACTAATGCAATAATTGGTAAAAGTGCTTGATCTAACCCCTACTAGCCATGACAGGAATTTCATCAAACATGTCACTAGTATGTAATTTACAGGTCATAACAACATATCTAAGCATAGGGTTCTCATACCTATCTAAGATTCGTTAAGAAGCATTGGTGCCTTATCACAATAGATGCATTATCATCTATTAATCCATATATTCATTGTACATTCATTTGCTAATCAAAGCATGATGAGATCCATACATCAAGTTTGTCATAAAACATACACATAACCAGCATATAACCAACATAAATAATAAGGGTATAACAACCATAAGAACCACATATGAACTCGTACATTTACACATGAAATACCAAGGAGAAGGAGCTCTTATTAACATATTAAAAATGCAACTAGATCTGGGACATCCACGTACCACTTGACCATAGATTGGGTTGAACCAAATATTTCTTTCAGTCAATCACCCTCATGACATGTTCCAAGCATGAATGTGGGACTCACAACAAAACCAACCAGGGATTCCTCGGGCTTTACCGCAATCAACCAAGGGATTACTTAGCCCAAACAATAAACATACAATACCAGGCTTTACTGCAATCCTCGCTAGATCACTAGGAATAAACAAGCATGAATGCCTTCGGATATCTCCACCTACATGGTGAGGAATTTTTCTACCTCCTAGTCTCTAAGTTTTACCGTATATCCCACCATTTATTAATTGCGAATTCCTAGGCATAATCGACACTCCACCCTCCAGGATTTATTGTATATCCCACCATTCATCGGTCGAGGATTCCTAGGCTTGATCGAGGATGCACACCTCTAGGATTTACCATATATCTCGACATTCACCGGTCGAGGATTCCTAGGCCCACCAAGGTACACAAAATATAGCTTTACAACAATCCCACCTTCTCTGGTCTAGGGATTTCTAGGCCTTGTGTTATTCTTCAAAGACCACCTCACTCAATTTTGAAACCATCCGACAATCCAGCTTAACCAAATAAAAGCGAACCCATCACACCATGGCTATCTGGAAATGGCAAGGCAAGGCTGAAAATCACTGTCACCCCTAGAAAAACTCATGCCAATGACAATATGAGCACCAAATACACACATTCATGTACCATGCATGCCAAATCTAGTAAGGAAATTACACATGAAAGTTGATACCTGCAATTAATTTCGTTGTAGCTTCTTGATTCTGCTCCTCCTTACTTGATCTTTGCTTCCCTTTGCCTTCTTTTTCCTTGCTTTCTTTATCCAATGCTAGAATGCTCTAAGTATCCAAGAATGTGAGAGAGATAGAATAAAGAGAGAGATCCACCCCAAACTTGTCAAAAGGCTTCCAACTCATCCTCAGAAGCTTTTTTATCAATGAGGCCTCTATTTACTTCATTTTCCATTATTTTCCTTCACATGCAACCTGTGACCTTTTACCTTCCATTTCTCCTAATTTCCTTTATTTTCATAAATAAAATTCCAATTAATGCCTCTTTCTTTGCCAAATCCTTCTCCAATTTCCTTAGCCATAATAAACCAAATGAACACCCGTTAGGATGTTTTGCCCACCATTGATCTTGGAATATGTGTTCCATGACCTTGGTTATTATTTTGCCTTTATTAAATTTTATTACATGGAATTTTTACCAGGGTTGTTACAAAACCCTCCTCCTTAGGGGAACACTATCCTCGGTGTTCAATGAAACCTACAACCAACAATATTGCTGAAAAGAAAAACATACTACCCATGGAGCTTTATAACTTAGCTCATTGCAGTACTTACAATGACCTCTGCTGAAATCATGACAATCATACCATGTATTGGAGCTTTATAACATAGCTCATTATGGTATATATAATAACAACCACATATACTTATGAACATCTTATTGAACTAGCAAATAACCATATTGTCTATGGAGCTTTATAAATCTATATCGATACAGTGTTTACAATGATATACACATATACATATGTACTTTTTCTCAACCAACAAATAAAATGATACAATTCCTGCATTAGCAACAAGGGAATCCAGAGGCTCACACCTCCACCCTCAAAGTAATACCAAGATTCACTTTCTTCCCAGGAAGTCTAGAATCCACTGCCAAAGTCAAAGTCTGCATCCAATGTCTAATGCCACAACCCTGCGCCACTTGTCCTCTCAGTGAATAGTTACCAGCTCATTGTTCCAGGGCACACTCCCAATGTGCATCTAATTCCATCTGGCAATGCTAATTACCAAAAAAAATCCATCCCTTGGCCTTCCCTTCTCTGCTACATAGTCCCTTGTGAAATCTAGTCACCCCCTTTCATGCAGCCACTCACCTTCCAAGTTCCTCGGCATCCCCTATCCTGGGTGATCCATCCCTTGGCAAGGCTTCCTCATATCAGAAGGAAAAACAACCAAGGCATATACCTACCTCAAAACCATCATACCAGTCATATCATGCTCATGGAAATCAATGGACACTATTAGGTACTAGTGTCCCACAATGACCCTACTCCTGAAGTCCTTTAGCATCATACTACTTCCTATTCCAATTCCTTTTGGTACTGCTAATAATTCTTCTTGCATTCAATTCCAACCACCCAACCAAACATTTTCATTCTCTCCTATAACAAGCACATAACTTCCATTAGATTCAAAATAAATTGAAATAAATCCTCATCATACCTCATAGATGGCCCTTCAATAAGGTACACTTACAATTCTATTCACTTCTTGTCACAACAAGTCAAACTAGTTGTTTGATAAAATCGTCATGTATAAAAATATAATATCCGGTAAGCTCAAAACTTAACCATCATAATCAAAATCATAGATCACATGTAACCATCATAAACCAGAATCATAGATCACATGCATAATTAAAATTGAAATAAAATATTAATAATTATCCTTCAATCGATCTGTAGCTTGTACCTTTATTCTTTATCCTTTTCATATGCACATCGGATTGGTTGCCACACCCAAAAAACACCCAATGCCTTCTATTCAACCATGTACATATACACATAGTGTGCATCACACACGTACAACCACATGCGAGATAAAACATCATACAATACATGCACCTACACCTGACATACAACTCATACACCTACAGCAGGCGTACAACACAACACATACATCTACACCCAATGTACAACACAAAACAATACATACACCTACACCTGGTGTACAACAAAACACATACACCTGCATCTAGTGTACGACACAACATAATACATATACATACACAGAGTACAACAACACAGCTACACAATTCATATACACAGTACCAAACGTACACAAAATAACATGTATAACATGCACACAAGACCGGACAGTCTCCTTCAGAAGTTATTGAGAGACACACTGTCTCAGTATGTAGCACAGCATCTACAGAATGTCATTTCTCTTGACTAATAGAAATTACGACTTTTTCCACGGGAAAAAAAAAAAAAAAAAAGGACCACATGTGCACAATCATAACACTGTTGGGTTGTGTTATATTCTTTCCATGACTAGCCCACATAGTTAACTAGGGGGTTAGAAGGGGGCCAGAGCCCCCCCCCTTCATTGTGCCGATTGCATAGTGAGGGGGGTCACAGGGGGTTTGAGGGGTGTAGGCCACTCTATGGGGTCTGGGGCAACGCCTCGGAAAATTTTGTTTTTGGACCCTATATTAGGTTGGGTGGACCTACCTATGGTTTTGTGCATGATTTTTTGCACATGGTTTTGGATGCGATGGTGTTCGGTCCATGGTTTTGGATGCGATGGTTTTTGGTCCATGGTATTGGATGCTTCGACATGTATAAATATGTATTGTAACAATGAAAGGAACATAATGAAAAATAAAGCTGGTAGTCCCAGTTTTGGGATCCAGGGTAAAATCTCTGTGTATATGTGTTTTATGTGTTATGCTCTTGCATTGTTTATTTTATGTGTTTTAGAATTCATATGCAGGTAATTTATGTACAGGGTTAAAACCCACATTTGGAATCAATGTTGTTTTGGCTTCAAGGGGACACCTTTGTTGCTGAGGGGTTTCGCTCAGGCCTGTGGTAGACCCTGTTGAGTGGGAGATCTGCAGGATCAATTCTGGTGGTGAAAGACGACGGTGAGCAGTGCAAAGATAAAGATTGAGAAATTTAATAGTCAGAGTTTTGAGTTATGGAAACTCAAGATGGAGCATCTATTGGTGCATAAAGATTAATGGGTCGCAGTAGATCCAGGTACTAAACCAATGGGAGTGTCCGATGAAGAATGGAAGAATTAGGATCGAAAGGCTAAGAGCACAATACGATTGTGTGTCTCAGATTCAATATTGCTGAATGTATCAGGGGAAGCTACGATGAAGGCTTTGTGGGACAATTTGGGGACTTTGTACCAATCTAAGTCTCTGGTGAATAAACTGTTCCTACGGAAAAAGTTGTATAACCTGAGGATGAAAGATGGAGACTCAGTGATAGAACATCTGAACGCATTTAATACTGTGGTAAGTCAGTTATTATCTGTTGATATTAAAATTTTAGATCGAGATAAGTGCATCAGTATTTTGTGTTCTCTACGAGATTCGTGGGATAGTCTGGTTATTGCAATAGGTAGCAATGCAACTACCTTGCAGTTTGATGAAACAGTCTCATCCTTGTTGATGGAGGAGATGAGACAGAAAAATATGGAGAGCCAAAATGGTGATGCCTTGTCTATACGAGGGCAGTCTTAGGACAGAAACAAAAATAAGTCATTGAGTGGGAGATCTAAATCTCCAGGAAAACCTGTAACGGTGGTGTGCTAGAAATGCGGAAAGGAAGGGCACTACAAAAGGGATTGTAAATCTAAAGCTCCTGAAAAAGGAAAGGGATCTGATGATGCTCCTTCTACAGAGGAAAAAACCACCTCAAATGAAGGTGAGGATGTGTACTTGGCTTCTTCAAGTACACAAGTAGATCATGAGGCATGGTTGATTGACTCAGGTGCATCCTTTCACTTCACTCCCCATAGAGAGTGGTTCTGCGAGTATGAGAAATGTGATGGTGGTGATGTCTTCTTGGAGGATGACAGGAAGGCTAGAATTGTTGGTCGTGGAAAAGTAAAGTTGAAGTTGCAAGTTGGAAGGGTTAAAACACTTCTGGGTGTTCTGCATATTCCTGCATTGGGCGAAAATCTGATTTTCGTAAGCAAGTGGGTTGATGTAGGTGTAAAAATAGTTTTTGAGAAGGATACCTACAAAATGGTTCAAGGAGCACTGGTATTAATGTGGGGAGTTCAGATTGGAACTCTGTACAAGCTGCAAGGTATCACTGTTATTGATGGGTGTAACAGTTCTATGGTTCCTAAAAGTGGAGCAGAAAATCTAGTGGTCTCTGGAGAGAAGACCATGTTGTGGCATCAAAGGCTTGGACATATTGGAGAGAAGAGCCTTCGAATACTTCATGGTAAAGGTATGGTAGAAGGTATGAGTAATATCTCTTTGGATTTTGATTTCTGCGAAAATTGTGTATATGGGAAGCAGAATCGGGTGAGTTTCCCCTCTGGTGGTAAGAGGGCGAAACATATATTAGAGCTTGTGCATAGCGATGTGTTTGGACCTATGAAGGTTCCATCACTGGGTAAGTCTATGTACTATGTATCATTTATAGATGACTTCTCAAGGAATACATGGATATATTTCCTTAAGAAGAAATCTGAAGTCTTTAACAGGTTTAAAGAATTTAAGGCTCTGGTGGAAAACCAGACAAAGAAGAAAATAAAGGTATTGAGGATAGATAACGATGGAGAGTTTTGCAGTAAGGAATTTGAAGAATTCTGTAAGAAGTGTGGTACAACATGGCAGAAGACTACTCCATATACACCTCAACAAAATGGAGTTGCAGAAAGAATGAACAAGACGTTGATGGAAAGGGTAAGAAGCATGCTCAGTGGTGCCAGGTTAGGACAAGAATTCTAGGCAGAGGAGGTGGAGGCTGCATGTTACCTGGTCAACAGATCACCTTCATCAGCATTAGAAGATAAGACTCCACAAGAGGTATGGACTGGTAAGAAACCTTCTCCTTCACATATGAGGGTATTTGGATGTGATGCATATGTACATGTTCCAAAGGAGAAAAGAACCAAGTTGGATAGTAAATTTGAAAAGTGCATCTTTATTGGGTATAAGGATGGTCTAAAGGGTTATAAGCTTTGGAACCCAGTAACACGGAAGGTTGTGTATAGTCGATATGAGGTGTTCAGAGAGGTGAAAGATGTTATTAAACATGAAGTCCAACCAAAGGAACTTGAGAAGATAGATTTTGAGCTAAATGAGGAAGAATCAGACTCTACAACAGAGGAGGGATTAGAAGATGAAGAACCTCAAACTCCGGGTGTGAGAAGATCAGTTCGAGAGAGAAGGAAACCAGAAAGGTATAGTCCATCTACTTTCTGTTCAAATTTTGCTTTATTTATTACTAACGATGATCCCAGAACTGTGAAGGAAGCAGTAGATTCAGAGGATGGAAAACTCTGGAAAGAGGCCATGGTTGATGAAATGGCATCTTTGCACAAAAATGAGGCTTGGGATTTGGTGGAGTTGTCAGCTAGAAGGAAACCCATTGGCAACAAATGGGTGTTCAAGAAGAAGACAAATGCAGAAGGAAAGGTGGAGAAATACAAAGCTCGGTTGATAGAAAAAGGTTATTCCCAGGTACCGGGAATTGATTTTGGTGATATTTTTTCTCCTGTTGCCAAGGTAACTTCTATTAGATTACTTTTATATGTTGTTGCTGCTTTTTATTTTGAGGTAGAACAGATGGATGTGAAGACATCATTTCTTCATGGGGATATGGAAGAGGAGATATACATGAAGCAACCTGAAGGTTTTGCAGTGAATGGTATGAAAGAACTGGTATGCAAGTTAAATAAGTCTTTATATGGGTTAAAATAGTCACCAAGGATGTGGTATTAGAAATTTGATACATTTATACGGGTACTTGGCTTCACCAGAAGCAAACCAGATCATTGTGTGTATTTTAAATTAATTGGAGACCATGTTATTTATCTGGTCTTGTATGTGGATGACGTGTTGCTGGTTGGAAATGACAAATAAATTATCTAGGATTTGAAGACCCATTTGTCCTCCAAATTCAACATGAAATATCCTGGTGCTGCAAACTATATTTTGGGCATGGAAATTAAAAGATATCGGACAAAGAGGAAGCTATGGTTAAACCAGAGGAAGTGTGTCAAGACAATATTGCAGAGGTTTAATATGCAGGATAGTAAACCAGTGAAGGTTCCTATTCATGTAGGTGTAAAGTTATCTACTGAACAGTGTCCAAGACACAAGAAGAGTAGGAGGACATGTCCTGTGTTCCATATGAAAGTGTAGTCGATAGCCTGATGTATGCGATGGTCTATACTATACCAGACATTACACATACAGTAGGAGTATTGAGCAGGTTTATGTCAAAACTACGGAAGGAGAACTGGACAACAGTGAAGCGGGTTTTCAAGTATTTGCGTGGCACTAGTGATTATGGTTTGTGCTACCAAGGAAGACTAGGATTGGACAGACTGTTGGATATTCATGGCATTGTTGATGTAGACTGGGCTGGAGATCTGGATCAAAGAAGATCTACAAGTGGGTATGTGTTTAACCTATTTGAAGGCGCAGTCAGTTGGATGAGTAAGAAACAATCTGTAGTGCCACTATCAACTACAGAGGCAGAATACATGGTAACCACTCATGCAAGCAAGGAAGCAGTTTGGTTGTAGAGATTGTGTTCAAGAATGGGGTTAGTATAGGGAGCTATAAGGATAGATTGTGATAGCCTAAGTGCAATTTTCTTGGCAAAGAACCCTGCATATCATCGAAAGACAAAGCACATGATGTTTAGTATCATTTTGTGAGGGATATGATAGAAGACAAAAAGGTGTTGCTTGTAAAGGTGGACACTTTGAAGAATACTGCAGATGCATTGACAAAATATATGATCTCTGAGAAGTTCTCTTGGTATAGAGAAACAATGGGTGTTACAAGGTTGGATAAATGACTAAGCTCTCCTGTGGCCCCTGTCGAGAGAAAAAAACAGGTGGGAGAGTGTTGGGTTGTGTTATATTTTTTCCACGACTAGCCCATGTAGTTAACCAGGGGGTTAGAAGGGGGGCAAAGCCCCCCCTTCGTTGTGCCGATTATGTAACAGGGGGTCACAGGGGGTTTGAGGGGTGCAGGTAACCCCACTCTATGGGGTCCAGGGAAGTGCCCTGGAAAATTTTGTTTTTGGACCTTATATTAGGTTGGGTGGACCTACCTATGGTTTTGTGCATGATTTTTCACACATGGTTTTGGACGCGATGGTTTTTGGTCCATGGTATTCGATTCTTTGGCATGTATAAATATGTATTGTAACATTGAAAGGAACATAATGAAAAATCAATTTGGTAGTCCCAGTTTTTGGATCCAGGGGAAAATCTCTGTGTATATGTGTTTTATGTGTTATGCTCTCGTATTGTTTATTTTCTATGTTTTAGAATTCGTATGCAAGTAATTTCTGTACAGGGTTAAAACCTACAAACATGTACGACATGCACACAATACCACATGTGCACAATCATAACATGTACGACATGCACACAATACCACATGTACAACATGTACACAATATGACCTGTAAACAACACCACTTGCACAACATGTACACAACACCACATGTACAAAACACTACCTGTACAACATGTACGCAACACCACATGTACACATCACCACTTGCACAACGTGTACAAAACACCACATGCATGACATGTACACAACACCACATGTATGTAAAACCACATGCATGACATGTACATAAAACCACCTACACACAAAACCCCATGTAAAGCATGTACACAACACCACATGTACAATCATACACACAACACAACATGTACATAGCACCATATGTACAACATGCAAACCATGTTATATGTACACAACACCACATATGAAACATCCACAAAGCACCATATGTACACAACACTGCATATCCAACATGCACACAACACCATATGTACACAACACTACATATCCAACATGTGCACAACACCATCTGTACACAACACCATATATACACAACACCACATTCACACAACATCACAGGTGCAACATGTACAACATATATACAACAGTAATACCACACATCCAGGGACCACACACTGACTCTACTAGGCAACCTTTCTTCTAGTGTATTTTGTTATTCATGCATGTTCAAACATGCCTCCAATCACATTGCTTTCATTCCACTGATGTATCCCTCAGCATTACCTGTCCATAACATAAACATAGGCATAGTACAAGCATATAATATCAATTCATATCCACATGATATTGACCTTGTAGATTTTCCAAGGTTACTCTTCCCACTTGATTCCTGATAAGACCAGGAACCTCTTCATGTCATTCACCTGCATAAGCAATCATTTCTCCACAAGAATGACCCCTAACATCCCTATAAGACATTGACATAGATACATAGATACATACATATATATAAACATTAGCATTAAACAATCATGATCCTGTCAGACAATGACATGCATACATATGTATATACATATAAACATTAGCATAAAAACAATCATGATCCATGAAAAACCTGTCAGACACGACATACATACATCCATGCATACATATATATACATCAGCGTAATCATGATCACAACATAATTACATGATATCATAAGGTCTAGGTTAAGAGAATTTCCTTTATCCATGCACAACATGCACAATATTGAGAACAACTATTTCCAACATAGTCAAGACATATGTAATGTCCCAAATGGAACAATTTGGGGTTTTCTTGAAATTCCAACTCAGAAATACTTCAAAAATTTAAGTTGTCAATACCATAAATAATTTGCACAAATTAAACCATATAACTTATGGAAAAAATGGGAAATTGAATATGTAGTTGAATAATAGAAAATATAAACATGTAGAAGATATCAACCTTATTTTATTTATTAATATATAAATAAGCTAGTACAAGAGCAAGAATATGGCTGAGATGATGGCCCCAAATAGATCTACAATAATGCCACAATTTGCCTCCAAAACAAACTGAAAACCAATAAACTACAACGTGAGAACCCTGAATGGATCCACCAAGGGAAGAGATGGGTGCTCACCCACTCTCACTGAATCACCTGAGGGTTTTTGTCCTGGGGCTACTGCTGAAGTAGAGAACCGAGTTCTCAAAACCTCACCACAAAGACAATACACAAATCCAAGATGTCTCCAAATGACCTAATCTTCCTCTTTTATAGATTTGATGGATAGATCTCCAAGCCTCTAGAAGCATCTTATTTTATTATTATTCTAGAAGCTCCTCCATTGACTTTATCTTAAGTGACTTTCTAATTTAATTTTATTTCACTTAAGTCACTTTTGTGCCTTTTCCTCCAATTAATTATTTTTCCTTAATTAAATAACTAATTAAAGCCATTTTAATCAAGGAAAATGGTAAATCGCCCACCATACTCTCTCCGGCCACTAGAAATCACTTCTTAGCATCCCATCTTGTATATATTCTCATTATAGTTCCAACAAGTTATTGCACTAAGGTGTTCTGTCAAATATTCCTCTTATAATTCCACCTTGAGCGTAATTAATTAAGTTATGCCCAATAATAACCCTGTTTTAGGGGAATTATCAGAAAGTCACGGAACCAAAAACAAGATGTGCAAAACTTCTCTTGATGATGAATATGTCAAATGAATGCCATTAGACCCCATAAAAACTCCATCACAACCCCTAATGACATAAACCTGCCCCACTGACCTGGTCATCCCCCGCCCTCGAAATCCACCTTGGTTGTACTATGGAGAAAAATAAAAATGGGGGCATTACAACATCTGAAACCACAATTCTATTCACTTTACCTTACCTTATTACCTTTCTCATGACTTCTCTGCCATCGTCTATTTATCCCAATGGACCCAACTAACTCAACCAATTCTCATACTCTTGCCTTCAGTTTCCCTTACACATGCACCAAGATTCATCTAGGTCTTACCTTACCTGTTGGGCTTCATTCGGCTCTCCCCAAGCCCGACTAACTTTCCTCTCTTCCCAACCAATTCCCAAGACTACCAAAACATGAAAGGCAAGAACAAGAAAAACAAGAAGAAACCATGAAAACCAATACAATATGACACCACAAACAAAGTGGTATGGCCATACACTAGACATAAACAAACCGCAAATAAAGTACAAATAAATCACAAAAGACCGAAAGAAAAAGACTAAAAATAGACACCATGACTCAATCCCATAGCTTCCCAGTGCTTCCAAGGGAAATCTCAGCCCGAGCCTTCTTCAAGATTTCATGGAAGTCCCTTTTTCCATGCAATTCCCTACCTCATACTGCCATACACACACATAACTGTCAGTACATAAATAAACATAGCAATACATCTGTTCATTACCTTGTTGCATTCAAGTCTTACAATGTATTATCACATCACCCAACTGTTAGTTATACAAACACATCAATTATCACCTTGTCACGCTAATACCAAACTCGTTTCCCTGCAATTGCTCAAACATGTCGATCACATGTTCCAAAGATCAAGATAATATATATGTTAATTCGAAATCAACCGTTACCAAGTCTAACAACCATGTCATAATGAACAATTAACTCACAATCATCAGTCATAATACATAATGCTACAACTACCTCCTACTTACACTCAAGTACATATCAGTTGTCTCAACACATATGTGTTAGTACAACCATCTTAAAACAAAATCATTTCTTCAAGCAATATTATAGATACAAACTCATATCATACAACTAATCAAACATTCAAATAATAGATAGACGACATAATCATACTCATACCTCAATGTATCTTAGGGGAGGCTATCTTGCCTGCACAATCAATCTATATTAGCACGATATAACATATCGAATAAAACATAAATAATGGCATGATATCCATAATAGTAACTAGCTAACATGCTCACATCATAAATGCATACATAACGATCTCATATGCACACTTAGTCTAGATTAGTATGACATATATCACAATCATATTAACTCATACTTGAGGTCACAACCATAATCGTATGCATAGGTAAATCCAAATTAGCACAAAACATAATAGCATCAAGATCTTAGTTACAATGACCATGCCCATCATGCATATGACCACAATGCATATAACAACAAGTTCTTATCCTTCATACAATAGTGGAAACATATAATATTTAGTACTAATTATTAATTATGACTATTAAATGTCAGTATTATTATTAATTCATATCAAGAATTAACTTTTATTTTTATTTTTAAATAACTATTAATAAAAATTAGTAAAAACTTTCGTATTATTTATAATATTTATTACTAAGTATTAATTATTATCATTATAAATCATTATAAATCATTATAAATTATTACTTATTATTATTATTAAAATTACTATAAATTATCACCAATTATTATTATAAACTATTAGTATTATTATTAATTCATATAAAAATTAAGAATAAATCCAATTAACCCCTAAAATAATCTCATTAGTATTCAATTTAATAAAAATTGATTATTATTATAAAAATAATAGTTATTATAAAATTTATTATTTATTATTAATATTTATTATTTATAAATAACTAAAAATAATAATAAATTAGTAGTGAATATTTATAGCAATTATAATACTTATTATTATTTATTATTATTATTATAAATTATTAATTATTATGAGAAACTATTACTAAGAAATTTCACTATTACGATTTATTATTACTGTTAATTTATCACCAATAATAATAATAATAATTTTTTTTGGACAATATTAATTATTAAGCAACCAACCTTAATTTTTCCTTAAATCATAACAGCGCACCTCATAACTATTTAATCTCGCAATCTAGCTCTTCTACTATCAACATTCAGAAATTGTCCTAATGATTGATCCCTGTTAGGATTTGAAACGTTGAAAGAATAAGGGTATTACTGTGGGTTCTCCGGTTAATAACTCAGAAAATATAAACCACAGATGTCTAAAATCTAGGAACAACCTTCAGTACCTGTTTCAAAACCACCTTTTCCTGGGAGATTAAAAATTGATGAAGGGATATAAAAACAGATTTAATTTCCTGATTATGACATGTTACATGAACTGAAGAATATATGTTTTCATAAAAATCCATTTGCTATAAACCATTAAGGAAATACCAATTTTTGCAGAGACAATTAGGGAATTGAGCATAAAAAGACCAGGAAGAAAAAGAAAAGAAGTCAAAAGAATCGAACTAGTCAGGAAAAGTGCAGATGTCATGATGGGTAAGAAAACAATTCAGAAATATCATGATCCAGGAAGTCCCATTGTTAAAACACACATCAATGGTGTAGAGATCCCAAATACATTGATTGATCTAGGAGCAACTATAAACATCATGAGTAAACAAACTATGAATCAATTAAAACTTTCTAATCTTCAATATACACCTAGATTGTTACAATTGGCAGATAGATTTGTAATCAAACTTGATGGCGTATTAGAATATATATATGTATCCTTAGATTCTTGGGAATACCCTGTCGATTTTATGATTTTAACACCCAAGAATAACTTAGGAGGATATCTGTTGATTCTAGGAAGACCATGGCTAGCTACAGCCGATGCTTTTATAAGTTGTAGATCTAGTGATATTTTTATTCCTTATGGGAGCTCAACAGAGAAATTCACACATCATCCACCTACAAAAACAACAATAGAAGTTGAAAATTAAAAATGGATAGATGATGATATTGATATAAGACCAATCTTTACTACTTCCCAAATAGATGAAGAAGATCAAATTTTGAATTTAATGGAAAATAATGAATCTTCATCATATTGTAAATCTAGTCAGAGTTTTCAAGAACAGTGCAATATTGAATATTTATCATCTCATCAACTATCCTTGCATCCCATGGAAAAATTTGGCAATTCTACAATTGAAATCTTTTAAGGAAAAACTTTGAATATCAATGATAATTTGGAAGAATTTCAAAAGAAAGAATTAATAAAGATGTTACAAGAACATTCCTCTGCCTATGCGTGGGAATATACTGACATGAAGGGAATTGATCCTGATACTTTTATACATCATATTTACACTGAATAAAATACCAAACCAATTCAACAACCTCAAATAAGAATGAATCCAAATCTAGTGGAAATTGTTAAGGATGAACTACAAAAAATTTTGAATGTAAATTTCATCTATCCAATATTAGACAGTTAGTGGGTTTCACCCTTAGTGATTTTTCCTAAAAAGAATGGAAAATGGAGAGTATGTATTGACTATAGGGAATTGAATAAATCCACTTTATAATATCACTTTCCACTTCCTTTCATAGATTAGGTTTTAGATACATTGGTAGGAAAGAAATATTTTTCCTTTTTTGATGGTTTTAGTGGGTATAATCAAATCCAAGTAGCCCTAGAAGACCAAGATAAAACTACCTTTACCTTCCCATGGGGAACTTATGCCTACCAAGTACTTCCTTTTGGATTATGTAATGCACCTGCAACATTCCAAAGAGAAGTATTAGGCATTTTTCTGAGCTAATTCATGATTGTGTGGAAGTGTATATGGACAATTTTATAGTTTATGGAAATTATTTCGAAGAAGCTCTTAAAGATTTGGAAAAAGTTCTCATTAGATGTAAAGAGGAAAATCTCTCATTAAGCCATGAAAAACGTTTTATGATTTTTACTGAGGGAATTGTTTTAAGACACCATATTTCAGGAAATGGAATTAGAGTGGACACATCTAAAGTAGAATTTATTTCTAAATTATCAATTCCAACTTGTGACAAGATGTTAGAAGTTTTCTTGGTTTCACTGGTTACTATAGAAGATTCATAGAAAACTTTACAAAAATTGCATCCCCACTTTTCCAAATACTCACAAAAGACTGTGAATTCAATTGGAATTCTAATTTCCTTAAGGCCTTTGAAACATTAAACGAGAAAATCTCTGAAGCACCCATTCTTAGAGGACCAAACTGGAAACTACCTTTTCACATTTCAACTGATGCTTCAGACACAACTTTAGGAGTTGTATTAGGACAAAAGGATTTAACTCCTTATGCCATTTATTACACGAGTAAAAATTTGACACCTGTAGAGTTAAATTACAATGTAACAGAAAAGGAACTTTTAGTTGTTTTCCATGCCATCAATAAATTCAGACATTACATTACTAGCTACAAAACTTTTGTACGTACAGATCATTCTACAATTAGGTACTTCATGAATAAACTTGTCACTAATGGAAAAATTACAAGATGGTTGTTGTTGCAAGAGTTTAACATCATTATTTTGGATCAACTTGGGAAACAAAATACAGTTGCTGACTTTTTGTCTAGGATTCAAAATGATAATAATGATGTACCTGTAGAAGACAATTTCCCCGATGGATATCTTTTTGTAGTGTCTACTAAATCACCTTGGTTTGCGGATATTGTTAATTATTTGGCTACAAGTAAGTTACCATCATATTTATCTCCTCAATAAAAAAGGAAGGTAATTCAAATTAGTGCATCTTATTCATGGAAAAATGAAGAATTGTATAAAACAGGGCCAAATCTGATCATTTGAAGGTGTATTAGAGAAGATGAAGTACTAGATATATTGAAATTTTGTCATGATGAGCCATGTGGAGGACACTATTGGCCTTCCCTTTTTAAGGATGCCAAGGAGTATGTCAAGAAATGTGATAGTTGTCAAAGAATGGGGAAACATGTTCCCTCTGATGAAATTCCTCTATAGCCTTAGGTACTTATTGAGCCTTTTGAAAAATGGGCTCTGGATTTTGTTGGTCTAATCAATCCACCATCAATACAGAACAGGTAGATTCTTGTTTTCACTGATTATGTTACAAAATGAGTAGAAGCTAAAGCACTTCCTTTTTCTACTGAAAATGGTGTAGTTTCATTTCTTTTCGAGGATATATTTACTCATTTTGGTGTCCCATGGGAAATTGTAACAGATCAAGGTATTCAATTCACATCCAAGTTGGTACATAAGATAATGGAGGAGTACAAAATCAAACATCAGAAGTCCAATCCATACCATCCACAAGCAAATGGACAAGTGGAGTCCACCAATAAAGCAATTGAAGCAATTCTCACCAAGACTCTGTATCTGCATAAAAGAGACTAGGCAGAAAAGCTTCCAAAAACTTTATGGGCATACCGTATGACATGGAGAAACACTACAATGCATACTCCCTATGAACTATTTTATGGGAAGCAAATTTTTTTCCTATTGATTTTCAAGTAAAAACTTTCAAGACAATAGTTAAATTGGGTCTTGATCTTTCAAAGCACAAAAACAAATAATGGAGTAGCTAAATGAACCTGATGAGATAAGACATGATGCAATACAAAGAACCAATCCAATTCAACAACAGAGATTTAGATGGCATGACAAATATATCAAAGAAAGAATGTTCTAGCCAGGAGATTGGGCGTTACTTTTTTGATTCAAAGTTCAAATATTTCCAAGGGAAATTTCAAACTCATTGGCTTGGGCCTTATGAGATTGAAAGAGTGTTTGATAATGGGGTGGTTAGGATAAAAACTATTGGTGAAGAAAGGACCACCTTTCTTGTGAATGGTCATCGATTAAGAAGCTATCATAAGCCATTGACAAAGGAGGACTTTATCAAACATTTGCAAGACAACACTGATTTCCAGTTGGTTAAGAAGGATTTTACTTCTCCTCCGACTTGACTCATAAGCCTATATATATATATATATATATATATATATATATATATATATATATATATATATATATATATATATATATATATATATATGTATGTATAAACATGAAAACCAAGTAATTTTGGCATCCTAAAATTTCTTTCCCATTCCCATTTTCTTTTTATCCCTCTTTTTCTTTCTAGAATAAAATAGCTACAAAATTGCAAAGATCTACGGCTTTGACATAATTCTGCAGCTAATGTTTGACAAGGACTACTAATTGGAGCAATTGAAGAAATGATCAAATCCATCCTTGGAAGAACCTAAAGGAAATACAAAAAAGGATCAATATAATGTTAGAATCATCAATTCAAAAGGTATGAAAATATTTAATTTCATAATAAGGGTCAAAACATTAGTGTATGAATTATATGGACATTATACCACCAATTCAAAAACTATCATTTCCTAAAGTGAAGTGAAAATATCTTTGTCATATCAAAATAAAAGTCGTAAACCACCCATTCATTCCTCATAATTACATAAACACTCGTCTCAAATTCCGAATTCATTGTTGAAATCACCCAACTCACATCCATTCATACCCTAATAGTCACTTCACTTATTTTTCCCTTCCCTCTCGTTTATACTCTCACCAAAGCCATTATCCCGAAACCCTGACTCATACCTTGTCAAGAAGCGAATTTTGAGGTAAAACTTCTCAACCATGGGCATCATAGTAAGAACAGAACCAAATGGAAGAAAATTCATGGAAGGATATCTGTAGGTGAAGGAAATGCTGCAGAAATCACAGTGGCTAGAGTTCGTGGAAAGGTTTGATGGCTTTAACAAGGAAGTAACCAAATCATTTGCCGGAGCTTTTTATTGCGTAGAGGTTGAAATTGGAGACATCAAGTTTGCAATGATAGAATCTCTTATTGCTGAAGTTATCGAACTGTCAAGAATCTAAGAGAAATGGTTTAAGAATAGGGGCATTTAAGGAGAAGAATGGAAGACTTTCTTGAAAATCCCAAGTATGGATATCACTATTTTTAAGAAAGGAATTCCTAGTACAACACTTAAGGGTAAATGGAGAAATTTGTTGCTAAATTTGTCACCTGTGAAGGAATATTTGGTTGTATGTTATTTTACCATATTCGTTTGATGATGCATTTTCTTGAAGAAAATGAAATCAACCTTCCTTATTGTATGTTAAATAGCTTAAGTAAAATGTCTAGGAATGTTCAGAAAAGGATCCAATTCATAGAAAACACCATGTATCACCACGGCCTTATAAAAATACTCATTGAATTTCATATTGAAAGACTAGGAGATAATTGGGATAGCTTCCTAGTTAGAAATCATTTCATGGAGGAGGATCAAGGGTCACCTAATAGTAGCAAAGAAAAACGAGGAAGGAAGAGAGTATCTGAGAATCCTATTAAAAACTTACCTCAACAACAACAACTACAAGAACAGTCAAAAGATGAGACTCCTATTGCAGAAATTTTAGGAAGCATTAAAAGGCAATCAGTTAGAAGAAAGAAATCTAGCAAAAAGGAAGAAATCACATCCAAGAAAACAAAGGAAGCTAAAACAGAGAACAAAAAAGTTAAAACTAAAAACCCTCTTCCATCAAATGTAAGAAGAAGCGTCAGGCTTGATAAAAAACCATCTCAACAATCTATATAGGTTTTTAATTTGGAGGAAAAAGAAGAACTGAAGGTTCCATCACCTACTGTCATCTCAACTGTTCATACCCCACAATGAAAAACACCATAAATAGATCAAGTATAGCAAGAAATCTATGACTATATTGAATATCTAGAGAGGATAGCTGCATAAAAGGAATCTTGTTCTACAGTCCATGAAAAATAAATACAGTCTAACAGTCCACAAGAACCTCCACTCATGAAAACTCTGAAACAACAAGTCTTTGAGTTGGAGACACTGAATAGACATCTGAAGAAAGAACATGAGACATTAAAGATGCAGAATGAGATATAAAGGATTGATAATGATTACATTCTTCTACATATGGGCTTATGGTATGAAAAGAACAAGAAATTAAATAAAAAGAATGAATCTCTAAAAAAGAAGGTCATGAGTCTAAAATGCAGGATTTTGATGAAGAAGCCCAGAATGAAAGTTGCAAGAAAGAAGATAAGAAGGACAAAATTGGATGTTCTGGCCCAAGTTTTCGAGAGAGAACAGTGATAGAGAAAGACTTCCATTTTTGAATTTTTTCATGAGGACATGCAATGGCCTCCATGTGGGGGAATGTTGAGCCTCGTGATTTCTTCATTTTGACACTCTCCCTTACCTATTTTTCCTTTCTTTGACCATCATCATCAACTCAATAGGCATCAAACTACAAGGTTTTTAACATGGTAAGGTATTTAATTGTCTTATCTTTCATATTTAATAATGTTCCTTATTATTGAGTTAATATTTGTATTAGCTACTAAATTTGCATGATTTTGTAGCTAATCTATGTTTTTGTAGCCGATTCCAAGGTCTACCAGGATTAGAGGTGCCAGTTAAGAGGAGAAAGATATGGACAGGTGGATATTGAACCCTTTAATGATTTCCTCCTATTCATTCGAACCATATCATCAAAGTATTGTTCAATTGTGTGGTCAAAGGGTAAAGTCAACTTGGTTGTCGAACAGGCAAGCGAGAGTTTGAAATTCCTGCGCTTCATGATTTGCTTTGCCAAATAGCAAATTGTGAGCAACAATATCTTGATATTTGTTAGAAGCTTAATTTAGAACTCTATTAGCTAAGTCAGGTGTAAAAGCCTCGAACAGTTATTGACACGGGATTTTATAAATACCGTGCAACAAACATGAACAAAAGGTTAATTTATGTATGCGACAATAATGTTTTAAGACTATGTTTTTACTCTGTTAATGAAGAATTCCTTTGAAGTTTTGATGCATAACTAACTGTTCTATTGAGGTTCCATGACTGCCTGTTTGTGGAGGGTCCCTGTAAACAGTGAAGGTTTTGCAATTTCATATCCTTTCTTTATCGTTATTGCAGTTATTTACATGTTTTAGAATTGTTCTGCAATCTTGATTTCAATCAGATAGAAATAGCAATATTTCACTAATAGTTCCTTTTTTAAGTTGATTTATAATGATGCTAATTGTAGTGTAATAATTTCTCATAGATTTATTTGTAGTTTCATTTCAGTGTATGACATATTTCTTTATAGTTTCATTTCAAAGCGTTCAATTTCAGAGTATGAGTGATTTCGTTGTAGTTTCATTTCAGAACCTTTAATTTCAGAGTATGAGTGATTTCATTGTAGTTTCATTTCAAAACCTTTAATTTCAGAGTATGAGTGATTGATAATGATAGATGTGTGGTTTTCATTTTGAATAGAAGTCAATTTCATTTTGGTTTTTATGAAAAGGATTGCTAGAATGTTAAATGAATAATTCTTCTTTTAGAGATTAAATTTGTGTTGCAATAGATCAGTTAAGTTTTCTTAATGAGATAGTGTGAGTTTTCTTTAAGTTTCATTTCGCAAGTGTGAAGAGCAATTTTTATTTCATTAGAAAGGAGTGAGGCAATTTTAGGAATACTTAATGTGTTAAATTCATTTTCTCTGAAGAGTAAGATAGGAAAAAATTACATCCTTAGAAGTAATTTTCAATAACTCAATCATGCACATTAATAATTTGATTTAATAAAAAGGACTCCTAGAATATAGAGCGCACTTTCACTTCACAATTTTTACCAACTCCGGACGATAATTTATGTAACAATTTAAGACAATTAAATTGACAAACACATATCCTATAACTACTCTACAGAAGAAAGGGAAAGTTCTCAAGTGGACAGTTGAATGTCAACATAGTTTTGAGAAACTTAAACATCTATTGACCACAACCCCAGTATTAAAGATTTCGGACCTAGGGAATTAATTCATTGTTTGCACTAATGTTATTGAAAATGCAGCAAGAAAATCTCAGTTTTACTTTGCCTTGGTCAAACTAAAGAAAATTCAAAGTTATGTTTACCCAAAAATATTGGAGGTAGTTAACTAAGGTGACATGGTGTTATCACTCAGGTTTTTTCCTTAGAAGTTATTAGAGAAGGAATGGCCTGAGGTAACGACAAACCAATCTTTTAGACTCAGGTTCTAGCCACCTAAGTCCAGAGAGGGCTCTCTCTTTAAGATTTAACTTTGTTTAAATAATATTTCAAGCTAGTTCTTAACGTTCAAGGTTGTTTGTTTTGATTGGGTGGTGGAATTAAGAAGACAGATGGGAGAGCAAATATCTAGGCCATTGGACTATGGAGTCAATCAAGAAAGGCTTAATTGGATTTGATCTATTACTGAGGTAAGAGTCCACAGGGCAGGCTAGCACAACAAGAGAAAATTTGCAGGATTAAATGGATGAAAATCCTAACCAGGGCTAAGGGCAATGAAGAATCTTTAACATGGATTAATATGAAGAAAGGAAGGATGGCCAGTAGCAAAGGGCAATGAAGAATCCTATACTATGGGCCAAAGGGGGATAAACTACGGAAGTAAGGAGGCAATTAAGAATCTCCAGACCAAGGCAGTTTAGAAGAAAACATAAATAAAGCAAAGTGTTAAAACAGAGAGCAATTAAGCTAATTCTGATGATATCATTCCTTGTTTTCTTTTAAGATTATGTAAGAAACACATATTAATATTTCATGACATAAAGAGAAAACAAAATTTAAACATGAGAAAATGATACTTATTTGTTCCAACTATGCACAAGAATTGAGTGAAATGTCCTCAGCTTTATTTCACAATCCAGTAAACCAGTCTAGTCTTGACCACAATAGCTCCTTAGCTTAAAACAAAATGTCTCTAGAAATGCTTTTTAATCCACCCCAATTACTTTAGCTTGTGAAGTATTTATACAAAATATGTCATAACCATATGAGAATTATTCTAGGAAACAAAAAATATCTTCAACACGAAGATAGAGACAGACGGAATACTATTTGCTTACTGTCACTTTTTTTGTGTATGTGTTGGCTGCTAGAATTTGGATTTGGCTCTTGCAATTGCCTTGGTATTTATGTGTTGGATTCAATATTATCTTTAACCTACTGATACTCTTTACTTGTGTTGATTAATCCTGTATTACCTATTTTTACCTGGCTATTATCTTTACCTTCTCGATTTACTATAGTAACTTATAGTAAATCTGTAAAACTGGTCCACCATTCACTATCTGGTAATTTTATTCTGATCATTTTCTTGTAGACTTCATCGGCTTTTGTATATTTGGAAAATTGGATTTGTTGTTGAACAAATGTTTGATTTCATATTCTATATAGAAAAAATTCTCCAGGCCATCATATAGCACCTTTCCTGTGGGTAATGCTTTTACTCTTGAAGAACTAGCTTGGCTCTTGGACTATTTGTGTAGTCTTTCAATATAATCTTCCTCTATTATTAATTTGTCATGTATGAACAGAGGATGAGGAAGTCCTTTTTCTCTCAAAATTCCATATTTTAACATGAAACTGTCGATGTTTGCTTGAATGCTTTGACATCTTTGATCCAAATTAAGCATCAGGTTCCTTTTAGTAAGAACCTTCTTTATCTCAATGATAGTTGCTATTTTGTCCTGAATTTCTAATTCATCTAGCTGGTACCTGTTTCTACTGTTCAAAAAATCCATCAACTAATTTGCTTCTTCAGGCTTGTCTCCCAGTTCTTCCTTTGTCTTTTGTATGGCTTCCATGGTTGTTTTGACTAATTCAGTTTGCTCAAAAATAACCTGAATGGAAGGCCCAATATCATTAATGGGATCGATGATATTGGTCCATAGTATATCCTTGATATCTCCCAATGGCTTTCTAGTGTCAAATCCTTTTCAAGGATTCTTATTCTTTCCACCATCCTTTGGTTTTTTCGTGCTTCTTCTTTATTCTGAATTTGTGCAAGTTCACAACTTGTTTCCAAACTTGTCACTTGGTCTTTGAGCTTCTTCAGTTATGTGGCCTGGATGCTCATTTGTTCCATGGCCTTAACCAATTCATCTATTCTTTCTGTTGTTGTCCCTGTACCGGTTGATGTACGTGTGGCTGAAGTAGTTCTTGCTATAGGAAATGTTGTTGTTGTTGGAATTGTTGGTGCCAAAGAAGCTGCCAAATTGGAGGGTACTGCTGTGGAAATTGTAGGAATTACAATCTGAGGAGCGATGGCCAGCTCACTCTACTTAGACTGCATCAACTTCTCCAATTCTTTCTTAGTTTCCTTTAATTGATCATTCAACTTAAGGACTAGGTTCATTAAGTTCTTCCTCCTTCTGTTTTTCTAAAACTTCAGCAGCTTGAGGATGGTGAAGAGGAGGAATGTTGAGCTACTTCTTTAGTGCAGCTATGTCATCATTTTTCTTCTTTATTAATTGCTCTACTGCTTTAACATCCTTTGGATCATGTCCCAACTCTATGACCAAGTCCTCTAAGGACTTAATTCTAGTGTCTTTGGCCTAAGATGATGTCTTTTCCAATTGAAGCTGTGCTGATGTTTTATTTAGTGAGTTCTGCAGTTGATGGGCTGCGATTGCTTTGTTGGTCAACATGGAGTAGACCATTTCACCTGTCTGCTTATGTAGCTCTATTTGATCAATTGGGTGAATATCCTTTGCCAAAACTTCAAAATTAGTTTTCAAATAGTCAACCATTGATCTTGGTTGTTGCATAGTTGGCTTAAGAAAACTCATATGCATCTTGCCTTCCTTTATGTCAAAGGCTAACATCAGCCTTGTCTAGTTTGTTGGGGCCATCTTTAAATAATGGGCATAGATTTGCAACTTTAATCTTTCATTCCTTTCTTTGATTTCTTTATATTTTTCTTTAATATCTAGACTCTGACCAGAAGGAGCCCTGAAGGAAGATACCTCGATGCTAGGTTGCCTTTCTAATACATGGAACTATGAGGTGGATGGTGAATCTCCTAAAGGGATAGTGTGCCCACTTTTTGTCCTTTCTGCCACTATGTTGCCTGTTGTTTCCTCAGTGTACTCTTGTTCTGCATATGGGTTTAACCTTTGCCTTTTAGCAAAAGTTTGATCAATAGGCCTGCTGGAAGGAGTGGCATCCTCACTATCTCTTTTAAGGTTTTTTTCTCTTTGAGAGGAGTCTAAAAAACAAGAGGATTGCTCATGATTTGTTCACGTTGAGCAAGCTCCTCTGAGATTTCTGGCTGTTCAGATTCTTCTTGCTGTTCTGAAAGCTCCTATTGTTTTGATGGCTCTGCTTGTTCTAATGATTCTGGTTGTCTTGATGATCTTGGTTGACCTGATGGCCCTATTTGCTCTGAAGTCTATCCACTGTGTTCATGTGACTGCCTTTGAGATGGAGTTTCCCCAGGCACCTGTACAAATAAACCTTCATCAAGCATCCTTTCTAAATCCATAAATACATTGTCAACTGCAACCTTTGTACTATCTTGATCTACTAATGTGTTTACCACCCATTCAAATTGATTAGCATACTGTTCAATTTCCTGGATCCTATGGTGGATGTAAGGAGATAGCTTATTTTTCTATCTCCTATTACAAATAAAGTTGTGGGGATCATAGGCCCATATGAAACTTTGTTTTAATATCAACCTTTGGAGGATTTCATTTGCCTCCTTTGCTGCTTCTCTACTATTAAAAATGAATGGGCCAAGATGATCTTTGATTCTTATTTGGGCCTTCTTCTTGGTTTTAACAAAATGAATCTCATCAGAATTGATTGTTTGCCTGTAGTACCCCAGAGAAAATAATCTCATGGGGAGATACCTTGGCATTTTGTAAGGTGGCAACTCACATCCATAGATTCTGATCTTTTTATGGTTTTGGTACAAGTACCAATCCCCTACTTTGTATTTCTTTGACAACTGCAGGATCCTCCTGATGTCAGCACTGATTCTAGGAGGAGGGCTTCCCAACAACATGATATCCACGGGGTGTACAAATAGATCAATGAAATCTGCATATGGGTAGGGAGAATTAGACATGTGGAACAGAGGGGTCCAGGAGACGACAGATCGAGGATTCCCTTTGGTATCAATTTTTTGGACAGAGAAGCGAAACTTATCAGTCTGACAGTAAAGAAATAAATGGTACAGGACTGATGGATATTTGAATACTCTTTCATTTTCCAATCTTAGAAACTATTCATGCATCTTATCTGAGATGAATTTTGCATAATCAAATTTGACTGCAGGAGGCTGGCCAGGGGTAAAAATAGACATGTAGGCAAAAATGATATCATCTACATATTCACTAGTGGTAAAACCTAAAATGCATGATATCATTGATGTGATATCTTTTCCCAGATCAGAAAATTAGGATGACATGTAAGGAGGGGGGTCCTTTGGCATGTATTTTTCTTCAATAATGAAAGCCTGGAGGATTTGAGTACTTTTGGAACTAGATAGCTTGGAAATTCTGCCAAGCAAATCAACAATAGTAAGGGGGGTAAGGTTTTCACTAGGATGTAACTGTAACATCTCATTTATGGATTCTGCAGTGATAGTGAATAGGATTTCCTGATCTCGGGACATTACAGCTCTCATGATAGGGTCATAGTTTGCATGATAGTAGTGAACAATTTCCGGGAAGACATGAACATTGGGGAATTGATATTTGGGCAGGTTTGATTCCCAAAGGCCTATCTTATCTGCATGGTTCAAGTAGTTATCTCAGTGTTTGCAATGCAATTTCAGAGGGGATTCTTCAAAGGTGAGGTCTTTAATCTGAAAATCTTTGTCAGCCAGGGGAAGATGGTCTAAATCTCTATGGGGAGTAGTAATTGGCATGACATTCAAAGCAATTGCGGCTTCCATCTTTGGTTCTTGTGGATTCAAAGACAAGGGCAAAGGATTTAAGGGAAATTGGACACAATTGGTCTATTTCAGAGTGTTTCAAGACTATCAAACAGCTTTGTAAATTTTTAAAGCAATTTAGCTCATTTTAGGCACGAAAACAGGGTTTCTCAGTTGAAAATAGGATAAATACCTGGTTTCGGTTGTTTGAACAGTAAAATGGTGGTTGTGCATTGTTTGCAGGAAGCGCACAAGTCTGCACAGTGCTTTGGAGTTCAGCGGATGTAGAAGGTTGATGGTTGGTAGCAGGTTGACAACTCGAATGTACTCTGTGTTTGCATCGAGAACAGAAGGTTCTTTTCTTGGTAGAAAATAGAAACAATGAGTATTTTTGGTTTATCTGTAAAGTCAATGATTTTGGCGGGTATAATGGAAAACGATAGCTGGTGCCAACTGACGGAGGTGACATTTTGTCGTGTAGTGGAGGTGGTAAGCGGAGGCGGTAAGCAGAATCTGTCACAGCACTTTTGGGGACTTGGCGGTATTAGGAGAGGTTCGCTCGATGCCATTCATCGGGCGACACGTAGCAAAGGGTGAATAGTAAAATTGCTCACATCGAGAGGGTAAAGGTTGACATCGGAGACCGCCCAATATGAGCGAAAACCATTAGATCTGAAGGGGTCAGATCGTACGGTGATCGGGAGTGTGATTTGATCGGGGAGTTAATGGAGGGGCCTGACGGGATTTTAATTGCGGATTAGGGTGGCTTAGTGACATTGGGGTGGATATGATTGGATGAGGGTTATTAATTAATGACTGTTTGATTAATTAATCCTGCTTTATATGGTAGAGGGTTATGGCTCTTAATTAGTCGCAAATCGACTAATTAATCCGTTTAATTATTTACTATTTATGGTTTATATTTCAAATAATGGGGCGGGATATTTAACAGTTGGGATTTTAATTAACTAATACAAGAAAGGGGTTTATTTTTTAGGAGTTAAATATAATAAAAGTTAAAGTTAATATGAAGCAGAAGAGAAAAGAAAAATTGCGCTACGTATGATATATTGACATTTATACATCCATATTTACACATCATAACTTAGGCTTAATGCTTTTTAATGGGTTTTTATGTAAACAAAGTGGGTTTTAGGCAAGGTTTATTATATTTCCTAGGTAAATGAGGATTTCACCTTAGGAAAAGGGATTTTAGGTGAGATGAATGTTCATGGAGGGAGTGAATGTTTGTAAGGGGGTTGTAGTACTTAAACCTTATAAGTTATTGGGCCGAGGGTCCGGTCCCTCCAGACGTCAGAGAAATGCTCTGAGCCCCTTTAACTTAAGGTTTTAGGTACTTTTAACTTTTGTTTGTGGGAAATTAGTGAAAAGGTAAAATGAATGGGGAAATTAATCACTTGACTTTGTAATTGTCCCATTGTCATCCATACTTTAAGAAATTTGATGATGAAAGTAAATGACATGATTTTATCCAATGAATCACCATAATTCTACAACAATTCACCTACTTACCCATCTACTCATCCTACCATTTTTCTACTCTTTATTAGGGTGCACTTAAACTGGCAAACCCTTATCAAAATTTTTCTTTTTTTTTACAATAGAAACATATCTAATTCTATCCTTATTACATCCAAGGGCTCAGATTAAACTGTTGAGTTCCTTTTTATTAACTCTACCTATCTACTTATCTGCCAAGATTAAACAGTTTGGTCAATTTTTATTCTCTATTTCTAAGCATGAAATTGAAAACATGGAATAACCAAAGATTAAACTGTTTGGTTACCATGGATTGTGGCAAAATAACACATTGCACACAATCATTATTGTACAACGAATAAAATAGCAGTGGCATTTGGACTTGCACACTTTCATGGTCTTTTTATTTTTCTTTGGGGTTCATTTTTTATCTTTTCTTTTTGACCTTTTTTTTTTCATTCTTTTTGTCCCTTGATTTTTCTTTTAGGACATACCCTCTTTACATTTTTTTTTTTTACAAATATGAAAAACATTTGCAGAAAGCAAAGGTATGTACATATCACAGTTTTGACCTCATCCATTCAAAAATTATGACACCTATTTGTATAGGAACATAACAGTGGCTACACTTGAAGATGGCATTTCCTGGCGAAATGTCATGAACTAGTAGATCAATGGCCTTCTGAATTTCTGTGGTTTTTTACTCTGCAACTTTCCTTTTTACTTTGTTGCTTTATTGATATTTATTGATAGTAAAACTTTAAAGCTTAGGGCCTTCTCTTCGGGCTTCAACTCCACAGTTTACCATCCAATCCATACTGAACTTTATGAAGGATATTGTATGTACAAGTGACTAGTGGAATCAATAACCGGGATCTATATAGTGTTTAAGAATTCGACCATTTACTGGTCCTCCTTCTACTTCTACACCATCCAGTTCTTTAAGGAAATAGGCATTATTACCTCTGAAAACAGTAAGGACCTTTCCACAGGAAGTCAAACTTCCCATGTTTCCCTTTATCTTCCCTTCTTCAGTCCCACTTCAGTACTTTGTCTCCTAGATAGAAATATTCTACCTTAGTTCTTTTGTCAAATGCTTTCTTAATCTTCTCCTACACCACTTGGGATCTGATGTAGACTTGTTCTCTAGTTTGATGCAAATGAATAGTCTAGTTGATCGTTCTTTGAATATCATTGGGCTCAAACTCTGCTTCTTGGAGTAATTTCATCACTGGAGCTCCCAAAGAAGATGGGAAGACAGCCTCCATTCCATAGACTAACTGATAGGGACTAGTGCCAATAGATTTCTTTGTGGTCAATCTATCTGCCCATAAAGCATTTATTAGTTTCTTATTCCAAGTCTTCTTATTATCTTCTAATAATTTTTTGATGATATTCATTAGGCTTTTATTGGATGAATCTGCCAGTCCATTTCCCTGGGGATAGTAGGTTGTGGAATGGCCAAGGTTTATGTGATACTTGTTGCAAAAATCAATCATCATTTTTTATTTGAAGGCTGCAGCATTATCTGTGATGATTTTGGTGGGACAACCGAATCTAGATAGAATGTTAGCCTCAAGAAAACCTATTTTGACAGTATCGGTGGCTTGTCTTAAGGGTATGGCTTCTATCCATTTTGTAAAATAATTTGTCGCAGTTAAGATCCATCTATGCTGGGCAGAGGAAGGGGGGTGAATTTCACCAATGAAGTCAAGACCCCACTGCTGAAATGGTGTTTCAGTTGATATAGGTTTCAAAGGTAATGGCAGTAATTTTCTTTTTCCTTCAAAAATTTGACATTTGTGGCATGAGGTTACAAATTTTTTCACATCAGCAAACAGAGTGGGCCAGTAAAAACCAGCCCTCAAGATCTTATTAGCTATTGTCTTCCAATAGAGATGTCCCCCACAGTCACCTGCATGAAATTCTTGCAAAATTTTATCAGATTCCTCCTTTAATAAACAATTCAACAATATGCCTTCATGATTTTTCCAAAATAAGGCATTATCAATTATGCAAAACTTTAAAGATTTCATCTTCAAAAACCTACTTTTAGTTCTAGATAGCTCTGGAGGAGCTTGAAGGTTTTGTAGAACATATATTATGTCAGCATACCATGGTGAATCTGTAAAGGCTTGACTGATCTGTGGAGTCGCCATCTTCTCTTCGTTATATAGTTCTGCAATGAAGTTTATGTCTAGGGCTTGATAGTTTGATTAAGCCATTAGCTTAGCCAAACCTTGGCCTTTGATCAATTTTGTCAGTTTAATTTCTAAATCATAGTCTAATATTGTAGCTATCCATTTTCCTCTTTTTCCATCAGGTCCATTCTGAGTTAAAATGTCTTTAACCACAACATTGGGAACATAAGCTACTATATGGGAGTACAAAATATAAACTCTAAAATCTTTTATTGCTTTAACCAGAGCAAAAGCTTGTTTCTCCATTATGTTATACTTTAAAGGTGCATCTATAAAGGCTTTACTAAAGAAGGCTATTGGCTGTTCAAAACCCTGATCATTTTTCTGTAGGAGGACTGCAGCAATGGTGTGTTCAGAAGAAAAAGAAAATATGATGAATTCCCTATCAAACATTGGACTGATGAGGACTGGTGTTTGTGTCAAGGCCAACTTTATATCTTCAAATGACTTTTTAGCCTCTAGAGTCCATTTAATAGTCGAATATTTTTTTAACATGTTGTTTAGTAATCTAATTAACTCAGCTAAATTAGAGATAAATCTCCTCAAAAAGTTCATCTTCCCTAGAAATGCTTGAAGTTCTTTGATATTCCTGGGATGGGGTATCTGCAAAATAGCTTCAATTCTTGTTGGGTCAATCTTGATACCATCTTTGGAGATAATGTGGCCCAACAATTTCCCTTCTTCCAACCCAAATAAAGATTTTTTAGGATTGAGAGGGATTCCATATTTCTTGCATTTAATAAAGACCTGCCTAAGATGATACAGGTGTTGTTGATCTGATTTAGAGAATACTATGAGGTCATCAAGGTAAATTACCAGGAAGTCATGGATTTCTTTGGAAAAGGCTATGTCCATTGCTCTTTGAAAGGTGTCCCCTGCATTTCTTATCCCAAAAGGCATTTTCACATACATGAAAGTACCCCATGGAGTTGTGAATGCAGTCTTTTCCTGATCATCTTGGTGGACTAGGATTTGGTTATAACCGAAGAAACCATCTAGCAGTGAGATTCTGGAGGAACCCACTACCCTCTGTAATATGTGATCCATTTTTGGAAGAGGATAGTTATCCTTAAGTGAAACTATATTCAGATTTCTAAGATCAACGCACAACCTAATTTTGCCCGTTTTCTTTTTAGGGGTACCAGATTGGAAACCCAGTCAAAGAACCTAATAGGTGCTATAATTCTTGCTTCATACATTCTCTTAATCTCCTTTTCAATAGAAGGCAGTAGAACAGGGTTAATTCTTCTAAGCTTCTATCTAAAGGGATTTTGATCTTCTTTTAATGGAATAGTGTGTTGTATTATGCTAGTATCATAAGATTCCAGGTCCTCATAACTCCAAGCAAAAACATCCTGAAATTCTTTCACTAGTTCCATGTATTTCAGTTTTTCATTGGGAGGTAATGATTTTGACAGCTTTATTAGTTTGGGATTTTCTTTAGATCCTATGTTACATTCTTCAATGTCTGATTTCAAAGGTTCCATTTTAGGCTTTTTGGGAATATCATTTGAATCGAATAAGTCCTCCAAAGGAGTTAATCCTTTGGGTAGAAAATTGTCTTTAAGGTTTATGACTTCAGTTTCTTCATCAATGACTTCATCAATTTCCATCTGTTTTATGTTTCAAATATCTTTTTTAGTAAACTTTGTAGGGTGAAATCTATCTATCTAATCATCTTCTAGTTTGTTAATTTCTACTTCATCAGAGCAATCAAAGTCTACCGCTATATCTGTGTCTATGTTGGTGTTTATAAATTCATTATCTAAAATTAAAAAATTGTTAATTTGCTGATCATTCTCAAATACTTGCCAGTTCTTTAAATTGTCAGGAATGGAAGGTTTGTGCCTAACCTCAGCAGTGTACTAATGGTTGGGCTTCAAAGGAAACTTACAAGTACTAGTAAACATGGCTAAGTTGTGAGCTTGCATGTTGTGCTTTCTGGGGATAACAACAAGTTTGGTTTCTAAGAAAGTATTTAGTATTTCTATGACTATTCCTCTATAAAACCCTAGTTTAGGATCTCTAGTCATATAAACAACATTAATTTGTTTAATCACTATCTCAGAATCTCCCATGATAGAGACTCTGATGGCTCATAACATTTTAACAAGTTTCAGACCTAACAGAATTGCCTCATATTCGGCCATATTGTTTGTACATTTAAAGTTCAACTTGTAGGCATGACCTTCTGAATAATCGTTTTCTAAGTTATAAATCCATACACCTGCTCCTGCACCTAATTTGTTGACTGACCCATCAAATTCAGGATGCGACAGGATCTCATGCTCATAATTCTCATCTGGGGTAGTGGGATCCTTCTTGACTAAGGTATCAGGATCATCTTTTTTATCTGATGTTTCATGAATTTGGACATTTTGATTTTCCTTTAATACTGCAATTTCTTTTGGTTCTGTTGTTATACTACTTGAAGTATCTTCTTTATTGTTCTCATCATTTTAAAGTATGAAGGAATCTATATAAAATTGTACTGAATATATGGGAAAATTCTGAGGTCTCTCCTAGGAGCTCAGTACATACTTCATCAGAGTCTCTCTATACAGCTTCTTGTGGTGTCCAAAGACTGATATGGTAGCATGGGACATGTCCAATTGCAGAGATCCTTGGAGTTTGCCACCCCAAGATCTAGACAACAGCATACCATACTTGGGTGGTATGTCAGCAACAACTATGTCCATAAGTATGGTCTTGGCAGGGTATTGAACTAGGGAGACACACAAATATTTTATGAGACCTAAGCATTTAACTTGGCTTGAATCAAAGGAAAAGAGATCCTTATAAGACCTAGTGATATCCAAGTTAAGCTTTTCCATTACAGACTTAGGCATAAGATTATGTGAGGCTCCAGAGTCAAGCATGGCATTATGTAGGATTTTATCGTGGATGTTAAGGCTGATGTAGAAGGGTGGTACCCCTCCTTCAACTGGCTTTCCATTAACATCTGGTCCGAAAATTAACTCAGGCTGGTCATCAAATAGATTCACAGAATCTTCATTTTCAACAAAGTTCAGGGATTTACTAATTTGAGATCTGTAAGTTTCAAGTTTAACCAATTCTGTCAAAGGCACTGAAATTTTGAGTTTGGCCACCTCTGCTCCAAAATTTAAAGGTAGAGGGGATTAATCTGTTTGAATATTTGGAATTTTAGAGCCAAATTTCTATGTAGTATGTTTTTCTTTTTCATAGTTAGGAGTGTTTTTATCTGGATTTTCTAATATGATTTCTGGAGGCTATTCCACTGTTCCTTCAAGGGGGACTGAAGTGGAAGGCCTCTCATTGGAAGGCTGGTTATCTGTTACATCTTCAATGGTGGGACTAGGAGGATTTTGATGTGGTCTAGAAAGGATTTGTAAATTCTTTGTAACTTGAGGATTCTATTTTGTAGCTTTCTTAGGGTGGTTAGGTATTGATTTTTTATTTTGATCAGGAACATCAGTGTTCTTCTTGCTTCTTAAGTTATACTGCTTATGAACTTAGAAAATAGCAGAGTCATACCCTTTCTTATATTCTAAAGATTCTCCTACTTGAGTTTGTAACTATTGATGCATGTATAATACTTGATCATCCCGAGTTAGAAAAATAGTTTCTTTATTATCTAAACCCATAAGGTTGATCTGAGTGTCTATCTCGGGGTCTTCTTGGTGGGAAGTCTCAGCATAATTTTCTTGGAAAGGCGGCCTAATGTTCTGATCAGGTCCTTTTTTACAAGTGTTTTGGTTTTGGTTTTTCCTAAAATTTGGATTCCTTACTAGATTAGCCTGTTGGTTATCCCAGTGAGGTTTCCTTTCAATGACTTCTATTCTATCCATTAACCTTTCCATCCCTTTAGCTAAAGCATCCATTTTCTGATCAAAGGGTGAAGATTCATCTTTCAAAGGTATTCTTCTCTCATTTCTAACTCTAGCCCTTTTGGATAGCATATTAGCTTCTACGCTGACAACTACACTTTTCATATCTTCAAGTGTAGGGGGATTTCTTTCTCTAAGTTGAAAAGCCATATCTGTGTCAAATCCGTCTAGAAACTTAATCAGGGCTAAACCAGGTGGAGGCCTAAGGTCAAGAGGGATTGCATTGTACACGTTGTTAAACCTGGTACAGTAGTCTTGAACAGTTTCGTTTGGTCCCCTTTTAAGGTTTTCATATTCAGATAGAATTTGAAGGGGGTTCTTCTTCTTCTCCCACCTATTAAGGAATTGTTGGTAAAGGACTTCTAAACTATCAATGCTCTAAGGGGGCAAAGATCTAAACCATGTTCTCACTTCTCCAGCTAGACTTTGGACAAAGATTCTCATTTGGACATCTCCTATGTCAATCTCATACAGCTCAAAATAATCTGTCATTTTCTTAGTGTGCTACTGAGTTGTGTATGTTCCAGTGCCATCAAATGTGGTGATTTTACTTTGATAATCTACTGGTAAGACACCTTGAGGAGCAGGCATTACAAGGGGGGAATCTCTGAGGGCCATAGCTCTAAGCTATACAGGGTTGAGAATAGGAGTTGGGGTAACTGGAGGGTTTGGGACAATAAGGGGAGTTGGTGTAACATAGGTAATATATGTTTGAGGGGTAGTGATGGGCTAGCGAGGGATTGAAGGTATGAATGGACATGAGATTGAGATATGATCTTCAGATGTATGGGGAAATGATGGTGAGTTAAAAGATGTTGAAGTTGTTTCAGATAGTTCAGGGTGTCTATCAATGGTAAGGGGTGTTTGAGGGGAGTTTAGTAGATTTTGATCAATTGACAAGTTGGCTCATTAAGTTTCAAGTTCTCTGAGGAATTTCGGATCTGGGACTAGGTCCAGTAGTTCACTATCAGATGTGGTTATGAATAAAGAGAGACCAAAATACTTGTCAAAAGGGATGTATTCAAGGAAAAACCACTCAACAGGGCATGAATGGGATCTAAAAACAGGTCTGGGGCTTACCGAATTTTCTTGTCTTCTAATTATCCTCGGAATAAGGTTGGGATTTGCAAATACAGGGGGAGGATTTGGATCAGGGTTGGCCCTGGTATAGTGACTTCTCCCTAAAGCAATATTTTGAGCTTTTTATGATTGTTTAAATTTTTATGAATTTTTTGAAAATAACTTCTAATAACCCTTTAAGATGCTTATGAATACAAATTTGAATTCATAAAAGGTTTATTGAAACTGAGGGTTTTGAGTTCCCTAGTATGGTCGCCACTATGTTATCACTCAGGTTTTTTCCTTAGAAGTTATTAGAGAAGGAATGGCCTGAGGTAACCACAAACCAATTTTTTAGACTCAGGTTCTAGCAAACCTAAGTCCAGAGAGGGCTCTCTCTTCAAGATTTAACTTTTTTTAAATAAGATTTCAGGCTAGTTCTTAACGTTCAGGGTTGTTTGTTTTGATTGGGTGGTGGAATTAAGAAGACAGATGGGCAGAGAAAATATTTAGGCCATTGGGCTATGGAGTTAATCAAGAAAGGCTTAACTAGATTTGATCTATTATTGAGGTAAGAGTCCACAGGGCAGGCTAGCACAATAAGAGCAAATCTGTAGGTTTAAATGGATGAAAACGCTAACCAGAGCTAAGGGCAATGAAGAATCCTTAACAAGGATTAAGATGAAGAAAGGAAGGATGGCCAGTAGCAAAGGGCAATGAAGAATCATGTACGATGGGCCAAAGGGGGATAAACTACGGAAGTAAGGAGGCAATTAAGAATCTCCAGACCAAGGCAGTTTAGAAGAAAACATAAATAAAGCAAACAGTTAAAACAGAGAGCAATTAAGCTAATTCTGATGATATCATTCCTTGTTTGCTTTTAAGATTATATAAGAAACACATATGAATATTTCATGACATAAAGAGAAAATGAAATTTAAACATGAGAAAATGATACTTATTTGTTCCAACTGTGCACAAGAATCGAGTGAAATGTCCTCGGCTTTATTTCACAATCCAATAAACCAGTCCAGTCTTGAGTACAATAGCTCCTTAGCTTAAAACAAAATGTCTCTAGAAATGATTTTTAATCCACCCCAATTACTTCAGCTTGTGAAGTATTTATACAAACTATCTCATAACCATATGAGAATTATTCTAGGAAACAAAAAATATCTTCAACACGAAGATAGAGACAGATGGAAAACTGTTTGCTTGTTGTCCCTTTTTTGTGTATGTGATGGCTGCTGGAATTTGGATTTGGCTCTTGTAGTTGCCTTGGTATTTATGTGATGGATTCACTCTTATATTTAACCTACTGATACTCTTTACCTGTGCTGATTAATCTTGTATTACCTGTTTTTACCTGGCTGTTATCTTTACCTTCTAGATTTACTATAGTAACTTATAGTAAATTTGTAAAACTGGTCCACCATTCACTATCTGGTAATTTTATTCTGATCATTTTCCTGTAGACTTCATCGGCTTCTGTATATTTGGAAAAATTGGGTTTGTTGGTGAACAAATGCTTGATTTCATGTTCTATAAAGAATAGATTCTCCAGGCCATCATAAAGCACCTTTCTTGTGGGTAATGCTTTTACTCTTGAAGAACTAGCTTGGCTCCTGGACTGTTTGTGCAGTCTTTCGATATAATCTTCCTGTTTCATTAATTTGTCATGTATGACCAGAGGACTAGGAAGTCCTTTTTCTCTCAAAATGCCACATTTTAACATGAAACTGTCGATGTATGCTTAAATGCTTTGCCATCTTTTCTCCAAATTAAGCATAAGGTTCCTTTTAGTAAGAACCTTCTTTATCTCAATGCTAGTTTCTATTTTGTCCTGAATTTCTAATCCATCTAGCTGGTACCTGTTTCTACTGTTCAAAAAATCTATCAACTGATTTGCTTCTTTAGGCTTGTCTCCCAGTTCTTCCTTTGTCTTTTGTATGGCTTCCATGGTTGTTTTGACTAATTCAGTTTGCTCAAAAATAACCTGAATGGAAGGCCAAATATCATTGATGGAATTAATGATATTGGTCCGTAGTATATCCTTTATATCTCCCAATGGCTTTCCTAGTGTCAAATCATTTTCAAGGATTCTTATTCTTTCCACCATCCTTTGGTTTTTTCGTGATTCTTCTTTATTCTGAATTTGTGCAAGTTCACAACTTGTTTCCAAACTTGTCACTTGGTCTTTGAGCTTCTTCAGTTATGTGGCCTGGATGCTCATTTGTTCCATGGCCTTAACCAATTCATCTGTTCTTTTCGTTGTTGTCCTTGTACTGGTTAGTGTACCTATGGCTGAAGTAGTTCCTGCTACAAGCAATGTTGTTGCTGTTGGAATTGTTGGTGCCAAAGTAGCTGCCAAAGTGGAGGGTACTGCTGTGGAAACTGTAGGAATTACAGTCTGAGGAGCGGTGGCCAGCTCACTCTGCTTAGACTACATCAACTTCTCCAATTCTTTCTCAGTTTCCTTTAATTGATCATTCAACTTAAGGACTAGGTCCATAAGTTCTTCCTCCTTCTGTTTTTCTAAAACTTCAATAGCTTGAGGATGGTAAAGAGGAGGAATCTTGAGCTACTTCTTTAGTGCAACTATGTCATCATTTTTCTTCTTTATTAACTGCTTTGCTGCTTTAACATCCTTGGGATCATGTCACAACTCTATGACCAAGTCCTCTAAGGACTTAATTCTAGTGTCTTTGGCCTGAGATGAGGCCTTTTCCAATTGAAGTTGTGCTGATGTGTTATTTAGTGAGTTCTGCAGTTGATGAGCTGCGAATGCTTTGTTGGTCAACGTGGAGTAGACCATTTCACCTGTTTGCTTATGTAGCTCTATTTGATCAATTGGGTGAATATCCTTTGCTAAAACTTCAAAATAATTTTGCAAATAATCAACCATTGATCTTGGTTGTTGCACAGTTCGATTAAGAAAACTCAGCTGCATTTTTCCTTCCTTTATGTCAAAGGCTAACATCAGCCTTGTCTAGTTTGTTGGGGCCATCTTTAAATAATGGGCATAGCTTTGCAGCTTTAATCTTTCATTCCTTGCTTTGATTTATTTATATTTTTCTTTAATATCTAGACTTTGACCAGAAGGAGCCCTGAAGAAATATACCTCGATGCTCTGTTGCCTTTCTAATACCTAGAACTGTGAGGTGGATGGTAAACCTCCTGAAGGGATAGTGTGCCCACTTTCTATCATTTTTGCCACTGTGTTGCCTGTTGTTTCCTCAGTGTAATCTTGTTATGCATATGGGTTTAACCTTTGCCTTTTAGCAAAAATTTTATCAATAGGCCTACTGGAAGGAGTGGCATCCTCTCTGTCTCTTTTAAGGTTTCTTTCCTCATTGAGAGGAGTCTGTAAAACAGGAAGATTTCTCATGATTTGTTCAAGTTGAGCAAGCTCCTCTCAGATTTATGGATGTTCAGATTCTTCTTATTATTCTGTAATCTCCTGTTGTTTTGATGGCTCTACTTGTTCTGATGATTCCGGTTGTCCTGATGATCCTGGTTGGCCTGATGGCCCTGCTTGCTCCGAAGTCTTTCCACTGTGTTCCTGTGACTGCCTTTGAGATGGAGTTTCCCTAGACACTTGTACAAATAAACCTTCATCAAGCCTCCTTTCTAAATCCATCAATACATTGTCAACTGCAACCTCTGTACTATCTTGATCTACTAATTTGTTTACCACCCATTCAAATTGATTGGCATACTGTTCAATTTCCGATATCCTATGGTGGATGTAAGGAGATAGCTTATTTGTCTGTTTCCTATTACAAATAAAGTTGTGGGGATCATAGGCCCATATGAAACTTTGTTTTAATCTCAACCTTTGGAGGATTTCATCTGCCTCCTTTCCTACTTCTCTACTATTACAAATGAATGGGCCAAGATGATCTTTGATTCTTAGTTGGGCCTTCTTCTTGGTTTTAACAAAATGAATCTCATCAAAATTGATCATTTGCCTGTAGTACTCCAGAGCAAATAATCTCATGGGGAGATACCTTGGAATTTTGTAAGGTGGCAACTCACATCCATAGATTTTGATCTCTATATGGTTTTGGTACAAGTACCAATCCCCTACTTTGTATTGCTTTGACAACTGCAGGATCCTCTTGATGTCTGCACTGATTCTGGGAGGAGGGCTTCCTAGCAACATGGTAGCCACTGGGTGTACAAATAGATCAATGAAATCTGTATATGGGTAGGGAGAATTAGACATGTGGAACAGAGGGGTCCAGAAGATGACAGATCTAGGATTCCATTTGGTATCAAGTTTTTGGACAGAGAAGTGAAACTTATTATCCTTATAGTAAAGAAATAAATGGTACATGACTGATGAATATTTGAATACTCTTTCATTTTCCAATCTCAGAAACTGATCATGCATCTTATCTGAGATGAATTTTGCATAATCAAATTTGACTGCAGGAGGCTGGCCAGGGGTAAAAATAGACATGTAGGCAAAAATGATATCATCTACATATTCACTAGTGGTAAAACCTAAAATGCATGATATCATTGATGTGATATCTTTTCCCAGATCAGAAAAGTAGGATGACATGCAAGGAGGGGGGTCCTTTGGCATGTATTTTTCTTCAATAATGAAAACTTGGAGGATTTGATTACTTCTGGAACTAGATAGCTTGGAAAATCTGTCAAGCAAATCAACAATAGTAAGGGGAGGGTAAGGTTTTAACCAGGTTGTAACTGTAACATCTCATTTATGGATTCTGCAGTGATAGTGAATATGATTTTCTGATCTGGGGACATTACATCTCTCAAGATAGGGTCATAGTTTGCATGACAGTAGTGAACAATTTCCGGGAAGACATGAACACTGGGGAATTGATATTTGGGCAGGTTTGATTCCCAGAGGCCTATCTTATCTGCATGGTTCAAGTAGTTATCTCGGTGTCTGCAATGCAATTTCAGAGGGGATTCTTCAAAGGTGAGGTCTTTAATCTGAAAATATTTGTTAGCCAGGGGAAGATGGTCTAAATCTCTATGGGGAGTAGTAATTGGCATGACATTCAAAGCAATTGGGGCTTCCATCTTTGGTTCTTGTGGATTCAAAGATGGGGTCAAAGGATTTGAGGGAAATTGGACACAATTGGTCTATTTCAGAGTGTTTCAAGACTATCAGGCAACTTAGCTTACTAAATTTTTAAAGCAATTTATCTCAGGTTAGGCACGAAAACAGGGTTTCTCAGTCGAAAATAGGATAAATACCTGGTTTCAGTTGTTTGAATGGTAAAATGGTGGTTGTGCACTGTTTGCAGGAAGCGCACAGGTCTGCACAGTGGTTTGGAGTTCAGCGGCTGTAGAAGGTTGACGGTTGGTAGCAGGTTGAAAACTTGAATGTACTCTGTGTTTGCATGGAGATCAGAAGGTTCTTTTCTTGGTAAAAAATGGAAACAAAGAGTATTTTTGGTTTATCTGCAAAGTCAATGATTTTGGCGGGTATAATGGAAAACGACAGCTGGTGCCAACTGATGGAGGTGACGTTTTGTCATGTAGTGGAGGTGGTAAGCGGAGGCGGTAAGCGGAATCTGTCGCACCACTTTTGGGGACTTGGCGGCATTAGGAGAGGTTCACCCGATGCCATTCATCAGGCGACACGTAGCAAAGGGTGAATAGTAAAATTGCTCACATCGGGCGGGTAAAGGTCGGAATCAGAGGCCGCCCAATATGAGCGATAGCTGTTAGATCTGAAGGGGTTAAATCATACGGTGATTAGGAATGTGATTTGATCCGGGAGTTAATGGAGGGGCCCGATGGGATTTTAATTGTGGGTTAGGGCAGCTTAGTGATGTCGGGGTGGATATGATTGGATGAGGGTTATTAATTAATCATTGTTTGATTAATTAATCCCGCTTTATATGGCAGAGGGTTATGGCTCTTAATTAGTCGCAAATCGACTAATTAATCCATTTAATTATTTACTATTTATGGTTTATATTTCAAACCACGGGGCGAGATATTTAACACTTGGGATTTTAATTAACTAATACAAGAAAGGGGTTTATTTTTCGGGAGTTAAATATAATAAAAGTTAAAGTTAATATGAAACGGAAGCGAAAAGAGAAATTGCGCTAAGTATGATATATTGACATTTATACATCCATATTTACACATCATAACTTGGGCTTAATGCTTTTTTATGGGTTTTTATGTAAACAAAGTGGGTTTTCGGTAAGGTTTATTATTTTTCCTAGGTAAATGAGGATTTCACCTTAGGAAAAGGGAGTTTTAGGTGAGATGAATGTTCATGGAGGGAGTGAATGTTTGTAAGGGGGTTTTAGTACTTAAACCTTATAAGTTATTGGGCTGAGGGTCCAGTCCCTCCAGACGTTAGATAAATGCTTTGAGCCCCTTTAACTTAAGGTTTTAGGTACTTTTAACTTTTGTTTGTGGGAAATTAGTGAAAAGTTAAAATGAATGGGGAAATTAATCACTTGACTTCGTAACTGTCCCATTGTCATCCATACTTTAAGAAAATTGATGATGAAAGTAAATGACATGATTTTATCCAATGAATCACCATAATTCTACAACCATTCACCTACTTACCCATCTACTCATCCTACCATTTTTCTACTCTTTATTAGGGTGCACTTAAACTAGCAAAACCTTATCAAATTTTTTCTTTTCTTTTACAATGAAAATCTATCTAATTCTATCCTTATTACATCCAAGGGCTCAGATTAAATTGTTGAACTCCTTTTTATTAACTCTACCTATCTACTTATCTGCCAAGATTAAACAGTTTGGTCAGATTTTATTCTCTATTTCTAAGCATGAAATTGAAAACATGGAATAACCAAGATTAAATTGTTTGGTTACCATGGATTGTGGCAAAAATAACACATTACACACAACCATTATTGTACAATAAATAAAATAGTAGTGGCATTTGGACTTGCACAATTTCATAGTCTTTTTCTTTTTCTTTGGGGTTCATTTTTTATCTTTTCTTTTTGACCTTTTTTTTTTCATTCTTTTTGTCCTTTGATTTTTCTTTTAGGACATACCCTCTTTACATTTTTATTTTTATTTTTTACAAATATGGAAAACATTTGCAGAAAGCAAAGGTATGTACATATCACAGTTTTGACCTCATCCATTCAAAAATTATGACACCTATTGGTATAGGAACATAACACATGGAACTTGCCACTCAATTAACTCATTTAATTCGAGTTGGGGAGGCTTGGGTTCAGTTCTGTATGTTTGATTGCTAATGTATATCAATCTATTTCA